>JASDDO010000006.1:202559631-207359631 GCA_030015575.1 Agapanthus africanus
AAACTTTATGGACTGTGAAGTCCTTAAACTCATAGACTATGATGTCTTTAAACTTTACAGACTATGACGTCTTTAAACTATGGACTATGATGTCCTTAAACTTCATGGACTATGATGTCCTTAAACTTCTGGACCGCAATGTCCCTAAACTAAAACAATAGAGCCCAAACGCTCTTTTGTTGGATCCAAATGATCCTGTTAAGTAGATCTTAGTCTAAAATTAGACTAACGTATCCTTAACAAACGTTTAAGTTGATCTTAATCCTAAATGAGAACTAACGATCCTTAAATCCAACCCAGACCCAAATCTAAGAAAATACGGATTTGGAATAATCCACGCCCTACGGGCGACAACATAAATTAGTCTCCGTATACAATCCACGGGCAACCAAAAACAAAACAAACACACACGACACGAAGTGACCATCTGGAGAAGGAAAAGTGGTTACCGCGACGCGGGTAGCGTAATTAACTGCAGGAAAGAGCATCACCACAATAAAAAAAACCCTCACAATGAGGGGGAATCTGACGAAGTCTGCTACATCGGCCGCATTCGTTTAAACCTTCGATACATGGTGCCATAAATCAACTTAGCATCTTTGGAGAGGTGGATGGATAGCACCAAATAGTTTCTGCCCTCGAAATTCAGACCGGCCGTCCCAACGTCCCGGTCGCGCCTTTCGGCAGAGAACACCCATAACATCAAATCTCAAGACTACGTTGGTATCCTCCAGATATCCGCCGCGTCACTAATAACCGTTCGGTAGTGCTCCCCTGCCGGGCTCAACGCTATAATCCGCGCCTATCTTGCCCCGGGGTACCGCACCGGGTCCACGATGCACCCACAGACGGTTCATCCTCCTCCTCGAATCGGGTGTATGATATCTCTCAAGAACCAAGAAAACTCATGGTGGAAACCTCTCACATCATATCACGAGAAAACCGCAAATTTCTAACTTTTGAAATGAAAATCCTTGCGGTTTCTCCAAATCCAGAAATCTTATGGAAAATTCGAAATCCCAAACTCAAGAGTAAATAAACAATGAATTACCGGCATAAAGCCCCATAATATTGCATGATAAATGAATATATACATGCACGGGTATATCTAAGTAAAGAATGCAATATCTAAACTAGCATAGTAACAACATATTGGAACTATCAGCTAGCAAGTTATATCAATGAAGTAATATTCTCTAAAGTGTACGTGTCATGGAAATTACCGATGATGATGTGTGTGAGCCAGCAAGCAAGTGTTCGTAGACATACGCATCATCGGTAATGGTGCTGGTGTCCTGACAACATGGGTTCATAATAACAACAGAAATCACAAGTATAAGAATACAATGCGATAAGAACAACATGAATATATGGAAAAATATGTAGTAACCGCAACATATAAGAATATACATTTATAAATACTAGTTATACAGTTTTGGCATTTGAAATAGCACGAATCGTGGTTTTTAGAAAATAGGGGCTATGGTGTTTTTAAGAAAAGGTACGTCCTTTGAAAAATCCGTAATATCCCTCGGGTTTTCTTTTGAAAATACTCACGATTCGTTAGTTTCTCAAGATAAGTATGACTCGATCCTTGTCCAACCTCTTCCTAATCAACTAAAAGACTAAACTAAAGAACTAGTTGAAAGGGTAAGAAATCCACCTAAATTCCGAGTCGATATATCTAGTACTCGGTGATCCTGCCTCAATAGCGTCACGTACGGTAAAATATATAATATGGCATCCTTGAATCAAGAGTGCGGATCAATCATCATATTTATATCTCGTACGGTAAAATCTATCGTATGGCATCCCGGAAATCGAGGTATGGGTCAAATATCACATATAACTCATTATTCGTATGGTATCATCATCATAATACCCTGAATTAGGGGTACCGTTCTAAAGTCTAGAACATACCAATATCATCAAACATATATCCTCATGTGTATAAAAACACATCGCCCAACGATCCACTATAATATCATGTCGTATATCATATCACGACCCAATCACATATCACAATCTCACGGCATCATACCCGATCATATCGACTCACCTCCAAGTATCACATACTATCATCATCACCCGTGTGTGTGTGTGTGTGTGTGTGTACACACCAACGCATCCAAACACACACACACACACACACACACACACACACACACACACATATATATACATATAGACATATACACCCATAATCATGTCACGTGTGCGTGTGTGTATGTGTCAACTTTTACTCTAGGGTTTCGCAACTAAGAAACTAAACTAAAAGCGCTTTCTTGCTAAGCATTCACGTCTCAATAAAATACATATATAAATATATATATATAATATTCGCATCCTACCCTACAAAAGTGCGGGGGTTCTATACGCTATCCTCCCGACTTCCCTGTAGATATACATCTACTCACCTTGATCCTTTCTTGCTAAAGTCGATGTCGCCATTCTCTTCCTCGTCGTCCGAAGTCCATGTGAAGGTGCCTACATATATAAACACATAGCATCGTAAATGGAAATCACGCACGATAACCAAGACGGCACACGAATCACACATAGGTTAAAACCTATGGTCTACGCATGCAAGAAAAACCAAACAACTCCCGATATCGACGAACAAACGTTAAGTGACCGAGACAAAACGAAATATCCAAAGTTTCAAGTCATTTAAAAGTCACACCACAAAATAGAAACTTAAGAAAAGGGTTTCAGATTTAGTCTTAGGTAAAATTAGGCTAAACAAGCAATACAGTGGGGTAGTATATGGGGTATGTAAGCTACATAACCAATTCTAACAACAAAACCCACAGATGACCCGGTGAGATCATCCCCAAATCCGGCCTGCTCGGCCCTGGTTGCTCTGTTTGGGCTCGTATTCTCAGGGTGGTCTTCTAGTGTCAAGTCTATGTCAATAGAGATGCTAGTTTTTCCTGTAAAGGTCTCAGGTCACTCCAGATTCCCTGTAGTCCACAATTATTCACAAAACCGATATTGGAAAGTAATAAAGTCTAAATCTTGGGTTTTATCTCAGTTTTAGTCTATAAGATTAACACTACCGAGGTTTAAGGTCACTACAAAATCTCAATTGCGCCATCTCATTTCAAATCAAACCCTAACCTCAACTTTGAATTTTCAACGGTCACAAAACGACACTTAACAATTCTAAACTGCACTAAGATGCTAGAGAAACTAAAAACTGAACTAAGGACATGGGATTTACCTCATTTGGCAACTCAAGAATTTTCTTGAGTTGCCATAAGTGATCAAAATCCTAACTTTCTTGGTCCACCATGCTTGTAGTGAGCTTGTGCATGAATTTTGTGAAGAGGATGCAAGGTTTTGAGGTGGATTTGACGGTGTTGTGAGGAGGTAGAGGAGGTGGAGAGAGAGGGCAGCCATGAGATGAGGAAGGAGAAGAAAATGAAGTGAGGAACAATGAGCCATGGTCCATGGAGACCCATCACCCTCTCTCTCTCTCTCTCTCATTGCCATACCACCTTGTCCCACTCTCAAAATATCTCTCATATTTCCTTTTCTTTTCTTTTATTTATCTTTTTCTTTTCATTTTATAAAACAATTGTAGAAAACCAAAATGAAGCCATGCACAAATGAAGACTTGAAATCATGTTTCGAAAAAATATAATAAGTATTTGCAACATGATTTGTTGCATGTCATGCACATATCATACTTAATGAAAAATTAGTAAACACTGATCGAGTTTAGAAATAATCCATACAAAATTAATTGTATAATAGCTCATCAAATGCCCAAATCACATAAATACCTTCAAGACTAATAATTCTTATTAGTTCTCAAAATATTTTCCAAATTATCGGTATATAGCTATAACCTTTCGTTAAAACCAATTCTTGTACTTAATAATATTCCTGAAATTTATTATTTAAATTATTTAAGTTCTAAAATAATATTTTATTTCTTGAAATATTACAGTTTTCCCCCCTTAAATAAATTCGGTCCCCGAATTTAAATTAAAACTCCCCCAAATACTAAAACATTTCAGCAAAACACTCAAATCATCGGGTTCCGACATCATAAATACTTAAAACACATCTTAGCGCAATGCATGCGCATGAAAAACGAGTATATAACTCAAAATCAAAACTCTGTCAAGCATCACGCAATCATCGGAGTCATGGTGAAGATACCAATGTCAAAGTCCAATACGAAAACCAACATTATATACATCAAAACTATAACATGCACATAGTACGCATCGTTGTAAACTTGTCAAAATATCTGAAAGGAAATGAATGCCAAACCTTTTTCAAGTCGCTGCGCGATACGCGTATCACGGCACAAGTAGCGGACGTTTATTGTAAGAAAAATAACTATATATATATCCATTGTTTCACATACACGTCCCGCCGTTTTGAAAATAATTTAGAAGGGTTTCCTTTGTAAAATGTTTCGTGTCATCTCGGACACATAGGAAAAATATCGAGACTGTAGCTCCTTTTTGGAAATCCCTTCGATAACTATCGATGCTTGCAAAAACATCCAGGTACTGTTCTCAGAACATCCCTGTTCGGTTACTAAATCAAATAGTAAATATCATAAAAACGTACTGATCAAAGGAAATCATACTCAATAGTATATGTAATAAATTCACGTGCGTCTGGTGCGCACAGAAATCGAAATCAATGAATGTGCCATACATGTGCACAGAAATAAAATCTAAGTGCAACGGGTGTGCACGAAAACACCTGTCAAGGGCAACGAGTGTGCCTGACAACAATATCAGGTGCATCTGATATGCACAAAGAATCCCGATTTAGTGCATCTGGTGTGCACCAAAATCGTATCAAGCGCGCCACGTATGCGCAAGAATCCAAATCAAGGGCACAAGGTGCACAAAAACAAATATCGAATATCACAATCGAAATCGACGGTAAACAACATACCACAAACCAAATCAGGTATACCAGGGTATATAATCTCACAACTATGTGCATCAGCATGCACAAAATCGAATCCAAGTACTAAAAGTGCAAAAAAACTACACCTAAGGCTCAAGTCAAATCACATCCATACCATAGGCATGAAATCAAAATCAAACATCTCGAACGACATCAAATCGAAATCGAGTGCAATTGTGGTGCACGAAAACTCAATCATGCAAATAAATTGCACAAAATACCGAAATCCAAAATAACGGACACGTGATATTCAAATCACCAAGTCGCAAATCGTAAACACTGTCGTCGATATGTCTTTCCTTCAACCGAGAAGGTGTCGGTGCATCCAAAGCTAGCAGAGCAAGATACCTACTTGCCTCCTATTCATGGTCTGGCGCTTTGTGCCCTTAGGCTCTCGTCTCTCACTGCGGATTTCCAGTTACATAACTCATCGGCTCAACGCCCAATATGGACAATGATGACGGAAACAATTCCGCTCTGGCACATCCTCTAATATCTCTGGCCACTATCGATGGTCACTCCGTCTGATGAGTGGTAATACGATCGATCCTGGGTCCAAGTCTTCTCCTTTAGTATTCCAGAAAGATTATGTCGGTGTCTCTACCAAATCTCATTCCTGCCGAACTACCCGTAAGTTATCACCCTTTACTAAATCCATTTCTTGTTCCGGAACAGTTGCATACTCATACGACTTCTTCTAAAAGATATATCCATATTCAACGCCTCTGCATGCGTATCACATCTCTGATGTCAACGGAGTGGAACGTCATCTCAAGATCTCATACGAACCTCTTACTCCACCTTTCTCTAATGTCGACTGATTCAGACTCGTCTCTTCGTAGCTATAAGGACTGCACTACAAACGACAATACTCATATCTAGAGTCTCCCTTCTGAAACTACGAACATCGACAGCTCAATATCTTGTGGTAGGTATCTGGCCAACTACGCCCTCGGAAACTCTTCCAATTCGTCGGAGGAATACACTTCATTCATCCGTTTTCTATCGACTCTCAACGTGCCTGTGTGAAGTCTTCTCTAGCTGAAATCAATCAATCTGATGACCTCGCATCGGAGTATGCAAATGAACCACATGTCTTAGTCATTCATCCAAGGGTGACTACCGATATTCTATCATATCCCTAAGTACAAACTCGTGCTGTAATAGCTTCAAACATCTGGGGCGATATCTTGTCAGTCGCAGCAACAACTGGCTCATTCGTCCGCACGCTAAACAATGCCTCAATCCTCAAGAATAGACGATACATTAACCGTCATCACATTCCAGCCGGCCTCTAGCAGTGGCCCAATTCTCTGGTGCTGATCTGAACGTTTGAGAAATCTTAGTAAAAACAATCCATCAAAACGCTCATGTCGCGAAAACACACTAAAACGAAATATCTATGCAATCGTTGTCACCGGAATTACACCATGGTCAGTCCTTGTCTATGACAAGCTCATGCTGACAGCAACTCTAGCCGCAGCTCTCTCTCTCTCTCTGCTCGTGTAACCGAGGTAATAGAAACCATAAACCGATATCGATGAGGATAGTGTTAGTTATATGTATGCCCCAGAGGCCATTACTGTACATGTGATATATATTGTAGTGGACGCTTGGACATATATAGGGATGACTTTCTTGCTCGGCATGATAGTATGCTATCTGGTTGCACTTTATCTTAACATGTACACTTATTATTCTCTATTACATGTTGATAAAGACATTAGGATGAGTACTTGACTACCAGGATTATGATGCAGATCATACTAGTGGGGAATTGGTAGTCGGTGATCAGTCGAAAATACTGCATCTTTAAATCGGCAATTTCCTTATCATTTGCACTCATCTAGAAGTGTTCGGCATTCATATAACACATATTACCAAAACAGTCATTAAATATCAGATTCCATGTGTTAGACTTTAATACCGGCACTATAAAGGAAATTGACTGCATTTCATAGCATGGCATCATTCCTATATATCGCAGCTTGTGTTTCGAAGTCTGTGCAGGACATTACAGAAGATCGGTAAAATTTACAAATGAAGACTGTTAAAAAGACGCCAACTCATGGATTTGGAATCTGGGAATGATCTAAAAAGAATTAAGAGATTCAACATATCAGAATGTACATTCAAAGACAGAACAAAGCAGCTGAAGGAGAATGAAGCCCTAGCTCAACCACTCGGCCGCGGAACCGCCGCCGGAGCCTCCTTGCGCCGCGGTTCCGCGGCGGCTATGACACATCAGCTCCCTTGCTTCAGCTCAGCCTTCTTCTGTTTGGTCCTACACCTCATAAAGCCACTACAAATTCCAGAGGGATCTCGAAACTTCTGCCAGTTCAGTAAACCTAGGGTTTCCTAACTAAACACTACTAGCTTCCTCAACAAGCTTCACTTAAACTCTATTAAGGACATAGAACCTTCCCCTAACCTCCTAGCTTAGGGTAGAAGCTAATCCCCTAACTAACTACTTCTAGAAGCCTCTTTCTCTAACTAACTTTTGGAGGGAAAACTCAAATTTGAATTCCTAGACCTAGGGTTTGGAAAACCTATAAATAGACCCCTAGGCTCACTTGTTGAAGGTTGTTCAATCTTTGGTTGCTCATTGTTGGCTAAATTCTAGTTCAATCTTCATCTTCCCCAATTTCCACCAACAAGTCTAGTGACAAGACTAGTGTCAAAACCCTAACCCTAATCCAATCCAAAATCAAGAAACCTCAAGATCCTTTGAATGCAAGCCAAGCAAGTCTTCGAGATCCTTTAGAAGCGGAACCAGACTTCAACGGAGCACGAGATCCAAGCGATCTAAGACTCAAGGAGCCGAGCGATGCTAGATTCGACGAGCGAAGTTCCATCCTCTTGGAATTCTTGAGAATTGTAACTACTTGTTGATGTAATAAAGGTGAAGATTCTTTAAACTTGTTTACATTTCAATTCGAGCATTATGCTTAAATTTCAATTCTTGAATATATTCTTTGTGATGATGCTTGAATAAAACTCCGCTCGTGGAGGAATCAAAACGACTGTAGAATGATGATGTTGATAAATCTTTAAACGATTTCTTAAGTCTTAAAACAATTGTAAATTCTTGAAAATTGATTGATCGATGATCTAGATCGATGTGAATGCGTTCTTGATTCCTTTCGCCCGATCTAGAGATCAACAATTGATCATTCGACTTTCAAGAAGCTATCTAGTGAATGTGATTCATCGAAAGGACAAAGGATAGGATGAGGAACCCCAATTCTTCGTAATATCCTTGATCCTCGATGAATTCTACATCGATTTGGCATCAATTTGTTAATAGATAATAAATCGTGATCATGAATCTTCTTCACATTTACAACCGAATCGATTCCTACGAGCTTTACTTCAAATCTTGAACCCTAAATTGATTGGAATTCTATCGACACTTGATTCTCGATGTTTATCATTTTCTTGATTCTTGATTAGAATAGTGATACTTGAAACTCATCGATAAAAATCTTGAATCATGTTTTCTTTTCCTTTCTATTAAATTTTCAATTCGAACAAATCAAAATACGAACGAATCACACAATCCCTGTGGACGATCTGCACTTACTAACGCGCTACATCCGACACCGTTATTAATTGCGGTCAAATATTTTTGGTTGTGAATTCTATACATTTTCTACTTACACGAACCGAGAATTTCATTCAATCAAATGGCGCCATTGCCGGGGATCGCGCGCTAATTCGTTCTATATTGAAATTTGAATAGAAAGATTTATTCCATTACAATTTTGTGATCAAAATTCGCACAAAACACTAAACGTTTTGTTGTGGTTCATTGCAAAGAGATCTGGAGCTTGCTGTGCAATTGAATTTTTTTTTGGAAATTTCCAGAGAGCTGGAGGAATCAACAGCAAGCTGCTGTTGAATTTTGGAGCACTGAACAGTACCTACGACCGCGGTTACGCGGCATTAACCCCATCTTGCGGCGGTTCCACGGCTAGGTGAAGGCCCGTCTGTAAAAAAATTCCACAGTAAGCCTCTATCTTTCTTATCTCCTTCTTAAATCTGCTCCAATTAACATTTTGTGCGGGTTTCTTCGCAAAAATCGCAGCGCTGCACAAAAAGCAAAATTAAATTGTGCTTGTTTTGATTTTTATGGTTGTTTGCATAATTAATACGGACATTAAGGGGCAAAGACCAAATCCAGATTAGGTGGGGAGTTCATTACCCTTCCTAAGCCCCGAAAATCGCAAAATTTGCATCCGCATTTACCCCAATTAACTAAAAGAAATCTAGAGATGACTCTAAGGACCGTCGCGCTCACTTAGGAAAGAAGAAGGCCGTGGGTAATTCATTGCTTATCCGCGTTTCTCTTGTGGTGTCGAAGGCAAGTGTGTCGAAGGCTAGTGGTAACTTAATTAGGCCCACTACTTACGTAGTGGAGAACCTCCCACTTACCTGACACTTAACTGGCCACAGGAGAGACAATGAAGCAGTGGAGGATTTATCCTGCGTCTTGTCTTCTGGCAGTTAGGAGCGGTCTACATATTTGACCTAGGCGACCCCTAGAATTAGGGTTTTGTGTGTTGCATTTGTTGTGTTGCATCATATTTTCAAAAATCCGTCCAATTTTCAAAACAAACACCGCATTCATTCATTCATTACCCTTAATTATAAGTCAACGCTGCCACTTGTACTAACCCTTTTTAGTGCAAGATAGGCTGGACACGGGATTCTAGTGCCCGTTTAGTCCGCGTACCATTTATCGACTCCGAAGTCGGTATTTCTCCATTTACCTCTTCTTTACCCACTACCACACCCACATCGATGGATCCGCCTCCATCGAACTTCTTTAACACTAATCTGCCGCCGTCCGTTGGTGCGCAGAATCCACCCCGCATCTCTCTCCAAGAGAGGTGCTATCGACTGCGAGGTCCTCTTTCGACCTGCTTATCCATTCCCCCAGCCAACGGGGATAATTTTGAAATTAAACCCCAATACATCAACCTTTTACCCAAATTCCACGGACTCGAGACTGAGGACGCTTACGTTTTCATTACCAAATTTGAAAACATATGCGCAATGATGGGTACGTCACAACTTTCAGTGGATACTATGCGTCTACGACTTCTTCCATTTACTTTGTGCGATATGGCCGAGAAGTGGCTATATAGCACTACCGCACACTCTATTACGAATTGGGAAGAATTCGTCGCGGCATTCCTTAAGAAATTTTACCCAATGCAAAAGACAGCTCGAATCCGTAGCGAACTGAATCAATTTACCCAGCTTCCGACTGAACCATTCTTTAAATGCTTTGAACGTTTCAAGGGTCTATTGATTCGATGTCCTCATCACGGCATCCCGAGATGGGATCTTTGCCGAATCATTTATGAGGGCATTAACCTAAACACTAAACAGAACCTTGAAAACATGTTTCAAGGTACCTTTATGACCAAGGATGATGGGGAAGCGTGGAAATTTTTAGAAGAGTTCGCTGAAAAATCACTACAGTGGGAGAGTGGAACCCAACCATGGAATAGGGGTGGCGTACACTAAATAGATGTGTCCATAGGTGTTTGACCTGAGATGGCATCAATGCAAAAGAAGCTCGACGCTATAGAACACAAATTTTCAGCAGCCTCCCTAAACCCAATGTCGCTCCCCAAAACTGTATGTGGCTGCTGTTCTGATCTGTCTCACTTAACGGAAGAATGTCCATTAAACTCTGCGTTTCAAGGTCACGAGCATACAAATGCCGCATTTCAAAGACCAAAAAACGATCTATATTCTTCCACGTACAATCAGGGTTGGAGGAATCACCCGAATTTTGCTTGGAACCAACAACAACAATCTCATCAAAACACGGTTCCAAGCCAAAATAATTTTCAAAGGGCTCTTCCACCACAACAGCAACCACTTCAACTCACTCAGCACCCTTACCAGTCACAAAATTTCCAAAACCAGGTCAACACTCCTGCACAGTCTAATCCTATGCAGTAGACCGGTTCTGACGAGTTCTCTCAATTCACTCAAACCATGAAATCACTTTTGTCAAATTTCATAGAGGTTTCGGTTGAGGTTAGATCTTCCGTCAGTGAGATAAAGAAAAACTCAGCGTCCCAAGCTGACAGTATCAGATCGATGGAAGCTGAAATCGCACGACTTAAAGCCGAAATGAGTGCGAGAGAAAAAGGGAAACTTCCGCCTCAACCCCTACCGAATCCTGGGCATTACAATGTAAATGCTGTCACAACGTTGAGATCAGGAAGAGTGCTGAATAACCATGTCGGGGAAGGAATTGATGATATTGAAAATCCTATCAATAACACCCCGGCTGAGACCTTCCCTCACACACACACTTCTACTTCAGATCCTTCTTCTTCTACCCCACCGCTTTCTCGTGAGCCTATTCTCCATTTCCCTCTAGGCTTGACACCTCAGTATAGCCCTTCTAGTTCTCCACAAACGGTCCCCACTCCTCTTTTGGGATCACGTCTACCCCCTCTTCCTTCTTCTATGATGGACCCGACACTTATTGCGAAAGCTCCTTACCCGAATCGGTTAAGGGATAACAAAACGAGTCCTCATATGGAGAAAATTATGGAAATGTTCAAACAGGTTAACATCAATATCCCTCTCCTAGATGCGATTCAACAAGTCCCCGCTTATGCGAAAATTCTTAAAGACTTGTGCACTAGGAAGAGGAAGACTCAAGTGCCAAAGAAGGTCTTCATGTCTAATAATATTAGCACTGCTTTTATCCCCCAGCTACCAAAGAAACGTAAGGACCCAGGATGTCCTACAATATCGATTTCTATTGGGGGTAAAAACATAAATCGTGCTCTTTTAGACCTTGGCGCAAGTGTTAACCTACTTCCATATTCTGTATATGAGCAACTAGGGATTGGAGAGTTGAAACCTGCTCACTGCACTCTCCAAATGGCAGACCATTCAATCACCAAACGAAGGGGTGAACTAGAGGATGTGTTGATAAAGGTCGGGGAATTTGTATTCCCTGTTGACTTTATTGTACTGGATACACAACCTGTAGCAAACCCCCGGGGCCAAATTCCGTTGATTCTGGGTCGTCCTTTCCTTGCCACTTCCAACACTGTTATAAACTGTAGAAATGGTTCAATGAACTTATCATTTGGAAATATGACCATTGAACTAAACATCTACAAAGTTGGAAGTCAGCCATCAGAACTCTCTGCTCATATTCTTGATGTGTGCTCTGTCCACGAGATCGCTCCCGATAGTTGTGGAGCTGAGGAACTTTGCTTTACAGATCTCGACGACATTACCACATCACTGTTTGATCTTACACATGATCTTAGTGAGGTCACTTTTTCTACACTTGAGTCCTACACTCCTGACTTTTCTCCACCCGAGTTTGTATCTTTCACAGGCTCTGAGCTTCTTTATAATTCCAAAAATCACTCGATGACCCCACCTTCTATCATTTCTTCGCCGGTATTAGATCTCAAAATGTTACCTTCTCATCTTAAATATGCTTATTTAGGTGAGAATGAGTCCTTACCGGTTATAATATCCGCTTCTCTAGCATCAGAGCCAGAGAATGCACTTTTATCGGTATTGAGATCTAATAGAGAGGTGTTTGGTTGGACTATGGCGGACTTCAAAGGGATTAGTCCCTTGATTGTTGAACATCATATACATGTGATAGATGATGCCAGACCAACCCGAGAAGCACAGAGACGGTTAAATCCCGTCATGAAGGAAGCGGTGATGAAAGAGATCGTCAAATGCCTTGATAATGGTATTATATACCCCATCTCCGATAGCCAATGAGTGAGTCCTATACATGTCGTCCCTAAGAAATCCGACATCACTGTTATAACCAATAAGGCAAATGAGTTGATTCAGACACGCGCCCAAACTGGGTGGCGTGTATGTATTGATTACAGAAAACTCAATGCTGCCACGAGGAAAGACCACTTTCCTCTACCATTCATTGATCAAATGCTGGAACGCTTAGCGGGACGAGAGTATTATTGCTTTATGGACGGATACACTGGCTATAATCAGGTTCCCATCGCCAAAAAGAATCAAGATAAAACCACTTTTACATGTCCTTTTGGTACCTTTGCTTACAGTCGCATGCCCTTTGGGTTATGCAATACTCCCGCTACCTTTTAGTAGTGTATGATGGGGATATTCTCTGACATGATAGAGAATTTTCTAGAGATCTTTATGGAAAATTTCTCGATTTTTGGAGATTCTTTTTCTAATTGCCTATCGAATCTTGACGCAGTTCTTACTCGTTGTAAAGAGAAGAACTTAACTTTGAACTGGGAAAAATGCCATTTCATGGTCCAAGAAGAAATTGTACTTAGACATGTTATTTCACAGAAAGGCATTGAGGTTGACAGAGCTAAGATAGATGTCATTCAAAACCTTCCTCATCCCAAAAGCTGTAAGTCTACGCTAGCGCCCCGGCAGTCTACAGACGCCAAATGCGGAACAAAAACTTTTTAACTGGCGCTATCGTATACTTTAACCCGGATCTGCCATTATTGCTAAACTAACAAACTGTAAAGAGTGTAGAAAGGTTATACCGAACGATCCGAGTCCTTCGTTCTTCAACCATCATCCCACGCTCCGTTGCGGCTGCTCCGATCTCGTCGATCTCCGATATCCTCGTCGGGGTGGCACCACGTCGACGATTCTTTAAACGGGGTCCCGCCTCTGACTTGAGGCAACTCGATCGTCAAGTTTGCTAAAAGAGACGACCAAGAAAGATGTAGAGAATGAGTAGATGAATTTGTCTCACTTCGTCCAAGTCCGTGGACGATCGGTTAATGAAGTTGCCATTTTTATCGGGTGATGGAATGAAAGAGGTAATGAAATTTCCATGCACCCTTAACCATAGTCTTTTCTCTCCAAAAATGAAATCATTCTCTCTCTCCTTCAAAGAATGGCCGGCCACAACATATATAATGAGGAGGGTGAGTGTAGGAGGAGGGAGGTGACCATAAGACATGAAGCTTCTCACAAAAATATTCTTAAGAAAAACAAGAAGCTTTAATGCTAAAGCATGAATCACTAATACACATCATCAAGCCTTTAATGCAACCAATGAAAACACAACACCAATTAATCCTAGTCACCTCATCTAGAACCTTCTAGAAGCATGACTCACTCTCATCCAAGAAAAGATAAATCCGTCTTTAACCGAATGTTAAAAGACGGCTGATAGAAAACTGGAAACTGGAAACTTCCAAAAGTGATCCTGAAACGAATTTCAGGACAACCCCGAAACTGTATAAATATACCCGCATTTGTATTACGACCGAATACAAATGCAACTGAGACAAAGATATTATACCTACTCAATATAATACTCTGATCCGGCTTAAACCAAAGCCGACCAGTATCATCTGCCCGAAAAATAACACGTGCGTAAACGCACGTGCATTTTCCGAACCCTGCCGTAAAACCAAACGGCCTCTACAACGTTTCGCCCGAACTTGGGAAACTGTCTGTGGGGGACTCTATTGACTCGTCAGTACCCTGGCAGTGGGTTTAACCACAAACCGTCAGCGGCACTAGCAATGCGTAACGGCTGCCCATGGACTGACCTCAAGGGATGCCGATGAGCGAACTCATCCGGAAAACCCTACTGAGCCTGACAGTAACAATGTATATACAGTCCGGTCCGTTCGTCTATGAGTATCGCATATCTGCCTAGGGGGCTAGTAACGTCAGACCCCCAATAGCAGTATAAGTCGTGTCAGAGTGAAGCCCAATCACACCCTGAGATACTACTGGAGTACCTACCAGTAAATCTCCTGCCATGGCCATGGACTTTGTATAATGGCTCTCCTAGACACAGCACGATCTCGCCCCCAATACCGGGAGAGACGAATCCCCTGCCGATCCGCTCACGTGCCTCCATATGGCTCGGGACTGTACCCAAAAACTACCTGTTTGCACGACTCCTTTGAGTCATGGTAGGGTAGAAATCAAACCACAGTGGGAACTCACACGAGACAAATGACGACCTCAGGTCGATGAACTAACCTATACACATGTCACCAGGGAACTGCTATCTGACGATATGTATAATACCAACTAGCAGGTTCCCGGCGAGTCCTGTCCGGTGTACTCATAACCCAATGAGCACCTGTATACATCTTAGGTGATCCAACTGACACCAGTGGCTTGTGAGACCGGCCACCGCCCCTCATCGGGGTCTCGACTGTACACACTAGTCTACTCCGGAGTATCGATGCCCTGTCTCGAAACTCCCACGACTAGGGACCAAAATTAAGGATATGCGTATAAACCACCCAACTCTCACGTATATGATCGCCATCATACTGTTGTGGTAAAGCAAGATCCTAAGGGCTCTATCAATGTGTAACATGTACACGACTGATAAAGGCAAACCAGATAGCATACTATCATCTCGAGTAAGACTGTCATACCGGTATAGGTCCTCCGCAATCATTGCAATCACGTACCTGCGATCCAATAATTGACTATGAGGGCACTATCTCCAACAATCTCCCACTTGCACTCAAGGCTAATTATTGCGATGTCAACTACTCACAGCCCGTGTGAAACCGAACATCCAACTCCTCTACTAATCAGTTTCACAAAGCCCGTTTGTAAAACTATTGTGTTCGAGAAATAGCCTCAGTGAGTGGATCCGCTTAGAAATTTCTTTCTATATCTCTCTTAATCTCGAATTCACGGAGAAAGCCATCTCCTGAATCGAGTAATACCTGTCTTAGAATATGTCTGGATATCTGATGGGACCTAGTTCATAAATGAACTCCAAATCCAAACTTCTTAGACTGTATCGATCACTGAACCTAATCAGTATCCAACACCATGCCACCCATAGTATCCTCTTGGACCACCTGTCCATAATACTATCCCTCTTCGTCAGAGGGAAAAACTATAACTCTGACAATCACTCTGTCATCCATGTCACCTTTGAAGCTTGAAATGATAATCGTCTCCCGAAGGAGGCTGTCGTCATCAAATCCGTAGAACATGTACTTATGTTCTAAAACTGCTTCCTTATATTTCTCCAGGATTGGATTAATACAAACTTATTGCATCTAGTGCAAAACCAACATTTGGTGTGGTACTTGACATCTCACGACTGACTCAATTGCCTAAGCAAGTGATCTGTCAATCATGCACATCCCTCTCCCCATTAGTCTATACGACACCTTTAGAGAGGGTGACTCCATAACCTGCAGGTACACCACCATGCTAGGAGTCAACTATTCTAAAAACCATTAGAATATCTGTCATAGTACCCACATTGGGAAACTACCCAAATCCAGATCTAAAACCATAAATCTAGAAACCAGAATGTCAAATATTATATCCATATCCTGTCTGGAGAAACAACTGTATGACGACCACAGTACAACCGATCGTAGTATAGGAATTTTACTTCCTACTCTGTGTATGTCATCCAAATACCATGACATCACACCCTACTACCTTCTTAACAGATCCATCCCCTATCCTGATTGAAGTCAAACCCATGACTGTCATATCAAAATTAGATGATCTATTTCTGCTATTACTGCTCAAGTCTATAAATAGATATAAGCATCTTGCCCACTATGCTTTCGCTGCTCCCACTGACTACGACAACCCTCCTACCGGGTCTCATAGCCTGGAACAACAGTAGTGTCAAGTCTGGGTAGATAAGAACCTCCCTGTTACCGTCCTTGAGGCTACTGGAGTACCTCTCGGGTGTCTGAGGTTACCTACCATATCTGCGGAGTGGCTAATAGAATGTCAAACCTGATTGAATATATAGGTCCTATTAAATTTTCCGTAATCGTTCGCGGTTCTGGAATCACTTCCAGTTCTACCATACTCCCACTACTGTTTTCTGAAAAAGATCCATTTTACTAAAACTGTGGCGAGTCAAGAACAATATCACTATTGATCTTCCAAATGGTAGAATATCAACCCTCGTCATAGCCAGGGTCAACCCACAAACAGCCATTACAGAAACGTGCCCTGAGTTATCCAGGGTCTGGTTTTAAGCATAAGCTGGACAACTCCTCGTACCTTAATATTTTTTAAGGTATGAACTATTCTATATCCAATATAGAAACTTTGGCACTTATTTAATTGGAACCATATTCAAATCATGCAGCTGTCTCCAGTGCATTTCATCTTTAATGGAAAAGAGGCTATTCAGCATTACTCAACTTAGGAATCCATCTAATTATGAGTAACCTGAAAGAGAAAACTCGTTTCTCAAAACCATCACTATCATTGAATACCAATCACAAGAATCTACATCTTCGATCTCTTTGAAGAATCCCGATACTTGTGATACCTGGTTCTCTACTTTATTCTTATACCCACAACTTCTCAAAACTTAGACCTTGTATTTCTATGAAACACTCGTCTAAATACTAGAGAAGTTATAAGTAAACAGAACATAGTACGAGGACCTACCCCTTTGTCCTGATGGACACTTGGACAACATACAATACTCTGTATAAGTCCGCTGAGTTAAACAACTCAAAACCTGTGCGTCGTAGGTTGAAAACTGTACCCTGGCGATTTCCTCAAATATCACCAATTACAACGAATTCCGATATAATGAGGATGATCACCTAATTCCCAATATCTTACTCCCACTCATCATCTGTAAAACCATACAGATATGAGAATGAAACCTGGTAAATACATACCCTTGGAGTAAGTGTCTAATCGGGAAAACAGTTTTTCTTTAACAATGCACTGAAACATGAAAATGTTTCGTAGGGGTATCCTGGTATTCATAGTAATGCCTCTTCCATAATCCAATTCATGACTTCAACCGTATATTTTATTGCCATCTCTCCAAATCCCTTTATTTGTCTTTAGTCGTTACCTTCTGTACACCATCGTTAGGCTAAATGGTTTTCTTCCTTCCCTACCGTTCGGCACCAGCCTATGGTTTGGAAGAAGACTATCCAGTAAGCATAATAGGTGTACCCTCCTAAACCAAGGAGTACTCGCATCTTGAGAGAAGGTGATGATAAAAGACAACTGAATAATACCTTATTCTTTTAAAGGTGAAATAGGAGTGGCGATGAAGTACGCGGTTTTGGTCGTGAATGATAGCAGTCGCAATTTACTTTGCCCTCTTTCTAATCCATTTATTTTGTCTTTACATATTACCTTCTGCACACCCTACTTAGGCTAATTGGTTTTCTTTATTCCCTACCTTTCGGCACCAGCCTATGGTTTGGAATAAGACTATCCAATAAGCGTAATAGGTGTACTTTCCTAAACCAAGGAGCTCTCGCAACCTGAGAGAAGGTGATAATAAAAGACAACTGAATAAACCAATTCTATTTCTCCTGAACCTGGATCCATACTCGAAGAAGTCCCTTCGAGTTCGTATATAACCATACGATGGATCTATCCAATGGAAGTGGATATCCGTAGTAATACGGGTGTTCTGAGAAATTCAAAGGGTAAAAGAAGGAGTGGCAATGACTTATGCAACTTAGACAATCCAAAAGCCAGTATTTTAAGAAGGTTCGGTCAACTTGGTCACTGAGTCATAGTCTAGGGTCGGTCAAAGGTCGCTGCCAAAGAGAGAGAGAAAAGAAACACTCTGCGTGCACTCTAACATAGATCAGAATGGTCATCACTTTATCTAATCCGGAAACCTCCCACTGTCCTGTCAAATTCTCCTCCAAACCTTAAGAAGAATCAATCGGGATCACCCGAAGAGTAAACCAACTCATCAGTGGGAATCGGGATCCAACTCTCATCGCATGATAACGTGATGGAATGCATCCACGTTACTCATACTCCAGATGGTATGCGCATACTTGGCAAGTTTCAGTTTCTTTAGAAACTCCCGATATAGTTTTTGCCCCATGCTCTTATGATCGTGACTAAGGGCCAACCCATCATAAGTCACATGTCAAGTTCTTCCCATCATTATCTTGTTAATTTGAACCCACCCGTACTCGCCCTTGACTAAGGGCCAACAAGGCTGTACGACTGTCCCAAACCAACGCATCTATCTATGCAACATGTGAACACCCCGGCAGCTACCAATCAATATGTCCTAGCTAAGGGCTAGACCAACATAGCTTGAATACTACTGACCATTCATATGAAATGACGGAGGGATACGGCTGGTTTTTGGCGAAAAACCTTTAACGTAGTGAACTTGATATCGCTGAAGGAACCTGATAGCTTTTTAAAATATAGTGGCGAAAACCTTTTGCTAAAGAGGTCACTCCCGGTAAAGGGATCTCGGCTCTTTCCTCGTGGAATGAGGTGCAGGATATTCCACTGAATACCGCTATGCAAAGCAACTTGTAATCGACTATAGTGAAGTTATTACCCTGACGCAAACTTCTGTCCAAGGGGTCAGTCCCGGTGAAGAGATATCGGCCCTTGCCCCGTCGAATGAGGTGCAGGATATTCCACTGAATACCGCTATGCATAACTAAAGAAAACGTCTTTGCAATAACACTTTTTAAATTTGTTCCAACAACTGAAAACAGGTTTGTTTTACTTTGTATTGATCAGAATCAACATAGTCCCATCATTTAATCACACCAGAAAAGAACGAAAACAAAATGTACGTATATGCCATCTGTAAGTCTACGCTAGCGCCCCGACAGTCTACAGACGCCAAATGCGGAACAAAAACTTTTAACTGGCGCTATCGTATACTTTAACCCGGATCTGCCATTATTGCTAAACTAACAAACTGTAAAGATTGTAGAAAGGTTATACCGAACGATCCTAGTCCTTCGTTCTTCAACCATAATCCCACGCTCCGTTGCGGCTGCTCCGATCTCGTCGATCTCCGATATCCTCGTCGAGGTGGCACCACATCGATGATTCTTTAAACGGGCTCCCGCCTCTGACTTGAGGCAACTCGATCGTCAAGTTTGCTAAAAGAGATGACCAAGAATGATGTAGAGATTGAGTAGATGACTTTGTCTCACTTCGTCCAAGTCCGTGGACGATCGGTAAATGAAGTTGCCGTGGGAATTGGGTGATGGAATGAAATGAGCTGTGAAATTCCATACACCCCAAAATCTATCATATCTTTTTTTCCAAATGAAATTAACAAGTAAGAGAGAGAGAGGAGGGGGCCGGCCACTTATAGCAAGAGGGGGGGTGAGTGTAGGAGGGAAGTGGTGACCATAAGTGAATGAAGCTTATCTTGATCATTCAAGAAAACAATGAGTCATAAAGATGCAATGAATCTAAACCCTTAGTCACCATTGCATTAATGACACAATTAATGCACTAATGACTCACCATGTCAAGTCACCATCCTAGTCATCATCTAGAAGCTTCCACAATCATCTCAAGAAAAGATAAACCCGTCTTTAACCAAATGTTAAAAGACGGCTGATAGAAAACTGGAAACTGGCAACTTCCAAAAGTGATCCTGAAACAACTTTCAGGATAACCCCGAAACTATATAAATATACCCGCATTTGTATTACGACCGAATACAAATGCAACTGAGACAAAGATATTATACCTACTCAATATAATACTCGGATCCGGCTTAAACCAAAGCCTACCAGTATCATCTGCCCGAAAAATAACACGTGCGTAAACGCACGTGCATTTTCCGAACCCTGCCATAAAACCATACGGCCTCTACAACGTTTCGCCCGAACTTGGGAAACTGTCTGTGGGGGACTCTAATGACTCGTCAGTACCCTGGCAGTGGGTTTAACCACAAACCGTCAGCGGCACTAGCAATGCGTAACAGCTGCCCATGGACTGACCTCAAGGGATGCCGATGAGCGAACTCATCCGGAAAACCCTACTGAGCCTAACAGTAACAATGTATATACAGTCCGGTCCGTTCGTCTATGAGTATCGCATATCTGCCTAGGGGGCTAGTAACGTCAGACCCCCAATAGCAGTATAAGTCGTGTCGGAGTGAAGCCCAATAACACCCTGAGATACTACTGGAGTACCTACCAGTAAATCTCCTGCCACGGCCGTGGGCTTTGTGTAATGGCTCTCCTAGACACAGCACGATCTCGCCCCCAATACCGGGAGAGACGAATCCCCTGCCGATCCGCTCACGTGCCTCCATATGGCTCGGGACTGTACCCAAAAACTACCTGTTTGCACGACTCCTTTGAGCCGTGGTAGGGTAGAAATCAAAGCACAGTGGGAACTCACACGAGACAAATGACGACCTCAGGTCGATGAACTAACCTGTACACATGTCACCAGGGAACTGCTATCTGACGATAGATATAATACTAACTAGCAGATTCCCGGCGAGTCCTGTCCGGTGTACTCATAACCCAATGAGCACCTGTATACATCTTAGGTGATCCAACTGACACCAGTGGCTTGTGAGACCGGCCACCGCCCCTCGTCGGGGTCCCGACTGTACACACTAGTCTACTCCGGAGTATCGATGCCCTGTCTCGAAACTCCCACGACTAGGGACCATAATTAAGGATATGCGTATAAACCACCAAACTCTCACGTATATGATCGCCATCATACTGTTGGTGGTAAAGCAAGATCCTAAGGGCTCTATCAAAGTGTAACATGTAATCAGTCACCTGAACATGCACACGACTGATAAAGGCAAACCAGATAGCATACTATCATCTCGAGTAAGATTGTCCTACCGGTATAGGTCCTGCGCAATCATTGCAATCACGTACCCGCGATCCAATAATTGACTATGAGGGCACTATCTCCAACAATCTCCCACTTGCACTCAAGGCTAATTATTGTGATGTCGACTACTCACAGCCCGTGTGAAACCGAACATCCAACTCCTCTACTAATCAGTATCACAAAGCCCGTTTGTAAAACTATTGTGTTCGAGAAATAGCCTTAGTGAGTGGATCCGCCTAGAAGTTTCTTTCTATATCTCTCTTAATCTCAAGTTCGCGGAGAAAGACATCTCCCGAATCGAGTAATACCTGTCTTAGAATATGTCTGGATATCTGATGGGACCTAGTTCATAAATGAACTCCAAATCCAAACTTCTTAGACTGTATCGATCACTGAACCTAATCAGTATCCGGCACCATGCCACCCACAGTATCCTCTTGAACCACCTGTCCATAATACTGTCCCTCTTCGTCAGAGGGAAAAATATAACTCTGACAATCACTCTGTCAACCATGTCACCTTTGAAGTTTGGAATGATAACCGTCTCCCGAAAGAGGCTGCCGTCATCAAATCCGTAGAACATGTACTTATGTTCTAAAACTGCTTCCTTATGTTTCTCCAGGATTGGATTAATACAAACTTATTGCATCTAGTGCAAAACCAACATTTGGTGTGGTACTTGACATCTCATGATTGACTCAATTGCCTAAGCAAGTGATCTGTCAATCATGCACATCCCTCTCCCCTTTAGTCTGTAAGACACCTTTAGAGAGGGTGACTCCATCACCTGCAGGTACACCACCATGCTAGGAGTCAACTATTCCAAAAACCATTAGAATATCTGTCAAAGTACCTACATTGGGAAACTACCGAAATCCAGATCTAAAACCATAGATCTAGAAACCATAATGTCAAATATTATATCCAAATCCTGTCTGGAGAAACAACTGTGTGACGACCACAGTACAACCGATCGTAGTATAGGAATTTTACTTCCTACTCTGTGTATGTCATCCAGACACCATGACATCACACCCTACTACCTTCTTAACTGATCCATCCCCTATTCTGATTGAAGTCAAAACCATGACTGTCATATCAAAATTAGATGATCTATTTCCGCTATAACTGCTCAAGTCTATAAATAGATATAAGCATCTTGCCCACTATGCTTCCGCTGCTCCCACTGACTACGACAACCCTCCTACCGGGTCTCATAGCCTGGAACAACAGTAGTGTCAGGTCTGGGTAGATAAGAACCTCCCTGTCACCGTCCTTGAGCCTACCGAAGTAGCTCTCGGGTGTCTGAGGTTACCTACCATATCTGCGGAGTGGCTATTGGAATGTCAAACCTGATTGAATGTATAGGTCCTATTAAATTTTCCGTAATCGTTCGTGGTTCTGGAATCACTTCCAGTTCTACCATACTCCCACTACTGTTTTCTGAAAAAGATCCATTTTTACTAAAACTGTGGCGAGTCAAGAACAATATCACTACTGATCTTCCAAATGGTAGAATATCAACCCTCGTCATAACCAGGGTCAACCCACAAACAGCCACTACAGAAACGTGCCCTGAGTTATCCAGAGTCTGGTTTTAAGCATAAGCAGGACAACTCCCCGTACCTTAATATATTTTAAGGTACGAACTATTCTATATCCAATATAGAAACTTTGGCACTTATTTAACTGGAACCAAGATTCAATCCATGCAGCTGTCTCCAGTGCATATCAACTTAATGGAAAGAGGCTAATCAGCATTACTCAACTTAGGAATCCATCCAATTATGAGTAACCTGAAAGAGAAACACGTTTCTCAAAACCATCACTATCATCTGAATACCAATCACAAGAATCTACATCTTCGATCTCTTTGAAGAATCCCGATACTTGTGATACCTGGTTCTCTACTTTATTCTTATACCCACAACTTCTCAAAACTTAGACCTTGTATTTCAACGAAACACTTGTCTAAATACTAGAGAAGTTATAAGTAAACAGAACATAGTACGAGGACCTACCCTTTTGTCCTGATGGACACTGGACAACATACAATACTCTGTATAAGTCCGCTGAGTTAAACAACTCAAAACCTGTGCGTCGTAGGATGAAAACTGTACCCTGGTGATTTCCTCAAATATCACCAATTACAACGAATTTCGATATTAAGAGGATGATCATCTAGTTCCCAATATCTTACTCCCACTCATCATCTGTAAAACCATACAGATATGAGAATGAAACCTGGTAAATACATACCCTTGGAGTAAGTGTCTAATCGGGAAGACAGTTTTTCTTTAACAATGCACCGAAACATGAAAATGTTTCGTAGGGGTATCCTGGTATTCAGAGTAATGCCTCTTCCATAATCCAATTCATGACTTCAACCGTATATTTTATTGCCATCTCTCCAAATCCCTTTATTTGTCTTTAGTCGTTACCTTCTGTACACCATCGTTAGGCTAAATGGTTTTCTTCCTTCCCTACCGTTCAGCACCAGCCTATGGTTTGGAAGAAGACTATCCAGTAAGCATAATAGGTGTACCCTCCTAAACCAAGGAGTACTCGCAACTGAGAGAAGGTGATGATAAAAGGCAACTAAATAATACCCTATTCCTTTAAAGGTGAAATAGGAGTGGCGATGAAGTATGCGGTTTTGGTCGTGAATGATATCAGTCGCAATTTACTTTGCCCTCTTTCTAATCCCTTTATTTTGTCTTTACATATTACCTTCTGCACACCCTACTTAGGCTAATTGGTTTTCTTCATTCCCTACCTTTCGGCACCAGCCTATGGTTTGGAATAAGACTATCCAATAAGCGTAATAGGTGTACTCTCCTAAACCAAGGAGCTCTCGCAACCTGAGAGAACGTGATAATAAAAGACAACTGAATAAACCAATTCTATTTCTCCTGAACCTGGATCCATCCTCGAAGAAGTCCCTTCGAGTTCGTATATAACCATACGATGGATCTATCCAATGGAAGTGGATATCCGTAGTAATACGGGTGTTCTGAGAAATTCAAAGGGTAAAAGAAGGAGTGGCAATGACTTATGCAACATAGACAATCCAAAAGCCAGTATTTTAAGAAGGTTCGGTCAACCTGGTCACTGAGTCATAGTCTAGGGTCGGTCAAAGGTCGCTGCCAAAGAGAGAGAGAAAAGAAACACTCTGCGTGCACTCTAACCTAGACAGAATGGTCATCACTTTATCTAATCCGGAAACCTCCCACTGTCCTGTCAAATTCTCCTCCAAACCTAAAGAAGAATCAATCGGAATCACCCGAAGAGTAAACCAACTCATCAGTGGGAATCGGGATCCAACTCTCATCGCATGATAACGTGATGGAATGCATCCACGTTACTCATACTCCAGAAGGTATGCGCATACTTGGCAAGTTTCAGTTTCTTTAGAAACTCCCGATATGATTTTTGCCCCATGCTCTTATAACCTTGGCTTTGGTCAAAGTGTCATATGTCACATGCCAAGTTCTACCCGTCACTATCTTGTCAATTTGAACCCACCCGCACATGCCCCTGACTTTGGCCAATCGGCTGAACGACTGTCCCAAACTAACTCATCTATCTATGCAACAATTGAATACCCAGCAGCTACCAAACACTATGCCTTATCTTTGGCTAAAATGCATAGCTTGAATACTACTAAATACCCAAAAGAAGTGACGGAGTGCTACGGCTGGTTTTTGGCGAAAAACCTTTAACGTAGTGAACTTGATATCGCTGAAGGAACCTGATAGCTTTTTAAAATATAGTGGCGAAAACCTTTTGCTAAAGAGGTCACTCCCGGTAAAGGGATCTCGGCTCTTTCCTCGTGGAATGAGGTGCAGGATATTCCACTGAATACCGCTATGCAAAGCAACTTGTAATCGACTATAGTGAAGTTATTACGCTGACGCAAACTTCTGCCCAAGGGGTCAGTCCCGGTGAAGGGATATCGGCCCTTGCCCCGTCGAATGAGGTGCAGGATATTCCACTGAATACCGCTATGCATAACAAAAGGAAACGTCTTTGTAACAACACTTTTTAAATTTGTTCCAACAACTGCAAACAGGTTTGTTTTACTTTGCATTGATCAGAATCAACACAGTCCCATCATTTAAGTAATAAGCATCACAGAACAATACAGATATCTGGGATCCCCGGGTTTCACAGAGCCGCTGCTGAAACTCGACTTTCCCCTGTCGTGTGGATAACCTGTGCAATGAAACCTAGACCCCTACGGGTGCGGCAAGTTACCCGCCAAAACCTGAAGCGAGGCAGCCCCCTACAGCATAGTGAATGGACCACCCAGCACTTCACGGAATCCAGTAATCTTGGGCACCCCTCCTTGGGTCAACCTGTACCCCCTACGAGTGCGGCGAATAGTCTGCCAATTCTAGAGTGGGGCCCCTCTGCCTCTCTAAGCCATGAGATGCGGACCCGTTGCTTCTCAGAACCCGGCTATCCGTGCACTCCGTCTCAGGGAAAAACCTAGTACAGTAATGAAAAATAGTACAATAGGTACTTCGACCGCAACGTGGTCGTGCCCCAAAAGAATATTATACAACAGGCAGTGACGGCAGTCCACAAGTTGGACGCTCGCCCCGCAATATCAAATGTACAAATAAACACAAACTGTACTACCATTGCACACTGCTATCCACCACGACAAATCCGCAACATCACAGCACAACACAGAACATCAACGCGAATGTCACGTTCGCAAACCCGTCTAAAAGAACTATAGCAATCAGACGCGGTTTACCGATCAAATGACATTCCCGGTCGGAGATATAATGTAAGCACTGTAAACTAACTTGTTTAAATTTCGATCGACCAAATATCAAGAAGTGGGCCCCACGACTTACTGGTGAACAGTAACAAAATCTGGGCCAAAACGATATTTACCAAAAACCACAAAATCCAACATAGAAACCACTGTACAAATTTGGGAGCATGAGCTCACCAAGTGGCCGCGGATGCGCGGTCAAACCATGGGTTTGACCGCGTTTCCGCGGTGGTTTGGTGGAGTCACGTGCCCAAATTTTGTCGTGGTTCTTAGAAAAGCCTGCACAGTTTTCTGAGACATGTATAAAAATTTTAGGAGATCATTTAAAAACAACAGAAACTGTGAAGATGAAATTTTGTAGTTTTCGATTTCCGGTTCGATCGATGTTTTAAATGCGTTAGCACAAGTTAGCATAGGAAAATAGTTAGGCTCTGATACCACTGTAAGTCTACGCTAGCGCCCCGGCAGTCTACAGACGCCAAATGCGGAACAAAAACTTTTAACTGGCGCTATCGTATACTTTAACCCGGATCTGCCATTATTGCTAAACTAACAAATTGTAAAGAGTGTAGAAAGGTTATACCGAACGATCCGAGTCCTTCGTTCTTCAACCATCATCCCACGCTCCGTTGCGGCTGCTCCGATTTCGTCGATCTCCGATATCCTCGTCGAGGTGGCACCACATCGATGATTCTTTAAACGGGCTCCCGTCTCTGACTTGAGGCAACTCGATCGTCAAGTTTGCTAAAAGAGACGACCAAGAATGATGTAGAGATTGAGTAGATGACTTTGTCTCACTTCGTCCAAGTCCGTGGACGATCGGTAAATGAAGTTGCCGTGGGAATTGGGTGATGGAATGAAATGAGCTGTGAAATTCCATACACCCCAAAATCTATCATATCTTTTTTCCAAATGAAATTAACAAGTAAGAGAGAGAGGAGGAGGGGGCCGGCCACTTATAGCAAGAGGGGGGTGAGTGTAGGAGGGAAGTGGTGACCATAAGTGAATGAAGCTTATCTTGATCATTCAAGAAAACAATGAGTCATAAAGATGCAATGAATCTAAACCCTTAGTCACCATTGCATTAATGACACCATTAATGCACTAATGACTCACCATGTTAAGTCACCATCCTAGTCATCATCTAGAAGCTTCCACAATCATCTCAAGAAAAGATAAACCCGTCTTTAACCAAATGTTAAAAGACGGCTGATAGAAAACTGGAAACCGGCAACTTCCAAAAGTGATCCTGAAACAACTTTCAGGATAACCCTGAAACTGTATAAATATACCCGCATTTGTATTACGACCGAATACAAATGCAACTGAGACAAAGATATTATACCTACTCAATATAATACTCGGATCCGGCTTAAACCAAAGCCGACCAGTATCATCTGCCCGAAAAATAACACGTGCGTAAACGCACGTGCATTTTCCGAACCCTGCCATAAAACCATACGGCCTCTACAACGTTTCGCCCGAACTTGGGAAACTGTCTGTAGGGGACTCTAATGAGTCGTCAGTACCCTGGCAGTGGGTTTAACCACAAAGCGTCAGCGGCACTAGCAATGCGTAACGGCTGCCCATGGACTGACCTCAAGGGATGCCGATGAGCGAACTCATCCGGAAAACCCTACTGAGCCTAACAGTGACAATGTATATACAGTCCGGTCCGTTCGTCTATGAGTATCGCATATCTGCCTAGGGGGCTAGTAACGTCAGACCCCCAATAGCAGTATAAGTCGTGTCGGAGTGAAGCCCAATAACACGCTGTGATACTACTGGAGTACCTACCAGTAAATCTCCTGCCACGGCCGTGGGCTTTGTATAATTGCTCTCCTAGACACAGCACGATCTCGCCCCCAATACCGGGAGAGACGAATGCCCTGCCGATCCGCTCACGTGTCTCCATATGGCTCGGGACTGTACCCAAAAACTACCTGTTTGCACGACTCCTTTGAGCCGTGGTAGGGTAGAAATCAAAGCACAGTGGGAACTCACACGAGACAAATGACGACCTCAGGTCGATGAACTAACCTGTACACATGTCACCAGGGAACTGCTATCTGACGATAGATATAATACTAACTAGCAGATTCCCGGCGAGTCCTGTCCGGTGTACTCATAACCCAATGAGCACCTGTATACATCTTAGGTGATCCAACTGACACCAGTGGCTTGTGAGACCGGCCACCGCCCCTCGTCGGGGTCTCGACTGTACACACTAGTCTACTCCGGAGTATCGATGCCCTGTCTCGAAACTCCCACGACTAGGGACCATAATTAAGGATATGCGTATAAACCACCCAACTCTCACGTATATGATCGCCATCATACTGTTGGTGGTAAAGCAAGATCATAAGGGCTCTATCAAAGTGTAACATGTAATCAGTCACCTGAACATGCACACGACTGATAAAGGCAAACCAGATAGCATACTATCATCTCGAGTAAGATTGTCCTACCGGTATAGGTCCTCCGCAATCATTGCAATCACGTACCCGCGATCCAATAATTGACTATGAGGGCACTATCTCCAACACCATCCGCATTCGTCACTGGGTCCCGTCATCACCCGTTAGGTTACTTAACTAACGATAGAGCGGGGACTGGACTAGCGCGGGTGTAAAACATATGCAACATCTAATAGTATATGAACCAATATACAATAATCGCTCCAGGCGTGATAATATGCAACATTACAGAAAAGTAATAAGCATTACAGAACAATACAGATAATCTGGGATCCCCGAGTTTCACAGAGCCGCTGCCGAAACTCGACGTTCCCCTGTCGTGTGGATAGCCTGTGCAATGAAACCTAGACCCCTACGGGTGCGGCAAGTTACCCGCCAAAACCTGAAGCGAGGCAGCCCCCTACAGCATAGTGAATGGACCACCCAGCACTCCATGGAATCCGGTAATCTTGGGCACCCCTCCTTGGGTCAACCTGTACCCCCTACGAGTGCGGCGAATAGTCTGCCAATTCTAGAGTGGGACCCTTCTGCCTCTCAAAGCCATGAGATGCGGACCCGTTGCCCCCCAGAACCCGGCTATCGGTGCACTCCGTCGCGGGGCAAAACCTAGTACAGTAATGAAAAATAGTACAATAGGTACATCGACCGCAACCTGGTCGTGCCCCAAAAGAATATTATACAACAGGCAGTGACGGCAGTCCACAAGTTGGACGCTCGCCCCGCAATATCAAATGTACAAATAAACTCAAACTGTACTACCATTGCACACTGCTATCCACCACGACAAATCCGCAACATCACAGCACAACACAGAACATCAACGCGAATGTCACGTTCGCAAACCCGTCTAAAAGAACTAAAGCAATCAGACGCGGTTTACCGATCAAATGACATTCCCGGTCGGAGATATAATGTAAGCACTGTAAACTAACGTGTTTAAATTTTGATCGACCAAATATCAAAAAGTGGGCCCCACGACTTACTGGTGAATAGTAACAAAATCTGGGCCAAAACGATATTTACCAAAAACCACAAAATCCAACGGAGAACTCACTGTACAAATTTAGGAGCATGAGCTCACCAAGTGGCTACGGATGCGCGGTCAAACCATGGGTTTGACCGCGTTTCCGCGGCGGTTTGGTGGGGTCACGAGCCCAAATTTGGTGGGGGTTCTTAGAAAAGCCTGCACACATTTCTGAGACATGTAGAATAATTTTACGAGATCATTTGAAATCGACAGAAACTGTGAGCATGGAATTTTGTAGTTTTCGATTTCCGGTTCGATCGATGTTTTAAACGCGTTAGTACAAGTTAGCATAGCAAAATGGTTAGGCTCTGATACCACTGTAAGTCTACGCTAGCGTCCCGGCAGTCTACAGACGCCAAATGCGGAACAAAAACTTTTTAACTGGCGCTATCGTATACTTTAACCCGGATCTGCCATTATTGCTAAACTAACAAACTGTAAAGAGTGTAGAAAGGTTATACCGAACGATCCGAGTCCTTCGTTCTTCAACCATCATTCCACGCTCCGTTGCGACTTCTCCGATCTCGTCGATCTCCGATATCCTCGTCGAGGTGGCACCACGTCGACGATTCTTTAAACGGGCTCCCGCCTCTGACTTGAGGCAACTCGATCGTCAAGTTTGCTAAAAGAGACGACCAAGAAAGATGTAGAGAATGTGTAGATGACTTTGTCTCACTTCGTCCAAGTCCGTGGACGATCGGTTAATGAAGTTGCCATTTTTATCGGGTGATGGAATGAAAAAGGTAATGAAATTTCCATGCACCCTTAACCATAGTCTTTTCTCTCCAAAAATGAAATCATTCTCTCTCTCCCTCAAAGAATGGCCGGCTACAACATATATAATGAGGAGGGTGAGTGTAGGAGGAGGGAGGTGACCATAAGACATGAAGCTTCTCACAAAAATATCCTTAAGAAAAACAAGAAGCTTTAATGCTAAAGCATGAATCACTAATACACCTCATCAAGCCTTTAATGCAACCAATGAAAACACAACACCAATTAATCCTAGTCACCTCATCTAGAACCTTCTAGAACCTTCTAGAAGCATGACTCACTCTCATCCAAGAAAAGATAAATCCGTCTTCAACCGAATGTTAAAAGACGGCTGATAGAAAACTGGAAACTGGCAACTTCCAAAAGCGATCCTGAAACGAATTTCAGGACAACCCCGAAACTGTATAAATATACCCGCATTTGTATTACGACCGAATACAAATGCAACTGAGACAAAGATATTATACCTACTCAATATAATACTCGGATCCGGCTTAATCCAAAGCCGACCAGTATCATCTGCCCGAAAAATAACACGTGCGTAAACGCACGTGCATTTTCCGAACCCTGCCATAAAACCATACGGCCTCTACAACGTTTCGCCCGAACTTGAGAAACTGTCTGTGGGGGACTCTAATGACTCGTCAGTACCCTGGCAGTGGGTTTGACCACAAACCGTCAGCGGCACTAGCAATGCGTAACGGCTGCCCATGGACTGACCTCAAGGGATGCCGATGAGCGAACTCATCCGGAAAACCCTACTGAGCCTGACAGTGACAATGTATATACAGTCCGGTCCGTTCGTCTATGAGTATCGCATATCTGCCTAGGGGGCTAGTAACGTCAGACCCCCAATAGCAGTATAAGTCGTTTCGGAGTGAAGCCCAATCACACCCTGAGATACTACTGGAGTACCTACCAGTAAATCTCCTGCCATGGCCATGGACTTTATGTAATGGCTCTCCTAGACACAGCACGATCTCGCCCCCAATACAGGGAGAGACGAATCCCCTGCCGATCCGCTCACGTGCCTCCATATGGCTCGGGACTGTACCCAAAAACTACCTGTTTGCATGACTCCTTTGAGCCGTGGTAAGGTAGAAATCAAAGCACAGTGTGAACTCACACGAGACAAATGACGACCTCAGGTCGATGAACTAACCTGTACACATGTCACCAGGGAACTGCTATCTGACGATATGTATAATACCAACTAGCAGGTTCCCGGCGAGTCCTGTCCGGTGTACTCATAACCCAATGAGCACCTGTATACATCTTAGGTGATCCAACTGACACCAGTGGCTTGTGAGACCGGCCACCGCCCCTCGTCGGGGTTTCGACTGTACACACTAGTCTACTCCGGAATATCGATGCCCTGTCTCGAAACTCCCACGACTAGGGACCAAAATTAAGGATATGCGTATAAACCACCCAACTCTCACGTATATGATCGCCATCATACTGTTGGTGGTAAAGCAAGATCCTAAGGGCTCTATCAAAGTGTAACATGTAATCAGTCACCTGAACATGTACACGACTGATAAAGGCAAACCAGATAGCATACTATCATCTCGAGTAAGACTGTCATACCGGTATAGGTCCTCCGCAATCATTGCAATCACGTACCTGCGATCCAATAATTGACTATGAGGGCACTATCTCCAACAAAAGCGTCAAAGACATTCGATCTTTCCTTGGCCATGCGGGCTTTTATAGGAGATTTATTAAGGATTTTAGCTGAATTACTAGACCTTTAACTCTTCTCCTGGCCAAGGATACGACCTTCCACTTTGACTCGGATTGTGAGGCAGCGTTCGACTCACTCTAACACTCCCTCACTACAGCCCCCGTTCTATCGTCTCCAAATTGGGACTGCCCCTTTGAGCCGATGTGTGATGCATCTGATTTTGCAGTTGGTGCAGTCTTAGGACAGCACATTGAAAAGATGCCACACATGATCTATTACGCAAGTAAGGCCCTGAATGATGCCTAAATTAACTATACAACTACCGAAAAAAAACTTTTGGCAGTTGTATTTGCATTAGAAAAATTCAGGCCTTACTTGATTGGCTCACCCATAGTTGTGTACACTGACCATTCCGCCTTGAAACATCTTCTGGCGAAGAAAGATGCAAAAGGTAGGCTAATACGTTGGATCCTTCTATTACAAGAATTTGATCTTGTTATCAAAGATAAGAAAGGATGTGAAAACGTTGTAGCCGACCATCTTTCACGCATCTCTGCTTCACCTGTGACCCTGCCGATCAATGATTCGGTTCCTGACGAACAACTCTTGAGCGTATCCAATGAACCTTGGTTCAGGGATATTGTGAACTATCTTGTCTCGGGACTTATACCCAGCGATTGGTCAAAACAGGACAAATACCATTTTCTTTCCCAAGTAAAACACTTTTACTGGGATGATCCATATTTGTTTAAGTATTGTCCTGATCAGATCATTCGCCGGTGTGTCCCGAAAGAAGAGTTCAAGAGTGTTCTTTCTTTTTGTCATGATCAGGCTTGCGGGGGTCACTTCGGCCCTAAAAAGACGGCGGAGAAGGTTTTGCAATGTGGATTTTATTGGCCGGCCTTATTCAAGGACGCATTTGAGCATTGCAAAACATGTACACAATGTCAGTACACGGGTAGAATCTCCCAGAGAAATGAAATGCCTCAGCAACCCATCTTGGTTGTTGAAATTTTCGATGTTTGGGGCATTGATTTTATGGGTCCCTTTCCCAACTCCTTTGGGAATCTGTATATACAGCTGGCGGTTGATTATGTCTCAAAGTGGGTTGAAGCCATTCCATGTCGCACTAATGATAGGAAAGTTGTCATTAAGTTCTTAAAAGAGAATATCTTTTCGCGATTTGGACACCCACGCGCTATCATTAGCGATAATGGGACACATTTCAGCAACAGGTCTTTCGAGACTCTGATGCGAAAATACGCAATCAACCACCGACTTTCTACACCCTATCATCCCCAAATGAGCGGGCAGGCTGAGATCTCAAACAGACAGATCAAACTAATCCTGGAGAAGACTGGTCGACCAAACTGACGGATGCTCTTTGGGCATTCCGAACTGCATTTAAAACCGACCTAGGGATGTCTCCATATAGGATAGTGTTTGGGAAGGCATGTCACTTACCCGTCGAGATTGAGCATAAAGCATTGTGGGCTATTAAGGAAATCAACTTTGACCTAAACTAAGCCTGCAACTTTCGGAAGCTGCAAATAAATGAGCTAAGCGAACTCCGCGGTGAAGCTTATGATAACGCTGTAATCGTAAAGAATAGGACTAAGGTTTTTCATGATAAAAACATTTTGAGGAAAACATTTTCACCTGGTCAACAAGTCCTTATTTATGATTCACGACTACACCTTCACGCGGGTAAGCTTCGATCTCGGTGGAAGGGACCTTTTATTGTGCGGTCTGTATACCCGCACGGGGCAGTAGAAGTAGAAAATGTTAAAAACGGCACATTTTTCAAAGTGAATGGAAATAGACTTAAGCCGTATTTTTCCACTGACCCCACGGAGGAGCTCCTGTTGTTACAGGAGCCATTTTATTTGGATTAAAATTCCTCCGTCTCACCCCATGTCCTGCATATCACTGCATCATCTTTTGAATGGAGGTGAGTGAATAGAGTAAGTTTGGGGGAGGATCTTTCACTTATATATTTTGCCCCCACTAATAAATTCCTCCCAGGCTTACAGGTTTTGTAGATATAGCTGTTGGCAACAATGAGGACACTGTTGAAAACAAGTTTGGGGGAGGTTTGTGCTTATTTTTGCATCATTTGCATATCATTTGCATAAGTACAAAACATTTCTTTAAAAATTTCTAAAAATTTAAAAAATTTCAAAATCCTAAAAATTTAAAATTTTCAAAATATAAAAATATTTTAATATTTAAACATTTTTGTACATAAATAAGATAATAAAAGTTTAGATAGTGAAAAATTACATCCATGAGATTAGAAAAATTTAAGAAAACCAAGAAAATTAGAAGTTTTCTTATACGAACTAGTAATAAGTAGTTATGAGCCGTTGTCCCAAGGGTTAGTAAGATGAAGGACGTCACTAATCTGAGGATAAAAATAAATCTGAAAAATAGTTTCTATTCTGGAAGCAAAATATTTTGAACGTTGATACCCTGCTATTCGCACTTACACACGTCTTAAAACCTGGGATAGTAGAGGATACTTTGAAATGCTCTTGTCTTAAAGCTGATGTATGAAGGAAATAAAAAAATGAAGAAAATATAAAGTGGTGTGAAAAATGAACACTGGTTTTGTTATCGCCAAGACAGCAATAAAAAATATAGCGAGGGTGCCTCTTCACCAAGTGCCCTAAGGACAACTGGTCTGGGAGTCACTGCTAAGCCTTAGGTGGTGCAAGACGAGGAAAATACACCAAGTAAGCAAGCACTGGAATAATCGGTCGGTTAGTACCTCAAGAAGTATTAACGGTCGCATGAAAGTGTGTGAGCAAATCTCATCTAAATATTCATTAATTAAAAAGTACTGAGACTGATGGGCAAGAGTATGATTGCTTGAATTGAATTCTCCAGGTGTAGGGATGTCTTTATACACACGCAGGGTTATATGATCGATGTTTAGAAGAAAGATAGGAATGAAGAATAAGACGATGTTTTATTGAGGGAGGACGTGATTTCTGACATCTTTTCATGACTATTAAGATAGGGCTCATGACAACCGAAAAGATAGCTTAGTTGGAAACCTTAATTTTCAAGGCCTTTCTTTTACAATTATTTTCTTTAAATGTAATATTCATGATCTTTCTTTTATTATTGGATTTTGTGGGTGCAATCCGCTGAAAACCCTCAGGAGACAACACTCCTCCTACTAGGGACACCTAGATGTTTAAAGGCTTGTTGCACGTGCTCAGTGCAATCTTGTTGCCTACGAAAGTGTGCTAGTTAGTTTTTCTCTTTCTTTATTTTCTCCTTTCTTTTTAATAAAACAATTCGCTCGAGACGATCGAAAATAAGTTTGGGGGAATTTGATCAGTCGAAAATACTGCATCTTTAAACCGGCAATTTCCTTATCATTTGCACTCATCTAGAAGTGTTCGGCATTCATATAACACATATTACCAAAAAGTCATTAAATATCAGATTGTATGTGTTAGACTTTAAAACCGGCACTTTAAAGGAAATTGACTGCATTTCATAGCATGGCATCATTCCTATATATCGCAACTTATGTTTCGAGGTCTGTGCAGGACATTACAGAAGATCGGTAAAATTTACAAATGAAGACTGTTATAAAGACGCCAACTCATTAATTTGGAATCTGGCAATGATCTAAAAAGAATTAAGAGATTCAAAATATCAGAATGTACATTCAAAGACAGAACAAAGCAGCTGAAGGAGAATGAAGCCCTAGCTCAACCACTCGGCCGCGGAACCGCGGCCGGAGCCGCATTGCGCCGCGGTTCCGCGGCGGCTATGACACATCAGCTCCCTTGCTTCAGCTCAGCCTTCTTCTATTTGGTCCTACACCTCATAAAGCCACTACAAATTCCAGAGGGATCTCCAAGCATCTGCCAGTTCAGCAAACCTAGGGTTTCCTAACTAAACACCACTAGCTTCCTCAACAAGCTTCACTTAAACTCTATTAAGGACATAGAACCTTCCCCTAACCTCCTAGCTTAGGGTAGAAGCTAATCCCCTAACTAACTACTTCTAGAAGCCTCTTCCTCTAACTAACTTTTGGAGGGAAAACTCAAATTTGAATTCCTAGACCTAGGGTTTGGAAAACCTATAAATAGACACCTAGGCTCACTTGTTGAAGGTTGTTCAATCTTTGGTTGCTCATTGTTGCTAAATTCTAGTTCAATCTTCATCTTCCCCAATTTCCACCCACAAGTCTAATGACAAGACTTGTGTCAAAACCCTAACCCTATGTAACGTTTTAAAAATAATTAAATGAATAATTAAATGAATAAAATTGTTTAAGTGAATTTTATGAATTTCGGTAAAGTAAAATGTATTTTTCGTAAAATTAAACCGTGATTGTTTTTCATTATAATTTCAAAAATACCTATTTTAATTATGTAATTACTAGTAAATGGTGTTTATTTATCCACTTATAAATTTTTAGTTTAATTAAATATTTTTCCTAAATTAATTATTTTAAATATTAACATAAGCTTTATTTTTACACTAAATTAGTGTAAATTACAAATTTGAATGGTTTTAATTTGTAAAAATGAACCATGGCATATTAGAATTTAGTGTGTATCATGCAAAATTTATTTGCAAATTTTTCCATGATTCTAGAGTTTTCTTGAGTTGTTTTAGAAAAGAAATAAAAGAAAATTTAATAAAGTAATGAAAAGACATAAAGAGGGTGATACTTGGAGAGAACTTTCTACACCTTTCCAAATCCTTTTCTTCCTCTCTTTCTCTTCCTAATGGCCGGCCTCACCCCCCATGGAAGCCCCACACTTTTCTAAATTCAATTTACCTCCAAAATCATCAAAAATTCATCAAAAATTCCATAAAAAATCCACAAAATCCTAATAAATTCATACCCTCTATTCTCTACTTTTCTTTACATGGATTTTGGAGTGGGAAAGCATGTATTTTTTAGGCTCATTTCATGTTTGGATTTCATGGTTTGGAGGTATAAATTTCTTTCTTTTGATTTATTATTATTAGATGTTCATTTAAGCTTAATTAGATTTAATATATTAATTCTATTTACTACTTTTAAAATTCAAGTTAGGGTTTGAAAAATCAAGTTGTGATTTTTATTAATTAATGAGGGTTATAATAACTAGTTTAACATATTTAGAAGTGGAAATTCTTGTAGGGATGATATGTTGTAAATTGTTAACCTAAAATTGATTTAATTATACTTTTTTTTGCTAACTAGTTTTTTTATAAAATATATATATGGGTAATATAAAATTCCAATTAAGGTTGCTATCATTAGATTGTAGTTTTTGTGAGAATATTAGCATGTTAATGGAAAGAAAAACTTAGTTTGATCACTAGTTCCTTTGATAATTGGAAAATAGTAATAAAATGCTATTATTTTGTAAACTAGATTTTGGAAATTTCTAAATAAAAGGGATTTAAAATATAATTATGGTTTCATTATATCATTATCATCATGAATTGTAGTTTAAGACATTAATTCATGCAAAATCATGTTTTGTGGTGGAATTGTGGTATTTTGGTTGAAAAATGTTGAAAATTGTTAAATGTTGCAAACTAGAAATTTCAAATTAATACAATTGGGGTGTTAAAAATATAGTAATGGGTTGTATAGTCTATTTATGCTATTTAATGAGTTTTATGACCATTGGTTTCATTTAAATGTCAAGTTTTGAAGAAAAACGGTAAATTGGCATTTTCGGGTTTTACGAAATCGGGCGATTTGATGGATTTTAGGGTTTCGATGAATTAAATCATGTTTTATATTGTAAGTAATGAGTTTTAAAACTATGAGTTGTTTGTTATAGTTATCTCGATCCATCGGCGTTGGTACGCCGATATCGAGCGATATTTGGTGCTTTTGCGTGGACGGGACATATGTTTTAACCTATGCTTGTTCCTTGCGTTGTTTTGACTTTTGTATGTGATTCAGTTTACGATGCTATTTATATGTTTGCGTTTAGGTACCCCTCACGTGGACTGCGGGCGATGAAGAGGAGGATGGCGACACCGTCTTCGGCAGACATGGACCAGGTGAGTAGATGTATATCTACGGGGGGAAGTCGGGTGGATGGCGTTTAGCACCCCCGCAACGTAGAATAGGGATAGTACTTATTGACATTAGGAAACAATATGTGACCCAAGATTCTTAATGAGTAGGACCCTAGTAATGACCCTAGGCTGGACTAGACTGATTTAGGAAGACATATCAGAAGATGAATACCTTGGAAGAGGTTCGTAGGTTTCAGGTAGAAACACACACGCACACACTGAAACACGACATGGTGTATACGTGCATGTGTATATATATATATATATATAGGATGAGGTATAGGTATATATATATACAACACGTATATGGGATACATTGAGGTATGATGAAACAGTGTAACTGGGCTTGATGCCGTGATTCTTGGCTATACAGTCGTATTAAGTGTTAGCGGATCATTATAGAATGAGATAATGAACTTGTATACTTAAATTATAATGGGTGGTCATGATATTGAGGTACATGGGACTCTAAAATAGTACCCAGACTATAACTTGTGACTGATCACGATATGGGATATGTATGACTTGATTACGACATCATATAGGTGCGACCTGATGTCGATACTATAGAGGTGTGACTTGAGGACGATATGATATCCGTATGACTTAATCACAATATGATACATAAGACTTGATATTCCTGAGGATGACATTATACTAATGATGAGACACCTAGGAGATACTTGACCCGTACCCCGATATTGGGATGCCGTACGATGGATTTTACCGTACGAGGCATAGATATGATGATTGATCCACACTCTTGATTCAAGGAAGCCGTACTACGTACGTGACGCTATTGAGGCTGGATCACCGACTATCAGAGATATTGATTCAGACCTAGGTAGACAATTGTTTCTTAATGACTAGTTTCTTAGGTTTAGTTCCTTAGGAGGTTAGATGGACAATAGCTTAGTTTCGAGTCATATAGTGGTAGTGATAATTGTATATCAAATGAGTGGATAACACACATCCGTCTTTACTTTTTCACTGTAATCATAATGTTGCATGTTCATACATATGTTGCTATAATGAGTATAAACCTTACCTGTTAGGACACCAGCACCATTACCGATGATGCGCATATTCCACGCACACTCATATGCCGGCTCACACACATCATCATCGGTAATTGCTATGTTACGTACACTTTAGATCATATTATCTTTTATTGATAGAATCAGTTAACAACTTGACCGATATAATATTGTGATTACTCTCTGATGTTAGTATAGACATGATAATTATCACTTAGACATTCATGCATTCATGTTTTCATGTTATCATGCAGTATTATGGGCATATGCCGACACTTATCATATACTTACTCATGATTTTGAGATTTGGGTTTCTATGAGATTTCTGGATTTTTGGGAAAAACCGCAAGAATATATAAAAACTTCTCTCTCTCTCCTCCTCTCTTTTTAAAATAAGATGCGGTTTTCTCGTGATGTAGGTGTCGTCCACCATGAGATTTCATGTTTTCTGTTGGATTTCGAGACCCGATTCGAGGAGTGGATGAACCGTCTCGGGCACATGGTGGGCCCGGTATGGTACCCCGGGGCAAGAAGATCGAGTTGTAGACGATGAGCCTGGCAGGGGAGAGCTACCTACCGGTGATGTCTGGCACGGCGGATATCCGGAGGATACCGACCGTTGTCATGAGATTTGATGATATGGGCCGATCCGAACTGATGGAGCCCGAGGTATTGAGACTATGAGACTTGAGATTTACATGTTTGTGTCGAAACTTGATACGGATTTCCATGGATTTCATTGTTGAGATTTCAGATTCCTATACACATTTCACTATGATAACAGCTAAAGATTTCTTATATAGATATATCTGGATTTCAGGTTTGATTATGTTATATTCATGGTCCATGCATATCTATTCATATGACATAGTATTATATGAGGCACTGACACGAGCACGGAGTATCTGCATTTACACGTAGTTTTACCCTGCTATTACTAGATGATTAGGATATGATAGTGTATTATTATGACCTAGGATAGCGTCGTGCATTCGATTTCTTTTCGTAGATGTCTTCTACTCACAAGTTGGCAACTCACCCCCGTTGTGCCAAATTTTATTACAGGTTCGATGTACAGGTTTCCCTGGCAGCTTGCTGGCACATCATTTCATTCAGGGTGATTTGCACGGTAGGTTGGTTCACTTGTATCTGAACCACCATTGTACTTTTATTATTTCATTTGTATCTAGTAAGCTTCATCAACTATACTTGTATTACTTGATAAGTTTATTGGACCAGTCTTTTATTTCGACCTTAGAGTCGCGCATGTATTATTCTGATCTGGTGGTTTTGTTTTCTTTTGAGTTTTGAGCCTCGCCCTTTGGCGTTGTTTACTGTTGTGATTATTGTGGTTGTTTCCGCCTGTTGGCGTTGAGCTAGCTCCCGTTGGGGATGCTTTTCATTGTTTATATGTATATTATACTTGTTGTACCCGTTTGGGGGCCAGTTTTTCAGAGGAGACTCTTCCGAAATTTTTGTGAAAATTTGCTGATACTTTTAAAATTGTTTTTCTTCTTATTTTCTTTTTCTTCTTCTTCTTTTATATGGTTTAGATTTCTGGGCTTCGGCTTACTTAGGTTACGTTGCGCCTCTAGACGCTTCGTAATCTAAGTGCCGGTCACGTTCCGTACTTTCGGGTCGTGACAAAGTTGGTATCAGAGCGCTAGGTTTAACCTTGTGTAAGTCTAGGTGACCCTTGGTTGATGGAGTAGGCGATTTAGGTAGAGTAACGTATCGTGTGTATGGTCTGCGGCATACTTACGATACGCTACTCTGCTTAAGGAGCCTTAGGATGTACATTGTTTGCACCATATTTCATTCGTTCCTTTGATCTATCTTCGTCGATGTCGGAGGGTGGTTTCTGTTACCACGGGGCGCACTGGCAGAGGGAGCTGCGGCTCGAATGCGATAACCATTAGAGTATTGGTTATTCTTGAGGATTGAAGCATTGTTTAGCGTATGGACGAAGGGTATTCACATGCCGTCCGGATGAAGTTAAAGGGTTCGAACGATTATCAGAAAACCATTTTCCCAAGTTTAAAGTATTCGGAAGAACATGCAGGTATTTCGATGGACCCTCTAGAAGAATGAAACCCTAACTCGACATAATGACCACGATAACGCCCTTGAACCTTAGGGTTTACGGCAGTTCCGCGGTGCCATTAGTGAGGCTTGGGTTTGCCCTTCTACGGCTGGATCATCGATGCTGGGATATGTACCGGATATTTTTAAACTGTACTTGAATGTTGAGCTCTCGGGGAATTATGGGATTTTTATGGATCGATCGAAAAGTTTAATGTAGGCCGGATATCATGTGAAGGGATCGACTACGTGGGAGACTCTAGATATGAGTATTGCCGTGGGTAGCACAGTCAGCACAGCTACGAAGAGACGAGTTTGAAGCAATCGACATCAGAGGAAAGAGGCGGACATTGATGATAGTGTTTACGATTGTGATTTAGTGATTTGAATTTCATATTTTCGTTGATTGGATTTTTGGTATTTTGAGGACTTTGTTCTACGATTGGTATTTCATGTGTGTACCTTCATTTCATTCTATTTGTGTTTCATATATCAGTTGTATTGATGTTGTTTAGTACACACCCAGTACACTTGATTTGGTTTTATATATTTTGAGATTTTTGATTTGATTTCGTGCATAGGGGTTACACATGATTTTGACATATGTTTCGACCTAGTTTTCATGCATTTTTGTGCTGTGATTTCGATTTTGGTATTCGATGTATGTTTTCGTGCACAATGTGCACCTGATTAGGATTCTTGCTGTAACATCTTTAAAAATATAAAATATTAATTTTGGGAATTTTTATAATTTAATATTATTTTATTGATTATTTTAATATTAAATGCAAATAAATAGGAAAAATGTTAGAAAAATTATGAAAAATTAGGGAAAATTCTAAAATGGGTTAATTATTGAAATTATGACATTTTTAAGTTGTTGTGATCATTTTGACACTAATTTAGTGCTAATCGCGATTAAAATCGCTAATTGGGTTTTTTGGCAATTTTGTGCAAAACTTGCACATACCACTTTTTCTATACTTGTGTATTTTTCTAGCCATGGTTTTCATTTGGGTTTACTATTCTTGTGAGAAGGTTTAGGGATTTAAAAGAAAAGGGAAAAAGAAAAAGAAAGTGTAATGATGAGGGTAGGTGAGAGAGAGGGTTGAACCATTGACCAAACCCTTAGCCATTTTCATCATTTCTCTCCCTCTCCCTTTGCTTTGCTGCTGCCGCCTCTTCCTCCCCCTTCCTCCACCTTCAACCTCCCCACTTCATCTCATAAAACACCCCAAAACATCACACTCACTTCATTAAAAATGTGCAAAATCCCTAGATCTACACATGGAGCTAAAGAAGTATGGATTTGGCCACTAGAGGGCAACTCAAGAATTTTCTTGAGTTGCTAATGAAGGTAATTTCTGAACCATTTGTTTAAGTATAGCCTTTCCTATAACCCCATGTTAAGATTTAATCGATATTGTGGATTTTAGTGGAATTGAGAGAAACCTAGTTAGGGTTTGAGTGGAATTGATGTTGCATTATGAAATTGGGCTCAGTATTGATCTTACCAACACCCTAGTGTTTGAATTGGAGCCCAAAACCTGAAGCAAACACCAGAATACGGATTTTAGAAACCAATATCGGGGGAAAAACTGGAATCTGCCACTGTTAAATTGAATCTGCTAACACCCCGAGAACCCTAAAATAATATTGAGTGGAAATTGAGATGTGCAGGCAACATAGAGGCAACACCCAAAACCCTAGCTCCCCACTCCACCTTCTGGCCGCCAAAAACTCCATTCTGGCCGCAATTTGCGGCCAGACCAGTGAGGAACTTCCTCGTTTTCTGTGCACAGCCCCAATTCCCCAATTCTTGGCCCTGGGTACTTCTAGTTTTGACAGATTCTGTCTAGGGTGAAATCTGGGACATATATCCTATGTTGTCGTTTTGGATTCGTGTTTCCGTATTCCGTATTTTTGGATTCTGAAATGGTGGAATGTGTTTTGCCTCGACTATTGTCGTTTATACGACGATATAGAGGATTATGGATGGTTTTGAAGGCGTGCCATAGGTTCTCACCTATAGGCCCCCTTATCGTATCGTTTTGGAGTTTATGCGCCGTTTTAGATTGGATTTGGTTTTAATGCGCATATACGATATTTTGATGTGTAGGTACCCATGAAGACTTCGGACGACAAGCAAATGCATGGTGATGTCCGCAATTGGTGATGCAAGGTGAGTAGATTATATCTACGGGGGAAAGTCGGGTGGATGGCGTATAGCACCCCCGCAGTCCGTAGATAGCTTATTATATAGTATTGTGATATTAGGTGTATTTTGGATATGTAGGGTTAGAAGTGGCTAGTGTAGTTCATAGTCGCGAACCCTAGGATAGAATTACACCTATACATATACCCTTGCTTTTCACATGTACTTACACTGTGGTTGATGATATGTGACGACTTTGGAGATGAGTCGATATTGTGGGCTTGGTGCCCTGGGATCGGTGTTTTGATACGATTCATATGTGGGATTTGACTTGTGATTCTTGCGGGCTTGGGATGTGTGTTTACCCCCGCATGCATACTTTACCGATGTTACCGTTTGTACTAGATATAGAGTAGTACATCCAGACTAGATGATCTGATGACAGTGAGATGTTGATCCCTACCCAGCTTTTGGGAATGCCGTACGATGATTTACCGTACGAGCTGATATTGATGATAGATCCGCACTCATAGCTAGAGGATATCTTACGATATGACATTGAGGCGGGATCACCGACTATATATCTACATATATACTTAGACTCAGTTTTAGGTGGTTTCCACACCTACCCCTCCTGATTGACAGGATACTTAGATGTAGTTGCATAGTAGATACTTCACTGTGCTGCTGATTTCTAGATTTCCGCATATTCATGTTATTCGCATTGCTGGCATATGTTCATTACCATATTATTATCATGCTGTTAGGACACCAGCACCATTATCGATGATGCGTATGTTTCACGTACACTACTTGCCGGCTCACACACTTCATCATCGATAATTGCCATGTCACTACACAGTAGTACTTATCATTTGTGATATGATGCTTCATTCGACATATGCGCATTCCTATTCCATGTTGCATGATTTCCGATATGATTACTCTCTTTACATGTCGCATATATCATGGATTGATTGCATAGTACATCGCATTGGATTTACTGCTGGATGTTGGATTTTCATGTGATTTCTGGTTTTTGAGGACCGTGGGGTTATTTAAGAAAAGAGGCACTTTATGAAAACCCGGTACCTCGTGATATGATATTTCGGTGCGTCCACCACGCGTTTTCTCGGTGCTGAGACGTGTGCTTGAAACCCGATTCGAGGAGGTGATGTACCGTTTGCGGGTTCGTGGTAGGCCCGGTATGGTTCCCCTCGGCGAGATGATCGATGGGTTATGCCGATTGAGCCTGGAGGCGGGCGAGTACCTACCGGTGATTTTACCTGAGCTCGGCGGATATCCGGGGGATACCGCCTGGAGCCGAGAGATGGGCATACTGCTGGGGCCGACGGGCCGATATCCGCAGACGGAGCCCAGAGATGGACATGGGTTGACTCATACTGCCGGGGCCGAGGGCCGATATCCGCAGACGGAGCCCCATATGGATGAGGATTTACGTGCCGATGCTTGGCACGGGTTTCATGATGGGTTTTCCATGATTTTATTTATATCCTCACATTGCATACATGATGCTTGCTGTCAGTGGGTGACAGGTGGACGGGTTCCACATATATACAGACTTGGTTCATATACAGACTGGATTTACACTTATCTTACACCAATATTAGTGGTATGGGACGCTAATATATGTGTATTGATATTATTGATATTTCTTCATTGATACCTCATGCAGACATACCTTACACTGATGACATGTTGTTACCTGAGTACCTGGCACTATATACATGATTAGATGTTACCTTGCCACCTTTTTACACTCAGATGTACTCTTGTGGATATTTTACTGATCGTTGACTTAGGATTATGTCTTGCATTCGATTTATCCTTGTAGATGTTTCTATTCACGAGTTGGCAACTCACCCCCGTTGTGCCACAGTTCTTGCAGGTTTTGCCGTACAGGTTCTATTGCGGCATTCCTGGCACACTACCTTCTTGCGGGTGATTTGCTATTGGTAGGTGGATTCTTTTGCATCCAGAATCCCCATTTTGTACTTATTTATTCATTGTATCTAGAAATGTCCATCAACCAAAACTTGTATATTCTTTCAGACTCAGAGACAGTATTGTATTATTCGACCTAGAGTCGCGCTTAGTAGTATTGCGGTTTTCTTGCTACTTGAGCTTTCTTTTGGTTTTGATCCTCGCCACTTGGCGTTGTATATTATCATATCATTGCGTGGTTGTGACCGTCGATTGACGAAGAGCTAGCTCCCGCTTGGGGATGCCTTTATCATTTTCTATAGTGTTATTCATGTTGTACCCCATTCGGGGCCAGTTTTACAAAGGAAACTCTGCCGAAATTTTTAGAAAAGACTTATTGTTTTCAAAACGTACCTTCGGCTTAGTTATTTAAAAACCTTGATTTCAAACCTGTATTTCTTCACTTCTTTAAACCAGTTTTCCTTATTTATTCTTCAAAATGGTTTTAGATTTCTGGGCTTTTGGCTTACTTGGATCAGATGGAGTCCTATAGGCTTCATATGGTTCAAGTGCCAGTCACGTGCTCTTTCGGGGCGTGACAAAGTTGGTATCAGAGCGCTAGGTTGACCTTGGTTCGAGTCTAAGTTTGACTATGTGGAGCCTAGGGAGTTGTTTATATACGGAACTTAGGCTTGACCTTACGGAACTTAGACTTGGTCGAGGGGGTGTGAACCCGAACTTTCGTCGTTCTAGGATAACCCTTGGTTGATGGATTAGGTGACTAAAGTAGAGTGACGTACCGTTGGTATGTTCCGCGGCATACTTATGACACACCACTCCGCTTAAGGAACCTTAGGATGGACATTTGTTTAGAGATTAGTGATTCTTTTCATATCCTGGATTATACATCCATTTGAGATCCCCGATTCTATTAGTTTCATGATCATACCTTCATTGATGCTGTTCCTTCCTATGATCATGTATCCACTTTGGATCTGTTGTTTCCTTTCTTGCCTTTGATGTGCTCTCTTGGATACTCGATTGAGATTCCTGTCACCATGTTTGAGCGCAGTTTGGGCTGTCGCTAGGGTTACGGCCGGTGTGAGCTCGTTTGGTACGAGGGCCGACCTTTGTGTTTTCTGGTGACATGGGAACGTCTCGAGTTTGTGTTGGTGATTGTGACCTCTGGTGGAGGCGAGTGCTTGGTTTTGCACCGGATGATCGTGCCATTGTTAGAGCTGCCAGTTGAGAGAGGGCTGTTGATGTACAGCATACCTCAGAGATTGTGATGTCGCCTATCGTGCAGACAGATGGACCAGCTGTTGCTGAGATTGACAGGATGTTGCTTTCGGAGCTTGCGAGCTGAAATTTGCCGGAGCTTTCAGGCAGATATGCGACAGATGCTAGCTAGTCTACCAGATTTGAGAGACGAAGGTGATTCGTCCGATTTTGCGCCAGAGCGGGCCCAGTTGAGTTGAAGATTTCCAGTGTGGAGAGTCTTACTCAGACCTAAAGCAGGCTGATTCAGAGATGACCGCTTATGTATTGCCTTTCCTGGAGGATTGAGGCATTGTTCGACGTACAGGTGTATGAGCCAGTTGTTGCTGCAAATGATGAAATATCGCCCAGATGATTGGAGCTACTGCAGCATGAGCATGTACTTAGAGAGATAATAGCGAGTCGCTAGTCACCGAGGATGAATGACTAGGACGTGTGGTGAGTTCGCTTACCCCGATGCGTGGACATCAGGTGGATTGATTCCAGATAGAGATGACTTCACGCAGGTTCGTTGAGAGTCGATTGAGACGATCGAATGTCAGGAGCCATTTTCCAAGTTTAAAGTATACGGAAAGACATGCAGGTGATTCTATGGACCCTCTAGAAGAATGAAACCCTAACTCGACTTAATGACCGTGTGACAGCCTTTGAACCTTAGGGTTTACGGCGGTTCCGCGGCGCCATTAGTGAGGCTTGGGTTTGCCCTTCTACGGCTGGACCACCGACGCTGTGGCATGTACTCGATACTATTAAACTGTACCCGAGATGTGAGTTCTTGGGGGATTATGAGGATCTGACGAGTCGATCGGATGGTTCGACATTTTTCGGACATTGTGATGGGACACTGCTTGGGAGACTCCAGATGCGAGGATAGCCGTCGGAGCGCAGTTCGTGCAGTCATGATGAGACGAGTCCGAATCAGTCGACATTGATGCAGAGTGAAGAAAAGAGTCCGTACGAGATTTCGACGAGATGACGTCCCACTCCGCTGACATTAGAGATGTGATACGCACCCAGAGGTGTGGTTTATGGATATATCTTCCAGAAAGAAGCGTGATAAGTATGCAGCCGTTCCGGAATGAGCTTTAGCTTCAGCATTGGATGATGACTTCCGGGCATTTCGGCAGGATTGAGTTTTGATAAAGGAACCTCGACAGGACCTTTCTGAAGTACGATACGAGAAGACCTAGACCAGGAGTGGTCGTTTTGCGCACACTCAGCAGGCCAGAGTTCGGCATTGTCGATGAGGTAGTTGACCAGGATCGGATAAAGGAACCTACCCAGATGCGTTGCGAATTGATCAAGGACGGACGAGTGATGAGTATTCCTCCGATGATCGGGACGTGTTCCCGAGGACCAGTTCGGCCTGACTTCTGCTACAGAGTGATGAAGCTACCGAATACGCGATTTCGAGTCAGTGTAAGAGACTTTAGATTGACCGTGGCCGAGAACAGTGCAGTGCATAGTAGCTTGGCGTGATGTCATAGTGGACGACGATAGAGACAGTTGGAGCAAGAGGTTCGTGTGAGACACTGACGAGCTGTCATTGCTTCCCGTCGAGACGAGAGACCTGATTTGCTTACAGAGACGTTGGGATGTGACCAGTTTCTGAGGAAGTAGTGTTTTGAGGACACAGGTGTCTTTTGAGCGAGAAGAGGTTATGCAGGAGAGCTAGCCTCTGTACAGATCGGCATAGGCATGATTGGAAGAGACCTTGAGCAGGATTCCTTCCAGGACATAGCTGCCATGATGTTTGCACCCAGGATCAGATGTGTGACGTGCTTTCAGAGAGCCAAAGGCTGACGTCAGTGATTTGCTGCCTTACGAGTGGTCGTGAGGTTTGACCGAGAGGTGACCAGAGAAGTGCCAGAACGGAATCGTCCCCGTTAGCACCCCTGACAGGGCCGATGAGCCGATAGACTGTGAGTTTGGTAACCCACAGAGAGATAAGGACCCAGAGAGTCAGAGGACGCCAAACCGTGAGCAAGAGGTAGGTGGATATCCTGCGCTGCTAGCAGTGGATTCACCGACTCCTTCTCGACCTTGAAGGAGAAACTACCGAAGACGGTATTTGTGATTTGTGATTTTGTGATTCGATTATCACGTATCCGTCATTTTGGATTTCGGTATTTTGGGCGTTCTGTTTGCATGATTTAGTTTTGGTGACTGAGTTTCATGATGTTGGTTTCATGCACCCACTGGATATTTATATATTTCGCGCAGAGTTTTCATGCATTTTAGTGTTATGCTTTGATTCGTGCACGCTGATGCACACGATTGTGAGATTTTCCTTTGGGGTACACCTGATTTTGGTTTGAGACGCATTTTATCGTTGATTTTGACCCGGATTTTGATGGTTGGTTTTGCACTCCGTGCTGGTGATGTGCTTTACACCTATTCGATGTTTGTTATTGGATTTCGTGATTCCGTGCATGTTGAGTGCGCAGGGTTTAGATTTTCATTCGTGCACGATGGATGCACAGGTTTGGATTTTCGTGCATGTTGGGCGCATGTTTTTAGATACGATTTTGGTGCGCACCCGATGCACTAAATCGAGATTTCTTCGTGCATGTTAGATGCACCGGACCTTGGCTGTCAGGCACATACGTTGCCCATGACAGAGGTTTCGTGCACACCCGTTGCACCTAGATGTTGTTTTGTGCGCCTGTTTAGCACATATTGGATTTTTGATTTTCGTGCGCACCAGACACACAAGATTGTGTTATGTACGTTTTTGAGATTTATTCCCTTTGGAGCAGTACCTTTTATGATGTTGGGTTTTTGCTTTCATGCTGAGCAGGACTAGTCAGTAGACGATACCTGGATATACTTTTGCATGTTTTACATCAGCTTTTTTCGTGTATAGATTGGATGTCTACATGTGTAGTTTCGGTCCATATCACATCGGTTTTGTATTGGATTTGACATTGTGTTTTTACATCGACTCCGATGATGGCGGGATGCTTGACGGAGTTTTGTTTTTGAGTTATCTGCTCAGTACCCTTGCGCATGCATTGCGCTGTGACGTTCTTTGTGTTGATGATTGCGGAGCCCCGACGACTTTGGTTTATTACTGAGATTATTTTAGTAGTAGGGGTTTAAATTTAAATTCGGGGACCGAATTTCTTTAAGGGGGGTAGATTGTAACATCTTTAAAAATATAAAATATTAATTTTGGGAATTTTTATAATTTAATATTATTTTATTGATTATTTTAATATTAAATGCAAATAAATAGGAAAAATGTTAGAAAAATTATGAAAAATTAGGGAAAATTCTAAAATGGGTTAATTATTGAAATTATGACATTTTTAAGTTGTTGTGATCATTTTGACACTAATTTAGTGCTAATCGCGATTAAAATCGCTAATTGGGTTTTTTGGCAATTTTGTGCAAAACTTGCACATACCACTTTTTCTATACTTGTGTATTTTTCTAGCCATGGTTTTCATTTGGGTTTACTTTTCTTGTGAGAAGGTTTAGGGATTTAAAAGAAAAAGGGAAAAAGAAAAAGAAAGTGTAATGATGAGGGTAGGTGAGAGAGAGGGTTGAACCATTGACCAAACCCTTAGCCATTTTCATCATTTCTCTCCCTCTCCCTTTGCTTTGCTGCTGCTGCCTCTTCCTCCCCCTTCCTCCACCTTCAACCTCCCCACTTCATCTCATAAAACACCCCAAAACATCACACTCACTTCATTAAAAATGTGCAAAATCCCTAGATCTACACATGGAGCTAAAGAAGTATGGATTTGGCCACTAGAGGGCAACTCAAGAATTTTCTTGAGTTGCTAATGAAGGTAATTTCTGAACCATTTGTTTAAGTATAGCCTTTCCTATAACCCCATGTTAAGATTTAATCGATATTGTGGATTTTAGTGGAATTGAGAGAAACCTAGTTAGGGTTTGAGTGGAATTGATGTTGCATTATGAAATTGGGCTCAGTATTGATCTTACCAACACCCTAGTGTTTGAATTGGAGCCCAAAACCTGAAGCAAACACCAGAATACGGATTTTAGAAACCAATATCGGGGGAAAAACTGGAATCTGCCACTGTTAAATTGAATCTGCTAACACCCCGAGAACCCTAAAATAATATTGAGTGGAAATTGAGATGTGCAGGCAACATAGAGGCAACACCCAAAACCCTAGCTCCCCACTCCACCTTCTGGCCGCCAAAAACTCCATTCTGGCCGCAATTTGCGGCCAGACCAGTGAGGAACTTCCTCGTTTTCTGTGCACAGCCCCAATTCCCCAATTCTTGGCCCTGGGTACTTCTAGTTTTGACAGATTCTGTCTAGGGTGAAATCTGGGACATATATCCTATGTTGTCGTTTTGGATTCGTGTTTCCGTATTCCGTATTTTTGGATTCTGAAATGGTGGAATGTGTTTTGCCTCGACTATTGTCGTTTATACGACGATATAGAGGATTATGGATGGTTTTGAAGGCGTGCCATAGGTTCTCACCTATAGGCCCCCTTATCGTATCGTTTTGGAGTTTATGCGCCGTTTTAGATTGGATTTGGTTTTAATGCGCATATACGATATTTTGATGTGTAGGTACCCATGAAGACTTCGGACGACAAGCAAATGCATGGTGATGTCCGCAATTGGTGATGCAAGGTGAGTAGATTATATCTACGGGGGAAAGTCGGGTGGATGGCGTATAGCACCCCCGCAGTCCGTAGATAGCTTATTATATAGTATTGTGATATTAGGTGTATTTTGGATATGTAGGGTTAGAAGTGGCTAGTGTAGTTCATAGTCGCGAACCCTAGGATAGAATTACACCTATACATATACCCTTGCTTTTCACATGTACTTACACTGTGGTTGATGATATGTGACGACTTTGGAGATGAGTCGATATTGTGGGCTTGGTGCCCTGGGATCGGTGTTTTGATACGATTCATATGTGGGATTTGACTTGTGATTCTTGCGGGCTTGGGATGTGTGTTTACCCCCGCATGCATACTTTACCGATGTTACCGTTTGTACTAGATATAGAGTAGTACATCCAGACTAGATGATCTGATGACAGTGAGATGTTGATCCCTACCCAGCTTTTGGGAATGCCGTACGATGATTTACCGTACGAGCTGATATTGATGATAGATCCGCACTCATAGCTAGAGGATATCTTACGATATGACATTGAGGCGGGATCACCGACTATATATCTACATATATACTTAGACTCAGTTTTAGGTGGTTTCCACACCTACCCCTCCTGATTGACAGGATACTTAGATGTAGTTGCATAGTAGATACTTCACTGTGCTGCTGATTTCTAGATTTCCGCATATTCATGTTATTCGCATTGCTGGCATATGTTCATTACCATATTATTATCATGCTGTTAGGACACCAGCACCATTATCGATGATGCGTATGTTTCACGTACACTACTTGCCGGCTCACACACTTCATCATCGATAATTGCCATGTCACTACACAGTAGTACTTATCATTTGTGATATGATGCTTCATTCGACATATGCGCATTCCTATTCCATGTTGCATGATTTCCGATATGATTACTCTCTTTACATGTCGCATATATCATGGATTGATTGCATAGTACATCGCATTGGATTTACTGCTGGATGTTGGATTTTCATGTGATTTCTGGTTTTTGAGGACCGTGGGGTTATTTAAGAAAAGAGGCACTTTATGAAAACCCGGTACCTCGTGATATGATATTTCGGTGCGTCCACCACGCGTTTTCTCGGTGCTGAGACGTGTGCTTGAAACCCGATTCGAGGAGGTGATATACCGTTTGCGGGTTCGTGGTGGGCCCGGTATGGTTCCCCTCGGCGAGATGATCGATGGGTTATGCCGATTGAGCCTGGAGGCGGGCGAGTACCTACCGGTGATTTTACCTGAGCTCGGCGGATATCCGGGGGATACCGCCTGGAGCCGAGAGATGGGCATACTGCTGGGGCCGACGGGCCGATATCCGCAGACGGAGCCCAGAGATGGACATGGGTTGACTCATACTGCCGGGGCCGAGGGCCGATATCCGCAGACGGAGCCCCATATGGATGAGGATTTACGTGCCGATGCTTTGCACGGGTTTCATGATGGGTTTTCCATGATTTTATTTATATCCTCACATTGCATACATGATGCTTGCTGTCAGTGGGTGACAGGTGGACGGGTTCCACATATATACAGACTTGGTTCATATACAGACTGGATTTACACTTATCTTACACCAATATTAGTGGTATGGGACGCTAATATATGTGTATTGATATTATTGATATTTCTTCATTGATACCTCATGCAGACATACCTTACACTGATGACATGTTGTTACCTGAGTACCTGGCACTATATACATGATTAGATGTTACCTTGCCACCTTTTTACACTCAGATGTACTCTTGTGGATATTTTACTGATCGTTGACTTAGGATTATGTCTTGCATTCGATTTATCCTTGTAGATGTTTCTATTCACGAGTTGGCAACTCACCCCCGTTGTGCCACAGTTCTTGCAGGTTTTGCCGTACAGGTTCTATTGCGGCATTCCTGGCACACTACCTTCTTGCGGGTGATTTGCTATTGGTAGGTGGATTCTTTTGCATCCAGAATCCCCATTTTGTACTTATTTATTCATTGTATCTAGAAATGTCCATCAACCAAAACTTGTATATTCTTTCAGACTCAGAGACAGTATTGTATTATTCGACCTAGAGTCGCGCTTAGTAGTATTGCGGTTTTCTTGCTACTTGAGCTTTCTTTTGGTTTTGATCCTCGCCACTTGGCGTTGTATATTATCATATCATTGCGTGGTTGTGACCGTCGATTGACGAAGAGCTAGCTCCCGCTTGGGGATGCCTTTATCATTTTCTATAGTGTTATTCATGTTGTACCCCATTCGGGGCCAGTTTTACAAAGGAAACTCTGCCGAAATTTTTAGAAAAGACTTATTGTTTTCAAAACGTACCTTCGGCTTAGTTATTTAAAAACCTTGATTTCAAACCTGTATTTCTTCACTTCTTTAAACCAGTTTTCCTTATTTATTCTTCAAAATGGTTTTAGATTTCTGGGCTTTTGGCTTACTTGGATCAGATGGAGTCCTATAGGCTTCATATGGTTCAAGTGCCAGTCACGTGCTCTTTCGGGGCGTGACAAAGTTGGTATCAGAGCGCTAGGTTGACCTTGGTTCGAGTCTAAGTTTGACTATGTGGAGCCTAGGGAGTTGTTTATATACGGAACTTAGGCTTGACCTTACGGAACTTAGACTTGGTCGAGGGGGTGTGAACCCGAACTTTCGTCGTTCTAGGATGACCCTTGGTTGATGGATTAGGTGACTAAAGTAGAGTGACGTACCGTTGGTATGTTCCGCGGCATACTTACGACACGCCACTCCGCTTAAGGAACCTTAGGATGGACATTTGTTTAGAGATTAGTGATTCTTTTCATATCCTGGATTATACATCCATTTGAGATCCCCGATTCTATTAGTTTCATGATCATACCTTCATTGATGCTGTTCCTTCCTATGATCATGTATCCACTTTGGATCTGTTGTTTCCTTTCTTGCCTTTGATGTGCTCTCTTGGATACTCGATTGAGATTCCTGTCACCATGTTTGAGCGCAGTTTGGGCTGTCGCTAGGGTTACGGCCGGTGTGAGCTCGTTTGGTACGAGGGCCGACCTTTGTGTTTTCTGGTGACATGGGAACGTCTCGAGTTTGTGTTGGTGATTGTGACCTCTGGTGGAGGCGAGTGCTTGGTTTTGCACCGGATGATCGTGCCATTGTTAGAGCTGCCAGTTGAGAGAGGGCTGTTGATGTACAGCATACCTCAGAGATTGTGATGTCGCCTATCGTGCAGACAGATGGACCAGCTGTTGCTGAGATTGACAGGATGTTGCTTTCGGAGCTTGCGAGCTGAAATTTGCCGGAGCTTTCAGGCAGATATGCGACAGATGCTAGCTAGTCTACCAGATTTGAGAGACGAAGGTGATTCGTCCGATTTTGCGCCAGAGCGGGCCCAGTTGAGTTGAAGATTTCCAGTGTGGAGAGTCTTACTCAGACCTAAAGCAGGCTGATTCAGAGATGACCGCTTATGTATTGCCTTTCCTGGAGGATTGAGGCATTGTTCGACGTACAGGTGTATGAGCCAGTTGTTGCTGCAAATGATGAAATATCGCCCAGATGATTGGAGCTACTGCAGCATGAGCATGTACTTAGAGAGATAATAGCGAGTCGCTAGTCACCGAGGATGAATGACTAGGACGTGTGGTGAGTTCGCTTACCCCGATGCGTGGACATCAGGTGGATTGATTCCAGATAGAGACGACTTCACGCAGGTTCGTTGAGAGTCGATTGAGACGATCGAATGTCAGGAGCCATTTTCCAAGTTTAAAGTATACGGAAAGACATGCAGGTGATTCTATGGACCCTCTAGAAGAATGAAACCCTAACTCGACTTAATGACCGTGTGACAGCCTTTGAACCTTAGGGTTTACGGCGGTTCCGCGGCGCCATTAGTGAGGCTTGGGTTTGCCCTTCTACGGCTGGACCACCGACGCTGTGGCATGTACTCGATACTATTAAACTGTACCCGAGATGTGAGTTCTTGGGGGATTATGAGGATCTGACGAGTCGATCGGATGGTTCGACATTTTTCGGACATTGTGATGGGACACTGCTTGGGAGACTCCAGATGCGAGGATAGCCGTCGGAGCGCAGTTCGTGCAGTCATGATGAGACGAGTCCGAATCAGTCGACATTGACGCAGAGTGAAGAAAAGAGTCCGTACGAGATTTCGACGAGATGACGTCCCACTCCGCTGACATTAGAGATGTGATACGCACCCAGAGGTGTGGTTTATGGATATATCTTCCAGAAAGAAGCGTGATAAGTATGCAGCCGTTCCGGAATGAGCTTTAGCTTCAGCATTGGATGATGACTTCCGGGCATTTCGGCAGGATTGAGTTTTGATAAAGGAACCTCGACAGGACCTTTCTGAAGTACGATACGAGAAGACCTAGACCAGGAGTGGTCGTTTTGCGCACACCCAGCAGGCCAGAGTTCGGCATTGTCGATGAGGTAGTTGACCAGGATCGGATAAAGGAACCTACCCAGATGCGTTGCGAATTGATCAAGGACGGACGAGTGATGAGTATTCCTCCGATGATCGGGACGTGTTCCCGAGGACCAGTTCGGCCTGACTTCTGCTACAGAGTGATGAAGCTACCGAATACGCGATTTCGAGTCAGTGTAAGAGACTTTAGATTGACCATGGCCGAGAACAGTGCAGTGCATAGTAGCTTGGCGTGATGTCATAGTGGACGACGATAGAGACAGTTGGAGCAAGAGGTTCGTGTGAGACACTGACGAGCTGTCATTGCTTCCCGTCGAGACGAGAGACCTGATTTGCTTACAGAGACGTTGGGATGTGACCAGTTTCTGAGGAAGTAGTGTTTTGAGGACACAGGTGTCTTTTGAGCGAGAAGAGGTTATGCAGGAGAGCTAGCCTCTGTACAGATCGGCATAGGCATGATTGGAAGAGACCTTGAGCAGGATTCCTTCCAGGACATAGCTGCCATGATGTTTGCACCCAGGATCAGATGTGTGACGTGCTTTCAGAGAGCCAAAGGCTGACGTCAGTGATTTGCTGCCTTACGAGTGGTCGTGAGGTTTGACCGAGAGGTGACCAGAGAAGTGCCAGAACGGAATCGTCCCCGTTAGCACCCCTGACAGGGCCGATGAGCCGATAGACTGTGAGTTTGGTAACCCACAGAGAGATAAGGACCCAGAGAGTCAGAGGACGCCAAACCGTGAGCAAGAGGTAGGTGGATATCCTGCGCTGCTAGCAGTGGATTCACCGACTCCTTCTCGACCTTGAAGGAGAAACTACCGAAGACGGTATTTGTGATTTGTGATTTTGTGATTCGATTATCACGTATCCGTCATTTTGGATTTCGGTATTTTGGGCGTTCTGTTTGCATGATTTAGTTTTGGTGACTGAGTTTCATGATGTTGGTTTCATGCACCCACTGGATATTTATATATTTCGCGCAGAGTTTTCATGCATTTTAGTGTTATGCTTTGATTCGTGCACGCTGATGCACACGATTGTGAGATTTTCCTTTGGGGTACACCTGATTTTGGTTTGAGACGCATTTTATCGTTGATTTTGACCCGGATTTTGATGGTTGGTTTTGCACTCCGTGCTGGTGATGTGCTTTACACCTATTCGATGTTTGTTATTGGATTTCGTGATTCCGTGCATGTTGAGTGCGCAGGGTTTAGATTTTCATTCGTGCACGATGGATGCATAGGTTTGGATTTTCGTGCATGTTGGGCGGATGTTTTTAGATACGATTTTGGTGCGCACCCGATGCACTAAATCGAGATTTCTTCGTGCATGTTAGATGCACCGGACCTTGGCTGTCAGGCACATACGTTGCCCATGACAGAGGTTTCGTGCACACCCGTTGCACCTAGATGTTGTTTTGTGCGCCTGTTTAGCACATATTGGATTTTTGATTTTCGTGCGCACCAGACGCACAAGATTGTGTTATGTACGTTTTTGAGATTTATTCCCTTTGGAGCAGTACCTTTTATGATGTTGGGTTTTTGCTTTCATGCTGAGCAGGACTAGTCAGTAGACGATACCTGGATATACTTTTGCATGTTTTACATCAGCTTTTTTCGTGTATAAATTGGATGTCTACATGTGTAGTTTCGGTCCATATCACATCGGTTTTGTATTGGATTTGACATTGTGTTTTTACATCGACTCCGATGATGGCGGGATGCTTGACGGAGTTTTGTTTTTGAGTTATCTGCTCAGTACCCTTGCGCATGCATTGCGCTGTGACGTTCTTTGTGTTGATGATTGCGGAGCCCCGACGACTTTGGTTTATTACTGAGATTATTTTAGTAGTAGGGGTTTAAATTTAAATTCGGGGACCGAATTTCTTTAAGGGGGGTAGATTGTAACATCTTTAAAAATATAAAATATTAATTTTGGGAATTTTTATAATTTAATATTATTTTATTGATTATTTTAATATTAAATGCAAATAAATAGGAAAAATGTTAGAAAAATTATGAAAAATTAGGGAAAATTCTAAAATGGGTTAATTATTGAAATTATGACATTTTTAAGTTGTTGTGATCATTTTGACACTAATTTAGTGCTAATCGCGATTAAAATCGCTAATTGGGTTTTTTGGCAATTTTGTGCAAAACTTGCACATACCACTTTTTCTATACTTGTGTATTTTTCTAGCCATGGTTTTCATTTGGGTTTACTATTCTTGTGAGAAGGTTTAGGGATTTAAAAGAAAAGGGAAAAAGAAAAAGAAAGTGTAATGATGAGGGTAGGTGAGAGAGAGGGTTGAACCATTGACCAAACCCTTAGCCATTTTCATCATTTCTCTCCCTCTCCCTTTGCTTTGCTGCTGCTGCCTCTTCCTCCCCCTTCCTCCACCTTCAACCTCCCCACTTCATCTCATAAAACACCCCAAAACATCACACTCACTTCATTAAAAATGTGCAAAATCCCTAGATCTACACATGGAGCTAAAGAAGTATGGATTTGGCCACTAGAGGGCAACTCAAGAATTTTCTTGAGTTGCTAATGAAGGTAATTTCTGAACCATTTGTTTAAGTATAGCCTTTCCTATAACCCCATGTTAAGATTTAATCGATATTGTGGATTTTAGTGGAATTGAGAGAAACCTAGTTAGGGTTTGAGTGGAATTGATGTTGCATTATGAAATTGGGCTCAGTATTGATCTTACCAACACCCTAGTGTTTGAATTGGAGCCCAAAACCTGAAGCAAACACCAGAATACGGATTTTAGAAACCAATATCGGGGGAAAAACTGGAATCTGCCACTGTTAAATTGAATCTGCTAACACCCCGAGAACCCTAAAATAATATTGAGTGGAAATTGAGATGTGCAGGCAACATAGAGGCAACACCCAAAACCCTAGCTCCCCACTCCACCTTCTGGCCGCCAAAAACTCCATTCTGGCCGCAATTTGCGGCCAGACCAGTGAGGAACTTCCTCGTTTTCTGTGCACAGCCCCAATTCCCCAATTCTTGGCCCTGGGTACTTCTAGTTTTGACAGATTCTGTCTAGGGTGAAATCTGGGACATATATCCTATGTTGTCGTTTTGGATTCGTGTTTCCGTATTCCGTATTTTTGGATTCTGAAATGGTGGAATGTGTTTTGCCTCGACTATTGTCGTTTATACGACGATATAGAGGATTATGGATGGTTTTGAAGGCGTGCCATAGGTTCTCACCTATAGGCCCCCTTATCGTATCGTTTTGGAGTTTATGCGCCGTTTTAGATTGGATTTGGTTTTAATGCGCATATACGATATTTTGATGTGTAGGTACCCATGAAGACTTCGGACGACAAGCAAATGCATGGTGATGTCCGCAATTGGTGATGCAAGGTGAGTAGATTATATCTACGGGGGAAAGTCGGGTGGATGGCGTATAGCACCCCCGCAGTCCGTAGATAGCTTATTATATAGTATTGTGATATTAGGTGTATTTTGGATATGTAGGGTTAGAAGTGGCTAGTGTAGTTCATAGTCGCGAACCCTAGGATAGAATTACACCTATACATATACCCTTGCTTTTCACATGTACTTACACTGTGGTTGATGATATGTGACGACTTTGGAGATGAGTCGATATTGTGGGCTTGGTGCCCTGGGATCGGTGTTTTGATACGATTCATATGTGGGATTTGACTTGTGATTCTTGCGGGCTTGGGATGTGTGTTTACCCCCGCATGCATACTTTACCGATGTTACCGTTTGTACTAGATATAGAGTAGTACATCCAGACTAGATGATCTGATGACAGTGAGATGTTGATCCCTACCCAGCTTTTGGGAATGCCGTACGATGATTTACCGTACGAGCTGATATTGATGATAGATCCGCACTCATAGCTAGAGGATATCTTACGATATGACATTGAGGCGGGATCACCGACTATATATCTACATATATACTTAGACTCAGTTTTAGGTGGTTTCCACACCTACCCCTCCTGATTGACAGGATACTTAGATGTAGTTGCATAGTAGATACTTCACTGTGCTGCTGATTTCTAGATTTCCGCATATTCATGTTATTCGCATTGCTGGCATATGTTCATTACCATATTATTATCATGCTGTTAGGACACCAGCACCATTATCGATGATGCGTATGTTTCACGTACACTACTTGCCGGCTCACACACTTCATCATCGATAATTGCCATGTCACTACACAGTAGTACTTATCATTTGTGATATGATGCTTCATTCGACATATGCGCATTCCTATTCCATGTTGCATGATTTCCGATATGATTACTCTCTTTACATGTCGCATATATCATGGATTGATTGCATAGTACATCGCATTGGATTTACTGCTGGATGTTGGATTTTCATGTGATTTCTGGTTTTTGAGGACCGTGGGGTTATTTAAGAAAAGAGGCACTTTATGAAAACCCGGTACCTCGTGATATGATATTTCGGTGCGTCCACCACGCGTTTTCTCGGTGCTGAGACGTGTGCTTGAAACCCGATTCGAGGAGGTGATGTACCGTTTGCGGGTTCGTGGTGGGCCCGGTATGGTTCCCCTCGGCGAGATGATCGATGGGTTATGCCGATTGAGCCTGGAGGCGGGCGAGTACCTACCGGTGATTTTACCTGAGCTCGGCGGATATCCGGGGGATACCGCCTGGAGCCGAGAGATGGGCATACTGCTGGGGCCGACGGGCCGATATCCGCAGACGGAGCCCAGAGATGGACATGGGTTGACTCATACTGCCGGGGCCGAGGGCCGATATCCGCAGACGGAGCCCCATATGGATGAGGATTTACGTGCCGATGCTTGGCACGGGTTTCATGATGGGTTTTCCATGATTTTATTTATATCCTCACATTGCATACATGATGCTTGCTGTCAGTGGGTGACAGGTGGACGGGTTCCACATATATACAGACTTGGTTCATATACAGACTGGATTTACACTTATCTTACACCAATATTAGTGGTATGGGACGCTAATATATGTGTATTGATATTATTGATATTTCTTCATTGATACCTCATGCAGACATACCTTACACTGATGACATGTTGTTACCTGAGTACCTGGCACTATATACATGATTAGATGTTACCTTGCCACCTTTTTACACTCAGATGTACTCTTGTGGATATTTTACTGATCGTTGACTTAGGATTATGTCTTGCATTCGATTTATCCCTGTAGATGTTTCTATTCACGAGTTGGCAACTCACCCCCGTTGTGCCACAGTTCTTGCAGGTTTTGCCGTACAGGTTCTATTGCGGCATTCCTGGCACACTACCTTCTTGCGGGTGATTTGCTATTGGTAGGTGGATTCTTTTGCATCCAGAATCCCCATTTTGTACTTATTTATTCATTGTATCTAGAAATGTCCATCAACCAAAACTTGTATATTCTTTCAGACTCAGAGACAGTATTGTATTATTCGACCTAGAGTCGCGTTTAGTAGTATTACGGTTTTCTTGCTACTTGAGCTTTCTTTTGGTTTTGATCCTCGCCACTTGGCGTTGTATATTATCATATCATTGCGTGGTTGTGACCGTCGATTGACGAAGAGCTAGCTCCCGCTTGGGGATGCCTTTATCATTTTCTATAGTGTTATTCATGTTGTACCCCATTCGGGGCCAGTTTTACAAAGGAAACTCTGCCGAAATTTTTAGAAAAGACTTATTGTTTTCAAAACGTACCTTCGGCTTAGTTATTTAAAAACCTTGATTTCAAACCTGTATTTCTTCACTTCTTTAAACCAGTTTTCCTTATTTATTCTTCAAAATGGTTTTAGATTTCTGGGCTTTTGGCTTACTTGGATCAGATGGAGTCCTATAGGCTTCATATGGTTCAAGTGCCAGTCACGTGCTCTTTCGGGGCGTGACACTTGCGCATACTTGGCGCACTTGATACGATTTTGTGCACACCAGATGCACTAAATCAGGGTTTTGTGCAGATTAAATGCACCTGATATTGAGTCGTGCACGCCCGTTGCACTTGACAGATGTTTTTGGTGCACACCTGTTGCACTTATTTTGTTTTTGTGTGTATTCATGGTATCTGTATTTGGTTTCGAATTCAGTGTGCACCGGACGCACATGATATTTTATTGATGTGATTGGGATTGATTTCAGTTTGAGCAGTATGTTTCATAATCATTATTATTGATTTAGTAACCAGGCGGGACGTGTATGTTAAATAAAAGATATATATATATATATATAGCTATTTTTTTATAAATAAATAAATAAATAAACGTCCGCTACTTATGCCGTGACACGTGCATTGCACGGCGATTTTCAAGAGGGGTTTTTGTATGCTTCTTTATTATGATGTTTAGGCGATTTTACTATGATGCGCACTATATATAAATTATAGATTGATGTATATTATGATGGTTTTCAAATTGGGTTTTGATATTTTATCTTCACCATAACTCCGATGATTGCGTTATGCTTGATGGAGTTGATTTTTGTTATGTATTGATGATTTCGGAGCCCCGACGATTTGAGTGTTTTGCTAAATGTTTTACTATTTGGAGGGGGAGTTTTAATTTAAATTCGGGGACCGAATTTCTTAAAGGGAGGAAAATTGTAACGTTTTAAAAATAATTAAGTAAATAATTAAATGAATAAAATTGTTTAAGTGAATTTTATGAATTTCGGTAAAGTAAAATGTATTTTTCGTAAAATTAAAACGTGATTGTTTTTCATTATAATTTCAAAAATACCTAATTTAATTATGTAATTACTAGTAAATGGTGTTTATTTAGCCACTTATAAATTTTTAGTTTTATTAAATATTTTTCCTAAATTAATTATTTTAAATATTAACATAAGCTTTATTTTTACACTAAATTAGTGTAAATTACAAATTTGAATGGTTTTAATTTGTAAAAATGAACCATGGCATATTAGAATTTAGTGTGTATCATGCAAAATTTATTTGCAAATTTTTCCATGATTCTAGGGTTTTCTTGAGTTGTTTTAGAAAAGAAATAAAAGAAAATTTAATAAAGTAATGAAAAGACATAAAGAGGGTGATACTTGGAGAGAACTTTCTACACCTTTCCAAAACCTTTTCTTCCTCACTTTCTCTTCCTAATGGCCGGCCTCACCCCCCATGGCAGCCCCCCACTTTTCTAAATTCAATTTACCTCCAAAATCATCAAAAATTCATCAAAATTCCATAAAAAATCCACAAAATCCTAATAAATTCATACCCTCTATTCTCTACTCTTCTTTACATGGATTTTGGAGTGGGAAAGCATGTATTTTTGAGGCTCATTTCATGTTTGGATTTCATGGTTTGGAGGTATAAATTTCTTTCTTTTGATTTATTATTATTAGATGTTCATTTAAGCTTAATTAGATTTAATATATTAATTCTATTTACTACTTTTAAAATTCAAGTTAGGGTTTGAAAAATCAAGTTGTGATTTTTATTAATTAATGAGGGTTATAATAACTAGTTTAACATATTTAGAAGTGGAAATTCTTGTAGGGATGATATGTTGTAAATTGTTAACCTAAAATTGATTTAATTATACTTTTTTTTGCTAACTAGTTTTTTATAAAATATATATATGGGTAATATAAAATTCAAATTAAGGTTGCTATCATTAGATTGTAGTTTTAGTGAGAATATTAGCATGTTAGTGGAAAGAAAAACTTAGTTTGATCAATAGTTCTTTTGATAATTGGAAAATAGTAATAAAATGCTATTATTTTGTAAACTAGATTTTGGAAATTTCTAAATAAAAGGGATTTAAAATATAATTATGGTTTCATTATATCATTATCATCATGAATTGTAGTTTAAGACATTAATTCATGCAAAATCATGTTTTGTGGTGGAATTGTGGTATTTTGGTTGAAAAATGTTGAAAATTGTTAAATGTTACAAACTAGAAATTTCAAATTAATACAATTGGGGTGTTAAAAATATAGTAATGGGTTGTATAGTCCAGTTATGCTATTTAATGAGTTTTATGACCATTGGTTTCATTTAAATGTCAAGTTTTGAAGAAAAACGGTAAATTGGCATTTTCGGGTTTTACGAAATCGGGCGATTTGATGGATTTTAGGGTTTCGATGAATTAAATCATGTTTTATATTGTAAGTAATGAGTTTTAAAACTATGAGTTGTTTGTTATAGTTATCTTGATCCATCGGCGTTGGTACGCCGATATCGAGCGATATTTGGTGCTTTTGCGTGGACGGGACATAGGTTTTAACCTATGCTTGTTCCTTGCGTTGTTTTGACTTTTGTATGTGATTCAGTTTACGATATTATTTATATGTTTGCGTTTAGGTACGCCTCACGTGGACTGTGGGCGATGAAGAGGAGGATGGCGACACCGTCTTCGGCAGACATGGACCAGGTGAGTAGATGTATATCTACGGGGGGAAGTCGGGTGGATGGTGTTTAGCACCCCCGCAACGTAGAATAGGGATAGTACTTATTGACATTAGGAAACAATATGTGACCCTAGATTCTTAATGAGTAGGACCCTAGTAATGACCCTAGGCTGGACTAGACTGATTTAGGAAGACATATCAGAAGATGAATACCTTGGAAGAGGTTCGTAGGTTTCAGGTAGAAACACACACGCACACACTGAAACACGACATAGTGTATACGTGCATGTGTGTGTGTGTGTGTATATATATATATATATATATAGGATGAGGTATAGGTATATATATATAAAACACGTATATGGGATACATTGAGGTATGATGAAACAGTGTAACTGGGCTTGATGCCGTGATTCTTGGCTATACAGTCGTATTAAGTGTTAGTGGATCATTATAGAATGAGATAATGAACATGTATACTTAAATTATAATGGGTGGTGATGATATTGAGGTACATGGGACTCTAAAATAGTACCCAGACTGTAACTTGTGATTGATCACGATATGGGATATGTATGACTTGATTACGACATCATATAGGTGCGACCTGATGTCGATACTATAGAGGTGTGACTTGAGGAAGATATGATATCCGTATGACTTAATCACAATATGATACATACGACATGATATTCCTGAGGATGACATTATACTAATGATGAGACACCTAGGAGATACTTGACCCGTACCCCGATATTGGGATGCCGTACGATGGATTTTACCGTACGAGGCATAGATATGATGATTGATCCGCACTCTTGATTCGAGGAAGCCGTACTACGTACGTGACGCTATTGAGGCTGGATCACCGACTATCAGAGATATTGATTCAGACCTAGGTAGACTCTTGTTTCTTAATGACTAGTTTCTTAGGTTTAGTTCCTTAGGAGGTTAGATGGACACTAGCTTAGTTTCGAGTCATATAGTGGTAGTGATAATTGTATATCAAATGAGTGGATAACACACATCCGTCTTTACTTTTTCACTGTAATCAAAATGTTGCATGTTCATACATATGTTGCTATAATCAGTATAAACCTTACCTGTTAGAACACCAGCACCATTACCGATGATGCGCATATTCCACGCACACTCATATGCCGGCTCACACACATCATCATCGGTAATTGCTATGTCACGTACACTTTAGATCATATTATCTTTTATTGATAGAATCAGTTAACAACTTGACCGATATAATATTGTGATTACTCTCTGATGTTAGTATAGACATGATAATTATCACTTAGACATTCATGCATTCATGTTTTCATGTTATCATGCAGTATGATGGGCATATGCCGACACTTATCATATACTTAATCATGATTTTGAGATTTGGGTTTCTATGAGATTTCTGGATTTTTGGGGGAAACCGCAAGAATATATAAAAACTTCTCTCTCTCTCCTCCTCTCTTTTTAAAATAAAATGCGGTTTTCTCGTGATGTAGGTGTCGTCCACCATGAGATTTCATGTTTTCTGTTGGATTTCGAGACCCGATTCGAGGAGTGGATGAACCGTCTCGGGCACATGGTGGGCCCGGTATGGTACCCCGGGGCAAGAAGATCGAGTTGTAGACGATGAGCCTGGCAGGGGAGAGCTACCTACCGGTGATGTCTGGCACGGCGGATATCCGGAGGATACCGACCGTTGTCGTGAGATTTGATGATATGGGCCGATCCGGACTGACGGAGCCTGAGGTATTGAGACTATGAGACTTGAGATTTACATGTTTGTGTTGATACTTGATACGGATTTCCATGGATTTCATTGTTGAGATTTCAGATTCCTATACACATTTCACTATGATAACAGCTAAAGATTTCTTATACAGATATATCTGGATTTCAGGTTTGATTATGTTATTTTCATGGTGCATGCATATCTATTCATATGACATAGTATTATATGAGGCACTAACACGAGCACGGAGTATCTGCATTTACACGTAGTTTTACCCTGCTATTACTAGATTATTAGGATATGATAGTGTATTATTATGACCTAGGATAGCGGTGTGCATTCGATTTCTTTTCGTAGATGTCTTCTACTCACGAGTTGGCAACTCACCCCCGTTGTGCCAAATTTTATTACAGGTTCGATGTACAGGTTTCCCTGGCAGCTTGCTGGCACATCATTTCATTCAGGGTGATTTGCACGGTAGGTTGGTTCACTTGTATCTGAACATCCATTTTACTTTTATTCTTTCATTTGTATCTAGTAAGCTTCATCAACCATACTTGTATTACTTGATAAGTTTATTGGACCCGTCTTTTATTTCGACCTTAGAGTCGCGCATGTATTATTCTGATATGGTGGTTTTGTTTTCTTTTGAGTTTTGAGCCTCGCCCTTTGGCGTTGTTTACTATTGTGATTATTGTGGTTGTTTCCGCCTGTTGGCGTTGAGCTAGCTCCCGTTGGGGATGCTTTTCATTGTTTATATGTATATTATACTTGTTGTACCCGTTTGGGGGCCAGTTTTTCAGAGGAGACTCTTCCGAAATTTTTGGGAAAATTTGTTGATACTTTTAAAATTGTTTTTCTTCTTGTTTTCTTTTTCTTCTTCTTCTTTTATATGGTTTAGATTTCTGGGCTTCGGCTTACTTAGGTTACGTTGCGCCTCTAGACGCTTCGTAATCTATGTGCCGGTCACGTTCCGTACTTTCGGGTCGTGACAAAGTTGGTATCAGAGCGCTAGGTTTAACCATGTGTAAGTCTAGGTGACCCTTGGTTGATGGAGTAGGCGATTTAGGTAGAGTAACGTACCGTGGGTATGGTCCGCGGCATACTTACGATACGCTACTCTGCTTAAGGTGCCTTAGGATGTACATTGTTTGCACCATATTTCATTCGTTCCTTTGATCTATCTTCGTCGATGTCGGAGGGTGGTTTCTGTTACCACGGGGCGCACTGGCAGAGGGAGCTGCGGCTCGAATGCGATAACCATTAGAGTATTGGTTATTCTTGAGGATTGAAGCATTGTTTAGCGTGTGGACGAAGGGTATTCACATGCCGTCCGGATGAAGTTAAAGGGTTCGAACGATTATCAGAAAACCATTTTCCCAAGTTTAAAGTATTCGGAAGAACATGCAGGTATTTCGATGGACCCTCTAGAAGAATGAAACCCTAACTCGACATAATGACCACGATAACGCCCTTGAACCTTAGGGTTTACGGCAGTTCCGCGGTGCTATTAGTGAGGCTTGGGTTTGCCCTTCTACGGCTGGATCATCGATGCTGGGGTATGTACCGGATATTTTTAAACTATACTTGAATGTTGAGCTCTCGGGGAATTATGGGATTTTTATGGATCGATCGAAAAGTTTAATGTAGTCCGGATATCAAGTGAAGCGATCGACTACGTGGGAGACTCTAGATATGAGTATTGCCGTGGGTAGCACAGTCAGCACAGCTACGAAGAGACGAGTTTGAAGCAATCGACATCAGAGGAAAGAGGCGGACATTGACGATAGTGTTTACGATTGTGATTTAGTGATTTGAATTTCATATTTTCGTTGATTGGATTTTTGGTATTTTGAGGACTTTGTTCTACGATTGGTATTTCATGTGTGTACCTTCATTTCATTCTATTTGTGTTTCATATATCAGTTGTATTGATGTTGTTTAGTACACACCCAGTACACTTGATTTGGTTTTATATATTTTGAGATTTTCGATTTGATTTCGTGCATAGGGGTTACACATGATTTTGACATATGTTTCGACCTAGTTTTCATGCATTTTAGTGCTGTGATTTCGATTTTGGTATTCGATGTATGTTTTCGTGCACCATGTGCACCTGATTAGGATTCTTGCGCATACTTGGCGCACTTGATACGATTTTATGCACTCCAGATGCACTAAATCAGGGTTTTGTGCAGATTAAATGCACCTGATATTGAGTCGTGCACGCCCGTTGCACTTGACAGATGTTTTTGGTGCACACCTGTTGCACTTATTTTGTTTTTTTGTGTATTCATGGTATCTGTATTTGGTTTCGAATTCAGTGCGCACCGGACGCACATGATATTTTATTGATGTGATTGGGATTGATTTCAGTTTGAGCAGTATGTTTCATAATCATTATTATTGATTTAGTAACCAGGCGGGACGTGTATGTTAAATAAAAGATATTTATATATATATAGCTATTTTTTTTATAAATAAATAAATAAATAAACGTCCGCTACTTATGCCGTGACACGTGCATTGCACGGCGATTTTCAAGAGGGGTTTTTGTATGCTTCTTTATTATGATGTTTAGGCGATTTTACTATGATACGCACTATATATAAGTTATAGATTGATGTATATTATGATGGTTTTCAAATTGGGTTTTGATATTTTATCTTCACCATAACTCCGATGATTGCGTTATGCTTGATGGAGTTGATTTTAGTTATGTATTGATGATTTCGGAGCCCCGACGATTTGAGTGTTTTGATAAATGTTTTAGTATTTAGAAGGGGAGTTTTAATTTAAATTCGGGGACCGAATTTCTTAAAGGGGGGAAGATTGTAACGTTTTAAAAATAATTAAATAAATAATTAAATGAATAAAATTGTTTAAGTGAATTTTATGAATTTCGGTAAAGTAAAATGTATTTTTCGTAAAATTAAAACGTGATTGTTTTTCATTATAATTTCAAAAATACCTAATTTAATTATGTAATTACTAGTAAATGGTGTTTATTTAGCCACTTATAAATTTTTAGTTTTATTAAATATTTTTCCTAAATTAATTATTTTAAATATTAACATAAGCTTTATTTTTACACTAAATTAGTGTAAATTATAAATTTGAATGGTTTTAATTTGTAAAAATGAACCATGGCATATTAGAATTTAGTGTGTATCATGCAAAATTTATTTGCAAATTTTTCCATGATTCTAGGATTTTCTTGAGTTGTTTTAGAAAAGAAATAAAAGAAAATTTAATAAAGTAATGAAAAGACATAAAGAAGGTGATACTTGGAGAGAACTTTCTACACCTTTCCAAAACCTTTTCTTCCTCTCTTTCTCTTCCTAATGGCCGGCCTCACCCACCATGGCAGCCCCCCACTTTTCTAAATTCAATTTACCTCCCAAATCATCAAAAATTCATAAAAAATTCCATAAAAAATCCACAAAATCCTAATAAATTCATACCCTCTATTCTCTACTCTTCTTTACATGGATTTTGGAGTGGGAAAGCATGTATTTTTTAGGATCATTTCATGTTTGGATTTCATGGTTTGGAGGTATAAATTTCTTTCTTTTGATTTATTATTATTAGATGTTCATTTAAGCTTAATTAGATTTAATATATTAATTCTATTTACTACTTTTAAAATTCAAGTTAGGGTTTGAAAAATCAAGTAGTGATTTTTATTAATTAATGAGGGTTATAATAACTAGTTTAACATATTTAGAAGTGGAAATTCTTGTAGGGATGATATGTTGTAAATTGTTAACCTAAAATTGATTTAATTATACTTTTTTTTGCTAACTAGTTTTTTTATAAAATATATATATAGGTAATATAAAATTCCAATTAAGGTTGCTATCATTAGATTGTAGTTTTAGTGAGAATATTAGCATGTTAATGGAAAGAAAAACTTAATTTGATCACTAGTTCCTTTGATAATTGGAAAATAGTAATAAAATGCTATTATTTTGTAAACTAGATTTTGGAAATTTCTAAATAAAAGGGATTTAAAATATAATTATGGTTTCATTATATCATTATCGTCATGAATTGTAGTTTAAGACAATAATTCATGCAAAATCATGTTTTGTGGTGGAATTGTGGTATTTTGGTTGAAAAATGTTGAAAATTGTTAAATGTTGCAAACTAGAAATTTCAAATTAATACAATTTGGGTGTTAAAAATATAATAATGGGTTGTATAGTCTAGTTATGCTATTTAATGAGTTTTATGACCATTGGTTTCATTTAAATGTCAAGTTTTGAAGAAAAACGGTAAATTGGCATTTTCGGGTTTTACGAAATCGGGCGATTTGATGGATTTTAGGGTTTCGATGAATTAAATCATGTTTTATATTGTAAATAATGAGTTTTAAAACTATGAGTTGTTTGTTATAGTTATCTCGATCCATCGGCGTTGGTACGCCGATATCGAGCGATATTTGGTGCTTTTGCATGGACGGGACATAGGTTTTAACCTATGCTTGTTCCTTGCGTTGTTTTGACTTTTGTATGTGATTCAATTTACGATGCTATTTATATGTTTGCGTTTAGGTACCCCTCACGTGGACTGCGGGCGATGAAGAGGAGGATGGCGACACCGTCTTTGGCAGACATGGACCAGGTGAGTAGATGTATATCTACGGGGGGAAGTCGGGTGGATTGCGTTTAGCACCCCCGCAACGTAGAATAGGGATAGTACTTATTGACATTAGGAAACAATACGTGACCCTAGATTCTTAATGAGTAGGACCCTAGTAATGACCCTAGGCTGGACTAGACTGATTTAGGAAGACATATCAGAAGATGAATACCTTGGAAGAGGTTCGTAGGTTTCAGGTAGAAACACACACGCACACACTGAAACACGACATGTTGTATACGTGCATGTGTATATATATATAGGACGAGGTATAGGTATATATATATACAACACGTATATGGGATACATTGAGGTATGATGAAACAGTGTAACTGGGCTTGATGCCGTGATTCTTGGCTATACAGTCGTATTAAGTGTTAGCGGATAATTATAGAACGAGATAATGAACATGTATACTTAAATTATAATGGGTGGTGATGATATTGAGGTACATGGGACTCTAAAATAGTACCCAGACTATAACTTGTGATTGATCACGATATGGGATATGTATGACTTGATTACGACATCATATAGGTGCGACCTGATGTCGATACTATAGAGGTGTGACTTGAGGACGATATGATATCCGTATGACTTAATCACAATATGATACATAAGACATGATATTCCTGAGGATGACATTATACTAATGATGAGACACCTAGGAGATACTTGACCCGTACCCCGATATTGGGATGTCGTACGACGGATTTTACCGTACGAGGCATAGATATGATGATTGATCCGCACTCTTGATTCGAGGAAGCCGTACTACGTACGTGACGCTATTGAGGCTAGATCGCCGACTATCAGAGATATTGATTCAGACCTAGGTAGACTCTTGTTTCTTAATGACTAATTTCTTAAGTTTAGTTCCTTAGGATGTTAGATGGACACTAGGTTAGTTTCGAGTCATATAGTGGTAGTGATAATTGCATATCAAATGAGTGGATAACACACATCCGTCTTTACTTTTTCACTGTAATCATAATGTTGCATGTTCATACATATGTTGCTATAATCAGTATAAACCTTACCTGTTAGGACACCAGCACCATTACCGATGATGCGCATATTCCACGCACACTCATATGCCGGCTCACACACATCATAATCGGTAATTGCTATGTCACGTACACTTTAGATCATATTATCTTTTATTGATAGAATCAGTTAACAACTTGACCGGTATAATATTGTGATTACTCTCTGATGTTAGTATAGACCTGATAATTATCACTTAGACATTCATGCATTCATGTTTTCATGTTATCATGCAGTATTATGGGCATATGCCGACACTTATCATATACTTACTGATGATTTTGAGATTTGGGTTTCTATGAGATTTCTGGATTTTTGGGGAAAACCGCAAGAATATATAAAAACTTCTCTCTCTCTCCTCCTCTCTTTTTAAAATAAGATGCGGTTTTCTCGTGATGTATGTGTCGTCCACCATGAGATTTCATGTTTTCTGTTGGATTTCGAGACCCGATTCGATGAGTGGATGAACCGTCTTGGGTACATGGTGGGCCCGGTATGGTACCCCGGGGCAAGAAGATCGAGTTGTAGACGATGAGCCTGGCAGGGGAGAGCTACCTACCGGTGATGTCTGGCACGACGGATATCCGGAGGATACCGACCGTTGTCGTGAGATTTGATGATATGGGCCGATCCGGACTGACGGAGCCCGAGGTATTGAGACTATGAGACTTGAGATTTACATGTTTGTGTCGATACTTGATACGGATTTCCATGGATTTCATTGTTGAGATTTCAGAATCCTATACACATTTCACTATGATAACAGCTAAAGATTTCTTATACAGATATATCTGGATTTCAGGTTTGATTATGTTATGTTCATGGTGCATGCATATCTATTCATATGACATAGTATTATTTGAGGCACTGACACGAGCACGGAGTATCTGCATTTACACGTAGTTTTACCCTGCTATTACTAGATGATTAGGATATGATAGTGTATTATTATGACCTAGGATAGCGTCGTGCATTCGATTTCTTTTCGTAGATGTCTTCTACTCACGAGTTGGCAACTCACCCCCGTTGTGCCAAATTTTTTTACAGGTTCGATGTACAGGTTTCCCTGGCAGCTTGCTGGCACATCATTTCATTCAGGGTGATTTGCACGGTAGGTTGGTTCACTTGTATCTGAACCACCATTGTACTTTTATTCTTTCATTTGTATCTAGTAAGCTTCATCAACCATACTTGTATTACTTGATAAGTTTATTGGACCAGTCTTTTATTTCAACCTTAGAGTCGCGCATGTATTATTCTGATCAGGTGGTTTTGTTTTCTTTTGAGTTTTGAGCCTCGCCCTTTGGCGTTGTTTACTATTGTGATTATTGTGGTTGTTTCCGCCTGTTGGCGTTGAGCTAGCTCCCGTTGGGGATGCTTTTCTTTGCTTATATGTATATTATACTTGTTGTACCCGTTTGGGGGCCAGTTTTTCAGAGGAGACTCTGCCGAAATTTTTGGGAAAATTTGCTGATACTTTTAAAATTGTTTTTCTTCTTGTTTTCTTTTTCTTCTTCTTCTTTTATATGGTTTAGATTTCTGGGCTTCGGCTTACTTAGGTTATGTTGCGCCTCTAGACGCTTCGTAATCTAAGTGCCGGTCACGTTCCGTACTTTCGGGTCGTGACACCCTAATCCAATCCAAAATCAAGAAACCTCAAGATCCTTTGAGTGCAAGCCAAGCAAGTCTTCGAGATCCTTTAGAAGCGGAACCGGACTTCAACGGAGCACGAGATCCAAGCGATCCAAGACTCAAGGAGCCGAGCGATGCTAGATTCGACGAGCGAAGTTCCATCCTCTTGTAATTCTTGAGAATTGTAACTACTTGTTGATGTAATAAAGGTGAAGATTCTTTAAACTTGTTTACATTTCAATTCGAGCATTATGGTTAAATTTCAATTCTTGAATATATTCTTTGTGATGATGCTTGAATAAAACTCCGCTCGTGGAGGAATCGAAACGACTGTAAAATGATGATGTTGATAAATCTTTAAACGATTTCTTAAGTCTTAAAACAATTGTAAATTCTTGAAAATTGATTGATCGATGATCTAGATCGATGAGAATGCGTTCTTGATTCCTTTCGCCCGATCTAGAGATCAACAATTGATCATTCGACTTTCAAGAAGCTATCTAGTGAATGTGATTCATCGAAAGGACAAAGGATAGGATGAGGAACCCTAATTCTTCGCAAGATCATTGATCCTCGATGAATTCTACATCGATTTAGCATCAATTTGTTAATAGATAAGAAATCGTAATCTTGAATCTTCTTCACATTTACAACCGAATCGATTCCTACGAGCTTTACTTCAAATCTTGAACCCTAAATTGATTGGAATTCTATCGACACTTGATTCTCGATGTTTATCATTTTCTTGATTCTTGATTCGAATAGTGATACTTGAAACTCATCGATAAAAATCTTGAATCATGTTTTCTTTACCTTTCTATTAAATTTTCAATTCGAACAAACAAAAATACGAACGAATCGCACAATCCCTGTGGACGATCCGCACGTACTAACGCGCTACATCCGACACCGTTATTGATTGCGGTCAAATATTTTTGGTTGTGAATTCTATACATTTTCTACTTACACGAACCGAGAATTTCATTCAATCAGTCGGTAAGTACATCTTTAGATTGTTCCTAGTCGTGGGAGTATCGAGACAAGGCATCGATACTCCAGAGTAGACTAGCGTATGCACTTCTCGACCTATATGATGGGCGATGGATGATCCCACATCCATTGGTGTTTGACATCAAAGAAGGTATATGGGTGCTCAATGGAGACTGGGTACACTGAACGGACTCGCCGAGAACTCCTAGATGGTATTATACCTATCGTCAGATAGCAGTTCTCTGGTGACACGAGTACAGGTTAGTCTGTCGACCCGAGATCGTCATAGAGTCTTCTGTGATTCCCATTGTGCTTTGATTTCCACCATACTACGGTCAAGATATCATGCAAAAAGGTGGTTTTTGGGTACAGTCCCGAGTCACATGGAGGTAATGAGCGATAGGAGGGGATTCGCCTCTTTCGGTATTAGGAGTTAATGTTGCGCTATGCTCGATTGGCCATAACATAAAATCCCTGGCCAGGATTGCTGAGATCTACTGGTAAGTGTTATCAGTAGTTTCTCGAACCGTTATGGACCTTGCATCGGCATGACTTATCAGACTTTTAGGGTCTGACCTTATACCACCCCCAGGCTGTAATATGCGATATATCTAACAAAGAGACCAGATTGTATGGTAGTGTTACTGATTGTATTCGCAGGAGTTTGAGCAGGCTTGCTTGTTGATCTTCTGATCGCTCAATACCCAGGTGGCTGTTACGTTTAGCAGACCGTTTGCGGCTTGTGGGTGTTTGATATGATCATCACCTATTTCCCGCATATTGACGAGTCTTTAGAGTCCTACACAGAGGTTTCCTGGTTTATGCGAAACGAAGTAGGAGCACATATGCGATATGTGCGGGACCGAGATTAATGCGTGTATGCGATACCGCATTCTATTCTCGCGATATGTGATATCGGTCGGTTATATGTGATATAACCGGGTTATCGGATCAAGTATTGATTCGATAAGTTGATTCATATGATATTAGTCAGTTGTATGTGATATAGCCAGATTATTAAATCAAGTGTTGATTTGATAATTTAATGTATAAATATATATTTGATATATTAAGTTACATTAACTAATATTTGCTCACTTATGATTTCTTATTCTCACTTGTGTGCATTAGTATATATGCGATATATATTAATATACATTTTATTGTGTCATGCTTGATGCCACATGCTTCATAGGTGTATGAGACTTACACTACGGTTAGGATAATCTTAGGGTTTTTATTTATCAAAGTAAATCACAAAATGGTGGAAATTGGATTAATGGTTAAAGCTTGAAGAAGCTTGTAGAACCATTGACTAAGTCCACTCCTTTTGTCATGCTTGAGATATTTATTAACCTAACCATTATCCTTACCTATAGTTAAGTCTCTACAAGAGTTAAGGTATGACATTAACTCACCCATGGTTGCTATTCTCAGCTCATTAGTTCATTCTTCTCTCTTCACTTCATCTTCTTCCTCATGAGAAAAGCTTGCTAGCTTTTTTCTAAGTGATGAAATAATGTGTGAAAAAGAAATCTAAAGAGAGCCCACTCCCTACTTTATCATCATCTACTATTAGCCATTTAGTTTAGGGTGTTTGCTTCACTAATTTCACCAGCTCGAGTCTCCTCGATGTAGATCATCTTCGGCCTCGAAGACATTGAGCAAGCTCGTTCATTTCTTCATGTGAACCCTCTCTAGAGTCCAGGAGTTCACCACTTGCTGCGAAGGGACTACTAAACAGAGCTTTAGAAGTGAAGGACCAGTCTACAAATGTTGTATTCCTCATTCACTATACTTGCAAAGTTGTTTGCATGATATTTTGTTTAAATCTCTAGTTAAGATTCTACAGTTAGGGTTGTTTAGAACGGCAAATTTTTGAAAAGGGCATGGAAGATGTCTCCCGAAACCTTGTGTAAGTCCACGTTACCTTTCCCGGTTCTTACGGGCTTGCGGAAATGATGAAAAACGATTTTTCTTTTGGTGGTAACATGGACTCAAAATTCGGATCTTTGTTAAACAACTATCTAACAACCTAACTAAGAGTTTTACCTACTCGGTTAGGGGTTATACCTTAACTTGAACTCCTTCTCTTAGACTCCTTGTGGTGGTCGGATGGTTCTCTCCTCGTCGTCTCTTTGTGCCGAAGATGGATCCACCTGAAAGCTTCTACCTTTGGCTTCAACCTCAATCTTGAGGAAACTAGAACACTTGGTTTGCTAAACCTTGTGTACTAGGATGAGTAGAGAAGTGTGCTGGGTTTTATCTCTATGGTTCTTGCTTCTCAATACATGAGACAAGTAGAACCATGGACTAGAGAGAGCAAGAGGAAGAGGGAGAGCTTGAGGATGAGAGAGAATGAGAATGATAGAATGAGCAAGACTTTTCTCACCCTTGCTATCATAATCCAAAATAATCATAACTCATAATAATAATTGAGTATTATGTGATAGTTGTTATCATATCAAATGGCCATATCATTTCTTGCATTAAATGCAATTTGTGAACAAACAAGCAAGCCAAGGTCAATGCCAAGAAATGATAGCCATTGTTATGATGATGGTCAACAAATCCAACCTAGTCAACCGGTCGACTAAGTCAACAAGTCAACAAAGTCAACCCTTCAACCAAACCATGGCACAAGAATACTTAATTAATATTATTATTAATCATATTTCTTTTTCTCATTAGGGTTTAGCAAAAGTCAACAGTCAACAACCCTAATGAGAATCCTCTACCTCTGTCTCTCTATCAACCGTGCATACGCACCCGCATCCGCGTTCCGAGGAACACGAATACAAACGAGATAAAACCAATCCCAAAACGTACACTAGGATTTGGCATAAACCAAAGCCCGCTAGTGATAACTGTCCGGACACTAAACGTGCATAAGTGAACGGATGTGACCGAACCCTGTCGCTGTAAGTCCACGTTACCTCTCCCGGTACTTACGGGCTTGCGGAAATGATGAAAAACGATTTTTCAAGAGGTGGTAACATGGACTCAAAATACGGATCTTTGTTAAACAACTAACTAACAAACCTAACAAGAGTTTTACCTACTCGGTTAGGGGTTTATACCTGTCTTGAACTCCTTCGTCTTCAACTCTTTCCGGTGTACGGATCGGCCTCACCTCGTCGTCTCCTTGCGCCGAAGATGGATCCACCTAAAAGCTTCTACCTTTGGCTTCTTCTTCGAACTTGAAGAAACTAGAACACTTGGTTTGCTAAACCTTGTGAACTAGGATGAGTAGAGAAGTGATATGGGTTTTCTTTTATCTCTAAGGCAATGTTTCTCAACTCATTAGAGGGTGTTTCCTTGAGCTAGAGAGAGAGCAAGAGGGAGAGCTCAAGCAAGAGAGAGAAATGAAAATGAGAGAATGAGTAAGTCTTTTGCCATCCAAGCTCTCATAATCCAAAACCATGATTACTCATAATAGTAATTGAGTATTATGTGATGGTTCAAGTCAAAATGGCTATATCATTTCATGCACTCATTTTGCAAAAACAAACAAGCAAGCAAAAGTCTTTGCCATGAAATGATAGCCATTGTAATGATGATGGTCAACTAGTCCAACCTAGCCAACCGGTCAACAAAGTCAACAAGTCAACAAAGTCAACCCCTCATCTCAACCATGGCACAATAATACTTAATTAATATTATCATTAATCATATTTCTTATTCTCATTAGGGTTTAGCAAAAGTCAATGGTCAACAGTGAACAGTCAACAGTCAATAACCCCAATGAGAATCCTCTGCCTCTGTCTCTCTATCAACTGTGCTTACACACCCGCATCCGCGTTCCGAGGAACACGAATACAAACGAGATAAAACCAATCCCAAAATATACAATAGGATCTGGCTTAAACCAAAGCCCGCTAGTGTTAACTGTCCAGACACCAAACGTGCATAAGTGCACGGATGTGACCGAACCCTGTCGCAAAACCATGCGACCTGTCGCGACCTCTACACTTTTGCTTAAAGGAGAATAGATTTCTGTGTGGGACTCTAAAGACTCGACACTACGCTGGCAGTGGGTTTAACCACAGACCGCAAGCGGCACTAGCTGTGCGTAACGGTCCCCAGGTAGATGCCGATAAGAAGACGGACGAGGTGAAACCCATCTGAACTCCTACTGAGCCTGAATGTGACAATCTCCGTACAGTCCGGTTTGTTCGTCTGATACATCGCATGACGGGCCTAGGGGGGCGGTAAACGTCAGTCCCCTACTAGCGGTACAAGTCGTGCGGAGTGTAGCCCAGAACACCCTGATATAACACTGGAAACCTACCAGTATATCTCGCTTGCCCTAGCCAGGGACTACTCGTGTAATGGCTCTCCAAGACACAGCGCGATGTCAACCCCCAATACCGGGAGATATACTGCACCCAACTACTACCTGTTTGCACGACTCCTTTGAGCCGTGGTAGGGTAGTAATCTAAGTACAGTGGGAACACACTCAAGGCGAAGTGACAGTGTTAAGTCAGCGGACTAAGCTGTACTCATGTCATCTGGGAACTGATAACTGACGATAGGTATAGTACCAACCAACAGTTCCCGACGAGTCCTGTCCAGTGTACTCGTAACCTAATGAGCACCCACATACTATCTCAAGTACGACGTACTGACGGCTGTGGGACAGACCGTCCTCCACACTGGGATGAGAAGCGCATACGCTAGTCTACTCCGGAGTATCGATGCCCTGTCTCGAAAGTCCTGCGACTAGGGACCTGCATAAGGATGAGCTTGTGGATTACCCAGCCCCCACTAGTGTGACTGCCATCACAACGCTGGTAATCAAGCAAAGATCCTAAGGGCTCCACTAATGTGTATAGGAGATATACTAAAATAAACACATGTACACATTAAAGTAGAAGCAAACCAAGTAGCATACTACTATATTAAGCAAGATTTTCTATACAAGGTGAATATCCCAAGCTTCCATTAAGTAATATACAAACTAGTATGATACAGTAATGGCTTCTAGGGCATATACACTAACAATCTCCCACTTGCACTAAGGCCATGTACCGGCGTATCGAAAACCTATCATCTCGATCAGCCGCTCGAACTGAGTCTGGGGTAAGGCCTTTGTGAGTGGATCAGCAGTGTTATCTTCCGTAGAAACTCTCCGAACCTCGATCTCCTGGCGACCCACGATCTCCCTGATCAGGTGATACCGCCTCAAGATGTGTCTGGATCTCTGATGGGACCTGGGTTCCTTCGCTAAAGCTATAGCCCCATTGTTGTCGCAATACTGAGGTATTGGATCAACAATGGACGGAACCACCTGAAGTTCAGTTAAGAACTTCCTTATCCAGACTGCTTCTTTTGCGGCATCTACAGCAGTGATATATTCCGCTTCCATCGTCGAGTCAGCAACGGTTTCCTGTTTGGAACTCTTCCAACACACCGCCCCTCCACTGAGGGTAAAGACATAACCCGACATGGACTTGGAATCATCCTTGTCACTCTGGAAGCTGGAGTCAGCAAAGGCCTCGATCTGGAGGTCTTTTCCGCCATACACCAAGAACATCTCCTTAGTCCTTCTCAGGTACTTGAGAATGTTCTTTACCGCTATCCAGTGTTTCTCCCCATGGTTTGACCGATATCGGCTTACCACACTCAGTACATAAGCTACATCTGGTCTGGTACACAACATCGCATACATTATAGAGCCTACCGCAGAAGCGTAGGGTATAATAGGCTTGCGATCCCTTTCCAAATCAGTCTTGGGAGACATCTCTTTGGAGAGGGTGATCCCGTGACAAGCCGGTAGACTACCGCGCTTGGAATCTTCCATACTGAAGCTTTTCAGTATGGTGTCGATGTACCTAGACTGTGAAAGTCCTAATATTCTCTTGGATCTGTCACGAAAGATCCGGATCCCCAGAATGTACGAGGCATCACCCAGGTCTTTCATGGAGAACCTGTGCGACAAGAACCCCTTGACAGATTGTAACATAGGAATGTCATTTCCTATTAAGAGAATGTCATCCACGTATAAAACGAGGAATACTATAATTCTCGCTACAAATCTACTATAGATGCATGATTCATCTGGATTTTTGATAAAGCCAAATTCTTTGACCGTCTCATCAAAACAGATGTTCTAACTCCGCGATGCCTGCTTTAGTCCGTAAATGGACTTAAGCAACTTGCACACCTTTCCGCTGCTCCCACTCTGAATGAAACCCTCTGGCTGGTCCAAATAAACACACTCCTCTAAATTTCCATTTAGAAAAGCGGTCTTTACGTCCATCTGCCAAATCTCATAATCGTGGAAGGCAGCAATGGCAAGAAGGATCCGAATGGATTTTAACATAGCTACTGGAGAAAAGGTCTCGTCATAGTCCAAACCAGGTCTTTGACGAAAACCCTTTGCAACCAGTCTAGCTTTATAGGTCTCAACCTGTCCATCTACACCAATCTTCCTTTTGAAGATCCACTTGCATCCTACAGGTTTTACCCCATCTGGCGCAACGTCCAACGTCCATACTTTGTTGGTGTACATGGACTCCATTTTGGTCCGCATTGCATCCAGCCATTTTACCGAGTCAACGCTCTGAATGGCCTGCTGGAAGCTAATCGGCTCATCATAATAAATGATGCAATCCTCTCTATCCCCGTCTATGAGAAAACCGTAGTATCTCTCGGGCGGATGAGACTGCCTACTACTCCTGCAGAGCGGCGTAGGAATGTCATGATCTTTCGAACCGTATGGTTCTACTAAGCTTTCAGTAATAGCTCGTGGTTCTGGAATTTCTTCCAGTTCTATTGCGCTCCCACTTATCTGATTTTCCAAAAACTCAGTTTCCAAGAAGTGGTCATGACGAGAAACATAAATCTTTTGTTCCTCTTCGCAATAAAAGAAATATCCCTTGGAGTTCTTTGGATATCCCACAAACTTGCACTGTACAGAGCGTGCCTCGAGTTTGTCCGCATGCTGCTTTTTGACAAAAGCTGGACATCCCCATGTCCTAATGTGATTAAGATAGGGTCTCTTCCCACACCACATCTGATATGGTGTAGTACGCACAGTCTTAGTTGGAACTCGGTTCAAAAGGTATGCGGCTGATTCTAGTGCATATCCCCAGAATGATCGCGGTAACTCAGCGTTACTCATCATGGACCGTACCATATCCAATGGGGTTCGGTTCCGTCTCTCCGATACACCGTTATGTTGCGGAGTGTATGGAGGAGTAAGCTGAGAGAGAATTCCATTCTCTTTTAAGTAATCCAGGAACTCGGCACTCAAGTATTCACCACCTCGATCCGATCTCAGTGTCTTGATACTTTTGCCGATTTGTTTTTCTACTTCATTCTTATATTCCTGGAATTTTCCAAAGGCTTCGGATTTATGTTTCATTAAGAAGACATAACCGTACCTTGAAAAGTCATCCGTAAAAGTAATGAAGTAAGAATAACCGCTTCGCGCATGTGTAGACATTGGACCGCACACGTCGCTGTGTACGAGTCCCAAGAGCTCGCTCGCTCTTACTCCTTGTCCAGTGAACAGAGTCTTTGTCATCTTTCCTTTGAGACAGGATTGACAAGTGGCATACGATTGATATTCGAACGGATCCAAATATCCTTCTGTATGTAACTTCGTCAACCTTCTCTCATTGATGTGACCCAGTCTACAATGCCAAAAGAATGTCTGATTTATTTCCGGAGATTTTCTTTTGTGTGTATTCTGGACATTGAAAATCTGTGGTTGGTTTAGTACGTATATACCATTGCTTAATGTACCTGACCCAATCAGAACTTGATTAAGGTGAATGTTTACAACATTACTTACAAACGCAAATTCATAACCTTCTTTAGAAATCAAAGATACAGAAATGATATTTCAAGTTGCGTTGGGAACAAAAAAAAGCAATTACGTAAAACCAAAACATGTCCATCTGACATTCCCAGGTGATAGTCCCTCACGGCCTTAGCATCCATGCTAGCTCCGTTTGCAACTTTGAGGGTCATGTCACCTGCCTTCAAAACCCTACGGTTTCTCAACACCTGCAAAGAATTACAGATATGCGATCATGATCCGGTATCCAATACCCAGGAAGTAGAGTTTATTGATAGACAGTTTTCAATAACATACACACCTGAAGCTGAAGCCGCAACTTGCTTTAGATCCTGTGTTCTGGCTTTCCAAGCCCTGCAATCTTTCTTCCAGTGCCCACTCTTATGACAGTAAAAGCACTCTTCCTTCCCCACAAGTTTCCCCGCTATCTTTGTTGCTTTTGCCTTTCCCTTCGTATCCACTTTACTAACACCGCCCCTTGGTTTGGCGGGGGTTTTCTTCGTCTTTCCCTTGGCTTTCGCCTTGGACCTAGAAGAGGAAGATCCTCCTATAAACAAAGTGGATGTTTCCCTACCTTTCCGTAGGGTGCCCTCTGCACTCCTCAGCATGCACGAGGCACTTGGCCTTCACGCAATCGATTTCCCAGGTCTTATGGATTTCCCTATCCGCGACACTAGTTTTGGGACCTGGGACATGGGGAGCTTTGGTGGTAAGGAGATACCCCAACTTGTCATAAGTGATTGCTATTTTGACATTCTAGATCCAATCTTTGTAGTTTGGACCTGTCAGTATGTTTTTATCTAGTAATAACTTAAGTCCGGTCATGATGTTTGGTCGCTGCAATTAGGAGAGAGAGAAGAAACACTTTAGCAAGATACTTTTGCAAGTTTAGAGTGGTTTTTAATTTGTCTAAACAGGATGGCTCCCACTGTCTCTCGAATCCCTCCTCAAACCAAAAAGGAAGAATTAGTCAGGATCAATCTCACCGTACAATACTTGCTTGACCGTTCGGCCAGGCTGGTGTCGGTACTTCGAGGGAGGTTTTCCAACGCTTTCGCGAAGTTCCTTAAATAAATAACCTCTTTTCCCTGGGGGCGTAGCCCCGCTAACACCTTTCTAGACACCTACTTGGTTTATTGCATTGATCGTTAAGTGAGAAATTTCCCGAGGAGTAGCATATACTCACAGTAGGATCGGGATCCAAATATCATTGCGTGACAAAACTGAAGGAATCCTACCAGAATCATCACACTCCAAATGGTATGCAGTGCTAGCAAGTTTCAGTTCTTTTGAAACTCCCGATGTGGATTTTTGCCCCATGCTCTTATGACCTTGACTTTGGCCAACAAATCATAAGTCACATGTCAAGTTCTACCCGTCATTCTCCAGGTTAATTTGAGCCCACCCGCACATACCCTTGACTTTGGCCAACAAGGTAGAACGACTGCCTCAAACACATCTATCTATGCTGCACATGAATACCCGACAGCTACCAATCACTATGCCTTGACTTTGGCCAACAAACATAGCTTGAATACTTATTGACCATTCATGTGAAACGACGGAGGGCTACGAATGGTTTTGGCGAAACCGTGAACGTAGTGAACTTGATATAATCGATGGAACGAGATAGCTTTTAAAAGGAGTGGCTTAAGCTCCGCGTTTAAAAGTTATTTTGAAAAGAAACCGAGTGGTTTTGAAATTGTTCCAACGACTTTTACTTGGTTTATTTTTCTTGCATTAGTTCCAATGCGTCCCATCATTTAATCCTACCATTGCAGAAAACAGCCAAAATATAACGTACGCTTATGCCATCCGCATTCGCCACGGGGCCCCGTCATTACCCGTTAGGTTACTTAACTAACGACAGAGCGGGGGCTGGACTAGCGCGGATGCAAAACATAAGCAACGCCTAAATAATATCATATATAGATATATTGCAATGATAGCCATTTCAGATCACAGATGAATACATTGGATATACTAGGAATCCGCAATTCGTACGAGCCTGTAACGAAAAGCGGATTACACGGTCGCGATGAATAGCCAATACCCCACCCTAGACCCCTACGGGTGCGGCAAACTACCCGCCAAATATCCGAAGCAGAGCAACCTCCCTCAACGACGTGAGTAGGCCACTCGGCACTTCGAGATACCCGGTAGTTTGTGCACCCTACCTTGGGTCTATCCTAGGAGCAAAAACAGTAAAAAGAAATTATACAATGACGGCTACAACCCCGACCCGGTTGTGCGGCCAAAAATAATATTACATCAATTTACATATTACATGAATTGAAAGATAAAAGGAAAAACTCTCATCTCACAACCCCCGGCTATTCATCCGCGACAATCCAATGGATTCATATACACATACCATCAACATTACAGATCACAGATATGTATAACCCCCACTAATCGACGTATAGCGATTAGCAGACGTTCAATACATATATCACATCACAGATATAACCCGTTAGCTTAAGTCTTTTAGAAGTTCGATCATAATACGGATTTTTAGGCCCCAAAAACAAATTTTTCTTTCGGGAAAATCTGGGCAGAAAAATCATATTGTAAAAATCCCAAAACAACCCCAGAACCACACTGCAAGGAAAATCGTCCACGGCCGAGTCAACTCGGCCGCGGATCCGCGGAGGGAGCAAGCTCCTGCCGCGGTTCCGCGGCGCTTTCATCGGCTGTCTGGACCATTTTCCTACAGTGTGCTCTAAAAACCCTGAGTCGAATTTTAAGGCAAGATTTATTATTTTTGGAACAGAGGAAAAATTCGACAGAAAGTTGATTTTACTGGTTCGTTTCGCGACTTTTTCTCCGATCGAATTTCTAGTTACTTAGCTAACATGTTAGATAGTGTTTAACTTGGCTCTGATACCACTGTAAGTCCACGTTACCTCTCCCGGTACTTACGGGCTTGCGGAAATGATGAAAATACGGATCTTTGTTAAACAACTAACTAACAAACCTAACAAGAGTTTTACCTACTCGGTTAGGGGTTTATACCTGTCTTGAACTCCTTCGTCTTCAACCCTTTCCGGTGTACGGATCGGCCTCACCTCGTCGTCTCCTTGCGCCGAAGATGGATCCACCTGAAAGCTTCTACCTTTGGCTTCTTCTTCGAACATAAAGAAACTTACACTTGGTTTGCTAAACCTTGTGAACTAGGATGAGTAGAGAAGTGATATGAGTTTTCTTTTATCTCTAAGGCAATGTTTCTAAACTCATGAGAGGGTGTTGCCTTGAGCTAGAGAGAGAGCAATAGGAAGAGAAAGAGGGAGAGCTCAAGCAAGAGAGAGAAATGAAAATGAGAGAATGCGTAAGTCTTTTGCCATCCAAGCTCTCATAATCCAAAACCATGATTACTCATAATAGTAATTAAGTATTATGTGATGGTTCAGGTCAAAATGGCTATATCATTATATGCACTCATTTTGCAAAAACAAACAAGTAAGCAAAAGTCTTTGCCATGAAATGATAGCCATTGTAATGATGATGGTCAACTAGTCCAAACTAGTCAACCGGTCAACAAGGTCAACAAGTCAACAAAGTCAACCCCTCATCTCAACCATGACACAATAATACTGAACTAATATTATCATTAATCATATTTCTTATTCTCATTAGGGTTTAGCAAAAGTCAATGGTCAACAGTGAACAGTCAACAGTCAATAACCCCAATGAGAATCCTCTGCCTCTGTCTCTCTGTCAACTGTGCATACACGCCCGCATCCGCGTTCCGAGGAATACGAATACAAACGAGATAAAACCAATCCCAAAATGTACACTAGGATCTGGCTTAAACCAAAGCCCGCTAGTGTTAACTGTCCGGACACCAAACGTGCACAAGTGCACGGATGTGACCGAACCCTGTCGCAAAACCAAGCGACCTGTCGCAAAACCATGCAACCTCTACTCTTTTGCCTAAAGGCGAATAGCTTTCTGTGTGGGACTCTAAAGACTCGACACTACGCTGGCACTGGGTTTAACCACAGACCGCAAGCGGCACTAGCTGTGCGTAACGGTCCCCAGGTAGATGCCGACAAGACGACGGACGAGGTGAAACCCATCTGAACTCCTACTGAGCCTGAATGTGACAATCTCCGTACAGTCCGGTCTGTTCGTCTGATACATCGCATGGCGGGCCTAGGGGGGCGGTAAACGTCAGCCCCCTACTAGCGGTACAAGTCGTGTCGGAGTGTAGCCCAGAACACCCTGAGATAACACCGGAAACCTACCAGTATATCTCGCTTGCCCTGGCCAGGGACTACTCGTGTAATGGCTCTCCTAGACACACCGTGATATCAACCCCCAATACCAGGAGAGATGAATCCTGTCTAACCGTCACTGCCTCCAAGTGCTTCGGGACTGCACCCAACTACTACCGGTTTACACGACTCCTTTGAGCCGTGGTAGGGTAGTAATCTAAGTACAGTGGGAACACACTCGAGGCGAAGTGACAGTGTCAAGTCAACGGACTAAGCTGTACTCATGTCACCTGGGAACTGATAACTGACAATAGGTATAGTACCAACCAACAGTTCCCGACGAGTCCTGTGCAGTATACTCGTAACCTAACGAGCACCCGCATACTATCTCAAGTATGATGTACTGACGGCTGTGGGACAGACTGTCTCCCACACAAGGATGAGAAGCGCATACGCTAGTCTACTCCGGAGTATTGATGCCCTGTCTCGATAGTCCTACGACTAGGGACCTGCATAAGGATGTGCTTGTGGATTACCCAGCCCCCACTAGTGTGACTGCCATTACAACGCTGGTAATCAAGCAAAGATCCTAAGGGCTCCACTAATGTGTATAGGTGATATACTAAAATAAACACATGTACACATTAAAGTAGAAACAAACCAAGTAGCATAATACAATATTGAGCAAGATTGCCTATACAAGGTGAATATCCCAAGCTTCCATTAAGTAATATACAAACTAGTATGATACAGTAATGGCCTCTAGGGCATATACACTAACAGTCGCAAAACCATGCGACCTCTACTCTTTTGCCTAAAGGTGAATAGCTCTCTGTATGGGACTCTAAAGACTCGACACTATGCTGGCATTGGGTTTAACCATAGACCGCAAGCGGCACTAGCTGTGCGTAACGGCGCCCAGGTAGATGCCGATAAGAAGACGGACGAGGTGAAACCCATCTGAACTCCTACTGAGCCTGAATATGACAATCTGCGTACAGTCCGGTCTGTTCGTCTGAGAATATCGCATGGCGGGCGTAGGGGGGCGGTAAACGTCAGTCCCCTAATAGCGGTACAAGTCGTGTCGGAGTGTAGCCCAGAACACCCTGAGATAACACTGGAAATCTACCAGTATATCTCACTTGCCCTGGCCAGGGACTTTGTGTAATGGCTCTCCTAGACACAGCGCGATATCAACCCCCAATACCGGGAGAGACGAATCATATCTAACCGTCACTGCCTCCAAGTGCTTCGGGACTGCATCCAACTACTACCTGTTTGCACGACTCCTTTGAGCCGTGGTAGGGTAGTAATCTAAGTACAGTGGGAACACACTCGAGGCGAAGTGACAGTGTCAAGTCAGCGGACTAAGCTGTACTCATGTCACCTGGGAACTGATAACTGACGATAGGTATAGTACCAACCAACAGTTCCCAACGAGTCCTGTCCAGTGTACTCGTAACCTAACGAGCACCCGCATACTATCTCAAGTACGACGTACTGACGGCTGCGGGACAGACCGTCTCCCTTACTGGGATGAGAAGCGCATACGCTAGTCTACTCCGGAGTATCGATGCCTTATCTCGATAATCCGACGACTAGGGACCTGCATAAGGATGTGCTTGTGGATTATCCAGCCCCCACGAGTGTGACTGCCATCACAACGCTAGTAATCAAGCAAAGCTCCTAAGGGCTCCACTAATGTGTATAGGTGATATACTAAAATAAACACATATACACATTAAAGTAGAAACAAACCAAGTAGCATACTACTATTTTGAGCAAGATTGTCTATACAAGGTCAATATCCTAAGCTTCCATTAAGTAATATACAAACTAGTATGATACAGTAATGGCCTCTAGGGCATATACACTAACAATCTCCCACTTGCACTAAGGTCATGTACCGGCGTATCGAGGACCTATCATCTCGATCAGTCGCTCGAACTGAGTCTGGGGTAAGGCCTTCGTGAATGGATCAGCAGTGTTTTCTTCCGTAGCAACTCTCCGAACCTCGATCTCCTGGCGACCCACGATCTCCCTGATCAGGTGATACCGCCTCAAGATGTGTCTGGAACTCTGATGGGACCTGGGTTCCTTCGCTAAAGCTATAGCCCTGTTGTTGTCACAATACAGAGGTATTGGATCAACAATGGACGGAACCACCTGAAGTTCTGTCAAGAGCTTCCTCATCCAGACGGCTTCTTTTGCGGCATCTGCAGCAGCGATATATTCCGCTTCCATCATCGAGTCAGCAACGGTTTCCTGTTTGGAACTCTTCCAACACACCGCCCCTCCATTGAGGGTAAAGACATAACCCGACATGGATTTGGAATCATCCTTGTCACTCTGGAAGCTGGAGTCAGCAAAGGCCTCGATCTGGAGGTCTTTTCCGCCATACACCAAGAACATCTCCTTAGTTCTTCTCAGGTACCTGAGAATGTTCTTTACCGGTATCCAGTACTTCTTCCCAGGGTTTGACTGATACCGGCCTACCACACAGTGCATAAGCTACATCTGGTCTGGTACACAACATCGCATACATTATAGAGCCTACCGCAGAAGCGTAGGGTATAATACACATGCGATCCCTTTCCAAATAAGTCTTGGGAGACATCTCTTTGGAGAGGGTGATCCCATGACAAGCCGGCAGATTACCGCGCTTGGAATCTTCCATACTGAATCTTTTCAGTCTGGTGTCGATGTACCTTGACTGTGAAAGTCCTAATATCCTCTTGGATCTGTCACGATAGATCCGGATCCCCAGAATGTAAGAGGCATCACCCAGGTTTTTCATGGAGAAGCTGTGTGACAAGAACCCCTTGACAGATTGTAGTATAGGAATGTCATTTCCTATCAAAAGAATGCCATCCACGTACAAAACGAGGAATACGACAGTTCTTGCTACAAATCTACTATAGATGCATGGTTTATCTGTATTTTTGATAAAGACAAATTCTTTAACCGTCTCATCAAAACAGATGTTCCAACTTCGCGATGCCTGCTTTAGTCCATAGATGGACTTAAGCAACTTGCACACCTTTCCGCTGCTCCCACTTTGAATGAAACCCTTTGGCTGGTCCATATAGACACACTGCTCTAAATTTCCATTTAGAAAAGCGGTCTTTACGTCCATCTGCCAAATCTCATAATCGTGGAAGGCAGCAATGGCAAGAAGGATCCGAATGGATTTCAGCATAGCCACTGGAGAAAAGGTCTCGTCATAGTCCAAACCAGGTCTTTGACGAAAACCCTTTGCAACAAGTCTAGCCTTATATGTCTCAACCTGTCCATCTACACCAATCTTCCTTTTGAAGATCCACTTGCATCCTACGGGTTTTACCCCATCTAGAGCAACGTCCAACGTCCATACTTTGTTGGTGTACATGGACTCCATTTCGGTCCGCATTGTATCCAGCCATTTTACCGAGTCAACGCACTGAATGGCCTGCTGGAAGTTAGTCGGCTCATCATAATCAATGATGCAATCCTCTCTATCCCCATCTATAAGAAAACCGTAGTAACTCTCGGGAGGATGAGACTGCCTACTACTCTTGCGGAGCGGCGTAGGAATGTCCTGTTCTTTTGAACCCTCTGGTTCTACTAAGCTTTCAGTAATAGTCTGTGGTTCTGGAATTTCATCCAGTTCTATTTCGCTCCCACTAATTTCCTTTTCTAATAACTGGTGTTCCAGAAAATGGGCATTACGAGAAACAAAGATCTTTTGTTCCACTGCGTAATAGAAGAGATACCCCTTGGAGTTCTTTGGGTACCCCACAAACTTGCATAGTACTGAGCGTGCTTCGAGTTTGTCCGCATGTTGCTTTTCGACAAAAGCTGGACATCCCCAGATCTTCAGATATTGAAAATAAGGTTTCTTCCCACTCCATATCTCATATGGTGTGGTAGGCACAGTCTTAGTTGGAACTCGGTTCAAAAGGTATCCAGCTGATTCTAGTGCATATCCCCAAATTGATCGCGGTAACTCAGAGTTACTCATCATGGACCATACCATATCCAATAGGGTTCGGTTCCGTCTCTCATATACACCGTTATGTTGCGGAGTGTATGGAGGAGTAAGCTGAGAGAGAATTCCATTCTCTTTTAAGTAATCCAGGAACTCGGCACTTAAGTATTCACCACCTCGATCAGATCTCTGTGTCTTGATACTTTTTCCTGTTTGTTTTTCTACTTCATTCTTATATTCCTGGAATTTTCCAAAGGCTTCGGATTTATGTTTCATTAAGAAGACATATCCGTTCTTAGAAAAGTCATCCGTAAAAGTAATGAAGTAAGAATAACCGCTTCGCGCATGCGTAGACATTGGACCGCACACGTCGCTGTGTACGAGTCCCAAGAGCTCGCTCGCTCTTACTTCGTGTCCAGTGAATGGAGTTTTTGTCATCTTTCCTTTGAGACAGGATTGACAAGTTGCATATGATTGATATTCGAACGGATCAAAATATCCTTCTGTATGTAACGTCGTCAACCTTCTCTCATTGATGTGACCCAGTCTACAATGCCATAAGAAAGCCTGATTTGTTTCCGGAGACTTTCTTTTGTGTGTATTCTGGACATTGAAAATCTGTGGTTGGTTTAATACGTATATACCATTGCTTAACGTACCATACCCAATCAAAACTTGATTAAGGTGAATGTTCACAACATTACTTACAAATGCAAATTCATAACCTTCTTTAGATAATAAAGATACAGATATGATATTACAGGTTGCATTGGGTACAAAATAACAATCACGCAAAACCAAAACGTGTTCATCTGACAATCCCAGGTGATAGTCCCCCACGGACTCAGCATCCATGCCAGCTCCGTTTGCAACTCTGAGGGTCATATCACCTGCCTTCAAAACCCTACGCCTTCTCAGTGCCTGTAAAGAATTACAGATATGAGATCCTGATCCGGTATCCAATACCCAGGATGTAGAGTTCATTGATAGACAGTTTTTAATAACATACACACCTGAAGCTGAAGCCGCAACTTGCTTCAGATCCTGGTTTCTGGCCTTCCAAGCCCTGCAATCCTTTTTTCAGTGTCCACTCTTGTGACAGTAAAAGCATTCTTCCTTTCCCACAAGCTTTCCCGCTACCTTTGTTGCCTTTGTCTTTCCCTTCGTATCCACTTTACTAACACCGCCCCTTGGTTTGGCGGGGGCTTTCTTCTTCTTTCCCTTGGCTTTCACCTTTGACCTAGAAGAGGAAGATCCTCCTACAAACAAAGTGGATGTTTCCCAACCTTTCTGTAGAGTGCCCTCTGCACTCCTCAGCATGTTGAGGAGTTCTGAAAGTTCAACTTCTTTTTCTTGCAAGTTGAACTTCAGGATAAACTGGGCGTAAGTGGAAGGAAGGGACTGGAGAATCAAGTCCGTGTAGAGCTCGTTCTCTAACGTGGTGCCAAGGTCCGCGAGCTCCTCAATGAAGCCAATCATCTTAAGCACGTGTTACGCTACCGATGATCCGACGGCCAATCTCGCCGAAAACAGCTTTTTCGAGACTTCGTATCTGGCGTTACGGGATTGCCCTCCATACAGTTCTTTTGTATGGAGAAATATGGATTCAAGGTCCATATTCCCGTGCCTCCTCTGATGTTCATTGTCCATAGAGGCAAGCACGAGGCACTTGGCCTTCGCGCAGTCGATTTCCTAGGTCTTACGGATTTCCTTATCCGCGACGCTGGTTTTGGGACCTAGGACAGGAGGAGCTTTGGTGGTAAGGAGATACCCCAACTTGTCATAAGCGATTGCCATTTTGACATTCCTGAGCCAATCTTTGTAGTTTCGCCCTGTCGGTATGCTTTTATCTAGTAGTAACTTAAGTCCAGTCATGATGTTTGGTCGTTGCAATTAGGAGAGAGAGAAGAAACACTTTAGCATGATACTCTTGCAAGTTTAGAGTGGTTTTTAATTTGTCTAAACAGGATGGCTCCCACTGTCTCTCGAATCCCTCCTCAAACCAAAAAGGAAGAATTAGTCAGGATCAATCTCACCGTACAATACTTGCTTAACCGTTCCGCCAGGCTAGTGTCGGTACTTCGAGGGAGGTTTTCCAACGCTTTCGCGAAGTTCCTTAATTAAATAACCTCTTTTCCCTGTGGGCATTGCCCCGCTAACACCTTTCTAGACACCTACTTGGTTTATAGCATTGATCGTTAAGTGAGAAATTTCCCGAAGAGTAGCATATACTCACAGTAGGATCGGGATCCAAATATCATCGCAAGACAAAACTGAAGTAATCCTTCCAGAATCATCACACTCCAAATGGTATGCAGCGCTAGCAAGTTTCAGTTTCTTTTGAAACTCCCGATGTGGATTTTTGCCCCATGCTCTTATGACCTTGGCGTGAGGTCAAAATGTCATAAGTCACATGTCAAGTTCTTCCCATTTTTATCCAGGTTAATTTGAACCCACCCGTACCTACCCTTGACGTAGGCTAAAATGGCAGTACGACTGTCTCAAACCAACGCATTCTATCTATGCAACAGATAAATATCCGGCAGCTACCAATCACTATGCTTTGGCGTGAGGTCAAAATACATAGCTTGAATACTACCGAATATTTAACTGAAATGATGGAGGGCTACGAATGGTTTTGGCGAAACCGTAAACGTAGTGAACTTGATATAATCGATGGAACGAGATAGCTTTTAAAAGGAGTGGCTTAGGCTCCGCATTTAAAAGTTGTTTTTGAAAAGAAACCGAGTGGTTTTGAAAGTGTTCCAACGACTCAACTTTGGTTTATTTTCTTGCATTAATTTAATGCGTCCCATCATTTAATCCTACCATTGCAGAAAAAAACGAAAATATGACGTACGCTTATGCCATCCGCATTCGCCACGGGGCCCTGTCATTACCCGTTAGGTTACTTAACTAACGACAGAGCGGGGGCTTGACTAGCGCGGATGCAAAACATAAGCAACTCCTAAATAGATATCATATATAGATATACACATTCGTCACATACAATGATAGCCATTCCAGATCACAGATGAACACATTGGATATGCTAGAAATCCGCATTCCGTACGAGCCTGTAACGAAGAGCGGATTACACGATCGCGATGAATAGCCAAGACCCCACCCTAGACCCCTACGGGTGCGGCAAACTACCCGCCAAGTACCCGAAGCGAAGCAACCTCCCTCAACACCGTGAGTAGGCCACTCGGCACTTCGAGGTACCCGGTAGTTTGTGTACCCCACCTTGGGTCTATCCTAGGAGCAAAAACAGTAAAAGAAATTATACAATGATGGCTACAACCCCATCCCGGTTGTGCGGCCATATAAATAATATTACATCAATTACAAATTACATGAATTGAAAGAAAAAGAAAACTCTCATCTCACAACCCCCCGGCTATTCATCCGCGACAATCCAATGAATTCATATACACATACCATCAACATTACAGATCACAGATATGTATAACCCTGACTAATCTACGTATAGCGATTAGCAGACGTTCAATACATATATCACATCACAGATATAACCCGTTAGCTTAAGTCTTTAGAAGTTCGATCAAAATACGGATTTTTAAACCCCAAAAACAAATTTTGCTTTCTGTAAAATCTGGGCAGAAAAAACATATTGTAAAAATCCCAAAACAGCCCCAGAAAAACACTGCAGGAAAATTGTGCCACGACCGAGTCAACTCGGCCGCGGATCCGCGTCGGGAGCATTCTCCTGCCGCGTTTCCGCGGCGCTTTGATCGAGTCGGTGGACCAATTTTCTTGTGAGGGTTTTAAAAAGCCTGAGCCGATTTTTAGTGTAAGATTAATTATTTTTTGAACAGAAAACAGAATCGGCAGAAACTTGATATTACGGGCAAGTTTCGCGACTTTTTCTCCGATCGAACTTTTCGTTACTTTGCTAACATGTTAGATAGTGTTTAACTAGGCTCTGATACCACTGTAAGTCTACGTTACCTCTCCCGGTTCTTACGGGCTTGCGGAAATGATGAAAAACGATTTTTCTTTTGGTGGTAACATGGACTCAAAATACGGATCTTTGTTAAACAACTATCTAACAACCTAACTAAGAGTTTTACCTACTCGGTTAGGGGTTATACCTTAACTTGAACTCCTTCTCTTGGACTCCTTGTGGTGGTCAGATGGTTCTCTCCTCGTCGTCTCTTTGTGCCGAAGATGGATCCACCTGAAAGCTTCTACCTTTGGCTTCAACCTCAATCTTGAGGAAACTGGAACACTTGGTTTACTAAACCTTGTGTACTAGGATGAGTAGAGAAGTGTGTTGGGTTTTATCTCTATGGTTCTTGCTTCTCAACACATGAGACAAGTAGAACCATGTGTTAGTGTATATGCCCTAGAGGCCATTACTGTATCATACTAGTTTGTATATTACTTAATGGAAGCTTGGGATATTCACTTTGTATAAACAATCTTGCTCAATATAGTAGTATGCTACTTGGTTTGTTTCTACTTCAATATGTACTTGTGTTTATTTTACTATATCACTTATACGCATTAGTGGAGCCCTTAGGATCTTTGCTTGATTACCAGCGTTGTGATGGCAGTCACACTAGTGGGGGCTGGGTAATCTATAAGCACATCCTTATACAGGTCCCTAGTCGCAGGACTATCGAGACAGGGCATCGATACTCCGGAGTTGACTAGCGTATGCGCTTCTCATCCCAGTGTGGGAGATGGTCTGTCCCACAGCCATCAGTACGTCGTACTAGAGATAGTATACGGGTGCTCGTTAGGTTACGAGTACACTGGACAGGACTCGTCGGGAACTGACAGGTTGGTATTATACCTATCGTCAGTCATCAGTTCCCAGGTGACATGAGTACAGCTTAGTCCGCTGACTTGATACTAGCACTTCGCCTCGAGTGTGTTCCCACTGCACTTTGATCACTACCCTACCACGGCTCAAAGGAGTCGTGCAAACAGGTGGTGGTTGGGTGCAGTCCCGAAGCACTTGGAGGCAGTGCCGGTTAGACAGGATTCGTCTCTCCCGGTATTGGGGGTTGACATCGCGCTGTGTCTAGGAGAGCCATTACACGAGTAGTCCCTGGCCAGGGCAAGCGAGATATACTGATAGGTTCCAGTGTTATCTCAGGGTGTTTTGGGCTTCACTCCGACACGACTTGTACCGCTATTGGGGGACTGACGTTTTACCGCCCCCTAGGCCCGACATGCGATGTATCAGACGAACAGACCGGACTGTACGGAGACTGTCACATTCAGACTCAGTAGGAGTACAGATGGGGTTTCACCTCGTCAGCCTTCTTGTCGGCATCTACCTGGGGACCGTTACGCACAGCTAGTGCCGCTTGCGGTCTGTGGTTAAACCCACTGCCAGCGTAGTGTCGAGTCTTTAGAGTCCCACACATAGGGTATTCGCCTCTGGGCAAAACAGAGTAGAGGTCGCATGGTTTTGCGACAGGGTTCGTTCTCTTCCGCGCACTTGTGCACGTTTGGAGTCCGGACGGATATTGCCAGCAGGCTCTGGTTTGAGCCGGATACTGGTATATGTTTTGGGGTTGCTTTTATCTCTCAGTATTCATGTTCCTCGGAACAAGAATGCAGGTGTGTATGCACAGTTTTTTGAGGAGGAGGAAGATGACTTTCATTAGGGTTTCGGAACGGGTGCGTATGCACAATTGACGGTTATCATTTTCCAAACCCTAATGGTTTTATGGATTATCTATTAATAATAGTAATTAAATGAGAATAATGTTATGGTTGATTTTGTTGACTTGTTGACCATGGTTGACTTGTTGACCATGGTTGAATGTTGACCACCATCATGCTTTGTAAAGATCCTCCTTGATTCATGCTTACATTTCATTAAATGAAGCATGATAGTGGTCATTCCAAATTACCATCAACTATTCTTATTTTGAATTATTATTATTTAGATAATTCTTTTCTTTTGGCATTATGGTTGCAAGAAAGAAAAAGATAGTTCATTATCTCATTTAGCTTCTCTCTCCTCTCTTCATCTTCTTCTTCCTCTAGCAAAGAGAAACCTTCTCATGTGTTGAGAATCCTTCTCTTTTAAAAGAAAAGCACCCCTTAAACACTCTCTACTCATTCTAGGTTCAAGGTTTAGCAAGCCGGAAACCCTAGTTCACTCAAAGATCGAGGAAGAGCCCAAAGGTTGAACCTTCGAGGTGGATCCATCTTCGACGGAAGAAGGCTACAAGGCAAGAACCATCAACCTCTACTAGGTTTGAAGAAGAAGGAGTTCAAGTTTAGGTATAACCTTCATCCGAGTAGCCAAGACTCTTTAGCTTGTATGCTAGTTTAGTTTAGACACGATCCCGACCTTGTTTAGTCCATGTTGCCTCTTGCGATAAAAATTTGTTTTTTATACCGTTTCCGCCTCCCCGTAAGAACCGGGGGTCGCAATATGGACTTACATTGGTATCAGAGCCTAACTAAACTTAAACTAGCTTGGTAGTGAAGTGTAACGAAGTTCGGAACCGAAAAAGTCACAAAACCGGAAAATTACAAAACCTGAGTTTCTGTTGAAATTTTTTTGGCTCAAAATGAAAAACGTTATACTTGTAAATTCGTCTCAGGGTTTTGTGAGAACACCCAAGAAAAACGATGCCCTAATTCGTTCAAACCGCCGCGGTTCCGCGGCACGAGGTAGGCATGTGCCGCGGAACCGCCACCGTTTGTTTTCCTCTCTGCATCGTTTTTCGTGCAGTATTCTTATGGTGGGATTTTGGGATTTTTCAGATATATTATATGTGCCCAGATTTTCCAGAACTGAAATTCACTTTTGGGGTCCTATAATTCCGTATTTTTCCGAACTTCACTGCACTTTGACTATGATGGTTATATCAATGATGCTTGCATGTATTGAACGTCGGCTAATCGCTATAAGACGATTAGTCGGGGTTATACATGATCTGTGTTTGATATTGGAATGTGTATATGAATGTGTTGGACTGTCGCGGGTGAATAGCCGGGGTGGATGTGAGATGAGCTTTTGTTTTTCTTTCATTCATTGTAAATGTAAATTGATGTAATAATTATTATTTGTTTGGCCGCACAACCGGGTCGGGGTTGTAGCCGTCATTGTATAATTCTTTTTACTGTTTTTTCTCCTAGGATAGACCCATGGAGGGGTGCACAAACTGCCGGGTACTTGGCGGGTAGTTTGCCGCACCCATAGGGGTCTTGGGTGGGGTATTTGGCTATTCACCGCGACCGTGTTATCCGCTTTTCGTTTAAGGCTCGCAAGGATTGCGGATTGCTAGTATATCCAATGTATTCATCTGTGATCTGTAATGTCTATCATTGCTTTCTATTTAGGCGTTGCTTATGTTTTACAGCCGCGCTAGCCCAGCCCCCGCTCTGTCGTTAGTTAAGTAACCTAACGAGTGATGACGGGACCCCGTGGCGAATGCGAATGGCATAAGCGTACGTCATATTTTGGTTGTTTTCTGCAATGGTAGGATTTAAATGATGGGACGCATTAAAAGTACTAATGCAAGAATATCACGCATTAAAAGAACTAATGCAAGATAATAAACCAAGTTAAAATCGTTGGAACACTTTCGAAAAACCACTCGGTTCTTTTCAAAACTAACTTTTAAATGCGGAGTTTGAGCCACTCCTTCTAAAAGCTATCTCGTTCCATCGATTATATCAAGTTCACTACGTTCACGGTTTCACCAAAACCATTCGTAGCCCTCCGTCGTTTCATATGAATATTCAACGGTATTCAAGCTGTGTTTGTTGGCCTTAGTCAAGACACAGTGTTTGGTAGCTGGTGGGTATTCATATGTTGCATAGATAGAATGCGTTGGTTTGGGACAGTCGTATTGCCTTGTTGGCCATAGTCAAGGGTAGATACGGGTGGATTCAAATTAACCTGGATAACGACGGGTAGAACTTGACATGTGACTTATGATTTGTTGGCCTTAGTCAAGGTCATAAGAGCATGGGGCAAAAATCCACATCGGGAGTTTCATAAGTACTGAAACTTGCTAGATTTGCATACCATTTGGAGTGTGGTGATTCTGGTAGGATTCCTTCAGTTTCGTCACGCAATGATATTTGGATCCCGATCCTACTGTGAGTATATGCTGCTCCTCGGGAAATTTCTCACTAGACGATCAATGCTATAAACCTAGTAGGTGCCTAGAAAGGTGTTAGCGGGGCTACGCCCCCAGGGAAAAGAGGTTATTTAATTAAGGAACTTCGCGAAAGCGTTGGAAAACCTCCCTCGAAGTACCGACACTGGCCTGGCTGAACGGTTAAGCAAGTATTGCACGGTGGGATTGATCCCGGCTAATTCTTCCTTTGTGGTTTGAGGAGGGATTCGAGAGACAGTGGGAGCCATCCTGTTTAGACAAATTAAAAACCATTCTAAACTTACAAGAGCATCGTGCTAAAGTGTTTCTTCTCTCCCCCCTGCAGCGACCAAATCGAAATGACTGGACTTAAGTTGATTCTAGATAAAAACATATTGACAGGGCCAAACTACAAAGATTGGCTCAGGAATGTCAAGTTGGCAATCACTTACGACAAGCTGGGGTATCTTCTTACCACCAAAGCTCCCCCCGTCCCAAGTCCCACCTCCAGCGTCGCGGATAAGGAAATCCGTAAGACTTGGGAGATTGACAGCGCGAAGGCCAGGTGCCTCGTACTTGCCTCGATGGACAACGAACATCAGAGGAGGCACGAGAATATGGATTTGGAATCCATATTTCTCCATACAAAAGAACTGTATGGAGAGCAGTCTCGTATCGCAAGATACGAAGTGTCGAAGAAGTTGTTCTCGACAAAGTTGGCCGTCGGATCATCGGTAGCGGACCACGTGCTTAAGATGATTGGCTACACTGAGGAGCTCGCGGAACTTGGGACCACGTTGGACAGTGAACTCTACACGGATATAATTCTCCAGTCCCTTCCATCCACTTACGCCCAGTTCATACTGAATTTCAACTTGCAAGAAAAGGAAGTTGAACTTTCAGAACTCCTCAACATGCTGAGGAGCGCAGAGGGCACCCTACAGAAGGGTAGGGAAACACCCGCTTTGTTTGTAGGGGGATCTTCTTCCTCTAGGTCCAAGGCGAAAGCCAAGGGAAAGAGGAAGAAAGCCCCCGCCAAACCAAGAGGCGGTGTTAGTAAAGTGGGTACGAAGGGAAAGGAAAAGGCAACAAAGATTGCGGGGAAGCTTGTTGGAAAGGAAGAATGCTTCTATTGTCATAAGAGTGGACACTGGAAGAAAGATTGCAGGGCTTGGAAGGCCAGGACACAGGAACTGAAGCAGGTTGCGGCTTCAGCTTCAGGTGTGTATGTTATTGAAAACTGTCTTTCTATAAACTCTACTTCCTGGGTATTGGATACCGGATCAGGATCTCATATCTGTAATTCTTTGCAGGCGTTGAGAAACCGTAAGTTTTTGAAGGCAGGTGACATGACCCTCAGAGTTGCGAACGGAGCTAGCATGGATGCTAAAGCCGTGGGGGACTATCACCTGGGAATGACAGATGGGCATGTTTTGGTTTTGCGTAATTGCTTTTTTTTACCCAACGCAACTTGTAATATCATTTCTGTATCTTTGGTTTCTAAAGAAGGTTATGAATTTGCGTTTGTAAGTAATGTTGTAAACATTCACCTTAATCAAGTTCTGATTGGGTCAGGTACACTGAGCAATGGTATATACGTGTTAAACCAACCACAGATTTTCAATGTCCAGAATACACACAAAAGAAAGTCTCCAGATATCAATCAGGCTTTCTTATGGCATTGTAGACTGGGTCACATCAATGAGACACGGTTGACTAAGTTACATAAAGAAGGATACTTGGATACGTTCGAGTATCAGTCTTATGCCACTTGTGAATCTTGTCTCATGGGAAAGATGACAAAGACTCCGTTCACTGGACACGGAGAAAGAGCAAGCGAGCTCTTGGGACTCGTACACAGCGACGTGTGCGGTCCAATGTCTACACATGCGCGAAGCGGTTATTCATACTTCATTACTTTCACAGACGATTTCTCTAGGTATGGACATGTCTTCTTAATGAAGCAAAAATCCGAGGCCTTTGAGAAATTTCGGGATTACAAGAATGAAGTTGAAAAACAAACAGGCAAAAGTATTAAGATTCTAAGATCGGATCGAGGTGGAGAATACTTGAGTGCCGAGTTCCTGGACTATTTAAAAGAGAATGGAATTCTCTCTCAGCGTACTCCTCCATACACTCCGCAACATAACGGTGTATCGGAAAGGAGGAATCGAACCCTATTGGATATGGTTCGTTCCATGATGAGTAAGGCTGAGTTACCGCGATCTTTCTGGGGTTATGCACTGGAAACAGCTGCACATCTCTTGAACCAAGTTCCTACTAAGACAGTGCCTACCACACCATATCAGATATGGAGTGGGAAGAAACCCTGTCTTAAATCCTTTAAGACATGGGGATGTCCGGCTTTTGTAAAAAAGCAGCATGCGGACAAGCTCGAGGCACGCTCAGTACAGTGCAAGTTTGTGGGATACCCAAAGAACTCCAAGGGGTATCTTTTCTACTACGAAGAGGAACAAAAAGTTCTTGTTTCTCGTCATGCCTACTTCTTGGAAACTGAGTTTTTGGAAAATCAGATAAGTGGGAGCGCAGTAGAACTGGAAGAAGTTCCAGAACCACAAACCATTACTGAAATCTTAGAGGAACCAGAGGGTTCGAAAGAACAGGACATTCCTACGCCGCTCCGCAGGAGTAGTAGGCAGTCTCATCCGCCCGAGAGATACTACGGTTTTCTCATAGACGGGGATAGAGAGGATTGCATCATAGATTATGATGAGCCTACTAGCTTCCAGCAGGCCGTTCAGAGCGTTGACTCGGTAAAATGGCTGGATGCAATGCGGACCGAAATGGAGTCCATGTACACCAACAAAGTATGGACGTTGGACATTGCTCCAGACGGGGTAAAACCCGTAGGATGCAAGTGGATCTTCAAAAGGAAGATTGGTGTAGATGGACAGGTTGAGACCTATAAAGCTAGACTTGTAGCAAAGGGTTTCCGTCAAAGACCTGGCTTGGACTATGACGAAACCTTTTCTCCAGTGGCTATGCTGAAATCCATTCGGATCCTTCTTGCCATTGCTGCCTTCCACGATTATGAGATTTGGCAGATGGACGTAAAGACCGCTTTTCTGAATGGAAATTTAGAGGAGTGTGTCTATATGGATCAGCCAGAGGGTTTCATTCAGAGTGGGAGCAGCGGAAAGGTGTGCAAGTTGCTTAAGTCCATCTATGGACTAAAGCAGGCATCGCGGAGTTGGAACATCTGTTTTGATGAGACGGTCAAGGAATTTGACTTTATCAAAAATCCAGATGAACCATGCATCTATAGTAGATTTGTAGCGAGAACTGTAGTATTCCTCGTTTTATACGTGGATGACATTCTCTTAATAGGAAATGACATTCCTATGCTACAATCTGTCAAGGGGTTCTTGTCACACAGGTTCTCCATGAAAGACCTGGGTGATGCCTCATACATCCTGGGGATCCGGATCCATCGTGATAGATCCAAGAGGATATTAGGACTTTCTCAGTCCAGGTACATCGACACCATAGTGAAAAGATTCAGTATGGAAGATTCCAAGCGCGGTAACCTACCGGCTTGTCACGGGATCACCCTCTCTAAAGAGATGTCTCCCAAGACCGATTTGGAGAGGGATCGCATGTCTATTATACCCTACGCTTCTGCAGTAGGCTCTATAATGTATGCGATGTTGTGTACCAGACCGGATGTAGCTTATGCACTGAGTGTGGTAAGCCGGTATCAGTCAAACCCTGGGGAGAAACACTGGATAGCGGTAAAGAACATTCTCAAGTACCTGAGAAGGACTAAGGAGATGTTCTTGGTGTATGGCGGAAAAGACCTCCTGATCGAGGCCTTTGCTGACTCCAGCTTCCAGAGTGACAAGGATGATTCCAAGTCCATGTCGGGTATTGTCTTTACCCTCAATGGAGGGGCGGTGTGTTGGAAGAGCTCCAAACAGGAAACCGTTGCAGACTCGACTATGGAAGCGGAATACATCGCTGCATCTGATGCCGCAAAAGAAGCTGTCTGGATAAGGAAGTTCTTAAAAGAACTTCAGGTGGTTCCATCCATTGTTGACCCAATACCTCTGTATTGCGACAACAACGGGGCTATAGCTTTAGCAAAGGAACCCAGGTCCCATCAGAGATCCAGGCACATCTTGAGGCGGTATCACCTGATCAGGGAGATCGTGGATCGCTAGGAGATCGAGGTTCGGAGGGTTGCTTCAGAAGAGAACACTGCAGATCCATTCACCAAGGCCCTACCCCAGACTCAGTTCGAGCGGCTGATCGAGATGATAGGTCTTCGATACGCCAGTACATGGCCTTAGTGCAAGTGGGAGATTGTTAGTGTATATGCCCTAGAGGCCATTACTGTATCATACTAGTTTGTATATTACTTAATGGAAGCTTGGGATATTCACCTTGTATAAACAATCTTGCTCAATATAGTAGTATGCTACTTGGTTTGTTTCTACTTCAATGTGTACTTGTGTTTATTTTACTATATCACTTATACGCATTAGTGGAGCCCTTAGGATCTTTGCTTGATTACCAGCGTTGTGATGGCAGTCACACTAGTGGGGGCTGGGTAATCTATAAGCACATCCTTATACAGGTCCCTAGTCGCAGGACTATCGAGACAGGGCATTGATACTCCGGAGTAGACTAGCGTATGCGCTTCTCATCCCAGTGTGGGAGATGGTCTGTCCCACAGCCATCAGTACGTCGTACTAGAGATAGTATACGGGTGCTCGTTAGGTTACGAGTACACTGGACAGGACTCGTCGGGAACTGACAGGTTGGTATTATACCTATCGTCAGTCATCAGTTCCCAGGTGACATGAGTACAGCTTAGTCCGCTGACTTGATACTAGCACTTCGCCTCGAGTGTGTTCCCACTGCACTTTGATCACTACCCTACCACGGCTCAAAGGAGTCGTGCAAACAGGTGGTGGTTGGGTGCAGTCCCGAAGCACTTGGATGCAGTGCCGGTTAGACAGGATTCGTCTCTCCCGGTATTGGGGGTTGACATCGCGCTGTGTCTAGGAGAGCCATTACACGAGTAGTCCCTGGCCAGGGCAAGCGAGATATACTGATAGGTTCCAGTGTTATCTCAGGGTGTTTTGGGCTTCACTCCGACACGACTTGTACCGCTATTGGGGGACTGACGTTTTACCGCCCCCTAGGCCCGACATGCGATGTATCAGACGAACAGACCGAACTGTACGGAGACTGTCACATTCAGACTCAGTAGGAGTACAGATGGGGTTTCACCTCGTCAGCCTTCTTGTCGGCATCTACCTGGGGACCGTTACGCACAGCTAGTGCCGCTTGCGGTCTGTGGTTAAACCCACTGCCAGCGTAGTGTCGAGTCTTTAGAGTCCCACACAGAGGGTATTCGCCTCTGGGCAAAACAGAGTAGAGGTCGCATGGTTTTGCGACAGGGTTCGTTCTCCTCCGCGCACTTGTGCACGTTTGGAGTCCGGACGGATATTGCCAGCAGGCTCTGGTTTGAGCCGGATACTGGTATATGTTTTGGGGTTGCTTTTATCTCTCAGTATTCATGTTCCTCGGAACAAGAATGCAGGTGTGTATGCACAGTTTTTTGAGGAGGAGGAAGATGACTTTCATTAGGGTTTCGGAACGGGTGCGTATGCACAATTGACGGTTATCATTTTCCAAACCCTAATGGTTTTATGGATTATCTTTTAATAATAGTAATTAAATGAGAATAATGTTATGGTTGATTTTGTTGACTTGTTGACCATGGTTGAATGTTGACCACCATCATGCTTTGTAAAGATCCTCCTTGATTCATGCTTACATTTCATTAAATGAAGCATGATAGTGGTCATTCCAAATTACCATCAACTATTCTTATTTTGAATTATTATTATTTAGATAATTCTTTTCTTTTGGCATTATGGTTGCAAGAAAGAAAAAGATAGTTCATTATCTCATTTAGCTTCTCTCTCCTCTCTTCATCTTCTTCTTCCTCTAGCAAAGAGAAACCTTCTCATGTGTTGAGAATCCTTCTCTTTTAAAAGAAAAGCACCCCTTAAACACTCTCTACTCATTCTAGGTTCAAGGTTTAGCAAGCCGGAAACCCTAGTTCACTCAAAGATCGAGGAAGAGCCCAAAGGTTGAACCTTCGAGGTGGATCCATCTTCGACGGAAGAAGGCTACAAGGCAAGAACCATCAAACTCTACTAGGTTTGAAGAAGAAGGAGTTCAAGTTTAGGTATTACCTTCATCCGAGTAGCTAAGACTCTTTAGCTTGTATGCTAGTTTAGTTTAGACACGATCCCGACCTTGTTTAGTCCATGTTGCCTCTTGCGATAAAAATTTGTTTTTTATACCGTTTCCGCCTCCCCGTAAGAACCGGGGGTCGCAATATGGACTTACACCATCGACTAGAGAGAGAGCAAGAGGAAGAGGGAGAGCTTGAGGATGAGAGAGAATGAGAATGATAGAATGAGCAAGACTTTTCTCACCCTTGCTCTTATAATCCAAAATAATCATAACTCATAATAATAATTGAGTATTATGTGATGGTTGTTATCATATCAAATGGTCATATCATTTCTTACATTACATGCAATTTGTGAACAAACAAGCAAGCCAAGGTCAATGCCAAGAAATGATAGCCATTGTCATGATGATGGTCAACAAGTCCAACCTAGTCAACCGGTCAACAAGTCAACAAAGTCAACCCTTCAACCCAACCATGGCATAAGAATACTTAATTAATATTATCATTAATAATATTTCTTATTCTCATTATGGTTTAGCAAAAGTCAACAGTCAACAACCCTAATGAAAATCCTCTGCCTCTGTCAACCGTGCATACGCACCCGCATCCGCGTTCCGAGGAACATGAATACAAACGAGATAAAACCAATCCCAAAATGTACACTAGGATCTGGCTTAAACCACAGCCCGCTAGTGATAACTTCCCAGACACTAAACGTGCACAAGTGCACGGATGTGACCGAACCCTGTCGCAAAACCATGCGACCTCTACTCTTTTGCCTAAATGCGAATAGCTCTCTGTGTGGGACTCTAAAGACTCGACACTACGCTGGCAATGGGTTTAACTACAGACCGCAAGCGGCACTAGCTGTGCGTAACGACCTCCAGGTAGATGCCGATAAGAAGACGGACGAGGTGAAACCCATCTGAACTCCTACTGAGGCTGAATGTGACAATCTGCGTACAGTCCGGTCTGTTCGTCTGAGAATATCGTATGGAGGGCCTAAGGGGGCGGTAAATGTCAGTCCCTTAATAGAGGTATAAGTCGTGTCGGAGTGTAGCCCAGAACACCCTGAGATAACACTAGAAACCTACCAATATATCTCGCTTGCCCTGGCCAGGGACTTTGTGTATTGGCCCTCCTAGACACAGCGCGATATCAACCCCCAATACCGGGAGAGACAAATCCTATCTAACCGTCACTGCCTCCAAGTGCTTTGGGACTGCACCCAACTACTACCTTTTTGCACGACTCATTTGAGCCGTGGTAGGGTAGTAATCTAAGTACAGTGGGAATACACTCGAGGCGAAGTGACAGTGTCAAGTCAGCGGACTAAGCTGTACTCATGTCACCTGGGAACTGATAACTGATGATAGGTATAGTACCGACCAACAGTTCCCGACGAGTCCTGTCCAGTGTACTCGTAACCTAACGAGCACCCGCATACTATCTCAAGTACGACAGACTGACGGCTGTGGGACAGACCGTCTCCCCTGCTGGGATGAGAGGCGCATACGCTAGTCTACTCCGGAGTATCGATGCCCTATCTCGATAGTCCTATGACTAGGGACCTGCATAAGGATGTTCTTGTGGATTACCCAGCCCCCACGAGTGTGACTGCCATCACAACGCTGGTAATTAAGCAAAGATCCTAAGGGCTCCACTAATGTGTATAGGTGATATACTAAAATAAACACGTCTACACATTAAAGTAGAAACAAACCAAGTAGCATACTACTATTTTGAGCAAGATTGTCTATACAAGGTGAATATCCCAAGCTTCCATTAAGTAATATACAAACTAGTATGATACAGTAATGGCCTCTAGGGCATATACACTAACACCTTGCTGCCGTGCTAAGTAACCCTACAATGGTATCAGAGCCAAGCTAGAGATTTAAACGATGTTTATTAGATTACAAAACCGAAACTACTCTGAAACACCCGATACAAAATCTAGTTTCTGTCGAATTTTTAGAGGTGTCAAAATTTTTTTAAACAACTGCAGCATGTTATATGAGATGTAACATGAACACCATACAAATTTGAAGCAAAACCTCCTCAAAGTGGTCGGCCACAAAACCCCAAAAACCGGTGAGCTCAGCCCATTTTGGGAGTTCAGGGTTCAAATTTTTAGGGTGTTCCAGTCTGTGGGTTTTGGTGTTTCAGGTGTTGTTTTTTTTTTAAATTTGTATGTGATGTTAATTTTCTGCAAAGGCAACTCAGAGTGTTTCGTAATCGTAATTCTAACATGTATTCGGATTATTTAGACGATGTTAAAATGTTTGAACGGATATCAATAACCCAATTTTTCCCCGCTGGAAATTTTTCAAGAGTTGGATTTTTTCCGAGTTTAAAATCTTCAGAAAATCTTACAAGCGATTCTGTGGACCCTTTAGAAGAACGATACCCAAACTCAATTTTTTGGATCACGGAACCACGATCATACCCTAGGGTTTGCCACAGTTCCGTGGCGACATGAGTGAGGCATGGGTCGGCCCTTCTACGGATGGTTCATAGGAGCTGTGGCAGTTTCTGGATACTTTTTGAACTCCGCTCAAGTGTTGAGCTTGTTGGGAAATTTTGGGTGCTTGCTTATTCGATCGAAAAGTTTAACTTCGTCTAGCTATCTATGATTGTGATACAATATTTAGAATCCACAAATTTAGTTATGTGATAACTAGTTTGAATTTTATAAATCTAGCAGTTTAGTCTCATTTGATCGGTTGCCACGGAATTTTGGTGTGGATTAAAATTCCATCGCAATTACGTAGTATAAACGGATACTCGCCGGGTAACCTTACTAGATAGCGATGCCCCATTGCCCCGACCAAGTGACTGTAGGAGAACCCCGTCGCCAAAAGAATCCGTTCGGGTGCTCGCGGCCGCGGTGTTCTGCCTTAGTGCACTTCGTCGACGGCATCGGGGGTGCGGCCGTCTACTAAAGTTTCCAACGAGAATTCGATCAGGTTATCGGGAATCTTGTTGAATTAACCGACAGGTTATTGGAAAGTGTTTTCAATATCGAGACTAAAATGCGGGGTTTATAATTGTTAGGCATGTGATGTCTAAGGAATTCATTTGTTAGGCATGAAATCCAAAGTATGTGATACATTGGGTTTATGATGTCTAAGATGGTTGTGGATTCCAATTGTTGTAGTTTTTTACTTTCTTTTCTGTGACCGTAAGTATAATATGTAGTGTATCACCGGTTTCGTTGCTATACATCAACGAAAATTAGGATACGCATATTTACTTACGTTGATGACATGTGATGTTATGTGTTGCTGTAATATGTTATATTGGATCATCGTATTTTGAATAGCCGGGTTTTTTTTATGTGAGATAAGAGTTTTTCATTTTCATTCATGTAAAAGCTTGTATGTAATATTCTTTTATTGGGGCACTTCCGGGTTGAGGATGATGTCACCATTGATGTGTATTATTTACTTTTCCTCATTAGGATAGATCCAAGGCGGGAAGCACAAGTAACCGGGTTCTAGGGTCCAGAGGGAGACCATCTCGAGGAGTCATGACCGGGTCTCCTAACTCTAGAATTGGTAGGGTTGCTTGCCGCTCTCGTAGGGGTCTAGGGATGTGGGTTTGGCTATTCATCGCGACCATGGAATCCGCGTTTTTTATTGGCTTAAATAAAACACGGAATTCCTAATATATCCAATATTACATATGTGTTCTTCTGTTCCTGATATTTTGTGATCTGATCACTTGATATGTTCTGAGACGAATGCCTATATTCTATATATGATATATAATAAATATTGCTTCTTTCGTTTCTTATGTGATGCTTAGGAAGCATAATTTGATGGAACTTCATTAATGAGATTAATGAAAGAAAAAGAAACCTAAAGATGTTGTAGAAACTTGTTTTAAAAACTGGTAGCTCTTGTTCTTGCTTTGCATAGCGATATTCCTTGTAGAATATCCATCATCTTATTCGATAAGGAAAGAGCCAAGATCCCTTCACCGGGCGTGACCTCTTTATCGAAACTGGCAGATGCTACAACCCACTCGGTTTGTCTTTTGATTGCTTCTATAGTTTTTGCTTTGCATAGTGGTATTTTTGAAATATCCTGCACCTTATTCGATAAGGAAAGAGCCGAGATCCCTTCACCGGGAGTGACCTCTTTAGCAAAACTAGTAAAAACCTAAAAAACACTCCTTTTCAAAATCACTCGATTCTACAACGAGATCAAGTTCATTACGCAAAGGGCTTTCTTAAAAACCTGTCGTAGCCCTCCGTCATTTCAGATAAGTACTACTTAGTATTCGTGCCACGTTTGTTGGCCTTCGTCAAGGCGTATTGTGCGGTAGCTAACTAGTGCTTATCTGCTAAAGCATGAGATGCGATTGGATTAAGGTAGTCGTGCGACTTTGTTGGCCTTCGTCAAGGGTCGTGCGGGTGGGTTTAATTCAATCATGAAATGTACGGATTTAACTTGACTAGCGGCCTATGGTTTGCTGGCCTTCGTCAAGGTCATAGGAAGCTAGGGGAAAAATATTATCGGGAATTTCAAGTGTTGAAATTTGTAATGAGATTGCATAACTTCTATGAGATAGTTGGATCTCGATACCCACTGAGATTAAGAGTTACTCCTAAGAGAGTTTTACACATTACAATTAGCCGATCAAGTAGGTGTCTAGAAAGGTGTTAACGGGGTTACGCTCCTAGGAAAACGAGTTTTATTTTAATTAGATCCGTGCGAAAGCACGGGGAACCTCCTTCAAAGTACTGACACTGGCCTGGCCGAAATATTGGAAAACTTGTAGGGTGTAATTAATCCCGGCTAGTCTTTCCTTTTAGGGTTTGAAGAAAGATTTGATAAAAACAGTGGGAGCCATCCTGATTAGATAAAATAATAACCAATCTGATCTTGTAAGAGCGCACGCAGAGTGTTTTCTTCTCTCTCTCTCCTGGTAGTGACCATGTCACGCTTTAATCAAGATAATAATATGGATGCATTGACCGAACCTGCTTATTATACTGAGCTAGGGAACATTGGTTCCACTCTTTTTTATAATTGTTATAAGTTCGAGCAGGAAATAAGGAAATATCTGGATTCCCATGCCACCCAATTAAAGAAAGTGCATGTTGATGCATCGTCTTCGGGTGTGTTCTTTACCGAGAACCGTTTCTCAGTATCCTCTACGTCCTGGGTATGTGATACCGGATCAGGATCCCGTATATGTAATATGTTACATGGGCTACAGAAAGGTAGAGAACTGAGAATGGATGATATGTCTCTAAGTGTAGAGAATGGTGCAAGTGTTGCAGCCAAATCAGTTGGCAATCATCACCTTGTATTAATACATTGATTCTGAACGAATGTTATTACATACCGAACCTGATATACAACATTACATCAGTTTCTTTAATAAGTTAATGAAGGATATAATTCTGTATTGGAGGATTATGTTGTGAACATTTTCTCGAATCAAGAGTTGATTGGATCAGGCACGTTATATAATAGCATATACGTTCAAAATCAAACCACAGTTCAAAGTGTATACAACATACACAAGAAGAGTAGTTCAAAAATGAACGAATCCTTCTTGTGGCATTGTAGACTAGGTCATATCAATGCGACACGACCAGCTAAGTTACATAAGGATGAATATAAGAATCTGTTCGAATTTTCATCTTATGCTACTTGACAGTCTTGTCTCAAAGGTAAAATGACCAATTCTCCATTTACTGGAAACAGAGAAAGAGTTACTGAACACTTGGGATGGATACATGATGATGTTTACGGTCCTATGTCTACTAATGCCAGGGTTGGTTCTATGTACTTCTTTATATTCAATGATCATCTCTCAAGACTCGGACATGTGTTCCTATTAAAACACGAGTCTGAAACTTCTGAGAAATTCAAGGAATATAAGCTTGAAGTTGAGAACCAAACGGGTAGAAGTATTAAAGTCCTACGATGTGATTGAGGAGGAGAATACTTGGGCATGGAGTTCTTTGATTTTCTAAACAGAGAATGAGATTCTCTCTCATCTTACTCCTTCATATACACCACAGCACAACGGTGTATCGGGGCGGAGGTATCCTACCCTATGAGATATGGCGCGCTTTATGATGAGTACTGCTGAGTTACCTGTTTCTTTTTGGAGTTATGCACTTGAGAAGCTGCATACCTATTGAATGGGGTTCCATCCAAATCAGTGCCTACCACTCCATATGAGATATGGAATGGGAAGAGACCATGTCTTAAACGAGTTAAAATATGGGATTGTCCGACCTATATTGAAACGCAAAATCCGGACAAGCTCGAGGCAAGGTCAGTTCTATAAGTTTGTTAGGATATCCCAAACATCTGCAAGGGAATATCTTCTACCACACTGAGGTGCAAAAGGTGTTTTGTTTCTCAGCATGCCACCTTTTTAGAAAAGGAATTTCTTGTGAAGAAATTAGTGGTCATGAGGTTGAACTGGAAGGAGTTCCAGCTAGAAAAACTAACAGCTGATGATTTGGTGAAACCAAAGGATTCAATAGTCTCCAACGAACCTCAGCCTCTCCGCGAATCTGGTAGGGTTCCTCATCCACTTAAGAAATACTACGGTCTTCTCGGTGACAGTGGGAGCGAGGATTGCATCATGGTAGTTGATGGCCCAACTAGGTTCAGGCAGACCATCACGAGTGGGGACTCTCTGAAATGACTGGATGCTATGCAATCAAAGATGGAATCCATGTACACTAAGAAAGTATGAGTTTGAATGTTGCACCTGAAGGGGTAAAACCCATTAGGAGCAAATTGATCTTAAGAAGATTCCAGGTGTAAATGAAAAAGTTAAGACATTCAAAGCTATGCTTAAGTCCATCAGGATTAGAGCATGCATCGCGGAGTTGGAACATCTATTTTGATATAGCAGTCAAAGAGTTTGACTTTATCAAAAAGGTAGATGAACCTTGTTTATACAAGAAGGTTGTAGAGAGTAAGGTTGTATTCAACGTATTGTACGTAGATGACATACTCTTGATAGGAAATGGTTTCCTATGCTACACTCGGTCAAACTCCTCTTATTACGAAGATTCTCAAAGAAAGATCTGGATGATACCTATTACATCTTATGGATTATGATCTATGGTGATAGATCTAAGTGGATGTTGGGAGTCTACCAAATCCATGTACATTAACACCATACTAAAGGGTTTAGTATGGAGGATTCTAAGCGTGGTGGTTCGTCCACTTACTCATGGATCACTCTCTCCAAAAAGATGTCTCCCAAGACTGATTTGGAGAGAGCTTGCGGGCAAGGGATACCCTATGCTTCGGCAGTAGGCTCTATCATTTATGTGATGTTATGTACCAGACCAGATGTAGCAAACTAACTAGGTGTAGTGATCAGGAATCAATCGGATCTTGGGAGAATCACTGGACAGCTGTGGAGGACATTCTTAAGTACTTGAGAAGCACTAAATGAATGTTCTTGGTTCGAGCTTCCAGAGTGATAAGGTCGACTGAAAGTAAGTCATATACATTGTCTTTAGCCTCAGTGGAGGGACGGTATGTTGGAAGAGTTCCAAGCTAGATACCGAGACATACAAGACGATAAAGGCTGAATACATTGCTACCAATGATTCTGCCAAAGTGGCTGTCTGGGCATTTCTTGTTCATGAGATGAACAAGGTTCCTACCATTGAGCGTCCAATAACTGTTATTGTAACAACAATGGAGTTGTGGCTTTGGCCTAGGAACGCGGGTCCCATCAACGTTCCAGACATATTCTGAGGCAAGTATCACCTGATCAGGGAGATGGTTGATCTCCAAGGGATCGAGGTCAGGAGAGTAGACACGAAGGATAACACAGCGGATCCACTCACAAAGGCCTTACCCCTAGAGAGACTTCTATGGGATGGTTGAGTATGGGATACTACAACCACTGCTATATTGTTAGGTATTGGATACTACAACAGATGGCCTTAGTGCAAGTGGGAGATTATTAGTTATATGTACGCCTTAGAGGCCATTACTGTACATGCGATGTATATTGTAGTGGATGCTTGGACATATATAGGGAGGACTTTCTTGCTCGATATGATAGTATGCTATCTGGTTGCACTTTATCTTAACATGTACACTTATTGTCTCTCTATTACATGTTGATAAAGCCCTTAGGATGAGTACTTGACTACCAGGATTATGATGCGGATCATACTAGTAGGGCAGAGATAGTCAGTAAGTACATCCTTAGATTGTTCCTAGTCGTGGGAGTATCGAGACAGGGAATCGATACTCCAGAGTAGACTAGCGTATGCACTTCTCGACCCATATAATGGGCGATGGATGATCACACATCGATTGGTGTTTGACATCAGAGAATGTATACGGGTGCTCAGTGGAGACTGGGTACACTGAACGAACTCGCCGAGAACTCCTAGATGGTATTATACCTATCGTCAGATAGCAGTTCTCTGGTAACACTAGTACAGGTTTGTCTGTCGACCCGAGATCGTCATAGAGTCTTGTGTGATTCCCACTGTGCTTTGATTTCCACCATACCACGGTCAAGAGATCGTGCGAAAGGTGGTTTTTAGGTACAGTCCAGAGTCACATGGAGGCAATGAGCGATAGGAGGGGATTCGTCTCTCCCGGTATTGGGTGTTGATGTTGCACTATGCTCGATTGGCCATAACATGAAATCCCTGGCAAGGGTTGCTGAGATCTACTGGTAAGTGTTATCAGTAGTTTCTTGAACCGTTATGGACCTTGCATCGGCATGACTTATCAGGCTATTGGGGTCTGACGTTATACCATCCCCAGGTTGTGATATGCGACATATCTGACGAAGAGACCGAACTGTACGGTAGTGTTACTGATTGGATTCGCAGGAGTTTGAGCAGGCTTGCTTGCTGGTCTTCTGATCGCTCAATACCCGGGTGACCGTTACGTTTAGAAGACTGCTTGCGGCTTGTGGGTGTTTGATATGATCATCACATACTGCCCGCGTATTGACAAGTCTTTAGAGTCCTACACAGAGGTTTCCTGGTTCATGCGAAACGGAGTAGGAGCACATATGTGATATGTGCGGGACCGAGACTAATGTGTGTATCTAATACCGCATTCTATTCTCGCGATATGTGATATCGGTCGGTTATATGCGATATAGCCGGGTTATCGGATCAAGTGTTGATTCGATAAGTTGATTCATATGATATTAGTCGGTTGTATGTGATTTAGCCGGATTATTAAATCAAGTGTTGATTTGATAATTTAATGTATAATTATATATTTGATGTATTAAGTTACATTAACTAATATTTGCTCACTTATGATTTCTTATTCCCACTTGTGTGCATTAGTATATATGTGATATATATTAATGTACTTTTTATTGTGTCATACTTGATGCCACATACTTCATGGGTGTATGAGACTTACACTATGGTTAGGATAATCCTAGGATTTTTATTTATCAAAGTAAATCACAAAATGGTGGAAATTGGATTAATGGTTAAAGCTTGGAGAAGCTTGTAGAACCATTCACTAAGTCCACTCCTTTTGTCATGCTTGAGATATTTATTAACCTAACCATTATCCCTAACCATTATCCTTACCTATAGTTAAGTCTCTACAAGAGTTAAGGTATGACATTAACTCACCCATGGTTTCTATTCTCACCTTATGAGTTCATTCTTCTCTCTTCACTTCATCTTCTTCCTCATGAGAACAAGCTTACTACCTTTTTTCTAAGTGATGAAATAATGTGAGAAAAAGAAATCTAAAGAGAGCCCACTTCCTACTTCATCATCCTCTACAATTAGCCATTTAGTTTAGGGTGTTTGCTTCACTAATTTCACCATTAGTGAAGAGCTAGCATGAGATCGAGTCTCCTCGACGTAGATCATCTTCGGCCTCGAAGACATTGAGCAAACTCGTTCATTTCTTCATGTGAAACCTCTCTAGAGTTCTGGCGTTCATCACTTGAAGCGAAGGGACTACTACACGGAGCTTTAGAAGTGAAGGACCGGTCTACAAAGGTTGTATTCCTCATTCACTATACTTGCAAAGTTGTTTGCATGATGTTTTGTTTAAATCTCTAGTTAAAAGTCTAGTGTTAGGGTTGTTTAGAACGGCAAATTTTTTAAAACGGCATGGACGATGCCTTCCGAAACCTTGCTGCCACGCTAAGTAACCTTACAGATAGATTATAAGATCGAATAGAATATTGTGCAAGAAATGTACATCCTAAGGCTTCTTAAGCGGAGTAGCGTATCGTAAGTATGGCATGGAACATACACACGGTATGCCACTCTACTTAATTCACCTACTCCATCAACTAAGGTCAACCTATGCGACGAAAGTTCGGGTCTAATACCCTCTCGACCAAGTCTATGTTCCGTAAGGTCAAGCCTAGGTTCCAATATATATATATATATATATATATATATATATATATATATATATATATACGCCCTAGACTCCACATAGTCAAACCTAGACTCGAACCAAGGTTAAACCTAGCGCTCCGATACCAACTTTGTCACGACCCGAAATTGCACGTGACTGGCACTTGAATCATGTGAAGTCTATAGGACCCCACCTAATTCAAGTAAGCCAAAAGCCCAGAAATCTAAACTATTTGAAAAGAGAGTGAAGGAAAAACTTATTTAAAAGTTAACATATAAATTCACTTTGAAAGTCGTAGTAAGCATTTTTTAAACATCAAGTCTTTTCCAAAAATTTCGGCAGAGTTTCCTATGTAAATACTTTCCCCAAACGGGTACAAACATGCATAATATAAGTAATGAATAAAGGCATCCCTAAGAAAGAGCTAGCTCTTCGCCAATTGGCGGAAACAACCATGCAAGCAATATAATATACAACCCCGAAGGGCAAGGATCAAAACTCAGAAAGAAAACCCAACATCCTCAAGAAAACCAGAGAAGAATCATAAAAATACAAATGCGCGACTCTAAGGTCGAAAGAATAAACAACGGGTTTTCTAAGTCTATAAAAAATACAAGTCTGGTTGATGGAGTTTACTAGATACAACTGAATATAAATAAAAGTACAACGGTGGTCACGATGCAAGTGAACCCACCTACCAAAACAATCACCCGGAAGGAAGCAGTGTGCCAGCAAGCCGCAACGAAACCTGTACGGCCAAACCTGCAAGAAACTGTGGCACAACGGGGGTGAGTTGTCAACTTGTGAGTAGAAAACATCACCGAGAAGAAATCGCATGTATGACTCTCTCCTAGGTCATACAATAATTGTAAGTCGATGTAGTACACCCCAGTAATTGTGGGGAGGCGGATTTTACAAAAAACGATCAAGTTTAAGGAACGAACATCGACTAACCGCTTAAATCGAAGCTAAACAAATAATAACCAAACACATAGCTATACTAAACTATAGTGTTAAGGGATTATACCGATCGAAACTAGTCCTTCGTCTTTGTGTCCTCCTTTGTTCTCCTCGACCTTCTCTAGGTAGTAGACGATCCACCCGAGAGCGAAACTCCAAGCTAAACCTCTAACTTGAGGTAACTAATCAACTTTGATTGCTAATCAAAGATGAAAGGATGATGTAGAGTAAGGGTTATGGATTGTTTAGTCTAACTAATCCTTTGATCTCAACACATGAGGATTAAGGATTAGGGTTTGAAGATGAGAGCTTGAGGAGAGAGAATGTGTGATAAGATAATGAGAGGAGAGAGAGTGTATCATAATATATTATGAAGCATTCTTTTTAAAGAATAATCAATAAAGGAAATGAATAAGCATGCTTCATAAAATATCTAGTGGTGATTCATTAGCATGAGTCATTAAGCAATAAATGTGCATTAATGAAGTGAATGAATCACCACCATGACTCACTCTCTTATCCAAAAGAAACCTCCTTAGTCACATCTTCTAGAAGCTTCTCGTACAATTACGAGAACGCCCCTCCATTCCGCAAAAATACGGAAAAACTTTAGACTGTAAAAATCCAATAACCGGATACCAGTAACTGGCTTAAACCAAAGCCGACTGGTAAAATCTGTCCGAAAGTCGTACGCGCGTAAACGCACGTATGCGTCCGAACCCTTTGTCGCAAAACCATGCAACCTCTATATCGTTTCGCCTGGAGTAGGAAACTCTCTGTGCGGGACTCTAGAGACTCGACTACTACGCTGGCAGTGGGTTTAACCACAGACCGCAAGCGGCACTAGCTGTACGTAACGGTCCCCAGGTAGTTGTCGATAAGAAGGCCGATGAGTAAACCCATCCGAACTCCTACTGAGTCTGATGTGACAATCTCCATACAGTCCGGTCCGTTCGTCCAAGACTATCGCATATCGGGCCTAGGGGGCGGCAAGCGTCAGTCCCCTAATAGCGGTATAAGTCGTGTCGGAGTGAAACCCATTACACCCTGAGAAACAGCTGGAACCTACCAGCAAATCTCGCTTGCCCTGGCCAGGGACTTTGCATAATGGCTCTCTGACACAGCACGATATCTACCCCCAATACCGGGAGGGACGAATCCTGTCTAACCGCCACTGCCTCCAAGTGCTCGGGACTGCACCCAACTGCCACCTGTTTGCACGACTCCTTTGAGCCGTGGTAGGGTAGCAATCTAAGAACAGTGGGACACACTCGAGGCGAAGTAGCAGTGTCAAGTCTGCGGACTACGCTGTACTCATGTCACCTGGGAACTGTTCACTGACGACTGGTATCAAACCAACCAACAGTTCCCTGTGAGTCCTGTCCGGTGTACCCGTAACCTAACGAGCACCTGTATACTATCTCCAGTACGACGTACTGACGGCTGTGGGACAGACCATCTCCCCAACTGGGATGAGAAGCGTACACACTAGTCTACTCCGGAGTATCGATGCTCTGTCTCGATAATCCAACGACCAGGGACCTGAATAAGGATGTGCTTGTAGACTACCCAGCCCCCACTAGTGTGACTGCCATCACAACGCTGGTAGACAAGCAAGATCCTAAGAGCTCTATCAATACGTACACTCACATATTAAGATAGAAAAACCAAGTAGCATACTACCATGTTTAGCAAGAGTGTTATATACATGTGAATATCCCAAGCTTCCATTAAGTAATATACAAGCTAGTATGATACAGTAATGGCCTTCTAGGGCATAAACACTAACAATCTCCCACTTGCACTAGGGCCATGTACTGGCATATCGCAGACCAATGATCTCGAGCAGCCTCTCGAACTGAATCTGAGGAAGGGCCTTCGTGAATGGATCAGCAATGTTCTCTTCTGAAGCAACTCTCCGAACCTCGATCTCCTGACGATCAATGATCTCCCTGTTCAGGTGATACCGCCTCAAGATGTGTCTGGACTTATGATGGGACCTTGGTTCCTTCGCTAAAGCTATAGCTCCGTTGTTGTCGCAATACAGAGGTATTGGATCAACTATGGTAGGAACCACCTGAAGTTCTGTTAGGAACTTCTTCATCCAGACTGCTTCTTTTGCGGCATCGCAAGCAGCTATATACTCCGCTTCCATCGTCGAGTCAGCAACGGTGTCCTGCTTGGAGCTCTTCCAGCACACCGCCCCTCCATTGAGGGTAAAGACATATCCCGACATGGACTTGGAATCGTCCTTATCACTCTGGAAGCCGGAATCAGCAAAGGCCTCCAACCTGAGGTCTTTTCCGCCGTAAACCAAGAACATCTCCTTAGTCCTCCTCAGGTACTTGAGAATGTTCTTTACTGCTCTCCAGTGCTTCTCCCCTGGGTCTGACTGATACCGGCTTACCACGCTTAGTGCGTAAGCTACATCTGGTCTGGTACACAACATCGCATACATTATAGAGCCTACCGCAGAAGCGTAGGGTATAATAGACATGCGTTCCCTTTCCAAATCAGTCTTGGGAGACATCTCTTTGGAGAGGGTGATTCCGTGACAAGCCGGTAGATTACCGCGCTTAGAATCTTCCATACTGAATCTTTTCAGTACAGTGTCGATATACCTGGACTGCGAAAGTCCCAACATCCTCTTGGATCTATCACGATAGATCCGGATCCTCAGAATGTAAGAGGCATCACCCAGGTCTTTCATGGAGAACCTGTGTGACAAGAATCCTTTGACAGATTGTAGCATAGGAATGTCATTTCCTATCAATAGAATGTCATCCACGTACAAGACGAGGAATACGACACTTCTGGCCACAACTTTACTATATATGCACGGTTCATCTGGATTTTTGATAAAGTCATATTCTTTGACTGTCTCATCAAAACAGATGTTCCAACTCCGCGATGCGTGCTTTAGTCCATAAATAGACTTAAGCAGCTTGCACACTTTCCCGCTGCTCCCACTCTGATTGAAACCCTCTGGCTGATCCATATAGACGCTCTCTTCTAAATTTCCATTCAGAAAAGCCGTCTTTACGTCCATCTGCCAGATTTCATAATCATGGAAGGCAGCAATAGCAAGAAGGACCCGAATGGATTTGAGCATAGCCACTGGAGAAAAAGTTTCGTCATAGTCCAAACCAGGTCTTTGACGAAAACCCTTTGCAACAAGTCTAGCCTTATAGGTTTCCACCTGTCCATCTACACCAATCTTTTTCTTGAAGATCCATTTGCATCCTATGGGTTTTACCCCATCTGGAGCAAAGTCCAAAGTCCATACTTTGTTGGTGTACATGGACTCCATTTCGGTCCGCATTGCATCTAGCCATCGTACCGAGTCGCCGCTCTGGATGGCATGCTGGAAGTCAGTAGGTTCATCATCATCTATGATGCAATCCTCTCTATCCCCGTCTATGAGAAAACCGTAGTATCTCTCTAGCGGATGAGACGGCCTACTACTCCTGCGGAGGGGTGCGGGAATGTTCTGTTCTTCTTGAACCTCTGGTTCCACCAAACTTTCAGTAGCAGTTTGTGGTTCTGGAACTTCTTCCAGTTCTATTTCGCTCCCACTCTTCTGATTTTCCAAAAATTCAGTTTCTAAGAAGCGGGCATGACGAGAAACAAAAACCTTTTGTTCCTCTGCGTAATAGAAGCAATATCCATGAGAGTTCTTTGGATATCCTACAAACTTACACTCTACTGAGCGTGCCTCGAGCTTGTCCGGATGCTGCTTTTTTACAAAAGCTGGACATCCCCACGTCTTCAGGTACTGAAGATAGGGTTTCTTCCCACTCCACATCTGATATGGTGTGGTAGGCACAGTTTTGGTTGGAACTCTGTTCAAAAGATGTATCGCTGATTCTAGCGCATACCCCCAGAAAGATCGCGGTAACTCAGCATTACTCATCATGGATCGTAGCATATCCAATAGGGTTCGATTCCGTCTCTCCGATACACCGTTGTGCTGTGGAGTGTATGGAGGAGTAAGCTGAGAGAGAATTCCTTTCTCTTTTAGGTAACCTAGGAACTCGGCACTTAAGTATTCTCCACCTCGATCAGATCTCAGTGTCTTAATACTTTTGCCTGTTTGGTTTTCCGCTTCACTCTTGAATTCCAGGAATTTCTCAAAGGCCTCTGATTTATGCTTCATTAAGAAAACATATCCATACCTAGAGAAATCATCTGTAAAAGTAATGAAGTAGGAATAACCACCTCTCGCATGTGTAGACATTGGACCGCATACGTTGCTGTGTATGAGTCCTAAGAGCTCGCTCGCTCTTACTCCTTGTCCAGTGAATGGAGTCTTTGTCATCTTTCCTTTGAGACAGGATTGACAAGTGTCATAAGATTGATATTCGAACGAGTCCAAATATCCTTCTCTATGCAACTTAGTCAATCTTCTCTCATTGATGTGACCCAGTCTACAATGCCATAAGAAAGCTTTATTTAAATCTGGAGACTTTCTTTTTAGTGTGTTCTGGATATTGAAAATTTGGAGTTGGTTTAACACATATATGCCGTTATTTAGAGTACCGGACCCAATCAAACCATGATTAAGGTGGATGTTGACAACATCTCTTACAAACGTGAAATCATAACCTTTATTTGATAACAAGGAAACTGATATGATATTACACGTTAAGCTGGGTACAAAATAACAGTTATGTAAAACCAAAATGTGTCCACTCGTCAATCCTAGGTGATAATCCCCGACGGACGCAGCTCCCACGCTAGCTCCGTTAGCAACCCTGAGGATCATATCACCTTCCTTCAGCACTCTACGGTTTCTCAGTGCCTGCAATGAATTGCAAATATGAGATCCTGATCCGGTATCCAATACCCAGGAAGTAGAGTTGATCGACAGACAATTCTCAATTACAAACACACCTGAAGTCGAAGCCACAGCTTGCTTCGGTTCCTGGTTCTTGGCGTTCCACGCCTTGCAATCCTTCTTCCAGTGCCCTTTCCTGTGACAATGGAAGCACTCATCCAGGCCAACTACCGGTGCTGTAAACTTTTTCTTTCCCTTCTTTCCCACCTTACTAACACCTCCTCTAGGTCTGGGTGCGGCCTTCTTCTTCCTTCCTTTGGCCCTAGCCTTGGACCCGGAAGAAGATGAACCGCCAACAAACATAGCGGGTGTTTCCCTTGCCTTCTGCAAGGTGCCCTCTGCACTCCTTAACATGTTCAGGAGTTCCGCAAGTTCAACTTCTTTTCCTTGAAGATTGAAGTTGAGGATAAACTGGGCGTAGGTGGGAGGAAGGGACTGGAGAACAAGGTCTGTATAGAGCTCATTATCCAAAGTCGTCCCAAGGTCTGCGAGCTCTTCAATATAGCCGATCATCTGTAGGACATGTTCACCTACTGATGACCCGACAGCCAACCTCGCTCGAAACAATTTCTTAGAGGTCTCGTATCTTGCTATACGAGATTGCTCTCCATAAAGTTCCTTTGTATGGAGAAATATGCCATCTAGAGACATATCCTCGTGCCTCCTCTGATGTTCATTGTTCATCGAGGCAAGCACGATGCACTTGGCTCTCGCGCAATCTAAATCCCAGGTTTTGCGGATTTCCTTATCCGCATTGCTGGATTTGGGACCAAGGACAGCAGGTGCTTTAGCGGTGAGGACGTACCCCAGTTTGTCATAGGTCAAAGCCATCTTGAATTCCGCAGCCAATCTTTATAGTTTGGCCCCGTCAGTATATTTTTCTCTAAAAGTAACTTAAGTCCAGTCATTTTCAGGGTCGCTGCAATTAGGAGAGAGAGAAGAAAACTCTTTAGCATGATGCTCTTGCAAGTTTAGAATGGTTTTTAGTTTATCTAAACTGGATGGCTCCCACTGTTTCTCGAATCCTTCCTCAAACCATAAAAGAAGAATTAGCCAAGACTATTCTCACCGTACAATACTTGCTTAACCGTTCAGCCAGGCCGGTGTCGATACTTCGAGGGAGGTTTTCCAACGCTTTCGCGAAGTTCCTTAATTAAATAACCTCTTTTCTCTGGGGGCGTAACCCCGCTGACACTTTTCTGGACACCTACTAGGTTTATAGCATTGATCGTTAAGCGACGAATATCCTGATAAGTAGCATATACTCACAGTAGGATCGGGATCCAAATATCATCGTATGATAATGTTGAAGGAATCCTACCAACATTCATCAAACTCCAAATGGTATGCATCTCATTGCAAATTTCAGTTTCTTTAGAAATTCCCGATATAAGTTTTTGCCCCATGCTCTTATGACCTTGACGTATGCCAACAAATCATAAGTCACATGTCAAGTTCTGCCCATCATTATCTTGTTAATTTGAACCCACCCGTATATACCCTTGACGTATGCCAACAAGGTAATGCGACTGTCCCAAACCAACACATCTATCTATGCAACAAATGAATACCCTAGCAGCTACCAAACACTATGCCTTGACGTATGCCAACAAGCATAGCTTGAATACTACTGACCATCCATAAGAAATGACGGAGGGCTACGACTGGTTTTGGCGAAACCGTGAACGTAGTGAACTTGATATAACCGAAGGAACCTGATAGCTTTTAAAAGGAGTGGTTAAATCTCCGCATTTTAAAAAAAATATCTGTTTTAAAAATAACCGAGTGGTTTCTTTTAAATTGTTCCAACGATTTAAACTTTGGTTTGTTTTACTTTGCATTATAGATAATGCGTCCCATCATTAACCTATCATTGCAGAAAACAACGAAAATATAACGTCCTCTTATGCCATCCGCATTCGCCACGGGGTCCCGTCATCACCCGTTAGGTTACTTAACTAACGACAGAGCGGGGGCTGGGCTAGCGCGGGTGTAAAACATAAGTGACGTCTAAATAGCTATAATAAATATAGATATTTTACATTCGTCTGACGCAATGATATTCATTCCAGAACACTGATAAACAATATTGGATTTACAAGCAATCTGTATTTCTTTTGAGCCTGCAAGAAAAGACAGATTACACAGTTGTGATGAATAGCCGTTTACCCCACCCTCGACCCCTACGGGTACGGCAAACTACCCACCCGGCAGTCTGTGTACCCCACCTTGGGTCAGTCCTAGGAGCAAAAACAGTAAAATGAAATAATACAACGGTGGCTACGACCGCAACCTGGAAGTGCCCCGCGAAAATAATATTACAACAAATTACATTTACAACAAATGAATTAATCAATAACCCATTGCTAACCCCGGCTATACACCACAACAGTCCAATACAGTTTATATGCACAAACAGATATAACCATTTCAGAAATGTGCAACCCCCTGCCAACCGACATACTAGCAGTTGGGGGAGGTTTACGAACACATTAAACAATCACAGATATAATCCAATACGCAAATACTGTACAATTCGATCGAATAAACAACATCAATATTGCTCCAAAATCTGCTCTGTTAAACAGTAACCTGAGCAATTATTAAATATTCCAGAAAACACTAAATATCACAGGGGACCCACACAAAAAATTTGGGATCATGACTCGGCAACTCGGCGGCGGAACCGCGGCGGATCGGTGGGATCCGCCGCGCTTCCGCGGCGCTTTAGCCGAGTCATGGGCCCAATTTTCTTGGGTGTTCTCCTGGACCCATGTCAAGCTTTCTGAACATCCCTGAAAAATTTTAGGACATCATTTTGGATTCGACAGAAACTGATTTTTATTAGGGTTTTCCGGCTTCGTTTTTCCGTTCGAAATTCGTACAAATTTGCAACTAGGTTATTTATTGTTTAGCGAGGCTCTGATACCACTGTAAGTCGATGTAGTACACCCCAGTAATTGTGGGGAGGCGGATTTTACAAAAAACGATCAAGTTTAAGGAACGAACATCGACTAACCGCTTAAATCGAAGCTAAACAAATAATAACCAAACACATAGCTATACTAAACTATAGTGTTAAGGGATTATACCGATCGAAACTAGTCCTTCGTCTTTGTGTCCTCCTTTGTTCTCCTCGACCTTCTCTAGGTAGTAGACGATCCACCCGAGAGCGAAACTCCAAGCTAAACCTCTAACTTGAGGTAACTAATCAACTTTGATTGCTAATCAAAGATGAAAGGATGATGTAGAGTAAGGGTTATGGATTGTTTAGTCTAACTAATCCTTTGATCTCAACACATGAGGATTAAGGATTAGGGTTTGAAGATGAGAGCTTGAGGAGAGAGAATGTGTGATAAGATAATGAGAGGAGAGAGAGTGTATCATAATATATTATGAAGCATTCTTTTTAAAGAATAATCAATAAAGGAAATGAATAAGCATGCTTCATAAAATATCTAGTGGTGATTCATTAGCATGAGTCATTAAGCAATAAATGTGCATTAATGAAGTGAATGAATCACCACCATGACTCACTCTCTTATCCAAAAGAAACCTCCTTAGTCACATCTTCTAGAAGCTTCTCGTACAATTACGAGAACGCCCCTCCATTCCGCAAAAATACGGAAAAACTTTAGACTGTAAAAATCCAATAACCGGATACCAGTAACTGGCTTAAACCAAAGCCGACTGGTAAAATCTGTCCGAAAGTCGTACGCGCGTAAACGCACGTATGCGTCCGAACCCTTTGTCGCAAAACCATGCAACCTCTATATCGTTTCGCCTGGAGTAGGAAACTCTCTGTGTGGGACTCTAGAGACTCGACTACTACGCTGGCAGTGGGTTTAACCACAGACCGCAAGCGGCACTAGCTGTACGTAACGGTCCCCAGGTAGTTGTCGATAAGAAGGCCGATGAGTAAACCCATCCGAACTCCTACTGAGTCTGATGTGACAATCTCCATACAGTCCGGTCCGTTCGTCCAAGACTATCGCATATCGGGCCTAGGGGGGCGGCAAGCGTCAGTCCCCTAATAGCGGTATAAGTCGTGTCGGAGTGAAACCCATTACACCCTGAGAAACTGCTGGAACCTACCAGCAAATCTCGCTTGCCCTGGCCAGGGACTTTGCGTAATGGCTCTCTGACACAGCACGATATCTACTCCCAATACCGGGAGGGACGAATCCTGTCTAACCGCCACTGCCTCCAAGTGCTCGGGACTGCACCCAACTGCCACCTGTTTGCACGACTCCTTTGAGCCGTGGTAGGGTAGCAATCTAAGAACAGTGGGACACACTCGAGGCGAAGTAGCAGTGTCAAGTCTGCGGACTACGCTGTACTCATGTCACCTGGGAACTGTTCACTGACGACTGGTATCAAACCAACCAACAGTTCCCTGTGAGTCCTGTCCGGTGTATCCGTAACCTAACGAGCACCTGTATACTATCTCCAGTACGACGTACTGACGGCTGTGGGACAGACCATCTCCCCAACTGGGATGAGAAGCGTACACACTAGTCTACTCCGGAGTATCGATGCTCTGTCTCGATAATCCAACGACCAGGGACCTGAATAAGGATGTGCTTGTAGACTACCCAGCCCCCACTAGTGTGACTGCCATCACAACGCTGGTAGACAAGCAAGATCCTAAGAGCTCTATCAATACGTACACTCACATATTAAGATAGAAAAACCAAGTAGCATACTACCATGTTTAGCAAGACTGTTATATACATGTGAATATCCCAAGCTTCCATTAAGTAATATACAAGCTAGTATGATACAGTAATGGCCTTCTAGGGCATAAACACTAACAATAATGTCCTCATAATATACCCTGAAATATCTAATAGTGGCAAGGATAAACATCTAAACATAAGTATAATACCAAGTGCTCATGTCAGTGCCTCAGGTAGCAACATGTCACATATATGATGTGCGAATGCATCAAGAATGAAAGCAGAATACATCTTGTACGAGAAAACTGTTTTCTTATCTCTGTGAGATTTTTGTATAAAAACCGAAGTATCTTCAATGAAATCAACAGCGAATCCATGTCAAGCATCGACACAAAATATATATCTCAATATCTCAATAGCTCGGGCTTCGGCAATCCGAATTGGCCCATATCATCAAATCTCAATATCTCAGGCTCCGGCAATCCGGACTGGCCCAAAACATCAAATCTCAATATCTCGGGCTCCGGCAATCCGGACTAACCGATAACATCAAATCTCAAGACTACGTCAGTATCATATGGATATCCGCCGCGTCACAAATAATCGGTCGGTAGTGCTCCCCTGCTGGGCTCAACGCTATCATCTGCGACCATCTTGCCCCGGGATACCGCACCGGGTCCACAATGCACCTGCAGACGGTTCATCCTCCTCCTCGAATCGGGTGTATGATACCTCTCAAGAACCGAGAAAACTCATGGTGGACACCTCTCACATCATATGAAGAGAAAACCATAAATTTCTATCTTTTGAAATGAAAATGAGTTTATAAAATCCTTGCGGTTTCTCCAAATCCAGAAATCTCATGGAAAATCCGAAATCCCAAAATCGATAGTAAATAAACGGTGAATTACCAGCATAAAGACCCATAATATTGCATGACAAATGAATATATACATGCATGGGTATCTACGTAAAGAATGCAATATCTAAACTAGCATAGTAACAACATATTGGAACTATCAGCTAGTAAGTTATATCATTGAAGTAATATTCTCTAAAGTGTGCGTGTCATAGAAATTACCGATGATAATGTGTGTAAGCCGGCAAGAAAGTGTTCGTAGACATACGCATCATCGGTAATAGTGCTGGTGTCCTGACAACATGGGTTTATAATAATAACAGAAATCATAAGTATAAGCATACAATGCGATAAGAACAACATGAATATATGGAAAAAGATGTAGTAATCGCAACATATAAGAATATACATTTATATATATGAGTCATACAGTTTTGGCATTTGAAATAGCACGAATCGTGATTTTTAGAAAATAGGGGCTACGGTGTTTTTAAGAAAAGGTACGTCCTTTGAAAAATCCGTAATATCCCACGGGTTGACTTTTGAAAATACTTACGATTCGTTAGTTTCTGAAAATAAGTATGACTCGAGCCTTGTCCAACCTCTTCTTAATCAACTAAAAGACTAAACTAAAGAACTAGTTGAAAGGGTAAGAAATCCACCTAAATTCCGAGTCGATATATCTAGTAGTCGGCGATCCCGCCTTAATAGCGTCACGTAAGGTAAAATATATAATACGACATCCTCGAATCAAGAGTGTGGATCAATTATCATATTTATAGATCGTACGGTAAAATCCATCGTACGGCATCCCGGAAATCGGGGTATGGGTCAAATATCACATATACCGCATTATTCGTATGGTATCATCATCATAATATCCTGAATTAGGGTACCGTTCTAAAGTCTAGAACATACCAATATCATCAAACATATATCCTCGTGTGTATAAAAACACATCACCCAACGATCCACTATAATATCATGTCGTATATCATATCACAACCCAATCATATATCACAATCTCACGGCATCATGCCCGATCATATCGACTCACCTCCAAGTATCACATACTATCCTCATCTCCCGTGTATACGTATATGTATGTATGCATACACACACACACACACACACACACACACACACACACACCCCAACGCATCCACACATACACACACACACACACACATATATAAACATATACACCCATAATCATGTCACGTGTGTGCGTGTGCGTGTATGTGTCAACTTTTACTCTAGGGTTTCGCAACTAAGAAACTAAACTAAAAGCGCTTTCTTGCTAAGTATTCACGTCTCAATAAAACACATATATAAATAAATAAATATATATATATATATATATATATATATATATATATATATATATATATATATATACATCCTACCCTACGAAAGTGCGGTGGTGCTATACGCCATCCACCCGACATCCCTCGTAGATATACATCTACTCACCTTGATCCTTGCTTGCCAAAGTCGATATCGCCATTCTCTTCCTCGTCGCCCGAATTCCACGTGAAGGTGACTATATATATAAACACAAAGCATCGTAAACGGAAATCGCGCATGAAAACCAAGACGGCACACGAATCACACATAGGTTAAAACCTATGGTCTACGCATGCAAGAAAAACCAAACAACTCCCGATATTGATGTACAAACGTCAAGTGACCGAGACAAAATGAAATATCCAAAGTTTCAAGTCATTTAAAAGTCACACCACAAAACAGTAACTCAAGAAAAGTGTTCCAGATTTAGTCTCAGGTAAAATTGGGCTAAACAAGCAATGCAGTTGGGTAGTATATGGGGTATGTGAGCTACAGAACCAATTCTAACACCAAAACCCACAGATGAACCGGCAAGATCATCCCCAAATCCGGCCTGCTCGGCCTTGGTTCTCTGTTTGGGCTCGTATTCTCAGGGTGGTCTTCTAGTATCAAGTCTAGGTCAATAGCGTTGCTAGTTTTTCCCGTAAAGGTCTCGGGTCACTCCAGATTCCCTGTAGCCCACAATTATTCACAAAACCGACATTGGAATATACTAAAGTCCAAGTCTTGGGTTTTATCTCAGTTTTAATCTATAAGATTAACACTACCGGGGTTTAAGGTCACTACTAAACCTCAATTGCGCCATCTCAATTCAAATCAAACCCTAACCTCAACTTGGAATTTTCAACGGTCACAAAACGACACTTAACAATTCTAAACTACACTAAGATGCTAGAGAAACTAAAAACTGAACTAAGGGAATGGGATTTACCACATTTAGTAACTCAAGAATTTTCTTGAGTTGGCCCAAGTGATCAAAATCCTAACTTTCTTGGTCCACCATGCTTGTATTGAGCTTGTGCATGAATTTTGTGAAGAGGATGCAAGGTTTTGAGGTGGATTTGAGGGTGTTGTGAGGAGGTAGAGGAGGTGGAGGGAGAGGGCAGCCATGAGATGAGGAAGGAGAAGAAAATGATGAAGAAAATGAAGTGAGGAACAATGAGCCATGGTTCAAGGAGACCCCTCACCCTCTCTCTGTAAGTCTACGGTAGCTCCCCGGCCATCGATCCGAGACCAAAATGCGGAAACAAAAACTTTTCATAAACTTGAACCTGGCGCTAACGTATACTATAAACCCGGATCGAACCATTAACATTAACTAGCAATCTAGAAGATGGTTTGAAAAGGCTATACCGATCGATCCGTGTCCTTCGGTCTTTAGCCATCGTCTCTAGCTTCTCGCGGCAACTCCGATCTCGCTCGATCTCCGTTCTCCTCGTCGGAAAGGGCACCACATCATCGAGTCTTTTTATGGGCTCCCGCATCATCCGAAGCAACTCGGGCACGAAGTTCGCTAGCCGACGTGTCCAAGGTGAAGTAGAGAATGCGTGTGATCGCTTTATCACAAGCATCCATTGATTCTCAACGCTTGAGAGTGTATGGATGGAGGTTGAAGATGATGCCATTAGTAGAAATGGTCAGCTAGAAGAAGAAGAAGAAGAGGAGCCTTTTGTGTTATTGTGTTGAGATGATAAAATGAGAGCTAGCATAAGCAATCCAAAAGCAAACCCAAGCCTATATTGCTGTCCACTCTCTCTCCAAGCATCATATCAACACAACAAACAACTCCTAATGTGACAATAGCACAAATAAAGAGACCATGAGTCACTTAACTGTAAGTGCACGGCGGCGCCCCGGCCGTCAGTCCGACGCCGGAATGCGGAAACGATGATTTTCTTTAAACTTTTGAACCGGCACCACCGCGCACTAAAATCCCGGTTCCGGCTATTAATCTAATCCTAGCTAACTAAAGAACGGGTAGAGAGATATACCGAGCGATCCGTGTCCTTCGGTCTTCTCGTCCTCGTCCCGATCTCCCCACGGAATCTCCGGTCTTCACCTCCTCGCCGGAAGGGCACCACGTCGCCGGCTTCTTTTACGGGCTCCCACCTCTGGACCGAGGCAACTCGGGCACGAAGTTGGCGAGCCGACGTGCCCAAGAGTGCTGTAGGTTGACTGTAGAACTCTATGTCTCTTTGGGGTTGTGGAAGTTGCCCTTTTGTGGAGGAAATGAAATGTGAACATTTTGTAGATGAACTTGGGAATTTTGAAACATGAAAAGAACAAAATTCCCACATAGAAATTTTTTGGACAGCCCCTCAAGAGCATGGTCGGCCATGGCAAAAAGAAATAGGGGAGAGGAAAAAGTCCAGGGGGTGTGTATCAAAAATGATGGAAGAGAGAATAGGATAATCATGAGGCAAAAAGCAAGCCACACCCCCTTTCATCATAACCAATCCAATCAAGAAAAGGTCAAGCCATCATGACTCAAAAAGTCTTTGGATGGTGGAACCATCATGAACCGCCAATATTCAAAGACCACCCTCCACAACCCTTATTTGCACAATTGCAAATAAGCCCTCCTCCACCAAATTTCAGCCAAGAAAAGATACAAAGGAAAATGGCCGAAACGGAAAACAAACTGGCAACTTCGGAAAACTGATCCCGTAATAAATTACAGGAAAACCCCGCTACTGTATATACATACCCGCATTTGTATTCCGACCGAAATACAAATGCAATGAGACAAATCTACACTGTACTATACTAGGATCTGGCTTAAACCAAAGCCCGCTAGTATAATCCGTCCGATCATGATCCGTGCAATACTGCACGTATCTGATCGAACCCTGCCATATCTCCATACGGCCTCTACAACGTTTCGCCCGAAACTTGAGAAACTGGTCTATGGGGGACTCTAAAGACTCGTCAATACTTTGGTTGTGGATTTAACCACTAGCACGTCAGAGGTATAGCCTATACGTAACGGGCTACCAGGTATTGACCAAAAGAGACGTAGATGAGCGAACTCATCCTGACACCCTACTGAGCCTGTCAGTGACAATATCCGTACAGTCCGGTCCGTTCGTCTATGAGCATCGAATGGCGGGCCTAGGGGGTTGGTAAAAGTCAGACCCTCAAAAGCGGTACAAGTCGTGTCGGAGTGTAGCCCAGAACACCCTGAGATACTACTGGAATACCTACCAGTAAATCTCCTGCCTTGGCCAATGACTTCGTGTAAGGGCTCTCTTAGACATAGCGCGACCTCACTCCCAATACCGGGAAAGACGAACCCCTGCAGATCTGCTCACTGCCTCCATGTGGCTCGGAACTGTACCCAACTAAAACGTGTTTGCACGTCTCCTTTGAGCGTGGTAGGGTAGTAATCAAAGTACAGTGAGAACTCACACGAGACAAATGACGATCTAAAGTCGATGAACTAACCTGTACACATGTCACCAGGGAACTGCTATCTGACGTCAGGTATAAGACCAACTAGCATGTTCCCGGCGAGTCCTGTCCGGTGTACTCATAACCCAATGAGCACATGTATACATCTTAGGTGAACCAACTGACACCAGTGGCTTATGAGACCGGCCACCGCCCCTCATCGGGGTCTCGACTGTATACACTAGTCTACTCTGGAGTATCGATGCCCTGTCTCGAAACTCCCACGACTAGGGACCATTTAAGGATGTGCTTATAGACTACCAGCTCCCACGTATATGATTGCCCTCATACTGCTGGCAGTCAAGCAAGAATCCTAGGGGCTCTATCAACGTGCAATAGTGATTTGTAAGGTCACCTAAAGCAGTACATGATGATAAAGATAAACCAGATAGCAAACTATCATCTTGAGTAAGACTGTCCTATCCGGATAGGTCCTCCATCAATCATTGCAATCACGTGCCTGTGATCCAATAATTGACTCTGAGGGCACTATCTCCAACAATCTCCCACTTGCACTCAAGGCTAACTATTTCAATGTCGCATACTCACAGCCCGTGTGATACCGAACACTCAACTTCTCTACTGATCAGTCTCACAAAACCAGTTTCAGAATCTAATGTGTTCGAGGAATAGCCTCAGTTAGTGGATCCGCCTTGATGTTTCTTTCTATTTCTCTCTATATCTCAAGTTTGCGGAGAATGCCATCTCCCGAAATGAGCAATACCTGTCTTAGAATGTGTCTGGATGTCTGATGGGACCTAGCTAATAAATGAACTCGAAAAACAAAACTTCTTAGACTGTATCGTCAACTAAACTTAATTAGTATCCTGCGTCATGCCTCCCTCAGTATCCCCTTGGACCACCTGTCCAAAATACTGCCCCTCGTCAGAAGGAAAACTATAACTCTGATAGTCACTCTGCCGTCCAGCTCACCTTGGAAGCCTGGAATGATAACCGTCTCCTGAATGAGGCTGATGCTATCATATCCCTAGAACATCCACTTATGTTCTAAAACTGCTTCCGACCGTTTCTCCAGGATCGGATCAATATCAACTTATTGCATCTACTGCAAAAACAACATCTGGTGTGGTACTCATGATCGACTCAATTGCCTAAGCAAGTGATCTGCCAATCATGCACATCCCTTTCCCCTTTAGTCTGTAAGACACCTTTAGAGAGGGTGACTCCATCACCTGCAGGTACACCACCATGCCAGGAGTCATCCATTCTAAATACCTTTATAATGTTGTCTAAGTACCCAGATTGGGAAACTACCCAAATCTAGATCTAAAACTATAGATCCAGTAACCAGAATGTCTGATATAATATCCAAGTCATTTTTGGAGAAACCACTGTGTGACAACCAAAGTATAACTGATCGTAGTATAGGAACTTCACTTCCTACTCTGTGTATGTCATCCAAATACCAGGACATCACACCTTACTACCTTCTGTTAGTGTATATGCCCTAGAGGCCATTACTGTATCATACTAGTATGTATATTACTTAATGGAAGCTTGGGATATTCACCTTGTATATACAATCTTGCTCAAAATAGTAGTATGCTACTTGGTTTATTTCTACTTCAATGTGTACATGTGTTTATCTTTGTATATTGCTTATACACATTATTGGAGCCCTTAGGATCTTTGCTTGATTACCAGCGATGTGATGGCCGTCACACTAGTGGGGCTGGGTAATCTAGAAGCACATCCTTATGCAGGTCCCTGGTCGCAGGACTATCGAGACAGGGCATCGATACTCCGGAGTAGACCAGCGCATGCGCTTCTCATCCCAGTGTGGGAGACGGTCTGTCCCACAGCCGTCAGTACGTCGTACTTGAGATAGTATGCGGGTGCCCGTTAGGCTACGGGTACACTGGACAGGACTCGTCGGGAACTGACCAGTTGGTATTATACCTATCGTCAGTTATCAGTTCCCAGGTGACATGAGTACAGCTTAGTCCGCTGACTTGACACTGTCACTTCGCCTCGGGTGTGTTCCCACTGTACTTTGATCACTACCCTACCACGGCTCAAAGGAGTCGTGCAAACAGGTGGTGGTTGGGTGCAGTCCCGAAGCACTTGGAAGCAGTGACGGTTAGACAGGATTCGTCTCTCCCGGTATTGGGGGTTGACATCACGCTGTGTCTAGGAGAGCCATTACACGAGTAGTCCCTGGCCAGGGAAAACGAGATATACTGGTAGGTTTCCAGTGTTATCTCAGGGTGTTTTGGGCTTCGCTCCGGCACGACTTGTACCGCTATTGGGGGACTGACGTTTACCGCCCCCTAGGCCCGCCATGCGATGTATCAGACGAACAGACCGGACTGTACGGAGAATGTCACACTCAGGCTCAGTAGGAGTTCAGATGGGTTTCGCCTCGTCGGTCTTCTTGTCGGCATTACCTGGGGACCGTTACGCACAGCTAGTGCCGCTTGCGGTCTGTGGTTAAACCCACTGCCAGCGTAGTGTCGAGTCTTTAGAGTCCCACACAGAAAGCTTTTCGCCTTTAGGCAAAAGAGTAGAGGTCGCATGGTATTGCGACAGGTCGCATGGTTTTGCGACAGGGTTCGGTCACATCCGTGCATTTGTGCACGTACAGTGTCCGGACAGTTTACACTAGCGGGCTTTGGTTTAAGCCAGATCCTAGTGTACCTTATGGGATTGGATTTATCCAGTTTGCATTCGTGTTCCTCGGAACGCGGATGCGGGTGTGTATGCACAATTGACAGGGAGGCACAGACAGCGGATTCTCATTAGGGTTGTTGACAGTTGACCGTTGACTTTTTGACTTTTTGCTCAACCCTAATGAGAATATGATATTTGATTAACTATTATATTAATTAAGTATTATGGTGACTTGGTTGTTGACTTTGTTGACTTGTTGACTTTCGTTGACTTGTTGACTTGTTGACTTTGTTGACCGGTTGACTAGGCTTGACTAGTTGACCATCATGATAACCATGGCTATCATTTCATGCCAAAGACTTTTACTTGCTTGTTCATTTAAGTAAAATGAGTGCATGACATGATAAGGTTATGGTTGCTTCTACCATCACATAAGACTTTTGTTAATATGATGAGTTATGATTACTTTGGATTATGAGAGGGTGAGAGACAAAAGAGTTGTTCATTCTTTCTTGCTCATTCTCTCTCTTGTTCTTGAGCTCTCACCCTCATCCTCTTGCTCCCTCTCTTTGATCTATGGTTCTCTTGTCTCATGAGTTGAGAATCAAGAACCATAGATAAAATCCCATTCTATTTCTTCTCTACTCATTCTAGTTCACTAGGTTTAGCAAACCAAGTGAACTAGTTTCTTCAAAGAACGAAGAAGGAGCTAAAGGTTGGAGCTTTCAAGTGGATCTATCTTCGGCGTACGGAGACGACGAGAAGGAGCCATCGGACCACCATCGGAGCTTGAAGAGAAGGAGTTCAAGAAAAGCTAGGTATAACCATCTTCATCCGAGTAGCTAAATATCTTTAGCTTAGTATGCTAGTTTTAGTTTAGGTAAAGATCCCGACCTAGTTTAGTCCATGTTGCCTCTTGCGATAAAAATTTGATTTTATACCGTTTCCGCCTCCCCGTAAGAACCAGGGGTCGCAACGTGGACTTACAGTGGTATCAGAGCCTAACTAAACTTAAACTAGTTTGGTAGTGAAGTGTAACGAAGTTCGGAACCGGAAAAATCCAAAAACCAAACTTTTACAAAAACTGAGTTTCTGTTGAAATTTTTTCTGGTCAAAATGAAAAACTTTATACTCCTAAATTCGTCTCAGGGTTTTGTTAGAACACCCATGAAAAACGGCCCACTAATTCGTTCAAACCGCCGCGCTTCCGCCGCACGAGGTAGGCATGTGCCGCGGAAGCGCCGCGGTTTGTCGTCTTCTGTGCGTCATTTTTCGTGCAGAGTGTGTCTGTGTTGGTTTTGGGATTTTTGAGATATATTATATGTGCCCAGATTTTCCAGAAAAGAAATTTCCTTTTGGGGTCCTATAATTCCGTATTTTTCCGAACTTCACTGCACTTTGACTATGATGGTTATATCTGTGTTGTTTGCATGTATTGAACGTCGGCTAATCGCTATAAGTCGATTAGTCGGGGTTATACATGATCTGTAATGTGCTGGAATGTGTATATAAATATGTTGGATTGTCGCGGGTGAATAGCCGGGGGTTGTGAGACGAGAGTTTTCTTTTCTTGCAATTCATGTAAATTTGTAATTTGATGTAATAATTATTTGTATGGCCGCACAACCGGGTCGGGGTTGTAGCCGTCATTGTATAATTTCTTTTTACTGTTTTTGCTCCTAGGATAGACCCATGGAGGGGGTGCACAAACTACCGGGTATGCCGAAGTGTCGAGTGGCCTACTCATGGAGATGAGGGAGGTTACTACGCTTCGGGTACTTGGCGGGTAGTTTGCCGCACCCGTAGGGGTCTTGGGTGGGGTATTGGCTATTCACCGTGACCGTGTAATCTGTTTTTGTTACAGGCTCGTACAAATTACAGATTCCTAGTATATCCAATGTATTTATCTGTGATCTGAAATGTCTATCATTGCTTTCTATTTAGGCGTTGCTTATGTTTTACAGACGCGCTAGCCCAGCCCCCGCTCTGTCGTTAGTTAAGTAACCTAACGGGTAATGACGGGGCCCAGTGGCGAATGCGAATGGCATAAGCGTACGTCATATTTTGGTTGTTTTCTGCAATGGTAGGATTAAATGATGGGACGCATTAAAAGAACTAATGCAAGAATATCACGCATTAAAAGAACTAATGCAAGATAATAAACCAAGTTAAAGTCGTTGGAACACTTTCGAAAAACCACTCGGTTCTTTTCAAAATCAACTTTTAAATACGGAGCTTGAGCCACTCCTTTTAAAAGCTATCTCGTTCCATCGACCAAATCAAGTTCACTACATTCACGGTTTTGCCAAAACCATCCGTAGACCTCCATCATTTCAGTTAAATATTCGGTAGTATTCAAGCTATGTATTTTGACCTCACGCCAAGGCATAGTGATTGGTAGCTGCCGGATATTTATCTGTTGCATAGATAGAATGCGTTGGTTTGAGACAGTCATACTACCATTTTGGCCTACGTCAAGGGTATGTACGGATGGCTTCAAATTAACCTGGATAATGATGGGACGAACTTGATATGTGACTTATGACATTTTGACCTCACGCCAAGGTCATAAGAGCATGGGGCAAAAATCCACATCGGGAGTTTCATAAGTACTGAAACTTGCTAGAATTGCATACCATTTGGAGTGTGATGATTCTGGTAGGATTCCTTTAGTTTCGTCACGCGATGATATTTGGATCCTGATCCTACTGTGAGTATATGCTACTCCTCGGGAAATTTCTCGCTTAACGATCAATGCTATAAACCTAGTAGGTGCCTAGAAAGGTGTTAGCGGGGCTACGCCCCCAGGGAAAAGAGGTTCTCTAATTAAGGAACTTCGCGAAAGCGTTGGAAAACCTCCCTCGAAGTACCGACACCAGCCTGGCCGAACGGTTAAGCAAGTATTGTACGGTGGGATTGATCCTGACTAATTCTTCCTTTATGGTTTGAGGAGGGATTCGAGAAACAGTGGGAGCCATCCTGTTTAGACAAACTAAAAACCACTCTAAACTTGCAAGAGCATCATGCTGAGTGTTTCTTCTTCTCTCCAAATTGCAGCGACCAATCAACATGACTGGACTTAAGTTACTCCTAGATAAAAACAAACTGACAGGGCCAAACTACAAAGATTGGCTCAGGAATGTCAAGATAGCAATCACTTATGACAAGCTGGGGTATCTTCTTACCACCAAAGCTCCCCCTGTCCCTGGTCCAACTTCCAGTGTCGCGGATAAGGAAATCCGCAAGACTTGGGAGATTGATAGCGCGAAGGCCAAGTGCCTCCTGCTTGCCTCGATGGACAACGAACATCAGAGGAGGCATGAGAATATGGACATGGAATCCATATTACTCCATACAAAAGAACTGTATGGAGAGCAATCTCGTATCGCAAGATACGAAGCGTCGAAAAAGTTATTCTCGACAAGAATGGCCGTCGGATCATCAGTAGCCGAGCACGTGCTAAAGATGATCGGCTACATTGAGGAGCTCGCTGACCTAAGGATCACATTGGAGAGTGAGCTATATACGGATATAGTTCTCCAGTCCCTTCCTTCCACTTACGCCCAGTTTATACTGAACTTCAACCTACAAGAAAAAGAGGTTGAACTTTCAGAGCTCCTCAACATGCTGAGGAGCGCAGAGGGCACCCTACAGAAAGGTAGGGATACATCCACTTTGTTTGTAGGAGGATCATCTTCTTCTAGGTCCAAGGCGAAAGCCAAGGGAAAGAAGAAGAAGGCCCCCACCAAACCAAGGGGCGGTGTTAGTAAAGTGGATACGAAGGGAAAAGGTAAAGTAACAAAGATAGCGGGGAAGCTTGTGGATAAGGAAGAATGCTTCTATTGTCATAAGAAAGGACACTGGAAGAATGATTGCAGGGCCTGGAAGGCCAGAACACAGGAATTGAAGCAGGTTGCAGCTTCAGCTTCAGGTGTGTATGTTATTGAAAACTGTCTTTCAATAAACTCTACTTCTTGGGTATTGGATACCGGATCAGGATCTCATATCTGTAATTCTTTGCAGGCGTTGAGAAACCGTAGGGTTTTGAAGGCAGGTGACATGACCCTCAGAGTTGCGAACGGAGCTAGCATGGATGCTAAAGCCGTGGGGGACTATCACCTGGGAATGTCAGATGGACATGTTTTGGTTTTGCGTAATTGCTTTTTTGTACCCAACGCAACTTGTAATATCATTTCTGTATCTTTAGTTTCTAAAGAAGGTTATGAATTTGCGTTTGTAAGTAATGTTGTAAACATTCACCTTAATCAAGTTTTGATTGGGTCAGGTACTTTGAGTAATGGTATATACGTATTAAACCAACCACAGATTTTTAATGTCCAGAATACACACAAAAGAAAGTCTCCAGAAATAAATCAGACTTTCTTATGGCATTGTAGATTGGGTCACATCAATGAGAGAAGGTTGACGAAGTTACATACAGAAGGGTATTTGAATGCGTTCGAATATCAGTCGTATGCCACTTGTCAATCCTGTCTCAAAGGAAAGATGACAAAGACTCCGTTTACTGGACATGGAGTAAGAGCGAGCGAGCTCTTAGGACTCGTACACAGTGACGTGTGCGGTCCAATGTCTACACATGCCCGAAGCGGACATTCTTACTTCATTACTTTTACGGATGACGTCTCGAGGTACGGTTATGTGTTCTTAATGAAACATAAGTCCGAGGCCTTTGGAAAATTCCAGGAGTATAAGAATGAAGTAGAGAAACAGACCGGCAAAAGTATTAAGATTCTAAGATCGGATCGAGGTGGAGAATACTTAAGTGCCGAGTTCCTGGACTATTTAAAAGAGAACGGAATTCTCTCTCAGCTTACTTCTCCTTACACCCCGCAACATAACGGTGTATCGGAGAGACGGAACCGCACCCTATTGGATATGGTGCGGTCCATGATGGGTAACGCTGAGTTACCGCGATCATTCTGGGGGTATGCGCTAGAATCAGCTGCGTACCTTTTGAACCGAGTTCCGACTAAGACTGTGCCTTCCACACCATATGAAATGTGGAGTTGGAAGAAACCCTATCTTCAATATCTGAAGATCTGGGGATGTCCGGCTTTTGTCAAAAAGCAGCATGCGGACAAGCTCGAGGCACGTTCAGTACTGTGCAAGTTTGTGGGATACCCAAAGAACACCAGGGGGTATCTTTTCTACTACGCAGAGGAACAAAAAGTCCTTGTTTCTCCTAATGCCCACTTTCTAGAACACCAGTTCTTAGAAAAGGAAATTAGTGGGAGCGCAGTAGAACTGGAAGAAATTCCAGAACCACGGACTAATACTGAAAGTTTAGTGGAACCAGAGGGTTCGGAAGAACAGGACATTCCTACGCCGCTCCGCAGGAGTAGTAGGCAGTCTTATCCGCCCGAGAGATACTGCGGTTTTCTCATAGACGGGGATAGAGAGGATTGCATCATAGATTATGATGAGCCTACTAGCTTCCAGCAGGCCGTTCAGAGCGTTGACTCAGTGAAATGGCTGGATGCAATGCGGACCGAAATGGAGTCCATGTACACCAACAAGGTATGGACGTTGGACATTGCTCCAGACGGGGTAAAACCCGTAGGATGCAAGTGGATCTTCAAAAGGAAGATTGGTGTAGATGGACAGGTTGAGACCTATAAAGCTAGGCTGGTAGCAAAGGGTTTTCGTCAAAGACCTGGCTTGGACTATGACGAAACCTTCTCTCCAGTAGCCATGCTGAAATCCATTCGGATCCTTCTTGCCATTGCTGCCTTCCACGATTATGAGATTTGGCAAATGGACGTAAAGACAGCTTTTCTAAATGGAAATTTAGAGGAGTGTGTCTATATGGACCAGCCAGAGGGTTTCATTCAGAGTGGGAGCAGCGGAAAGGTGTGCAAGTTGCTTAAGTCCATCTATGGACTAAAGCAGGCATCGCGGAGTTGGAACATCTGCTTTGATGAGACGGTCAAAGAATTTGGCTTTATCAAAAATCCAGATGAGCCATGCATCTATAGTAGATTTGTAGCGAGAACTGTAGTATTCCTCGTTTTATACGTGGATGACATTCTCTTAATAGGAAATGACATTCCTATGCTACAATCTGTCAAGGGGTTCTTGTCACACAGGTTCTCCATGAAAGACCTGGGTGATGCCTCATACATTCTGGGTATCCGGATCTACCGTGACAGATCCAAGAGGATATTAGGACTTTCACAGTCCAGGTACATCGACACCAAACTGAAGAGATTCAGTATGGAAGATTCCAAGCGCGGTAACCTACCGGCTTGTCACAGGATCACCCTCTCTAAAGAGATGTCTCCCAAGACTGATTTGGAGAGGGATCGCATGTCTATTATACCCTACGCTTCTGCGGTAGGCTCTATAATGTATGCGATGTTGTGTACCAGACCGGATGTAGCTTATGCACTGAGTGTGGTAAGCCGGTATCAGTCAAACCCTGGGGAGAAACATTGGATAGCGGTAAAGAACATTCTCAAGTACCTGAGAAGGACTAAGGAGATGTTCTTGGTGTATGGCGGAAAGGACCTCCAGATCGAGGCTTTTGCTGACTCCAGCTTCCAGAGTGACAAGGATGATTCCAAGTCCATGTCGGGTTTTGTCTTCACCCTCAATGGAGGGGCGGTGTGTTGGAAGAGCTCCAAACAAGAAACCGTTGCAGACTCGACGATGGAAGCGGAATACATCGCTGCGTCTGATGCCGCAAAAGAAGCTGTCTGGATGAGGAAGTTCTTGAAAGAACTTCAGGTGGTTCCGTCCATTGTTGATCCAATACCTCTGTATTGCGACAACAACGGGGCTATAGCTTTAGCAAAGGAACCCAGGTCCCATCAGAGATCCAGGCACATCTTGAGGCGGTATCACCTGATCAGGGAGATCGTGGATCGCCAGGAGATCGAGGTTCGGAGAGTCGCTTCAGAAGACAACACTGTAGATCCATTCACCAAGGCCCTACCCTAGACTCAGTTCGAGCGGCTGATCGAGATGATAGGTCTTCGATACGCCAGTACATGGCCTTAGTGCAAGTGGGAGATTGTTAGTGTATATGCCCTAGAGGCCATTACTGTATCATACTAGTATGTATATTACTTAATGGAAGCTTGGGATATTCACCTTGTATATACAATCTTGCTCAAAATAGTAGTATGCTACTTGGTTTATTTCTACTTCAATGTGTACATGTGTTTATCTTTGTATATTGCTTATACACATTAGTGGAGCCCTTAGGATCTTTGCTTGATTACCAGCGATGTGATGGCCGTCACACTAGTGGGGCTGGGTAATCTAGAAGCACATCCTTATGCAGGTCCCTGGTCGCAGGACTATCGAGACAGGGCATCGATACTCCGGAGTAGACCAGCGCATGCGCTTCTCATCCCAGTGTGGGAGACGGTCTGTCCCACAGCCGTCAGTACGTCGTACTTGAGATAGTATGCGGGTGCCCGTTAGGCTACGGGTACACTGGACAGGACTCGTCGGGAACTGACCAGTTGGTATTATACCTATCGTCAGTTATCAGTTCCCAGGTGACATGAGTACAGCTTAGTCCGCTGACTTGACACTGTCACTTCGCCTCGGGTGTGTTCCCACTGTACTTTGATCACTACCCTACCACGGCTTAAAGGAGTCGTGCAAACAGGTGGTGGTTGGGTGCAGTCCCGAAGCACTTGGAAGCAGTGACGGTTAGACAGGATTCGTCTCTCCCGGTATTGGGGGTTGACATCGCGCTGTGTCTAGGAGAGCCATTACACGAGTAGTCCCTGGCCAGGGCAAACGAGATATACTGGTAGGTTTCCAGTGTTATCTCAGGGTGTTTTGGGCTTCGCTCCGGCACGACTTGTACCGCTATTGGGGGACTGACGTTTACCGCCCCCTAGGCCCGCCATGCGATGTATCAGACGAACAGACCGGACTGTACGGAGAATGTCACACTCAGGCTCAGTAGGAGTTCAGATGGGTTTCGCCTCGTCGGTCTTCTTGTCGGCATTACCTGGGGACCGTTACGCACAGCTAGTGCCGCTTGCGGTCTGTGGTTAAACCCACTGCCAGCGTAGTGTCGAGTCTTTAGAGTCCCACACAGAAAGCTTTTCGCCTTTAGGCAAAAGAGTAGAGGTCGCATGGTATTGCGACAGGTCGCATGGTTTTGCGACAGGGTTCGGTCACATCCGTGCATTTGTGCACGTACAGTGTCCGGACAGTTTACACTAGCGGGCTTTGGTTTAAGCCAGATCCTAGTGTACCTTATTGGATTGGATTTATCCAGTTTGCATTCGTGTTCCTCGGAACGCGGATGCGGGTGTGTATGCACAATTGACAGGGAGGCACAGACAGCGGATTCTCATTAGGGTTGTTGACAGTTGACCGTTGACTTTTTGACTTTTTGCTCAACCCTAATGAGAATATGATATGTGATTAACTATTATATTAATTAAGTATTATGGTGACTTGGTTGTTGACTTTGTTGACTTGTTGACTTTCGTTGACTTGTTGACTTTGTTGACCGGTTGACTAGGCTTGACTAGTTGACCATCATGATAACCATGGCTATCATTTCATGCCAAAGACTTTTACTTGCTAGTTCATTTAAGTAAAATGAGTGCATGACATGATAAGGTTATGGTTGCTTCTACCATCACATAAGACTTTTGTTAATATGATGAGTTATGATTACTTTGGATTATGAGAGGGTGAGAGACAAAAGAGTTGCTCATTCTTTCTTGCTCATTCTCTCTCTTGTTCTTGAGCTCTCACCCTCATCCTCTTGCTCCCTCTCTTTGATCTATGGTTCTCTTGTCTCATGAGTTGAGAATCAAGAACCATAGATAAAATCCCATTCTATTTCTTCTCTACTCATTCTAGTTCACTAGGTTTAGCAAACCAAGTGAACTAGTTTCTTCAAAGAACGAAGAAGGAGCTAAAGGTTGGAGCTTTCAAGTGGATCTATCTTCGGCGTACGGAGACGACGAGAAGGAGCCATCGGACCACCACCGGAGCTTGAAGAGAAGGAGTTCAAGAAAAGCTAGGTATAACCATCTTCATCCGAGTAGCTAAATATCTTTAGCTTAGTATGCTAGTTTTAGTTTAGGTAAAGATCCCGACCTAGTTTAGTCCATGTTGCCTCTTGCGATAAAAATTTGATTTTATACCGTTTCCGCCTCCCCGTAAGAACCGGGGGTCGCAACGTGGACTTACACCTTCTTAACAGATCCATCCCCATTCTGACGAAGTCAAACCTATGACTGTCACATCAGAAATAGATGATCTATCTCTTCTATATCTGCTTTAGTCTATAAATAGACATAAGCCACTTGTCCACCAATTCTTCCGCTGCTCCCACTGACTACGACAATCCTCTGGCAGAGTCATATACACGTGCACTTCTAAAGGTAGTTTAGAACGACGCTATACTCATCGTCCTGCCGGGTCTCACAGTCTGGAACAACAGTAATGGCGAGTCTAGGTAAACAAGAACCTCCCTGCCACCGTCCTTGAGCATACTGAAGTACCTCTCGAGCGCCTGAGGTTACCCAACATATCTGCGGAGTGGCTAATGGAATGTCAAACCAAATTGAATCTTTAGGTACTTATTAAATTTTCATTAATCGTCTGCATTTCTGGAATCACTTCCAGTTCTACCATACTCCCACTACTGTTTTCTGAAAAAATCCATTTTTGTTAAAACTGTGGCGAGTCAAGAATAATATCACTATTAATCTTCCATATGGTAGAAAGTCAACCCTCGTCATAGCCTGGGTCAACCCACAAACAGCCATTACAGAAATGTGCCTTGAGTTATCCAGAGTCTGGTTTTAAGCATAAGCCGGACAACTCCCCGTACCTTAACATCGTTAAGATATGAACTGTTCTATATCCAATATAGAACTAGAGGCACTGATTTAATTGAACCAGATTCAAATCATGCAGCTGTCTCCAGTGCATGTCAACAAAATGGAAAGAGGCCGATCAGCGTTACTCAACTTATGAGTACTTCCACTTATGAGTAACCTGAAAGAGAAGCAAGTTCTCTTAATCATTACTATCAACTGAATACCATTCATAAGTATCTACATCTTCGATCACCCTGAAGAATCCCGATACTTGCATTACCTGGTTCTCTACTCTATTCTTATACCTATAACTTCTCAAAATTCGGACATTGCGTTTCTACGAAACACTTGTCTAAAAACTAGAGAAGTCATAAGTAGACCGAATATAGTACGAGGACCAACCCCTCTGTCCTTATGGACACTGGACAACATACAATACTCTGTATAAGACCCTTGAGTCTGATAACTCAATCCCTGTGTGTCGTAGGTTGAAAACTGTACCTGTGGTTAAGAAGAATTACACTGCTGTTTAATACTCCTTACCTAACCATCCACTGATATAGGTAAATGTCATAGACATAATTTCAAAAAGGTATATCTCACTCTATAAAAATAGACGTACAGATGTATCAATTTGAAATTGGTGCATAACAGCGGATATTCAAAACCAAATATTTGCCGTCCGGCAAACAACCCAGGCGATTTCCTCAAATATCACCAATTACAACGAATCCCGATATAATGAGGATGATCACCTAATTCCCAATAACTTACTCCCACTCATCATCTGTAAAACCATACAGATGTGAGAATCATACTTGGTAAATACATACCCTGGAGCAAGTGTCTAATTTGGGAAATCAGTTTTCTTTTAACAGTACACAGTGAAACTGAAACATTGAAATGTTTCGATGGGGTATCCTAGTATTCCTAGTAATGCCTCTTCCATTATCCGGATTCACAACTGTAACCGTGAAATTCTTTGCCATCTTTCCAAATCCCTTTATATGTCTTTAGTCATTACCTTCTGTACACCCCTTTAGGCCAAATGGTTTTCTTCCTTCCCTACCGTTCGGCACCAGCCTATGGTTTGGAAGAAGACTATCCAATAAGCGTAATGGGTGTACTGTCCTAATCCTAGGAGCACTCGCAACGCGAGAGAAGGTAAAGATAAAAGACACCTGAATAAACCATATTCCTATTTCTCCTGAACCAGAATCCATCCCCGAACAGGAACAAGTTCCTTTCGAGTTCGTATATAACCATACGATGGAGTATCCAATAAACTGTAGATCTTCGTAGTGATACGGAGTGTCCTGGAGAAATACAAAGGTGAAGTGGGAGTGGTAATGAAATACTTGGTTTGGTCGTGAACAGCAGTCGCAATTTACTTTGCCCTCTTACTAATCCCTTGATATGTCTTTACTTAATACCTTCTGTACACCATCGTTATGCTAATTGGTTTTCCTCATTCCCCACCGTTCGGCACCAGCCTAAGGTTTGGAAGAAGACTATCCAATTTGCGTAATAGGTGTACTATCTCGTAAACCAAGGAGTACTCGCAACCTGAGAGAAGGTAAAAGGAAAAGACAACTGAATAGTCCTATTCGTTTTCTCCAGAACCAGAAACCATCCTCGAATAAATTCCTTCGAGTTCGTATATAACCATATGATGGTTTTGTCCAATGGAAGTGGACGTTCGTAGTAATACGGGGTGTCCTGGAGAAAAGGGTAAAAGTAGGAGTGGCAATGAGGTTTGCAACTCTGACAATCCAAAAGTCAGTGTTTAAGAAGGTTCGGTTAATTTTGGTCACTGAGTCATAGTCTAGGGTCGGGTCAACGTCGCTGCCAAAGAGAGAGAGAAAAGAAACACTCAGCGTGCACTCTAACCTAGATCAGAATGTTTATCACTTTATCTAATCAAGAAACCTCCCACTGTAACGTCAAATTCTCCTCCAAACCTGAAAGGAGAATTAGTCGGGATCACCCGAGGAGTAAACCAACTCATCAATGGGAATCGGGATCCAACTATCATCGCATGATAACGTGACAGAATCCGCTCACGTTATCACACTCCAGAAGGTATGCGCATATCTGGCAAGTTTCAGTTTCTTTAGAAACTCCCGATGTGATTTTTGCCCCATGCTCTTATGACCTTGGCGTGAAGTCAAAATATCATAAGTCACATGTCAAGTTCTACCCATCATTGTCCAGGTTAATTTGAACCCACCCGTACATACCCTTGACGTAGGCCAAAATAGTAGTACGACTGTCCCAAACCAACGCATTCTATCTATGCAACAGATAAATATCCGGCAGCTACCAATCACTATGCTTTGGCGTGAGGTCAAAATACAAAGCTTGAATACTACCGAATATTTAACTGAAATGATGGAGGGCTACGAATGGTTTCTGGCGAAAACCTTTAACGTAATGAACTTGATATCGTTGAAGGAACCGGATAGCTTTATAAAAATATAGTGGCGAAAACCTTTGCTAAAGAGGTCACTCCCGGTGAAGGGATCTCGGCTCTTTCCCCGTAGATTGAGGTGCTGAATATTCCAACTGAATACCACGATGCAAAGCAAAAGTAATCGGCTATAGTGAAGTTATTGCCCTGACGCAAACTTCTGTCCAAGGGGTCACTCCCGGTGAAGGGATCTCGGCCCTTTCCTCGTCGACTGAGAAGCAGGATATTCCAACTGAATACCACGATGCAAAACAAAAGAGAACGTCCTTGCAATAACAGCTTTTTGAAAAAGTGTTCCAACAACATCAGAAAAGGTTTGTTTAGCTTGCATTGATCCGAATCAACGCAGTCCCTTCAATTGATCACACCAATAAAGAACGAAAATAATGATGTACGTATATGCCATCCGCATTCGCCACTGGGTCCCATCATTACCCGTTAGGTTACTTAACTAACGACAGAGCGGGGATTGGACTAGCGTGGATGCAAAACATATACAACATCTACTAGTATATATATCAATATATAATATTTCGCTCAAAGCGTGATAAAATGCAACATCACAGAAATGTAATAAGAATCACAGAACAATACAGATATCTGGGATCCCCGGGTTTCATAGATCCGCTACTGAAACCCGACGTTCCCCTGGTCGTGTGGATAGCCTGTGCAATGAAATCCTAGACCCCTACGGGCACGGCAAGTTACCCGCCAAAACCTGAAGCGAGGCAGCCCTCTTCAGCAACGTGAATGGACCACCCAGCACTTCACGGAATCCGATAACTTGGGCACCCCTCCTGGGTCAACCTGTACCCCTACGAATGCGGCGAATAGCCCGCCAATTCTAGAGTGAGGCCCCCTCCGTCTCAATGCCATGAGATGCGGGCCCGTTGCCCTCTAGAACCCGGCTATCCGTGCACCCCACCTTGGGGTAATCCTAGTACAGAAAGTAAAATATACATACAACGGGTACATCGACCTCACCCCGATCGTGCCCCAAAAGAATAATATACAAACAGGCAGTGACGGCAGTCCACATGTCGGACGCTCGCCCCGTAATATCAAATGTACATATAAAACGAAACTGTACTAATATTGCATCCAGGCTATCCCCCACGACCAATCCGCAATATCACAGCACAACACAGAACATCAACGTGAATGTCACGTTCGCAAATCCGTCTAACCGGGCTATAGCAGTTAGACAGGATTTACCGATCAAGTGACATTCACGGTCGCAGATATAATGTAAATACTGTGAACTAACATGTTTAAACTTTTCGATCGATCAAATTTACTGAAGTGGGCCCCCAAGCACTACTGTAGCACTCACTGAAAATCTGGGCCCAAACAGAATATTCTAAAACCCCTATTTTCAACCCAGAAGCCCACTGGAAAAATTTGATGCATCGATCACACATTTCTGCCGCGGAACCGCGGCCAGAACAGAGGTATGGTCGCGGTTCCGCGGTCCCACCATGGAGTCAATGCATCGAATTTTTCCAGAGTTCTTAGAATTCCCTGCACATGTTTCTACAACAACCTGAAAAAGTTTTAGAGCCCAAAAAATTTCGACAGAAACCTGATGCATTAGAAAATACGGTTTTTAGGATTTTTGTTCGATCGAGTCTTTAAACATACTAGAGCAAGCTAGACTAGGTTAATGGCGTGGCTCTGATACCACTGTAAGTGCACGGCGGCGCCCCGGCCGTCAATCCGAAGCCGTAATGCGGAAACGATGATTTTCTTTAAACTTTTGAACCGGCACCACCGCGCACTAAAATCCCGGATCGGGCCATTAATCTAATCCTAGCTAACTAAAGAATGGGTAGAGAGATATACCGAGTGATCCATGTCCTTCGGTCTTCTCGTCGTCGTCCCGATCACCCCGCGTAATCTCCGGTCTTCACCTCCTCGTCGGAAGGGCACCACGTCGCCGGCTTCTTTTACGGGCTCCCACCTCTGGACCGAGGCAACTCGGGCACGAAGTTGGCGAGCCGACGTGCCCAAGAGTGCTGTAGGTTGACTGTAGAACTCTATGTCTCTATGGGGTTGTGGAAGTTGCCCTTTTGTGGAGGAAATGAGATGTGAACATTTTGTAGATGAACTTGGGAACTTTGAAGCATGAAAAGAACAAAATTCCCACATAGAAATTTTTTGGACAGCCCCTCAAGAGCATGGCCGGCCATGGCAAAAAGAAATAGGGGAGAGGAAAAAGTCCAAGGGGGTGTGTATCAAAAATTATGCAAGAGAGAATAGGATAATCATGAGGCAAAAAGCAAGCCACGCCCCCTTTCATCATAACCAATCCAATCAAGAAAAAGTCAAGCCATCACGAGTCAAAAAGTCTATGGATGGTGGAACCATCATGAACCACCAATATGCAAAGACCACCCTCCACAACCCTTATTTGCACAATTGCAAATAAGCCCTCCTCCACCAAATTTCAGCCAAGAAAAGATACAAAGGAAAATGGCCGAAACGGAAAACAAACTGGCAACTTCGGAAAACTGATCCCGTAATAAATTACAGGAAAACCCCGCTACTGTATATACATACCCGCATTTGTATTCCGACCGAAATACAAATGCAATGAGACAAATCTACACTGTACTATACTAGAATCCGGCATAAACCAAAGACGGCTAGTATAATCCGTCCGTTCATGATCCGTGCAATACCGCACGTATCTGATCGAACCCTGCCATATCTCCATACGGCCTCTACAGCGTTTCGCCCGAAACTTGAGAAACTGGTCTGTGGGGGACTCTAAAGACTCGTCAATACTTTGGTTGTGGATTTAACCACTAGCACGTCAGAGGTATAGCCTATACGTAACGGGCTACTAGGTATTGACCAAAAGGGACGTCGATGAGCGAACTCATCCTGACACCCTACTGAGCCTGTCAGTGACAATATCCGTACAGTCCGGTCCGTTCGTCTATGAGCATCGCATGGCGGGCCTAGGGGGTTGGTAAAAGTCAGACCCCCAAAAGCGGTACAAGTCATGTCGGAGTGTAGCCCAGAACATCCTGAGATACTACTGGAATACCTACCAGTAAATCTCCTACCTTGGCCAAGGACTTCGTGTAAGGGCTCTCCTAGACACTGCGTGACCTCACCCCCAATACCGGAAGAGACGAACCCCTGCAGATCCTCTTACTGCCTCCATGTGGCTCGGGACTGTACCCAACTAAAACCTGTTTGCACGTCTCCTTTGAGCGTGGTAGGGTAGTAATCAAAGTACAGTGGGAAATCACACGAGACAAATGACGATCTCAGGTCGATGAACTAACCTGTACACATGTCACCAGGGAACTGCTATCTGACGTCAGGTATAAGACCAACTAGCATGTTCCCGGCGAGTCCTGTCCGGTGTACTCATAACCCAATGAGCACCTGTATACATCTTAGGTGAACCAACTGACACCAGTGGCTTGTGAGACCGGCCACCGCCCCTCGTCGGGGTCTCGACTGTATACACTAGTCTACTCTGGAGTATCGATGCCCTGTCTCGAAACTCCCACGACTAGGGACCATTTAAGGATGTGCTTATAGACTACCAGCTCCCACGTATATAATCGCCCTCATACTTTTGGCAGTCAAGCAAGAAACCTAGGGGCTCTATCAACGTGCAATAGTGACCTGTAAGGTCACCTAAAGCAGTACACGATGATAAATATAAACCAGATAGCATACTATCATCTTGAGTAAGACTGTCCTATCGGGATAGGTCCTCCATCAATCATTGCAATCACGTACCTGTGATCCAATAATTGACTCTGAGGGCACTATCTCCAACATTAACATGTCCATGTCACATTAATTGCACCTCATGATCATTTCCACTCACAATTTTCACATGTAAACATTAATCCAAATGTTTACAACAATAAAAAGATATGGCAACATCTAAAGTAAACTCGTGACGGATCACAAGGATACCCCTCACCCGTATATACATACCTGCATCCGCATTCCGACTTAATGCGAATTCGATGAGATGAAAGTAATCCAACAAATCTAATACTAGGATCCGGCTTAAACCAAAGCCCTTTAGTATGATCCGTCCGATCATGATTCGTGCACGACTGCACGTATATGATCGAACCCTGCCATAATACCATACGGCCTCTACAATGTTTCGCCCGAAACTGGAGAAACTGTCTGCGGGGGACTCTAAAGACTCGTCAATACTTTGGTTATGGATTTAACCACTAGCACGTCAGAGGTATAGCCTATACGTAACGGGCTACTAGGTATTGACCAAAAGGGACGTCGATGAGCGAACTCATCCTGACACCCTACTGAGCCTGTCAGTGACAATATCCGTACAGTCCGGTCCGTTCGTCTATGAGCATCGCATGGCGGGCCTAGGGGGTTGGTAAAAGTCAGACCCCAAAAAGCGGTACAAGTCGTGTCGGAGTGTAGCCCAGAACACCCTGAGATACTACTGGAATACCTACCAGTAAATCTCCTACCTGGCTAAGGACTTCGTGTAATGGCTCTCCTAGACACAGCGCGATCTCACCCCCAATACCGGGAGAGACGAAACCCCTGCCGATCCTCTCACTGCCTCCATGTGGCTCGGGACTGTACCCAACTAAAACCTGTTTGCACGACTCCGTTGAGCCGTGGTAGGGTAGTAATCAAAGCACAGTGGGAACTCACACGAGACAAATGACGATCTCAGGTCGATGAACTAACCTGTACACATGTCACCAGGGAACTGCTATCTGACGTCAGGTATAATACCAACTAGTATGTTCCCGGCGAGTCTTGTCCGGTGTACTCATAACCTAATTATCACATGTATACATCTTAGGTGAACCAACTGACACCAATGGCTTGTGAGACCGGCCACCGCCCCTCGTCGGGATCTCGACTGTATACACTAGTCTACTAATGGAGTATCGATGCCCAGTCTCGAAACTCCAACGACTAGGGACCACTTTAAGGATGTGCTTATAGACTACCCAACTCTCACGTATATGATCGCCATCATACTGCTGGTAGTCAAGCAAGAATCCTAAGGGCTCTATTAATGTGTAATAGTGATATGTAAAGTCACCTAAAGCTGTACACGATGATAAAGATAAACCATATAGAATACTATCATCTTGAGTAAGAGTGTCCTACCGGCATAGGTCCTCCATCAATCATTACAATCACGTGCCTGCGATCCAATAATTGACTTTGAGGGCACTATGTCCAACAATCTCCCACTTGCACTCAAGGATAATTATTGCGATGTTGCATCCTCACACCCGTGTGATACCGAACACCCAATTCCTCTACTGATCAGTCTCACAAAGTCCGTTTGCGAAAATATTGCGTTCGAGGAATAGCCTCAGTGAGTGGATCCGCCCTGATGTTGTAGGGTTCCTAGGCACTCTTGTAAAGGTTCATAAGGCATCAAACATGCCCGGATTAAATTTTAGACGTGCCGAACAACCCAAAGCCGGGATCTTTGCTAGATTATTAGGGTTTAACATGCAATAAGATAACTTTTATCTAAGTGTGAGGGATTACAACCTTTGTAGTCCGCTCCTTCACTTCACAAGCTCCGAGTAGAAGTCCCTTAGCCGCGATCCACGATCTCCCGGACTCATGAGAGGCTCCACGACTCGAACGATCCATGCTAGCTCGAAGTATTCCAAATCTCCGATGATCTACCTTGAAGTTGCTACGTCTCAAGCTTTCTCACTCTTAAAGAAGAGAACACACTAATCCCATGGGCTAGATGAGATGAGGATGAGAGAGTAGTAATTTTGCTTTCTTTTTATATCATTTTCTCATATTATTTCATCACTTAAGAAAATCTAGCAAGCTTTTCTTTCAAGAGAGAAGAAGAAGATAACAGAAAAAGAATAATGCTTTTTCTTTTGTGATGAATAGAATATAATCATATGATCGAATTGTAAACCATGGTCAAGGATGAGTGGCTAGGAATTTGTAGAGAAATAACTTGAGTTAGGGTTTAGTTGAGTTAAAGAAAATATCTTAAGAATGACAAAAGAAGAAACCTTCTAGAAGGTGCATGAAGCAACTAACCCAAATTAAACCCTAATCTCAATTAATCATCCTTAAACAGGTTTAACAATTAATCATAACATGTCACAATAATATATATCACATATATATTATATATTTGCAACAAAATAAAATAATACAATTAACATATATCGCATATGTATCAATGTATCATCCACTGAGAAAATGAAATAATAAAGCGAGACATTATTAGATAATGTAATAAAATATATCATATATATTATTATACATTAAATCATCGAATCAACACTTGAATCGATGATCCGGCTATATCGAATATTACCGACTAATATATCATGTACCGATTCATCGAATCAACACTTGATCCGATGACCCGGTTCATAACAATATATCGCGAGAATATAATACGGTATCCCATATCGCATTATTCACGCTCCTGCGCATATCACATATGTGCCACTACTCTGTTTCGCCTGAGCCAAGAAACCTCTGTGTAGTACTCTAAAGAATCGTCAATACGCCGGTAGCAGGTGATGATCATATCAAACACCCACAAGCTGCAAGCGGTCAGCTAAACGTAACAGCCACCCAGGTATTGAGCGATCAGAAGATCAACAAGCTAGCCTGTGCGTTCTCCTGTGAATCCAACCAGTAACACTCCCCTACAGTCCGGTCTGTTCGTCTGATATGTCGCATATCAAGTCTAGGGGTGGTATACGTCAGACTCCAGTAACCAATAAGTCGTGTCGATGTGTGGCTCAGAACGGGTCGAGAAACTACTGGTAACACTTACCAGTATATCTCTATATCAGCCCTGGCCAGGGACTTCCAGTTATAGCCAATCGAACACAGCACAACATCAACTCCCTATACCGGGAGAGACGAATCCCCTCCTATCGCTCATTGCCTCCATGTGATTCGGGACTGTACCCAAAAGCCACCGTTTTGCATGCCCTCTTGGACGTGTTAAGGTGGAAATCAAAGCACAGTGGGAATCACACAAGACTCTATGACGATCTCGGGTCTACAGACTACCCTGTACCTGTGTCACCGGAAAACTGCCATCTGACGTGTGGTATATCACCAACTGGGAGTTCTCTGCGAGTCCGTCCAGTGTACCCAGTCTCCACTGAGCACCCGTACACCATCTTTGATGTCAAACACCGATGGATATGGGATCATCCATCGCCCATCATATGGGTCAAGATGCGTATACGCTAGTCTACTCTGGTGTATCGATGCCCTGTCTCGATATACCATCGAGTAGGAACAGTTATAGGATGTACTCATCGACTACCGTGGCCCCACTAGTATGATCTAATCATAGTCCCAGTAGTCGAGTACAGATCCTAAGGGCTTTATCAACATGTGAAAGTAAAACAGTAAACCAATACAAGTCAACATGTTTAGATAAAGTGAAACCAAATAGCATACTATCATGACGAGCAAGAAAGTCATCTCTATATATAACCAAGCATCCATTATAATATACATCATATGTACAACAATGGCCTCTAGGGCATATACATAACTAACAATCTCCCACTTGCACTAAGGCCAGCTGCTGTAGTATCGCATACCTAGCATCCCAAATAATCTCTCAAACTGTATCTGGGGAATAGCCTTCGTGAATGGATCCGCAGTGTTGTCCTTCGTATCTACTCTCCTGACCTCGATCTCCCGGCGATCAACTATCTCCCTGATCAGGTGATACCGCCTCAGAATATGTCTGGACTTCTGATGGGACCTGGGTTCCTTGGCTAACGCCACAGCTCCATTGTTATCGCAATACAGAGGTATTGGATGCTCAATGGATGGAACCACACCAAGTTCACTAATGAACTTCTTGATCCAGACAGCCTCTTTGGCAGCATCGTTGGCAGCGATGTATTCAGCCTCCATCGTTGAGTCTGCAACGGTATCCTATTTGGAACTCTTCCAACATACCGCCCCTCCATTGAGGGTAAAGACAAAACCCGAATGCGACTTAGAGTCGTCCTTATCACTTTGGAAGCTGGAATCGGTAAAGGACTCCACCTGGAGTTCTCCGTTACCATACACCAAGAACATCTCCTTAGTCCTTCGTAAGTACTTGAGAATGTTCTTCACTGCTGTCCAATGACTCTCTCCAGGATCTGCTTGATACCGACTCACTACACTTAGTGAGTATGCTACATCGGGTCTGGTACATAGCATCGCATACATGATAGAGCCTACTGCCGAAGCATAGGGTATCCCTTGCATGCGAGCTCTCTCTAAATCAGTCTTGGGAGACATCTCTTTGGAGAGAGTGAGTCCAGAGATCGTGGGCTGATTCCCACGCTTGGATTCGTCCATACTAAACCTCTTTAGTATGGTGTCAATGTACCTGGATTGGGACAATCCCAATATCCGTTTAGATCTATCTCTATAGATCATTATTCCCAATATGCAGGAGGCATCACCTAGATCCTTCATTGAGAATCTCTGTGATAAGAAGAGCTTGACTGATTGCAGCATAGGAATATCATTTCCTATCAAGAGTATGTCATCCACGTACAATACGAGGAAGACAACCTTACCCTCTGCTACCTTCTTATAGATACAAGGTTCATCTATATTTTTGATGAAGTCAAACTCTTTGACTACAACATCAAAACAGATGTTCCAACTCCGCGATGCTTGCTTTAACCCATAGATGGATTTAAGCAGCTTGCACACCTTTCCGCTGCTCCCACTATCTACGAAGCCCTCTGGCTGAGTCATGCACACGCTCTCTTCTAAATCACCGTTTAGAAAGGCGGTCTTAACATCCATTTGCCAGATTTCGTAGTCATGGTATGCAGCAATGGCAAGTAAGATCCGGATGGACTTAAGCATAGACACAGGAGAAAAGGTTTCGTCATAATCCACACCTGGTCGTTGACGAAAACCCTTTGCTACAAGTCTAGCTTTGAAAGTCTCAACTTTTCCATCTACACCAAATTTCTTTTTAAAAATCCACTTGCTCCCAATGGGTTTTTGTAAGTCTACGCTAGCGCCCCGGCAGTCTACAGACGCCAAATGCGGAACAAAAACTTTTAACTTGGCGCTATCGTATACTTTAACCCGGATCTGCCATTATTGCTAAACTAACAAACTGTAAAGAGTGTAGAATGGTTATACCGAACGATCCGAGTCCTTCGTTCTTCAACCATCATCCCACGCTCCGTTGCGGCTGCTCCGATCTCGTCGATCTCCGATGTCCTCGTCGAAGTGGCACCACATGATCGGTTCTTTAAACGGGCCCCCGCCTCTGACTCGAGGCAACTCGATCGTCAAGTTTGCTAAAAGAGACGACCAAGATTGATGTAGAGAATGAGTAGATGACTTTGTCTCACTTCGTCCAAATCCGTGGACGATCGGTTAATGAAGTTGCCGTGGAAATCGGGTGATGGAATGAACTGTAAAATTCCATACACCGATAATACTATCATAATCTTTTCTCTCTTGAATCAAGTGTATGAATGAGAGAGAGAGAGGAGGCTATATATATCAAAGGAGGGAGGTGAGTGTAGGAGGGTTCAAGTAGTGACCATAAACCTTGATAGTTATCATAACCATTAAGAAAGAATGAATCATTAATTTGAACCAATAAGAACAAACCTAGTCATCTTTGCATTAATGACACCATTAATGCAACCAATGAAATCTTAACACCAATTAATCCTAGTCACCTCATCTAGAACCTTCTAGAAGCTTCTAGAAGCATGACTCACCATATCTGAAGAAAAGATAAATCCGTCTTTAACAGAATGTTAAAAGACGGCTGATAGAAAACTGGAAACTGGCAACTTCCAAAAGTGATCCTGAAACGAATTTCAGGACAACCCCGAAACTGTATAAAATATACCCGCATTTGTATTACGACCGAATACAAATGCAACTGAGACAAAGATATTATACCTACTCAATATAATACTCGGATCCGGCTTAAACCAAAGCCGACCAGTATCATCTGTCCGAAAATCGACACGTGCGTAAACGCACGTGCATTTTCCGAACCCTGCCATAAAACCATACGGCCTCTACAACGTTTCGCCCGAACTTGGGAAACTGTCTGTGGGGGACTCTAATGACTCGTCAGCACCCTGGCAGTGGGTTTAACCACAAACCGTCAGCGGCACTAGCTATGCGTAACGGCTGCCCATGGACTGACCTCAAGGGTGGCCGAGGAGCGAACTCAAGGGAGACCGATGAGCGAACTCCTCCGAAAACCCTACTGAGCCTAACAGTGACAATGTATATACAGTCCAGTCCGTTCGTCAATGAGTATCGCATATCCGCCTAGGGGGCTAGTAACGTCAGACCCCCATTAGCAGTATAAGTCGTGCCGGAGTGTAGCCCAGAACGCCCTGAGATACTACTGGAATACCTACCAGTAAATCTCCTGCCTCGGCCGAGGGCTTTGCGTAATGGCTCTCCTAGACACAGCACGATCTCGCCCCCAATACCGGGAGAGACGAATCCCCTGCCGATCCGCTCACGTGCCTCCATATGGCTCGGGACTGTACCCAAAAGCTACCTGTTTGCACGACTCCTTTGAGCCGTGGTAGGGTAGAAATCAAAGCACAGTGGGAACTCATACGAGACAAATGACGACCTCAGGTCGATGAACTAACCTGTACACATGTCACCAGGGAACTGCTATCTGACGATAGGTAAAGTACTAACTAGCAGATTCCCGGCGAGTCCTGTCCGGTGTACTCATAACCCAATGAGCACCTGTATACATCTTAGGTGATCCAACTGACACCAGTGGCTTGTGAGACCGGCCACCGCCCCTCGTCGGGGTCTCGACTGTACACACTAGTCTACTCCGGAGTATCGATGCCCTGTCTCGAAACTCCCACGACTAGGGACCACAATTAAGGATATGCATATAAACTACCCAACTCTCACGTATATGATCGCCATCATACTGTTGGTAGTAAAGCAAGATCCTAAGGGCTCTATCAAAGTGTAACATGCAATCAGTCACCTGAACATGAACACGACTGATAAAGGCAAACCAGATAGCATACTATCATCTCGAGTAAGACTGTCCTACCGGGATAGGTCCTCCGCAATCATTGCAATCACGTACCTGCAATCCAATAATTGACTATGAGGGCACTATCTCCAACAATCTCCCACTTGCACTCAAGGCTAATATTGCGATGTCGACTACTCACAGCCCGTGTGAAACCGAACATCCAACTCCTCTACTAATCAGTTTCACAAAGCCCGTTTGTAAAACTATTGTGTTCGAGAAATAGCCTCGGTGAGTGGATCCGCCTAGAAGTTTCTTTCTGTATCTCTCTTAATCTCAAGTTCGCGGAGAAAGCCATCTCCCGAATTGAGTAGTACCTGTCTTAGAACATGTCTGGATATCTGATGGGACCTTAGTTCATAAATGAACTCCATATCCAAACTTCTTAGACTGTATGGATCACTGAACCTAATCAGTATCTGGCACCATGCCACCCACAGTATCCTCTGGAACCACCTGTCCACAATACTGTCCATCTTCGTCAGAGGGAAAACTATAACTCTGACAATTACTCTGTCATCCATGTCACCTTTGAAGCCTGGAATGATAACCGTCTCCCGAAAGAGGCTGCCGTTATCAAATCCGCAGAACATGTACCAATGTTCTAAAACTGCTTCCTTATGTTTCTCCAGGATTGGAATAATACAAACTTATTGCATCTAGAGCAAAACCAACATTTGGTGTGGTACTTGACATCACATGATTGACTCAATTGCCTAAGCAAGTGATCTGCCAATCATGCACATCCCTCTCCCCTTTAGTCTATACGATACCTTTAGAAAGGGTGACTCCATCACCTGCAGGTACACTACCATGCTAGGAGTCAACTATTCTAAAAACCATTAGAATATCTGTCAAAGTACCCATATTGGGAAACTACCCAAATCCAGATCTAAAACCATAGATCTAGAAACCAGAATGTCAAATATTATATCCATATCCTGTCTGGAGAAACAACTGTGCGACGACCACAGTCCAACCGATCGTAGTATAGGAATTTTACTTCCTACTCTGTGTATGTCATCCAGATACCACGACATCACACCCTACTACCTTCTTAACTGATCCATCCCCTATTCTGATTGAAGTCAAACCCATGACTGTCACATCAAAATTAGATGATCTACCTCCGCTATAACTGCTCTAGTCTATAAATAGACTTAAGCTACTTGCCCACCATGCTTCCGTTGCTCCCACTGACTACGACAACCCTCCTACCGGGTCTCATATCCTGGAACAACAGTAGTGTCAAGTCTGGGTAGATAAGAACCTCCCTGTCACCGTCCTTGAGGCTACCGAAGTACCTCTCGGGTGTCTGAGGTTACCTACCATACCTGCGGAGTGGCTATTGGAACGTCAAACCTGATTGAATGTATAGGTCCTATTAAATTTTTCCGTAATCGTTTGCGGTTCTGGAATCACTTCCAGTTCTACCATACTCCCACTACTGTTTTCTGAAAAAGATCCATTTTTACTAAAACTGTGGCGAGTCAAGAACAATATCACTATTGATCTTCTAAATGGTAGAATATCAACCCTCGTCATAGCCAGGGTCAACCCACAAACAGCCATTACAGAAACGTGCCCTGAGTTATCCAGTGTCTGGTTTTAATCATAAGCTGGACAACTCCCCGTACCTTAATTTCTTTTAAGGTACGAACTATTCTATATCTAATATAGAAACTTTAGCACTAATTTAATTTGGAACCATATTCAAATCCATGCATCTGTCTCCAGTGCATATCAACTTAATGGAAAGAGGCTAATCAGCATTACTCAACTTAGGAATCCATCCAATTATGAGTAACCTGAAAGAGAAATACGTTTCTCAAAACCATCACTATCATCTGAATACTATTCACAAGAATCTACATCTTCGATCTCTTTGAAGAATCCCGATACTTGTGATACCTGGTTCTCTACTTTATTCTTATACCCACAACTTCTCAAAACTTAGACCTTGTATTTCTACGAAACACTCGTCTAAATACTAGAGAAGTTATAAGTAAACAGAACATAGTACGAGGACCTACCCCTTTGTCCTGATGGACACTGGACAACATACAATACTCTGTATAAGTCCGCTGAGTTAAACAACTCAAAACATATGCGTTGTAGGTGGAAAACTGTACCCTGGCGATTTCCTCAAATATCACCAATTACAACGAATTCCGATATAATGAGGATGATCACCTAATTCCCAATATCTTACTCCCACTCATCATCTGTAAGACCATACAGATATGAGAATGAAACCTGGTAAATACATACCCTTGGAGTAAGTGTCTAATCGGGAAAACAGTTTTTCTTTAACAATGCACTGAAACATGAAAATGTTTCGTAGGGGTATCCTGGTATTCATAGCAATGCCTCTTCCATAATCCAATTCATGACTTCAACCGTATATTTTATTGCCATCTCTCCAAATCCCTTTATTTGTCTTTAGTCGTTACCTTCTGTACACCATCGTTAAGCTAACTGGTTTTCTTCCTTCCCTACCGTTCGGCACCAGCCTATGGTTTGGAAGAAGACTTTCCAGTAAGCATAATAGGTGTACCCTCCTAAACCAAGGAGTACTCGCATCTCGAGAGAAGGTGACGATAAAAGACAACTGAATAATACCTTATTCTTTTAAAGGTGAAATAGGAGCGGCGATGAAGTACGCGGTTTTGGTCGTGAATGATATCAGTCGCAATTTACTTTGCCCTCTTTCTAATCCCTTTATTTTGTCTTTACATATTACCTTCTGCACACCCTACTTAGGCTAATTGGTTTTCTTCATTCCCTACCTTTCGGCACCAGCCTATGGTTTGGAATAAGACTATCCAATAGGCGTAATAGGTGTACTCTCCTAAACCAAGGAGCTCTCTCAACCTGAGAGAAGGTGATAATAAAAGACAACTGAATAAACCAATTCTATTTCTCCTGAACCTTGATCCATCCTCGAAGAACTCCCTTCGAGTTCGTATATAACCATACGATGGCTCTATCCAATGGAAGTGGATGTCCGTAGTAATACGGGTGTTCTGAGAAATTCAAAGGGCAAAAGAAGGAGTGGCAATGACTTATGCAACTCAGACAATCCAAAAACCAGTATTTTAAGAAGGTTCGGTCAACCTGGTCACTGAGTCATAGTCTAGGGTCGGTCAAAGGTCGCTGCCAAAGAGAGAGAGAGAAAAGAAACACTCTGCGTGCACTCTAACCTAGATCAGAATGGTTATCATTTTATCTAATCCGGAAACCTCCCACTGTCCTGTCAAATTCTCCTCCAAACCTAAAGAAGAATCAATCGGGATCACCCGAAGAGTAAACCAACTCATCAGTGGGAATCAGGATCCAACTCTCATCGCATGATAACGTGATGGAATGCATCCACGTTACTCATACTCCAGAAGGTATGCGCATACTCGGCAAGTTTCAGTTTCTTTAGAAACTCCTGATATAGTTTTTGCCCCATGCTCTTATAACCTTGGCTTTGGTCAAAATGTCATAAGTCACATGCCAAGTTCTACCCATCACTATCTTGTCAATTTGAACCCACCCGCACATGCCCCTGACTTTGGCCAATCGGCAGAACGACTGTCCCAAACTAACTCATCTATCTATGCAACAATTGAATACCCAGCAGCTACCAAACACTATGCCTTAACTTTGGCTAAAATGCATAGCTTGAATACTACTGAATACCCAAAAGAAGTGACGGAGGGCTACGGCTGGTTTTTGGCGAAAAACCTTTAGCGTAGTGAACTTGATATCGCTGAAGGAACCTGATAGCTTTTTAAAATATAGTGGCGAAAACCTTTTGCTAAAGAGGTCACTCCCGGTAAAGGGATCTCGGCTCTTTCCTCGTGGAATGAGGTGCAGGATATTCCACTGAATACCGCTATGCAAAGCAACTTGTAATCGACTATAGTAAAGTTATTACCCTGACGCAAACTTCTGCCCAAGGGGTCAGTCCCGGTGAAGGGATATCGGCCCTTGCCCCGTCGAATGAGGTGCTGGATATTCACACCGAATACCGCTATGCATAACAAAAGAAAACGTCTTTGCAATAACACTTTTTAAATTGTTCCAACAACTGTATACCGGTTTGTTTAACTTTGCATTGATCAGAATCAACGCAGTCCCATCAATCAATCACACCATAAAAGAACGAAAATAAAATGTACGTATATGCCATCCGCATTCGTCACTGGGTCCCGTCATCACCCGTTAGGTTACTTAACTAACGACAGAGCGGGGACTGGACTAGCGCGGGTGTAAAACATATACAACATCTAATAGTATATAAACCAATATACATAATCGCTCCAGGCGTGATAATATGCAACATTACAGAAAAGTAATAAGCATCACAGAACAATACAGATATCTGGGATCCCCGAGTTTCACAGAGCCGCTGCTGAAACTCGACGTTCCCCTGTCGTGTGGATAGCCTGTGCAATGAAACCTAGACCCCTACGGGTGCGGCAAGTTACCCGCCAAGACCTGAAGCGAGGCAGCCCCCTACAGCATAGTGAATGGACCACCCAGCACTCCAGGGAATCCGGTAAGCTTGGGCACCCCTCCTTGGGTCAACTAGTACCCCCTACGAGTGCGGCGAATAGTCTGCCAATTCTGAAGTGGGACCCCTCTGCCTCTCAAAGCCATGAGCTGCGGACCCGTTGCCCCCCAGAACCCGGCTATCCGTGCACTCCGTCTCTGGGCAAAACCTAGTACAGTAATGAAAAATAGTACAATAGGTACATCGACCGCATCCTGGTCGTGCCCCAAAAGAATATTATACAACAGGCAGTGACGGCAGTCCACAAGTTGGACGCTCGCCCCGCAATATCAAATGTACAAATAAACTCAATCTGTACTACCATTGCACACTGCTATCCACCACGACAAATCCGCAACATCACAGCACAACACAGAACATCAACGCGAATGTCACGTTCGCAAACCCGTCTAAAAGAACTATAGCAGTTAAACGCGGTTTACCGATCAAATGACATTCCCGGTCGGAGATATAATGTAAGCACTGTAAACTAACGTGTTTAAATTTCGATCGACCAAAGACCAAATTTCAAAAAGTGGGCCCCACTGCTTACTGGTGAACAGTAACAAAATCTGGGCCAAAACTTTATATACCAAAAACCCCAAAATCCCATAAAGAACCAAGTGAGAAAAACTGGTGCACTGTTCCCTCTGAAGCGCGGCGGTTCCGCGGTCAAACCCTAGGTTTGACCGCGGAAGCGCGGCGCTTTAGTGGGATCACGTGACCGTCTTTTCTCAGATGTCTTAGAAAACCCTGCACTAATTTTTAAGATATACAGAAATCAATTTTGACACCGTTTAAAATTAACAGAAACTGTCGGGCATGGATTTTGCAGTTTTTAGTTTTCCGGTCGGATCGATGTTTTAAACGCGTTAGCACAAGTTAGTATAGCAAAATGGTTAGGCTCTGATACCACTGTAAGTCTACGCTAGCGCCCCGGCAGTCTACAGACGCCAAATGCAGAACAAAAACTTTTAACTTGGCGCTATCGTATACTTTAACCCGGATCTGCCATTATTGCTAAACTAACAAACTGTAAAGAGTGTAGAATGGTTATACCGAACGATCCGAGTCCTTCGTTCTTCAACCATCATCCCACGCTCCGTTGCGGCTGCTCCGATCTCGTCGATCTCCGATGTCCTCGTCGAAGTGGCACCACATGATCGGTTCTTTAAACGGGCTCCCGCCTCTGACTCGAGGCAACTCGATCGTCAAGTTTGCTAAAAGAGACGACCAAGATTGATGTAGAGAATGAGTAGATGACTTTGTCTCACTTCGTCCAAATCCGTGGACGATCGGTTAATGAAGTTGCCGTGGAAATCGGGTGATGGAATGAACTGTAAAATTCCATACACCGATAATACTATCATAATCTTTTCTCTCTTGAATCAAGTGTATGAATGAGAGAGAGAGAGGAGGCTATATATATCAAAGGAGGGAGGTGAGTGTAGGAGGGTTCAAGTGGTGACCATAAACCTTGATAGTTATCATAACCATTAAGAAAGAATGAATCATTAATTTGAACCAATAAGAACAAACCTAGTCATCTTTGCATTAATGACACCATTAATGCAACCAATGAAATCTTAACACCAATTAATCCTAGTCACCTCATCTAGAACCTTCTAGAAGCTTCTAGAAGCATGACTCACCATATCTGAAGAAAAGATAAATCCGTCTTTAACAGAATGTTAAAAGACGGCTGATAGAAAACTGGAAACTGGCAACTTCCAAAAGTGATCCTGAAACGAATTTCAGGACAACCCCGAAACTGTATAAAATATACCCGCATTTGTATTACGACCGAATACAAATGCAACTGAGACAAAGATATTATACCTACTCAATATAATACTCGGATCCGGCTTAAACCAAAGCCGACCAGTATCATCTGTCCGAAAATCGACACGTGCGTAAACGCACGTGCATTTTCCGAACCCTGCCATAAAACCATACGGTCTCTACAACGTTTCGCCCGAACTTGGGAAACTGTCTGTGGGGGACTCTAATGACTCGTCAGCACCCTGGCAGTGGGTTAACCACAAACCGTCAGCGGCACTAGCTATGCGTAACGGCTGCCCATGGACTGACCTCAAGGGTGGCCGAGGAGCGAACTCAAGGGAGACCGATGAGCGAACTCCTCCGAAAACCCTACTGAGCCTAACAGTGACAATGTATATACAGTCCAGTCCGTTCGTCAATGAGTATCGCATATCCGCCTAGGGGGCTAGTAACGTCAGACCCCCATTAGCAGTATAAGTCGTGCCGGAGTGTAGCCCAGAACGCCCTGAGATACTACTGGAATACCTACCAGTAAATCTCCTGCCTCGGCCGAGGGCTTTGCGTAATGGCTCTCCTAGACACAGCACGATCTCGCCCCCAATACCGGGAGAGACGAATCCCCTGCCGATCCGCTCACGTGCCTCCATATGGCTCGGGACTGTACCCAAAAGCTACCTGTTTGCACGACTCCTTTGAGCCGTGGTAGGGTAGAAATCAAAGCACAGTGGGAACTCATACGAGACAAATGACGACCTCAGGTCGATGAACTAACCTGTACACATGTCACCAGGGAACTGCTATCTGACGATAGGTAAAGTACTAACTAGCAGATTCCCGGCGAGTCCTGTCCGGTGTACTCATAACCCAATGAGCACCTGTATACATCTTAGGTGATCCAACTGACACCAGTGGCTTGTGAGACCGGCCACCGCCCCTCGTCGGGGTCTCGACTGTACACACTAGTCTACTCCGGAGTATCGATGCCCTGTCTCGAAACTCCCACGACTAGGGACCACAATTAAGGATATGCATATAAACTACCCAACTCTCACGTATATGATCGCCATCATACTGTTGGTAGTAAAGCAAGATCCTAAGGGCTCTATCAAAGTGTAACATGCAATCAGTCACCTGAACATGAACACGACTGATAAAGGCAAACCAGATAGCATACTATCATCTCGAGTAAGACTGTCCTACCGGGATAGGTCCTCCGCAATCATTGCAATCACGTACCTGCAATCCAATAATTGACTATGAGGGCACTATCTCCAACAGTTTTACCCCTTCAGGAGCATTTTCCAAAGTCCATACTTTGTTGGTGTACATGGATTCCATCTCAGATCGCATAGCATCCAGCCATTTCACAGAGTCACCACTCGTGATGGCCTGCTCGAAGCTAGTCGGGTCATCATCATCCATGATGCAATCCTCGCTTCCACCATCAATGAGAAAACCGTAGTATCTCTCAGGTGGACGAGAAACCCTACTAGATCGGCGGAGAGGCTGGGGTTCGTCGGGTACTACTGAATCCTCTGGTTCCAATAAATCATCAGTTGTAGTCTGTGGTGCTGGAACCTCTTCCAGCTCTACCTCTTTCCCACTAATTTCTTTTGCAAGAAATTCCTTTTCTAAAAAGGTGGCATATTGAGAAACAAACACTTTTTGTTCCTCAGCGTGATAGAAAATATATCCTTGAGAATTCTTAGGATATCCCACAAATTTGCAAAGAACTGATCGTGCCTCGAGTTTGTCCAGATTTTGTCTTTTTACATAGGCCGGACAACCCCATATCTTAAACCGTTTAAAATATGGTCTCATTCCCCTCCATATCTCATATGGGGTTGTAGGCACAGATTTAGACGGAACTTGATTCAATAGGTATGCTGCTGTTTCAAGTGCATACCCCAGAAGGAAATAGGTAACTCAGCTGTACTCATCATCGAGCGCACCATATCTAATAGGGTGCGATTTCTTCGTTCCGATACACCGTTGTGCTGTGGTGTATAAGGAGGAGTAAGCTGAGAGAGAATCCCATTCTCTTTTAGATAATCTAAAAACTCACCGCTTAAGTATTCACCTCCTCGATCAGATCGAAGAATCTTAATACTTTTGCCCGTTTGGTTCTCTACTTCGTGCTTATATTCTCTGAATTTCTCAAAAGCTTCAGACTTGTGTTTCATCAGAAACACATGTCCGTATCTAGAGAGATCGTCAGTGAATGTAATGAAGTAGGAAGAACCGTTCCTGGCATGCGTAGACATGGGAACGCATACATCACTATGTACCAGTCCTAAGAGTTCGGTAACTCTTTCTCCGTGTCCACTAAACGGAGCTTTGGTCATTTTTCCTTTGAGACATGAATGGCAAGTATCATAAGATGATAATTCGAACGGATTCAAATAACCATCTCTATGTAACTTAGCCAATCGTGTCGCATTGATATGACCAAGTCTACAATGCCACAAGTAGGATTCGTTCATATCTGAACTTTTCCTCTTGTGTGTGTTTGGTATATTCAGGACAGTATTCTGATTTAGAATGAATATGCCATTATGTAACGAGCCAGATGCGATCAACTTTTGATCTAGGAATATGTTCATAACATTATCCTTTACTACAAAATTATATCCCTCTTTATTCAATAAAGAAACTGATATAATGTTGCACATCATGTTCGGTATATAATAGCACTCATTTAGAATCAGTGTATTACGACTCGGCAATACAAGGTGATATTCGCCAACTGCTTTGGCAGCAACATTTGCACCGTTTCCTACTAGAACGGAATGATCACCTTTTCCCAGTTCTCTACCTTTACGTAGCCCATGCAACTGTTTGCATATGTGGGATCCTGATCCGGTATCTAATACCCAGGACGTAGGGTGAACTGATAAACAGTTCTCAATAACTAACACACCCGAAGAAGATGCATCAACATGCATGTTCTTTTGGGCGGCGTGAGAATCTAGATATTCTCCTGTTTCCTGTTCAGTCTTATAACTCTTATAAGAAAGAACGGGTCCAACGTTCCCTTGCTCAGTACAATAATCAGGTTTAGTCAATACATCCATATTATTATCTTGATTATGGCATGACATGGTCGCTACCTGGAGAGAGAGAGAAGAAAACACTTTAGCGTATGCTCTTGCAAGATTAGATTGGTTATTATCTTATCTAATCAGGATGTCTCCCACTGGTTTTATCAAATCTACCTTAAAACCCTAAAAGGTAAGATTAGCCGGGATTAATTACACCCTACAATTTCGTCAATCTTTCAGCCAGATCAGTGTCGGTATTTTGAGGGAGGTTCCCCGTGCTTTCGCACGGACCTAATTAAAGTAAACCTCGTTTTCCCAGAGGCGTAACCTCGTTAACACTTTTCTAGACACCTACTCGATCGGCTAGTTGTCTTGTGTAAAACTCTCCCAGGAGTAACTCTTACTCGCAGTGGGTATCAGGATCCAACTATCTCATAGGAGGTATGCAATCTCATTGCAAATTTCAACACTTGAAATTCCCGATAATATTTTGCCCCTTGTGTCCTATGACCTTGACGGAGGTCAACAAACCATAGGCTACTAGTCAAGTTCAACCTGTCATTTCTTGATTGAATTAAACCCACCCGCACGACCCTTGACGGAGGTCAACAAGGCCGTACGACTACCCTAATCCAATCTGCATCATATGCATAAGCAGGTAAATACTAATCAGCTACCGCACACTACGCCTTGACGGAGGTCAACAAACGTAGCACGAATACTAACTAGTCTTTATCTGAAATGACGGAGGGCTACGCAGGTTTTTCAGAAAACCCTGAGCGTAATGAACTTGATATCGTCGTAGAATCGAGTAATTTTGAAAAGGAGTGTTTTGAGGCTTTTCTTAGTTTCGCTAAAGGGGTCACTCCCGGTGAAGGGATCGTCGGCCCTTTCCTCATCGAATAAGGTGCAGGATATATCATATATACCGCTGTGCAAAGCAAAACACTAAAAGCGATCAAAAGACAAACCGCGTTTTGTAGCATCTGCCAGTTTCGCTAAAGGAGTCACTCCCGGTGAAGGGATCTCGGTCCTTTCCTCATCGAATAAGGTGCAGGATATATCATATATATCGCTGTGCAAAGCAAAACTGTAGCTACCCTTTTTATAAAGTTTTTGATTCTACAACATCTTTAGGTTTCTTTTCTTTTATTAATCTTATTAATAAAAATCCCATCAGCTTATGCTTCCTATGCATCACAGAAGAAACGAAAGCAGTAATATTTATATATCAGCATAAATATATAGTATAAGAATTCGTCTCAGGCAGTAATATGATCTCATCACAGAACATTGCAGCAGAAGAACATATATGAAATATTGGATATACTAGGACGTCCGTGTTTTTAATACGAGCCTGTATAAAACACGGATTCCACGGTCGCGACGAATAGCCAAACCCACATCCCAAGACCCCTACGAGAGCGGCAAGTAACACTGCCAATTCTAGGGTTAGGAGACCCGGTCTCGACTCCTCGAGATGGCCTCCCACTGGACCCTAGAACCCGGTTACTTGTGCTCCCCTCCTTGGGTCTACCTAATGCGGAAAAGTAAATAATATACACTGGTGACAGCAACCGCAACCTGGAAGTGCCCCAAATAAAAGAATATTACATTACAAATGAATTTTACATGAATGAAAATAAAAACACTCATCTCACATAAAACCCCCGGCTATTCTGATCGCGACGATCCAATATAACATATCACAGCAACACATAATATCTCATATCATCAACGTAAGTAAATATGCGCATCCCAATTGTCGTTGACATATAGCAACGAAACTGGCGATATCACATATTATACTTACGGTCACAGAAAAGAAAGTGTAAAACTACAATATTTGGAATCCACAATCACTTTAGACATCGTAAATCCGAAATATCACATATTCCGCATTTCATGCCTAACTCTATGAATTCCACATATTGTATCACATTCCAGATAAATAAACAGTATTAAACTTTTCGAACAGATAATCAAACATCCAAAATTTCCTAAACTGCTCAACACTTGAGCGGGGTTCAAATAATCCCAGAATATGTCACAGTACCGGTGATCCAGCCGTAGAAGGGTCAAGCCAACGTCTCACATGTGGCACGCCGTACTGCCCCAAACCCGAAGGTTCAAAAGGAAGTTCAAGACGGTCACATAATCGAGTTAAGGTTTGTTGTCTTCTAGAGGGTCCACCGCTTAACTTGTACAATTTTTCCGAAAGATTTAAACCCGAATAAATTTCAACACTTGAAAGTTTGCCGTACCGGGAAACAGTAAGTTAATGATATCCGTTCAAATAGTTTAACAGTTTCTAAATATCCGGAAAGAAATACGAATTTAAAATTTCCGATCGAGTCTACTATTACAAAACAAACCCCAGAATTTTAAACACCTGAAACAGATTAAAAATACCCAGAATAGTCAGCAAGTACCTACGGTTATTACCAAGAAGCCACGTGTCGCCAATCGACTGTTCCGCCGCGGAAGCGCCGCGCAAGCAAGCTTGCGCCGCGCTTCCGCGGCCGTTTGGTCGAATTAGGGGCTCAGGCTTCTTGGTAATTGTTAGAATTCCCTGCTGATTTTTTTACATATTTTTAATTCAGAAAAATCCTAAAATTTAAAAAATTTCCAGAGAGGGGTCTTTTTGCGTCGTTTCGGGTTCGATCGGAGTTTTAACTTCGTAAACACATCGCCTAATGCTCTAGCTAGGCTCTGATACCCCTGTAGGGTTCCTAGGCACTGTTGTAAAGGTTCATAAGGCATCAAATATGCCCGGATTAAATTTTAGACGTGCCGAACAACCCAAAGCCGGGATCTTTGCTAGATTATTAGGGTTTAACATGCAATAAGATAACTTTTATCTAAGTGTGAGGGATTACAACCTTTGTAGTCCGCTCCTTCACTTCACAAGCTCCGAGTAGAAGTCCCTTAGCCGCGATCCACGATCTCCCGGACTCATGAGAGGCTCCACGACTCGAACGATCCATGCTAGCTCGAAGTATTCCAAATCTCCGATGATCTACCTTGAAGTTGCTACGGCTCAAGCTTTCTCACTCTTAAAGAAGAGAACACACTAATCCCATGGGCTAGATGAGATGAGGATGAGAGAGTAGTAATTTTGCTTTCTTTTTATATCATTTTCTCATATTATTTCATCACTTAAGAAAATCTAGCAAGCTTTTCTTTCAAGAGAGAAGAAGAAGATAATGGAAAAAGAATAATGCTTTTTCTTTTGTGATGGATAGAATATAATCATATGATTGAATTGTAAACCATGGTCAAGGATGAGTGGCTAGGAATTTGTAGAGAAATAACTTGTGTTAGGGTTTAGTTGAGTTAAAGAAAATATCTTAAGAATGACAAAAGAAGAAACCTTCTAGAAGGTGCATGAAGCAACTAACCCAAATTAAACCCTAATCTCAATTAATCATCCTTAAACATGTTTAACAATTAATCATAACATGTCACAATAATATATATCACATATATATTATATATTTGCAACAAAATAAAATAATACAATTAACATATATCGCATATATATCAATGTATCATCCACTGAGAAAATGAAATAATAAAGCGAGCCATTATTAGATAATGTAATACAATATATCATATATATTATTATACATTAAATCATCGAATCAACACTTGAATCGATAATCCGGCTATATCGAATATTACCGACTAATATATCATATACCGATTCATCGAATCAACACTTGATCCGATGACCCGGTTCATAACAATATATCGCGAGAATATAATACGGTATCCCATATCGCATTATTCACGCTCCTGCGCATATCACATATGTGCCACTACTCTGTTTCGCCTGAGCCAAGAAACCTCTGTGTAGGACTCTAAAGAATCGTCAAGACGCCGGTAGCAGGTGATGATCATATCAAACACCCACAAGCTGCAAGCGGTCAGCTAAACGTAACAGCCACCCAGGTATTGAGCGATCAGAAGATCAACAAGCTAGCCTGTGCGTTCTCCTGTGAATCCAACCAGTAACACTCCCGTACAGTCCGGTCTGTTCGTCTGATATGTCGCATATCAAGTCTAGGGGTGGTATACGTCAGACCCCAGTAACCGATAAGTCGTGTCGATGTGTGGCTCATAACGGGTCGAGAAACTACTGGTAACACTTACCAGTATATCTCTATATCAGCCCTGGCCAGGGACTTCCAGTTATAGCCAATCGAACACAGCACAACATCAACTCCCTATACCGGGAGAGACGAATCCCCTCCTATCGCTCATTGCCTCCATGTGATTCGGGACTGTACCCAAAAGCCACCGCTTTGCACGCCCTCTTGGACGTGGTAAGGTGGAAATCAAAGCACAGTGGGAATCACACAAGACTCTATGACGATCTCGGGTCTACAGACTACCCTGTACCTGTGTCACCGGAGAACTGCCATCTGACGTGTGGTATATCACCATCTGGGAGTTCTCAGCGAGTCCGTCCAGTGTACCCAGTCTCCACTGAGCACCCGTACATTATCTTTGATGTCAAACACCGATGGATATGGGATCATCCATCGCCCATCATATGGGTCAAGATGCGTATACGCTAGTCTACTCTGGTGTATCGATGCCCTGTCTCGATATACCCTCGACTAGGAACAGTTATAGGATGTACTCATCGACTACCGCGGCCCCACTAGTATGATCTCATCATAGTCCCAGTAGTCGAGTACAGATCCTAAGGGCTTTATCAACATGTGAGAGTAAAACAGTAAACCAATACAAGTCAACATGTTTAGATAAAGTGAAACCAAATAGCATACTATCATGACGAGCAAGAAAGTCATCTCTATATATAACCAAGCATCCATTATAATATACATCATATGTACAACAATGGCCTCTAGGGCATATACATAACTAACAGATGTTTCCTTTTATGTCTCTCTTTTTCTCAAGTTCGCGGAGAAAGCCATCTCCCGAAATGAGCAATACCTGTCTTAGAATATGTCTTGATATCTTATAGGACCTAGCTCATAAATGAACTCCAAATCCAAACTTCTTAGACTGTATCGTCAACTGAATTTAATCAGTATCCTGCGTCATGCCTCCCTCAGTGTCAGCTTGGATCACCTGTCCAAACTACTGCCCCTCATCAGAGGGAAAACTAAAACTCTGACAGTTACTCTGACATCCAGGTCACCTTGGAAGCCTGGAATGATAATCGTCTCCCAAAAGAGGCTGTTGTTATCATATCCCTAGAACATCCACTTATGTTCTAAAACTGCTTCCGAATGTTTCTCCAGGATTGGATTAATATCTGAACTTATTGCATCTAGTGCAAAAAACAACACCTGGTGTGGTACTTGACATCTTGTGGTTGACTCAATTGCCTAAGCAAGTGATATGTCAATCATGCACATCCCTCTCCCTTTAGTCTGTAAGACACATTTAGAGTGGGTGACTCCATCACCTGCAGGTATACAACCGTGCCAGGAGTCGTCCATTCTAAAACACCTTTAGAATGCAGTCTAAGTACCCCGATTGGGAAGCTATCCAAATCCAGATCTAGTAACCAGAATGTCTGATATTATATCCAAGTCCTTTGTGGAGAAACCTCTGTGTGACAACCAAACTATAACCGATCGTAGTATAGGAATATCACTTCATACTATGTGTATGTCATCCAAATATCAGGACATCACACCCTACTTCCTTCTTAACAGATCCATCCCCTATTCTGATGAAGTCAAACCTATGACTGTCACAATAGAAATAGACGATCTATCTCCGCTATATCTGCTTTAGTCTATAAATAGACATAAGCCACTTGTCCACTATGCTTCCGCTGCTCCCACTGACTACGACAACCCTCTGGCAGAATAATATACACGTGCATTTCTAAAGCCAGTTCAGAACGACGCTATACTCATTCTCCTGCCGGGTCTCATAGCCTGGAACAACAGTAGTGTCAAGTCTGGGTAAACAAGAACCTCCCTGTCACCGTCTTTGAGCATACCGAAGTACCTCTCGAGTGCCTGAGGTTACCTACCATATCTGCGGAGTGGACAATGGAATGTCAATCCAGATTGAATCTTTAGGCCCTATTAAATTTACAGTAATCGTTTGCGGTTCTGGAATCACTTCCAGTTCTACCATACTCCCACTACTGTTTTCTGAAAAAGTCCATTTTACTAAAACTGTGGCGAGTCAAGAACAATATCACTATTGATCTTCCAGATGGTAGAAAGTCAACCCTCGCCATAGCCCGGGTCAACCCACAAACAACCATTACAGAAATGTTCCTTGAGTTATACAGAGTCTGGTTTTAAGCATAAGCCGGGCAACACCATATACCTTAACATCGTTAAGATATGAGCCATTCTATATCTAATATAGAAACAGAGCCACTAATTTAATTGGAACCAGATTCAAATCATGCAGCTGTCTCCAGTGCAAGTAAACTAAATGGAAGGAGGCCGATCAGCGTTACTCAACTTAGGAATGCATCCAAAACATGAGTAACCTGAAAGAGAAACAAGTTTCTCAAAACCATTACTATCAACTGAATACCGGATATAACTATCTACATCTTCGATCACCTTGATGAATCCTGATACTTGCAACACCCGGTTCTCTACTTTATTCTTATACCTATAACTTCTCAAAATTTGGACCTTGTGTTTCTATGAAACACTTGTTTAAAATCTAGAGAAGTCACAAGTAAACAGAATATAGTACGAGTACCAACCCCTATATCCTAATGAAAACTGGACAATATACAATGCTTTGTATAAGTCCCCTGAGTTGAATAACTCAAACCCTGTGCGCCGTAGGTTGAAAACTGTACTTATGGTTAAGAAGAATTACACCGCTGTTGAATGCTCCTTACCTAACCATCAACTGATATAGGTAAATGTCATGGACATAATTTCAAAAAGTTATATCTCACTTTATAAAAATAAACGTAAAGATATTTCAGTTTGAAATTGGTGCATAACAACAGATATTCAAAACCAAATATTTGCCGTCCGGCAAACAACCCAGGCGATTTCTGGATATAGTGCCCTCAAAGTCAATTATTGGATCGTAGGCACATGATTGCAATGATTGAGGGAGGACCTATACCGGTAGGACAGTCTTACTCGAGAGGTTTGTATACTATCTGGTTTGTCTTTATCATCGTGTACATGCTTTAGGTGACATTGTAGTTCACTATTACACGTTGATAGAGAATAGTATGCTTGCATGGTTTGTCTTTATCATCGTGTACTGCTTTAGGTGACCTTACAGGTCGCTATTACACGTTGATAGAGCCCTTAGGATTCTTTCTTGACTGCCAGCATTATGATGGCGATCATATACGTGGGAGCTGGGGTCTATAAGCACATCCTTAAAAGGTCCCTAGTCGTGGGAGTTTTCGAGACAGGGCATCGATACTCCAAAGTATACTAGTGTATACAGTCGAGACCCCGACGAGGGGCGGTGGCCGGTCTCACATGCCATTGGTGTCAATTGGTTCACCTAAGATGTATACAGGTGCTCATTGGGTTATGAGTACACAGGACAGGACTCGCCGGGAAAATGCTAGTTGGTATTATACCTGACGTCAGATAGCAGTTCCCTGGTGACATGTGTACAAGTTAGTTCATCGACCTGAAATCCTTATTTGTCTCGTGTGAGTTCCCACTGTGCTTCGATTACTACCCTACCACGACTCAAAAGAGTTGGGCAAACAGGTTTTAGTTGGGTACAGTCCCGAGCCACATGGAGGCAGTGAGCGGATCAGCAGGGGTTTCATCTCTCCCGGTATTGGGGGTGAGATCGCGCTGTGTCTAGGAGAGCCATTACACGAAGTCCTTGGCCAAGAAAGGAGATTTACTGGTAGGTATTCCAGTAGTATCTCAGGGTGTTCTGGGCTACACTCCGACATGACTTGTACCACATTTGGGGGTCTGACTTTTACCAACCCCCTAGGCTCGCCATGCTGTTAGGCTTACCTAGCACCTACTGAAGGGTTTGGAAGCATCACATGTCTCAAAATTAAATTTTTAAGGTGCTAAGTGAACATACAAAGAATCATCACTAGAAAATTAGGGTTTCTTAACATACACATCTTCACAAGTAGATAAAGCTAGGTTTTTTAGAGTACAACCTTTGTAGCTCCCTACGCTAGACTCCTTGGCTACTTGAGGGTTGGAAAACGTCCGCTTGAGAACCTCTAGGTCCACGATGATCCACCCGGAGTCCTCTTTGTCCAAGATTGAAACTTCACAAGATCAAGAGAAGAAATGGAAGCTAACACTCTTCACAACTGGGCAAGACTAGTGTAGAATGGTGTTGTGGTTGGTTTTCTCACTTCAAAATCCTAACTTGATAAGTATTTTGCTCACTTGAGAAATCTAGAGAGCAAAAGAGAAAGGAGGAAGAAGATGATGGCTTTTGAAAAAACAAGAGAATGATAATTTGTTATGAAAAATAGAAAATATAAGTATATATATATTTTCTACTCTTCATCTCAAACCATAGTTACATTATACGGATATTATTGCACTTGAGTTAAAACACAAAAGGAAGATTAGCTCATGGTTAAAATGTAGGTGAACAAGATTAGTTCAAAGAAGAGTGTAGAAGATAACCATGTATTAATCTTTTTCTTTTGTTTTGTTTTAAAACAAATACAATATATATCCATATATATAATTATAAGGTGTGAGTCTTATATTGCCACCATCTACTATATAATCAACCATGATAACCTTTATCTATGCATGTATGTGTGCATGCACATCCAATGTGCATGAATGAGAATGAATGCATACATGCATGCATAAAGACAAGAAAGGATTTCAAGTGAGAAACTAATGGTTAATGATAAATCAACACCTGATTTAGCAACCCGGTCATATCACATATGACCCAATCAAAAGCAAGCCGCCCGATTAATATACTGTATCTCATACGTGCATTTTAACCGGATCCATGCGCATATCGCATATGCCACCACAACTTTTCGCCTGGACTAGGTAACTCCTTTGTGGGACTCTTAGACTCGTCAATACTCCGGCAGTGGGTGATGATCATATCAAGCTCCACCAAGCCGCAAGCGGTCAGCTAAACGTAACGGCCATCCGGGTATTGAGCGATCAGAGGAAAACAAGCGAACCTGTTACAACTCCCGTCGAGCCAACCGGCAACACTACCGTATAGTCCGGTCTCTTCGTCAGATATACTGCATATCGAGTCTAGGGATGGTAACGTCGACCCCAATAACTCAATAAGTCATGCCGATGAATGGTCTATAACAGATTGAGAAACTACTGATAACATTTATCAGCAAATCCCAACAGCCCTGGCCAGGGACTTACTGATATATCCAGTCGAGCACAGCACAGTATCAACTCCCAATACCGGGAGAGACAAAACTACTCCTATCGCTCATCGCCTTCGTGTTTCTCGGGACTGTACCCAACGGCCACCTGTTTGCACGACTCAGTAGAGCCGTGGTAGGGTGGTAATCAAAGTACAGTGGGAGAACACACAAGACTCTATGACGATCTCGGGTCTACAGACTAACCTGTACCAGTGTCACCTGAGAACTGCTATCCGACGATAGATATAATTCCATATAAGAGTTCTCGGCGAGTCCGTCCAGTGTACCCGGTCACCACTGAGCACCCGTATACGATCTCGATGTCAAACATCGATGAATGTGGGAACATCCATCGCCCATCATATGGGTCTAGTATCATATACGCTAGTCTACTCTGGTATATCGATGCCCTGTCTCGATACACCTACGACTAGGGACATTCCAGGATATGCTTATAAACTACAGATGTCCCACTAGTATGATCTCCATCATAATCACAGTAGTCAAGCCTATATCTTCACGGCTTTATTAACATGTATGAATGAATAAAAGCATGATCAAATCAACATGTCAGATAAAGATGAACCAGATAGCATACTATCATGTCGAGCAAGAATGTATACTGAATATATATATATATATATATATATATATATATATATATACATGTCTAAATACATCCACTATCACATAATGGCCTCTAGGGCATACATATATCCAACAATCTCCCACTTGCACTAAGGCCAGTTATTGGCGTTTCTTATACCCAACATCTTAAAAAGTCGCTCATGCTGCGGCTGAGGGAGGGCCTTGGTGAGTGGATCCGCGGCTTTATTCTTTGTGTCTACTCTCTTAATCTCGATCTCGCGGCGATCTACAATCTCCCGGATCAAATGAAAGCGCCTCAGGTTGTGTCTGGACCGCTGATGGGACCTGGGCTCCTTGGCTAACGCCATAGCCCCATTATTATCACAATACAATGGTATTGGATCAATAATGGTTGGAACTACTCGTAGCTCCGAGACGAACTTCCTCATCCAGACGGCTTCCTTGGCGGCATCATTTGCAGCAATGTACTCAGCCTCCATCGTAGAGTCTGCAACGGTATCCTGTTTGGAACTCTTCCAACTTACCGCCCCTCCATTGAGGGTAAATACAAACCCAGAGATAGATTTGTTGTCGTCCTTATCGCTCTGGAAGCTCGAATCGGTAAAGGCCTTCATTTGAAGATCTCCATTACCATACACCAAGAACAATTCTTTAGTCCTTCGCAAGTACTTAAGAATGTTCTTCACAGCTATCCAGTGATTCTCCCGTGGGTTGGATTGATACCTGCTTACGACACTAAGTGCATAAGCTACATCTGGGTGTGTACATAACATCACATACATTATAGATCCTACTGCCGAAGCATAGGGTATAATGCTCATGCGAGCTCTCTCTTCATCGGTCATTGGGCAAGAATCCTTGGAGAGAGTGACCCCATGGCAAGCGGGTAAGGCACCCCGCTTGGAGTCTTCCATACTAAACCTTTTTAAGATGGTGTTTGTCATGACCCGAAAGAGCACGTGACTGGCCCTTGAACCATATGAAGTCTATAGGACTCCATCTGATCCAAGTAAGCCAAAAGCCCAGAAATCTAAAACCATTTTAAGAGTAAGTAAAGAAAACTAGTTTAAAGAAGTGAAGGAAAACATGTTGAAGTCAAGGTTTTTAAATAACTAAGCCAAAAATGCATTTAAAAATGTCAAGTCTTTTCTAAAAATTTTGGCAGAGCTTCTTTTGTAAATACTGGCCCCGAACGGGGTACAACAAGAATAATATATGTATGCAATGATAAAAGGCATCCCCAAGCGGGAGCTAGCTCTTCGTCAAACGACGGTCATAACCACGCAATCAATAATAATATACAACGCCGAAGGGCGAGGATCAAAACTCAAATAACATGAAAACCGTAACACTGCTAAGCGCGACTCTAAGGTCGAAAAATACAATACAAATGTCTAAGCTCGAAACAATATACAAGGTTTGGTTGATGGAATTCTAGATACAAAGAATAATACAAGTACAATGGTGATTCTTGATGCAAAGAACCCACGTACCAAATGCAATTCATCCGCAAGGAAGCAATGTGCCAGAAATGCCGCAAAGGAACCTGTACGGCAGAACCTGCAAGAACTGTGGCACAACGGGGGTGAGTTGCCAACTCGTGAATAGAGAATATCTACAAGCAGAAACCGAAAGCAAGACATAATCCTAGGTCAATACGATCAGTATAAGAATCCTCAATATAACAAGCAGCCTATAACAAGGCTAGGGTAAATATCTAACCCGAGTGTAATCTCATGTGCCTGTGTCAGTGCCTCAGGTAGCAATATATCATGTGAATGAGATATGAATGCATGAAAACAGAATACATATATATGAAGAAACTGTTTTCATAACTTAGTGAGATTTACTTTGTATTTTTAAAAAGAGGTATCATAATGAAATCAGCATAAGACTGTGCCTAGCATCGGCACAAAACGAAATCCCAATATCTCGATATCCCAAGTCTCAACCACAAAATCTAGGGCGCCGTCAGTCCAGACCGGCCCCTACCATCCATCTCAAGACCACGACGGTATCCTCCGGATATCCGACGCGTCGGGTAAAATCACCGGTAGGTAGTGCTCCCCTGCCAGGCTCAATGTCATCACCACATTCATCTTGCCCTGGGGTACCGCACCGGGTCCACCATGTACCCGAAACGGTTCATCCGTCTCCTCGAATCGGGTTTCCAAATCCATCAGCAAACTCAAGGTGGACGACTCATACATCATGGGAAAACCGCACTTTTTATTTTAAAAGAGAGAATATGTTTATTTGTGTTTTTGCGGTTTTCCTCCAAATCCAGAAAATCTCATGGAAATCCAAATCCAAAACCTCAATAGCACGTAAAATAGTGAATGTAAGCATTAGAATCCATGAATGCGGCATAACAATGAATAACAGTATGCATGAAGTAGCAGGTAATAACTACAATGTCTAAACTATTAGCTAATAGGCTATGTCAAGCAATAATATTTTCTAAGGTGTACGTGACATGGCAATTACCGATGAAGATGTGTGTGAGCCGGCAAGTAAGTGTACGTGGTACATACGCATCATAGGTAATGGTGCTGGTGTCCTATCAGCATGATATTAATAATGGAGTATGAAACATAATATAAGAATGCGATGCAAAGCGAACCACAAAAATGAGTAGGAGCTGAAACTAGACGTAACTAAAACTAATCTGCATTAATCTAATATAAGTCCTACAAATGGTGCATTTTGAAATAACACGAATCATGGGGTTTTGAAAATAGGGGCTACGGTGTTTTTATGAAAAGATACGCCTTTGAAATATCCGTAGATCCCTTGACCTGTCTTTTAAAATACCCACGACCCGCTAGTTTTGAAATAGGTAAGAGTCTAATCTAATCTAACAACTACACTAAACTATACGGCTGAACTAACAAGCTGAGCTACAGGTAAGGAAACCGCCTAACATCTCAGTCGATATAATAGATATAATAGTCGGTGATTCCGCCTCAATAGTATCGCGTACGATACAGTATATCATATGACATCCTCAAGTCATGAGTGCGGATCTATCATCAATGTAAAGCTCATACGGTAAATCGTCGTACGACATCCCAATAGCTGGGTACGGTTTAATATCACCCTATCTCATCATATTTCAGGTATCACTTATCATCATATCATATAATCTGGGGTACTGATCTAAGTCTAGTACAACTGATACCATCAAGATCCTGCGTGTGCAAGCACACGTCCCAAGGCCCGCTAGAGATCACGTATCGTGTCCCTAAATACGAATCACATCAAATCACCGATCTCACGGCACCGTGCCCAACATCATCGACTCATCTCCAATGTCATCCAATATCATCAAACACAGTGCAAGTATAATGAATATGCAAGGATGTGCGTGTAGGTGTAAATCTACTCTAGGGTTCGTGACTATGAACTACACTAGTCACTTCTAACCCTACACTATCCATACTACACCTAGCTATCATATATATATATATATACTACGGACTGCGGGGGTGCTATACGCCATCCACCCGACTTCCCCCTGTAGATAAAATCTACTCACCTGTGTCTTTATCTTTTGATGCCACCACGCGTTTGCTTGTCATCCCGAAGTCTTCATGTTGTACCTACACATCAAAGTGTCGTATATGCGCATTAAAACCAATCAAAGCTAAAATGGCACACGAAATCCAAAACGATACGATAAGGGGCCTATAGGTTAGAACCTATGGCACGCCTTCAAAACCATCAATAAATCCTCTATATCGTCGTATAAACGCCAAATAGTCGAGGTAAATCACAAGACACAATTTCAGAATTAAAAATACGGAATACGGAAACACGAATCCAAAACAGCAACTTAGGAAATATGTCCCAGATTTCACCCTAGGTCAATTTATACAAATCTATATATACCAGGGGTCTAACATAAACATATAGGAGCTACAGAACCAATACGAGGCAAAATGGTGGGACCCAGGCCGCAATTTGCGGCCAAATTGGATAAATTGGCGTCCGGGTAAGGGATTTAGGGGCTGGGGTCTTGGTGGTAGCTTCCTGGGTTCCTGCACATGTCACTGTCCACTCAATTTTATTTTAGGATGTCTAGGGTGATAGCAGATTCAATATACCCTTCACAGATTCCACAAATTTTCCGATATCGGTTTCTAAATCCGTATTTCGAGTTTCAACTCCCAGGTTAGGGTCTCAATTCATACACTAAGGTGTTTATATAAGCTCAACTGAGCTAAATTTCACACAACAACCCAGGTGCCCCTCAAACCCTAACTAGGTTATCTTTAACTCCACAAAAACAACAATATCGGTTCTAAACTAAACATGGGGTAAAGGAAACGCTAAAACTAAGTTAATGATCCAGAAATTACCTCATTTGGCAACTCAAGAATTTTTCTTGAGTTGCCCCTAGTGGCCAAAATCCATGCTTTCTTGGTCCGACGTGTTTGTCTCGAGATCGTGCACATTTTTAGTGAAGAGAAGATAGGGTTTTGGAGTTGTTTTAGAGGTGAAGTGAGGAGTTGAAGAGGGGAGGGAGATGGAGGAGGGGCAGCAGCAGGAGAGGGGAGAAGAGGGAGGGAATTGAAGGGGAGAAAATGGCTAAGTCTAGTCAATGAAGCCCATACCTCTCTCTCTCTCACCAACTACCCATTTCTTTATTCTTTTCCTTTTCTTTTTCCTTTTAAAACCCTTCTCACTCAAATAGTACTCCCAAAACAAACCATGGCAAGAAAATGCACAAGTGAGATTAAAAGTGACATGTGCATGTTTTGCACAAAATGCCAAAAATCCGATTAGAAATTTTTTAATCGCGATTAGCACTAAATTAGCATATAAATGATCATAAAAATCTAAAAATGTCATAATTCCAATAATTACCCAATTTTAGAATTTTCCATAATTTTTCTCAAATTTTTTTTCCTATTTGTTTGTATTTAATAATACCAAAATATTAAAATATTCAACAAAATAATATTAAATTATAAAAATTCCCAAAATTAATATTTTATCTTTTTTTTTGAAATGTTACAATCTACCCCACTTAAAGAAATTCGGTCCCCGAATTTAAATTTAAACCCCCAATACAAAAACATTTCAGTAAAAATCCTATTTGTCGGGGCTCCGAAACATCAATTCGTAGTGAATATCATAAAAATGTACTGCTCTACTAGAAATCAATCCCCAAAAATGCGTATATAAGAATATCCTGTGCGTCTGGTGCGCAAGGAATCAAAATCCATATATGTGTCAAACAGGTATACAAAACAACATCTAAGTGCATCGGGTGTGCACGAAACATCTGTCGTAGGCAACGTGTGTGCCTGACAGTAAAAAAAAATCAGGTGCATGTGACATGCACGAAGAATCCCGATTTAGTGCATCTGGCGTGCACCAAAATCGTATATCAAAACACTAAAGGTGCATGAAAACTATGCTGGAAGTGTAAATCAAATCACTGTATAGGAAAGGCGTGAAATCACAATCAATACCTCGAATGTAATAAATTATGCGCAAAATATAAATATCCAGTGGGTGCATGAAACAATATCATGAAACTCAGTCATCAAAACTAAATCATGCAATAGAACGCTTAAAATACCAAAATCTAAGATGACGGATACGTGATAATCGAATCACAAAATCACAAATCATAAGTACCGTCGTCGGTAGTTCCTCCTTCAAGGTTGGGAAGGAGTCGGTGCATCCACTGCTAGCAGCGCAAGATATCTACTTGCCTCTTGCTCACGTTCTGGCGTCCTCTGACTCTGAGTTCTTATCTTTTCTGCGGATTACCTATCTCGAAATCAATCGGCTCATCGGCCCTGTCAGGTGTGCTAACGGGGAAGATTCCGTTCTGGCACTTCTCTGGTCGCCTCTCGGTCATTCCTCACGACCACTCATAAAGCAGCTTATCACTGGCGTCGGCCTCTGGCTCTCTGAATGCACATCACACATCTGATCCTGGGTGCAACATCATTGCAGCAATGTCCTGGAAGGAATCCTGCTCAAGGTCTCTTCCGATCTTGCCTATGCCGAACTGTACGAAGGCTGGCTCTCTTGCATAATCTCTTTTTGTTCAATGGACATCTGTGTCCTCGGCACAACATTTCTCGAAATCTGGTTGCATCCCAATGCCTCTGTAAGCATATCTGACCTTTGGTCTCGACGGGAAGCAATGACAGCTCGTCAGCGTCTCGCCCGAACCTCTGGTTCCACCTGTCTCTATCGTCGTCCACTATGACGTCACGCCATGCTATCTATGCTCTGCCCTGTTCTCGGCCACGGTCAATCTGAAGTCTCTCGCATGGACTCGAAATTGCGTACTCTGTAGCTTCATCATTCTGTAGAAGATGTCAGGCCGAACAGGTCCTCGGGAACACGTCCCAACCCTCGGAGGAATACTCAAAACTCGTCCGTCCTTGATCGATTCGCAACGCATCTGGGTAAGTTCCTTTATCCGAATCTGGTCAACTACCTCGTCGACAATGCCGAACTCTGGCCTGCTGGGTGTGCGCAATCATGACCACTCCTGGGTCTAGGTCTTCTCGTATCGTATTCCGGAAAGGTCCTGTCGAGGTTTCTTTCTCAAATCTCATTTCCTGCCGTATTTCCCGGAAGTCATCATCCATTGCTGAAGCTAATTCTTATTCCGGAATGGCTGCATACTTATCGCGCCTCCTTCTGGAAGATATATCCATATGCAACGCCTCTGGGTGCGTATCACATCTCTGATGTCAGCGGAGTGGGACGTCATCTCGTCGAAATCTCTTGCGAACTCTTTTATTCATTTTACTTCAATGTCGACTGATTTGGACTCGGCTCATCGTGGCTGCATGGACTGTGCTCCAACGGCTATACTCGTATCTGGAGTCTCCCAAGCAAGCATCCCATCACATGATATCCGAATGACGTCGAACATTCGATCGACTCGTCAGAACCTTATAATCCCCCAAGAGATCAACATCTTGAGTACAGTTTAATAGTATCGAGTACATGCCACAGCGTCCGTGGTCCAGCCGTAGAAGGGCAAACCCAAGCCTCACTAATGGCGCCGTGGAACTGCCGCAAACCCTAAGGTTCAAAGGCTTTCACACGGTCATTAAGTCGAGTTAGGGTTTCATTCTTCTAGAGGGTCCATAGAATCACATGCATGTCTTTCCGTGTACTTTAAACTTGGAAAATGGGCTCCTGACATTCGATCGTCTCTATCGACTCTCAACGAATCTGCATGAAGTCGTCTTTAGCTGGAAACAATCTATCTGATGACCTCGCATCGGTAACCGAACGAACCACATGTCCTAGTCATTAGTCCTCAGGTGACTAGCGACCGCCCATCATATCTCTAGGTATAAGCTCATGCTGCAGTAGTTCCAACCATCTGGGTGATATCTCGTCATTGCCGCAACAACTGGCTCATTCACCTGTACGCCGAACAGCGCCTCAATCCTCCAGGAAAGGCAATACATTGGCGGTCATCTCTGAATCGGTCTGCTCTAGATCTGAGTAAGACTCTCCTCACTGGAAATCTTCAACTCAACTGGGCCTGCTCCGGCGCATAAATCGGATGAATCACCTTCGTCTCTCAAATCGGGTAGACTAGCTATCATCTTTCTTATATCTGCCTGGAAGCTCCGACAATCTCAGCTCGTAAGCTTCGGAAGCGACATCCTGTCAATCTCAGTAACCGCCGGTCCATCTGTCTGCACGGTAGGCGACATCATAATCTCTGAGGTATGCTGTACATCAACAATCCTTTCTCAACTGGCGGCTCTAACAATGGCCGGATCATCCGGTGCAAAACCAAGCACTCGCCTCTACTAGAGGCCACAATCATCAATACCAACTCGAGACGTTCCCATGTCACCAGAAAACACAATGGTCATCCCTCGTACCAAACGAGCTCGCACTGACCGTAACTCTAGCAGCAGCCCAACTGCGCTCAAACATGGCGACATGAACCTCAATCGAGTATCGAAGGGAGTAGATCAAAGGAAGAAAGAGAACAACAAATCCAGAGTGGATACATGATCATAAGAAGGAACAACATCAATAAAGGTATGATCATGAAACTAATAGAATCGAGGATCTCAAATGGATGTATAATCATGGATATGAAGAGAATCACTGATCTCGAAAATATATACATCCTAAGGTTCCTTAAGCGGAGTGGCGTGTCGTAAGTATGCCGCGGAACATACCCACGGTACGTCACTCTACTTTAGTCACCTATTCCATAAACCAAGGGTCATCCTACGCGACGAAAGTTCGGGTCTAATACCCCCCGACTAAGTCTAAGTTCCGTAAGGTCAAGCCTAAGTTCCGTATATATATAAACGCCCTAGGCTCCACATAGTCAAACTTAGACTCGAACCAAGGTCAACCTAGCGCTCTGATACCAACTTTGTCACGACCCGAAAGAGCACGTGACTGGCCCTTGAACCATATGAAGTCTATAGGACTCCATCTGATCCAAGTAAGCCAAAAGCCCAGAAATCTAAAACCATTTTAAGAGTAAGTAAAGAAAACTAGTTTAAAGAAGTGAAGGAAAACATGTTGAAGTCAAGGTTTTTAAATAACTAAGCCAAAAATGCATTTAAAAATGTCAAGTCTTTTCTAAAAATTTCGGAAGAGTTTCTTTTGTAAATACTGGCCCCGAACGGGGTACAACAAGAATAATATATGTATGCAATGATAAAAGGCATCCCCAAGCGGGAGCTAGCTCTTCGTCAAACGACGGTCATAACCACGCAAGCAATAATAATATACAACGCCGAAGGGCGAGGATCAAAACTCAAATAACATGAAAACCGTAACACTGCTAAGCGCGACTCCAAGGTCGAAAAATACAATACAAATGTCTAAGCCCGAAACAATATACAAGGTTTGGTTGATGGAATTCTAGATACAAAGAATAATACAAGTACAATGGTGATTCTTGATGCAAAGAACCCACCTACCAAATGCAATTCATCCGCAAGGAAGCAATGTGCCAGAAATGCCGCAAAGGAACCTGTATGGCAGAACCTGCAAGAACTGTGGCACAACGGGGGTGAGTTGCCAACTCGTGAATAGAGAATATCTACAAGCAGAAACCGAAAGCAAGACATAATCCTAGGTCAATACGATCAGTATAAGAATCCTCAATATAACAAGCAGCCTATAACAAGGCTAGGGTAAATATCTAACCCGAGTGTAATCTCATGTGCCTGTGTCAGTGCCTCAGGTAGCAATATATCATGTGAATGAGATATGAATGCATGAAAACAGAATACATGTACATGAAAAAACTGTTTTCATAACTTAGTGAGATTTACTTTGTATTTTTAAAATGAGGTATCATAATGAAATCAGCATAAGACTGTGCCTAGCATCGGCACAAAAAGAAATCCCAATATCTCGATATCCCAAGTCTCAACCACAAAATCTAGGGCGCCGTCAGTCCAGACTGGCCCCTACCATCCATCTCAAGACCACGACGGTATCCTCCGGATATCCGACGCGTCGGGTAAAATCACCGGTAGGTAGTGCTCCCCTGCCAGGCTCAACGTCATCACTACATTCATCTTTCCCCGGGGTACCGCACCGGGTCCACCATGTACCCGAAACGGTTCATCCGTCTCCTCGAATCGGGTTTCCAAATCCATCAGCAAACACATGGTGGACGACTCATACATCATGGGAAAACCGCACTTTTTATTTTAAAAGAGAGAATATGTTTATTTGTGTTTTTGCGGTTTTCCTCCAAATCCAGAAAATCTCATGGAAATCCAAATCCAAAACCTCAATAGCACGTAAAATAGTGAATGTATGCATGAGAATCCATGAATGCGGCATAACAATGAATAACAGTATGCATGAAGTAGCAGGTAATAACTACAATGTCTAAACTATTAGCTAATAGGCTATGTCAAGCAATAATATTTTCTAAGGTGTACGTGACATGGCAATTACCGATGAAGATGTGTGTGAGCCGGCAAGTAAGTGTACGTGGTACATACGCATCATCGGTAATGGTGCTGGTGTCCTATCAGCATGATATTAATAATGGAGTATGAAACATAATATAAGAATGCGATGCAAAGCGAACCACAAAAATGAGTGGGAGCTGAAACTAGACTAACTAAAACTAATCTGCATTAATCTAATATAAGTCCTACAAATGGTGCATTTTGAAATAACACGAATCATGGGGTTTTGAAAATAGGGGCTACGGTGTTTTTATGAAAAGATACGCCTTTGAAATATCCGTAGATCCCTTGACCTGTCTTTTAAAATACCCACGACCCGCTAGTTTTGAAATAGGTAAGAGTCTAATCTAATCTAACAACTACACTAAACTATACGGCTGAACTAACAAGCTGAGCTACAGGTAAGGAAACCGCCTAACATCTGAGTCGATATAATAGATATAATAGTCGGTGATTCCGCCTCAATAGTATCGCGTACGATACAGTATATCATATGACATCCTCAAGTCATGAGTGCGGATCTATCATCAATGTAAAGCTCATACGGTAAATCGTCGTACGGCATCCCAATAACTGGGTACGGTTTAATATCACCCTATCTCATCACATTTCAGGTATCACTTATCATATCATATAATCTGGGATACTGATCTAAGTCTAGTACAACTGATACCATCAAGATCCTGCGTGTGCAAGCACACGTCCCAAGGCCCGCTAGAGATCACGTATCGTGTCCCCAAATACGAATCACATCAAATCACCGATCTCACGGCACCGTGCCCAACATCATCGACTCATCTCCAATGTCATCCAATATCATCAAACACAGTGCAAGTATAATGAATATGCAAGGATGTGCGTGTAGGTGTAAATCTACTCTAGGGTTCGCGACTATGAACTACACTAGTCACTTCTAACCTTACACTATCCATAGTACACCTAGCTATCATATATATATATATATATATACTACGGACTGCGGGGGTGCTATACGCCATCCACCCGACTTCCCCCGGTAGATAAAATCTTCTCACCTGTGTCTTTATCTTTCGATGTCACCACGCGTTTGCTTGTCATCCCGAAGTCTTCATGTTGTACCTACACATCAAAGTGTCGAATATGCGCATTAAAACCAATCAAAGCTAAAACGGCACACGAAATCCAAAACGATACGATAAGGGGCCTATAGGTTAGAACCTATGGCACGCCTTCAAAACCATCAATAAATCCTCTATATCGTCGTATAAACGCCAAATAGTCGAGGTAAATCACAAGACACAATTTCAGAATTAAAAATACGGAATACGGAAACACGAATCCAAAACAGCAACTTAGGAAATATGTCCCAGATTTCACCCTAGGTCAATTTATACAAATCTATATATACCAGGGGTCTAACATAAACATGTAGGAGCTACAGAACCAATACGAGGCAAAATGGTGGGACCCAGGCCGCAATTTGCGGCCAAATAGGATAAATTGGCGACCGGGTAAAGGATTTAGGGGCTGGGGTCTTGGTGGTAGCTTCCTAGGTGCCTGCACATGTCACTGTCCACTCAATTTTATTTTAGGATGTCTAGGGTGATAGCAGATTCAATATACCCTTCACAGATTCCACAAATTTTCCGATATCGGTTTCTAAATCCGTATTTCGGGTTTCAACTCCCAAGTTAGGGTCTCAATTCATACACTAAGGTGTTTATATAAGCTCAACTGAGCTCAATTTCACACAACAACACAGGTGTCCCTCAAACCCTAACTAGGTTATCTTTAACTCCATAAAAACAACAATATCGGTTCTAAACTAAACATGGGGTAAAGGAAAAGCTAAAACTAAGGTAATGATCCAGAAATTACCTCATTTGGCAACTCAAGAATTTTTCTTGAGTTGCCCCTAGTGGCCAAAATCCATGCTTTCTTGGTCCGACGTGTTTGTCTCGAGATCGTGCACATTTTTAGTGAAGAGAAGATAGGGTTTTGGAGTTGTTTTAGAGGTGAAGTGAGGAGTTGAAGAGGGGAGGGAGATGGAGGAGGGGCAGCAGCAGGAGAGGGGAGAAGAAGGAGGGAAATGAAGGGGAGAAAATGGCTAAGTCTAGTCAATGAAGCCCATACCTCTCTCTCTCTCACCAACTACCCATTTCTTTATTCTTTTCCTTTTCCTTTTCCTTTTAAAACCCTTCTCACTCAAATAGTACTCCCAAAACAAACCATGGCAAGAAAATGCACAAGTGAGATTAAAAGTGACATGTGCATGTTTTGCACAAAACGCCAAAAATCCGATTAGAAATTTTTTAATCGCGATTAGCACTAAATTAGCATATAAATGATTATAAAAATCTAAAAATGCCATAATTCCAATAATTACCCAATTTTAGAATTTTCCATAATTTTTCTCAAAATTTTTTTCTTATTTGTTTGTATTTAATAATACCAAAATATTAAAATATTCAATAAAATAATATTAAATTATAAAAATTCCCAAAATTAATATTTTATCTTTTTTTTTTGAAATGTTACAGTGTTGATGTACCTGGTTTGGGACAATCCTGATCAGTAGAAAATACTGTATCTTTTAACCGGCAATTTCCCTATCATTTGCACTCATTTAGAAGTGTACGGTATTCATATTTCACATATTAGCAAATCAGTCGTTAAATATCAGATTGCATGTGTTAGACTCTAAAACCGGCACTATAAAGGAAATTGACTGCATTTCATGGCATCGCATCATCCCTATATTGTGCAACACTTGTTTCAAGAATTGTGCAGGGAATTGCAGGATCAAATTGAGCTGATAAATTACACCAACCCCAAGTTTTGAGATCTAGTAGCAATCCAAAAGGCAAAATACAATTCAACATATCAGATAAAGCTCCATATGACATCCCAAAGCAGAACCAGAAGACACAAGTCACAAGAAGCCAACTTGGCCGCGGAACCGCGGCCGGAGCCGGCTTGCACCGCGGTTCCGCGGCATCTCTGCCACGTCAGCCTTCCATTTTTTGCACAAAATTCCTCTATCAGGGCCCACATTCAGTTCATGTGCTTCAAGTTCCAGAAGACTCCAGAGGCTTCTGCCAGATCAGCAAATTAGGGTTTCTAAGCTTAATTAATCCTAGCTTAAAGCCTAAGCTAGCTCCTAACAAACTAATTCTAGAAGCTCCTCAACAAACTTTTGGAGGGAATTGTAATTTCAAACCTAGAGCTAGGGTTTGGGAAGTCTATAAATAGAAGCCTAGACCTAGGGTTAGAGAGGATCATGATATACTTGGATCCATAATCCAATACTTAGATACTTAGAAAAATCTCCATTCTTTACCTCTTTCTTCATCTTCTTCTTCCATAAGTCTAGTGACAAGACTTGTGTGAAACCCTAACCCTAATTCCAATCAAAAGCCAAGATCCCGAGTACCAAATTAAGCAAGAAGCCCTTCAACCTTTTATGAGCGGAGCTAATCTTCAACAGAGCAAGTGGTCCAAGCCGATCCACGACTCACGGAGAAAAGCGAAGCCAATTCAAAAATCGAGTTCTTCCTCTTGTAGTTCTTGAGCGTCTGTAATGAAATTGTTGATATAAATAAAAGGTGAAATTCTTTTATCTTGTTTTCTTTAAATTCTTGCATCATGATTCGATCTCAATTTATAGTTGTAGTTCTTGTTGTGATGTTTGAGTAATACTCCGCTCGTCGAGGAGTCGAGACGATAAATAGAATGATGATGTAACATATCTTAAAATGATTCTTGATTCTTATGAGTTTTGTAAACCCTATCAAGTTCAAGAACCGACGACCTAATTTCGCTGCGATGCTTTCTTGATTGATATCGCTCGAAATTGGGGAGTTATGATCGTTTCTTGAAATTGCTAGAGGCTAGAATGTGAATGATATCGACGAAAGAACAAGGGTTAAATGATGAAACCCTAGTTTCACGAGAAAGCCTTAACTCTCGTCGATCATCATCAATCTAGTATCAATTCTTCGAAGGACAAGAACACGATATCGTGAGATTACATCACGTTTATAGATCCGATCGATTCCTACGAGCCTCATTTAGATTCTTGACATATGGTTGGAAATATCATCGAAACCCAATTCTCGATTGTGCATCATTTTCTTGATTCTTGATTAGACTTGTGACACTTGAATCAATTGATAAAATCTTGAATCATGTTTTCTTTTCTTTTCGATTAACTTTTCAATTCAAACAAATCAAACAAAGAAACGAATCGCACAATCCCTGTGGACGATCCGCACTCACTTACAATCTACATCCGACACCGTAGTTGATTGCGGTCAAATATAATTCTTTGATTGTGAATTTTATTCATTTTCTAAATATCGACACAAAGAAATTTATTCGTTTCATTCGAGTTACATACGACACAATCTTGAATTTTTAGGATCAATCAAATGGCTCCGTTGCCAGGGATTACGCGCTAATTCGTTTTATATTGAAATTTGAATTGAAAGATTTATTCCATTGTTATTTTGAGATCAAAATTTGCGCAAAAATCTAAACAAACAATTTGTTGTGGTTTATTGCAAGGAGATCTGGAGCTTGCTGTGAAATTGGAAAATTTTTTGGAGAATTCCAGAGGACTCAGGAAGTGAACCCTAGCTTGCTGGTGAAATTTTGTGCAGAGATGGCTTTATTCAACCACGGAAGCGCGGTCTAAGGAGGCAATTGCGGCGGAACCGCGGTGGGCTTGAAGGTTCACTGCACGATAATTTCCTCAGGTAACTTCTAGCTTTCTTCTCTTCTCCTCTCTCTGCTCCAACTAACAAATTTCTGCAGGATTCTTTGCAAATAATCGCAGCGCGCAAATTGCAAGATTAAATTTGTGTGTGTTTTTGTTTCTTGGTTGTATACATTCTAAATACGGATATTAAGGGGCACGGCCAAATCCAAATTAGGTGGGGAGTTCATTACCCTTCCTAGGCCCCGAAAATCACAAAACTTGCATCCGCATTTACCCCAATTAACTAAAAAAAGATCTAGAGATGACTCTAAGGACCGTCGCGCTCACTTAGGACAGAAGAAGGCTGTGGGTAATTCATTGCTTATCCGCGTTTCTCTTGTGGTGTCTAGGCAAGTGTGTCGAAGGCTAGTGGTTACTTAATTAGGCCCACTACTTACGTAGTGGAGAACCTCCCACTTACCTGGCACTTACCTGGCCACAGAAGAGACAAAGAGGTAGTGGAGGATTTTATCCTGCGTCTTGTTTTCTGGCAGTTAGGAGCGGTCTAGAGATCTGACCTAGGCGACCAATAGAATTAGGGTTTGTGTGCTGCATTTGTTGTGTCGCATCATTTTTTCAAAAATCCGTATCTTTTTCAAAGAAAACACCGCATTCATTCATTACCCCTAATTATAAGCCACGCTGCCACTTGTACTAACCCTTTTTAGTACAAGATAGGCTGGACACAGGATCCTATTCCCCTTTTAGTCCGCGTACCCTTTATCGACTCCGAAGTCGATATTTCTCCATTTACTTCTTCTTCACCCACTACCACACCCACATCGATGGATCCACCTCCATCGAACTTCTTTAACCCTAATCTGCCGCCGTCCGTTGGTGCGCAGAATCACCCCGCATCTCTCTCCAAGAGAGCTGCTATCCACTGCGAGGTCCTCTTTCGACCTGCTTATCCATTCCACCAGCCAACGGGGATAATTTTGAAATTAAACCGCAATACATCAACCTTTTACCCAAATTCCACGGACTCGAGACTGAGGACGCTTACGTTTTCATTACGAAATTTGAAAACGTATGCGCAATGATGGGTACGTCACAACTCTCTGTGGATGCTATGCGTCTACGACTTCTTCCATTTACATTGTGCGATATAGCCGAGAAGTGGCTATATAACACCACCGCACACTCAATCACGAATTGGGAAGAATTCGTAGCGGCATTCCTTAAGAAATTTTACCCAATGCAAAAGACAGCTCGAATCCGTTGCGAACTGAATCAATTTACCCAGCTCCCTACTGAACCATTCTCTAAATGCTTTGAACGTTTCAAGGATCTATTGGTTTAATGTCCTCATCACGGCATCCCGAGATGGGATCTTTGCCAAATCATATATGAGGGCATTAACCCAAACACTAAATAGAACCTTGAAAACATGTGTCTGTAGGGTTGCTAGGCATGCGCACAAGGGTCTACGAGGCATCAACCATGCCCGATTCAAAATTTAGCCATGCCGAACAACCCGAATACGGATCTTTAAACTAGAGATTAGCTGAAAACTAACATGTTAACAACTTTACAACTAAGTGAGAGGGATTACAACCTTTGTAGATCCGGTCCTTCACTTCATATGCTCCGTGTTGTGGTCCCTCCGCTGTGATCATCGGGTTCCGGACTCTCGAGAGGTTCCACGAAGAGAAAGATGCAATCTTTGCTTCCGATCTTCGATACTAAGATGATCTACCTCGAAGTTTCGTTAACACAATCTAACACTCATGAAATGATTTGAACACCCTCATCTAAATGGCAAAGGAAGATGAGGATGATGAAGTAGGATTTTTTCTCTCTTTATTTATCTTTTTCTCACATTTATTCATCACTTTGAAAAAATCTAGAAAGCTTTTTCATGAAAGAATGAAGGTAGAAGAAGATGAATAATAATCCATTATTCTTTTGTGATGAATAGAAAGAATTAATATGATAAATAATGCAACCATGGTCAACTAAACTCATGTAGAGAATTAGCTAGGGTTAGGGTTTGGGTTGGGTTAAAGCATGAGTCACTTGAAAATATCTTTCACAAAACAAAACCAAAACCTTCTAGAATCATCTAGAAAGCTTAACCCTAATCCAAACCCTAATCATGTTTAAACTCCACAAAACAAGTTGCATTAGTTATCATATCATGTTACAATATTATATATCACATATATAATATTTATCGTAACAAAATAAAATAATACAATTAACATATATCGCATATATATCAATGTATTACCCGAGTGAGAAAAAGAATCTTTTAGTGTGCTAATATTAGTTAATGCAATTTAATATATCAAATATATTATTATACATTAAATTATCGAATCAACAATTGATCCGACAATCCGGCTATATCGTATATAACCGACTAATATTTATCCGTACCGATTCATCGAATCAACATTTGATCCGATGACCCGGCTGATATCAAATATCGCGAGAATACAATACAGTATCACATACCGCATTATCCTCGGTCTCGCACATATCACATATGTGCCCCTACTCCATTTTGCCTGAGCTAAGAAACCTCTGTGTAGGACTCTAAAGAATCGTCAATACGCCGGCAGTAGGTGATGATCATATCAAACACCCACAAGCTGCAAGCGGTCAGCTAAACGTAACAGCTACCCTGGTATTGAGCGCTCAAAAGATCAACAAGCAAGCATGTACATTCTCCTGTGAATCCAAACAGTAACACTCCCGTACAGTCCGGTCTCGTCGTCTGATATGTTGCATATCTCGCCTAGGGGTGGTAAACGTCAGACCCCAGTAGCTCGATAAGTCGTGTCGATATGAGGTCTATAACAGTTCGAGAAACTACTGATAACACTTACCAGTAAATCTTAGCAACCCTGGCCAGGGATTTCCGGTTATAGCCAATCGAACACAGCACAACATCAACTCCCTATACCGGGAGAGACGAATCCCCTCCTATCGCTCATTGCCTCCAAGTGATTCGGCACTGTACCCAAAAGCCACCTTTTTGCACGCCCTCTTGGACGTGGTATGATGGAAATCAAAGCACAGTGGGAATCACACAAGACTCTATGACGATCTCGGGTCAACAGACTACTCTGTACCAGTGTCACCGGAGAACTGCCATCTGACGTGAGGTATAATACCATCTGGGAGTTCTCGGCGAGTCCGTCCAGTGTACCCAGTCTCTAGTAAGCACCCGTACACCATCCTTGATGTCAAACACCGATGGATATGGGATCATCCATCGCCCATCATATGGGTCAAGATGCGTATACGCTAGTCTACACTGGTGTATCGATGCCCTGTCTCGATACACCCTCGACTAGGAACAGTTATAGGATGTACTCGTCGACTACCGTGGCCCCACTAGTATGATCTCATCATAGTCCCAGTAGTCGAGTACATATCCTAAGGGCTTTATCAACATGTATCATAGAGACAATCAGAGTACATGTTAAGATAAAGTACAACCAGATAGCATACTATCATGTCGAGCAAGAAAGTCCTCCCTATATATGTCCAAGCATCCATTACAATATACATCATATGTACAGTAATGGCCTCTAGGGCATACATATAACTAACAATCTCCCACTTGCACTAGGGCCATCTGTTATGGTATCGCATACCCAACAATTAGCTGCGGTTGAAGTATCTCATACTCAACCATCCCATAAAAGTCTCTACTGGGAAAAAGGCCTTTGTGAGTGGATCCGTGCTGTTGTCCTCTGTGTCTACTCTCCTAACCTCGATCTCCCTGGAGATCAACCATCTCCATGATCAGGTGATACTGCATAAGAATTATATCTGGATTTCTAATGGGACGGTAGTTCCTTGGCTAAAGCCACAACTCCATTGTCACACAATGGTAGGAAGGAAGTTCATCTTATGAACTTATATATCCAGACTACCTTTTTGGTAGTATCCTTGGTGACGATGTATCTTGCCTTTAATCGTCTAGTAAGTCACGGTATCTAGCTTGGAACTCTTCCAACATACCGTCCCTCCACTGAGGGTAGAGACAATGCCTGCGACTGACATTCAGTCGTCCTTATCACCTTGGAACCTTTCCAGTGATTCAACCCAGGATCGATTGATACCATCTCACTACAACTAGTGAGTATCCTAACATCCAATTAGATCTATCTCATAGATCCAAAATCCAAGATTTAGGAGGTATCATTTTGATCCTATATGGAGAATCCTTGTGATAAGCGGAGATTGACCGAGCGTAGCATAGGAAACTCCTTCCCTATCAAGAGTATGTCATCCACGTACTCAATGAGGATCACCACCATACTTTATACTACCTTTTTGTATATACAAGGTTCATCTACCATTTTGATGAAGTCAAACTCTTTGACTACCACATCAAAACAGATGTTCCATCTCCGCGATGCCTGCTTTATCCTATAAAGCATCTTGCACACGTTTCCGCTGCTCCCACTGTCTACGAATCCTTCTGGCTGTGTACTTATAGACGCTCTTTTCTAAAACATCATTTAGAAAAGTAGTCATGACACCTAACCGCCAGATATCGTAGTCATGGTATGTAGCCGTGGCAAGTAGGATCTGGATGGACTTAAGCATAGCTTTGAAAGTCTCAACTTTTCCATGTACACCAAGTAATCTTCTCAAGATATACTCACTCCTGATGGGGATTTAACCCTTCAGATAAAGCAACCAAAGTCCATACTTTGTTGGTGTATAAGGATTCCATCTCAGATCGATAAGCATCCAGCCATTCTTACAGAGTCCTACTCCTGATGGCCTGCTCGAAACTAGTTGGGTTATCATCTCATGATGCAATCCTCGCTCCCACTGTCATAAAGAAATTGAAGTATCTCTCAGGTGGGTGAGGAACCCTGCTAGATCGGCGGAGAGGCTGAGGTTCGTTGGAAACTATTGAATCCTTTGGTTCTACCAAATCATCAGCTGCAGTTTGTATAGCTGGAACCTTTCCAGTTCTACATAACAGACCTTGCCTCGAGCTTGTCCGGATTTTGCTTTTAGATATAGGCCGGACAACCCCAAATCTTAACCAACTTAAGATATGGGCTCTTCCTTTTCCATATCACATATGAAGTGGTAGGCAACTGATTTGATTTGAACCCTATTCAATAGGTATGCAGCTTCTCAAGTGCATAACTCCCAAAAGGAAATAGGAAACTCAGTAGTACTCATCATAGAGCGCACCATATCAAATAGGGTGCGATTGCTCCGCCCCGATATACCATCGTGCTATGGTGTATACGGAGGAGTAATGCTGAGAGAGAATCTCATTCTCCTTTAGAATAGTCCAGGAATTCCATGCCCAAGTATTCTCCTCCTTGATCTCATCAAAGGACATAATACTTATACCCGTATTTTGGTTCTCTACTTCTAACTTATATTCTGTGAATATCTCAAAAGTTTCGGACTTGTGTTTCAACAGGAACATATGTCTGAATCTTGAGAGATCATCAGAGAATGTAATGAAGTACAAAGAACCGGTCTTCGCATGTGTAGACAGGGGACCTTCATACATCAGCATGTATCAATCCCAAGAGTCCACTGACTCTTTCTCTGTTTCCAATAAACAGAGCTATGGTCATCTTATCTTTGTGACATGACCGGCAAGTTTCACAAGATGTAAATTCAAACAGATTTTAAATATGCATCTAAATGTAACATAGCTAGTCGGGTCGCATTGATATGACCTAGTCTACAATGCCTCAAGAAGGATTCGTTCATTTCTGAACTCTTCCTCTCGTGTGTGTTCCGTATACTAAGAACTGTAGTTTGATTTAGAACGTCAATACTTTTAGATATCGTGCCTGAACCGATCAACTCTTGATATAGGAAATGTTCAAAACATTATCCAACAATACAAAATTATATCCTTTCTTTACTAATAAAGAGACTGATATGATTTTGTATATCAGGTTCGGTATCTAATAACATTCGTTCAGAATCAATGTATTCAGGTAATACAGGGTGATAGTGACCAACAGACTTGGCTGCAACACTTGCACCATTTTCTGTCTCATGAAACTTATCACCCGTTCTCAGTTCTCTACCTATCTGTAGCCCATGTAACAGATTACATATGCGGGATCCTGATCCGGTATCACATACCCAGGACGTAAAGGATACTGAGAAACAGTTCTCTGTAATGAACACACCCGAAGAAGATGCATCAGCATGCACTTTCTTCGTTTGGGCGGCACGGGAAATCTGGTATTCCCTAATTTCCTGCTCTGTCTTATAACAATTATAAGTTGGAGCGGGACCAACGTTCCCCAGCTCAGTATAACAAGCGGGTTCGGTCAAATATATCCGTATTATTATCTTGATTAAGGCGTGATATGGTCGCTACCTGGAGAGAGAGAGAGAAGAAAACACTCAGCGTATGCTCTTGCAAGATTAGATTGGTTATCTAATATATCTAATCAGGATGTCTCCCACTGTTTTAATCAAATCTTCCTTCAAACCTTAAAAGGAAAGACTAGCCGGGATTAATTACACGCTACAAGTTCGCCAATCTTTCAGCCAGGCCAGTGTCGGTACTTTGAGGGAGGTCCCCCGTGCTTTCGCACAAACCTAATTAATGTAAACCTCGTTTTCCCAGAGGCGTAACCCCGTTAACACCTTTATAGACACCCACTTGATCGGCTAATTGTAATGTGTAAAACTCTCCCAGGAGTAACTCTTACTCGCAGCGGGTATCGGGATCCAACTATCTTATAGAAGGTATGCAATCTCATTGCAAATTTCAACTCTTGAAATTCCCAATAATATTTTACCCCTAGCGTCCTATGACCTTGACGAAGGCCAAACTACCCATAGTCAGCTAGTCAAGTTCAACCCATACATTTCTTGATTGAATTAAACCCACCCGCACGACCCTTGACGAAGGCCAAACTACGCCGTACGAATACCCTAATCCAATCGCATCGTATGCTAGCAGATAAGCACTAGTTAGCTACCGTACACTACGCCTTGACGAAGGCCAAACTACCGCAGCACGAATACTAACTAGTACTTATCTGAAATGACGGAGGGCTACGACAGGTTTTTAAGAAAACCCTTTGCGTAATGAACTTGATATCGTTGTAGAATTGAGTAATTTTAAAATGGAGTGTTTTTGAGGCTTTTCTAGTTTTGCTAAATGGGTCACTCCCGGTGAAGGGATCGTCGGCCATTTCCTCATCGAATAAGGTGCGAAATATATCATATATATCACTGTGCAAAGCAGAAACTATAGAAGCAATCAAAAGACAAACCGAGGGTTGTAGCATTTGCCAGTTATTGCTAAAGGAGTCACTCCCGGTGAAGGGATCTCGGTCCTTTCCTTATCGAATAAGGTGCTGGATGTTCTACAAGGAACACAGCTATGCAAAGCAAGAACTAGAGCTACCAGTTTTTATAAACAAGTTTCTACAACATCTTAGGTTTCTTTTAGTTTCATTAATCTCATTAATGAAGTCCCATTTTATTATGCTTCACAAGCATCTCTTTTGAAACGAAATCTGCAATATAACATATATCTCATATATATAATATAAACATTCGTCACAGGCAGTAATATGATTTCATCACAGAACATTGCAGCAGAAGAACATATATGAAATATTGGATATACTAGGACGTCCGTGTTTTCAATACGAGCCTGTATAAAACACGGATTCCACGGTCGCGATGAATAGCCAAACCCACATCCCTAGACCCCTACGAGAGCGGCAAGTAACACTGCCAATTCTAGGGTTAGGAGACCCGGTCTCGACTCCTCGAGATGGTCTCCCACTGGACCCTAGAACCCGTTTACTTGTGCTCCCCGCCTTGGGTCTACCTAATGCGGAAAAGTAAATAATATACAACGGTGACATCTTCCGCAATCTGGAAGTGCCCCAATAAAAGAATATTACATACAAATGAATTTTACATGAATGAAAAAGAAAAACTCTCATCTCACATAAAACCCCCCGGCTATTCAAACGCGACGATCCAATACAACATATCACAGCAACACATAATATCTCATATCATCAACGTAAGCATGTATGCGTATCCCGATTGTCGTTGATGTATAGCAACGAAGCCGGCGATACACCACATACTGCGCTTACGGTCACAGAAAAGAAAGTGTAAAACTACAACGGTTGGAATCCGCAACCTTCTTAGACATCGCATGCCTAACCAAATGAATTCCTTAGACATCGCATGCCTAACAATTATAAACCCCGCATTTTAGTCTCTTTATCGAAAACTCTTTTCAATATCAAGTCGGGCAATTCAACAAGATTCCCGACGTCCTGATCGAATGCTCGTCGCAAACTTTAGTAGACGGCCGCACCCCAGATGCCGTCGACGAAGTGCACTAAGGCGGAACACCGCTGCCGCGAGCACCCAAATGGATGCTTTCGGCGACGGGGTTCTCCTACAGTCACTTGGTCGGGGCTAAGAGGTGTAGCTATCTATTAAGTTTATCCGGCGAGTATCCGCGTACGCTACGTGATTGCGACGGACTTTTGATCACATCAAAATTCCGTGGCAACCGATCATTTGAGACTGAACTGCTAGATTTATAATATTCAAATTAGTTATCTCATAACTTTTTGTGGATTCCAAATATTGTATCACATTCCAGATAAATAGACAAAGTTAAACTTTCCGATCGAATCATCAAACACCCAAGATTTCCCCACTGTATCTCAACACTTGAAATCAGTTTAAAAACATCCATCACATGCCACAGTACCAATGGTCCAGCCGTAGAAGGGTCAAGCCAACGCCTCACATGTGGCACGCCGTACTGCCCCAAACCCTAAGGTTCAAAAGGCAGTTCAAGACGGTCACATAATCGAGTTAAGGTTTGTTGTCTTCTATAGGGTCCACCGCGTTACTTGCATGACTTAGAACATTCTTAAACTCGAGAAAAAATCCAACTTTTGAAAAATTTTCCGACTGGGGAAAAAGTGAGTTATTGATATCCGTTCGAACTTTTAACAGTTTCTAAAAATTATCCGGAACTACTAAACAAAGTTAAAACATCCGATCGAATCAACGATTCCCCAATACAACCCTTGAAAACTCAACACTTGAGTGGAATTAAAATATTCCCATAAAAACTTAACAAGAAAGGGCCTAAAAATAATTACATGAAATTTCAGGGACTAAGTCAAATTTTGGCCGCGGAATCGCCGCAAAAACCCATGGTTTGGCCGCGGTTCCGCGCTCCAATTTTGTAATTAGAAGTCCGTACTTCACAGTAATTCTTAGTTTTTCCTGCTTGTTTTTGTTGGAGATAGTGCCCTCATAGTCAATTATTGGATCACAGGTACGTGATTGCAATGATTGCGGAGGACCTATACCGGTAGGACAGTCTTACTCGAGATGATAGTATGCTATCTGGTTTGACTTTATCAGTCGTGTACATGTTCAGGTGACTGATTGCATGTTACACTTTGATAGAGCCCTTAGGATCTTGCTTTACTACCAACAGTATGATGGCGATCATATACGTGAGAGTTCGGTAGTTTATACGCATATCCTTAATTTTGGTCCCTAGTCGTGGGTGTTTCGAGACAGGGCATCGATACTCCGGAGTAGACTAGTGTGTACAGTCGAGACCCCGACGAGGGGCGGTGGCCGGTCTCACAAGCCACTGGTGTCAGTTGGATCACCTAAGATGTATACAGGTGCTCATTGGGTTATGAGTACACCGGACAGGACTCGCCGGAAATCTGCTAGTTAGTATTATATCTACCGTCAGATAGCGGTTCCCTGGTGACATGTGTACAGGTTAGTTCATCGACCTGAGGTCGTCATTTGTCTCGTGTGAGTTCCCACTGTGCTTTGATTTCTACCCTACCACGGCTCAAAGGAGTCGTGCAAACAGGTAGCTTTTGGGTACAGTCCCGAGCCATATGGAGGCACGTGAGCGGATCAGCAGGGGATTCGTCTCTCCCGGTATTGGGGGCGAGATCGTGCTGTGTCTAGGAGAGCCATTACACAAATCCATGGCCATGGTAGGAGATTTACTGGTAGGTACTCCAGTAGTATCTCAGGGTGTTATTGGGCTTCACTCCGACACGACTTATACTGCTATTGGGGGTCTGACGTTACTAGCCCCCTAGGCAGATATGCGATACTCATTGACGAACGGACCGGACTGTATATACATTGTCACTGTTAGGCTCAGTAGGGTTTCTGGATGAGTTCGCTCATCAGCCTCCCTTGAGTTCGCTCATCGGCCTCCCTTGAAGTCAGTCCATAGGCAGCCGTTACGCATAGCTAGTGCCGCTGACGGTTTGTGGTTAAACCCACTGCCAGGGTACTGACGAGTCATTAGAGTCCCCCACAGACAGTTTCCCAAGTTCGGGCGAAACGTTGTAGAGCCCGTATGGTTTTATGGCAGGGTTCGGAAAATGCACGTGCGTTTACACACGTGTCAGTTTTCGGGCAGAAGATACTGGTCGGCTTTGGTTTAAGCCGGATCCGAGTATTATATTGAGTAGGTATAATATCTTTGTCTCAGTTGCATTTGTATTCGGTCGTAATACAAATGCGGGTATATTTATACAGTTTCGGGGTTGTCCTGAAATTCGTTTCAGGATCACTTTTGGAAGTTGCCAGTTTTCTATCAGCCGTCTTTTAACATTCTGTTAAAGACGGATTTATCTTTTCTTCAGATATGGTGAGTCAGTGCTTCTAGAAGCTTCTAGAAGATTCTAGATGATGACTAGGCTTCATGACTCATTAGTGCATTAATGGGTTTTTGATGATGTGTTTAATGAGTCACCATTTACCATTAATACCTTTTGGATTGCTTAAGATATTTTGAAGTGAGAAGCTTTCTCTTGTGGTCACCCCCTCTCCTACGGTCACCTCCCTCTTGCTATATATGGCCGGCCCTCTCTCTCCTCACTTCACTTGATGTTTCATTTTGGTTAGAAAAGATTATGATAGTATTCGGGGTGTATGGAATTTTACAGTTCATTTCATTCCATCACCCGATTTCCACGGCAACTTCATTAACCGATCGTCCACGGATTTGGACGAAGTGAGACAAAGTCATCTACTCATTCTCTACATCATTCTTGGTCGTCTCTTTTAGCAAACTTGATGATCGAGTTGCCTCAAGTCATCACCTCATGTAGGTGATGATCATATCAAACACCCACAAGCTGCAAGCGGTCAGCTAAACGTAACAGCTACCCAGGTATTGAGCACTCAGAAAATCAACAAGCAAGCCTGTACATTCTCCTGTGAATCCAAACAGTAACACTCCCGTACAGTCCGGTCTCGTCGTCTGATATGTTGCATATCTCGCCTAGGGGTGGTAAACGTCAGACCCCAGTAGCTCGATAAGTCGTGTCGATATGAGGTCTATAACAGTTCGAGAAACTACTGATAACACTTACCAGTAAATCTCAGCAACCCTGGCCAGGGATTTCCGGTTATAGCCAATCAAACACAGCACAACATCAACTCCCTATACCGGGAGAGACGAATCCCCTCCTATCGCTCATTGCCTCCAAGTGATTCGGGACTGTACCCAAAAGCCACCTTTTTGTACGCCCTCTTAGACGTGGTATGATGGAAATCAAAGCACAGTGGGAATCACACAAGTCTCTATGACGATCTCGGGTCAACAGACTACTCTGTACCAGTGTCACCGGAGAACTACCATCTGACGTGAGGTATAATACCATCTGGGAGTTCTCGGCGAGTCCGTCCAGTGTACCCAGTCTCTACTGAGCACCCGTACACCATCCTTGATGTCAAACACCGATGGATATGGGATCATCCATCGCCCATCATATGGGTCAAGATGCGTATACGCTAGTCTACACTGGTGTATCGATGCCCTGTCTCGATACACCCTCGACTAGGAACAGTTATAGGATGTACTCGTCGACTACCGTGGCCCCACTAGTATGATCTCATCATAGTCCCAGTAGTCGAGTACATATCCTAAGAGCTTTATCAACATGTATCATAGAGACAATCAGAGTACATGTTAAGAAAAAGTACAACCAGATAGCATACTATCACGTCGAGCAAGAAAGTCCTCCCTATATATGTCCAAGCATCCATTACAATATACATCGTATGTACAGTAATGGCCTCTAGGGCATACATATAACTAACAGTGTCAAGGTACCTTTATGACTAAGGATGATGGGGAAGCTTGGAAGTTTTTAGAAGAGTTCGCTGAAAAATCACTACAGTGGGAGAGTGGAACCCAACCATTGAATAGGGGTGGCGTACACCAAATAGATGTGTCCATAGGTGTTCGAGCTGAGATGGCAGCAATGCAAAAGAAGCTCGACGCTATGGAACACAAATTTGCAGCAGCCTCCCTAAACCCAATGTTGCTCCCCAAAACTGTATGTAGTTGTTGTTCTGATCCGTCTCACTTGACGGAAGAATGTCTGTTTCAAGGTAACGAGCATACTAATGCCGCATTTCAAAGACCTAGAAACGATCCATATTCTTCCACATATAATCAGGGTTGGAGGAATCACCCGAATTTTGCTTGGATCCAACAACAATCTCAAAACACGGTTCCAAGCCAAAATAATTTTCAAAGGGCTCTTCCACCACAACAGCAACCACTTCAAATCATTCAGCACCCCTACCAGTCACAAAATTTCCAAAACCAGGTCAACATTCCTGCACAGTCTAATCCTATGCAGTTGTCCTGTTCTGACGAATTCTCTCAATTCACTCAAACCATGAAATCACTTTTATCAAATTTCATAGAGGTTTCGGCTGAGGTTAGAACTTCCGTCAGTGAGATAAAGAAAAATGCAGCGTCCCAAGCTGAGAGTATCAGATCGATGGAAGCTGAAATCGCACGACTTAAAGCCGAAATGTGTGTGAGAGAAAAGGGAAACTTCCCTCTCAACCCCTACAGAATCCTGGGCATTACAATGTTAATGCCGTCACAACGTTGAGATTGGGAAGAGTGCTGAACAATCATGTCGGGGAAGGAATTGATGATATTGAAAATCCTATCATTAACACCCCGGCTAAGACCTTTCCTCACACACACACTTCTAATTCTGATCCTTGTTCTTCTACCCCACCACCTTCTCGCGAGCCTATTCTCCATTTCCCACTAGGCTCAACACCTCAACCAAACCCTTATAGTTCTCCACAGACGGTCCTTACACCTCTTTTGGGATCTCGTCTACCCCCTCTTCCTTCTCCTATGATGGACCCGGCGTTTATTTCGAAAGCTCCTTACCCGAATCGGTTAAGGGGTAATAGAACGAGTCCTCATATGGAGAAAATTATGGAAATATTTAAACAGGTCAACATCAACATCCCTCTCCTAGATGCGATTCAACAAGTCCCCGCTTATGCGAAAATTCTTAAGGACTTGTGCACTAGGAAGAGGAAGACTCAAGTTCCGAAGAAGGTCTTTATGTCTAATAATATTAGCACTACTTTTATTCCCCAGCTACCAAAGAAACGAAAGGACCCAGGATGTCCTACAATATCGATTTCTATTGGGGGTAAAAACATAAATCGTGCTCTTTTAGACCTTGGCACATGTGTTAACCTACTTCCATATTTTTTTTATGAGCAATTAGGGATTGGAGAGCTGAAACCTGCTCACTGCACTCTCCAAATGGCAGACCGTTCAATCACCAAACCAAGGGGTGAACTAGAGGATGTGTTAATAAAGGTCGGGGAATTTGTTTTCCCTGTAGACTTCATTGTACTTGATAGACAGCCTGTAGCAAACCCTCGGGGCCAAATTCTGGTGATTCTGGGTCGTCCTTTCCTTGCCACTTCCAACGCTATTATAAACTGTAGAAATGGTTCAATGAACTTATCATTTGGAAATATGACCATTGAACTAAATATCTACAAAGTTGGAAGTCAGCCATCAGAACCCGCTGCTCATATTTTAGATGTGTGCTCTGTCCACGAGATCGCTCCCGATAGTTGCGGAGCTGAGGAACTTTGCTTTACTGATCTTGACGACATTACCACATCTCTGTTCGAATTTACACAAGATCTTAGTGAGGACACTTTACCTACACTTGAGTCCTGCACTCCTGACTTTTCTCCACCCGAGTCTGTATCTTTCACAGGCTCTGAGCTTCTTTGTAAATCCAAAAATCACTCAATGATCCCTCCTTCTATCATTTGTCCGCCTGAATTAGATCTAAAAATGTTACCATCTCATCTGAAATATGCTTATTTAGGTGAGAAGGAGTCTTTACCGGTTATAATATCCGCTTCTCTAGTATTAGAGCAAGAGAATGCACTTTTATCAGTATTGAGATCTAACAAGGAGGCGTTTGGTTGGAGTATGGCGTACATCAAAGGGATTAGTCCCTTGTTAGTAGAACATCATATACATATGATGGATGATGCCAGACCAACCCGAGAACCACAGAGACGATTGAATCCCGTCATGAAGGAGGCAGTAATGAAAGAGATCGTCAAATGCCTAGATAATGGTATTATATACCCCATCTCCGATAGCCAATGGATGAGTCCTATACATGTCGTTCCTAAGAAATCCGGCATCACTGTTATAACCAATGAGGCAAATGAGTTGATTCATACACGCGTCCAAACTGGGTGGCGTGTATGCATCGATTATAGAAAACTCAATGCTGCCACGAGGAAAGACCACTTTCCTCTACCATTCATTGATCAAATGCTGGAACGCTTAGCAGGACGAGAGTATTATTGTTTTATGGACGGATACTCAGGCTATAATCAGGTCCCTATCGCCAAAAAGGATCAAGATAAAACCACTTTTACTTGTCCTTTTGATACCTTTGCTTACAGTCGCATGCCCTTCGGGTTATGCAATGCTCCCGCTACCTTTCAGCGGTGTATGATGGGGATATTCTCTGATATGGTAGAGAATTTTCTGGAGATCTTTATGGACGATTTCTCGATTTTTGGAGACTCTTTTTCTGATTGCCTATCGAATCTTGACGCTGTTCTCACTCGTTGCAAAGAGAAGAACTTGACTTTGAACTGGGAAAAATGCCATTTCATGGTCCAAGAAGGAATTGTTCTTGGACATGTTATTTCACAGAAAGGCATTGAGGTTGACAGAGCTAAGATAGATGTCATTCAAAACCTCCCTCATCCCAAACGCATCAAAGATATTCAATCTTTCCTTGGCCATGCGGGCTTTTATAGGAGATTTATTAAGGACTTTAGCAAAATTTCTAGACTTTTAACTCTTCTCGTGGCCAAGAATACGACCTTCCATTTTGACTCGGACTGTGAGACAGCTTTCGACTCACTTAAACACACACTCACTTCATCCCCCGTGCTATCATCACCAAACTGGGACTACCCTTTTCAGCTAATGTGTGACGCATCTGATTTTGCAGTAGGTGCAGTCTTAGGACAGCACATAGAAAAGATGCCACACGTGATATACTATGCAAGTAAGACCCTGAATGATGCGCAAATTAATTATACAACCACCGAAAAAGAACTTTTAGCGGTTGTATTTGCATTAGAAAAATTCAGGCCTTACTTAATTGGCTCACATATAGTTGTGTACACGGACCATTCCGCCTTAAAACATCTTCTGGCGAAGAAAGATGCAAAAGGTCGACTAATACGTTGGACCTTTCTGTTACAAGAATTTGATCTTGTTATCAAAGATAAAAAAGGATGTGAAAACGTAGTAGCTGACCATCTTTCACGCATCTCTTCTTCCCTTGTGACCCTGCCGATCAATGACTCGTTCCCTGACGAACAGCTCTTGAGCATATCCAATGAACCATGGTTCAGGGATATTGTGAACTATCTTGTCACAGGACTTATACCCAGCGATTGGTCAAAACAGGACAAATACCGTTTTCTTTCCCAAGTAAAACACTTTTACTGAGACGATCCATATTTGTTTAAGTATTGTCCTGATCAGATCATCCGCCGGTGTGTCCCGAAAGAAGAGTTCAAGAGTGTTCTTTCTTTTTGTCATGATCAGGCCTGTGGGGGTCACTTTGGTCCTAAAAAGACGGCGGAAAAGGTTTTGCAATGTGGATTTTATTGGCCGACCTTATTCAAGGACGCATTTGACTATTACAAAACCTGTACACAATGTCAGTACACGGGTAGAATCTCCCAGAGAAATGAAATGCCTCAGCAACCCATTCTGGTTGTTGAAATATTCGATGTTTGGGGCATGATTTTATGGGTCCCTTTCCCAACTCTTTTGGGAATTTGTACATACTGCTGGCGGTTGATTATGTCTCAAAGTAGGTTGAAGCCATTCCATGTCGCACTAATGACAGGAAAGTTGTCATTAAGTTCTTCAAAGAGAATATCTTTTCGCGATTTGGACACCCACGCGCTATTATTAGCGATAATGGGACACATTTTTGCAACAGGTCTTTCGAGACATTGATGCGGAAATACTCAATCAACTACCGACTTTCTACACCCTATCATCCCCAAACAAGCGGGCAGGCTGAAATCTCAAACAAACAAATCAAACTTATCCTGGAGAACACTGTTGCTAAGAATAGAAAAGACTGGTCGACCAAACTGACGGATGCTCTTTGGGCATTCCGAACTGCATTTAAAACCGACCTAGGAATGTCTCCATATAGGATAGTTTTTGGGAAAGCATGTCATTTACCCGTCGAGATTGAGCATAAAACATTGTGGGCTATTAAGGAAATAAATTTTGACCTAAACCTTGCATGCAACTTTCGGAAGCTGCAACTTAATGAGCTAAGAGAACTCCGCGATGAAGCTTATGATAACGCTGTAATCATAAAGAATAGGACCAAGGTTTTTCACGATAAAAACATTTTGAGGAAAACATTTTCACCTGGTCAACAAGTCCGTCTTTATGATTCACGACTACACCTTCACGCGGGTAAGCTCCGATCTCGGTGGAAGGGACCTTTTGTTGTGCGGTCTGTATATCCGCACGGGGCAGTAGAAGTAGAAAATGTTAAAAACGGCAGCTTTTTCAAAGTTAATGGACATAGACTAAAGCCGTATTTTTCCACTGACCCCACGGAGGAGCTCCTGTTCTTACAGGAGCCAGTTTATCTTGATTAAAATTCCTCCGTCTCACCTTCATGTCCAGTATATCATTGCATCATCTTTTGAATGAAGGTGAGTGAAAAGAATAAGTTTGGGGGAAGTTCTTCACTTATATATTTTGCCCCCACTAATAATTCCTCCCAGACTGACAGGTTTTGTAGATATAGCTGTTGGCAACAGTGAGGACACTGTTGAAAACAAGTTTGGGGAAGGTTTGTGCTTATTTTTTCATCATTTGCATATCATTTGCATAAGCACAAAACATTTCTTTAAAAACTTATAAAAATTTAAAAAATTTCAAAATCCATAAAAATTTAGAATTTTCAAAATATAAAAATATTTTTGTACATAAATAAGATAATAAAAGATTAGATAGTGGAAAATTATATCCATGAGATTAGAAAAATTTAAGAAAACCAAGAAAATTAGAAGTTTTCTTATACGAACTAGTAATAAGTAGTTATGAGCCATTGTTCCAAGGTTAGTAAGATGAAAGACGTCACTAATCTGAGGATAAAAATAAGTCTGAAAAATAGTTTCTATTCTGGAAGCCAAACATTTTGAACGTTGATACCCTGCTATTCGCATTTACACACGTCTTAAAGCCTGGGATAGTAGAGGATACCTTGAAATGCTCTTGTCTTAAAGCCAAAAGTATGAAGGAAATAAAAAATGAAATGAAAAAAAAATAAAGTGGTGAGAAAAATGGACACTGGTTTTGTTATCACCAAGGGCAATAAAAAAAATATATAGCGAGGGTGCTTCTTCACCTAGTGCCCTAAGGCCAACTGGTCTGGGAGTCACAGCTATGCCTGAGGTAGTGCAAGACGAGGAAAATACACCAAGTAAGCAAGCACAGGAATAATCGGTCGGTTAGTACCTCAAGAAGTATTAACGGTCGCATGAAAGTGTGTGAGCAATCTCATCTAAATATTCATTAATTAAAAAGTACTGAGGCTGATGGGCAAGTGTATGATAGCTTGAATTGAATTCTCCGGGTGTAGGGATGTCTTTACACACACGCAGGGTTATATGATCGATGTCTGGAAGAAAGATAGGAATGAAAAATAAGATGATGTTTTATTGAGGAAGGACGTGATTTCCGACATCTTTTCATGACCATTAAAATAGGGCTCATGACAACCGAAAAGCTAGCTTAGTTGGAAACCCTAATTTTCAAAGATTTTCTTTTACAATTCTTTTATTTAAATGTAATATTCATGATCTTTCTTTTATTATTGGATTTTGTGGGTGCAATCCGCTGAAAACACTCAGGAGACAACACTCCTCCTACTAGGAACACCTAGAGGTTTAAAGGCTTGTTGCACATGCTCAGTGCAATCGTGTTGCCTACGAAAGTGTGCTGGTTATTTTTTTTTCTCTTTCTTTATTTTCTCCTTCTCTTTTTAATAAAACAGTTCACTCGAGAAGATCGAAAATAAGTTTGGGGGAATTTGACCAGTCGAAAATACTATATCTTTTAACCGGCAATTTCCCTATCATTTGCACTCATTTAGAAGTGTACGGTATTCATATTTCACATATTAGAAAATCAGTCGTTAAATATCAGATTGCATGTGTTAGACTCTAAAACCGGCACTATAAAGGAAATTGACTGCATTTCATGGCATCGCATCATCCCTATATTGTGCAACACTTGTTTCAAGAATTGTGCAGCGAATTGCAGGATTAAATTGAGCTGATAAATTACACCAACCCCAAGTTTTGAGATCTGGTAGCAATCCAAAAGGCAAAATAAAATTCAACATATCAGATAAAGCTCCATATGACATCCCAAAGTAGCACCAGAAGACACAAGTCACAAGAAGCCAACTTGGCCGTGGAACCGCGGCCGGAGCCGGCTTGCGCCGCGGTTCCGCGGCATCTCTGCCACGTTAGCCTTCCATTTTTAGCACAAAATTCCTCTATTAGGGCCCACATTCAGTTCATGTTCTTCAAGTTCCAGAAGACTCCAGAGGCTTCTGCCAGATCAGCAAACTAGGGTTTCTAAGCTTAATTAATCCTAGCTTAAAGCCTAAGCTAGCTCCTAACAAACTAATTCTAGAAGCTCCTCAACAAACTTTTGGAGGGAATTGTAATTTCAAACCTAGACCTAGGGTTTGGGAAGTCTATAAATAGAAGCCTAGACCTAGGGTTAGAGAGGATCATGATATACTTGGATCCATAATCCAATACTTAGATACTTAGAAAAATCTCCATTCTTTACCTCTTTCTTCATCTTCTTCTTCCACAAGTCTAGTGATAAGACTTGTGTGAAACCCTAATCCTAATTCCAATCAAAAGCCAAGATCCCGAGTACCAAATCAAGCAAGAAGCCCTTCAACCTTTTATGAGTGGAGCCGATCTTCAACAAAGCAAGTGGTCCAAGCCGATCCACGACTCACAGAGAAAAGCGAAGACAATTCAACAATCGAGTTCTTCCTCTTGTAGTTCTTGAGCGTCTGTAATGAAATTGTTGATATAAATAAAAGGTGAAATTCTTTTATCTTGTTTTCTTTAATTCTTGCATCATGATTCGATCTCAATTTATAGTTGTAGTTCTTGTTGTGATGTTTGAGTAATACTCCGCTCGTCGAGGAGTCGAGACGATAAATAGAATGATGATGTAACATATCTTAAAACGATTCTTGATTCCTACGAGTTTTGTAAACCCTATCAAGTTCAAGAACCGACGACCTAATTTCGTTGCGATGCTTTCTTGATTGATATCGCTCGAAATTGGGGAGTTATGATCGTTTCTTGAAATTGCTAGAGGCAAGAATGTGAATGATATTGATGAAAGAACAAGGGTTAAATGATGAAACCCTAGTTTCACGAGAAAGCCCTAACTCTCGTCGATCATCATCAATCTAGTATCAATTCTTCAAAGGACAAGAACACGATATCTTGAGATTACATCACGTCTATATATCCGATCGATTCCTACGAGCCTCATTTAGATTCTTAACATTTGGTTGGAAATATCATCGAAACCCAATTCTCGATTGTTTATCATTTTCTTGATTCTTGATTAGACTAGTGACACTTGAATCAATCGATAAAATCTTGAATCATGTTTTCTTTTCTTTTCGATTAACTTTTCAATTCAAACAAATCAAACATAGAAACAAATCGCACAATCCTTGTGGACGATCCACACTCACTTACAATCTACATCCGACACCGTAGTTGATTGCGGTCAAATATAATTCTTTGATTGTGAATTTTATTCATTTTCTAAATACCGACACAAAGAAATTTATTCGTTTCATTCGAGTTACACACGACACAGTCTTGAATTTTTAGGATCAATCAAATCCCAATAACCTCTTGGATCTATCCCTATAGATCCTAATGCCTAGGATGTATGTGGCATCACCCGGGTCCTTCATGGAGAACCTTAGTGATAAGAAAGATTTGACCGACTGTAGTATAGGAATGTCATTTCCTATCAGAAGAATGTCATCTACGTACAATACGAGGAATGTGACAGCTCTCCCTACAGCCTTCTTATAAACACAAGGTTCATCTGGATTTTTGATGAAATCAAACTCTTTGATAACATCATCGAAACAGATGTTCCAACTCCGTGATGCCTGCTTTAACCCATATATGGATTTAAGCAATCTACATGCTTTCCCGCTGCTCCCACTGTTAATGAAGCCCTCTGGCTGATCCATATAAACGCATTCTTCTAAATCCCCATTTATAAATGCCGTTTTAACGTCCATCTGCCAGATTTCATAGTCGTAGTGAGCAGCAATAGCAAGTAGGATCCGAATGGATTTAAGCATGGCTATGGGCGAAAAAGTCTCGTCATAGTCCAAACCTGGTCTTTGACGAAAACCCTTCGCCAAAAGTCTTGCCTTATAGGTCTCTACCTGTCCATCTACACCAATCTTTCTTTTAAAGATCCATTTGCACCCCACAGGTTTTACCCCAGGGGGTACAACGTCCAAAGTCCATACTTTGTTAGTGTACATAGACTCCATTTCGGATCTCATGGCATCCAGCCACTTCACAAAGTCACCACTCGTGATAGCTTGCTGAAAAATGGTAGTATCATCATCCTCCGTGATGCAGTCTTCTCTGTCACCATCAATGAGGAAACCGTAGTACCTCTCTGGTGGGCGAGAAGTCCTACCAGACCTACGGAGTGGCTGAGGTTCCTCATTTTCTATTGCAACAGCCGGTTCAACCAAGTCGTCATTTGTAGTTTGTGTTTCTAGAACCTCTTCTAGATCCACCACATTGCCATCATCTTTATCTGTGAAAAACTCTTTTTCCAAGAATGTTGCATGTTGAGAAACAAACACCTTTTGTTCCTCCTTGTGGTAGAAAAGATATCCATAAGAGTTCTTTGGATATCCCACAAAATTACACATGACTGACCGTGTCACGAGTTTGTCCGGATTCTTCTTTTTAACATAGGCCGGGCAACCCCAAATCTTAATTCTCTTAAGAGACGGTCTCTTCCCATGCCATATCTCATATGGCGTGGTAGACACGGTTTTGGTTGGGACCCTGTTCAGTAGAAACGCTGCAGTCTCCAATGCATGCCCCCAAAATGAGACGGGTAACTCAGCATCACTCATCATGGAACGGACCATATCTAATAGGGTCCTATTCCGTCGTTCAGACACACGGTTGTGCTGTGGTGTGTAAGAAGGAGTGAGTTGAGAGAGAATCCCATTCTCTTTTAGGAAGTTTGCAAATTCTGTATTGAGGTACTCCCCACCTCGATCTGATCGAAGCATCTTGATACTCAAGCCGGTTTGTTTTTCTACTTCATGTTTATATTCAGTGAATTTCTCGAAAGCTTCGGATTTGTGCTTTAATAAAAATACATGACCGAATCTTGAGAAATCGTCAGTGAAAGTAATGAAGTAAGAAAAACCGCCTCTAGCCTGTGTAGACATTGGCCCACATACATCACTATGTATGAGTCCCAGGAGCTTGGTAGTTCTTTCTCCGTGTCCGGTAAACGGAGTTTTGGTCATTTTACCCTTGATACAAGACTGGCAAGTCGCATAAGATTTATATTCAAAAGGTTTAAATATCCATCTTTGTGTAACTTATTTAGTCTTGTTTCGTTAATATGACCAAGTCTACAGTGCCAAAGAAAAGCTTCATTTATTTCTGAAAGTTTTCTTTTATTAGTGTGTTGTATGCTGAAAACTGTGTGTTGATTTAGGATGTATATCCCGTTATTAAGTGTACCATACCCAACCAACATTTGATTCAAGTGAATGTTCATAACATTGTTCTACAATACAAAATTAAATCCTTCATTGTCTAACAAAGAAACAGATATTATATTACAAAGCATACTTGGTACAAAATAACATGGGTTCAAAACCAATATACACCCAGATGGCAACCCCAAGTGATACTCTCCTACTGCGACAGTATGTACATTGGAACCATTTCCAACGCGGAGAGTATGATCACCTGTCTTCAAAACTGTCACGACCCGAAAAACGGAACATGACCGGCACTTAAACTACGAAACGTCTCGAGGCGTACGTAATCTAAGTAAGCCGAAAACCCAGAAATCCAAACCAAGAAAAGTAGTAGAGTGAAGGAAAACCAATTTAAAAAAAGTAGTTTTAATAGCATAAGCCGAATTATGCGTTTTTAAAACATCAAGTATTTTCTGAAAATTTTGGCAGAGTCTCCTTTGTAAATACTGGCCCCCAAACGGGATACAACATGAATAGTATACGAAATCAATAAAAATGCATCCCCAAGCGGGAGCTAGCTCTTCGTCAATCGACGGTCACAACCACACAAGCAATATATTATACAACGCCAACGGCGAGGTTCAAAATTCAAAAGGAAACTCAAAACCATAAGAAAACCACAGAAATACAACGCGCGACTCTAAGGTCGAAAGAATAAACATCACTGGTCTCTATCTGAGATAAATACAAGTTTGGTTGATGGAAATTCTAGATACAACTGAATAATAATATACAAGTTATATAATGGGGGGTACGATACAAGTAAACCCACCTACTAGCAAATCACCCGAATCAAACTATGCCCGCAAGTCGTAATGAAACCTGTACGGCAAACCTGCAAGAAACTGGGGCACAACGGGGGTGAGTTGCCAACTCGTGAATAGAAAAACATCTACGCACAGAAATCGTATAAATAACGCAATCCTAGGTCAATGATCATAATATATCCTCAATTATATATAACATGCAGCCTATAACAAGACTAGGGTAAATATCTAACCCGAGTGTAATCTCATGTACCCGTGTCAGTGCCTCAGGTAGCAATATATCATATGAATGAGGTATGAATGCATGAAAATAGAATACATGTAAATGAAGAACTGTTTTCATAGTTTAGTGAGATTTCCTTATTTTTAAATAGGAGGCACCATAAATGAAATCAGCATAAAACAGTGCCCATCATCGACACAAAACAAGTATCCAAATATCTCGATATCTCTGTGTCGTAATCTCTGTACCACAAAATCTCAAAAATCTCAATGTCTCAATCACAATATCTAGGGCGCCGTCAGTCCAGACCGGCCTCTAACATCTATCTTAAGACTACGACGGTATCCTCCGGATATCCGACGCGTCAGGTAAAATCACCGGTCGGTAGTGCTCCCCTGCCAGGCTCAACGTCATCACCACATTCATCTTGCCCCGGGGTACCGCACCTGGCCCACCATGTACCCGAAACGGTTCATCCAACTCCTCGAATCGGGTCTCGAAATCCATCAGCAAACTCATGGTGGACGACTCATACATCATAGGAAAACCGCATTTTTTTATTTAAAAAGAGGGAAAGCAGTTTATATATGTTTTTGCGGTTTTCCTCCAAATCCAGAAAATATCATGGGAATCCGAATCATCAATAGCATGTAAAACCATGAATATAAATATGAGAATCCATGAATACGGCATAACAATGAATAACAATATGCATGAAGTGACAAGTAATAACTACAATATCTAAGCTGGCATATAAGGTAAGTACACTAATATTATGTCAAACTATGAGTTATCAAACTAAGTTAAGCAATAATATTTCTAAGGTGTACGTGACATGGCAATTACCGATGAAGATGTGTGTGAGCCGGCAAGTAAGTGTATGTGGTACATACGCATCATCGGTAATGGTGCTGGTGTCCTAACAGCATGATATCAACATTTCAATAAGAAATTATAACATAAGTATGCGATGCGAAGCGAACCACAATAATAAGTGGTAGCTGAAAACTAGACGCAACTATAACTAATCTGCATTAATCTAATAAAAGTTCTACAAATGGTGCCTTTTGAAATAACACGAATCATGGGGTTTTGAAAATAGGGGCTACGGTGTTTTTATGAAAAGATACGTCTTTTGAAATATCCGTAGGATCCCTTGGGCTGTCTTTTAAAATACCCAAGATTCGTTAGTTTTTGAAATAGGTAAGAATCGAATCTAATCTAACAACTAAACTAAACTAAAGGGCTAAGCTAACCAGCTGGACTACAGGTAAGGAAACCGTCTAACATCTGAGTCGATATATATACATACCTGTATATATATTAGTCGGTGATCCCGCCTCAATAATATCTTATCCGATACCATATATATAATTAGACATTCCAAGTCAAGAGTGCGGATCAATCATCAATAAATAGCTTGTACGTAAATCCGTCGTACGGCATCCCAAATCTGGGTACGGGTCAAAATCACATTCATCATACTATTCATCTGGTATCCTCTTTATCAAATATCTTGATCGGGGTACTGATCTATGTCTAGTACAATACTGATACCGCCTAAGTATGCATGCAGGTGTAAGAATCACTACGGCAAAAGACCCGCTAAAACATCATGTCGTATATCAATACAAACCAAATCACATCACCGATCTCCTGGCCTCAAGCCCAATCTCATCGACTCATCTCAAATTCCAAATACTATTCTCAAATCCAGTATATGAACACATAGTCCCATACCTATGTGAACACATAAACTATAGAGAATCCCATGAGCACATATAAATAGGAATGTATGCAAGTATGTATGTGTGTATGTGTAGTGCAACACTACCCTAGGGTTCGCAACACTAAATTAATCCAACACACCGATATCTATCCTAAACATCGTTATTAATCCTAAGTAACATATAATAATTGTTGGTGTGTATACGCATCCGTATACACCACCACGGACTGCGGGGGTGCTATACGCCATCCACCCGACTTCTCCCCGTAGATATAAATCTACTCACCTGGTCCTCGTTCGCCGGTGCCGATGTCGCCATGTGCTTGCTTGTCGTCTCGAAGTCCACATGGGGTACCTACATATCATAACGCACCGTATCGTATTAAAATCCGACTCATGACCAAAACGACGCACGATCCCTCATAGGTCAAAACCTATGGTTGCTTTCACAAATCAACCCAAAAACCCTCGACGTCGGCGTACAAACGCCAAACCATCGAGAAAAACCCAAATACACTCATTTGCACATTCACGAACACTAATTTTAATATAAAATAGGTTAAAATTCACAAAAACCCCAATTTCACTTAAAATGTCATTTTTCCGAAAATCTAGCAAGCACAATTCGCCATTTTTGTACAAAACATGATGTTTAAACAATTCTAGCGGCCATAATACTTATTAAATAACTTAAATAAGTCATAAAAACAATTCTCATAATTTAATCTCATTAAATTCTAAAAACCCTAAAATTCTAGTTTACAAAATACCTAAATTTTAACAATTTTATAGCAAAATGCACAAACCACAATTTAGGTTGGATTTCCATGAACTAAAGTGTTAAACTACACTTAATAATGTTAATGAAGTCATGAAAAACTTAATTAGATTTTTAGTCTAACATTTGCAATAAATTTTAAAAACCTAGTTTACAAATTAGCGTAATTAACACAATTTAAATTAACAAAAATGCAACTAACAACTAGATTTGCTTTAGCATAACATTAACATGTCAAAAATATCACACAACCATAATCTCACATCATAAAACCCTAAGTTGCATTCAAAACCCTTTCTTGAAAGTTAAATATTTAATATAAAAACCACAATTAACTCCTAATTAAACACATAATAGCTAGATTGAAGTAATCAAACAATAACTTATGCAAAATGCTAAGATTATACCTCACAAAATTAGAGACCTAGCACCAAAATCTTGGCCTCCAATTTGCTCTCTTGATCGATGATCCACACTAGAATAGGTCAAGAAGAAATGGGTAGGGATTAGAATTTGATTTTGTGGGATTTTTTTGAAGCATTTTGGATGGAGTTTTGAAGAGAAAAGAGGAGAAGAAATGGGGGCTGTTGTGGTGCAGATTTTCGGCTGAGGAGGGAGTGGGTAGAGGTGTGGGGGATTTGTGGAAAAGAATCCAAGTCAAAGCCCCTCCCAAATTACCATAATACCCCCACCTACTTTACTATATAAAAACCTTATTTTAACCCATTTCTCACATGATTTAAGGTCAAAAAGAGAGAAATAAAATTCTTGGGCTGATACAATAGTGTGGGGCCGGCCAAGGGGAGTGAGGGTGAGTGTGAGAGACTTTACAAAAAAATTCTATGCAAAAAGACCCCCCACAATACCATATTTGCAAGTTTTATTTCAAAATAACTATATTTTTGTTTTCCATAAAATAAATCAATTAAAACTTGAAATAAAATACTAAAAATTTATATTACAACTATATTTTAATTAACATGATTTTAAAGATTAAAATTAGCCCATTTAAATTTGTATTTATCGCTAATTTAATGTATTTTCTTACCGGCTTAAAATAATATTAAAATAATATTTTTTTTTCAGAAAATTTAAAATTTCACCAGTGGCTCAATAAACACCAAATACTAGTAATTACATAGCTAGAATATGTATATTTAATTTTATAATAATGATATTTGCATTTTGACTTTTTACAGAAAACCCCCTTATTTTACCGTTTTTTCAAAATTTCACCGAAACGATTTTCAAAACGTTACAATCTTCCCCCCTTAAAGAAATTCGGTCCCAGAATTTAAATTAAAACTTCCCCCAAATACTAAAATATTTCAGCCACAACCATCAAATCGCCGGGGCTCCGAAATCATAAACACATAAAATAAATCGTAGCGCAACGCATGCGCATGAAAAATGAGCATATAACTCAAATCAGAACTCCGTCATGCATCCCGCAATCATCGGAGTCATGGGGATGACATCAATACCAAATCCAAAGCAAAATCAATATGATATAACTCGAAACTATACATGTAAAATATATTCAGGTACTGTCCTCTGACTAGTCCTGCTCAGTACGAAAACACATAGCAATATCATAAAAACGTACTGCTCTATAAGAAAAATCAATCCCCAAAATACGCGTATGAATACTACGCGCGTCTTGTGCGCACAGAAATCAAAATCCATATATGTGCCATACCTGCGCACAGAAACAACATCTAAGTGCATCGGGTGTGCACGAAACATCTGTCGTAGGCAACATGTGTGCCTGGCAGCAAAATCAGGTGCATCTGACATACACGAAAAATCTCGATTTAGTGCATCTGGTGTGCACCAAAATCACACTTCAAAACATGCGCCCAACATACGCGAAAATCCAAATCAGGTGCATCCATCGTGCACGAAATCATGAAATCCAATATCAAGTGCCGAACATGCGCAAAATCAAATCAGGAGCACAAAGTGCACAAAACAAATATCGCACATCACCATCGAAATCAAAGTCCAATGCATCTAAGTGCACAAAAGGCGTATCACTGCACTGCAAGCATATATAAACTATACAGAGTACAGGAACCAATCGTTTGCGTGCATACGTACAAAATCAACTCAAATGTCTAAAACCGTAAAATCACAAACATGTGAAACCCAAGCACGAAAACGATATCAAGTGCAACACTGTGCAAGGATCGTAAATCCTCAATCATCAAAATCAAATCATGCGAATAAATCACCCAAAACATCGAAATCAATAATGGCGGAATAGTACCGCTCAAGTGCATCCTCTAAGAATCTCGGGCCAACTGTCGCGGTCACTAGTGGGACGTCTCGTCGATGATCATGAACTCTGGCCTGCTGGTGTGCGTAACAATGACCACTACTGGGTCAAGGTCTTCACTGTGAATTACCAATCTCTCGGTCCATCGGCTCATCGGCCCTGTCAGGTGTGCTAACGGGGATGATCCCATTCTGGCACTTCTCTGGTCATCTCTCGGTCAATCATCGCGACCACTCGTAAGACAGCATATCACTGGTGTCGGCCTCTGCCTCTCTGAATGTACGTGACACATCTGTACCTGGGTGCAAGTATCATTACAGCAGTGTCCTGGAAGGAATCCTGCTCACGGTCTCTTCCATGTCTCGTCTCTGCCAACTGTCCGGAAGTCATCGTCATTTCCTATATCTGCATCTTGTTCCGGAACGGCTGCATACCCATCGCGACTCCTTCTGGAAGGTATATCCAGTACTCTGCCTCGGCATGCGTATCGCATCTCTGATGTCGGCGGAGTGGAACGTCGTCTTATCCAGATCTTGTACGGACCTCTTTACTCCACTTTCTCTAATGTCGACTGCTTCGGACTCGTCTCATCGTGGCTACATGGACTGAGCTCCAACGGCTATCCTCATATCGGGAGTCTCCCAAGAAATGCATCTCACCACCTAGCATCCGAATTAAGTCGAGCCATCCAATCGAGTCGTCAAAACCTCATAATCCCCCAAGAGCTCAACATCTTAGGTACAATATAATAGTATCGAGTACATACCACAGCATCGGTGGTCCAGCCGTAGAAGGGCAAACCCAAAGGTTCAAAGGCTTTCACACGATCATTAAGTCGAGTTAGGGTTTCATTCTTCTAGAGGGACCATAGAATTGCCTGCATGTCTTTCCGACTACTTTAAACTTGGAATAATAGGTTTCTGACATTCGATCGTCTCTGTCGACTCCCAACGTCTCCGCGTGAAGTCGTCTCTAGCTGGAATCATTCTATCTGATGACCTCGCATCGGGGTAGGCGAACGATCCATATGTCCTAGTCATTCATCCTCGATGACTAGCGACCTTCTATCATCTCTTAGTACAACTCGTTCTGCACTAATTCCAGCATCTGGGGCAATATCTCATCGTTCGCAGCAAAAACTGGTTCGCTCATCTGCATGCTGAACAGTGCCTCGACCATCATGAATAAGCAACACACCAGCGGTCATCAAAATCTGGCTGGCCTCTATCATTGGCTCAATCCTCTAGTGCTAATCTGCACGTCCGAGCAATCTCATACGGCGATCCATCCAACGCTCATGGCGTAAAACACAATCAAAAGACACATCTCTACAATCGGGTTTCGCCGGAATCATGCCCTGGTCAGTCCTCGTTCATGACGAGCTCGTGCTGACCGCAACTCTAGCCGTAGCTCTCCTTGCCCGTAATCGTGGCAGCAAAACTAAACTGGTACCGATGAGGCTAGATCAGGAAGGAATATAATATTGAACAAGGAAATGTACATCCTAAGGCTTCTTAAGTGGAGTGGCGTGTCGTAAATATGCCGCGGAACATACCAACGGTACGTCACTCTACTTTAGTCACCTATTCCATCAACCAAGGGTCATCCTACGCTCCGAAGGTAAAACCTAACGCTCTGATACCAACTTTGTCACGACCCGAAAAACGGAACATGACCGGCACTTAAACTACGAAACGTCTCAAGGCGTACGTAATCTAAGTAAGCCGAAAACCCAGAAATCCAAACCAAGAAAAGTAGTAGAGTGAAGGAAAACCAATTTAAAACAAGTAGTTTTAATTGCATAAGCCGAATTATGCGTTTTTAAAACATCAAGTATTTTCTGAAAATTTCGGCAGAGTCTCCTTTGTAAATACTGGCCCCCAAATGGGATACAACATGAATAGTATACGAAATCAATAAAAATGCATCCCCAAGGGGGAGCTAGCTCTTCGTCAATCGACGGTCACAACCACACAAGCAATATAATATACAACGCTAACGGCGAGGTTCAAAATTCAAAAGGAAACTCAAAACCATAAGAAAACCACAGAAATACAACGCGCGACTCTAAGGTCGAAAGAATAAACATCACTGGTCTCTATCTGAGATAAATACAAGTTTGGTTGATGGAACTTCTAGATACAACTGAATAATAATATACAAGTTATATAATGGGGGGTACGATACAAGTAAACCCACCTACTAGCAAATCACCCGAAGGAAACTATGCCCGCAAGTCGTAATGAAACCTGTACGGCAAACCTGCAAGAAACTGGGGCACAACGGGGGTGAGTTGCCAACTCGTCAATAGAAAAACATCTACGCACAGAAATCGCATAAATAACGCAATCCTAAGTCAATGATCATAATATATCCTCAATTATATATAACATGCAGCCTATAACAAGACTAGGGTAAATATCTAACCCGAGTGTAATCTCATGTACCCGTGTCAGTGCCTCAGGTAGCAATATATCATATGAATGAGGTATGAATGCATGAAAATAGAATACATGTAAATGAAGAACTGTTTTCATAGTTTAGTGAGATTTCCTTATTTTTAAATAGGAGGCACCATAAATGAAATCAGCATAAAACAGTGCCCAGCATCGACACAAAACAAGTATCCAAATATCTCGATATCTCTGTGTCGTAATCTCTGTACCTCAAAATCTCAAAAATCTCAATGTCTCAATCACAATATCTAGGGCGCCGTCAGTCCAGACCGGCCTCTACCATCTATCTCAAGACTACGACGGTATCCTCCGGATATCCGACGCGTCAGGTAAAATCACCGGTCGGTAGTGCTCCCCTGCCAGGCTCAACGTCATCACCACATTCATCTTGCCCCGGGGTACCGCACCGGGCCCACCATGTACCCGAAACGGTTCATCCAACTCCTCGAATCGGGTCTCGAAATCCATCAGCAAACTCATGGTGGACGACTCATACATCATAGGAAAACCGCATTTTTTTATTTAAAAAGAGGGAAAGCAGTTTATATATGTTTTTGCGGGTTTCCTCCAAATCCAGAAAATATCATGGGAATCCGAATCATCAATAGCATGTAAAACCATGAATATAAATATGAGAATCCATGAATACGGCATAACAATGAAAAACAATATGCATGAAGTGACAAGTAATAACTACAATATCTAAGCTGGCATATAAGGTAAGTACACTAATATTATGTCAAACTACGAGTTATCAAGCTAAGTTAAGCAATAATATTTCTAAGGTGTACGTGACATGGCAATTACCGATGAAGATGTGTGTGAGCCGGCAAGTAAGTGTATGTGGTAGATACGCATCATCTGTAATGGTGCTGGTGTCCTAACAGCATGATATCAACATTTCAATAAGAAATTATAACATAAGTATGCGATGCGAAGCGAACCACAATAATAAGTGGTAGCTGAAAACTAGACGCAACTATAACTAATCTACATTAATCTAATAAAAGTTCTACAAATGGTGCCTTTTGAAATAACACGAATCATGGGGTTTTGAAAATAGGGGCTACGGTATTTTTATGAAAAGATACGTCTTTTAAAATATCCGTAGGATCCCTTGGGCTGTTTTTTAAAATACCCACGATTCGTTAGTTTTTGAAATAGGTAAGAATCGAATCTAATCTAACAAGTAAACTAAACTAAAGGGCTAAGCTAACCAGCTGGACTACAGGTAAGGAAACCGTCTAACATCTGAGTCGATATATATACATACCTGTATATATATTAGTCGGTGATCCCGCCTCAATAATATCATATCCGATACCATATCTATAATTAGACATTCCAAGTCAAGAGTGCGGATCAATCATCAATAAATAGCTCGTACGTAAATCCGTCGTACGGCATCCCAAATCTGGGTACGGGTCAAAATCACATTCATCGTACTATTCATCTGGTATCCTCTTTATCAAATATCATGATCGGGGTATTGATCTATGTCTAGTACAATACTGATACCGCCTAAGTATGCATGCAGGTGTAAGAATCACTACGGCAAAAGACCCGCTAAAACATCATGTCGTATATCAATACAAATCAAATCACATCACCGATCTCCTTGCCTCAAGCCCAATCTCATCGACTCATCTCAAATTCCAAATACTATTCTCAAATCCAGTATATGAACACATAGTCCCATACCTATGTGAACACATAAACTATAGAGAATCCCATGAGCACATATAAATAGGAATGTATGCAAGTATGTATGTGTGTATGTGTAGTGCAACACTACCCTAAGGTTCGCAACACTAAATTAATCCAACACACCGATATCCATCCTAAACATCGTTATTAATCCTAAGTAACATATAATAATTGTTGGTGTGTATACGCATCCGTATACACCACCACGGACTGCGGGGGTGCTATACGCCATCCACCCGACTTCTCCCCGTAGATATAAATCTACTCACCTGGTCCTCGTTCGCCGGTGCCGATGTCGCCATGCGCTTGCTTGTCGTCTCGAAGTCCACATGGGGTACCTACATATCATAACGCACCGTATCGTATTAAAATCCGACTCATGACCAAAACGACGCACGAATCCCTCATAGGTCAAAACCTATGGTTGCTTTCACAAATCAACCCAAAAACCCTCGACGTCGGCGTACAAACGCCAAACCATCGAGAATAACCCAAATACACTCATTTGCACATTCACGAACACTAATTTTAATATAAAATAGGTTAAAATTCACAAAAACCCCAATTTCACTTAAAATGTCATTTTTCCGAAAATCTAGCAAGCACAATTCGCCATTTTTGTACAAAACATGATGTTTAAACAATTCTAGCGGCCATAATACTTATTAAATAACTTAAATAAGTCATAAAAACAATTCTCATAATTTAATCTCATTAAATTCTAAAAACCCTAAAATTCTAGTTTACAAAATACCTAAATTTTAACAATTTTATAGCAAAATGCACAAACCACAATTTCGGTTGGATTTCCATGAACTAAAGTGTTAAACTACACTTAATAATGTTAATGAAGTCATGAAAAACCTAATTAGATTTTTAGTCTAACATTTGCAATAAATTTTAAAAACCTAGTTTACAAATTAGCGTAATTAACACAATTTAAATTAACAAAAATGCAACTAACAACTAGATTTGCTTTAGCATAACATTAACATGTCAAAAATATCACACAACCATAATCTCACATCATAAAACCCTAAGTTGCATTCAAAACCCTTTCTTGAAAGTTAAATATTTAATATAAAAACCACAATTAACTCCTAATTAAACACATAATAGCTAGATTGAAGTAATCAAACAATAATTTATGCAAAATGCTAAGATTATACCTCACAAAATTAGAGACCTAGCACCAAAATCTTGGCCTCCAATTTGCTCTCTTGATCCATGATCCACACTAGAATAGGTCAAGAAGAAATGGGTAGGGATTAGAATTTGATTTTGTGGGATTTTTTTGAAGCATTTTGGATGGAGTTTTGAAGAGAAAAGAGGAGAAGAAATGGGGGCTGTTGTGGTGCAGATTTTCGGCTGAGGAGGGAGTGGGTAGAGGTGTGGGGGATTTGTGGAAAAGAATCCAAGTCAAAGCCCCTCCCAAATTACCATAATACCCCCACCTACTTTACTATATAAAAACCTTATTTTAACCCATTTCTCACATGATTTAAGGTCAAAAAGAGAGAAATAAAATTCTTGGGCTGATACAATAGTGTGGGGCCGGCCAAGGGGAGTGAGGGTGAGTGTGAGAGACTTTACAAAAAAATTCTATGCAAAAAGACCCCCCACAATACCATATTTGCAAGTTTTATTTCAAAATAACTATATTTTTGTTTTCCATAAAATAAATCAATTAAAACTTGAAATAAAATACTAAAAATTTATATTACAACTAGATTTTAATTAACATGATTTTGAAGATTAAAATTAGCCCATTTAAATTTGTATTTATCGCTAATTTAATGTATTTTCTTACCGGCTTAAAATAATATTAAAATAATATTTTTTTTTCAGAAAATTTAAAATTTCACCAGTGGCTCAATAAACACCAAATACTAGTAATTACATAGCTAGAATATGTATATTTAATTTTATAATAATGATATTTGCATTTTGACTTTTTACAGAAAACCCCCTTATTTTACCGTTTTTTCGAAATTTCACCGAAACGATTTTCAAAACGTTACAATCTTCCCCCCTTAAAGAAATTCGGTCCCAGAATTTAAATTAAAACTTCCCCCAAATACTAAAATATTTCAGCCACAACCATCAAATCGCCGGGGCTCCGAAATCATAAACACATAAAATAAATCGTAGCGCAACGCATGCGCATGAAAAATGAGCATATAACTCAAATCAGAACTCCGTCATGCATCCCGCAATCATCGGAGTCATGGGGATGACATCAATACCAAATCCAAAGCAAAATCAATATGATATAACTCGAAACTATACATGTAAAATATATTCAGGTACTGTCCTCTGACTAGTCCTGCTCAGTACGAAAACACATAGCAATATCATAAAAACGTACTGCTCTATAAGAAAAATCAATCCCCAAAATACGCGTATGAATACTACGCGCGTCTTGTGCGCACAGAAATCAAAATCCATATATGTGCCATACCTGCGCACAGAAACAACATCTAAGTGCATCGGGTGTGCACGAAACATCTGTCGTAGGCAACATGTGTGCCTGGCAGCAAAATCAGGTGCATCTGACATACACGAAAAATCTCGATTTAGTGCATCTGGTGTGCACCAAAATCACACTTCAAAACATGCGCCCAACATACGCGAAAATCCAAATCAGGTGCATCCATCGTGCACGAAATCATGAAATCCAATATCAAGTGCCGAACATGCGCAAAATCAAATCAGGAGCACAAAGTGCACAAAACAAATATCGCACATCACCATCGAAATCAAAGTCCAATGCATCTAAGTGCACAAAAGGCGTATCACTGCACTGCAAGCATATATAAACTATACAGAGTACAGGAACCAATCGTTTGCGTGCATACGTACAAAATCAACTCAAATGTCTAAAACCGTAAAATCACAAACATGTGAAACCCAAGCACGAAAACGATATCAAGTGCAACACTGTGCAAGGATCGTAAATCCTCAATCATCAAAATCAAATCATGCGAATAAATCACCCAAAACATCGAAATCAATAATGGCGGAATAGTACCGCTCAAGTGCATCCTCTAAGAATCTCGGGCCAACTGTCGCGGTCACTAGTGGGACGTCTCGTCGATGATCATGAACTCTGGCCTGCTGGTGTGCGTAACAATGACCACTACTGGGTCAAGGTCTTCACTGTGAATTACCAATCTCTCGGTCCATCGGCTCATCGGCCCTGTCAGGTGTGCTAACGGGGATGATCCCATTCTGGCACTTCTCTGGTCATCTCTCGGTCAATCATCGCGACCACTCGTAAGACAGCATATCACTGGTGTCGGCCTCTGCCTCTCTGAATGTACGTGACACATCTGTACCTGGGTGCAAGTATCATTACAGCAGTGTCCTGGAAGGAATCCTGCTCACGGTCTCTTCCATGTCTCGTCTCTGCCAACTGTCCGGAAGTCATCGTCATTTCCTATATCTGCATCTTGTTCCGGAACGGCTGCATACCCATCGCGACTCCTTCTGGAAGGTATATCCAGTACTCTGCCTCGGCATGCGTATCGCATCTCTGATGTCGGCGGAGTGGAACGTCGTCTTATCCAGATCTTGTACGGACCTCTTTACTCCACTTTCTCTAATGTCGACTGCTTCGGACTCGTCTCATCGTGGCTACATGGACTGAGCTCCAACGGCTATCCTCATATCGGGAGTCTCCCAAGAAATGCATCTCACCACCTAGCATCCGAATTAAGTCGAGCCATCCAATCGAGTCGTCAAAACCTCATAATCCCCCAAGAGCTCAACATCTTAGGTACAATATAATAGTATCGAGTACATACCACAGCATCGGTGGTCCAGCCGTAGAAGGGCAAACCCAAAGGTTCAAAGGCTTTCACACGGTCATTAAGTCGAGTTAGGGTTTCATTCTTCTAGAGGGACCATAGAATTGCCTGCATGTCTTTCCGACTACTTTAAACTTGGAATAATAGGTTTCTGACATTCGATCGTCTCTGTCGACTCCCAACGTCTCCGCGTGAAGTCGTCTCTAGCTGGAATCATTCTATCTGATGACCTCGCATCGGGGTAGGCGAACGATCCATATGTCCTAGTCATTCATCCTCGATGACTAGCGACCTTCTATCATCTCTTAGTACAACTCGTTCTGCACTAATTCCAGCATCTGGGGCAATATCTCATCGTTCGCAGCAAAAACTGGTTCGCTCATCTGCATGCTGAACAGTGCCTCGACCATCATGAATAAGCAACACACCAGCGGTCATCAAAATCTGGCTGGCCTCTATCATTGGCTCAATCCTCTAGTGCTAATCTGCACGTCCGAGCAATCTCATACGGCGATCCATCCAACGCTCATGGCGTAAAACACAATCAAAAGACACATCTCTACAATCGGGTTTCGCCGGAATCATGCCCTGGTCAGTCCTCGTTCATGACGAGCTCGTGCTGACCGCAACTCTAGCCGTAGCTCTCCTTGCCCGTAATCGTGGCAGCAAAACTAAACTGGTACCGATGAGGCTAGATCAGGAAGGAATATAATATTGAACAAGGAAATGTACATCCTAAGGCTTCTTAAGTGGAGTGGCGTGTCGTAAATATGCCGCGGAACATACCAACGGTACGTCACTCTACTTTAGTCACCTATTCCATCAACCAAGGGTCATCCTACGCTCCGAAGGTAAAACCTAACGCTCTGATACCAACTTTGTCACGACCCGAAAAACGGAACATGACCGGCACTTAAACTACGAAACGTCTCAAGGCGTACGTAATCTAAGTAAGCCGAAAACCCAGAAATCCAAACCAAGAAAAGTAGTAGAGTGAAGGAAAACCAATTTAAAACAAGTAGTTTTAATTGCATAAGCCGAATTATGCGTTTTTAAAACATCAAGTATTTTCTGAAAATTTCGGCAGAGTCTCCTTTGTAAATACTGGCCCCCAAATGGGATACAACATGAATAGTATACGAAATCAATAAAAATGCATCCCCAAGGGGGAGCTAGCTCTTCGTCAATCGACGGTCACAACCACACAAGCAATATAATATACAACGCTAACGGCGAGGTTCAAAATTCAAAAGGAAACTCAAAACCATAAGAAAACCACAGAAATACAACGCGCGACTCTAAGGTCGAAAGAATAAACATCACTGGTCTCTATCTGAGATAAATACAAGTTTGGTTGATGGAACTTCTAGATACAACTGAATAATAATATACAAGTTATATAATGGGGGGTACGATACAAGTAAACCCACCTACTAGCAAATCACCCGAAGGAAACTATGCCCGCAAGTCGTAATGAAACCTGTACGGCAAACCTGCAAGAAACTGGGGCACAACGGGGGTGAGTTGCCAACTCGTCAATAGAAAAACATCTACGCACAGAAATCGCATAAATAACGCAATCCTAAGTCAATGATCATAATATATCCTCAATTATATATAACATGCAGCCTATAACAAGACTAGGGTAAATATCTAACCCGAGTGTAATCTCATGTACCCGTGTCAGTGCCTCAGGTAGCAATATATCATATGAATGAGGTATGAATGCATGAAAATAGAATACATGTAAATGAAGAACTGTTTTCATAGTTTAGTGAGATTTCCTTATTTTTAAATAGGAGGCACCATAAATGAAATCAGCATAAAACAGTGCCCAGCATCGACACAAAACAAGTATCCAAATATCTCGATATCTCTATGTCGTAATCTCTGTACCTCAAAATCTCAAAAATCTCAATGTCTCAATCACAATATCTAGGGCGCCGTCAGTCCAGACCGGCCTCTACCATCTATCTCAAGACTACGACGGTATCCTCCGGATATCCGACGCGTCAGGTAAAATCACCGGTCGGTAGTGCTCCCCTGCCAGGCTCAACGTCATCACCACATTCATCTTGCCCCGGGGTACCGCACCGGGCCCACCATGTACCCGAAACGGTTCATCCAACTCCTCGAATCGGGTCTCGAAATCCATCAGCAAACTCATGGTGGACGACTCATACATCATAGGAAAACCGCATTTTTTTATTTAAAAAGAGGGAAAGCAGTTTATATATGTTTTTGCGGTTTTCCTCCAAATCCAGAAAATATCATGGGAATCCGAATCATCAATAGCATGTAAAACCATGAATATAAATATGAGAATCCATGAATACGGCATAACAATGAAAAACAATATGCATGAAGTGACAAGTAATAACTACAATATCTAAGCTGGCATATAAGGTAAGTACACTAATATTATGTCAAACTACGAGTTATCAAGCTAAGTTAAGCAATAATATTTCTAAGGTGTACGTGACATGGCAATTACCGATGAAGATGTGTGTGAGCCGGCAAGTAAGTGTATGTGGTAGATACGCATCATCTGTAATGGTGCTGGTGTCCTAACAGCATGATATCAACATTTCAATAAGAAATTATAACATAAGTATGCGATGCGAAGCGAACCACAATAATAAGTGGTAGCTGAAAACTAGACGCAACTATAACTAATCTACATTAATCTAATAAAAGTTCTACAAATGGTGCCTTTTGAAATAACACGAATCATGGGGTTTTGAAAATAGGGGCTACGGTATTTTTATGAAAAGATACGTCTTTTAAAATATCCGTAGGATCCCTTGGGCTGTTTTTTAAAATACCCACGATTCGTTAGTTTTTGAAATAGGTAAGAATCGAATCTAATCTAACAACTAAACTAAACTAAAGGGCTAAGCTAACCAGCTGGACTACAGGTAAGGAAACCGTCTAACATCTGAGTCGATATATATACATACCTGTATATATATTAGTCGGTGATCCCGCCTCAATAATATCATATCCGATACCATATCTATAATTAGACATTCCAAGTCAAGAGTGCGGATCAATCATCAATAAATAGCTCGTACGTAAATCCGTCGTACGGCATCCCAAATCTGGGTACGGGTCAAAATCACATTCATCGTACTATTCATCTGGTATCCTCTTTATCAAATATCATGATCGGGGTATTGATCTATGTCTAGTACAATACTGATACCGCCTAAGTATGCATGCAGGTGTAAGAATCACTACGGCAAAAGACCCGCTAAAACATCATGTCGTATATCAATACAAATCAAATCACATCACCGATCTCCTTGCCTCAAGCCCAATCTCATCGACTCATCTCAAATTCCAAATACTATTCTCAAATCCAGTATATGAACACATAGTCCCATACCTATGTGAACACATAAACTATAGAGAATCCCATGAGCACATATAAATAGGAATGTATGCAAGTATGTATGTGTGTATGTGTAGTGCAACACTACCCTAGGGTTCGCAACACTAAATTAATCCAACACACCGATATCCATCCTAAACATCGTTATTAATCCTAAGTAACATATAATAATTGTTGGTGTGTATACGCATCCGTATACACCACCACGGACTGCGGGGGTGCTATACGCCATCCACCCGACTTCTCCCCGTAGATATAAATCTACTCACCTGGTCCTCGTTCGCCGGTGCCGATGTCGCCATGCGCTTGCTTGTCGTCTCGAAGTCCACATGGGGTACCTACATATCATAACGCACCGTATCGTATTAAAATCCGACTCATGACCAAAACGACGCACGAATCCCTCATAGGTCAAAACCTATGGTTGCTTTCACAAATCAACCCAAAAACCCTCGACGTCGGCGTACAAACGCCAAACCATCGAGAATAACCCAAATACACTCATTTGCACATTCACGAACACTAATTTTAATATAAAATAGGTTAAAATTCACAAAAACCCCAATTTCACTTAAAATGTCATTTTTCCGAAAATCTAGCAAGCACAATTCGCCATTTTTGTACAAAACATGATGTTTAAACAATTCTAGCGGCCATAATACTTATTAAATAACTTAAATAAGTCATAAAAACAATTCTCATAATTTAATCTCATTAAATTCTAAAAACCCTAAAATTCTAGTTTACAAAATACCTAAATTTTAACAATTTTATAGCAAAATGCACAAACCACAATTTCGGTTGGATTTCCATGAACTAAAGTGTTAAACTACACTTAATAATGTTAATGAAGTCATGAAAAACCTAATTAGATTTTTAGTCTAACATTTGCAATAAATTTTAAAAACCTAGTTTACAAATTAGCGTAATTAACACAATTTAAATTAACAAAAATGCAACTAACAACTAGATTTGCTTTAGCATAACATTAACATGTCAAAAATATCACACAACCATAATCTCACATCATAAAACCCTAAGTTGCATTCAAAACCCTTTCTTGAAAGTTAAATATTTAATATAAAAACCACAATTAACTCCTAATTAAACACATAATAGCTAGATTGAAGTAATCAAACAATAACTTATGCAAAATGCTAAGATTATACCTCACAAAATTAGAGACCTAGCACCAAAATCTTGGCCTCCAATTTGCTCTCTTGATCCATGATCCACACTAGAATAGGTCAAGAAGAAATGGGTAGGGATTAGAATTTGATTTTGTGGGATTTTTTTGAAGCATTTTGGATGGAGTTTTGAAGAGAAAAGAGGAGAAGAAATGGGGGCTGTTGTGGTGCAGATTTTCGGCTGAGGAGGGAGTGGGTAGAGGTGTGGGGGATTTGTGGAAAAGAATCCAAGTCAAAGCCCCTCCAAATTACCATAATACCCCCACCTACTTTACTATATAAAAACCTTATTTTAACCCATTTCTCACATAATTTAAGGTCAAAAAGAGAGAAATAAAATTCTTGGGCTGATACAATAGTGTGGGGCCGGCCAAGGGGAGTGAGGGTGAGTGTGAGAGACTTTACAAAAAAATTCTATGCAAAAAGACCCCCACAATACCATATTTGCAAGTTTTAGTTCAAAATAACTATATTTTTGTTTTCCATAAAATAAATCAATTAAAACTTGAAATAAAATACTAAAAATTTATATTACAACTAGATTTTAATTAACATGATTTTAAAGATTAAAATTAGCCCATTTAAATTTGTATTTATCGCTAATTTAATGTATTTTCTTACCGGCTTAAAATAATATTAAAATAATATTTTTTTTCAGAAAATTTAAAATTTCACCAGTGGCTCAATAAACACCAAATACTAGTAATTACATAGCTAGAATATGTATATTTAATTTTATAATAAAGATATTTGCATTTTGACTTTTTACAGAAAACCCCCTTATTTTACCGTTTTTTCGAAATTTCACCGAAACGATTTTCAAAACGTTACAAAAACCTTGCTATTTCTCAACCCCTGCATAGAATTGCAAATGTGAGAACCTGAACCGGTATCTAATACCCAGGAAGCAGAATTTTTTGAAAAACAGTTTTCTGTCACAAACACACCTGAAGCGGAAGCATCCCCATGCTTCTTCTTGAGATTCAAGTACTCGGTGCAGTTGCGCTTCCAATGTCCTGTCTTGGGGCAATGAAAACATTCCCCTTTCCCCGATTCTCCAGCTTTGGACTTTTCCTTCCCCTTAACCTTTTTAACTCCACCCTTAGGATTGGTGGGCTTCTTCTTTTTCTTTCCCTTGACCTTAGCTTTTGGGCGAGAAGAGGAAGATTGTCCAACAGTCATAACGGGAGTTTTCACTGATTTCAGTGTGCTCTCTGCACTCCTTAACATATTAAGGAGTTCAAGTAGTTCCCTCTCCATGTTGTGCATGATGAAGTTAACTATGAACTGAGCAAAGGTGGACGGGAGGGACTGCAGAATAATATCCGTATATTGTTCATTGTCCATTGTCCATCCGAGGTCCTCAAGCTCTTCTATAAGAGCTATCATCTTCAGAACATGGTCTCCTACTGATGTGCCAGGGGCCATTCGCATCTGAAACAATTTCTTTGATGCTTCGTATCGTAATACCCGGGATTGCTCTCCATACAACTCCTTTGTATGGAGGAATATGGCTTGAATGTTCATATTCTCGTGCTGCTTTTGATGTGTGTTGTTCATCGATGCAAGCGCGAGGCATTTGGCCGTGGCACAGTCAGCGTCCCATGTCTTGCAGACTTCTTTGTCCGTAATTGAGGATTTTGGACCTGGGACGGGCGGGGCTGAAGCCGTGAGGACATATGATACTTTATCATAAGTCAAGGCTATTTTCAGATTCCTCAGCCAGTCTTTATAATTGGTCCCATTCAGTTTATTTTTATCTAGTAGAAGCTTGAGTCCAGTCATTGGTATCTGCCATTAAGAGAGAGAAAAGAATACACTCAGTGAAAGCTCTTGCAAAGATCAGATTGGTTATTATCTTGTCTAATCGATGTCTCCCACTGCTTTAATCAAGTTTTTCTTTCAAACCTTAAAAAAAAACTAGCCAGGATTAATTACAGTCTACAACTTTGCTAACCGTTCAGCCAGGCCAGTGTCGGTACTTGAGGGAGGTTCCCCGTGCTTTAGCACGGACCTAATTAAAGTAAACCTCGTTTTCCCAGAGGCGTAGCCCCGTTAACACTTTTCTAGACACCTAATGGGTTAGCTAATTGTAAACTGCAAAACTCTCCTAGGAGCAACTATTGCCCACAGTGGGATCGGGGTCCAACCATCATATGGAAGGTATGCAATCTCATTGCAAATTTCAACACTTGAAATTCCCGATGTGATTTTTACCCCTAGCACTCATGACCTTGGCTATGGTCAACAAATCACAAGTACTAGTCAAGTTCAACCCGTCATTTCTTGATTAATCAGACCCGTTAACATGACCCTTGGCTAAGGTCAACAAAGTCATATGCCCGTCCTAATTAATCTGCATCATATGCATTATAGGAAGACATCACTTAGCTACCGTACACTACGCCTTGGCGAAGGTCAACAAACGTAGCACGAATACTAAGTACTCTACTTCCTAAAATGACGGAGGGTTGCGGATAATTTTAAGAAAATCTTTAACGCTTTGAACTTGATATCGTCGTAGAATCAAATGGTTTTCAAAAGGAGTGGCTTGTGCTCCGCGGTTTTGAAATATAGCTTTTTCATAAAGAGCCGAGTGGTTTTCAAATCCGATTCTACAACATCTTTTTAGGTTTATTTTTTTTACATTAATCATATTAATGTAGTCCCATCATTTAAGTTCTTAAGCCAATCACAGAAAAGAAACGAAAATACAACGTACGCTTATGCCATCCGCATTCGCCGCAATGTTCCGTTATGCACCGTTAGGTTACTTAACTAACGGCATACCGGGACGGGACTAGCGCGGGTGTAAAACAAAAGCAACGTCTACTATATATCTCATATATAATATATCATTCGTCTCAGATATCACAGAACACAGGGAGCAGAAACATATATATAATGTGGGATATACTAGGACGTCCGTATTTAGTATTTAGCCAACAATAGAAAATACGGATTCCACAGTCGTGATGAATAGCCAAGCCCACACCCCTAGACCCCTACGAGAGCGGCAAGCGACCCTACCAATCCTGGAGTTTAGGAGACCCGGTCTCGACTCCTCGAGATGGCCTCCCACTAAACCCCAGAACCCGGTCACTTGTGCTCTCCTCCTTGGGTCTATCCTAATGCGGAAAAGTAAATAATATACAACACTGGTGACAGCAACCTCAACCCGGAAGTGCCCCAAATAAAAGAATATTACATTACATTTGAATTTTACATGAATGAAAAATAAAACTCTCATCTCGCATAAAACCCCCCGGCTATTCAATCACGACAATCCTGCACATCATATCTCAGCAACACATAATATCACATATCATCAACGTAAGTAAGTATGCGTACCCCGATTGTCGTTGATGTATAGCAACGAAACCGGAGATAAGCGACATACTACACTTACGGTCATAGAAAAGAAAGTGTAAAACTACAATATTTGGAACCCACATTCTCGTTAGACATCGTAAATCCGAGATATCACATACCTCGCATTTCATGCCTAACTATATGAATTCCACATATTGCATCACATTCCAGATAAATAGACAGTATTAAACATTTCGATCGAATAATCAAATACCTAAAATTTCCTAAAGCTCAACACTTGAGCGGAGTTCAAAAAACCCGGAATGTGCCACAGTAGTAGCGGTCCAGCCGTAGAAGGGTCAAGCCAACGCCTCACATGTGGCACGCCGTACTGCCTCAAACCCTAAGGTTCAAAAGGCAGTTCAAGACGGTCGCATAATCGAGTTAAGGTTTGTTGTCTTCTAGAGGGTCCACCACAAAACTTACACGTATTTCCGAAAGATTTAAACCCTGTGAAAAAGTGAGTAAATGATACTGGTTCGAACATTTTAATACTTTCTTAATTACCCGGAAAAGAACACAAAATTAAAATTCCGATTGAATCATAGAATCCAAAACCATCCCCAGAACATTAAAGACTTGAATGAGATTTAAACATACCCATAAATGTATGCAAGCAGGTAGGAGCACTACTGTATAAACACGAGCCAATGATACCTCTGTACGGCCGTGGAGCCGCGGCCCAAGCAAGCTATGGCCGCGGTTCCGCGGTGGAAAGTACTGTTCATTGGTTCGTTTTTTTACAGTATTGCATAGATTTGCCTGCTAATTTTTTTACGTATTTTTAATTCTGAAAATAACAAAGTTTCAAAAAATGTCCAGAGAGGGTTGAAAATCCGTATTATTTTGTTCGATTGGAGTTTTAACTTCGCTAAAGTATCGCCTAAAGTTCTAGGTCGGCTCTGATACCAATGTTAGGCTTACCTAGCACCTAATGAAGGGTTTGGAAACATCATATGTTTCAAAATTAAATTTTTACGGTGCTAAGTGAACATACAAAGAATCATCACTAGAAAATTAGGGTTTCTTAACATACACATCATCACAAGTAGATAAAGCTAGGGTTTTGAGAGTACAATCTTTGTAGCTCCCTACGCTAGACTCCTTGGCTACTTGAGGGTTGGAAAACGTCCGCTTGAGAACCTCAAGATCCACGATCATCCACCCGGAGTCCTCTTTGTCCAAGCTTGAAACTTCACAAGATCAAGAGAAGAAATGGAAGCTAGCACTCTTCACAAGTGGTCAAGACTAGTGTAGAATGGTGTTGTGGTTGGTTTTCTCACTTCAAAATCCTAACTTGATAAGTATTTTGCTCACTTGAGAAATCTAGAGAGCAAAAGAGAAAGGAGGAAGAAGATGATGGCTTTTGAAAAAATAAGAGAATGATAATGTGTTATGAAAAATAGAAAATATAAGTATATATATTTTCTACTCTTCATCTCAAACCATAGTTACATTATACGGATATTATTGCACTTGAGTTAAAACACAAAAGGAAGATTAACTCATGGTTAAAAAGTAGGTGAACAAGGTTAGTTCAAAAAAGAGTGTAGAAGATAACCATGTATTAATCTTTTTCTTTTCTTTTGTTTAAAACAAATACAATATATATCCATATATATAATTATAAGGTGTGAGTCTTATATTGCCACCATCTACTATTTAATCAACCATGATAACCTTTATGTATGCATGTATGTGTGCATGCACATCCTATGTGCATGAATGAGAATGAATGCATACATGCATGCATAAAGACAAGAAAGGATTTCAAGTGAGAAACTAATGGTTAATGATAAATCAACACTTGATTTAGCAACCCGGTCATATCACATACGACCCGACCAAAAGCAAGCCGCACAATTAATATACGGTATCTCATACGCGCATTTTAACCGGGTCCATGCGCATATCGCATATGCACACCACAACTTTTCGCCTGGACTAGGTAACTCCTTTGTGGGACTCTTAGACTCGTCAATACTCCGGCAGTGGGTGATGATCATATCAAGCACCCCCAAGCCGCAAACGGTCAGCTAAACGTAATGGCCACCCGGGTATTGATCGATCAGAGGAAAACAAGCGAACCTGTTACAACTCCCGTCGAGCCAACCGGCAACACTACCGTACAGTCCGGTCTCTTCGTCAGATATGCTGCATATCGAGTCTAGGGATGGTAACATCGACCCTAATAACTCAATAAGTCGTGCCGATGAATGGTCTATAACAGATCGAGAAACTACTGATAACACTTATCAGCAAATCCCAACAGCCCTGGCCAGGGACTTACTGATATAGCCAGTCGAGCACAGCACAGCATCAACTCCCAATACCGGGCGAGACGAAACCCCTCCTATCGCTCATCGCCTTCGTGTGTCTCGGGACTGTACCCAACGGCACCTGTTTGCACGACTCAGTAGAGCCGTGGTAGGGTGGTAATCAAAGTACAGTGGGAGAACACACAAGACTCTATGACGATCTCGGGTCTACAGACTAACCTGCACCAGTGTCACCTGAGAACTACTATCCGATGATAGATATAATTCCATATAGGAGTTCTCGGCGAGTCCGTCCAGTGTACCCAGTCACCACTGAGCACCCGTATACGATCTCGATGTCAAACATCGATGAATGTGGGAACATCCATCGTCCATCATATGGGTCTAGTATCATATACGCTAGTCTACTCTGGTATATCGATGCCCTGTCTCGATACACCTACGACTAGGGACATTCCAGGATATGCTTATAAACTATAGATGTCCCACTAGTATGATCTCCATCATAATCACAGTAGTCAAGCCTATATCCTCAGAGCTTTATCAACATGTATGAATGAATAAAAGCATGATCAAATCAACATGTCAGATAAAGAAGAACCAAATAGCATACTATCATGTCAAGCAAGAATGTATACTGAATATATATATATATATATATACATGTCTAAATATATCCACTATCAAATAATGGCCTCTAGGGTATACATATAGCCAACACATGCGATGCTCATAGACGAACGGACCGGACTGTACGAATATTGGCACTGACAGGCTCAGTAGGGTGTCAGGATGAGTTCGCTCATCGACCTCCCTTTTGGTCAATACCTGGTTTCCCGTTACGTACAGCTAGTACCACTGACGTGCTAGTGGTTAAATCCTTAACCAAAGTATTAACGAGTCTTTAGAGTCCCCTACAGACAGTTTCTCAAGTTTCGAGCGAAACGATGTAGATGCCGTATGATATATGGCAGGGTCCGATCATATACGTGCAGTACTGCACGGATCATGATCGGGCGGATCATACTAGTGGGCTTTGGTTTAAGCCGGATCCTAGTATTAGATTTGTTGGGTTACTTTAGTCTCATCGCATTCGCATTCAGTCGGAATGCGAATGCAGGTATGTATATACAGGTGAGGGGTATCCTTGTGATCCATCACGAGTTTACTTTAGATGTTGCCGTATCTTTTTGGAGCATTAATTGTGACATGATCAGTCGAAAATATTGTATTTTTAACACGTCAATTTCCTTATCATTTGCACTCATCTAGAAGTGTTTGATTTGCATATTACACATATTAGCAAAACAGCCGTAAAATACCAGATTACCTGTGTTGTATACTAAAACTGGCATTTCTGAGGGAAATTCTGTGTTTATCATGGCATCGCATCATTCTTGTGTAGCACAACACTTGTTTCGAAGTCTGTGCAGGAAATTTCAGGAACCGAGCCAAAAATTGTCAAAGTGCTGATCAAAATTACACTAAGTTTAAGTCTGGTGATCTGGCAGTGAATAATAAGGTGTAAAACTATTCCAGATATGTATTCAAGGCCCATGGACTATTACCAACATGTACCAGAAGCTCTAAGCTCTAAACCCACTATTGAGCCGCGGATCCGCGGCCGGAGCAGGCTTGCGCCGCGGATCCGCGGCGCTTTGATGACGTCAGCGGCTCAATTTTGTGCACGTGGCTTCCTGTAACCAACAAGGCTTCCAGAAGACTCCAGATTGTACACGTGGCTTCATCTAGAAGGCTCGGCCTAACAACCTAATTCTAGAAGTATCCCTCCAAATAACTTCTTCTAGAAGCCTCTCTGGCTAACAAACTTTTGGAAGGAAATTCAAATTTTGAATCCTAGATCTAGGGTTATGAGGCTTATAAAAGGGAACCTAGATCTAGGGTTGATGGTTGTTCATTAATCTCTAATCTACACCATTTCCACTTACAAGTTGAGTGACACAACTTGTAAACCCTAACCCTAATTCTAAATTCCAATCCAAGATCAAGAATTCCGAGTTCAATCAAAGCAAGAAGCCTAGATCCTTTTGGGGCGAAGCCGATCTTCATCCGAGCAAGTGATCCAAGCCGATCTGCGACTCAAGGAGACGATGCGACGCTAGATTCGACGATCTCGTTCCCTTCTCAATTTCTTATAGTCTTTGAGCAAAGTGTAACAAATTGTTGAATAATAAAGGTGACAATTCTTTTATCTTGCTTATCTTTTGAATTCAAGCATTATGATTCAATCTAGATTCTTGAATGTTTGCTTTGTGATAATGTTTGAGTAAAACTCCGCTCGTAAAGGAGTCGAGACGATCGATAGAATGATGATGATTTAGATTCTTTTACAATTCTTTAATCCTATAACGTTTGTAAATTCTTGTAAATCGAATGATCGATGACCTAGTTTCGATGCGATGCTTTCTTGATTGTGTTCGCTCAAAACTAGAGATCAACGATCGATCATTTGATTTTCTTGAAGCTGGTTTGTGAATGAGATTCATCGAAAAGACAAAGGATAAGATGAGGAAACCCTAGCTTCTTCGCAAGATCCTTAACCTCGATAAATCTTCATCGATCTAGTATCAATTCGTTAATGGGTAAGAGTATGTAATCATTAGATCTCATCACATCAATAGATCCGATCTACTCCTATGAGCCACACTTCGAATCTTGATTGTTGGTTTGGAAATCATCACATCTCAATTCTTGATTTTAATGTTTTCTTAGATCTAGATTTTTCTAATTCTTTAACTTCAATTTACAAATCATGAATTGTTTGTTTTCTTTTCTTTAAACTTTCAACTCATCTAAATCGAAACACGAACGATTACACTTTCCCTGTGGACGATCCGCACTTACTAACGCGCTACATTCGACACCGTTATTGATTGCGGTCAAATAATTTTTGGTTGTGATTTCTATACAATTTTCTATAAACCGACACAACGAGAAATTCATTCAATCATGACACATGCACAAGTGGTGACTCATGGTCTCTTTCTTTGTGCATGTATCACATTATTTTATAGATTTGTGATGATATGATAAGAAGAGAGAGAGGGGGGGCTGCCATATAGAAGTTTTGGTCCTGTACTATTTTCATGATACACTCTCTCATTTTATCATTCCATCACAAAAGAAAAGAAAGAGAAAAACTTCTTCTTCTTCCTCTTTCTTCTCTAGCTCATAATCTTCATCAATGGCAACACCTTCAACCTCCATCCATCTCATGGATGCAAGAGACAAAGTGATCACAAACATTCTCTACATCACCTTGGACACGTCGGCTAGCACACTTCGTGCCCGAGTTGCTTCGGATGAAGCGGGAGCCCGTAAAAAGAATCGATGATGTAGTGCCTTTTCCGACGAGGAGATCGAGACCAGAGATGCCGTGAGGAGCTTGGGATGGTGGCCAAAGACCGAAGGACACGGATCGATCGGTATAGCCTTTCTATCCCTTCTCTAGATAGCTAGTTGTAGGTTAATGGTTCGATCCGGATTTTAAGCATACGATAGCGCCGGTTTAAAGTTTTGAAAAAGTTTTCGTTTCCGCATTTTGGCCTCGGATAGACGTCCGGGGCGCTACCGTAGACTTACATGGTATCAGAGCTAGGACATTAACCTTTACTAGCTTGCTCTAACGTGTTTAGAACTTCGATCGAACAAAATTTTCCAAAACTGCATTTCCAAGTCATCAGTTTCAGTCGAATTTTTCCTGTGGTCAAAAAATTATTTAGTGTGCTGCAGAAAAACAGGAAGGGTTTTTTAAGAGTTCTGTGAAAATTTGGTAAAGTGATCGTACTATTACGCTGCGGAACCGCGGCCATACCCTTGTTTTGGCCGCGGTTCTGCCGCAGTAAAGATCCTTCACTGCACCAAATTTTTTACAGTGCTCTCTGAGTTGGAAATGGGGTTTCTGGTATTTTTTGTTTGGGCCCAGATTTGTTTGAGTACTGGGTATTGTGCTTGAGGCCCACTTCGGGAAATTTTGTCGATCGAAAATTTTAAACATGTTAATTCACAGTATTTACATTATATCCGCGACCGTGAATGTCACTTGATCGGTAAATCCTGTCTAATTGCTATAGCCCTTTTAGACGGATTTGCGAACGTGACATTCATGTTGATGTTCTGTGTTGTGCTGTGCTGTGATGTTGTGGATTTGTCATGGTGGATAGCCAGGTGCAATGGTAGTACAGTTTGGTTGTATTTGTACATTTAATATTGCGGGGCGAGCGTCCAACATGTGGACTGCCGTCACTGCCTGTTTGTATATTATTCATTTGGGGCACGACCGGGCTGAGGTCGATGTACACGTTGTATATTTTACTTTCTGTACTAGGATTACCCCGCGGAGGGGTGCACGGATAGCCGGGTTCTAGAGGGAAACGGGCCCGCATCTCATGGCTTTAAGACGGAGGGGGCTTCACTCTAGAATTGGCGGGCTATTCGCCGCACTCGTACGGGGTACAGGTTAACCCAAGGAAGGGTGCTACAGTTACCGGATTCCGTGAAGTGCTGGGTGGTTCATTCACGTTGTTGAAGGGGGCTGTATTGCTTCATGTTTTGGCGGGTAACTTGCCGCACCCGTAGGGGTCTAGGATTTCATTGCACAGGCTATCCACACGACCAGAGGAACGTCGTGTTTCAGTAGCGGCTCTTTGAAACCCGGGGATCCCAGATTATCTGTATTATTCTGTGATGCTTATTACATTTCTGTGATGTTGCATTTTATCACGCCATGAGCGATTATTATATATTGATATATATACTAGAAGATGTTGTATATGTTTTACACCCGCGCTAGTCCAGTCCCCGCTCTGTGGTTAGTTAAGTAACCTAACGGGTGATGACGGGACAAAGTGGCGAATGCGGATGGCATATACGTACATCGTATTTTCGTTCTTTTGTGGTGTGATTAATTGATGGGACTGCATTGATTCGGATCAATGCAAGCTAAACAAACCTTTTCTGATGTTGTTGGAACATTTTTCAAAAAGCTGTTATTGCAAGGACGTTCTCTTTTGTTTTGCACAATGGTATTCGGTAATGAATATCCAGCACCTCAGTCGACGAGGAAATGGCCGAGATTCCTTCACCGGGAGTGACCCCTTGGACAGAAGTTTGCGTCAGGGTAATAACTTCACTATAGTCTATTACTTTTTGCTTTACATCGTGGTATTCAGTTGGAATATCCTGCACCTCATTCTATAGGGAAAGAGCCGAGATCCCTTCACCGATAGTGACCTCTTTAGCAAAGGTGTTCGCCACTATATTTTTATAAAAAGCTATCCGGTTCCCATAACGATATCATGTTCATTACGTTAAAGGTTTTTCGCCAAAAACCATTCGTAGCCCTTCGTCATTTCAAACGGGCAGCACTTAGTATTCATGCTATGTTTGTTGACCTTCGTCAAGGCATAATGAATGGTAGCTGCTTGTTACCTTTCTGTTGCATAGATAGATGTGTTGGTTTGGGACAGTCGTATAGCCTTGTTGGCCTTCGTCAAGGGCTTGTATGGGTGGGTTCAAATTAACCTGGACAATGACGGGTAGAACTAGACATGTGACTTATGATTTGTTGACCTTCGTCAAGGTCATAAGAGCATGGGGTAAAAATCACATCGGGAGTTTCTAAAGAAACTGAAACTTGCCAGATAAGTGCATACCTTCTGGAGTGTGATAACGTGAGTGGATTCCATCACGTTATCATGCGATGATAGTTGGATCCCGATTCCCACCGATGAGTTGGTTTACTCCTCGGGTGATCCCGACTAATTCTTCTTTCAGGTTTGGAGGAGAATTTGACGATACAGTGGGAGGTTTCCTGATTAGATAAACTGATAACCATTCTGATCTAGGTTAGAGTGCACGCAGAGTGTTTCTTTTCTCTCTCTCTCTTTGGCAGCGACCATGGCCCGACCCTAGATTATGACTCGGTGACCAAGTTAACCGAACCTTCTTAAAACACTGGCTTTTGGATTGTCTGAGTTGCAAACCTCATTGCCACTCCTACTTTTACCCTTTTCTCCAGAACACCCCGTATGACTACGAACATCCACTTCCATTGGATATAACCATCGTATGGTTATATAGAAACTCGAAGGAACTTGTTCCAGATTCGAGAATGGTTTCCGGTTCTGGAGAAAATGAATAGGACTATTCAGTTGTCTTTTCCTTTTACCTTCTCTCAGGTTGCGAGTGCTCCTTGGATTAGGAAAGTACACTTATTATGCTTATTGGATAGTCTTCTTCCAAACCATAGGCAGGTGCCGAAAGGTAGGGAATGAAGAAAAACAATTAGCCTAACGAAGGTGTACAGAAGGTATTAAGTAAAGACAAATAAATGGATTAGTAAGAGGGCAAAGTAAACTGCGACTGCTATTCACGATCAAAACAAGTATTTCATCGCCACTCCTACTTCACCTTTGTATTTCTCCAGGACACTCCGTATCATTACGAAGATCCACAGTTATTTGGATACTCCATCGTATGGTTATATACGAACTCGAAGGAACTTGTTCCAGTTCGGGGATGGATTCTGGTTCAGGAGAAATAGGAATAAGGTTTTATTCTTTTGTCTGTTATCTTTACCTTCTCTCGGGTTGCGAGTGCTCCTAGGATTAGGACAGTACACCCATTATTCTTATCGGATAGTCTTCTTTCCAACCATAGGCTGGTGCCGAACGGTAGGGAAAGAAGAAAACCATTTAGCCTAAAAGGGTGTACAGAAGGTAATGACTAAAGACATATAAAGGGATTTGGAGAGATGGCAAAGAAATATACGGTTACAGTTGTGAATCAGATAATGGAAGAGGCATTACTAGGAATACCCAGATACCCCTTCGAAACATTTACATGTTTCAGTTTCACTGTGTATTGTTAAAAGAACACTGATTTCCCAATTAGCCCTTGCTCCAGGGTATGTATTTACCAGGTTTGATTCTCACATCTATATAGTTTTACAGATGATGAATGGGAGTAAGTTATTGGGAATTGGGTGATCATCCTCATTATATGGGGATTCGTTGTAATTCGTGATATTTGAGGAAATCACCTGGATTGTTAGCCAGACGACAAATATTTGGTTTTGAATATCCGTTATAATGCACCAATTTCAAATTGATATATCTGTACGTTTATTTCTATAAAGTGAGATATAACTTTTTGAAATTATGTCTATGACATTTACCTATATCAGTGGGGTTAGGTAAAGAGCATTAAACAGCGGTGTAATTCTTCTTAACCATAAGTACAGTTTTCAACCTACGACACACAGAGAATGAGTTATTAGACTCAGGGGACTTATACAGAGTATTGTATGTCGTCCAGTGTCCATGAGGACAGAGGGGTTGGTACTCGTACTATATTCTGTTTACTTGTGACTTCTCTAGTTCCTAGACATGTGTTTCATAGAAATGCAAGGTCTAAGATTTGAGAAGTTATAGGTATAAGAATAAAGTAGAGAACCAGGTGTTGCAAGTATCAGGATTTTTCAAGGTGATCGAAGATGTAGATACTTGTGTATGGTATTCAGTTGATAGTAATAATTACGAGAACTTGCTTCTCTTTCAGGTTACTCATAATTGGAAGCATTCCTAAGTTGAGTAATACTGATCGGCCTATCTCCATTTAGTTGACATGCACTGGAGATAGCTGCATGATTTGAATCTGGTTCTAATTAAATCAGTGCCTCTATTTTTATATTGGATATAGAATAGTTCATATCTTAACAATGTTAAGGTACGAGGAGTTGTCCGGCTTATGCTTAAAACCAGACTCTGGATAACTCAAGGCACGTTTCTGTAATGGCTGTTTGTGGGTTGACCCGGGCTATGACGAGGGTTGACTTTCTACCATCTGGAAGATCAATAGTGATATTGTTCTTGACTCGCTACAGTTTTAGTAAAATGGATTTTTTCAGAAAACAGTAGTGGGAGTATGGTAGAACTAGAAGTGATTCCAGAACCGCAAACGATTACTGAAAATTTGATAAGAAACTAAAGATTCAATCTGGTTTGACATTCCATTGGCCACTCCGCAGATATCGTGGGTAACCTCAGGCACCCGAGAGGTACTCCGGTAGCCTCAAGGACGGTGACAGGGAGGTTCTTGTTTGCCCAGATTTGACACTGCTGTTGTTCCAAGATATGAGACCCGGCAGGAGGATGAGTATAGCGTCGTTCTAAACTAGCTTTAGAAGTGCACGTGTATATTATTCTACCAGAAGGTTGTCGTAGTCAGTGGGTGCAGCGGAAGCATAGTGGACAAATGGCTTATGTCTATTTATAGACTAAAGCAGATATAGAGGAGATAGATCATCTATTTCTAATGTGACAGTCATAGGTTTGACTTCATCAGAATAGGGGATGGATCTGTTAAGAAGGAAGTAGGGTGTGATGTCCTGGTATTTGGATGACATACACAGAGTAGGAAGTGAAATTCCTATACTACGATCGGTTACATTTTGGTTGTCACACAGTCGTTTCTCTGCATAAAGGATATAGATATAATATCTGACATTCTGGTTACTAGATCTATGGTTTTTGATCTAGATTTGGATAGTTTCCCAATCTGGGTACTTAGACAGCATTCTAAAGGTGTTTTAGAATGGACGACTCCTGGCACGGTAATATACCTGCAGGTGATGGAGTCACCCTCTCTAAAGGTGTCTTCCAGACTAAAGGGGAGAGGGATGTACATGATTGGCAGATCACTTGCTTAGGCAATTGAGTTGATCTTGAGATGTCAAGTACTACACCAGATGTTGTTTTTGCATTAGATGCAATATGTTGATGTTGATCCAATCCTGGAGAAATGATCGGAAGCAGTTTTAGAATATAAGTGGATGTTCTAGGAATATGATAACGGCATCCTCCTTCGGGAGACAGTTATCATTCCAAGCTTCTAAGGTGACCTGGATGACAGAGTGACTGTCAGAGTTAAAGTTTTTCCTCTGACGAGGGGCAGTAGTTTGGACAGGTGGTCCAAGCGGATACTGAGGGAGGCATGGCACAGTATACTGATTAAATTCAGTTGACGATGCAGTCTAAGAAGTTTGGATTTGGAGTTCATTTATGAGCAAGGTCCCATCAGATATCCAGGCATATTCTAAGACATGTATTGCTCATTTCGGGAGATGGCTTTCTCCGCGAACTTGAGATAAAGAAAGACATAGAAAGAAACATCATGGCGGATCCACTAACTGTGGCTATTCCTCGAACGCAATTGTTTCGCAAATGGGATTTGTGAGAATGATTAGTAGAGGAGTTGGGTGTTCGGTATCACACGGGTTGTGAGTACGCGACATCGCAATAATTAGCCTTGAGTGCAAGTGGGATATTGTTGGATATAGTGCCCTCAAAGTCAATTATTGGATCGCAGGCATGTGATTGCAATGATTGAGGGAGGACCTATACCGGTAGGACAGTCTTACTCGAGAGGTTTGTATACTATCTGGTTTGTCTTTATCATCGTGCACATGCTTTAGGTAACATTGTAGTTCACTATTACACGTTGATAGAGAATAGTATGCTTGGATGGTTTGTCTTTATCATCGTGTATTGCTTTAGGTGACCTTACAGGTCACTATTACACGTTGATAGAGCCCTTAGGATTCTTTCTTGACTGCCAGCAGTATGATGGCGATCATATACGTGGGAGCTGGGGTCTATAAGCACATCCTTAAAAGGTCCCTAGTCGTGGGAGTTTTCGAGACTGGGCATCGATACTCCAGAATAGACTAGTGTATACAGTCGAGACCCCGACGAGGGGCGGTGGCCGGTCTCACAAACCATTGGTGTCGGTTGGTTCACCTAAGATGTATATAGGTGCTCATTGGGTTATGAGTACACCGGACAGGACTCGCCGGGAACATGCTAGTTGGTATTATACCTGACATCAGATAGCAGTTCCCTGGTGACATGTGTACAGGTTAGTTCATCGACCTGAGATCGCCATTTGTCTCGTGTGATTTCCCACCGTGCTTTGATTACTACCCAACCACGGCTCAAAGGAGTCGTGCAAACAGGTTTTAGTTGGGTACAGTCCCGAGCCACATGTAGGCAGTAAACGGATCGGCAGGGGTTTCGTCTCTTCCGGTATTGGGGGTGAGATCGTGCTGTGTCTAGGAGAACCATTACACGAAGTCCTTGTCCAAGACAGAAGATTTATTGGTAGGTATTCCAGTATTATCTCAGGGTGTTCTGGGCTACACTCCGACACGACTTGTACCGCTTTTGGGGGTCTGACTTTTACCAACCCCCTAGGCCCGCCATGCGATGTGTTGGATATAGTGCCCTCTAAGTCAATTATTGGATCGCAGGTACATGATTGCAATGATTGAGGGAGGACCTATACCGTCATGATTGTCTTACTCGAGATGATAGTATGCTATCTGGTTTGTCTTTATCATCGTATATATGCTTTAGTTTACTATTGCATGATGATAGAGCCCATAGGATTCTTGCTTGACTGCCAGCAGTATGATGGCGATCATATACGTGGGAGCTGGGGTCTGTAAGCACATCCTTAAAGTGTCCCCGGTCATAGGAGTTTCAAGACAGGGCATCGATACTCCAGAGTAGACTAGTGTATACAGTCGAGACACCGACGAGGGGCGGTGGCCGGTCTCACAAGCCACTGGTGTCAGTTGGATCACCTAAGATGTATACAGGTGCTCATTAGGTTATGTGTACACCGAACAGGACTCGCCCGGAACATGCTAGTTGGTATTATACATATCGTCAGATAGCAGTTCCCTGGTGACATGTGTACAGGTTAGTTTATCGACCTGAGATCGTCATTTGTCTCGTGTGAGTTCCCACTATGCTTTGATTTCTACCCTACCACGGCTCAAAGAAGTCGTGCAAACAGGTATTTTTTGGGTACAGTCCCGAGCCACATGGAGGCAGTGAGCGGATCGTCGGGGATTCGTCTCTCCCGGTATTGGGGGTTGATGTCACGCATTGCACGGGTGGCCATCACTAGAAATCTTCGGCCGAGGTAGTGGAGAATTTCTGATTTGGATCAGTAGATTCTCAGATGGTGATGGGCTTCATGCCGACACGATTTATCGCGTTATTAGGGGTCTGACTTTATCCACCCCCTAGACTCGATATGCGATACTCTTTAGACGAACGGACCGGACTGTACGGATATTGTCACTGTTAGGCTCAGTAGGGTTTATGGATGAGTTCGCTCGTCAGCTTCCCTTCCAATCAAGACATAGGCAACCGTTACGTACAGCTTGTACCTCTGACGTGCTAGTGGTTATACCCAGTGCCAGTGTGTTGATGAGTCATTAGAGTCCCCCACAGACCGTTTCCCAGGTTCGGGCGAAACGTTGTAGAGGCCGTATGGTTTTATGGCAGGGTTCGGAAAATGCACGTGCGTTTACGCACCTGTCATATTTCGGGCAGATAATACTGGTGGGCTTTGGTTTAAGCCGGATCCGAGTATTATACTGTGTAGATATAATATCTTTGTCTCAGTTGCATTTGTATTCGGTAGTAATACAAATGCGGGTATGTTTATACTGATATGGGGTTATCCTGAAATTCGTTTCAGGATCACTTTTGGAAGTTGCCAGTTTCCTGTTTTCTATCGGCCGTATTTAATATTCGGTTAAATGCGGATTTATCTTTTCTTCTTGAGGGTGAGTCATGAGGTGAGTCATGAGTGGAAGCTTCATGTTGTGATGACTAGGATTAGTGACTCATGGATGCTTTAATTGTTCATTTAATGTTTTTGATGACAAGGTTAGGTATTTCATTGTTGCATTAATTTGATGCAAGGTGTTATCTTTGACTCATGCTTTTCTTTATGTGCTAATGGTCACCCCCCTCCTACACTCACCTCACCCCTCTCCTTAAGTGGCCGGCCACCTCTTGGTGATGGGCAACGGTTGTTGATTTTGGAAAAAGACTATGGTTTTGGTTCATGGAAATTAACATACTCATATCTCATTTTCATCCGATCCAAAAGGCAACTTCATTAACCGTTCGTCCATACCCTTGGACGTAACGAGACAAAGTGTTCTACTCATTCTCTACATCAATCTTGGTCATCTCTTTTAGCAAACTTGATGATCGAGTTGCCTCGGTTCAGAGCCGGGAGCCCGTTTAAAGATCCGTCGACGTGGTGCCACCTGGACGAGAAGATTGGAGATTCAGGAGATCGGAGCAGCCGCAACAAAGCGTGGGAGGATGGTTGAAGACCGAAGGACTCGGATCGTTCGTTATAACATTTCTACCCACTTGGTAGTTTGTTAGTTTAGCTTTAATGGCAGATCCGGGTTATAGTTCGTGATAGCGCCGGTTGTAAAAATTTTTGTTCCGTATTTGGCGTCTGTTAGACGGCCGGGGCGCTACCGTGGACTTACAGTGGTATCAGAGCCTCACCATTAAGCTTTACTAACTTGTGCTAACGCGTTTAAAACATCGATCGAACGGATTTTCGCAAAACTACAATTTTCTGTTCAAACTTTCTATCGATTTTAAATCAGGCCTAAAAATTATATTGAGCATCTCAGAAAATAAAGCATGGTTTTCTTAGAACACTGGAGAAAATTGGCTCTGTGATCTTTCTGTACGGCCGCAGATCCGCGGCCCAAGCTAGGTTTTGGCCGTGGATCCGCCACAGCATTAGGAGATCAATTAGCCAAATTTCTACAGTAGCTTCTACAGATAAAATTGTGGTTTTTGGTATAGTTCTTTTAGGCCCAGATTTTGTTACTGTACAGCAGATGTACGTGGGGCCCTCTTCGGGAAATTTTGTCGATCAAAATTTTAAACTTGTTAGTATACAGTACTTACTTTATATCTCGGACGGGGAATGTCATTTGAGCGGTAAATTGCGTCTAATTGCTATAGCTCTTTTAGACGGATTTGCGAACGTGACATTCGCGTTGATGTTCTGTGTTATGCTGTAATGTTGCGGATATGTCGTGGTGGATAGCAGTGTGCAATGGTAGTGCAGTTTGGATTTATTTGTATATTTGATATTGCGGGGCGAGCGTCCAACATGTGGACTGCCGTCACTGCATGTTTGTATAATATTCTTTTGGGGCACGACCAGGCCGAGGTCGATGTACCCGTTGTACATATTTTTATTTCTGTACTAGGTTTATCCCGTGAAGGAGTGCATGGATAGCCGGGTTCTGGAGGGCAACGGGTCCGTATCTCATGGCTTTGAGAGGCAAAGGGGCCTCACTCTAGAATTGGCAGACTATTCACCGCACTCGTAGGGGGTACAGGTTGACCCAAAGAGGGGGCTGCCTCGCTTCAGGTTTTGGCGGGTAACTTGCCGCACCCCTAGGGGTCTAGGTTTAATTGCACAGGCTATCCACACGACCAGGGGAACGCCGGGTTTCAGCAGCGGCTCTGTGAAACCCGGGGATCCCAGATTATCTGTATTGTTCTGTGATGCTTATTACTTTTCTGTAATGTTGCATATTATCACGCCTGGAGCGATTATTGTATATTGGTATATATACTATTAGATGTTGTATATGTTTTACACCCGCGCTAGTCCAGCCCCCGCTCTGTCGTTAGTTAAGTAACCTAACGGGTGATGACGGGACCCAGTGACGAATGCGGATGGCATATACGTACATTTTATTTTCGTTCTTTTCTGGTGTGATTAGTTGATGGGACTGCATTGATTCTTATCAATGCAAGGATAAAACAAACCTATATTTGATGTTGTTGGAACAAAATTTAAAAGGTGTCATTACAAAGATGTTTCCTTTTGTTTTGCATAGTGATATTCAGTTTAGAATATCCTGCACCTCATTCGACAAGGCAAGGGCCGAGATCCCTTCACCGGGAGTGACACCTTAGGCAGAAGTTTGCGTCAGGGTAATAACTTTACTATACTCGATTACAAGTTTCTTTGCATAGTGATATTCGGTTGGAATATCCTGCACCTCATTCCACGAGGAATGAGCCGAGATCCCTTCACCGGGAGTGACCTCTTTAGCAAAGGTTTTCGTCACTATATTTTTATAAAAAGCTATTAGGTTCCTTCAACGAGATCAAGTTCATTACGTTAAATGTTTTTCGCCAAAAACCAGCCGTAACCCTCCGTCATTTCTTTTGGGTATTCAGTAGTATTCTAGCTATGTATTTTGACCTAGCGCCAAGGCATAGTGTTTGGTAGCTGCTGGGTATTCATTTGTTGCATAGATAGATGAGTTGGTTTGGGACAGTCGTTCTGCCATTTTGACCTAACGCCAAGGGCATGTGCGGGTGAGTTCAAATTAACCTGGATAATGACGGCTAGAACTTGACAAGTGAATAATGATATTTTGACCTAACGCTAAGGTCATAAGAGCATGGGGCAAAAATAACATCGGGAGTTTCAAACATACAGGAAACTTGCCAGGCATGCGCATACCTTCTAGAGTGTGATAACATGAGTGGCTTCCATCAAGTTATCTTGCGATGATAGTTGGATCCCGATTCTCACTGATGAGTTGGTTTACTCTTCGGGTGATCCCGACTAATTCTTCTTTCAGGTTTGGAGGAGAATTTGAGTTTACAGTAGGAGGTTTCCTGATTAGATAAAGTGATAACTATTCTGATCTAGGTTAGAGTGCACGCAGAGTGTTTCTTTTCTCTCTCTCTCTTTGGCAGCGACCTTTGACCGACCCTAGACTATGATGCAGTGACCAAGTTGACCGAACCTTCTTAAAATACTGGCTTTTGGATTGTCCAAGTTGCATAAGTCATTACCGCTCCTTCTTTTACCCTTTGCATTTCTCAGAACACCCCGTATTACTACGGACATCCACTTCCATTGGATAAATCCATCGTATGGTTATATCGAACTCGAAGGGACTTCTTCGAGGATGGATCCAGGTTCAAGAGAAATAGAATTAGTTTATTCAGTTGTCTTTTATTATCACCTTCTCTCAGGTAGCGAGGGCTCCTTAGTTTAGGAGAGTACACCTATTACGCTTATTGGATAGTCTTATTCCAAACCATAGGCTGGTGCCGAAAGATAGGGAATGAAGAAAACCAATTAGCCTAAGTAGGGTGTGCAGAAGGTAATATGTAAAGACAAGATAAAAGGATTAGAAAGAGAGGGCAAAGTAAATTGCGGCTGCTGTCATTCACGACCAAACCGCGTACTTCATCGCCACTCCAATTTCACCTTTGCTTTTTTCCCCAGTTCGGGAGAAATAGAATAAGGTATTATTCAGTTGTCTTTTATCATCACCTTCTCTCAAGTTGCGAGTACTCCTAGGATTAGGAGAGTACACCTATTATGCTTACTGGATAGTCTTCTTCCAAACCATAGGCTGGTGCCGAACGGTAGGGAAGGAAGAAAACCATTTAGCCGAACGATGGTGTACAGAAGGTAACGACTAAAGACAAATAAAGGGATTTGGAGAGATGGCAATGAAATATACGGTTAAAGTCATGAATTGGATTATGGAAGAGGCATTACTAGAAATACCAGGATACCCCTACGAAACATTTTCATGTTTCAGTGCATTGTTAAAGGAAAAATGTTTTCCCGATTGGATACTTGCTCCAGGGTATGTATTTACCAGGTATGATTCTCACATCTGTATGGGTTTTACAGATGATGAGTGGGAGTAGGTTGTTGGGAATAAGGTGATCATCCTCATTATATCGGAATTCGTTGTAATTGGTGATATTTGAGGAAGTCGCCTGGGTTTTTGCCGGACGGCATGTATTTGGTTTTGAGTATCCGTTGTTGTGCACCAATTTCAAAATGATATATCTGTACGTTTATTTTTATAAAGTGAGATATAACTTTTTGAAATTATGTCCGTGACATTTACCTATATCAGTTGATGATTGGGTAAGGAGTATTGAATAGGAGTAGTTCTTAATCATAAGTACAGTTTTCTACCTACGATGCACAAGTTTTGAGTTATTCGACTCAGCGGACTTATACAGAGTATTGTATATTGTCTAGTGTCCATCAGGACAAAAGGGTAGGTCCTCGTACTCTGTTCTGTTTACTTGTAACTTCTCTAGTTTTTAGAGAAGTGTTTCGTAGAAATACAATGTCTAAGTTTTGAGAAATTGTGGGTATAAGAATAAAGTAGAAAACCAGGTGTCGCAAGTATCGGGATTCTTCAAAGAGATCGAAAGTGTAGATTCTTGTGATAGGTATTCAGTTGATGGTAATGGTTCTGAGAAACTTGTTTCTCTTTCGGGTTACTCATAATTGGATGTATTCCTAAGTTGAGTAATGCTGATTAGCCTCTCTCATTTAAGTTGATATGCACTGGAGACAGCTGCATGATTTGAATCTGGTTCCAATTAAATTAGTGCCTCTATTTCTATATTGTATATAGAATGGTTCATATCTTAACGATGTTCAGATACGGGGAGTTGTCCAGCTTATGCTTAAAACCAGACACTGGATAACTCAAGGCACGTTTCTGTAATGGCAGTTTGTGGGTTGACCCTGGCTTTGACAAGGGTTGACATTTCTACCATCTAGAAGATCAATTGTGATATTGTTCTTGACTCGCCACAGTTTTAGTAAAATGGATTTTTTCAGAAAACAGTAGTGGGAGTATGGTAGAACTGGAAGTGATTCCAGAACCGCAAACGATTACGGAAAATTTAATAGGACCTATATATTCAATCAGGTTTGACATTCCAATAGCCACTCCGCAGACATAGTGGGTAACCTCAGACACCCGAGAGGTACTCCGGTAGCCTCAAGGACGGTGACAGGGAGGTTCTTGTTTAACCAGACTTGACACTACTGTTGTTCCAGACTATGAGACTCGGCAGGAGGTTAAGTATAGCGTCGTTCTAAACTAGATTTAGATGTGCGCGTGTATATTATTCTGTCAGAGGGTTGTTATATTCAGTGGGAGCAGCGGAAGCAAGTGGGCAAGTAGCTTATGTCTATTTATAGACTTGAGCAGATATAGCGGAGATAGATCATCTATTTTTGATGTGACAGTCATGGGTTTGACTTCGTCAGAATAGGGGATGGATCTGTTAAGAAGGTAGTAGGGTGTGATGTCCTGGTATTTGGATGACATACACAAAGTAGGAAGTAAAATTCCTATACTACAATCGGTCATACTATGGTCGTCACACAGTTGTTTCTCTACAAAGGATATGGATATAATATTAGACATTCTGGTTACTAGATCTATGGTTTTAGATATAGATTTGGGTAGTTTCCAAATGTGGGTACTTTGACAGTATTCTAATAATATTTTAGAATAGATGACTCCTGGCATGGTAGTGTACCTGCAGGTGATGGAGTCACCCTCTCTAAAGGTGTCTTACAAACTAAAGGGGAGAGGGATGTGCATGATTGGCAGATCATTTGCTTAGGCAATTGAGTCAATCGTGAGAAGTCAAGTACCACACCAGATGTTGTTTTTGCACTAGATGCGATAAGTTTATATTAATCCAATCGAAACATAAGGAAGCAGTTTTAGAACATAAGTGCATGTTCTAAGGATTTGATGACGGCAGCCTCCTTCGGGGAGACGGTTACCATTCCGGGCTTCAAAGGTGACATGGATGACAGAGTGATTGTCAGAGTTATAGTTTTCCCTCAGACGAGGGACAGTATTATGGACAGGTGGTCCAAGAGAATACTGTGGGAGGCTTGGTGCTGGATACTGATTAGGTTCAGTTATCAATACAGTCTAAGAAGTTTGGATTTGGAGTTCATTTATGAACTAGGTCCCATCAGATATCCAGACATATTCTAAGACAGGTATTACTCGATTCGGGAGATGGCTTTCTCCGCGAACTAGAGTTTAAGAGAGACATAGAAAGAAATATCAGGACGGATCCACTCACTGAGGCTATGAGTAAGCATAATCGCAATAATAGCCTTAAGTGCAAGTGGGAGATTGTTGGATATAGTGCCCTCTAAGTCAATTATTGGATCGCAGGTACGTGATTGCAATGATTGAGGGAGGACCTATACCGACATGACTGTCTTACTCGAGATGATAGTATGCTATCCGGTTTGTCTTTATCATCGTATATATGCTTTAGTTTACTATTGCATGATGATAGAGCCCATAGGATTCTTGCTTGACTGCCAGCAGTATGATGGCCATCATATACGTGGGAGCTGGGGTCTGTAAGCACATCCTTAAAGTGTCCCTAGTCGTAGGAGTTTCAAGACAGGGCATCGATACTCCAGAGTAGACTAGTGTATACAGTCGAGACACCGACGAGGGGCGGTGGCCGGTCTCACAAGCCACTGGTGTCAGTTGGATCACCTATGATGTATACAGGTGCTCATTGGGTTATGAGTACACCGGACAGGACTCGCCGGGAACATGCTTGTTGGTATTATACATATCGTCAGATAGCAGTTCGCTGGTGACATGTGTACAGGTTAGTTTGTCGACCTGAGATCGTCATTTGTCTCGTGTGAGTTCCCACTGTGCTTTGATTTCTAACCTACCACGGCTCAAAGGAGTCGTGTAAACAGGTATTTTTTGGGTACAGTCCCGAGCCACATGGAGGCAGTGAGCGGATCGTCGGGGATTCGTCTCTCCCTGTATTGGGGGTTGATGTCGCGCAGTGCACGGGTGGCCATCACTAGAAATCCTCGGCCGAGGTAGAGGAGAATTACTGATTTGGATCAGTAGATTCTCAGATGGTGATGGGCTTCAAGCCGACACGATTTATCGCGTTATTAGGGGTCTGACTTTATCCACCCCCCTAGACTCGATATGCGATACTCTTTAGACGAACGGACCAGACTGTACGAATATTGTCACTGTTAGGCTCAGTAGGGTTTATGGATGAGTTCGCTCGTCAACTTCCCTTCCAATCAAGACATAGGCAACCGTTACGTACAGCTTGTACCTCTGACGTGCTAGTGGTTATACCCAGTGCCAGTGTGTTGATGAGTCATTAGAGTCCCCCACAGACCGTTTCCCAGGTTCGGGCGAAACGTTTTAGAGGCCGTATGGTTTTATGGCAGGGTTCGGAAAATGTACGTGCGTTTACGCACGTGTCCTATTTCGGGCAGATAATACTGGTGGGCTTTGGTTTAAGCCGGATCCGAGTATTATACTGTGTAGATATAATATCTTTGTCTCAGTTGCATTTGTATTCGGTAGTAATCCAAATACGGGTATGTTTATACTGATACGGGGTTATCCTGAAATTCATTTCAGGATCACTTTTGGAAGTTACCAGTTTCCTGTTTTCTATTGGCCGTACTTAACATTCGGTTAAATGCGGATTTATCTTTTCTTCTTGAGGGTGAGTCATGAGGTGAGTCATGAGTGTAAGCTTCATGTTGTGATGACTAGGATTAGTTACTCATGGATGCTTTAATTGTTCATTTAATGTTTTTGATGACAAGGTTAGGTGATTCATTGTTGCATTAATTTGATGCAAGGTGTTATCTTTGACTCATGCTTTTCTTTATGTGCTAATGGTTACCCCCCCTCCTACACTCACCTCACCCCTCTCCTTAAGTGGCCGGCCACCTCTTGGTGATGGGCAATGGTTGTTGATTTTGGAAAAAGACTATGGTTTTGGTTCATGGAAATTAACATACTGATATCTCATTTTCATCCGATCCAAAAGGCAACTGCATTAACCGTTCGTCCTTAGCCTTGGACGTAACGAGACAAAATGTTCTATTCATTCTCTACATTAATCTTGGTCATCTCTTTTAGCAAACTTGATGATCGAGTTGCCTCGGTTCAGAGGCGGGAGCCCGTTTAAAGATCCGTCGACGTGGTGCCACCTGGACGAGAAGATTGGAGATTTATGAGATCGAAGCAGCCGCAACAAAGCGTGAGATGATGGTTGAAGACCGAAGGACTCGGATCGTTCGGTATAACATTTCTACCCACTTTGTAGTTTGTTAGTTGGCAGATCCGGGTTATAGTTCGCTATAGCGCCAGTTGTAAAAGTTTTTGTTCCGCATTTGGCGTCTGTTAGATGGCCGGGGCCCTACTGTGGACTTACACGATGCTCATAGACGAACGGACCGGATTGTACGGATATTGTCACTGACATGCTCAGTATAGTATGAGGATGAGTTCACTCATCGACCTCCCTTTTGTTCAATACCTGGTAGCCCGTTACGTACAGCTAGTACCACTGACGTGCTAGTGGTTAAATCTACAACCAAAGTATTGACGAGTCTTTAGAGTCCCCCATAGACAGTTTCTCATGTTTCGGGCGAAACGATGTAGTGGCCGAATGATATATGGTAGGGTCCGATCATATACGTGCAGTACTGCACGGATCATGATCGGGCGGATCATACTAGTGGGCTTTGATTTAAGCCGGATCCTAGGATTAGATTTGTTGGATTACTTTAGTCTCATCGCATTTGCATTCAGTCGGAATGCGGATGCAGGTATGTATATACAGGTGAGGGGTAACCTTGTGATCCGTCACGAGTTTACTTTAGATGTTGCCGTATCTTTTTATTGTTGCAAACATTTGGATTAATGTTTGTTAATGGAAATTGTGAGCTAAATATCATCATTTGGAGCATTAATTGTGAAACATGCACAAGTGGTGACGCATGGTCTCTTTCTTTGTGCATGTGTCACATTATTTGATAGATTTGTGATGATATGATCAGAAGAGAGAGAGGGGGGCTTCCATATAGAGGTTTTGGTCTTGTATTATTTTCATGATACACTTTCTCATTTTATCATTCCATCACAAAAGAAAAGAAAGAGAAAAACTTCTTCTTCCTCTTTCTTCTCTAGCTCATAATCTCCATCAATGGCAACACCTTCAACCTCCATCCATCTCATGGATGCAAGAGACAAAGTGATCACAAACATTCTCTACATCACCTTGGACACGTCGGCTAGCACACTTCGTGCCCGAGTTGCTTCGGATGAAGCGGGAGCCCGTAAAAAGAATCGATGATGTGGTGCCCTTTCCGACGAGGAGATCGAGACCGGAGATGCCGCGAAGAGCTTAGGATGGTGGCCAAAGACCGAAGGACACGGATCGATCGGTATAGCCTTTCTATCCCTTCTCTAGATAGCTAGTTGTAGGTTAATGGTTCGATCCAGGTTTTAAGCATACGATAGCGCCGGTTTAAAGTTTTGAAAAAGTTTTCGTTTCCGCATTTTGGCCTCGGATAGACGGCCGGGGCGCTACCGTAGACTTGCAATTTCCTCAAATATCACCAATTACAACGAATCCCGATATAATGAGGATGATCACCCAATTCCTAATAACTTACTCCCACTCATCATCTGTAAAACCATACAGATGTGAGAATCATACCTGGTAAATACATACCCTAGAGCAAGGGTCAAATTGGGAAATCAGTTTTCTTTTAACAATACACAGTGAAACTGAAACATGTAAATGTTTCGAACGGGTATTCGGGTACACCTAGTAATGCCACTTCCATTATCATATTCACAACTGTAACTGTATATTTCTTTCCCATCTCTCCAAATCCCTTTATTTGTCTTTAGTCGTTACCTTCTGCGCACTATCATGAGGCTAAATAGTTTTCTTCGTTCCCTACCGTTCGGCACCAGCCTATGGTATGGAATAAAACTATCCAATAAGCATAATATGTGTACTGTCCTAATCCTAGGAGCACTCATAACCCGAGATAAGGTAAAGATAAAAGAAAACTGAATAAACCTCATTCCTATTTCTCCTGAACCAGAATCCATCCCCGAATTGGAACAAGTCCCTTCGAGTTCGTATATAACCATACGATGGAGTATCTAATAAACAATGGATCTTCGTAGTGATACGGGGTGTTCCGGAGAAATACAAAGGTGAAGTAGGAGTGGCGATGAAATACTTGGTTTGGTCGTGAATAGTAGTCGCAATCTACTTTGCCCTCTTTCTAATCCCCTTTTGTCTTTACTTATTAGCTTCTGTGCACCTCACTTAGGCTGATTGGTTTTCTTCCTTCCCCACCTTTCGGCACATGCCTATGGTTTGGAAGAAGACTATCCAATAAGCATAATAGGTGTACCGTCCAAATCCAAGGAACACTCGCAACCTGAGAGAAGGTAAAAGGAAAAGACAACTGAATAGTCCCATTCTTTTTCTCCAGAACCAGAAACCATCCTCGAATCTGGAACAAGTTCTTTCGAGTTCGTATATAACCATACGATGGTTTTATCCAATAGAAGTGGATGTTCGTAGTAATACGGAATGTTCCGGAGAAAAGGGTAAAAGAAGGAGTGGCAATGAGATATGCAACTCTGACAATTCAAAAGCCAGTATTTTAAGAAGGTTCGGTTAACTAGGTCACTGAGTCATAGTCTAGGGTCGGGCCATGGACGCTGCCAAGAGAATGAGAGAGAGAGAAAAGAAACACTCTGCGTGCACTCTAACCTAGATCAGAATGGTTACCAATTTATCTAATCAGGAAACCTCCCACTGTAATATCAAATTCTCCTCCAAACATGAAAAAAGAATTAGTCAGGATCACCCGAAGAGTAAACCAACTCATCAGTGGGAATCGGGATCCAACTATCATCGCATGATAATGTGATGGAATCCACTCACGTTATTACACTCCAGAAGGTATGCGCATGCCTGGCAAGTTTTCAGTTTCTTTAGAAACTCCCGATGTGATTTTTACCCCATGCTCTTATGACCTTGACTTTGGCCAACAAATCATAAGTCACATGTCAAGTTCTACCCGTCAATTTCCATGTTAATTTGAACCCACCCGTACCTACCCTTGACTTTGGCCAACAAAGCAGTACGACTGTCCTAAACCAATGCATCTATCTATGCAACAAAAAGGTAACAAATAGCTACCATACACTATGCCTTGACTTTGGCCAACAAACATAGCATGAATACTAAGTGCTACCCGTCTGAAATGACGGAGGGCTACGAATGGTTTTTGGTGGAAAACCTTTAACGTAATGAACTTGATATCGTTGAAGGAACCGATAGCTTTTTATAAAAATATAGTGGTGAAAACTTTTGCTAAAGAGGTCACTCCCGGTGAAGGGATCTCGGCACTTTCCCCGTAGAATGAGGTGCAGGATATTCCAACTGAATACCATGATGCAAAGCAAAAGGCAATCGACTATAGTGAAGTTATTACCCTGACGCAAACTTCTGTCCAAGGGGTCACTCCTGGTGAAGAGATCTCGGCCCTTGCCTCGTAGAATGAGGTGCTGGATATTCATAACCGAATACCAGTGTGCAAAACAAAAGAGGACGTCCTTGCAATAATAGCTTTTGAAAAATTGTTCCAATAACAACAAAACAGGTTTGTTTAGCTTGCATTGATCCGAATCAATGCAGTAACATCAATTGATCACACCAATAAAGAACGAAAATATGATGTACGTATATGCCATCCGCATTCGCCACTGGGTCCCGTCATCACCCGTTAGGGTACTTAACTAACGACAGAGCGGGGACTGGACTAGCGTGGGTCTAAAACATATACAACATCTACTAGTATATATATCAATATATAATAACCGCTCCAGGCGTGATAAAATGCAACATCACATAAATGTAATAAGTATCAAAGAACAATACAGATAATCTGGGAGCCCCGGGTTTCATAGAGCCGCAACTGAAACCTGGCGTTCCCCTGGTCGTGTGGATAGCCTGTGTAATGAAATCCTAGACCCCTACAGGCGCGGCAAGTTACCCGCCAAAACCAGAAGAGAGGCAGCCCCCTTCAACAAAGTGAATGGGCCACCCAACACTTCACGGAATCTGGTAACTTGAGCACCACTCCTTGGGTCAACCTATATCCCTTACTAGTGCGGCGAATAGCCCGCCAATTCTAGAGTAAAGTCCCCTCCGTCTCAAAGCCATAAGATGCGGGCCCGTTGCCCTCTAGAATCCGGCTATCCGTGCACCCCACCGCGGGGTAATCATAGTACAGAAAGTAAAATATATACAACGGATACATCGACCTCAGCCCGGTCGTGCCCCAAAAGAATAATATACAAACAGGCAGTGATGGCAGTCCACATGTCGGACGTTCGCCCCGCAATATCAAATGTACAAATATAACCAAACTGTACTACCATTGCATCCAGGCTATCCACCACGAAAAATCTGCAACATCACATCACAGGACAGAACATCAACGTGAATGTCACATTCGCATATCCGTCTAAAAGAGCTATAGCAATTAGACAAGATTTACGGATCAAATGAAATTCACGGTCACAGATAGTAATGTAAGTACTGCGAACAAACGTATTTAAAATTCCGATCGACAAAATTTCCCGAAGTGGGCCCCAAGTACAAATCCCAGTACTCAAAATAATCTGGGCCAAAACTAAATATTCCAGAAACCCCAATTCCAAGTCAAAGACCACAGTAGAAAAATTGGTGCACTGAAGCTACAGTACAATGGCGGAACCGCTGCTAAAACGTGGGTAAACCCACGGTTCCGCGGCGCTATGGTGGAATCACACTTCCAAATTTCTACAGTGGTCTTAGAAAAGCCTGCCTGATTTTCTGACGTACCCAAAATAATTTTTAGACCACAAAAAAAATTCGACAGAAACTTTACTTTTGAAATTGCGGTTTCGGAAATTTTGTTCAATTGATGTTTCAAACACTTTAGAACAAGCTAGTGAAGGTTAATGGCGTGGCTCTGATACCATGTAAGTCTACGGTAGCACCCCGGCCGTCGATCCGAGGCTAAAATGCGGAAGCAAAAACTTTTCATAAACTTGAAACTGGCGCTAACGTATACTATAAACCCGGATCGAACCATTAACATTAACTAGCAATCTAGAAGAAGGTTAGAAAAGGCTATACTGATCGATCCGTGTCCTTCGGTCTTTAGCCATCATCTCTAGCTTCTCGCGGCAACTCCGATCTCACTCGATCTCCATTCTCCTCGTCGGAAAGGGCACCACATCATCGAGTATTTTTATGGGCTCCCGCTTCATCCGAAGAAACTCGGGCACGAAGTTCGCTAGACGACGTGTCCAAGATGAAGTAGAGAATGAGTGTGATCACTTTGTCTCAAGCATCCATTGATTTTCAACGCATGAGAGTGTATGGATGGAGGTTGAAGATGATGCCATTAGTGGAAATGGTGAGCTAGAGGAAGAAGAAGATGAGGAGCCTTTTGTGTTATTGCGTTGAGATGATAAAATGAGAGCTAGCATAAGAAATACAAGAGCAAACCAAAGCCTATATTGCTGTCCACTCTCTCTCCAAGCATCATATCAACACAATAAACAACTCCTAATGTGATATTAGCACAAATAAAGAGACCATGAGTCACTAAACATGTCCATGTCACATTAATTGCACCTCATGATCATTTCCACTCACAATTTTCACATGTAAACATTAATCCAAATGTTTACAACAATAGAAGGATATGGCAAAATCTAAAGTAAACTCGTAACGGATCACAAGGATACTCCTCACCCGTATATACATACCTGCATCCGCATTCCGACTGATTGCGAATGCGATGAGACGAAAGTAATCCAACAAATCTAATACTAGGATTCGGCTTAAACCAAAGCCCACTAGTATGATCCGTCAGATCATGATCCGTGCACGACTGCACGTATATGATCGAACCCTGCCATAATACCATACGGCCTCTACAACGTTTCGCCCGAAACTTGAGAAACTGTCTGTAGGGGACTCTAATGACTCGTCAATACTTTGGCTGTGGATTTAACCACTAGCACGTCAATGGTACTAGTTGTACGTAACGGGCTACCAGGTATTGACCAAAAGGGAGGTCGATGAGCGAACTCATCCTGACACCCTACTGAGCCTGTCAGTGACAATATCCGTACAGTCCGGTCCGTTCGTCCATGAGTATCGCATATCGGGCCTAAGGGGTTGGTAAAAGTCAGACCCCCAAAAGCGGTACAAGTCGTGTCGGAGTGTAGCCCAGAACACCCTGAGATACTACTGGAATACCAACCAGTAAATCTCCTGCCTTGGCCAAGGACTTCGTGTAATGGCTCTCCTAGACACAGCGCGATCTCACCCCCAATACCGGGAGAGACGAAACCCCTGCCGATCTGCTCACCGCCTCGATGTGGCTCGGGACTGTACCCAACTAAAACATGTTTGCACGACTCCTTTGAGCCGTGGTTGGGTAGTAATCAAAGCACAGTGGGAACTCACACAAGACAAATGACGATCTCAAGTCGATGAACTAACCTGTACACATGTCACCAGGGAACTGCTATCTGACGTCAGGTATAATACCAACTAGCATGTTCCCGGCGAGTCCTGTCTGATGTACTCATAACCCAATGAGTACCTGTATACATCTTAGGTGAACCAACTGACACCAATGGCTTGTGAGACCGGCCATCGCCCCTCGTCGGGGTCTCGACTGTATACACTAATCTACTAATGGAGTATCGATGCCCAGTCTCGAAACTCCCACGACTAGGGACCACTTTAAGGATGTGCTTATAGACTACCCAACTCTCACGTATATGATCGCCATCATACTGCTGGTAGTCAAGCAAGAATCCTAAGGGCTCTATCAATGTGTAATAGTGATCTGTAAGATCACCTAAAACTGTACACGATGATAAAGATAAACCATATAGCATACTATCATCTTGAGTAAGACTGTCCTACCGGCATAGGTCCTCCCTCAAACATTGCAATCACGTGCCTGCGATCCAATAATTGACTTTGAGGGCACTATGTCCAACACTCTCTCTCTCTCTCATTGCCCATACCAGCTTGTCCCACTCTCAAAATATCTCTCATATTTCCTTTTCTTTTCTTTTATTTATCTTTTTCTTTTCATTTTATAAAACAATTATAGAAAACCAAAATGAAGTCATGCACAAATGAAGACTTGAAATCATGTTTCAAAAAAATGTAACAAGTATTTGCAACATGATTTCTTGCATGTCATGCACATATCATACTTAATGAAAAATTAGTAAACACTAATCGAGTTTAGTAATAATCCATACATAATTAATTGTATAATAGCTCATAAAATGCCCAAATCACATAAATACCTTCAAAACTAATAATTCTTATTAGTTTTCAAAATATTTTCCAAATTATCGGTATATAGCTATACCCTTTTGGTAAAACCAATTCTTGTACTTAATAATATTCTTGAAATTTATTATTTAAATTATTGAAGTTCTAAAATAATAATTTATTTCCTGAAATGTTACACTGGCCAGAGCTGTTGATGAGATTTACTAGTATGTGTTATCAGTAGTACTTTCGCATACCGTTATGAGCCATACATCGGCATGACTTATCAAGTTATTAGGGTATGGAGATACCGCCCCTAGACTCGATATGGGACATATCAGACGAAGAGACCGGACTGTACGGTAAATGTTACTTATAGGCTTCATGGGAGTTTGGACAGGCTTGCTTGTTGATCTTCTAATCGCTCAATAGTTGGGTAGCTGTTACGTCCAGCTAGTACCGCTGACGGCTTGTGGTTGACTGATGTGATCATCACCTACTACTGGCGTATTGAAGAGTTTTTACACTCCCACACAGAAGTTTCCTAGTTCAAGGGAAAAGAAGTAGGGCACATATGCTGATATGTGCAAGGGGCCAGATTAAATACGAGTATGTGATACCGTATTCTAATCTGGCGGTTATTTGTTATCGATTAGGTTATATGTGATATAACCGGATTATCGAATCAAGTGTTGATTTGATAATGTGATATACAGATAAATGATTTTAGTCGGTTATATGTGATATAACCAGATTATTAAATCAAGTGTTGATTTAAAATTTTGATATATATTATATTTGATATATATTATATTTGATATAATTATATATTAACTAATATTATTAGCTCACTAATTATTCTTCATAATATATATATTATTAATATATATATGTGATATATATATATTAAAATGAAGCATGGCGTTGATTTTTTATTTTTAGAAAATAGAAAATGAAAAGAAAAATGGGGAGACTTTTGATAGTATGGGCAAGGCATGGGTTGAAGGGATGGCACATATTATAGTTTATTACTTTGACTTCACCATTGAAGTATGGTGCATATTTTCTATATGAAAATATTCATGCTTCAATGAGTGAGATATATTGGTGAGCCATTCTTCACTCTATGCTTGATGCCTTAGCCATTCTTCTTGAGATCTTGCTCTCTAGCATTCTCCATTTTCGGGAGGTATCGTCCATGCCATTTTCAAATTTTTGCCAGGCTACTTAACCCTAACCCTAGAATCTTAACTTGAGATTTAGACGAAACATAATATAAACTACTTTACAACTATATGAACAAGAAATACAACCTTTGTAGACCGGTCCTTCACTTCAATAGATCCAAGTAGTGGTCCCTTCGCAGCGAGAAATGATCACCCGAACTCTTGAGAGGCTCCATAAGGTGAAAGATGCAAACTTGCTTAAAGTCTTCAAACCCGAAGATGATCTACGTCGAGAAGACACCAACTCAAGCTAGCTCTTCCCTAATTAGGGATTAGTGAAGCTAACACCCTAAACTAAATGGCTAATCTAGTAGAGGATGATGAAGCAGGAATTTTGCTCACTTTAGAATTCTTTTTCTCACTATTTTTCCTCACTTGCTCAAAAGCTAGAGAGCTTTTTATTTGAGCTTGAAGAAAATGAAGCAAATAATAGATGAGAGAGTGAATGGCAACCATGGGTGAGAAATATCTTATATAACTCTTGTAGAGCCATAACTATAGTAAAAGATAATGGTTAGATTAATAAATATCTAATGCAAAACAAAATGGGTGGACTAAGTCAATGGTCATGTACAAGCTTCTCCAAGCATCCAACCATGACAAAATACCACTCAATTTTGAATTACTTAAAGAAATAAAAACCTTAATACTATCTCATGTATGGTGTAAGTCTCGCACACTCATGTTGCATGTATAAACTAGCATGACACAAAAATATATATCATATATATATTTAGTGTACAAAAAGTGAGGAAAAAGAATACTTAAGTGAGCTAATATTAGTTAATGTAAATTAGTATATCAAATATACAACTATACATTAAATTATCAAATCAACACTTTATTTAATAATCCGGCTATATCACATATAACCGACTAATATCATATGTATCTTCTTATCGAATCAACACTTGATTCGATAACCCGGCTATATCACATATAATCGTCCGATACCAATATCACGAGAATTGAATACGGTATCACATACTCGTATTAATCTCGGTCCCGCACATAGTACATATGTGCTCCTACTTCGTTTCTCCTTAGCTAGTAAACCTCTGTGTAGGACTCTAATGACTCGTCAATACGCCGGCAGTAGGTGATGATCATATCAAGCACCCACAAGATGTCAGTGGTACTGGCTGGACGTAATGGCTACCCGGGTATTGAGCGATCAAAAGATCAACAAGCAAGCCTGTGTTAGTTATATGTATGCCCTAGAGGCCATTATTATACATATGATGTATATTATAGTGGATGCTTGGACATACATAGGGAGGACTTTCTTGCTCGACATGATAGTATGCTATCTGGTTACTCTTTATCTTAACATGTACACTGATTGTTTCTTTGTTACATGTTAATAAAGCCCTTGGGATGTGTACTTGACTACCTGGATTATGATGCGGATCATACTAGTGGGACAAAGTTAGTCTGTGAGTACATCCATTTTAGTCCCTAGTTGTGGGTGTATCGAGATGGGGCATCGATATACCAGAGTAGACTAGCGTATAGCTTCTCGACCAATGTAGATGGGCGATGGATGATCCTATATCCATTGGTGTTTGACATCAGATATTGTATACGGGTGCTAAGTGGAGACTGGGTACACTGGGCGGACTCACCGAGAACTCCTAGATGGTATTATACCTCACGTCAGATGGCAGTTCTCTGGTGACACTGGTACAGGTTAGTCTGTCGACCGGAGATCGTAATAGAGACTTGTGTGATTCCCACTGTGCTTTGATTTCCACCATACCACGGTCAAGAGATCACGCAAAAAGGTGGTTTTTGGGTACATTCCCAATTCACATGGAGGCAATGAGCGATAGGAGGGGATTCGTATCTCCCGGTATAGGGGTTGATGTTGCGCTGTGCTCGACAGGCCATAACAGTAAGTCCCTGGCCACGGCTGTTTCTGAGATTTACTGGTAAGTGTTATCAGTAGTTTCTCAACCCGTTACGAGCCTCACATCTGCACGACTTATCGAGTTATTGTGGTCTGATGTTTACCACCCTCAGACGAGATATGCGACTTATCAGACGAAGAGACCGGACTGTACGGAAGTGTTACTGATTGGATTCGCAGGAGTATGAGAAGGCTTGATTGTTGATCTTCTGATCGCTCAATACCCTAGTGGTCGTTACATTTAGCAAACCGCTTGCGGCTTATGGGTGTTTGATATGATCATCACCTACTGCCGGCGTATTGACGAGTCTTTAGAGTCCTACACAGAGGTTTCTTGGTTCATGCGAAACGGAGTAGGAGCACATATGTGATATGTGCGGGACCGAGATTAATACATGTATGTTATACAGTATTCTATTCTCGCGATTTGTGTTATCGGTCGGTTATATGTGATATAGTCGGGTTATCGAATCAAGTGTTGATTCGATAAGTTGATACACATGATATTGGTCGGTTATATGTAATATAGCCGGATTATTCAATCAAGTGTTGATTTAATAATTTAATGTATTATTATATATTTGATATATTAAGTTACATTATCTAATATTAGCTCACTTATGATTTCTTTTTCTCATTTGTGTGCATTAGTATATATGTGATATATATTAATGTACATGTTTTTGTGTCATGCTTGATGATACAAGCTTCATGGGTGTGTGTGTGACTTACACCATGCTTGATGTAATAAAGGGTTTTATTTATTTAAGGTTAATCAAAATTAGTGGAAATTGGTTTAATGGTTGAAGCTTGGAGAAGCTTGTGGAACCATTGACCAAGTCCACTTATTTTGTCATACATAAAATATTTATTAACCCAACCATTATATTAGCCATGGTTTAGTCTCTTCAAGGGTTAATATATGATATTAACTCACCCATGGTCTACATTCTACACCTACAATTTTCCATGGTTGAATTTCTTCATCTCCTTCCTCAAGCTCACTAGCTTTTGGGAGATGGTGAAAATGAGTAAGAAAATTAAATCTAAAGAGAGCCCATTTCCTACTTCATCATCCTCTACTATATTAGCCATTTAGTTTAGGGTGTTTGCTTCACTAATCTACCAATAGTGAAGAGGTAGCATGAGCTTGAGTCTCCTCGACGTAGATCATCTTCGGCTTCGAAGACTTCGTGCAAGCTTGTTCATTTCTTCAAGGGAACCCTTTCTAGAGTTTGGGTGTTCGTAATTTGCAGCGAAGGGACTACTACACGGAGCATTAGAAGTGAAGGACCGGTCTACAAAGGTTGCATTCCTCATTCACTGGTATGTAAAGTAGTTTACATATCGTTTCGTCGGATTTTCTAGTAACGATTCTAGGGTTAGGTTAGTTAGAACGACAAATTTTTGAAATTGGCATGGACGATGCCTCCCGAAACCTTGCTTCCGTGCTAGGCAACCTTGCTTCCGTGCTATGAAACCGAAACGACTCCGAAACTTAAAACACTTGAACTTATTTTCTGTCGATTTTAAAAGGCCTTCAAAAATTTTTTTAAACAACTGCAAAATGGTATATGTGATATAACATGAACACCACCAAAATTTGGAGCATTTTTGGCTCAAAGTGGCCGGCCACATCATGCTTAAAACCGGCGAGCTCGGCCCAATTTGGGAGTTTTGGCGTGAAATTTTCAGGATGTTCCAGTGTCTGGGTTTTGGTGTTTCAGGTGTTGTTTGTTTTTGCTAAATTTGCATGTGATGTTAACTTTCTGCAAAGGCAATTCAGAGTGTTTCGCGGTCGTAATTCTAACAAGTATTCGGGTTATTTAGACGATGTTAAAAAGTTTGAACGGATATCAATAACCCAATTTTTCCCCGCTGGAAATTTTCCAAGTGTTGGATTTTTTCCGAGTTTAAAATCTTCAGAAAATCATGCAAATGATTCTGTGGACCTTCTAGAAGAACGATACCCAAACTAGACTTTTTGGATCGTGGAACTGCGGTCATACCCTAGGGTTTGGCGCAGTTCCATGGTGACATGAGTGAGTCATGGGTCGGCCCTTCTACGGATGGTTCATTGGAGCTGTGGTAGTTTCTGGATACTTTTTGAACTCCGCTCAAGTGTTGAGCTTGTTGGGAAATTTTGGGTGCTTGCTTATTCGATCGAAAAGTTTAACATCGTCTAACTATCTATGATTGTGATACAATACTTGGAATCCACACTAATTTGAATTTTATAAATCTAGAAATTTAGTCTCATTTGATCGGTTGCTACGGAATTTTGATGTGGATCAAAAGTCCGTCGCAATTACGTAGTGTACGCGGATACTCGCTGGGTAACCTTACTAGATAGCCACATCCCATAGCCTCGACCAAGTGACTGTAGGAGAACCCCATCGCCAAAAGCATCCGTTCGGGTGCTCACGGCCGCGGTGTTCCACCTTAGTGCACTTCGTCGACGGCATCAGGGGTGCATCCGTCTACTAAAGTTTCCGACGAGCATTCGATCAGGTTATCGGAAATCTTGTTGAATTACCCACAGGTTATTGGAAAGTGTTTTCAATATCGAGACTAAAATGCGGGGTTTATAATTTTTAGGCATATGATGTCTAAGGAATTCATTTGGTTAGGCATGAACTCCAAAGTATATAATACATTGGGTTTATGATGTCTAAGGTGGTTGCGGATTCCAACTGTTGTACTTTTTCACTTTCTTTTCTGCGACCGTAAGTGTAATATCCGGTGTATCACCGGTTTCGTTGCTATACGTCAACGACAATTGGGATACACATATTAACTTACGTTGATGACATGTGATGTTATGTGTTGCTGAGATATATTATATTGGATCATCGTGTTTTGAATAGCCGGGGGTTTTATCGGTGAGATGAGAGTTTTTCATTTTCATTCATGTAAAAAATTGTATGTAATATTCTTTTATTGAGGCACTTCCGGGTTGAGGAAGATGTCACCGTCGATGTATATTATTTACTTTTCAGAATTAGGATAGACCCAAGGAGGGGAGCACAAGTAACCGGGTTCTAGAGTTCAGTGGGAGGCCATCTCAAGGAGTCGAGTCCGGGTCTCCTAACTCTAGAATTGGTAGGGTTGCTTGCCGCTCTCGTAGGGGTCTAGGGATGTGGGTTTGGCTATTCATCACGAACGTGGAGTCCTTGTTTTATACAGGTTTAATTTAAAACCCGAAAATCCTAGTATATCCAATATTCATATGTTGATTTCTGATGCGATATTCTGTGATGTGGTCACTTTATATGATGAGATGGATAATGTATATAGTATATGTGATATATTATATAGACGTTGCTTATGTTTTACACCTACGCTAGTACTGCCCCGCCCTGCCGTTAGTTACCTAACCTAACGCTGTATGACGGGACATCGAGGCGAATGCTGATGGCATAAGCGTACGTTGTATTTATCTGTGATAGTTATGTAAATTAAATGATGGGACTTCATTAATGAGATTAATGAAAGAAAATAAACCTAAAGATGTTGTGGAATCGAATTTTCAAAAACAGGTAGCCCTAGTTCTTGCTTTGCATAGCGGTGTTTCTTGTAGAACATCCTGCACCTTATTCGATAAGGAAAGAGCCGAGATCCTCTCACCGGGAGTGACCTCTTTAGCAATAACTGGCAGATGCTACAACCCTCGGTTTCGTCTCTTGATTGCTTTTCTAGTTCTTGCTTTGCATAGCGGTATTGTGAATATCCTGCACCTCATTCGACAAGGAAAAGAGCCGAGATCCCTTCACCGGGAGTGACCTCTTTAGCGAAACTGGCAAAAGCCTAAAAAACACTCCATTTTAAATCATTTGATTCTACGAAGATATCAAGTTCGTTACGCAAAAGTTTTTCTTAAAAACCTGTCGTAGCCCTCCGTCATTTTAGATAAGTGTTATTTTAGTATTCGTGCTACGGTAGTTTGGCCTGCGTCAAAGCGTAGTGTACAGTAGCTAAATTAGTACTTATCTGCAGCATGAGATGCGATTGGATTAGGGTATTCGTACGGCGTAGTGTACGGTAGTGTAACTTATAATTGTTATACAACCGAGCAGGAAATTGGGGATTACCAGGATTCCCGTGCCGCCCAAACGAAGAAAGTGCATGATGATGCATCTTCTTCGGGTGTGTTCGTTACAAAAAACAGTTTCTCAGTATCCTCTACGTCCTGGGTATGAGATACCGGAACGGGATCCCATATATGTAATATGTTACATGGGCTATGGATAGATAGAGAACTGAGAATGGGTGATAAAGTTTCAAGAGTTGGAAAGGCGCAGTTGTTGCAGCCAAGGTGTTGGCGGTTATCATCCTGTATTACCAAATACATTGATTCTGAACGAATGTTATTAGATACCGAACCTGTATACAACATTGTATCATTCTGTTTATTTACTAAAGAAGGATATAATTTTGTATTGTTGGGTAATGTATTGAACATTTCCTATATCAAAAGTTCATCGGTTCAGGCACGTTATCTAATGGCATATACGTTCTAAATCAAACTACAGTTCTTAACGTACATAACACACACAAGAGGAAGAGTTCAGAAATGAATGAATCTTTCTTGAGGCATTGTAGACTAGGTCATATCATCGCGGCCTGACTAGCTAAGTTACATTAAGATGCACATTTAAACCAGTTTGAATTTACATCTTGTGAAACTTTCCAGTTATATCCCAAAGATAAAATGACCATAACTCCGTTTACTGGAAACAGAGAAAGAGTTAGTGAACTCTTGGGACTGAAACATGTTGATGTATAAGGTCCCCTGTCTACATATGCCAGGACTGGTTCTTCGTACTTCATTACATTCACTGATGATCACTTAAGATTCGGACATATGATCACTGAAGCTTTTGAGAAATAAAAAGAATATAAGTCAGAAGTAGAGAACCAAAAGGGTATAAGTATTATGTCCTTTGATGTGATCAGGGAGGAGAATACTTGAGCACGGAATTCCTGGACTATTCTAAAGGAGAATGAGATTCTCTCTCAGCATTACTCCTTCGTATACACCACAGCACGTCGGTGTATCGGGGTGGAGCAATCGCACCCTATAAGATATGGTGCGATCTATGATGAGTACTACTGAATTGCCTATTTCCTTTCGGGGTTATGCACTTGAGAAGCTGCATGCCTATTGAATTGGGTTCCAACCAAATCAGGTGCCTACCACTCCATATGTGATATGGTATGGGAAGAGCCCATCTCTTAAGTAAGTTAAGATTTGAGGTTGTCTGGCCTATATCAAAAGTAAAATCCGGACAAGGTCGAGGCAAGGTCAGTTCTGTGGAAGTTTGTTGGATATCCCAAGCATACGCAAGGTATATCTTCTACCACACCGAGGAATAAAAAGTGTTTTATTTCTTGGCATGCCACCTTTTTAGAAAAGGAATTTTTTATGGAAGAAAATTGTGGTCATGAGGTAGAAGTGGAAAGAGTTCCAGCTATACAAACTACAGCTGATGATTTGGTAGAACCAGAGGATTCAATAGCTCCCGACGAACTTCAGCATCTCCGCCGATCTGGTAGGGTTCCTCATCTGCCTGAGAGATACTTCGGTTTTCTCAATAACAGTGGGAGCAAGGATTGCATCATGAGATGATGACCTAACTAGATTCGAGAAGGCCATCAAGAGTGGTGACTCTGTAAGAATGGCTGGATGCTAAGCGATATGAGATAGAATCCATATACACCAACAAAGTATGGACTTTGGTTGCTATATCTGAAGGGTTAAATCCCTATCAGGAGCAAGTATATCTTGAGAAGATTACTTGGTGTAGATGGAAAAGTTGAGACTTTCAAAGCTAGACTTATTGCAAAAAAGTTCTCGTCATCGACCAGATGTGGATAATGAAACCTTTTTCTCCAGTGGCTATGCTTAAGTCCATCAAGACCCGGCTTGCCAATGCTACATACCATGACTACGATATCTGGCGGTTGGGTGTCATGACTATTTTTCTAAATAGTGATTTAGAAGAGAGCATTGATTGACCTAAAAAAGTGTGAGTAGGTTTAACCGCAATCAGAACGGTGTCGCGCGTAGCTAGACCGAGGTGAGTACGGGTGGTCCTCAGGGAAACGTGGAACCTTTTATTCTTACTTTAGGCGTGTTGAGAAAGGGAAAGAATAAAGAATGGTGGAAATAGTTTCTAGATCTATGTTAAACAAGGATGCAAAATATAGATCTAGATTAACTACGGAGGTAAGTTTAATATTAAAGGGGGGCTTGTAGGGGTCATTAGGATTTAGTAGTTATGGATGATTAATTAAAGATTACTCTTTTTATCCTTTAATAGATTTAAAACTAGAACGACAGTGATGCATGTAGATTAGGGTTTCCGGAGGGAAAAGGGTTCCCACTCTTAACCCCTATCTCGACATGGAACTCCGTTCATATCTAGCTTCTACCAAAACAATTGTTAATCTAAACTTTAATCGTGGTCACGATTATCAATGAATTGATAGCACGCCCAATTTCGATGTTAACTATTCTTTTGATAGATTTTATAAACTTTATAGGACTTAAAAAGAGTTTAAGGATCTTCATCATCCATTAACCTACCTTAATCCCATAAACCCTAACAAGCGAAGAATTACTCGCGCATGTTGGGAGAAGAAGAGATGGGGAGTGAAATCATATTAAAACTACAAAGAGATAGAATAAGAAAACTACTACCTTTATTAATCAACAAAATTCATTTACACTTTGTTCCCTTAAAAAATGATTACAAAATACTAGTTTTCTTCTCGATCTCTTCTAAGAAGGTAGACGCACAGTTGATGATCAGCCTGGATGCGTGAGCCTGTCGTGGACTTCGTGATCTATTCAGCTTGATGATTTTTCCAAGAGGCTCTCAGTCGTTATTTATAGTTCCAGAGCCAGAACCCTAGGTTCCTAATTTGGAAACCAGCTGTTAAGATCCTAACAGCAAAATCCTAACTCCCAACTCGTCTAAACCGCGGCGGAACCGCGACCCATGTGTGGGTTTGGCCGTGGTTCCACGGCCTTATGGTGTGATCTTTGGTTTGTTTCTTTGGGGCTTTGTTTATCTGACACGTGGTGATCTTTTAATATCTCTGGAAACTGAAAATATTCTTTTCGTCACTGCCAGACTTGATTTCTTTAGTTTACTTTCTTATTTAGGCAGGTTTGTTTTACCAACTTTGATTTCCTTGATTTCAGCCCTGCAAATTCTGTACAATAACTCAACAAATAATATTAGTAGAGTTTGTTTCATTGAGATATTAACTTAACCATTAAGAATTGGTCAAAGGTATTTAATAAGTTAAGCATATTTAAATGGGCCAAATGTTACATGGATATTATATGCTTACATTTTCCTACCAAATGCTAATTATAATATATAAACACATGAAAATAGTATTTTTACAGATAAACCCTCATATGTATCATATATTATAATAAACACCTTTTATTATATATAAATAGTAGGAAAAATGCCATATTAAATGTGCAGTTTTATCAACTGAACAAATACCCCCAACTTATCTTTGATCGTTCTGAGCAAACTAGTTTATTCAAGAGAAGGAGAAAAAGAAAGGAGAAAGCTAAGCACACTATCGTAGGCAACACGATTGCACTGAGCGCGTGCAATAAGCCGTTAAACCCCTAGGTGTCCCTAGTAGGAGGAGTGTTGTCTCCTGAGGGTTTTCAGCGGATTACACCCACAAAATCCTATAATAAAAGAAAGATAGTGAAAGTTACATACAAAGATAAGAAATATAAAAGAAAGAACTTGAAAATAAGAGTTTCCAACTATACCAGTTTTTCAGTTGCTATGAGCCCTATCTTAATGGTTGTGAAAAAATGTTAGAAATCACATCATCCCTCAATAAAACATCGCCTTTAGTTTTCCTCCTTATCTTTCCTCCAAACATTGATCATATACCCCTACGTGTGTGAACTGGACATCCTACACTCGGAGAATTCAATTCAAGCAATCATACTCTTGTCCATCTACCTTAGTACTTTTTAATCGATATTTAGATGGAATATGCTCACACATGTTTCATGCGACCGTTAATACTTCTTGAGGTACTAACCGACCGATTACTCATGTGCTTGCTAATTAGGTTCTTTTCCTCGTCTTGTAACACCTAAGGCTTAGCAGTGGCTCCCAAACCAGTTGGTCTAAGGCACTAGGTGATAAAGCACCCTCGCTATATTTTTTTTATTGCTGCCTTGTTGATAATAAAACCATTGTTCATTTTTCTTTTCGCCATTTTATCTTTTATTCTCTACTTTTATTTTCTTCATACTTTGGTTTTTAGACAAGAGCATTTCAAGGTATCCTCTACTATCCCGAGTTTCAAGATGTGTGTAAGTGTGTATAGTAGGGTATCAACGTTCAAATGTTTGGCTTCCAGAATAGGAACTATTTTTCAGGCTTATTTTTATCCTCAAATTAGTAATTTCCTTCATTTTACTAACCTTGAGACAATGGCACATAACTACTTATTACTAGTTTCATTTAAGAAAACATCTAATTTTCTTGCTTTTCTTAAACTATTCATATTTTTCATATGTAATTTTTCACTTTCTACTCTTTTATTATCAAAAAAAATAAATTGTGCTCATATATAGTATAATACAAAGTAACGCGTGAATAAGCACAAACCTCCCCCAAACCTGTTTACAGCAGTGTCCACACTGATGTCATCAGTTAAGCTTAAAAACCTGTAGACTTGGGAGGAAAAAGGGGACAAGAAATAATGAAAGTGAAATCCTCCCCCAAACTTATTTTTGGCTCACGATATTATAAAAAATTTCTTTCAAGAGCCAAAATATTCCCCCCCAAACTTGAGTAAAATCGTATTAAGCATTTAAAATTATGGGGGGGTTAAAGTTATTAGTCAAAGTAACGCCTTGCAAAGACCAAAAGTCAACACCAACCATTCAAAAAATTTATCGATGAAGCACCAAGGTTGGTGGAAGAACATGCCTCCTATTGACGTGAAGAAGTGTGGAGGAGATAACAGGTGTAATGGAAAAGGTTTACGTCTCGGCTTGTAGAGACGAAACAATGATGATGGATTACTCGCATTCTTGTTATTGATAAGAAGAAGCGGTGGTGGTTCGACTTCTTTGTGTTGAGATTGATTCATCACAACACCCATGTTCTCCAAGAATACGAGTTCTTCAGCAAAAATTTCTTCAAAGCTTTCATCGATATCCCGAATAATAATCTCATTGGAAAGAACAGGATGATACTCAGACTCCATAAAAGGTTCACATTTAGCGTTAGATGTTGACCCGAAAAACAACATAATAGAGGAGTCGAGATCAGTATCGTGAAGCCGTTCAAATTCGCTACTGTCGGAATCTATTGTTTCGACAGAACACACATGAGCATAGGGTTCGAAGGGGTCACTTCCCAACTTGTAAATGTTAAGCTCAATTGACATCTTCCCGAAGGATAGGTTTATAGAGCCGTTACGGCAATTGATTACAGCGTTGGAAGTCGCAAGAAACGGTCGACTTAAAATCACCGGAATTTGGTTTCGTAGGTTCGCTACAGGTTGTGTATCTATAACGATAAAGTCCACAGGAAATATAAATTCCCCGACTTTGATTAACACATCCTCTAGCTCACCCCTAGGTTGAGTGATAGATCGATCGGCCATCTGAAGAGTGCAATTCGCTACTTTTAACTCTCCGATACCTAATTGCTCATAAATAGAATACAGAAGAAAGTTAACACCAGCACCTAAATCGAGTAGAGCACGATTGATATTTTTACCCCCAATAGAAATAGAAATTGTAGGACTTCCGGGGTCCTTTCGTTTCTTGGGTAGTTGTTGTGTAAAAGCAGTGCTCACATTACTCGCAAGGAAACTTTTTTAGGTACTTGAATTTTTCTCTTCCTAGTGCACAAGTCCTTTAAGATTTTCGCATAAGTCGGAACATGTTGAATAGCATCTAGGAGAGGAATTTTTATGTTAACTTGCTTAAAAATTTCCATAATCTTCTCCATTTGGGGACTTGGTCCGTTGCCCCTTAACCTGTTTGGATAAGGTGCTTTATCAATAAGGGTTTGGTCCAACATTGGAGAAGTTTGTGGGGATGGAATCGATCCCAGAATTGGAGTGGGAATCGTTTTAGGTAGATTCGAGGAAGTGGACGAAGTGTTCGAGCCTTGGAGAAAACGGAGAATAGGCTCGGAGGAAGGTGAGAGACTAGACGAATTAGGGGAAGAAGTAGAAGCCAGGGTATCATTGGTATCACTAACATCATCAACTTGTTCACCCACTTGGTTATCCAGCACTCTTCCCGATCTCAACGTTGTGACGGCACTCACATTATAACTTTGTGAGTGGCCAGGATTAGGTATAGGTTGAGATGGAAGTTTCTCTTTTCCTCTCGCACACATCGCGGCATTCAACTGTGCAATTTGGGCTTCTATTGATTTAATGCTCTCACCGTGGGAGGCGGAGTCTTTCTTTATGGTATCAATAGAAGACCTCATATCAGCCGACATTTGAATGGAATGTTTCATAAACAAATCCAAAGTTTGTGCGAGTGAAGAGTTATCAGTATCGGCCAATTGCGGTGCAGAAGTGTTGGCTGGATTTTGAAAATTTTGTGACTGAAAGGGGTGCTGAGTCTGTTGTAGTGGTTGCTGTTGCTGTGGAGGAGGTCTTTGGAAATTGCTTTGGGACTGGTTTTGATTTTGATTTTGGTTTTGGTTCCAAGCAAAGTTAGGATGACTCCTCCATCCCTGATTGTATATGGAAGAATAAGGATCGTTTCTCGGTCGCTGCTGAAAAGTAGCATTAGTTTGCTCATGACCTTGAAACGGTGCATTCATAGGACATTCTTGCGTCAAGTGTGATGGATCGGAACAGCAACCACACACGGTCTTAGGAAGCGTAACCTGTTTTAGGGAGATTGATGAGAATTTGTTCTCCATAGCATCGAGTTTCTTTTGTATTGCTGCCATTTCGGCTTTTACTGCGATGGAAACATCGAGCTGATGGATGCCTCCCCTGGATGAAGGTGGTCTTACGCTTTCCCACTGCAAAGTGTTTTCAGCGAGGTCATCCAGATATTTCCAAGCTTCACCATCATCTTTAAACATGAAATTGCATTAACAATTTGTTTCAAGCATCTGCTTTGTCACTGGATTAATACCCTCATATATAATTCGGCACAAATCCTATTTATTGATTCCATGATGAGGACATTAGACAAGCAGATCCTTGAAACGTTCAAAGCACTTCCAAAATGGTTCATTGGAAAGCTGGGTAAACTGGTTGATCTCGCTCCTAACACGGGCGGTCTTATGGTTTGGGTAAAACTTCTTAAGAAATGCTATTACGAATTCATCCCAATTAGTGATAGAGTGTGCGGCAGTATTATAAAGCCATTTTTTTGTCAAGTCGCACAGAGTGAATGGGAGAAGACGCAAGAGCATAGCATCAACAGTCAGTTGTAAAGTACCCATCATTGCGCATACGTTTTCAAATTTAGTGATGAAAACATACGCGTCTTCAGACTCAAGCCCGTGAAATTTGGGCAACAGATTGATGTAGTGGGGTTTAATTTCAAAATTATCCCCGTTGGCTGGTGGAATAGATAAGCAGGTGGGAAGTGGACCACGGATAGGATAACATCTCTCTTGGAGAGAGACGCGCGGTGGATTCTGCTCACCTACGGGCGGTGGCAGCGTAGTGTTATAATTTGATGGAGTACCGTCTATCTCGGTCGATGAGGTGGGTGGTGGGGGAAAAGAAGATGAAGAAGTATCGACTTCGGAGTCGATAGCCGAAACGCGGACAAGATGGGCACTAGAATCCCGTGTCCAGCCGAGCATGCACTAAGCGGGTTTAGCGCAAGTGGTAGCGTGTGTGTGATTTAAAATTGGTTTGTTTTGAAAAAGTGGGACTTAAGACAAATCACACAAAAAGGCACAAACAACCCTAGAACTAAAGTTACCTAGGTCAAGTCTCTAGACCGCTCCTAGACTTCCAAAGGACAAGCCGTAGGATCAATCCTCTACCACCTCTTTACTACTCTTATGGCCAGGTAAGTTCGAGGTAAGTGGGAGGTATCCGCTATACGAATCACCGAAAATAGCGGGCCTTAATTAAATAACCACTTGCCTTAGACACACTTGCCTAGGCACCACAAAAGTAATGCGGATAAGCGATAAATTACCCACGACCTTCCTCTGTCCTTATTGAGCGCGACAGTCCTTAGAGTCTTGTCTAGATATTTTTTTTAAAATTAATATAGGGTTGATGCAGATGCAGATGCTTGGTTTGTGATTTGTGGGGCTTAGGAAGGGTGATAAAATCCCTACCTAATCTGAATTTTGGTCTTGCCCCTTAAAAATCCGTATTAAAATATGAATTAACCAACCAATTACAAAAATTTGCAAAAATATTTTTGAGCGGCGATATTTTGCAAAGAATCCTGCAGAAAAGATATTTTATTGGATTTCAGAGGAGAGAGAAAGAGTTGAGAAACTTACCAGAGAAGTTTGGAACCTTAATTCCACAATCCGGCCGCGCTTCCGCCGCGAAGTTGCTCTTTTCGCTGCGCTTCCGCCGCAAGAAAGAAGGATCAGTTGATGAATTTTTCTATGTGGCCTCATGTACCCCTCTGGATCTTGATGAATGTCTCTGGCTCTCTGTTTCCTCAAGTCTGTGACTCCAGATCCCCTCGCAAAATTCACACAATAATCGTTAAATATACAATTTGCAGTTTTGTTTTAATTATGATATAGATCGAATAAGAATTCAACACAAATAGTAAGAATAAAAAATTACGCACGTATCCCGGCAACGGCGCCATTTGATTGATCTAAAAAAGTGTGTGTAGGTTTAAGTGCAATCAGAACGGTGTCGCGCGTAGCTAGACCGAGGTGAGTACGGGTCGTCCTCAGGGAAACGTAGAACCTTTTATTCTTACTTTAGGCGTGTTGAGAAAGGGGAAGAATAAAGAATGGTGGAAATAGTTTCTAGATCTAAGTTAAACAAGGATACAAAATATATATCTAGATTAACTACGGAGGTAAGTTTAATATTAAAGGGGGGCTTGTAGGGTTCATTAGGATTTAGTAGTTATGGATGATTAATTAAAGATTACTCTTTTTATCCTTTAATAGATTTAAAACTAGAACGACAGTGATGCATGTAGATTAGGGTTTCCGGAGGGAAAAGGGCTCCCACTCTTAACCCCTATCTCGACATGGAACTCCGTTCATATCTAGCCTCTACCAAAACAATTGTTAATCTAATCTCTAATCGTGGTCACGATTATCAATGAATTGATAGCGCGCCCAATTTCGATGTTAACTATTCTTTTGATAGAGTTTATAAACTTTATAGGACTTAAAAAGAGTTTAAGGATCTTCATCATCCATTAACCTACCTTAATCCCATGAACCCTAATAAGCGAAGAATTACTCGCGCATGTTGGGAGAAGAAGAGATGGAGAGAGAAATCATATTAAAACTACAAAGAGATAGAATAAGAAAACTACTACCTTTATAAATCAACAAAATTCATTTACACTTTGTTCCCTTAGAAAATGATTACAAAATACTAGTATGCTTCTCGATCTCTTCTAAGGAGGTAGACGAACAGTTGATGATCAGCCTGGATGCATGAGCCTGTCGTTGACTTCATGATCTCTTCAGCTTGATGATTTTTTCAAGAGGCTCTCGGTCCTTATTTATAGTCCCAGAGCCAGAACCCTAGCTTCCTAATTTGGAAACCAGTGGTTAAGATCCTAATAGCAAAATCCCAACTCCCAACTCGTCTAAACCGCGGCAGAACCGCGGCCCATGTGTGGGTTTGGCCGCGGTTCCGCGGCCTTATAGTGTGATCTTTGGTTTGTTTCTCTGGGGCTTTATTTATCTGACACGTGGTGATCTTTTAACATCTCTGGAAACTGAAAATCTTCTCTTCGTCACTGCCAGACTTGATTTCTTTAGTTTACTATCTTAATTAGGCCGGTTTGTTTTACCAACTTTGATTTCCTTGATTTCAGCCCTGCAAATTCTGCACAATAACTTAACAAATAATATTAGTTGTGTTGGTTTCATTGAGATATTAACTTAACTATTAAAAATTGGTCAAAGGTATTTAATAAGGTAGGCATATTTAAGTGGGTGATTGGTTTCATAAAACTATCTATTAACCGCAATAAAGAACGGGGTCGCTTGGTAGCTAGCCGGTGAGTACGGGTCGGTCCACAGGGATGTTGTGAATTTCCTAGTCGCTCAAACGAGTTAATTCCGATTGTGGTCGGATTGATTATTAAATCTAAAAACTAAATCTATCTATACTAAGATTATCTAGATCTAAATCTTGCTAGGGTTAGGTTTAAGAATGGTTTGGAAATGTAAATAAATCTCAACGCTTTCTATACCCAAATTAGGATCTAAGAGTAGTTATGATAATTATTAATAACGGGGATTAGATCCATTCGGGAAGGTGTTCCTTCCTCTAGGTTCTTGTCCTTCCTTTATCAATCCTTACCCTAACCTCCATGGAAAACACGCGCAACCGGGCCTTTATACTACGGTATCACCGCTACCTAGAGGGATAGGGTGCCGTAGGGCGCGGTATGTGCATGTATGCATGGAGTCCTATTGATTATATATAACTGGAAAGAAAAGGATGATAGATCTCATCTCTCAAAAGCTTTCCTTAAAGCTAACCCTAACAAGCGAGGAGACTACTCGCTCATTAGGGAATTTAAAAACATTTATCTAGGGCAGAGAATGAAAAATTACCTAGGGCAAGAATTTAAATTACCTACTTACTTTACAGATGGCTCTCTCCAAACATCAACACAGGGTTGATGAATTCATGATATGAAAAGAGGTATCGATGCTCTCCAAAATAATTCTAAATTTTATTCATAGAAAGAGGCATAGGGAGGCATAGCCTTTACAATGATTTAGAGTTCCTATTTATAGAGGATAAGAAACCCTAGGTTACAATTGATCCACATGTCTGTATTTACAAGAATACCCCTAGGTAGACCCATTCAGCACCGTAAGACTTATGGTAAACTTTCCTTCCACTAAATGCTTAAGCATGCCGCTGAACCGCGGCCCGAGGCCCTGTTTGGCCGCGGTTCCGTGGCCCAATAAGGAGCTGAGGCCTTGAGTTTTCTTGTGATGGTCTTGGGTTGTTTGGTCCTCCTATTTCTTCAGTACTTTTCTCAATTGGGCTTCTAGGTTTCTTCCAGATCTCTAGTGAATAATGTAGTGGATTTTAACCGTTGCTTCAAGACAAAATCTTGGATCTTGCGCTGCCTTGTACTTTGTGAACTGATCTCTTATGTAGGCTTGATCAAGATCCTTCTATTAGTTGGTTGCAGTTCCACTTTTGCGTCATTTTTTTTTATCTTTTTCACTGTTTTAGATCCAAGAACCTGTAACCTGTAATATGTAGCAGACATGTGTCAAAAGCACCTGTTTATTTATAAAACGAATAAGGATGGGGAATATAATAATGCAATATTATGGTATGAATAAATACCCCCAAACTTATCTTTTGCTCGTCCTCGAGCAAACTTATTTTTATTCTCTACAAAAAACCTAACCGCACTTTCGCAGGGAAAAGCGATTGCACTGAGCACGTGCAATAAGCCGTTAAACCTCTAGGTGTCCCTAATAGGACGAGTGTTGTCTCCTGATGGTTTTCAGCGGATACTACCCACAAAATCCTATCAATTTGGCTTTTTCGACTTTAATTCTCCAATTAGGGTTTCTAACAAGGAACTTTATTATCTTCGACTTGCAAATTATCCACCCATATTCTTCACACTTCCTCATCATCTAACTTAAGATTATATATGTTCTATAAACTTACTTAGCTTTCGGCATCTCTTAAGTTTTCCTTCTAGGTTCCATCTCCACTTAGGAATTTCTATCAACTCTACTAAAGATACAAGTTCTATTCTTCACTCCTTTCTCTCATCTAAACTCCAATCATATATCCCCACGTGTGTGTATAAATCACCCCTACACTTGGAAATTCAAATCAAACAATCATACCCTTGTCCGTTGTCCAAAGTACTTATTAGTAGGTGAATTTTTAATTGAATTTTGCTTACACATCCTTCATGCGACCGTTAATACTTCTTGAGGTACCAACAACCGATTACAAGATATATTTGCACTTTAAAGCGTAATTCCTAGTCTTGCAACACCCAAGGCTTTTAGCAGTGACTCCCAAACCAGTTGGTCTTAGGCACTAGGTGATGAGGTGTTGGAGATAGTGCCCTCAGAGTCAATTATTGGATCACAGGCACGTGATTGCAATGATTGAGGGAGGACCTATCCCGGTAGGACAGTCTTACTCGAGATGATAGTATGCTATCTGGTTTACCTTTATCATCGTGTACTGCTTCAGGTGACCTTACAGGTCGCTATTACACGCTGATAGAGCCCCTAGGATTCTTGCTTGACTGCCGGCAGTATGATGGCAATCATATACGTGAGAGCTGGTGGTCTATAAGCACATCCTTAAAAGGTCCCTAGTCGTGGGAGTTTCGAGACAGGGCATCGATTCTCCAGAGTAGACTAGTGTATACAGTCGAGACCCCGACGAGGGGCGGTGGCCGATCTCACAAGCCACTGGTGTCAGTTGGTTCACCTAAGATGTATACAAGTGCTCATTGGGTTATGAGTACACCGGACAGGACTCGCTGGGAACATGCTAGTTGGTCTTATACCTGACGTCAGATAGCAGTTCCCTGGTGACATGTGTACAGGTTAGTTCATCGACCTGGGGATCGTCATTTGTCTCGTGTGAGTTCCCACTGTGCTTTGATTACTACCCTACCACGGCTCAAAGGAGTCGTGCAAACAGGTTTTAGTTGGGTACAGTCCCGAGCCACATGGAGGCAGTGAGCGGATCTTCAGGGGTTCGTCTCTCCCGGTATTGGGGGTGAGGTCGCGCTGTGTCTAGGAGAGCCATTACGCAAAGCCCTCGGCCGAGGCAGGAGATTTACTGGTAGGTATTCCAGTAGTATCTCAGGGCGTTCTGGGCTACACTCCGACACGACTTGTACCGCTTTTGGGGGTCTGACTTTTACCAACCCCCTAGGCCCGACATGCGATGCTCATAGACGAACGGACCGGACTGTACGAATATTGTCACTGACAGGCTCAGTAGGGTGTCAGGATGAGTTCGCTCATCGACGTCCCTTTTGGTCAATAGCTGGTGGCCCGTCACGTATTGGCTAATACCTCTGACGTGCTAGTGGTTAAATCCACAGCCATTGTATTGACGAGTCTTTAGAGTCCACCACACTTACAGTTACTTAAGCTTTCGGGCGAAACGCTGTAGAGGCCGTATGGAGATATGGCAGGGTCCGATCAGATACGTGCGTATTGCACGGATCAGGATCGGACAGTTTTGTACTAGTGGCCGTATAGTTATATGGCAGGGTTCGATCTGATACGTGCGGTATTGCACGGATCAGGATCGAACGGATATTACTAGCCGGCTATGGCTTAAGCCGGTCCTAGTTTAGTACAGTGTAGATTTTGTCTCATTGCATTTGTATCCGGTCGGAATACAGATGCGGGTGTGTATGCACAGTATCGGGGTTTTCCTGTAATTTATTACGGGACCAGTTTTCTGGAGTTGCCAGTTTGCATTCCGTTCCGGCCGGTTTTCCTTTGTTCCTTCCCGGCCGGACTTTTCCGATGGAGGGGTAATTTGCAGTTTTGCAAATTGCATTTAGGGAGGGGGTTTCTTGCATTTGTGGGATCATGATTTGATTAGCATCTTTGCTTTTTCATGATGCTTGGATTTGATTGTGATTAGAGTTGATGTGAGTTTGTTATCATGGTGTTTGGATGTGGTCACCCTCCACCTTTATCCTACACTCACCTTCCTTCTTGTTTTTGTTTTTTCTCTCCACCATTTGGTAAAATGGGGGCCGGCCACTTCTTGTAGGAGGAGAGAATGGTTCATGTCATTTTTTGGTGAGGGTGTGGGAAAAATTATTCTTTCATATCATTCTTCCATTGCCACAAAAATCCCCAAGTTCATATCTTGTTGATTCCTCCATCAAGGCAACTTCACCACCCCAAAAGAGACTATGATTCTACACTACATTCTATAGCAAATCTTGGGCACGTCGACTTGCCAGCTTCGTGCCCGAGTTGCCTCGGTATTGAAGTGGGAGCCCGTAAAAGATGCAGACGATGTGGTGCCCTTCCGGTAAGGATGCGGCGACCGGAGTTTCCGTGGGAGATCGGGACGACGACGAGAAGACCGGAGGACACGGATCACTCGGTATATCTCTCACCCTTTCTTTTGTTAGCTAGTATCGGTTAATGGTTACGATCCGGGTATATTTTCCGCGGTAGCGCCAGTTTAAAAGATAAGAAAATTTTGATTCCGCATTTTGGCCTCGGATAGACGGCCGGGGCGCTGCCGTGGCGCAACATGAGGCACCCTCGCTAAATATTTTTCTATTTTTACAGCCTTAAGTAATCACAAAAACCAGTGTTCATTTTTTTTCTTTATTCACTTTTTTTTCTTTTATTTTCTTCGTACTAAGGACTTTAGACAAGAGCATTTCAAGGTCTCTTCTACTATTCCAAGTTTCAAGGTGCGTGATTGTGCAAATTGTAGGGTATACATTTTCAGAACCTAGACTTAAGCTACGAATTATTTTTTATACTTATACTCTAATAAGAACATCAATACTTTTCCTTTGTTTCAACTTAGCCCAAGAACTGGCCTCAAAATTTGCCTATTTCTAAATAAACTACAAAGACATATACATTCTACCGCTAAACTTTAAGGAAGGTTATCTTTAGGGTTTTTAATTTACTACGTCTAAGATCTAGTTGTTCCTAGCTAGTTAACCTATCTGTCAAACTCTAGTCAAATAAGCCAAAATTGAATACAATAATTTTTATAATTTTTCAAAAAATTTCAATTTTTATGATTTTTCAAATAAATATACAAATGCAAAAATATACAAATGAATGCGAAGGAAGAAGACGTACCGAGCATGCCCCCAAACTTAAACTTGACAGTGTCCTCACTGTCATGCTGCACCAAGAGGGTTAAAATTTTCGGCACTCCCCTGTTTATTTATTTATAAAAAAAATTGAATTTTTTATTGTTTTGAATTTTTTATTTTTTTTTATTTTTTATAGAAAAAGAAAACAAAAAATATATATACATATATACAACAAGGTCCTCCCCAAACTAAACAAGGCTTTACACAAGCCAAAGGTTAGCACCAACCGTTCAAAAATTTTATCGTGGTAATGGTAGGGTTGGTGAAAGGAGGGAGTGGAAAGAAAAGAAATGAGAAGCACACGAGACCGAATGGGAAGAAGAGTGGAATATGGTCTCGGTGGAGGAGAAGAATGGCAGAAAAGAGAAAGAAGTGGAGTACGATCTTGAGGGTGTAACTCGAGTGAGTAAATTAGCGCAATTTGTGATGACCGAAGTGTTAAAAGTGATTGTGCTAATCTATCAATTCGTCGTGAAATGGGGTCAAATCCCTCAAGATTCGCAAGAACGCATGGGTACGTCGAACTTGGTATTAGAGATGAAAACGTAACGGTCTCTTGCACGGTCGGAACGATAGGACAGACGAAAGGGAGTGAATTAGGGATAGGCTTATTCTCAACGTAGTAAACTGTCTCGAATTCGAAAGATTCCATCAATGGTTCGAAACGACTGTAAGAAACCGAATCTGATGGTTCAACTAACTCATCTGAAAATTCAAAGGACTCAAACTCAGGCGGTGAGACTTCAACATCGTCCGAAAAAGTGAAACACTCGTAAGTGTCATCGGCTGTGAGAACTGTGTCAGATTCAAAGGAAAAGTTTTCAAGCTCACAATCGTCAAGCGTGATCTTGTGCTTGGTCAGAACGATGCAAAGGAGGGAGGGTGATATAATAGTTAAAGGTTCATGAGGCTGAATTGGAAAATCCGACACATCAAACAAAAATGGTTCAACCTCAATATTATCCTCAAGACTCTCCTCAATACTATCATCATAAGTCTCCTCAATAGTTAACTCATCCATGCCATTATCATCAAAATCAAGACGCCTATGAAGTTCGGGAGAAACATTTACTGACTCGGGATGATGAATTGAACATAAAATTTCAATCAAATCTGCTGGTTCATCATCCAAAATATTCCAGGCGTCTATATCCTCAATCAAGTGAAAATCAATATTTTCTGACACCTCATCAGAAGCATGGATATTTATCGATTTAGGTTCTAGAATGGAGGTGTAAAGATCGAAAGGATTAAGTATGGTTTCACTCGAAAAGGGTTCTTCACAATCTGGCAAATCAAGTACTACAAAGTCACACAACTCGTTTTTATTTTCAACTAGTGAACTATTTGGGACAGTCGATGGAAAACCGGAGTTGTGGGCTGGAATTGGATATGGGTAGGTTTGATTTGGAAATGTGTAGAACTCACTCGCTCCTCTCAAATTCTCACTCTGTCCAACCGCCTCCTCATACATTGAAAAATTTGAAACTAGTGGAAAACTAGCTACCGGTTCACTAGGTTGTACAAAGGCGGCAATGGACGCATCCACATTCCTAACCATTTTGTTTGTTGCAGAAATATAAGCTTCCAACGACTGTTCCAAACTAGACATGGGTGGTGAAGGGGTTTCGGTAAAATAGTCGAAATTGTTTGAATATGTGAAACTCCCAACTGGCTGTGTAGAAACAGTGTCTAGTGAAGGTGGGAAAGTCAGGTAGGGCTGGTAGGAATTGGATGGTTGGACAGGAATAGGATCAACAGTTGGATAAAAAGGTGAATGGACTTGTTGACCCCTAGAACTAGATGTGTGGAGAGGGGTGAAAGATTGGTTACGAGATTGAGCAATGTGCTCAACAATGGACATCGGATTAGGAGTTACAGTAGGACTTGAAAAGGTGGTGTCAACGTACGAAGGTGGTGAAGGTTGACATGTTTGACACAAAGTGGGTTGTAAAGTCGAACTGTTTCTCCTAGACGCTTATATTTGATCATTCAAAGGAATTTTAGGCATGGAGGGATCTTCCTTAAATCGACCGAAACAATTGACGTACGAGGCAAAATTAGGTTCGGGATACCAAAATTTGGCAAGAGATTTGTGATGTGGGGTACACATGATAGAAGAAAGAGAAGAGAAAGAAGGTAGGTGGTGCAAGGATTTCTTAGCGGCAAATTTGCAAGTCTTAAAAAGAATTTTTCCTTTTTTCCTTTTTCTCTTTATTTGGAAATTTTTGCAAAAAAGATTAAGGATATGCAAATCAGAAAAAATCACTTGCAATGAATTATTATTTTAAGCATATCACAAAGAATCCTGCACAAGACTTGTTATTTGGAAGGGAAAAGATATTTTTAAACGCACAGAATCCTGCAGGAATTTTTCAGAAAAGATATATCTAGATAGCCGGAGCAAGAACAGAGGAGCTTACAGCGCAAATTTCTCAAGCTGATGTCACCTTGAAGCCGCGTTTCCGCGGTCCAAGCACGTTCCTGCCGCGTTTTCGCGATTGGATTGAAAGCAAGGTTCCCGAGAAAAATTTGTACGCGATGACGACACAAGAGCGCAGCGGATCCGCGGTCTGAGCATGGGTTGCGCGGCGGATCCGCGGTCCACTGGATGGACCGGTTCTCCAAATTTTTGCAGTTTCTCTGTTGTTGAAATCTCCTTCTGTTTGTATCTTCCGTTTTCAATTTTGATCTCTGGATTTTTCCAGATCCGAATATGTTCGTAGATCCTGCAAAATTCGCACAAAAATACCTTTTCCAAAAATAACAGATATATTTTTATATTTTTTTCGATTTTTCAGATTTTTATGATTTTTTTTAATTTTAGATTAACCCGAAATTGCAAAAAGTAAATGACAAGCCATCCCCGGCAACGACGCCATTTGATTGGTCTCAAAAACTATCAATTAACCGCAATCAAGAACGGCGTCGCTTGGTAGCTAGCCGGTGAGTACGGGTCGGTCCATAGGGATGTTGTGAATTTCCTAGTCGCTCAAATGAGTTAATTCCGATTGTGGTCGGATTGATTATTAAATCTAAAAACTAAATCTATCTATACTAAGATTATCTAGATCTAAATCTTGCTAGGGTTAGGTTTAAGAATGGTTTGGAAATGTAAATAAATCTCAACGCTTTCTATACCCAAATTAGGATCTAAGAGGAGTTATGGTAATTATTAATAAAGGGGATTAGATCTATTGGGGAAGGTGTTCCTTCCTCTAGGTTCTTGTCCTTCCTTTATCAATCCTTACACTAACCTCCATGGAAAACACGCGCAACAGGGCCTTTATACTATGGTATCACCGCTATCTCGAGGGATAGGGTGCCATAGGGCGCGTTATGTGCATGTATGCATGGAGTCCTATTGATTATATATAACGGGCAAGAAAGGGATGAGAGATCTCATCTCTCAAAAGCCTTCCCTAAAGCTAACCCTAAAAAGCGAGGAGACTACTCGCTCATTAAGGAATTTAAAAACATTTATCTAGGGCAGAGTATTACCTAGGGCAAGAATTTAAATTGCCTACTTACTTTACATATGGCTCTCTCCAAATATCAACACAGGGTTGTCAGATCTGAATTCATGATATGAAAAGAGACATCGATGCTCTCCAAAAGAATTCTAAATTTTATTCATAGAAAGAGGCATAGGGAGGCATAGCCTTTATAATGATTTAGAGTTCCAATTTATAGAGGATAGGAAACCCTAGGTTACAATTGATCTGCATGTCTGTATTTACAAGAATACCCCTAGGTAGACCCATTCTGCACCAAAAGACTTATGGTAAACTTTCCTTCCACTAAATGCTCAAGCATGCCGCGGAACCGCGGCTCGAGGCCCTGTTTGGCCGCGGTTCCGCGGCCCAATAAGGAGCCGAGGCCTTGAGTTTTCTTGTGATGGTCTTGGGTTGTTTGGTCTTCCTATTTCTTCAGTACTTTTCTCAATTGGGCTTCTAGGTTTCTTCCAGATCTCCAGTGAATAATGTAGTGGATTTTAACCATTGCTTCAAGACGAAATCTTGGACCTTGCGCTGCCTTGTACTTTGTGAACTGATCTCTTATGTAGGCTTGATCAAGATCCTTCTATTATTTGGTTGCAGTTCTACTTTTGCGTCGTCTTTTATCTTTTTCACTGTTTTAGATCCAAGAACCTGTAACCTGTAATATGTAACAGACATGCGTCAAAAGCATCTGTTTATTTATAAAACGAATAAGGATGGGGAATATAATAATGCAATATTATGGTATGAACAATGGGCCAAATGTTACATGGATATTATATACTTACATTTTCCTACCAAATGTTAATTATAATATATAAACACATGAAAATAGTATTTTTACAGATAAACCTTCATATGTATCAGATATTATAATAAACACCTTTTATTACATAGGAATAGTAGGAAAAATGTCATATTAAATGTGCAGTTTTATCAACTGAACAAGCATCTATAAGTACACAGCAAGAGGGCTTCGTAGACAGTGATAGCAGCGGAAACGTGTGCAAGTTGCTTTACGGGCTAAAGCAGGCATCGCGGAGTTGGAACATCTGTTTTGATGTGGTAGTCAAAGTGTTTGACTTCCTCAGAATGGTAGATGAACCTTGTATATACAAAAAGGTAGTAGAGAGTATGGTGGTCTTCCTCGTATTGTACGTGGATGACATACTCTTGATAGGAAAAGAGTTTCCTATGCTACGCTCGGTCAATCTCCTTTTATCACAAGGATTCTCCATATAGGATCAAGGTGATACCTCCTAAATCCTAGGTTTTGGATCTATGAGATAGATCTAAGTGGATGTTAGGATTCTCACTAGGTGTAGTGAGATGTTATCAATCGATCCTGGGGAGAATCACTGGAAAGCTTTCAGGGTGGTAAGGTCGACTGAAAGTCAGTCACAGACATTTTTTTCCCTCGGTGGAGGGACGGTATGTTGGAAGAGTTCCAAGCTAGATACCATGGCAAACTAGACGATAAAGGATGGATACATTGCTACCTACGATGCTACCGAAGAGGCAGTATGGGTGTATATATGTTCATGAGATGACCTTCGTTTCTACTATTGTGTGACAATGGAGTTGTGGCTTATGCCTAAGAACCCCCGTCCCATCAGTGACCTAGATATATTCTGAGGCAGTATCACCTGATCATGGAGATGGTTGATCTCCAGGGGATCGAGGTTAGGAGAGTAGACTTTGAGGTTAACACGGTGGATCCACTCACAAAGGCTTTTTCCCAAGAGAGACTTTTATGGGATGGTTGAGTATAGGATACTACAACCACTACTATAGATGGCCCTAGTGCAAGTGGGAGATTGTTAGTTATATGTATGCCCTAGAGGCCATTATTGTACATGTGATGTATATTATAGTGGATGCTTAGACATACATAGGGAAGACTTTCTTGCTCGACATGATAGTATGCTATCTGGTTACTCTTTATCTTAACATGTACACTGATTTTCTCTCTGTTACATGTTGATAAATCCCTTAGGATGTGTACTTGACTACCAGGATTATGATGCGGATTATACTAGTGGGACAAAGGTAGTCCGTGAGTACATCCTTTTAGTCCCTAGTCGTGGGTGTATCGAGACGGGGCATCGATATACCAGAGTAGACTAGCTTATAGCTTCTCGACCCATGTAGATGGGCGATGGATGATCCCATATCCATTGGTGTTTGACATTAGAGATGGTATACGGGTGCTCAGTGGAGAATGGGTACACTGGACGGACTCGCCGAGAACTCCTATATGGTATTATACCTCACGTCAGATAGCAATTCTCTGGTGACACCGGTACAGGTTAGTCTGTCGACCCGAGATCGTTATAGAGTCTTGTGTGATTCCAACTGTGCTTTGATTTCCACCATACCACGGTTAAGAGATCGTGCAAAAGGTAGTTTTTGGGTACAGTCCCGAGTCACATGGAGGCAATGAGCGATAGGAGGAGATTTTTCTCTCCCAGTATAGGGGGTTGATGTTGCGCTGTGCTTGATTGGCCATAACAGTAAGTACCTGGCCAGGGTTGTTTCTGAGATTTACTGGTATGTGTTATCAGTAGTTTCTCGACCTGTTACGAGCCTCACATCGGCAAGACTTATCGAGTTATTGGGGTCTGACGTTTAACACCCCTAGACGAGATATGCGACATTTTAGACGAAGAGACCGGACAGTACGGTAGTGTTACTGATTGGATTCGCAGGAGTATGAGTAGACTTGTTTGTTGATCTTCTGATCGCTCAATACTCGGGTGGCCGTTACGTTTAGCAGACCGCTTGCGGCTTGTGGGTGTTTGATATGATCATCACCTACTGCCGGCGTATTGACGAGTCTTTAGAGTCCAACACAGAGTTTTCCTGGTTCATGCGAAATGGAATAGAAGCACATATGTGATATGTGCGGGAGCGAGATTAATACGCGTATGTGATACCGTATTCTATTCTCGCGATTTGTGTTATCGGGTTATATGTGATATAGCTGGGTTATCGAATCAAGTATTGATTCGATAAGTTGATACACATGATATTGGTCGGTTATATGTGATATAGACGGATTATTAAATCAAGTGTTGATTTAATAATTTAATGTATAATTATATATTTGATATATTAAGTTACATTAACTAATATTAGCTCACTTATGATTTTGTTTTCTCACTTGTGTGCATGTGTATATATGTGATATATATTAATGTACATGTTTTTGTGTCATGCTTGATGATACATGTTTCATGGGTGTGTGTGTGACTTACACCATGCTTGATGTAATAAAGGGTTTTATTTATTTAAGGTTAATCAAAATTAGGGGAAATTGGTTTAATGGTTGAAGCTTGGAGAAGCTTGTGGAACATTGACCAAGTCCACTCATTTTGTCATACTTAAAATATTTATTAACCCAACCATTATATTAGCCATGGTTTAGTCTCTACAAGGGTTAATATATGATATTAACTCACCCATGGTTTACATTCCACACTTGCAATTTTCCATGGTTGCATTTCTTCATCTCCTTCCTCAAGCTCACTAGCTTTTGGGAGATGATGAAAATGAGTAAGAAAATTAAATCCAAAGGGAGACAATTTCCTTCTTCATCATTCTCTACTATATTAGCCATTTAGTTTAGGGTGTTTGCTTCACTAATCTACCATTACTGAAGAGGTTGCATGAGCTTGAGTCTCCTCGACGTAGATCATCTTCGGCCTCGAAGACTTCATGCAAGCTTGTTCATTGCTTCAAGGGAACCCTTTCTAGAGTTCGGGTGTTCGTGATTTGCAGTGAAGGGACTACTTGATCGCACGCTTTTGGCGTGTCGAGTTTTAAGAGTTCTAAAGTTATAACCGCGATCAGGACGGTGTCGCTTTGCAGCTAGCCGGTTGAGCACGGGTCGATCCACAGGGAGATGGTTGTATGTCCTTTCTTGTTTTAGACGAGTCAATAAAGAATTTGTATGTGTTTGTTCAAACTAACCTATGTGTTTTATATGCAAGTATAAAGTTGTTGAGAAAAGATACGAAAGTGTAAGCTAAGGAAATCCGCACTCAAAACCTTTGAGCCGAGTCTTGACCAATTGAAGCTAGAGCAATCGGCAACAACGTGGATTAGGGGATTTAAGCGCGGTATTCATGGAATCCGGATTATTTACCCTTGTTCTTCCGTTCTTGTCTCTTGCTTTCGCCTCCGGCCAAACCGAACGCAACCGGTCGCGGTTAGGAATCACCGTTACCTTGGTAGGGTAGGGTGCCTAACGGAGCGCTTGCGTAATGTATGGGCGGAGTTCAAAGGAAAATAACGGGAAAAGGAAATGAGGAACGAAACGTTAACTTACAATATCGTATTTCTTCCTAACAACACCATATTAACAACCATTCACAAAACAAACCAAAAAGAGCAAAAGAAAAGATAAACAAAGAAAAGAAAATATTACAAGCAAGTAATTAAAGTGCATGGTAATAATTTGCAAGTAATAAAAGACAAGAATAAAAAATGCAAGAAAGAGAATACTAAGAACCATGGAACCCAAAACAAGACATGGGTTCAATAACCAAATCTTAAATTTGCAATCTCAATGAAGAGGTTGCAAGATCAAGAAGAGGCAAAGAACTCATGGTAAATGAAGGCACAAAAAAGAGAAGAGCTTTATTGATTCCATATGAAAATACAACCCATGAGATCAATAACCAACCCTTAAACCTTCAAGCTCAATGAAGAGGTTGAAAGATCAAGAGAAGGCAAGGATCTCAAGGGGAAACTAAGCAAAAGAATGATACAATGTATGGAAAAATTGGACTCCCTTCTCCTTTGCCCATGTTTGCTTTTATAGGCTAATAAAGAGACCTTTCCTTTAATTTGAATTTGAATGCATCCAAAATTTGGAGGGAAGTTTGAATTTTTGAATTTTTGAATCACATCAACACTTTATGCATTGAATGCACCATACCCTCTCGTGCTCTGTGCTTGTCCCTCTCGTGCTTTGTGTTTGACTCTCTCGTGCTTTGTGCTGCCCCTCTCGTGTTTTGTGCTTGTTTGAGACATGAATGACCACTGTCATTTGTCTTGTCTCTGGAACAGGTACGCGGCACTGGACGGATACGGATGATCGGAACCCGGCTTTTTTCTGCTGGCAACAGATGTCCTGGATTTTGGCGTAACAGTAGAGATTTTGTATCATTTGCGTTATTTTGGCCTAGGAACATATAGCCTGTAAATATGTAGCAAACACGGATTAAAAGCACCTGCCTATAAACAAACGAGTGTAAGAATGGGCGGTATAAAATGCAATATTCTGGTATGAACAAATACCCCCAAACTTATCTTTTGCTCGTCCCGAGCAAAACCATTTATTCACAAAAATAATATCCTAACCGCATTTTCGCAGGGAACGCGATTGCACTGAGCGCGTGCAACAAGCCGTTAAACCTCTAGGTGTCCCTAGTAGGAGGAGTGTTGTCTCCTGAGGGTTTTCAGCTGATACTACCCACAAAATCCCGTCAAGCGAGTTCATAAGTTAACATCGATTCTACTCCTACAGTTTAGTATTTACATTAGAAAGTCTATCATCCTAAGTTAGAAATATTCAACCCTTATTTTTCACACCTCCTATCTATTTAACCTTGGATCCTATACGTTCCAAAAAAGTTTAGAAAGATGTTGGTTCTCCTGAGTTTTCCTTCTAAAGCGTGTGGTCTCAAATCAGGGATTTTTATCAACTTTACAGAAGACATAAGTCTTATCCTTCATTTCTATCTTTTATTCAAACATCGATTGTATACCCCTACGTGTGTGTATATTTGCACCCTACACACAAGAATTCAATTCAAGCTATAATACCCTTGCCCTAATACCTAATACTACTTCTTTTCATTAAGGATGGACGGATTTGCTCACACACGTTTCATGCGACTATTAATGCGTCTTGAGGCACTAACGACCGATTACTGAATGTGTGAACTTTAAAGCGTAAATAGCAGTTTCCAGGTCTTGACTTTATTCTATTTTTCTTTTTCTTTTTCTTTTTCTTTTTCTTTTTTCTTTTTTCTTTTTCAAGACCGGATATTTTTTTTCAATATGCTCTTTTGGTGTTTAGCTTTAAATACCGTTTTTTCTTTCATACTAGGCTTTCAGGCAAGAGTATTTTTAGGTATCCTCTACTATCCCAAGTTTCAAGGTGCGTGTAAGTGCAGTTTGTAGGGTATATACTTTCTAAATTTGAACTTGAGAAAAGAAACTATTTTTCAGACTTATCCTCCAGTAAAGCATCAATACTTTCCCCTCATCTTGACTTAACTCAAGAACTGAACTCAAGATTACCTATTTCTCAAAAAAACTGTAAGGACGTATACTTACCAAAGTTAAGCAGAATGAGGGTTATTTTTAAGGGTTTTCAATTCCTAAGCCTAGAATTTAGTTATTTCTATCATATCAACTAAACTTTCAGAATAAAAATCTAAGTCACCCTATTAGCTAACTTGACGACAAAGTTTTTATATTTTTTGGAAAATTTTTCGATTTTTGTGAGTTTTTAATAAGGTTTGCAAATGCAAAATATACAAATGAATGCGAAGGAAGAAAGCTTACCGAGCACACCCCCAAACTTAAACTTGACAGTGCCCTCACTGTCAGGCTATACCAAGAGGGTCAAAATTGTCGGCGCTCCCTAAAAACAAATTATATACAAAACAAAAAGGAAAACAAAAAATATATACAAAAAAGGTGTCCCCCCCAAACTTAAGTGAAACAGTGTTTCCACTGTTAAGCGTTGAAGTTCAGGATTAGGGGGGAAAGAACAGTATCAATCTATACAAGGCCTTACACAGGCCAAAAGTTAACACCAACCATTCAAAGATTTTATCATGGTAAAGCAGTGGTTGGTGAAAGAAGGTGAAGAGGTAAGAAATGGAGAATACGCGAGACCGTATAGAGATAGAAGCGGGATACGGTCTCGGTATATAAGAAGAAGAATGGCGGAAGGGAAAAAGAAGTGGAGTACGAACTTGAGGGTGCAAATGGAGTGAATAGATTAGCACAATTTGTGATGAGCGATGTGTAAACAGCGATTGTGCTAATCTATTAACCCGGCGAGAGATTGGGTCAAATCCCTCAAGATTCGTAAGAAACCATGGGTACGCCGAACTTGGTAAACCAGACATAGTAAATGGACGTGAGACGGGTTCTTGCAAGGTCGGAACGATGGAAATGATGGAAGGAAGTGGTTGAGGAAGGTTATCGGTTAAAGGTTCAGGAGGGTGTACACAGTCAGTGGAAGGAACAGGATGAATTGGAAAATCCGACTCATCAAGCAAAACGGGTTCATCCTCAAAACTATCCTCAATATTCTCCTCAAAATTAAGCTCATCCATGCATATTTCATCAAAGTCCAGACGCATATGGGGTTCGGAAAAAACATTTAATGACTCGGGATGATGAATTGGAGAGAAAAACTCAGTCAAATCTACAGGTTCATCATCCAAAATAGTCCCAGCGTCAATATCCTTAATCAAGTGAAAGTCAATTTTCTCAGACACCTCATCAAAAGCATGGATTTCAATCAATTCAGGTTCTAAGATGGAGGTGTAGAGGTCAAAAGGATTGGGTGTGGTTTCACTTGGAAGGGACCCTTCACAATCAGGTAAATCAAACACTACAAAGTCGCACAACTCATTAATCATTCTATCTTCAATTGATAAAGCATGTGGGATACTCGATAGACTTCCAAAACAGGAGTTGTGGGATTCAATTTGGGACGGGTAGGTTTGATTTGGAAGGGGGTACATCTCACTCTCTCCACTCAAATTCACAGCCTGTCCTGCCGCTTCTTCATACATTGGAAAATTTGGAGCTAGTTGGAAACTAGCTACCGGGTCAGTAGGTTGTATGAGAGCGGCCATGGACGCATTCAAATCCATTATCTGTTGGCTTGACGCTATCCTAAAGTCTTCCAATGACTGTTCCAGACTAGACATAGGTTGTGAAGGGGTTTCAGTAAAAGATGCAAAGTTGTTTGGATACTGAAAATTCCCAAAAGGCTGTGTAGAAGCAATGTCTAGGGAAGGTGCAAAAGTCGGGTAGGACTGGTAGGAATTGAATGGTTGGACAGGGGTAGGATCAACAGTTGGATAAGAAGGTGAATGAAATTGTTGATCCCAAGAATTTGAAGTGGTGAAAGGAGTGAAAGATCGGCTACGAGATTGTTCAATACGTTCAGCAATAGACATTGGTCTTGTGGCTACAACTAGACTTTCAAAAGGGGTATCAACGCAAGAAGGGGTGAATGTTTGAAACGATTGATACGAAGTGGATTGCGGGGTCCAGTTATTCGTCCTAGACGCGTCTATCCGATCTTTCAAAGAAATTTTGGGCATGGAGGGGTCGTTCGAAGTTCGACCAAAACAAGAACCGTAGGAAGTTATGTCTGGTTGTGGGTACCTAAGTTCGGCAAGAGTTTTGCGAGGTGGAGTACCCATGATATGAAGAGAGAAAGAGAGAATGACAGAGAAAAGGAGGGGAAAAAGAATGTGATATTTTTATTTTTTTTAGTTATATATTAACAAAAGAATGAAGTATACACACAAAAAGAATATGGACAAAAACAATCACGACACAAAAATACCACACACCTAATCGTTCTAGGGTTCACCTAGGTCAACTAGACCTGCTCCAGAACTTGATTGTCGAAGTAAAATTGTGTCGAGAAACAGGCTCAAGATACACTGATCACGAGGCCAGGTAAGTGCAGAGATAAGGGGAGGTTTTCCAACGCTTTCGCGAAGTTCCTTAATTAAATAACCCTTTCTCTTTTGGCGGTTTCGCCGTTAACACTTTCCTAGACACCCCGTAAACAATATACCATTAAGCAAGGTTCTAAACACAGTTAACTTCTCCTAGTGAGCGCGAAGTCCTTAAGGCTTAAAGTCTAGTTTCTTTTAAATTTTGTGTGGGTAAACGTTATGCTCAGGTTCGTGATTTGTGGGCCACGGAAAAGGTGATGAAATCCTTTACCGTATGTTGTGGGGTTCGCTTGCCCTTAAGTCCGTATTAATTGATGCAATGCGCAATTCAATAAAAATTCTATAAAGAATCAAAAAATTGTTTTTTTTTAGTTTAAGCGCGGCACTGCAACAAATACGGGTTAGTCAATTTTTAGCGTTTGCTAGCGAACTTGCAAAGAATCCTGCAAAGAATAGTATATTGGAAGCGTCGGATTTGAGAAGAAGGTGTTAGTAAAGTACGTACCGTTAAGTTTTGGGTTAGGAAACCCCTGTTGAATCAAATCCGGTAAGCTTGAAAAGTTCGTTTGCGCGGGTCAAACTACCCGGATCTTTGGCACTGTACTTTGCAATCACCTTAACTTTGAACGTACACTTTGCTCCCCACAATTGCAGTTTGCAAATACGCAAAAATCTGCACACTTGCCCACAAAAATTATCAAAAAAAACAAAAAGATTTTTTTTATTATTATAAATATATACAAAAAGAATATTAACCCGAATAACGAGAAAGAAAATACGCTACCGTCTCCCCGGCAACGGCGCCATTTGATCGCACGCTTTTGGCGTGTAACATCTTCAAAAATATAAAATATTAATTTTGGGAATTTTTATAATTTAATATTATTTTATTGATTATTTTAATATTAAATGCAAATAAATAGGAAAAATGTTTGAAAAATTATGAAAAATTATGGAAAATTCTAGAATAGGGTAAATTAGTGAATTATGACATTTTTAAGTTTTTGTGATTAGTTTGACACTAATTTAGTGCTAATCGCGATTAAAATCGCTAATTGGGTTTTTTGGCAATTTTGTGCAAAACTTGCACATATCATTCTTTCTACACTTGTGTATTTTTCTATGCCATGGTTTTCATTTAGGCTTACTATTCTTGTGAGAAGGGTTGGATTTAAAAGAAAGGAAAAGAAAAGAAATGTAATGATGAGGGTAGGTGAGAGAGAGAGAGAGAGAGGTGGACTTTGACCTTATACCCTTAGCCATTCTTTTCATTCTCATTTCTCTCCCTCTTCCTCCTCTAGCTGCTGCTGCCCCTTCTCCATTTCCCTCCCCTCCTCAAGCCATGAATCATCTCTAAAACTACACCAAAACCCCAAACTCCTTTCACTAAAAATGTCCAAAATCCCTAGATCTACACATGGAGCTAAAAAAGCATGGATTTGGCCACTAGAGGGCAACTCAAGAAAATTCTTGAGTTGCCAAATGAGGTATTTTCTGGATCATTAGTTTGGTTTATGCATTACTTATACCCCATGTTTAGTTTAGAATCGATATTGTGGTTTTTTTTGAGGATTTGAGAGAAACCTAGTTAGGGTTTGAGCGAATTGGTGTTGCATTATGAAATTGGGCTCAGTATTGATCTTACCAACACCCTAGTGTTTGAATTGGAACCCCAACCCTGATGCTAGAACCAGAATACGGATTTTTAGAAACCGATATCGGGGAAATTGTGTAATCTGTGAAGGTTAATTGAAATCTGCTATCACCCGAGATGCCCTAAAATAAAATTGGATTTACAGTGACATGTGCAGGCACCATGGAACCAACACCCCAAACCCTAGCCCCTACCTCTTCTTCCCGGCCGCCAAAACCTCCATTCTGGCCGCAAATTGCGGCCAGACCAGTGAGGAACTTCCTCGTTTTCTGTGCACAGCCCCAATTCCCCAATTCTTGGCCCTAGGTACTTCTAGTTTTGACAGATTCTATCTAGGGTGAAATCTGGGACATATATCCTATGTTGTCGTTTTGGATTCATGTTTCCGTATTCCGTATTTTTGGATTCTGAAATGGTGGAATGTGTTTTGCCTCGACTATTGTCGTTTATACGACGATATAGAGGATTATGGATGGTTTTGAAGGCGTGCCATAGGTTCTCACCTATAGGCCCCTTATCGTATCGTTTTGGGTTTTATGCGCCGTTTTAGATTGGATTTGGTTTTAATGCGCATATGCGATATTTTGATGTGTAGGTACCCATGAAGACTTCGGGACGACAAGCATACGTGGTGACGTCCGCAATGATGATGCAAGGTGAGTAGATTATATCTACGGGGGAAAGTCGGGTGGATGGCGTATAGCACCCCCGCAGTCCGTAGATAGCTTATTATATAGTATTGTGATATTAGGTGTATTTTGGATATGTAGGGTTAGAAGTGACTAGTGTAGTTCATAGTCACGAACCCTAGGATAGAATTACACCTATACCTATACCCTTGCTTTTCACATGTACTTACACTGTGATTGATGATATGTGATGACTTTGGAGATGAGTTGATGATGTGGGCTTGGTGCCCGGAGATCGGTATTTTGATACGATTCATATGTGGGATATGACTTGTGATTCTTGCGGGCTTGGGATGTGTGTTTACCCCCGCATGCATACTTTACCGATGTTACCGTTTGTACTAGATATAGAGTAGTACATCCAGACTAGATGATCTGATGATGGTGATATTTGTTATGTGATGAGACAGTGAGATGTTGACCCCTACCCAGCTTTTGGGAATGCCATACGATGATTTACCGTACGAGCTGATATTGATGATAGATCCGCACTCATAGCTAGAGGATATCTTACGATATGACATTGAGGCGGGATCACCGACTATATATCTACATATATACTTAGACTCAGTTTTAGGTGGTTTCCACACCCACCCCTCCTGATTGACAGGATACTTAGATGTAGTTTGCATAGTAGATACTTTACTGTGCTGTTGATTCCTAGATTTCCGCATATTCATGCTTTTCGCATTGCTGGCATATGTTCATTACCATGTTATTATCATGCTGTTAGGACACCAGCACCATTATCGATGATGCGTATGTTTCACGTACACTACTTGCCGGCTCACACACTTCATCATCGATAATTGCCATGTCACTACACAGTAGTACTATTACATTCGTGATATGATGCTTCATTCGACATATGCGCATTCCTATTCCATGTTGCATGATTTCCGATATGATTACTATCTTTACATGTCGCATATATCATGGATTTATTTCATAGTACATCGCATTGGATTTACTGCTTGATGTTGGATTTTCATGTGATTTCTGGTTTTGAGGACCGGCGGATTATTTAAGAAAAGATGTTCTATTATGAAAAACCCGGTACCTCGTGATATGATATTTCGGTGCGTCCACCACGCGTTTTCTCGGTGCTGAGACGTGTGCTTGAAACCCGATTCGAGGAGGTGATGTACCGTTTGCGGGTTCGTGGTGGGCCCGGTATGGTTCCCCTCGGTGAGATGATCGATGGGTTATGCCGATTGAGCCTGGAGGCGGGCGAGTACCTACCGGTGATTTTACCTGAGCTCGGCGGATATCCGGGGGATACCGCCTGGAGCCGAGAGATGGGCATACTGCCGGGGCCGACGGGCCGATATCCGCAGACGGAGCCCAGAGATGGACATGGGTTGACTCATACTGCCGGGGCCGAGGGCCGATATCCGCAGACGGAGCCCCATATGGATGAGGATTTACGTGTCGGTGTTTGGCACGGGTTTCATGATGAGTTTTCCATGATTTTGGTTATATCCTCACATTGCATACATGATGCTTGCTGTCAGTGGGTGACAGGTGGACGGGTTCCACAATATACAGACACGGTTCATATACAGACTGGGTTTACACTTATCTTACACCAATATTAGTGGTATGGGACGCTAATATATATGTATTGATATTATTGATATTTCTTCATTGATACTTCATGCAGATATACCTTACACCGATGACATGTTATTACCTGAGTACCTGGCACTATATACAAGATGTGATGTTACCTTGCCACCTTATTACACTCAAATGTACTCTTGTGGATTATATTACTGATCGTTGACTTAGGATTATGTCTTGCATTCGATTTATCCTTGTAGATGTTTCTATTCACGAGTTGGCAACTCACCCCCGTTGTGCCACAGTTCTTGCAGGTTTTGCCGTACAGGTTCTATTGCGGCATTTCTGGCACACTACCTTCTTGCGGGTGATTTGCTATTGGTAGGTGGATTCTTTTGCATCAAGAATCCCCATTTTGTACTTATTTATTCATTGTATCTAGAAATGTCCATCAACCAAAACTTGTGTATTCTTTCAGACCTAGACTTCTGTGTTGTATATTTCGACCTTAGAGTCGCGCTTAGTTGTATTGTGGATTTCCTTGTTGCTTTGAGCTTTCTTTTGGATTTGATCCTCGCCACTTGGCGTTGTATATTATCATATGATTGCGTGGTTGTGACCGTCGATTGACGAAGAGCTAGCTCCCGCTTGGGGATGCCTTTATCATGTTATATCTTGTTATTATCGTTTTACCCCATTCGGGGCCAGTTTTACAAAGGAAACTCTGCCGAAATTTCTAGAAAAGACTGTACCGTTTTTAAAATGCACATTCGGCTTAGTTATTTAAAAACCTTGATTTCAAACCTGTATTTCTTCACTTCTTTAAACCAGTTTTCCTTATTTATTCTTCAAAATGGTTTTAGATTTCTGGGCTTTTGGCTTACTTGGATCAGATGGAGTCCTATAGGCTTCATATGGTTCAAGTGCCAGTCACGTGCTCTTTCGGGTCGTGACAAAGTTGGTATCAGAGCGCTAGGTTGACCTTGGTTCGAGTCTAAGTTTGACTATGTGGAGCCTAGAGAGTTGTTTATATACGGAACTTAGGCTTGACCTTACGGAACTTAGACTTGGTTGAGGGGGTGTAAACCCGAACTTTCGTCGTGTAGGATGACCCTTGGTTGATGGATTAGGTGACTAAAGTAGAGTGACGTACCGTTGGTATGTTCCGCGGCATACTTACGACACGCCACTCCGCTTAAGGAACCTTAGGATGGACATTTGTTTTGAGATCAGTGATTCTCTTCCTATCCAGGATTATACATCCATTTGAGATCCCCGATTCAATTAGTTTCATGATCATACCTTCATTGATGCTGTTCTTTCCTATGATCATGTATCCATTATGGATCTGTTGTTTTCCTTCTTACCACTGATGTGCTCTCTTGATACTCGATTGAGATTCCTGTCACCATGTTTGAGCGCAGTTTGGGCTGCTGCTAGGGTTACGGCCGGTGTGAGCTCGTGTGGTATGAGGGCCGACCTTTGTGTTTTCTGGTGACATGGGAACGTCTCGAGTTAGTGTGGTGATTGTGACCTCTAGTGGAGGCGAGTGCTTGGTTTGCACCGGTTGATCGTGCCTTTGTTAGAGCTGCCAGCTGAGAGAGGACTGTTGATGTACAGAATACCTCAGGGATTGTGATGTCGCCTATCGTGCAGACAGATGGACCAGCTGTTGCTGAGATTGACAGGATGTTGCTTTCGGAGCTTGCGAGCTGAGATTTGCCGGAGCTTTCAGGCAGATATGCGACAGATGATAGCGAGTCGCTAGTCACCGAGGATGAATGACTAGGACGTGTGGTGAGTTCGCTTACCCCGATGCGAGGACATCAGGCGGATTGATTCCAGCTAGAGACGACTTCACGCAGGTTCGTTGAGAGTCGATTGAGACGATCGAATGTCAGGAGCCATTTTCCAAGTTTAAAGTATACGGAAAGACATGCAGGTGATTCTATGGACCCTCTAGAAGAATGAAACCCTAACTCGACTTAATGACCGTGTGACAGCCTTTCAACCTTAGGGTTTACGGCGGTTCCGCGGCGCCATTAGTGAGGCTTGGGTTTGCCTTTCTACGGCTGGACCACCGACGCTGTGGCATGTACTCGATACTATTAAACTGTATCCGAGATGTGAGCTCTTGGGGGATTATGAGGATCTGACGAGTCGATCGGATGGTTCGACATTTTTCGGACATTGTGATGGGACACTGCTTGGGAGACTCCAGATGCGAGGATAGCCGTCGGAGCGCAGTTCGTGCAGTCATGATGAGACGAGTCCGAATCAGTCGACATTTGAGCAGAGTGAAGAAAAGAGTTCGTACGAGATTTCAACGAGATGATGTCCCACTCCGCTGATATTAGAGATGTGATACGCACCCCGAGGCGTGGTATATGGATATATCTTCCAGAAAGAAGCGCGATAAGTATGCAGCCGTTCCGGAATAATTTTTAGCTTCAGCTTTGGATGATGACTTCCGGGCATTTCGGCAGGATTGAGATTTGAGAAAGGAACCCGACAGGACCCTTCGGGAAACGATATGAGAAGACCTAGACCAGGAGTGGTCGTATTGCGCGCACCCAGCAAGACAGAGTTCAGCATGGTCGACGAGGTGGTTGGCCAGGTTCGGATAGAGGAACTTAACCAGATGCGTTGCGAATTGATCGAGGACGGACGAGTGATGAGTATTCCTCCGATGGTTGGGACGTGTTCCCGAGGACCAGTTCGGCCTGACATCTGCTACAGAGTGATGAAGCTACAGAATACGTGATTCGAGTCCGTGTGAGAGACTTCAGATTGACCGTGGCCGAGACAGTGCAGTGCATAGTAGCTTGGCGTGACGTCATAGTGGACGACGATAGAGACAGTTGGAACCAGAGGTTCGTGTGAGACACTGACGAGCTGTCATTGCTTTCGTCGAGGCTAGAGACCTGATTTGCTTACAGAGACGTTGGGATGCGACCAGTTTCTGAGGGAATATTGTGCTGAGGACACAGGTGTCTTTTGATCGAGAAGAGGTTGTGCAGGAGAGCCAGCCTCCGTTTGGTTCGGCATAGGCATAATCGGAAGAGACCTTAAGCAGGATTCCTTCCAGGACATTGCTGCAATGATGTTTGCACCCAGGATCAGATGTGTGACGTGCTTTCAGAGAGCCAGAGGCCAACGCCAGTGATTTGCAGCCTTACGAGTGGTCGTGAGGTTTGACCGAGAGGTGACCAGAGACGTGCCAGAACGGAATCGTCCCCGTTAGCACACCTGACAGGGCCGATGAGCCGATTGACCGCGTGATAGGTAATCCGCAGAGAAGATAAGGACCCAGAGAGTCAGAAGACGCCAGACCGTGAGCAAGAGGCAGGTGGATATCCTGCGCTGCTAGCAGTGGATTGCACTGACTCCTTCTCGACCTTGAAGGAGGAACTACCGAAGACGGTATTTATGATTTGGGATTTTGTGATTCGATTATCACGTATCCGTCATTTTGGATTTCGGTATTTTGGGCGTTCTGTTTGCATGATTTAGTTTTGGTGACTGAGTTTCATGATATTGGTTTCATGCACCCACTGGACATTTATATATTTTACGCAGAGTTTTCATGCATTTTAGTGTTATGCTTTGATTCGTGCACGCTGATGCACACGATTGTGAGATTCTCCTTTGCGGTACACCTGATTTTGGTTTGAGCCGCATTATATCGTTGATTTTGACCCGGATTTTGATGGTGGATTTTTGCACTCCGTGCTGGTGATATGCTTTACGCCTGTTCGGTGTTTGCTATTGGATTTCGTGATTCCGTGCATGTTGAGTGCGTAGGGCCTAGACTTTCATTCGTGCACGATGGATGCACCGGTTTGGATTTTCGCGCATGTTGGGCGCATGTTTTTAGATACGATTTTGGTGCACGCCAGATGCGCTAAATCGGGATTCTTCGTGCATATCACATGCACCTGATTTATTTTGCTGTCAGGCACATACGTTACCCATGACAGATGCTTCGTGCACACCCGTTGCACCTAGATGTTGTTTTGTGCACCTTTTTAGCACATTTATGGATTTTTGATTTCCGTGCGCACCAGACGCACAGGATGGTGTTATGTACATTTTTGAGATTTATTCCTTTTGGAGCAGTACCTTTTATGATGTTGGGTTTTTGCTTTCATGCTGAGCAGGACTAGTCAGTAGACGGTGCCTGGATATACTTTTGCATGTTTTTACATCAGCTTTTTACGTGTATAGATTGGATGTCTACATGTGAGTTTCGATCCATATCATATCGGTTTTGTATTGGATTTGACATTGTGTTTTTACATCGACTCCGATGATTGCGGGATGCTTGACGGAGTTTTGTTTTTGAGTAATCTGCTCAGTACCCTTGCGCATGCATTGCGCTGTGACGTTCTTTGTGTTGATGATTTCGGAGCCCCGACGACTTTGGTTTATTACTGAGATTGTTTTAGTAGTGGGGGTTTAAATTTAAATTCGGGGACCGAATTTCTTTAAGGGGGGTAGATTGTAACAACTTCAAAAATATAAAATATTAATTTTAGGAATTTTTATAATTTAATATTATTTTATTGATTATTTTAATATTAAATGCAAATAAATAGGAAAAATGTTAGAAAAATTATGAAAAATTATGGAAAATTCTAGAATAGGGTAAATTAGTGAATTATGACATTTTTATGTTTTTGTGATTAGTTTGACACTAATTTAGTGCTAATCGCGATTAAAATCGCTAATTGGGTTTTTTGGCAATTTTGTGCAAAACTTGCACATATCATTCTTTCTACACTTGTGTATTTTTCTATGCCATGGTTTTCATTTGGGCTTACTATTCTTGTGAGAAGGGTTGGATTTAAAAGAAAGGAAAAGAAAAGAAATGTAATGATGAGGGTAGGTGAGAGAGAGAGAGAGGTGGACTTTGACCTTATACCCTTAGCCATTCTTTTCATTCTCATTTCTCTCCCTCTTCCTCCTCTAGCTGCTGCTGCCCCTTCTCCATTTCCCTCCCCTCCTCAAGCCATGAATCATCTCTAAAACTACACCAAAACCCCAAACTCCTTTCACTAAAAATGTCCAAAATCCCTAGATCTACACATGGAGCTAAAGAAGCATGGATTTGGCCACTAGAGGGCAACTCAAGAAAATTCTTGAGTTGCCAAATGAGGTATTTTCTGGATCATTAGTTTGGTTTATGCATTACTTATACCCCATGTTTTGTTTAGAATCGATATTGTGGTTTTTTTTGAGGATTTGAGAGAAACCTAGTTAGGGTTTGAGCGAATTGGTGTTGCATTATGAAATTGGGCTCAGTATTGATCTTACCAACACCCTAGTGTTTGAATTGGAACCCCAACCCTGATGCTAGAACCAGAATACGGATTTTTAGAAACCGATATCGGGGAAATTGTGTAATCTGTGAAGGTTAATTGAAATCTGCTATCACCCGAGATGCCCTAAAATAAAATTGGATTTACAGTGACATGTGCAGGCACCATGGAACCAACACCCCAAACCCTAGCCCCTACCTCTTCTTCCCGGCCGCCAAAACTTCCATTCTGGCCGCAAATTGCGGCCAGACCAGTGAGGAACTTCCTCGTTTTCTGTGCACAGCCCCAATTCCCCAATTCTTGGCCCTGGGTACTTCTAGTTTTGACAGATTCTATCTAGGGTGAAATCTGGGACATATATCCTATGTTGTCGTTTTGGATTCGTGTTTCCGTATTCCGTATTTTTGGATTCTGAAATGGTGGAATGTGTTTTGCCTCGACTATTGTCGTTTATACGACGATATAGAGGATTATGGATGGTTTTGAAGGCGTGCCATAGGTTCTCACCTATAGGCCCCTTATCGTATCGTTTTGGGTTTTATGCGCCGTTTTAGATTGGATTTGGTTTTAATACGCATATGCGATATTTTGATGTGTAGGTACCCATGAAGACTTCGGGACGACAAGCATACGTGGTGACGTCCGCAATGATGATGCAAGGTGAGTAGATTATATCTACGGGGGAAAGTCGGGTGGATGGCGTATAGCACCCCCGCAGTCCGTAGATAGCTTATTATATAGTATTGTGATATTAGGTGTATTTTGGATATGTAGGGTTAGAAGTGACTAGTGTAGTTCATAGTCGCGAACCCTAGGATAGAATTACACCTATACCTATACCCTTGCTTTTCACATGTACTTACACTGTGATTGATGATATGTGATGACTTTGGAGATGAGTTGATGATGTGGGCTTGGTGCCCGGAGATCGGTATTTTGATACGATTCATATGTGGGATATGACTTGTGATTCTTGCGGGCTTGGGATGTGTGTTTACCCCCGCATGCATACTTTACCGATGTTACCGTTTGTACTAGATATAGAGTAGTACATCCAGACTAGATGATCTGATGATGGTGATATTTGTTATGTGATGAGACAGTGAGATGTTGACCCCTACCCAGCTTTTGGGAATGCCGTACGATGATTTACCGTACGAGCTGATATTGATGATAGATCCGCACTCATAGCTAGAGGATATCTTACGATATGACATTGAGGCGGGATCACCGACTATATATCTACATATATACTTAGACTCAGTTTTAGGTGGTTTCCACACCTACCCCTCCTGATTGACAGGATACTTAGATGTAGTTTGCATAGTAGATACTTTACTGTGCTGTTGATTCCTAGATTTCCGCATATTCATGCTTTTCGCATTGCTGGCATATGTTCATTACCATGTTATTATCATGCTGTTAGGACACCAGCACCATTATCGATGATGCGTATGTTTCACGTACACTACTTGCCGGCTCACACACTTCATCATCGATAATTGCCATGTCACTACACAGTAGTACTATTACATTCGTGATATGATGCTTCATTCGACATATGCGCATTCCTATTCCATGTTGCATGATTTCCGATATGATTACTATCTTTACATGTCGCATATATCATGGATTGATTTCATAGTACATCGCATTGGATTTACTGCTTGATGTTGGATTTTCATGTGATTTCTGGTTTTGAGGACCAGGGGATTATTTAAGAAAAGATGTTCTATTATGAAAAACCCGGTACCTCGTGATATGATATTTCGGTGCGTCCACCACGCGTTTTCTCGGTGCTGAGACGTGTGCTTGAAACCCGATTCGAGGAGGTGATGTACCGTTTGCGGGTTCGTGGTGGGCCCGGTATGGTTCCCCTCGGCGAGATGATCGATGGGTTATGCCGATTGAGCCTGGAGGCGGGCGAGTACCTACCGGTGATTTTACCTGAGCTCGGCGGATATCCGGGGGATACCGCCTGGAGCCGAGAGATGGGCATACTGCCGGGGCCGACGGGCCGATATCCGCAGACGGAGCCCAGAGATGGACATGGGTTGACTCATACTGCCGGGGCCGAGGGCCGATATCCGCAGACGGAGCCCCATATGGATGAGGATTTACGTGTCGGTGTTTGGCACGGGTTTCATGATGAGTTTTCCATGATTTTGGTTATATCCTCACATTGCATACATGATGCTTGCTGTCAGTGGGTGACAGGTGGACGGGTTCCACATATATACAGACACGGTTCATATACAGACTGGGTTTACACTTATCTTACACCAATATTAGTAGTATGGGACGCTAATATATGTGTATTGATATTATTGATATTTCTTCATTGATACTTCATGCAGATATACCTTACACCGATGACATGTTATTACCTGAGTACCTGGCACTATATACATGATTAGATGTTACCTTGCCACCTTATTACACTCAGATGTACTCTTGTGGATTATATTACTGATCGTTGACTTAGGATTATGTCTTGCATTCGATTTATCCTTGTAGATGTTTCTATTCACGATTTGGCAACTCACCCCCGTTGTGCCACAGTTCTTGCAGGTTTTGCCGTACAGGTTCTATTGCGGCATTTCTGGCACACTACCTTCTTGCGGGTGATTTGCTATTGGTAGGTGGATTCTTTTGCATCAAGAATCCCCATTTTGTACTTATTTATTCATTGTATCTAGAAATATCCATCAACCAAAACTTGTGTATTCTTTCAGACCTAGACTTCTGTGTTGTATATTTCGACCTTAGAGTCGCGCTTAGTTGTATTGTGGATTTCCTTGTTGCTTTGAGCTTTCTTTTGGATTTGATCCTCGCCACTTGGCGTTGTATATTATCATATCATTGCGTGGTTGTGACCGTCGATTGACGAATAGCTAGCTCCCTCTTGGGGATGCCTTTATCATGTTATATCTTGTTATTATCGTTTTACCCCATTCGGGGCCAGTTTTACAAAGGAAACTCTGCCGAAATTTCTAGAAAAGACTGTACCGTTTTTAAAATGCACATTCGGCTTAGTTATTTAAAAACCTTGATTTCAAACCTGTATTTCTTCACTTCTTTAAACCAGTTTTCCTTATTTATTCTTCAAAATGGTTTTAGATTTCTGGGCTTTTGGCTTACTTGGATCAGATGGAGTCCTATAAGCTTCATATGGTTCAAATGCCAGTCACGTGCTCTTTCGGGTCGTGACATGGCGTGTCGAGTTTTAAGAGTTCTAAAGTTATAACCGCGATCAGGACGGTGTCGCTTTGCAGCCAGCCGGTTGAGCACGGGTCGATCCACTGGGAGATGGTTATATGTCCTTTCTTGTTTTAGACGAGTCAATAAAGAATTTGTATGTGTTTGTTCAAACTAACCTATGTGTTTTATATGCAAGTATAAAGTTGTTGAGAAATGATACGAAAGTGTAAGCTAAGGAAATCCGCACTCAAAATCTTTGAGCCGAGTCTTGACCAATTGAAGCTAGAGCAATCGGCAACAACGTGGATTAGGGGATTTAAGCGCGGTATTCGTGGAATCCGGATTATTTACCCTTGTTCTTCCGTTCTTGTCTCTTGCTTTCGCCTCCGGCCAAACCGAACGCAACCGGTCGCGGTTAGGAATCACCGTTACCTTGGTAGGGTAGGGTGCCTAATGGAGCGCTTGCGTAACGTTTGGGCGGAGTTCAAAGGAAAATAACGGGAAAAGGAAATGAGGAACGAAACGTTAACTTACAATATCGTATTTCTTCCTAACAACACCATATTAACAACCATTCACAAAACAAACCAAAAAGAGCAAAAGAAAAGATAAACAAAGAAAAGAAAATATTACAAGCAAGTAATTAAAGTGCATGGTAATAATTTGCAAGTAATAAAAGACAAGAATGAAAAATGCAAGAAAGAGAATACTAAGAACCATGGAACCCAAAACAAGACATGGGTTCAATAACCAAATCTTAAACTTGCAATCTCAATGAAGAGGTTGCAAGATCAAGAAGAGGCAAAGAACTCATGGTGAATGAAGGCACAAAAAAGAGAAGAGCTTTATTGATTCCATATGAAGATACAACCCTTGAGATCAATAACCATCCCTTAAACCTTCAAGCTCAATGAAGAGGTTGAAAGATCAAGAGAAGGCAAGGATCTCAAGGGGAAACTAAGCAAAAGAATGATACAATGTATGGAAAAATTGGACTCCCTTCTCCTTTGCCCATGGTTTGCTTTTATAGGCAAAGAAAGAGACCTTTCCTTTAATTTGAATTTGAATGCATCCAAAATTTGGAGGGATGTTTGAATTTTTGAATTTTTGAATCACATCAACACTTTATGCATTGAATGCACCATACCCTCCCGTGCTCTGTACTTGTCCCTCTCGTGCTTTGTGTTTGACTCTCTCGTGCTTTGTGCTGCCCCTCTCATGCTTTGTGGTTGTCTGAGACATGAATGACCACTGTCATTTGTCTTGTCTCTGGAACAGGTACGCGGCACTGGACGGATACGGATGATCGGAACCCGGCTTTTTTCTGCTGGCAACAGATGTCCTGGATTTTGGCGTAACAGTAGAGATTTTGTATCATTTGCGTTATTTTGGCCTAGGAACATGTAGCCTGTAAATATGTAGCAAACACGGATTAAAAGCACCTGCCTATAAACAAACGAGTGTAAGAATGGGCGGTATAAAATGCAATATTCTGGTATGAACACTACTACACGGAGCATTAGAAATGAAGGACCGGTCTACAAAGGTTGCATTCCTTATTCACTTGTATGTAAAGTAGTTTACATATCGTTTCGTCGGATTTTCTAGTAACGATTCTATGGTTAGGGTTAGCTAGAACGGAAATTTTTTGAAATTGGCATGGATGATGCCTCCAGAAACCTTGCTGCCATGCTAGGCAACCCTGCAGCCTGCTCATACTCCTGTAAAGCCTGTCAATAACACTTCCGTACAGTCCGGTCTCTTCGTCTGATATATCGCATATCTAGTCTAGGGGTGGTAAACGTCAGAACCTAGTAACCGATAAGTCGTGCCGATGTGAGGCTCATAACGGGTCAAGAAACGACTGATAACACTTGCCAGTAGATCGCCGTAGCAGCCCAGGACAGGGACTTCCTATTATAGCCAATCGAGCACAGCACAACATCAACCCCCAATACCGGGAGAGACGAAACCCCTCCTATCGCTCATTGCCTCCATGTAAATTGGGACTGTACCCAAAAGCTACCGTTTTGCACGTTCTCTTGAACATGGTAAGGTGGAAATCAAAGCACAGTGGGAATCACACAAGACTCTATGACGATCTCGGGTCTACAGACTAACCTGCACCAGTGTCACCAGAGAACTGCTATCTGATGATAGGTATAATACCAACTAGGAGTTCTCGGCAAGTCCGTTCAGTGTACCCAGTCTCCACTGAGCACCCGTATAACATCTTTAATGTCAAACACCAATGGATGTGAGATCATCCATCGCCCATCATATGGGTCAAGATGCGTATACGCTAGTCTACTTTGGAATATCGATGCCCTGTCTCGATACACTCTCGACTAGTAACAATTATAGGATGTACTTGTGGACTACCCATGGCCCCACTAGTATGATCTCCATCATAGTCCCGATAGTCAAGTACACATCCTAAGGGCTTTATCAACATGTGAGAGCAAGTTAGTATCACAATACACGTCAACATGTTAAGACAAAGAGCAACCAGATAGCACACTATCAAGTCGAGCAAGAAAGTCCTCTCTGTATATATCCAAGCATCCACTATAATATTGTAACATTTCAAAAATATAAAATATTATTTTTGGAATTTAATATTTAAATAATATATTTCGCGAAAACTACCTGATTTGCGAATTTGGGATTTTCGTAAAATGGTATAAATATATACCAATATTTGTGAAATAATTGGAGATTAAAATGATTTAATCATTTAAATATATATACTTATTGGATTTCCAATTTTATAATTAATTATATGCAGTTTAAATAAAAATTGATTAGTGCACTACTAATCGCGATTAAGCCAAATCCGTGTTTCTACATTTTTCCATAGTTAGTGCACCATGACATGTTGCATTTTTGTTGCATGTTGTTTTATTTGTATTTGTTGATATTTGGCTTTAACAGAAAAAGGAGAAAAGGAAATAGAAAAGAAAAGTCAATGGCATGTGATGAGAGAGAGAGAGAGAGAGAGAGTGAGGCATGGGCTTGTGAGAGGGTGAGAATAAGAGAGAGGGAGGGAGGGAGGGCTGCCCCTTCATTCCCCTTCATTTGTTTTCTTCAACCTCATCATCCTCTTGGTTCCTCCACCTCCACCTCCATGTATCATCTAAATTCCTTCACTAAAACCCTATACTCCCTTCATTAAAAATGATCCCCACCTCATCCTCAACGTGTTGGACCTTTCAAAGATGGATTTTGAAGACTTTGAGCAACACAAGAAAATTCTTGAGTTGCCAAATGAGGTATAATTCTAGACTTTAGTTAGTTATTGTGTTTAGTTTACCTTATTGTTAGTTTAGAGTTAAATCGATGTTGATTAGTGATGTTTGGAAATTCCAAGAGAGGGTTTGGGTGTTTGTGTGGAATTATGATCTGTAGTGGGTGTCTACAAGACCTTAGTGTTGATTTTGCTGGCCAATACCCGGATTAGAAACCAAAATACGAACTTAGAAACTTTCTGTGTCGGTTTTGTGACATTTTTAGAGGTCTGCAGGGAATCTGGAGCAACCCGGGACCTTTATAAAAAAATCAAACATATACATTAACCTAATTAGACCACCATGAGAAGACGAGACCCAAACTCCAAGGTGGGGCCGGCGGGGCCAGTTACTGTAGCAGCTTTGGTGTTGGGGTTTTGGCTGTAGCTCACATACCTTATAACATAGCTACTGTATTTTTTGTTTTGTCCCAGATTACCTGAGCAAGAATCTGGGAGTGATTCCCTTAGTTGCCGTATTATGTTTTCCGGTATTTGAAATTCTTGGTTTTGGTATTTGATATTGTATTGAGTCGTTGGATGTTTGTACGTCAACGACGAGGGTTGTTTGGTTGTTTTTGCATGCGTAGGCTATAGGTTCTAACCTATGAGCGCCGTGTGCCGTATCAGTTTTCCGGATTTGGTTTTCATAACATTGCGATATGTGTTGATTTGTAGGTACCTTCCCGTGGATTCCGAGACGGCGAAGCACATCTACTACGGCTGAACAAGGAGTTCCGCAGGTGAGTAGATTTATATCTACGGGGGAAGTCGGGTGGATGGTGTATAGCACCCCCGCAAATTATAATGGAAACCGATATATAGAATATGGTTAAGGAAACCATGTTAGAAACTTATAGATATGGTTAAAGAATTTGTAGAAGACAAGATATACCACGACTTAAGCTTATAGTTTATGGTTTAGTGTGACATGATATGATAGAAATGATGTCTCGAACTGATATATGAGGATATAAAATGTGAATGTGATTCACGAGATATATATATATATATATATATATATATATATATATATAGTGCACGAGAATAAGTATGAGATTTAGAGTAGCGTGATATGAGATCGATAAATACGACATGAGATTAATAAGATAGAATTATATGTAAAATGACTTGGTATGAGATATTGATATGATGAAAAGAGTATACGATGAGATATGATGACTTGGTTGATATGTCGTTATACGGATGCGAGTCAATATGAGATAATTGATACCTTTTTCGGTCCCACGATATGAGATTGATACGGATGTGACCTGAGATATAGGTATATATATAAAATGATGTGAATAATGAGTGATATGTCGTACGAGACGTTAGGTCCGTACCCTCATTGTCATATAGGTTGATAGAATCCCTAATTATTTAATGTTTTCGTATTATGGATTACCGTACGTGATGAGTTTTACCTGATGATTTATCCATACCCTTGACTAGAGGATACCGTACGATTTATTAAAACCGTACGTGATGTTGTGAGGCTGCATTTCGATTGATAGATTCACCGACTCGGATATGTTGTAGATACGTATACCTTATAGCATTTCGCTTACGATGTACTTTATGCTACGTTCATGACATTCTCATTGCATTATATATACCTGGGCTAGTACACCTACACAATTATCGATAATGCGTATGTTACACTTACACAGATTGCCGGCTCACACACTTTCATCATCGATAATTGCTATGTCACATACACAGTAGAATTGCTACATCATGCTATGATATACATGCTATGCTCACATCACTATACTATGTCGCATGATATACTTGATATGCTCACATTTCTGTTCTATGTTCGCATACATCATGCTTTATGATATTACGCATTGAGATGCTGTTTTCATGAGATTCTGGATTTGAGAACCGTGGTTATATTTCAAAAGAAAGTATGTATTGTTTTAAAAACCTGGTTTCTCTTGATATGATATTTCGATACGTCCACCATGGGGTTTCTCGGTTATGAGTTATGTGATACCCGATTCGAGGAGCTGGATGAGGCCGTTTGCGAGTACATGGTGGACCCGGTATGGCACCCCGGGACAAGAAAGGTATGTTGTGCAGTAGACGATGAGCCTGGCAGAGGGACCACTACCTACCGGTGATAGTATTTGGACTCGTCGGTTATCTAGAAGATACCGACCGGAGTCGTGAGATGATATGGGCCGATCCGGACTGACGGAGCCCGTGGGCCGATAAGGACTGACGGAGCTCGAGATATGAGGATTTACGTGTCGATGCTGGACACAGGTTTCATGATGTTTCGAGTGTCGACGTTTGACACTCAGGTTCCATGATTTTGATGTGTCGTTGATTGACACACGTTAGTTGATATCCTCATATTTATATGCATATGCTTTCATGATGTTTCGAGTGTCGATGTTGGACACCCAGGTTCCATGATGTTATGCAGATACGGTCACCCTAGATATTATAGTATTACGTTTATGATATAGTTAACCTAGGAGTCGTTGTTTTATTCGATTTCTAGCTGCCGATGTTTTCTACTCACGAGTTGGCAACTCACCCCCGTTGTGCCACAGTTCTTACAGGTTGACCGGATGGATCAGTAGCGGTATCGCTGGCACACAGCTTGCTTTGGATGATTTGCTTTGGTAGGTAGGACATATTTGATCGTGCCCACTCTTGTATTATTATTCATGTTGTATCTAGTTAACTCCATCAATAAGAAACTAGTAATTGTATAAGTAGTAAGACTTAGAACGACGTATGGTTGCGAGACTTAGAGCGACGGATTATATGTTCGCTATTGGGGGATTTGATGTCTTGCTTTATTTGCATTACCTTTTTGTGTTGATTTTCGCCGTTGGGCGTCGTATATATATATTTCTGATTTGCGTGGTTGTGATTCCGCCGATTGGAGAAGAGCTAGCTCCTGCTTGGGGATGCCTTTTATATTATCATGTATATGTGGTTTTGGATCAAAATATACAAGGGAGGTGCTGCCCAAATTTTTAAAAGACAAAACATGTTTTTCAACTAGTAAAATCCACTTGCAATTTTCATGTTCCATTAACTATGCATTTAAAAAAACGTTTGATTTTTATCATACCTTTATTTCGAAACTTCACCTCTTTTATTTTCTTTAAAAGGTTTAGATTTCTGGGCTTCGGCTTACTTAATTTACGTTACGTCTTTATACGTTGCGTGATTTAAGTGCCGATCACGAACTAAATTCGGGTCATGACAAAGTTGGTATCAGAGCGTTTGGTTTAACTTTGGTTCGAGTCTAGGTTTGATTATGAGGAGTCTAGGGCGTAGATATTTCAGAACCTAGGCTTGACCTTACGGAACTTAGACTTGAACAGGGGGGTATTTGACCCGAACTTTCGTTACATAGGTTGACCCTGATTGATGGAGTAGGTAACTCAAGTAAAGTGGCGTACCGTGCGTATGTTCCGTGGTATACTTACGATATGATACTCCGCTTAAGTAACCTTAGGATGTACATATCTTGAGATCTGTGATTCTCTTCGTTCCTATGATCATACATCCATTTGCGATCCTTGATTCTATTTGTTCCAATGATCATACTCTCATTAATTACGTTCCTCCTTATGATCTTGTATCCATTGTAGATCTGTTGATTCCTTTCATTCCTTTGATCTATTTTCATCGATACATGCTTGATGTTCCTGTCACCATGGTTTGAGCGCAGATTGAGCTGCTGCTAGTGATGCGGTCAGAGCGAGCTCGTCATGGACGAGGACTGACCATCGTGTTTTCTGGTGACATGGAAACGTATCGATTTAGTGTATGTGTTGTGACCTCTCGTATGAGGCGAGTGTTCGGTTTTGCACCGGATGATCGGGCTATTGATAGAGGCTGGATGTTGTGAGAGGACTGTTGATGTACAGCCTACCTTAGAGATCGTGATGTCGTCTACCTTGCAGACAGATGACCCAGTTTTGCTGAGATTGATGGGATGTCGCTTCCAGAGCTTATGAGCTGAGATCGCTGGAGCTTTCAGGCAGAGATGCGACAGATGAAAGCTAGTCTATCATGAGTTGAGAGACGAATGTGATTTAAGTCGATGTCGTGTGCCCCACATGTTCGCGGGGAGGCGGAATTTGCAAAAAATGATTTTTACGAGCTTCGCAACACCGACTAGAACCAAGGATCGTTCATAAACCCTAGCTAGCAAACTACTTGAGGTTTAACTACTCAGATACGAAGTTATAACTCACGATACTTGTCCTTCGGGTCTTCATCGATGTCCTCCTCATATACGTAGGCTCCAAGGATCGATCCGGATCGTAGCTTCTTCAACGGCCTCCTCGATTCAAAGACGATCCACCCGAGAGTCTATAGTCCGAGCTTCACCTCAAAACCGAGATAACTAGGGCAAAAAGCTTGCTAATCTTGATGTCCTAGGTGATGTAGAGTATGAAGATGGATTTATTTGTCTCTTGAAACCCTAGTATTCTCAACACATGAGAGCTTTTAGGGTTTGTAGTGAGGAAGAAGAAGAGAGCTAGCATGAGAGCTCACTTGAGGAAAGAGAAAGTGTTTTGATAAATGATAATTGTGAATGATAATGAGATGGCTCCCTTGACATGACCACTAGCATGGGATGAAAAATATCTTAACAAAATATCCAGTTCACAAAATATCTCACAAAAATATCTAAGTCAAATAGTCAACCCAAGTCAAGTGGTCAAGCCAAGTCAAAAGGTCAAACAAGGTCAAGTAGTCAAAACTAGCAGCCATGTCTCAATTATCATTAACAAATACTTTCCTCCACCTCGTAATTGTTTTAATCAAGTAAATGGTCAAAACCCTAATGAGGTGTCTCTTTCTGTGCTCCTCTCATCCGTATATACATACCCGCATTCGTGTTCCGAGAAACACGAATACAAAGAGACGAAACTGATCCATCAATATAATACTAGGATCTGGCTTAAACCAAAGCCCACTAGTATTATCCACCAGAACATCATACGCGCACAAGTGTACGTAAGTGATCGAAGCCCTGCCATAAAACCATACGGCCTCTACACCTTTCTCCCAGTGCAGGGAAACTCTCTATGTGGGACTCTAAAGACACGACACTATGCTGGCAGTGGGTTTAACCCTAGGCCGCAAGCGGTACTAGCTGTACGTAACGGTCCCCAGGTAGATGTCGATAAGAAGGCCGATGAGGAAAACCCATCCGAACTCCTTCTGAGCCTGAATGTGACAATCTCCATACAGTCCGGTCTTTCCGTCTAAGAGTATCGCATATCGGGCTTAGGAGGCGGTAAACATCAGACCCCTAATAGTGGTATAAGTTGTGTCCGAGTGTAGCCCAGAACACCTTGAGAAACTACTAGAATACCTTACGTCCATCTGTCAGATCTCATAATCATGGAAGGCAGCAATGCCAAGAAGGATCCGAATGGATTTGAGCATAGCAACTGGAGAAAAGGTTTCATCATAGTCCAAACCAGGTCTTTAACGAAAACCTTTTGCAACAAGTCTAGCCTTATAGGTTTCAACCTGTCCATCTACACCAATCTTCTTTCTGAAGATCCATTTGCAGCCTACGGGTTTTACCCCTTCTGGAGCAATGTCCAAAGTCCATACTTTATTGGTGTACATGGACTCCATCTCGGTCCGCATTGCATCCATCCATTTTACCGAGTCGCCGCTCTGAATGGCTTGCTGGAAGCTAGTAGGCTCATCTTTGTCAATGATGCAATTCTCTCGATCCCCATTTATGAGAAAACCGTAGTATCTCTCGTGTTGGAGATAGTGACCTCAGAGTCAATTATTAGGTCACAGGTATGTGATTTCAATGATTGATGGAGGACCTATCCCGGTAGGACAGTCTTACTCGAGATGATAGTATGATATCTGGTTTACCTTTATCATCGTGTACTGCTTTAGGTGACCTGACAAGTCGCTATTACACGTTGATAGAGCCCCTAGGATTCTTGCTTGACCACCAGCAGTATGAGGGCGATCATATACGTGGGAGCTGGTAGTCTATAAGCACATCCTTAAATGGTCCCTAGTCGTATGAGTTTCGAGATAGGGCATCGATACTCCAGAGTAGACTAGTGTGTACATTCGAGACCCCGACGAGGGGCGGTGGCCGGTCTCACAAGCCACTGGTGTCAGTTGGTTCACCTAAGATGTATACAGGTGCTCATTGGGTTATGAGTACACCGGACAGGACTCGCCGGGAACATGCAAGTTGGTCATATACCAGACGTCAGATGGCAGTTCCCTGGTGACATGTGTACAGGTTAGTTCATCGACCTGGGGATCGTCATTTGTCTTGTGTGAGTTCCCACTGTACTTTGATTACTACCCTACCACGACTCAAAGGAGTCGTGCAAACAGGTTTTAGTTGGGTACAGTCCCGAGCCACATGGAGGCAGTGAGCGTATCTTCAGGGGTTCGTCTCTCCCGGTATTGGGGGTGAGGTCGCGCTGTGTCTAGGAGAGCCATTACACGAAGCCCTCGGCCGAGGCAAGGAGATTTACTGGTAGGTATTCCAGTAGTATCTCAGGGTGTTCTAGGCTACACTCTGACACGACTTGTACCGCTTTTGGGGGTCTGACTTTTACCAACCCCCTAGGCCCGCCATGTGATGCTCATAGACGAACGGACCGGACTGTACGGATATTGTCACTGACAGGCTCAGTAGGGTCGTCAGGCTGAGTTCGCTCACAGACGTCCCTTTTAGTCAATACCTGGTAGCCCGTTACGTATTGGCTTATACCTCTGACGTGCTAGTGGTTAAATCCACAACCAAGGTGTTGACGAGTCTTTAGAGTCCCCCACATTCAGTTACTCAGCTTTCGGGCGAAAAGTTGTAGAGGCCGTATGGAGATATGGCAAGGTCCGATCAGATACGTGCGGTGTTGCACGGGTCAGGATCAGACAGTTTGTACTACAGGCCGTAGGGATATATGGCAGGGTTCGATCAGATACGTGCGGTATTGCACGGATCAGGATCGAACGGATATTACTAGCCTGCTTTGGTATAAGCCGGATCCTAGTATAGTACAGTGTAGATTTTGTCTCATTGCATTTGTATTTCGGTCGGAATACAAATGCGGGTGTGTATGCACAGTATCGGGGTTTTCCTGTAATTTATTACGGGACCAGTTTTCTGGAGTTGCCAGTTTGCTTTCCGTTTCGGCCAATTTCCTTTGTATCGTTCATTGGCCGAAGATTGGTGGAGGAGGGCTTATTTGCATTGTTGCAAATAGGCATTTGTGGAGGGTGTTCTTTGCATATACTTGTATCATGATAATTCCTCCACCATTTGACTTCTTCTTCTTCTCATCATGGCTTGACTTTTGAGTCACCATGGTTTTTGATGATTGGTTGGTGGAGTATGGATTTGGTTGTGATGATTGTTGTTGATGATGGATGATCATTGGTGTTTGAGTGTTGGACTTTCCTTGCTATCATTTCTTTTCACATGATAACCATTCCTCTCTCTCTCTTGGATATGGTTGGCTCTCTCTTTTATTTGAGAACTCACTCTCATTCCATTACATTGCATTGGCCGGCCAAAATTAGGGGCTGCCAATTTTTTGAGTGGGGAAATTTTTGTTCTCTTGTTGCTTCAAAAATCCCCACATCTCCATCTCAAGAGCCAAGTTCAATCCCTCCACTAAAATGGCACCTCCATGAATCCCAAATGAGACATATAGATCCACACTATAATCTACAGCAAACCTTGGGCACGTCGACTAGCCAGCTTCGTGCCCAAGTTGCCTCGGCATTGAGGTGGGAGACCGTAAAAGAAGTAGGCGATGTGGTGCACTTCCGGCGACGAGGTGGAGACCGGAGCTTCCGCAGGAGATCGGGACGACGACGAGAAGACCGGAGGACTTGGATCAGTCGGTATATCTCTCTTCCCCATCTTGTAGTTAGCTAGGACTAGTTAATGGTTCGATCCGGGTATTAGTGCGCGGCGGTTTGCCAGTTCAAGAAAAATTTAAGATTATCACCGCTTCCGCATTTGGCCGTCGGATTGACGGCCGGGGCGCCGCCGTGCACTTACATCTCGGGCGGATGAGACTGTCTACTACTTCTGCGGAGTGGCGCGGGTATGTCCGGTTTTTATGAAATCTCTGGTTCTACCAAGCTTTCAGTAATAGCTTGTGGTTCTGGAATTTCATCCAGTTCTATTGCGCTCTCACTTATCTGATTTTCTAAAAATCCAGTTTCCAAAAAGTGGGGATGTTGAGAAACAAAAACCTTTTGTTCCTCTACGTAATAGAAAAGATAACCCCTGGAGTTCTTAGGGTATCCCACAAACTTACACAGTACTGAGCGTGCTTCGAGCTTGTTCGCATGCTGCTTTTTTACAAAAGCTGGACATCCCCATGTCTTAAGGTACTTAAGGAAGGGTTTCTTCCCACTCCACATCTGATATGGTGTGGTAGGCACGGTCTTGGTAGGAACCTTATTCAGAAGATATGCAGCTGAATCTAGTGCATAACCCCAGAAGGATCGTGGTAACTCAGCCTTGCTCATCATTGAACGGACCATATCCAATAGGGTTCGATTCCTCCTTTCTGATACACCGTTGTGTTGTGGTGTGTATGGAGGAGTAAGCTGAGAGAGAATTCCATTCTCTTTTAGATAATCCAAGAACTCAGCACTTAAGTATTCACCACCTCGATCAGATCTCAGTGTCTTGATACTTTTGCCTGTTTGTTTTCCACTTCATTCTTGTATTCCTGGAATTTCTCAAAGGCCTCGAATTTATTCTTCATCAAGAAGACATGTCCATACCTAGAGAAATTATCCATAAAAGTAATGAAATAGGAATAACCACCTCGCGCATGTGTAGACATTGGACCACACACATCGCTGTGTATGAGTCCCAAGAGCTCGCTTGCTCTTACTCCGTGTCCAGTAAACGGAGTCTTTGTCATCTTTACCATGAGACAAGATTCACAAGTAGCATAAGACTGATATTCGAATGGATTCAAATATCTCTCTCTATGTAACTTCGTCAATCATGTTTCATTGATGTGACCCAGTCTACAATGCCATAAAAAGCCTGATTTATTTCCGGAGACTTTCTTTTAACTGTGTTCTGGACACTAAAAACCTGAGCTTGATTTAATACGTATATTCCGTTATCTAATGTACCTGACCCAATCAAAGCTTGATTTAGGTGGATGTGGACCACATCGCTTACAAATGTAAAATCATATCCTTCCTTAGAAAGTAAGGATACAAAGATGATGTTACAAGCCAGACTAGGTACATACAAACAGTTACGTAGAATCAATATCTACCCACTTGTCAATCCAAGGTGATATTCCCCTATGGATTCAGCGTCCATGCTCATTCCATTAGCAACCCTGAGAGTCATATCACCTAACCTGATAACTCTACGGTTTCTCAAAGCCTATAATAAATTAAAGATATGAGATTCTAATCCGGTATCTAGTACCTAGAAAGTAGAGTTAATTGACATAAGTTTTCTATTACAAACACACCCGAAGTCGAAGCCACAACATGCTTCGGAACATGGATCCTGGCTTTCAAAGCCCTGTAATCCCTCTGCCAATGCCTTTTTCCAGTGACAATAGGAATATCCTTCCTTCCTTAATGTTAGCCCAGAAACTTTTGCCCCTTCCCTGTCCTTCTACCTTACTGACACCACATATCGTCTTTGTGGAGGCCTTCTTATTCTCACCCTTTGCTTTCGCCTTGGATGCATGATCGCACGCTTTTGGCGTGTCGGATGTTCAAAGTTCTAAAGTTTACCGGGATCAGGACGGTGTCGCTATGCAGCTAGCCGGTTGAGCACGGGTCGATCCACAGGGAGATGGTTGTATGTCCTTTCTTGTTTTAGACGAGTCAATAAAGAATTTGTATAAGGTTTGTTCAAGTCTATCCTATGTGTATTATTTGCAAGTATAAAGTTGTTAAGAAAAAGATACGAGATTGTAAGCTAAAGAAATCCGTACTCAAAACCTTTGAGCCGAGTCTTGACCAATTGAAGCTAGAGCAATCGGCAACAACGTGGATTAGGGGATTTAACCGCAGTACTTGTGGAATACGGCTTATTTACCCTTGTCCTTCCGTTCTTGTCTCTTGCTTTCTCCTCCGGCCAAACCGAACGCAACCGGTCGCGGTTAGGAATCACCGTTACCTTGTCAGGGTAGGGTGCCTAACGGAGCGCTTGCGTATGGTTGGGCGGAGTTCAATGGAAAATAACGGGAAAAGGAAATGAGAAAAGAAAGTCTTAACTTACAATACCATATTTATTCTTAACAACGATAATTACAACATTCACAAAATGAACAACAAAGAGCAAAAGAAAAGAACAAAGAAAAGAAAAGATTACAAGTAATTAAGTGCATGAATTAAATTACAAGAAAGTAAAGCAAGATAATAATAAGCAAGTAATAAAAAGCGATAAAAAGAACAAGAAACTAGAACTCAAGACAAGCATGTGATCAATAGCCAACCCTTAAACTTGCAAGCTCAATCAAGAGGTTGTAAGATCAAGGGAAGGGTAGAGAACGCATGTGAAATGAAGCGCTAATTCCATAAGAAAATACGACCCTTGAGATCAATAACTAACCCTTAACCATTCAAGCTCAATGAAGAGGTTGAATGATCAAGAGAAAGCAAGGACCTCAAGGGGAAGAAGAAACAAAAGAGAATGATACAAAAAGCCCTCATCTTCATTGATCTCCCACTCAAAAAGCTCTCACTACAATTTTCATGGAAAAAGAATGAAGAAGAAGAAGAAAAAGACTAAATCCTAAAAAGAAAGAAGAACAAAGAATGACCCTTGGCTTAGCTCAATTCTGGAGTATTTATAGGCAGAGGGTTGAAGACCTAGGGCAACCATCAGAATACACATGAAAAGACCATTCTCCCCCCAAAGCCCATCATCTGACAAGCCTACATGGCCGCGGATCCGCGGCCTATACCCTCTATTGGCCGTGGATCCGCCGCACTATAGTGGGTTCAGGGCATGGGCTTTTCTGTACGGCCCTGGTCTGCTGTCCCCTGTTGTCTGGTACATATATTTTCTGATAATCTTTCCAGAATATCTTCAGAATTCTTAGTCCAAGATTGCTATCTTTTCTTCACTTTTGACTTCTATCTCTCTCGAGCTCCGCACACCCATTGATTCTTGTGCTGCCCCCCTCGTGCTCTGTGCCTGTCCCAGACACGAATGACCACTATCATATGTCTTGTCTCAGGAACTGGTACTCGGCACTGGACGGATATGGATGACCGGAACCCGGCTTTTATCTGCTGTCAGCAGATGTTCTGCTTTTGGCGTAACTGTGGAGATTTTGTCTTGATTTGCAATTTTTGGACTGGAAACCTGTACTCTGTAAATATGCAACAAACACGGATTAAAAGCACATACCTATAAACACACGAGCATAAGAATGGGCGGTATAAAATGCAGTATTCTGTTATGAACAAATACACCCAAACTTAACTTTTGCTCGTCCCGAGCAAAACCAATTATTCACAAAAATAAAATCCAAACCGCACTTTCGCAGGGAACGCGATTGCACTGAGCACGTGCAACAAGCCGTTAAACCTCTAGGTGTCCCTAGTAGGAGGAGTGTTGTCTCCTGAGGGTTTTCAGCGGATACTACCCACAAAATCTCGTCTAGCTAGTTTCATAAGTTAACATAGATTCTACTCCTACAGTTCAGTATTTATGTTAGAAATTCTATCATCCTAAGTTAGAAATATCTAACCCTAATGCTTCACACCTCCTATCTATTTAGCCTTAGATCATATACGTTCCAAAAAAGTTTAGAAAGATGTTGGTTCTCCTGAGTTTTCCTTCTAAAGTGCGGCCTCAAATCAGGGATTTTTATCAACTTTACAGAAAACACAAGTCTTATTCTTTATCTCTATCTTTTATCCAAACATCGATTGTATACCCCTACGTGTGTGTATATTTGCACTCCTACATTCAAGAATTCAATTCAAGCTATAATACCCTTGCCCTAATACCTAATACTACTTCTTTTCATTAAGGATGGACGGATTTGCTCACACACCTTTCATGCGACTATTAATGCTTCTTGAGGCACTAACGGCCGATTACTGAATGTGTGAACATTTAAAGTGTAAATAGCAGTTTCCAGGTCTTGACTTTATTCTATTTTTTTCTTTTTCTTTTTCTTTTTCTTCTTTTTTCTTTTTCAAGACCGGATATATTTTTCAATACGCTCTTTTGGTGTTTAGCTTTAAATACCGTTTTTTTCTTTCATACTAGGCTTTAAGGCAAGAGTATTTCTAGATATCCTCTACTATCCCAAGTTTCAAGGTGCGTGTAAGTGCAGTTTGTAGGGTATATACTTTCTAAATTTGAACTCAAGAAAAGAAATTATTTTTCAGACTTATCCTTCAGTAAAGCATCAATACTTTCCCTTCATCTTGACTTAACTAAAGAACTAAACTCAAGATTACCTATTTCTCAAAAAAAACTGTAAGGACGTATACTTACCAAGTTTAAACAGAATGAGGGTTATTTTTAGGGTTTTCAATTCCTAAGCCTAGAATTTAGTTATTTCTATCATATCAACTAAACTTTCGGAATAAAGATCTAAGTTACCCTATTAGCTAACTTGACGACAAAGTTTTTATATTTTTTGGAAAATTTTTGATTTTTGTGGGTTTTTATTAAGGTATGCAAATGCAAAATATACAAATGAATGCGAAGGAAGAGAGCTTACCGAGCACACCCCCAAACTTAAACTTGACAGTGCCCTCACTGTCAGGCTACACTAAGAGGGTCAAAATTGTCGGCGCTCTCCCTAAAAACAAAGTATATACAAAAAGGAAAACAAAAAATATATACAAAAAAGGTGTCCCCCCCAAACTTAAGTAAAACAGTGTTTCCACTGTTAAGCGTTTGAAGTTCAGGATTAGGTGGGAAAGAACAGTATCAAGCTATACAAGGCCTTACACAGGCCAAAAGTGAGTACCAACCAGTCAAAGATCTTATCGTAATAAAGCAGTGGCTGGTGAAAGAAGGCGTAGAGAAAAGAGATGGAGAATACGCGAGACCGTATGCGAAGAGAAGCGGGATACGGTCTCGGTATATGAGAGGAAGAAGAATGGCGGAAGGGAAAAAGAAGTGGAATACGAACTTGAGGGTGCAAATGGAGTAAATAGATTAGCACAATTTGTGATGAGCGATGTGTAAAAAGCGATTGTGCTAATCTATTAACTCGTCGAGAGATAGGGTCAAATCCCTCAAGATTCGTGAGAAACCATGGATACGCCGAACTTGGTAAACCGGACATAGTAAATGGACGTGAGACGGGTTCTTGCAAGGTCGGAACGATGGAAATGATGGAGGGAAGTGGTTGAGGAAGGTTATCGGTTAAAGGTTCAGGAGGGTGTACACAGTCAGTGGAAGGAACAGGATGAATTGGAAAATCCGACTCATCAAGCAAAACTGGTTCATCCTCAACACTATCCTCAATATTCTCCTCGAAATTTAGCACATCCATGCACTTCTCTTCAAAATCCAGACGCATATGAAGTTTGGGAAAAACAATTAATGACTCGGGATGATGATTTGAAGAGACAAATTCAGCCAAATCTACGGGTTCATCATCCAAAATATTCCCAGCGTCAATATCCTCAATCAAGTGAAAATCAAAATTCTCAGACACCTCATCAAAAGCATGGATTTCAATCGATTCTGGTTCTAAGATGGAGGTGCAGAGGGCAAAAGGTTTGGGATTGGTTTCACTTGGCAAGGTCCCTTCACAATCGGGTAAATCAAATACTACAAAGTTGCACAACTCATCCATCATTCTATCTTCAATTGATAAATCATGTGGGATACTGGATAGACTTTCAAAACAGGAGTTGTGGGATTCAATTTGGACCGGGTAGGCTTGATTCGGAAGGGGGTACAACTCATTCTTTCCACTCAAATTCACAGCCTGTCCTGCCGCCTCATCATACATTGAAAAATTAGGAGCTAGTTGAAAACTAGCTACCGGGTTAGTATGTTGTACGAGAGCGGCCATGGACGCATTCAAATCCATCATCTGTTGGCTTGACGCTACCCTAAAGTCTTCCAACGACTGTTCTAGACTAGACATTGGTTGTGAAGGGATTTCAGTAAAATATTCAAAGTTGTTTGGATACTGAAAACTCCCAAATGGCGGTTCTGATGCAATGTCTAGGGAAGGTGCAAAAGTAGGGTAGGATTTGTAGGAATTGAACGGCTGGACAGGAGCAGGATCAACATCTGGATAGGAAGGTGAATGGAATTGTTGATCCCAAGAATTTGAAGTGGTGAAAGGAGTGAAAGATCGGCTATGAGATTGTTCAATACGTTCTGCAATAGACATAGGTCTTGGAGTTGCAACATGACTCGAAGAAGGGGTATCAACGTAAGAAGGGGTGAATGTATGAAATGGTTGATACGAAGTGGATTGCGGAGTCAAATTGTTTGTCCTAGACGCGTCTATCCGATCTTTCAATGAAATTTTGGGCATGGAGGGGTCGTTCGAAGTTCGGCCAAAGCAAGAACCGTAGGAAGTTATGTCTGGTTGTGGGTACCAAAGTTCGGCAAGAGTTTTGCGAGGTGGAGTACCCATGATATGAAGAGAGAGAAAGAAAGGTAGAGAAAAGGAGGGGAAAAGAATGTGATATTTTTTTTTATAGTTTATGTTGGAGATAGTGCCCTCAGAGTCAATTATTGGATCACAGGCACGTGATTGCAATGATTGAGGGAGGACCTATCCCGGTAGGACAGTCTTACTCGAGATGATAGTATGCTATCTGGTTTACCTTTATCATCGTGTACTGCTTTAGGCGACCTGACATGTCGCTATTGCACGTTGATAGAGCCCCTAGGATTCTTGCTTGACTGCCAGCAGTATGAGGGCGATCATATAAGTGAGAGCTGGAGTCTATAAGCACATCCTTAAAAGGTCCCTAGTCGTAGGAGTCTCGAGATAGGGCATCGATTCTCCAGAGTAGACTAGTGTATACAGTCGAGACCCCGACGAGGGGCGGTGGCCAGTCTCACAAGCCACTGGTGTCAGTTGGTTCACCTAAGATGTATACAGGTGCTCATTGGGTTATGAGTACACCGGACAGGACTCGCCGGGAACATGCTAGTTGGTCATATACCAGACGTCAGATGGCAGTTCCCTGGTGACATGTGTGCAGGTTAGTTCATCGACCTGGGGATCGTCATTTGTCTCGTGTGAGTTCCCACTGTACTTTGATTACTACCCTACCACGGCTCAAAGGAGTCGTGCAAACAGGTTTTAGTTGGGTACAGTCCCGAGCCACATGGAGGCAGTGAGCGGATCTTCAGGGGTTCGTCTCTCCCGGTATTGGGGGTGAGGTCGCGCTGTGTCTAGGAGAGCCATTACACAAAGACCTTGGCCAAGGCAGGAGATTTACTGGTAGGTATTCCAGTAGTATCTCAGGGTGTTCTGGGCTACACTCCGACACGACTTGTACCGCTTTTGGGGGTCTGACTTTTACCAACCCCCTAGGCCCGCCATGCGATACTCATAGACGAACGGACCGGACTGCACGGATATTGTCACTGACAGGCTCAGTTGGGTGTCGGGGTGAGCTTCCTCATCGACGTCCCTTTTTGTCAATAGCTGGTGGCCCGTCACGTATTGGCTTATACCTCTGACGTGCTAGTGGTTAAATCCACAGCCATAGTATTGACGAGTCTTTAGAGTCCACCACACTTTCAGTTACTCAAGCTTTCGGGCGAAACGCTGTAGAGGCCGTATGGAGATATGGCAGGGTCCGATCAGATACGTGCGGTATTGCACGGATCAGGATCGGACGGTTTGTACTAGTAGCCGTATAGATATATGGCAGGGTTCGATCAGATACGTGCGGTATTGCACGGATCAGGATCGAACAGGATATTACTAGCCGGCTTTGGTTTAAGCCGGTCCTAGTTTAGTACAGTGTAGATTTTGTCTTTTTGCATTTATATCCGGACGGAATACAAATGCGGGTGTGTATGCACAGTGTGGGGTTTTCCTGTAATTTATTACGGGACCAGTTTTCTGGAGTTGCCAGTTTGCTTTCCGTTCCGGCCGGTTTTCCTTTGTTCTTTCCCGGCCGGACTTTTCCGATGGAGGGGGTTATTTGCAATTATGCAAATAACTTTAGTGGAGGGGTTTTTCTTGCATAAAGTATTGATTATGATAGCTTCATATCTTTGCACCATTACTTGGATTAATGATGATTTGAGTGGGTATGGTTTGATGAAAGTGCAAGCATGGTTGTATGTTTTCTTGTCTCTTGATATGGTCACCTCTTCCATTCTCCTACACTCACCTCCCTTCATGTTTGCTATTACCTCCTCCACCATTCTCTTTTGGATGAAAGTTTTTATTCATTAGAAAAGAGAGAAAAAGAAAGAGAGAAGAAGAAGAAGAGAGCTTCATCTTGAGAGTTTCATCCATGATCTCATTTTCTTGCTAGAAAAATGCAAGCACCATTTTTCTATTCTCCATTCCTCCATCCAAAGGCAACAAACCCCAAAGAGACAAAGCACTACACTTCCTACAGCACATCTTGAGCATGTCGAGTTGCCGGCTTCATGCCCGAGTTGCCTCGGTATAGAGGCGGGAGCCCGTAAAAGATGCAGGCGACGTGGTGCCCTTCCGGCAAAGAGGCGACGACCGGAGATCCCGCGAGGAGATCGGAGTGGAGATGAAGACCGGAGGACTTGGATCGTCGGTATATCTCTAACCCGTATTCTAGTTAGCTTAGACTTGTTAATGGTTACGATCCGGGGTTTAGTGCGCGGTGGTGCCGGTTTGCAAAGTCCGCAAAAATTTTAAGTTATTCACCGCTTCCGCATTCCGGCGTCGGATTGACGGCCGGGGCGCCGCCGTGCACTTACAGTGGTATCAGAGCCTCGCCATTAACTTCGTCTAGCTTTTGTGTAATGTGTTTTACGTTTCCGATCGAACAAAATCCCGAAAACACGTATTTCATGCACATCAGTTTCTGTCGAATTTTTTTTGAGTCCAAAAATTTTTCAGGTTGTCTCAGAGTGATGTGCAGGGAATTAGAAACACACTGAAAAAATTTGGTAACATGAACTGTTCATTCCACCGCGGAAGGGCGGCCAAACCCTTACTGGAGCCGCGCTTCCGCCGCAATGTGAACAGTTCACCCCCCCAAATTTGTGCAGTGTGTTCCTGAATGAGAAATGTGATTTCTGGAATATTAAAATTGGGCCCAGGTTTTCTGTGGTTGCTACAGTTTTGGTTAGGGGGCCCACTTGTTAAGTTTGATCAATCGGAAAGTTTTAAACACATTTTTCACAGTATTTACATTATATCTGCGACCGTGAATGTCACTCGATCGGTAAATCCGGTCTAACTGCTATAGCCCGGTTAGACGGATTTGCGAACGTGACTTTCACGTTGATGTTCTGTTTTTGCTGTGATGTTGCGGATCGGTCGTGGGGATAGCCTGGATGCAATGCTAGTACTGTATTGTTGTATTATGTACATTTGATATTGCGGGGCGAGCGTCCGACATGTGGACTGCCGTCACTGCCTGTTTGTATTATTCTTTTGGGGCACGACCTGGTTGCGGTCGATGTACCCGGTGTATGTATATTTTACATTATGTACTAGGATTACCCCGCGGAGGGGTGCACGGATGGCCGGGTTCTAGAGGGCAACAAGCCCGCATCTCATGGCATTGAGACGGAGGGGGCTTCACTCTGGGATTGGCGGGCTGTTCGCCGCACTCGTAGGGGGTACAGGTTGACCCAGGAGGGGTGCCCAAGTTACCGGATTCCGTGAAGTGCTGGGTGGTCCATTCACGGAGCTGAAGGGGGCTGCCTCGCTTCAGGTTTTGGCGGGTAACTTGCCGCGCCCGTAGGGGTCTAGGATTTCATTGCACAGGCTATCCACACGACCAGGGGAACGTCGGGTTTCAATAGTGGCTCTGTGAAACCCGGGGATCCCAGATATCTGTATTGTTCTGTGATGCTGTACATTTCTGTGTTGTTGCATTTCTTTTCACGCCTTGAGCGAAATATAATATATTGGTATATATATTAGTAGATGTAGTATATGTTTTTCATCCGCGCTAGTCCAGTCCCCGCTCTGTCGTTAGTAAGCTAACCTAACGAGTGATGACGGGACCCAGTGGCGAATGCGGATGGCATATACGTACGTCAGTATATTTTCGTTCTTTGTGGTGTGATCAATTGATGGGACTGCATTGATTCGGATCAATGCAAGTTAAAAACAAACCTAATCTGATGTTGTTGGAACACTTTTCAAAAAGCTGTTATTGCAAGGGCGTTCTCTTTTGTTTTGCATCGTGATATTCATTGGAATATCCTGCTCCTCAGTCGACGAGGCAAGGGCCGAGATCCCTTCACCGGGAGTGACCCCTTGGACAGAAGTTTGCGTCAGGGCATTAACTTCACTATAGCCGATTACTTTTGCTTTGCATCGCGGTATTCATTTGGAATATCCTGCACCCCATTCTACGGGGAAAGAGCCGAGATCCCTTCACCGGGAGTGACCTCTTTAGCAACGGTTTTCGTCACTATATTTTTAAAAGCTATCCGTTCCTTCGACGATATCAAGTTCTTTACGTTAAAGGTTTTCGCCAGAAACCATTCGTAGCCCTCCGTCGTTTCATATGGGTGGTCAATAGTATTCAAGCTGTGTATGTTGGCCAAAGTCAAGGCACAGTGATTGGTAGCTATTGGGGTATTCATATGCAGCATAGATAGATGCGTTGGTTTGGGACAGTCGTACTGCCATTTTGGCCAAAGTCAAGGGTATGTACGGATGGATTCAAATTAACCTGGAGAATGACGGGTAGAACTTGACATGTGACTTATGATATGTTGGCCAAAGTCAAGGTCATAAGAGCATGGGGCAGAAATCACATCGGGAGTTTCAAAAGAACTGAAACTTGCCAGATATGCGCATACCTTCTGGAGTGTGATACCGTGAGCGGATTCCGTCACGTTATCATGCGATGATGGTTGGATCCCGATTCCCACTGATGAGTTGGTTTACTCCTCGGGTGACCCCGACTAATTCTTCTTTCAGGTTTGGAGGAGAATTTGAGATACAGTGGGAGGTTTCCAGATTAGATAAATTGGTAACCATTCTGATCTAGGATAGAGTGCACGCTGAGTGTTTCTTTTCTCTCTCTCTTTGGCAGCGACCATTGACCCGACCCTAAGACTATGACTCAGTGACCAAGTTGACCGAACCTACTTAACACTGGCTTTTGGATTGTCAGAGTTGCAGACCTCATTGCCACTCCTACTTTTACCCTTTTCTCCAGGACACCCCGTATTACTACGAACGTCCACTTCCATTGGACAAAACCATCGTATGGTTAGATACGAACTCGAAGGACTTCGAGGATGGTTTCCGGTTCTGGAGAAAACGGATAGGATTATTCAGTTGTCTTTTCTTTTCACCCTCTCTCATGTTGCGAGTACTCCTTGGTTTAGGAGTAGTACACCTATTACGCAAATTGGATAGTCTTCTTCCAAACCATAGGCTGGTGCCGACCGGTAGGGAATGAAGAAAACCAGTTAGCCTAAACGGTGTGCAGAAGGTATTAAGATTAAGACAAAGTAAGGGATTAGTAAGAGGGCAAAGTAAATTGCGACTGCTATTCACGACCAAACCAAATGTTTCTTCGCCAATCCTAAATCACCTTTGTATTTCTCCAGGACACTCCGTATCACTACGAAGATCCCATTTTATTGGATAATCCATCGTATGGTTATATACGAACTCGAAAGGAACTTGTTCCAGTTCGGGGATGGATCCTGGTTCAGGAGAAATAGGAATAAAGTACATTCAGGCGTCTTTTATCTTCACCTTCTCTCGCGTTGCGAGTGCTCCTAGGATTAGGACAGTACACCCATTATGCTTATTGGATAGTCTTCTTCCAAACCATAGGCTGGTGCCGAACGGTAGGGAAGGAAGAAAACCATTTGGCCTAAAGGGGTGTACAGAAGGTAAAGACTAAAGACATATGAAGGGATTTGGAGAGGTGGCAAAGAACTATACGGTTACAGTCGTGAATCTGGAAGAGGCATTACTAAGAATACCAGGATACCCCACCGAAACATTTCAATGTTTCAATTTCACTGTGTACTGTTAATAGAAAACTGATTTCCCGATTAGACACTTACTCCAGGGTATGTATTTACCAGGTATGATTCTCACATCTGTATGGTTTTACAGATGATGAGTGGGAGTGAGTTATTGGGAATTGGGTGATCATCCTCATTTTTGAGGAAGTCACCTGGGTTGTTTGCAAGTTAGCAATTATTTGGTTTTGAATATCCGCGGTTATGCACCAATTTCAAATTGATATATCTGTACGTCTATTTTCATAGAGTGAGATATACCTTTTGATATTATGTCGATGACATTTACCTATATCAGTGGATGGTTAGGTAAGGAGCATTGAACAGCGGTGTAATTCTTCTTAACCATAAGTACAGTTTTCGACCTACGACGCACAGTGAAGGAGTTGTTAGACTCAGCGGACTCATACAGAGTATTGTATGTTGTCCAGTGTCCATTAGGACAGAGGGGTTGGTCCTCATACTATATTCTGTTTACTTTTAACTTCTCTAGTTCTTAGACATGTGTTTCGTAGAAACACAGGGTCTAAGTTTTGAGGAGTTATAGGTATTTGAATAGAGTAGAGAACCAGGTGTAGCAAGTATCGGGATTCTTCAAAGTGATCGAAGATGTAGATACTTGTGTATGGTATTCAGTTGATGGTAATGATAAAGAGAAATTGCTTCTCTTTCAGGTTACTCATAATTGGAAGCATTCCTAAGTTGAGTAACGCTGATCGGCCTCCTTCCATTTAGTTGACATGCACTGGAGACAGCTGCATGATTTGAATCTGGTTCAATTAAATCAGTGCCTCTGTTCCTATATGGGATATAGAACAGTTCGTATCTTAACGATGTTAAGGTACGGGGAGTTGTCCGGTTTATGCTTAAAACCAGACATTGGACAACTCAAGGCACGTTTCTGTAATGGCTGTTTGTGGGTTGACCCAGGCTATGACGAGGGTTAACTTTCTACCATCTAGATGAACAATAGCAGTATTGTTCAAGACTCGCCACAGTTTTATTAAAAATGGATTTTTTCAAAAACAGAAGTGGGAGTATGGTAGAACTGGAAGTGATTCCAGAACCGCAAACGATTACTGAAGATTTGATAAGGAACCTAAAGATTCAATCTGATTTGACATTCCATTGGCCACTCCGCAGGGATGGTGGGTAACTTCAGGCACCCGAGAGGTACTTCGGTAGCCTCAAGGACGGTGACAGGGAAGTTCTTGTTTACCCACACTTGCCATTGTTGTTGTTCCAGGCTGCGAGACCCGGCAGGAGGATGAGTATAGCGTCGTTCTAAACTAGCTTTAGAAGTGTACGTCTATATGACTCTGCCAGAGGGTTGTCGTAGTCAGTGGGAGCAGCGGAAGCATTGGTGGACATCAGGCTTATGTCTATTTATAGACTAAAGCAGATGTAGCGGAGATAGATCATCCATTTCTGATATGACAGTCATAGGTTTGACGTCATCAGAATGGGGATGGATCTGTTGAGAAGGTAGTAGGAAGTGATATTCCTTTACTACGATCGGTTATACTTTGGTCGTCACACAGTGGTTTCTCCACAAGGGACTTGGACATTGTATCAGACATACTGGTTACTAGATCTATAGTTTTAGATCTAGATTTGGGTGGTTTCCCAATCAGGGTACTTTGACAGCATTCTAAGAGTATTTAGAATGGACGACTCCTGGCACGGTAGTGTACCTGCAAGTAATGGAGTCGCCCTCTCTAAAGGTGTCTTTTAGACTAAAGTAGAGAGGGATGTGCATGATTGGCAGATCACTTGCTTAGGCAATTGAGTCAATCATGAGATGTCAAGTACCACACCAGATGTTGTTCTTGCACTAGATGCAATAAGTTGATATTGATCCAATCCTGGAGAAACAGTCGGAAGCAGTTTTAGAACATAAGTGGCTGTTCTAGGGATATGATAACGGCTGCCTCTTTTAGGAGACGGTTATCATTCCAGGCTTCCAAGGTGACCTGGACGACAAGGAGGTTGTCAGAGTTATAGTTTTTCCCTCTGACGAGGGGCAGTATTTTGGACGGGTGGTCCAAGGCAATACTGAGGGTGGCATGGCGCAGGATACTGATTAAGTTCAGTTGAAGATACAGTCTAAGAAGTTTGGATTTGGAGTTCATTTATGAGCTACGTCCCATCAGACATCCAGACATTCTAAGGCAGGTATTGCTCATTTCGGGAGATGGTTTTCTCCGCGAACTTGAGATATAGAGAGACATAGAAAGAAACTTCTAGGCGGATCCACTCACTGAGGCTATTCCTCGACCGCAATAGTTTCACAAACGGGATTTGTGAGACTGACTAGTAGAGGAGTTGGGTGTTCGGTATCACACGGGCTGTGAGTATGCGACATCGCAATAATTAGCCTTGAGTGCAAGTGGGAGATTGTTGGAGATAGTGCCCTCAGAGTCAATTATTGGATCACAGGCACGTGATTGCAATGATTGAGGGAGGACCTATCCCGGTAGGACAGTCTTACTCGAGATGATAGTATGCTATCTGGTTTACCTTTATCATCGTGTACTGCTTTAGGCGACCTGACATGTCGCTATTGCACGTTGATAGAGCCCCTAGGATTCTTGCTTGACTGCCAGCAGTATGAGGGCGATCATATAAGTGAGAGCTGGAGTCTATAAGCACATCCTTAAAAGGTCCCTAGTCGTAGGAGTCTCGAGATAGGGCATCGATTCTCCAGAGTAGACTAGTGTATACAGTCGAGACCCCGACGAGGGGCGGTGGCCAGTCTCACAAGCCACTGGTGTCAGTTGGTTCACCTAAGATGTATACAGGTGCTCATTGGGTTATGAGTACACCGGACAGGACTCGCCGGGAACATGCTAGTTGGTCATATACCAGACGTCAGATGGCAGTTCCCTGGTGACATGTGTGCAGGTTAGTTCATCGACCTGGGGATCGTCATTTGTCTCGTGTGAGTTCCCACTGTACTTTGATTACTACCCTACCACGGCTCAAAGGAGTCGTGCAAACAGGTTTTAGTTGGGTACAGTCCCGAGCCACATGGAGGCAGTGAGCGGATCTTCAGGGGTTCGTCTCTCCCGGTATTGGGGGTGAGGTCGCGCTGTGTCTAGGAGAGCCATTACACAAAGACCTTGGCCAAGGCAGGAGATTTACTGGTAGGTATTCCAGTAGTATCTCAGGGTGTTCTGGGCTACACTCCGACACGACTTGTACCGCTTTTGGGGGTCTGACTTTTACCAACCCCCTAGGCCCGCCATGCGATACTCATAGACGAACGGACCGGACTGCACGGATATTGTCACTGACAGGCTCAGTTGGGTGTCGGGGTGAGCTTCCTCATCGACGTCCCTTTTTGTCAATAGCTGGTGGCCCGTCACGTATTGGCTTATACCTCTGACGTGCTAGTGGTTAAATCCACAGCCATAGTATTGACGAGTCTTTAGAGTCCACCACACTTTCAGTTACTCAAGCTTTCGGGCGAAACGCTGTAGAGGCCGTATGGAGATATGGCAGGGTCCGATCAGATACGTGCGGTATTGCACGGATCAGGATCGGACGGTTTGTACTAGTAGCCGTATAGATATATGGCAGGGTTCGATCAGATACGTGCGGTATTGCACGGATCAGGATCGAACAGGATATTACTAGCCGGCTTTGGTTTAAGCCGGTCCTAGTTTAGTACAGTGTAGATTTTGTCTTTTTGCATTTGTATCCGGACGGAATACAAATGCGGGTGTGTATGCACAGTGTGGGGTTTTCCTGTAATTTATTACGGGACCAGTTTTCTGGAGTTGCCAGTTTGCTTTCCGTTCCGGCCGGTTTTCCTTTGTTCTTTCCCGGCCGGACTTTTCCGATGGAGGGGGTTATTTGCAATTATGCAAATAACTTTAGTGGAGGGGTTTTTCTTGCATAAAGTATTGATTATGATAGCTTCATATCTTTGCACCATTACTTGGATTAATGATGATTTGAGTGGGTATGGTTTGATGAAAGTGCAAGCATGGTTGTATGTTTTCTTGTCTCTTGATATGGTCACCTCTTCCATTCTCCTACACTCACCTCCCTTCATGTTTGCTATTACCTCCTCCACCATTCTCTTTTGGATGAAAGTTTTTATTCATTAGAAAAGAGAGAAAAAGAAAGAGAGAAAAAGAAAGAGAGAAGAAGAAGAAGAGAGCTTCATCTTGAGAGTTTCATCCATGATCTCATTTTCTTGCTAGAAAAATGCAAGCACCATTTTTCTATTCTCCATTCCTCCATCCAAAGGCAACAAACCCCAAAGAGACAAAGCACTACACTTCCTACAGCACATCTTGAGCATGTCGAGTTGCCGGCTTCATGCCCGAGTTGCCTCGGTATAGAGGCGGGAGCCCGTAAAAGATGCAGGCGACGTGGTGCCCTTCCGGCAAAGAGGCGACGACCGGAGATCCCGCGAGGAGATCGGAGTGGAGATGAAGACCGGAGGACTTGGATCGTCGGTATATCTCTAACCCGTATTCTAGTTAGCTTAGACTTGTTAATGGTTACGATCCGGGGTTTAGTGCGCGGTGGTGCCGGTTTGCAAAGTCCGCAAAAATTTTAAGTTATTCACCGCTTCCGCATTCCGGCGTCGGATTGACGGCCGGGGCGCCGCCGTGCACTTACAGTTTATATATTACAGAAGAATGAAATATACACACAAAAAGAATATGGACAAAAACAGTCACGACACAAAAATACCACACACCTAATCGTTCTAGGGTTCACCTAGGTCAACTAGACCTGCTCCAGAACTTGATTGTCGAAGTAAAACTGTGTCGAGAAACAGGCTCAAGATACACTGATCACGAGGCCAGGTAAGTGCAGAGATAAGGGGAGTTTTCCAACGCTTTCGCGAAGTTCCTTAATTAAATAACCCTTTCTCTTTTGGCGGTTTCGCCGTTAACACTTTCCTAGACACCCCGTAAACAATATACCGTTAAGCAAGGTTCTAAACACAGTTAACTTCTCCTAGTGAGCGCGAAGTTCTTAAGGCTTAAAGTCTAGTTTCTTTTAAATTTTGTGTGGGTAAACGTTATGCTCAAGTTCGTGATTTGTGGGCCATGGAAAAGGTGATGAAATCCTTTACCGTATGTTGTGGGGTTCGCTTGCCCTTAAGTCCGTATTAATTGATGCAATGCACAATTCAATAAAAATTCTATAAAGAATCAAAAAATTGTTTTTTTTTTTAGTTTAAGCGCGGCACTGCAACAAATACGGGTTAGTCAATTTTTAGCGTTTGCTAGCAAACTTGCAAAGAATCCTGCAAAGAATAGTATATTGGATGCGTCGGATTTGAGAAGAAGGTGTTAGGAAAGTACCGTTAAGTTTTTGGGTTAGAAACCCCCGTTGAATCAAATCCGGTAAGCTTGAAAAGTTCGCTTGCGCGGGTCAAACTACCCGGATCTTTGGCACTGTACTTTGCAATCACCTTAACTTTGAATGTGCACTTTGCTCCCCACAATCGCAGTTTGCAAATACGCAAAAATCTGCACACTTGCCCACAAAAATGATCAAAAAAAACAAAAAGAATTTTTTTTATAAATATATACAAAAAGAATATTAACCCAAATAACAAGAAAGAAAATACGCTACCGTCTCCCCGGCAACGGCGCCATTTGATCGCATGCTTTTGGCGTGTCGGATGTTCAAAGTTCTAAAGTTTACCGCGATCAGGACGGTGTCGCTATGCAGCTAGCCGGTTGAGCACGGGTCGATCCACAGGGAGATGGTTGTATGTCCTTTCTTGTTTTAGATGAGTCAATAAAGAATTTGTATGAGGTTTGTTCAAGTCTATCCTATGTGTATTATTTGCAAGTATAAAGTTATTAAGAAAAAGATACGAGATTATAAGCTAAAGAAATCCGTACTCAAAACCTTTGAGCCGGGTCTTGACCAATTGAAGCTAGAGCAATCGGCAACAACGTAGATTAGGGGATTTAAGCGCAGTACTCGTGGAATACGGCTTATTTACCCTTGTCCTTCCGTTCTTGTCTCTTGCTTTCACCTCCGGCCAAACCGAACGCAACCGGTCGCGGTTAGGAATCACCGTTACCTTGTCAGGGTAGGGTGCCTAACGGAGCGCTTGCGTATGGTTGGGCGGAGTTCAATGGAAAATAACGGGAAAAGGAAATGAGAAAAGAAAGTCTTAACTTACAATACCGTATTTATTCTTAACAACGATAATTACAACATTCACAAAATGAACAACAAAGAGCAAAAGAAAAGAACAAAGAAAAGAAAAGATTACAAGTAATTAAGTGCATGAATTAAATTACAAGAAAGTAAAGCAAGATAATAATAAGCAAGTAATAAAAAGCGATAAAAAGAACAAGAAACTAGAACTCAAGACAAGCATGTGATCAATAGCCAACCCTTAAACTTGCAAGCTCAATCAAGAGGTTGCAAGATCAAGGGAAGGGTAGAGAACGCATGTGAAATGAAGCGCTAATTCCATAAGAAAATACGACCCTTGAGATCAATAACTAACCCTTAACCATTCAAGCTCAATGAAGAGGTTGAATGATCAAGAGAAAGCAAGGACCTCAAGGGGAAGAAGAAACAAAAGAGAATGATACAAAAAGCCCTCATCTTCATTGATCTCCCACTCAAAAAGCTCTCACTACAATTTTCATGGAAAAAGAATGAAGAAGAAGAAGAAAAAGACTAAATCCTAAAAAGAAAGAAGAACAAAGAATGACCCTTGGCTTAGCTCAATTCTGGAGTATTTATAAGCAGAGGGTTGAAGACCTAGGGCAACCATCAGAACAAACATGAAAAGACCATTCTACCCCCCAAAGCCCATCATCTGACAAGCCTACATGGCCGCGGATCCGCGGCCTATACCCTCTATTGGCCGCGGATCCGCCGCACTATAGTGGGTTCAGGGCATGGGCTTTTCTGTACGGCCCTGGTCTGCTGTCCCCTGTTGTCTGGTACATATATTTTCAGATAATCTTTCCAGAATATCTTCAGAATTCTTAGTCCAAGATTGCTATCTTTTCTTCACTTTTGACTTCTATCTCTCTCGAGCTCCGCGCACCCATTGATTCTTGTGCTGCCCCCCTCGTGCTCTGTGCTTGTCCCAGACACGAATGACCACTGTCATATGTCTTGTCTCAGGAACTGGTACTTGGCACTGGACGGATATGGATGACCGGAACCCGGCTTTTATCTGCTGTCAACAGATGTTCTTCTTTTGGCGTAACTGTGGAGATTTTGTCTTGATTTGCAATATTTGGACTGGAAACCTATACGCTGTAAATATGCAACAAACACGGATTAAAAGCACCTACCTATAAACACACGAGCATAAGAATGGGCGGTATATAATGCAGTATTCTGTTATGAACAATGCAGAAGAGGAAGATTCCCCAATAAGCTGAGTGGGTGTCACCCTGGTTTCCTTCAGGGTGCCCTCAACTGGAAGTACAACTTTCTTCCCCTGGGAAAAAGTAGATGGTAGGGACTGTAGAAACAAGTCAGCATATGACATGTTTCCCAACGTGGTCTCCAGGTCCATGAGCTTATCAATATAGCTAGTCATCGTAAGGACGTTGTCCCCTAAAGATGACCCGATAACCAACCTCGCTTGAAGCAATTTCTTTGAGGTCTTATATCTTGCGATACGAGATTGCTCGCCATATAAAACATTGTTATGGAGGAAGATGGATGCTAAGTCCATCTTCTCGTGCTGCCTCTGGTATACACCATCAACTGAGGCCAACACGAGGCAATTGGTATTCGCATTGTCCTTTTCCCTTGTCTTACGGATATCCTTATCCGCGACGGTGGAAACTGGACCTGGGACGGCGGGGGCTTGAGTAGTAATGAGGTGGTCCAGCTTGTCATAGGTAATGGACATCTGGACAAACCTTTGCCAGTCATTATAGTCAGATTCAGTCATTTTATTATCTAGATGTAACCTATATCTGGTCACGGGGTCGCTGCAAGAGAGAGAGAAGAAAACACTTAGCATGATGCTCTTGCAAGTTTAGATTGGTTTTTAATTTATCTAAACAGGATGGCTCCCACTGTTTCTCGAATCCTTCCACAAACCATAAAATAAGAATTAGTAAGGATTAATCTCACCGTACAATACTTTCTTTACCGTTCAGCCAGGCTAGTGTCGTACTTCGAGGGAGGTTTTACGACGCTTTCACGAAGTTCCTTAATTAAATAACCTCTTTTTCCTGGAGGCGTAGCCTCGCTAACACTGTTCTAGACACCCACTTGGTTTATAGCATTGATCATTAAGTGAAAAATATCTCGAGGAGTAGCGGATACTCACAGTAAGATCAGGATCCAAATATCATTTTGTGATAATGCTTAAGGAATCCTACCAACATTATCAAAATCCAAATGGTATGCAGCACTAGAAAGTTTCAGTATCTTTAGAAACTCCCGATGTGGATTTTTGCCCCATGCTCTTATGACCTTGACGAAGGTCAAGAAATCATAAGTCACATGTCAAGTTCTACCTATCATTGTTCAGGTTAATTTGAACCCACCCGTATATACCCTTGACGAAGGTCAACAAAGTAATATGACTGTCCCAAACCAACGCATCTATCTATGCTACATATGAACACCCAGCAGCTACCAATCACTATGCCTTGACGAAGGTCAACAAACATAGCTTGAATACTATTGAATATTTATATGAAATGACGCAGGGCTACAGATAGTTTTGGCGAAACCGTGAACGTAGTGAACTTGATATAATCGAAGGAACCTGATAGCTTTTAAAAGAAGTGGTTTAAGCTCCGTATTTAAAAGTCTGCTGTTTTAAAATAACCTACCATTGCAACGATTCAACTTTGGTTTGTTTGCTTTGCATTAATATAATGTAGTCCCATCAATTAACCCACCATTGCAGAAAACAACGAAAATACAACGTACGCTTATGCCATCCGCATTCGCCACGGGCCCCGTCATCACCCGTTAGGTTACTTAACTAACGACATAGCGGAGGCTGGACTAGCGCGGATGCAAAACATAAGCAACTTCTATTATATAATACATATATAATAATATCCATTCGTCAGACGCAATGATAGGCATTCCAGATCAAAGTTGAACATATTGGATATACTAAGAATTCTGTGTTTCGTTTGAACCTGTAACGAAAGACGGATTCTACAGTTGTGATGAATAGCCAAACCCCATCCTAGACCCCTACGGGTGAGGCAAACTACCTGCCAAATACTTACCCAAAATGAAGCAACCTCTCTCAACAAAGTGATTAGGCCACTCGGCACTTCAAAGTACCCGGTAGTTTTTGCACCCCATCTTGGGTTTATCCTAGGAGCAAAAAATAGTAAAAGAAATAATACAACGGTGGCTACAACCTCAACCCGGATGTGCCCCGCAAAATAATATTACATCACTTTACAAATTTTATACATCGAATGAAAGAATGAAATCCCTCATCTCACATCCCCGGCTATTCATCCACGACGATCCAACAAGTTCATATACACAAACCATAACAACATCACAGATATGTGCAACCCCAACTAATCGACGTATAGCAATTAGTCGACGTTTCCAAACACATATATACATCACAGAGCTTGTAAAGTAACTACGACAATAGAATTCCGCACGCAATTAGCAAACTCAAACAATTTTCCAAGTCTTGAAAATCCAGTGAGCTAAAGTTTCAAATTCGATAGTTTTGAGCCAATCCGGGAGTCGAAACGAACTCGAAACCCGTCCGAATCTTCATGGAGGCGAAGACACATTATAAGACGTCGAATGGGGGTCCTCGGGGGGTGCCCAGCCCTGGGGCCACCTTTAGGTAGCCCCCAAAGGAGGACAGACCCAAGAGCACCTGTTTCTGGTGCTCTCGGGTCATCAGTCCCCAAGGCTACCAATTGGTTGTCTTGGGGGTTGTTCCCGGCCGTTGGTCCCCACCGGGTGTCCCCAGGGTACGCACGCTTCACCCCGCGGCTTCTCGGTTCAGACCATGAGCCCGCGGGGTGCGCAAACTGTTAGATATGTATGCCCTAGAGGCCTGTATTGTATAGGATGCTAGGCATGTATATGTACAGAAACAATCTTTTCTCAAAATGATAGTATGATATGAGGTTTATCTTCATCTTAATGTGTGATTTGTTGTATTTCATATCTTTATATACTTGTTAATGAAGCCCTTAGGATTATGCTTGACTACCGGGATTATGATGTAGATCATACTAGTGGGGCCTGGGCAGTCTATAAGCATATCCTTTCATTGTTCCTAGTCGAGGGTATATCGAGACAGGGCATCGATATTACCAGTATAGACTAGTGTGTACGTTTCTTGATCCTGGGGGCGATGGTTGATCCCATAACCATTGTTGTTTGATATCAAAGATTGTACACAGGTGCTCATTGGAGAATGGGTACACCGAACAGGACTTGCCGAGAACTCCTAGATGGTATATATACCTATTGTCAGATAGCAGTTCTCTGGTGACACTTGTACAGGTTAGTCTGTAGACCCGAGATCGTCATAGTGTCTTGTGTGATTCCCACTGTGCTTTGATTTCCTCCCTACCACGGCTCTACTAAGTCGTGCAAACAGGCGGATTTTGGGTACAATCCCGAATCGCATGGAGGCAGCGAGCGATAGGAGGGATTCGACTCTCCTGGTATAGGGAGTTGATGTCGCGCTATACTTGATCGGCCATAACAGAAAATCCGAAGGACCGGTTCTATTAGGTATAAATACTATCTTAGTAGATTATATCTCTTGATGGTTTTTGCTAGTTAAGGTTTAAGCACTAATCTTGGGTTTTGTGGGTTTTGCATGCAAGAAAATTATTGTTTATTGCTTACGCCTCCTCACAAGTGTTGTCAGGGTATGCAACATCCACTAACATGGTATCAGAGCCAGGTTAAACCTTAAATAGCTTGTAGCAACGTTAGAATTCCGCCGTTTTTCGTTGTGCAAAAACTGCCGAAAAACAGTTTTGAAAATCGATGTTTTGAGATGTTTGAACACCCCGCGGGCTCAAGATTTGAACCGAGAAGCCGAAGGGTGGAGCGCGCGCACCCCGGGGACACCCGGGGGGACCGAACGGCTCGGCCCACTCCTCAAGACCACCACAAGGCGGTCTTGGCGGTGGGGATCTGAAACTCCCCCAACATAGGCAGTTTCGGGTCTACCTCACCTTCTGGACACCTCGTGGTGGCCTCGGGGGTGGGGTACCCCCTCTAGGCCCCCCATTCGAACGTTAATATGTTGGTCTTTGCCTCCGCGATGTTCGGACGGGTTTCGAGTTCGTTTCGACTCCCGGATTAGCTCAAAATATCGGTTTTTAAAACGTTGCTCACTGGATTTTTTCAAGAGTTGGAAAATGGTTTAGTTTGAAAATCTCGTGCGGAATTCTAATGTTGCGAATTCTTTACTTGCTTTGTGTATGTGTGTTTTGGAAACGTCGACTAATTTCTATTAGTCGATTAGTCGAGGTTGCACACATCGGTATTGATATCATAAGATGGTATGTGTATATGAATATGTTGGATCTTCATGATGAATGACCGGGCGATGTGAGAATAGCGTTTTTCTTTTCTTTCATTCATATAATTTGTAAAAAGAAATGTAATATTATTTTGCGGGGAACATCCGGGTTGAGCTTGTAGCCACCATTGTATATTTCTTTTTACTGTTTTTGCTCCTAAGATAGACCCAAGGTAGGTTGCACAAACTACAGGGTTCTCGAAGTGCCGAGTGGCCTACTCACTTTGCTGAGGGAGGTTGCTTCATTTCGGGAATTTGGCGGGTAGTTTGCCGCACCCGTAGGGGTCTAGGGTGGGGTTTGGATATTCATCACGACCGTGGAAATCGTCTTTCATTAAGGGCTTGAATGAACTACGGAATTCCTAATATATCCAATGTATTCATCTGTGATCTGAAATGGCTATATTTATATATGAGATATATAATAAACGTTGCTTATATTTTGCACCCGCGCTAGTCCAGACCCCGCTCTTCCGTTAGTTAAGTAACCTAACGGTGCATGACGGGGCCTAGCGGCGAATGCGGATGGTATAAGCGTACGTTCTATTTTCGTTTCTTTTCTTTGATGTTTAGGAAACGTAAATGATGGGACAACATTAATGTGATTAATGTTAAGCAAACGAAACCTAAAGATGTTGAAGAATCAAACTTTTAAAATGGGTAACACTAGCTTTTTCTTTGCATCGTGGTATTCTTGAATATCCATCACCTCATTCGATGGGGAAAGGGCCGAGATCCCTTCACCGGGAGTGACCCCTTTAGCGAAACTAACAAATGTTACAAAGCACTCGATTGTTTTTATAGCTGATCTAACTTTTTCTTTGAATCGTGGTATTCATAAATATCCAGTACCTCATTCGATGAGGAAAGAGCCGAGATCCCTTCACCGGGAGTGACCTCTTTAGCGAAATTAGAAAGATACTACAAAACCATTCGACTTTTAAAACTGGAGCTTAAACCACTCCTTTCACTAGATTCTACAACGATATCAAGTTCAAAACGTTAAAGGTTTTAATAAAAACCATACGTTGCCCTCCGCCATTTTAGGAAGCAGAGTACTTAGTATTTGTGCCACGTTTGTTGACTATGGTTAAGGCGTGGTGTACGGTAGCTAAGTGATGTCTTCCTACAAAGCATATGATGCTATCGATTAGGACATTCGTATGACTTTGTTGACCATAGTTAAGAGTCATGCGGGTGGGTCTAAATCAATCACGAAATGGCAGGTAGAACTTGACTAGAACATGACTAGTGCTTATGATTTGTTGACCATAGTTAAGGTCATAAGACACTAGGGGTAAAAATCATATCGGGAATTTCAAGAGTTGAAATTTGCAATGAGATTTCGTACCTTCTATATCATAGTTGGATCCCGATCCCACTGACAGTAAAAGTTACTCCCGGGAGAGTTTTGCACTTTACAATTAGCTAATCCAATATGTGTCTAGAAATGTGTCAACGGGGTTACGCCTCTAGGAAAACGAGCATTATTTTAATTAGGTACATGCGAAAGCACGGGGAACCTCCCTCGGAGTACCGACACTGGCCTGGCTGACCGGTTAGCGAACTTGTAGATTGCAATTAATCCTGGCTAGTTTTCTTTTTAAGGTTCGAAGGAAAATTTGATAAAAAGCTGTGGGAGACATCGATTAAATAAGATTAATAACCAATCTAATTATGCAAGAGCAATCGCTGAGTGTCTTCTTTTCTCTCTCCTAATGGCAGATACCTATGACGGGACTTAAGCTTTTATTAGAAAAGAATAAACTCACGGGACCGAATTACAAAGATTGGCTAAGGAACGTAAATATATCCCTGACCTATGATAAGGTCGGATACGTCCTGACCACTCCAGCCCCTCCTAGTCCAGGCCATGATTCTTCAGTTGCGGATAAAGAAATCCACAAGACATGGGATATAGACTGTGCAACAGCCAAGTGCCTCACGCTTGCTTCTATGAACAATGAACATCGGAAGCAGCACGAGAAGATGGATGTACAATCCATCTTTCTCCATACAAAGGAGTTGTATGGAGAGCAATCTCGTACTCTCCGATACGAGGCATCTCGAAAGTTGTTTCAGATTCGGATGGCTGTTGGCACATCTGTAGGTGACCATGTATTGATTATGATTGGAGTTATCGAAGAACTTGAGGACCTGGGTTGGACCATGGAGAACGAACAGTATATTGATATTGTTCTACAGTCCCTTCCCCCTTCCTTTGCTCAGTTCATTGTAAACTTCAACATGCACAACATGGAGAAGTCATTACCTGAACTCCTCAATATGTTGAGGGGTGCAGAGAGCATGCTAAAGGTAGCAAAAAATCCAACTCTAATTGCTGGGCCATCTTCCTCCTCCGTCCCAAAAGCCAAGTCCAAGGGAAAGAAGAAGAAGAATCCCATCAAGCCGAGAGGCGGAGTGAAAAAGGCACCGGGAAAGGACAAGATAGGGGCTGCTGCAACAGGACGAGGGGAATGCTTCTATTGCCACCAAACTGGGCACTGGAAGAGAAACTGCGTTGGATACCTGGCCGACCTCAAGAAGAAGAAGCATGGTGATGCTTCCACTTCAGGTGTGTTTGTAACAGAAAACTGTTTTTCAATTAACTCTGATTCCTAGGTATTGGATACCGGATCAGGATCTCACATCTGCAATTGTGTGTAGGGGCTGAGAAATAGCAGGTTTTTGAAGAAAGGTGATCACACTCTTCGAGTGGGGAATGGTTCCTCAAGACATGCTACAGCAGTGGGAGAGTATCACCTTGGTTTGGCATCGGGTTGTATATTGGTTTTGAACCCTTGTTATTTTGTACCTTCCATCTTATGTAATATTATATCTGTATCGTTGTTGGACAATACTGGATATAATTTTGTATTACAATCTAATGTTATGATCATTAACCTTAATCAAGAGTTGATTGGGTCTGGTACATTAAATAACGGGATATACGTACTAAACCAACACACAGTTTTCAATATACAACACACAAACAAAAGGAAGATTTCAGACATAAATAAAGCTTTCATTTGGCATTATAGACTTGGTCATATTAATGAAACAAGACTAACCAAGATACATAAAGATGAATATTTAAACTCTTTTGAATATAAATCTTATGCGACTTGCCAGTCTTGTATCAAAGGTAAAATGACCAAAACCCCATTTAGTGGACACGGAGAGAGAGCTACTGAACTCTTAGGCCTCATACATAGTGATGTATGAGGACCAATGTCTACACATGCGAGAGGTGGTTTTTCGTACTTCATAACTTTCACTGATGATTTCTCGAGATTCGGGCATGTGTTCTTGTTGAAACATAAGTCCGAAGCCTTCGAAAAATTCAAGGAGTATAAATCTGAAGTAGAAAAACAAAAAAGCTTGAGTATCAAGAAACTTCGATCGGATCGAGGAGGTGAGTATCTAAGCTCAGAGTTTCTAGATTTCCTAAAAGAAAATGGGATTCTCTCTCAGCTCACTCCTTCGTACACAGTACAGCACATCGGTGTGTCAGAACGCAGAAATCGTACCCTATTAGATATGGTACGATCTATGATGAGCGATGCTGAGTTACCAATATCATTATAGGGACACGCATTGGAGACTACGATTTATCTACTGAATAGGGTTCTGACCAAAACCGTGTCTACCACTCCATATGAGATATGGTATGGGAAGAGGTCATCTCTTAAAAGAGTTAAGATATGGGGTTGTCCGGTTTTGTGAAAAAGAAGAATCCGGACAAACTCGAAACATGATCGGTTTTATGTAAATTTTTGGGATATCCAAAATACTCGTATGGATATCTTTTCTACCACAAGGAGGACCGAAGGGTGTTTGTTTCTCAGTATACCACATTTTTAGAAAATGAATTTTTTACAAATAATAATGTTGGCAATGCGGTAGAACTGGAAGAAATTCCAGATACACAAACAATTACCGATGATTTGGTTGAAACTGAGGTTTCAGTAGAACCTAACGAACCTCAGCCACTCCGTAGATCTAGTAGGACTTCTCGTCCACCTGATAGATACTACGGTTTTCTAATTGATAGTGATAGAGAAGATTGCATCATGGATGATGATGATCCTACTAGTTTTCAGCAAGCTTTTACGAGTGGTGACTCAGTGAAGTGGCTGGATGCCATGAGATCCGAAATAGAATCCATGCACACCAAAAAAAGTATGGACTTTGGAGGTTGCACCTTCTGGAGTAAAACCCATAGGGTGCAAATGGATCTTTAAGAGAAAGATCGGTGTGGATGGTCAGGTGGAGACCTATAAAGCTAGGCTGGTCACAAAAGGATTTCGTCAAAGAGCAGGCTTGGACTATGATGAAACCTTTTCACAAGTCGCAATGCTCAAATCCATTCAGATCCTGCTTGCTATAGCTGCTCACTATGACTATGAGATCTGGCAGATGGATGTTAAAACGACATTTCTAAATGGTGATTTAGAAGAATGCGTTTTTATGGATCAGCCAGAAGGCTTCATTGATAGTGGGAGCAGCGGAAAAACATACAGGTTTCTTAAATCCATCTACGGATTAAAGCATGCATCACGGAGCTGGAACATCTTCTTTAATGATACAATCAAAGAGTTTGGTTTTATCAAAAATGTAGATGAACCATGAATTTATAAAAGGATTGTAGAGAGTACTGTTACATTCTTCGTAATGTACGTGGACGACATTCTCTTGATAGGAAATGATTTTCCTATGCTACAATCGGTCAAATTATTCTTATTGCAGGGTTTGTATTTATCCTAAATGGAGGGGCGGTATGTTGGAAGAGTTCCAAGCAAGATACTGTCGCAGACTCCATGATGGAAGCTGAGTATATTGCAACTAATGATGCCGCAAAAGAGGCAGTCTGGATGAGGAAGTTCATTTCTGAACTTCAGGTGGTTCCATCCATTTCTAATCCAATACCTCTGTATTGTGATAACAATGGATTCATGGCTTTGTCAAAGGAGCCGATGTCCTATCAGAAATCCAGACATATCTTGAGGCGATATTGCCTCATCCTGGAGATAGTGGATCACCAGGACATCGAGGTACGGAGAGTAGACAAGAAAGATAACCCAGCAGATCCATTCACCAAGGCCAGCCCTCAAGTCCAGTTTAAGTAATTGTTCGAGCTGTTGGGCATGCGGTAAGACGGCAACTGGTTCTAGTGTAGACAGTGGGTACTTATTGCACCGACTACAGGCCTTAGTGCAAGTGGGAGATTGTTAGATATGTATGTCCTAGAAGCCTGTATTGTATAAGATGCTAGGCATTTATAAGTACAGAAACAATCTTTGCTCGAAATGATAGTATGCTATCTGGTTTATCTTCATCTTAACATGTGATGTGTTGTATTTCATATCTTTATATACATGTTGATGAAGCCCTTAGGATGCCCTTAGGATTATGCTTGACTACCGGGATTATGATGTAAATCATACTAGTAGGGTCTGGGCAGTCTATAAGCATATCCTTTCATTGTTCCTAGTCGAGGGTATATCGAGACAGGGCATCGATATTACCATTGTAGACTAGTGTGTACGTTTCTTGACCCTTGGGGCGATGGTTGATCACACAACCATTGGTGTTTGACATCAAAGATTGTACACAGGTGCTCATTAGAGAATGGGTACACCGAACATGACTCGCCGAGAACTCCTAGATGGTATATATACCTATTATCAGATAGAAGTTTTCTGGTGACACTTGTACAGGTTAGTCTGTAGACCCGAGATCGTCATAGTGTCTTGTGTGATTCCCACTGTGCTTTGATTTCCTCCTTACCGCGGCTCTACTGAGTCGTGCAAACAGGTGGATTTTGGGTACAGTCCCGAATCGAATGGAGGCAGTGAGTGATAGGAGGGGTTTCGTCTCTTCCGGTATAGGGAGTTGATGTCGCGCTATGCTTGATCGGCCATAACAGCAAATCCCTAGTGAGGGTTCTCGGGATTTACTGATAAGAGTTATCAGTAGTTTCTCGAACCGTTATGGGCCGTAAATCAGCATGACTTATAAAGTTACTGGGGTCTGACATTTACCACACTTAGACTTTATATGCGACATATCAGACGAAGATACCGGACTGTACGGTAAGTGTTGCTAACAGGCTCGTTAGGGTTGGGATGAGTTCGCTCGTGGGCCACCTCTTTTTCGTCATGTACCTGGGTAGCCGTTACGCACAGCTAGTGCCGCTGACGTACTTGTAGTTAAACCCACTTCCAGGGTACTGTCAAGTCTTTAGAGTCCCACACAGAGAGTTCCCTAGTTCAGGCGAAAGATGTAGAGGCCGTAAGTTGTTACGGCAGGGTTTCGATCATGTTCGTGTAATAGTTAAATGAATAATGATCGAAATGTTAATACCGGTAGGCTTTGGTTTAAGCCGCATGCCGGTATTATATTATTGGATTATTAGTATTCGTATTTTTCGGAATTCGGATACGGGTATATTTTTACAGTATACGGTGGAGGGGTATTATTGTAATTGTTACAACAATACCTTTTAGAAGGAGACACCACATAAATGGATTTTTATTTTGTGAAAATAAATAAATGAGGTGGCATTTGGAAAAGTTTAAGCATAGATGATGGAATGGCTGGTTTAATTATTTATTCATTTGGAGTTACTATTGAAGCATGGTGCTAATTTTTTATTGTATGCTTCAATTATTTCATTTTGAGCCATATTATTTTTCCATGCTTGAACTTTTCATTATCACTTTAACATTCTCTCTCATCATTCTCTCCTTCTTCCTCCTCTTCGCTTTAACCTCACATGAGTTGTGAATCAAAAGCTTAGAGCAAAAATCATAATCCAATACTTAATCTTTACATCATCTTAGTGATCACTTCTAGCAAACTTGATCTCTAAGTTGAACTCTTGTGAAGAGGTTGTAGCTTGTTCGATAGCTCTCTTGTGGATCGTCTTGGATCTTGAGGTGGCCGGAGTTCGAGCTCATTGCAACCACAAGGAGCCTAGGAGTCACATTCAAGTGAAGACCCGAAGGACCGGTTATATTAGGTATAAATACTATCATAGTAGATTGGATCTCTTGATGGTTTTTCCTAGTTAAGGTTTAAGCACTAATCTTAGGTTATGTGGGTGTTGCATGCAAGAAAATTATTGTTTATCGCTTCCGCCTCCTCACAAGTGTTGTGAGGGTGTGCAACATCCACTAACACAAACAACTCAAAGCATCACTTTTGAAAACTGTTTTTTTTCGACAGTTTTTCGGCGATAAAAACGGCGGAATTCTAACATCGTTACAAGCTATCTTGGGTTTATGAGAGGGTCAGATACCACTTTAAGTTGATGTCGTACACCCCACGTGATCGCGAGGAGGCGGAATTTGCAAAAAATGATTTTTACGAGCTTCGCAACACCTACTAGAACCAAGATCGTTCATAAACCCTACCTAGCAAACTACTTGAGGTTTTACTACTCGGATACGAAGTTATACCTCATGATACTTGTCCTTAGGGTCTTCATTGCTATCCTCCACATCTACGTAGGCTCTAAGGATTGATCCGGATCGTAGCTTCTTCAACGGCCTCCTTGAGTCAAAGACGATCCACCCGAGTGTCTATAGTCCGAGCTTCACCTCAAAACCGAGGTATCTAGGACAACAAGCTTGCTAATCTTGATGTCCTAGGTGATGTAGAGTATGAAGATGGATTTATTTGTCTCTTGAAACTTTAGGATTCTTAACACATGAGAGCTTTTAGGGTTTGTAGTGAGGAAGAAGAAGAGAGCTAGCATGAGAGCTTATATGAGGAAAGAGAAAGTGTTTTGATAAAAGATAATTGTGAATGATAATGAGATGGCTCCCTTGACATGACCACTAGCATGGGATGAAAAATATCTTAACAAAATATCTAGCCCACAAAATATCTCACAAAAATAACTAAGTCAAATAGTCAACTCAAGTCAAGTGGTCAAGCCAAGTCAAAAGGTCAAACAAAGTCAAGTAGTCAAAACTAGTAGCCATGTCTCAATTATCATTACCAAATACTTTCCTCCACCTCATAATTGTTTTAATCAAGTAAATGGTCAAAACCCTAATGAGGTGTCTCCTTCTGTGCTCCTCTCATCCGTATATACATATCCGCATTCGTGTTCCGAGAAACACGAATACAAAGAGACGAAACTGATCCATCAATATAATACTAGGATCTGGCTTAAACCAAAGCCCACTAGTATTATCCGCCCGAACATCATACGCGCACAAGTGTACGTAAGTGATCGAAGCCCTACTGTAAAACCATACGGCCTCTACACCTTTCGTCCAGTGCAGGGAAACTCTCTGTGTGGGACTCTAAAGACTCGACACTACGCTGGTAGTGGGTTTAACCACAGGCCGCAAGCGGTACTAGCTATACATAACGGTCCCCAAGTAGATGTCGATAAGAAGGCCGATGTGGAAAACCCATCCGAACTCCTACTGAGCCTGAATGTGACAATCTCCGTACAGTCCGGTCTATTCGTCTAAGAGTATCGTATATCGGGCCTAGGGGCGGTAAACGTCTGACCCCTAATAGCGGTATAAGTCGTGTCCGAGTGTAGCCCAGAACACCTTGAGAAACTACTGGAATACTTTCCAGTAAATCTCACTTGCCCTGGCCAGGGACTTTGTTTAATAGCTCTCTAAACACAGCGTGATTCAACCCCTAATACCTGGAAAGACGAATCTTTTCTAACCACCACTGTCTCCAAGTGCTTCGGGAATGCACCCAACCACTACCTGTTTGCACGACTCCTTTGAGCCGTGGTAGGGTAGTAATCAAAGTACAGTGGGAACACACTCGAGGCGGAGTAGCAGTGTCAAGTCGACAGACTAAGCTGTGCTCATGTCACCTGGGAACTACTACCTGATGATAGGTATAATACCCACCAGCAGTTCCCGATGAGTCCTGTCCGGTGTACTCATAACCTAATGAGCACATGCATACTATCTCCAGTACGACGTACTAATGGCCGTGGGACAGATCATCTCCCTTGTCGGGATGAGAAGCGTATACACTAGTCTACTCTGGAGTATCGATGCCCCGTCTCGATAATCCTACGACTAGGGACCTGTATAAGGATGTGCTTATAGATTACCTAGCCCCTACTAGTGTGACTGCCATCACAACGCTGGTAATCAAGCAAAGATCCTAAGGTCTCTACTAATATGTATAAGGGATATGCGAAAAGAAACACATGCACATATTGAAGTAGAAACAAACCAAGTAGCATACTACCATTTTGAGCAAGACTGTCAATACAACTGTGAATATCCCAAGCTTCCATTAAGTAATATACAAACCAGTATGATATAATAATGTCCTCTAGGGCATATACACTAATAGGTGATTCGTCAGATTTGATGTGCCAACGCAGGCTCAGTTGAGTTGAAGATTTCCAGTATGGAGAATCTTACTCAGATCTAGAGTAGGTCGATCCAGAGATGACGTTGTTCGTTGGATGCTCCGATAGGAGATCAGTAAGTTGACCAGTTTCAGATAGAAGGACCTCACCCAGATGCGTTGTGAGTTGATCGAGAGCGGATGAATAAAGTATATTCCTCCGATGGTTAGGACTAGTTCCCGAGAACGTTTTCGGCTTGGTATCTTCTACAGAGTGATGAAGATACCGAGTTCGTAATTTCGAGTCCGTGTGAGAGACTCCGGATTGACTGTAGCCGAGAACAATTAGTGTATGCAGATAGCATGACATGACTTCGAAGTAGACGATAATAAAGACGAGTGGAACAAGAGATTCGCGCGAGATGTTAACGAGTTGTTGTTACTCCCCGTTGAGATAAGAGATTGGATATGTATACAGAGGCATGGGGATATGGCCAGTTTCGAAGAAATGTTGTGCTAAGAACGCAGATGTCCAGAAAACGAGAAAAGATTATGTTAGAGTACCAGCCTCCATATAGTTCGGCATAAGTGAGATTGGAAGGGACCTTGAGAAGGTTCCTTCCAGGACACTGCTGCGATAAGATTTTCACCGAGGATCAGTTGTGTCACGTGTGTTCGGAGGGCCAGAGGCCGACGCCAGTGACGTGCTTCTTTACGAGTGGTCATGCTAATTGGCCGAGAGATAACCAGAGGAGTGTCTGAGCGGAATTGTTTCCGTTAGTACACCAGACCGGGCCGACGAGCCGATGGATTGCGAGATTGGTAATCCACAGAGAAATGAGGACCCAGAGACAGAGGACGCTAGACCGTGAGCAGGAGGCAAGCGGATGTTCTTGCTCTACCAGTTTTGGGCGCACCGACATTTTTCGACATTGTAGGAGGTGTACCTCAATGTCATTTGTTGCGATTTGCGTTTGTGATCCGAGCATCATTCTTATATCGCTTGGATTTGAGTTTTGATGATTGAGATTCATGATATTATTTTCGTGCACCATGGCTGCATCTGCTGGGTATTTACATTTTGTGCATAGTTATTGCACTTGATATATGTTTTATACACCGTTGTGTTGGTTTGTGATTTGTGCATATTTATTGCACTTGATATCGGTTTTGTGCCTTGGCTGCACGTTTTTATGATTTCGTGGATTTCATAAGGTTAATTTGATTTTGTGTATGCGATATGCACTCGATTTGATTTATGCACTCGGTATAGCTTACATGTGCTTGCAGTGCATTGATACGTGTTTTGTGCACGCAGTTGCACACGTTTATGATTTTATACACCTGGGTACACTCGGTGTTGTTTTTGTGAGCATTTGAGATATGGATTTGTATTTCGTGCATTGGATGCATCGGATTGGTATTTCGCGCATTGGTTGCACTAGATTTATACTCCGTATATTGCTTGCACCCGATTTATGTCTTTGAGCATTTCTTTCACCAGATTTATGTTTTTGTGAGCGTTTGCACTTGACGTTCGTTTTCGTGCATGCTAATGCACTAGAGGCTTTATACGGACCTGAGGTGCTTGGGTTGGATTTTTGCGCATATTAGGCGTTTGGTATTGGATTTTGTGCGCACCGGATGCACTTAATTTAGATTTTATTCGTGCATGTCGGATGCACTTGATTGAGATTTTATTCGTGCACGTTGGATGCACTTGATTTAGATTTCGTTCGTGCATGACGGATGCACTTGATTTGGATTTTCGCGCATGTTGGGCGCATGATATGAGATGTGATTTTGTGCACACTTGATGCACTCGATTTGGATTTTCATTCATGCATGTTAGTTGCACTGGATTGAGGTTTTCGTACACTATAGATGCACTAGATGTTGTTGTCATGCACACCAGTTGCATTTGATATATGCTTTCGTGCACACCCGTTGCACTTAGTTTTGCTTTTATGAATATCGTAGCACTTGTATTAGATTTGATTTCCGTGCGCACCAGACGTACGTGATGTTGGATACGCCTTTTGAGGCTGATTTTACTCTTGAACACTCTGTTTTCATGATGGGCACTCTATTACGTAGTAGCTGAACAGGACTGATCTGAGGACAGTACCTAAATACTTTGCATACAAAAAATGTTTACTAAGAGGTTTTCAAAAAGGAGCTATAGTCTCGCTATTTGCTAAGTGTCCGCGAGCGACACGAACGTTTACAAAGGAAAACCTTTTGGGATATTTAAAAGGGGAAGAACGTATATTTGACCAAAACATATATAAACGTATATTTATTACTTTACAAATGAGTGTCCGTCTTTTGTGCCATGAGTTACGCATCACACGGCGATTCAGAAAAGATTTTGCAAGTGTTTTATTCAGTTTTAGGAGATTTTTCCAAGGATGCGTACTATATACGTATTACAGTATTTGACTAGTGTATATTGGATTTCAGTAGTGGATTTCAAGATTTGTATCTCCATTATAACTCCAGTGATTGCGTTACGCTTGACGGAGTTCGATTTTGAGTTTCATACTCGTTTTCAGGCGCACACGATGCGCTGTGGTATTTCTGTATCTTCTGTGATTTCGGAGCCCCGTGATTTGAGCTGATTATCGAAATGTTTTAGTATTTGGGGGTTTAAATTTAAATTCGGGGACTGAATTTATTTAAGAGGGGAATATTGTAACATTTCAAAAATATAAAATATTATTTTTGTAATTTAATATTAAAATAATATATTTCACGAAAACTACCCGATTTGCGAATTTGGGGTTTTCGTAAAATGGTATAACTATATACCAATATTTGTGAAATAATTGGAGATTAAAATTATTTATTCATTTAAATATATATTTATCGGATTTGGCATTTTTATAATTAATTATATGCAGTTTAAATAAAAATTGATTAGTGCACTACTAATCGCGATTAAGCCAAATCCGTGTTTCTACATTTTTCCATAGTTAGTGCACCATGACATGTTGCATTTTTGTTGCATGTTGTTTCTTTTGTATTTATTGATATTTGGCTTTAAAAGAAAAGGAGAAAAGGAAATAGAAAAGAAAAGTCAATAGCATGTGATGTGAGAGAGAGAGAGAGAGAGGCATGGGCTTGTGAGAGGGTGAGAATAAGAGAGAGGGAGGGAGGGAGGGCTGCCCCTTCATTTGTTTTCTTCAACCTCATCATCCTCTTGCTTCTTCCACCTTCACCTCCATGTATCATCTAAATTCGTTCATGTCACGACCCGAAAGTACGGAACATGACCGACACTTAGGCCACAAACGTCTTAAGGAGTACGTGCTCTAAGTAAGCCGAGCTCAAAAATCCAAACCAAGAAAAGTAGTGGAGCGAAGGAAAAACCATATGTAAATCAACCAGTTTGCAACATAATATACAACGCCTAAAAGCGAGGATCACAACAGAAAAGGGAACTCAACAGCTTGAAACCCAGAGATATATAACGTGCGACTCTAAGGTCGAAAGAATAAACACCACTGGTCTCTATCTTAAATAAATACAGGTTTGGTTGATGGAACTTCTAGATACAACTGAAATATAATATACAATGTATAATGATGGGTACGATACAAATAATCCACCTACTAGCAAGTCACCTGAAGAAGCCGTGCCCGCAAAGCCGTAATATAACCCGTACAGCAACACCTGCAAGAAACTGGGGCACAACGGGGGTGAGTTGCCAACTCGTGAATAGAAAAACATCTACGAACAGAAAATCGCATGTATGACGCAATCCTTGGTCATACGATCATAATATATATTCCTCAAATATATATCCAGCATTCTATAACAATGACTAGGGTAACTATCTAACCCAAATGTAATCCCATGTGCCCATGTCAGTGTCAGTGCCTCAGGTAGCAATGTATCATATGAATGATGTAAGAATGCATGAAAAGTATGATCAATGTAATCAAAGTCTGTATGTGATCAATGTCCGTATATAGGTGGATCCCGTCCACGTGACACCCAATGACAATAAGCATCATGCATGTAAATATGAGGATATAGTCAAAATCATGGAAAACATCATGAACCCTGTGCCCAGCATCGGCACAAAACAAAGCCTCAATCTCAATATCAGAATGTCTCTGATAAGTCTCACTATCTAGGGCGCCGTCAATCCAGACCGGCCCCTACCATCAATCTCAAGACCACGACGGTATCCTCCGGATATCCGACGAGTCGGGTAAAATCACCGGTCGGTAGTGCTCCTCTGCCAGGCTCAACGCCATCTCCTACGATCTTCTTGCCCCGAGGTACCGCACCGGGCCCACTATGTATCCGCAATCGGCCTCATCCGCCTCCTCGAATCGGGTTTCACATGTCGCTCTCAGCACCGAGAAAAACATGGTGGACGCACTGAAATATCATATCAGGGGTAACCGGGTTTTTACAACAATTACATAATCTATTTGAAATACCAACGGTTCCCAAATCCAGAAATATCATAGAACAACATATCTCAATGCGCATAATCAGAAAACATGATGTATGTGACATATCAATGAAGTGCAAGTATAACAGGATATCATGCAACATGGAATAATAGTATGCACATACAAGGGTCATATCCTGCAGCAATAATACTACTGTGTAGTGACATGGCAATTACCGATGAAGATGTGTGTGAACTGGCAAGTAAGTGTACGTGGTACATACGCATCATCGGTAATGGTGCTGGTGTCCTAACAGCATGATATCAACAATAGAATATGAATCACAATAAGTATGCGATGCAGAGCAACAATAATAAAGTGCGGGAGCTGAATACCAACACAATGATAGCTAAACTGCATCTAATGTCATAAGAGTCATATAGCTACACCACTATAAGGCTGAGCTAAAGCTAACAGTAGGTAAGGGAAACCGCCTAACCTCTGAGTCGATACATATAAATATATATAGTCGGTGATCCCGCCTCAATAATATCACATCCGATACCATATCTCTATAATCGGTTATTCCCAAGTCAAGAGTGCGGATCAAACATCACTTTACAGCTCGTACGTAAATCCGTCGTACGGCATCCCAAATCTGGGTACGGGTCAATATCACATTCGTCATATCATTCATCTGGTATTCTCTATATCAAATATCATAATCTGGGTACTGACCTACGTCTAGTACAAGGCAAACATCATCACTATAATTATGATCTGACTACTGATCGACAGCCTCGTATAAATCGATATCATCATCACATATCATCACAAGGAGTAAACATCGCCGAATGCGGCCTATCATACTAATCTTGTCATATCATATCATGTCACATCTCGTAACGTAATCACATGTCGACCATTTTATAGATATATATCACTATTCCTATGGCATTATCATCCCAAAATCTGCTAAAGCATCAAGACATATCTCAAATATGAATTTTACCATATCACCGATATCATAACCTCGGATCAAATATCATCGACTCATCTCAAACCCAAGTATCATCCTCAAATCCGTATGTGAACACATAGTCCCATACCCATGTGACCACATAACTATATAGAATCCTATAACCACATATGAAATAAGGATATATGCAAGCTTGTATGTGTGTATATGTATGTGTAGTGCACCCACTACCTAGGAGTTCGTAACCTTTCACCAATCCAACACACCAATATCCATCTTAACATCAATAATTAATCCCAAACAACATATATTAATTGTTAGTATGTATACACATCCGTATACATCACTACGAACTGCGGGGGTGCTATACGCCATCCACCCGACTTCTCCCCATAGATATAAATCTACTCACCTTTCTTTATGCGTGCTGGTGCCGATGTCGCCATTTGCATCTCCAACGCTTGACGCAACGTAGGGTACTTACAAGGATATCACAAGCTAAAACACATGAAAACCATGTCGGAAACCAAAATGGTGCACGCTACGTCTATAAGTAAAAACCTATAGCCTTGCGTGCAAACACGGCCAATGTCCCTCTGCCGTTGGCATTCAAACGCCACCCGACAGAAACGAATCATCGAATACCAAAATCCATACGAAAACAAGTCGCAAACCATGCGCCAACTCAAGAAAATCAACCCAGATTCTATCATGGTTGTAACCAGACAAAACTAGACATACCCAGGGTCAAGTTTTCAGGTAAAAGAGCCGTCCACGGAAAACGAGGGGGTTTCCTACAGCTCTGGCCGCAAATTGCGGCCAGATGGAATATATTTGCGGCCGAGACAAAGAGGTGGGGGCTAGAGTTTTGTGGGATGGTTCCAGGGTGCCTGCACAGCTTACTTCCAAGTCAATTTTATTTTAGGATTCCCGGGTGAAAGCAGATCTCAGAAAGGTCAATAAGTCGACAAAATTGCTAAAATACGCCAGTCGAAACTTTCAGGTAACTTACTGGAAATCTGGGGTATTCTGGGGTTAACTGGTCTCAAACACACCTAATAAGGTTATACCAACTATCACAACCATCTCTTGGCCAAACCTCACTCAAATTTATCTAAACTAGCACTAATCTATATAATAACACTAAGTTTCAGTTAAATAACCATGATCAAGCAAGAAAGGAATTGGGTTGCAAGATTATACCTCAAGGGGGGTCCTAGAGTGAAGGAGAAGGGAAGGAGGAGGAAGAAGGGCTATTGGTGGACTGCTGAGCTGCTTCTACAGCTCCTGTAGTTGTTGTTGCAGCTGTTGCTGAAGCTGCTCAGGCTGCTACTGCTGCTTGCAATATTTTCTTTCTTTTGTTGTTGTTGCTGTAGTGGTTGTGGCTGTTGTTGCAGCAGCTACAGCTGTTGTTGTTGTTGTTGTTGTGTTTGCTTTGGTGAAGTGGAGAAGTGATGTTGTAGTGTTTGATGAGGGTGTGGGTTGTAGTATATGATGTTACTGTTGTTGCTGATGCAATGGGGCTGAAATGTGCTGATGGCTGAAGTGTTGATATTGGCTGATGGTATTGTTGCAGCTGAAATTAGGGGCTGGGGTGGCTGCTGATGTGTTGATATGGGGGCTGAAGTGTTGATATGAGTGTGTAGGTGTTGGGCTATGGTGTTAGGGGCTGGTGTAGGGTTGGCTGATGTATTGTTTCAGCTGCTGATGTTGGCTGAAGTTGGAATGTTTGGGCTGATGTGTGAGAGGGTGTGAAAGAGCACAAGGGACTATGGAGTGGGATGGATCATGGCACACCCTAGCCACCTCTCTCTCTCTCTCACTCCTACACAAGGTCAACTCTAACCCTAATCACCTTTAACAAGCTAACAACCCTTAAATAACCCCACTAACCCAACCAATTGGTTCAAGCCACCATGGTCATCTAAGCATGGTAACCCTAGACTTCACCCAAGGTCACCTTTAACATGCATAAGTGTGTACAGTCCAGATAAAATTCCAATAAAATATTCATAAAACCAGATAAAATATTTAAAAGCCATTTTGGTAAACTTTTTACCAAAAAACCCCTCATTAACACACAATTACCACAAGATAACATATTTTAGAACTTCCACCACTTTTTGTCCAGAATTTTCCCAAAAATAATATTTTATTTTTTTTGAAATGTTACAGTCTTCCCCCCTTAAAGAAATTCGGTCCCCGAATTTTAAATTTAAACCCCCAAATTCTAAAACATTTCAAAAAAATGTCCAAGTCAACGGGGCTCCGAAACCATCAATACATAAAACGTATAGTAGCGCAATACATGCGCACGGGTAACGAGCAGATAACTCGAAATCAAACTCCGTCAAGCATCTTGCAATCATCGGAGTCAAGGTGAAAACAAAAATGCCAAATCCAAGGCAAAACCGATATGCTAGAAATCGGAACTATACATGTAACTATATGAAGGAAATGCATGCCAAAATTTTTGTCGATGTACAATGCGCATAACACTGCACAGTGGCGGACGTCTCTATAAGAAAATAGCCATATACGTATATACCTTTTGTTAATATGCACGATCCGCCGTTTTTGAAAACAATTTAGAAGGGTTTCCTCGTTTCCAACGTTCGTGTCGTATCGGACACGTATGCAAATAATGAGACTATAGCTCGCTTTTGGAAATCCCTTTGAAATCTATCAATGCATGCAAAATACACTCAGGTACTGTCATTTGACTAGTCCCGCTCAGTATGAAAACAATGATGAAACCTCACAAAAATGTACTGCTCCATAGAAACTAATTCAAGAGTGCATATGAAAACCATGTGCGTCTGGTGCGCACGGAAATCAAAATCCATACCTGTGCCAAGAAGGTCCACAGAAACACCATCAAGGTGCAACGGTTGTGCATGCAACATCTGTCATGGGCCAAGTGTGTGCCTGACAGCAAAAACAGGTGCATCTGATATGCACGAAGAATCTCGATTTAGTGCATCTGGTGTGCACCAAATCACATCTCATAACATGCGCCCAACATGCGCTAAAAATCCAAATCTGGCGCATCCATCATGCACGAAATCATGAAATCCAACATCAAGCGCCGAACATACGCAAAATCCAATCAGGTGCATAAGGTGCACAAAACAAATATCGAGCATCACCCTCGAAATCGAAGTCCAGTTGTTATGCCCCACCTCCAATACAGAGAGTATTGTCTGCTCTGGCCGAAGCTGCACGGTTTTGTCCTTCGGAGCGAACCGGACCCGACCAGGGGCCACTTCCCAGGAGGTCACCCATCCCAGGACTTCCCTGGCCCGAGCACGCTTAACTACGGAGTTCTCAAACTCCTGTAGTGCCAGTTCACTTAAAAGGCGCCTCTGTATTGAAGAGTGGTATCATTCCATTTATAGTACAGATCTGCCCTCTTTCGGAATGTATTCCGAAGAGTCGCCATTGTTCTACAGTGGGTCCCACGGACTCAAGAGCTGGCCCCCACGGATTCAAGAGGTCGCCCCCACCCACTTAACACGACACTTGGCGTGGCACTTTGTTTCGTGTGGCACTTTGCTCCGTGAGCAAGAACCGGGTTCCGACATTCTTGTCACGACCCGAAATTGGCCCGTGACGGCCCTAATACTACGCAACGCCTAAAGACGTAACGCAGTAAAAGAAAGCCAAAACCCAGAAATCTAAACCAAGAAAATACGGAAAAAGATAATATAAGTTTTTGAAACATTTGAAATCGCAACCCAAATTCTTTAAAAGTCCTACTTTCTTTCTTTAAAATTTTGGCAACACCCCCTTTTTGTAAAAACTAGCCAAGATGAATACAACACAAATATACGATGCCGTAGCGAAGAAATAAAGACAATGGAGAGAAAGCTGTATATAAAAGATAACAAATCCACAAATAATATACAATATCGTCCTCACCAAGTCTCTAGGTCAACAACATGATAGTAGATGGAGAGTACAAATACAACGAAGGTACAATACAAATACAGATAACCACGAAAACCCACCTAAGAAAAATAGTACTGTGAGCTGATACGGTATCTGTAGCAAAAGATGATAGATGAATATTGAATAGCCTTCCTCGACTACTCTTGGGAACAACCTGAAACACCTGTGGCACAACGGGGGTGAGTTTCCAACTCGTGAATAGTAGATAACATATGCAGGCAATCGCAAGAATGTACGTACAGCATGAATCTAAGATATGCGATTACAGTAATAATGAAATGATAATAGTATGCAATAACTATGCAATAGGGATATGAGAAAGTAGATATGCAGCAATCATAAGGGTACACTAACAGGTACTACCAATATACGAAACCGTGCATAAGTGAATAGGTATGAGGTATGGAGTGAAATATGTCATTCCCACGGAAACCTGACATCGTGGTAGGGTCACAATCTATTAAGACATTCAAATCCCAATTTCTCAAATCAGCCCCTACATTGGGCTCTCACATCATATAAGTCTCGCATCTCCTCAATGTACAATATCGAGTAATCTCCTATATCCTAAATGTACAAATCAGTAATCGCATAGGTATGTCAAATATCCAATCTCAATGAATCACCTAATATCCCAAGTCAAATCTCAAGTAAGAATCTAACATCCTAAAGGTATATATATACAGAAATAAATATGATGGGGGCAATACACATATATCAGCGCCCCATTCCACTAATATTGGTGTAAGGGTATATATAACAACGGCTAAATCCCGTGTTATATATACAAAGGTGTTAAAGAAATATCATGAAAACCATGTGCCAAGCATCGATACAGAATTCCTGATCACGTATCATACGCTATCCCGAAAGCATGAGTGCCTAGCTCTGACCCTCGCCTTTCGACGTATGCATACGTACATGACTCCCAACGGTGTCTCCGTGATCCCCCGCCGAGTCATGGGTACTGTCACCGGTAGTTACTCGCCCGCATCCAGGCTCAATCGGCAAAGCCCATCGATCTTCTTGCCGAGGGGAACCATACCGGGCCCCACCATGTACCCTCATACGGCAACCACACCTCGTATGGAGTATACAATCAGAACCGATAAATCTCATGGTGGCTGCGCGAATATCATATCAAGGAAACCGGGTTTTTCAATGCATGCATAATTTCATGAACTCCCGCAGTTCCCAAATCCAGAAATCATCATGTGAAATCAAAATAACAATGCGCAAATCCAGGAATACATATATGCGATATATCTGAAATGCGAGTATATAAATGAAAATATGTAGCTGAAACCAGATGTATGTGAAATCAATAAGGTACAGCTAAGTATAGGTGTCTACCTATAAGTAAAAGATGTCGTATACCCCCTGGGTATAAGTAGAATATGAAGGATACCCCCCTGGGTATAAGTAAAATATGTGCAAGGTATACCTGTAGCTGTATCGCATGGTGTAGATGTACCTATCACTAAGGGTAAGATACACTATAGGTATACCGATAAGCTAGATGTCATGTATGATAAGCAATATAGTATCAATAAGGGGTTGTGTGTGACATGGCAATTATTGACGGTGTGTGTGTAGCATACAATCCGTACTCGTGCAACATGAACCGTCAATAATACGTGCAGTGTCCTACGGCTGCTAGTCACAGTACAACTATATCAAGGAAATAAGATAAAGGCGCAATTCTAACAATGACGTAGAATATGCGACAGGTATTTGAATTCTAGCCCAGACGCATAACGCCATGCGGGCGATTCCCCTGTAGATGTTAAATCTACTCACCTACACTCCACGCTAGGTGAATCCTACCATCTGCTCCCCCCTGTAGCTTTGTCCGTAGTCCCTGCCTGCAAACCTGCAAATAAGACATGGAAATCATATATAAGCCAAATATTCCGCAAAACGCGATATCGAACCAAAACGAGAAACTCGCGTCGCGAACTAAACGCGCGTGTGCACGATACGCTGAATCGTATGTATACGCGTCTAAAACCATCGCGATACGCGGCGATACGCTGGATCACAGAACCCACTCACGTATCGCGCGTATCGCGTAAACACAACGGACATGAAAAACGGTATATTGTCCCAGATTTTCCTACAGGCCAAATCTTACAAAACTAGACATGCCAAAGCACTAGAAAACACTGCAGACAACCCTAGCCAAGACCCCAACACCCCTGCCCCCTACTTGGCCGCAAATTGCGGCCAAACACAATAAATCTGTGGCCCAAGGTAAGAGTTAGGGGCTCGCACTAGTAAAATAGGGGGTTGCCACTACGGATGAAAATATCCGTAGGGGCAGATTTTACTTGGACCTACGGATTAATACGTAGGGCTAAAAGGTTGCCCCTACGGGCACAGACGTCCAAGAATAAAAATATTAATTCTTAATTTGGTGTTTGCCCCTACGGAGCAGCAAACAAAGGACCTACGGGTATATCCGTAGGGGCAAGTAAATATCTATTTAACAAAACCCCAGATCGATCGCCTACGCTTACTTTCTCTCTCTCTCTCAATCGCGCGCAAGAAAAAACCCCAAATCGCCTCCGTCGTCGCCACCATCGCCTCCGTCGTCGCCACCGCCGGTTTCGTCGCCACCGTCGTCGCCAGCGCCTGTTTCGTCGCCAGCGCCTGTTTCGTCGCCACCGTCGTCGACACCGTCGTCGCCACCGCCGGTTTCGTCGCCAAATCGCCACCGTCGTCGCTCCAGCCTACCAGCAGCCGTTCAGGTATAAATCTCGAGGTAAATTAAATCATTTTTGGATTATTTTGGGCTTAGGGTTCATGGCTGGGTCTGGGTTGCACGCGCGAGAGTTGGGGTTGGGCAGGGGTCGCGGTGGCGGTCGGGGTCGGGGTCGGGGTAGGGTTAGGGTTGGGGTTCGGCTGCTACTGGGGTGGGGCTGGGGTTAGGGTTACGGTGGGGCTGGGGTTAGGGTTACGGTAGTGGGGCTGGGGTTAGGGTTACGGTGGGGCTGGTTGAATGGCTCTTCTGATTAGTTGACAAATACAATGTTAATCATAATTTACTCGACACAGATGGTAGAAAATCAGAAAAAGATCAAGAAAAAAATAATCGATTTTGATTTTAACATGCAGGGTGTTGATGCAAGATGTAATATCTAGTAGCAGATGCTAGGTATATAGACTAAAGAATAGTTGTAAATGAAACGCTAGCAAGAAAATCCTATAATTATACGTACACATCGCTTGACTCATGATGCCTGAAGCTATTTCTTTTGGGGGATAAAACTAGTTATATTCCTGCATTGCCTAGAAATAGCTGTGAGTTGGTTAAAACTTTTCAAACACAACCCCCCACCCCCCAAAATAAAGAAAGAAAGAAAGGACAAGGAAAAAAAAAGAATAGCAACAAGCAATACAAGCTAGCAACCGTAAATAACTGCTGAGATTATGTCTACCTTGGCAATTTGAACAATGATGGTCTTGTCTGGATTGTTAAGATCCACTTTATGGGGGTGAGGAACACATTTTGCAACTGTATTTATGATTTTCATTCTGTCAAGTGTTGAAATAAAAATCAACACTTGACAATCAATCCAAGATGCTCAATAACTTGCTTCAAAACCATAATCTAATCTTGATGATGCTCAATATTAGCGATTTCCATGATCACGACACGTGGCAGATGACGTGTCTCATAACGCTTTATGATATCAGTATCCTATATTTGTAGTTTTAATTATTGATTGTTATAGATGTATACCATTGCAATAATAGTTTTTGGTTGATGAATGCTATTGCAATGTAGGATGATCAGTTCTATCAATCTTGATCTCAATGGTTTAAAATCATGTTACACATACAACACGAATGCACAACAAACGCATAATTAGAGAGCGACTCGAGATATTCAGGTTAAAACCAATATATGATACTCGATGATAATATGAAACCTTCAAATTCCCATCGATACCCATATATGAAACTAAAAGCGCCACTTAGTCCCCATCTATCGGTTAACATACGTGCGATGCTCGTCGTGACCTAGAACTATACGAAGGTTGTTAAATATCGGACAGTATAGCTCGATACAAACAACCGTCGTATAGTCTACGCGACGAGAAAATTCAATCGTATGGTAACCCATAGATTTGTCCCGTGTGGACAAGTTAAGAATGTATAAAGCAAACGCCTTCATTCACTTGTGTTTTCATCCGTTTCGAGATATTTCGTCGGTATCTTTCCGCTGGTTCTCCGTGTACAAAGATAGATTAGATGTTCATTTCAACGTTGTTTCACAGCTTTGAAATGACTATCTATTCTATTACAGTGTACTCGGAGAACAGCGGGGAGGTGCTGCCGAAATTTACTCGAAACGGTTGAAAGCACAAGTGATGGGCGTTCGCTCTATACATTCTTAATGGGATAGAAGCCTACCCCCGACAGCCGGAACACATACATACAAACGCATAATCAGAGAGCGATTCGAGATGTTCGGGTTAAAACCAATATATGATAATATGAAACCTTCATATTCCCATCGATACCCATATATGAAACTAAAAGCGCCACTTAGTCCCCGTCTATCGGTCAACATAACGTGCGATAATTTATTCTTTTCAACGACAAACGCACACACAAAGCATATACACGGATTTTCTCCTTTGTCAGTAACTATCCCGTTCTTATATTTCTCAATATAGTCAGCATAACCTACAATTTATATGTTATTCAGTCTAACATGGCCCATGAGTACGTCAGAGTTAAGGACTGGATGTATGTGGATTGGAAACAACGTATGCAACCTAAGTTTATCGCAGGAGTTGTTGCTTTCCTTGAATTTGCACGAGCACATAATAAGATCATAATAGAGAAGATTCTTTGTCCGTGCGATAGATGTGGCAATAAGTACTGGCAGAAGGTAGAATTGGCAGAGCTTCATATTGTAAAACATGGGTTTACTAGACTTTATTCAACTTTGAAATATCACGGGGAAGGAGAAGAATGCAGTCTTGCGGTAGAAGAAGAAGGAGAACACGATATTGCGGCAGGAGAAGAAGAAGAATTCAGTAATACGGCAGGATACGGAAATTTATTTCCATCAGAAGAAATGGAGGATATGGTAGAGGCTGCCCTAGGTGAATCTATTCGTACCGAAGATGACATTCCTTCCGGTCAAGGACCGCGTGCGGATAAATATGAAAATTTCATGAATGATGCTAGGAAACCAATTTATGAGAATGCGAAGTATTCCACCCTCTCATGGTTCGTCCAACTTTTCCAAATTAAGTGCCTAAATGGATGGAGCAACAAGTTATTCACAATGCTTCTTTCGTTCTTGAAAGATTCTATGCCTCCGGGAAATAATGTGCCCGAAAGCTGGTACGAAGCCCAGAAAATGATGTCTGATTTGGGTCTAAAGTGCGAGAAGATTCAAGCATGTCCTAAAAATTGCGTGTTGTACCGGAAAGAGAATTCAGATTTGAAAGAGTGTCCAACATGTGGAGAGGCCAGGTATAAGCCGAAAGATTCTGATAAGAAGCCTGATATACCTGTGAAGATAACACGATATTTTCCCATAACACAGACGCTACAGAGGCTATTCAGGTGCAAGAAAACAGCCGAGGCAATGATTTGGCATCACCGTGTCCTCCAAGCGAAAATGGAAAAATGAGCCATCCAAGAGATTCACCGGCATGGAAGGATTTCGATAGGAGGCACGCAATATTCAGTAGCGATCCTCGCAATGTCCGGCTCGGACTGGCTGCCGATGGCTTCTGCCCATTCAACTATATGGCTGGAAGTCACAGTACATGGCCCATTGTAATGATAATTTATAATCTGTCGCCTTGGTTGGCTATGGACCAATCATACTTTATGATGCCTCTTCTTAACGACGGACCAAACTCACCGGGGAACAATATCGACGTCTATCTCCGACCTCTGATCGAGGAGCTGAAAACTTTGTTCATTGATGGTGTAGAGACATATGATTCAAACACAAATACAACCTTCATACTGCGAGGCTGCTGACCCCAGTTCTGGACGCTGCACACGGAGGGCACCACGGAGGTTGGGAGAGAGGCCGGGGATTGGGCCCTAGCAGGGCCCATATGAGGTTGGACTCCACCCCGGCGGTTACTTCCTCCGTCTCCAGTGACCGGCATGTCCATCAGGAACTGGATAGCTTGAGGGCCACCGTTCAGGAGTTGAAGGAGATGCTGGTATGTATACTACTTTATAGTAAAATATCATTTCATATTATATACATATCAACATATCCATAATTAGTACGTAGCTTGAGCTTATTTGGTTTTAGACTCAAGTTTGATTAATCATACATACATATGTAATTAAAATAAACAACGCTTTTCCAAACTAGATATCCAAACAGGGTTTCGAAATAACTTAATAATGAAACGAATTCGAATAATACACAGTTCTTACACGCTTCTTACACACGTTATGTCCAGACGCGACAGGGTAGATCGGCCGAGCCTCCATATGCATCTCCTTCGGCTGCGGCTCCGCAAGCCACTACATCGGCTGCGGTTCCGCAGACAGCTCCTGTAGCTCCACCGCCCACTCAGACTCCCGCAGCCGCGGCTCTGCAAGCGACTACCTCGACGGCGGCTGCGCAGACCACATCGCCAGCTCCACATGCCGCTCAGACTCACTTATATGTAGCATTGCAGAGTGTATTGACCGAGGAGCAGGCGCGCGTTATTCTAACGTTATTCGGAGGTGGAGCTGGACCGAACTAGGGTAGCTTTTTGGTTCTTATTTTTTGAAACATGTATTTATATCACATTGTACTACATTTTGAAACGATATTGATATTGGTTTGTATTTATATCATATTCAGTTTTTGGGTTTCTTTTGTATATTATATATATGCGTGAGATGTGATTATGAATACTGCAATATATGATTTGATTGATGTATATAGTATTGTGCACAGGGCGGGAAAAAATTTAGCAGCTCATTTTTATAAAAAAAAATACAGACAATATGTACCTACGGATTAAGCCGTAGGTATATATGTTGTCCCTACGGGCATATCCGTAGGGGCAAACTATCAGGAAACCTGATATTTTCCCACCTGATATCAGTGCAGGGTGTTGGGAGTGCCCCTACGGATATGTCCGTAGGGGCCACTGTTTATCCCCTACGAATTTATCCGTAGGGGCAAAATATCAGGTTTCCTGATATTTTCCCCCCTGATCTCAGTGCAGGGTGTTGGGAGTGCCCCTACGGACTTATCCGTAGGGGCCACTTTATATCCCCTACGGAGGTATCCGTAGGGGTAGAATAAGGACCTACGGATATATCCGTAGGTATATACAATATATTAAAAAAAATACATATATGATTTGATTACCCCTACGGAGTACTCTGTAGGGGCTATAACACCTACAGATATATCCGTAGGGGCTCTAATTTGCCCGTAGGGGCAAGTTCAGGGCCTCAACTTGCACCTGCGGCCTTTGCACCTACGGGGTCTTTTTTCGCCCATATGTACATATCCGTAGGGGCAGTGGGTTGTCCCTACCGATAAATCCGTAGGAGAAACCCTTATTTGTAGTAGTGTCGAGCTCTGGTGGTGTATTCTAGACCTAGTGTGCATGCCCCATTTTCCTCAATTTTGTCTTGATGGCCCCGGGTCAAAAGCAAATCTCAGAAAGCCAATACATCGCTTTAAAATCACCAATTTGCACAAAACACAAACCCTATGGTATTTTAGTGTAATCCAGGGTTAAACTCAGTTTAAGTGACCCTAATAACACTTAAATAGGTAGGGTTAACTAACACAATCATCAATTAGCAACAACATCTCACAAATCACCATAATTAGCACTAAACTAGCTAATTAACACTAACCGACACCAATTAACACATAAACTAAGCAACTAGGAGATTGGGTTCAGAAAATATACCCTAACGAACCCTAGAAGGTAGGTGAAGAAGTGAAAGGAGCTGCTGCAAGTCGCTGGAGCTCCTGCTACTGCTGTTGCTGCCTGCTGCTCCTGCTGCTGCTGATGCTGGAGATGATGCTGATGGATGCTGGTGGAGCTGATGCTGGAGCTGCTGCTGATGGATGCTGGTGGAGCTGATGCTGGAGCTGCTGCTGCCTCTGCTGCAGGTGAGTGTGTGTGTGTGTTGTGAGAGAATGAGAGGATGAGTGAAAAGAGAAGTGATAATGAAAAACAAAGTCAAAACCCCTCCTCTCTCTCTCTTCATTTAATGAAGCATGGCAAACCCATCATGCCTCATAATGCACCCTCTCTCTCTCTCTCATCAAGGTCAACATTCAAACCATTTAAAAAAAAACCTTTTCAAATTCATTTTATTTTTGAAAAGAACCATATACAAATAAAAACCCAAAAGCACCTAATACAATATTAAACTAGATTAGGGAATGGTTAGTTTACCATGTTGCTAATCATGGTTAAACCCCCAAAACAACCTTAGTTATCATGCACAAATGTGTGCAAGCCTAGGAAAAATCTAATAAAATACTCATTAAATTGGATAAAACATCTGGAAATCAATTGGGTAAACTTTTTATTAAAAACTATATATTAAAATATAATTAACCACAAAACACAATCTAAGGTGTTACAATCTCCCCCCCTAAAAGAAATTCGTCCCCGAATTTAAAAATATACTGTTACGCGTACCTTTAAAGAGAAGATTACAACTCTCAAATCTCGCTCGCAGCCTCTTAAGTGATTACCTCACTATACGGCTACGTCCAAGAAAACCCTTCACAAATGGCAAGACCCTTGACCGATGTTTCTCCACCTTCCAAGCCATTAACACACATGGCTGCTGGTGAACGAAAGATCGCGTCCAAGCTAATTGGTCTGGTGCCAAATCATGTGAGAAAGGTCAAGAAGGTAATTGTAAAGTATGATCACAATGAATACGGGGTGAAAATCCAATAATCTGGGCGGAAGTGCCAAATTAAGGGCAACGAAACTAACTCGCTTATAGGATCTCAGAAGGACCAAAATTCTGGGATAAGCTTCCCAAAATCCAACACGTCTTTTATCGGAAAAATCCGCAGGAATATATGGTTTGCCATTGCGCACTTAAGTCTACGACCAACACGGTTGCATAAGACCTCTGTCCGCGATGAACAATTTTCATCCTGACCTGAAACAATTGGATCATCTCCGAAGTCTCTAGACATAGCTAGGGTCCAAAATCCTACTTTCGCAGAGTCAGAAAAACAGCAGACTGGTGATCGACACGACCTAACCCCTAAACCTAAAGGTGGCCAATTGGCGTGTCCCCTGATAACAGCTATCGAAGGAGAACCCTAACGATGGAGAGTGACGATCTCCAACCGCTGACAACAATCAAAACAAACACACAACTTAACAAGGAACAACTGAGCAAACTGAGTAAAACCGGACGACAAGAATCCGAATGGAGTCGCACCCTGACTAAACTTTGGTAGATACAATAACGAAACTCGTGGAGATCTGCTCCCACTCCTACTTCGGAATGGTTAAAGGTTGCAACTCTACAGCCGGCCTCAGATGCTCGACCCAAGCACACAACAAGACAGACACCTTGAAACGAAACCTGAAACTTCTCTTTACATTCCTGTCCACCCGTAACTATCTCACAAGTCACGTCAATGTTGGTGGAACTTGAATGGAAACAGAGAGTTGACTGATGTGCCTTCTCTAGGATTTCACGTCTTTACCTGATAATACCAGGTACACAAACGCGTCCCTAACTTAGCACACCATTGTCACAAATCAAGGACTCTGAATCATTACCCAGCCGAGTATGCTCAAGTATCTCCGACGAACGAGCATCGACGGGCAGTGTCTCGCGAAAACGATTTAAGGAAAGTGGTCGGGCACGGACATGAGCAAGCTGTCCCCTCCGTAGAGACGAACTTAAGCTGTACTCAGCGATCACACGAGAACTGTAAATCTGCAGAAGACTATCACAACAATCAAAATCCGCTGCAGGAAGATGTTCATTAAGCTCTGGTGGTCCGTGAAAATCTGACACGACTCTCGAACAAGTAGTGTCTCCAAATCTCCAACGCAAAACCACCGCGGCCATCTCCAGATCATGAGTGGAATATCCTTCTTGTACTTCCTCCAAATGTAGGGAAGAAAAAGTGATAACTCTATAGTGTCACCTCAGTACACACTCGAGCCCACTCAAGAAACATTACAGTTAAACAACAAGGTCGCCCGAACCAAAGGCAAAGAAAGAACTGATGCAGTTGTTAACTGAATCTTCAACTGCTGAAAACTCCGCACACATGCCTCAGTCCACAGAAAAGAAACCCCCTTCCGGTCCATTCAGTCGACGGTGCAGCACTACTCTAGCAATCCTGCATGAACGGCGGTAAAAACCTGCTAAGCCCAACAATCTGCGGATCTCCGTCCTGCACACAAGTCTTGGCTTAAGCTGTACGGCCACGATCTCCCTTGGAACCATACGAAACCATCTCCCGTGACTACAAGACCTAGGAGTCAACACAAAACAAGCCTGAAGAAACACTCCGAGAATTTAGCAACTGCTGGTGCTCTCCCAGTATTTGCATAACAAATCCTCAAGTGCTCCTTCTATTCCTCAAGACACATTAAATAGACCAGAATGTCGTAAATAACACAACAAAAACTGGTCGAAGAACGGCCTGCAGAAATCTGGTTCATCACATTTACATATGCCGCCAGGGTACTGGTGAGTCCAATGACACACCAAAACACATAAAGCCCGTAGCACGCACAAGGCAGTCTTCGGAATGCCGTCACTCCGAACCGCAATAATGATGACCTGATCTTAAGCAAACTTAAAAAACGTCTCGCACTCTGGAGCTGATCGAAGAAATCGTCAATGCGAGGTGAAGGATACCTCTCCGCACCGTAAGCCGGTTCAATTGACGATCTGTCGATACACAACCTCAAACTGCCGTCTTCATCCTCGACGAACAGAAATAGGATCTTCCAAAAGCGAAACACTCAGACGCACAAAACTTCCCAACAAATAACTCTGCAGCTGATCTTTAAGCTCCCTAAGCTTCGCCGGCTCATCCGGGACAACGTCGGAAAAACACTCGCACGAAAGGAAACCGGTCCAACAATCCCACTGTGGCTCCGATATCACGAATGAACGCCAAGAATCCATGACATCTCCTCAAAAGCCGACTAGCGAAAAAGGCTGAATTCAAGCTGTGAGAGGCGGCACAACTATCCACCTGCACAACAAGAATTGACCTGCCGGGAAAACCATTCCTGACTGTTTCCTCACGGTAGTCCACAGACGCCTAGCACGTAATTAACCAGTCCGTGCCCAGGAGAACGTCAAATCCAACATCTCTAGAAGGATCAAAACGACGGATGAATCTCTATCTCCTATCCGATTGGCACACAACTGAATACGTGTCGCGTAACAAAAGAATCGCTGACAGAAGTTAACACAACTACGACTAATCTACCCAACCACGGCACAAGCATGAAAAACAAACGAATACATCAAAAGAACATGCGAAATAAGGATACCTGAAAACTCCACATTGGACGCCTGCGCGTCCCGATGAGTAGAAGCAAACTCCTGTGTCTGCCCTCTACCTGCAACTGGATGAACTCCTCTGGTAGACTGAGCCCTCTGAGCGAATCTTCCACGTCCACGGCCTCTCTGATGACGATCCTGACGAGGTGCTAAGGAACAATCCCTGACGAAGTGCTGAAGGCTCCCGCATCGAAAACATCCACGCGCTGTCTGCCGACCATCCTGGGGATGAGAGCTGAACGACTATCCTCGTCCTAAGCCTCTGCTACTCCCGCGACGGCCACGAAATCTTTCTCGATGACCAAACCTCTGTCTCTGGGCTGGTACACTGGTATGAGTCCTCCACTGTCCTGGAATATGTGCCTCGTCAACTGGAGCTGCAACCACCGGTGCTATGTAAGTGACGGACTGCTGCATGCTGATCGTAAGTGACAACTGAGTAACAGGGGTGACAACCTCCTGTCGTAGCTCCCGAACGACCTCAACCAAAGAACTCATCGTCTGGCGGAAGTCCTGTATCTCTGCCAAAAGCCTATCAATAGTATATGTCGTAGGCTGATCCGTCTGCACTTGTGCAACTAGAGTGCCATCCTGGTCAGTACTCGTCTCACCCGAGCCAACTCTGACCTCGGCCCTCGCTGCATTACTCTGAGTCCCCATAGTCATCGGTGGCAAGGCTATAAATAGATATAAGATTCTATAAGAATAAGGAATCGAATCTCAAGGATATGAATCATCAAGGAAGGAATTTCAAGCAAATTGTACTTAGGTCACTTAAGGCGAAGTACCGCATCGTGGGTATGCTGCAGACATACACACACTACGTTACTCTGCTTAAGCTACCTACTCCATCATACTATGATCATCCTACACTCCGAAAGGTAAAACCTAGCGCTCTGATACCAACTTTGTCACGACGCGAAATTGGCCCGTGACGGCCCTAATACTACGCAATGCCTAAAGACGTAACGCAGTAAAAGAAAGCCAAAACCCAGAAATCTAAACCAAGAAAAAACGGAAAAAGATAATATAAGTTTTTGAAACATTTGAAATCGCAACCCAAATTCTTTAAAAGTCCTACTTTCTTTCTTTAAAATTTTGGCAACACCCCCTTTTTGTAAAAACTAGCCAAGATGAATACAACACAAATATACGACGCCGTAGCGAAGAAATAAAGACAATGGAGAGAAAGCTGTATACAAAAGACAACAAATCCACAAATAATATACAATATCGTCATCACCAAGTCTCTAGGTCAACAACATGATAGTAGATGGAGAGTATAAATACAACGAAGGTACAATACAAATACAGATAACCACCAAAACCCACCTAAGCAAAATAGTACTGTGAGTTGATGCGGTATCTGTAGCAAAAGATGATAGATGAATACTGAATAGCCAGCCTCGACTACTCTGGGAACAACCTGAAACACTGGTGGCACAACTGGGGTGAGTTGCCAACTCGTGAATAGTAGATAACATATGCAGGTAATCGCAGGAATGTACGTACAGCATGAATCTGAGATATGCGATTACAGTAATAATGACATGATAATAGTATACAATAACTATGCAATAGGGATATGAGAAAGTAGATATGCAGCAATCAAAAGGGTACACTAACAGGTACTACCAATATATGAAACCGTGCATAAGTGAATAGGTATGAGGTATGGAGTGAATTATATCATTCCCACGGAAACCTGACAACGTGGTAGGGTCACAATCCATTAAGACATTCAAATCCCAATTCCTCAAATCAGCCCCCACATTGGGCTCTCACATCATATAAGTCTCACATCTCCTCAATGTACAATATCGAGTAATCTCCTATATCCCGAATGTACAAATCAGTAATCCCATAGGTATGTCCAATATCCAATCTCAATGAATCACCTAATATCCCAAGTCAAATCTCAAGTAAGAATCTAACATCCTAAAGGTATATATATACAGAAATAAATATGATGGGGGCAATACACATATATCAGCGTCCCATTCCACTAATATTGGTGTAAGGGTATATATAACAACGGCTAAATCCCCTGTTATATATACAAAGGTGTTAAAGAAATATCATGAAAACCATGTGCCAAGTATCGACACAGAAATCCTGAACACATATCATACGCTATCCCGAAAGCACGAGTGCCTAGCTCTGACCCTCGCCTTTCGACGTATGCATACGTACATGACTCCCAACAGTGTCTCCGTGATCCCCCGCCGAGTCATGGGCACTGTCACCGGTAGGTACTCGCCCGCCTCCAGGCTCAATCGGCAAAGTCCATCGATCTTCTTACCGAGGGGAACCATACCGGGCCCCACCATGTATCCTCATACGGCAACCACACCTCCTATGGAGTATACAATCAGAACCGATAAATCTCATGGTGGCTGCGCGAATATCATATCAAGGAAACCGGGTTTTTCAATGCATGCATAATTTCATGAACTCCCGCGGTTCCCAAATCCAGAAATCATCATGTGAAATCAAAATAACAATGCGCAAATCCAGGAATACATATATGCGATATATCTGAAATGCGAGCATATAAATGAAAATATGTAGCTGAAACCAGATGTATGTGAAATCAATAAGGTACAGCTAAGTATAGGTGTCTACCTATAAGTAAAAGATGTCGTATACCCCCTGGGTATAAGTAGAATATGAAGGATATCCCCCCTGGGTATAAGTAAAATATGTGGAAGGTATACCTATAGCTGTATCGCAAGGTGTAGATGTACCTATCACTAAGGGTAAGATACATTATAGGTATACCGATAAGCTAGATGTCATGTATGATAAGCAATATAGTATCTATAAGGGGTTGTGTGTGACATGGCAATTATTGACGGTGTGTGTGTAGCATACAATCCGTGCTCGTGCAACATGAACCGTCAATAATATGTGCAGTGTCCTACGGCTGCTAGTCACAGTACAACTATATCAAGGAAATAAGATAAAGGCGCAATTCTAACAATGACGTAGAATATGCGACAGGTATTTGAATTCTAGCCCAGACGCATAACGCCATGCGGGCGATTCCCCTGTAGATGTTAAATCTACTCACCTACACTCCACGCTAGGTGAATCCTACCATCTGCTCCCCCCTGTAGCAGTGTCCGTAGTCTCTGCCTGCAAACCTGCAAATAAGACATGGAAATCATATATAAGCCAAATATTCTGCAAAACGCGATATCGAACCAAAACGAGAAACTCGCGTCGCGAACTAAACGCGCGTGTGCACGATACGCTGAATCGTGTGTATACGCGTCTAAAACCATCGCGACACGCCGCGATACGCTGGATCACAGAACCCAATCACGTATCGCGCGTATCGCGCAAACACAACGGACATGAAAAACGGTATATTGTCCCAGATTTTCCTACAGGACAAATCTTACAAAACTAGACATGCCAAAGCACTAGAAAATACTGCAGACAACCCTAGCCAAGACCCCAACACCCCTGCCCCCTACTTGGCCGCAAATTGCGGCCAAACACAATAAATCGGCGGCCCAAGGTAAGAGTTAGGGGCTCGAGCTCTGGTGGTGTGTTCTAGACCTAGTGTGCATGCCCCAGTTTCCTCAATTTGTCCTGAAGGCCCCGTGTCAAAAGCAGATCTCAGAAAGCTAATACATCTCTTTAAAATCACCAATTTGCACAAAACACAAACCCTATGGTGTTTTAGTGTAATCCAGGGTTAAACTCAGTTCAGGTGACCCTAATAACACTTAAATAGGTAGGGTTAACTAACACAATCATCAATTAGCAGCAGCATCTCACAAATCACCATAATTAGCACTAAACTAGCTAATTAACACTAACCGATACCAATTAACACATAAACTAAGCAACTAGGAGATTGGGTTCAGAAAATATACCCTAACGAACCCTAGAAGGCAGGTGAAGAAGTGAAAGGAGCTGCTGCAAGTCGCTGGAGCTCCTGCTACTGCTGTTGCTGCCTGCTACTCCTGCTGTTGCTGATGCTGGAGATGATGCTGGTGGAGCTGAAGCTGGAGCTGCTGCTGATGGATGCTGGTGGAGCTGATGCTGCCTCTGCTGCAGGTGAGTGTGTGTGTGTTGTGAGAGAATGAGAGGATGAGTGAAAAGAGAAGTGATAATGAGAAACAAAGTCAAAACCCTTCCTCTCTCTCTCTTCATTTAATGAAGCATGGCAAAGCCATCATGCCTCATAATGCACCCTCTCTCTCTCTCTCTCACCAAGGTCAACATTCAAACCATTTAAAAAAAACCCTTTTCAAATTTATTTTATATTTGAAAAGAACCATATACAAATAAAAACCCAAAAGCACCTAATACAATATTAAACTAGATTAGGGAATGGTTAGTTCACCATGTTGCTAATCATGGTTAAACCCCCAAAACAACCCTAGTTATCATGCACAAGTGTGTGCAAACCTAGGAAAAATCTAATAAAATACTCATTAAATAGGATAAAATATTTGGAAATCATTTGGGTAAACTTTTTATTAAAAACTATATATTAAAATATAATTAACCACAAAACACAATCTAAGGTGTTACACCAGTGTATCCAAGTGCACCAAAATACATGTCACTGCACTGCAAGCATATGTAACTATACAGAGTGCAAAACCAAATCGTGTGCGTGCATACACACAGAATCAACTCAAATGTCTAAAACCCATAATAATCACAAACATGTGAAACCAAGGCACGAAAATGATATCAAGTGCAACAACTGTGCAAAAATCGTAAATCCTCAATCATCAAAATCAAATCATGCGAATAAATCGCCCAAAATATCGAAATCAAGTATGGCGGACTAGTTCCGCTCAAGCACATCCTCCAAGAATCTCTGGCCAACAGTCATGATCACTCCTAGCATGTCTCGCCGACGATCCTGAAATCTGGCCTGCTGGTGTGCGTATCATGACCACTCCTGGGTCCAAGTCTTCTCTGTGGATTACAAATCTCACGATCCATCGGCTCATCGGCCCTGTCAGGTGTGCTAACGGGGACGATTCCGTTCTGGTACTTCTCTGGTCATTTCTCGGTCAATCATCGCGACTACTCGTAAGGCAACATGTCACTGGCGTCGGCCTCTGGCTCTCTGAATGTACGTGACACATCTGATCCTGGGTGCAAGTATCATTGCCGCAGTGTCCTGGAAGGAATCCTGCTCACGGTCTCTTCCAAGTCTCATCTCTGCCAATTGTCCGGGAGTCCTCGTCCCTTATTATATCCGCTTCTTGCTCCGGAATGGCTGCATACTCATCGCGACTCCTTCTGGAAGGTATATCTAGTACTATGCCTCGGCATGCGTATCGCATCTTTGGTGTCGGCGGAGTGGAACGTCATCATTTCCAGATTTTGTTAACCTCTTACTCCATTTTTTTCTTCTAATGTCGATTGCTTCGGACTCGTCTCGTCGTGGCTGCATGGACTGAGCTCCAATGGCTATCCTCGTATCTGGAGTCTCCCAAGAAGTGCATCTCACCATCTAGCATCCGAATTTGTCGAGCCATCCGATCGATTTGTCAAGACCTCATAATCCCCTAAGAGCTCAACATCTTGGGTGCAATATAATAGTATCGAGTACATACCACAGTATCGGCGGTCCAGCCGTAGAAGGGCAAACCCAAGCCTCACTAATGGCGCCGCAGAACTGCCGTAAACCCTAAGGTCCAAAAGGCTTTCACACGGTCAATAAGTCGAGTTAGGGTTTCATTCTTCTAGAGGGACCATAGAATTTCCTGCATGTCTTCCCGACTACTTTAACCTTGGAATATTAGGTTTCTGACATTCGATCGTCTCTGTCGACTCTCAACGTCTCCGCGTGAAGTCGTCTCAGCTGGAATCAATCTATCTGATGACCTCGCATCGGGGTAGCTAACTAACCACACGTCCTAGTCATTCATCCTCGGGGACTAGCGACCTTCTATCATCTCTTAGTACACTCGTACCGCAATAGATCAAACATCTGGGGCGATATCTCGTCGTTCGCAGCAATAACTGGCTCACTCGTCTGCACGCTGAACAGTGCCTCAATCATCAGGAGTAAGCAATATGCCAACGGTCATAAAAATCTGGCTGGCCTCTGTCAGTGGCTCAATTCTTTGGTGCTAATCTGCACATCGGAGTAATCTCATACAGCGATCCATCCACGCTCGTGGCGCGAAAACACAATAAAAAGACACATCTCAACAATCGTGTGTCACCAGAATCACGCCTTGGTCAGTCCTCGTTCGTGACGAGCTCATGCTGACCGCAACTCTAGCCGTAGCTCTCCCTGCCTGTAATCGTGGCAGCAAAACCATAACTGGTACCGATGAGGCTAGATCAGGAAGGAATATAATACCGATAAAGGAAATGTACATCCTAAGGCTTCTTAAGTGGAGTGGCGCATCGTAAATATGCCGCGGACATACCCACGGTACGTCACTCTACTTTAGTCACCTGTTCCATCAACCGAGGGTCATCCTATACTCCGAAGGTAAAACCTAACGCTTTGATACCAACTTTGTCACGACCCGAAAGTACGGAACATGACTGACACTTAGGCTACGAACGTCTCAAGGCGTACGTGCTCTAAGTAAGCCGAGCCCAGAAATCCAAACCAAGAAAAGTAGTGGAGCGAAGGAAAAACCATATGTAAATCAACCAGTTTGCAATATAATATACAACGCTTAAAGGCGAGGATCACAACAGAAAAGGGAACTCAATAGCATGAAACCCAGAGATATATAACGTGCGACTCTAAGGTCGAAAGAATAAATACCACTGGTCTCTATCTCAAATAAATACAAGTTTGGTTGATGGAACTTCAGGATACAACTGAAATATAATATACAATGTATAATGATGGGGACAATACAAATAACCCACCTACTAGCAAGTCACCTAAAGAAGCTGTGCCCGCAAAGCCGTAATATAACCCGTACGGCAACACCTGCAAGAAACTGGGGCACAACGGGGGTGAGTTGCCAACTCGTGAATAGAAAAATATCTATGAACAGAAAATCGCATGTATGACGCAATCCTAGTGTTAGTGTATATGCCCTAGAGGTCATTACTGTATCATACTAGTTTGTATATTACTTAATGGAAGCTTGGGATATTCACCTTGTATAAACAATCTTGCTCAAAATAGTAGTATGCTACTTGGTTTGTTTCTACTTCAATGTGTACTTGTGTTTATTTCAGTATATCACTTATACGCATTAGTGGAGCCCTTAGGATCTTTGCTTGATTACCAGCGTTGTGATGGCAGTCACACTAGTGGGGGCTGGGTAATCTATAAGCACATCCTTATACAGGTCCCTAGTCGCAGGACTATCGAGACAGGGCATCGATACTCCGGAGTAGACTAGCGTATGCGCTTCTCATCCCAGTATGGGAGATGGTCTGTCCCACAGCCATCAGTACGTCGTACTGGAGATAGTATACGGGTGCTCGTTGGGTTACGAGTACACTGGACAGGACTCGTCGGGAACTGACAGGTTGGTATTATAGCTATCGTCAGTTATCAGTTCCCAGGTGACATGAGTACAGCTTAGTCCGCTGACTTGACACTGGCACTTCGCCTCGAGTGTGTTCCCACTGCACTTTGATCACTACCCTACCACGGCTCAAAGGAGTCGTGCAAACAGGTGGTGGTTGGGTGCAGTCCCGAAGCACTTGGAGGCAGTGACGGTTAGACAGGATTTGTCTCTCCCGGTATTGGGGGTTGACATTGCGCTGTGTCTAGAAGAGCCATTACACGAGTAGTCCATGGCCAGGGCAAGCGAGATATACTGGTAGGTTTCCAGTGTTATCTCAGGGTGTTTTGGGCTTCACTCCGACACGACTTGTACCGCTATTGGGGGACTGACGTTTTACCGCCCCCTAGGCCCGACATGCGATGTATCAGACGAACAGACCGGACTGTACGGAGACTGTCACATTCAGACTCAGTAGGAGTTCAGATGGGGTTCACCTCGTCAGCCTTCTTGTCGGCATCTACCTGGGGACCGTTACGCACAGCTAGTGCCGCTTGCGGTCTGTGGTTAAACCCACTGCCAGCGTAGTGTCGAGTCTTTAGAGTCCCACACAGAGGGTATTCGCCTCTGGGCAAAACAGAGTAGAGGTCGCATGGTTTTGCGACAGGGTTCGTTCTCATCCGCGCACTTGTGCACGTTTGGAGTCTGGACGGATATTACTGGCTGGCTCTGGTTTGAGTCAGATATCGGTATATGTTTTGGGGTTGCTTTTATCTCTCAGTATTCATGTTCCTCGGAACAAGAATGCAGGTGTGTATGCACAGTTGCTTGAGGCGGAGGATGAGGTTTTTCATTAGGGTTTCGGAACGGGTGCGTATGCACAGTTTACAGTCGTCTTTTTCCAAACCCTAATAGATTTATGAAATATCAATTAATAATAGTAATTAAATGAAATATTGTTATGGTTGATTGTGTTGACTTGTTGACCATGGTTGACTTGTTGACCATGGTTGAATGTTGACCACCATCATGCTTTGAAAGGATTCTCCTTGATTCATGCTTACACTCATTTATTGAAAGTTATGATAGTGGTCATTCCAAATACAACCATCAACTATTTCATTTTTGAATTATTATTATTAATTAGATAATTCCTTTTCTTTTAGTTATGGTTGCAAAAGAAAAGAGCTCATTCATTCATAATCATTCTCTCTCCTCACTTCATCTTCTTCTTCCTCAAGCTCAAGGTGATTCCTTCTCATGTGTTGAGAATCCTTCACCTTGAAAAGAAAACAACCCCTAGACACTCTCTACTCTCTCTAGGGTTCAAGGTTTAGCAAGCCGGAAATCCTAGTTCACTCCAAGTTCGAGAAAGAGCCCAAAGGTTGAACCTTCGAGGTGGATCCATCTTCGACGGAAGAAGGCGACAAGAAGAGAACCATCAACCTCTACAAAAGTTTGAAGAAGAAGGAGTTCAAGTTTAGGTATAACCATCTTCATCCGAGTAGCTAAATCTCTTTAGCAAGTTTGCTAGTTTTAGTTTAGGAAAAGATCCCGACTTTGTTTAGTCCATGTTGCCCCTTGCGCTAAAAATTTGATTTTTATACCGTTTCCGCCTCCACGTAAGAACCGGGGGTCGTAACGTGGACTTACAGTGGTATCAGAGCCTAACTAAACTTAAACTAGCTTGGTAGTGAAGTGTAACGAAGTTCGGAACCGAAAAATCACAAAACCGGAAAAACTAAAACCCTAAGTTTCTGTTGAAATTTTTTCTGCTCTAAATGAAAAATTTTATACTCCTAAATTCGGCTCAGGGTTTTGTTTGAACACCCATGAAAAACGATCCACTGTTTCATTCAAACCGCCGTGGTTCCGCGGCATGAGGTAGGCATGTGCCGCGGAACCGCTGCCGTTTGTTGTCTTCTCTGCATCGTTTTTCGTGCAGTGTGTGTCTGTGTTGGTTTTGGGATTTTTAAAATATATTATATGTGCCCAGATTTTCCAGAACAGAAATTTACTTTTGGGGTCCTATAATTCCGTATTTTTTCCGAACTTCACTACACTTTGACTATGATGGTTATATCTGTGATGCTTGCATGTATTGAACGTCGGCTAATCGCTATAAGTCGATTGGTCGGGGTTATACATGATCTGTGTTTGATATTGGAATGTGTATATGAATGTGTTGGACTGTCGCGGGTGAATAGCCGGGGTGGATGTGAGATGAGCTTTTGTTTTTCTTTCATTCATTGTATATGTAAATTGATGTAATATTATTATTTGTTTGGCCGCACAACCGGGTCGGGGTTGTAGCCGTCATTGTATAATTCTTTTTACTGTTTTTGCTCCTAGGATAGACCCACGGAGGGGTGCACAAACTGCCGAGTACTTGGCGGGTAGTTTGCCGCACCCGTAGGGGTCTTGGGTGGGGTAATTGGCTATTCACCGCGACCGTGTAATCCGCTTTTCGTTGCAGGCTCGAAAGGATTGCGGATTGCTAGTATATCCAATGTATTCATCTGTGATCTGTAATGTCTATCATTGCTTTCTATTTAGGCGTTGCTTATGTTTTACAGCCGCGCTAGCCCAGCCCCCGCTCTGTCGTTAGTTAAGTAACCTAACGAGTGATGACGGGACCCCGTGGCGAATGCGAATGGCATAAGCGTACGTCATATTTTAGTTGTTTTCTGCAATGGTAGGAATTAAATGATGGGACGCATTAAAAGTACTAATGCAAGAATATCACGCATTAAAAGAACTAATGCAAGATAATAAACCATGTTAAAATCGTTGGAACACTTTCGAAAAACCACTCGGTTCTTTTCAAAACTAACTTTTAAATGCGGAGCTCGAGCCACTCCTTCTAAAAGCTATCTCGTTCCATCGATTATATCAAGTTCACTACGTTCACGGTTTTGCCAAAACCATTCGTAGCCCTCCATCATTTCAGATAAATATACGGTAGTATTCAAGCTATGTATTTTGACCTCACGCCAAGGCATAGTGATTGGTAGCTGCCGGATATTTATCTGTTGCATAGATAGAATGCGTTGGTTTGAGACAGTCGTACTGCCATTTTGGCCTACGTCAAGGGTAGGTACGGGTGGGTTCAAATTAACCAGGATAATGATGGGAAGAACTTGACATGTGACTTATGACATTTTGACCTCACGCCAAGGTCATAAGAGCATGGGGCAAAAATCCACATCGGGAGTTTCATAAGTACTGAAACTTGCTAGATTTGCATACCATTTGGAGTGTGGTGATTCTGGTAGGATTCCTTCAGTTTCATCACGCGATGATATTTGGATCCCGATCCTACTGTGAGTATATGCTACTCCTCGGGAAATTTCTCACTAAACGATCAATGCTATAAACCTAGTAGGTGCCTAGAAAGGTGTTAGCGGGGCTACGCCCCCAGGGAAAAGAGGTTATTTAATTAAGGAACTTCGCGAAAGCGTTGGAAAACCTCCCTCAAAGTACCGACACTGGCCTGGCTGAACGGTTAAGCAAGTATTGTGCGGTGGGATTGATCCCGACTAATTCTTCCTTTATGGTTTGAGGAGGGATTCAAGAGACAGTGGGAGCCATCCTGTTTAGACAAATTAAAAACCATTCTAAACTTGCAAGAGCATCGTGCTAAAGTGTTTCTTCTCTCCCCCCTGCAGCGACCAAATCGAAATGACTGGACTTAAGTTACTTCTAGATAAAAACATTTTGACAGGGCCAAACTACAAAGATTGGCTCAGGAATGTCAAGTTGGCAATCACTTACGACAAGCTGGGGTATCTTCTTACCACCAAAGCTCCCCCCGTCCCAGATCCCACCTCCAGCGTCGCGGATAAGGAAATCCGTAAGACTTGGGAGATTGACAGCGCGAAGGCCAGGTGCCTCGTACTTGCCTCGATGGACAACGAACATCAGAGGAGGCACGAGAATATGGATTTGGAATCCATATTTCTTCATACAAAAGAACTGTATAGAGAGCAGTCTCGTATCGCAAGATACGAAGTGTCGAAGAAATTATTCTCGACAAGGTTGGTCGTCGGATCATCGGTAGCGGACCACGTGCTTAAGATGATTGGCTACACTGAGGAGCTCGCGGAACTTGGGACCACGTTGGACAGTGAACTTTATACAGATTTAATTCTCCAGTCCCTTCCATCCACTTACGTCCAGTTCATACTGAATTTCAACTTGCAAGAAAAGGAAGTTGAACTTTCAGAACTCCTCAACATGCTGAGGAGCGTAGAGGGCACCCTATAGAAGGGTAGGGAAACACCCGCTTTGTTTGTAGGAGGATCTTCTTCCTCTAGGTCCAAGGCGAAAGCCAAGGGAAAGAGGAAGAAAGCCCCCGCCAAACCAAGAGGCGGTGTTAGTAAAGTGGGTACGAAGGGAAAAGAATTGGCAACAAAGATTGCGGGGAAGCTTGTGGGTAAAAAGGAATGCTTCTATTGTCACAAGAGTGGACACCGGAAGAAAGATTGCAGGGCTTGGAAGGCCAGGACACAGGAACTGAAGCAGGTTGCGGCTTCAGCTTCAGGTGTGTATGTTATTGAAAACTGTCTTTCTATAAACTCTACTTCCTGGGTATTGGATACCGGATCAGGATCTCATATCTGTAATTCATTGCAGGCGTTGAGAAATCGTAGGTTTTTGAAGGAAGGTGACATGACCCTCAGAGTTGCAAACGGAGCTAGCATGGATGCTAAAGCCGTGGGGGACTATCACCTAGGAATGTCAGATGTGCATGTTTTGGTTTTGCGTAATTGCTTTTTTGTACCCAACGCAACTTGTAATATCATTTCTGTATCTTTGGTTTCAAAAGAAGGTTATGAATTTGCGTTTGTAAGTAATGTTGTAAACATTCACCTTAATCAAGTTCTGATTGGGTCAGGTACACTGAGCAATGGTATATACGTATTGAACCAACCACAGATTTTCAATGTCCAGAATACACACAAAAGAAAGTCTCCAGATATCAATCAGGCTTTCTTATGGCATTGTAGACTGGGTCACATCAATGAGAGAAGGTTGACTAAGTTACATACAGAAGGGTATTTGAATCCGTTCGAATATCAATCGTATGCCACTTTTCAATCCTGTCTCAAAGAAAAGATGACAAAGACTCCGTTCACTGGACACGGAGTAAGAGCGAGCGAGCTCTTGGGACTCGTACACAACGACGTGTGCGGTCCAATGTCTACACATGCGCGAAGCGGTTTTTCTTACTTCATTACTTTTACGGATGATTTTTCAAGGTTCGGACATGTCTTCTTGATGAAACATAAATCCGAAGCCTTTGGAAAATTCCAGGAATATAAGAATGAGGTAGAAAAACAAACCGGCAAAAGTATCAAGATTCTAAGATCGGATCGAGGTGGAGAATACTTGAGTGCCGAGTTCCTGAACTACTTAAAAGAGAATGGAATTCTCTCTCAGCTTACTCCTCCATACACTCCGCAACATAACGGTGTATCGGAGAGACGGAACCGCACCCTATTGGATATGGTACGGTCCATGATGAGTAACGCTGAGTTACCGCGATCATTCTGGGGGTATGCACTAGAATCAGCTGCGTACCTTTTGAACCGAGTTCCCACTAAGACTGTGCCTACCACACCATATGAGTTATGGAGTGGGAAGAAACCCTATCTTCAATATCTGAAGATCTGGGGATGTCCGGCCTTTTGTCAAAAAGCAGCATGCGGACAAACTCGAGGCACGCTCAGTACTGTGCAAGTTTATGGGATACCCAAAGAGCACCAGGGGGTATCTTTTCTACTACGCAGAGGAACAAAAAGTCCTTGTTTCTCGTAATGCCCACTTTCTAGAACACCAGTTCTTAGAAAAGGAGATTAGTGGGAGCGCAGTAGAACTTGAAGAAATTCCAGAACCACAGACTATTACTGAAAGCTTAGTGGAACCAGAGGGTTCAAATGAAAAGGACATTCCTACGCCGCTCCGCAGGAGTAGTAGGCAGTCTCATCCGCCCGAGAGATACTACGGTTTTCTCATAGACGGGGATAGAGAGGATTGCATCATAGATTATGATGAGCCTACTAGCTTCCAGCAGGCCGTTCAGAGCATTGACTCGGTAAAATGGCTGGATGCAATGCAGACCGAAATGGAGTCCATGTACACCAACAAAGTATGGACGTTGGACATTGCTCCAGACGGGGTAAAACCCGTAGGATGCAAGTGGATCTTCAAAAGGAAGATTGGCGTAGATGGACAGGTTGAGACCTATAAAGCTAGACTTGTAGCAAAGGGTTTCCGTCAAAGACCTGGCTTGGACTATGACGAAACCTTTTCTCCAGTGGCTATGCTGAAATCCATTCGGATCCTTCTTGCCATTGCTGCCTTCCACGATTATGAGATTTGGCAGATGGACGTAAAGACCGCTTTTCTAAATGGAAATTTAGAGGAGTGTGTCTATATGGATCAGCCAGAGGGTTTCATTCAGAGTGGGAGCAGCGGAAAGGTGTGCAAGTTGCTTAAGTCCATCTATGGACTAAAGCAGGCATCGCGGAGTTGGAACATCTGTTTTGATGAGACGGTCAAGGAATTTGGCTTTATCAAAAATCCAGATGAACCATGCATCTATAGTAGATTTGTAGCGAGAACTGTAGTATTCCTCGTTTTATACGTGGATGCCATTCTCTTAATAGGAAATGACATTCCTATGCTACAATCTGTCAAGGGGTTCTTGTCGCACAGGTTCTCCATGAAAGACCTGGGTGATGCCTCTTACATCCTGGGGATCCGGATCCATCATGATAGATCCAAGAGGATATTAGGACTTTCTCAGTCCAGGTACATCGACACCATAGTGAAAAGATTCAGTATGGAAGATTCCAAGCGCGGTAACCTACCGGCTTGTCACGGGATCACCCTCTCTAAAGAGATATCTCCCAAGACTGATTTGGAGAGGGATCGCATGTCTATTATACCCTACGCTTCTGCGGTAGGCTCTATAATGTAAGCGATGTTGTGTACCAGACCGGATGTAGCTTATGCACTGAGTGTGGTAAGCCGGTATCAGTCAAACCCTGGGGAGAAACACTGGATAGCGGTAAAGAACATTCTCAAGTACCTGAGAAGGACTAAGGAGATGTTCTTGGTGTATGGCGGAAAAGACCTCCAGATCGAGGCCTTTGCTGACTCCAGCTTCCAGAGTGACAAGGATGATTCCATGTCCGTGTCGGGTTTTGTCTTTACCCTCAATGGAGGGGCGGTATGTTGGAAGAGCTCCAAACAGGAAACCGTTGCAGACTCGACTATGGAAGCGGAATACATTGCTGCATATGATGCCGCAAAAGAAGCTGTCTGGATGAGGAAGTTCTTAAAAGAACTTCAGGTGGTTCCGTCCATTGTTGACCCAATACCTCTGTATTGCGACAACAACGGGGCTATAGCTTTAGCAAAGGAACCCAGGTCCCATCAGAGATCCAGGCACATCTTGAGGCGGTATCACCTGATCAGGGAGATCGTGGATCGCAAGGAGATCGAGGTTCGGAGGGTTGCTTCAGAAGAGAACACTGCAGATCCATTCACCAAGGCCCTACCCCAGACTCAGTTCGAGCGGCTGATCGAGATGATAGGTCTTCGATACGCCAGTACATGGCCTTAGTGCAAGTGGGAGATTGTTAGTGTATATGCCCTAGAGGCCTTTACTGTATCATACTAGTTTGTATATTACTTAATGGAAGCTTGGGATATTCACCTTGTATAAAAAATCTTGCTCAAAATAGTAGTATGCTACTTGGTTTGTTTCTACTTCAATGTGTACTTGTGTTTATTTCAGTATATCACTTATACGCATTAGTGGAGCCCTTAGGATCTTTGCTTGATTACCAGCGTTGTGATGGCAGTCACATTAGTGGGGGCTGGGTAATCTATAAGCACATCCTTATACAGGTCCCTAGTCGCAGGACTATCGAGACAGGGCATCGATACTCCGGAGTAGACTAGCGTATGCGCTTCTCATCCCAGTGTGGGAGATGGTCTGTCCCACAGCCATCAGTACGTCGTACTGGAGATAGTATACGGGTGCTCGTTGGGTTACGAGTACACTGGACAGGACTCGTCGGGAACTGACAGGTTGGTATTATACCTATCGTCAGTTATCAGTTCCTAGGTGACATGAGTACAGCTTAGTCCGCTGACTTGACACTGGCACTTCGCCTCGAGTGTGTTCCCACTGCACTTTGATCACTACCCTACCATGGCTCAAAGGAGTCGTGCAAACAGGTGGTGGTTGGGTGCAGTCCCGAAGCACTTGGAGGCAGTGACGGTTAGACAGGATTCGTCTCTCCCGGTATTGGGGGTTGACATCGCGCTGTGTCTAGGAGAGCCATTACACGAGTAGTCCCTGGCCAGGGCAAACGAGATATACTGGTAGGTTTCCAGTGTTATCTTAGGGTGTTTTGGGCTTCACTCCGACACGACTTGTACCGCTATTGGGGGACTGACGTTTTACCGCCCCCTAGGCCCGACATGCGATGTATCAGACGAACAGACCGGACTGTACGGAGACTGTCACATTCAGACTCAGTAGGAGTTCAGATGGGGTTCACCTCGTCAGCCTTCTTGTCGGCATCTACCTGGGGACCGTTACGCACAGCTAGTGCCGCTTGCGGTCTGTGGTTAAACCCACTGCCAGCGTAGTGTCGAGTCTTTAGAGTCCCACACAGAGGGTATTCTCCTCTGGGCAAAACAGAGTAGAGGTCGCATGGTTTTGCGACAGGGTTCGTTCTCATCCGCGCACTTGTGCACGTTTGGAGTCCGGACGGATATTACTGGCTGGCTCTGGTTTGAGTCAGATACCGGTATATGTTTTGGGGTTGCTTTTATCTCTCAGTATTCATGTTCCTCGGAACAAGAATGCAGGTGTGTATGCACAGTTGCTTGAGGTGGAGGATGAGGTTTTTCATTAGGGTTTCGGAACGGGTGCGTATGCACAGTTTACAGTCGTCTTTTTCCAAACCCTAATAGATTTAGGAAATATCAATTAATAATAGTAATTAAATGAAATATTGTTATGGTTGATTGTGTTGACTTGTTGACCATGGTTGACTTGTTGACCATGGTTGAATGTTGACCACCATCATGCTTTGAAAGGATTCTCCTTGATTCATGCTTACACTCATTTATTGAAAGTTATGATAGTGGTCATTCCAAATACAACCATCAACTATTTCATTTTTGAATTATTATTATTAATTAGATAATTCCTTTTCTTTTAGTTATGGTTGCAAAAGAAAAGAGCTCATTATTTCATAATCATTCTCTCTCCTCACTTCATCTTCTTCTTCCTCAAGCTCAAGGTGATTCCTTCTCATGTGTTGAGAATCCTTCACCTTGAAAAGAAAACAACCCCTAGACACTCTCTACTCTCTCTAGGGTTCAAGGTTTAGCAAGCCGGAAATCCTAGTTCACTCTAAGTTCGAGAAAGAGCCCAAAGGTTGAACCTTCGAGGTGGATCCATCTTCGACGGAAGAAGGCGACAAGAAGAGAACCATCAACCATTACAAAAGTTTGAAGAAGAAGGAGTTCAAGTTTAGGTATAACCATCTTCATCCGAGTAGCTAAATCTCTTTAGCAAGTTTGCTAGTTTTAGTTTAGGAAAAGATCCCGACTTTGTTTAGTCCATGTTGCCCCTTGCGCTAAAAATTTGATTTTTATACCGTTTCCGCCTCCCCGTAAGAACCGGGGGTCACAACGTGGACTTACACCTAGGTCATACGATCATAATATATACTCCTCAAATATATATCCAGCATTCTACAACAATGTCTAGGGTAACTATCTAACCCAAATGTAATCCATGTGCCCATGTCAGTGTCAGTGCCTCAGGTAGCAATGTATCATATGAATGATGTAAGAATGCATGAAAAGTATGATCAATGTAATCAAAGTCTGTATGTGATCAATGTCCGTATATAGGTGGATCCCGTCCACGTGTCACCCAATGACAATAAGCATCATGCATGTAAATATGAGAATATAGTGAAAATCATGGAAAAACATCATGAACCCTGTGCCCAGCATCGGCACAAAACATAGCCTCAATCTCAATATCAAAATGTCTCTGATAAGTCTCACTATCTAGGGCGCTGTCAATCCAGACCGGCCCCTACAATCAATTTCAAGACCACGACGGTATCCTCCGGATATCCGACGCGTCGGGTAAAATCACCGATCGGTAGTGCTCCCCTGCCAGGCTCAACGCCATCTCCTGCGATCTTCTTGCCCCGGGGTACCGCACCGGGCCCACCATGTACCCGTAATCGGCCTCATCCGCCTCCTCGAATCGGGTTTCACATGTCGCTCTCAGCACCGAGAAAACACATGGTGGACGCACTGAAATATCATATCAGGGGTAACCGGGTTTTTACAACAATTACATAATCTATTTGAAATACCCACGGTTCCCAAATCCAGAAATATCATAGAACAACATATCTCAATGCGCATAATCAGAAAACATGATGTATGTGACATATCAATGAAGTGCAAGTATAACAGTATATCATGCAATATGGAATAATAGTATGCACATACAAGGGTCATATCCTGCAGCAATAATACTACTGTGTAGTGACATGGCAATTGCCGATGAAGATGTGTGTGAACTGGCAAGTAAGTGTACGTGGTACATACACATCATCGGTAATGGTGCTGGTGTCCTAACAGCATGATATCAACAATAGAATATGAATCACAATAAGTATGCGATGCAGAGAAACAATAATAAAGTGCGGGAACTGAATACCAACACAATGATAGCTAAACTGCATCTAATGTCATAAGAGTCATATAGCTACACCACTATAAGGCTGAGCTAAAGCTAACAGTAGGTAAGGGAAACCGCCTAACCTCTGAGTCGATACATATAAATATATATAGTCGGTGATCCCGCCTCAATAATATCACATCCGATACCATATCTCTATAATCGGTTATTCCCAAGTCAAGAGTGCAGATCAAACATCACTTTACAGCTCGTACGTAAATCCGTCGTACGGCATCCCAAATCTGGGTACGGGTCAATATCACATTCGTCATATCATTCATCTGGTATTCTCTATATCAAATATCATAATCTGGGTACTGACCTATGTCTAGTACAAGGCTAACATCATCACTATAATTATGATCTGACTACTGATCGACAGTCTCGTATAAATCGATATCATCATCACATATCATCACAAGGAGTAAACATCGTCGAATGCGGCCTATCATACTAATCTTGTCATATCATATCATGTCACATCTCGTAACGTAATCACATGTCGACCATTTTATAGATATATATCACTATTCCTATGGCATTATCATCCCAAAATCTGCTAAAGCATCAAGACATATCTCAAATATGAATTTTACCATATCACCGATATCATCACCTCGGATCAAATATCATCGACTCATCTCAAACCCAAGTATCATCCTCAAATCCGTATGTGAACACATAGTCCCATACCCATGTGACCACATAACTATATAGAATCCCATAACCACATATGAAATAAGGATATATGCAAGCATGTATGTGTGTATATGTATGTGTAGTGCACCCACTACCTAGGGGTTCGTAACCTTTCACCAATCCAACACACCAATATCCATCTTAACATCAATAATTAATCCCAAACAACATATATTAATTGTTAGTGTGTATACGCATCCGTATACATCACTACGAACTGCGGGGGTGCTATACGCCATCCACCCGACTTCTCCCCGTAGATATAAATCTACTCACCTTTCTTTATGCGTGCCGGTGCCGATGTCGCCATTTACATCTCCAAAGTTTGACGCCACGTGGGGTACCTACAAGGATATCACACGCAAAAACACATGAAAACCATGTCGGAAACCAAAATGGTGCACGCTACGTCTATAAGTAAAAACCTATAGCCTTGCGTGCAAACACGGCCAATATCCCTCTGCCGTTGGCGTTCAAACGCCACCCGACAGAAACGAATCATCGAATACCAAAATCCACACGAAAACATGTCGCAAATCATGCGCCAACTCAAGAAAATCAACCCAGATTCTATCCTGGTTGTAACCAGACAAAACTAGACATACCCACGGTCAAGTTTACAAGTAAAAGAGCCGTGCACGCAAAACGAGAGGGTTTCCTACAGCTCTGGCCGCAAATTGCGGCCAGATGGAATATATCTGCGGCCGGGATAAAGAGGTGGGGGCTAGGGTTTTGTGGGATGGTTCCAGCATGCCTGCACAGCTTACTTCCAAGTCAATTTTAATTTAGGGTTCCCGGGGTGAAAGCAGATCTCAGAAAGGTCAATTAGTTGACAAAATTGCTAAAGTACACCAAGTCGAAACTTTCAGGTAACTTACTGGAAATCTGGGGTATTCTGGGGTTAACTGGTCTCAAACACACCTAATAAGGTTATACCAACCATCACAACCATCTCTTGGCCAAACCTCACTCACATTTATCTAAACTAGCACTAATCTACATAATAACACTAAGTTTCAGTTAAATAACCATGATCAAGCAAGAAAGGAATTGGGTTGCAAGATTATACCTCAAGGGGGGTCCTAGAGTGAAGGAGAAGGGAAGGAGGAGGAAGAAGGGCTGTTGGTGGACTGCTGAGCTGCTTCTACAGCTCCTGTAGTTGCTGTTGCAGCTGTTGCTGAAGCTGTTCAGGCTGCTGCTGCTGCTTGCAATCTTTTCTTTCTTTTGTTGTTGTTGCTGTAGTGGTTGTGGCTGTTGTTGCAGCAGCTACAGCAGTTGATGTTGTTGTGTTTGCTTTGGTGAAGTGGGGAAGTGATGTTGTAGTGTTTGATGAGGGTGTGGATTGTAGTATATAATGTTACTGCTGTTGCTGATGCAATGGGGCTGAAATGTGCTGATGGCTGAAGTGTTGATATTGGCTGATGGTATTGTTGCAGCTGAAATTAGGGGCTGGGGTGGCTGCTGATGCAGCTGATGTGTTGATATGGGGGCTGAAGTGTTGATATGAGTGTGTAGGTGTTGGGCTATGGTGTTAGGGGCTGGTGTAGGGTTGGCTGATGTATTGTTTCAGCTGCTGATGTTGGCTGAAGTTGGAATGTTGGGGCTGATGTGTGAGAGGGAGTGAAAGAGCACAAGGGACTATGGAGTGGGATGGATCATGGCACACCCTAGCCACCTCTCTCTCTCTCTCTCTCACTCCTACACAAGGTCAACTCTAACCCTAATCACCTTTAACAAGCTAACAACCCTTAAATAACCCCACTAACCTAACCAATTGGTTCAAGCCACCATGGTCATCTAAGCATGGTAACCCTAGACTTCACCCAAGTTAACATGCACAAGTGTGTGCAGTCCAGATAAAATTCCAATAAAATATTCATAAAACCAGATAAAATATTTAAAAGTCCAGATAAACTTTTTACCAAAAAACCCCTCATTAACACACAATTACCACAAGATAACATATTTTAGAACTTCCACCACTTTTTGTCCAGAATTTTCCCAAAAATAATATTTTATTTTTTTTGAAATGTTACACTTCACTAATACCCTATACTCCCTTCATTAAAAATGATCCCCACCTCATCTTCAACACTTTGGACCTTTCAAAGTTGGAATTTAAAGACTTTGAGCAACTCAAAAAAATTCTTGAGTTGCCAAATGAGTTATAATTCTAGACTTTAGTTAGTTATTGTGTTTAGTTTACCCTATTGTTAGTTTAGAGTTAAATCAATGTTGATTAGTGATGTTTGGAAATTCCAAGAGAGGGTTTGGGTGTTTGTGTGGAATTATTATCTGTAGTGGGTGTCTACAAGACCTTAGTGTTGATTTTGCTGGCCAAGACCCGGATTAGAAACCAAAATACGAACTTAGAAGCTTTCCGTGTCGGTTTTGTGACATTTTTGGAGGTCTACAGGGAATCTGGAGCAACCCGGGACCTTTATAAAAAAATCAAATATATGCATTAACCTAGTTAGACCAATAGGAGACCACCACGAGAAGACGAGACCCAAACTCCAAGGTGGGGCCGGCGGGGCCGGTTATTGTAGCAGTTAAGGCGGTTACTGTAGCAGCTTTGGTGTTGGGGTTTTGGTTGTAGCTCACATACCTTATAACATAGCTACTGTATATTTTGTTTTGTCCCAGATTACCTGAGCAAGAATCTAGGAGTGATTCCCTCAGTTGCCGTATTATGTTTTCCGGTATTTGAAATTCTTGGTTTATTAGTGTATATGCCCTAGAGGCCATTACTGTATCATACTAGTTTGTATATTACTTAATGGAAGCTTGGGATATTCACATTGTATAGACAATCTTGGTCAATATAGTAGTATGCTACTTGGTTTGTTTCTACTTTAATGTGTACATGTGTTTATTTTAGTATATCACCTATACACATTAATGGAGCCCTTAGGATCTTTGCTTGATTACCAGCGTTATGATGGCAGTCACACTCATGGGGGCTGGGTAATCTATAAGCACATCCTTATGCAGGTCCATAGTCGCAGGTCTATCGAGACAGGGCATCGATACTCCGGAGTAGACTAGCGTATGCGCTTCTCATCCCAGTGTGGGAGACAGTCTGTCCCACAGCCGTCAGTACGTCGTACTTGAGATAATATACGGGTGCTCGTTAGGTTACGAGTACACTGGACATGACTCGTCGGGAACTGTTGGTTGGTATTATACCTATCGTCAGTTATCAGTTCCCAGGTGACATAAGTACAGCTTAGTCCGCTGACTTGACACTGTCACTTCGCCTCGAGTGTGTTCCCACTGTACTTTGATTACTACCCTACCACGGCTCAAAGGAGTCGTGCAAACAGGTAGTTTTTGGGTGCAGTCCCGAAGCACTTGGAGGCAGTGACGGTTAGACAGGATTCGTCTCTCCCGGTATTGGGGGTTGACATCGCGCTGTGTCTAGGAGAGCTATTACACGAGTAGTCCCTGGCCAGGGCAAGCGAGATATACTGGTAGGTCTCCAGTGTTATCTCAGGGTGTTCTGGGCTTCACTCCGACACGACTTGTACCGCTATTAGGGGACTGACGTTTACCGCCCCCTAGGCCCGCCATGCGATGTATCAGACGAACAGACCAGACTGTATAGAGATTGTCACATTCAGGCTCAGTAGGAGTTCAAATGGGTTTCACCTCATCCGTCTTCTTGTCGGCATCTACCTGGGGACCGTTACGCACAGCTAGTGCCGCTTGCGGTGTAACGTTTTAAAAATAATTAAATAAATAATTAAATGAATAAAATTGTTTAAGTGAATTTTATGATTTTCGGTAAAGTAAAATGTATTTTTCGTAAAATCAAACCGTGATTGTTTTCATTATAATTTTAAAAATATCCATTTTAATTATGAAATTACTAGTAAATGGTGTTTATTTAGCCACTTATAAATTTTTAGTTTAATAAAATATTTTTCCTAAATTAATTATTTTAAATACTAACATAAGCTTTATTTTTACACTAAATTAGTGTAAATTACAAATTTAAATGGTTTTAATTTGTAAAAATGAACCATGGCATGTTAGAATTTAGTATGTATCATGCAAAAATTATTTGCAAATTTTTCCTATTTTCTAGAGCTTTCTTGAGTTGCTATAGTAAATAAATAAATAAATAATTAAATAAACCATGAAAAGACTTAAGTGTTGTTCTTTCTCTTGAAACTTCTACACACTTTTCCCACTCTTTTCTTTCTCTCCCTCACCTCTCTAGGGCCGGCCACAACCCCCCATGGCTGCCCCCCCATTTCCCACACCATTTTTATTCAAAAATTCATCAAAAACACATCAAAAATTCAATTAAAATTCCATAAAATCCTATTTATTCCATACTCTTTATTCCTTGCTCATTTTTATATGAAATTTGGAAATGGAAAGCATGCATTTTGGAGGCTCATTTCTTGTTTGGATTTCACATTTTGAAGGTATAATTTTCTTTCTTTTGACTTATTGTTATTAGATGTTCATATTAAGCTTAATTAGATTTAATGAATTAATTCTATGTTCTTTTTTTTTAATGCAAGGTAGGGTTCTAAATTCAAGTTATGATTTTTAATAATTAATTAGGGTAATAGTAGTTAGTTTAACACTTTTAGTATTTGGAAATCTTGCATGGTTATTGTTTAACAAATTGTTATTCAAAAATTGTTTTAAATTAGGAATTTAGTTAACTAGGTTTTTGCAAAATGTGGTTGTGGTTAATATAAAATTCTAATTTGGGTTGTTATCATTGGATTATAGTTTTAGTGGAAATATTAGCATGTTAATGGAAAGAAAAACTTAGTTTGATTGCTAGTTTCTATGGTTAATTGATAAATTGTGATAAAAATTGCTAATTTTGTAAACTAGATTTTAGAAATTCCTATATAAATGAGATTAAAAATATAATTATGGTTTCATTATATCATTATCATCATGAATTGTGGTTTAAGTCATTAATTTATGCAAAATCATGTTTTGTGGTGGAATTGTGGTACTTTGCTTGAAAAATGTTGAAAATTGTTAAAGGGTGCAAACTAGAAATTTCAAATTTATACAAGTTTGTGTAATAAAAATATAATAATAGTTTGTATAGTCTAGTTATGCTATTTAATGAGTTTTATGACCATTGGTTTCATTTAAATGTTAAGTTTTGATGAAAAACGGTAAACTGGCATTTTCGGGTTTTGCGAAATTGGACGGTTTGATAGATTTTCGGGTTTCGATGGATTTAATCATGTTTTATAGTATAAGTAATGTGTTTTAAAACTACAAGTTGTTTGTTGATGTTATCTCGATCCATCGGAGTTTGTATGCCGATATCGAGCGGTATTTGGTTCTTTTGCGTGGACGGGACATAGGTTTTAACCTATGCTTGTTCCTCGTATCGTTTGACTTTTGTATGTGATTCAGTTTACGATGCTATTTATATGTTTGCGTTTAGATACCCCTCACGTGGACTGCGGGCGATGAAGAGGAGGATGGCGACACCGTCTTCGGTAGACATGGACCAGGTGAGTAGATGCATATCTACGGGGGGAAAGTCGGGTGGATGGCGTTTAGCACCCCCGCAACGTAGAATAGGAATAGTACTAATTGACATTAGGAAACCCGATGTGACCCTAGATTCTTACTGAGCAGGACCCTACTAATAACCCTAGGCGGGACTAGACTGATTTAGGAAAACCATACCTGAGGATGAATACTTTGGGAGAGGTTCGTAGGTTTCTGATAGAAACACACACGCACACACTAAAACTTGTCACGGCGTATACGTATATGTGTGTATATATATAAAACTAGGTATAGGTATATATATACACAACACGTATATGGGATTCATTGATGTGATATGATATCCGAGGTATGATGAGACAGTATAACTGGGCTTGATGCCGTGATTCTTGACTATACAGTCGTATTAAAGTGTTAGCGGATCATTAGAGACTGAGATAATGAACATGAATATATAAATTATAAAGGGTGGTGGTGATAGTGAGGTACATGGGACGCTAAAATAGTACCTGGGCTGTAGCTTGTGACTGATCACGATATGATATATGTATGACTTAATCACAATATGACACATGTGACATGATATTTCTGAGGATAAAATAAGGATTATTCTATGATGGCAATGATATATGATTGATGTATGCGATTATAGTTTAGCACCTTGATCATTAGATGTGTTGATGATGACATTATACGAATGAGGAGACACCTAGGAGATACTTGACCGTACCCCGATATTGGGATGCCGTACGATGGATTTTACCGTACGAGGCTTAGATTTGATGATTGATCCACACTCTTGATTTGAGGAAGCCGTACTACGTACGTGACGCTATTGAGGTGGGATCGCCGACTATTAGAGATATTGATTCAGACCTTAAGTAGACTCTAGTTTCTTACTGACTAGTCTATTAGGTTTAGTTCCTTAGGATGTAAGATGGACACTGGTTTAGGTTCGACTCATATAGTGGTAATTGTACTCGTATATCGCAGAGGAGTGGATAATGCACATCTGTCTTGCATTCATACTATAATCATCATGGTGCATGTTCTTTTATATGTTGCTATAATCAGTATAAACTTTACCTGTTAGGACACCAGCACTATTACCGATGATGTACATATTCCACGCACACTTATTTGCCGGCTCACACATATCATCATCGGTAATTGCTATGTCACGTACACTTTAGATCATATTGTCTTTTATGGATAGAATCAGTTAACAACTAGACCGATATAACATTGTGATTATTCTCTGACATTAGTACAGACATGATATTTATTGCTTAGACATTCATGCATTCATATTTTCATGTTATCCTGCAGTATTATGGGCACATGCCGACACTTATCATATATTTACTCATGATTTTAAGATTTGGATTTCTATGAGATTTCTGGATTTTTGGGGAAAACCGCAAGAAATTATAAAACCTTCTCTCTCTCTCCTCCTCTCTTTTTAAAATAAGATGCGGTTTTCTCGTGATGTATGTGTCGTCCACCATGAGATTTCATGTTTTCTGTTGGATTTCGAAACCCGATTCGAGGAGTGGATGAACCGTCTCGAGTACATGGTGGGCCCGGTATGGTACCCCGGGGCAAGAAGATCGAGTTGTAGACGATGAGCCTAGCAGGGGAAGACTACCTACCGGTGATGCCTGGCGCGGCGGATATCCGGAGGATATCGACCGTTGTCGTGAGATTTGATGATATGGGCCGATCCGGACTGACGGAGCCCGACATATTGAGACTTGAGATTACATGTGTTGTGTCGATGCTTGACATGGATTTCCATGGATTTCATTGTTGAGATTTCACATGCTTATACACACTTTACTATAATAACAGCTAAAGAGTTCTTATACATGTATATCTGGATTTCAGGATTTGTTACTTTACATTCATGGTGCATGCATTTCATTTCATATGACATAGTATTATATGAGGCACTGACACGAACACGGAGTATCTGCACTTACACGTAGTATTACCCTGCTATTACTAGATGTTTGGGAAGTAGTAGTGTATTATTATGACCTAGGATAGCGTCGTGCATTCGATTTCTTTTCGTAGATGTCTTCTACTCACGAGTTGGCAACTCACCCCCGTTGTGCCAAATTTTATTACAGGTTCGATGTACAGGTTTCCCTGGCAGCTTGCTGGCACATCTATTCTTTCAGGGTGATTTGCACGGTAGGTTGGTTCACTTGTATCCGAACCACCATTGTACTTTTATTCTTTCATTTGTATCTAGTAAGCTCCATCAACCATATTTGTATTACTTGTTAAGTTTATTGGACCAGTCCTTTTATTTTGACCTTAGAGTCGCGCATGTATTATTCTGATTTGGTGGTTTTGTTTTCTTTAAGTTTTGAGCCTCACCCTTTGGCGTTGTATATTATTGTGCTTGTTGTGGTTGTTTCCGCCTGTTGGCGTTGAGCTAGCTCCCGTTTGGGGATGCTTTTTACTGTTTATGTATATTATACTTGTTGTACCCGTTTGGGGGCCAGTTTTTATAGAGGAGACTCTGCCGAAATTTTTGAGAAAATTTGTTGATGCTTTTAAACTTGTTTTTTTTTCTTCTTCTTCTTCTTTTATGGTTTAGATTTCTGGGCTTCGGCTTACTTAGGTTATGTGGCGCCTCTAGACGTTTCGTAATCTAAGTGCCGGTCACATTCCGTACTTTCGGGTCGTGACAAAGTTGGTATCAGAGCGCTAGGTTTAACCCTGTATAAGTCTAGGTCACCCTTGGTTGATGGAGTAGGCGATTTAGGTAGAGTAACGTACCGTGGGTATGGTCCGCGGCATACTTACGATACGCTACTCTGCTTAAGGAGCCTTAGGAGGTACATTTGTTTGCACCGTATTTCTTTCGTTCCTTTGATCTATCTTCGTCGATGTCGGAGGGTGGTTCTGTTACCACGGGCGCACGGGCAGAGGGAGCTGCGGCTCGAATGCGATAACCATTAGAGTATTGGTTATTCTTGAGGATTGAAGCATTGCTTAGAGTGCGGACGAAGGGTATTCATATGCCGTCCGGATGAAGTTAAAGGGTTCGAACGATTATCAGGAAACCATTTTCCCAAGTTTAAAGTATTCGGAAGAACATGCAGGTATTTCGATGGACCCTCTAGAAGAATGAAACCCTAACTCGACATAATGACCACGAGAACGCCCTTGAACCTTAGGGTTTACGGCAGTTCCGCGGTGCCATTAGTAAGGCTTGGGTTTACCCTTCTACGGCTGGATCATCGATGCTGGGGTATGTACCGGATATTTTTAAACTGTACTTGAGTTTTGAGCTCTCGGGGAATTATGGGATTTTGATGGATCGATCGAAAAGTTTAATATAGTCCGGATATCAAGTGAAGGGATCGACTACGTGGGAGACTCTAGATATGAGTATTGCCGTTGGTAGCGCAGTCGGCACAGCTACGAAGAGACGAGTTCGAAGCAGCCGACATCAGAGGAGAGAGGCGGACATTGACGATCGTGTTTACGATTGTGATTTAGTGATTTGAATTTCATATTTTTTGTTATTGGATTTTGGCATTTTGAGGAGTTCGTTTTACGATTTGTATTTCATGTGTGTACCTTCATTACATTCTAGTTGTGTTTCATATACTGGTTGTATTGATGTTGTTTAGTACATACCCGTACACTTGATTTGGTTTTAACACCTTTTGTGATTTTGATTTGATTTCGTGCATATGGGTTACACATGATTTTGATATATGCTTCGACCTAGTTTTTATCCATTTTCGTACTGTGATTCGAGTCTGATATTCGATGTATGTTTTCGTGCACCATATGCACCCGATTAGGATTCTTGCGCATACTTGGCGCACTTGATGCGATTTTGTGCACATCAGATGCACTAAATTGGGGTTTTGTGCAGATTAGATGCACCTGATATTGAGTCGTGCACGCCCGTTGCACTTGACAGATGTTTTTGGTGCACACCTGCTGCACTTAGTTTTGTTTTTGTGTGTATTCATGGTATCTTTAGTTGGTTTCGATTGCAGTGCGCACCGGACGCACATGATATTTTATGATGTGATTGGGATTGATTTCAGTTTGAGCAGTATGTTTTCATATCATTATTATTTGATTTAGTAACCAGGCGGGACGTATATGTTAAATAAAAGATATATATATATAGCTATTTTTTTAAATTAAACGTCCGCTACTTATACCGTGACACGTGCATTGCACGGCGATTTTCTAGAGGGGTTTTTGTATGCTTCTTTATTATGAGGTTTAGGCGATTTTACTAGGATGCGAACTATATATAAGTTATAGATTGATGTATATTATGATGGTTTTCACATTGGGTTATGATATTTTGTTCTCGCCATAACTCCGATGATTGCGTTATGCTTGACGGAGTTGATTTTTGTTATGTGTTGATGATTTCGGAGCCCCGACGATTTGAGTGTTTTGCTAAATGTTTTAGTATTTGGAAGGGGAGTTTTAATTTAAATTCGGGGACTGAATTTCTTAAAGGGAGGAAGATTGTAACGTTTTAAAAATAATTAAATAAATAATTAAATGAATAAAATTGTTTAAGTGAATTTTATGATTTTCGGTAAAGTAAAATGTATTTTTCGTAAAATCAAACCGTGATTGTTTTTCATTATAATTTTAAAAATATCCATTTTAATTATGAAACTACTAGTAAATGGTGTTTATTTAGCCACTTATAAATTTTTAGTTGAATAAAATATTTTTCCTAAATTAATTATTTTAAATACTAACATAAGCTTTATTTTTACACTAAATTAGTGTAAATTACAAATTTAAATGGTTTTAATTTGTAAAAATGAACCATGGCATGTTAGAATTTAGTATGTATCATGCAAAAATTATTTGCAAATTTTTCCTATTTTCTAGAGCTTTCTTGAGTTGCTATAGTAAATAAATAAATAAATAATTAAATAAACCATGAAAAGACTTAAGTGTTGTTCTTTCTCTTGAAACTTCTACACACTTTTTCCACTCTCTTCTTTCTCTCCCTCACCTCTCTAGGGCCAGCCACAACCCCCCATGGCTGCCCCCCCCATTTCCCACACCATTTTTATTCAAAAAATCATCAAAAACACATCAAAAATTCAATTAAAATTCCACAAAATCCTATTTATTCCATACTCTTTATTCCTTGCTCATTTTTATATGAAGTTTGGAGATGGAAAGCATGCATTTTGGAGGCTCATTTCTTGTTTGGATTTCACATTTTGAAGGTATAATTTTCTTTCTTTTGACTTATTGTTATTAGATGTTCATATTAAGCTTAATTAGATTTAATGAATTAATTCTATGTTCTTTTTTTTAAATGCAAGGAAGGGTTCTAAATTCAAGTTATGATTTTTAATAATTAATTAGGGTTATAGTAGTTAGTTTAACACTTTAAGTATTAGGAAATCTTGCATGGTTATTGTTTAACAAATTGTTATTCAAAAATTGTTTTAAATTAGGAATTTAGTTAACTAGGTTTTTGCAAAATGTGGTTGTGGTTAATATAAAATTCTAATTTGGGTTGTTATCATTGGATTATAGTTTTAGTGGAAATATTAGCATGTTAATGGAAAGAAAAACTTAGTTTGATTGCTAGTTTCTATGGTTAATTGATAAATTGTGATAAAAATTGCTAATTTTGTAAATTAGATTTTAGAAATTCCTATATAAATGAGATTAAAAATATAATTATAGTTTCATTATATCATTATCATCATGAATTGTGGTTTAAGTCATTAATTTATGCAAAATCATGTTTTGTGGTGGAATTGTGGTACTTTGCTTGAAAAATGTTGAAAATTGTTAAAGGGTGCAAACTAGAAATTTCAAATTTATACAAGTTTGTGTAATAAAAATATAGTAATAGTTTGTATAGTCTAGTTATGCTATTTAATGAGTTTTATGACCATTGGTTTCATTTAAATGTTAAGTTTTGATGAAAAACGGTAAACTGGCATTTTCGGGTTTTGCGAAATTGGACGGTTTGATAGATTTTTGGGTTTCGATGGATTTAATCATGTTTTATAGTATAAGTAATGTGTTTTAAAACTACAAGTTGTTTGTTGATGTTATCTCAATCCATCGGAGTTTGTATGCCGATATCGAGCGGTATTTGGTTCTTTTGCGTGGACGGGACATAGGTTTTAACCTATGCTTGTTCCTCGTATCGTTTGACTTTTGTTTGTGATTCAGCTTACGATGCTATTTATATGTTTGCGTTTAGGTACCCCTCACGTGGACTGCGGGCGATGAAGAGGAGGATGGCGACACCGTCTTCGGCAGACATGGACCAGGTGAGTAGATGCATATCTACGGGGGGAAAGTCGGGTGGATAGCGTTTAGCACCCCCGCAACGTAGAATAGAAATAGTACTTATTGACATTAGGAAACCCGATGTGACCCTAGATTCTTACTAAGCAGGACCCTAGTAATGACCCTAGGCGGGACTAGACTGATTTAGGAAAACCATACCTGAGAATGAATACTTTGGGAGAGGTTCGTAGGTTTCTGATAGAAACACACACGCACACACTAAAACTTGTCACGGCGTATACGTATATGTGTGTATATATATAAAACTAGGTATAGGTGTATATATATACACAACACGTATATGGGATTCATTGATGTGATATGATATCCGAGGTATGATGAGACAGTATAACTGGGCTTGATGCCGTGATTCTTGACTATACAGTCGTATTAAAGTGTTAGCGGATCATTAGAGAATGAGATAATGAACATGAATATATAAATTATAATGGGTGGTGGTGATAGGGAGGTACATAGGACGCTAAAATAGTACCTGGGCTGTAGCTTGTGACTGATCACGATATGATATATGTATGACTTAATCACAATATGACACATGTGACATGATATTTCTGAGGATAAAATAAGGATTATTCTATGATGGCAATGATATATGATTGATGTATGCGATTATAGTTTAGCACCTTGATCATGAGATGTGTTGATGATGACATTATACGAATGAGGAGACACCTAGGAGATACTTGAACGTACCCCGATATTGGGATGCCGTACGATGGATTTTACCGTACGAGGCTTAGATTTGATGATTGATCCGCACTCTTGATTCGAGGAAGCCGTACTACGTACGTGACGCTATTGAGGTGGGATCGCCGACTATTAGAGATATTGATTCAGACCTTAGGTAGACTCTAGTTTCTTACTGACTAGTCTATTAGGTTTAGTTCCTTAGGATGTTAGATGGACACTGGTTTAGGTTCGACTCATATAGTGGTAGTTGTACTCGTATATCACAGATGAGTGGATAATGCACATCTGTCTTGCATTCATACTGTAATCATCATGGTGCATGTTCTTTTATATGTTGTTATAATCAATATAAACTTTACCTGTTAGGACACCAGCACTATTACCGATGATGCGCATATTCCACGCACACTTATTTACCGGTTCACACACATCATCATCGGTAATTGCTATGTCACGTACACTTTAGATCATATTGTCTTTTATGGATAGAATCAGTTAACAACTAGACCGATATAACATTGTGATTATTCTCTGACATTAGTACAGACATGATATTTATTGCTTAGACATTCATGCTTTCATATTTTCATGTTATCCTGCAGTATTATGGGCACATGCCGACACTTATCATATACTTACTCATGATTTTAAGATTTGGATTTCTATGAGATTTCTGGATTTTTGGGGAAAACCGCAAGAAATTATAAAACCTTCTCTCTCTCTCCTCCTCTCTTTTTAAAATAAGATGCGGTTTTCCCGTGATGTATGTGTCGTCCACCATGAGATTTCATGTTTTCTGTTGGATTTCGAGACCCGATTCGAGGAGTGGATGAACCGTCTCGAGTACATGGTGGGACCGGTATGGTACCCCGGGGCAAGAAGATCGAGTTGTAGACGATGAGCCTAGCAGGGGAAGACTACCTACCGGTGATGTCTGGCGCGGAGGATATCCGGAGGATACCGACCGTTGTCGTGAGATTTGATGATATGGGCCGATCCGGACTGACGGAGCCCGACATATTGAGACTTGAGATTAAATGTGTTGTGTCGATGCTTGACACGGATTTCCATGGATTTCATTGTTGAGATTTCGGATGCTTATACACACTTTACTTTGATAACAGCTAAAGAGTTCTTATACATGTATATCTGGATTTCAGGATTTGTTACTTTACATTCAAGGTGCATGCATTTCATTTCATATGACATAGTATTATATGAGGCACTGACACGAACACGGAGTATCTGCACTTACACGTAGTATTACCCTGCTATTACTAGATGTTTGGGAAATAGTAGTGTATTATTATGACCTAGGATAGCGTCGTGGATTCGATTTCTTTTCGTAGATGTCTTCTACTCACGAGTTGGCAACTCACCCCCGTTGTGCCAAATTTTATTACAGGTTCGATGTACAGGTTTCCCTGGCAGCTTGCTGGCACATCTATTCTTTCAGGGTGATTTGCACGGTAGGTTGGTTTACTTGTATTCAAACCACCTTTGTACTTTTATTCTTTCATTTGTATCTAGTAAGCTCCATCAACCATACTTGTATTACTTGTTAAGTTTATTGGACCAGTCCTTTTATTTTGACCTTAGAGTATCGCATGTATTATTCTGATTTGGTGGTTTTGTTTTCTTTATGTTTTGAGCCTCACCCTTTGGCGTTGTATATTATTGTGCTTGTTGTGGTTGTTTCCGCCTGTTCGCGTTGAGCTAGCTCCCGTTTGGGGATGCTTTTTACTGTTTATGTATATTATACTTGTTGTACCCGTTTGGGGGCCAGTTTTTATAGAGGAGACTCTGCCGAAATTTTTGAGAAAATTTGCTGATGCTTTTAAACTTGTTTTCTTTTTCTTCTTCTTCTTCTTTTATGGTTTAGATTTCTGGGCTTCGGCTTACTTAGGTTACGTGGCGCCTCTAGACGCTTCGTAATCTAAGTGCCGGTCACGTTCCGTACTTTCGGGTCGTGACATGCTGTCTGTGAATAAACCCACTGCCAGCGTAGTGTTGAGTCTTTAGAGTCCCACACAGAAATCTATTCGCCTTTAGGCAAAAGAGTAGAGATCGCATGGTTTTGCGACAGGTCGCATGGTTTTGCAACAGGGTTCGGTCACATCCGTGCACTTGTGCACTTTTGGTGTCCGGACAGTTAACACTAGCAGGCATTGGTTTAAGCCAGATCCTAGTGTACCTTTTGGGATTGGTTTTATCTCGTTTGTATTCGTGTTCCTCGGAACGCGGATGCGGGTGTGTATGCACAGTTGACAGAGAGACAGAGGCAGAGGATTCTCATTGGGGTCGTTGACTGTTGACTGTTGACTATTGACTTTTGGCTAAACCCTAATGAGAATAAGAAATATAATTAACAATAATATTAATTAAGTATTATGGGGACATGGTTGTTGAGGGGTTGACTTTGTTGACTTGTTAACTTTGTTGACAGGTTGACTAGGCTGGATTAGTTGACCATCATCATGACAATGGCTATCATTTCATGGCAAAGACTTTTGCTTGCTTGTTTGTTTTTGCAAAATGAGTGCATGAAATGATATAGCCATTTTGACTTGAACCATCACATAATACTTGATTACTATTTTGTTATGATGGTTTTGGATTATGAAAGCTTGGATGGCAAAAGAGTTACTCATTCTCTTATTTCATTTCTCTCTCTTGCTTAAGCTCTCCCTCTTGCTCTCTCTCTAGCTCAAGGCAACACCTTCTCATGAGTTGAGAAACATTGCCTTAGAGATAAAAGAAAACCCAAATCACTTCTCTACTCATCCTAGTTCACAAGGTTTAGCAAACCAAGTGTTCTAGTTTCTTCAAGTTCGAAGAAGAAGCCAAAGGTAGAAGCATTCAGGTGGATCCATCTTCGGCGCAAGGAGACGACGAGGTGAGGCCGATCCGTACACCGGAAAGAGTTGAAGACAAAGGAGTTCAAGAAAGGTATAGCCCCCTAACCGAGTACGCAAAACTCTAGTTAGGTTGTTAGGTAGTTGTTTAACAAAGATCCGTATTTTGAGTCCATGTTACCACATCTTGAAAAATCGTTTTTCATCATTTCCGCAAGCCCGTAAGTACCGGGAGAGGTAACGTGGACTTACAGTGGTATCAGAGCCTAGTTAAACACTATCTAACATGTTAGCAAAGTAACTAGAAATTCGATCGGAGAAAAAGTCGCGAAACACGCCCGAAAAGTATACTTTCTGTCGAATTTTTCCTTTGTTCAAAAATTAATAAATCTTGGCTTAAAATTCGACTCAGGGTTTTTACATCTCACTGTAGAAAAATGGTCCAAAGAGCCCATCAACGCGCCGCGGAACAGCGGCAGGAGCTTGCTCCCGCCGCGGATCCGCGGCCGAGTTGACTTGGCCGTGGACGATTTTTCTTGCAGTGAGGTCATTGGGGTGTTTTGGGATTTTTGGAATTTGATTTTTCTGCCCAGATTTTCCAGAAAGAAAAATTAGCTTTTGGGGCTTGAAAATCCGTATTTTGATCGAACTTCTAAAGACTTAAGCTGACGGGTATATATATGTGATGTGTTATATGTATTGAACGTCCGCTAATCGCTATACGTCGATTAGTGGGGGTTATACATATCTGTGATCTGTAATGTTGATGGTATGTGTATATAAATTCATTGGATTGTCGCGGATGAATAGCCGGGGGGTTGTGAGATGAGAGTTTTCTTTTATCTTTCAATTCATGTAATATGTAAATTGATGTAATATTATTTTTTGGCCGCACAACCGGGTCGGGGTTGTAGCCGTCATTGTATAATTACTTTTTACTGTTTTTGCTCCTAGGATAGACCCAAGGTGGGGTGCACAAACTACCAGTTATCTCGAAGTGCCGAGTGGCCTACTCACGTCGTTGAGGGAGGTTGCTCCGCTTCGGATATTTGGCGGGTAGTTTGCCGCACCCGTAGGGGTCTAGGGTGGGGTATTGGCTATTCATCGCGACCGTGTAATCCGCTTTTCGTTACAGGCTCGTACGAATTGCGGATTCCTAGTATATCCAATGTATTCATCTGTGATCTGAAATGGCTATCATTAAAATATATCTATGTAAGATATTATTTAGGCGTTGCTTATGTTTTGCATCCGCGCTAGTCCAGCCCCCGCTCTGTCGTTAGTTAAGTAACCTAACGGGTAATGACGGGGCACCGTGGCGAATGCGGATGGCATAAGCGTACGTCATATTTTGGTTGTTTTCTGCAATGGTAGGATTAAATGATGGGACGCATTGGAATTAATGCAAGAAAAAATAAACCAAGTAAAAGTCGTTGGAACACTTTCAAAACAACTCGGTTTCTTTTCAAAATAACTTTTAAACACGGAGCTTAAGCCACTCCTTTTAAAAGCTATCTCGTTCCATCGATTATATCAAGTTCACTACGTTCACGGTTTCGCCAAAACCATTCGTAGCCCTCCGTCGTTTCACATGGATGGTCAATAGTATTCAAGCTATGTTTGTTGGCCAAAGTCAAGGCATAGTGATTGGTAGCTATTGGGTATTCATATGCAGCATAGATAGATGTGTTGGTTTGGGGCAGTCGTTCTACCTTGTTGGCCAAAGTCAAGGGTATGTGTGGGTGGGTTCAAATTAACCTAGAGAATGACGGGTAGAACTTGACATGTGACTTATGATTTGTTGGCCAAAGTCAAGGTCATAAGAGCATGCGGCAAAAATCCACATCGGGAGTTTCAAAAGAACTGAAACTTGCTAGCGCTGCATACCATTTGGAGTGTGATGATTCTGGTAGGATTCCTTCAGTTTTGTCACGCAATGATATTTGGATCCCGATCCTACTGTGAGTATATGCTACTCCTCGGGAAATTTCTCACTTAACGATCAATGCTATAAACCAAGTAGGTGTCTAGAAAGGTGTTAGCGGGGCTACGCCCCCAAGGAAGAGAGGTTATTTAATTAAGGAACTTCGCGAAAGCGTTGGAAAACCTCCCTCGAAGTACCGACACTAGCCTGGCCGAACGGTTAAGCAAGCATTGTATGGTGAGATTGATCCTGACTAATTCTTCCTTTTTGGTTTGAGGAGGGATTCGAGAGACAGTGGGAGCTATCCTGTTTAGACAAATTAAAAACCACTCTAAACTTGCAAGAGCATCATGCTAAAGTGTTTCTTCTCTCTCTCCTAATTGCAGCGACCAAACATCATGACCGGACTTAAGTTATTACTAGATAAAAATATACTGACTGGGCCAAACTACAAAGATTGGCTCAGGAATGTCAAAATGGCAATCACTTATGACAAGTTGGGGTATCTCCTTACCACCAAAGCTCCCCCTGTCCCAGGTCCCACCTCCAGCGTCGCGGATAAGGAAATCCGTAAGACTTGGGAGATCGATTGCGCGAAGGCCAAGTGCTTCGTGCTTGCCTCTATGTACAACGAACATCAGAGGAGGCACGAGAATATGGACCTCGAATCCATATTTCTCCATACAAAAGAACTGTATGGAGAGCAATCTCGTATCGCAAGATACGAAGTGTCGAAGAAGTTATTTTCGGCAAGGTTGGCCGTCGGATCGTCGGTAGCGGAACACGTGCTTAAGATGATTGGCTTCATTGAGGAGCTCACGGACCTTGGGACCACGTTGGAGAATGAGCTCTATACGGACTTGATTCTTCAGTCCCTTCCTTCCACTTACGCCTAGTTTATCCTGAACTTCAACTTGCAAGAAAAAGAAGTTGAACTTTCAGAAATCCTCAACATGCTGAGGAGTACAGAAGGCACCCTACAGAAAGGTAGGGAAACATCCACTTTGTTTGTAGGAGGATCTTCCTCTTCTAAGTCCAAGGCGAAAGCCAAGGGAAAGAAGAAGAAAAACCTCGCCAAACCAAGGGGCGGTGTTAGTAAAATGGATACGAAGGGAAAGACAAAGGCAACAAAGACAGCGGGGAAGCTTGTGGATAAGGAAGAATGCTTTTACTGTCACAAGAGTGGACACTGGAAGAAAGATTGCAGGGCTTGGAAAGCCAGAACACAGGATCTGAAGCAAGTTGCGGCTTCAGCTTCAGGTGTGTATGTTATTGAAAACTGTCTATCAATAAACTCTACTTTCTGGGTATTGGATACCGGATCAGGATCTCATATCTGTAATTCTTTGCAGGCGTTAAGAAACCGTAGGTTTTTGAAGGCAGGTGACATGACCCTCAAAGTTGCAAACGGAGCTAGCATGGATGCTAAGGTCGTGGGGGACTATCACCTGGGAATGTCAGATGGGCATGTTTTGGTTTTACGTAATTGCTTTTTGTACCCAACGCAACTTGTAATATCATTTCTGTATCTTTGACTTCTAAAGAAGGTTAGGAATTTGCGTTTGTAAGTAATGTTGTAAACATTCACCTTAATCAAGTTCTGATTGGGTCAGTTACATTAAGCAATGGTATATACGTATTAAACCAACCACAGATTTTCAATGTCCAAAATACACACAAAAGAAAGTCTCCGGAAATAAATCGGACTTTCTTATTGCATTGTAGACTGGGTCACATCAATGAGAGAAGGTTGACGAAGTTATATACAGATGGATATTTGGATCCGTTCGAATATCAATCGTATGCCACTTGTCAATCCTGTCTCAAATGAAAGATGACAAAGACTCCGTTCACTGGACACGGAGTGAGAGCGAGCGAGCTCTTGGTACTCGTACACAGCGACGTGTGCGGTCCAATGTCTACACATGCGCGAAGCGGTTATTCTTACTTCATTACTTTTACGGATGACTTTTCAAGGTACGGTTATGTCTTCTTAATGAAACATAAATCCGAAGCCTTTGGAAAATTCCAGGAATATAAGAATGAAGTAGAAAAAAAACCGGCAAAAGTATCAAGACACTAAGATCTGATCGAGGTGGTGAATACTTGAGTGCCGAGTTCCTGGATTACTTAAAAGAGAATGGAATTCTCTCTCAGCTTACTCCTCCATACACTCCGCAACATAACGGTGTATCGGAGAGACGGAACCGAACCCTATTGGATATGGTTCGGTCCATGATGAGTAACGCTGAGTTACCGCGATCATTCTGGGGATATGCACTAGAATCAGCTGCATACCTTTTGAACCGAGTTCCAACTAAGACTGTGCTTACTACACCATATCAGATATGGTGTGGGAAGAGACTCTATCTTAATCACATTAAGACATGAGGATGTCCAGCTTTTGTCAAAAAGCAGCATGCGGACAAGCTCGAGGCACGCTCAGTACAGTGCAAGTTTGTGGGATATCCAAAGAACTCCAAGGGATATTTCTTCTATTGCGAAGAGGAACAAAAGATTTATGTTTCTCGTCATGCCCACTTCTTGGAAACTGAGTTTTTGGAAAATCAGATAAGTGGGAGCGCAATAGAACTGGAAGAAATTCCATAACCACGAGCTATTACTGAAAGCTTAGTAGAACCAGAGGGTTCGAAAGATCATGACATTCCTACTCCGCTCCGCAGGAGTAGTAGGCAGTCTCATCCGCCCGAGAGATACTACGGTTTTCTTATAGACGGGGATAGAGAGGATTGCATCATTGATTATGATGAGCCGACTAGCTTCCAGCAGGCCATTCAGAGCGTTGACTCGGTAAAATGGCTAGATGCAATGCGGACAAAAATGGAGTCCATGTACACCAACAAAGTATGGACGTTGGACGTTGCTCCAGATGGGGTAAAACCCGTAGGATGCAAGTGGATCTTCAAAAGGAAGATTGTTGTAGATGGACAGGTTGAGACCTATAAAGCTAGACTAGTTGCAAAGGGTTTTCATCAAAGACCTGGTTTGGACTATGACGAGACCTTTTCTCCAGTAGTTATGCTGAAATCCATTCGGATCCTTCTTGCCATTGCTGCCTTCCACGATTATGAGATTTGGCAGATGGACGTAAAGACCGCTTTTCTAAATGGAAATTTAGAAGAGTGTGTTTATATGGACCAGCCAGAGGGTTTCATTCAGAGTAGGAGCAGCGGAAAGGTGTGCAAGTTGCTTAAGTCCATCTACGGACTAAAGCAGGCATTGCGGAGTTGGAACATCTGTTTTGATGAGACGGTCAAAGAATTTGGCTTTATCAAAAATCCAGATGAACCATGCATCTATAGTATATTTGTAGCGAGAACTGTAGTATTCCTCGTTTTATACGTGGATAACATTCTCTTAATAGGAAATGACATTCCTATGCTACAATCTGTCAAAGGGTTCTTGTCACACAGGTTCTCCATGAAAGACCTGGGTGATGCCTCATACATTCTGGGGATCCGGATCTATCGTGACAGATCCAAGAGGATATTGGGACTCTCACAGTCCACGTACATCGACACCATACTGAAAAGATTCAGTATGGAAGATTCCAAGCGCGGTAATTTACCGGCTTATCACGGGATCACCCTCTCCAAAGAGATGTCTCCCAAGACTGATTTGGAAAGGGATCGCATGTCTATTATACCCTACGCTTCTGCGGTAGACTCTATAATGTATGCGATGTTGTGTACCAGACCAGATGTAGCTTATGCACTGAGTGTGGTAAGCCGGTATCAGTCAAACCCTGGGGAGAAACACTGGATAGCGGTAAAGAACATTCTCAAGTACCTGAGAAGGACTAAGGAGATGTTCTTGGTGTATGGTGGAAAAGACCTCCAGATCGAGGCCTTTGCTGACTCCAGCTTCCAGAGTGACAAGGATGATTCCAAGTCCATGTCGGGTTATGTCTTTACCCTCTATGGAGGGGCGGTGTGTTGGAAGAGTTCCAAACAGGAAACTGTTACTGACTCGACGATGGAAGCGGAATATATCGCTGCTGCATATGCCACAAAAGAAGCCGTCTGGATAAGGAAGTTCTTAACTGAACTTCAGGTGGTTCCGTCCATTGTTGATCCAATACCTCTGTATTGCGACAACAACGGTGCTATAGCTTTAGCAAAGGAACCCAGGTCCCATCAGAAATCCAGACACATCTTAAGGCGGTATCACCTGATCAGGGAGATCGTGGGTCGCCAGGAGATCGAGGTTCGGAGAGTTTCTACGGAAAATAACACTGCTGATCCACTCACGAAGGCCTTACCCCAGACTCAGTTCGAGCGGCTGATCGAGATGATAGGTCTTCGATACGCCAGTACATGGCCTTAGTGCAAGTGGGAGATTGTTAGTGTATATGCCCTAGAGGCCATTACTGTATCATACTAGTTTGTATATTACTTAATGGAAACTTGGGATATTCACCTTGTATAGACAATCTTGCTCAATATAGTAGTATGCTACTTGGTTTGTTTCTACTTTAATGTGTACATGTGTTTATTTTAGTATATCACCTATACACATTAGTGGAGCCCTTAGGATCTTTGCTTGATTACCAGCGTTGTGATGGCAGTCACACTCGTGGGGGCTGGGTAATCTATAAGCACATCCTTATGCAGGTCCCTAGTCGCAGGACTATCGAGACAGGGCATCGATACTCTGGAGTAGACTAGCGTATGCGCTTCTCATCCCAGTGTGGGATACGGTCTGTCCGTCAGCCGTCAGTACGTCGTACTTGAGATAGTATGCGGGTGCTCGTTAGGTTACGAGTACACTGGACAGGACTCGTCGGGAACTGTTGGTTGGTATTATACTTATCATCAGTTATCAGTTCCCAGGTGACATGAGTACAGCTTAGTCCGTTGACTTGAAGCTGTCACTTCGCCTCGAGTGTGTTCCCACTGTACTTTGATTACTACCCTACCACGGCTCAAAGGAGTCGTGCAAACAGGTAGTTTTTGGGTGCAGTCCCGAAGCACTTAGAGGCAGTGACGGTTAGACAGGATTCGTCTCTCCTGGTATTGGGGGTTGACATCGCGCTGTGTCTAGGAGAGCCATTACACGAGTAGTCCCTGGCCAGGGCAAGCGAGATATACTGGTAGGTCTCCAGTGTTATCTCAGGGTGTTCTGGGCTTCACTCCGACACGACTTGTACCGCTATTAGAGGACTGACGTTTACCGCCTCCTAGGCCCGCCATGCGATGTATCAGACGAACAGACCGGTCAGTATAGAGATTGTCACATTCAGGCTCAGTAGGAGTTCAGATGGGTTTCACCTCGTCCGTCTTCTTGTCGGCATCTACCTGGGGACCGTTACGCACAGCTAGTGCCGCTTGCGGTCTGTGGTCAAACCCACTGCCAGCGTAGTGTTGAGTCTTTAGAGTCCCATACAGAAAGCTATTCGCCTTTAGGCAAAAGAGTAGAGGTCGCATGGTTTTGCGACAGGGTTCGGTCGCATCGTGCACTTGTGCACGTTTGGTGTCCGAACAGTTAACACTAGCAGGCTTTGGTTTAAGCCAGATCCTAGTGTACCTTTTGGGATTGGTTTTATCTCGTTTGTATTCGTGTTCCTCGGAACGCGGATGCGGGTGTGTATGCACAGTTGACAGAGAGACAGAGGCAGAGGATTCTCATTGGGGTTGTTGACTGTTGACTGTTGACTATTGACTTTTGGCTAAACCCTAATGAGAATAAGAAATATAATTAACAATAATATTAATTAAGTATTATGGTGACATGGTTGTTGTGGGGTTGACTTTATTGACTTGTTGACTTTTTTGACCGGTTGACTAGGTTGGACTAGTTGACCATCATCGTGACAATGGCTATCATTTCATGGCGAAAACTTTTGCTTGCTTGTTTGTTTTTGCAAAATGAGTGCCTGAAATGATATAGCCATTTTTATTTGAACCATCACATAATACTTGATTACTATTTTGTTATGATGGTTTTGGATTATGAGAGCTTGGATGGCAAAAGAGTTACTCATTCTCTCATTTCATTTCTCTCTCTTGCTTGAGCTCTCCCTCTTGCTCTTCCTCTTGCTCTCTCTCTAGCTCAAGGCAACACCCTCTCATGAGTTGAGAAACATTGCCTTAGAGATAAAAGAAAACCCAAATCACTTCTCTACTCATCCTAGTTCACAAGGTTTAGCAAACCAAGTGTTCTAGTTTCTTCAAGTTCGAAGAAGAAGCCAAAGGTAGAAGCTTTCAGATGGATCCATCTTCGGCGCAAGGAGACGATGAGGTGAGGCCGATCCGTACACCGGAAAGAGTTGAAGACGAAGGAGTTCAAGAAAGGTATAGCCCCTAACTGAGTAGGCAAAACTCTAGTTAGGTTGTTAGGTAGTTGTTTAAGAAAGATCCGTATTTTGAGTCCATGTTACCACCTCTTGAAAAATCGTTTTTCATCATTTCCGCAAGCCCGTAAGTACCGGGAGAGGTAACGTGGACTTACATGGTTTTGGTATTTGATATTGTATTGGGTCGTTGGATGTTTGTACGTCAACGACGAAGGTTGTTTGGTTGTTTTTGCATGCGTAGGATATAGGTTCTAACCTATGAGCGCACCGTGTGCCGTATCGGTTTTCCGGATTTGGTTTTCATAACATTGCGATCTATGTTGATTTGTAGGTACCTTCGCGTGGATTCCGAGACGACTAAGCATATCGACTACAGCTGAACAAGGAGTTCCGCAGGTAAGTAGATTTATATGTACAGGGGAAGTCGGGTCGATGGCGTATTGCACCCCTACAAATTATAATGGAAACCGATATATAGAATATGGTTAAGGAAACCATGTTAGAAACTTATGGATATGGTTAAAGAATTAGTAGGAGACAAGATATACCACGACTTAAGCTTATAGTTTATGGTTTAGTGCGACATGATATGATAGAAATGATGTCTCGAACTGATATATGAGGATATGAAATGTGAATGTGAATCGCAATATATATATATATATATATATATATATATATATATATATATTGCACGAGAATAAGTATGAGATTTAGAGTAGCATGATATGAGATCGATAAATACGACATGAGATTAATAAGATAGAATGTATATGTAAAATGACTTGATGTAAGATATTGATGTGATGAAAAGAGTATACGATGAGATATGATGACTTGGTTGATATGTCGTTATACGGATGCGAGTCGATATGAGATAATCGATACCTTTGTCGGTCCCATGATATGAGATTGATACGGATATGACATGAGATATAGGTATATATATAAAATGATGTGAATAATGAGTGATATGGCATACGAGACGTTAGGTCCGTACCCTCATTGTCATATAGGTTGATAGAATCTCTAATTGTTTAATGCCGTCGTACAATGGATTACCGCACGAGATGAGTTTTACCTGATGATTTATCCATACGCATGACTAGAGGATGCCGTATGATGTATTATACCATACGTGATGTTGTGAGGCTGGATGCCGATTGATAGATTCACCGACTCGGATATGTTGTAGACATGTATACCTTATAGCATTTCGCTTACGATGTACTTTATGCTACGTTCATAACATTCTCATTGCATTATATATACCTGTGCTAGTACACCTACACAATTATCGATGATGCATATGTTACACTTACACAGATTGCCAACTCACACACTTTTATCATCGATAATTGCTATGTCACTTACACAGTAGAATTGCTACATCATGCTATGATATACTTTCTATGCTCACATCACTATACTATGTCGCATGATATACTTGATATGCTCACATTTCTGTTCTATGTTTGCATACATCATGCTTTACGATATTACGCATTGAGATGTTGTTTTCATGAGATTCTAAATTTGAGAACCGTGGTTATATTTCAAAAGAAAGTATGTATTGTTTTAAAAACCCAGTTTCTCTTGGTATGATATTTCGAGACGTCCACCATGTGTTTTCTCGGTTATGAGTTATGTGATACCCGATTCGAGGAGCTGGATGAGGCCGTTTGCGGGTACATGGTGGACCCGGTATGGTACCCCGGGGCAAGAAAGGTATGTTGTACAGTAGACGATGAGCCTGGCAGAGGGACCACTACCTACCGGTGATAGTATTTGGACTTGTCGGTTATCCGGAAGATACCGACCGGAGTCGTGAGATGATATGGGTTGATCTGGACTGACGGAGCTCGTGGGCCGATCCGGACTGACGGAGTCCGAGATATGAGGATTTACGTGTCGATGCTGGACACGGGTTTCATGATGTTTCGAGTGTCGATGTTGGACACTCTAGTTCCATGATTTTGATGTGTCGTTGATGGACACACGTTAGCTGATATCCTCATATTTATATGCATATGGTTTCATGATGTTTCGAGTGTCGATGTTGGACACTTAGGTTCCATGATGTTGTCGTTTCATTGATGGACACGTGGATGATATCCACATGCATACAGGCATTGATTATTATTGTCATATATGCAGATACGGTCACCCTAGATATTATAGTATTACCTTTATGATATAGTTGACCTAGGAGTCGTTGTTTTATTCGATTTCTACCTGCTGATGTTTTCTACTCACGAGTTGGCAACTCACCCCCGTTGTGCCACAGTTCTTGCAGGTTGACCGCATGGATCAGTAGCGGTATCGCTGGCACACAACTTGCTTCAGGTGATTTGCTTTGGTAGGTGGGACATATTTAATCGTGCCCAGTCTTGTATTATTATTCCTGTTGTATCTAGTAAACTCCATCAATCAGAAACTAGTAATTGTATAAGTAGTAAGACTTAGAACGACGTGTATTTGCGAGACTTAGAGTGACGGATTATATGTTCGCTATTGGGGGATTTGATGTCTTGCTTTATTTGTAATACCCTTTTGTGTTGATCTTCGCCGTTGGGCGTCATATATATATATTTCTGACTTTCGTGGTTATGATTCCGCCGATTGGCGAAGAACTAGCTCCCGCTTGGGGATGCCTTTTATATTATCATGTATATGTGGTTTTGGATCAAAATATACATTGGAGGTGCTGCCCAAATTTTTAAAAGACAAAATATGTTTTTCAACTAGTAAAATCCACTTACATTTTTCATGTTCCATTAACTATGCATTTAAGAAAACATTTGATTTTTATCATACCTTTATTTCAAAACTTCACCTCTTTTATTTTCTTAAAAGGTTTAGATTTCTGGGCTTTGAGTTACTTAATTTATGTTACGCATTTAGACATTGCGTGATTTAAGTGTCGGTCACGAACTAAATTCTCGTTGTGACAAATATACATCACATGTACAATAATGGCCTCTAGGGCATACATATAACTAACACGCCTCAAACGAGAGATCTCAACACAAACAATATACCGATACGTTCTTATGTCACCAGAAAATATCATGGTCAGCCCTCGTCCGTGATGAGCTCGCTCTGACCGCATCTCTAGCAGCAGCTCTATCTGCTCTTATAGCCATGGTGACAGGAAGCTTAAGAAGGTATCGATGATGATAGATCAAAGAAACAAATGGAATCGATAGGTCTGAAATGGAAATATGATCATAGGAAAGAATGAAATCAATAGGAGTATGATCATAGGAACGAATAGAAGCACGGATCTCAAGAAATGTACATCCTAAGGTCACTTAAGCGGAGCAGCGTGTCGTAAATATGCCGCGGAACATATACACGGTACGTCACTCTACTCAAGCTACCTACTCCATCATCCAAGGTCAACCTATAAGGTGAAAACTCGTGTCCCAAAACCCCCACTTTAGTCAAGTCTAAGATCCGTAAGGTAAAGCCTAAACTTGAACCAAGGTTAAATCTAATGCTCTGATACCAACTTTGTCACGACTCGGAATTTGGCACGTGACCGGAATTTAAATCATGCAACGTCTAAAGGCGTAACGTAATTCGAGTAAGCCAAAGCCCAGAAATCTAAACCTTTTTTGCGGAAATTAGTGGAGGTGCAGTTTTGAAATTAAGGTATAATGAAATAAAGTTCTTCTTTAAATGCATAAATAATGATATATGAAAATACAAGTGGATTATATACTATAGTTGAAAACATGTTTCGTCCTTTAAAATTTGGGCAGCACCTCCCTTGTATATTTTGATCCAAAACCACATACATGCAAATAAAAGGCATCCCAAAGCGGCAGCTAGCTCTTCGCCAATTGGCGGAATCATAACCATGCAATAAACATATATACGACGCCCTGCGGCGAAGATCAAACACAGAAAGAAAGCAAAGCAAGACATCATCAGCTCAAAATAGAGAACAAACACCCATCTCGCTCTAAGTCTTGCAAAAAAATACTAGTCTGTGTCTAGGTTTACCAATATACAATGTCCAATTTCTGATTGATGGAGTTTATCTTGATACAATAAAAATAAGAGCTACAAGAGTGGTTACAATCCAATGTGAGTCCCACCTACCAAAGCAAAACACCCGGAAGGAACCTGTGTGCCAGCGATACCGCTACTGATCCAAGCGGTCAAACCTGCAAGAAAACTGTGGCACGACGGGGGTGAGTTGCTAACTCGTGGGTAGAAAATATCAGCGGGTAGAAATCGAATAAACAGGGATCCTTAGGTCATACTGTAGCATGAAGGTAATACTATAGTATCTAGGATGACCATGTATGCATATGTATCAACAATAGAGTCGTGCCAATAACAACATGTAAAATGCAATCATCTGAATCATATCCTGTATGTATGTGAATATCAACCAACGTGTGTCTATCAACGACACATCAATATAATGGAACCTGAGTGTCCAATATCGACACTCGAAACATCATGAAACCCGTGTCCAGTATCGACACATAAATCTTCATATCTCAGGCGCCGCATCATCGGATCGGCGATCATATCCATCTCAAGACTCCAGTCAGTATTTTCCGGATAACCGCCAGGTCCAAACTATCACCGGTAGGTAGTACATCCCCTGCCAGGATCATCGTCTACTCCACGATCTTCTTGCCCCGGGATACCTTACCGGGCCTACCATGTACCCGCAGACGGTTCAGCCAACTCCTCGAATCGGGTATGCTCATAACTCAGAACCGAGAAAACACATGGTGGACACGAAATATCATATCAAAAGAAACCGCGTTTTCTTTTAAAACAATTCATAATTTCCTTTGAAATATAATCGCGGTTCTCAAATACAGAGATCTCATGAAAACAGATCTCAATGCATGTAACCATAAAGTACTACATATGCAAACATATAACAGTAATGTGAGCACATCAAGTATATCATGCAAGCATGTTATTTGATAGTACTGAACAATGAATGTACTTTATGGTTAAGAATGATACCATGATATAACAATTCTACTGTGTAAGTGGCATAACAATTACCGATGACGAATGTGTGAGCCGACAAAACTGTATAAGTGTAACAAGCGCATCATCAGTAATAGAGCAGGTGTACTAGTAGATAATGCCATATGCAGGTGAATACTGGGAGTATAGTACGCATGTCACAGGAAAAGATATAATCTAAGTATGAACGGTATAAGGTACACAGCTACACCTAGAATCATCAATGTACACGCTATCTATCAAGGGTTTAGAAATCAAAGATTCTCTGAATCAATATCAAATCTGAACATCGTCGATCCAGCCTCATAGTATCAGATGTGGAAAAATCCTCGAACATCATCCTCAAATCACGAGCGCGGATCAATCATCTGGTATATCTTATCGCGTACAGTAATCCATCGTACGGTGTCATCAACAGAATAAAGATTCTATCGTCCTATTCGTAACAAAGGTACGGATCTATGGTCTCGTACATCATATCATCTTCTATTCTCTTATATATATACATATATATATGCATCTCATATCAGATCTATATCGATCTCAAATCATATCATTATCAATCTCATTTCATATCTAGGCATATGTATTTAAATATTCATATCGCCTCACATCCTCATATCAATCATATCCGCTTATATTCTCTTATATCATAATATTGACATCTCAATTCACGTCATCTTGTATTAATCATATCATCTCATACTAACTCTTTTGATCATATCCGTAAGTGCGTTGCATAGGTTTCTCTAACTATATTCTATATATCGGTTTCCATTATATGATTGCGGGGGTGCTATATGCCATCCACCCGACTTCCCCCGTAGATATAGATCTAATCTCCTTGGTTAGTCGAAGTCAATGAGCTTCTTGATCTCCTTCGTTATCTTGGAAGTCCACGCGAAGGTACCTACAAATCAACACACGTCGTAACGTTATTAAAACCAAGTTCGAAAACCGATACGGCACTTGATGTGCTCATAGGTTAGAACCTATAGCCTATGCATGCAAGAACAACCAAATAACCCTCGTCGTTGACGTAAAAATGTCTGACGACTAAATCCAAACTCAAATACCAAAACCCAAGTTTCACAAATCGGAAACCCAAAATCAGCAATATAGAAAACCACTCCCAGATTCTACCCTAGGTAAAAATAGGAAATTTTGCATATAGAGTTGGTCTACATATCAGATAAGAAAGCCGCTCACCAAAAATCAATAACATTCACCCCAATATGGCCGCAATTTGCGGCCACAACGAATATATCTGCGGCCTGACTTTAGGGTTGGGGTCTCGGGTTTCAAGGGTTGCTTATAGGTAACCTGCACGTCTCACTGTGATGGGAATTTATTTTATGGGGCTCTTGGGTCATAGCAGATTCCATAAAAACATCCCAAACTGTCAAAAACCCGATGTCGGGAAAATTCTAGGTTCGTGTATTTGGTTTCTAGTCTTCTAGTTTAGCCGGAATATCATCACTAATAGCTTGTAGTCACTCACTAAAGCTCAATTCATCCACTAAAAATCAACCTAGAAATATCCAAAGTCACTAATCCGACTTAAACAAACACTAAACATAATTATGAGGTGAAGGAACTAAATAATAAGATGAGAAGTGAAAGTTATACCTCTTGGAAGCAACTCAAGAAAAACCCTAGATGCTCCAAAGTGCTCAAAATACAATCTTGAGCTCACTAGAGGGTGTAGGATGAGCTTGTGGTCATTTTTAAAGAAGGTGGTGTGGGGATTTGAGGTGGTTTTGGGATGGTTTCATAGAAGTGGAGGAGGTGGAGGAAGGAGGAGATGAAGAAAGATGAAAGAGTTGAAGAAATGAAGGATGAGGGAAGTGAAGAAAGATGGTGCAATGATTGACTAAAGACCTCTCTCTCTCTCTCACTCTCTTTCTCACTCTCTCACTCTCTCTCATAGCCCATGCCTCTTTTCATCATATTGTCTCCCTCTCATTCTCATCAATTATCATTCCTTTTTCTTTTCTTTCCCCCTCTAACCAAAAAGAAATAATAACACAAATACAATAAAACAAAAATGCAACAAAATTCATCATGTCATGGTGCACTAGCCATAGTTCTTAAGAAGTTGGATTTGGTCTAATCGTGATTAGTAGTACAATAATCAAGTTTAATTTAAACTTGCATATAATAAATTATAAAATGCCCAAATCCAATAAATAACTTTTTACTAAATAATACATATTAATCTCCAATTATTTTCCACATATTGGTATATAATTATACCATTTTACGAAAACCCCAATTCGCAATCGAATAGTTTTCGTGAAATATATTATTTTATTATTTAAATTCCAAAAATAATATTTTATATTTCTGAAATGTTACAAATAGCCCGCTAATTCTAGAGTAAGGCCCCCTCCATCTCAACGCTATGAGATGCAGGCCCGTTGCTCTCTAGAACCCGGCTACTCGAGCACTCCACCGCGGGGTAATTCTAGTACAGAAAAGAAAAGTATATATACAATAGCGACATCGACCTCAACCCGGTCGTGCCCCAATAAAAGAATATATAATCTGGCAGAAACGGCTATCCACATGCCGGACGCTCGCCCCACAATAATGAATATACAAATTAATCTGAACTGTACTACTACCATTGCACTATAAGCTATCCAACACGACAATCCATCTACAATATTAGCACAACACCTAACATCAACGTGAATGTCATGTTCGCAAACCCGTCTAATTGAACATATAGAAATTAGTCGGGATATACCGCTCAATGATATTCACGGTCGCAGAAACAAATGCTCAGAAAAACACAAATTTAAAATTTCGATCGATTAAAACTTTCCGCATTAGGCCCCAAAGTACAAACCAGTACACAAACAAATCTGGGGCAAAACCAAATATCCCAAAAATTATATTTCCATGAACTAGAGACCTAGAAAAAATTTGGGGCATTGTAGCCCAAAAAAGGCCGCGGTTCAGCTGCCGAATGTGCCATTTTGCTTCTGTTCCGTGGCCATTTTTTGGGATTAGGTGCCCAAATTTTTTTCTTAGCTCTAGTTTTTCCTGCACATAATTTTAATACAACCAGAAAAAAAATTTGAACAACGTTGAAACTAGAACAGAAAGCAACAGTTTTGGAAATACGATTCGGAAAATTCTGTTGATCGATATTTTAAACTTGTGCAAACTAGCTAGTAAAGGTTTGTGGGATAGCTCTGATACCATGTTGGGGTTTTCTAGCGCCCTGGCCATCTACCGTGGCCGATGCAGAACAAAAAATGGTGTTTAAAAAAAAACTTAGCGCTAAAAACCCGTCCTAGAATCGAAACCATAAACCTAAAACAAGCAATAAAGGATATTTTAACTACAAGGTTAGAAGCGTTTTAGCGAATGATTCGTGTCCTTCGGTCTTCTACCCTCTTCTTTGGCTCTTTGAGGTCTCCTTGATCGAGCTTGGCCGCCGGTCCTCCTTCGTCGAAGATGATCCATCCGAGGGATGTAGCTCATGGTTTTAGCTCTACACTAAGAATCTAGTGAAGCAATTAGGGACTTTAGGTTTCTAATCTAGAGTGCCTAGGAATGTAGTGAGTTGCTCTAAGTGTGTAACTATCTCTCTTCTACCCTTGATTCTCAACACATGAGATGGTAGGGTAGAAGATAAAGGAAGAGGAAGAGGAGCTTAAGAAAGGCAGTGAAGAGAGATAACCAAAATGGTGAGAATGAGAAATTCCATGAAAGAGAAAAAGATGAAGCATGGTTTTGTAAAACATATTTTTCAATAAACATTTAGCAACCATACTTGAATAGTTTGCACAAATGAATTAACAATTCATTTGTTAACACTATTCAGGCATGGTTCTCACCATTCTCATCTCACTAGCTTTACACCTCATTTCCATTTAAATTAATAAATGGATAATCCAAAATGAGATGTCCACCTTCTAAAATGTTTTCCGTATAAATATGGAATACACCCATCTGTATATACATACCCGTATTCGTACCAAAATACGAATACCCAAAGACATAGAATAACATAAAGAGCATAATACTGGAATATACATATCGAAATACATATATGTAAACTAGTAAATCAATACCTGATTTAATAATCCGGCTCAAATCCGAGCCGGCTAGTATTATCAACTGTCTGATCGAAAGACCAGGTAACTAGTACAATCATTCGATCGGAGCCCGTCACGTATCCAATTACGGATACTACATCATTTTGCCTGAATCAGGGAAACCCTCTATCTAGGACTCTAAAGACTCATCAATACGCTGGCAGTGGGTTTAACCATAAGCATATCAGCGGCACTAGCTATACATAACGGCTACCCAGGTAGTGAGCGAAAGGAAGGCCGACGAGCAAACTCATCCGAACCCCTACTGAGCCTGTCTGTGACAATCTCCATACAGTCCAGTCTGTTTATCTAAGAGTATCGCATACCAAGTCTAAGGGGTGGGTAAAGTCAGACCCTTAATAACGTGATATTTCTTATCGGTGTGAAGCCCATCACCCATTGAGAAACTACTGATCCAAATCAGTAATTCTCGTCTACCTTGGCCAAGGATTTCTGGTGATGGCTACCCGTGCACAGCATGACATCAACCCCCAATACTGGGAGAGACGAATCCCCGACGATCCGCTTACTGCCTCTATGTAGCTCGGGATTATACCCAACTAAAATTTGATTGCATGACACCTTTAAGCCGTGGTAGGGTAGTAATCAAAGCACAGTAGGAAATCACACAAGACAAATGACGATCTCAGGTCGACGGACTAATCTATACTCATGTCACCTAAGAACTGCTATCTGACAATAGGTATAATACCATCTAGCATGTTCCCGGTGAGTCCGTCCAGTGTAACTGATAACCCAATGAGCACCTGTATACTATTTTAGGTGACTGACTGACACCAATGGCTTGTGAGATCGGCCATCGCTCCTCGTCGGGGTCTTGAAAAGTATACACTAGTCTACTCCGGAGTATCGATACTCAGTCTCAATACTCCCTCGACTAGGGACATTTAAGGATGTGCTTATAGACCACCCAACTCCCATATATATGATCGTCATCATAATACTGGTAGTCAAGTAAGAATCATATGTGCTCTATCAACATGTAATAGTGATCTGTAATACCACATAAAGCATGTACATGATGATAGAGATAAACCAGATAGCATATTATCATCCCGAGTAAGACTGTTATACCCGTATAGGTCCTCTCTCAATCATCACAATCGCGTGCCTGCGATTACAACAATTGACTTGAGGGCACTATATCCAACAAGTTATTGGTTCGTGCAGGAAATCGTTGAGAAAGAAGAGATTATTGTGAAGAATGTTGGCACAACGGACAATCCATCCGACATGTTGAAAAAGTCTCTATCAGTTGTTAACTTTGAGTACTGCTTAAACTTAATTGGAGTATGTCGTACTAATTTGAGTCCTTGAGAGGTTTTGTGGTGAAGGTGGAGCTGTTATTATTTTGATAAAGGAGTTTGTGGAATGTAAGGCAAGGTGGAGATTTGTTAAATGTGTCTCACATTCGATACCCTAAGATTTCCTACTCGAAAATCCGGAATTATCACGAAGCTACATAGAGATTTGATGCCATCTACAGGTCAGACGTCTGGCAGTCTCAGTGCCAGACGTCTGCATCAGCTATGTATGCACGAGCATATTTTGGGCAGACGTCTTGCTCGATGAAGTTCAGACATCTGCCGAGCGCTCTGTTCTTTTAGGAAACATATTCAGACGTCTGTCCATCTCGTGTTCAGACGTCTGGTTTACGCTCTGTTAGTTCGTGACTAAATACCTGATGTCTGCCAATTCTTTCAGCAGACGTTTGTCGCATTGATTGATTAAAAATAGTATTTAGTAACCGCAATCGAGAAAGGCGTCGCTTGGTAGCTAGCCGGTGAGTACGGGTCGGTCCACAGGGATGTTGTGAATTTTCTAATAGCTCTTACGAGTTAATTCCGATGGGTGCCGGATTGATTTAATCTAAAAACTAAATTAATCTAGATCTAAATCTTGCTAGGGTTAGGTTTAGGTTAAGTTTGGAAAGTCAATAAATCTCACCGCTTTCTATACCCATATTAAAATCTTATTAGGAGTTATGGTAATTATTAATAAAGGGGATTAGAACCATTTGGAAAGATGTTTCTTTCTCTAGGTTCTTGTCCTTCCTTTATCAATCCTTATCCTAACCTCTATGGAAAACACGCTCAACCGGGCCTTTATACTACGGTATCACCGCTACCTCGTGGGATAGGGTGCCGTTGGGAGCGGTGTGTGCATGTATGCATGGAGTCCTATTAATTATATGTGATGGGCAAGAAAGGGTGAGAGATCTTCATCTCTCAAACCTTCCCCAAATCTAACCCTAACAAGCGAGGAGACTACTCGCTCATTAGGGAATTGAAAAGTATTTATCTAGGGCGGAGAATAAAAGATCTAACTATCTAACTAGGGCAAGGAATTAAATTTAACTAGGGCAAGAATAGAAATTACCTAGGGCAAGAATTGAAAACTTTACTCCTAAATTGATGCTCTCCAAAAAGAATTCTGAATTTTATTAATGAAAGGAGACCTGGCCTAATACAAGGATTTGGTCTTCTATTTATAGGACATAGAAAACCCTAGGTTTACAATAGCCGCATGTATGCATTTACAAAAATACCCCTAGAAAGACTAGTCAGCGCCGCCAGAAGATATGGTAAAATTTCTCGCCCCTACAGGCTCCGCACGGCCGCGGAACCGCGGCCGTAGCCATTGTTTGGCCGCGGTTCCACGGCCAAAAGAGGGACTTGCTTGCTGAAAGTTTCTGTGCTGGATCCTAGTGTCTTTGGCTTCCTATTTCTTTAGTTCTTTTCTCAAATTGGCTTCTAGGTTACTTCCAGTTCTCCATAGTAAGTAATCTAGTGGACTTTCACCGTTGCTTCATGATGAAGTCTTCAACCTTGCGATGCCTTGTTCTTTGTGAACTGATCTTCATGTAGGCTTGATCAAGATTCCACCATTTATTGGTCGTAGTCTCACTTTATATCATCTTTTTCATCAATTTCACTGTTTTAGCTCCGAGAATCTGTAACCTGTAACTAAGTAGCTTACATGGGTCAAAAGCACCTGTTTATTTGTAAAAAGAATAAGAATGGGGAATATAATAATGCAATATTATGATATGAACAAATACACCCAAACTTATCTTTTGCTCGTCCTCGAGCAAACCTAGTTTTATTCTCGACATAAACCTAACCTCACTTTCGCAGGGAAACGCGATTGCACTGAGCACGTGCAACAAGCCGTTAAACCTCTAGGTGTCTCTAGTAGGAGGAGTATTGTCTCCTTAGGGTTTTCAGCGGATACTACCCACAAAATCCAATCAATTCGGCCCATTGACTTTAATTCTCCAATTAGGTTTTCTAACAAGGAATTCTATTATCGTCGACCCGTAAATTATCCACCTATATTCTTCACACTTCCTCATTATTTAACTTAAGATTATATATGTTCTGCAGACTTACTTAGCTTTTGGCATTTCTTAAGTTTTCCTTCTAGGGTTCCATCTCCACTTAGGATTTTTTATCAACTCTACTAAAGATACAAGTTCTATTCTTCACTCCTATCTCTCATCTAAACTCCAATCACATATCCCTACGTGTGTGTATATATCACCCATACACTTGGAAATTCAAATCAAGCAATCATACTCTTGTCCGTTGTCCAAAGTACTTCTTAATTGGTGAATTTTTAAATGAATTTTGCTTACACATCCTTCATGCGACCATTAATACTTCTTGAGGTACCAACGACCGATTACAAAATGCGTTTGCACTTTAAAGCGTACTTCCTAGTCTTGTAACACCTAAGGCTTTAGCAGTGACTCCGAAACCAGTTGGTCTAAGGCACTAGGTGATGAAGCACTCTCGCTAAATATTTTTCTATTTTTTCAGCCTTAAGTAATTACAAAAACCAGTGTACATTTTTTTTAATAACACTTGTATTTTTTTTTATTTTTCATCGTACTAAGGAATTTAGACAAGAGCATTTCAAGGTCTCTTCTAATATTCCAAGTTTCAAGGTTCGTGTTTGTGCAATTTGTAGGGTATATATTTTCAGAATCTAGATTTAAGCTTAGGAATTATTTTTCAAACTTATACTCTAATAAAAATATCAATACTTTTCCTTTGTTTTAACTTAGCCCAAGAAGTGAACTCAAAATTTGCCTATTTCTAAATAAACTACAAAGACATATACTTTCTACCGTTAAATTTTAAGAAAGGTTATTTTTAGGGTTTTTAATTTACTAAGTCTAGGATCTAGTTGTTCCTAGCTAGTCAACCTTTTTGTCAAACTCAAGTCAATTATGGCCAAAATTGAATACATTAATTTTTATAATTTTTAAAATTTTCAAATTTTTATGGGTTTTAAAATAAGTATGCAAATGCAAAATGTACATATGAATGCGAAGGAAGAAGGCTTACCGAGCATACCCCCAAACTTAAACTTGACAGTGTCCTCACTATCATGCTACACCAAGAGGGTCAAAATTGTCGGCACTCCCCTGTTTATTTATTTAAAAAAAATTAATTTTTTTTTAAAAGAAAAACAAAATATATATACAATAAGGTTCCCCTCAAACTTTCGTAAAACAGCGTTAAAGTTCAGAGTTAGGGAGGAGAAAAATCAAACTATACAAGGCCTTACACAGACCAAAAGTTAGCACCAACCATTCAAAAATTCTATCGTGATAATGGTGGGGTTGGTGAAAGAATGGAGTGGAAAGAAAAGAAATGAGAAGCACACGAAACCGTGTGGAGATAGAAACGGTATACGGTCTCGGTGGAGGAGAATGGCGGAGGGGAAAAAGAAATGGTAGGGGTTCTACTTCTTCGAGTGGAGGTTGATTAATCACAAAATCCGTATCGTTTAAGAATGCGAGTTCGTCGGCGAAAATATCTTCAAAACTTTCGTCGAAGGTCCAATTGAAAATTATCGAACTCAAAATATCGGATTGTGATTCATCAACACTCGGTATCATTAAAGGAAGATTAGAAGAACCAAAGAAAGTGGGAATACGAACTTGAGGGTGAGGATGGAGTGTATAAATTAGCACAATTTGTAATGACCGATGTGTAAAAAGCGATTGTGCTAATCTATCAACCCGCGGAAAAATGAGATTAAATACCTCAAGATTCGTGATCAAACATGGGTACGTCGAACTTGGTATTGGAGATGAAAGCGTAACGGTCTCTTGCAAACTCGGAGCGAGGACGGAGGGAAGTGAATGAGGAATGGTATCAGTTAAAGATTCAGGAGGGTGTACACAATCAGTGGACGGGACATGATGAATTGGGAAATCCGACTTATCAAGCAAAACTGGTTCATCCTCAATAATTTCCTCAATAATTTCCTCAATATTCTCCTCAAAATTTTGCTTATCCATGCTATTATCATCAAAATCAAGACGCATATGAAGTTCGGGAGAAACATTTAATGACTCGGGATGATGAATTGGACATAAAATTTCAATCAAATCTACGGGTTCATCATCCAAAATATTCCCGGCGTCTATATCCTCAATCAAGTGAAAATCAATTTTTTCTGACACCTCATCAAAAGCATGGATATTCATCAATTTAGGTTCTAGAGTGGAGGTGTAAAGTTCAAAAGGATTAGATGTGGTTTCACTCGAAAGGGATTCTTCACAATCTGGCAAATCAAGCACTACAAAGTCACACAACTTGTTAAATGTTTTATTTTCAACTTGTGAATAATTTGGGACAATCGATGGAAAACTGGAGTTGTGGGATTCAATTGGGTATGGGTAGGTTTGATTTGGAAAGGTGTAGAACTCACTCTCTCCTCTCAAATTCTCACTCTGTCCAACCGCCTCCTCATATATTGGAATTTTTGGAGCTAGTTGGAAACTAGCTACCGGTTCACTGGGTTGCATAAGGGCGGCCATGGACGCATCCACATTCCTCATCATTTTGTTTGTTGCTAAAATATAAGCTTCCAACGACTGTTCCACATGGGTTGTGAAGGGGTTTCGGTAAAAGATTCGAAATTGTTTGGATACGTGAAACTCCCAAATGGCTGTGTAGAAGCAATGTCTAGTGAAGGTGGGAAAGTCGGGTAGGACTGGTAAGAATTGGATGATTGGACAGGAGTAGGATCAACATTTGGATAAAAAGATGAATGGACTTGTTGATCCCTATAACTGGATGTGTGGAGAAGAGTGAAAGATCGTCTACGAGATTGTGCAATATGCTCAGCAATAGACATCGGTTTAGGAGTTACAACAGGACTCGAAAAAGTGGTATCAACGTACGAAGGTGGTGAAGGTTGACATGGTTGACACAAAGTGGATTGCAACGTCGAACTGTTTCTCCTAGACGCTTCTATTTGATCTTTCAAAGAAATTTTGGGCATGGAGGGATCGTCCTTAAATCGACCGAAAAAATTGACGTATGAGGCAAAGTTAGGTTCAGGATACCAAAGTTCGGCAAAAGATTTATGAGGTGGGGTACCCATGATGGAAGAAGGAGAAGAGAAGGAAGGTTGGGGTGCACGGATTTCTTAGCGACAAAAGTTGCAAGTCCTTTTATAAAAATTTCCCCCTTTTTTTTATTTGTAACTTCTTGCAAAAAAGATTTTCAATAAAGGGCTTAAACACACTTTCAATCAACCAAAAATGCACAATCAGGCCTAGATTTAGGGTCACCTAGGTCAGCTAGACAGCTCCTAACTGTTCCAAAGGGCTAGAAATAGGACCTCAAACCGCCTCTTCACCGCCAATTGCGGCCAGGTAAGTGCCAGGTGAGTGGGAGGCTCTCCACTACAAGTAGTGGCCCTAATTAAGTAACCACTCGCCTTAGACACACTTGCCTAGATACCGCAAAGTCAGGTTAGGATCAACGGCCGATGCCTACAACTAGTCCTCTGTCCTATTGAGCGCGACGTCCTTAGGGCTGAGTCTAGTAATTTTTTAATTAAAATTGGTCAATGCAAGATGCCTTTTGTGATTTCTGGGGTCCTGGGAAGGGTGATGAAATCCCCACCCAATCTGGATTGGTCTCAAGCCCCTTAAAGTCCGATTAAAGATATGCAAAACAAAAAAAATCACTTGCAATCAATTTTTATTTTTAGCACGGTGGAAAGAATCCTGCACAAGATTTGTTATTTGGAAGGGGGAAGATTTTTTTAAGTGCGAAGAATCCTGCAGGAGATTTTCCAGAAGATATATCGAGATTGGCAAAGGAGAGACAGAAAGAGAGATTAGAGTGCAATTTTAGCTTGCTGACGTCATCACGGCACCGCCCTTCCCCGGTCAAAACGTGGATCCCACCGCGGTTCCGCGGTCTTCTAGACTGCTCGGATCCCGAGAAAAATCTGGAGATGATGACGTCACCTCTCAGCCGCGATTCCGCGGTCCGAATGTGGTTAAAGCCGCGTATCCGCGGTCGTCTAGTCTGTTTGGGTCCCCATATTTTTTATGCTCCTCTGTCGTTGTAATCTTCTGCTGTTAGGATCGTCTGTTTTCTGTTTTGATCTCTGTAGATTTCCATATCCGAATTTGTTCTGCAGTCCTGCAAAATTCACACGAAAAATACCCTTCACAAAATAAAAGATAATAAATTTTTATATTTTTCTGATTTTTCAGTTTTTATGAATTTTTTTTATATTAACCCGAAATTGCAAAAAGGAAATAACACGCCATCCCCGGAAACGGCGCCATTTGATTGATCAAAAATAGTATTTAATATCCGCAATCAAGAACGGCGTCGCTTGGTAGCTAGCCAGTGAGTACGGGTCGGTCCACAGGGATGTTGTGAATTTTCTAATAGCTCTTACGAGTTAATTCCGATGGGTGCCGGATTGATTTAATCTAAAAACTAAATTAATCTAGATCTAAATCTTGCTAGGGTCAGGTTTAAGTTAAGTTTGGAAAGTCAATAAATCTCATCGTTTTCTATACCCATATTAAGATCTTATTAGGAGTTATGGTAATTATTAATAAAGGGGATTAGAACCATTTGTAAAGGTGTTTCTTCCTCTAGGTTCTTGTCCTTCCTTTATCAATCCTTACCCTAACCTCCATGGAAAACACGCTCAACCGGGTCTTTATACTACGGTATCACCGCTACCTCGTGGGATAGGGTGCCGTAGGGAGCGGTGTGTGCATGTATGCATGGAGTCCTATTAATTATATGTGATGGGCAAGAAAGGGGTGAGAGATTTTCATCTCTCAAACCTTCCCCAAATCTAACCCTAACAAGCGAGGAGGCTACTCGCTCATTAGGGAATTGAAAAACATTTATCTAGGGCGGAGAATAAAAGATCTAACTATCTAACTAGGGAAAGGAATTAAATTTAACTAGGGCAAGAATTGAAAACTTTACTCCTAAATTGATGCTCTCCAAAAAGAATTCTGAATTTTATTAAAGAAAGGAGGCCTGGCCTAATACAAGGATTTTGGCTTCTATTTATAGGACATAGAAAACCCTAGATTTACAATCGCCGCATGTCTGCATTTACAAAAATACCCCTAGGAAGACTAGTCAGTGCCGCCAGAAGACATGGTAAAATTTCTCGCCCCTGTGGGCTCCGCACGGCCGCGGAACCGCGACCACAGCCATGGTTTGGCCGCGGTTCCGCGGCCAAAAGAGGGACTTGCTGGCTGAAAGTTTCTGTGCTGGATCCTGGTGTCTTTGGCTTCCTATTTCTTTAGTTCTTTTCTCAAATTAGCTTCTAGGTTTCTTCCAGTTCTCCACAGTGAGTAATGTAGTAGACATTTACCATTGCTTCGTGACGAAGTCTTCAACCTTGCGATGCCTTGTTCTTTGTGAACTGATCTTCATGTAGGCTTGATCAAGATTCCACCATTTATTGGTCGTAGTCTCACTTTGTATCTTCTTTTTCATCAATTTCACTATTTTAGCTCCGAGAACCTGTAACTTGTAACTAAGTAGTAGACATGGGTCAAAAGCACCTGTTTATTTGTAAAAAGAATAAGAATGGGAAATATAATAATGCAATATTATGATATGAACACGCATGTCTGAGCTGAATATTTCCTTAGTTAGGAAATTAGTTTTTTGAGGAAATATTTTGTATGCTATATATATGATAGCTTATTTTTTACCAAGATTTGATAGCCTTTTGTTAATTAGAGAGAACGTATTGATAATTGTGAGAGATTTGGAGTCTGAGAGGGATTTGTATTCTCCATTGATTTGTACTCCTCTGATATTTGATTATTAATAAATCTTCGCCTTCGCCTATTTATTTTATGGTTAGTATTCATATTTCTATCTTACCCGTGGTTTGATTTTCTTCTCGTTATCGATTGTGTGTTTGCTTTGTAATTGTCTCATATACGCAACATGAATTATTAAGGATCTTTGAAAAATCCAAGTACACAACTCTTTCTCTCTCTCTCTCTCATGCAAAGTTGTTTTCCCGTGCAGGACCTCTTTGGGAATCGAATTGGTGGCTTCGCATCTTAAAAATAAAAGTTATACCGCATGAGCTATGTCCAACTGGTTATTAATATGATGTTTCATTATGTGTGTTTCCTTAAATACTTTTAGTAATTTCAATGAATCATACTTAGAGTCGTGACAGTTTCATTATTAAAATTGAAGATGAGAAAAATCACAAAGCTCAGATTTCAAAACGGAAGTTTCGATTAAGATTGATGTCGAAGAACAAATATTGGAAACAAAAAGAAAGGCATAGGGTGCACGAACCCGATATAATGATTGATTTTTCGTTGATGCTCGTTAGATGAACCTTTGTGACATTGTTGGATGGTTTTCCGCCGTCTCATTAAAAAATACAACTAGTATTATGTAACCGGTTTGTTCAACAATTTTTATCATTGGAAAGGATTCGAATCCATAAACGAGCCTATTTTTTGCAAACTCTCAACAAAATGTGTGGTGGTATCATCCCGTCCTGACATCCCGTCTTGACATCCCATCCATTGCTTAATTATAGAGGGCGGCTAGACAAAAGAATATGCTAAAGATATGCCATTGATATTGATTAGCTAGATTTAAGGTTAGGAACTTGATGCTATTGTTTTCTTTTTGACAGAAAAAGCGTCCTCTTTTTTTCAAATACGATTTAATGTTACATTAATCATTTTATTTAAAAAAGAAAAAGAGCAAGTAGTTGCAGCATGCATCATTGCTTACATTTATCAAATATTTATCAAAGCACTTCCAATGACTGTTTACATGTATCATTCATAATAATTACAATTAGACAAATGTTTGTTATGTTGTTGTATTCAATAAGCTAATGATTCTATACAACTTGACCAATAAGGTTTTTGATTACCGTACTCAATTACGTCAAGGTTTGCCCTGATTGGACGAATAAACAAACAAACATGTCATGATTATACATTACATGACCAATAATGCTTTTGGTTACTACCTCAAATGGTTTGTCTTGATTCGACATATTAATGACTACACAACATAGTGGCAGTTGCTTTCCAATTTAAAGCGGCCACACCTCAAAGCCTATCAACGGGGCTTTGTACTTAGCGGTCCACTTGATAATTCATTTACTTATTTTATCCTATTATTTTGTAATTTCTTGGTATAGCAGCCATGTTAGCTTATATAATTCTCCTTGAGGACATGGGTATGATCTATTAAATGAAATTAATGTTTCTTTGAGCCACTGCTAGAATAAGGGGTTGCTCCTACGGCTTTATCTGTAGGGACAAACCACTGTCTCTACGGATATATTCGTAGGGGTAAGAAAATACACCGTAGGTGCAAATCTTAGCCCTGAACATGCCCCTACAGATAAATAGTTGTCCCTACGGTTTACTCCGTAAGGACCCATGTACCTACGGTGTATTACGCAGGGACAAAATATTTATTTAATTTAGTGGTTTATAAAATAAAATATTTGCCCGTTCGGAGATATCCGTAGGGGCAACCTCACGCCCCTACGAAGTTATCCGTAGGTCCAGATATCAGCCCCTACGGATTTCTTCGTAAGTCCATCTTCAAGCCCCTACGGAGTACTCCGTAGGGACAGATAAAAGCCTCTACGGATATAATCGTAGGGGCAAGTGTAACGTCTGTTACTGAGTCTATAGGGGCAAAATGTCAAGTATCCTGATATTTTGCACCTACGACTAACTGTGTAGGGGCAAAGGTTGGACCTACAGATTAATCCGTAGGGGCAAAATATGGACCTACGGATTAATCCGTAGGGATAAAATATCATGTTTTTTTTTTAAAAATGGCTTCCTGATTTTTCCTCGCCCTGTGCACAATAATATATATATCATATAACCAAATACCGTAGTATTCATAATTAACATCCCACGCATAAAATATAAAAGAAATCAACAAAAAGAATACGATATCAATCTAAATCATCGTGAACACGCAAACACCACCAATATCGTCCAAAATATATACAATATGTATCATACATGCTTAAAATATAGGAGAAAAAAAGATGCTCTAGCTTGGTCCAGCTCATCCACCTCTAATAATCGCCGTAATCTGGCGCATCTGCTCTTCGGTGCAGCCCTAAGTCGTCAAAAACTCGACCAATGAAGGAGCGGACTGTGCGGGAGTCTGAGCGGGCTGTTGAGCTGCAGGAGTGGTCTGCGCAACCGCAGCCGAGGTAGTGGCTTGCGGAGCCGCAGCCGAAGGAGATGCATGTGGAGCCGCAGCCGAAGTACCCTGTCGCATCTGTTCAATTTTATGTGTAATAAACGAGTAAGAACTCTGTATTAGTCGAATTCGTATCATTATCAGGTTATTGCGAAACCCCAATCTAAGATTAATCAAAACTAAATCTACAACCAAATAAGCTCAGGCTACTAATATTGGATTTTACTATCTATAATATGATATAATATTTTACTATTAAGTAGTATACATACCATAATCTCCTTCAACTCCTGGACGGTGGTCTTCAAGGTGGCAACATCTTGCTCTAGAAGTCGCTCACGGGGTGAAAGGAAAGTAACCGCCGGAGTAGAGTCCAACCTCATATAGGCCCTGCTAGGACCCAGTCCCGGGCCTTTCTCCCAACCTCCGTGATGCCCTCCGTGTGAGGCGTCTAGGACCGGGGTCAGCAACATTGGATCGTTCTGTCTAGTAAAATCGATCCCCGATGCCTCCGCCTGGTCTACCATGTAACGACCCCGATATTAATATACCTTCGTATTTTATTTCTTTAGAAAAATATTGTATTTATTTATTCTTAGTATTTTTTGTATATTTTTTTTATAAATATATTATTTTATTATTCCATCTATTTTTCCCAAACACATTACTTTAAAACTAAATTTTAACTTTTTTTCAAATTAAACATAAGACCTAACCCAGCCCATAACAAAAATCCAATTTCATTTTCATTTTTTTTAATAAAACTATGAGCCCAAAAGCCCACTTTTTTTAATCAACATCATATATTTAATTCTTATTAAATATATGTATGAACAACCTTGTGGCACATTGGTTAAGTTCTTGCATTGTTATTCCATAAGTCACATGTTCAAATCCCCATTCTTGCAATTATCGAGCAAGACCTGTAACTGTAATTATAATTTTAGAAGCGCGAGGTGTTGGAGTAGTTTGAGTATGAATCCAACGGAATCTCATGAGTCTCATTAATACAAATCATGTTGTCGTGGTACCGGGCTGAAACGGTACAAATCATGTTGCTGTGGTACCGGGCTGAAATGGTACAAATAACAAATTCACGAATAAGAGCCCGTGTTTCCAAGCCCGTGGATGATAGCCTGCTGGGTTTGGAATACTTCAACAACAATTGAAGTCCCGCGATTTTGGGCCCGTGATTTCTTACCCCTAGACGATAGCCTTGGGTTCGAGAATACTCTTGAGATTGGTTGGCATTCACACTTAAACTTACGTTAGTTAGATTACCTTGTAGAGACCTATTAAGATACATAACTCATGTTCACTCGCACACAATTATTACATGTTATGCTATATATGCCATATTATATTTCATTTTGTACTTGTTATGCATCATATACCTTTCTTATCCTTTCTGGGGACTTACCGAGCGCTAGTTCGCTGACGTTCATTCCACCCATTTCTTTGTTTCTTGGAATGTTCGTCAGGTGGTCTGGAAACTAAGAAGGTAGAACATGAGTACAACCAGTTCACAGCACAGGCCGATCTCTAGTTTCTTTCAGCTTTTATTTCAGTAAGCTATATGTTTAGGCTTTTATGTTTATGTTCTTATTTCAGAAATCGTGTATCAGTTTAAACCTTGTAAATTTGAGAATGTAATTATATAAAGTGGTTGGATTTTATTTTTACATATCTTTTCTTGTCATTTTATATTGCTTATATACGCTTAGCGTATTTGTTTCGAGAAATGATCTTCTCGGAATAAATACGTCGCGGGCTTGTCACATGACGTTACCGCGTGACAGGTTTTGTTGGCGGCCCATGCAGGTCAGTTCTGCATGAATATCGTAAGCAATATAATACAAGAATTATGAAATCCAATTATTACATTCGACTTTTCTTTTGAATCCTCCCATATTCCTTCAATCCATCTTGAACCCCACCTTCGACTTCCTTGAAGTCCATCTCTCAACTTTTGAATCCTTAACTTGTTTACCCTTTCTATTTGTATCTCGTAGGCCTATTAGCTCAGCTGGTCGGAGCATCGATCGACGGAGCTCGAAAACAACATCATCCTTAACTTTCCAGTACCTTGTTGCAATATCCTTCTTAAGTAATTTCGAGAACAAAATTATTTTTAAGGAGGGTAGAATGTAACGACCCCAATATTAATATACCTGCGTATTTTCTTTCTTTAGTAAAATATTGTATTTATTTATTCTTAGTATTTTCTGTATATTTTGTTTTTTTATAAATATATTATTTTATTATTCCATCTATTTTTCCCAAATACATTTCTTTAAAACTAAATTTTAACTTTTTTTCAAATTAAACATAAGACCTAGCCTAGCCCATAACTCAAATCCAATTTCATTTTCATTTTCTTTAATAAAACTATGAGCCCAAAAGCCCACTTTCTTTTTAAGCAACATCATATATTTAATTCTTATTAAATATATGAATGAATAACCTTGTAGCACATTTGTTAAATCCTTGCATTGTTATTCCATAAGTCACATGTTCAAATCCACATTCTTGCAATTATCGAGCAAGACTTGTAACTGTAATTATAATTTTAGAAGCGCGATGTGTTGGGGTAGTTTGAGTATGAATCAAACGGAATCTCATGAGTCCCATTAATACAAATCATATTGCTGTGGTACCGGGCTGAAAGGATACAAATCATGTTGCTGTGGTACCGGGCTGAAACGGTTCAAATAACGAATTCACGAATGAGGGCCCGTGTTTCCAAGCCCCTGGATGATAGCCTGTTGGGTTTGGAATACTTCAACAACAATTGAAGTCCCGCTATTTTGGGCCCGTGATTCCTTACTCCTGGACGATAGCCTTGGATTCGAGAATACTCTTGAGATTGGTTGACATTCACATTTAAACTTACGTTAGTTAGGTTACCTTGTAAAGACCTATTAAGATACATACCTCATGTTCACTCACACACAATTATTACCCGTTATGCTATATATGCCATATTATATTTCATTTTGTACCTGTTTTGCATCATATACCTTTCTTATCCTTTCTGGGGACTTACCGAGTGCTAGTTCGCTGACGTTCATTCCACACATTTCTTTGTTTCTTGGAATGTTCGTCAGGTGGTCTAGAGACTAAGAAGGTAGAACATGAGTACAACCAGTTCATAGCACAGGCCGATCTCTAGTTTCTTTCAGCTTTTTTTTTTCCAGTAAGTTATATGTTTAGGCTTTTATGTTTATGTTCTTATTTCAGAAATCTTGTATCAGTTTAAACCTTGTAAATTTAAGAATGTAATTATATAAAGTGGTTGGATTTTATTTTTACATATCTTTTCTTGTCATTTTATATTGCTTATATACGCTTAGCGTATTTGTTTCGAGATATGACCTTCTCGGAATAAATACGTCGCGGGCTTGTCACATGCCGTTACCGCTCTTTTGGGAAGCGGGGCGTGACACACCACCCGCTCCTACACTCACATTAACCAGTAAAATATAAGTATAATATTTAAATTTGAACTTTTCAAAACAAAAATTTCAAACGTGTTAGAATAAATATTAACACTTACGCAATACTCCTGGGTAGCGGTGTCGGGGAATCGAAGCTCGCCCGTGGCGGGATTTGTCGAGCTGCCATGGACGACAAGATACGCGGTCAGCACGCTCGGTGTACCACCCTGCACAGGGTCTGAGCTCTCTGAGTTCGGAAAGATAAACGGATCATCCTGACCGTCAAATCGAAGTGTGTTCACATTGGTCAATCCATATTGATCTTTCCAATTCCCGAGACTGTTTCTCCACTTATCCATATCGGTTCGTGTATCGTACAAAGTACACTGAAATACATAAAACGGTTCTGATCGTCCGGGATATTGGATGCCAAGTATACAATTTATGTATCCATAATAAATCACACCTTCTGATCCTACCGTCGCAATCCCACTATTCTGAGTGCTTCTAGATGTTTCTATGTCCTTAACTTCGAATTTGTATCCAAGGACACCGAATCCTTTATAATATGAAACCTCCATACTAGGAAACTGAGCTAAACATCTTGAATCACTCTCTAATTATTCAGACAAGTTCGGATTGTGGATCTATCAAAACAAATTTTACGAAAAATACATAACGATATAAGTTTAGATTAAAACTGGTAGCAATAACATGTTATTCGAATAACTTACATGATCTGCAACCCAATCGCAAAAATTATCATGATGATATTTTTCCAATCGTTCATCGTTCCAATCAGGATGCCCCTCACGTACCTCGTTAAAATGAATTCCGTTCTCAACAATAAATTATGACATTAATATTTTATCATTTTATACACACACAAACACAAATATAGCAATTAATCCAAAAAAACGTACTCTCTAATTTTTTCAAGACATGCGCTATTGAGGAGGATAAACCGATATATCTTGTTGATAAATATAGTGTCTACCCTCTTATAATCAGCTTTACCATATGGCCTGTCCTGAATTATTCGAGGCCGGTTAAGTTTCGTCTCAATGTTCTCGTCCAGATAGCGGGAACAAAATATGGTTGCTTCATCTAGAAGATAACCTTGCATGATAGAACCCTCTGGTCGATTTCTATTGCGTATATACTTTTTTAGAGTGTAGAGGTACCTAAAAAAATATGTTAAATAAATAAATACGGGCATACAGGACAACAATAATTTTACAAATTCCGCGAAACGAAAAATTCCACGTACCTTTCGACGGGATACATCCATCGATATTGTACCGGTCCGGCTAACTTAGCCTCAGTTGCAAGATGAACCGTCAGGTGTATTATGATATCGAAGAATGACGGTGGAAAAATATGCTCAAATTTGCAAAGTATCAACGAAATAGAATTTTCTAGTTTCTCTAGCGTCACAACATCCAGTGTTTTAGCGCATAATTCTCTGAAAAAACAACATAGGTCATCTATTACTAGACCAACCGATTCGGGAAGGGAAGTCCTGAGGGCTAATGGGAGAAGGTGCTCCATAATAACATGGTGATCATGACTTTTTAGCCCATCGATCTTGCCTTTCATAATTTTTATCTTCTTGCTAAATGATCATGAGAAACCTGTGTGAACTTTCAAATCATGCAACACCTGCAGGAATCTTATCTTCTCCGGTTGTGACATATGATACGCGGTATCGGGAAGTACAAACTTGCCTGGTTTACCCTCTATCGGTTTAGGATGCAATCCACTTCTAATTTCCCAGTCCTGTAGATCCATCCGAGCATGGAGATTGTCTTTCGATTTTCCTTCTTTATAAAGAAGCAAGTTGAGTACGTGCTCGGACACTCCCTTCTCTATGTGCATGACGTCCAGAAAATGACGCACTAAATTTTTTGTCCAGTACGGAAGCTCGAAGAAAATGCTTAACTTGTTCCAGAATGGTGGTTTGACCTGTTTTGTCGGATCTATCCCGAAGGTCACATTATTGTAACCATCCTACTGAGCAGTCACGTCCTCTCCGGACAATGAGGCTGGAGGTCCAAGAAGCTCCTGATGACCATCAAAGTGAACATCGTCTAACCTGTAGGGGTGGTCTAGAGGCAAGAAACGTCGATGGCCGCAATAACAAACATTCCTGCTAAAATTCAAGAATTTCGATGTTGTATGTTGATGGCAATAAGGACATTCTTTGTGACCATGTATGGACCAACCTGATAGCATTCTATACGCAGGAAAGTCATTAATTGTCCACATTAAAGCCGCACGCAGTATGAAGGTTGTATTTGTGTTTGCATCGTAAGTGTCTACACCATCAATGAATAAAGATTTTAATTCATCGATCAGAGGTCGGAGATAGACGTCGATATTGTTTCCCGATGAGTTTGGTACGTCGATAAGAAGAGGCATCATAAAGTATGATTGATCCATAGCAAACCAAGGCGACAGATTATAAACTATCATTACAACGGGCCATGTGCTGTGGCTTCTAGCCATATAGTTGAATGGGCAGAAGCCATCACTAGCGAGTCCGAGCCTGACATTGCGAGGATCGCTGCTGAATATTTCGTGTCTCCTAACGAAATCCTTCCATGCCGGTGAATCTCTTGGATGACTCATTCTTCCATCTTCACTTGGAGAAGCACGGTGATGCCAAATCATTACCTCGGCTGTTTTCTTGCACCTGAATAGCCTCTGCAGCCTCTGTGTTATGGGAAATTATCGTGCTATCTTGACAGGTATATCGCTCTTCTTATCAGAATCTTTCGGCTTATATCTGGGCTCTCCGCATGTTGGACACTCTTTCAAATTTGAATTCTCTTTCCGGCACAACACGCAATTTTTAGGACATGCTTGAATCTTCTCACACTTCAGACCCAAATCAGACATCATCTTCTGGACTCCATACCAGCTGTCGGACACGTTATTTCCCGGGGGCATAGAATCTTTCAAGAACGAAAGAAGTATTGTGAATGACTTGTTGCTCCATCCATTTAGACACTTAATCTGAAAAAGTTGGACGAACCATGAGACGGTGGAATACTTTGCATTCTCATATATTGGTTTTCTAGCATCATTAATGAACTTTTCATACTTATCCGCACATGGTCCTTGAACGGAAAGAATGTCATCTTCGGTACGAATGGATTCACCTAGGGCAGCCTCTACCATATCCTCCATTTCTTCTCCTGGATAGAAATTACCGTCTTCTTCTTCTGGCGCATTACCGTCTTCTCCTTCTTCTTCTGCCGCATTACTATCTTCTCCTTCTTCTGCCGCATTACTGTCTTCTTCTCTTTCCCCGTGATATAGACAAGTTGTATAAAGTCTAGTAAAACCATGTTTAACGATATAAAGCTCTGCGAATTCTACCTTCTTCCAGTACTTATTCCCACATCTATTGCACGGGCAGAGAATCTTCTCTAACACGATCTTATTATGTACGCGTGCAAATTCAATGAAAGCAGCAACTCCTGTGACAAACATTGATTGCATACGTTGTTGCCAATCCACATACATCCAGTCCTTAACTCTGATGTACTCGTGGGCCATGTTACACTGTATAACATATAAATTGTAGGTTATGATGACTATATTGAGAAATCTAAGAACGAGATGATTACTGACAAAGGAGAAAATCCGTGTATGTGCTTTGTGTGTGTGTTTGTCATTGAAAAGAATAAATTATTGATAAACAAAGTTAGATTTGAGAATACCCATGTATGAGTTGTATTTTATATATGTGTGTTTCAATTTATGATTTCGCTTAAGTGTAGGGTTGTTAGTGTGTATGTGCTGTATGTGCGTTTGTTGTGTATTCGTGTTGTATGTGTGTATTTCGGCTGTCGGGGGTAAGGCTTCTATCCCATTAAGAATGTATAGAGCAGACACTCATTTGCTTGTGCTTTCAACCATTTCGAGTAAATTTCGGCAGCACCTCCCCGCTGTTCTCCGAGTACACTGTAATAGAATAGATAATCATTTCAAAGTTATGAAACAACGTTGAAATGAACATCTAATCTATCTTTGTACACGGAGAACCAGCGGAAAAGTAACGACGAAATAACTCGAAATGAATGAAAACACAAGTGAATGCAGGTGTTTTCTTTATACATTCCTAACTTGTCCACACTGGACAAATCTATCGGTTATCATACGATTGAATTATCTCGTCACATAGACTACATGACGGTTTTTAGTACCAAGCTATATCGTCTGATATTTAACAACCTTCGTATAGTTCTATGTCATGACGAACATCGAACGTATGTTAATCGATAGACGGGGACTAAGTCGCGCTTTGATTTTCATATATGAGTATCGATGAGAATATGAAAGTTTCATATTATCATCGAGTATGATATATTTACTTGAACATTTAACTTGAATAGGTTTTACGTTTACGTTTCATTATTAAGTGTTCGATGTTTTTAGTTTAGAGTAAATTTTCTTGCGTTTACGGTGAAGTTGTACGTTTACGTTATCATCGAGAATCCTACTGAATGAACTAGTGCACCCTAAACCTTAACCCTAAGTAACCCAAATTAACCTAATTAACCCTAATTAACCAGAATCGTAACCCTAACACAAATTATTCTTAATTAACACAAACTTAACCCAATTTACCCAAATTAACCTAATTAACCCAAATCAACACCCTAACCCTTTCAAATTATCACTAATTAACCCAATTAACCGTATCTATTTTACGTAATTAACCCAAATTAACCCTAGCCTCTAACCCTAATCCTGAACCAAACCCTAACACTAAACCCTAACCCTAACCCTAACCCTGAACCAATCCCTAACCCTAACCATACACTGAACCCTAACCTTAATTAACCATACACTGAACCCTAACCACAAGTCCTACCCTAACCCTAACCCTAACTAACCCTAACTAATTAAGCCTAACCCTAACCCTAACTGAACCAAACTCTAACCCTAAACTGAACCCTAACCCTAAGCGAACCCTGAACCCTAACCCTGAACCCAAAACCTAGCCCAAGTAGCAACCAACTAACTGTTGGGTTCCCTAGGGTCACCGCTGGGTTTCGGGAGGCATCGACCATGCCGTTTTAAAAAAAATTGCGCGCTAAAGAACCCTAAGCTAGAATCTTAACTAGTGAATTAGACGAAACTAGAATGTAAACATCTTTACATCTAAGTGAACAAGGAATACAAACTTTGTAGACCGGTCCTTCACTTCAATAGCTCCGTGTAGTAGTCCCTTTGCTCCAAGTAGTGAACTCCCGGGCTCTAGAAAGCCTCCACAAGATGAAAAAAAAAGCTTGGTAGAAGTCTTCGAGGCCGAAGATAATTTACGTCGAGGAGACACCAACTCAAGCTACCTCTTCATTAATATGGAATTAGTGAAGCAAACGCCTTAAACTAAATGGCTAGTCTAGTTGAGGATGATGAAGTCGGATTTTTGCTCACTTTAGAATAATTTTTCTCACTGTATTTCTTCACTTTCCAAAAAGCTAGAGAGCTTTTAGAGATCAAGAAGAAGATGAAGATGAGAATGGAATGAGAGTGAGAATGGGTGAGAATAGCAACAATGGGTGAGTTAATATCATAGACTAAATCATGTAGAGACTAAACCATAGCTAAAGATAATGGTTGGGTTAATAAATATCTCAAGTAAAACAAAATTAGTGGACTAAGTCAATGGTTTCTATAAGCTTCCACTAAGCATCAACCATGACTAATTTCCAACCAATTTTGAATTACTTTAAATAAATAAAACCCTTTAATTATCTAAAGAATGGTGTAAGTCTCATACACCCATGTTGCATGTATCATCTGGCATGGCACAAAAGAGTGTACATTAATATATATCACATATATACTAAATGCACAAGTGAGAAAAAGAATTCTTAAATGAGCTAATATTAGTTAATGTAAGATAATATATCAAATATATAATTATACATTAAATTATTAAATCAACACTTGATTTAATAATCCGGTTATATCACATAAAACCGACTAATATCAAATGTATCAACTTATCGAATCAACACTTGATTCGACAGCCCGGGTATATCACATATAACCGACCGATATTACATATCGCGAGATTAGAATACGGTATCACATAAACGTATTAATTTCGGTCCCGCACATATTACATATGAGCTCCTACTTCATTTCGCCTGAGCCAGGAAACCTCTGTGTAGGACTCTAAAGACTCGTCAATATGCCGGCAGTAGGTGGTGATCATATCAGTCACCCACAAGCCGCAAGCAGTCTGCTAAACGTAACGGCCATCCGAGCAGGCTTGCTCATACTCTTGCGAATCCAATAAGTAACACTATCATACAGTCCAGTCTCTTCATCTGATATGTCGCATATCTCAGCCTGGGTGTAACGTTTTGAAAATCGTTTAGGTGAAATTTCGGAGAATCGGTAAAATAACGAGTGTTTTCCGTAAAAACCAAGATATAATTATTTTCCAATATAGAATTAATTATACCTATTCTAGATATGTAATTCCTAGTATTTGGTATTTAATTGGCCGCTTGTAAATTTCTAGTTCACTAAAATATTTTCTGAAATTAATTATTTTAATATTATTTTAAGCCTTCACTAATATAGTTAATTAGTGATAATTACAAATTGGAATGGGTTAATACAAATTTTTTGCATCATGACACATTAAACGAAAAACTAGCATGTGGGTTTTGAAATGAAAAGAAGTTGTAACGATGGTTTTAGAAAAATATAAAAGAAAATGCTTAAATTTTGAAATTAAAGTAAATGGAAATTGGGGTGTGGTGTTTATCTTTTATGTGTTCATTCACTCACTCACCCAAACCCACCACTCACCCAATCCCTCACTGGCCGAGCCTCCCCCACAGCAGCCCCCGATCCCCACTCATTTTCCCCACTTCATTAAAAAGAAAATAAATTGAATAAGAATAGAATAAAGAAAATAAGCATGGATTTATACATGTGAGGCATGGGTTTCTTTGACTTGGAAATTCCCCCCCCCCCACACTCATACACCCCTCTCCCCCTCAATTTGTCGAGCCCCCCCTGCAGAATTTCTGCAGCCCCCTCCCCTCTCATTCCCTCATCTCATCTCTTCTCCAAAAATCCTCAAAAATTGGTCAAAAAACAAAGTAAAACCTCACAAAATCAAAATCCAATATCTACCCATTTTTCCTTAGCCTATCAAGCATGGATTTTGGTGAAAAGAGAGCAATTTGGGAAGCATAGATTTCATGCTAGAACTCAATTGGGAGGTATAAATCTTAACCCTTTAGTGAATTGTTGTTTAATTGCTTTAATTTAGCTTATTTAAGTGTTAATTAGGTTTTAAATTGGTTCAAATTGCATGATTGAAAATTCAAGAAAATGGTTTGTGATCAAATTAGGGGTTTTATCATTAGATTGTGGTGTTAATGAGTAGATTAACATGTTAATGCTATGCAAAACTTAATCTTGTTGCTTATTGCTAATTTTAACATTTAAAATACCCAAATTAAGATTTTTAAGCAAACTAGGTTTTTAGAAATTTATTTAAAATGTGAGATTAAAATCTAGTAAGGGTTTTCATCACATCATTAACATTATAAATTGTAGTTTAACACTTTAGATCATGCAAAACCTAGGTTAGTTGTTGTTTTGTGCATTGTTACTTTGAAATTGTTAAAATTGGATAATTTTGCAAACTAGAATTTTGGGTTTAATGAAAATTGTTGAGATTAAATTATAGAAATGGTTGGTATGATCTAGTTAGGATAATTAGAGTATATTGTGGCCACTAGTTTTGTTTAAATATCAAGTTTTGTATAAACGGTTAATTGAGGCTTTCTAGGTTTTTGGGAAATAAATCGATTTGATCAATTTTTTGGTTTTGATGATTTGCACCCTATTTCATATATTTAGTGGGTTGTAAAACCACGATTGGTATGTTTGGGTTTTTTTCGATCAATCGGCATTTGTACGCCGATGTCGAGGGTTATGTGGTCCTTTTGCATCAGCGGGTCATAGGTTTTAACCTATGTACGATTCGTGTGTCGTTTTGGTTTTGAATTGGATTTTAATGCGGCACGATATGTTATGATATGTAGGTATCCTCACGAGAACTTCGAGATGACATGCAAGCGCATGGTGACATCGGCATCAGCAAGCGAAGATCAAGGTGAGTAGATATATATCTACGGGGGAAGTCGGGTAGATAGCGTTTAGCACCCCCGCAGTTTCGTAGTGCAGTATACGAATACGTATACCTATGTATATATATAAGTATATTTATTGTGAGACTAGATGATTATCAAAATAGACTTTAGAAGTTCATGGTTAAATCCTAGTATAACTTGATGATAGTGTCGCTAGTTAGTAGTAGTCGCGAACCCTAGAATAAGGTTTACACTCGCACACACACACTCGCATGCATTTTATTACTTGTGTGTATATGGGGATATGTATACACACATAGGTATGGGACTATGTATATATACATGGTGTTGGCTATAGTGCCCTCAAGGCAATTATCATAGTCGCAGGTATGTGATCATGATGATTGAGCGAGAACCTATACCGATAAAACAGTCTTACTCGAGATGATAGTACGCTATCTGGTTTGTCTTTATCATCATATGTTGATAAAGCCCATAGGATTCTTTCTTTACTGCCAGCATTGTGATGGAGATCACATACGTGGGAGCTGGGGGTCTATAAGCACATCCTTAAATGTCCCTAGTCGTGGGAGTATCGAGACTGGGCATCGATACTCCAGTGTAGACTGGTGTATACTTATCTAGACCCTGACGAGGGGCGGTGGCCGGTCTCACATGCCATTGGTGTCAGTTGTTCACCTAAGATAGTATACAGGTGCTCATTGGGTTATGAGTACACTGGACGGACTCGCCGGGAACATGCTAGTTGGTATTATACCTATAGTCAGATAGCAGTTCCCTGGTGACATGTGTACATGTTAATCTGTCGACCTGAGATCGTCATTTGTCTCGTGTGAGTTCCTACTATGCTTTGATTACTACCCTACCACGGATCAAAGGAGTCGTGCAAACAGGTTTTAGTTGGGTACAGTCCCGAGCCACATGGAGGCAGTGAGCGGATCGTCGGGGATTCGTCTCTCCCGGTATTGGGGGTTGATGTCGCGCAGTGCACGGGTGACCATCACTAGAAATCCTCAGCCGGGATATGTGAGAATTACCGATCCAGGATCGATAGTTTCTCAGGTAGTGATGGGTTTCATACCGACACGAATTATCGCGTTATTAGGGGTCTGACTTTATCCACCCCCTAGACTCGATATGAGATATTCTTAGACGAACAGACCGGACTGTACGGATATTGTCATTGACAGGCTCAGTAGGGGTTCGGATGAGTTTGCTCGTCGGCCTTCCTTTCGCTCAATACCTAGCTCGCCGTTACGTACAGTTAGTGCCGCTGACGTGCTTGTGGTTAAACCCACTGCCAGCGTATTGACGAGTCTTTAGATTCCCACATAGTGGGTTTTCACGGTTCAGACGATATGGTGTAGTTGACGTATGTTGATACATACAGGTGTCCGATTAAATATGTGCACAGACTTTAATCGGACGGTTGATAATACTAGTGGCTTAGGATTAAGCCAGATTGTTAAATCAAGTTTTGATTTAATAATTTACATATGTATTTATGTATATGTATTCTAGTATTATTGCTCACTATTTATTTTCTCTCTTTGGCTATTCGTATTTTCGTACGAATACGCGTATGTGTATTTCGATACATATACCGGGAAGTATTCCGTATTTGTACGGAATGACTTCTAGAAGATTTGCCACCTCATTATTGATTTTCCTTTTTAGAAAAATCATTTGTTTCATAATGAGGCGGAAAGGTGATTTAGGTCAAAGCATGGGTCTTTGGCAATGTTGAGATTGGTATGGGTAATTGTTTATTGCTTAATTTGGTAAGTGTTTTTTTGGGTGCATAATTTTGGAGAGAGGAGAGGGGGGGGCCGGCCACACTTTGTGTGGATTTTTCCTTCGCTCATTTATCATTCATTTGGGCTCTCTCTCTTGCTCACTCTCATTACACTCACACCCAAATGAAACTTAGCCATTTTTCTCATACCTTTGATGATTACCTCCACATCTTCCATGGGTGCTCTATGAGCATTAGATTTTGAGAGAAAGAATTTTAGTGGCACTATTCTACACACCCCACTCTCTACTACTAGCAATCTTAGAGAGTTGGTTGGTCCGTTTGGCGAACCTGGAGCCTGTGCCGTTTCCCTCAGGTGGATCATCGGAGATGAAGGAAGACCGACGACCAAAGTCGATCCGCATCACTAGGAGCTTGGAAATGGTTGAAGACCCGAAGGACTTGGTTCATTAAGTATAACCATACTCTCTCTTTGTGATTGGTTTGCTAGTTTTAGGGTTAATGGTTTCGATCTTGGAAATCGGGTAATGGTAGCGCCGGGTTTTAGAAAATTTTTGTTCCGCATTTGGCCACGGTTCGATGGCCGGGGCGCTCCCATAACCCAACGTGGTATCAGAGCCACCCATTAAACCCTACTAGCTAGTTTGCACAAGCTTAAAATCTCGATCGATCAAAATTTCAAAATCAATTTTCCGCTTTGCCAAGTTTCTGTCGATTTCTGAAAGTGCTCCAAAAATTATTTCCAGAGGCTTAAAATTCCGTGCAGGCGTTTTTATGGGCACAGAAAAAATTTGGACTCCTGAAGCCTCCAAAGCGCCGCGGAACCGCCGCACTTACCCCTATTGGCGGCGGTTCCGCGGCCATTTAGCGGCGACGGGCCATAAATTTTTTCCTGTAGCTCAGAACTTGGAATTGTGATTTTTTGTGATATATGGTTTTGGCCCAGATTCATTTGAGTACTGGATTTGCTTTGGGGGCCTTTGCGGATAAATTTAGTCGATCGAAATTTTAACTATGTAATTTTTCAGTACTTTACATTTCTATCTGTGACCGTGAATGTCATTTGATCGTTAAACCTTGTCTAATCGCTATAGTCCTTTTATATGGGTTTGCGAACGTGACATTCACGTTGATGTTCTGTGTTGTGCTGTGATGTTGGTTGGATGGTACTGGTGGATAGCCTGGGTGCAGTGGTAGTACAGTTTTGATTCATTTGTACATTTGATATTGCGGGGCGAGCGTCCGACATGTGGACAGCCGTCACTGCCAGTTTGTATATTATTCTTTTGGGCACGACCGGGCTGAGGTCGATGTCACCCTTGTATATTATTTTCTTTTCTGTACTAGGATTACCCCGCGGTGGAGTGCACGAATAGCCGGGTTCTAGAGGGCAACTGGTTCGCATCACATGGCATTCAAATGGAGGGGAATTACTTTAGAATTGGCAGGCTATTCGCCGCACTCGTAGGGGGTATAGGTTGACCCAGGAGGGGTGCTCAAGTTACCGGATTCCGTGAAGTGCTGGATGGTCCATTCACGTTGCTGAAGGGGCTGCCTCGCTTCTGGTTTTGTGGGTAACTTGCCGCACTCGTAGGGGTCTAGGTTTTCATTGTACAGGCTATCCACACGACATGGAACGTCGGGTCTTACTTGCGGCTCAAGTGAAACCCGGGGCTCCAGTTTATCCACCATTATGTGATATTTCTGTGATGTTGCTTTATATCATGCCTGGGACGATTGTTATATATATTTATATATACTAGTAGATGTTGTATATGGTTTGCACCCGCGCTAGCCCAGTCCCCGCTCTGTCATTAGTTAAGTAACCTAACGGGTGATGATGGGGCCCAGTGGCGAATGTGGATGGCATATACGTACATTTTATTTTCGTTCTTTTCTGGTGTGATTAATTGATGGGACTGTGTTGATTTTTATAAATGCAAGAAAAACAAACCTATATGTATATATGATGTTGTTGGAACCAAGCTTTTAAAAAACTGACATTACAGACGTACGCTTTTGCTTTGCACAGTGGTATTCTGTTATGAATATCCAACACCTCATTCGACGAGGCAAGGGCCGAGATCCCTTCATCGGGAGTGACCCCTTGGGCAGAAGTTTGCGTCAACGTAATAACTTCACTATAGTCGATTACTTTTTGCTTTGCATCGTGGTATTCATTTTGGAATATCCTGCACCTCATTCGACGGGGAAAGAGCCGAGATCCCTTCACCGGGAGTGACCTATTTAGCAAAACTTTTCGCTACTATACTTTTGTAAAACCACTTGAATTCCTTCAACGAGATCAAGTTCATTACATTAAAGGTTTTTCGCCAAAAACCAGCCGTAGCCCTCCGTCATTTCAGATTAGTATTGCTTAGTATTTGTGCTGCGTTTGTTGACCTTGTCAAGGAGTAGTGAGCGGTAGCTCTGTAATACTTTTCTATCACAAGCAAATGTGGATTGGTTAGGACAGTCGTTCGACCTTGTTGACCTTGTCAAGGGTCTGTGCGGGTGGGTCTAATGCAATCAAGATAATAACGGGTTGAACTTGACTAGGACCCTATGACTTGTTGACCTTGTGAAGGTCACTTGGATCCTAGGGGTAAAAATCATATCAGGAGTTTCAAACATACAGGAAACTTGCCAGGCATGCGCATACCTTCTGGAGTGTGGTGACTTGAGTGGCTTCCATCAAGTTATCATGCGATTATAGTTGGATCCCGATTCCCACTGATGAGTAGGATTACTCTTCGGGTGATTCCGACTAATTCTCCGTTTAGGTTTGGAGGAGAATTCGAGGAAACAGTGGGAGCCATCCAGATTAGATAAAGTGATTATCCATTCTGATCTAGTTAAGAGTGCACGCTGAGTGTTTCTTCTCTATCTCTCTCTTTGACTGCGACCATGACCCGACCCTAGACTATAACTCAGTGACCAAATTAACCGAACCTTCTTAAAACACTGGCTTTTGGATTGTCCAAGTTGCATACATCATTGCCACTCCTTCTTTTACCCTTTGCTTTTCTCCAAGAACACCCCGTATCACTACGTGTATCCACTTCCATTGGATAAAACCATCGTATGGTTATATACGAACTCGAAGGAACTTTTTCGAGGATGGTTTCCGGTTCTGGAGAAAATGAATAGGATTATTCAGTTGTCTTTTCTTTTTACCTTCTCTCAGGTTGTGAGGGCTCCTAGGATTAGGAGACGGTACACCTATTATGCTCATTGGATAGTCTTCTTCCAAACCATAGGCAGGTGCCGAAAGGTAGGGAATGAAGAAAACCAATTAGCCTAAGTATGGTGTGCAGAAGGTAATAAGTAAAGACAAATAAAAAGATTAGAAAGAGGGCAAAGTAAATTGCGACTGATATTCACGACCAAACCAAGTCTTTCAACGCCACTCCTACTTCGCCTTTATATTTCTCCAGAACACCCCGTATCACTACGAATATCAAATTCTATTGGATAAATCCATCGTATGGTTATATACGAACTCGGAGGAACTTTTTCAAGGATGGATTCTGGTTCAGGAGAAATAGAATAAGGTTTATTCAGTTGTCTTTTATCTTTACCTTCTCTCAGGTTGCGAGTGATCCTAGGATTAGGAGAGTACACCTATTACGCTTATTGGATAGTCTTCTTCCAAACCATAGGCTGGTGCCGAACGGTAGGGAAGGAAGAAAACCATTAAGCCTAACGATGGTGTACAAAAGGTAACGACTAAAGACAAATAAAGAGATTTGGAGAGATGGAAAAGAAATATATGGTTTCAGTCATGAATCTGGATAATGGAAGAGGCATTACTAGGAATACCAGGATACCCCTACAAAAAATTTTAATGTTTCAGTTCACTATGCGTTGTTAATTGAAAACTGATTTCCCAATTAGGTCTTTACTCCAGGGTATATATTTACCGGGTTTGATTTTCACATCTGTATGGTTTTACAGATAATGAGTGGGAGAGAATTATTGGGAATTAGGTGATCATCCTCATTATATCGGAATTCGTTGTAATTGGTGATATTTGAGGAAATCGCCTGGGATGTTTGCCGGACGGCAAGTATTTGGTTTTGAATATCCGCTGTTATGCACCAATTTCAAACTGATATAACTGTACGTTTATTTTTTATAAAGTGAGATATAACTTTTTGAAATTATATCCATGATATTTACCTATATCAGTTGATGGTTAGGTAAGGAGCATTCAACAACGGTATAAGTCTTCATAACCATAGTACAGTTTTCAACCTACGACGCATAGGGTTTGAGTTATTAAACTCAGGGGACTTATACAATGTATTGTATGTTGTTCAGTGTCCATTAGGACACAGGGGTTGGTCCTCGTACTATATTCTGTTTACTTGTGACTTCTCAAGTTTTGGACAAGTGTTCCGTAGAAATACAAGGTCCAAGTTTCAGAAGTTATAGGTACAAGAATAAAGTAGAGAACCAGGTGTCGCAAGTATCAGGATTCTTCAAGGTGATCGAAGATGTAGATACTTGTATGAGGTATTGAGTTGATAGTAATGGTTTTGAGAAACTTTTTTCTTTTTCAGGTTACTCATAAATGGATGTACTCCTAATTTGAGTAATGTTGATCGTCCTCTCTCCATTTAGTTGACATGCACTGGAGACAGCTGCATGATTTGAATCTGGTTCCAATTAAATTAGTGCCTTTGTTTCTATATTAGATATATATAGAATCAATTTATATCTTAACGATGTTAAGGTATAGGGAGTCGTCCGGCTGATGCTTAAAACCAGAATCCGGATAAACTCAGGGCACGTTTCAGTAATGGCTGTTTGTGGGTTATCCCGGGCTTTGACGAGGGTTAACTTTCTACCATCTGGAAGATCAATAGTGATATTGTTCTTGACTCGCCACAGTTTTAGTAAAATGGATTTTTTGAGAAAACAGTAGTTGGAGTATGGTAGAACTGGAAGTGATTCCAGAAGCACAAACGATTACGGAAAATTTAATAGGACCTAAAGATTCAATCAGGATTGACATTCCATTAACCACTCCGCAGATATGGTGGGTTACCTCAGGCACCCGAGAGGTACTTCGGTAGCCTCAAGGACGGTGATAGGGAGGTTCTTGTTTACCCAGACTTGACATTACTATTGTTCCAGACTATGAGACCCGGCAGGAGGATGAGTATAGAGTCATTTTAAACCAGCTTTAGAAGTGCACGTGTATATGACTCTGCCAGAGGGTTGTCATAATCAGTAGGAGCAGCGGAAACGTAGTGGACAAGTAGCTTATGTATATAAATTAAAGCAGATATATCGGAGAAAGATCATCTATTTTTGATGTGATAGCCATGGGCTTTGAATTCATCAGAATAGGGGATGGATCTGGTAAGAAGGTAGTAGAGTGTGTGTCCTGGTATTCAGGATGACATGCACTTTATAGGAAGTGAAATTACTATACTACGATCGGTTGTACTGTGGTTGTCACATAGTGGTTTCTCCATATAGGTTATGGATATTATACCAGACATTCTGGTTAGTAGATCTATGGTTTTAGATCTATATTTGGGTAGTTTCCCAATCTGGATACTTAGACAGTATTCTAAAGATATTTAGATTGAAAGACTCCTGGCATGGTGGTGTACCTGCAAGTGATGGAGTCACCATCTCTAAAGGTGTCTTATAGACTAGAGGGGAGAGGGGTGTGCATGATTGGCATATCACTTGCTTAAGCTATTGAGTCAATCATGAGATGTCAAGTACCACACCAGATGTTGTTTTTGCACTAGATGCAATAAATTAATATATTAATCCAATCCTGGAGAAAACGATTGGAAGCATTTTATGAACATAAGTGGATGTTTAAGTGATTTGATAACGGCAGCCTCCTTCGGGAGACGGTTATCATTACAGGCTTCCAAGGTGACCTGGATGACAGAGTGACTGTCAGAGTTATAGTTTTCCCTCTGACGAGGGGCAGTAGTTTGGACAGGTGGTCCCAGCGGATACTGAGGATGGTATGGCGCAGTGTACTGATTGAGTTCAGTAGACGATACAGTCTAAGAAGTTTGCTGGATTTGGAGTTCTTTTGTGAACTGGGCCCCATTAGATATCCAGACATATTCTAAGACGGGTATTGCTAATTTCGGGAGATAGTTTTCTCCGCGAAGTTGAGATAAAGAGTGACATAGAAAGAAACACTGGAGCGGATCCACTCACTGAGGCTATTTCTCAAACGCAATAGTTTTACAAACGAGGTTTGTGGAACTGATTAGTAGAGAAGTTAGGTGTTCGGTATCACACGAGCTGTGAGTATGCGACATCGCAATAATTAGCCTTAAGTGCAAGTGAGAGATTGTTGGCTATAGTGCCTTCAAGGCAATTATCATAGTCGCAGGTATGTGATCATGATGACTGAGCGAGGACCTATACCGATAAAACAGTCTTACTCGAGATGATAGAATGCTATTTGGTTTGTTTTTATCATCATATGTTGATAAAGCCCATATGATTCTTGCTTGACTGCCAGCATTGTGATGGCGATCACATACGTAGGAGCTGGGGGTCTATAAGCACATCCTTAAATGTCCCTAGTCGTGGGAGTATCGAGACTGGGCATCGATACTCCAGTGTAGACTGGTGTATACTTATCTAGACCCTGACGAGGGGCGGTGGCTGGTCTAACAAGCCATATGTGTCAGTTTTTCACCTAAGATAGTATACAGGTGCTCATTGGATTATGAGTACACTGGACGGACTCGCCGGGAACATGCTAGTTGGTATTATACCTATAGTCAGATAGTAGTTCCCTGGTGAGATGTATACAGGTTAATCTGTCGACCAGAGATCGTTATTTGTCTCGTGTGAGTTCCCACTGTACTTTGATTACTACCCTACCACGGCTCAAAAGAGTCGTGCAAACAGGTTTTAGATGGGTACATTCCCGAGCCACATGGAGGCAGTGAGCGGATCGTCGGGGATTCGTCTCTCCCGGTATTGGGGGTTGATGTCGCGCGGTGCATGAGTGGCCATCACTAGAAATCCTCGGTCGGGGTATGTGAGAATTTCCGATCCAGGATCGAGAGTTTCTCAGGTAGTGATGGGTTTTATACCGACACAAATTATCGCGTTATTAGGGGTCTGATTTTATCAAACTCCCTAGACTCGATATGCGATACTCTTAGACGAACCGACCGGACTGTACGGATATTGTCACTAACAGGCTCAGTAGGGGTTCGGATGAGTTTGCTCGTCGGCCTTCCTTTCGCTCAATACCTGGGTAGCTATTACGTACAGCTAGTGCCGCTTACGTGCTTGTGGTTAAACCCACTGCCAGCGTATTGACGAGTCTTTAGAGTCCCACACAGAGGGTTTTCATGGTTTAGGCGATATGGTGTTGTTGACGTATGTTGATACATACAGGTGTCCGATTAAATATGTGCACAGACTTTAATCGGACGGTTGATAATACTAGCGGCTTAGGATTAAGCCAGATTGTTAAATCAAGTTTTGATTTAATAATTTACATATGTATTTATGTATATGTATTCTAGTATTATTGCTCACTATTTATTTTCTCTCTTTGGCTATTCGTATTTTCGTACGAATACGCGTATGTGTATTTCGATACATATACCGGGAAGTATTCCGTATTTGTACGGAATGACTTCTAGAAGATTTGCCACCTCATTATTGATTTTCCTTTTTAGAAAAATCATTTGTTTCATAATGAGGTGGAAAGGTGATTTAGGTCAAAGCATGGGTCTTTGGCAATGTAGAGATTGGTATGGGTAATTGTTTATTGCTTAATTTGGTAAGTGTTTTTTTGGGTGCATAATTTTGGAGAGAGGAGAGAGGGGGCCGGCCACACTTTGTGTAGAGTTTTCCTTTGCTCATTTATCATTCATTTGGGCTCTTTCTCTTGCTCACTCTCATTACACTCACACCCAAAAGAAACTTAGCCATTTTTCTCATACCTTTGATGATCACCTCCACATCTTCCATGGGTGCTCTATGAGCATTAGATTTTGAGAGAAAGAATTTTAGTGGCACTATCCTACACACCCCACTCTCTACTACTAACAATCTTAGAGAGTTGGTTGGTCCGTATGGCGAACCTGGAGCCTGTGCCGTTTCCCTCAGGTGGATCATCGGAGATGAAGGAAGACCGGCGACCAAAGTCGATCTGCATCTCTAGGAGCTTGGAAATGGTTGAAGACCCGAAGGACTTGGTTCATTAGGTATAACCATTCTATCTTTTTGTGATTGGTTTGCTAGTTTTAGGGTTAATGGTTTCGATCTTGGAAATCGGGTAATGGTAGCGCCGGGTTTTAGAAAATTTTTGTTCCTCATTTGGCCACGGTTCGATGGCCGGGGCGCTCCCATAACCCAACACATGGATGATGAGGATAATATTTAGTACTTGGAGACGAGTCAATGAGATTGGACATGGTGCCATGAGATCGGTGATACGATTTGGTTCGTATTATGGGATACGACATGATATTATAGCGGATCCTTAGGTGATGTGTTTTCATACACACACACATACATATGTTTGTAGATGGTATCAGTATGCACTAGACTTAGATCAGTACCCCAGTTCATGATATATGATGATAAGGATACCAGATAAATGAATAATGAGATAAAATGTGATATTGACCCGTACCCAGATTTGGGATGCCGTACGATGGATTTACCGTACGAGCTATATATTGATGATAGATCTGCATTCTTGACTCGAGGATGTCATATTATATATATTGTATCGTATGTGATACTATTGAGGCGAGATCACCGACTACCATATATATATATATATATCGACTCAGACTTAGGTGGTTTTCCTTACCTTTTCGATTAGTCTGTTAGTTTAGACCTGTAGCTTACTTGTAGATGTTAGACGAGACCCGAGTCATACATATTTCAAAACTAACAAATCGTGAATATTTTAAAGACATGCCAAGGAATACTACGGATATTTCAAAATACGTACCATTTCTTAAAAACACCGTAGCCCCTATTTCTAAATACCGTGATTCGTGCTATTTCAAATGCAAGACAGTATGACTCGATTTTATATAAACATATTTTTCTTATTGCTGTGTTTACTATTCATTTTTCGCATGTTCATATTATTCATATCGCATTGCATGCATATAATTGTGTTGTTATTGTTATTATGAAACCATGCTGTCAGGACACCAGCACCATTACCGATGATGCGTATGTTCCACGTACACCTGCTTTCTGGCTCACACACATCATCATCGGTAATTGCCAGGTCATATATACATTAGAAAATACTATTTATTTGGCATCGCTTGTTAGCTGATAGTTTCGACATATCATTACTGTGCTAGTTTAGACATTGCAGTTATTACTTTGCCATTTCATGGATATTAATATTCATTGTTATGCATCATTTTAGGGCCAGTCCGGATTGCGGGAGCCCAATATTTTTATTCACGGTTTACTTGTTCTCGAGATTCGGATTTTCCATGAGATTTATGGATTTGGAGAAACCGCAAGATTTTATAAACTTATTATCATTTTTAAATGAAATTTGCGGTATTCTCATGATATGATTTGAGATATGTCCACCATGAGTTTTCTCGGCTCTTGAGCGATATCATACACCCGATTCGAGGAGGAGGAGGAACCGTCTGTGGGTGCATGGTGGACCCGGTGCGGTACCCCGGGGCAAGAAGGTCGCAGATGATGGCGTTGAGCCTGAGACAGGGGAGTACTACTGACCGGTGCTTTTATTGTGACTCGTCGGATATCCGGAGGATACCGATCGAAGTTTGGGCCAGTCCGGATAGCCGGAACCTAGGGGCCAGTCCGGATAGCCGGAGCCCCAGATATTGAGATATTGAGATATTGTGTCGATACTAGACACTGATTTCTGATGATTTCGTTGATGATATTTCGATTTTAAGCAGATATCTTATTGAGATAATAAAACAAATTCTCATTTATATGTATTCTATTTCCATGCATTCATACATCATATATATGACATATTACTACTTGAGGCACTGGCACGAGCACCTGGGATCACACTTATACATAGATGTTACCCTAGCCATTATTATTATATGCTTCAGGTCATATTAGATTTTTACACATATGTGTATATGGTTCAGGATATTATTTGAGGATACTACTGATCGTATTGACCTAGGATTGAGTCATACATACGATTTCTGCTCCGTGATGTTTTCTACTCATGAGTTGGCAACTCACCCCCGTTGTGCCATAGTTTCTTGCAGGTTTTGCCGTACAGGTTTCATTGCGGCTTTCTGGCACACTGCTTCCATTTTAGGTGATTGATTTGGTAGGTGGGTTCACTCGCATCGTGACCACCCTCGCACATTTATTATATTCAGTTGTATCTAGTAACTCCATCAACCAGACTTGTATATTCATTAGACTTAGTAGACCAGCGTATATTCTTTTGACCGTAGAGTCGCGCGTTGTATTATTATGGGTTTTTTCTGGATGTTTTTGAGTTTCCTATTGAGTTTTGATCCTCGCCTTTGGCGTTGTATATTATATTGCTTGTGTGGTTGTGACCGTCAATTGACGAAGAGCTAGCTCCCACTTGGGGACGCCTTTATGTATATTATTCATGTTTGTACCCGTTTGGGGCCAGTATTTACAAAGGAGACTCTACCGAAATTTTCGGAAAAGACTTGATGTTTTTAAAAATGCATACTTCGGCTTATGCTAGTAAAATCACTTATTTTAAATAAGTTTACTTCACCTTCTTCTTTTGAATGGTTTAGATTTCTGGGATTTTGGTTTACTTGAATTAGATGGGGTCCTATAGACTTCATATGATTTAAGGGCCAGTCACGTGCCATTTCGGGTCTTGACACTGGGGGTGGTAAACGTCAGACCCCAATAGCCTGATAATTCATGCCGATGTGAGGCCCATAACGATTCGAGAAACTACCGATAAAACTTACCAGTAAATCTCAGCAACCCTGACCAGGGATTTCCTGTTATGGCCAATCGAGCATAGTGCAACATCAACCCCCAATACCAGAAGAGATGAAATCCCCTCTTATCGCTCACTACCTCCATGTGACTCGGGACTGTACCCCAAAACCACCGTTTTGCACGATCTCTTGAACGTGGTAAGGTGGAAATCAAAGCACAGTGGGAATCACACAAGAATCTATGAAGATCTCGGGTCGACAGACTAACCTATACCAGTGTCACCAGAGAACTGCTATCTGACGATAGGTATAATACCATCTAGGAGTTCTCGGTGAGTCCGTCCAGTGTACCCAGTCTCCACTGAGCACCCGTATACCTTCTCTGATGTCAAACACCAATGGATGTGGGATCATCCATCGCCCATCATATGGGTCAAGAAGCGTATACGCTAGTCTACTCTGGAATATCGATGCGCCGTCTCGATACTCCCACGACTAGGAATAATTGAAGGATGTACTTACCTACTACCTCTGCCCCACTAGTATGATCTGCATCATAATCCTGGTAGTTAAGTACTCATCCTAAGGGCTTTATCAACATGTAATAGAGAGACAATAAGTGTACATGTTAAGATAAAGAGCAACCATATAGCATACTATCATGTTGAACAAGAATGTCCTCCCTATATATGTCCAAGCATCCACTATAATATACATCACATGAATAATAATGGCCTCTACGGCATACATATAACTAACAATCTCCCACTTGCACTAAGGCCATTTGTTGCAGTATCTCATACTCAACGCCCCATAAAAGTCTCTCTAGGGAAAGGCATCTGTGAGTGGACCCGCCGTGTTATCCTTCGCGTCAACTCTCCTTACCTTGATCCCTTGGAGATCAACCATCTTCCTGATCAAGTGATACTTGCCTCAGAATATGTCTATATGGCTGATGGGACCGGCGTTCCTAGGCCAAAGCCACAACTCCATTGTTGTCACAATAACAGTTATTGGACACTTAATGGTAGGAACCATGTTCATCTCATGAACAAGAATTATCCATTCATCCACTTTGGTAGCATCGTTGGTAACGATGTGTTCAGCCTTTATCGTCTAGTTTGCCTCGGTATCTAGCTTGGAACTCTTCCAACATACCATCCCTCCACTAAGGGTAAAGTAAAAGCCTGAGACTGACTTTTAGTCGACCTTTTCACTCTGGAAGCACGAATTGGTAAAGGAATCCCACTAGAGTTCACCGTTACCAAACACCAAGAATATTTCTTCAGTGCTTCTCAAGTACTTAAGAATGTCCTTCACAGCTGTCCAGTGATTCTCCCAAGATCCGATTGATTCCTTATCACTACACCTAGTCAGTCAGCTACATCTGGTCTGGTACATAACATCGCATACATGATAGAGCCTACTGCCGAAGCATAGGGTATCCCTTGCACGCGAGCTCTCTCCAAATCAGTCTCGGGAGAGAACTTTTTGGAGTGTGATTCATGAGTAAATGGGAGAACCACCACGCTTTGAATCTTCCATACTAAACCCCTTTAGTATGGTGTTAATGTACCTGGATTTGGGACACTCCCAGCATCCACTTAGATCTATCTTTATAGATCTTAATCCTCAAGATGTAGTAGGTATCACCCAGATCTTGTTAGTTATATGTATGGCCTAGAGGCCATTACTGTACATATAATGTATATTGTAGTGGATGCTTGGACATATATAGGGAGGACTTTCTTGCTCGACATGATAGTACGTTATCTGGTTGCTCTTTATCTTAACATGTACTCTGATTGTCTATATGTTACATGTTGATAAAGCCCTTAGGGTAAGTACTTGACTACCAGGACTATGATGCATATCATACTAGTGGGGACAGTGTAGTCGCCAAGTACATCCTTCAAACGTTCCTAGTCGTGGGAGTACCAAGACAGGGCATCGATACTTCAGAGTAGACTAGCGTATGCGCTTCTTGACCTATATGATGGGCGATGGATGATCCCATATCCATTGGTGTTTGACATCAGAGAAGGTATACGGGTGCTCAGTAGAGACTGGATACACTGGACGGACTCGCCGAGAACTCCCAGATGGCATTATACCTCACGTCAGAAGGAAGTTCTCTTGTGACACTGGTACATGTTAGTCTGTAGACCCGAGATCGTCATAGAGTCTTGTGTGATTCCCACTGTGCTTTGATTTCCATCATACCACGTCCAATGGGGCATGCAAAAGGTAGCTTTTGGGTACAGTCCCGAATCACATGGAGACAATGAGCGATAGGAGGGGATTCGTCTCTCCTGGTATAGGGAGTTGATGTTGTGCTGTGTTCGATTGGCTATAACTGGAAGTCCCTGGCCAGGGCTGGTATAGAGATTTACTGGTAAGTGTTACCAGTAGTTTCTCGACCTGTTATGAGCCTCACATCGACACGACTTATCGGTTACTGGGGTCTGACGTATACCACCCCTAGGCTAGATATGCAACATATCAGACGAAGAGACCGGACTGTACGGGAGTGTTACTGATTGGATTCGCTGGAGAAAGTACAGGCTTACTTGTTGATCTTCTGATCGCTCAATACCCGGGTGGCCGTTACGTTTGGCAGACCGCTTGCGGCTTGTGGGTGTTTGATATGATTATCACCTACTGCCGGCGTATTGACGAGTCTTTAGAGTCTTACACAGAGGTTTCCTGGCTCAAGCGAAACGGAGTAGGAGCGCATATGTGATATGTGCGGGAATGAGATTAATACGAGTATGTGATACCGCATTATATTCTCGTGATGTGTGACATGATTGGTTATATGTGATATAGCCGAGTTATCGGATCGAGCGTTTATTCGATAAGATGTTGCATTTGATATAAGTCGCTTATATGTGATATAGCCGGATTATTAAATCAAGAGTTGATTTGATAATTTAATGTATAATTATATATTTGATATATTATAATACATTAACTAATATTTAGCTCACTATTGATTTCTTTTTCTCACATGATGTGCACATTGTATATATATACGCGATATGTACATTTATGTACATGGATTGTGTCATGTTTGATGATATATGAAAGATGGGTGTATGAGATTAACACAATGCTAAGGTTAAGTTAGGGTTTCTATTTATGTTAAGCTAATTCAAAAGAGATTGAGTTTGTTATGCTAAAGCTTGCACAAAAGCTTATGGATAAGCCTTGACAAAGTCAACCCTTTTGTCTAGTTTAAGATATTTATCAAACCCAACCTTTAACCATAGCCATGAGTTAATTCTCTACATGAGTTAGCCATGAGGGCTTAACTCAACTAAGGGTGCAATAATTCTTTTGGATGAATTATTCACAAGTCTTCTTCTTCGTCTTAAAGCTCCATGAAAAAGCTTGCTAGCTCTAATGGAGTTTTGAGATAAAGTGTGAGAAAATAAATTCTAAAGTGAGCCCACCTCCTACTTCTTCATCCTCTACTACTTGCCATGTAGTAGAGTGTGTTCTCTTCACAAAGTTCATGACCTAGTGAAGGAATAGCTTGATTCAGTGTCTCCTCGACGTAGATCATCTTCGGCCTCGAAGTCATCGAAGCAAGCACGTTCGTTTCTTCGCGGGAGCCTCTCTAGAGTCCGGACGATCGTGGTCACAGTGAAGGGACCACTACACGGAGCTGTTGAAAGACCGGACTACAAAGGTTGTAATCCTAAAGTCTTAGATGTTAAAGTGTTTAACATGCTTAGTTTTCGCATAATCTCTAGTATACGATCTTGGTTAGGGTTGTTCGGCACGTCTAAATTTTGAATCGGGCATGGTTGATGCCTTGTAGAACCTTGTGAGAGTGCCTAGTAACCTTACAGTGGTATCAGAGCCAAGTTAGAGATTTAGGCGAAGTCTAGGCGAAGTTTAAAGTCCGATCGAACTCCGTATACCCGTAAATCCCAAGTTTCTGGAAATTTTTTCAAAAGTTGTTTTTTTTTCATATTAAAAATGCTCAGAAAATTCAGCAGGTAATTTTATGGAACTGTGTGAAAAACGACAAAGAAATTCTCCCAAGGAGCCGCGGAACCGCGGCATGAGCATAGGTCGTGCGGCGGTTCCGCGGCCGTACAGTGACATCATTATTTTCTTTTTGCACTGTAAAGTCCCAATGAATTTCCTGATGTTTCTGGGTATTTTTAATTATACTCAAGTGTTGAGTTTTCTGGGATGTTTTGGGGACTCGTTGATTCGATCGGATAATTTAATTTCGTTTAAGTTTTTCCGGATAATTTTAGAAACTGTTAAAAAGTTCGAACGGATATCAATAACTCACATTTTCTCCTGTCGGAAATTTTTTCAAAAGTTGTTTTTTTTCTCGAGTTTGAAACTTCCAGAAAATCATGCAAGTAACGCGGTGGACCCTTTAGAAGACAACAAACCTTAACTCGATTATGTGACCGTCTGAACCGCCTCTAAACCTTAGGGTTTGTGGCAGTACGGCGTTGCCACATGTGAGGTGTTGGCATGACCCTTCTACGGCTGGACCATTGGTACTGTGGCATGTGATGGATACTTTTTGAACTCCGCTCAAGTGTTGAGCTATTTGGGAAATCTTGGGTGATTGTTTATTCGATCGGAAAGTTTAACACTGTCTATTTATCTGGAATGTGATACAATATTTGGAATCCACAAGTAGTTATGAGATAACTAATTTGAATGTTATAAATCTAGCAGTTTAGTCTCATTTGATCGGTTGCCACGGGATTTTGATGCGATCAAAAGTCCGTCGCAATCACGTAGCGTACGCGGATACTCGCCGGGTAAACTTAATAGACAGCCACGCCCCATTGCCCAGACCGAGTGACTGTAGGAGAATCCCGTCGCCAAAAGCATCCGTTCGGGTGCTCGCGGCAGCGGTGTTCCGCCTTAGTGCACTTCGTCGACGGCATCCGGGGGTGCGGCCGTCTACTAAAGTTTACGACGAGCATTCGATCAGGATGTCGGGAATCTTGTTGAATTGCCGGACTAGATATTGAAAAGTGTTTTCGAGATTGAGACTAAAATGCGGGGTTTGTAATTGTTAGGCATGCGATGTCTAAAGAATTCATTTGGTTAGGCATGCGATGTCTAAAGAGGTTGCGGATTCCAACTATTTTAGTTTTACATTTTCTTTTCTGTGACTGTAAGCGTAGTATGTGGTGTATCGCTGGCTTCGTTGCTATACATCAACGACAATCGGGATATGCATACTTGCTTACGTTGATGATATAAGATATTATGTGTTGCTGTGATATGTTATATTGGATCGTCGTGTTTTGTATAGCCAGGGGTTTTATGTAAGATGAGAGTTTTTCTTTTTCATTCATGTAAAATTCATTTGTATGTAATATTCTTTTATTGGGGCACTTCCGGGCTGAGGATGATGTCACCATTGTATATTATTTACTTTTCTGCATTAGGTAAACCCAAGGCGGGGAGCATAAGTAACCGGGTTCTAGGGTTCAGTGGGAGGCCATCTCGAGGAGTCGAGACCGGGTCTCCTAACCCTAGAATTGGCAGTGTTGCTTGCCGCTCTCGTAGGGGTCTAGGGATGTGGGTTTGGCTATTCATTGCGACCGTGGAATCCGTGTTTTGTGCAGGCTCGTATTAAAACACGGACGTCCTAGTATATCCAATATTTCATATATGTTCTTCTGCTGCAATGTTCTATGATGAGATCATATTACTACCTGAGACGAATGTTTATATTGTATATAGGAGATATATGTTATATTACAGATTTCGTTTCAAATGTGATGCTTGTGAAGCATAATTAAAATGGGACTTCATTAATGAGATTAATGAAACTAAAAGAAACCTAAAGATGTTGTAGAAACTTGTCTTAAAAACTGGTAGCTCTAGTTCTTGCTTTGCATAGCGGTGTTACTTATAGAACATCCAGCACCTTATTCGATAAGGAAAGAGCCGAGCTCCCTTCACCGGGAGTGACCTCTTTAGTGAAACTAGCAGATGCTACAAACTCGGTTTGTCTTTTGATTGCTTCTATAGTTCTTGTTTTGCATAGTGATATTTGTGAAATATCCAGTACCTTATTCGATGAGGAAAGAGCCGACGATCCCTTCACCGGGAGTGACCTCTTTAGCAAAACTAGAAAAGGCCTCAAAAACATTCCATTCAAAATCACTCGATTCTACAACGATATCAAGTTCATTACGCAAAAGGGTTTTCTTAAAAACCTGTCGTAGCCCTCCGTCATTTTAGGAAGTAGAGTACTTAGTATTCGTGCTGCGTATGTCGAATTTAGTTGAGGCGTAGTGTACGGTAGCTAAGTGATGTCTTCCTACACAGCATATGATGCGATTAGTTAGGACATTCATATGATTATGTCGACCATAGTTGAGGGTTATGTAGGGTGGGTCTGATTAATCATGAAATGACGGATAGAACTTGACTAGTGCTTATGATATGTTGACTTTAGTTAAGGTCATAAGTGCTATGGGTAAAATATTATCGGGAATTTCAAGTGTTGAAATTTGCAATGAGATTGCATACCTTCTATGAGATAGTTGGATCCCGATACCCGCTGCGAGTAAGAGTTACTCCTGGGAGAGTTTTGCACATTACAATTTGCCGATCAAGTAGGTTTCTAGAAAGGTGTCAACGGAGTTACGCCCCTGGGAAAACGAGGTTTACTTTAATTAGGTCCGTGCGAAAGCACGGGGAACCTCCCTCAAAGTACCGGCACTGGCCTGGCTGAAAGATTGGCGAACTTGTAGGGTGTAATTAATCCCAGCTAGTCTTTCCTTTTAGGGTTTGAAGGAAGATTTGACTAAAACAGTGGGAGACAACCTGATTAGATAAATTGATAACCAATCTAATCTTGTAAAAGCGCACACTGAGTGTTTTCTTCTCTCTCTCTCCAGGTAGTGACCATATCACACCTTAATCAAGATAATAATACGGATGTATTAACCGAACCCGCTTATTATACTGAGCTGGGGAACGTTGGTCCCGCTCTAACTTATAATTGTTATAAGACCGAGCGGGAAATAGGGGATTACAAGAATTCCCGTGCCGCCCAAACGAAGAAAGTGCATGCTGATGCATCTTCTTCGGGTGTGTTCATTATACAGAACTGTTTCTCAGTATACTTTACGTCTTGGGTATGTGATACCGGATCAGGATCCCGCAAATGTAATTTGTTACATGGGCTACAGAGAGGTAGAGAACTGAGAACGGGTGATAAGATTCATGATATAGAAAACGGTGCAAGTTTTGCAGCCAAGTCTGTTGGTAGTTATCACCCTGTATTACCAGAATACATTGATTCTGAACGAATGTTACTAGATACCGAACCAGATATACAACATCATATCAGTCTCTTTATGTATTAAATAAGGATATAATTTTGTATTGTTGGATAATGTTTTAAACATTTCCTATATCAAGAGTTGATCAGTTTAGGTACGTTATCTAAAAGCATATACGTTCTAAATCAAACCACGGTTCTTAATGTACAGAACACACACAAGAGGAAGAGTTTAGAAATGAACAAATTGTACTTGAGGTATTGTGGACTAGGTCATGTCAATGTGACCCGACTAGCTGAAGTTACATTAAGATGCATATTTAAATCTGTTTGAATTTACATCTTGTGAAACTTGCCAGTCATGTCACAAAGATAAAATGACCATAGCTCTGTTTATAGGAAACAGAGAAAGAGTTAGTAAACTCTTGGGATCGATACATGATGATGTATGTAAGTCCCCTGTCTACACATGACAGGACTGGTTCTTTGTACTTCATTACATTCACAGATTATCTCTCAAGATTCGGACATATGTTCCTGTTGAAACATAAGTCTGAACCTTTTGAGAAATTCAATGAATATAAGTCAGAAGTAGAGAACCAAAAACGGGTATAAGTATTATGTCCTTTGATGAGATCAAGGAGAAAAATACTTGAGCACGGGATTCCTGGACTATTCTAAAGGAGAATAAGATTCTCTCTCAGCATTACTCCTCCGTATACAACACAGCACCTCGGTGTATCGGGGCGGAGCGATCACACCCTATTTGATATGGTGCGCTCTATGATGAGTACTACTGAATTTCCTATTTCCTTTTGGGAATTATTCACTTGTGAAGCTGCATACCTTTTGAATAGGGTTCCAATCAAATCAGAAGCCTACCACTCCATATATGATATGGTATGGGAAGAGCCCATCTCTTAAGGATATTAAGATTTCGGGTTGTCCGGCCTATGTCTAAAGGCAAAATCCGGACAAAGCTCGAGCCAAGGTCAGTTCTGTAGAACTGGAAAAAGTTCAGCTATACAAACTACAGCTGATAATTTGGTAAACCCGAAGGATTCAATAGTTTCCAACGAACCTCAGCCTCTCCGTCGATCTAGTAGGGTTCCTCACCCACCTGAGAGATACTTCGGTTTTCTCTATGACAGTGGGAGCGAGGATTGCATCATGAGATGATGACCCAACTAGTTTCGAGCTGGCCATCAGGAGTGGGACTCTGTAAGAATGGCTGGATGCTTAGCGATCTGAGATGGAATCTTTATACGCCGACAAAGTATGGACTTTGGTTGCTTTATCTGAAGGGTTAAATCCCCATCAGGAGAAAGTATATCTTGAGAAGATTACTTGGTATACATGGAAAAGTTGAGACTTTCAAAGCTTTGCTTAAGTCCATCCAGATCCTACTTTCCACGGCTACATACCATGACTACGATATCTGGCGGTTGGGTGTCATGACAGCTTTTCTAAATGATGATTTGGAAGAGAGCGTCTATAAGTACACAGCCAGAGGGCTTCGCAGACAGTGGGAGCAGCGGATACGTGAGCAAGATGTTTTATGTGATAAATCAGGCATCGCGGAGTTGGAACGTCTGTTTTGATGTGGTAGTCAAAGAGTTTGACTTCATCAAAATGGTAGATGAACCTTGTATAAATAAAAAGGTAGTAGAGAGTATGGTGATGATCCTCGTATAGTACATGGATGACATACTCTTGATAAGGAAGGATTTTCCTATGCTACGCTCGGTCAATCTCCGCTTATCACAATGATTCTCCATATAGGATCAAGGTGATACCTCCTAAATCCTGGATTATGGATCTATGAGATAGATCTAGATGGATGTTAGGATTCTCACTAGTTGTAGTGAGACGGTATCAATCGATCCTGGGGAGAATCACTGGAATGGTTCCAGTATGATAAGGACGACTGAATGTCAGTCGCAGGCATTGTCTTTACCCTCAGTGGAGGGATGGTATGTTGGAAGAGTTCCAAGCTAGATACCGTGACTTACTAGACGATTAAAGGTAAGATACATCGTTACCAAGGATGCTACCAAAAAGGCAGTCTGGATATATATACGTTCATGAGATGAACTTCGTTCCTACCATTGTGTGACAATGGTGTTCTGGCTTTTGCCAAGGAACCCCCGTCCTATCAGAGATCCAGACATATTCTTAGGCAGTATTGCCTGATCATGGAGATGGTTGATCTCCAGGGAGATCGAGGTTAAGAGAGTAGACACAGAGGAAAACATTGCGGATCCACTCACAAAGGCCTATTTCCCAGTAGAGACTTTTATGGGATGGTTGAGTATGAGATACTTCAACCACTGCTGATTGTTGGGTATGCGATACCACAACAAATGGCCCTAGTGCAAGTGGAAGATTGTTAGTTATATGTATACCCTAGAGGCCTTTACTGTACATATGATGTATATTGTAGTGGATGCTTGGACATATATAGGGAGGACTTTCTTGCTCGACATGATAGTACGCTATCTGGTTGCTCTTTATCTTAACATGTACTCTGATTGTCTCTATGTTACATGTTGATAAAGCCCTTAGGATAAGTACTTGACTACCAGTACTATGATGCAGATCATACTAGTAGGGACAGTGTAGTCGCCAAGTACATCCTTCAAACGTTCCTAGTCGTGGGAGTACTGAGACAGGGCATCGATACTCCAGAGTAGACTAGCGTATGCGCTTCTTGACCTATATGATGGGCGATGGATGATCCCATATCCATTGGTGTTTGACATCAGAGAAGGTATACGGGTGCTCAGTAGAGACTGGGTACACTGGACGGACTCGCCGAGAACTTCTAGATGGTATTATACCTCACGTCAGATGGCAGTTCTCTGGTGACACTGGTACAGGTTAGTCTGTAGACCCGAGATCATCATAGAGTCTTGTGTGATTCCCACTGTTCTTTGATTTCCATCATACCACGTCCAATGGGGCATGCAAAATGGTGGCTTTTGGGTACAGTCCCGAATCACATGGAGACAATGAGCGATAGGAGGGGATTCGTCTCCCCCGGTATAGGGAGTTGATGTTGTGCTGTGTTCATTGGCTATAACTGGAAGTCCCTGGCCAGGGCTGATATAGAGATTTACTGGTAAGTGTTACCAGTAGTTTCTCGACCTGTTATGAGCCTCACATCGACACGACTTATCGGTTACTGGGGTCTGACGTATACCACCCCTAGACTAGATATGCAACATATCAGACGAAGAGACCGGACTGTACGGGAGTGTTACTGATTGGATTCGCTGGAGAAAGTACAGGTTTTCTTGTTGAACTTCTGATCGCTCAATACCCCGGGGGCCGTTACGTTTGACAGACAGCTTGCGGCTTGTGGGTGTTTAATATGATCATCACCTACAGCCGGCGTATTGACGAGTCTTTAGAGTCTTACACAGAGGTTTCCTGGCTCAAGCGAAGCGGAGTAGGAGCGCATATGTGATATGTGCGGGAACGAGATTAATACGAGTATGTGATAGCGCATTATATTCTCGTGATGTGTGACATGATTGGTTATATGTGATATAGCCGAGTTATCGGATCGAGCGTTGATTCTATAAGATGTTGCATTTGATATTTGTCGGTTATATGTGATATAGCAGGATTATTAAATCAAGAGTTGATTTGATAATTTAATGTATAATTATATATTTGATATATTATAACACATTAACTAATATTTAGCTCACTATTGATTTCTTTTTCTCACATGATGTGCACATTGTATATATATACGCGATATGTACATTTGTGTACATGGATTGCGTCATGTTTGATGATACATGAAAGATGGGTGTATGAGATTAACACAATGCTAGTGTTAAGTTAGGGTTTCTATTTATATTAAGCTAATTCAAAAGAGATTGAGTTTGTAATGCTAAAGCTTGCACAAAAGCTTATGGATAAGCTTTGACAAAGTCAACCCTTTTGTCTAGTTTAAGATATTTATCAAACCCAACCTTTAACCATAGCCATGAGTTAATTCTATACATGAGTTAGCCATGAGGGCTTAACTCAACCAATGGTGCAATAATTCTTTTGGATGAATTATTCACAAGTCTTTTTCTTCTTAAAGCTCCATGAAAAAGCTAGCTAGCTCTAATGGAGTTTTGAGATAAAGTGTGAGAAAATCTATTCTAAAGTGAGCCCACCTCCTACTTCTTCATCCTCTACTACTTGCCATGTAGTAGAGTGTGTTCTCTTCACAAAGTTCATCACCTAGTGAAGGAATAGCTTGATTCAGTGTCTCCTCGACGTAGATCATCTTCGGCCTCGAAGTCATCGAAGCAAGCACGTTCGTTTCTTCACGGGAGCCTCTCTACAGTCCGGACGATCGTGATCGCAGCGAAGGGACCACTATACGGAGCTATTGAAGTGTTGGACCGGAATACAAAGGTAGTAATCCCAAACTCTTAGATGTTAAAGTGTTTAACATGCTTAGTTTTCGCATAATCTCTAGTATACGATCTTGGTTAGGGTTGTTCGGCACGTCTAAATTTTGAATCGGGCATGATTGATGCCTTGTAGAACCTTGTGAGAGTGCCTAGTAACCCTACAGATCTTTCATGGAGAATCCTCGTGATAAGAGGAGCTTGACCGAGTGTATCAAAGAAAACCCATTCCCTATTAAGAGTTTGTCATCTACGTACAATACGAGAAAGACAAACTTACTCTCTACAACCTTCTTGTATATACAAGGTTAATCTACCTTTTTGATGAAGTCAAACTCTTTGACTGGCACTTCAAAATAGATTTTCCAACTCCACGATGTGTGCTTTAATCCTGATGGACTTAAACATAGCCACTGGAGAAAAGGTTTCACCATAAACCACACCTGGTTATTGAAGATAGCCTTTTACTACAAATCTAGCTTTGAAAGTCTCAACTTTTCCATCTACACCAAGAATCTTCTCAAGATCCATTCGCTCCCAATGGGTTTTACCCCTTCAGGTGCAACATTCAAAGTCATACATTGTTGGTGTACATGGATTCCATCTTTGATCGCATAGCATCCATCCATTTCACAGAATCCCCACTTGTGATGGCCTGCCTGAACCTAGTTGGGTCATCATCTACCATGATGCAATCCTTGCTCCTACCGTCACCGAGGAAACCGTAGTATCTCTCAGGTGGATGAGGAACCCTACCAGATTTGCGGAGAGGCTGAGGCTCGTTGGAGACTATTGAATCCTTTGGTTTCACCAAATCATCAGCTGTTAGTTTGTCCAGCTAGAACTCCTTCCAGTTCTACCTCATGACCACTAATTTTTTTTATAAGAAATTCCTTTTCTAAAAAGGTGGCATGCTGAGAAACAAAAAAACCTTTTGTTCCTCAGTGTGGTAGAAGATATACCCTCCAAATGTTTAGGATATCCAACAAACTTACAGAACTGACCTTGCCTCGAGCTTGTCCGGATTTTGCTTTTCAACATAGGCCGGACAACCCCATATCTTAGCTCGTTTAAGACACGGTCTCTTCCCATACCATATCGCATAGGGAGTGGTAGGTACTTGATTTGGTTGGAACCTTATTCAATAGGTATGCAACTTCTCATTTGCATAACACCAAAAGGAAACAGGCAACTCAGCAGTACTCATCATAGAGCGCACCATATCTCATAGGGTGCGATATCTCCGCCTCGATACACCGTTGTGCTATGGTGTATACGAAGGAGTAAGCCGGGAGAGAATCCTAGTCTCTGTTTAGAAAATCCAGGAACTCCATGCCCAAGTATTCGCCTCCTCGATCACATCGAAGGACTTTAATACTTTACTCGTCTGGTTCTTAACTTCAAGCTTATATTCCTTGAATTTCTCAAATGTTTCAGACTCGTGTTTCAATAGGAACACATGTCCGAATCTTGAGAGATCGTCGATGAATATAATGAATTACAAAGAACCAACCATGGCATTTGTAGACATAGGACCGTATACATCATCATGTATCTTGTCCATAGAGTTCAGTAACTCTTTCTCCATTTCCAGTAAACGGAGTATTGGTCATTTTACCTTTGAGACAAGACTGGAAAGTATCATAAGATGAAAATTCGAACGGATTCAAATATTCATCCTTATGTAACCTAGCTAGTCGTTTCGCATTGATATGACCTAGTCTACAATGTCATAAGAAGGATTCGTTCATTTATGAACTACTCCTCTTGTGTGTGTTATGTATACTTTGAACTGTGGTTTGATTTAGAACGAATATGCTATTATATAACGTTCCTGATCCAATCAACTCTTGATTAAGGAAAATGTTCATAACATTATCCTGCAATACAAAATTATATCCTTCTCTAATTTAATAAAGAAACTGATGTAATGTTGTATATCAGGTTCGGCATGTAATAACATTTGTTCAGAATCAATGTATTTACCATTTGGTAATACAAAGTGATATTTGCCAACTGATTTGGCTGCAACAATTGCACTATTATCTACACTTAGAGACATATCACCCATTTCTCAGTTGTCTATCTTTAGCCCATGTAACAGATTACATATGTGGGATCCTGATCCGGTATCTCATACCTAAAACGTAGAGGATACTGAGAAACAGTTCTCGATAATGAACACACCCGAAGAATATGCATCAACATGCTTTTTCCTCGAATGGGTCGCGTAGGAACTCTGATATTTCCCTATTTCCTGCTTAGACTTATAACAATTATAAGTTAGAGCGGAACCAACGTTCCCCAGCGCAGTATAACAAGCGGGTTTGGTCAATACATCCATATTATTATCTTGATTAAGGCATGATATGGTCGCTACCAGGAGAGAGAGAGAGAAGAAAACACTCTGCGTATGCTCTAGCAAGATCAGATTGGTTATTATTTTATCTAATCAGGATGGCTCCCACTGTTTTTATCAAATCTTTCTTCAAACCCCAAAAGGTAAGACTAGCCGGGATTAATTACACCCTACAAGTTTGCCAATCTTTCGGCCAGGCCAGGCCAGTGTCGGTACTTTGAGGGAGGTTCGCTGTGCTTTCGGACGAACCTAATTAAAATAAACCTCATTTTCCCAGGGGCGTAACCCCGTTAACACCTTTCTAGACACCTACTTTGATCGGCTAATTGTAATGTGTAAAACTCTCTCAGGAGTAACTCTTACTCGCAGTGGGTATCGGGATCCAACTATCTCATAGAAGGTATGCAATCTCATTGCAAATTTCAACACATGAAATTCCCGATTATATTTTTCCCCTAGCAACTTATGACCTTAATAAGGTCAACAAATCATAAGCGCTAGCCAAGTTCAACCAATACATTTCATGATTGAATTAAACCCACTCGCACGACCCTTAACAAGGTCAACAAAGTCGTACGACTACTCTAATCCAATCGCATCACATGCTTAAGCAGATAAGCACTAATCAGCTACCACACACTACGCCTTAACAAGGTCAACAAACGTAGCACGAATACTAAGTAGCACTTATCTGAAATGACGGAGGGCTACGACAGTTTTTTAAGAAAACCTTTTGCGTAATGAACTTGATATCGTTGTAGAATCGAGTGATTTTAAAAAGGAGTGTTTTTGAGGTTTTTACTAGTTTTTCTAAAGAGGTCACTCCCGGTGAAGGGATCTCGGCTCTTTCCTCATCGAATGAGGTGCTGGATATTTCACAAATACCACTATGCAAAGCATGAACTAAAAAAGCAATCAAAAGACAAAACCGAGTGGGTTGTAGCATCTGCCAGTTTCGCTAAAGATGTCACTCCCGGTGAAGGGATCTCGGCTCTTTCCTTATCGAATAAGGTGCTGGATATTCTACAAGGAATACCGCTATGCAAAGAAAGAACTAGAGCTACCAGTTTTTAAAACAAGATTCTGCAACATCTTTAGGTTACTTTTATTTCATTAATCTCATTAATGAAGTCCCATCAATTATGCTTCCTAAGCATCACAGAAGAAACGAATGCAGTAATATTTATTATATATCATATATATAATATAAGCATTCGTCTCAACACATAAAATGATCATATCACAGAATATCAGCAGCATAAGAACACATATGTAATATTGGATATACTAGGAATTCCGTGTTTTAAATTAAGACGGTAAAAAACGTGGATTCCACGGTCGCGATGAATAGCCAAACCCACATCCCTAGACCCCTATAAGAGCGGCAAGCAACCCTCCCAATTCTAGAATTAGGAGACCCGGTCTCGACTTCTCGAGATGGTCTCCCACTGGACTCCAGAACCCGGTTACTTATGCTCCCCACCTTGGGTCTATCCTAATGCGGAAAAGTAAATAATATACATCAATGGTGACATCATCCTCAACCCGAAAGTGCCCTAAAAAAAGAATATTACATACAAGTTTTTATATGAAGAAAATGAAAAACTCTCATCTCCCAAAAAAATCCCCGGCTATTCAAAACACGACGATCCAATATAATATATCACAGCAACACATAACATCGCATGTCATCAACGTACGTAAATATGCGTATCCCAATTGTCGTTGACATATAGCAACGAAACCGGCGATACACCACATATTACACTTACAGTCGCAGAAAAGAAGTGAAAAACTACAACAATTGGAATCCGTAATCATCTTAGACATCATAAACCCAATGTATCACATAGTTTGGATTTCATGCTTAACCAAATGAATTCCTTAGACATCTCATGCCTAACAATTATAAACCCCGCATTTTAGTCTCGATATTGAAAACACTTTTCAATAACCAGTCGGGTAATTCAACAAGATTCCCGACAACCTGATCGAATACTCGTCGGAAACTTTAGTAGACGGCCGCACCCCCGATGCCGTCGACGAAGTGCACTTAGGCTGAACACCGCGGCCACGATCACCCGAACGGATGATTTTGGCGATGAGGTTCTCCTACAGTCACTTGGTCGGGGCTATGGGACGTGGCTGTAACATTTCAGAAAAATAAAATATTATTTTTGGGAAGTTAAACAATTTAAGTAATAAATATTATGAATATTTTAAAGTATGGAGATTAGTTTTAATGATATGATATAACTATATACCGATAATTCGGGAGATACTTGAAAATTCTACATGATTATTGATTTTAAGTGTATTAAGTCGATTTGGATATTTTAGAATTTATTTACATACAAGTTTATGGCTAAACTTAATTAATAATTACTAATTATGAATTAAGCTTGATTATGCACATGACATGCACTATGTCATATTGTAAAAATACTTGTTACATTTCTATTGACCATGGCTTTAATTCTTCATTTTCTTTTATGTATGGTTTTTGTGTTTTGTGTTTCTTTTAAATAAAAAAAGGAAAAGAAAAAGGGATTTTAAATTAGAGATATTTTGGAGAGATGGGAGACCAAGAGACCATGAGGTATAGGCTTGGGTGAAGGGAGAGAGAGAGAGAGAGAGAGTGAGGGGACTTCTTTGACCTTGGATCATTGTTTCATCACTTGATTTTCTTCATTCTTTTTCTCCTTCTCCCTCTCCATGGCTGCCCTCTCCCTCCACCTCCTCTACTGTAACATTTCAGAAAAATATAAAATATTATTTTTGAAAATTTAATATTAAAACAATATATTTCGCGAAAACTATTCGATTTGCGAATAGGGATTTTTCGTAAAATGGTATAAGTATATACTAATATTTGGAAATTTATCGGAGATTAAAATGATTAATTTATTATAATGATATTTATCGGATTTTTTTCCAAATCCGTATTTTTACATTTTTTTCATGACTTGTGCACCATGTCTTGTGCATGTTAAGTGTTGTGTTTGTGACTTATGAATTTGTGAGAATGAGAAAAGAAAAGGGAAAACAAGAGTTTAGTCTGAATAGAATCAAATTTGATGCCATGGTTAAAAATGAGATAAAACAAAAGAGATATTTGTTAGGAGAGTGAGGTTAAGAGAGAGAGGGAGAGACTTGGCTGCCCCATCTCCTTCCCAATTGTTTTCTTCATGCCATTTCTTCATCTCCTTCAATCTCCACTACCTCCATGCATCACCTCCAATCCCTTTTCAAAACCTCATGCCCCCTTCATTCAAAACATGCACAAACCTATTCTAAACCCTTTGAACCGTTCAAGTTTGGATTTTGAAGAGTTTGGGCAACTCAAGAACTTTCTTTAGTTGCAATTGAGGTAATCCATACACTTTAGATTAGTGTTTATGTTTAAATATCCTAGTTTAGCTAGAAATCGATATAATTTGGATATGTGATCTTAGAAAATTCTAAGTTGATGTTAAGTGGTTAATTGAGATGTAGTGAGTGTTTACAAGACCTTAGAGATTGATTTACTGGCCTGGAAATGAGTTTAGAACCCGATACACGAAGTTAGAATTGTTCCGTGTCGGTTTTGTGAAACCTAAAGGCCTACAGGGTATCTGGAGCTATCTGGGGTATTTTTAAGAAAATCAAGCATGTCCATTGACCTAGATAAACCACTAGAAGACCACTAAAGAAGTACGAACCTAATTACTCCCACTTTGACCGGCGAGGCCGGATTTTTGCTTGATGTCTCCGGTCCCCCGATCTCCTATGGTGATGTGATTTTGCATGTAGCTCCTAATCCCTATAACCTATTCCTTATACTTTCTTGTTTAGTTCCCATTTACCTAAGCCAAAATCTTGGAGTTGTTTGCAAGTGTTTTGGCTATGTTTTTAGGATACTTGAATTCGTGGTTTTGGTATTTAGATTTGATTCCGTCGTTGGACGTTTGTACGTCAATGGACGAGGGTTGTTTGGTTGTTTTTCCATGCGTAAGCCATAGGTTCTAACCTATAACCAATCCGTATGCCTTATCGGTTTTCGGATATTGGTTTTAATAGAATTGCGATCTGTGTATTGATTATAGGTACCTTCGCGTGGACTTCCGAGACGAAGAAGCACATCGACTTCGACTAAGCAAGGAGTTTAGCAGGTAAGTAGATTTATATCTATGGGGGAAGTCGGGTGGATGGCGTAAAGTACCCCCGCAACCATTGATATGGAAGATTGTGTTTAAATTATAATTATGATAAAGTTGACGTTAATGGATATATATTTTCTTGAGAATATGAAATGGGAAGTGAATCATGATAGGTACTAATTGAAAGAGAACATGTATGAGTTGATGATGGTATGATATGAGATCGATATCGATAAACATGACACGATATTGAGACAGAGGTGTTGTGAAATTAATAAGATATGTCGTTTATACAAATGTGATTTAAGATATATGTGTATATGTATATATTTATGAGTATAATAAGTAATATGCCGTACGAGATTTTAGATCTGTACTCTCATTATTGTATAGGCCGATAGATTCCCTATTCTGTTTGATGACCCCGTACGATGGATTACCGTATGCGATGGGATGTACCGGATGATTGATCCGTGCTAGTGATTTGAGGATGAAGATCGATGATTATATTCATATCGGATGTTATGAGGCAGGATCGCCGATATTAAGATTACCACCTGAACCATACCTATTTTCAAAATGACGATGTGTATCATTTAAAAGTGACCATATGATTCGTGTGTAGATAGATATACCCATTTATTGTTCATGTTGTGTAGGATATTACCTCTCGTGATGTACATACTACGTGCCGGTATTTAATGCTATATGATACCATTTGCTAGTACACCTGCACAATTACCGTTGATGCGCATGTTACACATACACAGATTTGCCGGCTCACACACATTCTTCATCGGTAATTGCCATTGCATTTACACAATAGAATTGCCATGTCACTTACACAGTAGAATTGTCGTGCCATTTACACAGGAGAACTGCCCTATCATGATATTAATCTTAAAAGTAAAAGTACATTCATTGTCCAGTACAATCACTTGACATGCTTACATGATATACTCGATATGCTCATATTACTACTCTATATTGTATACATCGTACTTTATGGTTATATGCATTGAGATGTTGTTTTTATGAGATCTCTAGATTTGAGAACCGCAGTTTGATTTTAAAGGGAATTATGTATTGTTTTAAAAATGCGATTTCTCTTGATATGATATTTCGAGGTGTCCACCATAATTTTTCTCGGTTCTATGCAGTGTGTATACCCTATTCGAGGAGCGGGAGGCACCGTCTGCGGGTACATGGTGGGCCCGGTGAGGTACCCGGGGCAAGAAGCTCGAGATGTAGACGATGAGCCTGGCAGTGGGAACACTACCTACCGGTGATAGTTTTGGGCTCGGCGGATATCTGGAGGATACCGACCAGAGTCGTGAGATGATATAGGCCGATTCGGACTGACGGAGCCCGGGATAGTTTGGCGCGGTGGATATCTGGAGGATACCGACCGTAGTCGTGATATGGGCTGATCCGGACTAACGGAGCCCGAGATATGAGGATTTACATGTCGATGCTGGATACGAGTTTTCATTATGTTTCGAGTGTCGGTGTTGGACACTCAGGTTCCATGATTTTGATGTGTCGTTGATGGACACACGTGGTAGATATCCTCATATATATATATATACATATATATATATATGTATATATATACATATATATATATATATATGTATATATATACATATATATATATATATATACAGGCTTATGTTTTCATGATGTTCGAGTGTCGGTGTGGGACACTCAGGTTTCATGATATTGTTTGTGTCGTTGATGGACACGTGGATGATATCCACATGCATATAGGCATATGATGTCGGATGTTTATTTATATATGTCATTGCATTAATAGATTGTTGACATATATGCGTACTTGGTCACCCTAGATATTATAGTATTACCTTCAGGATATAGTGATATCGTAGTATTACCTTCAGGATATAGTGACCTAGTAAATCGCTGTTTTTATTAGATTTCTACTTGTTGATGTAGGGTTCCTAGGCACTCTTGTGAAGGTTTATAAGGCATCAAACATGCCCGAATAAAATTTTAGACGTGCCGAAGAACCCAAAGCCGGGATCTTTGCTAGATTATTAGGGTTTAACATGCAAGTAAACAACTTTACCACTAAGTGTGAGGGATTACAACCTTTGTAGTCCGCTCCTTCGCTTCATTAGCTCCGAGTAGAAGTCCCTTTGCCGCGATCCACGATCTCCCGGACCCAAGAGATGCTCCACGACTCGAACGATCCTTGCTAGCCTGTAGTGTTCCGTTTCTCCGATGATCTACGTCGAAGTTGCTATAACTCTTGCTCTCTCACTCTAATGAGGTGAACACCCTAATCTAATGGTCTAGATTAGATGAGGATGATGGAGTAGTATTTATGCTATCTTTTTATATCAAATTCTCACATGAAAACATCACAAAAGGAAAATCAAGTGAGCTTTCTCAAAGCTTAAAAGAGAAGAAGATGATGAAATGAAAAAGATAATCCTTTTGTGATGAATAGTAGAATAGAATATATGATTGATCATGGAACCATGGTCAAGGATGACAAGGATAACCTTTGTAGAGAATAAATTAGGGCTAGGGTTTGGTTAGGTTAAAGAATGAGTCATAAGATAATATCAACAATAATATCTTACACTTGACAAAAGGAAAGCTTCTAGATGGTGCAAGAAGAAGCTAACCCTAATCAAACCCTAACCTTGCTTAACCTCTACTAAACATGTTCCATTATTAATCATATCAAGTTGCAATAATATATATCACATATATATTTTGTTTTTGCAACAAAAGAAAATAATACAATTAACATATATCGCATATATATCAATGTATTATCCGGTGAGAAAATGAAATAATAAAGTGAGCCAATATTAGATAATGTAATACAATATATCATATATATTATTATACATTAAATCATCGAATCAACACTTGATCCGACGGTCCGGCTATATCGAATATAACCGACTAATATATCATGCACCGATTCATCGAATCAACACTTGATCCGATGACCCGGTTCATATCTAAATATCGCTAGAATACAATACGGTATCTCATATCGTATTATCCTCGGTCCTGCACATATCACATATGTGCCTCTACTCCATTTTGCCTGAGCCAAGAAACCTCTGTGTAGGACTCTAAAGAATCGTCAATGCGCCGGTAGCAGGTGATGATCATATCAAACACCCACAAGCTGCAAGCGGTCAGCTAAACGTAACAGCCACCCAGGTATTGAGCGATCAGAAGATCAACAAGCTAGCCTGTACGTTTTCCTGTGAATCCAATCAGTAACACTCCCGTACAGTCCGGTCTCTTCGTCTGATATGTCGCATATCAAGTCTAGGGGTGGTATACGTCAGACCCCAGTAACCGATAAGTCGTGTCGATGTGAGGCTCATACCAGGTCGATAAACTACTAGTAACACTTACCAGTAAATCTCTATATCAGCCCTGGCCAGGGACTTCCAGTTACAGCCAATCGAACACAGCACAACATCAACTCCCTATACCGGGTGAGACGAATCCCCTCCTATCGCTCATTACCTCCATGTGATTCGGGACTGCACCCAAAAGCCACCGTTTTGCACGGCCTCTTGGACATGGTAAGGTTGAAATCAAAGCACAGTGGGAATCACACAAGACTCTATGACGATCTCGGGTCTACAGACTACCCTGTACCAGTGTCACCGGAGAACTGCCATCTGACGTGTGGTGTATCACCATCTGGGAGTTCTCGGCGAGTCCGTCCAGTGTACCCAGTCTCCACTGACCACCCGTACACAATCTCTGATGTCAAGCACCGATGGATATGGGATCATCCATCGCCCATCATATGGGTCAAGATGCGTATACGCTAGTCTACTCTGGTGTATCGATGCTCTGTCTCGATATACCTTCGACTAGGAACATTTATAGGATGTACTCATCGACTACCATGGCCCCACTAGTATGATCTCATCATAGTCCCAGTAGTCGAGTACAGATCCTAAGGGCTTTATCAACATGTGAAAGTAAGACAGTAAACCAGTACAAGTCAACATGTTAAGATAAAGTGAAACCAAATAGCATACTATCATGACGAGCAAGAAAGTCCTCTCTAAATATATCCAAGCTGTTGTGCCACGGCAGCGTCCCGGCCGTCTACTCGAGGCCAAAATGCAGAATCAAAATTTTTCTTAACTTTAAACCGGCGCTACCACGGACAATAAACCCGGATCGTAACCATTAACCTAATGCTAGCAAACAAGAGATGGGGTAGAATTCTATACCGAGCGATCCGTGTCCTTCGGTCTTCGTCTCCACTCCGATCTCCTCGCGGAATCTCCGGTCGTCACCTCCTCGTCGGAAAGGGCACCACGTAGCCAAATTATTTTACGGGCTCCCACCTCTTGACCCAGGCAACTCGGGCGCGAAGTTGGCAAGCCAACGCGTCCAAGAGTGCTGTAGGTGTAGTGTAGTAAGGTTGTCTCTTTTGGGGTCATGGAGTTGCCATAAAGATGATGGAGAAGATAAAGAACTTTGGAGAGGAGGAAGGTGTATCATATTTTCAAGCATGAAGAATGAGAGATGAATAAATCCCACCACTAGAAAATGAACTCTCTCATTCTCTCCTCCAAAAGGTGGCCGGCCCCTCATCATGGAAAATGGTGGAGAGAATAATACTAAAACATGAAGGGAGGTGAGTGTAGGAAATGAAAAGAGGTGACCACACCCAAAAGCAATGATAACAAGGTCAAATCAATATCTAATCCATTCTAATCTCACTTAATACAAAGGAAGAGACATATAAAGAATCTCATGATGGTAGATCCATCATGAAGCCTCAAATGCAAGAAACCCCTCCACAAATGTAATTTGCACAATTGCAAATTACCCCTTCCATCGGAAAAGTCCGGCAGGGAAGGAACAAATGAAAACTGGCCGAAACGGAATACAAACTGGCAACTTCAGAAAACTGATCCCGTAATAAATTACAGGAAAATCCAGCGACTGTATATACATACCCGCATTTGTATTCCCACTGAATACAAATGCAAAGAGACAAAACTACATAGTCTAATACTAAGATCCGGCTTAAACCAAAGCCCGCTAGTAAAATCCGTTCGATCACGATCCGTGCAATACCGCACGTATTTGATCGAACCCTGCCATATCTCCATACGGCCTCTACAGCGTTTCTCCCGAAACTTGAGTAACTGTGTGTGGAGGACTCTAAAGACTCGTCAATACTATGGCTGTGGATTTAACCACTAGCACGTCAGAGGTATTAGCCATACGTGACGGGCTACCAGCTATTGACCAAAAGGGACGTCGATGAGCGAACTCATCCTGACACCCTACTGAGCCTGTCAGTGACAATATCCGTACAGTCCGGTCCGTTCGTCTATGAGTATCGCATGGCGGGCCTAGGGGGTTGGTAAAAGTCAGACCCCCAAAAGCGGTACAAGTCGTGTCGGAGTGTAGCCCAGAACACCCTGAGATACTACTGGAATACCTACCAGTAAATCTCTTGCCTCGGCCGAGGGCTTTGTGTAATGGCTCTCCTAGACACAGCATGACCTCACCCCCAATACCGGGAGAGACGAACCCCTGCAGATCCGCTTACTGCCTCCATGTGGCTCGGGACTGTACCCAACTAAAACCTGTTTGCACGACTTCTTTGAGCCATGGTTGGGTAGTAATCAAAGTACAGTGGGAACTCACACGAGACAAATGACGATCTCAGGTCGATGAACTAACCTGTACACATGTCACCAGGGAACTGCTATCTGACGTCTGGTATAATCCCAACTAGCATGTTCCCGGCGAGTCCTGTCCGGTGTGCTCATAACCCAATGAGCACCTGTATACATCTTAGGTGAACCAACTGACACCAGTGGCTTGTAAGACCGGCCACCGCCCCTCGTCGGGGTCTCGACTGTATACACTAGTCTACTATGGAGTATCGATGCCCTTTCTCGAAACTCCCACAACTAGGGACCTTTTAAGGATGTGCTTATAGACCCCAGCTCCCACGTATATGATCGCCCTCATACTGCTGGTGGTCAAGCAAGAATTGTAGGGGCTCTATCAACGTGTAATAGCGACTCGTAAGGTCACCTAAAGCAGTACACGATGATAAAGATAAACCAGATAGCATACTATCATCTTGAGTAAGACGGTCCTACCGGGATAGGTCCTCCCTCAATAATTGCAATCACGTGCCTGTGATCCAATAATTGACTCTGAGGGCACTATCTCCAACAATCTCCCACTTGCACTCAAGGCTAATTATTGCGTTGTCGCATACTCGCTGCCCGTGTGATACCGAAAACCCAACTCCTCTACTAGTCAGTCTCACAAAGCTCGTTTGCGAAACTATTGCGTTCGAGGAATAGCCTCAGTGAGTGGATCCGCTGTGATGTTTCTTTCTATTTCTCTCTTTATCTCATGTTCACGGAGAAAACCATCTCCCGAAATGAGCAATACCTGTCTTAGAATATGTCTGGATGTCTGATGGGACCTAGCTCATAAATGAACTCCAAATCCAAACTTCTTAGACTGTATCGTCAACTGAACTTAATCAGTATCCTGCGCCATGCCTTCCCTCAGTATCTACCTGGACCACCTGTCCAAAATACTGCCCCTCGTCAGAGGGAAAACTATAACTCTGACAGTCACTCTGCCATCCAGGTCACCTTGGAAGCCTGGAATGATAACCGTCTCCTAAAAGAGGCTGTCGATATCATATCCCTAGAACATCCACTTATGTTCTAAAACTGCTTCCGAATGTTTCTCCAGGATTGGATCAATATCAACTTATTGCACCTACTGCAAAAACATCTGGTATGGTACTTGACATCTCATGATTGACTCAATAGCCTAAGCAAGTGATCTTCCAATCATGCATATCCCTCTCCCCTTTAGTCTGTAAGACCCTTTAGAGAGGGTGACTCCATTACCTGCAGGTACACCACCATGCCAGGAGTCGTCCATTCTAAATACTCTTAGAATGCTGTCTAAGTACCCTGATTGGGAAACCACCCAAATCTAGATCCAAAACCATAGATCTAGTAACCAGAATGTCTGATATAATATCCAAGTCCCATATGGAGAAACCACTGTGTGACAACCAAAGTATAACCGATCGTAGTATAGGAATATCACTTCATACTCCGTGTATGTCATCAAATACCAGGACATCACACCCTACTACCTTCTTAACAGATCCATCCCCTATTCTGATGAAGTCAAACCTATGACTGTCACGTCAGAAGTAGGTGATCTATCTCCGCTATATCTGCTTTAGTCTATAAATAGACATAAGCCACTTGTCCACCATGCTTCCGCTGCTCCTACTGAATACGACAACCCTCTGGCAGTATCATATACACATACGCTTCTAAAGCCAGTTTAGAATGACGCTATACTCATCCTCCTACCGGGTCTCACAGTCTGGAGCAACAGCAATGGAAAGTCTGGGTAAACAAGAACATCCCTGTTACCGTCCTTGTGGCTACCGGAGTACCTCTCGGGTGCCTGAGGTTACCCACCATGTGTGTGGAATGGCCAATGGAATGTCAAATCAGATTGAATCTTTAGGTTCCTATCAAATTTTCAGTAATCGTTTGCGGTTCTGGAATCACTTCCAGTTCTACCATACTCCCACTGCTGTTTTTCTGAAAAAATCCATTTTTGTTAAAACTGTGGCGAGTCAAGAACAATATCACTATTGATCTTCCAAATGGTAGAAAATCAACCCTCGTCATAGCCTGGGTTAACCCACAAACAGCCATTACAGAAACGTGCCTTGAGTTATCCAGAGTCTGGTTTTAAGCATAAGCCGGACAACTCCCCGTACCTTAACATCGTTAAGATATGAACTGTTCTATATCCAATATAGAAACAGAGACACTGATTTAATTGAACCAGATTCAAATCATGCAACTGTCACCAGTGCATGTCAACTAAATGGAAGAAGGCCGATCAGCGTTACTCAACTTAGGAATGCTTCCAATTATGAGTTACTTGAAAGAGAAGCAAGTTCTCTTAATCATTACTATCAACTGAATACCATATACAAGTATCTACATCCTCGATCACCTTGAACAATCCCGATACTTGCAATACTTGGTTCTCTACTTTACTCTTATACTTATAACTTCTCAAAACTTGGACCCTGCGTTTCTACGAAACACCTGTCTAAGAACTAGAGAAGTCACAAGTAAACAGAATATAGTACGAGTACCTACCCCTCTGTCCTAATGGACACTGGACAACATACAATACTCTGTATAAGTCCCGTGAGTCTAATAACTCATTCACTGTGTGTCGTAGGTTAAAAACTGTACTATGGTTATGAAGAATTACACCGCTGTTCAATGCTCCTTACCTAACCATCCACTGATATAGGTAAATGTCATAGACATAATTTCAAAAAGGTATATCTCACTCTATAAAAATAGACGTACAGATATATCAATTTGAAATTGGTGCATAACAGCGGATATTCAAAACCAAATATTTGCCGACCGGCAAACAACCCAGGTGACTTCCTCAAATATCACCAATTACAACGAATTCCGATATAATGAGGATGATCACCCAATTCCCAATAACTTACTCCCACTCATCATCTGTAAAAACCATACAGATGTGAGAATCATACCTGGTAAATACATACCCTGGAGCAAGTGTCTAATTAGGAAATCAGTTTTCTTTTAACAGTACACAGTGAAACTGAAACATTGAAATGTTTTGATGGGGTATCCCAGTATTTCTAGTAATGCCTCTTCCATTATCCAGATTCACAACCGTAACCGTATAATTCTTTGCCACCTTTCAAAATCCCTTTATATGTCTTTAGTCGTTACCTTCTGCACGCCCTTTTAGGCCAAATGGTTTTCTTCCTTCCCTACCGTTCGGCACCAGCCTATGGTTTGGAAGAAGACTATCCAATAAGCATAATGGGTGTACTGTCCTAATCCTAGGAGCACTCGCAATGCGAGAGAAGGTGAAGATAAAAGACAACCGAATAAACCTTATTCCTATTTCTCCTGAACCAGAATCCATCCCCGAACTGGAACAAGTTCCTTTCGAGTTCGTATATAACCATACGATTGAGTATCCAATAAACTGTGGATCTTCGTAGTGATACGGAGTGTCCTGGAGAAATACAAAGGTGATTTAGGATTGGCGAAGAAATACTTGGTTTGGTCGTGAATAGCAGTCGCAATTTACTTTGCCCTCTTACTAATCCCTTTATATGTCTTTACTTAATACCTTCTGTACACCACCGTTAGGCTAATTGGTTTTCTTCATTCCCCACCATTCGGCACCAGCCTAAGGTTTGGAAGAAGACTATCCAATTTGCGTAATAGGTGTACTGTCCTAATCCAAGGAGCACTCGCAACCTGAGAGAAGGTAAAAGGAAAAGACAACTGAATAGTCCTATTCATTTTCTCCAGAACCGGAAACCATCCTCGAATAAATTCCTTCGAGTTCGTATATAACCATACGATGGTTTTGTCCAATGGAAGTAGAAGTTCGTAGTAATACGGGATGTCCTGGAGAAAAAGGGTAAAAGTAGGAGTGGCAAAGAGGTTTGCAACTCTGACAATCCAAAAGCCAGTGTATAAGAAGGTTCGGTCAATTTTGGTCACTAAGTCATAGTCTAGGGTCGGGTCAATGGTCGCTGCCAAATCGAGAGAGAGAAAAGAAAACAATCAGCGTGCACTCTAACCAAGATCAGAATGGTTATCAATTTATCTAATCAGGAAACCTCCCACTGTACCGTCAAATTCTCCTCCAAACCAGAAAGAAGAATTAGTCGGGATCACCCGAGGAGTAAACCAACTCATCAGAGGGAATCGGGATCCAACTATCATCGCATGACAACGTGACGGAATCCACTCACATTATCACACTCCAGAAGGTATGCGCATATCTGGCAAGTTTCAGTTTCTTTAGAAACTCCCGATGTGTGTTTTTACCCCTAGGACCCAAGTGATCTTGACACAGTCAACAAATCAAAGAGTCCTAGTCAAGTTCAACCCGTCATTATCCTGGATTGCATTAAACCCATCCGTACAAGCCCTTGACACAGTCAACAAAGCCGCACGACTGTCCTAACCAATCCCATTAATATGCCACAAACGAACACTACTTAGCTACCGTACACTATACCTTGACACAGTCAACAAACGCAGCACGAATACTAAGCAATGCTTGTAAGAAATGACGGATGGCTACGTCTAGTTTTTGGCGAAAAACTTTTAACGTAATGAACTTGATATCGTTGAAGGAACTGCATAGCCTTTTTATAAAAATATAGTGACGAAAACCTTTGTTAAAGAGGTCACTCCCGGTGAAGGGATCTCGGCTCTTTCCCCGTAGAATGAGGTGCAGGATATTCCAACTGAATACCACGATGCAAAGCAAAAATTAATCGGCTATAGTGAAGTTATTACCCTGGCGCAAACTTCTGTCCAAGGGGTCACTCCCGGTGAAGGGATCTCGGCCCTTGCCTCATCGACTGAGGTGTAGGATATTCCAACTGAATACCACTGTGCAAAACAAAAGAGAACGCCCCTGCAATAACAGCTTTTTGAAAAGTGTTCCAACAACATCAGAATAGGTTTGTTTAGCTTGCATTGATCCGAATCAACGCAGTCCCATGAATTGAACACACCAATAAAGAACGAAAAAACGATGTACGTATATGCCATTCGCATTCGCCACTGGGTCCCGTCATCACCCGTTAGGTTACTTAACTAACGACAGAGCGGGGACTGGACTAGCGCGGGTGCAAAACATATACAACATCTACTAGTATATATATCAATATATAATATTCGCTCAAGGCGTGATAAAATGCAACATCACATAAATATAATAAGCATCACAGAATAATACAGATATCTGGAAGCTCCGGGTTTCACAGAGCCGCTGCAGAAACCCGATGTTCCCCTGGTCGTGTGGATAGCCTGTGCAATGAAATGCTAGATCCCTACGGGCGCGGCAAGTTACCCGCCAAAACCTAAAGCGAGGTAGCCCCCTCAGCAACGTGAATGGACCACCCAGCACTTCACGGAATCCGGTAACTTGGGCACCCCTCCTGGGTCAACCTGTACCCCCTACGTGTGCGGCGAATAGCCCGCCAATTCTAGAGTGAAGCCCCCTCCGTCTCAATGCCATGAGATGCGGGCTTGTTGCCCTCTAGAACCCGGCCATCCGTGCACCCCTCCTTGGGATAATCCAAGTACAGAAAGTAAAATATACATACAATGGGTACATCGACCTCGACCTGGTCGTGCCCCAAAAGAATAATACAAACAGGCAGTGACAGCAGTCCACATGTCGGACGATCGCCCCGCAATATCAAATGTACATATAAAACAAAACTGTACTACTACTGCAACCAGGCTATCCCCCACGACCAATCCGCAACATCACAGCACAACACAGAACATCAACATGAATGTCACGTTCACAAATCCGTCTAGCCGGGCTATAGCAGTTAGACAGGATTTACCGATCAAATGACATTCACGGTCGCAGATATAATGTAAATACTGTGAACTAACATGTTTAAAATATTCGATCGATCAAATTTACCGAAGTGGGCCCCAAGCACTACTGTAGCACTCACAGAAAATCTGGGCCCAAAAAGAATGTTCCAAAAACCCCATTTCACAGACTAGGACCCACTTGAAAAAATTGGTGCAACAAGGGGTCATTATGGCCGCGGAACCGCGGCCAATGCATGTGTTTGGCCGCGGTTCCACGGTGGAAATGTCGAATCATGCCACAAAATTTTCCAGAAGTCTTAGAACACCCTGCACATATTTCTGCAACACCCTGAAAAATTTTTGGAGCTAAAAAAATTTCGACAGAAGCCTGATGCAAGAAAAATACGGTTTTTGGAAAATCCGATCGATCGAAGTTCTAAACACATTAGAGCAAGCTAGACTAGGTTAATGGCGTGGCTCTGATACCATGTTGTGCCACGGCAGCGCCCCGACCGTCTACTCGAGGCCCAAATGCGGAATCAAAAATTTTCTTAACTTTAAACCGGCGCTATCGCGGATAATAAACCCAGATCGTAACCATTAACCTAATGCTAGCAAACAAGAGATGGGGTAGAATGCTATACCGAGCGATCCATGTCCTTCGGTCTTCGTCTCCACTCCGATCTCCTCGCGGAATCTCCGGTCGTCACCTCCTCGTCGGAAAGGGCACCACGTACCCAAATTCTTTTACGGGCTCCCACCTCTTGACCGAGGCAACTCTGGCGTGAAGTTGGCAAGCCGACGCGTCCAAGAGTGCTGTAGGTGTAGTGTAGTAGGGTTGTCTCATTTGGGGTCATGAAGTTGCCATAAAGATGATGGAGAAGATAAAGAACTTTGGAGAGGAGGAAGGTGTATCATATTTTCAAGCATGAAGAATGAGAGATGAATAAATCTCACCACTAGAAAATGAACTCTCTCATTCTCTCCTCCAAAAGGTGGCCGGCTCCTCATCATGGAAAATGGTGGAGAGAATAATACTAAAACATGAAGGGAGGTGAGTGTAGGAAATGAAAAGAGGTGACCACACCCAAAAGCAATGATAACAAGTTCAAATCAATATCTAATCCATTCTAATCTCACTTAATACAAAGGAAGAGACAAAAAAAGAATCTCATGATGGTAGATCCATCATGAAGCCTCAAATGCAAGAAAGCCCTCCACAAATGTAATTTGCACAATTGCAAATTACCCCCTCCATCGGAAAAGTCCGGCCGGGAAGGAACAAATGAACACTGGCCGAAACGGAATACAAACTGGCAACTTCAGAAAACTGATCCCGTAATAAATTACAGGATAACCCCACGACTGTATATACATACCCGCATTTGTATTCCCACTGAATACAAATGCAAAGAGACAAAACTACACAGTCTAATACTAGGATCCGGCTTAAACCAAAGCCCGCTAGTAAAATCCGTTCGATCACGATCCGTGCAATACCACACGTATCTGATCGAACCCTGCCATATCTCCATACGGCCTCTACAGCGTTTCGCCCGAAACTTGAGTAACTGTGTGTGGTAGACTCTAAAGACTCGTCAATACTATGGCTGTGGATTTAACCACGAGCACGTCAGAGGTATTAGCCATACGTGAAGGGCTACCAGCTATTGACCAAAAGGGACGTCGATGAGCGAACTCATCCTGACACCCTAATGAGCCTGTCAGTGACAATATCCGTACAGTCCGGTCCGTTCGTCTATGAGTATCGCATGGCGGGCCTAGGAGGTTGGTAAAAGTCAGACCCCCAAAAGCGGTACAAGTCGTGTCGGAGTGTAGCCCAGAACACCCTGAGATACTACTGGAATACCAACCAGTAAATCTCTTGCCTCGGCCGAGGGCTTTGTATAATGGCTCTCCTAGACACAGCGCGACCTCACCCCCAATACCGGGAGAGACGAACCCCTGCAGATCCGCTCACTGCCTCCATGTGGCTCGGGACTGTACCCAACTAAAACCTGTTTGCACGACTCCTTTGAGCCGTGGTAGGGTAGTAATCAACGTACAGTGGGAACTCACATGAGACAAATGACGATCTCAGGTCGATGAACTAACCTGTACACATGTCACCAGGGAACTGCTATCTGACGTCTGGTATAATCCCAACTAGCATGTTCCCGGCGAGTCCTGTCCGGTGTGCTCATAACCCAATGAGCACCTGTATACATCTTAGGTGAACCAACTGACACCAGTGGCTTGTGAGACCGGCCACCGCCCCTCGTCGGGGTCTCGACTGTTTACACTAGTCTACTATGGAGTATCGATGCCCTGTCTCGAAACTTCCACGACTAGGGACCTTTTAAGGATGTGCTTATAGACCCCAGCTCCCACGTATATGATCGCCCTCATACAGCTGGCGGTCAAGCAAGAATCCTAGGGGCTCTATCAACATGTAATAGCGACTCGTAAGGTCAACTAAAGCAGTACACTATGATAAAGATAAACCAGATAGCATACTATCATCTTGCGTAAGACTGTTCTACAGGGATAGGTCCTCCCTCAATCATTGCAATCACGTGCCTGTGATCCAATAATTGACTCTGAGGGCACTGTCTCCAACACAAGCATCCATCATAATATACATCATATGTACAACAATGGCCTCTAGGGCATATACATAACTAACAATCTCCCACTTGCACTAAGGCCAGCTGCTGTAGTATCTCATACCTAGCATCCCGAATAATCTCTCAAACTGTATCTGGGGAATGGCCTTCGTGAGTGGATCCGCAGTGTTGTCCTTCGTTTCTACTCTCCTGACCTCGATCTCCCGGCGATCAACTATCTCCCTGATTAGGTGATACCTCCTCAGAATATGTCTGGACTTCTGATAGGACCTGGGTTCCTTGGCTAAAGCCAAAGCTCCATTGTTATCACAATACAGAGGTATTGGATGCTCAATGGATGGAACCACACCAAGTTCACTAATGAACTTCTTTATCCAGACAGCCTCTTTGGCAGCATCGTTGGCAGCGATGTTTTCAGCCTCCTTCATCGAGTCTGCAACGGTATCCTGTTTGGAACCCTTCCAACATACCGCCCCCCATTGAGGGTAAAGACAAAACCCGAGTGCGACTTAAAGTCGTCCTTATCACTTTGGAAGCTGGAATCAGTAGAGGACTCCACCCGGAGTTCTCCGTTACCATACACCAATAACATGTCTCTAGTCCTTCGTAAGTACTTGAGAATGTTCTTCGCAGCTATCCAGTGACTCTCTCCAGGATCTGCTTGATACCGACTCACTACACTTAGTGTGTATGCTACATCAGGTCTGGTACATAGCATCGCATATATGATAGAGCCTACTGCCGAAGCATACTGCCGAAGCATAGGGTATCCCTTGCATGCGAGATCTCTCCAAATTAGTCTTGGGAGACATCTCTTTGGAGAGAGTGAGTCCAGAGATCGTGGGTTGGTTCCCACGCTTGGATTCTTCCATACTAAACCTCTTTGGTATGGTGTCAATGTACCTGGATTGTGACAATCCCAGTATCCGTTTAGATCTATCTCTATAGATCATGATTCCCAATATGCAGGAGGCATCACCTAGATCTTTCATTGAGAATCTTTGTGATAAGAAGAGCTTGACTGATTGCAGCATAGGAATATCATTTCATATCAAGAGTATGTCATCCACGTACAATACGAGGAAGACAACCTTACTCTCTGCTACCTTCTTATAGATACAAGGTTCATCTATATTTTTGATGAAGTCAAACTCTTTGACTACAACATCAAAACAGATGTTCCAACTCTGCGATGCTTTCTTTAACCCATAAATGGATTTAAGCAGCTTGCACACCTTTCCGCTGCTCCCACTATCTACGAAGCCCTCTGGCTGAGTCATGTACACGCACTCTTCTAAATCACCGTTTAGAAAGGCGGTCTTTGTAAGTCCATGTTGCCCACCCCGGTGCTTGCGGGGAGGCGGAAAACGGAATAAAAATCGGATTTTTATCGAACTAGGCAACATGGACTAACTAAAGGAGGATCTTTGCTAAACAAAAACTAACTAAAAGCTAACTAGATTTAGCTAAATGGATGAAAGGTTATACCTTGGGCTTTATGTCCTTCTCTCCTTGCTCCTTGGAGTGGAAGAAAGAGATCACCTTGTCGCCTTCTCTAGTCGAAGAAGGATTCACCCGAGAGCCTCAACCTTTGGCTTCAACTTCAAGCTAGAAGTAACTAAGGTGTTAGAAGTGCTAATCCTACAACCTTAGATGAGAGTAGAGATTACTTTGGAGAGGTTTATCTCAAGCTCAAGTGTTTCTCAACACATGAGAGGGGAGAGCTTGAGAGAGAGGAAGAGGAGGAGAGAGAATCTATATGATAGAATGAGAGAATAATAGAACCATTCTCACATATATGCGTGAATTATGTAAAAAGATAATTAGCAAAATAATTGTCATGGTTTAATCAAGACTTGACCATTATCATTTCACATTAAATGAAAATTGCATGGATCAAAGATCATCTTTCATATGGAATGATGATGGTCAACATGTCAACTGATTGGTAGGGATTCTGCGTGTTCAAGTTTAGTTAATTAACGCAATCAAGACGGTTTCGTTTGTAGCTAGCCGGTTGAGTACGGGTCGTCCGCAGGGAGATGGGAATCTTTTTCTAAGTGTTTTAACGAGTTAAGTCCAGTTTTCCAGATTTTGTTGTTATTAACTAAGTGTTAAAATGATATGTAAAGAGAGCTTGTTAGGGTTAGGATTAGGTTAGTTTGAGTTAGGAGTCGCTCACCTCTTTCGTTGCCACTCTTAATATCGGTGTTACGGTAATCGGCAACAACGGGGATTAGCACGACTAGGAAGGAACTTGCGAGTATAAGCTAGGCTTTCCAATGCATAAGTTCTTCCTTTTGGTGCTTGTCCGTCCGTTCTTGGCTCTTAGCCATAACCTCCGGTTAATTCAACCACAACCGGTCTCACTACGGAATCACCACTATCATGTAGGATAGGGTGCCGTAAGGAGCGGATTGTGGTTCAATTAACGAGAGTCGATTTAAGATGTTGGGCAAGGAAAGAGTGAGAGAGATTTCCTTCTCTCAAACTTCCCTTATCCTACCCTAACAAGTATGAAACTACTCACACATCATAATGAAAAGAAAATAAACCAAAAGAGGAAGATAGAAAGAAGGAGATTAGAAGATAACAACTAGCTATTTGCGACCTCACCTTGGCAAGGATCAAGCGTAAGCATCATGGTTGTTTTAAGGATAAAGGAAAAGAGAAAAGAAAGAAACAACATGAAATAACAACAACTAAGTTAACAAATGAAAATTACAAGCAATAATAAGAGAACAAGACAAGCATAATAATAAAATGAACTTCTTTATTCACCATTCTTCACTCACAAAAGCTCACTACAAGTTTTAATGGAGAAGAGATGAGAGGAGGAAGAAGAACAACAACTAAAACCTAAAAAATAAATACAAGATTATGCACCCTTGGCTTTACAAGTTCTGGACTATTTATAGGCTGGAGAAGGAAAACCTAGGGCAACATTCAGAAACTTTACACAAATACCAAACTGCCCCTGAATTTTGGACTTCTGACGACTCAGTATGGCCGCGGTTCCGCGGCCTAAGCATGCTTAGGCCGCGGTTCCGCGGCCTACTTGGGGAATTGGGTCACCAATTTTGGTGACTTCTCCTGGATTGTAGTGTCCTTCAGTATGGTATATGATTTTTCTCATAATTTCTTCACGATTTTTCCAGAATTTCTGTTGAACAAAAGGTGATGTGATGTGGATCTTTTGTCATGATTTTCTCGAGCTCCGCGTAGATTTCTTGGATCTTGTGTTGCCATTGAGCCTTGTGCATTAAAACGACATTGATTTGCCATTTTGTCTCTCAAACTGATGTGTGGCAACAGACGGATAAAGAACGGAGATCCGTGTTTTATCTGTGGTTGGCAGAAACCCGGGTTTTGTCGTGTTTTTCCATGAATTTCACCGTTTAGAGCCGAGAACCTGTATCCTGCAATTGACTAGCAAACACGGCTCAAGAGTACCTACCGTTATGCAATGTGATAAAAATTGGGCGGTACGAAAATGCAAAAATCTGATAAGAACATCAACCAAGGTCAACAAGTCAAGTATGGTCAAAATGTCAACAACCCTAACCATGCACAATTATATATAACTAATATCAATTAATCATAATACACACATAAGCATTAGGGATAACAAAATGACAATGGTCATTAACACTAATCAAAGTCCTCTGCCTCTGTCTCAGTCAACTGTGCATACACACCTGTATTCGTGATCCTAGGAACACGAATACAATGAGATAAAACCAATCCCAAATCATATACTAAGATCTGGCTTAAACCAAAGCCCGCTAGTATAAGCTGTCCGGACAGCAAACGTGCACAAGTGCGCGGATGTGAACGAACCCTGTCACAAAACCATGCGACCTCTACTCATTTTTCCTAAAGGCGAATAACTCTCTGTGTGGGACTCTAAAGACTCGACACTACGCTGTGTAACTCTTCGAAAATCGTTTAGGCAGTTTTTCGGTAATCGGCTAAAATGTCAGCTTTTTCCGTAAAAAGTCAAAATAGGTATTTTTCTTTGTAGACCTAGTTATACAAAATTTAGATAAGATATTACCATAAATTGGTCACTAAAATGCCACTTATAATTTTCTAGTTAAATAAAAAAAATCGTAATTAATTATTTTTAATTTTATTTTAAGGTTTTAAAAATACATTAAATTAGTGATAAATACAAATTTAATTAGGTAAATTTCTTAATTATCAATTTTTATAAACTAAAATTTAGTGTTAATAAAATTGCATCATGACTTTTCAAGATTTTTTTTTCAAGGGTTTAAGAAACATATGAAAAATTATAAGAAAATGGTTGTTTTTGAAAAATCTTGATGTGAAAGCTTCATTTGACCTTAGATGATATTATTCTTCATGGAATTTTCTACACATCCTATCATTCTCCCTCTCCGCTTGCTCAGGCCGAGCCCCCCCTCCTACAGCCCAAATTTTTTTCACCATTTTCCTTCTTCAAAATCTTGCAAAAAATCAACAAAATCTACAAAAATTTCACACTTTTCTTCATAAATTCAAACCACAATCCTTGTCCACCCCTTTCCAACCCAAATTAGTTTAAAAACTTGAAGAAAGGAGGCATCTTTGGTGGCTTGAGAAAACTAGGGTTCAACTTGTAAGGTGAAATTTCTAAACTAGTTGTTAAATTGTAGATTGAATGTGCTAAAATTGAAATTTGAAGTGTTAATTTAGTAGTAATTGTTTGTTTAGGAAATTCAAGAAAGGGATTTGATTTTGAATTAGGGTTTGTAGCATGGTTGTTGGATTAAAGTTAGGGTTTTAGTTATCTAATAGGTTAGGATGGTTAATTGTGCAATGTTACGCTCGCTAAATTGATAAATTGCGATATTTGCACCGAATCGGTATGCTTTTTGCTTACTAGTTTTTTTATTAAAATTAAGATGTGATCTAATTGCGTTATATTAGCGATATAATAAGCTTCATATACGACTTTTAGTGTCCGCGAATGCGGGGTTTTGTCTAGTCGGGTTTTGGTTTTGTCGATTGCCCCGAAATAACGATTCTAGTTCAGATTTAGCGATTTTCGTGTGTTTTTCCGCGCACCGAGTGCACGTTATGTTTAATTCGAGAGCGTCGATATTTGTATATTGTGACTTTCATCATTTTAGGATATGTAATCTTATATTGTGTGTTATGCACTGCTAGGATCGGTCGGGGAAACATCGGACACGGCGCGTAAAGGCAAGGCGGTGGTCGGATCGGATTAGCGAGGCATTTATGTGAGTAGATGTATTCATCTATGGGAGAATCGTATGGATGGCGCGAGGCGCCCCCTAGTTAGGATTACCCTATTTCTTGCAAGACTTGTATTGCTAGTTAGCTTACCCTTTATTTACATTGCATACCCTCACAGCTAACCGTATACTAGATTGCATGGACATTCATATACACATATGTGATATCACTTCGTAGGACACGAACACCATTACCATTGGCATCTGTTGCACACGCACTATTCATGTGACACACACGCCTTTGGTAATTACCATGCCACGTGCACCATAGAACCTGTTTAGTTTAGTATCGCCACTTGCGTCATACATGATATATGAAATTGCATAGCATGTAAATACTTCGCATCATCATCATACTTACCTAGATTTCTAGCCACAAATCACATCACATGTCTTGATATCATAGACATTTATCATATACCACATGCTGGACTTTATGATTTTCTTGAGGATTTCAGTATTGCTGCGATTTCTGGATTTTTGGGGAAAACCGTGAGAATTTAACAAAAGCTTATATTTTTCATTTTTAAAACAAAGTTACGGTTTTCTCGTGATGTATGTGTCATCCACCATGAGTTTTCATGTTTTCTATTGGATTTCGAGACCCGATTCGAGGAGTGGATGAACCGTCTCAGGTACATGGTGGGCCCGGTATGGTACCCCGAGGCAAGAAGATCGAGTTGTAGACGATGAGCCTGGCAGGGGAAGACTACCTACCGGTGATGTCTGGCGCGGCGGATATCCGGAGGATACCGACCGTTGTCGTGAGATTTGATGATTTGGGCCGATCCAGACTGACGTAGCCCGATATTTTGAGACATTGATATAGTGAGACATTGAGACAGAGGTGATTTCATATTTGGTGTCGATGCTTGACACGGTTTTCAGATGATTTCTTGATGGTATTTAGCTATTATACAGGTATTCCTTTTTCTAAAGTTAAGAATGCAGAACTGTTAACATTTAAAACACTTAAAGATTTAGTAATGACATTGCATACATGGGCATGCATACTAGAGGTATTATATCACATCTGAACATACATGCTGTGACGCATTTGCATGCATTCTTATGATTGCCTTATTAGATGTTATATTCTACTCACGAGCTGGCAACTCACCCCCGTTGTGCCACAGTGTCTTGCAGGTCGGACCCGTCATCCTTGTAGCGGCGGGCTATCTTATCATCAACTCCTTTTGCTCAGACTCGCGACATCGCCCGTAGGTGGGTTGCGAGCACACTTTATTTCTTTTTGCTCTATCATTGTATCTAGTATTCGCCATCAACCAATTTCTATTTGTATATGCGACCTAGTGATGAGACTGAGAGATTTGTATATATGTGGTTTCTTTTGGGTCGAGCTCACTGGAGCCGACGTTGTGTTTTCTGATATTTTGCATTTCTTTTATGCTCTTTTCTTGATATTACTTGTATATTGCGTGTGGTTGTGATCCGCCTTGGGCGAAGAGCTAGCTCCCGCTTGGGGATGCCATTTTGTGATTACAGGTTATATATATCTTGTTGTACCCATTTTGGGGGATAGAATTTACAGGGGAGACTCTGCCGAAATTTTCGGAAATTTTTGATGTTTTATTTAAAAAGGGATTCTTTGCAACTTAATTGATTTAAAAATCGTTTTCATGTAAGGTTTTCCTTCACTCTCTTTTGATTTTAGTTTAGATTTTTCTGGGCTTTGGCTGACTTAGGTTATGGTACGCCTTTAGACGTCTCGTAATCTAAGTGCCAGTTACGTTCCGTACTTTCGGGTCGTGACAAAGTTGGTATCAGAGCGTAGGTTTTACCTTTCTGAGTGTAGGACGACCTTGGTAGATGGAGTAGGTGACTTATGCAGAGTGGCGTAGCGTGGGTATGATCCGCGGCATACTTACGATACGGTACTCCGCCTAAGTGACCTTAGGACATAATTGCTTGTATTTCCTTTCTTGATTCCTTGCATTCCTTGATTCAATTGCAATGTTCTTATCAGTCCTGTTTCTTATTCTAGCTTCGATGCCGCCAAAGACTATGAGAGCTCAGCGGGCTGCCGCTAGGGATGAGATTCGAGCGGGCTCGTCTGAGGCGAGGATCGAGCGGGAGGATACGCCTACCCCTCAGGGTCATACTGATCCGCCTTATCCACACCGTATTGCCAGATTAGAGGCCGGCATGCAAGAGTTGTGACAGATGATGGGATCTTTAGTTGAGTCCAGCCGGGCACAGAGATCCGAGGACGTTCCTTCCACCACACAGACCACGATTGTACCTGCTGCACAGATGGTCACCCCTGCTGCTACTACGGAGACTATCCATGTTTCACTACAGGAGTTCATGAGATTGAGACCTCCAGCTTTTACCGGTACAGATGCGACAGAGGACCCACATGCATTTCTTGATAGGATGGCTCGGATTTGCCGTTCGTTGAGGTGTTCTGATGATAGATTGGTGGAGTTTGCGAGTTTTCGTCTGGAGGGTCTTGCCCAGACATGGTACAATTTAGTAGAGAGAGGCCGAGCTGCAGGTCTACCTTCTATGACCTGGGATGAGTTTACATCTGCATTTCTTGCCCGTTTTCTTCCGGAGAGTGTCCGAGATGCTCGAGCCCGTAGTTTTGAGTCTTTGCGCAAGACTCCTGGGATGACGGTGTCGGAGTATGATATACAGTTTACCTAGTTGTCTCGATATGCTCCGTACCTAGTAGACACAGAAGAGAAGAGAATAAAGAGGTTCGTGCGAGGGCTTGATACACAGCTATTCCTTGCCATCGGCACCCAGCACTTTGATACATACGCAGCCACGATGGATGCAGCCTTACTTTTGGAGGAGCGTATTTCAGAGACTCCGGTCGTTTCTGGGCCGAAGAGGATCCGTACTGATACGCCATCTCAGCGGCAGATGGGTAGACACCGCGATAGATTATTTCCGGGAGATGGTGGAGGCAGAGGATTGAGACGAGGTCAGTTATTTGGTTCATATCCACAGACCCAGCAGTCGTCGCCAGGATGTTTTCGGTGTGGGAGTCAGTACCACCATATCAGAGACTGTACCATGGGACGTCAGGGCGCGGCGACAGTCCCGCATGTGACCTTACCACCCTCACCACCTCCTCAGAGAGCTCTACTACCTACTCCTGATGATGCTCCACGCCAGTCGGATGCTTCTAGAGGTCGTAGGCATGGCGGTCCGGTTCAGAGAGGACGAGGCGACAGAGGCAGAGGCAGAAGCCGAGGTAGAGGCAGAGGACAACCAGCTATTAGTGGTGGACAGGCCCGAGTGTTCGCGTTGACTCCTCAGGATGCACAGGCATCCAATGCCGTCGTGACAGGTACTCTGCCAGTATGTTCCTTTGATGCACGGGTATTATTTGATCCAGGCTCCACACATTCCTATGTATCCACATACTTTGCACCGAGGTTGGGCCGAGAGTCTTCTCCGTTAGATCAGCCGCTTGTCGTTATTACACCGGTAGGCGAGTCGTTTGTTACCCGTTTTGTGTACCGATCCTGTTCCGTTCGTATCGGGGAGAGAGATTCTTCAGTTGATTTGATTCTCCTCGATATGCTAAACTTTGACGTTCTTCTTGGTATGGACTGGTTAGCCACCTGCTATGCATCCGTGGACTGCCGTGAGAAAGCAGTCAGATTCAGTTTTCCTGGTGAGCCTGTTCTTGTTATTCATGGAGATCGTAGCGCTACCCTTCCCAGCTTGATTTCTTCTCTTCGCGCTGGTCAGCTCTTAAGAAAAGGGTGTCAGGGATTCTTAGCCTATGTTTGTGATACTAGCTCCACAGAGGTTCCGTTGGACCAGGTCCCTGTTGTGAGAGAGTTTCCTGATGTATTCCCTGACGAGCTGCCTGGTCTGCCACCAGAGCGTGAGATTGAGTTCTGCATCGACTTGATCCCCGGCACGGGGCCTATCTCTATACCGCCTTATCGGATGGCCCCGGCGGAGCTGAGAGAGCTAAAGGATCAGTTACAGGACTTGCTGGACAAAGGGCTTATCCGACCGAGTGTGTCACCTTGGGGTGCTCCCGTCCTGTTTGTTAAGAAGAAGGACGGAAGTATGCGCTTATGCATTGACTATCGTCAGCTGAACCGGGTTACTGTGCGGAACAGATATCCCCTACCCCGCATTGATGACTTATTCGATCAGCTCCAGGGTGCAGGGTTCTTCTCGAAGGTTGATTTACGGTCAGGTTATCACCAGTTGCGGGTTCGGAAGGGGGATATTCCGAAGACCGCTTTCCGTACTCGATATGGTCATTATGAGTTCTTGGTGATGTCATTCGGGCTCACCAATGCCCCGGCAGCATTTATGGACTTGATAAACCGTGTATTCAGGCCGTATCTCGATCAGTTCATTATTGTGTTCATTGACGACATCTTGGTTTATTCTCGGAGTCGGGAGGAGCATGAGCAGCAGTTACGTATCACATTGCAGACTTTGAGGGAGCATCAGCTGTTCGCCAAATTCTCTAAGTATGCATTCTTGTTAGACAGTGTCGACTTCTTGGGTCATGTGGTGACGAGAGATGGTATTTGTATGGACCCAAAGAAGATCGAGGCAGTTCAGCGTTGGCCTAGACCAGTATCAGTTACAGAGGTTCGCAGCTTTCTAGGTCTGGCCGGCTATTATCGACGTTTTGTCCAGGATTTCTCCCGCATTGCTGCACCGTTGACCGGATTGTCCCGGAAGGGGGTTCCTTTTGATTGGACCCAGGCATGTGAGGATAGTTTCCAGCAATTGAAGACTCGTCTGACCACTGCACAAGTGTTAGCATTGCCTTCAGGATCAGGCGGGTTCGTGGTATATTGTGATGCTTCTCGAGTAGAGCTGGGCTGTGTATTGTTGCAGCACGACAGAGTTATCGCGTATGCTTCTCGGCAGCTGAGGAAACACGAACAGAACTACCCCACCCATGATTTAGAGATGGCTGCAGTGGTATTTGCACTTAAGATCTGGAGACATTACCTATACGGTGAGTCGTGCCAGATATTCACTGACCACAAGAGTTTAAAGTATATCTTCCAGCATCGAGATCTGAACCTGAGACAACGCCGTTGGATGGAGTTGGTGAAGGATTATGACTGCGAGATTCTATACCATCCGGGCAAGGCGAATGTGGTGGCAGATGGTTTGAGTCGAAGGCCCGGAGGTAGCTTATCTTGTTTGAGCGCAGTGCAGATGCAGTCGACGGCGGATTGGCAGGTGTTATGTGATAGCAGAGTGCAGTTCGAGTTTACTCCTACAGGGGGACAGCTGGCCCATTTCAGAGCACGCCCACAGTTACTTGACCGTATCCTCCAGGCACAGTCCGGCGATGCCCGTATATTAGAGATTATTGAGCAGATTCGGCAGGGCATAGTTTCCGAGTTCGTGATTGAAGATCAGGGGATACTTCGATTTGGGACTCGACTGTGCGTGCCAGATTCAGAGGGACTGAGGCGTGATATTCTCGAGGAGGCACATAGATCAGTATACAGTGTGCATCCAGGTTCCACCAAGATGTACCGTAATTTGAGAGAGGTTTACCGGTGGGACGGGATGAAGAAGGATATTACAGACTTTGTGTCGAGATGCCTGACTTGTCAGCAAGTCAAGGCCGAGCACCAGAGGCCAGCCTGTGAGTTACAGCCTTTGCCCATCCCTGAGTGGAAGTGGGAGCAGGTCTCCATGGACTTCATTGTGGGTCTACCCAGGACCAGTCGAGGGTATAACTCTATTTGGGTGATTGTGGATCGACTGACGAAAGCGGCTCACTTTCTGCCAGTGAAGACCACTTCTGGATTTTCTCAGTACGCCCAGGTTTATATTGATGAGATAGTGCGACTGCATGGCATTCCGACTTGCATCGTGTCCGACCGGGGCACCCAGTTTACCAGCCGATTGTGGCAGAAACTTCAGGAAGCATTGGGCACCCGATTGAGTTTTAGCACAGCCTTTCATGTGCAGACTGACGGTCAGTCGGAGCGTACTATTCATACTCTTGAGGACATGCTCAGAGCTTGTATTTTAGATTTCGGTGGTAGCTGGGGTCGTCATTTGCCTTTGATCGAGTTTTCCTACAACAATAGCTTCCAGGAGACGATTCAGATGGCACCTTTTGAGGCTTTATATGGGAGGAGATGTCGATCGCCTGTATGTTGGACAGAGCTCAGGGAGAGCAGTGTTTTGGGGCCTCAGATTGTACAGGAGACGACCGAGAAGATACAACTGATTCGGGACAGGATGAGAGCGGCTCAGAGCAGGCAGAAATCATATGCTGACAGGCGCCGTCGCCGACTGGAGTTCGCTGTTGGCGATCATGTTTTCCTGAAGGTCTCTCCGATGAAAGGTGTGATGAGATTTGGGCGGAAAGGGAAACTGAGTCCTAGATATGTTGGTCCTTTCGAGATCCTAGAGCGTGTTGGTCCAGTCGCTTATCGGTTAGCTCTTCCGCCCAGCTTCCCCGATGTTTACCCCGTATTCCATATCTCGATGCTCCGCAAGTACCTTCATGATCCTTCCCATGCGATTCAGCACCAGACGATCCAGCTAGAGCGTGATCTTTCATTCACCGAGCAGCTGGTGGTCATTCTGGATCGGCAGGTGAAGAAATTGAGGTCGAAGGTTATACCGTCCGTCAAGGTCCTTTGGCGTGGCCCGAACAGCGAGGAGGTCACTTGGGAGACCGAGGTCGAGATGAGGAAGAGACATCCCCATCTTTTTGAAGGTACGCGTAGTTAAATTCTAAATCCGGGAACCGAATTTCTTTAAGGGGGGAAGATTGTAACTCTTCGAAAATCGTTTAGGCAGTTTTTCGGTAATCGGCTAAAATGTCAGCTTTTTCCGTAAAAAGTCAAAATAAGTATTTTTCTTTGTAGACCTAGTTATACAAAATTTAGATAAGATATTACCATAAATTGGTCACTAAAATGCCACTTATAATTTTCTAGTTAAATAAAAAAAAATCGTAATTAATTATTTTTAATTTTATTTTAAGGTTTTAAAAATACATTAAATTAGTGATAAATACAAATTTAATTAGGTAAATTTCTTAATAATCAATTTTTATAAACTAAAATTTAGTGTTAATAAAATTGCATCATGACTTTTCAAGATTTTTTTTCAAGGGTTTAAGAAACATATGAAAAATTATAAGAAAATGGTTGTTTTTGAAAAATCTTGATGTGAAAGCTTCATTTGACCTTAGATGATATTTTTCTTCATGGAATTTTCTACACATCCTATCATTCTCCCTCTCCTCTTGCTCAGGCCGAGCCCCCCTCCTACAGCCCAAATTTTTTTCACCATTTTCCTTCTTCAAAATCTTGCAAAAAATCAACAAAATCTACAAAAATTTCACACTTTTCTTCATAAATTCAAACCACAATCCTTGTCCACCCCTTTCCAACCCAAATTAGTTTAAAAACTTGAAGAAAGGAGGCATCTTTGGTGGCTTGAGAAAACTAGGGTTCAACTTGTAAGCTGAAATTTCTAAACTAGTTGTTAAATTGTAGATTGAATGTGCTAAAATTGAAATTTAAAGTGTTAATTTAGTAGTAATTGTTTGTTTAGGAAATTCAAGAAAGGGATTTGATTTTGAATTAGGGTTTGTAGCATGGTTGTTGGATTAAAGTTAGGGTTTTGGTTATCTAATAGGTTAGGATGGTTAATTGTGCAATGTTACGCTCGCTAAATCGATAAATTGCGATATTTGCACCGAATCGGTATGCTTTTTGCTTACTAGTTTTTTATTAAAATTAAGATGTGATCTAATTGAGTTATATTAGCGATATAATTAGCTTCATATACGAATTTTAGTGTGCGCGAATGCGGGGTTTTGTCTAGTCGGGTTTTGGTTTTGTCGATTGCCCCGAAATAACGATTCTAGTTCAGATTTAGCGATTTTCGTGTGTTTTTCCGCGCACCGAGTGCACGTTATGTTTAATTCGAGAGCGTCGATATTTGTATATTGTGACTTGCATCATTTTAGGATATGTAATCTTATATTGTGTGTTATGCAATGCTAGGATCGGTCGGGGAAACATCGGACACGGCGCGTAAAGGCAAGGCGGTGGTCGGATCGGATTAGCGAGGCATTTATGTGAGTAGATGTATTCATCTATGGGGGAATCGTCTGGATGGCGTGAGGCGCCCCCTAGTTAGGATTACCCTATTTCTTGCAAGACTTGTATTGCTAGTTAGCTTACCCTTTATTTACATTGCATACCCTCACAGCTAACCGTATACTAGATTGCATGGACATTCATATAACATTCATATACACATATGCGATATCACTTCGTAGGACAGGAACACCATTACCATTGGCATCTGTTGCACGCGCACTATTCATGTGACACACACGCCTTTGGTAATTACCATGCCACGTGCACCATAGAACCTGTTTAGTTTAGTATCGCCACTTGCATCATACATGATATATGAAATTGCATAGCATGTAAATACTTCGCATCATCATCATACTTACCTAGATTTCTATCCACAAATCACATCACATGTCTTGATATCATAGACATTTATCATATACCACATGCTGGACTTTATGATTTTCTTGAGGATTTCAGTATTGCTGCGATTTCTGGATTTTTGGGGAAAACCGTGAGAATTTAACAAAAGCTTATATTTTTCATTTTTAAAACAAAGTTACGGTTTTCTCGTGATGTATGTGTCGTCCACCATGAGTTTTCATGTTTTCTATTGGATTTCGAGACCCGATTCGAGGAGTGGATGAACCGTCTCAGGTACATGGTGGGCCCGGTATGGTACCCCGGGGCAAGAAGATCGAGTTGTAGACGATGAGCCTGGCAGGGGAAGACTACCTACCGGTGATGTCTGGCGCGGCGGATATCCGGAGGATACCGACCGTTGTCGTGAGATTTGATGATTTGGGCCGATCCAGACTGACGGAGCCCGATATTTTGAGACATTGATACAGTGAGACATTGAGACAGAGGTGATTTCATATTTGGTGTCGATGCTTGACATGGTTTTCAGATGATTTCTTGATGGTATTTAGCTATTATACAGGTATTCCTTTTTCTAAAGTTAAGAATGCAGAACTCTTAACATTTAAAACACTTAAAGATTTAGTAATGACATTGCATACATGGGCATGCATACTAGAGGTATTATATCACATCTGAACATACATGCTGTGACGCATTTGCGTGCATTCTTATGATTGCCTTATTAGATGTTATATTCTACTCACGAGCTGGCAACTCACCCCCGTTGTGCCACAGTGTCTTGCAGGTCGGACCCGTCATCCTTGTAGCGGCGGGCTATCTTATCATCAACTCCTTTTGCTCAGACTCGCGACATCGCCCGTAGGTGGGTTGCGATCACACTTTATTTCTTTTTGCACTATCATTGTATCTAGTATTCTCCATCTACCAATTTCTATTTGTATATGCGACCTAGTGTTGAGACTGAGAGATTTGTATATATGTAGTTTCTTTTGGGTCGAGCTCACTGGAGCCGACGTTGTGTTTTCTGATATTTTGCATTTCCTTTATGCTCTTTTCTTGATATTACTTGTATATTGCGTGTGGTTGTGATCCGCCTTGGGCGAAGAGCTAGCTCCCGCTTGGGGATGCCATTTTGTGATTACAGGTTATATATATCTTGTTGTACCCATTTTGGGGGATAGAATTTACAGGGGAGACTCTGCCGAAATTTTCGGAAATTTTTGATGTTTTATTTAAAAAGGGATTCTTTGCAACTTAATTGATTTAAAAATCGTTTTCATGTAAGGTTTTCCTTCACTCTCTTTTGATTTTGGTTTAGATTTTTCTGGGCTTTGGCTGACTTAGGTTACGGTACGCCTTTAGACGTCTCGTAATCTAAGTGCCAGTCACGTTCCGTACTTTCGGGTCGTGACACGCTGGCAGTGGGTTTAACCACAGACCGCAAGCGGCACTAGCTGTACGTAACGGTCCCCAGGTAGATGTCGATAAGAAGACTGACGAGGTGAACCCATCTGAACTCCTACTGATCCTGAATGTGACAGTCTCCATACAGTCCGGTCTGTTCGTCTGATACATCGCATGGCGGGTCTAGGGGGCGGTGAACGTCTGTCCCCTAATAGCGGTACAAGTCATGTCGGAGTGTAGCCCAGAACACCCTGAGATAACACTTGAAACCTACCAGTATATCTCGCTTGCCCTGGCCAGGGACTACTTGTGTAATGGCTCTCCTGGACACAGCGCGATGTCAACCCCCAATACCGGGAGAGATGAATCCTGTCTAACTGTCACTGCCTCCAAGTGCTTCGGGACTGCACCCAAAAACTACCTGTTTGCACGACTCCTTTGAGCCGTGGTAGGGTAGTAATCAAAGTGCAGTGGGAACACACTCGAGGCGAAGTGACAGTGTCAAGTCAGCGGACTAAGTTGTACTCATGTCACCTGGGAACTGATAATTGACGATAGGTATAATACCAACCAACAGTTCCCGACGAGTCCTGTCTAGTGTACTCGTAACCTAACGAGCACCCGCATACTATCTCAAGTACGACGTACTGACGGCTGTGGGACAGACCGTCTCCCACGCTAGGATGAGAAGCGCATACGCTAGTCTACTCCGGAGTATCGATGCCCTGTCTCGATAGTCCAACGACTAGGGACCTGTATAAGGATGTGCTTATGGATTACCCAGCCCCCACGAGTGTGAGCGCCATCACAACGCTGGTAATCAAGCAAAGATCCTAAGGGCTCTACTAATATGTATATAAGCGATATGCTAAAAGAAACACATGCACATATTAAAGCAGAGACAAACCAAGTAGCATACTACCATTTCGAGCAAGATTGTATATACAACTGTGAATATCCCAAGCTTCCATCAAGTAATATATATACTAGTATTATACAATAATGGCCTCTAGGGCATATACACTAACAATCTCCCACTTGCACTAAGGCCATGTACTGGCGTATCGAAGACCTATCATCTCGATCAGCCGCTCGAACTGAGTCTGGGGTAAGGCCTTCGTGAATGGATCTGCAGTGTTATCTTCTGAAGCAACCCTCCGAACCTCGATCTCCTGGCGATCCACGATCTCCCTGATCAGGTGATACCGCCTTAAGATGTGTCTGGATTTCTGATGGGACCTGGGTTCCTTCGCTAAAGCTATAGCCCCGTTGTTGTCGCAATACAGAGGTATTGGATCAACAATGGACGGAAGCACCTGAAGTTCTTTCAAGAACTTCCTGATCCAGACAGCTTCTTTTGCGGCATCAGATGCAGCGATGTATTCCGCTTCCATATTCGAGTCAGCAACGATTTCCTGTTTGGAGCTCTTCCAACACACCGCCCCTCCATTGAGGGTAAAGACAAAACCCGACATGGACTTGGAATCATCATTGTCACTCTGGAAGTTGGAGTCAGCAAAGGCCTCAATCTGGAGGTTTTTTCCGCCATACACCAAGAACATCTCCTTAGTCCTTCTCAGGTACTTGAGAATGTTCTTTACCGCTATCCAGTGTTTCTCCCCAGGGTTTGACTGATACCTGCTTACCACACTCAGTGCATAAGCCAGATCTGGTCTGGTACACAACATCGCATACATTATAGAGCCTACCGCAGAAGCGTAGGGTATAATAGACATGCGATCCCTCTCCAAATTAGTCTTGGGAGACATCTCTTTGGAGAGGGTGATCCCGTGACAAGTCGGTAGATTACCGCGCTTGGAATCTTCCATACTGAATCTTTTCAGTATGGTGTCGATGTACCTGGACTGTGAGAGTCCTAAAATCCTCTTGGATCTGTCACGGTAGATCCGGATCCCCAGAATGTATGAGGCATCACCCAGGTCTTTCATGGAGAACCTGTGTGACAAGAACCCCTTGACAGATTGTAGCATAGGAATGTCATTTCCTATTAAGAGAATGTCATCCATGTATAAAACGAGGAATACTACAGTTCTTGCTACAAATCTACAATAGATGCATGGTTCATCTGGATTTTTGATAAAGCTAAATTCCTTGACCGTCTCATCAAAACAGATGTTCCAACTCCGTGATGCCTGCTTTAGTCCATAAATGGACTTAAGAAACTTGCACACCTTTCCGCTGCTCCCACTCTGAATGAAACCCTCTGGCTGGTCCATATAGACACACTCCTCTAAATTTCCATTTAGAAAAGCGGTCTTTACGTCCATCTGCCAAATCTCATAATCGTGGAAGGCAGCAATGGAAAGAAGGATCCGAATGGATTTCAACATAGCTACTGGAGAAAAGGTTTTGTCATAGTCCAAACCAGGTCACTGACGAAAACCCTTTACAACCAGTCTAGCTTTATAGGTCTCAACCTGTCCATCTACACCAATCTTCCTTTTGAAGATCCACTTGCATCCTACGGGTTTTACCCTATCTGGAGCAATGTCCAACGTCCATACTTTGTTGGTGTACATGGACTCCATTTCGGTCCGCATTGCATCCAGCCATTTTACCGAGTCAACGCTCTGAATGGCTTGCTGGAAGCTAGTAGGCTCATCACAATCTATGATGCAATCCTCTCTATCCCCGTCTATGAGAAAACCGTAGTATCTCTCGGGCGGATGAGACTGCCTACTACTCCTGCGGAGTGGCGTGGGAATGTCCTGATCTTTCGAACCCTCTGGTTCTACTAAGCTTTCAGTAATAGCTTGTGGTTCTGGAATTTCTTCCAGTTCTATTGCGCTCCCACTTATTTCTTTTTCTATGAACTGGTGTTCTAGAAAGTGGGCATGGCGAGAAACAAAAACCTTTTGTTCCTCTTCGCAATAGAAGACTATCCCTTGGAGTTCTTTGGATATCCCACAAACTTGCACTGTACTGAGCGTGCCTCGAGCTTGTCCGCATGCTGCTTTTTGACAAAAGCTGGACATCCTCATGTCTTAATGTGATTAAGATAGGGTCTCTTCCCACACCACATCTGATATGGTGTAGTAGGCACAGTCTTAGTTGGAACTCGGTTCAAAAGGTATGCTGCTGATTCTAGCGCATATCCCCAGAACGATTGCGGCAACTCAGCGTTACTCATCACGGACCGTACCATATCCAATAGGGTTCGGTTTCGTCTCTCCGATACACCGTTATGTTGCGGAGTGTATGGAGGAGTAGGCTGAGAGAGAATTCCATTCTCTTTTAAGTAACCCAGGAACTCGGCACTCAAGTATTCACCACCTCGATCAGATCTCAGTGCCTTGATACCTTTGCCTGTTTATTTTTCTACTTCATTCTTATATTCCTGGAATTTTTCAAAAGCCTCGGATTTTATGTTTCATTAAGAAGACATATCCGTACCTTGAAAAGTCATCCGTAAAAGTAATGAAGTAAGAATAACCGCTTCGTGCATGTGTAGACATTGGACCGCACACGTCGCTGTGTACGAGTCCCAAGAGCTCGCTCGCTCTTACTCCGTGTCTAGTGAACGGAGTTTTTGTCATCTTTCCTTTGAGACAGGATTGACAAGTTGCATACGATTGATATTCGAACGGATCCAAATATCCTTCTGTATGTAACTTAGTCAACCTTCTCTCATTGATGTGACCCAGTCTACAATGCCATAAGAAAGTTTTATTGATTTCTAGAGACTTTCTTTTGTGTGTATTCTAGACAATGAAAATCTGTGGTTGGTTTAATACGTATATACCGTTGTCTAATGTACCTGACCCAACCAGAGCTTGATTAAGGTGAATGTTCACTACATTACTTAAAAATTCAAATTCATAACCTTCTTTAGATAATAAAGATACAGAAATGATATTACAGGTTGCATTTGGTACAAAATAACAACTATGCAAAACCAGAAAGTGTCCATCTGACAATCCCAGGTGATAGTCCGCCACGGCCTCAGCATCCATGCTAGCTCCATTTGCAACTCTGAGGGTCATATCACCTGCCTTCAAAACTCTACGCTTTCTCAACGCCTGCAAAGAATTACAGATATGAGATCCTGATCCGGTATCCAATACCCAGGATGTAGAGTTTATTGATAGACAGTTTTCAATAACATACACACCTGAAGCTGAAGCCGCAACTCGCTTCAGATCCTGGGTTCTGGCCTTCCAAGCCTTGCAATCCTGTTTCCAGTGTCCACTTTTGTGACAGTAGAAGCATTCTTCCTTCCCCACCAGCTTTCCCGCTAACTTTGTTGCCTTTCCTTTTCCCTTCGTATCCACTTTACTGACACCGCCTCTTGGTTTGGCGGGGGCTTTCTTCTTCTTACCCTTGGCTTTCGCCCTGGACCTAGAAGAGGAAGATCCTCCTACAAACAAAGTAGATGTCTCCCTACCTTTCTGTAGGGTGCCCTCAGCACTCCCCAACATGTTCAGAAGTTCGGAAAGTTCAACCTCCTTTCCTTGCATGTTGAAGTTTAAGATAAACTGGGCGTAAGTTGAAGGAAGGGACTAGAGAATCAAATCAGTATAGAGTTCATTCTCCAACGTAGTCCTAAGGTCCGCGAGCTCCTCTATGTAGACAATCATCTTAAGCACGTGTTCCGCCACCGATGATCCGACGGCCAATCTTGCCGAAAATAGCTTCTTCGACACTTCGTATCTGGCGATACGAGACTGCTCTCCATATAGTTCTTTTGTATGGAGAAATATGGACTCTAGGTCTATATTCTCGTGCCTCCTCTGATGTTCGTTGTCCATCGAGGCAAGTACGAGGCATTTGGCCTTCGCGCAATCTATCTCCCATGTCTTACGGATTTCTATATCCGCGACGCTGGAGGTGGGACCTGGGACAGGGGGAGCTTTGGTGGTAAGGATATACCCCAACTTGTCATAAGTGATTGCCATCTTGACATTCCTGAGCCAATGTTTGTAGTTTGGCACTGTCAGTATGTTTTTATCTAGTAATAACTTAAGTCCGGTCATGTTGAATGGTCGCTGCAATTAGGAGAGAGAAAAGAAACACTTTAGAATGATGCTCTTGCAAGTTTAGAGTGGTTTTTAGTTTGTCTAAACAGGATGGCTCCCACTGTCTCTAGAATCCCTTCTCAAACCATAAAGAAAGAATTAGTCAGGATCAATCTCACCGTACAATACTTGCTTAACCGTTCAGCCAGGCCAGTGTCGGTACTTCGAGGGAGGTTTTTCAACGCTTTCGCAAAGTTCCTTAATTAAGTAACCTCTTTTCCCTGTGGGCGTAGCCCCGCTAACACCTTTCTAGACACCTACTAGGTTTATAGCATTGATCGTTAAGTGAGAACTTTCCCGAGGAGTAGCATATACTCACAGTAGGATCGGGATCCAAATATCATCGCGTGATAAAACATAAGGAATCCTACCAGAATCATCACACTCCAAATGGTATGCAACGCTAGCAAGTTTCAGTACTTATGAAACTCCCGATGTGGATTTTTGCCCCATGCTCTTATGACCTTGACTTTGGCCAAAATATCATAAGTCACATGTCAAATTCTACCCGTCATTCTCCTGGTTAATTTGGACCCACCCGTACCTACCCTTGACTTTGGCCAAAATGGCAGCACGACTGTCCCAAACCAACGCACCTACCTATGCTGCACATGAATACCCAATAGCTACCAATCACTATGCCTTGACTTTGGCCAAAATACACAGCTTGAATACTTTTTGACCATTCATGTGGAATGACGGAGGGCTACGAATGGTTTTGGCGAAACCGTGAACGTAGTGAACTTGATATAATCGATGGAACGAGATAGCTTTTAAAAAGTGTGGTTCAAGTTCCGCGTTTAAAAGTTTAGTTTTGAAAAGAACCGAGTGGTTTTCAAAGTGTTCCAATCGACTTTTACTTGGTTTATTTTCTTGCATTAGTTCTTTTAATGCGTTCCATCAATTAATCCTACCATTGCAGAAAACAACCAAAATATGATGTACGCTTATGCCATCAGCGTTCGCCACGGGGTCCCGTCATCACCCGTTAGGTTACTTAACTAACGACAGAGCGGGGGCAGGACTAGCGCGGATTCAAAACATAAGCAACACCTAAATAGTTATCATATATAAATATATAGCAATGATAGTCATTACAGATCACAGATGAACACTTTGGATATACTAGGAATCCGCGATTCGTTTGAGCCTGCAACGAAAAGCGGATTACACGGTCGCGATGAATAGCCAATACCCCACCCAAGACCCCTACGGGTGCGGCAAACTACCCGCCAAGTACCCGAAGCGAAGCAACCTCCCTCAACGATGTGAGTAGGCCACTCGGCACTTCGAGATACCCGGTAGTTTGTGCACCCCACCATGGGTCTATCCTAGGAGCAAAAACAGTAAAAAGAAATTATACAATGACGGCTACAACCCCGACTCGGTTTTGCGGCCAAATAAATAATATTACATCAATTTACATATTACAATGATGAAAGAAAAAGAAACACTCATCTCACATCCACCCCGGCTATTCATCCGCGACAATCCACCGAGTTCATATACACAAACCAATAAGCATTACAGATCACAGATATGTATAACCCTCACTAATCGACGTATAGCGATTAGCGGACGTTAAATACATATAAACAACTCAGATATAACCCAATAGTCAAAGTATTGTGAAGTTCGATCAAAAATACGGATTTATAGCCACCCCAAATACAAATTTCAATTCTGGAAAATCTGGGCAGAAATAAAATATCTTAAAAATCCCAAAACCATGAAATAAGAACACGGCAAGATAAACGAGCCGCGGCCGAGTCAACTCGGCCGCGGAACCGCGGTCGGTTGGTCGGTTCGCTGGTTCGTTTTTCTTGTGTGTACTGTAAAAACCCTGAGCCGATTTTTAAGGTGTGATTTATTATTTTTAGAGCAGATTTAAAAATCGGCAGAAACTAGGTTTTGAAATTTTAGTTTTGCGATTTTTACCGATCGAACTTCTATACACTTTACTAACTAGTTAGTTTATGTTTAGTTAGGCTCTGATACCACTGTAAGTCCACGTTGCCCACCCCGGTGCTTGCGGGGAGGCGGAAAACGGAATAAAAATCGGATTTTTATCGAACTAGGCAACATGGACTAACTAAAGGAGGATCTTTGCTAAACAAAAACTAACTAAAAGCTAACTAGATTTAGCTAAATGGATGAAAGGTTATACCTTGGGCTTTATGTCCTTCTCTCCTTGCTCCTTGGAGTGGAAGAAAGAGATCACCTTGTCGCCTTTTCTAGTTGAAGAAGGATCCACCCAAGAGCCTCAACCTTTGGTTTCAACTTCAAGCTAGAAGTAACTAAGGTGCTAGAAATGCTAATCCTAGAACCTTAGATGAGAGTAGAGATTACTTTGGAGAGGTTTATCTCAAGCTCAAGTGTTTCTCAACACATGAGAGGGGAGAGCTTGAGAGAGAGGAAGAGGAGGAGAGAGAATCTATATGATAGAATGAGAGAATAATAGAACCATTCTCACATATATGTGTGAATTAAGTAAAAAAATAATTAGCAAGATAATTGTCATGGTTTAATCAAGACTTGACCATTATCATTTCACATTAAACGAAAATTACAAGGATCAAAGAGCATCTTTCATATGGAATGATGGTGGTCAACATGTCAACCAAGGTCAACAAGTCAAGTATGGTCAAAATGCCAACAACCTTAACCATGCACAATTATATATAACTAATATCAATTAATCATAATACACACATAAGCATTAGGGTTAACAAAATGACAATGGTCATTAACCCTAATCAAAGTCCTCTGCCTCTATCTCAGTCAACTGTGCATACGCACCCGTATTCGTGATCTGAGGAACACGAATACAATGAGATAAAGCCAATCCCAAATCATATACTAGGATCTGGCTTAAACCAAAGCCCTCTAGTATAAGCTGTCCGGACAGCAAACGTGCACAAGTGCGCGGATGTGAACGAACCCTGTCGCAAAACCATGCGACCTCTACTCATTTTGCCTAAAGGCGAATAACTCTTTGTGTGGGACTCTAAAGACTCGACACTACGCTGGCAGTGGGTTTAACCACAGACCGCAAGCGGCACTAGCTGTACGTAACGGTCCCCAGGTAGATGCCGATAAGAAGACTGACGAGGTGAACCCATCTGAACTCCTACTGAGCCTGAATGTGACAGTCTCCGTACAGTCCGGTTTGTTCGTCTGATACATCGCATGGCGGGCCTAGAGGGGCGATGAACGTCAGTCCCCTAATAGCAGTACAAGTCGTGTCGGAGTGTAGCCCAGAACACCCTGAGATAACACTGGAAACCTACCAGTATATCTCGCTTGCCCTGGCCAGGGACTACTTATGTAATGGCTCTCCTGGACACAGCGCGGTGTCAACCCCCAATACCCGGAGAGACGAATCCTGTCTAACCGTCACTGCCTCCAAGTGCTTCGGGACTGCACCCAAAAACTACCTGTTTGCACGACTCCTTTGAGCCATGGTAGGGTAGTAATCAAAGTGCAGTAGGAACACACTAGAGGCGAAGTGACAGTGTCAAGTCAGTGGACTAAGTTGTACTCATGTCACCTGGGAACTGATAATTGACGATAGGTATAATACCAACCAAAAGTTTCCGACGAGTCCTGTCCAGTGTACTCGTAACCTAACGAGCACCCGCATACTATCTCAAGTACGACGTACTGACGGCTATGGGATAGACCGTCTCCCACGCTGGGATGAGAAGCGCATACGCTAGTCTACTTCGGAGTATCGATGCCCTGTCTCGATATTCCAACGACTAGGGACCTGTATAAGGATGTGCTTATGGATTACCCAGCCCCCACGAGTGTGAGCGCCATCACAACGCTGGTAATCAAGCAAAGATCCTAAGGGCTCTACTAATATGTATATAAGCGATATGCTAAAAGAAACACATGCACATATTAAAGCAGAGACAAACCAAGTAGCATACTACCATTTCGAGAAAGATTGTATATACAACTGTGAATATCCCAACCTTCCATCAAGTAATATACATACTAGTATGATACAGTAATGGCCTCTACGGCATATACACTAACAGTCTTAACATCCATTTGCCAGATTTCGTAGTCATGGTATGCAGCAATGGCAAGTAAGATCGATGGACTTAAGCATAGCCACTGGAGAAAAGGTTTCGTCATAATCCACACCTGGTCGTTGACGAAAACCCTTTGCTACAAGTCTAGCTTTGAAAGTCTCAACTTTTCCATCTACAACAAATTTCTTTTTAAAGATCCACTTGCTCCCAATGGGTTTTACCCCTTCAGGAGCATTTTCCAAAGTCCATACTTTGTTGGTGTACATGGATTCTATCTCAGATCGCATTGCATCCAGCCATTTCACAGAGTCACTACTCGTGATGGCCTGCTCGAAACTAGTCGGGTCATCATCTTCCATGATGCAATCCTCGCTTCCACCATCAATGAGAAAACCGTAGTATCTCCCAGGTGGATGAGAAACCCTGCTAGATCGGCGGAGAGGCTGGGGTTCGTCGGGTACTACTGAATCCTATGGTTCCACTAAATCTTTAGTTGTAGTTTGTGTTGCTGGAACCTCTTCCAGCTCTACCTCATCGCCACTAATTTCTTTTGCAAGAAATTCCTTTTCTAAAAAGGTGGCATGTTGAGCAACAAACAACTTTTGTTATTCACTGTGGTAGAATAGATATCCATACGAATTGCTTGGATATCCTACAAACTTACAAAGAACTGATCGTGCCTCGAGTTTATCCGGATTTTGCTTTTTAACATAGGCCGGACAACCCCATATCTTAACTCTTTTAAGAGATGGTCTCTTCCCATTCCATATCTCATATGGAGTGGTAGGCATAGATTTAGTTGGAACTCTATTTAATAGGTATATGGCTGTCTCCTGCGCATACCCCCAGAAGGAAATTGGCAACTAAGTTGTACTCATCATAGAGCGCACCATATCTAATAGGGTGCGATTCCTCCGCTCCGATACACCGTTGTGCTGTGGTGTATAAGGAGGAGTAAGCTGAGAGAGAATCCCATTCTCTTTTAGATAATCTAGGAACTCATTGCTTAAGTATTCACCTCCTCGATCAGATCGAAGAATCATAATACTTTTGCCCGTTTGGTTCTCTACTTCGTGCTTATATTCTCTGAATTTCTCAAAGGCTTCAGACTTGTGTTTCATCAGGAACACATATCCGAATCTTGAGAGATCGTCAGTGAATGTAATGAAGTAGGAAGAACCGTTCCTGGCATGTGTAGACATGAGACCGCATACATCACTATGTACCAGTCCTAAGAGTTCGGTAACTCTTTCTCCGTTTCCACTAAACGGAGCTTTGGTCATTTTACCTTTGAGACATGAATGGCATGTATCATAAGATGATAATTCGAACGGGTTCAAATATCCATCCTTATGTAACTTAGCCAGTTGTGTCCCATTGATATGACCAAGTCTACAATGCCACAAGAAGGATTCGTTCATTTCTGAACTTTTCCTCTTGTGTGTGTTTTGTATATTGAGGACTGTATTTTGATTGAGAATGAATATGCCATTATGTAACGAGCCTGATGCAATCAACTTTTGATCTAGGAATATGTTCATAACATTATCCTTTACTACAAAATTATATCCTTCTTTACTTAATAAAGAAACTGATATAATGTTGCACATCATGTTCGGTATATAATAGCACTCATTTAGAATCAGTGTATTACGGCTTGGTAATACTAGGTGATATTCGCCAACTACTTTGGCTGCAATATTTTCACCATTCCATACTTGAACGGAATGATCACCTGTTCCCAGTTCTCTACCTTTACGTAGCCCATGTAACAATTTACATATGTGGGATCCTGATCTGGTATCTAATACCCAGGACGTAGGATGAACTGAGAAACAGTTCTCAATAACTAACACAACTGAAGAAGATGCATCAACATGCATGTTCTTTTGGGCGGCATGAGAATCCAGATATTCTACTATTCTCTGTTCAGTCTTATAACTCTTATAAGAAAGAACGGGTCCAACGTTCCCCTGCTCAGTATAATAAGCGGGTTCAGTCAATACATCCATATTATTATCTTGATTATGGCCTGACATGGTCGCTACCTGGAGAGAGAGAGAAGAAAACACTTTAGCGTATGCTCTTGCAAGATTAGATTGGTTATTATCTTATCTAATCAGGATGTCTCCCACTGTTTTTCTCAAATCTTCCTTCAAACTCTAAAAGGTAAGATTAGCCGGGATTAATTACACCCTACAATTTCGTCAATCTTTCAGCCAGATCAGTGTCGGTACTTGAGGGAGGTTCCCCGTGCTTTCGCACGGACCTAATTAAAGTAAACCTCGTTTTCCCAGAGGCGTAACCTCATTAACACTTTTCTAGACACCTACTTGATCGGCTAATTGTCCTGTGTAAAACTCTCCCAGGAGTAACTCTTACTCGCAGTGGGTATCGGGATCCAACTATCTCATAGGAGGTATGCAATCTCATTGCAAATTTCAACACTTGAAATTCCCGATAATGCTTTTACCCCTAGCAACTTATGACCTTGGCTAAGGTCAACAAATCATAAGTGCTAGTCAAGTTCAACCCGTCATTTCCTAATTGAATTAAACCCACCCGTACGACCCTTGGCTAAGGTCAACAAAGTCGTACGACTACCCTAACTCAATTACATCTCATGTTTTAGTAGATAAATGCTAATTAGCTACCGTGCACCACGCCTTGGCTAAGGTCCACAAACGCAGCACGAATACTAACTAGTCTCTATCTGAAATGACGGAGGGCTACGCAGGTTTTCCCGAAAACCATGAGCGTAATGAACTTGATATTGTCGTAGAATCGAGTGTTTTTTTTGAAAAGGAGTGTCTTTTAGGCTTTTCTAGTTTCGCTAAAGAGGTCACTCCCGGTGATGGGATCTCGGCTCTTTCCCTATCGAATAAGGTGCAGGGTATATCATATATACCGCTGTGCAAAGCAAAAATTATAGAAGCTGTCAAAAACTAAACCACGAGTTTGTAGCATCTGCCAGTTTCGCTAAAGAGGTCACTCCCGGTGAAGGGATCTCGGCTCTTTCCTCATCGAATAAGGTGCAGGGTATATCATATATACCGCTATGCAAAGCAAATCTGTAGCTACCCTTTTTATAAAGTTTTGATTCTACAACATCTTTTAGGTTTCTTTTCTTTTTATTAATCTCATTAATAAAATCCCATCAGCTTATGCTTCCTAAGCATCACAGAAGAAACGAAAGCAGTAATATTTATATATCAGCATATATATATAGTATAAGCATTCGTCTCAGGCAGTAATATGATCTCATCACAGAACATTGCAGCAGAAGAACATATATGAAATATTCGATATACTAGGACGTCCGTGTTTTCAATACGAGCATGTATAAAACACGGATTCCACGGTCGTGATGAATAGCCAATCCCACATCCCTAGACCCCTACGAGAGAGGCAAGTAACACCGCCAATTCTAGGGTTAGGAGACCCGGTCTCGACTCCTCGAGATGGCCTCCCACTGGACCTTAGAACCCGGTTACTTGTGCTCCCCTCCTTGGGTCTACCTAATGCGGAAAAGTAAATAATATACACTGGTGACATCAACCTCATCCCGGAAGTGCCCCAATAAAAGAATATTACATACAAATGAATTTTACATGAAAGAAAATAAAAAACCCTCTTCTAACATAAAACCCCCGGCTATTCAGAACACGACGATCCAATATAACATATCACAGCAACACATAATATCACATATCATCAACGTAAGTAAGTATGCATACACCGATCGTCGTTGACTCATAGCAACGAAAACCGGCAATACAACTACATACTACACTTACGGTCACAGAAAATAAATTGTAAAACTACAATATTTGGAATCCACAATCACTTTAGACATCGTAAATCCGAAATATCACATACTTCGCATTTCATGCCTAACTATATGAATTCCATATATTGTATCACATTCCAGATAAATAGACAGTGTTAAACTTTCTGAACAGATAATCAAATACCCAAAATTTCCTAAATAGCTCAACACTTGAGCGGAGTTCAAATAATCCCAGAATATGTCACAGTAGCGGTGATCCAGCCGTAGAAGGGTCAAGCCAACGCCTCACATGTGGCACGCCGTACTGCCCCAAACCCTAAGGTTTAGAGGCAGTTCAAGACGGTCACATAATCGAGTTAAGGTTTGTGTTCTTCTAGAGGGTCCACCGCGTTACTTGCACATTTTTCCGAAAGATTTAAACCCGATAAAAATTTAACACTTGAAAGTTTTTCATGCCGGGAAAAAGTGAGTTAATGATATCCGCTCGAACATTTTAACAGTTTCTAAATATCCGGAAAACATAAAAAAATTAAATTTTCCGATCGAATCAACGATTACAAAATAAACCCCAGAACACTCAACACTTGAGACAGATTAAAAATACCCAGAACCAGCAACAAGCACCAACGGATATTACCCTGAAGACACGTGTCGCAATCCCAAAGATCGGCCGCGGAACTGCCGCGGGAAGCAGGTTCCCGCCGCGGTTCCGCAGTGATTTCATAGAATTGTAGGCTCGTATTTCATGATAATTCTTAGAATTCCCTGCTGATTTTTTTGAGTATTTTTAATGCAGAAAAAAATCACATTTTTACAGAATTTCCAGAGAGGGGTTCTATTTCGTCGTATCGGGTTCGATCGGAGTTTTAACTTCGTATACACATCGCCTAATGCTCTATCTAGTCTCTGATACCACTGTAGGGTTCCTAGGCACTCTTGTGAGGGTTTATAAGGCATCAAAAATGCCCGAATAAAATTTTAGACGTGCCGAACAACCCAAAGCCGGGATCTTTGCTAGATTATTAGGGTTTAACATGCAAGTAAACAACTTTACCGCTAAGTGTGAGGGATTACAACCTTTGTAGTCCGCTCCTTCGCTTCATAAGTTCTGAGTAGAAGTCCCTTCGCCGCGATCCACAATCTCCCGGACTCAAGAGAGGCTCCACGGCTCGAATGATCCATGCTAGCTTGTAGTGTTCCGTTTCTCCGATGATCTACGTCGAAGTTGCTATAACTCAAGCTCTCTCACTCTAATGAGGTGAACACCCTAATCTAATGGGCTAGATTAGATGAGGATGATGGAGTAGTATTTCTGCTATCTTTTTATATCAAATTCTCACATGAAAACATCACAAAAGGAAAATCAAGTGAGCTTTCTCAAAGCTTAAGAGAGAAGAAGATGATGAAATGAAAAAGATAATCCTTTTGTGATGAATAGTAGAAATGAATATATGATTGATCATAGAACCATGGTCAAGGATGATAAGGATAACCTTTATAGAGAATAAACTAGGGCTAGGGTTTGGTTATGTTAAAGAATGAGTCATAAGATAATATCAACAATAATATCTTACATATGACAAAACGAAAACTTCTAGATGGTGCAAGAAGAAGCTAACCCTAATCAAACCCTAACCTTGCTTAACCTCTAATAAACATGTTCCATTATTAATCATATCATGTTGCAATAATATATATCACATATATATTATGTTTTTGCAACAAAAGAAAATAATACAATTAACATATATCGCATATATATCAATGTATTATCCGGTGAGAAAATGAAATAATAAAGTGAGCCAATATTAGATAATGTAATACAATATATCATATATATTATTATACATTAAATAATCGAATCAACACTTGATCCGACGGTCCGGCTATATCGAATATAACCGATTAATATATCATGTACTGATTCATCGAATCAACACTTGATCCGATGACCCGGTTCATATCTAAATATCACGAGAATACAATACGGTATCTCATATCGTATTATCCTCGGTCCTGCACATATCACATATGTGCCTCTACTCCGTTTTGCCTGAGCCAAGAAACCTCTGTGTAGGACTCTAAAGAATCGTCAATACGCCGGTAGCAGGTGATGATCATATCAAATACCCACAAGCTGCAAGTGGTCAGCTAAACGTAACAGCTACCCAGGTATTGAGCGATCAGAAGATCAACAAGCTAGCATGTACGTTCTCCTGTGAATCCAATCAGTAACACTCCCGTACAGTCCGGTCTCTTCGTCTGATATGTCGCATATCAAGTCTAGGGGTGGTATACGTCAGACCCCAGTAACCGATAAGTCGTGTCGATGTGAGGCTCATAACAGGTCGAGAAACTACTAGTAACACTTACCAGTAAATCTCTATATCAGCCCTGGCCAGGGACTTCCAGTTACAGCCAATCGAACACAGCACAACATCAACTCCCTATACCGGGAGAGACGAATCCCCTCCTATCGCTCATTGCCTCCATGTGATTCGGGACTGCGCCCAAAAGCCACCGTTTTGCACGCCCTCTTGGACGTGGTAAGGTGGAAATCAAAGCACAGTGGGAATCACACAAGACTCTATGACGATCTCGGGTCTACAGACTACCCTGTACTAGTGTCACCGGAGAACTGCCATCTGACGTGTGGTGTATCACCATCTGGGAGTTCTCGGCGAGTCCGTCCAGTGTACCCAGTCTCCACTGAGCACCCGTACACCATCTCTGATGTCAAAAACCGATGTATATGGGATCATCCATCGCCCATCATATGGGTCAAGATGCGTATACACTAGTCTACTCTGGTGTATCGATGCCCTGTCTCGATATACCCTCGACTAGGAACAGTTATAGGATGTACTCATCGACTACCATGTCCCCACTGGTATGATCTCATCATAGTCCCAGTAGTCGAGTACAGATCCTCAGGGCTTTATCAACATGTGAGAGTAAGACAGTAAACCAGTACAAGTCAACATGTTAAGATAAAGTGAAACCAAATAGCATACTATCATGACGAGCAAGAAAGTCCTCTTTATATATATCCAAGCATCCTTCATAATATACATCATATGTACAACAATGGCCTCTAGGGCATATACATAACTAACAGTTGATGTTTTCTACTCACGAGTTGGAAACTCACCCCCGTTGTGCCACAGTTCTTGCTGGTTTGACCGCTTGGGATCAGTTGCGGTATCACTGGCACACAGCTTTATCCAGGGTGTTTTGCTTTGGTAGGTGGGACGCATGTTGGATCGTGCCCACTCTCGTATTGTTATATTCTATTGTATCAAGATAAACTCCATCACATCATATCAGATCAAATCAGAGACTAGAAGTTGTATATTGGTAGACCTAGTCAGACTTTGGTATTATACGAGACTTAGAGTGATGGGTTTATGATCGCTTTTCTTGAGTTTTGATGTCTTGCTTCTTTATTTATTCCTTTTGGGTTGATTCTTCACCGTTGGGCGTCGTATATATGTTATTGCGTGGTTGTGATTCCGCCAGTTGGCGAAGAGCTAGCTCCCGCTTGGGATGCCTATATATTGTTGTATATATGGTTTTGGACCAAAATATACGTGGGAGGTGCTGCCCAAATTTTTAAAGACGAAACATGTTTTCAACTCTAGTATAATCCACTTGCATTTTCATGTCTCTTTAGTTATGCATTCAAAGAAAAACATGATTCATTATACCTTTATTTCAAAACTGCACCCCCACTATTTTCCGCAAAAAGGTTTAGATTTTATGGGCTTCGGCTTACTTGATTTACGTCACGCTTTTATACGTTGCGTAATTTAAGTGCCGGTCACGTGCTAAATTACGGGTTGTGACATCTACCTCCTCACAACACCCCCAAATCCACATCAAAACCTTACATCCTCTTCACAAAAATTATGCACAAGCTCACTACAAGCATGGTGGACCAAGCAAGTTAGGATTTTGAGCACTTGGGGGCAACTCAAGAATTTTCTTGAGTTTCCAAATGAGGTATTTCTTTCACACTTAGTGTAGTAATTGATTTCCTTTAGCTTCTATTTTAGTTTAGAATTGTTTAAGTGAGGTTTAATGATCTTGGAAAATTCCAAGATGAAGTTTAGGGGATTCTTGAGTTGTGATGGTGCAATTGAGGTGTAATTGGTGACTACAACCCCCTTTAGTATTAAAAAACCTAGATCAAACCAGAGCCTAGGCTATGAAACTTGAGTTAGAAACTTTCTGTATCGGTCTTTGTGGTTTGTGATGCCTACAGGAAATCTTGAGTGACCTGAGACCTTTACAGAAAAAACAAGCAACTCTATTGACCTAGATTAAACACTAGAAGACCACCCTGAGGAGATGAACCCACAACATGCAAGTAAAACCGGCCCGGCCGAATTTTGGACCGACGTCGCCAGGTCAACTGTGGGTATTGGAGTTAAGGTTGGTTCAGTAACTCACATACCCCATAGACTACACCGCTGTACTGCTTGTTTATCCTCAATTCACCTGACCAAAATTCTGGAGCAAGTTTTCTGAGATTCTGTTTTGGTTTCATGATGGTTTATGACTTAAATTCAGATATGGGTGTTTTATCTCGATCGATTGGCGTTTGTATGTCGATGTCGAGGGTTATTTGGTTCTTTTGCATGCGTAGACCATAAGTTTTAACCTATGTGTGATTCGTGTGGCGTTTTGGTTTTCGTACACGATTTCTGTTTACGATACTATGTGTTTATATATGTAGGCACCTTCACGTGGACTTCGGATAACAAGGAAGAGCATGACGACATCGACTTCGGCAAGCAAGGATCAAGGTGAGTAGATGCATATCTACGGAGGAAGTCGGGTGGATGGCGTATAGCACCCCCGCAATTTCGTAGGGTATGATGCGTTTATGATATATATACATATGTGTTATTGTGAGATGTGTATACTAAGCAAGAAAGGCTTTAGGAGACTATGTGTTGGATTTAGTGTAATTGGACGAAGTGCTTTTAGTTTAGTTTCTTAGTAGTAAAGGTTGACACACAGACACACATGCACACACGTGATATGATTATGGGTGTATATGTTTATATATATGTGTGTGTGTCTATATATATATATATATATATATATATGGATGCGTTGGTGTGTGTGTGTATATATATATATACATACATATACGTATACATGGATGATGAGCCCAGTATATGATACTTGGAGATGAGCCGATATGATCAGGCATGATGCCTAGAGATTGTGATAAGTGTTTGGGTCGTGATATGAGATACGACATGATATTATTGTGGATCGTTGGGTGATATGTTTTCAAACACGCGAGGATATATGTTTGATGATAGTGGAATGTACTATATTTTAGGAACGGTACCCCTAATTCAGGATATTATGATAATGTTACCATATGAATAATGAGGTATATGTGATATTTGACCTGTACCCCGATTTTGGGATGCCGTACGATGGATTTTATCGTACGAGGTATAGATATAATGATTGATCCGCACTCTTGACTCGAGGATATCGTACTATGTATTTTACCGTACGTGACGCTATTGAGGCGGGATCGCCGACTACTAGATATATCGACTCGGAATTTAGGTGGATTTTCTTACCCTTTCGACTGGGCTCGAGTCATACTGATTTTCAAAACTAACGAATCGTGTGTATTTTTAAAGAACAGGCCGAGGGATACTACGGAATTTTCAAAAAGACGTATCTTTTCTCAAAGACCCCGTAGCCCCTTTTTTTCTAAAACCACGATTCGTGCTATTTTAAACACCAAAAACTGTTTGACTCGTATATAGAAAGGTATATTCTACATGTTGCGGTTACTACACCATTCTCCTTATATTCATGTTGTTCTCATCGCATTGCATGCTTATACCTGTGCTTTCTTTAGTTATTATGAAACCCTGTTGTCAGGACACCAGCACCATTACCGATGATGCGTATGCTCCACGTACACTTGCTTGCCGGCTCACAAACACATCATCAGTAATTTCTATGTCACGTACACAATAGAAAACATTACTTCATTGGTATAATTTGCTAGTTGGTAGTTTCAACATAGTACTAGTACGCTTGCTTTCATATACTAGTTTAGTTATTGCATTCTTTACTTAGATACCCGGTGCATTCATATATTCATTCGGTTATGTACTGTTCTGGGGCTTTATGCCGATATTCACTGTTCACTGACTCATGATTTTGAGATTTAAGATCTTTCATGAGATTTCTGGAAACCACATGTGAATTTTTATAAACTTATTATTTTAAAAGAGAAAGATGCGGTTTTCCTTGATATGATGAGTAGCGTCCATCATGATGTTTTCTCGGTTCCGAGTTGGTTTTTGAGACCAGATTCGAGGAGTGGAGGAACCGACTGCGGGTACATGGTGGACCCGGTAAGGTACCCCGTGGCAAGAGAGAGATTTTGTGGGGATGACGATGAGCCTGGCTGGGGAGCACTACCTACCGATGATAGTATGGAAACTCGACGGATATCCAGAGGATACCTTTCGGAGTTATGAGAGAGATGGATATAAGGGTCGATATGAGGATGCGGCGCCTGGCATATGAGGATTTACGTGTCGATACCGGATACGAGTTTCATGATGTTTTGAGTGTCGATGCTGGGCACTCGGGTTTTATCATGATTTGTGTGTCATTGCTGGACACACGTTGGATGGTGCATTAGTACATGTCACGCATCGATATATTATTATTCTTGACACAGACACGAGTACTTTGATATCACACTTATGATATACTGTTACCTTTGTTGTAGTATTGAGTATTTTCATTGTATGACCTAGGAGAGCGTCATACATGCGATTTCTTCTCGGTGTTGTTTTCAACTCATGAGTTGGAAACTCACCCCCATTGTGCCACAGTTTCTTGCAGGTTTGGCCGTACAGGTTTAGTTGCGGCTTGCTGGCACACTGCTTTCTTTCGAGTGATTGCTTTGGTAGGTGGGTTCACTTGCATCGTGACCACCATTGTACTTTTATTTATTTCAGTTGTATCTAGTAAACTCAATCAACCAGACTTGTATTATTTGATAGGCTTAGAAAACTAGTTGTTTATTCTTTTGACCTTAGAATCGCGCGCTTGTATTATTATGATTCTTGTCTGGTTTTCTTGAGGATGCTGGTTTTCTTTCTGAGTTTTATCCTCGCCTTCGGTATTGTATATTTGTATTGCTGCATGGTTGTTTCTGCCAATTGGCGAAGAGCTAGCTCCCGCTTGGGGATGTCTTTATTCATTACATATGTATATTCCTGTTTGTACCCGTTTGCGGCCTGTATTTACAAAGGAAACTCTGCCGAAATTTTTGGGAAAGATTTGATTCCTTTAAAAATGCTTACTATGACTTTCAAAGTGATTTTATATGTTAACTTTAAATAAGTTTTCCTTCACTCCTTCTTTTAAATAGTTTAGATTTTTAGGCTTTGGCTTACTTAGATTACGTTACACCTCTAAACGTTTCGTAATTTAAGTACCAGTCATGTTTCGTACCTTTGGGTCGTAACAAAGTTGGTATCAGAGCGCTAGGTTTAACCTTGGTTCGAGTCTAGATTTGACTATGCGGAGTCTTGGGCATATATATGTATATTCGAAACCTAGGCTTGACCTTACGGAACTTAGACTTGGTTGAGAGGGTATTAGACCCGAACTTTTGTCGCGTAGGTTGACTTTGGTTGATGGAGTAGGTGACTTTAGTAGAGTGACGTACCGTGTGTATGTTCTGTGGCATACTTACGACATGCTACTCACCTTAAGGAAGCCTTAGGATGTACATTTCTTTGCACCATATTCTATTCGTTCCTTTGATCTATCCTCATCGATGTCGGATGGTGGTTTTTGTTACCACGGTTGCACGGGCAGAGAGAGCTGCGGCTAAAGTTGCGGTCAGCATGAGCTCGTCTTGGATGAGGACTGACCAGGGTGTAATTCCGGTGACACACGATTGCATAGATATGTCGTTTTATTGTGTTTTTCGTGACATAAGCGTCGTGATAGATTGTTTTTACTAAGATTTCTCGAACATTCTGACCGGCACCAGAGGATTGGGCCACTGCTAGAGGCCGGCTAGAATGTGATGACCGTTAATGTATCGTCTATTCTTGAGGATTGAGGCATTGTTTAGCGTGCGGACGAATGAGGCAGCTGTTGCTGCGGCTGACAAGATATCGCCCTAGATGTTTGAAGCTATTGCAGCACGAGTTTGTACTTAGGGATATGATAGAAGATCGCTAGTCACCCACGGATGAATGACTAGGACATGTGGTTCGTTTGCATACCCCGATGCGAGGTCATCAGATTGATTGATTTCAGCTAGAGAAGACTTCACACATGCACGTTGAGAGTCAATAGAAAGCGGACGAATGAAGAGTATTCCTCCGATGATTTGGAAGAGTTTCCGAGGGCGTAGTTGTCCAGATACCTACCACAAGATTTTGAGCTGTCGAGTTCGTAGTTTCGGAAGGGAGACTCTAGATGTGAGTATAGCCGTTTGTAGCGCAGTCCATTCAGATACGAAGAGACGAGTCTGAATCAGTCCACGTTGGAGAAAGGTGGAGTAAGAGGTTCGTACGAGATGACGTTCCACTCTGTTGACATCAGAGATATGATACGCATGCATAGGCGTTGAATATGGATATATCTTTTAGAAGAAGTCGTGATGAGTATGCAGCTGTTCCGAAATAAGAAATGGATTTAGTTAAGGGTGATAACTTCCGGGCAGTTCGGCAGAAACGAGATTTGGGAGAGACCCGACAGAATCTTTCTGGAATACTACACGAGAAGACTTGGACCCACGATCGGTCGTATCACGCACACCCAGTAGGCCAGAGTTCAGCATCATCGACAAGACATGTTATGAGTGACCATGATAGTTGGCTAGAGATCTTTAGAGGATGTGCCAGAGCGGAACTGTTACCGTCGTTATTTCCATATTGGGCCGTTGAGCCGAGGAGTTATGTAACTAGCAATCCGCAGTGAGAGACGAGAGCCTAAGGGCATAAGGCGCCAGACCATGAACAGGAGGCAAGTAGATATCCTGCTCTGCTAGCTTTGGATGCACCGACACCTTCTCGACTTTGAAAGAAGGACATATCGACGACAGTGTTTACGATTTGCGATTTGGTGATTCGAATATCACGTGTCCGTCATTTTGGATTTCGGTATTTTGGGCGATCTATTTGCATGATTGAGTTTTCGTGCACCACAGTTGCACTCGATTTCGATTTGATGTCGTTCGAGATGTTTGATTTTGATTTCATGCCTACAGTATGTATGTGATTTGACTTGTGCCTTCGGTGTAGTTTTCATGCACTTTTAGTACTTTGATTCGATTTTGTGCACACTGATGCACGTGGTTGTGAGATTATATACCACGGTATACCTGATTTGGATTGAGGTATGTTGTATACCATCGATTTCGATTGTGATATTCGATATTTGTTTTCGTGGACCTTGTGCACATGATTTGGATTCTTGCGCATACTTAGCGTGCTTGATGCGATTTTGGTGCACACCAGATGCACTATATCGGTATTCTTCGTGCATATCAGATGCACCTGATAGTATTGTCAGGCACACCCGTTGCCCTTGACAGGTGTTTTCGTGCACACCCGTTGCACTTAGATTTGGTTTCTGTGCACATGTATGGAAAATTCATTGATTTTGATTTCTGTGCGCACCAGACGCACGTGGCATTATTGCATATACTATTGAGTGTGATTTCCTTTGAGCAATACATTTTTATAATATTTACTATTTGGTTAAGTAACCGAGCAGGACTGTTCTGAGAACAGTACCTAAGTGTTTTTGCATGCATTGATAGTTATTGAAGGGATTTCCAAAAAGGAGCTACAGTCTCAATATCTTTCCTATGTGTTCGAGATGACACGAAACATTTTACAAAGGAAACCCTTCTAAATCATTTCAAAATGGCGGGACGTGTCTGTTAAACAAAGGATATATATATATATATAGTTATTTTTTTCTTACAATAAACGTCCGCTACTTGTGCCGTGATATGCGCATCGCACAGCGACTTGAAAAAGGTTTGGCATGCATTTCTTTCAGATGTTTTGATGAGTTTACAATGATGCGTACTATGTACATGTTATAGTTTTGATGTATATCATGTTGGTTTTCGTATTGGACTCTGACATTGGTATCTTCACCATGACTCCGATGATTGCGTGATGCTTAACGGAGTTTTGATTTTGAGTTATATACTCGTTTTTCATGTGCATGCGTTGCGCTAAGATGTGTTTTAAGTATTTATGATATCGGAGCCCCAACGACTTGAGTGTTTTGCTGAAATGTTTTAGTATTTAGGAGAGTTTTAATTTAAATTCGGGGACAGAATTTATTTAAGGGGGGAAGACTGTAATATATCAGAAAAATAAAATATTATTTTTAGGAAGTTGAACAATTTAAGTAATAAATATTATGAATATTTTAAAGTATGGAGATTAGTTTTAATGATATGGTATAACTATATACCGATAATTCGGGAGATATTTCAAAATTCTACATGATTATTGATTTTGAGTGTATTGAGTCGATTTGGATATTTTAGAATTTATTTGCATACAAGTTTACGGCTAAGCTTAATTAATAGTTACTAATTATGCATTAATCTTGATTATGCACATGACATGCACCATGTCATATTGTAAAAATACTTGTTACATTTCTGTTGACCATGGCTTTAATTCTTCATTATCTTTTATGTATGGTTTTTGTGTTTTGTGTTTCTTTTATAAAAAAAGGAAAAGAAAAAAGGATTTTAAATTAGCGATATTTTGGAGAGATGGGAGACCATGAGGTATGGGCTTGGGTGAAGAGAGAGAGAGAGAAAGAGAGAGAGAGGGTGAGGGGTCTTCTTTAACCTTGGCTCATTGTTTCATCACTTGATTTTCTTCATTCTTTTTCTCCTTCTCCCTCTCCATGGCTGCCCTCTCGCTCCACCTCCTCATAAAACCCCCAAATCCACATCAAAACCTTACATCCTCTTCACAAAATTTATGCACAAGCTCACTACATGCATGGTGGACCAAGCAAGTTAGGATTTTGAGCACTTGGGGCAACTCAAGAATTTTCTTGAGTTTCCAAATGAGGTATTTATTTCACCTTTAGTGTAGTAATTGATTTCCTTTAGCTTCTATTTTAGTTTAGAATTGTTTAAGTGAGATTTAGTGATCTTGGAAAATTCTAAGATGAAGTTTAGGGGATTCTTGAGTTGTGATGGTGCAATTGAGATGTAATTGTTGACTACAACCCCGTTTACTGTTAAAAAAACCTAGATCAAACTAGAGCCTAGGCTGTGAAACTTGAGTTAGAAACTTTCCGTGTCGGTTTTTGTGGTTTGTGATGCCTACAGGAAATCTGGAGTGACCTGAGACCTTATAGGAAAAACAAGCAACTCTATTGACCTAGATTAAACACTAGAAGACCACCCTGAGGAGACGAACCCAGAACATGCAAGTAAAACCGGCCAGGCCGGATTTTGGACTGACGTCGCCGGGTCATCTGTGGGTATTGGTGTTAAGGTTGGTTATGTAGTTCACATACCCCATAGACTACCCCACTGTACTGCTTGTTTATCGTCAATTCACCTGACCAAAATTCTGGAGCACGTTTTTTGAGATTCTTTTTTGGTTTCATGATGGTTCATGACTTAAATTCTGATATGGGTGTTTTATCTCGATCGATTGGCGTTTGTACGTCGATGTCAAGGGTTATTTGGTTCATTTGCATGCGTAGACCATATGTTTTAACTTATGTGTAATTTGTGTGCCGTTTTGGTTTTCGTACGCGATTTCTGTTTACGATACTATGTGTTTATATATGTAGGCACCTTCGCGTGGACTTCGGATAACAAGGAAGATCATGGCGACATCGACTTCGGCAAGCAAGGATCAAGGTGAGTAGATGTATATCTATGGGGGAAGTCAGGTGGATGGCGTATAGCACCCCCGCAATTTCGTAGGGTATGATACGTTTATGATATATATACATATGTGTTATTGTGAGATGTGTATACTCAGCAAGAAAGGCTTTAGGAGACTATGTGTTGGATTTAGTGTAATTGGAAGAAGTGCTTTTAGTTTAGTTTCTTAGTCGCGAAACCCTAGAGTAAAGGTTGACACACACACACGCACACACACATGATATGATTGTGTGTGTATATGTTTATATGTGTGTATATATATATATATGTGGATGCGTTGGTATACATACACACACACACACACATACACATATACATATACACGGATGATGAGCCCAGTATATGATACTTGGTGATGAGCCGATATGATCGGGCATGATATAAAAAATCGCGGTACGGGTCAAATATCACATTTACCTCATTATTCATATAGTATCATTATCGTAAAATCATGAATTAGGGGTACCGTTCTAAAATCCAGTACATTTCAATATCATCAAACATTTATCCTCGTGTGTATGAAAACACATCGCCCAACGATCCGCTATAATATCATGGCGTATATCATATCACGACCCAAACACATATCACAGTCTCATGGAATCATGCCGGATCATTTCGGCCCATCTCCAAGTATCATATACTGGGCTCATCAACCGTGTATACGTATATGAATACACACACCCCCCAACGCGCGCACACACACACCCACACATATATATAAACATATACACCCAAACATATCACGTGTGTGCATGTGTGTGTGTGTGTGTGTGTGTGTGTGTGTGTGTGTGTGTGTGTGTCAACCTTTACTCTAGGGTTTCGCGACTAAGAAACTAACTAAAAACACTTTCTTCAATTACGCTAAAACTAATCCATGGTCTCCTAAAGCCTTTCTTGCTAATTAATCACATCTCACAATACGCATATTTATATATATAACATATCCGCATGCTACACTACGAAACTGCGGGGGTGCTATACGCCATCCATCCGACTTCCCCCATAGATATACATCTATTCATCTTGATCCTTGCTTTCCGAAGTCGATGTCTCCATGCTCTTCCTTGTTATTCGAAGTCCTCGTGAAGCTGCCTACATATGTAAACACATAGTATCGGAAACAGAAATTGCGTAAGAAAACGGCACACGAATCACACATAGGTTAAAACCTATGGTCTACGCATTCAAAAGAACCAAATAACCCTCGATATCGACGTACAAATGCTAATCGATCGAGACAAAACACACTATCCAAAGTTCAAGTCATTCAAAAGTCACAAATCAAAATAGCAACTCAAGAAAAAGATTCCAGATTTTTGCTCAGGTGAAATGGGGATAAACAAGCAGTACAGTAGGGTAGTATATGGGGTATGTGAGCTACAGAACCAATCCTAACACCAAATACCACATATGACCCAGGGAGATCCCCTGAATTTACGGCATGGCCGGTCTGGAATGCTTGGCTTGGGTTCGTATTTACAGGGGTGTCTTCTAGTGTTAATTCTAAGTCAATAGAGTTGCTAGTTTTTCTTATAAATGTTCCAGGTCATTCCAGATTTCCTGTAATCCATAAATTACACACAAACCGACATTTGAAATATCTAACTCAAGTTTCATGGTCTAGGCTCTGTTTTGATCTCGATTTTTAATACTAAAGGGGGTTGTAGTCACCAATTACACTCAATAGCACCATCACAACTCAAGAATACCATAAGTCTCATCTAGAAAATTTCAAAGCTAACAATTTCTCACTTAATCACTTCTAAACTAAAATAGAAGCTAAAGGAAATCAATTACTACACTAATGGTTAAAGAAATACCTCATTTGGCAACTCAAGAAAATTCTTGAGTTGCCCCAAGTGTTCAAAATCCTAACCTGCTTGATCCACCATGCTTGTAGTGAGCTTGTGTACAAATTTAATGAAGGGAATACATGGTTTTGATGTGGATTTGATGGTGTAGTGAGGAGGTAGAGGAGGTGGAGGGAGAGGGAAGCCATGGTGAGGAGAAGGAGAAGGAGAATGAAGAAAAAGAAGTGAACAGAAAAAAGGCCATGGTCAAAGAAGACCCCTCACCCTCTCTCTCTCTCATCCGAGCCCATACCTCTTGCCATGCCACATATTTTATTCTTTTCTTTTTCCTTTTTTTTTTCTTTTCCCTTTATTTCTTTTAATTTCAAATCAAAAACAATAAAAACCAAGTAATAAAAGAATGAAGCATGGTTTTCAAACAATTAATAAAATGTAACAAGTATTATGCAACATATCGTGTTGCCTGTCATGCACATATCATACTTAAAGAAAAATTAGTAAACACTAATCGAGTTTAGTAATAACCCATACACAATTAATTGTATACTAAATTGTAAAATCCCCAATCATCATACATTCTTTTAAAATCAATAATTAATATAAATTTCCAAATATTTCCCAATTTATCGGTATATCATTATACCATATCATTAAAAGTCTCCATACTTTAAATATTCATAATATTTATTACTTAAATTGTTTAACTTCTCAAAAATAATATTTTATTTTTCTGAAATGTTATAAGAAATTAGTGGCGATGAGGTAGAACTGGAAGTAGTTCCAGCAAAACAAACTATAACTGACGATTTGTTGGAAGCGGAGGATTCAATAGTCCCCGACGAACCGAAGTCACTCCGTAGATCTAGCTGGGTTCCTCATCCACCTGAGAGATACTACGGTTTTCTTGTAGACGGTGGGAGCAAGGATTGCATCATGTAGATGATGACCCAACTAGTTTCGAGGAGGCCATCACAAGTGGAGACTATGTGAACTGGCTGGATGCTATGCGATCAGAGATGGATCCATGTACATCAATAAAAAATTGACTTTTGATGTTGCTCCTGCAGAGGTAAAACCCATCGGGAGCAAGAGAATCTTTGAGAAAGATAATTTGGTGTAGATGGAAAAGTTGAGACTTTCAAAGCTAGACTTGTCGCTAAGCTTAAGTCCATCATGATCCTACTTGCCATTGCTGCATACCATGACTACGATATCTGGCAGACTGCACGGCAAAACCACTTTTCTAAATAGTGTTGGAGATAGTGCCCTCAGAGTCAATTATTGGATCACAGGCACGTGATTGCAATGATTGAGGGAGGACCTATCCCGGTAGGACAGTCTTACTCAAGATGATAGTATGCTATCTGGTTTACCTTTATCATCGTGTACTGCTTTAGGTGACCTCACATGTCGCTATTACACGTTGATAGAGCCCCTAGGATTCTTGCTTGACTGCCAGCAGTATGAGGGCGATCATATACGTGGGAGCTGGCAGTCTATAAGCACATCCTTAAAAGGTCCCTAGTCGTGGGAGTTTCGAGACAGGGCATCGATACTCCAGAGTAGACTAGTGTATACAGTCGAGACCCCGACGAGGGGCGGTGGCCGGTCTCACAAGCCACTGGTGTCAGTTGGTTCACCTAAGATGTATACAGGTGCTCATTGGGTTATGAGTACACCGGACAGGACTCGCCGGGAACTTGCTAGTTAGTCTTATACCTGACGTCGGATAGCAGTTCCCTGGTGACATGTATACAGGTTAGTTCATCGACCTGGGGATCGTCATTTGTCTCGTGTGAGTTCCCACTGTACTTTGATTACTACCCTACCACGCTCAAAGGAGACGTGCAAACAGGTTTTAGTTGGGTACAGTCCCGAGCCACATGGAGGCAGTGAGCGGATCTTCAGGGGTTCGTCTCTCCCGGTATTGGGGGTGAGGTCGCGTTGTGTCTAGGAGAGCCATTACACGAAGCCCTCGGCCGAGGCAGGAGATTTACTGGTAGGTATTCCAGTAGTATCTCAGGGTGTTCTGGGCTACACTCCGACATGACTGGTACCGCTTTTGGGGGTCTGACTTTTACCAACCCCCTAGGCCCGCCATGCGATGCTCATAGACGAACGGACCGGACTGTACGGATATTGTCACTGACAGGCTCAGTAGGGTGTCAGGATGAGTTCGCTCATCGATGTCCCTTTTGGTCAATACCTGGTAGCCCGTTACGTATTGGCTTATACCTCTGACGTGCTAGTGGTTAAATCCACAACCAAGGTATTGACGAGTCTTTAGAGTCCACCACACATACAGTTACTCAGCTTTCGGGCGAAACGTTGTAGAGGCCGTATGGAGATATGGCACGGTTCGATCAGATACGTGCGGTATTGCACGGATCAGGATCGGACGATTATTACTAGAGGCCATATGGAGATATGGCAGGGTTCGATCAGATACGTGCGGTATTGCACGGATCATGATCGGACGGATAATACTAGCCGGCTTTGGTTTAAGCCAGATCCTAGTATAGTACAGTGTAGATTTTGTCTCATTGCATTTGTATTTCGGTCGGAATACAAATGCGGGTGTGTATACACAGTATCGGGGTTTTCCTATAATTTATTACGGGACCAGTTTTCTGGAGTTGCCAATTTGCTTTCCGTTTCGGCCAATTTCCTTTGTATCGTTCATTGGCCGAAGATTGGTGGAGGAGAGATTATTTGCATTTGTGCAAATAAGTATTTGTGGAGGGTGTTGTTTGCATTTTGTTGGATCATGATGGTTGCACCATCCCTTGACCATTTGACTTCTTCTTTCATGATTGCTTGACTTTTTGTAGCAATCATGGTTGTTGATTAGTTGATGGAGTTTGGATTTGTTTGTGATGATTGTTTCTTATGATGACCTTTTCTCTCTTGCATTATGAGAGCGGTTCCATCATCCATACACCACTCTCTTCATTCTCATTCTCCCCATTCACCATGGCCGGCCACTTCTCATGGGTGGCTGTCCAAACATTTTGGTGGGGGGATTTTGGTTCTCTTCATGCAAGAAAAATAACCAAGTTCATCTAGAAAAAGTTCACATCTCAAACCTCCACCATATGGCAACTATCTCAACCCCAAATGAGACACAAGTTCCACACTACATTCTACAGCAAATCTTGGGCACGTCGACTTGCCAGTTTCGTGCCCGAGTTGCCTCGGTATAGAGGCGGGAGCCCGTAAAAGAAGCAGGCGACGTGGTGCCCTTCCGACGAGGAGGTGGAGACTGGAGATTCCGCAGGAGATCGGGACGACGACGAGAAGACCGGAGGACACGGATCGCTCGGTATATCTCTCTTCCCCATCTTGTTGTTAGCTAGGACTAGTTAATGGTTCGATCCGGGTTTTAGTGTGCGGTGGTGCCGGTTCAAGAAAATTAAAGTTAACCATCGCTTCCGCATTTGGCCTCGGGATGGAGGCCGGGGCACCGCCGTGCACTTACAGTGGTATCAGAGCCTCGCCATTAACATAGTCTAGCTTGGTCTAATATGTTTTACATTTCCGATCGAACAATTTTTCAAAAACCATATTTTTCTTCACATCAGTTTCTGTCGAAATTTTTTGAAGTCCAAAAATTTTTCAGGTTGTTTCAGAATGATGTGTAAGACATTCTAAGAGTTCTGTGAAAATTTAGGCTCGTGAATAGTCCAAACCACCGCGGAACCGCGGCCAAACCCATGCTTGGTCCGCGGTTCCGCCGCGACTTGAACTGTTCAGTTCCCCAAAATTCTACAGAATGCTCCTGAGTGGAAAATAGGTTTTCTGGAATGTTATTTTTTGGGCCCAGATTTCTTGATGTGCTACAGTAGTACTTGGGTGCCCATTTGGTAAAATTTAATCGATCGGATATTTTAAACACATTAGTTCACAGTATTTACATTATATCTGCGACCGTGAATGTCACTTGATCGGTAAATCCTGTCTGACTGCTATAGCCCGGTTAGACGGATTTGCGAATGTGACTTTCACGTTGATGTTCTGTGTATTGCTGTGATGTTGCGGATCGGTCGTGGCGATAGCCTGGATGCAATGCTAGTACAGTTCTGTTGTATTATGTACATTTGATATTGCGGGGCGAGCGTCCGACATGTGGACTGCCGTCACTGCCTGTTTGTATTATTATTTTAGGGCATGACCAGGTTGCGGTCGATGTACCGGTTGTATGTATATTTTACTTTCTGTACTAGGATTACCCCAAGGAGGGGTGCACGGATAGCCGGGTTCTAGAGGGCAACGGGCCCGCATCTCATGGCATTGAGACGGAGGGGGCTTCACTCTAGAATTGTCGGGCTATTCGTCGCACTCGTAGGGGGTACAGGTTCACCCTGTTAGTTATATGTATGCCCTAGAGGCCATTACTGTACATTGGATGTATATTGTAATGGATGCTGGGACATATATAGGGAGGACTTTCTTGCTCGACATGATAGTATGCTATCTGGTTGCTCTTTATCTTAACGTGTACACAGATTGTCTCTCTATTACATGTTGGTAAAGCCCTTATGATGTGTACTTGACTACCTGGACTATGATGCGGATCATACTAGTGGGAATATGGTAGTCCATAAGTACATCCTTGAAAGTCCCTAGTCGTGGGTGTATCGAGATGGGCCATCGATATACCAGAGTAGACTAGCGTATACCTTCTCGACCCATACAGATGGGCGATGGATGATCCCATATCCATTGGTGTTTGACATCAGAGGAGATATACGGGTGCTCAATAGAGACTGGGTACACTGGACGGACTCGCCGAGAACTCCCAGATGGTATTATACCTCACGTCAGATGGCAGTTCTTTGGTGACACTGGTACAGAGTAGTCTGTTGACCCAAGATCGTCATAGAGTCTTGTGTGCTTCCCACTGTGCTTTGATTTCCATCTTACCACGTCCAGGAGGGCGTGCAAAACGGTGGTTTTTGGGTACAGTCCCGAATCACATGGAGGCAATGAGCGATAGGAGGGGATTCGTCTCTCCCGGTATAGGGAGTTGATGTTGCGCTGTGTTCGATTGGCTACAGCAGGAAATCCCTGGCCAGGGTTGCTGAGATTTACTGGTAAGTGTTACCAGTAGTTTCTCGAAATGTTATAGACCTCATATCGACACGACTTATCGAGCTATTGGGGTCTGACGTTTACCACCCCTAGGCAAGATATCCGACATATCAGACGACGAGACCGGACTGTACGGTAGTGTTACTGGTTGGATTCACTAGAGTGTGAGCGGGCTTGCTCGTCGATCTTCAGATCGCTCAATACCCGGGTGGCCGTTACGTTTAGCAGACCGCTTGCGGCTTGTGGGTGTTTGATATGATCATCATCTGCTGCCGGCGTATTGACGAGTCTTTAAAGTCCTACACAGAGGTTTCCTGGCTCAAGCGAAACGAAATAGGAGCGCATATGAGATATGTGCGGGACCGAGAATAAAGCGTGTATGTGATACCGTATTTCATTCACGCGATCAATGTGTCGAAAGGTTGTATGCGATATAACCTAGTTATCGATTCAAGCGTTGATTCGATAAGCCGATACATTGTATACTAGTCGGTTGTGTGCGACATGACCGGATCATTGAATCAAATGTTGATTTGATGATTTAATGCATAATTATATATTTGATATATTAATTTGCATTAACTAGTATCGGTTCACTTGAAATGGATTTTATCGCTCGGATGTGCGCATTGCATATGCGATATGATTTTGTGCACTTGCTTGTATCATGTTTGATGATGCATGCAAACTTGGGTTTGTGTAAAGATTGAACCATGGTTTTATGAGTGGTTTGGGTTTATTATTTTCTTATTCATTTATTCTATTTAGTTATTCATTTGGAAAAAGAAAAAGAGTGAGAAAATGGTGGCTTTTCTTTGTTTGTAAATGAAGCTTCATGAAGCTTTCATTATGTCACCATTTTGTCTCATGTTAAAACCTAACCACTCCACTTAACTATAGTTCTCTCTCTACACTTAACCAAGGTAAGAGTTATGATAAGAATGGATTTTCTTTTCTATTTTAATTAATTCTTATCATAACATTCTTCTTCTTCTTCTTCATTTCTTCTTGGAAGAAAGCTTGCTCCATTAATGGCAAGTGATGATAAAGAGTGAGAAATCCAATTCTAAAGTGAACCCACTTCCTATTTCTTCATCCTCTACCTCTTGCCAAGTAGTATAGGGTGTTTCCTTCACAAGTTTTCATGGCTTGGTGAAGGTGGAGCTTGATCTAGCGATGCCTCGACGTAGATCATCTTCGGCATGGAAATCGACGACCTAGCTCGCCATTTCTCCGACGAAGCCGACGCTAGAGCCCGGGAATTTATTTGGACAACGAGGGGACTTCGTTGCGGAGCTATGGAGGTGGAGCACCGGATCTACAAAGGTTGTATACCCGTTTAAACTTTAGTTAAGTTGTTAACTAGTTTCATTTTCGCCTAAACATCTAGCCGACGATCCGTTCTAGGGTTTCTCGGCACCGTTAAAATTTAAAATTGGCATGGTTGATGCCTTGTGAGACCTCATTAGGGTGCCTAGGAACCCTACAGTGGTATCAGAGCCTAGCTAGAGCCTTAGGCGAAGTCTAGACGGAATTTGAAGTCCGAACGAACCGAAACCCCAAAATTTTCATGCTCTCTGGACATTTTCTAAAATCGTGGTTTTTTCCAAATTAAAAATATGTAGAAAACCCAGCAGGAAATTGAAAGAATTACTGTGCAAATACGACATTGTTTGGATTTAAAACAGGCGCGGAACCGCGGCACGAGTATGGCTCGTGCGGCGGTTCCGCCGCCACTTGATGACGTCAGCCATACCTATTTTCACAATAATTCCTATTTAACTGTGCTGAGTTCTCTGGGTATTTTTTAAATTTTATTCAAGAGTTGAATTTTCTGGGGTTGTTTTGGGGATTCGGTGTTTCGATCGGGGTATCAGATTTTGTCTAAGTGGATTTCCGGATAAATTTAAGAATATGTTAAAAAGTTCGACCGGATATAAATACCCAATTTTCCCCTGTCGGGAAATTTCCAAGTGTTGGATTTTTCCGTGGTTTAAAGACGTTCTAAGTAGTGCAAGTAACTCGATGGACCCTCTAGAAGACAACAAACCTTAACTCGATTATATGACCGTCTTGAACTGCCCTTTGAACCTTTGGGTTTGGGGCAGTACGGCGTGCCACATGTGAGGCGTTGGCTTGACCCTTCTACGGCTGGACCGTTGGTACTGAGGCACGAACTGAATATCTTTAGACTTGTTTCATGTGTTGATCTGTATCGGGAAAACTTGGGTGTTTGACTGTTCGATCGGAAAGTTTAACATTTTCTATTTATCTGGAATGTGATACAATAATTGGAATTCACAAGTAGTTATGAGATAACTGAATGAATGTTATAAACATAGCAGTTTAGTGTCACGACCCGAAAGTTCGGAACATGACCGGCACTTAGACTACGAACGTCTCAAGGAGTACGTATGCTAAGTAAGCCGAAACCCAGAAATCCAAACCAAGAGAAGTAGTAGAGAATAGGAAGAACCATATCAAATCAACCTGTATGCAACATAATATACAACGCCTAAAGGCGAGGATCACAATAGAAATGGAACTCAACCAGCAAGAAACTCAAGAAATAAAACATGCTACTCTATGGTCGAAAGAATAACATTACTGGTCTCTATCTCAAAAAAATACAAGTTTGATTGATGGAACTTCTAGATACAACTGAAATATAATATACAAGGTATAATGATGGGTAAGATACAATAAACCCACTTACTAGCAAGTCACCCGAAAAGAAACCGTGCCCGCAAAGCCGTAATGAAATCCGTACGGCAACACCTGCAAGAAACTGGGGCACAACGGGGGTGAGTTACCAACTTGTGAGTAGAAAAAGATCTACGAACAGAAAATCGCATGAATAATGCAACCTAGGTCAATGATCATAATATATCCTCAAATATATGAATAACATGCAGCCTATAACAATGGCTAGGGTAATATCTAACCCGAGTGTGATCTCATGTGCCCGTGTCAGTGCCTCAGGTAGCAATATATCATATGAATGAGGTATGAATGCATGAAAATAGAATACATGTAAATGAAGAAACTGTTTTCATAAATTAGTGAGATTTCCTTTGTATTTTTAAAATGAGGTATCATAAATGAAATCAGCATCAACAGTGTCTAGCATCGACACAAAACATAAATCTCAATGTCTCAAAACCTCAGGCTCCGGCCATCCGGACTGGCCTGTATCATCAAATCTCAGTACCTCAATATCTCGAAATCTCAATGTCTCAATCTCAATATCTAGGGCGCCGTCAGTCCAGACCGGCCCCTACCATCCATCTCAAGACCATGACGGTATCCTCCGGATATCCGACGCATCGGGTAAAATCACCGGTAGGTAGTCTCCCCCTGCCAGGCTCATCGTCATCACCACGAGCTTCTTGCCCGGGGTACCTTACCGGGTCCACCATGTACCCGAAACGGTTCATCCAACTCCTCGAATCGGGTCTCCAAATCTATCAGCAAACTCATGGTGGACGACTCATACATCATGGGAAAAACTGCGCTTTTTATTTAAAAAGAGAAAGAAGAAGTTTGTATATGTTTTGCGGTTTTCCCCAAATCCAGAAAATCTCATGGAAATCAAAATCCAAAACCTCAATAGCACGTAAAAAGTGAATATATGCATGAGAATCCATGAATGCGGCATAACAATGAATAACAGTATGCATGAGGTAGCAGGTAATAACTATAATGTCTAAACTAACATATAAGGCAAGTACACTAATATCATGTCTAAACTATTAGCTAACAGGCTATGTCAAGCAATAATATTTTCTAAGGTGTACGTGACATGGCAATTACCGATGAAGATGTGTGTGAGCCGGCAAGTAAGTGTACGTGGTACATACGCATCATCGGTAATGGTGCTGGTGTCCTAACCACAAGATATCAACAGTAGAATATGAAGCATAATATAAGCATGTGATGCGGAGCAAACAACAATAATGAGCGGGAGCTGAATACTAGACGCAACGATAATTAATCTGTTTTAACCTAATATAAGTCCTACAATGGTGCCTTTTGAAATAACACGAATCGTGGGGTTTTGAAAATAGGGGCTACGGTGTTTTTAAGAAAAGATACGTTTTTTTTGAAATATCCGTAGGATCCCTTAGGCTGTCTTTAAAAATACGCACGATTCGTAAGCTTTGAAATAGATAGGAACCGAATCTAATCTAACAACTAACTAAACTAAAGGGCTACGCTATAAGCTAGACTACAGGTAAGGAAACCGCCTAACATCTGAGTCGATACATATACATACCTGTATATATATTAGTCGGTGATTCCGCCTCGATAATATCATATCCGATACCATATCTATAATCAGACATCCCAAGTCAAGAGTGCGGATCAATCATCAAGATATAGCTCGTACGTAAATCCGTCGTACGGCATCCCCAAATCTGGGTACGGGTCAATATCATATTCCTCACACTATTCCTCTGGTATCCTCTTTATCCAAGATCATAGTCTAGGGTACTGACCTATGTCTAGTACAATACTAATATCCTCAATATACTCATGATCTGACTACTGATCGACAATCTCGTACAAACCGATATCGTCAGCACATATCATCATCAAGGGGTATACATCGCCCGATACGGCCTAATATCAATATCCTAGCATATTATGCCTCATATCACGATCACATGTCGATCATTTATTTATAGCACTATTCACCCGTATCGCCGCCGCAAGATCCGCTATAACACCAGGACGTACCTTAAGTACGAATCCTGCCATATCACCGAGATCACAACCACAAACAAATCTCATCGACTCAGCTCAATCCCAAGTATCCTCCTCAAATCCGTATGTGAACACATAGTCCCATATCCATGTGAACATATAAATATATTCCCATACACGCACATATGAAATAAGGAATGTATGCAAGTATGTATATGTGTGTATGTGTAAGTGTAGTGCCCCCACTACCTAAGGTTTCGTAACCATGCACCAATCCAACACCAATATCCATCTAAAATCATCAATAATAAATCCTAACAACATATCATAAATTGTTGGTGTGTATACGCATCCGTATACATCACCACGGACTGCGGGGGTGCTATACGCCATCCACCCGACTTCTCCCCGTAGATATAAATCTACTCACCTGGTCCTCGCTAGCCGGTACCGACGTCGCCACGCGCTTGCTTGTCGTCTCGAAGTCCACATGGGGGTACCTACATATCATAACGCATCATATCGCATTAAAACTAAATTCGAAATCGAAACGGCATACGAAAATCAAATCGGCACGCGTATCACGCATAGGTCCAAACCTATCGCCTACGCATGCAAGAATAGTCAAACCAACCCTCGATATCGATGTATAAATGTCAAACCATCGAGAAAAATCCAATCACACTCATTTGCACATTCACGAACACTAATTTTAATATAAACTAGGTTAAAACTCACAAAAACCTCAATTTTGCTTAAAAAGTCATTTTTCCGAAAATCTAGCAAGCACAATTCGCCGTTTTTGTACAAAACAGGATGTTTAAATGAATGTAGCGGCCAATATATTTATTAAATATCTTAAATAAGTCGTATAAACAAATTTCCAGAATTTAATCTCATTAAATTCCAAAAATCCTAATATTCTAGTTTACAAAATACCCTTTTTAACAATTTCATAGCAAAAATGCACAAACTACAATTTAGGTTGGATTTCCATGAACTAAAGTGTTAAACTACACTTAATAAAGTTAATAATATGATAAAAATCCTAACCATATTTTTAATCTCATATTTCGAATTAAATCAAAAAAACTAGTTTGCAACAAAAAGCTTAATTCGGACATTTTTCAAGTAACAACTTGTAATTAACAACTAGATTAGTTTTCTACAAAACTAAATATATTAATCCACCTCACTAAACCATACACAATCAAACACAACTCATTTCCACAACAAACCCTAACTTAGTAATCAAAACCCTTTCTTTAAATTTCAAAACTTGAAATTTAAAACCCTAATTTAACACCTAATAGCTAGATTCAAGTAATTTAACAACAAATTAAGCATAAAGTTATGATTATACCTCACAAGCTTGAGATCAAACTTGCAAAAATCTTAGCCTCCAACAATGATTTCATGCTCCAAGATCCATGCTTGAATAGCTAAAGAATAATGGGTAAAGCTTGGATTTAGAATTAGCTTTGAATTTTTGAGAAAAATGGTGGATTTTTGATAGAAATTTTGGGGATTTTGATGGAAAAATGAGATGAAGTATTTGGGGATGTTTTGGTTCAGGTTTTGGCCAGAAATCTTGGGGGATTGGCTGAGGGAGGAGAGAGAGTGAGGTGGGGAAAGTTAGTTCAAGTCAAAGTCAACTCAAATTATACCATTTTCTACTCTTTTTTCTTTTCTTTTCTTTCATTTCTTTTCTTTAAAATCCAAGTGGGGACAAAAGAGGGGGCTGCTGAATTCTTCAAGGGGATAAGTGAATGGGGGTGTGTGGGTGTGGGTACGGGTGTGGGGTGATGAAAAATGATAAATACAATACCCCAAACATCCATTTACGCTAAAAAAAGCTTTTTTTCTTCAATAATTTCTAAACCATTTTGGCAAATGATTTCGTTCCAAAAACCACATGATAAATTTTTATTTAATGTTTTATGATGCACAAAATTTGTTTCAACTCATTCCAATTTGTAATTTTCCCTAATTAAATGTATTAGTGACGGCTTAAAATAATAATAAAATAATATTTTTCCAGAAAATTTGAAATTTCACCAGCGGCTCAATAAACACCAAATAATAGCAATTACATAGCTAGAATATGTATATTTAATTTTTATAATGAGATATTTGTATTTTGACTTTTTACAGAAAACCCCCTCATTTTACCGATTTTCCGAAATTTCACCGAAACGATTTTCAAAACGATACAATCTTCCCCCCTTAAAGAAATTCGGTCCCCGAATTTAAATTCAAACTCCCCCAATTACTAAAACATCTAAGAAAAACCATCAAGTCATCGGGGCTCCGAAATTGTAAATACATAAAACAAATCGTAGCGCAGCGCATGCGCTTGAAAAATGAGTATATAACTCAAATCAAAACCCCGTCAAGCATCCCGCGATCATCGGAGTCGTGGAGAAGACATCAATGCCAAATCCAAATCAAAACCAATATGATATAACTCGAAACTATAAATGTAAATATCGAATAAGTATCTGAAGGAAATGCATGCCAAATCTCTTTAAGTCGCTGTGCAACGCGTATAACACTGCACAGTGGCGGACGTCTACCATAAGAAAATAACTATATACATATATACCTTTGTTTGAAATGTACGTTCCGCCGTTTTGGAAACAATTTAGAAGGGTCTCCTTGTTTTAAACATTTCGTGTCATATCAGACACGTAGGTAAATACTGAGGCTATAGCTCGCTTTTTGGAAATCCCTTCAATAACTATCAATGCATGCAAAATGTATTCAGGTACTGTCCTCTGACTAGTCCTGCTCAGTATGGAAACACATAGCAACATCATAAAAACGAACTGCCCTATAAGAAATCAATCCCAAAATATGCACATGAATACTACGTGCGTCTGGTGCGCACGGAAATCAAAATCCATGAATGTGCCATACATGCGCACAGAAACAACATCTAAGTGCATCAGGTGTGCACGAAACATCTGTCGTAGGCAACATGTGTGCCTGACAGCAAAATCAGGTGCATCTGACATGCACGAAAAATCTCGAATTAGTGCATCTGGTGTGCACCAAATCGCATCTCGTAACAGGCGCCCAACAGGCGCTAAAAATCCAATCCGGTGCATAAAATGCACAAAACAAATGTCGAGCATCACCCTCGAAATCGAAATCCAGTGTATCCAAGTGCACAAAATACATGTCACTGCACTGCCAGCATATATAAACTATACAGAGTGCAGGAACCAAATCGCGTGCGTGCATACGCACAAAATCAACTCAACTGTTTAAAACCGTAAAATCACAAACATGTGAAACTAAAGCACGAAAACGATATCAAGTGCAACACTGTGCAAAGATCGTAAATCCTCAATCATCAAAATCAAATCATACGAATAAATCACCCAAAACATCGAAATCAATAATGGCGGAACAGTACCGCTCATGCATCCTCTAAGAATCTCGGGCCAACTGTCGCGGTCACTAGTGGGACGTCTCGTCGATGATCATGAACTCTGGCCTGCTGGTGTGCGTAACATGACCACTCCTGGGTCCAAGTCTTCTCCGTGGATTTCCAATCTCACAATCCATCGGCTCATCGGCCCTGTCAAGGCAGCATATCACTGGCGTCGGCCTTGGCTCTCTGAATGCACGTGACACATCTGATCCTGGGTGCAAGTATCATCGCAGCAGTATCCTGGAAGGAATCCTGCTCACGGTCTCTTCCATGTCTCGTCTCTGCCAACTGTCCGGAAGTCAGTGTCCTTTCCTATATCTGCATCTTGCTCTGGAACGACTGCATACTCATCGCGACTCCTTCTGGAAGGTAAGTCCAAGTACCATGCCTCGGCATGCGCATCGCCTCTCTGATGTCGGCGGAGTGGAACGTCATCTCATCTAGATCTGGTGCGAACCTCTTATTCCACTTTTCTCTAATGTCGTCTACTTTGGACTCGTCTCGTCGCGGCTGCATGGACTGAGCTCCAACGGCTATCCTCTTATCTGGAGTCTCCCAAGAATGCATCTCACCACCTAGCATCCGAATTAAGTCGAGCCATCCAATCGATTTGTCAAAACCTCATAATCCCCTAAGAGCTCAACATCTTGGGTACAGTTTAATAGTATCGAGTACATACCACAGCATCGGTGGTCCAGCCGTAGAAGGGCAAACCCAAGCCTCACTAATGGCGCCGCAGAACTGCCTCAAACCCTAAGGTTCAAAGGCTTTCACACGGTCATTAAGTCGAGTTAGGGTTTCATTCTTCTAGAGGGACCATAGAATTGCCTACATGTCTTTCCGACTATCTTAAACTTGGAATAATAGGTTTCTGACATTCGATCGTCTCTGTCGACTCCCAACGTTTCCACGTGAAGTCGTCTCTAGCTGGAATCCATCTATCTGATGACCTCGCATCGGGTTAGGCGAACGATCCACATGTCCTAGTCATTCATCCACGATGACTAGCGACCTTCTATCATCTCTTAGTACAACTCGTTCTGCACTAACTCCAGCATCTGGGGCAATACCTCGTCGTTCGCAGCAATAACTGGCTCACTCGTCTGCACGCTGAACAGTGCCTCGATCATCATGAATAAGCAACACACCAACGGTCATCAAGATCTGGCTGGCCTCTATCATTAGCTCAATCCTCTAATGTCGATCAACACATCCGAGTAACCTCATAAAGGCGATCCGCCAAACGCTCGTGGCGCGGAAACACAGTCAAAAGACACCTCTCTATAATCGGGTGTCGCCGGAATCATGCCCTGGTCAGTCCTCGTTCGGGCCGAGCTCGTGCTGACCGCAACTCTAGCCGTAGCTCTCCCTGCCCGTAATCGTGGCAGCAAAACCAAACTGGTACCGATGAGGTTAGATCAGGAAGGAATATAATACTGAACAAGGAAATGTACATCCTAAGGCTTCTTAAGTGGAGTGACGTGTCGTAAATATGCCGCGGAATATACTAACGGTACGTCACTCTACTTTAGTCACCTATTCCATCAACCAAGGGTCATCCTACGCTCCGAAAGTAAAACCTAACGCTCTGATACCAACTTTGTCACGACCCGAAAGTACGGAACATGACCGGCACTTAGACTACGAACGTCTCAAGGAGTACGTATGCTAAGTAAGCCGAAACCCAGAAATCCAAACCAAGAGAAGTAGTAGAGAATAGGAAGAACCATATCAAATCAACCTGTATGCAACATAATATACAACGCCTAAAGGAGAGGATCACAATAGAAATGGAACTCAACCAGCAAGAAACTCAAGAAATAAAACTTGCTACTCTATGGTCGAAAGAATAACATTACTGGTCTCTATCTCAAAAAAATACAAGTTTGGTTGATGGAACTTCTAGATACAACTGAAATATAATATACAAGGTATAATGATGGGTATGATACAATAAACCCACCTACTAGCAAGTCACCCGAAAAGAAACCGTGCCCGCAAAGCCGTAATGAAATCCGTACGGCAACACCTGCAAGAAACTGGGGCACAACGGGGGTGAGTTGCCAACTCGTGAGTAGAAAAAGATCTACGAACAGAAAATCGCATGAATAACGCAACCTAGGTCAATGATCATAATATATCCTCAAATATATGAATAACATGCAGCCTATAACAATGGCTAGGGTAATATCTAACCCGAGTGTGATCTCATGTGCCCGTGTCAGTGCCTCAGGTAGCAATATATCATATGAATGAGGTATGAATGCATGAAAACAGAATACATGTAAATGAAGAAATTGTTTTCATAAATTAGTGAGATTTCCTTTGTATTTTTAAAATGAGGTATCATAAATGAAATCGGCATCAACAGTGTCTAGCATCGACACAAAACATAAATCTCAATGTCTCAAAATCTCAGGCTCCGGCCATCCGGACTGGCCTGTATCATCAAATCTCAGTACCTCAATATCTCGAAATCTCAATGTCTCAATCTCAATATCTAGGGCGCCGTCAGTCCAGACCGGCCCCTACCATCCATCTCAAGACCATGACGGTATCCTCCGGATATCCGACGCGTCGGGTAAAATCACCGGTAGGTAGTCTCCCCCTACCACGCTCATCGTCATCACCACGAGCTTCTTGCCCCGGGGTACCTTACCGGGTCCACCATGTACCCGAAACGGTTCATCCAACTCCTCGAATCGGGTCTCCAAATCTATCAGCAAACTCATGGTGGACGACTCATACATCATGGGAAAAACCGCGCTTTTTATTTAAAAAGAGAAAGAAGAAGTTTGTATATGTTTTGCGGTTTTCCCCAAATCCTGAAAATCTCATGGAAATCCAAATCCAAAACCTCAATAGCACGTAAAAAGTGAATATATGCATGAGAATCCATGAATGCGACATAACAATGAATAACAGTATGCATGAGGTAGCAGGTAATAACTATAATGTCTAAACTAACATATAAGGCAAGTACACTAATATCATGTCTAAACTATTAGCTAACAGGCTATGTCAAGCAATAATATTTTCTAAGGTGTACGTGACATGGCAATTACCGATGAAGATGTGTGTGAGCCGGCAAGTAAGTGTACGTGGTACATACGCATCATCGGTAATGGTGCTGGTGTCCTAACCATAAGATATCAACAGTAGAATATGAAGCATAATATAAGCATGTGATGTGGAGCAAACAACAATAATGAGCGGGAGCTGAATACTAGACGCAACGATAATTAATCTGTTTTAACCTAATATAAGTCCTACAATGGTGCCTTTTGAAATAACACGAATCGTGGGGTTTTGAAAATAGGGGCTACGGTGTTTTTAAGAAAAGATATGTTTTTTTTGAAATATCCGTAGGATCCCTTAGGCTGTCTTTAAAAATACGCACGATTCGTAAGCTTTGAAATAGATAGGAACCGAATCTAATCTAACAACTAACTAAACTAAAGGGCTACGCTATAAGCTAGACTATAGGTAAGGAAACCGCCTAACATCTGAGTCGATACATATACATACCTGTATATATATATTAGTCGGTGATCCCGCCTCGATAATATCATATCCGATACCATATCTATAATCAGACATCCCAAGTCAAGAGTGCGGATCAATCATCAAGATATAGCTCGTACGTAAATCCGTCGTACGGCATCCCCAAATCTGGGTACGGGTCAATATCATATTCCTCACACTATTCCTCTGGTATCCTTTTTATCCAAGATCATAGTCTAGGGTACTGACCTATGTCTAGTACAATACTAATATCCTCAATATACTCATGATCTGACTACTGATCGACAATCTCGTACAAACCGATATCGTCAGCACATATCATCATCAAGGGGTATACATCGCCCGATACGGCCTAATATCAATATCCTAGCATATTATGCCTCATATCACGATCACATGTCGACCATTTATTTATAACACTATTCACCCGTATCGCCGCCGCAAGATCCGCTATAACACCAGGACGTACCTTAAGTACGAATCCTGCCATATCACCGAGATCACAACCACAAACAAATCTCATCGACTCAGCTCAATCCCAAGTATCCTCCTCAAATCCGTATGTGAACACATAGTCCCATACCCATGTGAACATATAAATATATTCCCATACACGCACATATGAAATAAGGAATGTATGCAAGTATGTATATGTGTGTTTGTGTAAGTGTAGTGCACCCACTACCTAAGGTTTCATAACCATGCACCAATCCAACACCAATATCCATCTAAAATCATCAATAATAAATCCTAACAACATATCATAAATTGTTGGTGTGTATACGCATCCGTATACATCACCACGGACTGCGGGGGTGCTATACGCCATCCACCCGACTTCTCCCCGTAGATATAAATCTACTCACCTGGTCCTCGCTAGCCGGTACCGACGTCGCCACGCGCTTGCTTGTCGTCTCAAAGTCCACATGGGGGTACCTACATATCATAACGCACCATATCGCATTAAATCTAAATTCGAAATCGAAACGGCATACGAAAATCAAATCGGCACGCGTATCACGCATAGGTCCAAACCTATCGCCTACGCATGCAAGAATAATCAAACCAACCCTCGATGTCGATGTATAAACGTCAAACTATCGAGAAAAATCCAATCACACTCATTTGCACATTCACGAACACTAATTTTAATATAAAGTAGGTTAAAACTCACAAAAACCTCAATTTTGCTTAAAAAGTCATTTTTCCGAAAATCTAGCAAGCACAATTCGCCGTTTTTGTACAAAACAGGATGTTTAAATGAATGTAGCGGCCAATATATTTATTAAATATCTTAAATAAGTCGTATAAACAAATTTCCGGAATTTAATCTCATTAAATTCCAAAAATCCTAATATTCTAGTTTACAAAATACCCTTTTTAACAATTTCATAGCAAAAATGCACAAACTACAGTTTAGGTTGGATTTCCATGAACTAAAGTGTTAAACTACACTTAATAAAGTTAATAATATGATAAAAACCCTAACCATATTTTTAATCTCATATTTCGAATTAAATCAAAAAAACTAGTTTGCAACAAAAAGCTTAATTCGGACATTTTTCAAGTAACAACTTGTAATTAACAACTAGGTTAGTTTTCTACAAAACTAAATATATTAATCCACCTCACTAACCATACACAATCAAACACAACTCATTTCCACAACAAACCCTAACTTAGTAATCAAAACCCTTTCTTTAAATTTCAAAACTTGAAATTTAAAACCCTAATTTAACACCTAATAGCTAGATTCAAGTAATTTAACAACAAATTAAGCATAAGGTTATGATTATACCTCACAAGCTTGAGATCAAACTTGCAAAAATCTTAGCCTCCAACAATGATTTCATGCTCCAAGATCCATGCTTGAATAGCTAAAGAATAATGGGTAAAGCTTGGATTTAGAATTAGCTTTGAATTTTTGAGAAAAAGGGTGGATTTTTGATAGAAATTTTGGGGATTTTGATGGAAAAATGAGATGAAGTATTTGGGGCTGTTTTGGTTCAGGTTTTGGCCAGAAATCTTGGGGGATTGGGTGAGGGAGGAGAGAGAGTGAGGTGGGGAAAGTTAGTTCAAGTCAAAGTCAACTCAAATTATACCATTTTCTACTCTTTTTTCTTTTCTTTTCTTTCATTTCTTTTCTTTAAAATCCAAGTGGGGACAAAAGAGGGGGCTGCTGAATTCTTCAAGGGGATAAGTGAATGGGGGTGTGTGGGTGTGGGTACGGGTGTGGGGTGATGAAAAATGATAAATACAATACCCCAAACATCCATTTACGCTAAAAAAAAGCTTTTTTTTCTTCAATAATTTCTAAACCATTTTGGCAAATGATTTCGTACCAAAAACCACATGATAAATTTTTATTTAATGTTTTATGATGCACAAAATTTGTTTCAACTCATTCCAATTTGTAATTTTCCCTAATTAAATGTATTAGTGACGGCTTAAAATAATAATAAAATAATATTTTTTCAGAAAATTTGAAATTTCACCAGCGGCTCAATAAACACCAAATAATAGCAATTACATAGCTAGAATATGTATATTTAATTTTTATAATAAGATATTTGTATTTTGACTTTTTACAGAAAACCCCCTCATTTTACCGATTTTCCGAAATTTCACCGAAACGATTTTCAAAACGCTACATTTAGTCTCACTTGATCGGTTGCCACTGAATTTTGATGTGATCAAAAGTCCATCGCAATCACGTAGCGTACGCGGATACTCGCCGGTTAAACTTAATAGACAGCTACACCCCATAGCCCCGACCAAGTGACTGTAGGAGAACCCCGTCGCTGAAAGCATCCGTTCGGGTGCTCGCGGCAGCGGTGTTCCGCCTTGGTGCACTTCGTCGACGGTATCGGGGGTGCGACTTTCTACTGAAGATTGCGACGAGCATTCTATCAGATTTTCGGGAATCTTGTTGAATTGCCCGACTTTATATTGAAAAGTGTTTTCGATAATGAGACTAAAATGCGGGGTTTATAATTATTAGGCATGCGATGTCTAAGTAATTCATTTGATTAGGCATGTGATGTCTATGCAGATTGCGGATTCCAACTTTTGTAGTTTTACACTTTCTTTTCTGTGACCGTAAGTGTAATATGTGATATCGCCGGTTTCGTTGCTATATGTCAACTGTTGGAGATAGTGCCCTCAGAGTCAATTATTGGATCACAGGCACGTGATTGCAATGATTGAGGGAGGACCTATCCCGGTAGGACAGTCTTACTCGAGATGATAGTATGCTATCTGGTTTATCTTTATCATCGTGTACTGCTTTAGGTAACCTGACATGTCGCTATTACACGTTGATAGAGCCCCTAGGATTCTTGCTTGACTACCAGCAGTATGATGGCGATCATATACATGGGAGCTGGTAGTCTATAAGCACATCCTTAAAAGGTCCCTAGTCGTAGGAGTTTCGAGACAGGGCATCGATACTCCATTAGTAGACTAGTGTATACAGTCGAGACCCCGACGAGGGGCGGTGGCCGGTCTCACAAGCCACTGGTGTCTGTTGGTTCACCTAAGATGTATACAGGTGCTCATTGGGTTATGAGTACACTGGACAGGACTCGCCGGGAACCTGCTAGTTGGTCTTATACCAGATGTCAGATAGCAGTTCCCTGGTGACATGTGTACAGGTTAGTTCATCGACCTGAGATCGTCATTTGTCTCGTGTGAGTTCCCACTGTGCTTTGATTACTACCCTACCACGGCTCAAAGGAGTCGTGCAAACAGGTTTTAGTTGGGTACAGTCCCGAGCCACATGGAGGCAGTGAGCGGATCTTCAGGGGTTCGTCTCTCCCGGTATTGGGTGTGAGGTCGCGCTGTGTCTAGGAGAGCCATTACGCAAAGCCCTCGGCCGAGGCAGGAGATTTACTGGTAGGTATTCCAGTAGTATCTCAGGGCGTTCTGGGCTACGCTCCGACACGACTTGTACCGATTTTGGGGGTATGACTTTTACCAACCCCCTAGGCCCGACATGCGATGCTCATAGACGAACGGACCGGACTGTACGGATATTGTCACTGACAGGCTCAGTAGGGTGTCAGGATGAGTTCGCTCATCGACGTCCCTTTTGGTCAATAGCTGGTAGCCCGTCACGTATTGGCTAATACCTCTGACGTGCTAGTGGTTAAATCCACAGCCATAGTATTGACGAGTCTTTAGAGTCCACCACACTTTCAGTTACTCAAGCTTTCGGGAGAAACGCTGTAGAGGCCGTATGGAGATATGGCAGGGTCCGATCAGATACGTGCGGTATTGCACGGATCAGGATCGGACAGTTTTGTACTAGTGGCCGTATAGTTATATGGCAGGGTTCGATCTGATACGTGCGGTATTGCACGGATCAGGATCGGACGGATATTACTAGCCGGCTTTGGTTTAAGCCGGATCCTAGTTTAGTACAGTGTAGATTTTGTCTCATTGTATTTGTATCCGGTCGGAATACAGATGCGGGTGTGTATGCACAGTATCGGGGTTTTCCTGTAATTTATTACGGGGCCAGTTTTCTGGAGTTGCCAGTTTGCATTCCGTTCCGGCCGGTTTTCCTTTGTTCTTTCCCGGCCGGACTTTTCTGATGGAAGGGGTTATTTGCAAGTTTGCAAATAACAGATTGTGGAGGATTTTCTTGCAAATGTATTAATTATGAAAGCATCTTTTGATACCATTCTCATCACTTGCTTTTTGTTGATTAGAAGTGATTTGGAGTTGATGTGAGATTGTTATGATGATGTTTAGGATATGGTCACCTTTCTCTTTCTCCTACACTCACCTCCCTTCTTGTTATGGTTTGTATTTTCATTCCTCCACCATATGATTCTCACTAGATGAAAGAAGCCACACAAGAGAGAAGAAGAAGAGAGCTTCATTTTTGAGAGTGTAGTTTTTGATCTCTTTTCATGTCAAGAAAAATGCAAGCACCATTTTTCTTATCTTGATTCCTCCATCATCTTCAAAGGCAACAAACCCCAAATGAGACATAGCTTCAACCCTATACATTCTACAGCATTTTTTGGCATGTCGACTTGCCGGCTTCATGCCCGAGTTGCCTCGGTATTGAGGCGGGAACCCGTAAAAGACGCAGGCGATGTGGTGCCCTTCCGGCGAGGAGGCGACGATATGGAGACTAGACTTTCCGCGGGAGATTGGGACGATGACGAGAACACCGGAGGACTCGGATCACTCGGTATACTTCTCTTCCCATCTCTTGTTAGCTAGCATTAGGTTAATGGTTACGATCCGGGTTTTCATTGTCCGCGGTAACGCCAGTTTCCAAGTAAGGAAAATTTTTGATTCCGCATTTTGGCCTCGGATAGAAGGCCGGGGCGCTGCCGTGGCGCAACATCAACGACAATTGGGATATGCATGTTTACTTACGTTGATGACATGTGATGTTATGTGTTGCTGGATATGTTATATTGGATCGTCGCGTTTGAATAGCCGGGGTTTTTTATGTGAGATGAGTGTTTTTTTCATTTTCATTCATGTAAAAACTTGTATGTAATATTCTTTTATTGGGGCACTTCCAGGTTGCGAAAGTTGTCACCCTTTGTATATTATTTACTTTTCCGCACTAGGATAGACCCAAGGAGGAGGGCACAAGTAACCGGGTTCTGGGGTCCAGTGGGAGACCAACTCGAGGAGTCGAGTCCGGGTCTCCTAACTCTAGAATTGGTAGGGTTGCTTGCCGCTCTCGTAGGGGTCTAGGGGTGTGGGTTTGGCTATTCATCACGACCGTGGAATCCGTGTTTTATACTGGCTCGTATTGAAAACACGGTCGTCCTAGTATATCCAATATTTCATATGATTCTTCTGCTACAATATCTGTGATGTGATCATGTGATGTTCTGTGATAGATACAGTATATAGTATATATGATATATTATATAGACGTTACTTATGTTTTACACCCGCGCTAGCCCTGCCCTGCTCTGTCGTTAGTTACCTAACCTAACGGTGCACGAGGGGACATCGAGGCGAATGCGGATGGCATAAGTGTACGTCTTATTTATCTGTGATGTTTAGGTACTTAAATGATGGGACTTCATTAATGTGATTAATGAAAGAAAAGAAACCTAAAGATGTTGTAGAATCGAATTTCAAAATAAAACAGGTAGCTACATTTCTTGCTTTGCACAGCGGTATATGTGATATATCCTGCACCTTATTCGATGAGGAAAGGACCGAGATCCCTTCACCGGGAGTGACTCCTTTAGCAATAACTGGCAGATGCTACACACTCGGTTTGTCTTTTGATTGCTTTTAAGAGTTTCTGCTTTGCACAGTGATATATATGATATATCCCGCACCTCATTCGACGAGGAAAGGACCGACGATCCCTTCACCGGGAGTGACTCCTTTAGCAAAACTAGAAAAGCCTAAAAAACACTCCATTTCAAAATTCATTCGATCCTACAACGATATCAAGTTCATTACGCAATAGGTTTTCAGAAAAACCTGTCGTAGCCCTCCGTCATTTCAGATAAGTTGTATATAGTATTCGTGCTGCATTTGTTGGCTTTCGTCAAGGTGCAGTGTGCGTTAGCTATATGCTGCTTATCTGCCAGCATACGATGCGATTGGATTAGGGTAGTCGTGCGGCTTTGTTGGCTTTCGTCAAGGGTCGTGCGGGTGGGTTTAATTCGATCAAGAAATGTACGGGTTGAACTTGACTAGCGGGCTATGGTTTGTTGGCTTTCTTCAAGGTCATAGCACGCTAGGGGCAAAATATTATCGGGAATTTCAAGTGTTTAAATTTGCAATGAGATTGCATACCTTCTATGAGATAGTTGGATCCCGATACCCGCTGCGAGTAATTGTTACTCCTGGGAGAGTTTTATACATTACAATTAGCCGATCAAGTAGGTGTCTAGAAGGGTGTTAACGAGGTTACGCCTCTGGGAAAATGAGGTTTACATTAATTAGGTCCGTGCGAAAGCACGGGGCACCTCCCTCAAAGTACCGACACTGGCCTGGCTGAAAGATTGGCGAACTTATAGTGTGTAATTAATCCCGGCTAGTCTTTCCTTTTTGGGTTTGAAGGAAGATTTGATAAAAAGCAGTGGGAGCCATCCTGATTAGATAAAATAATAACCAATCTATTCTTGCAAGAGCGCACGCTGAGTGTTTTCTTCTCTCTCTCCTGGTAGCGACCATATCACGCCTTAATCAAGATAATAATACGGATTATTGACCGAACCCGCTTGTTATACTGAGCTGGGGAACGTTGGTCCCGCTCTAACTTATAATTGTTATAAGACAGAGCAGGAAATTGGGGAATACCAGATTTCCCGTGCCGCCCAAACGAAGAGAGTGCATGCTGATGTATCATCTTCGGGTGTGTTAATTATACAGAACTGTTTCTCAGTATCCTCCGCATCCTGGGTATATGATACCGGATCAGGATCCAAGATATGTAATCTGTTACATAGGGCTACAAAAGAGTAGAAAAACTGAGAATGGGTGATAAGTTTCATGAGGCAGAAAACGGGGCAAGTGTTGCAGCCAAGTCTGTCGGTCACTGTCACCCTGTATTACCAGAATACATTGATTCTGAACGAATGTTATTAGATACCGAACCTGATATACAAAATCATATCTGTCTCTTTATTAGTAAAGAAACGATAAAATTTTGTATTGTTGGATAATGTTTTGGACATTTCCTACATCAAAAGTTGATCGGTTCAGCCACGTTATCTAAAAGCATTAATGTTCTAAATCAAACTACAGTTCTTAGTATATAGAACACACACAAGAGGAAAAGTTCAGAAATGAACGGATCCTTCTTGAGGTATTGTAGACTAGGTCATATCAATGTGACCCGACTAGCTAGAGTTACATAATGATGTGTATTTAAATTAGTTTGAATTTACATCTTGTGAAACTCGCCAGTCATGTCACAAAGATAAGATGACCATAGCTCTGTTTATTGGAAACAGAGAAAGAGTTAGTGAACTCTTGGGATGATACATGTTTAATGTATGTAGGTCCCCAGTCTACACATGCCAAGACCGGTTCTTTGTACTTCATTACATTCTCTCATAATCTCTCGAGATTCAGACATATGTTCCTGTTGAAACACAAGTCCGAACGTTTTGAGATATTCACAGAATATAAGAAAGAAGTAGAGAACCAAAATATGGGTATAAGTATTATGTCCTTTGATGTGATCGAGGAGGAGAATACTTGTGCATGGAATTCCTGGACTATTCTAAAGGAGAATGAGATTCTCTCTCAGCATTACTCCTCTGGATACACCATATCACGATGGTATATCAGGGCGGAGCAATCACACCCTATATGATAAGGTGTGCTCTATGATGAGTACTACTGAGTTACCTATTTCCTTTTGGGAGTTATGCACTTGAGAAGCTGCATACCTATTGAAAAGGGTTCAAATCAAATCAGTTTCCTACCACTTCATATTTGATATGATATGGGAAGAGCCCATGTCTTAAGCTAGTTAAGATTTAGGGTTGTCCGGCCTATGTCTAAAAGAAAAATCCGGACAAGCTCGAGGCAAGGTCAGTTATGTAGAACTGGAAAGGTTCCATCTATATAAACTTCAGCTGATGATTTGGTAGAACCGAAAGATTCAATAGTAACCAACGAACCTCAGCCTCTCCGCCGATCTAGTAGGGTTCCTCACCCACCTGAGAGATACTTTGGTTTCTCGATGACAGTGGGAGCGAGGATCGCATCATGAGATGATGACCCAACTAGTTTCGACTTGGCCATCAGGAGTAGGACTCTTTGAGAATGGCTGGATGTTTATCGATCTGAGATGGAATCCTTATACACCAACAAAGTATGGACTTTGGTTGCTATATCTGAAGGGTTAAATTCCCATCAGGAGCAAGTATATCTTGAGAAGATTACTTGGTGTACATGGAAAAGTTGAGACTTTCAAAGCTAGACTTGTTAAAAGTTTGCATCATTGACCAGGTGTGGATAATGATGAAACCTTTTCAAGTAGCTATGCTTAAGTCCATCCAGATCCTACTTGTCACGGCTACATACCATGACTGCGATATCTGGTGGTTGGGTGTCTTGACTGCTTTTCTAAATGATGATTTAGAAGAGAGCGTCTATAAGTACACAGCCAGAGGGCTTCGTAGACAGTGGGAGCAGCGGAAACGTGTGCAAGATGCTTTATTTGATAAAACAGGCATTGCGGAGTTGGAACATCTGTTTTGATGAATTAGTCAAAGAGTTTGACATCATCAAAATGGTAGATGAACCTTGTATAAACAAAAAGGTAGTAGGGAGTATGGTAGTGATCCTCGTAGAGTACGTGGATGACATACTCTTGATAAGAAAAGAGTTTCTTATGCTACGCTCGGTCAATCTCCGCTTATCACTAGGATTCTCCATATAGGATCAAAGTGATACCTACTAAATCCTTGATTTTGGATCTATGAGATAGATTTAATTGGATTTTAGGATTCTCACTAGTTGTAGTGAGATGATATCAATTGATCCTGGGGAGAATCGCTGGAAGTGTTCCAGAGTGATAAGAACGACTGAATGTCAGTCACAGGCATTGTCTTTACCCTCAAAAGGGACGGTATGTTGGAAGAGTTCCAAGCTAGATATCGTGACATACTAGACGATAAAGGCAGGATACATCGCTACTTAAGATGCTACCAAAGAGGCTGTTTGGGTGTATATTGGTTCATGAGATGAACTATGTTCCTCCCATTGTGTGACAATGGAGTTGTGGCTTATGCCAAGGAACGCAGGTCCCATCAGTGATCCAGACATATTCTAAGGCAGTATCACTTGATCATGAAGATGGATGATCTCAAAGGGATCGAGGTTAGGAGAGTAGACTCAGAGGACAACACGGCGGATCCACTCACGAAGGCCTATTCCCAGAGAGAGACTTTTATGGGATGGTTGAGTATGAGATACTACAACCAATGATACAGATGGCCCTAGTGCAAGTGGGAGATTGTTAGTTATATGTATGCCCTAGAGGCCATTACTGTACATTGGATGTATATTGTAGTGGATGCTAGGACATATATAGGGAGGACTTTCTTGCTCGACATGATCGTATGCTATCTGGTTGCTCTTTACCTTAACGTGTACACAGATTGTCTCTCTATTACATGTTGGTAAAGCCCTTAGGATGTGTACTTGACTACCTGGACTATGATGCGGATCATACTAGTGGGGACATGGTAGTCCATAAGTACATCCTTGAAAGTCCCTAGTCGTGGGTGTATCGAGATGGGGCATCGATATACCAGAGTAGACTAGCGTATACCTTCTCGACCCATACAGATGGGCGATGGATGATCCCATATCCATTGGTGTTTGACATCAGAGGAGATATACGGGTGCTCAGTAGAGACTGGGTACACTGGACGGACCCGCCGAGAACTCCCAGATGGTATTATACCTCATGTCAGATGGCAGTTCTCTGGTGACACTGGTACAGAGTAGTCTGTTGACCCAAGATCGTCATAGAGTCTTGTGTGGTTCCCACTATGCTTTGATTTCTATCTTACCACGTCCAAGAGGGCATGCAAAACGGTGATTTTTGGGTACAGTCCCGAATCACATGGAGGCAATGAGCGATAGGAGGGGATTCGTCTCTCCCGGTATAGGGAGTTGATGTTGCGCTGTGTTCGATTGGCTATAACAGGAAATCCCTGGCCAGGGTTGCTGAGATTTACTGGTAAGTGTTACCAGTAGTTTCTTAAAATGTTATAGACCTCATATCGACATGACTTATCGAGCTATTGGGGTCTGACGTTTACCACCCCTAAGCAAGATATGCGACATATCAGATGATGAGACCGGACTGTACGGTATTGTTACTGGTTGGATTCACTGGAGTGTGAGCGGGCTTGCTCATCGATCTTCAGATCGCTCAATACCCGGGTGGCCGTTACGTTTAGCAGACCGCTTGCGGCTTGTGGGTGTTTGATATGATCATCATCTGCTGCCGGCGTATTGACGAGTCTTTAGAGTCCTACACAGAGGTTTCCTGGCTCAAGCGAAACGAAATAGGAGCGGATATGAGATATGTGGGGGACCGAGAATAATGCGTGTATGTGATACCGTATTTCATTCTCGTGATCAATGTGTCGAAAGGTTGTATGCGATATAAACTAGTTATCGATTCAAGCGTTGATTCGATAAGCCGATACATTGTATACTAGTCGGTTGTGTGCGACATGACCGGATCATTGAATCAAATGTTGATTTGATGATTTAATGCATAATTATATATTTGATATATTACTTTGCATTAACTAGTATCGGTTCACTTTAAATGGATTTTCTCGCTCGGATGTGCGCATTGCATATGCGATATGATTTTGTGCACTTGCTTGTATCATGTTTGATGATGCATGCAAACTTGGGTTTGTGTAAAGATTGAACCATGGTTTTATGAGTGGTTAGGGTTTATTATTTTCTTATTCATTTATTCTATTTAGTTATTCATTTGGAAAAAGAAAAAGAGTGAGAAAATGGTGGCTTTTCTTTGTTTGTAAATGAAGCTTTCATTATGTCACCATTTTGTCTCATGTTAAAACCTAACCACTCCACTTAACTATAGTTCTCTCTCTACACTTAACCAAGGTAAGAGTTAGGATAAGAATGGATTTTCTTTTCTATTTTAATTAATTCTTATCATAACATTCTTCTTCTTCTTCTTCATTTCTTCATGGAAGAAAGCTTGCTCCATTAATGGCAAGTGATGATAAAGAGTGAGAAATCCAATTCTAAAGTGAACCCACTTCCTATTTATTCATCCTCTACCTCTTGCCAAGTAGTATAGGGTGTTTCCTTCACAAGTTTTCATGGCTTGGTGAAGGTGGAGCTTGATCTAGCGATGCCTCGACGTAGATCATCTTCGGCATGGACATCGACGACCTAGCTCGCCATTTCTCCGACGAAGCCGACGCTAGAGCCCGGGAATTCATTTGGACAGCGAGGGGACTTCGTTGCGGAGCTATGGAGGTGGAGCACCGGATCTACAAAGGTTGTATTTCCGTTTAAACTTTAGTTAAGTTGTTAACTAGTTTCATTTTCGCCTAAACATCTAGTCGACGATCCGTTCTAGGGTTTCTCGGCACCGTTAAAATTTGAAATTGGCATGGTTGATGCCTTGTGAGACCTCATTAGGGTGCCTAGGAACCCTACAGACCCAGGAGGGGCGCCCAAGTTACCAGATTCCGTGAAGTGCTCGGTGGTCCATTCACGTTGCTGAAGGGGGCTGCCTCGCTTCAGGCTTTGGCGGGTAACTTGCCGCGCCCGTAGGGGTCTAGGATTTCCTTGCACAGGCTATCCACACGACCAGGGGAACGTCGGGTTTCAGTAGTGGCTCTGTGAAACCCGGGGATCCCAGATATCTGTATTGTTCTGTGATGCTGTACATTTCTGTGATGTGGCATTTTATCACGCCTTGAGCGAAAAATAATATATTGGTATATATATTAGTAGATGTTGTATATGTTTTGCATCCGCGCTAGTCCAGTCCCCGCTCTGTCGTTAGTTAGTTAACCTAACGGGTAATGACGGGACCCAGTGGCGAATGCGGATGGCATATACGTACGTCATATTATTTTCATTCTTTGTGGTGTGATCAATTGATGGGACTGCGTTGATTCGGATCAATACAAGTTAAAAACAAACCTAATCTGATGTTGTTGGAACACTTTTCAAAAAAGCTGTTATTGCAAGGACGTTCTCTTTTGTTTTGCATCATGGTATTCAGTTGGAATATCCTGCTCCTCAGTCGACGAGGCAAGGGCCGAGATCCCTTCACCGGGAGTGACCCCTTAGACAAAAAGTTTGCGTCAGGGCAATGACTTTACTATCGCCGATTACTTTTGCTTTGCATCGTGGTATTCAGTTGGAATATCCTGCACCTCATTCTACGGGGAAAGAGCCGAGATCCTTTCACCAGGAGTGACCTCTTTAGCAAAGGTTTTCGTCACTATATTTTTAAAAGCTATCCGGTTCCTTCAGCGATATCAAGTTCATTACGTTAAAGGTTTTCGCCAGAAACCATTCGTAGCCGTTCGTCATTTCAGTTAAATATTCGGTAGTATTCAAGCTATGTATTTTGACCTCACGCCAAGGCATAGTGATTGGTAGCTGCGGGTATTTATCTGTTGCATAGATAGATGCGTTGGTTTGGGACAGTCGTACTACTATTTTGGCCTACATCAAGGGTATGTACGGGTGGGTTCAAATTAACCTGGACAATGACGGGTAGAACTTGACATGTGACTTATGATATTTTGACCTCACGCCAAGGTCTTAAGAGCATGGGGCAGAAATCACATCGGGAGTTTCTAAAGAAACTGAAACTTGCCAGATATGCGCATACCTTCTGGAGTGTGACACCGTGAGCGGATTCCGTCACGTTATCATGCGATGATAGTTGGATCCCGATTCCCACTGATGAGTTGGTTTACTCCTCGGGTGATCCCGATTAATTCTTCTTTCAGGTTTGAAGGAGAACTTGACGGTACAGTGGGAGGTTTCCTGATTAGATAAATTGGTATCCATTCTAATCTAGGTTAGAGTGCACGCTGAGTGTTTCTTTTCTCTCTCTCTTTGGCAGCGACCATTGACCCGACCCTAAGACTATGACTCAGTGACTAAGTTGACAGAACCTTCTAAAACACTGGCTTTTTGGATTGTCAGAGTTGCAAACCTCATTGCCACTCCTACTTTTACCCTTTTCTCCAGGACACCCCGTATTACTACGAACGTCCACTTCTATTGGACAAAACCATCGTATGGTTAGATACGAACTCGAAGGAATTTATTCGAGGATGGTTTCAGGTTCTGGAGGAAACTAATACGACTATTCAGTTGTCTTTTCCTTTTACCTTCTCTCAGGTTGCGAGTAATCCTTGGATTAGGAGATAGTACACCTATTACGCAAATTTGATAGTCTTCTTCCAAACCTTAAGCTGGTGCCGAACGGTGGGGAATGATGAAAACCAATTAGCCTAACGATGGTGTACAGAAGGTATTAAGTTAAGACAAAGCAAGGGATTAGTAAGAGGGCAAAGTAAACTGCGACTGCTATTCACGACTAAACCAAGTATTTCTTCGCCAATCCTAAATCACCTTTGTATTTCTCCAGGACACTCCGTATCACTACGAAGATCCACAGTTTATTGGATACTCCATCGTATGGTTTTATACGAACTCGAAAGGAACTTGTTCCAGTTCGGGGATGGATTCTGGTTCAGGAGAAATAGGAATAAGGTTTATTCGGTTGTCTTTTATTTTCACCTTCTCTCTCTTTGCGAGTGTTCCTAGGATTAGAACAGCACACCCATTATGCTTATTGGATAGTCTTCTTCCAAACCATAGGCTGGTGCCGAACGGTAGGGAAGGAAGAAAACCATTTGGCCTAAAGGGGTGTACAGAAGGTAATGACTAAAGACATATAAAGGGATTTGTAGAGGTGGCAAAAAATTACACGGTTACAGTTGTGAATCTGGATAATGGAAGAGACATTACTAGGAATACCGGGATACCCCATCGAAACATTTCAATGTTTCAGTTTCACTGTGTACTGTTAAAAGAAAACTGATTTCCCAATTAGACACTTGCTCCAGGGTATGTATTTACCAGGTATGATTCTCACATCTGTATGGTTTTACAGATGATGAGTGGGAGTAAGTTATTGGGAATTGGGTGATTATCCTTATCATATCGGGATTCGTTGTATTCGGTGATATTTGAGGAAGTCACCTGGGTTGTTTGCCGGACGACAAATATTTGGTTTTGAATATCCGTTGTTATGCACCAATTTCAAATTGATATATCTGTACTTCTATTTTTCATAGAGTGAGATATACCTTTTTGAAATTATGTGTACGACATTTACCTATATCAGTGGATGGTTAGGTAAGGAGCATTAAACAGCGGTGTAATTCTTCTTAACCATAAGTACAGTTTTCAACCTACGACACACAGTGAATGAGTTATCAGACTCAAGGGACTTATACAGAGTATTGTATGTTGTCCAGGGTCCATCAGGACAGAGGGGTTGGTCCTCGTATTATATTCGGTTTACTTATGACTTCTCTAGTTTTTAGACAGGTGTTTCGTGGAAACACAGGGTCCGAATTTTGAGAAGTTTTAGGTATTTGAATAAAGTAGAGAACCAGGTATTGCAAGTATCGGGATTCTTCAAAGTGATCGAAGATGTAGATACTTGAGTATGATATTCAGTTGATAGTAGTGATTAAGAGAACTTGCTTCTCTTTTAGGTTACTCATAATTGGAAGCATTCCTAAGTTGAGTAACGCTGATAGGCCTCCTTCCATTTAGTTGACATGCACTGGAGATAGCTGCATGATTTGAATCTGGTTCAATTAAATCAGTGCCTCTGGTTTTATACTGGATATAGAACAGTTCATATCTTAACGGTGTTAAGGTACGGGGAGTTGTCCGGCTTATGATTAAAACCAGAGACTGGACAACTCAAGGCACGTTTCTGTAATGGCTGTTTGTGGGTTGACCCAGGCTATGACGAGGGTTGACTTTCTACCATCTGGAAGATCAATAGCGATATTGTTCTAGACTCGCCACAGTTTTATTAAAAATGGATTTTTTCAGAAAACAGAGGTGGGAGTATGGTAGAACTGGAAGTGATTCCAGAACCACAAACGATTACTGAAGATTTCATAGGAACCTAAAGATTCAATCTGGATTGACATTCCATTAGCCACTCCGCAGATAAGGTGGGTAACTTCAGGCACCCGAGAGGTACTCCGGTAGCCTCAAGGACGGTGACAGGGAAGTTCTTGTTTACCCACACTTTCCATTGCTGTTGTTCCAGGCTGCGAGACCCGGCAAGAGGATGAGTATAGCGTCGTTCTGAACTGACTTCAGAAGTGTACATGTATATGACTCTGCCAGAGGGTTGTCATAGTCAGTGGGATCAGCGGAAGCATTGGTGGACAGGTGGCTTATGTCTATTTATAGACTAAAGCAGATATAGCGGAGATAGATAATCATTTTCTGACGTGACAGTCATAGGTTTGACTTCATCAGAATAGGGGATGGATCTGTTGAGAAGGTAGTAGGGTGTGATGTCATGGTATTTGGATGACATACACAGAATAGGAGAGGAAACTCCTATACTACGATCGGTTATACTTTGGTCATCACACAGTGGTTTCTCCGCATGGAACTTGGACATTATATCAAACATACTGGTTACTAGATCTATGGTTTTAGATCTAGATATGGGTGGTTTCCCAATTAAGGGTACTTGATAGCATTCTAAGAGTATTTAGAATGGACGACTCCTGGCACGGTAGTGTACCTGCAGGTAATGGAGTCACCCTCTCTAAAGGTGTCTTACAGACTAAAGGGGAGAGGGATGTGCATGATTGGCAGATCACTTGCTCAGGCAATTGAGTCAATCATGAGATGTCAAGTACCACACCAGATGTTATTCTTGCACTAGATGCAATAAGTTGACATTGATCCAATCCTGGAGAAGCAGTCGGAAGCAGTTTTAGAACATAGGTGGATGTTCTAGGGATATGATAACGACAGCCTTTTTTTAGGAGACGGTTATCATTCCAGGCTTCCAAGGTGACCTGGATGACAAGGAGGTTGTCAGAGTTATATTTTTTCCTTCCGACGAGGGGTAGTATTTTGGACAGGTGATCCAAGGCAATACTGAGGGAGGCATGGCGCAGGATACTGATTAAGTTCAGTTGACGATACAGTCTAAGAAGTTTGAATTTGGAGTTCATTTATGAGCTAGGTCCCATCAGACATCCAGACACATTCTAAGACAGGTATTGCTCATTTCGGGAGATGGCTTTCTCCGTGAACTTGAGATATAGAGAGACATAGAAAGAAACATCATAGCGGATCCACTCACTGAGGCTATTCCTCGAATGCAAAAGTTTCGCAAACGAGCTTTATGAGACTGACTAGCAGAGGAGTTGGGTGTTCGGTATCATACGGACTATGAGTATGCGACATCGCAATAATTAGCCTTGAGTGCAAGTGGGAGATTGTTGGAGATAGTTCCCTCAGAGTCAATTATTGGATCACAGGCACGTGATTGCAATGATTGAGGGAGGACCTATCCCGGTAGGACAGTCTTACTCAAGATGATAGTATGCTATCTGGTTTACCTTTATCATCGTGTACTGCTTTAGGTGACCTCACATGTCGCTATTACACGTTGATAGAGCCCCTAGGATTCTTGCTTGACTGCTAGCAGTATGAGGGCGATCATATACGTGGGAGCTGGCAGTCTATAAGCACATCCTTAAAAGGTCCCTAGTCGTGGGAGTTTCGAGACAGGGCATCGATACTCCAGAGTAGACTAGTGTATACAGTCGAGACCCCGACGAGGGGCGGTGGCCGGTCTCACAAGCCACTGGTGTCAGTTGGTTCACCTAAGATGTATACAGGTGCTCATTGGGTTATGAGTACACCGGACAGGACTTGCCGGGAACTTGCTAGTTGGTCTTATACCTGACGTCAGATAGCAGTTCCCTGGTGACTTATGTACAGGTTAGTTCATCGACCTGAGGATCGTCATTTGTCTCGTGTGAGTTCCCACTGTACTTAGATTACTACCCTACCACGCTCAAAGGAGACGTGCAAACAGGTTTTAGTTGGGTACAGTCCCAAGCCACATGGAGACAGTGAGCGGATCTTCAGGGGTTCGTCTCTCCCGGTATTGGGGGTGAGGTCGCGCTGTGTCTAGGAGAGCTATTACACGAAGCCTTCGACCGAGGCAGGAGATTTACTTGTAGGTATTCCAGTAGTATCTCAGGGTGTTCTGGGCTACACTCCGACACGACTTGTACCGCTTTTGGGGGTCTGACTTTTACCAACCCCCTAGGCCCGCCATGCGATGCTCATAGACGAACGGACCGGACTGTACGAATATTGTCACTGACAGGCTCAGTAGGGTGTCAGGATGAGTTCGCTCATCGACGTCCCTTTTGGTTAATACCTGGTAGCCCGTTACGTATTGGCTTATACCTCTGACGTGCTAGTGGTTAAATCCACAACCAAGGTATTGACGAGTCTTTAGAGTCCACCACACATACAGTTACTCAGCTTTCGGGCGAAACGTTGTAGAGGCCGTATGGAGATATGGCACGGTTCGATCAGATACGTGCGGTATTGCACGGATCAGGATCGGACGATTAGTACTAGAGGCCGTATGGAGATATGGCAGGGTTCGATCAGATACGTGCGGTATTGCACGGATCAGGATCGGACGGATAATACTAGCCGGCTTTGGTTTAAGCTAGATCCTAGTATAGTACAGTGTAGATTTTGTCTCATTGCATTTGTATTTCGGTCGGAATACAAATGCGGGTGTGTATACACAGTATCGGGGTTTCCCTGTAATTTATTATGGGACCAGTTTTCTGGAGTTGCCAGTTTGCTTTCCGTTTCGGCCAATTTCCTTTGTATCATTCATTGGCCGAAGATTGGTGTAGGAGGGCTTATTTGCATTTGTGCAAATAAGTATTTGTGGAGGGTGTTCTTTGCATTTTGTTAGATCATGATGGTTGCACCATCCTTTGACCATTTGACTTCTTCTTTCATGATTGCTTGACTTTTTATAGCAATCATGGTTGTTGATTAGTTGATGGAGTATGGATTTGTTTGTGATGATTGTTTCTTAGGATGACCTTTTCTTTCTTGCATTATGAGAGTGGTTCCATCATCCATACACCATTCTCTTCATTCTCACTCTCCCCATTCACCATGGCCGGCCACTTCTCATGGGGGGCTGTCCAAACATTTTGGTGGGGGGATTTTGGTTCTCTTCATGCAAGAAAAATCCCCAAGTTCATCTAGAAAAAGTTCACATCTCAAACCTCCACCATATGGCAACTATCTCAACCCCAAATGAGACACAAGTTCCACACTACATTCTACAGCAAATCTTGGGCACGTCGACTCTCTAGTTTCGTGCCCGAGTTGCCTCGGTATAGAGGCGGGAGCCCGTAAAAGAAGCAGGCGACGTGGTGCTCTTCCGACGAGGAGGTGGAGACTGGAGATTCCGCAGGAGATCGGGACGACGACGAGAAGACTGGAGGACACGGATCGCTCGGTATATCTCTCTTCCCCATCTTGTTGTTAGCTAGGACTACTTAATGGTTCGATCCAGGTTTTAGTGTGCGGTGGTGCCGGTTCAAGAAAATTAAAGTTAACCATCGCTTCCGCATTTGGCCTCGGGATGGAGGCCGGGGCGCCGCCGTGCACTTACAAATAGTGATTTAGAAAAGAGTGTGTATATGACACTGTAGGATTACCTAGCACGACAGCAATGTTTCGGGAGGCATCGTCCATGCCATTTTCAAAAATTTGCTATGCTAAATAACCCTAACCCTAGAATCATAACTAGAGAATTATACAATACATGCATGTAAACAACTTTACTTCTAAGTGAATATGGAATACAAACTTTGTAGACCATTCCTTCGCTTCAATAGCTCCGTGTAGTAGTCATTTTGCTCCAAGTAGTGACCTTCCGGACTCTAGAATGACTCTACAAGATGAAAAGAACATGCTTGCACGAAGTCTTCGAGGGCGAAGATGATCCACGTCGAGGAGACACCAACCCAAGCTACCTCTTCACTAATTAGGGATTAGTGAAGCTAACACCCTAAACTAAATGGCAAGTCAAGTAGAGGATGATGAAGTAGGATTTTTGCTCACTTTAGAATTAATTTTCTCACTAATTTTCTTCACCTCCTCAAAAGCTAGAGAGCTCACTCTTGATGAAGAAGAAGATGAAGAGAATAGAATGAATGAGAGTGAGGCAACCATGGGTGAGATAATATCTTATATAACTCATGTAGATACTTAACCATGGTATAAGATAATGGTTGGGTTAATAAATATCTATAGCAAGACAAAATTAGTGGGCTAAATCAAAGGTTTCTACAAGCTTCCACTAAGCATCAACCATGACAAATTTCCACCAATTTTGTATTTACTTTAAATAAATAAAACCTCAATTATCTTATGGAATGGTGTAAGTCTCATACACCCATGCATCATGTGTCATCAAGCATGGCACAAAAGGAAACATATACAATTAACATATATCACATATATATTAAATGTATACAAGTGAGATAAAGAAATTCTTAAGTGAGCTAATATTAGTTAATGTAAACTATTATATCAAATATATATATAATTATACATTAAATTATTAATTCAACACTTGATTTAATAATCCGGCTATATCACATATAACGGACTAATATCACATATATCAACTTATCGAATCATAACTTGATTCGATAACCCAGCTATATCACATATAACCGAACAACATCATATATCGTGAGAATAGAATACGGTATCACATACTCGTATTAATCTCGGTCCCACACATATCACATGTGCTCCTACTTCGTTTCGCCTGAGCCAGGAAACCTCTGTGTAGGACTTTAAAGACTCGTCAATACGCCGGCTGTAGGTGATGATCATATCAGTCACCCACAAGCCGTCAGTGGTACTAGCTGGACGTAACGGCTACCCAGGTATTGAGCAATCAGAAAATCAACAAGCAAGCTTGTCTAAACTCCCGCAAAGCCTGTCAGTAACACTACCGTACAGTCCGGTCTCTTCGTCTGATATGTCGCATATCTAGTCTAGGGGTGGTAAACGTCAGACCCCAGTAACCGATAAGTCATGCCGATGTGAGGCTTATAATGGATCGAGAAACTATTGATAACACTTACCAGTAAATTTCCATATCATCCATGGCCAGGGACTTCCTGTTATAGCCAATCGAGCACAGCGCAATATCAACCCCAACTACCGGGAGAGACGAATCCCCTCCTAATGCTCATTGCCTCCATGTGACTCGGGACTGTACCCAAAAACCACTATTTTGCACGTTCTCTTGAAAGTGGTAAGGTGGAAATTAAAGCACAGTGGGAATCACATAAGACTCTTTGACGATCTCGGGTCTATAGATTAACCTGTATAAGTGTCACCAGAGAACTGCTATCTGACGATAGGTATAATACCAACTAGGAGTTCTCGGCGAGTCCGTTCAGTGTACCCAGTCTCCACTGAGCACCCATATACCATCTTTGATGTCAAACACCAATGGATGTGGGATCATCCATCGCCCATCATATGGGTCAAAAAGCGTATATGCTAGTCTACTCTAGAATATCGATGCCCTGTCTCGATACACCCTCGACTAGGAATAATTAAAGGATGTACTTGTGGACTACCCTGGGCCCACTAGTATGATCTCTATCATAGTCCTGGTAGTCAAGTACACATCCTAAGGGCTTTATCAACATGTTAGAGTAAGATAGTATCACAATACAAGTCTACATGTTAAGACAAAGAGCAACCAGATAGCATATTATCATGTCGAGCAAGAAAGTCCTCTCTGTATATATCCAAGCATCCAATATAATATACATCATATGTACAATAATGGCCTCTAGGGCATACATATAACTAACAATATCCCACTTCCACTAAGGCCAGTTGTTGTAGTATCTCATACCTAACATCTCGAAGAGTCTCTCAAATTGTATCTGGGGTATGGCCTTCGTGAGTGGATCCGCCGTGTTATTCTTCGTGTCAACTCTCCTGACCTCGATCTCCCGATGATCAACTATCTCCCAGATCAGGTGATACCGCCTCAGAATATGCCTGGATCGCTGATGGGACCTGGGTTCCTAGGCCAAAGCCACAGCTTCATTGTTATCACAATACAAAGGTATTAGATGCTCGATGGACGGAACCACACCATGTTCGTTTATGAACTTCTTCATCCAGACAGCCTCTATGGCAGCATCATTGGCAGCGATGTATTCAGCCTCCATCGTCGAGTCTGCCACGGTTTCCTGCTTGGAACTCTTCCAACAAACCGCCCCTCCATTGAGGGTAAAGACAAATCCCGAGACCGACTTAGAGTCGTCCTTATCACTCTAGAAGCTCGAATCGTTAAAGGACTCCACTTGGAGTTAACTGTTACCATACACCAAGAACATCTCTTTAGTCCATCTCAAGTACTTGAGAATGTTCTTCACAGCTGTCCAGTGATTCTCTCCTGGATCTGCTCAATACCTACTCACTACAGTTAGTGGGTATGCTACATCAGGTCTGGTACATAACATCGCATACATGATAGAGCCTACTGCTGAAACATAGGGTATCCCTTGCATGCGAGCTCTCTCCAAATCAGTCTTGAGAGACATCTCTTTGGAGAGAGTGAGTCCTGAGATCGTGGGTAAATTCCCACGCTTGGAATCTTCCATACTAAACCTCTTTAGTATGGTGTCTATGTACCTGGATTGGGACAATCCCAGTATCCGTTTAGATCTATCTCTATAGATCTTAATTCCCAAGATGTATGAGGCATCACCTAGATCTTTCATTGAGAATCTTTATGATAAGAAGAGCTTGACCGAGTGCAGCATAGGAACATCATTTCCTATCAAGAGTATTTCATCTATGTACAATACGAGGAAGACAATCTTACTTTCTGCCACCTTCTTGTATAAACAAGGTTCATCTACGTTTTTGATGAAGTCAAACTCTTTGAATACCACATCAAAACAGATGTTCCAACTCCGCGATACCTGCTTTAGCTCGTAGATGGATTTAAGCAGCTTGCACACCTTTCCGCTGCTCCCACTGTCTATGAAGCCCTCTGGCTGAGTTATGTACACGCTCTCTTCTAAATCACCATTTAGAAAGGCGGTCTTAATATCCATCTGCCAGATTTCGTAGTCATGGTATGCAGCAATGGCAAGTAGGATCCAGATGGACTTAAGCATAACCACCGGAGTAAATTTTTCTTCATAGTCCACACTTGATCGTTGATGAAAACCTTTTGCAATAAGTCTAGCTTTGAAAGTCTCAACTTTTCCATCTACACCAAGTTTCTTCTTAAAGATCCATTTGCTCTCAATGGGTTTTACCCCTTCGGGAGCAACTTCCAAAGTCCATACTTTGTTGGTGTACATGGATTCCATCTCAGATCGCATTGCATCTAGCCATTTCACAAAGTCCCCACTCGTGATGGCCTGCTCGAAACTGGTTGGGTCATCTTCTTCCATGATGCAATCATCGCTCCCACCATCAATGAGAAAACCGTGGTATCTCTCAGGTGGATGAGGAACCCTACTAGATCGGCGGAGAGGATGAGGTTTGTTGGGAACTATCGAATCCTCTGGTTCCACTAAATCTTCAGTTGTAATCTGTGTGGCTGGAACTTCTTCCAGTTCTACCTCTTTGCCACTAATTTCTTTTACAAGAAATTTCTTTTTTAAAAAGGTGGCATGTTGAGCAACAAACATCTTTTGTTCCTCACTGTGGTAGAATAGATATCCATTTGAATGTTTAGGATATCCAACAAACTTACAAAGAACTGATCGTGCCTTGAGTTTGTCCAGATTTTGCCTTTTGACATAGACCGGACAGCCCCATATCTTAACTCGTTTAAGACATGGTCTCTTCCTACACCATATCTCATATGGTGTGGTAGGCACAGATTTAGATGGAACTTGATTCAATAGGTATACTGCTGTCTCAAGCGCATAACCCCAAAAAGAAATAGGCAACTCAGCAGTACTCATCATAGAGCGCACCGTATCTAATATGGTGTGGTTCCTCCGCTCCGATACACCGTTGTGTTGTGGTATATACGGAGGAGTAAACTGAGAGAGAATCACATTCTCTTTTAGATAGTCACGGAATTACGTGCTCAAGTATTCTCCTCCCCGATCAGATCGTAGTATTTTAATACTTTTACCCGTCTGGTTCTCGACTTCATGCTTATATTCTTTGAATTTCTCAAAAGATTCAGACTTGTGTTTCAACAGGAACACATGACCGAATCTAGAGAGATCGTTAGTGAATGTAATGAAGTACGAGGAACCATCCCTGGCATGTGTAGACATGGGACCACATACATCACTATGTATTAGTCCCAAGAGTTCCGTAACTCTTTCTCCGTGTCCAGTAAATGGAGTTTTGGTCATCTTTCCTTTGACACATGACTGGCAAGTTTCATAAGATAAGATGATAATTCGAACGGATTCAAATATCCATCCTTATGTAACTTAGCTAGTCGTGTCACATTGATATGACCTAGTCTACATTACCACAAGAAGGATTCGTTCATTTCTGAACTCTTCCTCTTGTGTGTGTTTTGTACGTTAAGAACTGTGGTTTGATTTATATAATGTATATGCCATTATTTAACGAGCCTGATCCAATCAACATTTGATTCATAAAAATGTTCATAACATTATCCTGTACTACAAAATTATATCCTTCTTTACTTAATAAAGAAACTGATATAAGATTGCATATCAGGTTCGGTATGTAATAGAATTCGTTCAGAATAAATGTATTACCATTGTAGGATTACTTAGCACGGCAGCAAGGTTTCGGGAGGCATCGTCCATGCCATTTTCAAAAATTTTCCGTTCTAAACAACCCTAACCCTAGAATCTTAACTAGAGATTTAAACAAACTAGCAATGTTAACATCTTAACATCTAAGTGAATAAGGAATACAACCATTGTAGACCGGTCCTTCACTTCTAAAGCTCCGTGTAGTAGTCCCATCGCTGTGAGTAGTGATCTCCCGAACTTTAGTAAGGGTTCACATGAAGAAATGAACAACCTTGCTCAATGTCTTCGAGGCCAAAGATGATCTACGTCGAGGAGACTCAAGCTCATGCTACCTCTTCACTAATGGTAGATAAGTGAAGAAAACACCCTAAACTAAATGGCTAATAGCAGAGGATGATGAAGTAGGAAGTGGGCTCTCTTTAGATTTCTTTTTCTCACATTATTTCATCACTTAAAAAAAATCTAGCAAGCCTTTTCTCATGAGGAAGAAGATGAAGTATGAACTCATGAGGTGAGAATGTAAATCATGGGTGAGTTAGTGTCATGCACTAACTCATGTAGATACTTGACCATGGGTGAGGTAAATAAATATCTACAAGTGAAACAAAAATGGTGGACTTGATCAATATTTCTACAAGCTTCTACAAGCTTGTAGCCATGATAAAATTCATCCAATTTTGAATTATTTTGATAAATAAAAACCATACATTAAATCAAGTATGGTGTAAGTCTCACACACCCATGAAGGATTTGGCATCAAACATGACACAATAAAATGTACATTAATATATATCACATATATACTATATGCACACTTGTGAGAAAAAGAATACTTAGTGATCAAATATTAGATAATGTAAATTAATATATCAAATATATAATTATACATTAAATTATTAAATCAACACTTGATTCAATAATCCGGCCATATCACATACAACCGGCTAATATCAAATGTAACATCCTATCGAATCAACACTTGATCTGATAACTCGGCTATATCACATATAACCGTCTGATATCACATATCGTGAGAAAAGAATGCGGTATCACATACGCGCATTAATTTCGGTCCCGCACATATCACATATGTGCTCCTACTTCATTTCGCATGAACCAGGAAACCTCTGTGTAGGACTCTAAAGACTCGTCAATACACCGGCAGTAGGTGATGATCATATCAAACACCCACAAGCCACAAGCGGTTTGCTAAACGTAACGGCCACCTGGGTATTGAGCGATCAGAAGATCAACAAGCAAGACTGCTCATACTTCGGCGAATCTAATCAATAACACTACCGTACAGGACGGTCTCTTCGTCAGATATGCCGCATATCACAGCCAGGGGTGGTATAATGTCAGACCCCAATAGCCGGATAAGTCATGCCGATGCAAGGTCCATAACGGTTCGAGAAACTACTGGTAACACTTACCAGTAAATCTCAGCAACCCTGCCTAGGGATTTCCTGTTATGGCCAATCGAGCATAGCGGAACATCAACTCCCAATACCGGGAGAGACGAATCCCCTCCTATCGCTCATTGCCTCTGTTAGTTATATGTATTCCCTAGAGGCCATTACTGTACATGCGATGTATATTGTAGTGGATGCTTGGACATATATAGGGAGGACTTTCTTGCTCGACATAATAGTATGCTATCTGGTTGCTCTTTATCTTAACATATACACTTATTGTATCTCTATTACATGTTGATAAAGCCCTTAGGATAAGTACTTGACTACGAGGATTATGATGCAGATCATACTAGTGGGGCGGAGGTAGTCGGTAAGTACATCCTTAGATTGTTCCTAGTCGTGGGAGTATCGAGACAGGGCATCGATACTCCAGAGTAGACTAGCGTATGAGCTTCTCAACCCATATAATGGGAGAGTGATGATCCCATATCCATTGGTGTTTGACATCAGAGAAGGTATACAGGTGCTCAGTAGAGACTGGGTACACTGGACGGACTCGCCGAGAACTCCTAGATGGTATTATACCTATCGTCGGATAGCAGTTCTCTGGTGACACTGGTACAGGTTAGTCTGTAGACCCGAGACCGTCATAGTGTCTTGTGTGATTCCCACTGTGCTTTGATTTCCTCCATACCACGGTCTAGAGATCGTGCAAAAAGGTGGTTTTTGGGTACAGTCCCGAGTCACATGGAAGAAATGAGTGATAGGAGGGGGTTTCGTCTCTCCCGGTATTGGGAGTTGATGTTGTGCTATGCTCGATTGGCCATAACAGGAAGTCCCTGGCCAGGGTTGCTGAGATTTACTGGTAAGTGTTACCAGTAGTTTCTCGAACCGTTATGGACCTTGTATCGGCATGAATTATCAGGCTATTGGGGTCTGACGTTATACCACCCCCAGGCTGTGATATGCTACATATCAGATGAAGAGACCGAACTATACGGTGGTGTTACTGATTGGATTCGCAGGTGTAGGGTTCCTAGGCACCCTAATGAGGTCTCACAAGGCATCAACCATGCCAATTTCAAATTTTAACGGTGCCGAGAAACCCTAGAACGGATCGTCGGCTAGATGTTTAGGAGAAAATGAAACTAGTTAACAACTTAACTAAAGTTTAAACGGAAATACAACCTTTGTAGATCCGGTGCTCCACCTCCATAGCTCCGCAACGAAGTCCCCTCGCTGTCCAAATGAATTCCCGGGCTCTAGCGTCGGCTTCGTCGGAGAAATGGCGAGCTAGGTCGTCGATATCCATGCCGAAGATGATCTACGTCGAGGCATCGCTAGATCAAGCTCCACCTTCACCAAGCCATGAAAACTTGTGAAGGAAACACCCTATACTACTTGGCAAGAGGTAGAGGATGAAGAAACAGGAAGTGGGTTCACTTTAGAATTGGATTTCTCACTCTTTATCATCACTTGCCATTAATGGAGCAAGCTTTCTTCCATGAAGAAATGAAGAAGAAGAAGAAGAAGAATGTTATGATAAGAATTAATTAAAAATAGAAAAGAAAATCCATTCTTATCATAACTCTTACCTTGGTTAAGTGTAGAGAGAGAACTATAGTTAAGTGGAGTGGTTAGGTTTTAACATGAGACAAAATGGTGACATAATGAAAGCTTCATGAAGCTTCATTTACAAACAAAGAAAAGCCACCATTTTCTCACTCTTTTTCTTTTTCCAAATGAATAACTAAATAGAATAAATGAATAAGAAAATAATAAACCCTAACCACTCATAAAACCATGGTTCAATCTTTACACAAACCCAAGTTTGCATGCATCATCAAACATGATACAAGCAAGTGCACAAAATCATATCGCATATGCAATGCGCACATCCGAGCGAGAAAATCCATTTAAAGTGAACCGATACTAGTTAATGCAAAGTAATATATCAAATATGTAATTATGCATTAAATCATTAAATCAACACTTGATTTAACGATCCGGTCATATCGTATATAACCGACTAGTATCCTATGTACCGGTTTATTGAATCAATCCTTGATTCGATAATTAGGGTATATCGCATATAACCTAATCGATACATTTATCGCGAGAATGTAATACGGTATCACATACACGCATTACTCTCGGTCCCGCACATATCTCATATGCGCTCCTATTTCGTTTCGCTTGAGCCAGGAAACCTCTGTGTAGGACTCTAAAGACTCGTCAATACGCCGGCAGCGGATGATGATCATATCAAACATCCACAAGACGCAAGCGGTCTGCTAAACGTAACGGCCACCCGGTTATTAAGCGATCAGAAGATCGACGAGCAAGGCCGCTCACACTCCTGTGAATCCAACCAGTAACACTTACCGTACAGTCCGGTCCGTCCGTCTGATATGTCGCTTATCTCGCCCAGGGGTGGTAAAAGTCAGACCCCAATAGCTCGATAAGTCATGTCGATATGAGGTCTATAACATTTCGAGAAACTACTGGTAACACTTACCATTAAATCTCAACAACCCTCGCCAGGGATTTCCTGTTATAGCCAATCGAACACAGCGCAACATCAACTCCCTATACCGGGAAAGACGAATCCCCTCCTATCGCTCATTGCCTCCATGTGATTCGGGACTGTACCCAAAAACCACCATTTTGCACGCCCTCTTGGACGTGGTAAGATGGAAATCAAAGCACAGTGGAAACCACACAAGACTCTATGACGATCTCGGGTCAACAGACTACTCTGTACCAGTGTCACCAGAGAACTGCCATCTGACGTAAGGTATAATACCATCTGGGAGTTCTCGCCGAGTCCGTCCAGTGTACCCAGTCTCTACTGAGCATCCGTATATCATCTCTGATGTCAAACACCGATGGATATGGGATCATCCATCGCCCATCTGTATGGGTCGAGAAGGTACACGCTAGTCTACTCTGGTATATCGATGCCCCGTCTCGATACACCCACGACTAGGGACTTTGAAGGATGTACTTGTGGACTACCATGTCCCCACTAGTATGATCCGCATCATAGTCCAGGTAGTCAAGTACACATCCTAAGGGCTTTACCAACATGTGATAGAGATACAATCTGAGTACACGTTAAGGTAAAGAGTAACCAGATAGCATACTATCATGTCGAGCAAGAAAGTCCTCCCTATATATGTCCCAGCATCCACTACAATATACATCCTATGTACAGTAATGGCCTCTAGGGCATATATATAACTAACAGCAGGAGTATGAGCAGGCTTGCTTTTTGATCTTCTGATCGCTCAATACCCGGGTGGCCGTTACGTTTAGAAGACCGCTTGTGGCTTGTAGGGGTTTGATATGATCATCACCTACTGTCGGCGTATTGATGAGTCTTGAGTCCTCCATAGAGGTTTCCTGGTTCATGCGAAATAGAGTAGGAGCACATATATGATATGTGCGGGACCGAGATTAATGCGATTATGTGATACCGTATTTTATTCTCACGACTTGTGACATTGGTCGATTATATGTGATATAGCCGGGTTATCGGATCACGTGTTTATAAGGTTCTTAGGCACAACCACAAGGTTTCACAATGCATCAAACATGCCGTATTTAAAAATTAGTGTGTCAAACAACCCTAACCTAGGATCTAACTAGAGAATTAGGGTTATAAACAACAAGTAAACAACTTTACTTCTAAGTGAATGAGGAATACAAGCTTTGTAGACCGGTCCTTCACTTCTAAAGCTCCGTGTAGTAGTCTGTTTGCTGCGAGTTGTGATCTCCCGAACTCTTGAAAGGGTTCTCCCGGAGAAATGAACAAGCTTGCTCGAAGTCTTCGAGGCTGAAGATGATCTACGTCGAGGAGATTCAAGCTCAAGCTACCTCTTTACTAATTGTGAAATTAGTGAAGCAAACACCCTAAACTAAACGGCAAGTAGTAGAGGATGATGAAGTAGGAAGTGGGCTGTCTTTAGATTTATTTTTCTCACAATATTTTCTCACCTTAAGAAAAGCTAGTGAGCTTTTTTCATGAGGAAGAAGAAGCTCATAGTGAAGAAAATGTGAGAATGAACTCATGAGGTGAGAATAGAAACCATGGGTGAGGTAGTGTCATACACTAACCCATGTAGAGAATAAACCATGACTAGTTAATAATGGTTAGGTTAATAAATATCTACAAGTAAAACAAACTTAGTGGACTTGATCAATGGTTCCACAAGCTTCTACAAGCTTTAACCATGTGACTTATCCCACTAATTTTGATTAACTTAGATAAATATAAACCCTACATTATAATTAGTATGGTGTAATTCTCATACACCCATATAGTGTGTATCAACAACCATGACACAAAAGTAGTACATTAATATATATCACATATACACTAATGCACACATGTGAGAAAAGAAATCATAAGTGATCTAATATTAGTTAATGTAATCTAGTATATCTAACATACATTTATACATTAAATTATTAAATCAACACTTGATTTAATAATCCGGCTATATCACATATAACCGACTAATATCAAATGCAACAACTTATCGAATCAACACTTGATCCGATAATTCGGCTATATCACATATAACCGACCGATGTCACGAATCGCGAGAATAGAATACGGTATCACACACGCGCATCAATCTCGGTCCAGCACATATCACATATGTGCTCCTACTCTGTTTCGCATGAGCCAGGAAACCTCTGTGTAGGACTCTAAATACTTGTCAATACGCCAGCAGTAAGTGATGATCATATCAAACACCCACAAGCCACAAGCGGTCTGCTAAACGTAACAGCCACCCGGGTATTGAGCGATCAGAAGATCAACAAGCAAGCCTGCTCATACTCCTGCGAATCCAATCGGTAACACTACCGTACAGTCCGGTCTCTTCGTCTGATATGTCGCATATCTCGTCTAGGGATGGTAAACGTCAGACCCCAGTAACTCGATAAGTCGTGCCGATATGAGGCTCATAACGGTTCGAGAAACTACTGGTAACATTTACCAGTAAATCTCTGAAATAGCCCTGGACAAGGACTTCCTATTATAGCCAATCGAGCATAGCGCAACATCAACCCTCAATACCGGGAGAGACGAATCCCCTCCTATCGCTCATTGCCTCCATGTGACTCGGGACTGTACCCAAAAACCACCATTTTGCACGTCCTCTTGAACGTGGTAAGGTGGAAATTAAAGCACAGTGGGAATCACACAAGACTCTATGATGATCTCGGGTGACCGACTAACCTGTACCAGTGTCACCAGAGACTGCCATCTGACGTGAGGTATAATACCATCTGGGAGTTCTCGACGAGTCCGTCCAGTGTACCCAGTCTCCACTGAGCACACGTATACTATCTCTAATGTCAAACACCAATGGATATGGGATCATCCATCACCCATGTACATGGGTCGAGAAGCAACACGCTAGTCTACTCTGGTATATCGATGCCCCATCTCGATACCCCTACGACTAGGAACATTAAAGGATGTACTCACGGACTACCTTTGTCCCACTAGTATGATCCGCATCATAATCCGGGTAGTCAAGTAAGCATCCTAAGGGTTTTACCAACATGTAACAGAGAGACAATCAATGTACATGTTACGATAAAGAGTAACCAGATAGCATACTATCATGTCGAGCAAGAAAGTCCTCCCTATATATGTCCAAGCATCCACTACAATGTACATCTCATGTACAGAAATGGCCTCTAGGGTATACATATAACTAACAATCTCCCACTTGCATTAGGGCTATGATATAGCAGTGGTTGAAGTATCTCATACTCAACCATCCCATAAAAGTCTCTCTCTGGGAAAAGGCCTTTCTGAGTGGGTCCGCCGTGTTGTCTTCTGAATCTAATCTCCTAACCTCGATCTTCCTGGAGATCAACCATCTCCATGATCAGGTGATACTGCCTTAGAATATGTCTGGGTCACTGATGGGACGGGGGTACCTAGGCATAAGCCACAACTCCATTGTCACACAATGGTAGGAACCAAGTTCATCTCATGAACTTATATACACCCAGACTTCCTCTTTTGTAGCATCTTTGGTAGCGATGTATCCAGCCTTTATCGTCTAGTTTGCCACGGTATGTAGCTTGGAATTCTTCCAACATACCGTCCCTCCACTGAGGGTAAAGACAATTCCTGTGACTGACATTCAGTCGACCTTACCACCCTGGAAGCTATCCAGTGATTCTTCCCAGGATCTATTGATACCATCTTATTACACCTAGTGAAAATCCTAACATCCACTTAGATCTATCTCATTGATCCAAAACCCAGGATTTAGGAGGTATCACCTTGATCCTATATAGAGAATCAATGTGATAAGAGGAGATTGACCGAGTGTAGCATAGGAAACACCTTTCCTATCAAGAGTATGTCTTCCACGTATAATACGGGGAACGCCACCTTACTCTCTACAGCCCTTTGTATATACAAGGATCATCCACCATTTTGATGAAGTCAAACACTTTGACTACCATATCAAAACAGATGTTCCAACTCCGCGATGCCTGCTTTAACCCATAAAGCAACATGCACACGTTTCCGCTGCTCCCACTGTCTACGAAGCCCTCTGGCTGTGTACTTATAGACACTCTCTTCTAAATCACTATTTAGAAAAGCAGTCATGACATCCAACCGCCAGATGTCGTAATCATGGTATGTAGCAATGGCAAGTAAGATCCGGATGGACTTAAGCATAGCCAATGGAGAAAAGGTTTCATCATAAACCATACCTAGCCGACGACGAGAATCTTTTACAACAAGTCTAGTTTTGAAAGTCTCAACTTTTCTATGTACACCAAGTAATCTTCTCAAGATATACTTGCTCCTGATGGGGGTTTAACCGTTCAGATATAGCAACCAAAGTGCATACTTTGTTGGTGTATATGGATTCCATCTCAGATCGCATATCATACAGCCATTCTTATAGAGTCCCCACTCTTAATGGCCTGCTCGAAACTAGTTGGGTCATCATCTCATGATGCAATCCTCGCTCCCACTGTCATACAGAAAACCGAAGTATATCTCAGGTGGGTGAGGAACCCTACCAGATCGGTGTTCATATCAGAATATTGCATTATTATATCGCCCATTCTTAATCATATTAGAAATAAATAGGTGCTTTTGATCTATGTCTGCTAAATAGTTGCAGGTTACAGGTTCTTTGAACAATACAGTGAAATTCATGAAAAGACGTTACAAAAGTGAGACTACGACCAACAAAAGATGAATCCGTATGATGCCGCCTAACAGTTCAAGGAACAAATGAAGATCAATAAACAGTTCAATGCACAAGACAGCATAAGGGCAGCACAAGATTCAAGACTTCAACGTGAAGCTCACGGCAAAAAGTCCACAACATTCCGCACTGTGGAAATCTGGAAGAAAATAGAAGAGATTCTGAGGAACCAAGAGAAGAAAACAGAAGTTAAAAGCAACATGAAGAAACCCTGAAAGATGGAGATAAAAATCCTACCAATTGGCCGCGGAACCGCGGCCAAACATGCCTTTTTGCCGCGGTTCCGTGGCCATATAGTGCACGTGCAGTGCACGTGTCGGTGCACGTGTGTAGGTGGGTGTCGGTGCTTTGACCAGGATTTCTTAGGGTAGTTCTGTAATCTCGTGTATAGATCAGATGTAAAACCTAGGGTTTGTCCTATTTATAAATAGGAGAGTTGAAAGCCGAATAAGGTGTGCCTCTTTTGGGTGCCTCTTTTGAGATGCCTCTTTTTAATTCTAGTTTAAATTCTTAATTCCCTTGTAATCGTCAAGAGGTCATCAATAAAGGTATTTTTATTTTTTATCGTGCATTCTTTTATCTGAATTTAATTCTTGATTTTTTTCTGTCTTTTATTATCTGCAACTTAGATAGTCTCTCAAAATTATAAAAATGAATCTTATCATAACTTTTCTAATGAGTGAGTAATTCCTCACTTGTTAGGGTTAGGATTGGGAAGGTTTGAGAGAAGTAAATCTCTCTCTCTCCTTTCTTTGCCCATATAATTTTTATAATAGGACTCTATTGAAGTTAACCACACACCGCTCGCTACGGCACCCTATCCTACAAGATAGCGGTGATTCCCTAGTTAGACCGGTTGTGGTTGATTTAAATGGAGGTTAGGGCTTAAGAGTTAAGAAAGGACGGACAAGGTCCAAAAGGAAGAAACTAAGTTTCTTCCTAATCGTGCTAATCCCCTTTGTTGACTATTACCCTAACACCTATATTCTTCACTATGGCATTGAAAGCCGTGGGTAGAATGCCTTTTCCAAACTACGCTAATCCTAACCCTAGCAAGACTTTTTAATCAATTTAATCTCATTCTTAGATCGTAAAAAAAACCCGACTTGATCGGATTAACTCGTTAGAACATAAAGAAAAGGAATCCATCTCCCGGTGAACCGACCCGTACTCAACCGGCTAGCTACCAAGCGACACCGTTATTGATTACGGTATATTCTTAATCTTTGATTCAAAACGCATACGCAAAACATCTCTAAATCAAATGGCGCTTTTGCCGGGGAGACGGTAGTCTCTTTCTTTGTGTAATTTCGGGTTAATAAAAAAAAATTGAAAATTGAAAAAATTGAAAAATTTTAAAACAGAAAAAAATAAAAATAAAAATCATCTTGTTATTTTTAATGGTTTTTGTGCAAGTGTGCAGGCTTGAAGACAGACTGATTCAGATCTGGAGCAAGCCCGGTGAACAAATCAAGAAACAGAGGATCTGAACAGACAGAGGAGAATCATAACAGCACACAGAAAATATTTGGAGATTAAAACCAACCAAAGAGCCGCGGAAACGCGGCAAAAGCAAGAAATTGGCCGCGGTTCCATGGCCGTTTGCTGACGTCAGCAACTCGAAACGTCTCTGTAAGCATTGATTTCTTCTCTCCCACCCCTTGAGCTCCACTGAAATTTTTTTCCTGCAGGTATCTTTGCACAACAGAATCTTTCTCCTATCCAATAAATTATTTTGTACCGGATTCTTTGCGCTGCCAAATAAAAAAAAATTGAAGTGTTTTAGATTTTTGGTGTGTTAACTGCTTTGCATAATTAATACGGACTTTTAAGGGGCTATAACACTAATCAAGATTGGATGAGGATTTCATTACCCTTCCTAAGACCCCGGAAATCACAAAAAGCATATGCATCACTCTTGAGCTAATTAAAAAATATCTAGACTCAGCCAACTAAGGACTGTCGCGCTCATTAGGACAGAGGAAGGTTGTGGGCATTCAGTCGTTTATCTAAACCTGAGTTTGTGGTGCCTAGGCTAGACAAGTGAGAAAGGTAACTTTAAAAGGCCCGTCTCACGGTGATTCGTGAGCGGAACCCTCCTTTCATCATTTGTGCTTACCTGGCCACAATTGGCGATGATGAGGAGATTTGAGGGATATCTCACAACTTGTCGCTTTGGACCAATTAGGAGCAGTCTAGTTGATTTAGGAGACCCTAGCTTTAGGTTTGATTGTGCATGTTTAAACTGTGATTGTTTGAAATTATTCCGTAGTTCCGTACAAATTTTGCAAAAACTCTTTCTAAAAAAAAAATAAAAACACCTTCAAAAATTTAAAACTCCAAAAACAAACAATTTTTTTTATAATAAGATGAAAAAAAACAAAAAAATTAAAAAAAAAAACAAAAGAAAATTCAGTTTCTTTTTCTTCTCCTTTCTCTCATCACATCATGGGTACCCCACCTCGCAAAACTCTTGCCGAACTTTGGTACCCTCAAGCAGACATTACTTCCTACGGTCATTGTTTTGGTCGAATTTCGGACGACCCCTCCATGCCCAAAATTTCTTTGAAAGATCGAATAGACGCGTCTAGGGCATCCAGTTGAACTCCGCAATCCACCTTATACCAACCATTTCAACCTTTGCCACCTTCTTACGCTGATACTCCTTTTTCGAGTCCTGTTGTAACTCCGAAACCCATGTCTATTGCTGAACATATTGAACAATCTCGTAACCGATCTTACACTCCTTTCACCACTGCGAATTATTTGGATCAACAATTCCATTCACCTTCTTATCCAAATGTTGATCCTACTCCTGTCCAACCATTCAATTCCTACCAGTTCTACCCGCCTTTTGCACCTTCCCTAGACATTGCTTTTACACAGCCATTTGGGAGTTTCACGTATTCAAAAACTTTGAATCTTTTACTGAAACCCCGTCACAACCCATGTCTAGTCTGGAACAGTCGTTGGAAGCTTTTATTGTAGCGACAAACCAACAGATGAGGGATTTGAATGCGTCCATGGACGCCCTTATACAACCTAGTGACTCAGTAGTTAGTTTCCAACTAGCTCCAAAATTTCCAATGTATGATGAGGAGGTTGAACAGATTGAGAATTTGAGTGGTGAGAATGAGCTGTACATCCTTCCAAATCAAACCTACCCATCCCAATTGAATCCCACAATTCCGGTTTTGAATGTCTATCAAGTGTTCCAAATGATTCACCAGTTGAAGATAAAACGTTTAATGAGTTGTGCGACTATGTAGTGTTTGATTTACCTGATTGTGAAGAGTCCCTTTCGAGTGAAACCATCACCAATCCTTTTGACCTCCACACCTCCACACTAGAACCTGAATTAATTAATATCCATGCTTTTGATGAGGTGTCTGAGAAATTTAATTTTCACTTGATCGAGGATATTGACGCTGGGAATATTTTGGATGATGAACCAGCAGATTTGATTGAATTTCTCTCTCCAATTCATTATCCTAAGTCATTAACTGTTTTTCCCGAACTTCATATGCGTCTTGATTTTGATGAGAATTGCATGGATAAGATAAATTTTGAGGAGAGTATTGAGAAAATTATTGAGGATGAAGCAATTTTACTTGATGAGTCAGATTTTCCAATTCTTTCTATCCCTTTCATTGACTGCGCACACCCTCCTGAATCTTTAACCGATACCCTTCCTTAATCATTTCCCTCCATCCTTGTTCCGACTTTGCAAGAAACCGTTACACTTTCATTTTCAATGATTGGTTTACCAAGTTCGACATACCCATGTTTTCTCACGAATCATGAGGGATTTGACCTCATTTCTCAGTGGGTTGATAGATTAGCACAATCGCTTTTTACACATCGGACATTACAAATTTTGCTAATTTATACACTCCATTTCGACCCTCAAGTTCGTATTCCACTTCTTTTTCCCACTTTCTCTGGTTCTTCTTCGAATCTTCCTTTAATGATACCAAGTGTTAATGAATCACAATCCGATATTTTGAGTTCGATAATTCTAGAAAAACAACTTGATTTATACTCTTTTGAAAATAAGGTAAATGAGCCTTACGACTATCCTACCTTCATAATTTTTGAAAAATCAAGTGTGTTGAATTCTGGCGCGACATTTATTGACATTGAAACTTTCAATCGGACCATCGATGGATGTTTCGAAGATATTTTCGCCGACGAACTCGCATTCCTAAACGACACGGATTTTGTGATTAATCAACCTCTACCTGAAGAAGTCGAACAACCACCATTTCTTTTTCCCTTCCGCCATTCTTCTCCTCCACTGAGACCGTTTACTGCTTTTATCTCCACACGGTCTCGTGTGTTTCTCATTTTTTTTTTCTACACTCCATTCTTTCACCAACCACACTATTATAACGAAAAAATTTTTGATTGGTTGGTGCTAACCTTTGGCCTGTGTAAGGCCTTGTATAGCTTGATACTGTGTTTTTCTCCTCCCTAACTCTGAATTTTAACGCTTCAACAGTGGAAACACTGTTTCACTTAAGTTTGGAGGGGAACCTTTTTGTGTATATATATTTTGTTTTCTTTTTCTATTAATAAAAAAAAGTGAGTGCCCACAATTTTAACCCTCTTGGTGCAGTCTGACAGTGAGGGCACTATCAAGTTTAAGTTTGGGGTGTGCTCGGTAAGCCTTCTTCCTTCGTATTCATATGTATATTTTTGCATTTGCATACTTATTTTAAAACCTATAAAAATTAAATTTTTTTAAAAATTAAAAAAATTGAAAGGTTTAATTTTGGCCATATTTGACTTAAGTTCAACATGACGATTGAATAGTAGGGAAAAACTAGATCCTAAACTTAGTAAATTAAAAACCCTAAAAATAATCTTTTTTAAAGTTTAACCGTGGAAAATATATGCCCCTGTAGATTATTTAGAAATATGCAAATTTTGAGTTCAGTTCTTGGGCTAAGTCAAAACAAGGGAAGAGTGTTGAATTTTTATTTGAAGTGTAAGTCTGAAAAAATAATTCTGAACCTTTAGTCTAAATTCTGAAAATATATACCCTACAACTAGCACATACATGCACTTTGAAACTTGGAATAGTAGAGAATACCTTGAATTGCTCTTGTCTAAAATCCTTAGTATGAGAAGAAAAAAATTAAATAAAAGTATAAGTGTGAATAAAAGAGATATAAAAGAAATTAACACTGGTTTTGTAATTACTTAAGGCTGCGTAAAATTAAAAAAATATATATAGCGAGGGTGCTTTATCACCTAGTGCCTTAGACCAACTGGTTTGGGAGTCACTGCTAAAGCCTTAGGTATTACAAGACGAGGAATTACGCTTTAATGCGCAAACACATTTTGTAATCGGTCGTTAGTACCTCAAGAAGTATTAACGGTCGCATAAAGGATGTGTGAGCAATTTCATCTAAAATTCACCAACTAAAACTACTTTAGACAATAGACAAGAGTATGATAGCTAGAATTGAATTTCCAAGTGTAGGGGTGATACATACACACACGTAGGGGTATATGATTAGGGTTTTGATGAGAGATAGGAATGAAAGATAAGGCTTATATCTTCAGTAGAGATGATAAAATTTCCTAAGTTGAGATGGAATCTTAGAAGGAAAATTCAAAAGATGCAAAAAACTAAATAAATTTACAGAACATATACAATCTTAAGTTAAATGATAAATGAGTGTGAAAATTATGGGTTGATGATTTCTAAGTTAAAGATAATAGAATTTCTTGCTAGAATACCTGACTGAAGAATGAAAGTCAGTTGGTTCACCTAAGATGTATACAGGTGCTCATTGGGTTATGAGTACACCGGACAGGACTCGCCGGGAACATACTAGTTGGGATTATACCAGACGTCAGATAGCAGTTCCCTGGTGACATGTGTACAGGTTAGTTCATCGACCTGAGATCGTCATTTGCCTCGTGTGAGTTCCCACTGTGCTTTGATTACTACCCTACCACGGTTCAAAGGAGTCGTGCAAACAGGTTTTAGTTGGGTACAGTCCCGAGCCATATGGAGGCAGTGAGCGGATCTGTAGGGGTTCGTCTCTCCCGGTATTGGGGGTGAGGTCGCGCTGTGTCTAGGAGAGCCATTACACAAAGCCCTCGACCGAGGCGGGAGATTTACTGGTAGGTATTCCAGTAGTATTTCAGGGTGTTCTGGGCTACACTCCGACACGACTTGTGCCGCTTTTGGGGGTCTGACTTTTACCAACCCCCTAGGCCCGCCATGCGATACTCATAGACAAACGGACCGGACTGTACGGATATTGTCACTGACAGGCTCAGTGGGGTGTCAGGATGAGTTCGCTCATCGACCTCCCTTTTGGTCAATACTTAGTAGCCCGTTACGTACGGCTAATACCTCTGACGTGCTAGTGGTTAAATCCACATCCAAAGTATTGATGAGTCTTTAGAGTCCCCCACAGACTGTTTCTCAAGTTTCGGGCGAAACGTTGTAGAGGCCGTATGATATATGGCAGGGTTCGATCTTATACGTGCGGTATTGCACGGATCATGATCGGACGGATCATACTAGTGGGCTTTGGTTTAAGCCGGATCCTAGTATTAGATTTGTTGGATTACTTTAGTCCTATCGCATTCGCATTCAGTCGGAATGCGGGTGTAGGTATGTATATACAGGTGAGGGGTATCCTTATGATCCGTCACGAGTTTACTTTAGGTGTTGCCGGATCTTTTTGTTGTGGCAAACATTTGGATTAATGTTTGCTTTAGGAAATAATGAGCTAGAAATCATCATGACAATGCATTAATGTGACATGGACTTATACTATCAGTCATGGTCTCTTTTTTAGCAAAAGTGTCACATTAATGGATTGATTTGTGATGATATGAGAGGAAGAGAGAGAGATAGGCTGCCATGGGCATATGGTTAGCTCTCATATTATTTTTTATAACACTCTCTCTCATTCTATGATTACAACAAAAGAAAAGAAAAGAAAAAGAAAGCCTTCTCTTCTTCTTCTTCTTCTTCTTCCTCTAGCTCATCATCTCCTCCAATGGCAAGACCTTCAACCTCCATCCAAATTAATGGATGCAAGAGACAATGTGATCACAACATTCTCTACTTCACCTTGGGCACGTCGGCTAGCACACTTCGCGCCCGAGTTGCTTCGGATGAAGCGGGAGCCCGTAAAAAGACTTCTCGATGTGGTGCCCTTTCCGACGAGGAGATGAAGACCGGAGATGCCGCGAGGTGCTTGGGATGGTGGCCGAAGACCGAAGGACACGGATCGATCGGTATAACCCTCTATCCCTTCTCTTGATAGCTAGTTATAGGTTAATGGTTCGATCTGTGTTTTTAGGATGTGGTAGTGCCGGTTAAAAAGTCAAGAAAAATTTTCGTTTCCACATTTTGTCCTCGGATAGACGGCCGGGGCGCTATCGTAGTCCTACATGGTATCAGAGCCACGCCATTAACCTAGTCTAGCTTGCTCTAACGTGTTTACAAGTTTGATCGATCGGATTTTCCAAAAACCGCGTTTTCAAGTCACAGTTTCTGTCGAATTTTTTCAGTGGTCAAAAAATTATTTTGTACATTGTAAAAATACGTTCAGGGTTTTTTATGCATTCTGTGAAAATTTGGTCGGCTGAAGTTACTGTAGCACGGCGGATCCGCGGCCAAAACCACGTTTTGGCCGCGGATCCGCCGCCGAATTGTGGCCATACTGCACCAAATTTCTACAGTGGGTTTCTCACATGGAAATAGGGTCTGGTATATTCTTTTTGGGCCCAGATTTATTTTGAGTGCTACAGTTGTGCTTGGGGCCCACTTCGGGAAATTTAGTCGATCAAAAATCTTAAACATGTTAGTTCACAGTATTTACATTATATCTGCGACCGTAAATGTCATTTGATCGGTAAATCCTGTCTAACTGCTATAGCCCTTTTAGACGGATTTGCGAACGTGACATTCACGTTGATGTTCTGTATTGTGCTGTGATGTTGCGGATTTGTCGTGCGGATAGCCTGGTTGCAATGTTAGTACATTTTGGTTTATTATGTACATTTGATATTGCGGGGCGAGCGTCCGACATGTGGACTGCCGTCACTTCCTGTTTGTATATTATTCTTTTGGGGCACGACCGGGCTGAGGTCGATGTACCCGTTGTATATTTTACTTTCTGTACTAGGATTACCCCGCGGAAGGGTGCACGGGTAGCCGGGTTCTAGAGGGCAATGGGCCCGCATCTCATGGCATTGAGACGGAGGGGGCTTCACTCTAGAATTGGCGGGCTGTTCGCCGCACTCTTAGGGGGTACAGGTTGACCCAAGGAGGGATACTCAAGTTACCGGATTCCGTGAAGTGCTGGGTGGTCCATTCATGTTGCTGAAGGGGGCTGCCTCGCTTCAGGTTTTGGCAGGTAACTTGCCGCGCCCGTAGGGGTCTAGGATTTCATTGCACAGGCTATCCACACGACCAGGGGAACATCGGGTTTCAGCAGCGGCTCTGTGAAACCCGGGGCTTCCAGATTATCTATATTATTCTGTGATGCTTATTACATTTCTGTGATGTTGCATTTTATCACGCCTTGAGCGAATATTATATATTGATATATATACTAGTAGATGTTGTATATGTTTTACACCCGCGCTAGTCCAGTCCCCGCTCTGTCGTTAGTTAAGTAACCTAACGGGTGATGACGGGACCCAGTGGCGAATGCGGATGGCATATACGTACATCTTTTTTTCGTTCTTTTTTAGTGTGATCAATTGATGGGACTGCATTGATTCGGATCAATGCAAGCTAAACAAACCTATTCTGATGTTGTTGGAACAATTTTTCAAAAAGCTGTTATTGCAAGGACGTTCTCTTTTGTTTTGCACAGTGGTATTCGGTTATGAATATCCAGCACCTCAGTCGACGAGGCAAGGGCCGAGATTCCGTCACCGGGAGTGACCCCTTAGACAGAAGTTTGCGCCAGGGTAATAACTTCACTATAGCCGATTACTTTTTGCTTTGCATCATGGTATTCAGTTAGAATATCCTGCACCTCATTCTAAGGGGAAAGAGCCGAGATCCCTTCACCGGGAGTGACCTCTTTAGCAAAGGTTTTCGCCGCTATATTTTTATAAAAAAGCTATGCAGTTCCTTCAACGATATCAAGTTCATTAGGTTAAAAGTTTTTCGCCAAAAACTAGACGTAGCCCTCCGTCATTTCTTATAAGTATTACTTAGTATTCGTACTGCGTTTGTTGACTGTGTCAAGGCGTAGTGTACGGTAGCTAAGTAGTGTTCGTTTGTGGCATATTAATGGGATTGGTTAGGACAGTCGTGCGGCCTTGTTGACTGTGTCAAGGGCTCGTACGGGTGGGTTTAATGCAATCCAGGATAATGACGGGTTGAACTTGACTAGGACTCTTTGATTTGTTGACTGTGTCAAGGTCACTTGGGTCCTAGGGGTAAAAATCGCATCGGGAGTTTCTAAAGAAACTGAAACTTGCCAGGCATGGGCATACCTTCTGGAGTGTGATAACGTGAGTGGATTCCGTCACGTTATCATTCGATGATAGTTGGATCCCGATTTCTACTGATGAGTTGGTTTGCTCCTCGGGTGATCCCGACTAATTCTTCTTTCAGGTTTGGAGGAGAATTTGACGATACAGTGGGAGGTTTCCTGATTAGATAAATTGATAACCATTCTGATCTAGGTTAGAGTGCACGCTGAGTGTTTCTTTTCTCTCTCTCTTTGGCAGCGACCATGACCCGACCCGTGACTATGACTCAGTGACCAAGTTGACCGAACCTTCTTATAAGACTGGCCTTTTGGTTTGTCAGAGTTACATACCTCATTGCCACTCCTGCTTTTACCCTTTTCTCCAGGACACCCCGTATTACTACGAACGTCCACTTCCATTAGATAAAACCATCGTATGGTTATATACGAACTCGAAAGAATTTATTCGAGGATGGTTTCCGGTTCTGGAGAAAACGAATAGGACTATTCAGTTGTCTTTTCCTTTTACCTTCTCTAAGGTTGCGAGTGCTCCTTGGATTAGGACAGTACACCTATTACGCTTATTGGATAGTCTTCTTCCAAACCATAGGCAGGTGCCGACCGGTAGGGAATGAAGAAAACCATTTAGCCTAAAGGTGTACAGAAGGTATTAAGTAAAGACATATCAAGGGATTAGTAAGAGGACAAAGTAAATTGCGACTGCTATTCACGACCAAACCAAGTATTTCTTCGCCAATCCTAAATCACCCTTGTATTTCTCCAGGACACTCCGTATCACTACGAAGATACACAGTTTATTGGATACTCCATTGTATGGTTATATACGAACTCGAAAGGAACTTGTTCAAGTTCGGGGATGGATTCTGGTTCAGGAGAAATAGGAATATGGTTTTTTAAGTTGTCTTTTATCTTTACCTTCTCTCAGGTTGCGAGTGCTCCTAGGATTGGGACAGTACACCCATTATGCTTATTGGATAGTCTTCTTCCAAACCATAGGCTGGTGCCGAACGGTAGGGAAGGAAGAAAACCATTTAGCCTAAAAGGGTGTACAGAAGGTAACGACCAAAGGCATATAAAGGGATTTGGAGAGGTGGCAAAGAAATATACGGTTGAAGTTGTGAATCTGGATAATGGAAGAAGCATTACTGGGAATACCCGCATACCCCTTCGAAACATTTACATGTTTCAGTTTCACTATGTACTGTTAATAGAAGACTGATTTCCCAATTAGACACTTGCTCCAGGGTATATATTTACCAGGTATGATTCTCACATCTGTATGGTTTTACAGATGATGAGTGCGAGTAAGTCATTGGGAATTAGGTGATCATCCTCATTATATCGGAATTCGTTGTAATTGGTGATATTTGAGGAAATCGCCTGGGTTGTTTGCCGGACGGCAAATATTTGGTTTTGAATATCCGTTGTTATGCACCAATTTCAAATTTATATATCTGTACGTCTATTTTTATAGAGTGAGATATACCTTCTTGAAATTATGTCCGTGACATTTACCTATATCAGTGGATGGTTAGGTAAGGAGCATTAAACAGCGGTGTAATTCTTCTTAACCATAAATACAATTTTCAACCTACGATACACGGGGAATGAGTTATTCGACTCAGGGGACATATACAGAGTATTGTATATCGTCCAGTGTCCATAAGGACAGAGGGGTTGGTACTCGTACTATATTCTGTTTACTTGTAACTTCTCTAGTTATTAGACATGTATTTCGTAGAAATGCAAGGTCTAAGTTTTAAGAAGTTATAGGTATAAGAGTAAAGTAGAGAACCAGATGTTGCATGTATCGGGATTCTTCAAGGTGATCAAAGATGTAGATACTTGTGTATAGTATTCAGTTGATAGTAATGGTTTTGAGAAACTTGTTTCTCTTTCAGGTTACTCATATCTAGATGCATTCCTAAGTTGAGTAATGCTGATTGGCCTCTCTCCATTTAGTTGACATGCAGCTGCATGATTTGAATCTGGTTCCAACTAAAGCTGTGCCTCTGTTTCTATATTGGATATAGAATAGTTCATATCTTAACGATGTTATGGTACGGGGAGTTGTCCGGCTTATGCTTAAAACCAGACCCTGGATAACTCAAGGCACGTTTCTGTAATGGCTGTTTGTGGGTTGACCCGGGCTATGACGAGGGTTGACTTTCTACCATCTGGAAGATCAATAGTGATATTGTTCTTGACTCGCCACAGTTTTAATAAAAATGGATTTTTTCAGAAAACAGTAGTGGGAGTATGGTAGAACTGGAAGCGATTCCAGAACCGCAAACGATTACTGAAAATTTGATAAGAACCTAAAGATTCAATCTGGTTTGACACTCCATTGGCCACTCCGCAGATATGGTGGGTAACCTCAGGCACCCGAGAGCTACTCTGGTAGCCTCAAGGAAGGTGACAGGGAGGTTCTTGTTTACCCAGACTTGCCATTACTGTTATTCCAGACCGTGAGACCCGGTAGGAGGATGAATATAGCGTCGTTCTGAACTGGCTTTAGAAGTGTACGTGTATATGACTCTGCCAGAGGGTTGTCGTAGTCAGTGGGAGCAGCGGAAGCATAGTGGACAAGTGGCTTATGTCTATTTATAGACTAAAGCAGATATAGCGGAGATAGATCATCTATTTCTGATGTGACAGTCATAGGTTTGACTTCATCAGTATAGGGTATGGATCTGTTAAGAAGGTAGTAGGGTGTGATGTCCTGGTGTTTGGATGACATATACAGAGTAGGAAGTGAAATTCCTATACTACGATCGGTTATACTTTGGTTGTCACACAGTGGTTTCTCCACAAAGGACATGGATTTCATATCAGACATTCTGGTTACTAGATCTATGGTTTTAGGTCTAGATTTGGGTAGTTTCCCAATCTAGGTACTTAGACCGCATTCTAATGGTATTTTAGAATGGACGACTCCTGGCACGGTAGTGTACCTGCAGGTGATGGAGTCACCCTCTCTAAAGGTGTCTTATAGAATAATGAGGAGAGGGATGTGCATGGTTGGCAGATTACTTGCTTAGGCAATTGAGTCAATCATGAGATGTCAAGTACCACACCAGATGTTGTTCTTGCTCGAGATGCAATAAGTTGATATTAATCCAATCCTGGAGAAACATTCGGAAGCAGTTTTAGAACATAAAGTAAGTGTTCTAGGGATTTGATAACGGCAGCCTCATTCAGGAGACGGTTATCATTCCAGGCTTCCAAGGTGACCTGGATGACAGAGTGACTGTCAGAGTTGTAGTTTTTTCTCTGACAAGGGGTGGCAGTTTGGACAGGAGGTCCAAGCGGATACTGAGAGAGGCATGGCGTAGGATACTGATTGGTTTCAGTTGACGATACAGTCTAGGAAGTTTGGATTTGGAGTTCATTTATGAGCTAGATCCCATCAGATATCAAGACACATTCTAAGACAGGTATTGCTCATTTCCGGAGATGGGTTTCTCCGCGAACTTGAGATAGAAAGAGACATAGAAAGAAACATCAAAGCGGATCCACTCATTGAGGCTATTCCTCGAACGCAATAGTTTCGCAAACGAGCTTTGTGAAACTGATTAGTAGAGGAGTTGGGTGTTCGATATCACACGGGCTGTGAGTATGCGACATCGCAATAATTAGCCTTGAGTGCAAGTGCGAGATTGTTGGATATAGTGCCCTCAGAGTCAATTATTGGATCACGGGCACGTGATTGCAATGATTGAGGGAGGACCTATGCCGGTAGGACAGTTTTACTCAAAGATGGTAGTATGCTATCTGGTTTATCTTTTTCATCGTGTACTGCTTCAGGTGACCTTACAGGTCACTATTGCACGTTGATAGAGCCCTTAGGATTCTTGCTTGACGGCCAGCAGTATGATGGCGATCATATACGTGGGAGCTGGGGTCTATAAGCACATCCTTAAAAGGTCCCTAGTCGCGGGAGTTTTCGAGACAGGGCATCGATACTCCAGAGTAGACTAGTGTATACAGTCGAGACCCCGACGAGGGGCGGGGGCCGGTCTCACAAGCCACTGGTGTCAGTTGGTTCACCTAAGATGTATACAGGTGCTCATTGGGTTATGAGTACACCGGAAAGGACTCGCCGGGAACATGCTAGTTGGGATTATACCTGACGTCAGATAGCAGTTCCCTGGTGACATGTGTACAGGTTAGTTCATCGACCTAAGATCGTCATTTGTCTCGTGTGAGTCCCCATTGTGCTTTGATTACTACCCTACCACGGCTCAAAGGAGTCGTACAAACAGGTTTTAGTTGGGTATAGTCCCGAGCCACATGGAGGCAGTGAGCGGATCTGCAGGGGTTTGTCTCTCCCGGTATTGGGGGTGAGGTCACGCTGTGTCTAGGAGAGCCATTACACAAAGCCCTCAGCCGAGGCGGGAGATTTACTGGTAGGTATTCCAGTAGTATCTCAGGGTGTTCTGGGCTACACTCCGACACGACTTGTACCGCTTTTGGGGGTCTGACTTTTACCAACCCCCTAGGCCCGCCATGCGATACTCATAGACGAACGGACCGGACTGTACGGATATTGTCACTGACAGGCTCAGTGGGGTGTCAGGATGAGTTCGCTCATCAACCTCCCTTTTGGTCAATACTTGGTAGCCCGTTACGTACGGCTAATACCTCTGACGTGCTAGTGGTTAAATCCACAGCCAAAGTATTGACGAGTCTTTAGAGTCCCCCACAGACAGTTTCTCATGTTTCGGGCAAAACGTTGTAGAGGTCGTATGATATATGGCAGGGTTCGATCTTATACGTGCGGTATTACACGGATCATGATTGGACGGATCATACTAGTGGGCTTTGGTTTAAGCCGGATCCTAGTATTAGATTTGTTGGATTACTTTAGTCTCATCGCATTCGCATTCAGTCGGAATGCGGGTGTAGGTATGTATATACAGGTGAGGGGTATCCTTGTGATCCGTCACGAGTTTACTTTAGGTGTTGCTGGATCTTTTTGTTGTGGCAAACATTTGGATTAATGTTTGCTTTAGGAAATAATGAGCTAGAAATCATCATGACAATGCATTAATGTGACATGGACTTATACTATGAGTCATGGTCTCTTTTTTAGCAAAAGTGTCACATTAATGGATTGATTTGTGATGATATGAGAGGAAGAGAGAGAGAGGGGCTGCCATGGGCATATGGTTAGCTCTCATATTATTTTTGATAACACACTCTCTCATTCTATGATTACAACAAAAGAAAAGAAAAGAAAAAGAAAGCCTTCTCTTCTTCTTCTTCTTCCTCTAGCTCATCATTTCCTCCAATGACAACACCTTCAACCTCCATCCAAATTAATGGATGCAAGAGACAAAGTGATCACAACATTATCTACTTCACCTCGGGCACGTCGGCTAGCACACTTCGCGCCCGAGTTGCTTCAGATGAAGCGGGAGCCCGTAAAAAGACTTCTCGATGTGGTGCCCTTTCCGACGAGGAGATGAAGACCGGAGATGCCGCGAGGAGCTTGGGATGGTGGCCGAAGACCGAAGGACACGGATCGATCGGTATAGCCCTATATCCCTTCTCTTGATAGCTAGTTATAGGTTAATGGTTCGATCCCGGATTTTAGGATGCGGTTGTGCCGGTTTAAAAGTCAAGAAAATTTTTCGTTTCCGCATTTTGGCATCGGATAGACGGCCGGGGCGCTACCGTAGTCCTACAAGTCAACAGGCCAAATTGATCGGATTTTGTGGGTAGTATCCGCTTAAAACCCTCAGGAGACAACACTCCTCCTACTAGGGACACCTAGATGTTTAACGGCTTGTTGCACGAGCTCAGTGCAATCGCGATTCCCTGCGAAAGTGAGGTTAGGATTTTTCGAGAATAAAATTGGTTTTGCTCGGGAGAAGCAAAAGATAAGTTTGGGGGTATTTGTTCATATCAGAATATTGCATTATTTTATCGCCCATTCTTAATCATATTACAAATAAATAGGTGCTTTTGATCCATGTCTGCTAAATAGTTGCAGGTTACAGGTTCTCAGAACAATACAGTAAAATTCATGAAAAGACGTTACAAAAGTAAGACTACGACCAACAAAAGATGAATCTGTATGATGCCGCATAACAGTTCAAGGAACAAATGAAGATCAGTAAACAGTTCAATGCACAAGACAGCACAAGGGCAGCACAAGATTCAAGACTTCAACGTGAAGCTCACGGTAAAAAGTCCATAACATTCTGTTGGAGATAGTGCCCTCAGAGTCAATTATTGGATCACAGGCACGTGATTGCAATGATTGAGGGAGGACCTATCCCGGTAGGACAGTCTTACTCGAGATGATAGTATGCTATCTGGTTTACCTTTATCATCGTGTACTGCTTTAGGTGACCTGGCATGTCGCTATTACACGTTGATAGAGCCCCTAGGATTCTTGCTTGACTGCCGGTAGTATGATGGCGATCATATACGTGGGAGCTGGTAGTCTATAAGCACATCCTTAAAAGGTCCCTAGTCGTAGGAGTTTCGAGACAGGGCATCGATTCTCCAGAGTAGACTAGTGTATACAGTCGAGACCCCGACGAGGGGCGGTGGCCGGTCTCACAAGCCACTGGTGTCAGTTGGTTCACCTAAGATGTATACAGGTGCTCATTGGGTTATGAGTACACCGGACAGACTCGCCGGGAACCTGCTAGTTGGTCTTATACCAGACGTCAGATAGCAGTTCCCTGGTGACATGTGTACAGGTTAGTTCATCGACCTGAGGATCGTCATTTGTCTCGTGTGAGTTCCCACTGTGCTTTGATTACTACCCTACCACGGCTCAAAGGAGTCGTGCAAACAGGTTTTAGTTGGGTACAGTCCCGAGCCACATGGAGGCAGTGAGCGGATCTTCAGGGGTTCGTCTCTCCCGGTATTGGGGGTGAGGTCGCGCTGTGTCTAGGAGAGCCATTACGCAAAGCCCTCGGCCGAGGCAGGAGATTTACTGGTAGGTATTCCAGTAGTATCTCAGGGCGTTCTGGGCTACACTCCGACACGACTTGTACCGCTTTTGGGGGTCTGACTTTTACCAACCCCCTAGGCCCGCCATGTGATGCTCATAGACGAACGGACCGGACTATACGGATATTGTCACTGACAGGCTCAGTAGGGTGTCAGGATGAGTTCGCTCATCGACGTCCCTTTTGGTCAATAGCTGGTGGCCCGTCACGTATTGGCTAATACCTCTGACGTGCTAGTGGTTAAATCCACAGCCATAGTATTGACGAGTCTTTAGAGTCCACCACACTTACAGTTACTCAAGCTTTCGGGCGAAACGCTGTAGAGGCCGTATGGAGATATGGCAGGGTCCGATCAGATACGTGCGGTATTGCACGGATCAGGATCGGACGGTTTGTACTTGTGGCCGTATAGTTATATGGCAGGGTTCGATCTGATACGTGCGGTATTGCACGGATCAGGATCGGACGGATTTTACTAGCCGACTTTGGTTTAAGCCGGTCCTAGTTTAGTACAGTGTAGATTTTGTCTCATTGCATTTGTATCCGGTCGGAATACAGATGCGGGTGTGTATGCACAGTATCGGGGTTTTCCTGTAATTTATTACGGGACCAGTTTTCTGGAGTTGCCAGTTTGCATTCCGTTCCGGCCGGTTTTCCTTTGTTCTTTCCCGGCCGGACTTTTCTGATGGAGGGGGTTATTTGCAGTTTTGCAAATAACACTTTGTGTAGGACTTATTTGCATAAGGTTTGATATGATAAGCATCTTTGCTTTTCATGCATTTATGGTGATAAGAATGGATTTGATTTGGATTTGAGTTTTGGTTATGATTATGTTTTAGGATGTGGTCACCACTTGCTTTACACTACACTCACCTCCCTTCATGCTTCATATACATTCTTTCCTCCACCATTTATTTGATGAGGGATGATAAGTTTTTCATGAGAGAAAAAAGAAAGAGAGAAGAAGAAGAAGAGAGCTTCATCTTGAGAGTTTCATTCATGATCTCATTTTCTTGCTAGAAAAATGCAAGCACCATTTTTCTATTCTTGATTCCTCCATCACCATGGCAACAAACCCCAAAAGAGACATACCCTCTACACTACACATTCTACAGCATATCTTGAGCATGTCGAGTTGCCGGCTTCATGCCCGAGTTGCCTCGGTATTGAGGCGGGAGCCCGTAAAAGACGCAGGCGATGTGGTGCCCTTTCCGGCGAGGAGGCGATGATATGGAGACTACACTTTCCGCGGGAGATCGGGACGATGACGAGAAGACCGGAGGACTCGGATCACTCGGTATACTTCTCACCCTATCTCTTGATTGCTAGCATTAGGTTAATGGTTAACGATCCGGGTTATCATTGTCCGCGGTAGCGCCGGTTTCCGAGCAAGGAAAAATTTTGATTCCGCATTTTGGCCTCGAGTACGAGGCCGGGGCGCTGCCGTGGCGCAATATGGTATCAGAGCCACGCCATTAACCTTACCTAGCTTCGTTTGATGTGTTTGTGTTTCCGATCGACCAAAATTTCCAAAAACCGTATTTTTCTAGAACAATCAGTTTCTGTCGAAATTTTTTGGAGTCTAAAAATTTTTCAGGTGGTCTCAGAATGATGTGCAGGGAGTTCTAAGAACACTGAAAAAATTTGGTGACACGATTCCTCCGTACGACCGCGGAAGGGCGGCCAAAACCCCCTTATGGCCGCGCTTCCGCCGCAGGAGTGTGGGTTCGTGTGATTATTTTTTTGCAGTGGGCTTATGGGCTGTAATTAGGGGTTTTGGAATATTAAAATTGGGCCCAGGTTTTCTGTGAGTGCTACAGTTTTGATTGGGGGGCCCACTTGTTAATTTTTGGTCAATCAGAAAATTTTAAACACATTTTTCACAGTATTTACATTATATCTGCGACCGTGAATATCACTTGATCGGTAAATCCTGTCTAACTGCTATAGCCCGGTTAGACGGATTTGCGAACGTGATTTTCACGTTGATGTTCTATGTTTATGCTGTGTTGTTGCGGATCGGTCGTGGGGGATAGCCTGGATGCAATGCTAGTACTGTTGTGGTTGTATTATGTACATTTGTTATTGCGGGGCGAGCGTCCGACATGTGGACTGCCGTCACTGCCTGATTGTATTATTCTTTTGGGGCACGACCTGGTTGCGGTCGATGTACCCGGTATATGTATATTTTACTTTCTGTACTAGGATTACCCCGCGGAGGGGTGCACGGATAGCCGGGTTCTAGAGGGCAACGAGCCCGCATCTCATGGCATTGAGACAGAGGGGGCTTCACTCTAGGATTGGCGGGCTATTCGCCGCACTCGTAGGGGGTACAGGTTGACCCAGGAGGGGTGCCCAAGTTACCGGATTCCATGAAGTGCTGGGTGGTCCATTCATGGTGCTGGAGGGGGCTGCCTCGCTTCAGGTTTTGGCGGGTGACTTGCCGCGCCCGTAGGGGTCTAGGATTTCATTGCACAGGCTATCCACACGACCAGGGGAACGTCGGGTTTCAGCAGCGGCTCTGTGAAACCCGGGGCTTCCAGATATCTGTATTGTTCTGTGATGCTGTACATTTCTGTGATGTTGCATTTTATCACGCCTTGAGCGAAATATAATATATTGGTATATATATTAGTAGATGTTGTATATGTTTTACATCCGCGCTAGTCCAGTCCCCGCTCTGCCGTTAGTTAGCTAACCTAACATGTGATGACGGGACCCAGTGGCGAATGCGGATGGCATATACGTACGTCAGTATATTTTCGTTCTTTGTGGTGTGATTAATAAATGGGACTGCGTTGATTCGGATCAATGCAAGATAAACAAACCTATTCTGATGTTGTTGGAACACTTTTCAAAAAAAGCTGTTATTGCAAGGACGTCCACTTTTGTTTTGCATCGTGGTATTCATTTGGAATATCCTGCTCCTCAGTCGACGAGGCAAGGGCCGAGATCCCTTCACTGGGAGTGACCCCTTGGACAGAAGTTTGCGTCAGGGCATTATCTTCACTATAGCCGATTACTTTTGCTTTGCATCGTGGTATTCAGTTGGAATATCCTGCACCTCATTCTACGGGGAAAGAGCCGAGATCCCTTCACCGGGAGTGACCTCTTTAGTAAAGGTTTTCGTCACTATATTTTCTAAAAGGTTATCCAGTTCCTTCAACGATATTAAGTTCATTACGTTAAAGGTTTTCGCCAGAAACCATCCGTAGCCCTCCGTCATTTCAGATTAGTATTGCTTAGTATTCGTGCTACGTATGTCGTGCATTGCCGAGGCGTAGTGTTCGGTAGCTGTGTAATACTTTTCTGTCGCATGGATAAGTGGATTGGTTAGGACAGTCGTACGGTTATGTTGGCATTGTCAAGGACTCGTACGGGTGGGTTTAATGCAATCAAGATAATGACGGGCTGAACTTGACTAGGACTCTTTGATATGTTGGCATTGTCAAGGTCACTTGGGTCCTAGGGGTAAAAACACACATCGGGAGTTTCAAAAGAACTGAAACTTGCCAGGCATGCGCATACCTTCTGGAGTGTGGTGACGTGAGTGGATTCCGTCACGTTATCATGCAAAGAGAGTTGGATCCCGATTCCCACTGATGAGTTGGTTTACTCCTCGGGTGATCCCGACTAATTCTTCTTTCAGGTTTGGAGGAGAATTTGAGGTACAGTGGGAGGCTTCCAGGTTGGATAAAGTGATAACCATTCTGATCTAGGTTAGAGTGCACGCTGAGTGTTTCTTTTCTCTCTCTCTTTGGCAGCGACCATTGACCCGACCCTGGACTATGACTCAGTGACCAAGTTGACCGAACCTTCTTAACACAGGCTTTTGGATTGTCAGAGTTGCAGACCTCATTGCCACTCCTACTTTTACCCTTTTCTCCAGGACACCCCGTATTACTACGAACGTCCACTTCCATTGGACAAAACCATCGTATGGTTATATACGAACTCGAAGGACTTCGAGGATGGTTTCCGGTTCTGGAGAAAACGAATAGGACTATTCAATTGTCTTTTCTTTTCACCTTCTCTCAGGTTGCGAGTACTCCTTGGTTTAGGAGATAGTACACCTATTACGCAAATTGGATAGTCTTCTTCCAAACCTTAGGCTGGTGCCGAACGGTGGGGAATGAAGAAAACCAATTAGCATAACGATGGTGTGCAGAAGGTATTAAGTTAAGACAAAGCAAGGGATTAGTAGGAGGGCAAAGTAAATTGCGACTGATATTCACGACCAAACCAAGTATTTCTTCGCCAATCCTAAATCACCTTTGTATTTCTCTAGGACACTCCGTATCACTACGAAGATCCACAGTTTATTGGATACTCCATCGTATGGTTATATACGAACTCGAAAGGAACTTGTTCCAGTTCGGGGATGGATTCTGGTTCAGGAGAAATAGGAATAAAGAACATTCGGGTGTCTTTTATCTTCACCTTCTCTCGCGTTGCGAGTGCTCCTGGGATTAGGACAGTATACCTTTTATGCTTATTGGATAGTCTTCTTCCAAACCATAGGCTGGTGCCGAACGGTAGGGAAGGAAGAAAACCAATTGGCCTAAAGGGTTGTGCAGAAGGTAATGACTAAAGACATATAAAGGGATTTGGAGAGGTGGCAAAGACTTATACGGTTATAATTGTGAATCTGGATAATGGAAGAGGCATTACTAGGAATACCAGGATACCCCGACGAAACATTTCAATGTTTCATTTTCACTGTGTACTGTTAATGGAAACTGATTTCCCAGTTAGACACTTGCTCCAGGGTATGTATTTACCAGGTATGATTCTCACATCTGTATGGTTTTACAGATGCTGAGTGGGAGTAAGTTATTGGGAATTGGGTGATCATCCTCATTATATCGGGATTCGTTGTAATCGGTGATATTTAAGGAAGTCACCTGGGTTGTTTGCCGGTCGGCAATTATTTGGTTTTGAATATCCGCGGTTATGCACCAATTTCAAATTGATATATCTGTACGTCTATTTTCATAGAGTGAGATATACCTTTTGATATTATGTCGATGACATTTACCTATATCAGTGGATGGTTAGGTAAGGAGCATTAAACAGCGGTGTAATTCTTCTTAACCATAAGTACAGTTTTCAACCTACGACGCACAGTGAAAGAGTTGTTAGACTCAGCGGACTTATACAGAGTATTGTATGTTGTCCAGTGTCCATTAGGACAGAGGGGTTGGTCCTCATACTATATTCTGTTTACTTTTAACTTCTCTGGTTCTTAGACATGTGTTTCGTGGAAACACAGGGTCTAAGTTTTGAGGATTTATAGGTATTTGAATAGAGTAGAGAACCAGGTATAGCAAGTATCGGGATTCTTCAAAGTGATCGAAGATGTAGATATTTGTGTATGGTATTCAGTTGATAGTAATGATAAAGAGAACTAGCTTCTCTTTCAGGTTACTCATAATTGGAAGCATTCCTAAGTTGAGTAACGCTGATCGTCCTCCTTCCATTTAGTTGACATGCACTGGAGACAGCTGCATGATTTGAATCTGGTTCAAATAAATCAGTGCCTCTGGTTCTATATTGGATATAGAACAGTTCATATCTTAACGATGTTAAGGTACGGGGAGTTGTCCGGCTTATGATTAAAACCAGACACTGGACAACTCAAGGCACGTTTCTGTAATGGCTGTTTGTGGGTTGACCCAGGCTATGACGAGGGTTGATTTTCTACCATCTGGATGAACAATAGCATTATTGTTCTAGACTCGCCACAGTTTTTATTAAAAATGGATTTTTTCAGAAAAAGTAGTGGGAGTATGGTAGAACTGGAAGTGATTCCAGAACCACAAACGATTACTGAAGATTTGATAAGGAACCTAAAGATTCAATTTGGATTGACATTCCATTGGCCACTCCGCAGATAAGGTGGGTAACTTCAGGCACCCGAGAGGTACTACGGTAGCCTCAAGGACGGTGACAGGGAAGTTCTTGTTTACCCACAATTGCCATTGCTGTTGTTCCAGGCTGCGAGACCCGGCAGGAGGATGAGTATAGCATCGTTCTAAACTAGCTTTGGAAGTGCACGTCTATATGACTCTGCCAGAGGGTTGTCGTAGTCAGTGGGAGCAGCGAAAGCATTGGTGGACATCAGGCTTATGTCTATTTATAGACTAAAGCAGATGTAGCGGAGATAGATCATCTATTTCTGATGTGACAGTCATAGGTTTGACGTCATCAGAATAGGGGTGGATCTGTTGAGAAGGTAGTAGGAAGTGATATTCCTATACTACGATCAGTTATACTTTGGTCGTCACACAGTGTTTTCTCCACATAGGACTTGGATATTATATCAGACATACTGGTTACTAGATCTATGTTTTTAGATCTAGATTTGGGTGGTTTCCCAATCAGGGTACCTTGACAGCATTCTAAGAGTATTTAGAATGGACGACTCCTGGCATGGTAGTATACCTGCAGGTGATGGAGTCACCCTCTCTAAAGGTGTCTTACAGACTAAAGGGGAGAGGGATGTGCATGATTGGCAGATCACTTGCTCAGGCAATTGAGTCAATCATGAGATGTCAAGTACCACACCAGATGTTGTTCTTGCACTAGATGCAATAAGTTGACATTGATCCAATCCTGGAGAAACAGTCGGAAGCAGTTTTAGAACATAAGTGGATGTTCTAGGGATATGATAACGATAGCCTCATTTGGGAGACAGTTATCATTCCAGGCTTCCAAGGTGACATGGACGACAAGGAGGTTGTCAGAGTTATAGTTTTCCTTCTGACGAGGGGCAGTATTTTGGACAGGTAGTCCAAGGCAATACCGAGGGTGGCATGGCGCAGGATACTGATTAAGTTCAGTTGACGATACAGTCTAAGAAGTTTGGATTTGGAGTTCATTTATGAGCTAGGTCCCATCAGACATCTAGACATTCTAAGACAGGTATTGCTCATTTCGGGAGATGGCTTTCTCCGCGAACTTGAGATATAAAGAGACATAGAAAGAAGCATCACAGCGGATCCACTCACTGAGGCTATTCCTCGAACGCAATAATTTCGCAAACGAGCTTTGTGAGACTGACTAGTAGAGGAGTTGGGTGTTCGGTATCACACGGGCTGTGAGTATGCGGCATCGCAATAATTAGCCTTGAGTGCAAGTGGGAGATTGTTGGAGATAGTGCCCTCAGAGTCAATTATTGGATCACAGGCACGTGATTGCAATGATTGAGGGAGGACCTATCCCGGTAGTACAGTCTTACTCGAGATGATAGTATGCTATCTGGTTTACCTTTATCATCGTGTACTGCTTTAGGTGACCTGGCATGTCGCTATTACACGTTGATAGAGCCCCTAGGATTCTTGCTTGACTGCCGGCAGTATGATGGCGATCATATACGTGGGAGCTGGTAGTCTATAAGCACATCCTTAAAAGGTCCCTAGTCGTAGAAGTTTCGAGACAGGGCATCGATTCTCCAGAGTAGACTAGTGTATACAGTCGAGACCCCGACGAAGGGCGGTGGCCGGTCTCACAAGCCACTGGTGTCAGTTGGTTCACCTAAGATGTATACAGGTGCTCATTGGGTTATGAGTACACCGGACAGGACTCGCCGGGAACCTGCTAGTTGGTCTTATACCAGACGTCAGATAGCAGTTCCCTGGTGACATGTGTACAGGTTAGTTCATCGACCTGAGGATCGTCATTTGTCTCGTATGAGTTCCCACTGTGCTTTGATTACTACCCTACCACGGCTCAAAGGAGTCGTGCAAACAGGTTTTAGTTGGGTACAGTCCCGAGCCACATGGAGGCAGTGAGCGGATCTTCAGGGGTTCGTCTCTCCCGGTATTGGGGGTGAGGTCGCGCTGTGTCTAGGAGAGCCATTACGCAAAGCCCTCGGCCGAGGCAGGAGATTTACTGGTAGGTATTCCAGTAGTATCTCAGGGCGTTCTGGGCTACACTCCGACATGACTTGTACCGCTTTTGGGGGTCTGACTTTTACCAACCCCCTAGGCCCGCCATGCGATGCTCATAGACAAACGGACCGGACTGTACGGATATTGTCACTGACAGGCTCAGTAGGGTGTCAGGATGAGTTCGCTCATCGACGTCCCTTTTGGTCAATAGCTGGTGGCCCGTCACGTATTGGCTAATACCTCTGACGTGCTAGTGGTTAAATCCACAGCCATAGTATTGACGAGTCTTTAGAGTCCACCACACTTACAGTTACTCAAGCTTTCGGGCGAAACGCTGTAGAGGCCGTATGGAGATATGGCAGGGTCCGATCAGATACGTGCGGTATTGCACGGATCAGGATCGGACGGTTTGTACTTGTGGCCGTATAGTTATATGGCAGGGTTCGATCTGATACGTGCGGTATTGCACGGATCAGGATCGGACGGATTTTACTAGCCGGCTTTGGTTTAAGCCGGTCCTAGTTTAGTACAGTGTAGATTTTGTCTCATTGCATTTGTATCCGGTCGGAATACAGATGCGGGTGTGTATGCACAGTATCGGGGTTTTCCTGTAATTTATTACGGGACCAGTTTTCTGGAGTTGCCAGTTTGCATTCCGTTCCGGCCGGTTTTCCTTTGTTCTTTCCCGGCCGGACTTTTCTGATGGAGGGGGTTATTTGCAGTTTTGCAAATAACACTTTGTGTAGGACTTATTTGCATAAGGTTTGATATGATAAGCATCTTTGCTTTTCATGCATTTATGGTGATAAGAATGGATTTGATTTGGATTTGAGTTTTGGTTATGATTATGTTTTAGGATGTGGTCACCACTTGCTTTACACTACACTCACCTCCCTTCATGCTTCATATACATTCTTTCCTCCACCATTTATTTGATGAGGGATGATAAGTTTTTCATGAGAGAAAAAAGAAAGAGAGAAGAAGAAGAAGAGAGCTTCATCTTGAGAGTTTCATTCATGATCTCATTTTCTTGCTAGAAAAATGCAAGCACCATTTTTCTATTCTTGATTCCTCCATCACCATGGCAACAAACCCCAAAAGAGACATACCCTCTACACTACACATTCTACAGCATATCTTGAGCATGTCGAGTTGCCGGCTTCATGCCCGAGTTGCCTCGGTATTGAGGCGGGAGCCCGTAAAAGACGCAGGCGATGTGGTGCCCTTTCCGGCGAGGAGGCGACGATATGGAGACTACACTTTCCGCGGGAGATCGGGACGATGACGAGAAGACCGGAGGACTCAGATCACTCGGTATACTTCTCACCCTATCTCTTGATTGCTAGCATTAGGTTAATGGTTAACGATCCGGGTTATCATTGTCCGCAGTAGCGCCGGTTTCCGAGCAAGGAAAAATTTTGATTCCGCATTTTGGCCTCGAGTACGAGGCCGGGGCGCTGCCGTGGCGCAACACATTCTGCACTGTGGAAATCTGAAAGAAAATAGAAGCGATTCTGAGGAACCAAGTGAAGAAAACAGAAGTTAAAAGCAATATGAAGCAACCCTTAAAGATGGAGATAAAGATCCCACCAATTGGCCGCGGAACCACAGCCAAACATGCCTTCTTGCCGCGGTTCCGCGGCCATATAGTGCACGTGTCGGTGCATGTGTCGGTGCACGTGTGTCGGTGCTTTGACCAGGCTTTCTTAGGGTAGTTCTGTAATCTCGTGTATGGATCAGATGTACAACCTAGGGTTTCTCCTATCTATAAATAGGAGAGTTGAAAGCCAAATAAGGTGTGCCTCTTTTGGGTGCTTCTTTTGAGATGCATCTTTTTAATTCTAGTTTAAATTCTTAATTCCCTTGTAATCGTCAAGAGGTCATCAATAAAGATATTTTTATTTTTTATCGTGCATTCTTTTATCTGAATTTAATTCCTGAATTTTTATCTGTCTTTTATTATCTGCAACTTAAATAGTCTCTCAAAATTATAAAAATGAATCTTATCATAACTTCTCTAATGAGTGAGTAATTCCTCACTTGTTAAGGTTAGGATTGGGAAGGTTTGAGAGAAGTAAATCTCTCTCTCTCCTTTCTTTGCCCATATAATTTTTACAATAGGATTCTATTTAAATTAACCACACACCGCTCGCTACGGCACCCTATCCTATAAGATAGCGGTGATTCCCTAGTTAGACCGGTTGTGGTTGATTTAAATAGAGGTTAGGGATAAGAGTTAAGAAAGGACGGACAAGGACCAAAAGGAAGAAACTAAGTTTCTTCCTAGTCGTGCTAATCCCCTTTGTTGACTATTACCCTAACACCTATATTCTTCACTAGGGCATTGAAAGCAGTGGGTAGAATCCCTTTTCCAAACTACCCTAATCCTAACCCTAGCAAGACTTTTTAATCAATTTAATCTCATTCTTTGATCGTAAAACAAAACCTGACTTGATCGGATTAACTCGTTAGAACATAAAGAAAAGCAATCCATCTCCCTGTGGACCGACCAGTACTCAACCGGCTAGCTACCAAGCAACACCGTTATTGATTGCGGTATATTCTTAATCTTTGATTCAAAACGCATACGCAAAACATCTCTCAATCAATCGGCGGAGAGGCTGAGGTTCGTTGGGAGCTATTGAATCCTGCAGTTTTACCAAATCATCAGCTGTAGTTTGTATAGCTGGAAATCCTTCCAGTTCTACCTCATGACCACAAATTTGTTTCCAAAATAAATTCCTTTTCTAAAAAGGTGGCATGCCGAGAAATAAAACACCATTTGTTCCTCGGTGCGGTAGAAAATATTCCCTTGCGAATGCTTGGGATATCCAACAAACTTCCACAGAACTGATCTTGTCTCGAGCTTGTCCGGATTTTTCTTATGACATAGGCCGGACAACCCAAAATCTTAACTTACTTAAGACATGGGCTCTTCCCATACTATATCTCATATGGAGTGGTAAGCTCCTGATTTAGTTGGAACGATATTCAATAGGTATGCAACTTCATCAGTGCATAACCCCCAAAAGGAAATAGGCAACTCAGTAGTACTCATCATAGAGAGCACCATATCTATTAGGGTGCGATTGCTCCACCCAGATACACCGTTGTGCTGTGGTGTATTCGAAGGAATAATGCTGAGAGAGAATCTCATTCTCCTTTAGAATAGTCCAGGATCTCCGTGCTCAAGTATTCTCCTCCCTGATCTCATCATAGGACATAATATTTATACCCTTTTTGGTTCTCTACTTCTGACTTATATTCTTTGAATTTCTCAAAAGCTTCAGACTTGTGTTTCAACAGGAACATATGTCCGAATCTTGAGAGATCATCAGTGAATGTAATGAAGTACAAAGAACCGGTCCTGGCATGTGTAGACAGGGGACTTATATACATCATCATGTATCAATCCCAAGAGTTCATTAACTCTTTCTCTATTTCCATTAAACGGAGCTATGATAATTTTATCTTTGTGAAATGACTAGCAAGTTTCACAAGATGTAAATTCAAACTGATTTAAATATGCATCTTAATGTAACTTCGCTAGTCGGGTCGTATTGATATGACCTAGTCTACAATGCCTCAAGAAAGATTCGTTCATTTTTGAACTCTTCCTCTTGTGTGTGTTCTGTACGTTGAGAACTGTACTTTGATTTAGAACGTATATGCTTTTAGATAACGTACCTGAACCGATCAACTCTTGATATAGGAAATGTTCAAAACATTATCCAACAATACAAAATTATATCCTTCTTTACTAAATAAAGAGACTGATATGATATTGTATATCAGGTTCGGTATCTAATAACATGCGTTAAGAATCAATGTACTTGATAATACAGGGTGATTACTGCCAACAACTTGGCTGTGACAATTGCATCATTTCCAACTCTTGAAATTTTATCACTCATTCTCAGTTCTCTACCTATTTGTAACCCATGTAACAGATTACATATGTGGGATCCTGATCCGGTATCACATACCCAGGACGTAGAGGATACTGAGAAACAGTTCTCGGTAATGAACACACCCGAAGAAGATGCATCATCATGCAGTTTCTTCGTTTGGGCGGAACAGGAATCCTGGTAATCCCTTATTTCCTGCTCGGTCTTATAACAATTATAAGTTGGAGCGGGACCAACGTTCCCCAGCATAGTATAATAAGCGTGTTCGGTCAATACATCCATATTATTATCTTGATTAAGGCGTGACATGGTCGCTACCTGTCACGACCCGAAATAGCCCGTCACTGGCCTTGAATCATATGAAGTCTATAGGACCTTATCTAACTCAAGTAAGCCAAATGCCCAGAAATCTAAAACCATTTTAAGGAGTAAATACAGAAAACTAGTTTTTAAGAAGTAAGGAAAACATGTTTTAAAAGCAAGGTTTTTAAATAAGTAAGCCGAATATACATTTTTAAAAAAAATATCTCGTCTTTTCTGAAAATTTCGGCAGAGTTTCCTTTGTAAATATTGGCCCCGAACGGGGTACAACATGAATAGTATATATACAATGATAAAAGGCATCCGCAAGCGGGAGCTAGCTCTTCGTCAATCGACGGTCACAACCACGCAAGCAGTATAATATACAACGCCGAATGGCAAGGATCAAAACTCAAAGGAAAACTCAAAATCAGCATGAAAACCGTAATACTACAACGCGTGACTCTAAGCCCGAAATAATACATATATGGTTTTCTAAGTCTGAAACAATATACAAGTTTGGTTGATGGAATTACTAGATACAACTGAATAATACATATACAATGGTGGTTCTGATGCAAAAGAACCCACCTACCAAAGCAAATCACTCGTACAGGAAGCAGTGTGCCAGAAAAGCCGCAATGGAACCTGTACGGCAAAACCTGCAAGAAACTGTTGCACAACGGGGGTGAGTTGCCAACTCGTGAATAGAAAACATCACAGAGCAGAAATCGTATGTATGACACAATCCTAGGTCAATACGATCAGATATATATATAAACCTCAAATGAATAAGTCTGAAGCATGATACGGTGGCAATGTAACATCTATACATGAGTGTAGTGCCAAGTGCTCGTGCCAGTGCCTCAGTTAAGAACATATCATAAATATGAGGTATGATCAATGTCGACTATATCATGAAGTCTATGAATATGTGGATATCATCCAACTGTGTAATCAATATCATCAATGTCAATATATGTAGGTGGAAATCTTCCACGTATCACCCAATGACAATAAGCATCATGCATGTAAATATCATAAACATATGCATGGAAGTATGAGGATGTAAATCAACATGTGTCGCTCGTGACATATCAAAATCATGGAACCTGAGTGTCAAGCATCGACACTCGAAAACATCATGAAACCTGTGCCTAGCATCGACACGTAAATCCTCATATACATAGGGCTTCGTCAGTCTGGATCGGCCCATCTCATCTCTCAACTCCGGTCGGTATCCCCCAGATATCCGCCGAGCTCAACACAATCACCGTTAGGTAGTACTCCCCTGCCAGGCTCACCGTCTAACATATACGAGTCTTCGTGCCCCGGGGTACCTCACCGGGTCCACCATGTACCCACAGACGGTGCCTACCTCTCTCCTCGAATCGGGTTTCACATGTCACTCTCAGAACCGAGAAAACACATAGTAGACGCGCTGAAATATCATATCAAGGGTAACCGGGTTTTTAAAATAATACATACTCACTTTTGAAATACCCACGGTTCCCAAATCCAGAAATATCATGGAAACAACATATTTCAATACGTATAATCATAAAGCATGATGTATGAGACATGTAAAAGAAATGTAAGCATATCAAAATATCGTGCGACATGGAATAGTAATATGCATATATTGAGGGAAACCGCTCTTTTTAAAATGAATCAGTTTTAAAGAGTATCTTGCGGTTCCCAAATCTCCAAATCAAGACAGAATCGTCTATGTATGTGCAGGTATGTATGTGTACAGAACATGAGTGTACAATAGGTATGTGCACAAGTATGAGTGTGCAATATATAAGTACACAAGTATGCCATGCAAGAGTCATATCCTGAATGCAACAGTCCTACAGTGTAGTGACATGGCAATTATCGATGATGAAGTGTGTGAGCCGGCATGCAGGTGTACATGGAACTTATGCATCATCGATAATGGTGTTGGTGTCCTAACAACATGGTTTTGATATAACAATAAACATATTTATCATGCAATGTGATGCAAACAGTAAGCATATGCAGCAAATGAATAATAAACACAACAGTGTAGAAGCTACATCAATGCATCCATGTCATACTGTTTTGCCATTTGAAAGAAGACGAATCGGGGTTTTAGGAAAATAAGGGCTACAATGTTTTTAAGAAAAGATGCGTCTTTTGAAAATATCCGTAGAATCCCTTGCCTGTCTTTAACTACTCCTGATTCGTATGTTTTTGAAATAGGTATGACATCGGCCTAGCCTAACATCTACTAGCAAATCTACAGCTCTAACTAACAAGTCAGCCAGGAAGGGTATGGAAACCACTTAATCTGAGTCGATATATATATATATATAAATATAATAGTCGGTGATCCCGCCTCGAAGGTACTGCGTACGATACAATATCATATGACATCCTCGAGTCATGAGTGCGGATCTATCATCAATATAAAGCTCGTACGGTAAATCATCGTACGGCATCCCAAAAGCTGTGTACGGGTCAATATAACATTCATCTCATCAATTATCTGGTATCCTTATCATCATATCTCATGATCTGGGGTACTGATCTAAGTCTAGTACAATCGATACCATCTATATAAATATAAATGCGTGTGTGTAACACACGTCCAAAGGCCCGCTAAAATCTCATGTTGTATCCCAAATACGAATCACATTATATCACCGATCTCATGGCACTATGCCCAATCTCATTGACTCATCTCCAATATCATACCCTATCCTCATCATCCAGGTATAAGTATAACAAATAAGCGTGTGTGTGTGGGTGTAAAACTATTCTAGGGTTCGCAACTAGGAAACTATACCAGTTCACTTCTAAATCCTAATCTATCCATAGTACATCTAAACCCATCTAGAATATCCATATCACACTTAACGCTATCATACTAATATATAAAGTATATATATAGTATACTAAACATCGAACTGCTGGGGTGCTATACGACATCCACCCGACTTCCCCCATAGATATAATCTACTCACCTTGCATCATTCGTGTCGGTGTCGATGTCGCCTTCATCTTCTCCCTCGTATGAAGCCCTCGAGAAGGTACCTACAAGGTAACACAATCGCAAAAGCATCTTAAAATCACATCGAGAAAACCAAACGACGCGCTAAGGCCTATAGGTTAGAGCATATGGACTACGCTTTCAAAACCATCAAACAATCCTCGATATTGTCGTATAAACGCCAAGTAATCGAGGTAAAACGCAATTATACAAATCCAGAATTTAAAATACGCAATTCGAAAACACGAATCAAAACAGCAACTATAGAAAAGGGTCCCAGATTTCACCCTAGGTCAAATCAGACAATTTTGCATATATCAAGGGTCTATTTTACTGATGAGGGGACCACAGAACCAACACGAGGCACTTTGGCCCTGGTTTGGCCGCAAATTACGGCCAGAAGGAATTAATTGGCGGCCTGGGTTGAGGGATAGGGGCTAAGGTTTTTGTGGTAGCTTCCTAGGTGCCTGCATGAATCACTGTCCCTGCAAAATAATTTTCAGAGTCTCGGGGTGATAGAAAATTCCATTTTACATCCACAGAATTCAGAATTTTTCGATATCGGTTTTTCTAAATCCGTATTCCGGAATTCTAGTCTCTGGTTTAGGTCTTAATTCTAGCACTAGGGGCTTTGTGAGGCCTCTACTGAGCTTAATTGCCCATAACAACTTTCACTTTCCTATAACCCTAACTAGAGTTTTCAAACTTTACCCAAACCACCCGATATCGGTTCTAATCTAACATGGGGGTAAAAGTAATGGAAACACTAAGCTTATGGTTCAGAAAATACCTCATTTGGTAACTCAAGAATTTTCTTGAGTTGCTCAAAGTCCTCAAAATCTTCTCTTTCTTGGTCCATGGGGTAGCTAGTGAGCTTGTGCATCCTCTTTGTGAAGTGGGAATGAGGTTTCGAGTTGATTTCCATGGTGTTTTGGGGGATTTTGTGGAGAGGGAGAGGAGGGTGCAGCAGCAGCAGCAGCAACAAAGGAGGGGAGAGGAAATGAGGGAAATAAATGATGAAGGGGGATGGCTCAAGACCAAGTCAAACACAATCCCTCACCTTTCTCTCTCATGCCCATGCCTAAATATTCTATTCTTTTCCTTTTCTTTTCTTTTTCTTTTTATAATAAATCAACAACCATGCTATAAAACATGTAGCAAAGCCATGAAAAAAGTAACAAGTGTGAAAATGATGCGGTGCATGTTTTGCACAAAACAAGCTAAAAATCCGATTAGCGATTTTTAATCGCGATTAGCACTAAATTAGCATATAATTAATCATAAAAACTTAAAATTTTCATAATTCACATAAAACACCCTCTTTTAATAATTTCTATAATATTCAAAATTTTCCCCAATTTATCGGTATTTAATTATACCGCCTTATTTAAAATATTCAATATTTTATTATTAAATTATAAAAATTCTCCAAAATAATATTTTATTTTTTTTGAAATGTTACAATCTTCCCCTCTTAAAGAAATTCGGTCCTCGAATTTAAATTTTAAACCCCTAAAATCTAAAACATTTCAATAAAAGACTAAGTCGTCGGGGCTCCGAAATCATCAATGCATAGACGCATCATAGCGCAATGGATGCGCATGAACAATGAGCAGATAACTCAAAATCAAAACTCCGTCATGCATCCCGCAATCATCGGAGTCATGGTAAAGACACAAATGTCAAATCCGAAACAAAACCAATATGATATATATCATAATCATACATGTAGACATCAAATCTATACATGTAAATAAATGAAGAAAATGCATGCCAAACCCTTTTAAGTTGATGTGCGGTGCGCAAAACACTGCACAGTGGCGGACGTTTATTGTAAGAAAATAACTATATATATATATATATATCTTTTGTTTAATTGGTACGTTCCGCCGTTTTTGAAAACAATTTAGAAGGGTTTCCTTGTTTTAAATGTTTCGTGTCATATCAGACACGTAGATAAATACTGAGACTATAGCTTTCTTTTTGGAAATCCTTTCGATAACTATCAATGTATGCAAAATATATCAGGTACTGTCCTTTGACTAGTCCTGCTCAGTACGAAAACATATAGCAAATATCATAAAAACATACTGCTCCATAAGAAATCAATCCCAAAATGTATATAAAAATACCCTGTGCGTCTGGTGTGCACGGAAATCAAAATCCATATATGTGCCATACATGTGCACATAAACAACATCTAAGTGCAACGGGTGTGCACGAAACATCTGTCATAGGCAACGTGTGTGCCTGACAGCAAAATCAGGTGCATTTGATATGCATGAAGAATCTCGATTTGGTGCATCCGGTGTGCGCCAAAATCGCATCTCAAAACATGCGCTCAACACGCGCGAAAATCCAGGTGCATCCATCATGCACGAAATCACGAAATCCAATATCAAGCGTCGAACATGCGCAAAGTCCAAATCAAATGCATGGAGTGCAAGAAATCAACATCAATATCAGAATCAAAATCGACGGTATACAATACGGCTCAATCAAAGTCAGGTATACCGCGGTATATAAGCTCAAAACCATGTGCATCAGCATGCACAAATCAAATCAAAACACTAAAAGTGCATGTAAACGATGCCGAAGGCATAAGTCAAATCGCATGCATAACATAGGCATGAAATCAAAATCAACATATCGAATGACATCAAATCGAAGTCAAGTGCAACCGTAGTGCACAAAATATAAATCCGGTGCAACAAAGGCACGAAATATAAATCTGGTACGATAAACACACGCAGTATGAAACTGGTGCATCCTGTGCACAAATATGAATACCTAGTAGGTGCAACCATGGTGCACGAAAACATAAATCATGGAACTCAGCCATCAAGACCAAATCATGCAAATAGATCGCCCAAAATACCGAAATCCAAGGTGACGGATACGTGATAATCGAATCACAAAATCACAAATCATAAATACCATTGTCGGTATATTTCTTCCTTCTAAGTCGAGAAGGTGTCGGTGCATCCAATGCTAATAGCGCAAGATATCTACTTGCTTCCTACTCACGTTTTGGCGTCCTCTGTCTCTGGGCCCTTATCTTCTCTGTGGATTACCAGTCTTGCAATCCATCGGCTTATCGGCCCTGTCAGGTGTGCTAACGGGGGCGATTCCGTTCTGGCACTTCTCTGGTCATCTCTCGGTCAATCCTCACGACCACTCGTAAAGCAGCACGTCGCTGGCGCCGACCTCTGGTCCTCTGAATACACATTACACCTCCGATCCTGATTGCAAATCTTATTGCATCAGTGTCCTGGAAGGAATCCTGCTCAAGGTCTCTTCCTCTCTCGCCTATGCCGAACTGTACGGAGGCTGGTACTCTTGCAAAATCTTTTCTCGCTCTTTGTACATCTGCGTCTACAGTACAGTATTTTCTCGGAAGCTGGCCGCGTCCCAACGCCTCTGTAGACATATCCGACATTCAATCTTAACGGGGATTAACAACAGCTCGTCAGCATCTCGCACGAACTTCTTGTCCCACTTGTTTGTATCATCGTTCACTTCGACGTCATGTCTCTATATGCGCACTGCAAATGTTCTCGGCTACGGTCAATCCAAAGTCTCTCACAAGGACTCGAAATCACGAACTCGGTATCTTCATCACTCTGTGGAAGATATCTAGCCGAACACGTCCTCAGGAACTCGTCCCAATCTGTGGAGATATACTCTATACCCGTCCGTTATTGATCAATTCACAACGCATCTGGGTGAGGTCCTCTATCCGAACCTGGTCAACTATCTCGTCGACGATGCCAAACTCTGGCCTGCTGGGTGTGCGCAATATGACCACTCCTGGGTCCAAGTCTTCTCGTATAGTATTCCAGAAAGGTCCTGTCGAGGTCTCTCTCAAATCTCGTTTCTGCCGAATTGCCCGGAAGTTACCATCCTTCACTATATCTGTTTCTTGTTCCGGAACGGTTGCATACTCATCGCGACTCCTTCTGGAAGGTATATCAATAATCAATGCCTCTGCATGCGTATCGCATCTCTGATGTCAGCGGAGTGGAACGTCATCTCGTCGAATTCTCATGTGAACTCTTTACTCCACTCTGCTCCAATGTCGACTGATTCGGACTCGTCCTTCTCGTGGCTGCATGGACTGCGCTCCAACGGCTATACACGTATCTGGAGTCTCCCAAGCAATGTGTCCCATCGCATGATATCCGAATCATGTCGAACCGTCCGATCGATTCGTCAGAACCTCATAATCCCCCAAGAGATCAACATCTTGAGTACAGTTTAATAGTATTCCGGTACAAACCACAGCACCTGTGGACCAACTGTAGAAGGGCAAACTCAAGCCTCACAAATGGCACCGCTAAACTGCCGCAAACCCTAAGGTTCGGAGGCGTTCCATGGTCATTACGTCGAGTTAGGGTTTCATTCTTCTAGAGGGTCCATAGCATTACTTGCATTGTCTTTCGAATACTTTAAACTTGGAAATGGGTTCCTGACATTCGATCTTCTCTATCGACTCTCAACGAATCTACGTAAAGTCGTCTCTAGCTGGAATCAATCTATCTGATGATCTCGCATCGGGGTAAGCGAACGAACCACATGTCCTAGACATTCATCCTCGGGTGACTAGCCACCTTCCATCATATCTCTAAGTATATACTCATGCTGTAGTAGCTCCAACATCTGGGCAATATCTCGTCATTTGCAGCAACAACTGGCTCATTCGTCGGTACGCTGAACAGCGCCTCAATCATCCTGAATAAGCGATATATTAATGGTCATCACACTCTGGCTGGCCTCTAGCAGTAGGCTGATCCTTTGATGTCGATCAGCACATCCAAGAAATCTCGTAAATGCGATCTGTCAAACGCTCAAGGCGTGAAAACACAATAATGCGACGCCTCTATACAATCGTACGTCACTGGAATCACGCCCTGGTCAGTCTGCGTCCATGACGAGCTCAAGCTGACGCAACTCTAGCCGTAGCTCTCTCTGCCCGTGCAATCGTGGCAGCAAAATCATAACCAATACCGATGAGGATATATCATATGAATGAATATAATACTGTGCAAGGAAATGTACATCCTAAGGTTTCTTAAGCGGAGTAGCGTATCGTAAGTATGCCGTGGAACATACATACGGTACGTCACTCTACTCAAGCTACCTACTCCATCAACCAAGGGTCATCCTATGCGACAAAAGTTCGGGTATAATACCCCCTCGACTAAGTCTAAGTTCCGTAAGGTCAAGCCTAAGTTCCGTATATATATAAACGCTCTAGGCTCCGTATAGTCAAACTTAGACTCGAACCAAGGTTAACCTAGCGCTCTGATACCAACTTTGTCACGACCCGAAATAGCCCGTGACTGGCCTTGAATCATATGAAGTCTATAGGACCTCATCTAACTCAAGTAAGCCAAAAGCCAAGAAATCTAAAACCATTTTAAAGAGTAAATACAGAAACTAGTTTTTAAGAAGTATACTACTACAATATGGGGTTGCCCCTACGGACTCAGAAATTCGTAGGGGCAAATATGTCTTGCCCCTACGAATTTATCCGTAGGGCCACCTCGTTGTCCCTACAGTGCCTAACGTTCTAATTTTTTGTTTGGCCCTAAGGAGCCGCAAGCCGTGGACCTACGGTTATGTCCGTAGGGGCATCTAAATAGGTTATTAATAAAAAAAAACACAGAAAAATTATTCATCATTACCAAAATTTCTCTCTCTCACTCCCGCACCTCTCATCGCCTGTTCCTGTGCCTCGTTGCCACCGCGCTCGCGCCTCGTCGCCAGCTTCGTCGGTCGTTCCCACACCTTCATCGACTTCCCGCGCCTCGTCGCCACCTTCACCGATCGTCGTCGACCACCAATTTCTACCGTCTCCTCCACCACGCGCACGGTTTGTAAGTAAATCTAAAATAATTTTTAATTTTGACGTTGTAGTCTAGGGTTCAGGCCAGGTTCGGGTAGGGGTGAGGGTTTGGCATCGGCGTCGGCGTCGGCATCGGCGTCGGGTTCGGTTAGGGTTAGGGTTAGGTTATGGGGTTCGGTTGGGGTTGGGGTTGGGGTTGGATTTAGGGCTGGGTCTGGGTCTGGGCTGGGGCTGGGGCTGGGGCTGGGTTGGGGTTGGAGTTGGGTCTGGGCTGGGACTGAGGCTAGGGTTCGGTTGGGGTGGGGCTGGGCTGGGGCTGGGGCTGGGGCTGGGGCTGGAGCTAGGGTTCGGTTAGGGTTGGGGCTGGGCTGGGGCTGGGGCTAGGGTTCGGTTGGGGTGGGGATGGGGATATTTCTATATGGGGTAAACTAAAAGGGGGTTTTGTGCAATTAACAGAAAACAAGAAAGATGTGAAAAAATAACAATATGTAATATTACAACTATCCAATCCAAATTTCTCATTTTCCTTATCCTAATATAAATATATATTTGTTGATTACCTTGTCATTTCCAGCTTCTTTAATAGCCTCTATGATTTTAACTTGATCAACCAACTGCTCATGATATTTGTAGCCCAGCATAGAGATCACCACATCAACTTTCTTTATTGCCTCCACCAAGCTCTTGTGATCATGCATATCACCCTACATATATTCAACATATATATCATTAGGTCTTTCTAAAATCAATGACCTTTAATTCAAAAAAAACAAACACACACAGGGAGTGAATTAATGAAGAAAAGAGGTCCACTTTTCGTTAGGTGTCGTCAAAAGTTTATATCCTCCATCAATTATCAAGCTACCTAGGACGAAAAGCCGTCTTTGTTAGTCGAGAGTCATGGTAATAGACTCGTCATTATAGATCATAGTCAATTGTTTTTCCTATCATTTTCTTGATCCAGATGCTAATCAACTTGTTAATTGGTTACTGTTTTTATGACGTATTTGTCTATATTTGTTAACAGTGGCCTTTCTTTTGGATGGACATGTTTTTTTATGCATGTTTCAGTCATGTGAATTCATATGTTGCGTATAACGCTTTATGATATTAGTATCCTACATTTGTAGTTTTAATTGTTGATTGTTATAGATGAATGCCATTGCAATAATAGTTTTTGGTAGATGAATGCCATTGCAATGTAGGATGATCAGTTCTATCAATCTTGATCTCAATGGTTTAAAATCATGTTATACATACAACACGAATGCACAACAAACGCATAATTAGAGAGTGATTCAAGATGTTCAAGTTAAAACCAATATATGATATTCGATGATAATATGAAACCTTCATATTCCCATCGATACCCATATATGAAACTAAAAGCGCCACTTAGTCCCCGTCTATCGGTTAACATACGTGCGATGTTCGTCGTGACATAGAACTATACGATGGTTGTTAAATATTGGACGGTATAACTCGATACTAACAACCGTCGTATAGTCTATGCGAAGAGAAAATTCAATCGTATGGTAACCGATAGATTTGTCCCGTGTAGACAAGTTAGGAATGTATAAAGCAAACACCTTCATTCACTTGTGTTTTCATCCGTTTCGAGATATTTCGTCGGTACTTTTCCGCTGGTTCTCCATGTACAAAGATAGATTAGATGTTCATTTCAACGTTGTTTCACAGCTTTGAAATGATTATCTATTCTATTACAGTGTACTCGGAGAACAACGGGGAGTTGCTGCCAAAATTTACTCGAAACAGTTGAAAGCACAAGTGATGGGAGTTCGCTCTATACATTCTTAATGGGATAGAAGCCTTACCCCCGACAGCCGGAACACACACATACAACAAGAATACACAACAATCGCATAATTAGAGAGTGATTCGAGATGTTCAAGTTAAAACCAATATATGATACTTGATGATAATATGAAACCTTCATATTCTCATCGATACTCATATATGAAACTAAAAGCGTCACTTAGTCCCCGTCTATCGGTTAACATACGTGCGGTGTTCGTCGTGACATAGAACTATACAAAGGTTGTTAAATATCGGACGATATAGCTCGATACTAACAACCGTCGTATAGTCTATACAAAGAGAAAATTCAATCGTATGGTAACCGAAAGATTTGTCCCGTGTGGACAAGTTAGGAATGTATAAAGCAAACACCTTCATTCACTTGTGTTTTCATCTGTTTCGAGATATTTCGTCGGTACTTTTCCGCTGGTTCTCCGTGTACAAAGATAGATTAGATGTTCATTTCAACGTTGTTTCACAGCTTTGAAATGATTATCTATTCTATTACAGTGTACTCGGAGAACAGCGGGGAGGTGCTGCCGAAATTTACTCGAAACGGTTGAAAGCAAAAGTGATGGGTTTTCGCTCTATACATTCTTAATGGGATAGAAGCCTTACCCCCGATTGCCGGAATACACACATACAACAAGAATACACAACAATCGCATAATTAGAGAGTGATTCGAGATGTTCAAGTTAAAACCAATATATTATACTCGATGATAATATGAAACCTTCATATTCTCATCGATACTCATATATGAAACTAAAAGCGCCACTTAGTCCCCGTCTATCGGTTAACATACGTACGATGTTCGTCGTGACATAGAACTATACGAAGGTTGTTAAATATCGGACGATATAGCACGATACTAACAACCATCGTATGGTCTATGCGACGAGAAAATTCAATCGTATGGTAACCGATAGATTTGTCCCGTGTGGACAAGTTAGGAATGTATAAAGCAAACACCTTCATTCACTTGTGTTTTCATCCGTTTCGAGATATTTCATCGGTACTTTTCCGCTGGTTCTCCGTGTACAAAGATAGATTAGATGTTCATTTCAACGTTGTTTCACAGCTTTGAAATGATTATCTATTATATTACAGTGTACTCGGAGAACAGCGGGGAGGTGCTGCCGAAATTTACTCAAAACGGTTGAAAGAAAAAGTGATGGGTGTTCGCTCTATACATTCTTAATGGGATAGAAGCCTTACCCCCGACAGCCGGAACACACACATACAATAAGAATACACAACAAACGCATAATTAGAGAGTGATTCGAGATGTTCAAATTAAAACCAATATATGATACTCGATGATAATATGAAACCTTCATATTCTCATCGATACTCATATATGAAACTAAAAGCGCCACTTAGTCCCCGTCTATCGGTTAACATACGTACGATAATTTATTCTTTTCAACGACAAACGCACACACAAAGCATATACACGGATTTTCTCCTTTGTCAGTAACTATCCCGTTCTTATATTTCTCAATATAGTCACCATAACCTACAATTTATATATTATAACCATGAGTACGTCAGAGTTAAGGACTGGATGTATGTAGATTGGCAATAACGTATGCAACCTAAGTTTGTCGCAGGAGTTGCTGCTTTCATTGAATTTGCACGCGCACATAATAAGATCATAATAGAGAAGATTCTCTGTCCGTGCGATAGATGTGGCAATAAGTACTGGCAGAAGGTTGAATTGGCCGAGCTTCATATTATAAAATATGGGTTTACTAAACTTTATACAACTTGGAAATATCACGGGGAAGGAGATGAATGCAGTACTGCGGCAGAAGAAGAAGGAGAACACGATAATGCGGCAGGAGAAGAAGAAGAATTCGGTAATGCGGCAGAAGGAGAAGACGGTAATTTATTTCCATCAGAAGAAATGGAGGATATGGTAAAGGCTGCCCTAGGTGAATCTATCCGTACCGAAGATGACATTCCTTCCGGTCAAGGACCGCGTGCGGATAAATATGAAAATTTTATGAATGATGCTAGAAAACCAATTAATGAGAATGCGAAGTATTCCACCCATTCATGGTTCGTCCAAATTTTCCAGATTAAGTGCCTAAATGGATGGAGCAACAAGTCATTCACAATGCTTCTTTCGTTCTTGAAAGATTCTATGCCCCCGGGAAATAACATGCCCGACAGCTGGTACGGAGTCCAGAAGATGATGTCTGATTTGGGTCTAAAGTGCGAGAAGATTCAAGCATGTCCTAAAAATTGCGTGTTGTACCGGAAAGAGAATTCAGATTTGAAAGAGTGTCCAACATGCGGAGAGGCCAGGTATAAGCCGAAAGATTCTGATAAGAAGCCTGATATACCTGTCAAGATAGCACGATACTTTCCCATAACACAGAGGCTACAGAGGCTATTCAGGTGCAAGAAAACAGCCGAGGCAATGATTTGGCATCACCGTGCTCCTCCAAGTGAAGATGGAAAAATGAACCATCCAAGAGATTCACCGGCATGGAAGGATTTCGATAGGAGGCACGCAATATTCAGTAGCGATCCTCGCAATGCCCGGCTCGGACTGGCTACTGATGGCTTCTGCCCATTCAACTATATGGCTGGAAGTCACAGCACATGTCCCGTTGTAATGATAATTCATAATCTGTCGCCTTGGTTGGCTGTGGACCAATCATACTTTATGATGCCTCTTCTTATCGACGGACCAAACTCACCGGGAAACAATATCGATGTCTATATACGACCTCTGATCGAGGAGTTGAAATCTTTGTTCATTGATGGTGTAGAGACATATGATGCAAACACAAATACAACCTTCATACTGCGTGTGGCTTTAAAGTGGACGATTAATGACTTTCCTGCGTATGGAATGCTATCAGGTTGGTCCATACATGGTCACAAAGCATGTCCTCATTGCCATGAACACACAACATCGAAATTCTTGAATTTTAGCAGGAAGGTTGATTATTGCGGCCATCGACGTTTCCTGCCTTCAGACCACCCCTATAGGTTAGACACGATTCACTTTGATGGTCATCAGGAGCTTCTTGGACCTCCATCCCCATTGTCCGGAGAAGACGTGACTGCTAAATGGGATGGTTACAATAATGTGACCTTGGGATGGATCCGACGAAACAGGTCAAACCACCATTTTGGAACAAGTTAAGCATTTTCTTTGAGCTTCCGTACCGGTCAACAAATTTAGTGCGTCATTGTCTGGATGTCATGCGTATAGAGAAGGGAGTATCAGAGCATATACTTAACTTTCTTCTTTGTAAAGACGGGAAATCGAAAGACAACCTGAATGCTCGGATGGATATACAAGAGTGGGGAATAAGAAGTGAATTGCACCCTAGACCGGTAGCGGGTAAACCGGGCAAGTTTGTACTTCCCAATGCCGCTTATCATATGTCACAACCGGAGAAGAAAAGATTCCTGCAGGTGTTGCATGATTTGAAAGTTCCCACAGGTTTCTCAGGATCATTCAGCAAGAAAATAAAAATTGTGAAGGGCAAGATCGATGGGCTGAAAAGTCATGATCACCATGTTATCGTGGAGCACCTTCTTCCATTAGCCCTCAGGACTTCTCTCCCCGAATCGGTTGGTCTAGTAATCAACGACCTATGTTATTTTTTCAGAGAGTTGTGTGCTAAAACACTGGAGGTTGTGACGCTAGATAAACTAGAAAATTCTATTGCGTTGATACTTTGCAAGTTTGAGCGTATTTTCCCACCGTCATTCTTCGATATCATAATACACTTGACGGTTCATCTTGCAACTGAGGCTAAGTTAGCCAGACCTGTACTATATCGATGGATGTATCCCATCGAGAAGTACGTGTAATTTTTCATTTCGCGCAATTTAGAAATTTATTGTTGTCCTGTATGACCGTATTTATTTATTCAACATATTTTCATTAGGTACCTCTACACTTTTAAAAAGTATATACGCAATAAAAATTGACCAGAGGGTTCTATCATGCAAGGTTATCTTCTTGATGAAGCAACCACATTTTGTTCCAGCTATCTGGACGAGAAAATTGAGACAAGACTTAACCGGCCTCGAAGAATTCAAGACGGGCCATATGGTAAAGCCGAGTATAAGAGGGTAGACACTATATTTATCAACAAGATATACCGGTTTATCTTGCTTAATTGCGCATGTCTTGAACAAATTAGAGAGTAAGTTTTTTTTGGATTAATTGTTATATCTGTGTTTTTGTGTGTATGAAATGATATAATATTAATGTCACCATTATTTATCGAAAACAGAATTCATTTTAACGAGGTACGTGAGGGGCATCCTGATTGGAACGAAGAACAATTGGAAAAATATCATCAGGATAATTTTTGTGATTGGGTCACAGATCATGTAAGTTATTCGAATAACATTTTATTGCTATCAGTTTTAATCTAAACTTGCATCGTTATGTATTTTTCGTAAAATTTGTTTTGTTAGATCCACGATCCGAACTTGTCTGCATCATTTGAGAGTGATTCAAGATGTTTAGCTCAATTTCCTAGTATGGAGGTTGCATATTACAAAGGATTTGGTGTCCTTGGATACAAATTCTAAGTTAAGGACATAGAAACATCTAGAACAACTCAGAATAGTGGGATTGCGACGGTAGGATCGAACGGTGTGATTTATTATGGGTACTTAAATTGTATACTCGGCATTCACTATCCCGGAAGATTAAAACCCTTTTATATATTCCAGTGTACTTGGTACGATACGCGAACCGATACGGATAAGTGGAGAAGCAATCTTGGGATTTGGAAAGATGAATATGGATTGACCAGTGTGAACACACTTCGATTTTACGGTCAGGAAGATCCGTTTATCTTTCCGAACCAAGCGTTCCAAGTATACTACTCACAGTGTTTGAAGCACCCGGGATGGAGTGTTGTATGCCGATGGAAACCCAGAGATGTCTACGATGTCCCAGAATTCGAGGACAGCGATGAGGATGAAGAAGAGAGAAGGCTTAGAGTGCTCCGACCGTCTGGTTCGAAGGATGGGTTGTCTTCGGCCGATCATGAAGTTAGGTGGGTTAGAAATGACATCGACGATGAAATCCAAGTAGATATGTATAATGCGCCCACGAAACGAAAAAGGTTATCAATAATGTTATATTATTACTTCACATTTTACGATCTATACATATATAGTCAATACTTTTAATGATTGTCTAATGCGTCCACGAACCGTTTATCTAGATTTGATGACGATGTCGGGAGCAGAGATGGGCGGCAGGAGCTCCAGCCGCGGCAGAGGCAGAGCGGTTCTGCCGCCCGGAGAGCTCCGTAAGGAGCTTCAGAGGGCCGGTCTTGCACCCAGATCGGAGACCCCTTCGGATGCCTCCTTCCATGTGGATTTTGCCACACCTCCACGTATACTGCACGCATATCCATTTTGAATGTAATATTACAGATATTCATGCCTGTTTATGTCAAAATTACATATATTGTCAATGTTTGATTGTCTAGTTGTTGGTGATGCGTCCACATCTGGGACAGAGGTCACTCCCGCTCCTCCAGGTATGTTCATATATCATATAGTGCATGTATATTGATTTAGAATGCTATATCATAAATATACACACATTCCTTTTGCTCTTACTTAGCAATTTTTATTATTGTCTAGCTGTAGGTGGTGACACCACCGCACCTGCGGGTATGTTTATATATCCTATAGTGCATGCATATTGATTTAGAACGTTATATTATTGATCTACACATTATTTTTGCAATTACTTATATAATCTATTTTTAATTGTCTAATTATAGGTGGTGCGTCCACATCTGACGCAGGGGCCACTCCTGCCACTTCCATACCCTCCGCATCGTCTGCATGTTAGTATGAATAAATATAAAATATTTATTCATTTTACATATGCTCTATAAAATAAATATGAACTTCATGGAAATTTAGCGTCAATGTTTATTTTCTAGTTGGAGGGGATGTGTCCGCATCCGGGACCCTGGCTGTTCCTCACCGGAGGAACTATCGTCCCGCTCGTGCTGCTGCCCGGGCCCAGGCTCGTGCTTTAGTCACCGGAGGTATATATCACACTTCAATTTTCGTTTAACCTTGATTTCTTAATACAACTTTGTATTAATATTTATTGTCTTGATATTTCTTGCAGACGCAGGGCCTCTCCATCCCTAGAGGGGGACTCGAGGCCCGAATCAGTCCCATAGGCTGAGGCCTGATAGAGCTAGGGGGGAGGCAGCATTCCCCCTCTTTTTTACCCTTGACTATCGCTATACCGGTCCTCATGCCGAGAGGTTTGTCGGTATATGGGGGACGAGAGCCGGCTCGTGAAGAACTATCCACTTCACATTGAGTGGGGCGAGCAGCACCGGCGCTCATTCGCCCTCTTCTTTGATCAGGCTCGGGTACGTATTAATATATATTTTCATTTGATTTATCCAATATATTTATTATTAACACTTGCAATCTAATAACAATGTTTTTTTTGTATTTTCAGTCGGATTACGATTTTCAGCCTGTACCCGACCCTGATCACCCTAGGAGGGTGCTCGACCTTCATGCTCTGTATAATGGCCTGATGAAGAACATGTAGACCAAGGTCCGATACAACAGGAATTAGCTGAAGGCCGACTGCTACTCCCTGTAGATGGCGACCCCCGAGGCAGAGAGAGCGGCCCTGCTATCTACTCCGGCGTTTGCGAGAGTCGACGTAGAGACATGGCCTCTATTGTGCGAATATTTCGACTCTCAACGCAAACAGGTATGTATTTTAAATGTAATTCATTGTTTAGGATATAATTTATGTTTTTTTGTTCCTTAATTAGAAAACTAAATTTTAATGCGTTGTGCAGAACCAGGCCGCTCAGAATACAGAGAACAGGAAGTCGGCGAAGAGGGGTCGCCCCACTTACACAGGTGGCTCGAGGAATATTACTCGAGCCATGGAGTTATCGGTAAATTACAATAGACCGACCTTTATGATATTCTGCAATATTAAGAGTTATTTTCTAATATATCTAATATTAAGAGTTATTTTCTAATATTGCAGACAGCTCAGACCCTGGCGTAAGGTGGTACACCGAGCGTGTTGTCCGCATATCTTGCCGTCCACGGCACCTCGACAGATCCCGCCACGGGCGAGCTTTGATATCCCGACGTCGCTACCCAGGAGTATTGCGTAAGTGTTAATATTTATTCTAACCATATTTGAAATTTTAGTTTTGGAAGGTTTAAATTTAAATTTTATACTTATACTTTACTGCTTAATGTGGGTATAGGAGCGGGTGGTTGAGCAGGCCGAGGCCTCGGGGATCGATTTTACCGGAAAGAGCGATCCGAGGCTGCTGACCCTAGTCCTGGATGCCGCACACGGAGGGCACCACGGAGGTTGGGAGAGAGGCCGGGGACTGGGCCCATATGAGGTTGGACTCCATCCCGGCGGTTACTTCCTCCATCTCCAGTGAGCGACGTGTCCAGCAGGAACTGGAGAGCTTGAAGGCCACCATTCAGGAGTTGAAGGAGATGCTGGTATGTATACTACTTTATAGTAAAATATCATGTCATATTATAGATATCAACATATCCATAATTAGTACGTAGCCTGAGCATATTTGGTTGTAGACTTAGGTTTGATTAATCATACATACATATCTAATTAAAATAAACTACGGTTTTCCAAACTAGATATCCAAATGGGGTTTCGAAATAACTTGATAATGATACGACTTCGAATAATACACAGTTCTTACACGCTTATTACATACGTTAGGTCCAGACGCGACAGGGTACATCGGCCGAGCCTCCACATGCATCTCCTTCGGCTGCGGCTCCGCAAGCCACTACATCGGCTGCGGTTCCGCAAATAGCTCCTATAGCTCCACCGCCCGCTCAGACTCCCGCAGCCGTGGCTCCGCAAGCCACTACCTTGACGGCGGCTGCGCAGACCACATCGCCAACTCCACAGCCCGCTCAGACTCCCGCACGCGCCGAATTGCATGGTTTATTGACCGAGGAGCAGGCGCGCCAGATTCTAGCGTTTATCAGATGTGGAGCTGGACCGAGCTAGGGTAGCTTTTTGATTCTTATTTTTTGAAACATGTATTTATTTATATGATACATATTGTACTACATTTTGAAACATTTTGGACGATATTGATATTGGTTTATATTTATATCATATTTAGTTTTTTGGTTTCTTTTGTATATATTATATGCGTGAGATGCGATTATGAATACCGCGATATATGTTCTGTGATGATTAATTTTATATTTGATTAATGTATATATTATTGTGCACAAGGCGAGAAAAAATCAGGCAACCCTTTCTTTTAAAAAAAAACAGATAATATGTATCCGTAGGTACACATGTTGCCCCTACGGATTAAACCGTAGGGGCAAAATATCAGAATAACTGATATTTTCCCCCTTGATCTTAGTATCAGGGGGTTAGGAGTGCCCCTACGGATATATCCGTAGGGGCAAACAAAAGCCCCTACGGAGTTATCCGTAGGGGCAAAATATCAGGATTTCTGATATTTTGCCCCTACAGATATATACCTACGCATGTATCCGTAGGGGATATTACTTGGCCCTACGGAATCATCCGTAGGTACAAGTAATATATTTTAAAAAACCGTAAATAAAATAATTTTTTTCCCCTACGACCTACTTCGTAGGTGAAACGGGACCTACTCAGAACTCCGTAGGGGCAAGTTTTTGTCCGTAGGGGCAAGTTCAAGGCTTCAACTTGCACCTACGGCGTTTGTACCTATAGGGTATTTTATTGTCCCTACGGATATATCCGTAGGGGCAGTGGTTTGCCCCTACGGGTAAATCCGTAGAGGCAACCCTTATTTGTAGTAGTGTTAAGGAAAACATGTTTTAAAAGAAAGGTTTTTAAATAAGTAACCGAATATACATTTTTTTAAAATATCTCGTCTTTTCTGAAAAATTTCGGCAGAGTTTCCTTTGTAAATACTGGCCCCGAACGGAGTACAACATGAATAGTATATATACAATGATAAAAGGCATCCCCAAGCGGGAGCTAGCTCTTCGTCAATCGACGGTCACAACCACGCAAGCAGTATAATATACAACGCCGAATGGCGAGAATCAAAACTCAAAGGAAAACACAAAATCAACATGAAAACCGTAATACTACAACGCACGACTTTAAGGCTGAAATAATACATAACTGGTTTTCTAAGTCTGAAACAATATACAAGTTTGGTTGATGGAATTACTAGATACAACTGAATAATACATATACAATGGTGGTTCTGAAGCAAAAGAACCCACATACCAAAGCAAATCACCCGTAAGGGAAGTAGTGTGCCAGAAAAGCCATAATGGAACCTGTACGGCAAAACCTGAAAGAAACTGTGGTACAACGGTGGTGAGTTGCCAACTCGTGAATAGAAAACATCACAGAGCAGAAATCGTATTTATGACACAATCCTAGGTCAGTACGATCAGATATATATATAAACCTCATATGAGTAAGTCTGAAGCATGATAAGGTGGCAATGTAACATCTATACATGAGTGTAGTGCCAAGTGCTCGTGTCAGTGCCTCAGGTAATAACATATCATAAATATGAGGCATGATCAATGTCGACTATATCATGAAGTCTATGAATATGTGGATATCATCCAACTGTGTAATCAATATCATCAATGTCAATATATGTAGGTGGAAATCTTCCACGTATCACCCAATGACAATAAGTATCATGCATGTAAATATCATAAACATATGCATGGAAGTATGAGGATGTAAATCAACATGTGTCGCTCGTGACATATCAAAATCATAGAACCTGAGTGTCAAGCATCGACACTCGAAAACATTATGAAACCTGTGCCTAGCATCGGCACGTAAATCCTCATATATATAGGGCTCCGTCAGTCTTGATCGGCACATCTCATCTCTCAACTCCTGTCAGTATCCCCCAGATATCCGCCGAGCTCAACACAATCACTGGTAGGTAGTACTCCTCTTCCAGGCTCACCGTCTAACATATACGAGTCTTCTTGCCCCGAGGTACCTCACCGGGTCCACCATGTACCCGCAGACGGTGCCTACCTCTCTCCTCGAATCGGGTTTCACATGTCAGTCTCAGAACCGAGAAAACACATGGTGGACGCGCTGAAATATCATATCAAGGGTAACCGGGTTTTTAAAACAATACATACTCTCTTTTGAAATACCCACGGATCCCAAATCCAGAAATATCATGGAAACAACATATCTCAATGCGTATAATCATAAAGCATGATGTATGCGACATGTAAAAGAAATGTAAGCATATCAGAATATCATGCGACATGGAATACTAATATGCACATGGAATACTAAAGTGCAGGGTCTTCGGCAAACTGCTCCAAGTCTTCTTGGGATGGCTCGATCTCTGCCGGGTCCAAACCACCTGACGACATTCAAAGAAGAAAGAAATAGAATGTCCTCAGCGAACAGGTCGCTCGGTAAGTCCCAAAGATAGGGGAGAAATAGACAAAGAGTAGGAGAGAGAGAGAGTAGCTTTTAATGTTGTATTGTATTGTTGTAATGTTGTATTAACGCTGTTGTTTGTAGCTTGGTACAGAAGAATGCCAGTGTATACGTAAGGGGTCTCTATATGCTAGAGACCAGGGCAAACGGAATATAGAGTACAAGGCTCCGTTAGAAGGCCCGGAACAACGGCAATTGGATTCATGTTAGGTGTCTTAAATATGACCGTCTCGTGCCACCTTTAACATCTTCCGTACCAATCTACCCCTTTAACCCCGCGATGTCTTGTTTGTATTGTTATCTTGTAAAATTGTATTGATTGTAAGATTGATTGACTGACTGACCGAAACCATGATATCAGGAAACGATTGTAACCGTGGAGTCATGTAAATGGAATACTAAGAATCATGTAAAAGGAATATATATCCATGGTTCGGTTCAGTCAAATGTATAAATTGATAATTGTATTCATAGATTCATGTGTTCATTTTGAATTGGAATCTTGTAGTTTATAGATTGACTTGAATCATGTTCAAGTCAGATTAATCAAACTCAAACCCGAGTCAGACAATCAGAAATGTGAATCGAAGTCTTTTAATTGCTAGGGTCCTTAGGGTAATTTATAAAACTTGAGGGGGTTTTATGTAAAAATACTTTTATATACCTTTCAAAATACACCTCAAGTATTTATTGTTCATCTTTAGAGTTGTAATGAGGGTGGATTTTATGGTGTGACATTTCTAGGGAAAATATCCTAGTTTTACAAATAAGGGTATTTATCTGTAATATTGATTATTTGAAGTTCATGGTATTTTAGTGTAAAATTTATTCTTGTGATTTTTAGAAAAAGGTGGAAAATTTATATTATAATAAAATAGGTATTTAAATGATAAATATACATATGTTTATATAAAAATAATTTTAATAAATATTTTATATTCCAAAAATCTCATTTTCTTAAGATGTCGTATTTTAAACCTTTCGAGACCGAATGCTCCTTGCGGAGGTCTGAATCTTGCACTACTAAGCCCGAGGGTGCACGATAAACCGTACTATCCCTAACGGGTTCCCCAAAGGTGGTTTGTAGCGGCGCTTTGCAAAGATTGTAAAATACTAATCCTTTAGAAAACGGTTTTATAAAGTAAAAGGTATTTATTTGCAAAGGTGTAAATTTTCCATATTTTAGATTTTAGGGTTTCCTAAGCCAACTAGCCTATTTCTAAATGGTCTAAACGACAGGTTGTTAGAAGCCTCAAATCGCCTCTTCACCGCCAATTGTGGCCAGGTAAGTACAAGTGAGGAAGGAGGGATCCGCTCACGAATCGTGAGACGGGCCTTTTAAAGTTACTTAAGCTCACTTGCCTAGCCTAGACACCACAAAGTCAGGTTTAGATAAACGATCGATATCCACAACTTATCGTATTTTTCTAATACAAGGTATTTATTTAAAAGTGTATCAAATCTAAAACTTTTAAGAATGGTTTTATTAAGATTATGATATTTAAATGAAAGTTTTGTTTTATCGTATTCTAAGTTTTGATGATGTCGTTTAGGGTTGTATTTGCGTGTGTATGGAGGTGGGTCATTACCTCGTGCTCTACTTTAAATGTATAGTAAGGTTAAGGGGTTAAATATGAAATTGAAACATGATGGTATTAAAGTGAAAGAATACGGTAAATTGGAAAGGTTATCATTTCATGTGAGAAAACTTGTTCAAATTGATTTTTAAAAGTTTAATAGTCAAGATAAAGATGTTTAGGCATGAATGTATTGGTTAGAAGTGAAATTTTATAGAAAACCGAGTCGGAAATCGGATTTGTTCCGATTCCGTCGGGTTTCGTAATTTCGTATTTTAAAGAAATAGAAAGGGGGATAGAATGGGACTTACGGGTTTCGATCTATACTAAGGAGTGTAGGGGAACTAAAGAAGTTGCCGAGGCGTTGCTTCGTCGCCGGTTGTTTCTAAAAATGTCGCCGGAATTCCCGCCGGAATTTCGTCGGAGCTTCGCCGCGGCTTGTTTTCAAAGTACACAACTCTTGGAAAATTTTGAGAGAGTGAGCTTAGGATTTTAGGGGTGAGAGGGTAGTGTGTAGGGTTGGTATTTATAGGGTTAGGCTAGGGTTAGGGTAGATGAAAAGTTAAAAATAAAAATGTGATAAAATGTAATAAAAATGTATTAATAATTGGGGTTTTTAAAGAGCTCTGGAAGTGGTCTGAGGCTGAAATTTTTGCAGGTGCATAGGGAATATGAAAAGACACAACTTTAATGTTGGGGCCGTCGCCGGAATCGGCCGACTCGGGGGTGACTCGGCCGTGACTCGGTCGGAGCACTGAGTCGTCCGAGTCAAGGCCGAGTTGGCCGATTCCCTATTGAGTCCGGCGGCCAGGATCCCCCCCGATGGTTCATCTAACTCCTGAAAGTGTTACATTTTTGGGTGTAGTGGGGGTTTTTGTGAGATATGCACGTGTAAACTCTTGGTATTCTAAAGGTTTTAAAAAAATCAATATTAAAAATAATGTGGGGTATGGGATTTGAACTCTGGTGGCTTGGTTCGGCAATGCAAGGTATTACCAATGAGCTACAAGCTCCTTCTTGTAATTATGGTGTGAAATAATTACTTAAAGTGGGAACAACAACATTAAATACCTCAAGTATACTTTAATTTTAAAACAATTTTATGTACACTAAAAATGGAGTTATTTAAAAACAAAATAATTACTTATATATTGTGCTCATGTTAAAATACTCTTTTATGGATTTTGAAAAAATTTGTATAGAAAAGTGTATAGGAAAAATTAGGGTTATTACATTCTACCCTCCTTATAAAAATTTCGTCCTCGAAATTTGTAAAAGGAAAGTGTAACAGTTTTAAGGAAAGTCTGGTGACTGTAGTATAGATAGTGTATTTCCTTCTTGTGTTATATTGCTTAGGTTGTTCACGCAGAACAGAACTGCATGATAGAGTTTCATACTGCTCAGACCTGCATGGGCCACCAACAAAACCTGTCACGCCCCGCTTCCCAGTGTACGGAAAAAGGGACGCGACGAGGTCCGCTACGTATATACTCAGAAGTACATACGCTAAGCGTATCTAAGCAATATAAAAATAAATACACAAGAGACAAGATATAAAAAAGAACAGCAACTTTTATTTATTAACATTATTTGTACAATACATGAAGGAAATATAACTGAAATAAAAAGATGCCTAAACAGTGGCATAACAGGAAATTAAAATACAGAAAAGAAAAGTGTACAATGAAACTAAAGTGCAGGGTCTTCGGCAAACTCCTCCAAGTCATCTTGGGATGGCTCGATCTCCGCCGGGTCCAAACCACCTGACGACATTCAAAGAAGAAAGAAATAGAATGTCCTCAGCGAACAGGTCGCTCGATAAGTCCCAAAGATAGGGGAGAAATAGACAAAGAGTAGGAGAGAGAGAGTAGCTTTTAATGTTGTATTGTATTGTTGTAATGTTGTATTAACGCTGTTGTTTGTAGCTTGGTACAGAAGAATGCCAGTATATACGAGAGGGGTCTCTATATGCTAGAGACCAGGGCAAACAGAATATAGAGTACAAGGCTCCGTTAGAAGGCCCGGAACAACGGCAATTGGATTCATGTTAGGTGTCTTAATCTGACCGTCTCGTGCCACCTTTAACATCTTCCGTACCAATCTACCCCTTAAACCCCGCGATGTCTTGTTTGTATTGTTATCATGTAAAATTGTATTGATTGTAAGATTGATTGACTGACTGACCAAAATCATGATATCAGGAAACGGTTGTAACCGTGCAGTCATGTAAATGGAATACTGAGAATCATGTAAAAGGAATATATATCCATGGTTCGGTTCAGTCAAATGTATAAATTGATAATTGTATTCATATATTCATGTGTTCATTTTGAATTGGAAAATTGTAGTTTATAGATTGACTTGAATCATGTTCAAGTCAGATTAATCAAACTCAAACCCGAGTCAGACAATCAGAAATGTGAATCGAAGTCTTTTAATTGGTAGGGTCCTTAGGGTAATTTATAAAACTTGAGGGGGTTTTATGTAAAAATACTTTTATATACCTTTCAAAATACACCTCAAGTATTTATTGTTCGTCTTTAGAGTTGTAAGGAGGGTGGATTTTATGGTGTGACATTTCTAGTGAAAATATCCTAGTTTTACAAATATGGGTATTTATCTGTAATATTGATTATTTGAAGTTCATGGTATTTTAGTGTAAAATTTATTCTTGTGATTTTTAGAAAAAGATGGAAAATTTATATTATAATAAAATAGGTATTTAAATGATAAATATACATATGTTTATACAAAAATAATTTTAATAAATATTTTATATTCCAAAAATCTCATTTTCTTAAGATGTCGTATTTTAAACCTTTCGAGACCGAATGCTCCATGCGGAGGTCTGAATCTCGTACTACTAAGCCCGGGGTACACGTTAAACCGTACTATCCCTAACGGGTTCTCCAAAGGTGGATTGCAGCGGCGCTTTACAAAGATTGTAAAATACTAATCCTTTAGAAAACGGTTTTATAAAGTAAAAGGTATTTATTTGCAAAGGTGTAAATTTTCCGTATTTTAGATTCTAGGGTTTCCTAAGCCAACTAGCCTATTTCTAAATGGTCTAAACGACAAGTCGTTAGAAGCCTCAAATCGCCTCTTCACCGCCAATTGTGGCCAGGTAAGTACAAGTGAGGAAGGAGGGATCCGCTCACGAATCGTGAGACGGGCCTTTTAAAGTTACTTAAGCTCACTTGCCTAGCCTAGACACCACAAAGTCAGATTTAGATAAACGATCGATGTCCACAACTTATCGTATTTTCCTAATACAAGGTATTTATTTAAAAGTGTATCAAATCTAAAACTTTTAAGAATGGTTTTATTAAGATTATGGTATTTAAATGAAAATTTTGTTTTATCGTATTCTAAGTTTTGATGATGTCGTTTAGGGTTGTATTTGCGTGTGTGTGGAGGTGGGTCATTAACTCGTGCTTTACTTTAAATGTATAGTAAGGTTAAGGGGTTAAATGTGAAATTGAAACATGATAATATTAAAGTGAAAAAATACGGTAAATTGGAAAGGTTATCATTTCATGTGAGAAAACTTGTTCAAATTGATTTTTAAAAGTTTAATAGTCAAGATAAAGATGTTTAGGCATGAATGTATTGGTTAGAAGTGAAATTTTATAGAAAACAGAGTCGGAAATCGGATTTGTTCCGATTCCGTCGGGTTTCATAATTTCGTATTTCAAAGAAATAGAAAGGGGGATAGAATGAGACTTACGGGTTTCGATCTATACTAAGGAGTGCAGGGGAAGTAAAGGAGTTGCCGAGGCGTTGCTTCGTCGTCGGTTGTTTCTAAAAATATCGCCGGAATTCGCGCCGGAATTTTGTTGGAGCTTCGCCGCGAGCTTGTTTTCAAAGTACACAACTCTTGGAAAATTTTGAGTGAGTGAGCTTAGGATTTTAGGGGTGAGAGGGTAGTGTGTACGGTTGGTATTTATAGGGTTATGCTAGGGTTAGGGTAGATGAAAAGTTAAAAATAAAAATGTGATAAAATGTAATAAAAATGTATTAAAAATGGAGTAATTGGGGTTTTTAAAGAGCTCTGGAAGTGGTCTGAGGCTGAAATTTTGCAGGTGCATAGGGAATATGAAAAGACACAACTTTCATGTTGGGGCCATCGCCGGAATCGGCTGACTCGGGGGTGACTCGGCCGTGACTCGGTCGGAGCACTGAGTCGGCCAAGTCAAGGCCGAGTTAGCCGATTCCCGACCGAGTCCGGCGGCCAGGATCCCCCCCGACGGTTCATCTAACTCCTGGAAGTGTTACATCTTTGGGTGTAGTGGGTTTTTTGTGAGATATGCACGTGTAAACTCTTGGTATTCTAAAGGTTTTAAAAAAAATCAATATTAAAAATAATGTGGGGTATAGGATTTGAACTCTGGTGGCTTGGTTCAGCAATGCAAGGTATTAGCAATGAGCTACAAGCTCCTTCTTGTAATTATGGTGTGAAATAATTACTTAAAGTGGCAACAGCAACATTAAATACCTCAAGTATACTTTAATTTTAAAACAATTTTATATACACTAAAAATGGAGTTATTTAAAAACAAAATAATTACTTATATGTTGTGCTCAGGTTAAAATACACTTTTATGGATTTTGAAAAAATTTGTATAGAAAAGTGTATAGGAAAAATTAGGGTTGTTACAATGTATGTGCAGGTATGTATGTGTACAGAATACGAGTGTACAATAGGTATGTGCACAAGTATGAGTGTACAATATGTAAGTACACAAATATGCTATGCAAGAGTCATATCCTGAATGCAACAGTCCTACAGTGTAGTGACATGGCAATTATCGATGATGAAGTGTGTGAGCCGACAAGCATGTGTACGTGGAACATATGCATCATCGATAATGGTGCTGGTGTCCTAACAGCATGGTTTTGATATAACAATAAACATATTTATCATGCAATATGATGCAAACATTAAGCATATGCAGCAAATGAATAATAAACACAACAGTGTAGAAGCTACATCAATGCATCCATGTCATACTGTTTTGCCATTTGAAAGAAGACGAATCGGGGTTTTTAGGAAAATAAGGGCTACGGTGTTTTTAGGAAAAGATGCGTCTTTTGAAAATATCCGTAGAATCCCTTGCCTGTCTTTAACTACTCCCGATTCGTTAGTTTTTGAAATAGGTATGACATCGGCCTAGCCTAACATCTACTAGCAAATCTACAGCTATAACTAACAAGTCAGACAGGAGGGGTATGGAAACCACCTAATCTGAGTCGATATATATATATATATATATATATAATAGTCGGTGATCCTGCCTCAAAGGTACCGCGTACGATACAATATCATATGACATCCTCGAGTCATGAGTGCGGATCTATCATCAATATAAAGCTCGTACGGTAAATCATCATACGGCATCCCAAAAGCTGGGTACGGGTCAATATCACATTAATCTCATTAATTATCTGGTATCCTTATCATCATATCTCATGATCTGGGGTACTGATCTAAGTTTAGTACAATCGATACCATCTACATAAATATAAATGCGTGTGTGTAACACACGTCCAAAGGCCCGCTAAAATCTCATGTCGTATCCCAAATACGAATCATATTATATCACCGATCTCATGGCACTATGCCCAATCTCATCGACTCATCTCCAATATCATACATTATCCTCATCATCCAGGTATAAGTATAACAAGTAAGCGTGTGTGTGTGGGTGTAAACCTATTCTAGGGTTCGCAACTAGGAAACTATACTAGTTCACTTCTAAACCCTAATCTATCCATAGTACATCTAAACTCATCTAGAATATGCATATCACACTTAACGCTATCATACTAATATATAAAGTATATATATATATATATATATATATATATATATATAATACTAAACATCGAACTGCGGGGGTGCTATACGCCATCCACCCGACTTCCCCCATAGATATAATCTACTCACCTTGCATCCTGCATGTCGGTGTCGGTGTCGCCTTCATCTTCTCCCTCGTATGAAGCCCTCGAGAAGGTACCTACAAGGTAACACAATCGCAAAAGAATCTTAAAATCACATCGAGAAAACCAAACGACGCGCTAAGGCCTATAGGTTAGAACCTATGGACTACGCTTTCAAAACCACCAAACAATCCTCGATATTGTCGTGTAAACGCCAAGTAATCGAGGTAAAACGCAATTATACAAATCCAGAATTTAAAATACGCAATACGAAAACAAGAATCAAAACAGTAACTATAGAAAAGGGTCCCAGATTTCACCCTAGGTCAAATCAGACAATTTTGCATATACCAAGGGTCTATTTTACTGATGAGGGGACCACAAAACCAACACAAGGCACTTTGGCCCAGGTCTGGCCACAAATTGCGGCCAGAAGGAATTAATTGGCGGCCTGGGTTGAGGGAAAGTGTCTAGGCTTTTGTTGGTAGCTTCCTAGGTGCCTGCATGTATCACTGTCCTTGCAAAATAATTTTCAGAGTCTTGGAGTGATAGCAGATTCCATTTTACATCCACAGAATTCAGAATTTTTCGATATCGGCTTTTCTAAATTCGTATTCCGGGGTTCTAGTCTCTGGTTTAGGTCTTAATTCTAGCACAGGGGGTTTGTGAGGCCTCTACTGAGCTCAATTGCCCATCACAACTTTCAATTTCCAATAAACCTAACTAGAGTTTTCAAACTTCACCCAAACCACCCGATATCAGTTCTAATCTAACATGGAGGTAAAAGTAATGGAAACACTAAGCTTTTGGTTCAGAAAATACCTCATTTGGCAACTCAAGAATTTTCTTGAGTTGCTCAAAGTCCTCAAAATCTTCTCTTTCTTGGTCCATGGGGTAGCTAGTGAGCTTGTGCATCCTTTTTGTGAAGTGGGAATGAGCTTTCGAGTTGATTTCCATAGTGTTTTGGGGGATTTTGTGGAGAGGGAGAGGAGGGTGCAGCAGCAGCAGCAACAACAAAGGAGGGGAGAGGAAATGAGGGAAACAAATGATGAAGGGGGATGGCTCAAGACCAAGTCAAACACAATCCCCCACCTTTCTCTCTCATGCCCATGGCTACATATTCTATTCTTTTCCTTTTCTTTTCTTTTCTTTTCCTAATAAATCTACAACCATGCTATAAAACATGTAGCAAAGCCATGAAAAAAGTAACAAGTGTGAAAATGATACGGTGCATGTTTTGCACAAAACAAGCTAAAAATCCGATTAGCGATTTTTAATCGCGATTAGCATTAAATTAGCATATAATAATTCATAAAAACTTAAAATTTGCATAAGTCACATAAAACACCCTCTTTTAATAATTTCAATAATTTTCAAAAAATTTCCCAATTTATCGGTATTTAATTATACCGCATTATTTAAAATATTCAATATTTTATTATTAAATTATAAAAATTCCCCAAAATAATATTTTATTTTTTTTGAAATGTTACACTACCTGGAGAGAGAGAAGAAAACACTCAGCGTATGCTCTTGCAAGATTAGATTGGTTATTATTTTATCTAATCAGGATGGCTCCCACTGTTTTTATCAAATCTTTCTTCAAACCCTAAAAGGAAAGACCAGCCGGGATTAATTATACCCTACAAGTTCGTCAATCTTTCAGCCAGGCCAGTGCCGATACTTTGAGGGAGGTTCCCAGTGCTTTCGCACGGACCTAATTAAAATAAACCTCGTTTTCTCAGGGGCGTAACCCCGTTGACATCTTTTTAGATACCTACTTGATCAGATAATTGTAATGTGTAAAACTCTCCCAGGAGTAACTATTACTCGCTGTGGGTATCGGGATCCAACTATCTCATAGAAGGTACGCAATCTCATTGCAAATTTCAACACTTGAAATTCCCGATAATTTTTCCCCTAGCATCCTATGACCTTGACGAAAGCCAACAAACCATAGGCTACTAGTCAAGTTCAACACGTACATTTCCTGATTTAATTAAACCCACCCACACAACCCTTGATGAAAGCCAACAAAGTCGCATGACTACCCTAACTCAATCGCATCATATGCTTATGCAGATAAGTATAAATAGCTACTGCATACAACACCTTGACGAAAGCCAACAAACGCAGCACGAATACTATGAAGTACTTATCTGAAATGACGGAGGGCTACAATAGGTTTTTCAGAAAACCTTTTGCGTAATGAACTTGATATCGTTGTTGAATCAAACGATTTAAAATGGAGTGTTTTTGAGGCTTTTGCTAGTTTCGCAAAAGAGGTGACTCCCTGTTGGATATAGTGCCCTCAGAGTCAATTATTGGATTACAGGCACGTGATTGCAATGATTGAGGGAGGACCTATACCGGTAGGACAATCTTACTCAAGATGATAGTATGCTATCTGGTTTATCTTTATCATCGTGTACTGCTTTAGGCGACCTTACAGGTCACTATTACACGTTGATAGAGCCTTAGGATTCTTGCTTGACTACCAGCAGTATGATGGCGATCATATACGTGGGAGCTGGGGTCTATAAGCACATCCTTAAAAGGTGCCTAGTCGTGGGAGTTTTCGAGACAGGGCATCGATACTCCAGAGTAGACATGTGTATATAGTCGAGACTCCGACGAGGGGCGATGGCCGGTCTCACAAGCCATTGGTGTCAATTGGATCACCTAAGATGTATACATGTGCTCATTGGGTTATGAGTACACCGGACATGACTCGCCGGGAACATGCTAGTTGGTTTTATACGTAACGTCAGATAGCAGTTCCCGGGTGACATGTGTACAGGTTAGTTCATCGACCTGAGATCGTAATTTGTCTCGTGTGAGTTCCCACTGTGCTTTGATTACTACCCTACCACGGATCATAGGAGTCGTGCAAACAGGTTTTAGTTGGGTACAGTCCCGAGCCACATGGAGGCAGTGAGCAGATCGGCAGGGGTTTCGTCTTTCCCGGTATTGGGGGTGAGATCGCGCTGTGTCTAGGAAAACCATTACACGAAGTCCTTGGCCAAGGCAGGAGATTTTCTGGTAGGTATTCCAGTAGTATCTCAGGGTGTTCTGGGCTACACTCTGACACGACTTGTACCGCTTTTGGGGGTCTGACTTTTACCAACCCCCTAGGCCTGCTATACGATGCTCATAGACGAACGGACCGGACTGTACGGATAATGTCACTGACAGGCTCAGTAGGGTGTCAGGATGAGTTCGCTCATCGACCTCCCTTTTGGTCAATACCCGGTAGCTCATTACGTACGGTGTAACGCCTTGAAATTCGCTTAGGATGTTTTCTCGTTAATTAGCTAGTGTGTGTTTTTTTTCATAAAAATGGATATCTTATTTTCCTTCTTGGCTAGTGGAAATTGTGTTGTGAAGTGTTTATATAGATATATTTATATATAATTATAGGGTTTACTAATTATATTTAGTCGTGTTACCCTAGTTGGGAAATTTCCATTTGTAGTGTACACTTGCACACTAAGCACAATTTTCCTTGACCTAGGCTAAAAGAGTTAGCATGTTAACCATTTCTTGTCATTCTTGCATAGTTCATTGTTATCCCCACCCTTTTTCTAAGTCCGAAACCCTTTTTAAAATTCAAAATTTCAATTAAAGTATAGAAGCATGGTGGTTAGGTGAGAACTTGACTTTTTGACCCCTTTTCTTTTCCTCTTCTCTCTCTTTCCCTCATTCAGAAATTCTGCAGAAAATTCCAGCAGAAAACCCCCCATTTTTCTCCATGTTCTCTTCTTTTTTCACTTCTCTTTAGTTCCTCATTCAAACCCTACACAAATCTAACCTTTTTCCTTCACAAAACCTTGGTTTAATGGCTCATTTGAGGTGTTTAGTGGCAAGACTGCATACTTGAGGCTAGATCTGGAGCTTTTGGTGTTTTATAAGGTCTTTAGAAGGTATAAACTAATGTCTTAACCTCTTTTTCCATAACTTATTGTATTTTGGCTAAATATCACATTTTTATGCAAGTTTTGTGCTATATAAGGGGATTTAGTGAATTTATGTTAAAATTGATATCCTTATGGCTTGATTAGCTTGGTGATGAGTTATAAAGGTGATTTTAGACTTAGGTTTGTTTCAGATTTCAGAAAAATACCCTAAAGTTTTATTTTAGTGCAAAAGTGTGACTTTTAACTTGAATTTGAGCTCTGAGGAATCTGCTACCACCCGAGTTTCTGTAAATTAAAATTGGATTTACTGTAGCATATACAGGGGGTATGGAGTGCACACACCAAACCCGGGAGCCCACCCCTACCCAGGCCGCCAAAATAATCATTCTGGCCGCAATTTGCGGCCAGATGGGAGGGTATTGGGTTGGGGTTTTGGTAGTTGGTGTCTGCTGATATTTGGGGTTTTATGATATATTTATTTTTGTAATTTCAATTCTGTATAAAAATCTGGAGGTGAATACCTATTTTCTCGTATTTTAACTTTCGCGACATGCGTGATACGTGTATGTGGGTTTGGGGTTTCTGCGTATCGCGACGCGTAGGAGTGGCTTCAGGCGCGTAATCACCCGTTTTAGCGTATCGCGCACACGCGCGCTTGGTTCACGACATGAGTTACTAGTTCGGCTTTAATGTCGTGTTTGTGTGACTTCAAGCTTATGTGTGATATATTGTGTAAGTCTAGGTTCGCAGGCGAGTACGACGGACGCCGCGCAGAAGGGGAAGCAAGTTGTCGGCTATACCTAGCGAGAGACCATGGTGAGTAGATTTAACATCTACGGGGATATCGCCCGTATGGCGTTCTACGTCAGGGCTGATAGGACCTTATAGCTACATTTCCATAAATTGACTGCTCATGGCTATTATCTAGTACATACCGCATTCCCTGCTACAAGTATATAAAGTAGAATTGATAGAACACCGCACCATTAGTAACGGTTCAAGTTGCACGAGCACTATCCTGCATGTTACACACACACCATTAGTAATTGCCATGACACCCACACTGTAGAAATTTCATGATCATTATGTTGTAGCTCACCTTCTATGTGACTTGCCATATATTCGTACTTGGGCACATATACATCGCATATTCATACTTATGCCACATACATCACATATATTCGTACTTGGGAACATATACATCGCATATTCATACTTGTTACATACATGGATGATATTGACTTGATTAAAACTAAGGGACCGTAAGCGGTATTTTCAAAACGAGATCTTTTGAAGAGCGGTTTTCCCTTTCCTTTACCCTTAGTGTCATACAACACATTGCATGGATTTGCGCATTTGATTTGATTTATGTGATTTCTGGATTTGGAAACCGGAGTACTATTTTAAGAAAAACACGCACTGTTTAAAAACCCGGTTTCCCTTGATATGATATTTTGGTGCGTCCACCATGAGTTTTCTCGGTTCCAGAGAGCTTGTGTGAGTATACCCGATTCGAGGAGAGGTAGGCACCGATTGCGGGTACATGGTGGACCCGGTACGGTACCCCGGGGCGAGAAGACTCGTATTGTTAGACGGTGAGCCCGGCGGAGGGATTACTACCTACCGGTGATTGGTTGGACCTAGCAGCTATCCGGAGGATACTGATCAGAGTCGATAGATGGATGCGGGATGATCCGTACTGCCGGGACCGAGGGCCGATACCGCAGACGGAGCCCGTGGGGTGACCAGGACTGACGGGGCCCGATGGAAAAGGATTTGCATGTCGATGCTAGACACGAGTATTTATGATATTTGGGTGCCGATGTTGGGCACTCGTGATTCTCAGAGATTTACAGGATTAGAGGGCCGATGAGAGTGCCGGCGCCTGAGCTATTTGGGGGATCTGGGTGCATTGATGGACACCGATTATATATTCCACTTTGGCATTCCGTGTAGATGTTATATTTCCCATGCTCAGTATTTATTATTGCATCTCATCCTGTAGTTATATTACCTGATAGAGTACTTGCATGATTATTGCACATACTGCTTATCACGCATTGATATCATCTGTTAGCATATGATAGAGTAGCGCAGTACGTGCATACTCGCGATTACCTTTATATGTTATCTCTATTCACGAGTTGGCAACTCACCCCCGTTGTGCCACAGTATTTGCAGGTTGCCCTTCGGAGTAGTCGCGGCACGCTGCGTTTTGCATCTTTTGACACAGATACCCCCATAGTTGGTGTACTAACTCTTTTGCTGATAGGTGGGTTTTGTGCGGTATCTGTTTATCTTTCAGTTATGTACATTGTTGTATCTAGTATTCTCCATCTACCATGTATGTATTTGACTTAGAGACAGTGTGAGGACGATGATGTATATTATTTGTATTCTGGTGTCGAGCTCGTTGTGAGCCGACTGTACTTGCAGTTTATTCTATCTGTGATGTTCCCACTTGTGGATCTTGATCTTCGCTACGGCGTCGTATATTTCTATCTTGGTGATTGTTTACTTAGATTTCTTAACATCTTAGTAAGTGCTTTCTTTTAAACTTAAAACACTGTATACTTTTACTGGTTTGATTTCTGGGTTTTCGGCTTACTTAGTCGCGTTACGCCTGTAGACGATACGTGGTTAAGTGCCGGTCACGGGCCAAACTTTTGGTCATGACATACGGCTAGTACCTCTGACGTGCCAGTGGTTAAATCCACAGCCAAAGTGTTGACGGGTCTTTAGAGTCCCCCACAGACAGTTTCTTAAGTTTCGGGCGAAACGTCGTAGAGGCCGTATGATATATGGCAGGGTTCGATCATATACGTGCAGTATTGCACGGATCATGATCGGACGGATCATACTAGTGGGCTTTGGTTTAAGCCGGATCCTAGTATTAGATTTGTTGGATTACTTTACTCCCATCGTATTCGCATTCGGTCGGAATGCGGATGCAGGTATGTATATACAGGTGAGGGGTATCCTTGTGATCCGTCATGAGTTTACTTTAGATATTGCCGTATCTTTTTATTGTTGTAAACATTTGGATTAATGTTTACAAATGGAAATTGTGAGCTAGAAATCATCATTTTGTGCATTTAATGTGACATAGACTTCATTAGTGACTCATGGTCGCTTTTCTTGTGCTCATGTCACATTATTTGATTTATTTTGTGTTGATATGATGAGAAGAGAGAGAGAGGGCAGCCAAGAGGAGGTGTTTGGTCTTGTATTATTGATGCTTACTCTCTCATTTTTTCATGATGAGAAAACACAAAAGAAAAAGGCTTGTTCTTCTTCTTCCTCCTCTAGCTCACAACCTCCATTAATGGCATCATCTCTAACCTCCATCCATACACTCTCATGTGATGAGAATCAATGGATGCTTGAGACAAAGTGATTACACACATTCTCTACATCGCCTTGGACACGTCGGCCAGCGAACTTCGTGCCCGAGTTGCTTCGGATGAAGTGGGAGCCCGTAAAAAGTCTCGATGATGTGGTGCCCTTTCCGACGAGGTGATCGAGATCGGAGATGCCGCGAGGAGCTTGGGATGGTGGCCAAAGACCGAAGGACACGGATGGATCGGTATAGCTTTCCAACCCTTTCTCTAGTTGCTAGTTGTAGGTTAATGGTTCGATCCGGATTTAAAGTATACGATAACGCCGGTTTCTAGTTTATGAAAAGTTTTCGTTTCCGCATTTTGGCCTCGGACAGACGGCCGGGGCGCTACCGTAGACTTACATGGTATAGAGCCACGCCATTAACCTTTACTAGCTTGCTCTAACGTGTTTAGATCTTCGATCGAACGAAATTTTCAAAAACAGCATTTCCAATTCTGAGTTTCTGTCGATTTTTTTTTATCGTCGAAAAATTATTTTTAGTATTGCAGAAAATCGGGCAGGCTTTTCATAGAACACTGCAGAAATTTAGTAGCCTGAACCCACTGTAGCGCCGCGGAACCGCGGCCGTAACCCCGTTTTGGCCACAGTTCCGCCGTTGTACTGTAGCAACACAGCACCAAAATTTCTGCAGTGCTCTCTGAGTTGGAATTGGGGTTTCTGGTAATTTTTGTTTTGGCCCAGATTTTTTTGAGTACTGGGAATTGTGCTTGGGGCCCACTTCGGGAAATTTTGTCGATCAAAAATTTTAAATTTGTTAGTTCACAGTATTTACGTTATATCTGCGACCGTGATTGTCATTTGATCGGTAAATCTTGTCTAATTGCTATAGCCCTTTTAGACGGATTTGCGAACGTGATATTCACGTTGATGTTCTGTGCTGTGATGTTGCGGATTTATCATGGTGGATAGCCTGGATGTAATGTTAGTACAGTTTGGTTGTATTTGTACATTTGATATTATGGGGAGAGCGTCCGACATGTGGACAGCTGTCACTGCCTGTTTGTATATTATTCTTTTGGGGCACGACCGGGCTGAGGTCGATGTACCCGTTGTATATTTTACTTTCTGTACTAGGATTACCCCGCGGTGGGGTGCACGGATAGCCAGGTTCTACAGGGCAACGGGCCCGCATCTCATGGCTTTGAGACGGAGGGGGCTTTACTCTAGAATTGGTAGGCTATTCGCCGCACACGTAAGGGGTACAGGTTGACCCAAGGAGCAGTGCTCAAGTTACCGGATTCCGTGAAGTGCTGGGTGGTCCATTCACTTTGTTGAAGGGGGCTGCCTCGCTTCAGGTTTTGGCGGTTAAGTTGCCGCGCCCGTAGGGGTCTAGGATTTCATTGCATAGGCTATCCACACGACCAGGGGAACGTCGGGTTTCAGTACCGGCTCTATGAAACCCGGGGATCCCAGTTTATCTGTATTGTTCTGTGATGCTTATTACATTTCTGTGATGTTCCATTTTATCACGCCATGAGCGATTATTATATATTGATATATATACTAGTAGATGTTGTATATGTTTTACACCCGCGCTAGTCCAGTCCCCGCTCTGTCGTTAGTTAAGTAACCTAACAGGTGATTGATTGTTAGAGTTCGTGCGTGTTCAAGTTCTAGTTTAAATACCGCAATCAAGACGGTTTCGCTTGTAGCTAGCCGGTTGAGTACGGGTCGTCCGCAGGGAGATGGGAGTCTTTTTCAATGTGTTTTAACGCGTTAAGTCCGGTTTTTCAGATTTTGTTGTGGTTATCTAAGTGTTAAGTTGATATTTAAAAAGAGCTTGTTAGGGTTAGGATTAGGTTAGTTTGAGTTAGGAGTCTCCACATCTTTCGTTGCCCCTCTTAATATCGGTGTTACGGTAATCGGCAACAACGGGGATTAGCACGACTAGGAAGGAACTTGCGAGTATAAGCTAGGCTTTCCAACGCATAAGTCCTTCCCTTTGGTGCTTGTCCGTCCGTTCTTGGCTCTTAGCCATAACCTCCGGTTAATTCAACCACAACCGGTCTCACTACGGAATCACCGCTATCATGTAGGATAGGATGCCGTAAGGAGAGGATTGTAGTTCAATTAACGGGAGTTGAATTAAGCTGTTGGGAAAGGAAAGAGTGAGAGAGATTTCCTTCTCTCAAACTTCCCTCATCCTACCCTAACAAGTATAAAACTACTCACACTTCATGATACGGAAAAACAAAACAAAACAAAAGAGGAAGATAGAAAGAAAGAGATTAGAAGAATACGACTAGCTATTTGCGACCTCACCTTGGCGAGGATCGAGCGTAAGCATCATTGTCATATGTAAGGATAAAGAAAAAGAGAGAAGAAAGAAACAACAAGAAAATAACAACAACTACTTAACGAATTAAAATTACAACAATTATAAAAAAGGCAAGACAAGCATGATAATAAAATGATCTTCTTTATTCATCACTCTTCACTCAAAAGCTCACTACAAGTTTAATGGAGAAGAGGTGAGAAGAGGAAGAAGAAACACACTAAAACTTAGCAAAATGAAAATACAAGAATGGACCCTTTCCTTCACAAAGTTCTGGGCTATTTATAGGCTAGAGAATGAAACCCTAGGGCAGAATTCTGGACCCTTATAAAATTACCCAACTGCCCCTGAAAAATCCCCATCTGCCGCCATCATACGGCCGCGGATCCGCGGCCTAGACCCCTCTTTGGCCGCGGATCCGCGGCCATATAGATGAGTTAGGGTGTGGGCTTTTTGGTACTTTCCTGGTCTTCTGTGCACTTCAGTATGGTATATGTGTTTTCTGAAAATACCTCCAAATTTCTTCCAGAATTTCTGTTGAGGGAAAGGTGGACTTTTTGTCAAGATTTGGAATGATTGCCTCGAGCTCCGCGTAGATTTCTTGGAACTTGTTGTTGCCATTGAGCCTTGTGCATGAAGGTGACATTGATTTGACATTTTGTCTTCCTAACTGGTATCTGGCAACATACGGATGACGAGCGGAGACCGTGTTTTCTCAGTGGTTGGCAGGAACCCGGATTTTGTTGTGTTTTCCATGAATTTCACCGTTTTAGAACCGAGAACCTGTATCCTGCAATTGACTAGCAAACACGGCTCAAGAGTATCTACCGATATGCAATGTGACAAAAATTGGGCGGTATGAAAATGCAAAAATCTGATATGAACAAATACCCACAAACTTATCATTTGCTCGTCCCGAGCAAAGCCAATTTATTCACAAAAAATTTCCTAACCTCACTTTCGCAGGGAACGCGATTGCACTGAGCATGTGCAACAAGCCGTTAAACCTCTAGGTGTCCCTAGTAGGAGGAGTGTTGTCTCCTGAGGGTTTTCAGCGGATACTACCCACAAAATCCGGTCAAGTTTGTTTTGTAAAATAACTAAGATTCAAACCTTAAAGTTTTGTTTCAGAAAATAACAATTCTATAATCCTAAGTCTAGAATATCGAACCTTTATTTTTCACACCTCGCTTCTTATTTAACTACAGATTTTATATGTCTTTACGTGTAGTGCAAATAGTGTCGTTAAGTTCCAGAAGGATCGATTAAAGTCATCATGTCGCACAATAAAGCCCAGATAACAATTTTAAAAGGATCACATAAGTTTTATAAAGAGTTAAGCATTTTTCAAGTTTCGTTTTCCAGTAAGGTTTCAACTTCAGAATTTCAATCTTCCATAACAGGAAACTAAGTCATATTTTTCACTCCACCTTTTTCTTGTTTTCATTTCATACACACCTCTGTGAACGTGCAATAGTCTTTATCATAGAATAAAACCTTCATATCTCCGTTAAAATTTTTATAAAGGCCTGTCTTTTATCAAGATTATTCTCACACAAAGAATCGTTAGGAATTTTAACTCGGAGAGAACACTTGCTTGACTTTGTTTTAACCTGGACTTTCTAGGCTTCTTAGCGAGCTTTGGGCCAATGCACCCAAACCAGTTGGTTTTAGGGCATTAGGTGTAGAAACACCCCAGCGGACTTAATTACTTAAGTTACATAGGTCCAAAAACAAAAGACAGTTTGACGTGAAAATCAGATGATTTAATACGAACGGAGATATAACCGGCAGTTCAATTATTTTTTTGGATAAAAGACGTGTTTAGTGGGTTTGGTGTGTAATCATTCCAATCAAGTTTCAGATGGGTTATTTTACAGACTTAGCTCCAATTGCGGCATCAATAACATTCCTTCATATTCGCTTTACTTCATAAACTATTCTTGACATTACTTATTTCAGAACAAACCTATTTGATCCTCAGAAAATCATTTATCTGTTTAAAAGTTTTAACATGAAAGACTTGTCTTCTAATTCCCAAAATTCGCGACACGTGTAGTGTGATGTAAAGACGTATATCATCTATAGTTAACTTCAAAGGAGAGTTATCTTTAAGGTTTTCAAAATCCAAACATAAGATTTAGTTATTCCTATTTTTTCAAACAAAAACCGTCGAATGTTGAATCAGAGTTCTTTCACAAGCTAACTTGACAAAAAAGTTTTTATATTTTTAGAAAATTTTCAGATTTTTATGGATTTAATATGCAGATGCAAAATATACATATGAATGCGAAGGTAAGAAATGCGTACCGAGCGTACCCCCAAACTTAAACTGGACAGTGTCCTCACTGTCATTGCATGAAGAGATCATTTGAAGGGTCAAAATTGTCGGTTAGCGATACACAAATTTTTATTTGTTTTTGTTTATAAAGAAAAGGAAAAAGAATAGAAACAAATAGAAAAAAAATGGTTTGTACATACCCCCAAACTTATTTGGAACAGTGTCCACTGTTCTTGGCTGGATAACCGAAGTTTGGAGGTAGGCAGAGGAAGATCATTCAGGGTAAACCGGCTCCTGTAAGAACAGGAGCTCCTCTGTTGGTTCGGCGCTAAGGTACGGTTTGCATCAGTGTCCCTTCACTTTGAAAAATGAACCGTCCTTTGGATTCTCCAAATCCACAGCGCCCTGCGGACACATTCCGCACAAAATACGGCCCTTTCCAGCGAGATCTGAGCTTTCCAGGATGGAAGTGAAGTCGGGTGTCGTAAAGCAGTACCTGCTGACCAGGTACGAAGGTATTGCGCAAAAGGTGTTTATCGTGAAACACCTTCGTTCGATTTTTAACGACAACCGCGTTATCGTAAGCCTTATCCCTAAGCTCGCATAGTTCATTCAGCTGCAGCTTCCGATGGCTGCCCGCATCCTCGAGTGACAGATTCAGCTCCTTTATCGCCCAAAATGCGCGATGCTCTATTTCGACAGGTATGTGGCAGGCTTTTCCGTACACAAGCCGATAGGGAGACATGCCAAGGTCGTTCTTATAAGCGGTTCGAAATGCCCAAAGGGCATCAGTGAGTTTCAGAGACCAATCCTTACGGTTCTTGGAAACCATCTTCTCCAGTATCTGCTTGATTTGCCGATTTGAAACTTCGGCCTGCCCGCAGGTTTGGGGGTGGTAGGGCGTAGAAAGCTTATGATTAATGGAGTATTTCCGCATCAAGGCCTCGAAAGTCCTATTGCAGAAATGACTTCCATTGTCGCTAATGATCGCTCGGGGGTGCCCAAACCGTGAGAAAATGTTTTCTTTAAGGAACCTAAGGACAACCTTGTTGTCGTTAGTCCGGCTGGGCACAGCCTCGACCCATTTAGAGACGTAATCAACAGCTAGAAGGATGTACAAGTTCCCAAAAGAGCTGGGAAACGGCCCCATGAAGTCTATCCCCCAAACATCGAAAATCTCCACAACCAAGATTGGTTGGAGTGGCATCTCGTTCCTCCGGGATATCCGGCCCATGTGTTGGCACCGGGAGCAAGTCTTGCAATAGTCGTGAGCGTCTTTCAAGAGTTGTGGCCAGTAGAAACCACATTGCAAGATCTTCTCAGCTGTCTTTCTGGGCCCAAAATGCCCGCCACACGCTTGATCGTGGCAAAATGACAGCACACTCTTGAATTCCTCATCAGGGACACACCGACGAATAATCTGGTCGGGACAGTACTTGAACAAGTAGGGTTCGTCCCAGTAAAAGTGTTTTACTTGGGATAAGAAGCGAAGTCTGTCCTAACTTGGCCATTCGGTCGGTAGTAATCCCGTGGCCAAATAGTTCACAATATCTGCGAACCAGGGTTCGCACGATACTGTCAAGAGTTATTCATCCGGGAAAACGTCGTTGATCGGAATTGGAAGCGAAGGCGAAGAAGGAAGTCGTGAGAGATGGTCGGCCACTACGTTTTCACATCCTCGTTTGTCCTTAATGACAAGGTCAAACTCTTGAAGCAAGAGGATCCAACGTATTAACCGAGATTTTGCATCTTTCTTCGCAAAAAGATGGCGCAGAGCAGAATGGTCTGTGTAGACAATGACTGGAGAGCCGATGAGGTAGGGCCTGAACTTTTCTAAAGCAAATACAACAGCCAAGAATTCCTTCTCAGTTGTTGTATAATTGAGTTGGGCGTCGTTCAGGGTTCGGCTCGCGTAATAGATTACGTGCGGCATCTTGTTGATGTGTTGTCCAAGGACAGCACCGATGGCAAAGTCGGATGCATCGCACATAATCTCGAATGGGTGCGTCCAGTCAGGTGAAGAAAGAACGGGAGCAGAAGTGAGGGAGCGTTTCAGTGACTCGAATGCAGTCACACAGCTCGAGTTGAAGTCGAAAGGCGTGTCCTTGGCCAGCAAAAGAGTCAAGGGCCTAGCAATCTTGCTAAAGTCCTTGATAAACCGTCTATAAAAACCGGCATGGCCAAGGAAGGCTTGGATATCTCTGACGCATCAGGGAGGAGGCAGATTGGAAATGACCTCAATCTTTGCTTTGTCAACCTCTATGCCATTTTGCGAGATGATATGTCCTAAGACAATACCTTCGCACACCATGAAGTGGCATTTCTCCCAGTTCAAAGTGAGATTCTTGTCCTTACATCGGGTAAGGACAGCGTCAAGATGCAGCAAACACTCGTCGAAGGAGTCGCCGAAGATGGAGAAGTCATCCATGAAAATCTCCAGAAATTTTTCCACCATGTCCGAGAAATTCCCATCATACACCACTGGAAGGTAGCGGGCGCATTGCATAACCCAAAGGGCATGCGTCGATATGCAAATGTGCCGAAAGGACAAGTGAAAGTGGTCTTGTCCTGGTCTTTTTCGGCGATGGGAATTTGATTATAGCCGGAGTAGCCATCAAGAAAGCAGTAGTACTCATGTCCGGCCAATCGTTCAAGCATTTGGTCAATGAAAGGTAGCGGAAAGTGGTCTTTCCGCGTTGCGGCGTTGAGTTTTCTGTAATCAATGCAAACTCGCCACCCAGTTTGGGTGCGAGTAGGGATTAACTCGTTCGCCTCGTTGGTTATGACCGTGATGCCCGACTTCTTGGGGACAACATGAATTGGGCTAACCCACTGGCTATCAAAGATAGGGTAAATGATACCACTATCTAGACATTTGACGATCTCCTTCTTCACAGCCTCCTTCATGACTAGATTAAGACGTCTTTGTGGATCCCGGGCTGGTTTGGCATCATCCATCAGATGAATGTGATGCTCAACGATCAGGGGACTAATCCCCTTGATGTCCGCCATGGACCAGCCAAAAGCTTGCCTGTTGCTGTGCAAGACCGCGAGAAGGGCTTTCTCTTGCTCGGGAGCTAGAGAAGCCAAGATGATGACAGGGAGGGTCTCGTTCTCACCTAAGTAAGCGTACTTAAGGTGAGACGGCAACGGCTTGAGTTCGAGCGTTGGAGGTGAAATGATGGAAGGCAAGACTGGTGCAAAGGTCTCGAACTCAAAGGACTCCAGCAAAGGTTCAAAACGAGTGTAGCCAACCGAGAAGGATGGTTCAGGTAACTCATCCGGAAAGTCGAAGGATTCAAACTCGGGTTGTGCGCAGCTAAGATCGTTCGAAAACGTGAAACACTCGTAGTCGTTGTCGGGCGCAGAAACAGCAGCAGGTTCGAAGAGAAACGCACTAGTGGCGTCAAGATTATCGTGTTCAAACAGAAACTCCTCGAATTCACACTCTTCCGGGGTGATCTCCTGGATCGAGCAGACGTCCAATATATGAGCATTAGGTTCGGCGGGCTGATTCCCCAACCTAAAAATGTTGAGTTCAATCGTCATATTTCCAAAAGAGAGGTTCATCGAACCATTGCGACAATTGATCACAGCATTTGAGGTTGCGAGAAATGGGCGACCGAGTATCACCGGAATTTGATTCCGGGGGTTAGCTACAGGCTGTGCATCTAATACAATGAAGTCAACGGGGAATATGAAGTCCCCGACTCTTATCAACACATCCTCTAGCTCACCCCTAGGATGGGTGATCGATCGGTCGGCCATTTGGAGAGTGCAGTGTGTGGGTTTCAACTCTCCGACGCCTAATTGCTCGTATACTGAATACGGAAGCAAGTTAACACTGGCACCAAGATCTAATAGTGCGCGGTTGATGTTCTTATCCCCAATGGTAATTGAAATCGTAGGACAGCCAGGGTCCTTCCGTTTTTGTGGTAAAGATTGGGTAAGGGCATCACTCACAGCACTAGCCAAGAAAACTTTCTTGGGTACCTGAGACTTCCTCTTTTTCGTGCACAAGTCCTTTAAGATTTTCGCGTAGTTGGACAGCATCTAAAAGAGGAATGTTAATGTTAACTTGCTTAAATAACTCCAGAATCTTCTCCATTTGAGGATTTTTTTTATTAAATCTCAACCGGTTTGGAAATGGAACATTTTGAAAATTGGTTGAGTCTAATGCTGGAGGAGGAGATTGTGGAGTTGGAACGGATCCCAGAATAGGTGTCTTCGTGGAGTGAGAAGTGGGTCCGTTCAGAGAAGAAGAGGAAGGAGAGCCTTGTGAAGAACGGAGAATAGGCTCAGAAGACGAAGAAGAAGAAGGAGAAGAAGAAGAAGAAGAAGAAGCGGCGGCCGGGGTGTCATCGTTGATCCGTTTGCCAATGTTGTTTTGCAGCATCCTCCCCGATCTCAGTGTAGTCACGGCACTCACATTATGGTTTTGTTGTTCAAGAGCAACATGTGCATTATGTGGGTGACCGGGATTTGGAAGTGGCTGGGACGGGAGCTTCTCCTTCTCTCGCTCGCTCAAGGCCGCGTTCAGCTGTGCAATCTGGGCCTCGATGGTCTTGATGCTTTGCCCGTGTGCGGCAGTGTGTTGCACTAAAGATTGAATGGAAGACTGGATGTTGGCGGTGGATTGAGTCGATTGTTTAACAAACGCCTCCAGACTTCGCTCGAGCGAGGAAACCTTATCGTTGTTTGACGGAACAAAGTTGTTTGGTGGAAAAGAGTTGTTGGGTGCAAAGTTGTTCGTCTGGTTTTGGAAAGGTTGGGGTTGGAAGGGCTGCTGATATTGATGTTGAGTTTGTTGTGGCGCTTGTTGTTGCGGTGGAGGGGCCCTTTGGAAATTGTTGCCTTGGAATTGATTCTGATTCTGATTCCAGGCGAAATTGGGGTGGTTCCTCCAACCGGGATTGTAGGTGGAAGAGTATGGATCATTCCTCGGTCTTTGCTGGAAGGCAGCATTAACCTGATCCTTTCCTTGCGAGGGTGGATTGTAAGGACACTCTTCGGTCAAGTGAGAAGGATCGGAACAACAAGCGCAAATGGTACGAAGGGGGAGAACAGGGGCAGGAGCAGAGAATTTGCTTTCTATTGCTTCGAGCTTTCTTGTTATAGCAGCCATTTCAGCTTTCATCGCAATAGAGACGTCAAGTTGGTGGATTCCTACCCTAGACTGACCGGTAGAAGTGGAGGTAGAAGAAGAAGAAGAAGTCGGTCTGGTGCTTTCCCACTGTAGCGTTTGCTCCGCAAGGTCGTCAAAGAACTGCCACGCTTCCTCGTCAGATTTCGATAGGAAGTGGCCCTGACAGATGGTTTCCAGCAACTGCTTCGTTGCTGGGTTCAGTCCCTCGTATAAGGTTTGGCAGAGCTGCCATTTCTCTATACCGTGGTGAGGACACTGAACAAGAAGGTCTTTGTATCGGTCAAAGCACTTCCAGAAGGGTTCAGAAGGAAGCTGGGAGAATTGGTTGATTTCATTTCGAATCATTGCGGTCTTATGATTCGGATAGAATTTTTTCAGAAACGCTTTAACGAACTCGTCCCAGCTGGTGATTGAGTGGAAAGCGGTGCTATACAGCCATTTTTCAGCGAGATCGCATAAAGTGAACGGAATGACCCGTAGACGTATAGTATCGTCCGACAGCTGGGTGGTTTTCATCCTGGCACAGACGTTTTGAAATTTGTTGATGAAGATATAGGCATCTTCAGATTCAAGCCCATGAAAACGTGGAAGCATGTTGATGAAATGGGGCTTAATTTCAAAGTTGTCCCCATTGGCCGGAGGAATAGAAAGGCAGGTGGGAAGTGCAGAACGGGTGGGATAGAAACGATCCTGGAGCGCGATTCGCTGCGGCGCTACAACAGGCGGAGGTGGTGGGAGATTGGTCTCCGTAGGAGGTGGAGCCAATCCAGCGGTGGCCAAAGAGATGTTCGGATTAAATCCTGACATCGTGGAAGAAGAGGTTGGTGAAGGTGAAGGTGAAGGTGAAGATGTATGAACAGAATTCCGGTCAACGTCGGAGTTGGCCGGCAAAGGAAGGGGTGAAAGAGGAGTGGACGGAGTATCGACTTCGGAGTCGATCGCGTAGTCGGTCGCGACTAACGTAATGCGGACTAGATGGGCGCTAGTGTCCCGAGTCCAAGCGGACATACACTAAACGAGTTTAGTATAGTCAAAGCGAAGAAGGTGAGGGTAAGAAAACGTCAATGGAGAAAAGCGATGGGTGGTGGGTGAAAATGGATTTGGCGACAAAAGGGCAAGTTTTTATAAAAGTTTTTGATTTTTTCTTCTTTTTTTTTGTTTTTAGAAAGAGATTTACAGAAATATGTACGGAAATACGGCTTAAGCAATCGCAAACAAGATATGCACAATCACACCTAGATCTAGGGTAACCTAGGTCTACTAGACCTGCTCCTGAACTTTATTGTCGAAGTTAAACAGTATCGAGAAACAGGCTTAAAAATACACTGATCACGAGGCCAGGTAAGTGCAGAGATAAGGGGAGGTTGTCCAACGCTTTCGTGAAGTTCCTTAATTAAATAACCCTTTCTCTTTCGGCGGTTGCGCCTTTAACACTTTCCTAGACACCCCGTAAACAATATACGGTTAAGCGAGGTTCTAAACACGGTTTACCTTCTCCTAATGAGCGCGAAGTCCTTAGGGCTGAAGTCTAGTATTTTTTAATTTACAATGGACAATGCATATGCTTTAGTGATTTTTGGGGTCCTGGGAAGGGTGATGAAATCCCCACCCAATCTGGATTGGTTTCAAGCCCCTTAAGTCCGTATTAAAGAAATGCAAAGCAGTACCAAATCAACTGCAAACAATTTTTATTTGCGGCGCAAAGAATCCTGCACAAGAACAGTTTATTGGAAGGGGGAGAAGAATTTGCGCAAAGAATTTGCGCAAAGAAGGCTGCAGAAAACACAGTTTATTGGAGTTCAGAGGAGTGGGGAGAAGAAGAAAGACTCACCAAAAAAAAAATGGTACCCTGAACCCTCCAAATGGCCGCGGATCCGCGGCCTAAGCTTGCTTATGCCTCGTTTCCGCGGCTGTTTTGGGGAGTTGGGGCTTCAGTTTTGTTGGGTGGGTTCTGTTGGGTGTCTTCTGCCTTTCTGGATGTGTGGAATTTTTATTTGCTCACTGTATCTGCTACAGATTTCTACAGTAGACCGTTTGCTTCGTTTTGTCCGTCGCGGTGTAGCCGCGAAATGTGGGTCTATCTTCCCACGTCTTTGGCACTGTACTTGAACTCCGTATTTTCAACGTCTTGGCCACTGAACTCGAAACTTGTATTTTCCTGCACACTTGCACAAAAGCTAATCAAAAATAACAAGATGATTTTTTTACAAAGTATTTTTTTTTGTTTTTTTGTTTTTGGTTATATTTATATTCACAAATTAACCCGAAATTACACAAGGAAATAAACTACCGTCTCCCCGGCAACGGCGCCATTTGATTGTTAGAGTTCGTGCGTGTTCAAGTTCTAGTTTAAATACCGCAATCAAGACGGTTTCGCTTGTAGCTAGCCGGTTGAGTACGGGTCGTCCGCAGGGAGATGTGAGTCTTTTTCAATGTGTTTTAACGAGTTAAGTCCGGTTTTTCAGATTTTGGTGTGGTTATCTAAGTGTTAAGTTGATATTTAAAGAGAGCTTGTTAGGGTTAGGATTAGGTTAGATTGAGTTAGGAGTCTCCACATCTTTCGTTGCCCCACTTAATATCGGTGTTACGGTAATCGGCAACAACGGGGATTAGCACGACTAGGAAGGAACTTGCGAGTATAAGCTAGGCTTTCCAACGCATAAGTCCTTCCCTTTGGTGCTTGTCCGTCCGTTCTTGGCTCTTAGCCATAACCTCCGGTTAATTCAACCACAACCGGTCTCACTACGGAATCACCGCTATCATGTAGGATAGGGTGCCGTATGGAGCGGATTGTGGTTCAATTAACGGAAGTTGAATTAAGCTGTTGGGCAAGGAAAGAGTGAGAGAGATTTCCTTCTCTTAAACTTCCCTTATCCTACCCTAACAAGTATAAAACTACTCACACTTCATGATACGGAAAAACAAAACAAAACAAAAGAGGAAGATAGAAAGAAAGAGATTAGAAAAATACGACTAGCTATTTACGACCTCACCTTGGCGAGGATCGAGCGTAAGCATCATTGTCATATGTAAGGATAAAGAAAAAGAGAGAAGAATGAAACAAAAAGAAAATAACAACAACTACTTAACGAATTAAAATTACAACAATTATAAAAAAGGCAAGACAAGCATGATAATAAAATGATCTTCTTTATTCATCACTCTTCACTCAAAAGCTCACTACACGTTTAATGGAGAAGAGGTGAGAAGAGGAAGAAGAAACACACTAAAACTTAGCAAAATGAAAATACAAGAATGGACCCTTTCCTTCACAAAGTTCTGGGCTATTTATAGGCTGGAGAATGAAACCCTAGGGCAGAATTCTGGACCCTTATAAAATTACCCAACTGCCCCTGAAAAATCCCCATCTGCCGCCATCATACGGCCGCTGATCCGCGGCCTAGACCCCTCTTTGGCCGCGGATCCACGGCCATATAGATGAGTTAGGGTGTGGGCTTTTTGGTACTTTCCTGGTCTTCTGTGCACTTCAGTATGGTATATGTGTTTTCTGAAAATACCTCCAAATTTCTTCCAGAATTTCTGTTGAGGGAAAGGTGGACTTTTTGTCAAGATTTGGAATGATTTCCTCGAGCTCCGCATAGATTTCTTAGAACTTGTTGTTGCCATTGAGCCTTGTGCATGAAGGTGACATTGATTTGACATTTTGTCTTCCTAACTGGTATCTGGCAACATACGGATGACGAGCGGAGACCGTGTTTTCTCAGTGGTTGGCAGGAACCCGGATTTTGTTGTGTTTTCCATGAATTTCACCGTTTTAGAACCGAGAACCTGTATCCTGCAATTGACTAGCAAACACGGCTCAAGAGTATCTACCGATATGCAATGTGAAAAAAATTGGGCGGTATGAAAATGCAAAAATCTGATATGAACAGTGATGACGGGACCCAGAGGCGAATGCGGATGGCATATACGTACATCATATTTTCGTTCTTTTGTGGTGTGATGAATTGATGGGACTGCATTGATTCGGATCAATGCAAGCTAAACAAACCTGTTTGATGTTGTTGGAACATTTTTCAAAAAGCTGTTATTGCAAGGACGTTCTCTTTTGTTTTGCACAGTTGTATTCGGTTATGAATATCCAGCACCTCTGTCGACGAGGCAAGGGCCGAGATCCCTTCACCGGGAGTGACCCTTTGGACAAAAGTTTGCGTCAGGGTAATAACTTCACTATAGCCGATTGCCTTTTGCTTTGCATCGTGGTATTCAGTTGGAATATCCTGCACCTCATTCTACGGGGAAAGAGCCGAGATCCCTTCACCGGGAGTGACCTCTTTAGCAATGGTTTTCGCCACTATATTTTTATAAAAAGCTATCTGGTTCCTTCAACGATATCAAGTTCATTACGTTAATGGTTTTTCTCCAAAAACCATTTGTAGCCCTCCGTCATTTCAGACAGGTAGCACTTAGTATTCATGCTATGTTTGTTGACCTTCGTCAAGGCATAGTGAATGGTAGCTGCTTGTTACTTTTCTGCTGCATAGATAGATGCGTTGGTTTGGGACAGTCGTACAGCCTTGTTGACCTTCGTCAAGGGCTTATACAGATGGGTTCAAATTAACCTAGACAATGACGGGTGGAACTTGACATGTGATTTATGATTTGTTGACCTTCGTCAAGGTCATAAGAACATGGGGTAAAAATCACATCGGGAGTTTCTAAAGAAACTGAAACTTGCCAGATATGCGCAGACCTTCTGGAGTGTGATAATGTGAGTGGATTCCATCACGTTATCATGCGATGATAGTTGGATCCCGATTCCCACTGATGAGTTGGTTTACTCCTCGGGTGATCCCGACTAATTCTTCTTTCAGATTTGGAGGAGAATTTGACGATACAGTGGGAGGTTTCCTGATTACATAAATTGGTAACCATTCTGATCTAGGTTAGAGTGCATGCAGAGTGTTTCTTTTCTCACTCTTTGGCAGCGACCATGGCCTGACCCTAGACTATGACTCAGTGACCAAGTTAACCGAACTTTCTTAAAACACTGGCTTTTGGATTGTCAGAGTTGCATACCTCATTGCCACTCCTACTTTTACCCTTTTCTCCAGAACACCCCGTATTACTACGAACATCCACTTCCATTGGATAAAACCATCGTATGGTTATATACGAACTCGAAGGAACTTGTTCCAGATTCGAGGATGGTTTCCGGTTCTGGAGAAAATGAATAGGACTATTCAGTTGTCTTTTCCTTTTACCTTCTCTCAGGTTGCGAGTGCTCCTTGGATTAGGACAGTACACCTATTATGCTAATTGGATAGTCTTTTTCCAAACCATAGGCAGGTGCCGAACGGTAGGGAATGAAGAAAACCAATTAGCCTAACGATGGTGTACAGAAGGTAATAAGTAAAGATAAATAAAGGGATTAGTAAGAGGGCAAAGTAAATTGCGACCGCTATTCACGACCAAACCAAGTATTTCATCGCCACTCCTACTTCACCTTTGTATTTCTTCAGGACACTCCGTATCACTACGAAGATCCACAGTTTATTGGATACTCCATCGTATGGTTATATACGAACTCGAAGGGACTTGTTCCAGTTCGGGGATGGATTCTGGTTCAGGAGAAATAGGAATGAGGTTTATTCAGTTGTCTTTTATCTTTACCTTCTCTCGGGTTACGAGTACTCTAGGATTAGGAGAGTACACCCATTATGCTTATTAGATAGTCTTCTTCCAAACCATAGGCTGGTGCCGAACGGTAGGGAAGGAAGAAAACCATTTGGCCTAAAGGGGTGTACAGAAGGTAATGACTAAAGACATATAAAGGGATTTGGAGAGATGACAAAGAAATATACAGTTACAGTTGTGAATCTGATAATGGAAGAGGCATTACTAGGAATACCCGGATACCTTTTCAAAACATTTGCATATTTCAGTTTCGCTGTGTATTGTTAAAAGAAAACCGATTTCCCAATTAGCCCTTGCTCCAGGGTATGTATTTACCAGGTTTGATTTTCACATCTGTATGGTTTTACAGATGATGAGTGGGAGTAAGTTATTGGGAATTGGGTGATCATCCTCATTATATCGGGATTCGTTGTAATTGGTGATATTTGAGGAAATCACCTAGGTTGTTTGCCAGACGGCAAATATTTGGTTTTGAATATCTGTTGTTATGCACCAATTTCAAATTGATATATCTGTACGTTTATTTTTATAAAATGAGATATAACTTTTTGAAATTATGTCTATGACATTTACCTATATCAGTGGATGGATAGGTAAGGAGCATTAAACAGTGGTGTAATTCTTCTTAACCATAAGTACAGTTTTCAACCTACGACACACAGGGAATGAGTTATTAGACTCAGGGGACTTATACAGAGTATTGTTTGTTATCCAGTGTCCATGAGGACAGAGGGGTTGGTACTCGTACTAGATTCTGTTTACTTGTGACTTCTTTAGTTCTTAGACATGTGTTTCGTAGAAATACAAGGTCTAAGTTTTGAGAAGTTATAGATATAAGAATAAAGTAGAGAACCAGGTGTTGAAAGTATCAGGATTCTTCAAGGTGATCGAAGATGTAGATACTTGTGTACGGTATTCAGTTGATAGTAATGATTAAGAGAACTTGCTTCTCTTTCAGGTTACTTACAATTGGAAGCACTCCTAAGTTGAGTAATGCTGATCGGCCTCTCTCCATTTAGTTGACATGCACTGGAGACAGCTGCATGATTTGAATCTGGTTCCGATTAAATCAGTGCCTCTGTTTCTATATTGGATATAGAATAGTTCATATCTTAACAATGTTATGGTATGGGGAGTTGTCCGGCTTATGCTTAAAACCAGACTCTGGATAACTCAAGGCACGTTTCTGTAATGGTTGTTTTTGGGTTGACCCGGGCTATGACGATGTAACATTTTGAAAATCGTTTCGGTAAAATTTCGGAAAATCGGTAAAATAAGGGGGGTTCTGTAAAAAGTCAAAATACAAATATCTTTATTATAAAATTAAATATACATATTCTAGCTATGTAATTGCTTTTAATTGGTGTTTATTGAGCCACTGGTGAAATTTCCAATTTTCTGAAATTTTTTCCGAAATTAATTATTTTAATATTATTTTAAGCCGTCACTAATACATTTAATTAGGGAAAATTACAAATTGGAATGAGTTGAAACAAATTTTATGCATCATAACACATTAAACAAAATTTTATCATGTGGTTTTTGAAATGAAATGGTTTGCCAAAACGGTTTAGAAAATATCGAAGAAAAGGTTTTTTTCGGTGAAATTAGTGTTAATGGAAGTGGGGTACAACATTTATCTTTTTTTCTCACCCAAACAAAACCCATACCCACTCCCCTATAGCTCTGGCCGGCCCCCTTGACAGCCCACCATTCTTGGGCCTCTCCTCTCATAAAAATAAAACAAAGAAAAGAAAAGAAAAGAAAAAGGAAATGTAGAATTAAGGTGGACTTTGACTAGATATTATCTTTCCCTACCTCACTCTCTCTCGTCTTCCCTCAATTCCAGCCGAACCCTCCAATTCCTGCATCAACAACAGCCCCTCTTTCTCCCTCTCTCATTTTGCATCAAAAATACCTCAAAAATCAAGCTAAAATCCAAATCCGATTCCACCCATTTTCCCTCATCTTCTTTAGCATGGATCTTGGTACAAGGATTCCAAATTGGAGGTATAGATTTGTAGTTTGATTCATGGTTGTGAGGTATAACTTTTGACCCATTGTTCTTTTTGGTTTAAATTCCTTATTGAAGCTTGTTAGGTGCTTAATTTTGGTTTAATTGAAAGTTGTGGGTTTGCAAGAGAAAGTTTAGATTAGGGTTGTGAAAAATCTAGTTAGGGTATTGTGTTGTAAGACTATGGTTGTGGGAGGTATTTGCCATATTAATATTTTGCTAAATCAAATTAAGTTGCTAATTTTCTTTTTGTTGATTTAAATTGTGATATTTATATAAATTGTAAACTAGGTTTTGAAAATAATTATATTCTTGTGAGATAAAATTCAAATTAAGGTTTCATGTCATTATAAATATTATATTGAGTGGTTTATTTCTTTTAGTTCATGAAAATCCAAGTTAAATTGTTGTTTGTGTATTTTTGCTATAAATTGTTAAAAATTGGGTATTTTGTAAACTAGAATTTTGGGGTTAATGGAATTTAATGAGATTAATTTCTGAAATGGGTTGTATGAATTATTTAAGATGTTTAATACGTATTATGGCTGCTAGATTTGTTTAAACGTCGAGTTTTGTACTAAAACAGGTAATTTTTGCTGCTAGATTTTCAGAAAAATGGCTTTTAAAGTGAGTATGGGGTTTTTGTAAATTTTAACCTATTTTATATTATAGTTAGTGTTCGTGGATGCGCAAATGAGCGTGTTTGGGTTTTCTCGATGGTTTGACGTTTGTACATCGACATCGAGGGTTGGTTTGGCTATTCTTGTATGCGTAGGCGATAGGTTTTGACCTATGCGTGATACGCATGCCGATTTGATTTTCGTATGCCGTTTCGATTTCGAATTTGGTTTTAATGCGATACGGTGCGTTATGATATGTAGGTACCCCATGTGGACTTCGAGATGACAAGCAAGTGCGTGGCGATGTCGGCACCGGCGAGCGAGAACCAGGTGAGTAGATTTATATCTATGGGGAGAAGTCGGGTGGATAGCGTATAGCACCCCCGCAGTCCGTAGTATAGTTCATATATATATGTTTATATAGGTGTTTTATGATACGAGAATGTTTATTCATGATATAATTATGTGTTCATGGATTAGCTTTGGGTTAGTTGCGAAACCCTAGAGTAGTTGTTATACCCACATGCGCACACACAGACTTGCATACATTACTTTCTTGTGCGTAGATGGGGATGTGTATATTTGTATATACGCGTTGGTATGGGACTATGCATATATACATTCATATACACATGCATGGATGATGAGGATAGTACTTGGGATTTGAGATGAGTCGATGAGATTTGATTTGAGGTCGTGAGATCGGTGATATGGCAGGGTTCGTATTGGAGATACGACATGACGTTGTAGCGGGTCCTTGATGTAGTGTTTCACACACGTGCATGCATACTTAGGCGGTATCAGTATTTTACTAGACTAGATCAGTACCCCGATCATGATATTTGAAAAAGAGGATACCAGATGAATAGTATGATGAATGTGATATTGACCCGTACCCAGATTTGGGATGCCGTACGACGGATTTACGTACGAGCTATATATTGATGTTTGATCCGCACGCTTGACTTGGGAATATTTGATTATAGATATGATATTGGATGTGATATTATCGAGGCGGGATCACCGACTAATATATATATACATATGTATCGACTCAGGTGTTAGGCGGTTTCCTTACCTTTAGTTTAGCTTGATAGCTCAACCCTATAGTTTAGTTTAGTTGTTAGCCCATATTAGTTGTCTTTGTGTCTAGTATTCAGCTCCCGCTCATTATTATTGTTCGCTCCGCATTGCATACTTATATTATAATTTCTTATTGCATTGTTGATATCATACTGTTAGGACACCAGCACCATTACCGATGATGCGTATGTACCACGTACACTTACTTGCCGGCTCACACACATCTTCATCGGTAATTGCCATGTCACGTACACCTTAGAAAATATTATTGCTTGACTTAGCTTGTTAGTTAGTAATTTGACATGATATTAGTGTACCTGCCTTATATGCCAGCTTAACATTGTAGTTATTACTTGTCACTTCATGCATACTGTTATTCATTGTTATGCCGCATTCATGGATTCTTATGCCTATATTCATGGTTTTACATGCTATTGATGATTTGGATTCGGATTCGGATTTCCATGAGATTTTCTGGATTTGGGGGGAAAACCGCAAAACTTATATAAACTGCTTTCTCTCTTTTTAAATAAAAAGTGCGGTTTTTCCCATGATGTATGAGTCGTCCACCATGAGTTTGTTGATGGATTTCGAGACCCGATTCGAAGGGTGGAGGAACCGTTTTGGGTACATGGTGGGCCCGGTGCGGTACCCCGGGGCAAGAGGATCGTGTTGTTGACGTTGAGCCTGGCAGGGGAGTACTACCGACCGGTGATTTTACCCGACGCGTCGGATATCCGGAGGATACTGTCGTAGTCTCGAGATGGATGGTAGGGGCCGGTCTGGACTGACGACGCCCTAGATATTGTGATTGAGACATTGAGATTTTGAGATATTGAGGTACAGAGATTGTGACACAGAGATATCGAGATATTTGGACACTTGTTTTGTGTTGATGCTGGGCACTGTTTTATGCTGATTTCATTTATGGTACCTCATTTTTAAAATACAGAAATCTCACTGATTTATGAAAGCAGTTTTATTCAGTACATGCATTCTGTTTCATGTATTCATACATCATCCATATGATATATTGCTACCTGAGGCACTGACACGGGCACATAAGATTACACCCGGGTTAGATATTTACCCTAATCATTTTTATAGGCTGCATGTTATATATATTTGAGGATATATTATGATCGTTGACCTAGGTTTGCGTTGTTCATGCGGTTTCTGTTCGTAGATGTTTTTCTACTCACGAGTTGGCAACTCACCCCCGTTGTGCCACAGTTCCTTGCAGGTTTTGTCGTACAGGTCTCATTACGGCTTTGCTGGCACTGCTTCTTTCGGGTGACTTGCTAGTAGGTGGGTTTATTTGTATCGTACCCATCATTATACATTGTATATTATTATTCAGTTGTATCTAGAAGTTCCATCAACCAAACATGTATTGATTTTTGAGCTAGAGACAGTGATGTTATTCTTTCGACCTTAGAGTCGCGCGTTATTTTTCTGTGGATTTCTTGTTGTTTTGAGTTCCTTTTGAGTTTTGATCCTCTCCCTTGGCGTTGTATATTATATTGCTTGTGTGGTTGTGACCGTCGTTTGACGAAGAGCTAGCTCCCGCTTGGGGATGCCTTTTATTGATTTCGTATACTATTCATGTTGCATCCCGTTTGGGGGCCAGTATTTACAAAGGAGACTCTGCCGAAATTTTCAGGAAATGTTTGATGTTTTTAAAAACGCATAATTCGGCTTATGCTATTAAAACTACTTGATTTAAATTGGTTTTCCTTCACTCTGCTGTTTTTCTTGGTTTGGATTTCTGGGTTTTCGGCTTACTTAGATTACGTACGCCTCGAGACGTTTCGTAGTTTAAGTGCCGGTCATGTTCCATCCTTTCGGGACGTGACAGACGAGGGTTGACTTTCTACCATCTGGAAGATCAATAGTGATATTGTTCTTGACTCGCCACAGTTTTAGTAAAATGGATTTTTTCATAAAACAGTAGTGGGAGTATGGTAGAACTGGAAGTGATTCCAGAACCGCAAACGATTAATAAAAATTTAATAGGACCTACAGATTCAATCTGGATTGATATTTCATTAGCCACTCCGCAGATATGGTGGGTAACCTCAAGTACCCGAGAGGTACTTCGGTAGCCTCAAGGACATTGACAGGGAGGTTCTTGTTTACCCAGAATTACCATTACTGTTGTTCCTGGCTATGAGACCCGGCAGGAGGATGAGTATAGCGTCGTTCTAAACTAGCTTTAGAAGTGTACGTGTATATGACTCTGCCAGAGGGTTGTCGTAGTCAGTGGTAGCATCGGAAGCAAAGTGGAAAAGTAGCTTATGTCTATTTATGGACTAAAGCGGATATAGCGGAGATAGATCATCTATTTCTGATGTGACAGTCATAGGTTTGACTTCATCAGAATAGGGGATGGATCTGTTAAGAAGTTATTAGGGTGTGATGTCCTGGTATATGGATGACATATACATAGTAGGAAGTGAAATTCCTATACTACGATCGGTTATACTTTGGTTGTCACATAGTGGTTTCTCCACATAGGATATAGATATAATATCAGACATTCTGGTTACTAGATCTATGCTTTTAGATCTAGATTTGGGTAGTTTCCTAATCGGGGCACTTAGACAGTATTATAAAGGTGTTTTAGAATGGTCGACTCCTGGCACGGTAGTGTACCTGCAGGTGATGGAGTCACCCTTTCTAAAGGTGTCTTACAGACTAAAGGGGAGAGGGATGTGCATGATTGACAGATCACTTGCTTAGGCAATTGAGTCAATCATGAGATGTCAAGTACCACACCAGATGTTGTTTTTGTACTAGATACAATAAGTTGATATTAATCCTATCCTAGAGAAACGTTCGGAAGCAGTTTTAGAACATAAGTGGATATTCTAGGGATATGATAACAACCGCCTCTTCAGAAGACGGTTATCATTCCAGGCTTCCAAGGTGACCTGAATGACAGAGTGACTGTCAGAGTTGTAGTTTTCCCTCTAATGAGGGGCAGTATTTTGGACAGGTGGTCCAAGCGGATACTGAGGGAGGCATGGCGCAGGATACTGATTAAGTTCAGTTGAAGATACAGTCTAAGAAGTTTAGATTTGGAGTTTATTTATGAACTAAGTCCCATCAGATATCCAGAAATATTCTAAGACAGGTATTTCTCATTTCGGGAGATGGCTTTCTCCGCGAACTTGAGATAAAGAGAGACATAGAAAGAAATATCAGGGCGGATCCACTCACTAAGGCTATTCCTCGAACGCAATAGTTTCGTAAAGGGTTTTGTGAAACTGATTAGTAGAGGAGTTGGGTGTTCGGTATCACACGGGCTGTGAGTATGCGACATCGCAATAATTAGCCTTGAGTGCAATTGGGAGATTGTTGGATATAGTGCCCTCAGAGTCAATTATTGGATCACAGGCACGTGATTGCAATGATTGAGGGAGGACCTATACCAGTAGGACAGTCTTACTCAAGATGATAGTATGCTATCAGGTTTATCTTTATCATCATGTACTGCTTTAGGCGACCTTACAGGTCACTATTACACGTTGATAGAGCCTTAGGATTCTTGCTTGACTGCCAGCAGTATGATGGCGATCATATACGTGAGAGCTCGGGTCTATAAGCACATCCTTAAAAGGTCCCTAGTTGTGGGAGTTTTCGAGACAGGGCATCGATACTCCAGAGTAGACTAGTGTATACAATCGAGACCCCAACGAGGGTCCGTGGCCGGTCTCACAAGCCATTGGTGTCAGTTGGATCACCTAAGATGTTTACAGGTGCTCATTGGGTTATAAGTACACTGGACATGACTCGCCGGGAACATGCTAGTTGGTTTTATACCTAACGTCAGACAATAGTTCCCTGGTGACATGTGTACAGGTTAGTTCATCGACCTGAGATCACCATTTGTCTCGTGTGAGTTCCCACTGTGCTTTGATTACTACCCTAACACGGCTTAAAGGAGTCGTGCAAACAGGTTTTAGTTGGGTACAGTCCCGAGCCACATAGAGGTAGTGAGCGGATCGGCAGGGGTTTCGTCTCTCCCGGTATTGGGGGTGAGATCGCGCTGTGTCTAGGAGAGCCATTACACAAAGTCCTTGGCCAAGGCAGGAGATTTACTGGTAGGTATTCCAGTAGTATCTCAGGGTGTTCTGGGCTACACTCCGACACGACATGTACCGTTTTTGGGGGTCTGACTTTTACCAACCCCGTAGGCTCGCCATGCGATGCTCATAGACGAACGGACCGGACTGTACGGATATTGTCACTGACAGGCTCAGTAGGGTGTCAGGATGAGTTCGCTCATCGACCTCCCTTTTGGTCAATACCTGGTAGCTCATTACGTACGGCTAGTACCTCTGACGTGCTAGTGGTTAAATCCACAGCCAAAGTATTGACGAGTCTTTAGAGTCCCCCACAGACTGTTTCTCAAGTTTCGGGCGAAACGTTGTAGAGGCCATATGATATATGGAAGGGTTCGATCATATACGTGCAGTAGTGCACGGATCATGATCGGACGGATCATACTAATGGGCTTTGGTTTAAGCCGGATCCTAGTATTTGATTTGTTAGATTACTTTAGTCTCAACTTATTCACATTCGGTCGGAATGCGGATGCAGGTATGTATATATAGGTGAGGAGTATCCTTGTGATCCGTCACAAGTTTACTTTAGATGTTGCCGTATCTTTTTATTGTTGTAAACATTTGGATTAATGTTTACAAATGGAAATTGTGAGCTAGAAATCATCATTTTGTGCATTTAATGTGACATAGACTTCGTTAGTGACTCATGGTCTCTTTTCTTTTTCTCATGTCACATTATTTGATTGATTTTGTGTTGATATGATGAGAAGAGAGAGAGGGGGGGCAGCCAATAGGGGGTGTTTGGTCTTGTATTATTGATGCTTACTCTCTCATTTTTTCATGATGAGAAAACACAAAAGAAAAAGGCTTGTTCTTCTTCTTCTTCTTCCTCTAGCTCACAACCTCCATTAATGGCATAATATCTAACCTCCATCCATACACTCTCATGTGATGAGAATCAATGGATGCATGAGACAAATTGATTACACACATTCTCTACATCGCCTTGGACACGTCGGCCAGCGAACTTCGTGCCCGTGTTGCTTCGGACGAAACGGGAGCCCGTAAAAAGACTCGATGATGTGGTGCCCTTTCCGACGAGGAGATCGACATTGGAGATGCCGCGAGGAGCTTGGGATGGTGGCCAAAGACCGTAGGACACGGATCGATCGGTATAGCTTTCCAATCCTTTCTCTAGTTGCTAGTTGTAGGTTAATGGTTCGATGCGGATTTAAAGTATACGATAGCGCCGATTTCTAGTTTATGAAAAGTTTTCATTTCCGCATTTTGGCCTCGAACAGACGGCCGGGGCGCTACCGTAGACTTACACTCTCGGTGAAGGGATCTCGGTTCTTTCCTTATCGAATAAGGTGTTGGATATTCTACAAGGAATACCTCTATGCAAAGCAAGAACTAGAAAAGAAATCAAAAGACGAAATCGAAGCTTGTAGCATCTGCCAGTTATTGCTAAAGAGGTCACTCCCGGTGAAGTGATCTCGGCTCTTTCCTTATCGAATAAGGTGCTGGATATTCTACAAGGAATACCGCTATGCAAAGCAACAACTAGAGCTACCTGTTTTTGAAAATTCGATTCCACAGCATCTTTAGGTTTATTTTCTTTCATTAATCTCATTAATGAAGTCCTATCATTTAAGTTACCTAAACATCATAGATAAATACAACGTACGCTTATGCCATCCGCATTCGTCTCGATGTCCCGTCATGCACCGTTAGGTTAGGTAACTAACGGCAGAGCAGGGCAGGGTTAGCGCTGGTGTAAAACATAAGCAACGTCTATATAATATATCATATATACTATATACAGTATCTATCTCAACATATCAAATGATCACATCATAGATATCGCAGCAGAAAACAACATATGAAATATTGGATATACTAGGATTTCCGGGTTTTAATTTAACCGTGTATAAAACACGGATTCCACGGTCGTGATGAATTGCCAAACCCACATCCCTAGACCCCTACGAGAGCGGCCAGCAACCCTACCAATTCTAGAGTTAGGAGACCAGGACTCGACTCCTCGAGTTGGTCTCCCACTGGACCCTTGAACCCGGTTACTTATTCTCCCTTCCTTGGGTCTATCCTAATGCGGAAAAGCAAATAATATACATTAACGGTGACATCTTCCTTAACCCGGAAGTGCCCCAATAAAATAATATTACATACAATGAATTTTACATGAATGAAAAGAAAAAAAACTCTCATCTCACATAAAAACCGCCGGCTATTCAAACACGACGATCCAATATAACATATCCTAGCAACACATAACATCACATGTCATCAACGTAAGTAAATATGCGTATCCCAATTGTCGTTGACATATAGCACCAAAACCGGTGATACACCACATATTACACTTACGGTCGCAGAAAAGAAAGTGAAAAACTACAACAGTTAGAATCCGCATCTATCTTAGACATCATAAACCCAATGTATCACATACTTTGGATTTCATGCCTAACCAAATGAATTCCTTAGACATCACATCCCTAATAATTATAAACCCCGTATTTTAGTCTCGATATTGAAAACACTTTCCAATAGCCTGTCGGGTAATTCAACAAGATTCCCGATATCATGATCGAATGCTCGTCGGAAACTTTATTAGACGGCCGCACCCCCAATGCCGTCGACGAAGTGCACTAAGGCGGAACACCGCTGCCGCGAGCACCCGAATGGATGCTTTTGGCGACGGGGTTCTCCTAAAGTCACTTGGTCGGGGCTATGGGGCGTGGCTATCTAATAAGATTACCGGGCGAGTATCCGCGTACACTACGTAATTACGACAGACTTTTGATCAACATCAAAATTCCGTGGCAACCGATCAAATGATGCTAAACCGCTAGATTTACAAAATTCAAACTAGTTATCACATAACTAATTATAGTGGATTCCAAATATTGTATCACAATCACAGAAAGCTAGGCGAAGTTAGAAAATTCGATCAATGCAACGAATTCCCAAAAATTCCCAGAGAGCTCAACACTTGAGCACAGTTAAAATTAACCAGAGACATGACATAGTACCTACGGACCAACAGCTGAAGGGCCCGACCTAAGACTCTCAAGTGGCGTCGTGGATCCGCCGCCAAAACCATGTTTTGGCCGATGATCCATGGTCACTTAGACGAGTTAGGGTTTCGTTCTTTAGGTGTGTCCATAGAATTACCTGTATGATTTTCTGAAAATTTTTAACATGGAAAAATGCAACTTTTTGAAAAATTTCCAGAGAGGGGGTATAATCGGGTTTTCGGAGTTTCGATCGGACTTTAAACTTCGTCTAGACAACGCCTAATGCTCTAGCTAGGCTCTGATACCAGTGTAGGGTTCTTAGACACAACTACAAGGTTTCACAAGGCATCAAACATGCCGTATTTAAAAATTAGTGTGCCAAACAACCCTAACCTAGGATCTAACTAGAGAATTAGGGTTATAAACAACAAGTAAACAACTTTACTTATAAGTGAATGAGGAATACAACCTTTGTAGACCTGTCCTTCACTTCTAAAGCTTCGTGTAGTAGTCCCTTCGCTGCAAGTTGTGATCTCCCAAACTCTAGAAAGGGTTCTCCCGGAGAAATGAACAAGCTTGCTCGAAGCCTTCGAGGCCGAAGATGATCTACGTCGAGGAGACTCAAGCTCATGCTACCTATTCACTAATTGTGAAATTAGTGAGTCAAACACCCTAAACTAAATGGCAAGTAGTAGAGGATGATGAAGTAGGATGTGGGCTCTCTTTAGATTTATTTTTCTCACAATATTTTCTCACCTCAAGAAAAGCTAGTGAGCTTTTTTCATGAGGAAGAGGAAGCTCAAAGTGAAGAAGATGAGAGAATGAACTCATGAGGCGAGAATAGCAACTATGGGTGAGTTAGTGTCATACACTAACCCATGTAGAGAATAAACCATGTCTAGTTAATAATGGTTAGGTTAATAAATATCTACAAGTAAAACAAACTTAGTGGACTTGGTCAATGGTTCCACAAGCTTCTACAAGCTTTAACCATGTGACTTAATCCCACTAATTTTGATTAACTTAGATAAATATAAACCCTACATTATAATTAGTATGGTGTAATTCTCATACACCCATGTAGTGTGTATCAACAACCATGACACAAAAGTTGTACATTAATATATATCACATATACACTAATGCACACATGTGAGAAAAGAAATCATAAGTGAGCTAATATTTGTTAATGTAATCTATTATATCTAATATACATTTATACATTAAATTATTAAATGAACACTTTATTTAATAATCCGGCTATATCACATATAACTGATTAATATCAAATGCAACAACTTATCGAATCAACACTTGATCCGATAATCCGGCTATATCACATATAACCGACCGATGTCATGAATCATGAGAATAGAATAAGGTATCACATACGCGCATCAATCTCGGTCCCGTACATATCACATATGTGCTCCTACTCCGTTTCACATGAACCAGGAAACTTCTGTGTAGGACTCTAAAGACTCATCAATACGCCGGCTGTAGGTGATGATCATATCAAACACCCACAAGCCGCAAGCGGTCTGCTAAACGTAACGGCCACCCGGGTATTGAGCAATTAGAAGATCAACATGCAAACCTTCTCATACTCCTGCGATCCAATCAGTAACACTACCGTACAGTCCGGTCTCTTCGTCTGATATGTCTCATATCTCGTCTAGGGGTAGTAAACATCAGACCCCAATAACTCGATAAGTCGTGCCGATATGAGGCTCATAACGGGTCGAGAAACTTCTGGTAACACTTACCAGTAAATCTCTGAAACAACCCTAGCTAGGGACTTCCTGTTATAGCCAATCGAGCACAGCACAACATCAACCCCCAATACCGGGAGAAACGAATCCCCTCCAATCGCTCATTTCCTCCATGTGACTCGGGACTGAACCCAAAAACCACCGTTTTGCACGTCCTCTTGATCGTGGTAAGGTGGAAACCAAAGCACAGTGGGAATCACACAAGACTCTATGACGATCTCAGGTCGACGGACTAACATGTACCAGTGTCACCAGGGAACTGCCATCTGACCTGAGGTATAATACCATCTAGGAGTTCTCGGCGAGTCCGTCCAGTGTACCCAGTATCCACTGAGCACCCGTATACCATCTCTGATGTCAAACACCAATGGATATGGGATCATCCATCGCCTATCTACATGGGTCGAGAAGCTACGCGCTAGTCTACTTTGGTATATCGATGCCCCGTCTCGATACACCCATGACTAGGGACATTAAAGGATGTACTCACGGACTACCTTTGTCCCACCAGTATGATCTGCATCATAATCCAGGTACTCAAGTACGCATCCTAAGGGCTTTACCAACATGTAACAGAGAGACAATCAGTGTACATGTGAAGATAAAGAGTAACCAGATAGCATACTATCATGTCGAGCAAGAAAGTCCTCCCTATATATGTCCAAGCATCCACTATAATGTACATCTCATGTACAGTAATGGCCTATAGGGCATACATATAACTAAAAATCTCCCACTTGCACTAGGGCCATGATATAGCAGTGTTTGTAGTATCTCATACTCAACCATCCCATAAAAGTCTCTCTCTGGGAAAAGGCCTTTGTGAGTGGGTCCGCTGTGTTGTCCTCTGAGTATACTCTCCTAACCTTGATCTCCCTGGAGATCAACCATCTCCATGATCTGGTGATACTGCCTTAGAATATGTCTGGGTCACTGATGGTATGGGGGTTCTTAGGCATAAGCCACAACTCCATTGTCACACAATGGTAGGAACCAAGTTCATCTCATGAACTTATATACACCCAGACTTCCTCTTTGGTAGCATCTTTGGTAGCGATGTATTTAGCCTTATCGTCTAGTTTGGCACAGTATGTAGCTTGGAACCCTTCCAACATACCGTCCCTCCACTGAGTAAAGAAAATTCCTCTGACTGACATTCAGTCGACCTTACCACCCTGGAAACTATCCAGTGATTCTTCCCAGGATCTATTGATACCATATCACTACACCTAGTGAGAATCCTAACATCCACTTAGATCTATCTCATAGATCCAAAATCCAGGATTTAGGAGGTATCACCTTGATCCCATATGGAGAATCAATGTGATAAGAGGAGATTGACCGAGTGTAGCATAGGAAACACCTTTCCTATCAAGAGTATGTCTTCCACGTATAATATGGGGAACGTCACCTTACTCTCTACAGCCCTTTTGTATATACAAGGTTCATTTACCATTTTGATGAAGTCAAACACTTTGACTACCATATCAAAACAGATGTTCCAACTCCGTGATGTCTGCTTTAACCCATAAAGTAACTTGCACACGTTTCTGCTGCTCCCACTGTCTACAAAGCCTTATGGCTGTGTACTTATAGACGCTCTCTTCTAAATCACTATTTAGAAAAGCAGTCATGACACCCAACCGCCATATGTCGTAGTCATGGTATGTAGCAATGACAAGTAGGATCCGGATGGACTTAAGCATAGCCACTGGAGAAAAGGTTTCATCATAAACCATATCTGGCCGATGACGAGAATCTTTTACAACAAGTCTAGCTTTGAAAGCCTCAACTTTTCTATGTACACCAAGTAATCTTCTCAAGATATACTTTCTCCTGATGGGGGTTTAACCCTTCAAATATAGCAACCAAAATCCATACTTTGTTGGTGTACATGGATTCGATCTCAGATCGCATAGCATCCAGCTATTCTTAAAGAGTCCTCGCTCTTGATGGCCTTCTCGAAACTAGTTGGGTTATCATCTCATGATGCAATCCTCGCTCCCACTGTCGTACAGAACCGAAATATCTCTCAGGTGGGTGAGGAACTGTAACACCTTAAATTGTGATTAGTGGCTAATTATACTATAAAGTGTGGTTTTTAGTAAAAAGTTTACCAAAACGATTTTCAAATATTTTATCAAAATTAATGAATATTTTACTAGGAATTATTTAGGCTTGCACACACATGTGCATGTTAACTAGGGTTAAGTTAGGGTTAGACCATGTTTAGACAACCATGGTGGACTAACCAATTTTTTTTATTAAGCTAATTTGAAATTTATTAAGTGTTTTAGCTATTCTTTTAAAATAAAAAATGAATTTAGCTTATGGGTTGACTTGGGTAGGAGAGAGAGAAGAGGGAGAGTGCATGATGGCTTGAGCCATGCTTGCATTTAATGAGGAGAGAGAGGGGGTTGACTCTCTTTTTCATTGTTTTCAAATCAATTATTTTCCTCACACACTCATTCTCACTACTCTCTCTCTCTCTCTCTCATTCACACACACACACACACACACCCAGCAGCCCAGCAGCAGCAGCACAAGCAGCAGCAGCACCAGGCAGCAGCAGCAGCAGCAGCACACAGCAGCAGCAGCTCCTCCTTCTCTTCTTCTTCTTATACCTAAGATCAAGTGAGGTATAATTTCATAAGACCAACTTCTTTTTTTGCTAAACTTATAGTTGTTAAGCTTTAATTAGTGTTTAGTGTGGTCATTAGTGCTAGAATGGTGATTTAAGTGGAGATTTGGCCAAGAGAGGATCTTTTTGGTTAGTATAGCTTGGCTAAGTGTTTTTAAGGCCATGTAACCAAGTCTTGCCCCATATTTCGCTAAAATAGCATAGGGTTTCAATTTAGTGTAAATAAATGTTTTAATGTAAATTTTAGCATGTTTTAAAATCTGCTATTGACCCGTTTGCTTCAGGAAAAAACTGAGTTTACTGGTGCCTGAACACTAGATCTAGACCACACACACGGAGCACGAAACCCTATTTCCCTACCTGGGCCGCAAATAAATTCGTTCTGGCCGGAATTTGCGGCCAGAGGGGGGAGTTAGGTGCTTGGGTTTGGTCTGGGGAAGTCTACTGTATATTAAAAGGTTTTGGTATATGAAACTTTTTATTTTATCATTCGAGTCAATATCTGGAACAAAATACCCTATTTTCAATACCGTAAGCTTGCGTGACACGTGTGATATGTGAGTGGGTTTAGTGTTTGCTGCGTATCGCAGCGTGTCGGGGTAGTTTCAGACACGTATACACACTTTTCAGCGTATCGGATACAAACGCGTTTAGTTCGCGACGCGAGTTTCTCGTTTGGTTTTGATATCGCGTTTTGCAGGATTTTAGCTTATGTGTGCTCCTTGTGTAAATTCTAGGTTCGCAGGCGGGTACGTCGGACGCCGCAAAAAAGGGAAAGCAAATAGTCGGCTACACATAGCACGAGGCCACGGTGAGTAGATTTAACATCTACGGGGAAATCACCCGTATGGCGTTAAGCGTCAAGGCGTGATAGGATATTGTAGTCGCGTATATATTTATATGTATATTGCTCATGCATATGTACTATTATAGCGTATTCATCTTTTGTTGCAAATAAAAATAGTAGTTATGTAACACCGCACTGTCACTAACGGTTCAAGCTGCACGAGCACTATTTGTATGTTACACTCACACCGTTAGTGATTGCCATAACACTCGCACTATAAGATTGCTACGAACCATAAATCATTTTGATTACTGCGTCATTGATGATTAGACATGACTCTTTCGCACATTGGTGCACACAAACATTGATATATCCATATTGCACACATACACATTGTATATCCATATTGGTGCACACAAACATTGATATATCCACATTGCGCACATACACATTGTATATCCACATTGGTGCACACATACATTGATATATCCATATTGCGCACCTACATATTGTATATCCACATTGGTGCACACAAATATTGATATATCCATATTGCGCACATACACATTGTATATCCATATTGGTGCACACAAACATTGATATATCCACATTGCGCACATACATATTGTATATCCACATTAGTGCACACAAACATTAATATATCCATATTGCGCACATACACATTATATATCCATATTGGTGCACACATACGTTGATATATCCATATTGTGCACATACATATTGTATATCCACATTGGTGCACACAAACATTGATATATCCATATTGCGCACATACACCTTGTATATCCATATTGGTGCACATATACATTAGTACACTCATATTTGCGTATATATCCACTTGCACATCCATACCTATATACATACATATGTCACATACATGGATGGTACTGGCTTTGATTTCTAGAAACTGAGGACCGCATGAGATATTTTCAAAACTGAATCCATTAAAAAAGAGCGGTTTCCCCTTTTTACTCTTAGTGGCATATGCCACATTGCATGGATTTACGCATTGAGTTTTGGATTCGTGTGATTTCTGGATTTGAGAACCGTGGTATTATTTTAAGAAAATATGCACTGTTTTGAAAACCCGGTTTCTCTTGATATGATATTTCAGTGTGTCCACCATGCGTTTTCTCGGTTCTGAGACGTATGACATGTGAACCCGAATCGAGGAGCTGGACGAGGCCGATTGCGGGTACATGGTGGACCGGTATGGTACCTCGGGGAAAGAAAGGGATGATGTGTATACAGACGGTGAGCCTGGCAGAGGGACTACTACCTACCGGTGATTGGTTAGACTTGGCGGTTATCTGGAAGATACTGACCAGAGTCGAGAGATGGATACGGGCCGACCAGTACTGCCAGGGCCGAGGGCAGATTCCGCAGACGGGGCCCGTGGGCCGATCCGAACTGATGGAGCCCGATACATGAGGATTTGCGTGTCGATGCTGGACACGATTATTTCATGATATTTTCGAGTGCCGATGTTGGGCACTCACGATTCCATGAGATTTACAGGATTTGAGGGCCGATTAGGGTGACGGCGCCTGAGTTTTTACCGGGATTTGGGTGTATTTGATGGACACCGGTTATTTTTCTACGTTGATGATCCGTGTAGATATTTTATCCCATGCTCAGCATCCATTGTTATGCTTTGCATCATGTAGTCGTAGTACCTGATAGAGTACTTTGGCATGATTATTGCATAACCTGATCATCATATATAGATGTTATTAGATTGCATTTATTATGCATGATTATTGCATACCCAGCTCATCATATAGATGTTATCTGTTGGCACATGTTAGAGTATCGCAGTACGTGCATACTCGCGATTACCTTTATATGTTATCTACTATTCACGAGTTGGCAACTCACCCCCGTTGTGCCACAGTGTTTGCAGGTTGCCCCTCAGAGTAGTTGCGGCAGGGCTGCTTCCTTGTATCTTTTTTCTACGGATACCACTGCAGTTGGCGTGTGAGCCGTTTTGCTGATTGGTGAGTTTTTGCGGTATCCGTTTATTTTCCAGTTGTACACACTATTGTATCTAGTACTCTCCATCTACTATTTCATGTATTGACTTAGAGATCAGTTGTGAGGACGATGTATATTATTTTATACCCTGGTGTCGAGCCCGTGTGAGCCGACTTTATTTATGCAGTTTTATCTTTTATGATGTTTTCACTTATATTTATCATTTCTTCACTACGGCGTCGTATAGTATTCTTGTGGTGATTGTTTCCGCCGTTGGGCGTGATTGTTCCCGTTTGGGGATGCTACATTCTTATTATATGTCAGTTTTACTTATATCATGTCTTGTACTCGATTTCGGGGCTAGTTTTTACAAAGGAGGTGCTGCCGAAATTTTTTAGAAAATAACAAACCTTAATGATTTTTACCCGAGTTTTCTAAATGTTTTAAAACAACATTTTCAACATTCACTGCTTTTAATGGTTTTGATTTCTTGGTTTGGCTTACTTAGTCGCGTTACGCCTGTAGACGTTACATGGATAAGTGCCGGTCATGGGCCAAACTTCGGGTCGTGACAAAGTTGGTATCAGAGCGTAGGTTTTACCTTTCGGAGTGTAGGATGACCCTGGTATGATGGAGTAGGTAGCTGAGGCAGAGTGGCGTAGCGTGTGTATGTTCCGCGGCATACTCACAACACGGTACTCCTTCTAAGTGACCTTAGGACTTATTGATTGAAATTCCTTCGTGATTATATACATTCTCGTGATTCAATTTCCGTATCCTTATTGAATCCTACTTTCTTTTCAGCCATTATGTCGCCAAAGACTATGAGGGCGCAGAGAGTGGTCGCGAGAGCCGAGATTAGAGTTAACTCGTCTGAGACGAGGACTGACCCGGACAGTACACCCGTTGTACCAGAGTAAACTGTTCCTCCTTCGGCAGATCGGATCGCCATGCTAGGGGCCGGTATGCAGGAGATGCGCCAGATGATGGGGTCGTTAGTTCAGGCACTTTGAGCGCAGTGACCAGAGGTAGTTCCACCCCTTACGGGGACCGCGATGGTACCTATAGTTCAGACAGTTGCCCCTGCAGCTACAGAGGTTATTACGGTATCGCTATCAGAGTTGATGAGGCTGAAGCCTCCGGTCTTCACAAGCACCGATGCAGTTGAGGACCCACAGTCATTTATCGATAGGATGGCTGATCGCACGCCAAAAGCGTGTCGGATATTTAAAAGTTCTAAAGTTTAACCGCGATCAGGACGGTATCGCTTTGCAGCTTGCCGCGATGAGCACGGGTCGATCCACAGGGAGACAGAGCGTTTTATGTTCTTGTTCTTACGAGTTAACGAGCGTGGCGGATTTGTTTGTTATCTAACCTATGTGATATATTCAAGTATAAGGCTTGTTAGGAAACGATAGGATAGTGTAAGTTAATGGATTCCGTATTCAAGTACTTTGAGCCGAACTTAACCAATGAAGCTAGAACAATTGGCAACAACGTGGATTAGGGGACTTAAGCACGGTATTCATGGAATCCGGCTTATTGACCCTTGTCCGTCCGTTCTTGTCTCTTGCTTTCGCCTCCGGCCAAACCGAATGCAACCGGTCACGGTTAGGAATCACCTTTACCTTGGTAGGATAGGGTGCCTAACGGAGCGTTTGCGTAAGATTTGGGCGGAGTTTCAAATGGGAAAAGACGGGAAAAGGAAATGAGGAGCGAAATGTTAACTTACAAAATCTTTCTCTTTTCCTAACAACAATATTCACACCATTCACAAAACAAACCAAAAAGAGATAACAAAAGAGAAGAACAAAGAAAAGAAAAGACTACAAACAAGTAATTAAATGACATGGTAATAAATTGCAAGTAATAAAAGACAAGAATGAAAATGCATGTAAGTAAAAAAGCGAGTAAGAAAGACTAAGAACCATAGAACCCAAAATAAGACATGGGTTCAATAACCAAATCTTAAACTTGCAAGCTCAATGAAGAGGTTGCAAGATCAAGAAGAGGCAAAGAACTCATGGTGAATGAAGGCACAAAAAAGATCTTTATTAATCATCAAGAATGATACAACCCCTTGAGATCAATAACCAACCCTTAAACTTTCAAGCTCAATGAAGAGGTTGAAAGATCAAGAGAAGGTTAAGAACTCAAGGGGACTAAGCTATTTACAAGAAAGGAGAATAGAAAACTTAGACAAAGAATGACAATCCAAGACTAAAGAATTGATTAAAGAATGACTCTTGAACCTTTGCCCACTGCCTGCTTTTATAGGCTCCAAAGAATGGAGAGAAATTCGAATTTTTAAATCAACACCTAATCTTTAGCATTAAATGCATATTACTTCATGTCCATTTATGCCTTGATTCTTGTCTTCCCCTATTATGGTCCATGTTGATTTGTCTAGTTGATTTGGTTTGCGCTTATTATTGGAGGGAAATTTGAATCTTTAAATCAACACATAATCTTTAGCATTAAATGCACATTACTTCATTCCCACATGTGGCTTGATTCATGGCTGCCTCATTATGGCTCATGCTGATTTGTTTGATTGACTTTGATTTGATTTCAGTTTTGGAAGGAAAAAATCAACACATGATGTTTAGCCTTGAATGCATATAATATTTTACCTTGAATGCATATCCACATGTGCCTAAAAGTCTTGTGTACACATTTGTTGTGTCGGACCATTTAGATAGAAAAATGTGTACACAAACTTGTTGCAAAAAGGGACTCCTGAAGTATCGGTCGGATTGTGGTTCTGGTTTCAGTGTCGGCTCTCAATTGATATATCCATGCTTTTAAATGTATTTCCAGTATTTTATCATAGATACCTGTAATCTGTATTACTGAGCAGACATTGGTTAATAGTACCGATAAATACAACAAATAGATAATGAATGGGCGGTATTAGAATGCAGTTTTCTAATATGAACAAATACCCCCAAACTTATCTTTTGCTCGTCCCGAGAAAAACCATTTATTCACAAAAGAAAATCCTAACCGCACTTTCGCAGGGAACGCGATTGCACTGAGCATGTGCAATAAGCCGTTAAACTTCTAGGTGTCCCTAGTAGGAGGAGTGTTGTCTCCTGAGGGTTTTCAGCGGATACTGCCCACAAAATCCCGTCAAGCTAGTTTTGCGAAATAACTATGATTCAAACCCTAAGGTTTTGTTTAAAAGATAAAAATTCTATTATCCTAAATTTAGAACTATCGAACCTTTATTTTTCACACCTCGCTTCTCTTTTAACTTAAGATTTTATATGTCTTTACGTGCAGTGCAAATAGTGTCGTTAAGTTTCAAAAGGATCGATTAAAGTCGTCATGTCACAAAATAAAGCCCAGATAAAAATTTAAAAAGGATCACATAAGTTTTATAAGGAGTTAAGTATTTCTCAAGTTTTGTTTTCCAGTAAGGTTTCAAATTCAGAATTTCTATCTTCCATAACAGGAAACTAGGTCTTATTTTTCACTCCACCTTTTTCTTGTTTTCATTTCATACACACCTTTGTGAACGTGCAATAGTCTTTATCATAGAATGAAACCTTCATATCTCCGCTAGAAATACTTTTTTATAAAAATCTGTCTTTTATCAAGATTATTCTCACACAAAGAACCGTTAGGAATTTTAACTCGGAGAGAACACGTGCTTGACTTTGTTTTAATTTGGACTTTCTAGGCTTCTTAGCGAGCTTTGGGCCAATGCTCCCAAACCAGTTGGTTTTAGGGCATTAGGTGTAGAGACACCCCAGCGGACTTAATTACTCAAGTTACCTAGGCCCAAAAATAAAAGACAATTTTAGCGTGAAAATCATGATGATTTTATGCAGACGGAGATATAACTGGTAGTTCAATTATTTTTTTGGATAAAAGACGTTTTTAGTGGGTTAGGTGTGTAATCATTCCAATCAAGTTCCAGATGGGTTATTCTTCAGAATTAGTTCCAATTAAGGCCTTAATAATATCCCTTCATATTCACCTTTCTTTAAACCTAGTCTTGATATTACTTATTTCAGAACAAACCTATTTGATCCTCAGAAAATAGTTTATCAATTTAAAAGTTTTCAGACATAATAGACTTGTCATCTAATTTTCAAAACTCACGACACGTGTAGTGTGATGTAAAGACGTATATTAGCTATAGTTAACTTCAAAGGAGAGTTATCTTTCAGGTTTTCAAAATCTAAAAATAGGATGTAGTTGTTCCTATCTTATCAAATAAAACCGTCGAAATATTGAATCTAAGTTCTCCCGCTAGCTAACTTGACGACATAGTTTTTATGTTTTTAGAAAATTTTCTGATTTTTATGGGTTTTTAAATAAGTATGCAAATGCAGAATATACAAATGAATGCGAAGGTAGAAAGCTTACCGAGCACACCCCCAAACTTAAACTTGACAGTGCCCTCACTGTCAGGCTACACCAAGAGAGTCAAAATTGTCGGTGCCTCCCCAAAAACAAATTATATACAAAAATAAAAACCAAAAATATGTACACCAAAAGGTTCCCCCCAAACTTAAGTGAAACAGTGTTTCCACTGTTTAGCGTTGAAGTTCAGGATTAGGAGGGGAGAGAACGGTATCAAGCTATACAAGGCCTTACACAGGCCAAAAGTGAGTACCAACCATTCAAAAATTCTATCTATGTAATATGCAGGTTGGTGAAAGAATGTGAAGAGAAAAGAAATGGAGAATACCAAGACCGTATGGAGATAGAAGCGGGATACGGTCTCGGTATATGAGAGGAAGAATGGCGGAAGGGAAAAAGAAATGGTATACGAACTTGAGGGTGAAAATGGAGTGAATAAATTAGCGCAATTTTTAATGACCAATGTGTGAAAAGCGATTGTGCTAATTTATTAACCCGTCGACAAATGGGGTCAAATCCCTCAAGATTCGTGAGAAATGGGTATGCCGAACTCGGTAAGAAATGTGTACCGAGCGTACCCCCAAACTTAAACTGAACAGTGTCCTCACTGTCATTGCATGAAGAGATCATTTGAAGGGTCAAAAATTGTCGGTTAGCGATACACAATTTTTATTTGTTTTTGTTTGTAAAGAAAAGAAAAAGAATGGAAACGAATATTCATAAATATATACAAAAGGCTTTATAGATACCCCCAAATTTATTTGGAACAGTGTCCACTGTTCTTGGCTGGATAACCGAAGTTTGGAGGTGGGCAGAGGAAGATCAGGCAGGGTAAACCGGCTCCTGTAAGAATAGGAGCTCCTCTGTTGGTTCGGCGCTAAGGTACGGTTTTAGTCGGTGTCCGTTCACTTTGAAAAATGAACCATCCTTTGGATTTTCCAAATCCACAGCGCCCTGCGGATACACATTCCGCACAAAATACGGCCCTTTCCAGCGAGATCGGAGCTTTCCTGGATGGAAATGAAGTCGGGTGTCGTAAAGCAGTACCTGTTGACCAGGTACGAAGGTTTTACGCAAAAGGTGTTTATCGTGAAACACCTTCGTTCGATTCTTAACGACAACCGCGTTGTCGTAAGCCTCATCCCTAAGCTCGCTCAGTTCGTTCAACTGCAACTTCCGATGGCTGCCCGCATCTTCTAGAGACAGATTCAGCTCTTTTATCGCCCAAAATGCGCGATGCTCTATTTCGACAGGGAGGTGGCAAGCTTTTCCGTATACAAGCCGATAGGGAGACATGCCAAGATCGGTCTTATAAGTAGTGCGAAAAGCCCAAAAGGCATCAGTTAGTTTCAGCGACCAATCCTTACGGTTCTTGGAAACCGTCTTCTCCAGTATCTGCTTGATCTGCCGATTTGAGACTTCGGCTTGACCACAGGTTTGGGGGTGATAGGGCGTGGATAGCTTATGATTAATGGAATACTTCCGCATTAAGGCCTCGAAAGTCTTATTGCAGAAATGACTTCCATTGTCGCTAATGATCGCTCGGGGGTGCCCAAAACGGGAGAAAATGTTTTCTTTAAGGAACCTAATGACAACATTGTTGTTGTTAGTCCGGCTGGGCACAGCCTCGACCCACTTAGAGACGTAATCAACAGCTAGAAGGATGTACAAGTTCCCGAAAGAGCTGGGAAACGGCCCCATGAAATCTATCCCCCACACGTCGAAAATCTCCACAACCAAGATTGGTTGGAGCGGCATCTCGTTTCTCCGGGATATCCGGCCCATATGTTGGCACCGGGAGCAAGTCTTGCAATAGTCATGAGCGTCTTTGAAGAGTTGTGGCAGTAGAAACCACATTGCAAGATCTTCTCAGCTGTCTTTCTGGGGCCAAAATGCCCGCCACACGCTTGATCGTGGCAAAATGACAGCACACTCTTGAATTCCTCATCAGGGACACACCTACGAATAATCTGGTCAGGACAGTACTTGAACATATAGGGTTCGTCCCAGTAAAAATGTTTTACTTGGGATAAAAAGCGAAGTCTGTCCTGACTTGACCATTCGGTTGGTAGTAACCCTGTGGCCAAATAGTTCACAATATCTGCGAACCAAGGTTCGCGAGATATTGTCAAGAGTTGTTCATCCGGGAAAACGTCATTGATCGGGATTTGAAGCGACGGCGAAGAAGGAAGTCGTGAGAGATGGTCGGCAAATACGTTTTCACATCCTCGTTTGTCCTTAATGACAAGGTCAAACTCTTGAAGCAAAAGGATCCAACGTATAAGCCGAGATTTGGCATCTTTCTTCGCAAAAAGATGGCGCAGAGCAGAATGATCAGTGTAAACAATGACTGGAGAGCCGATGAGGTAGGGCCTGAACTTCTCTAAAGCAAATACAACAGCCAAGAATTCCTTCTCAGTTGTTGTATAATTGAGTTGGGCGTCGTTCAGGGTTCGGCTAGCGTAATAGATTACGTGCGGCATCTTGTTGATGTGTTGTCCAAGGACAGCACCGATGGCAAAGTCGGATGCATCGCACATAATCTCGAATGGGTGCGTCCAGTCAGGGGAAGAGAGAACGGGAGCAGAAGTGAGTGAGTGTTTCAATGATTCAAAAGCAGCCACACAGCTCGGGCTGAAGTCGAATGGCGTGTCCTTGGCCAGTAGAAGAGTCAAGGGCCCAGCAATCTTGCTAAAGTCCTTGATAAACCGTCTATAGAAACCGGCGTGGCCAAGGAAGGCTCAGATATCTCGGACGCATCGGGGAGGAGGAAGATTGGAAATGACCTCAATCTTTGATTTGTCTACCTCAATGCCTTTCTGCGAGATGATATGTCCTAAGACAATACCTTCGCGCACCATGAAGTGGCATTTCTCCCAGTTCAAAGTGAGATTCTTGTCCTTACATCTGGTAAGGACAGCGTCGAGATGCAGCAGACACTCGTCAAAGGAATCGCCAAAGATGGAGAAGTCGTCCATGAAGATCTCCAAGAATTTCTCCACCATGTCTGAGAATATTCCCATCATACACCGCTAGAAGGTAGCGGGCGCATTGCATAACCCAAAGGGCATGCGACGATATGCAAACGTGCCGAAAGGACAAGTGAAAGTAGTCTTGTCCTGGTCTTTTTCGGCGATGGGAATTTGATTATAGCCAGAGTAGCCATCAAGAAAGCAATAGTACTCATGTCCGGCCAATCGTTCGAGCATCTGGTCAATAAAAGGTAGCGGAAAGTGGTCTTTCCGCGTTGCGGCGTTGAGTTTTCGGTAATCAATGCATACTCGCCACCCAGTTTAGGTGCGAGTAGGGATTAACTCGTTCGCCTCGTTGGTTATGACCGTGATGCCCGACTTCTTGGGGACAACATGAATGGGGCTAACCCACTGGCTATCGGAGATAGGGTAAATGATACCACTATCCAGACATTTGACGATCTCCTTCTTCACAGCCTCCTTCATGACTGGATTGAGACGTCTTTGTGGATCCCGGGCTGGTTTGGCATCATCCATCAGATGAATATGATGCTCAACGATCAGGGGACTAATCCCCTTAATGTCCGCCATGGACCAGCCAAAAGCTTGCCTATTGCCGTGTAAGACCGAAAGAAGGGCTTTCTCTTGCTCGGGAGCAAGAGAAGACGAAATGATAACCGGGAGGGTCTCGTTCTCACCTAAGTAGGCGTATTTAAGGTGAGACGGCAAAGGCTTAAGTTCGAGAATTGGAGGTGAAATGATTGAAGGCTGGATTGGAGAAAAGGTCTCGAACTCAAAGAATTCCATCAAAGGTTCAAAACGAGCGTAAGCTACCGAGTTGGATGGTTCAGGTAACTCATCCGGAAAGTCAAAAGATTCAAACTCGGGTTGTGAGCGGCTAAGATCGTGTGAGAACGTAAAACACTCGTAGTCGTAGTCGGGCGCGGAAGCAGCAGCAGGTTCGAAGAGAAACGCACTAGTGGCGTCAAGGTTATCGCGTTCAAACAGAAACTCCTCGAATTCACACTCTTCCGGGATGATCTCCTGGATCGAGCAGACGTCCAGTATATGAGCATTAGGTTCGGCGGGCTGATTCCCCAACCTAAAAATGTTGAGTTCAATTGTCATATTACCAAAAGAGAGGTTCATCGAACCATTGCGACAATTGATCACCGCATTTGAGGTTGCAAGGAATGGGGACCGAGTATCACCGGAATTTGATTCCGGGGGTTAGCTACAGGCTGTGTGTCTAGTACAATGAAGTCAACGGGGAATATGAAGTCCCCGACTTTTATTAACACATCCTCTAGCTCACCCCTAGGATGGGTGATCGATCGGTCGGCCATTTGGAGAGTGCAGTGTGTGGGTTTCAGCTCTCCAACGCCTAATTGCTCATATACAGAATATGGTAGCAAGTTAACACTGGCACCAAGATCTAATAGTGCGCGGTTGATGTTCTTATCCCCAATAGTAATAGAAATCGTAGGACAGCCAGGGTCCTTCCGTTTTTGTGGTAAAGATTGGGTAAGGGCATCATTCACAGCACTAGCCAAAAAAACTTTCTTGGGTACCTGAGATTTCCTCTTTTTCGTGCACAAGTCCTTTAAGATTTTCGCGTAAGACGGGACTTGTTGGACAGCATCTAAAAGATGAATGTTAATGTTAACTTGCTTAAATAACTCCAGAATCTTCTCCATTTGAGGATTTTGTTTATTAGATCTCAACCGGTTTGGAAATGGAACATTTTGAAAATTGGTTGAGTCTATTGCTGGAGGAGGAGATTGTGGAGTTGGACCGGATCCCAGAATTGGTGTTTTCATGGAGTGAGAAGTGGGTCCGTTCATAGAAGAAGAGGAAGGAGAGCCTTGTGAAGAACGGAGAATAGGCTCAGAAGATGAAGAAGAAGAAGAAGAAGCGGCCGGGGTGTCATCGTTGATCCGTGTGCCAATGTTGTTTTGCAGCATCCTCCCCGATCTCAGTGTAGTCACGGCACTCACATTATGGTTTTGTTGTTCAAGAGCAACATGTGCATTATGTGGGTGACCGGGATTTGGAAGTGGCTGGGACGGGAGCTTCCCCTTCTCTCGCTCGCTTAAGGCCGCGTTCAGCTGTGCAATCTGGGCCTCGATGGTCTTGATGCTTTGCCCGTGTGCGGCAGTGTGTTGCACTAAAGATTGAATCGAAGACTGGATGTTGGCGGTGGATTGAGTCGATTGTTTAACAAACGCCTCCAGACTTCGCTCAAGCGAGGAAACCTTATCGTTGTTTGACGGAACAAAGTTGTTTGGTGGAAAAGAGTTGTTGGGTGCAAAGTTGTTCGTCTGGTTTTGGAAAGGCTGGGGTTGGAAGGGCTGCTGATATTGATGTTGAGTTTGTTGTTGCGCTTGTTGTTGCGGTGGAGGGGGCCTTTGGAAGTGGTTGCCTTGGAATTGATTCTGATTCTGATTCCAGGCGAAATTGGGGTGGTTCCTCCAACCGGGATTGTACGTGGAAGAGTACGGATAATTCCTTGGTCTTTGCTGAAATGCAGCATTAACCTGATCCTGTCCTTGAGATGGAGAATTGTAAGGACACTCTTCGGTTAAATGAGAGGGATCGGAACAACAAGCGCAGATGGTACGAAGTGGAAGAACAGGGCTAGGAGCAGGAGAAGAAAATTTGCTCTCTATCGCTTCAAGCTTTCTAGTTATTGCAGCCATTTCAGCTTTCATTGCAATAGAGACGTCAAATTGGTGAATTCCTACCCTAGACTGACCGGTAGAAGTGGAGGTAGAAGAAGAAGAAGTCGTCGGTCTCGTGCTCTCCCACTGTAGCGTTTGATCCGCAAGGTCGTCAAAGAATTGCCATGCTACCTCGTCAGATTTGGATAGGAAGTGGCCCTGACAGATGGTTTCCAACAACTGCTTCGTTGCTGGGTTCAGGCCCTCGTATAAGGTTTGGCAAAGTTTCCATTTCTCTATACCGTGGTGAGGACACTGAACAAGAAGGTCTTTGTACCGGTCAAAGCACTTCCAGAAGGGTTCAGAAGGAAGCTAGGAGAATTGATTGATTTCATTGTGAATCCTTGCAGTTTTGTTATTTGGATAAAACTTTTTGAGAAACGCTTTAATAAACTCATCCCAACTGGTTATGGAATGGGAAGCGGTGCTATACAGCCATTTTTCAGCGAGATCGCATAGAGTGAACGGAATGACCCGTAGACGTATAGCATCGTCCGACAGCTGGGTGGTTTTCATCATGGCACAGACGTTTTGAAATTTGTTGATGAAGATATAGGAATCTTCAGATTCAAGTCCATGAAAACGTGGAAGCATGTTGATGAAATGGGGCTTAATTTCAAAGTTGTCCCCATTGGCCGGAGGAAGAGAAAGGCAGGTGGGAAGTGCAGAACGGGTGGGGTAGAAACGATCCTGGAGCGCGATTCGCTGCGGCGCTACAACAGACAGAGGTGGTGGGATATTGGTCTACGTAGGAGGTGGAGCCAATCCAGGGGTGGTCAAAGAGATGTTCGGATTGAATCCCGACATTGCGGAAGAAGAGGTTGGTGAAAGCGAAGGTGAAGGTGCAGAAGTATGAACAGAATTCCGGTCAACGTCGGAGTTGGCCGGCAAAGGTAGGGGTGAAAGAGGAGTGGAAGGAGTATCGACTTCGGAGTCGATCGCGTAGTCGTTAGCGACTAACGTAACGCGGACTAGACGGGCGCTAGTGTCCCGAGTCCAAGCGGACATACACTAAACGAGTTTAGTATAGTCAAAGCGGAGAGGGTGAGGGTAAGAAAACGTCAATGGAGAAAGGCGATGGGTGATGGGTGAAAAATGGATTTGGCGACAAAGGGCAAGTTTTTTTTATAAAAGTTTTTGATTTTTCCTTATTTTTTTTTAGAAGGAGATTTACAGAAATATGTACGGATATACGGCTTAAGCAATCACAAACAAGATATGCACAATCACACCTAGATCTAGGGTAACCTAGGTCTACTAGACCTACTCCTGAACTTGATTGTCGAAGTTAAACAGTGTCGAGAAACGGGCTTAAAAATACACTGATCACAGGGCCAGGTAAGTGCAGAGATAAGGGGAGGTTGTCCAACGCTTTCGCGAAGTTCCTTAATTAAGTAACCCTTTCTCTTTCGGCGGTTGCGCCTTTAACACTTTCCTAGACACCCCGTAAACAATATACCGTTAAGCGAGGTTCTAAACACGGTTTATCTTCTCCTAATGAGCGCGAAGTCCTTAGGGTTGAAGTCTAGTATTTTTTAAGTTACAATGGACAATGCATATGCTTTAGTGATTTTTGGGGTCCTGGGAAGGGTGATGAAATCCCCACCCAATCTGGATTGGTGTTAGAGCCCCTTAAGTCCGTATTAAATGATGCAATGCGCAAAATTCAACCAAGTTTTGTTTTTAAGAAATCAGTTATCGTTTTATACTTTTAATGCGGCGCTGCAACAAATACGGTTAGTTTTTTTTTTTTGGCTTTTTGCGGCGATTTTTGCTAAGAATCCTGCAAAGACAAGAATATTGGAGCGTCGGGTTTGAGAGGAGAAGTTTAGAAAAATACGTACCAAAAAGCACGAGTTTCAGAAACTCGTGTTGATATTGCCTCCGAGTGGTCGAATGGTTCGCTTGCGCGGGTCTAACTACCCGGATCTTTGGCACTGAGTGTTCACCCTCCTTTGCACTTGAAAATGCCCCTTTGTTCCGTATGATCGCTGCTCAAAATCCGTCAAATCTGCATATGTTGGGAAAATACGGATATTTGAGCCAAAAAGCAATATTAACAACCACAATTCTGAACACAAATAATTAAGAAAATCAGAGTGTTAGCAGAATTTAAATCCAGAGAAGAAAAGAATTTTATTTGTGTTTGTGGTTGGTTTCAAAAAGAATGTTTATTTGTTTGAATGTGTTAGAAGTTAGTTTTATACAGAATATGCACAAATTTAACCCGAAACTACAAGTATAAAAAGCGTTACCGTCTCCCCGGCAACGGCGCCATTTGATCGCACGCCAAAAGCGTGTCGGATATTTAAAAGTTCTAAAGTTTAACCGCGATCAGGACGGTATCGCTTTGCAGCTAGCCGCGATGAGCACGGGTCGATCCACAGGGAGACAGAGAGTTTTATGTTCTTGTTCTTACGAGTTAACGAGCGTGGCAGATTTGTTTGTTATCTAACCTATGTGTTATATTCAAGTATAAGGCTTGTTAGGAAACGATAGGATAGTGTAAGTTAATGGATTCCGTATTCAAGTACTTTGAGCCGAACTTAACCAATGAAGCTAGAACAATTGGCAACAACGTGGATTAGGAGACTTAAGCACGGTATTCATGGAATCCGGCTTATTGACCCTTGTCCGTCCGTTCTTGTTTCTTGCTTTCGCCTCCGGCCAAACCGAATGCAACCGGTCACGGTTAGGAATCACCTTTACCTTGGTAGGATAGGGTGCCTAACGGAGCGTTTGCGTAAGATTTGGGCGGAGTTTCAAATGGGAAAAGACGGGAAAAGGAAATGAGGAGCGAAATGTTAACTTACAAAATCTTTCTCTTTTCCTAACAACAATATTCACACCATTCACAAAACAAACCAAAAAGAGATAACAAAAGAGAAGAACAAAGAAAAGAAAAGACTACAAACAAGTAATTAAATGACATGGTAATAAATTGCAAGTAATAAAAGACAAGAATGAAAATGCATGTAAGTAAAAGAGAGAGTAAGAAAGACTATGAACCATAGAACCCAAAATAAGACATGGGTTCATAACCAAATCTTAAACTTGCAAGCTTAATGAAGAGGTTGCAAGATCAAGAAGAGGCAAAGAACTCATGGTGAATGAAGGCATAAAAAAGATCTTTATTAATCATCAAGAATGATACAACCCCTTGAGATCAATAACCAACCCTTAAACTTTCAAGCTCAATGAAGAGGTTGAAGGATCAAGAGAAGGTTAAGAACTCAAGGGGACTAAGCTATTTACAAGAAAGGAGAATAGAAAACTTAAACAAAGAATGACAATCCAAGACTAAAGAATTGATTAAAGAATGACTCTTGAACCTTTGCCCACTGCCTGCTTTTATAGGCTCCAAAGAATGGAGGGAAATTCGAATTTTTAAATCAACACCTAATCTTTAGCATTAAATGCACATTACTTCATGTCCATTTGTGCCTTGATTCTTGTCTTCCCCTATTATGGTCCATGTTGATTTGTCTAGTTGATTTGGTTTGCACTTATTATTGGAGGGAAATTTGAATCTTTAAATCAACACATAATCTTTAGCATTAAATGCACATTACTTCATTCCCACATGTGGCTTGATTCATGGCTGCCTCATTATGGCTCATGCTGATTTGTTTGATTGACTTTGATTTGATTTCAGTTTTGGAAGGAAAAAATCAACACATGATGTTTAGCCTTGAATGCATATAATATTTTGCCTTGAATGCATATCCACATGTGCCTAAAAGTCTTGTGTACACATTTGTTGTGTTGGACCATTTAGATAGAAAAATGTGTACACAAACTTGTTGCAAAAAGGGACTCCTGAAGTATCGGTCGGATTGTGGTTCTGGTTTCAGTGTCGGCTCTCAATTGATATATCCATGCTTTTAAATGTATTTCCAGTATTTTATCATAGATACCTGTAATCTGTATTACTGAGCAGACATTGATTAATAGTACCGATAAATACAACAAATAGATAATGAATGGGCGGTATTAGAATGCAGTTTTCTAATATGAACAATGGCCCGGATATGTCATTCACTCAGATGTTCGGATGCGAGATGGGTGTAGTTCGCGAACTTTCGCCTGGAAGGTCTTGCGCAGAAGTGGTGCGAGTCAGTAGAAAAGTGCAGAGCAGCAGGTCTTCCTCCTATGACCTGGACCGAGTTTGTGACGGTATTTCTAGCCTGTTTCCTTCCCCAGAGTGTCAGGATGCCCGAGCGCGCAGGTTCGAGTCATTACGCCAGACGCCGGATATGACGGTGGTAGAGTATGATGTGCAGCTCACCGAGCTATCTGTTTATGCCCCGTATTTAGTGGCTACTGAGGAGATGCGAGTCAAGAGATTCGTTCGAGGCTTGCTTACCCCACTGTTTCTTGCGATCAGCGCACAGCATTGCGAGACTTATGCAGCAGCTGTAGACGCAGCCCTATTGAAAGGGTCCCGGCAGCGCCCCGGCCGTCGAAACGCGGCCAAAATGCGGAACAAAAGTTATCAAAACCGGCGCTACCGTTACCCGATTTCCGGATCGACCTTAAAACCTAAACTAGCAAACTAACTAAGAGTTAGAATCGTTATACCGAGTTGATCCGAGTCCTTCCGTCTTCATTCCAAGCTCCTAGCGGTCCTTTGATGATGTTTGGTTGCCGGTCTTCCTCTATCTCCGATGATCCACCCGAGGGAAACGGCGCAAGCTCCAACCTCGTCGAACGAGGTAACCGACGCTCCAAAGTAGCTAGCGATGGAGAGTGGGGGTGTACTAGTGTGTCACTATGATTTTCTCTCAAAATATTTTGCTCAATGAGCAAGCATACAAGATGAGGAGATGATGAAGACTCGGCATGAGCTTAAAATGGTTAAGGCCTTTAGTGAACTTGAGAGAGTGAGAGAGAGAGAGAGCTAGCATGTTGATTGATTAACCAAATGAAATGAACACCACACATATCTTGGCCGCCCCCCCCCCCCCTTTCTCCCTCTCTCTCATTATCCAAAAAGAAAATCTTTTTCAAAGTCAAATTACAATAAACAAAGCAAACCATGCTTTGACCCATGCCACTTACATGTCCATGACCATACCTCCTTTTCCACCTCATAAAAAGAACAAATGAATTTCCATAAATGGAAAATCATATAAATGAGGTGGAATCTTCTTCTAGAAGCTATTCCGTAGAAAATACGGAATAATTCCCGGTACATGTATCGAAATACACATACGCGTATTCGTACCAAAATACGAATAGCCGAGAGAGAAAACGAATAGTGGACAATAATACTAGAATACATATATATAAATACAAATGTGAATTATTAAATCAAAACCTGATTTAATAAACTGGCTTAATCCTAAGCTGCTTGTATTATCAACCGTCCGATTAAAGTCTGCGCAGCAAGTGCACATATTTAATCGGACACCTGAATGTATCAACATATGTCATGTACACCATATCACCTGAACCGTGAAAACCCTCTGTGTGGGACTCTAAAGACTCGTCAATACGCTGGCAGTGAGTTTAACCACAAGCACGTCAGCGGCACTAGCTGTACGTAACGGCTACCCAGGTATCGAGTGAAAGGGGGGCCAACGAGCAAACTCATCCTGAACCCCTACTGAGCCTGTCAGTAACAATATCCGTACAGTCCGGTCTGTTCGTTTAAGAGTATCGCATATCGTGTCTAGGGGGTGGATAAAGTCAGACCCCGAACAACGCGATATTTAGTGTCGGTATGAAACCCATCACCATCTGAGAAACTATCGATCCTGGATCGATAATTCTCGTCCACCGTGGCCACGGATTTATGGTGATGGCCATCCGTACACAACGCGACATCAACCCCCAATACCGGGAGAGACGAATCCCCGACGATCCGATCACTGCCTCCATGTGGCTCGGGACTGTACCCAACTAAAACCTGTTTGCACGACTCCTTTGAGCCGTGGTAGGGTTGTAATCAAAGCATAGTGGGAACTCACACAAGATAAATGACGATCTCAGGTCGACAGACTAACCTGTACACATGTCACCAGGGAACTGCTATCTGACAATAGGTATAATACCAACTAGCAGGTTCCCGGCGAGTCCGTCCAGTGTAATCATAACCCAATGAGCACCTGCATACTATCTTTGGTGAACAAACTAACACCGATGGCTTGTGAGACCTGGCCACCGCCCCTCGACGGGGTCTCGATCAGTATACACTAGTCTACACTGGAGTATCGTTGCCCGGTCTCGATACTCCTACGACTAGGGACATTTAAGGATGTGCTTATAGACTCCAGCTCCCACATATATGATCGCCATCATACTGCCGGCAGTCAAGCACGAATCCTAAGGGCTCTATCAACATGTATATGATGATAAAGACAAATCCGATAGCATACTATCTTCTTGAGTAAGACTGTTGCATCTGTATAGGTCCTGCCTCAATCATCATAATCACAAGTCCGCGACTTTGATAATTGTCTTGAGGGCACTATAGCCAACAATCTCCCACTTGCACTTAAGGCCAATTATTGCGATGTCGCATACTCACAGCCCGTGTGATACCGAACCCCCGAACTTCTCTACTAATCAGTTTCGCAAAGCACGTTTGCGAAAATGATTGTGTTCGAGGAATAGCCTCGGTGAGTGGATCCGCTCCAATGTTTCTTTCTGTATCTCTCTTAATCTCAACTTCGCGGAGAAAACTATCTCCCGAAATGAGCAATACTTGTCTTAGAATTTTTCTGGATATCTGATGGGACCCAGTTCACAAATGAACTCCAAATCCAGCAAACTACTTAGACTGCATCGTCCACTGAATTTAATCAGTATCCTGCGCCATGCCTTTCCTCAGTATTCACTTGGACTACCCGTCCAACATACTGTCCCTCAAAAGAGGGAAAAATATAACTCTGACAGTCACTCTGTCATCCATGTCATCTTGGAAGCCTGATATGATAACCGTCTCCTGAAGAAGGCTGCCGTTACCATATCCATAGAATATCCATTCATGTTCATAAACTGCTTCCCAATGTTTCTCCAGGATTGGATTAATATATCTGCTTATTGCATCTAGTGCAAAAGCAATATCTGGTGTGGTACTTGACATTTCATGATTAACTCAATTGCCTGAGCAAGTGATATACAAATCATGCAGATCCTTCTCCCCTTTAGTCTGTAAGACACCTTTAGAGAGGGTGACTCCATCACCTGCAGGTACACCACCATGCCAGGAGTCTTCCATTTAATGTCAAAGTACCCTGATTAGGATAATTCCCAAATCTAGATCTAAAACCATAGATCTAGTAACCAGAAAACCTGATATTATATCCATATCTTATGTGGAGAAACAACTTTGTGACAACCACAATATAACCGATCGTAGTATAGGAATGTTCCTTCCTATCAAGTGCATGTCATCCCAATACCTGGACATCACTCTCTACTACCTTCTTACCAGATCCATCTCCTATTCTGATGAGGTCAAAGCCTATGACTGTCACATCAAAATTAGATGATCTATTTCCACTATACCTGCTTTAGTCTATAAATAGACATAAGCTACTTGCCCACTATGCTTCCGCTGCTCCCACTGACTACAACAACCTTCTGGCAGAGTCATATACACGTGCACTTCTAAAGCTAGTTTAGAACGACGCTATACTCTTCCTCCTGCCGGGTCTTATAGTCCAGAACAGCAACAATGGCACGTCTGGGTAAACAAGAACCACCCTGTCACCGTCTCTAAGAAGACCAAAGTACCTCTCGGGTGCCTGAGGTTACTCACCAAAATCTGCGGAGTGGCTAATGGAACATCAAATCTAATTGAATCCTTAGGTTCTATTAAATTTCCAGTAATCGTTCGTGGTTCTGGAATAACTTCCAGTTCTACCATACTCCAACTTGTATTTTTCTGAAAAAGTCCATTTTACTAAAACTGTGGCGAGTCAAGAACAATATAAATATTGATCTTCCTGATGGTAGAAAGTTATCCCTTGTCAAAGCCCGGGATAACCCACAAACAGCCATTACTGAAACGTGCCTTGAGTTTATCCGGATTCTGGTTTTAAGCATCAGCCGGACAACTCCCTATACATTAACATCGTTAAGATATAAATTGATTCTATATTATATCCGATATAGAAACAAAAGCACTAATCTTATTTGAACCAGATTAAAAATCATGCAGCTGTCTCCAGTGCATATCAACCAAATGGAAAATGGACAATCAGCATTACTCATCTAGGAATGCATCCATATATGAGTAACCTGAAAAAGAAGCAAGTTCTCAAAACTATTACTATCAATGGAATACCAAACACAAGTATCTACATCTTCGAATACTTCGAAGAATCCCGATACTTCTAATAAATGGTTCTTTACTTTATTCTTATACCTATAACTTTTCAATATCTGGACTTTGCATTTCAACGAAATACTTGTCCAGAATTGGAGAAGTCACAAGTAAACAGAATATATTACGAGTACCAACCCCATTGTCCTAACGGACACTGGACAACATACAATACTTTGTATAAGTCCCCTGAGTCCAATAACTCAAACACCGTGCATCGTAGGTTGAAAAACTGTACTTTGGTTGAGAAGAGTTACACCGCTGTTGAATTCACCTTACCTAATCACCAACTGATATAGGTAAATGTCATAGACACAATATCAAAATGTTATATCTCACTTTATAAAATAAATGTACAGATATATCAGTTTGAAATAACGACGGATGTTCTAAACCAAATATTTCCCATCCGGAAAAATCCACATGATTTCCTCAAATATCACCAATTACAACGAATTCCGATGTAATGAGGATCTAATCACCCAATTCCCAATATCTTACTCCCACTCACCATCTGTAATAACATACAGATGTAAGAAACTGATCTGGTAAATACATACCCTGGAGTTAGATTCCAATTGGGAAAACAATTATCAATTAACATTGCACAGTGAAACCGAAACATAAAAATGTTTCAAAAGGGTTAACAGGTATTCCTAGTAACGCCTCTTCCATTATCCTGAATCATGACAGTAACCATATACTTACCTGCCCTCACTGCAATCCCTTTATTATGTCTTTACTTATTACCTTCCGTACACCTCCTTTACGCTAATTGGTTTTCTTCATTCCCTACCTTTCGGCACCAGCCTATGGTTTGGAAGAAGACTATCCAATAAGCGTAATAGGTGTACTCTCCTAATCCTAGGAGCCCTCGCAACCTGAGAGAAGGTAATGGGAAAAGACATCTGAATAATCCTATTCTTTTTCTCCTGAACCAGAATCCATCCTCGAAAAAGTTCCTTCGAGTTCGTATGTAACTATACGATGGATTTATCCAATGGAAGTGGATGTTCGTAGTGATACAAGGTGTTCTGGAGAAATGTAAAGTGAATGTAGGAGTGGCAGGGGTATACACGGTCTTTGTCGTGAATGATGGTGGTCGCAATTTCCTTTTGCCATTATTCTAATCCCTTTATATGTCTTTACTTATTACCTTCTGTACACCACACTTAAGCTTAATTGGTTTTCTTCCTTCCCTACCGTTCGGCACCTGCCTATGGTTTGGAAGAAGACTATCCAATAAGCTCAACAGGTGTATACTCTCCTAATCCTAGGAGCCCTCACAACCGGAGAGAAGGTAAAAGGAAAAAGACAACCGAATAATCCTATTCAATCTCTCCAGAACCGGAATCCATCCTTGAAAAAGTTCCTTCGAGTTCATATATAACCATACGATGGATTTATCCAATGGAAGTGGATGTTCGTAGTGATACGAGGTGTTCTGGAGAAAAGCAAAGGTGATAAAGAAGTGGCAATGATGTATGTGACACCGTGACATTCCAAAAGCCAAATTGTTTTAAGAAGGTTCGGTCAATTTGGTTTCATGAGTTTTAGTCAAAGGTCGGGTCATAGTCGCAGCAAGAGAGAGAGAGAATAAACACTCAGCGTGCACTCTAACCTAGATCAGAATGGTTAATCATTTTATCTAATCTGGATGGCTCCCACTGTTTCCTCGAATTCTCCTCCAAACCTAAAAGGAGAATTAGTCGGAATTACCCGAGGAGTAGTCCTACTCATCAGTGGGAATCGGGATCCAACTATCATTGCATGATAACTTGATGGAAGCCACTCAAGTTACCACACTCCAGAAGGTATGCGCAAACCTGGCAAGTTTCCTGTATGTTTGAAACTCCCGATAAGATTTTTACCCCAAGCGGTTTATGACCTTAACTAGGTCAACAAACCATAAACCGCTAGTCAAGTTCAACCTGTCATTATCCTGGATTGCATTAAATCCACCCCCACGTGCCCTTGACTAGGTCAACAAGGCCGCACGACTGTCCTAACCAATCGCATTTAAAATGCAACAAACAAGCACCACTTAGCTACCGAACACTACGCCTTGACTAGGTCAACAAACGCAGCACGAATACTAAATAATACTCATAAGAAATGACGGAGGGCTACGGCTGGTTTTTGGCGAAAAACCTTTAACGTAATGAATTTGATATCGTTGAAGGAATCCAAGTGGTTTTATAAATATAAAGTAGCGAACACTTTTGCTAAAGATGTCACTCCCGGTGAAGGGATCTCGGCTCTTTCCCCGTCGAATGGGGTGCAGGATATCCCAAACTGAATACCACGATGCAAAGCAAAAGAGAACGTCTGTAATGTCAGTTTTTAAAAAAGCTTGGTTCCAACAACATCATATATAGGTTTGTTTTATCCTTGCATTGATAAGAATCTATCCAGCCCCATCAATTAATTACACCAGAAATAAACGAAAATAAAATGTACGTATATGCCATCTGCATTCACCACTGGGTCCCGTCATCACCCGTTAGGTTACTTAACTAACGACAGAGCGGGGACTGGGCTAGCGTGGGTGCAAAACATATACAACATCTACTAGTATATATAAATATATATATAACATTCGTCCTAGGCATGATATAAAGCAACATCACAGAAATATCACAGAAGCAATACAGAATGGTGGATAATCTGGAGCCCCGGGTTTCACTTGAGCCGCAAGTGAGACCCGACGTTCCTTGTCGTGTGGATAGCTTGTGCAATGAAACCTAGACCCCTACGAGCGCGGCAAGTTACCCGCCAAAACCAGAAGTGAGGCAGCCCCCTTCAGCAACGTTAATGGACCACCCAGCACTTCACGGAATCCGATAACTTGAGCACCCCTCCTGGGTCACCTATACCTCCTACGAGTGCGGCGAATAGTCCGCCAATTCTAGAGTAAGGTCCCTTCCGTCCCAACGCCATGAGATGTGGACCCGTTGCCCTCTAGAATCCGGCTATTCGTGCACCCCACCGTGGGGTAATCCTAGTACAGAAAATAAAATAATATACAATGGTGACATCGACCTCAGCCCGGTCGTGCCCCAAAAGAATAATATACAAACAGGCAGTGACGGCAGTCCACATGTCGAACGCTCGCCCCTCAATATCAAATGTACAAATGAAATAAAACTGTACTATCATTGCACGATTGCTATCCACCACGACGATCCAACCAACATCACAGCACAACACAGAACATCAACGTGAATGTCACGTTCGCAAATCCGTCTAAAAGACATATAGCAATTAGACGAGTTAACCGATCAAATGACATTCACGGTCGTAGATAGTAATGTAAGTACTGATAAAAGTACACTTAAAATATCGATCGACTAAGTTCCAAATTGGCCCCAATAGCAAAACAACACTTTACTGAAACCTGGGCCAAAACAGAATATCCGAAAAATCACAATTCTAAGAAATAGAGCTACAAAAAAAATTTCGACGCCCGTTGACACTATTCCGCCGCTGGACCGCCGCCAATGGGGGGTTAATGCGGCGGATCCGCGGCGCTTTAGAGGCTTCAGGGGCTCAAATTTTTTCTGTACCCTTATATTCACATGCACGGATTTTTAAGATTTGTGAAATAATTTTTTGACCACATTTGAAAAACGGCAGAAAACAGAACATTGAAATCGTGATTTCGGTAAAATACGTTGATCAATCTTTTAAGCACGTCTAAACAAGCTAGTAAGAGGTTTAAAGGGTGGCTATGATACCATGAAGGGTCCCGGCAGCGCCCCGGCCGTCGAAACACGGCCAAAATGCGAAACAAAATTTTTAAAACCGGCGCTACCGTTACCCGATTTCCGGATCGACCTTAAACCCTAAACTAGCAAACTAACTAAGAGTTAGAATCGTTATAACGAGTTGATCCGAGTCCTTCGGTCTTCATTCCAAGCTCCTAACGGTCCTTTGATGATGTTTGGTTGCCGGTCTTCTCCATCTCCGATGATCCACCCGAGGGAAACGGCGCAAGCTCCAACCTCGTCGAACGAGGTAACCGACGCTCCAAAGTCACTAGCGATGGAGAGTGGGGGTGTACTAGTGTGTCACTATGATTTTCTCTCAAAATATTTTGCTCAATGAGCAAGCATAGAAGATGAGGAGATGACGAATACTTGGCAAGAGCTTAAAATGGTTAAGGCCTTTAGTGAACTTGAGAGAGAGTGAGAGAGAGAGAGAGAGCTAGCATGTTGATTAATTAACCAAATGAAATGAACACCACACATAACTTGGCCGGCTCCCCCTTTCTCCCTCTCTCTCATTATCCAAAAAGAAAATCTTTTTCAAAATCAAATTACAATAAACAAAGCAAACCATGCTTTGACCCATGCCACTTACATGTCCATGACCATACCTCCTTTTCCACCTCATAAAAAAAACAAATGAATTTCCATAAATGGAAAATCATATAAATGAGGTGGCATCTTCTTCTAGAAGCTATTCCGTAGAAAATATGGAATACTTCCCGGTACATGTATCGAAATACACATACGCGTATTCGTACCAAAATAAGAATAGACGAGAGAGAAAATGAATAGTGGACAATAATACTAGAATACATATGTGAATTATTAAATCAAAACCTGATTTAATAAATTGGCTTAATCCTAAACCGCTAGTATTATCAACCGTCCGATTAAAGTCTGCGCAGCAAGTGCACATATTTAATCGGACACCTGTATGTATCAACATACGTCATGTACACCATATCGCCTGAACCGTGAAAACCCTCTGTGTGGGACTCTAAAGACTCGTCAATACGCTGGCAGTGGGATTAACCACAAGCACGTCAGCGGCACTAGCTGTACGTAACGGCTACCCAGGTATTGAGTGAAAAGGGAGGCCGACGAGCAAACTCATCCTGAACCCCTGCTGAGCCTGTCAGTAACAATATCCGTACAGTCCGGTCTGTTCGTCTATGAGTATCGCATATCGTGTCTAGGGGGTGGATAAAGTCAGACCCCGAACAACGCGATATTTAGTTTCGGTATGAAACCCATCACCACCTGAGAAACTATCGATCCTGGATCGATAATTCTCGTCCACCGTGGCCACGGATTTATGGTGATGGCCATCCGTACACAACGCGACATCAACCCCTAATACCGGGAGAGACGAATCCCCGACGATCTGATCACTGCCTCCATGTGGCTCGGGACTTTACCCAACTAAAACCTGTTTGCACGACTCCTTTGAGCCGTGGTAGGGTAGTAATCAAAGCACAGTGGGAACTCACACGAGACAAATGACGATCTCAGGTCGACAGACTAACCTGTACACATGTCACCTAGGAACTGCTATCTGACAATAGGTATAATACCAACCAGCAGGTTCCCGGCAAGTTCGTCCAGTGTACTCATAACCCATTGAGCACCTGCATACTATCTTAGGTGAACAAACTAACACCAATGGCTTGTGAGACCAGGCCACCGCCCCTCGTCGGGGTCTCGATCAGTATAAACTAGTCTACACTGGAGTATCGATGCCCGGTCTCGATACTCCTACGACTAGGGACATTTAAGGATGTGCTTATAGACTCCAGCTCCCACATATATGATCGCCATCATACTGCTGGCAGTCAAGCAAGAATCCTCAGGGCTCTATCAACATGTATATGATGATAAAGACAAATCAGATAGCATACTATCATCTTGAGTAAGACCGTTGCATCGGTATAGGTCCTGCCTCAATCATCATAATCACAAGTCCGCGACCATGATAATTGTCTTGAGGGCACTATAGCCAACACCTATTAGTCGAGGAGTGCCTTGCTGAGGCTTCGGTAGTTCCAGGGCCGAAGAGAGTTCGTACAGATACGTAAGCACAGAGACAGCCGTTTAGGCGCCGCGACAGGTTCCGTTCAGGTACGGGGGGTAGCGGAGGATCGGGACGAGGTAGGTTATTTAGCTCTTATCCCCATGAGGGTCAGCCGGCACCATCTAGATGTTTACGATGCTGGAGTACTTATCATCGTGTGCGAGATTGTCTGGAGCCACGTGAGGGCGAGACAGCCGTACCACATGTCACACTTCTACCTTCTCCACCCCAGAGGACGTTGCCTATTGTACCTATTGTTGCTCCGCGTCAGACTCATGAACAGAGAGGTCATGGTTGCGGAGGGTTTGCTCATAGAAGACGAGGTGGCCGAGGCAGAGGACAGCCAGCTGCCGGCAGAGTAGAGCCAGTTGCTAATAGGGGGCCGCCAGTCGCAGGTAGAGGACGGGCACGGGTTTTCGCTTTGACGCATCAGGACGCGCAGGCGTCCAATACAGTAGTCTCAGGTACCCTTTCAGTATGTTCTGTTGACGCACACGTGTTGTTTGATCCGCGATCCACGCACTCATACGTTTCCACACACTTCGTGCCTAGTTTTGGTAGATAGTCTGGTTTACTTGATCAGCCGCTTGCTGTGACCACTCCTGTGGGCGAGTCGTTTATTGCTAGACACGTGTTCCAGTCGTGTGTTGTCCGTATTGGCGAGAGAGTTTCCTGTCGACTTGATCCTTCTTGAGATGTTGGACTTCGACGTTTTTTTGGGCATGGATTGGTTTGCCACGTATTATGCATCTATGGACTGCCGCACGAAGACAGTTAGGTTTTTTTTCCTGGCGAGTCGGCTTTTATTGTGCAGGGGGACCGTGGTGCCGCCCCTCACAGTTTGTGTTGGATATAGTGCCCTCAAAGCCAATTATTGGATCGCAGGTACGTGATTGTAATGATTAAGGGAGGACCTATACCGGTAGTACAGTCTTGCTCGAGATGATTGTATGCTATCTGGTTTGTCTTTATCATCGTGTACATGCTTTAGTTCACTATTTCATGTTGATAGAGCCCATAGGATTCTTTCTTGACTGCAAGAAGTATGATGGAGATCATATACGTGGGAGCTGGGGTCTATAAGCACATCCTTAAAGTGTCCCTAGTCGTGGGAGTTTCGAGACAAGGCATTGATACTCCAGAGTAGACTAGTGTATACAGTCGAGACCCCGCCGAGGGGCGGTGGCCGGTCTCACAATCCATTGGTGTCAGTTGGTTCACCTAAGATGTATACAGGTGCTCATTGGGTTATGATTACACCGGATTGGACTCGCCGGGAACATGCTAGTTGGTATTATATATATCGTCGGATAGCAGTTCCCTGGTGACATGTGTACAGGTTAGTCTGTCGACCTGGGATCGTCATTTTTCTTCTGTGAGTTCCCACTGCGCTTTGATTACAACCCTACCACGGCTCAAAGGAGTCGTGCAAACAGGTTTTAGTTGGGTACAGTATCGAGCCATATGGAGGCAGTGAGCGGATCGTCAGGGATTCGTCTCTCCCGGTATTGGGGGTGAGATCGTGCTGTGTTTAGGAGAGCCATTACATGAAATCCCTGGGCAGGGTAATCGAGATTTACTGGTAGATATTCCAGTAGTATCTCAGGGTGTTTTGGGCTTCTCTCCGACACGACTTATATCGCTATTGGGGATCTGACGTTTACCAGCACCATAGGCCCTATATGCGATACTCATAGACGAACGGACCAGACTGTACGGATATTGTCAATGTCAGGCTCAGTAGGGTTTCTAGATGAGTTCACTCATCAGCTTCCCTTCCGATCAATACATGGGCAACCGTTACGTACAGCTAGTACCTCTGACGTGCTAGAGGTTATACACAGTACTAGTGTATTGATGAGTCATTAGAGTCCCCCACAGACAGTTTCCCAAGTTCGGGCGAAACGTTGTAGAGGCCGTATTGATGAGTCATTAGAGCCCCCCACAGACATTATGGCAGGGTTCAATCATATTCGTGCACTTGTGCACGGATCAGGATCGGACGGATAATACTACCGGGCTTTGGTTTAAGCCGGATCCTAGTATTATATTGTAGGAATATATTTGTCTCATTGCATTTGTATCCGGTCGGAATACAAATGCGGGTATGTATTTACAGTTGAGGTGTAATCTCGTAATTAGTTACGGGATTATTTTGGGAGTTGCTAGTTTCTTTTTCCGTCTCAAATACCTTGTTTAATTCTTGTGAGCATTGACCTCGACCACTTTTGACTTTTCTCCTTTACACTGAAATTCCTGCGCTTGTGGGGGCTGCCCATTTCGAGAGCATGCATGGGGGCAGCATGGTCTTGATTCCTTTATCGGGCATGGTCATTTACCGTGGCTGATTCTTGGGAGAAGGGGGTTCTCTGCAATCTGTCCAGCAAGTAAAAAGTGAAGGGGCCTTTTGTGGTGTTTGAAATGAGTGAGAAATGGAATGGTTTTTCATTCGTTTTTGGAGGGAAGGGGCTATCTGCAATTTCGCTGTCCATGATTGCTGGTGGGGGTTCTTTGCAAGATGGTTAGCTTTTTGTGGTGGGTTTTTTGTGGTGTCTAATTGACACCCTCACTTGAAAAAAAAACCACTACTTCTTCTCTGAAAAGAACAGAGAATCATTCCATGATCATTTCTGGTGAAGTTGGCCGAGCACCATTTTTTTGGTGGAAGCTCACTTTGATTTTCTCCTTGCAATTTCCAATGGTCACAATCCCACATCTTGGAAACTTCCATTTACCTCCATCCAATCGCTTGGGTATCTTGAGACAACATATTCCACACTCTCTCTACATCACTCTTGGACATGTCGGCTAGCAAACTTCATGTCCGAGTTGCCTCGGTCTTGAGGCGGGAGCCCATATATAGATTCATCGACGTGGTGCCACTGCGACGGGTGTGATCAGGGAGCGGACTTCGTCGGCGCAGCAGCGGGGAGCTTGGTGCGGAGATTAAAGACCGAAGGACACGGATCGATCGATATAATTTCCAAACTCATTTTACATTTTGCTAGTTTACGGTTAATGGAATGATCCGGGATATTTGGGTCGCGGTGGCGCCGGTTTCGTAAAAAGTTTTTGTTCCGCATTTGGCGTCGGTTTGACTGCCGGGGCACCGCCACATCCTAAAATGGTATCAGAGCCACGCCATTAACCGCTTACTAGCTTGGTTGCACGAAGTTAGAATATCGATCGATCAAAATTTCCCAATCAATTTTCCAATTTGCCTATTTTCTGTCGATTTAAAACTTGCTTGAAAAATCTTTTTGTATAGCTTAAAAATCCATGGAGGCAAACTTAGGGCACCTCAAGAAATTCGGTGGCCTGAATCCACCATATGGCCGTGTTTCCGCGGCGGAATGTGCGCATCAGCTACGGAAGCGCGGCACACATGTGGAATTTTTGTCCTAAATTTCTTCAGGAGCTCTTTGTGTTGGAAAAATGATTTTTTGTGATGTTTAGATTTAGCCCAGATTCTCTTGAGTACTGTTTTGCACTTGGGGCTAGACGGAAAATTTAATCGATCGAAATTTTAACTGTGTAATTATCAGTACTTAGTTTAGCATCTGCGACCATGAATTTCATTTGATTGGTAAATCATGTCTAATCGCTATAGTCGCTTTAGACGGATTTGCGAATGTGACATTCACGTTGATGTTCTGTGTTGTGCTGTAATGTTGCGGATTTGTCGTGGTGGATAGCTCATGTGCAATGGTAGTGGTGTTTGGATTTAATTGTACATTTGATATTGTGGGGCGAGCGTCCGACATGTGGACTGCCGTCACTACCTGTTTGTATATTATTCTTTTGGGGCACGACCGGGATGAGGTCGATGTACCCGTTGTATATATTTTCTTTTCTGTACTAGAATTACCCCGCGGTGGGGTGCACGAATAGCCGGGTTCTAGAGGGCAACGGGCCCGCATCTCATGGCGTTGAGACGGAGGGGGCTTCACTCTAGAATTGGCGGGCTATTCACCACACTCGTAGGTGGTACAGGTTGACCCAAAGAAGGGAGCTCAAGTTACCGGATTCCGTGAAGTGCTAGGTGGTCCATTCACTTTGTTGAAGGGGGCTGCCTCGCTTCAGGGTTTGGTGGGTAACTTGCCGCGCTCATAGGGGTATAGGTTTCATTGCACAGGTGTAACGTTTTAAAAATAATTAAATAAATAATTAAATGAATAAAATTGTTTAAGTGAATTTTATGAATTTCGGTAAAGTAAAATGTATTTTTCGTAAAACTAAACCGTGATTGTTTTTCATTATAATTTCAAAAATACCTATTTTAATTATGTAATTACTAGTAAATAGTGTTTATTTAGCCACTTATAAATTTTTAGTTTAATTAAATATTTTTCCTAAATTAATTATTTTAAATATTAACATAAGCTTTATTTTTACACTAAAATAGAGTAAATTACAAATTTGAATGGTTTTAATTTATAAAAATGAGCCATGGTATATTAGAATCAAGTGTGTAATATGCAAAATCTTTTCCAAAATCTCTCCATGGTTCTAGAAATTTCTAAGAAAAGGGTTAAATTGAAAAAAGTTAGATAATAAAGGGTTTAAGTGAAAAAAATGCATTATTTATGAACTTTCTACACAATACCACACATTTTTTCTCTCTCTCCACCCTCCTCCCTCTCCATGGCCGGCCTCCCCTACATAGGTAGCCCCAAAATTTTCCCCCCATCATTTTTGCATTAAAAATCATCAAAATTCATCAAAAATTCCAAATATAAATCTCAAAAATCAACATTCAACCTCTACCATTTTCCTTTGACCTATTTAGCATGGATTTTGGAGATGGAAAGCATGCATTTTGGAGGCTTATTTCATGTTTGGGTTTCATATTTTGGAGGTATAAATTTCCTTCTTTTGATTTATTGTTATGAGATGTTCATTTAAGCATAATTAGATTTAATATATTAATTCTATTTACTACTTTTAAAATTCAAGTTAGGGTTTGAAAAATCAAGTTGTGATTTTTATTAATTAAAGAAGGTTATAATAGCTAGTTTAACATTTTTAGAGTGGAAAAATCTTCCCTGGTTGTTGTATAATAATTTGTTTATCCAAAATTGATTTAATTAAGCTATTTAGCTAACTAGGTTTTTATAAAATGTGTTTGCGGGTAATAAAAAATTCTAATTAAGGTTGATATCATTAGATTGTAGTTTTAGTGAGAACTTTAGCATGTTAATAGAAAGAAAAACTTAGTTTGATTGCTAGCACTAGTAAAATAAGGGGTTGCCCCTACGGATAACAACATCCATAGGGGCAGTTAAAGTTTGGCCCTACGGATTAATCCGTAGGTCTAAACGGTTGCCCCTACGGTCATTCAATATTTATTTAAAATATATTAAATTTTAAAGTGTTGTTTGCCCCTACGGAGCCGCAAAACAAGCACCTACGGGTATATCCGTAGGTACATATAAATAGGGATTTAAGTGATCGATCCCTATGCCGATTATTTCTTATTCTATCTCTTTCTTTCGCGCGAAACCAAATTCCCAAATCGAGATTGTCGTCGCCGCCGCGCTGAAGTGATCTCGTCGTCGCCGAATCAAAGCCGAATCGTCGTCGCCACGCCTGCAGTGATCTCGTGGTCGCCACCGTGCTCCGTTCTCGTCGTCGCCACAGCCCTCGTCGTCGCCGATTACCTCTCCGTCGTCGCCTACAGGTAATTAGTTAAACATTATTATAATGATGTTAGGGTAGCGATCGATGAGGGTTAGGATTAGGTATCGGTTGTGGTTAGGGTTAGGATTAGGGTTAGGGTATGGGTTCGATCGGCGGTTGGGGTTCGACTGGTGTTGGGGTTAGGGTTAGGGTTAGGGTTAGGGTTAGGGTTCGGTGGGGGTTTGGTGTTGGGGTTAGGGTTCGGCTGGGGCTGGGTTGGGGTTAGGGCTAGGCCGGGTTAGGGTTTGGTGTTGGGTTGGGGTTCGGCTGGGGCTGGGTTGGGGTTAGGGTTTGGTATTGGGTTGGGGTTCGGCTGGGGCTGGGTTGGGGTTATGGTTAGGCCGGGTTAGGGTTTGGTGTTGGGTTGGGGTTCGGTTGGGGCTGGGTTGGGGCTAGGGTTAGGCCGGGTTAGGGTTTGGTGTTGGGTTGGGGTTCGGCTGGGGCTGGGTTGGGGTTAGGGTTAGGCCGGGTTAGGGTTTGGTGTTGGGTTGGGGTTCGGCTGGGGCTGGGTTAGGGTTAGGGTTAGGGGTGATATTGGAATCGAGAATATGGAATTTGAACACCCAAACTAGAATGAACAAATGTAACAAATCTACTCAATTTTGTGATCTTTGCAATACCTAGCTATAGTTTGATCCTCATGACTGCATATAACTGAAAAGGTTTGTGGTTTTGCAGGATGCTTCTATTATCAAGAATTTACATTGTGTAATTATCCTCATATATGATTTACAACTCTGTATGTGTCTGTGTGCATGTGCATGCGTGTGTGTGGAGGGGTTATTTGCCAGTGCATTTCAACTTGGCTCCTAGGCTTATGCCGTACCTCAGGAATGGGACACAATTCCCTATTGCAAAACTCTTTTTATCTCCCCCCTCATCAAGATGCTTTCCTGAGCTATGAGAGTATTTGGGGGACTGTACCTTTCTTTGCACTAGCTTAAACTGCATTATCCTTTCCTCTTTGTTGACTGGTTTGCTGGGGGTTCATCCATTTTGTCCATAGTTTCCTTCATCAGGATGTGGGTAGGCTGGATACAGGTTCACTGTTAGTGATAAAATTTTGACAAAATTTCTAGCGATCCTTAATTTTTCTGTATGTAGTTTGATGTCGTTCCCAATAGACGGCTCTATTTTGACTACAAAATTTTTAATCCGTAGGGGCAGATTTAACTTGGCCCTACGGATTAATCCGTAGGGGTAACCCTAAAGGGTTACCCCTACGGGCACAGACGTTCAAGAATTAAAATATTAATTCTTAATTTGGTGTTTGCCTTAGGGTTAGGGTTGGGGTTCGGCTGCTGCTGGGGTGGGGTTGGGGTTAGGGTTTGCCTTAGGGTTGGTGTTGGGGTTTAGCTGGCCACGCTGGGGTTAGGGTTGGGCTGGGGCTGGGGGCTGGGGCTGGGGCTGGGGCTGGGGCTGGGGGCTGGGGCTGGGCCACGCGGGGTTTTGGGATCTTTGTAATTTGCTTGCTCTGTTTGGGGTTTCAGTTGATCCTCATTAAAAAATTGGTGATTGATCTCTTCAATCATATTATTATCTGTATTTAAAATTTTTGTGAAGCCTTCAGAGTTTGGGAAAATTACTGGGGGAATTTTTCCTAAAATGTCTTGAGAGGGGGTTCAAGTGATGGGATAATTTCATTTGGTAATCTTTTACTTATTTTACATCTCTTATTTTTTCATGCAAAAATCTGAATAGGTTTCTTGCAATTTTGCCTATCGATCAATTATTATATTTATTTCTATTTTTTGTGGATGATTTGGCTTCAATTGAATGGAGGCGATGATGGCTTGCCCTCAAGCTTCCACTTTTATGAGCTTTATAGTTATGAGATTGGCAAGGCAAGCTGGTTTGTAGCCATCTTATTTCTTTTCCTAAATTCAAATCCAAATATAAACTGTCTGATTGAGAGAGAGAGAGTATGGGAGATTATGTATTATTCAATGTGTTTGGAAGCTGGCATGTTCTGAGCGTCATCTCTGCATGAAAGCTATGGTTTTGCAAAGGGTTTGCCCTAACTATTTTCTGTGGGGAAGCTGAAGGCCTGAAGCTTCATCAAACTCAGGATTGGATTCTGGTCGGGTATTGTAAATTCTTGTGAAAGTTCCGTTCAAGATTTGTTCAGAGCTTGCATAACATCCAATATATGATACTCGATGATAATATGAAACCTTCATATTCCCATCGATACTCATATATGAAACTAAAAGCGCCACTTTGTCCCTACGGTGCTCGACATTTTAATTTAAAAATATTATATCTTAATTTGTTGTTTGGCCCTACGGGCACCTAAATGGGAATTTAATTAAAAAAGGCACAGAAATGCCCTACGCCTCGATATCTTTCCCTCTCGTTCCCAAAATTTTCTCTCGTTCCCGCGTTTCCAATTTTCTCTTCGTCGCCACCGCGCGCCCTCCGTTCTCAGCCCGCCACCACCCTCGTTCTTCCTCGTCGAGTTCCTCGTCGCCGATATTTGTGCCTACATTGATGCCTCAAGCAACGAATCAAATGATGTGGATCACAAACTAATTAAATAAATTCTGAATACCAATCTGGACTGGGATTTGAATACCAATCCTAGTTTGCTATATTATATCTTGAATTTGCACGCGCACATAATAAGAAGGAGAAGAGAATAATATGACAGAAGAAGAAGGAGAAGACAGTAATGTGGCAGAAGAAGAAAAAAATGACATTCCTCGTTCTCTGTTTCAGCATCAATCTTCTGATATGAACTAATGATGGTTTTCACATAGGCTTTTCCCATTAGAGACTTCTTAGTGTCCAATGGAAAGCATACATCAGATTTGTACAGGTCGGGTTCTTCTATGACTTTCAAGAGTCTCAACTGATTCTGTTAATTACACTCTAGTTGGGTGGTACTTTTACCATTTCTCACTGCAGGTGCGCTCTCTAATATCCATTTTGAATGTAATATTATCGATATTCAAAATGGATATTAGAGAGCGCACCTGCAGTGAGAAGTGGTAAAATTATCACCCAACTAGGGTGTAATTTACAGAATCAGTTGAGACTCTTAAAAGTCATAGAAGAACCCGACCTGCACAAATCTGATGTATGCTTTCCATTTGACACTAAGAAGTCTCTAAAGGGAAAAGCCTATGTGAAAGCCATCATTAGTTCATATCAGAAGATTGATGCTGAAACAGAGAACGAGGAATGTCATTTTTTTCTTCTTCCGCCACATTACTGTCTTCTCCTTCTGCCACATTACTGTCTTCTCCTTCTTATTATGTTCGCGTGCAAATTCAATGACTATATTGAGAATATGGATTAATAGTGGGTAGGAAAAGTATTTCTCAAATGGCTTTTGCGTCTTAAAACCATAAACTACTAAGTAATGACATACATAATTTTTTTAGTATAAAGGTTGTTATTTTAAGTTTTCCCTTATAGAGATATGATCTAACTGCATCTATCAACTATAAGTGTGCAGAAAATTATGATAAGAAATCATAAGAAAGGGTCGTAGCCATGCATAACCTTGAATCTACATACCAAATCATGCAAAAGCATGCACTTATTGTCATCTTGCCTTGGAATATAAAATATCTTGGAAGACTATAAGCGAGCATTTAAATCTTGTTAGCTTTTGACTTCAACATATATTTTTCTCAAGTACCATGAAATATACTTGCTCCGTATAAACCGATTTCAGGAAGATGGATTAATAATGACAAATTATCCATTGTGACTCACTAGGTTAGAATTTTCTCTTCTATTAACCATCTTTCTAATCAGCTTGGTAAATTTATTCGGAGCCGGCTGCGAATCATTAAAAGACATGCATAAGAAAGAAAACTAAAATACAGATATATAGCATACCGATACATCGAAACTTCATAGTTGCGATGGCAATCCAGAGATATTTATTTCTACACACGTGGTGCGCGTGCGAATGCGTCAGGCATCATGGACAAATATTTCAGAACATGAAAAGTATTATTCGTATAAAGTAATTAAAATTTTTAAACACCTTGGGTAGATATTTTCTTAGTTGATGCAATCATATCATGATGACTAAATTTAAGCTATTATACATATGCTTATGTATTTTTCTAATCTAATATATCACACACAGAGAGAGAGAGAGAGAGGGGGAGAATACCAGGTAGATAGAGAAATCAGTTAGCAGGATCCTGAAGAAATGGAGTCCACAGCATTGCTCATCATCATCATCCGTGATCCCTTTGAAAAAATATTATCAAAGGGATCATGGATGATGATGATGAGCAATGCTATGGACTCCATTTCTTCAGGATCCTGCTACCTGATTTTTTTACCTACCAGGTGTTCTCTCTCTCTCTTTCTGTGTGTGTGTGTGATATTTTAGGTTAGAAAAATACATATGCATATATATAATAGCTTAAATTTAGTCCTCATGATATGATTGCATCACCTAAGAAAATATCTCTACCCAAGCTGTTTAAAAGTTTTAATTACTTTATACGAATAATACTTTCCATGTTTTGAAATATTTGTCCATGATGCCTGACGCATTCGCACGCGCACCACGTGTGTAGAAATAAATATCTCTGGATTGCCATCGCAACTATGAAGTTTCGATGTATCGGTATGCTATATATCTGTATTTTAGCTTTCGTTCTTATGCTACTCTTTTAATGATTCACAGCCGGTTCCGAATAAATTTACCAAGCAGATTAGAAAGATGGTCAATAGAAGAGAAAATGCTAACCTAGTGAGCCACAATGGATAATTTGTCATTATTAATCCATCTTCCTGAAAACGGTTTATACGGAGCAAGTATATTTCATGGTACTTGAGAAAAATATATGTTGAAGTCAAAAGCTAACAAGATTTAAATGCTCGCTTATAGTCTTCCAAGATATTTTATATTCCAAGGCAAGGTGACAATAAGTGCATGCTTTTGCATGATTTGGTATGTAGATTCAAGGTTATGCATGGCTACGACCCTTTCTTATGATTTCTTATCATAATTTTCTGCACACTTATAGTTGATAGATGCAGTTAGATCATATCTCTATAAGGGAAAACTTAAAATAACAACCTTTAGACTAAAAAAATTATGTATGTCATTACTTAGTAGTTTATGGTTTTAAGACGCAAAAGCCATTTGAGAAATACTTTTCCTACCCACTATTAATCCATATTCTCAATATAGTCATTGAATTTGCACGCGCACATAATAAGAAGGAGAAGACAGTAATGTGGCAGAAGGAGAAGACAGTAATGTGGCGGAAGAAGAAAAAAATGACATTTCTCGTTCTCTGTTTCAGCATCAATCCTCTGATATGAACTAATGATGGCTTTCACATAGGCTTTTCCCTTTAGAGACTTCTTAGTGTCCAATGGAAAGCATACATCAGATTTGTGCAGGTCGGGTTCTTCTATGACTTTTAAGAGTCTCAACTGATTCTGTAAATTACACCCTAGTTGGGTGATACTTTTACCATTTCTCACTGCAGGTGCGCTCTCTAATATCCATTTTGAATGTAATATTATAGATATCCATGCCTGTTTATGTCAAAATTACTTATATTGTCAATGTTTGATTGTCTAGTTGTTGGTGATGCGTCCATATCAGGGACAGAGGCCACTCCCATTCCTCCAGGTATGTTTATATATTATATAGGGCATGTATATTGATTTAGAATGCTATATCATAAATATACGCACATTTCTTTTGCTCTTAGTCGTCCAACTCATTATCATGGGCTGCTTGATGAGATTAGATTTGCGCCTGATGATCTACAAGAGCTTGTTCACTCCCTGTCATATGTGTAAGCAGCGCTATATGCGAGTTTACCTTGTTAGTATGTATGTACTGAAATTAATTAATATTATTCAAATTTTGATACATGCAGATACCAGAGGAGCACATCTTCTATCTCTGTAGGTAAGGCTTTGAATTTGTTGATTTTGGTATTTCTTGTCAATTTTATAGACCAGTATGTGCTAAATATAATGTTCTGACAGTTGCTAGGGGGAAGGCAACATTCGAGGCTGCTGACCCCAGTCCTGGACGCCGCACACGGACGGCACCACGGAGGTTGGGAGAGAGGCCGAGGACTAGGCTCTAGCAGGGCCCATATGAGGTTGGACTCCACCCCGGTGGTTACTTCCTCCGTCTCCAGTGAGCGACGTATCCATCATGAACTGGATAGCTTGAGGGCCAGCGTTCAGGAGTTGAAGGAGATGCTGGTATGTATACTACTTTATAGTAAAATATCATTTCATATTATATACATATCAACATATCCATAATTAGTACGTAGCTTGAGCTTATTTGGTTTTAGACTTAAGTTTGATTAATCATATATACATATGTAATTGAAATAAACAACGCTTTTCCAAACAGGGTTTCGAAATAACTTAATAATGATACGAATTCGAATAATAAACAGTTCTTACACGCTTCTTACACACGTTATATCCAGACGCGACATGGTAGATCGGCCGAGCCTCCACACGCAACTCCTTCGGCTGCGGCTCCGCAAGCCACTACATCGGCTGCGGTTCCGCAGACAGCTCATGTAGCTCCACCGCCCACTCAGACTCCCGCAGCCGCGGCTCCGCAAGCGACTACCTCGACGGCGGCTGCGCAGACCACATGCCGCTCAGACTCCCGCTCGCGACAAATTGCATAGTTTATTGACCGAGGAGCAGGCGCGCGTTATTCTATCGTTATTCAGAGGTGGAGCTGGACCGAGCTAGGGTAGATTTTTGGTTCTTTTTTTTGAAACATGTATTTATTTATATCATACACATTGTACTACATTTTGAAACGATATTGATATTGGTTTGTATTTATATCATATTCAGTTTTTGTGTTTCTTTTGTATATTATATATATGCGTGAGATGTGATTATGAATACTGCAATATATGATTTGATTGATGTATATATTATTGTGCACAGGGCGAGAAAAATCAAACAGCCCATTTTTAAAAAAAAATTCAGATAATATGTACCTACGGATTAATCCGTAGGCAAACACGTTACCCCTACGGATATAGCCGTAGGGGCAAAATATCAGCAGTAACTGATATTTCCTCCAGATCTCAGTACCAGGGGGTTGGGAAAGCCCCTACGGATATATCCGTAGGGGCCACTGACTCTCCCCTACGGCTTTATCCGTAGGGCAAAGTAATTTATTAAAATAAACCGTAAATAATATAAAATCTTATACCCTACGGCTTAAGCCGTAGGGGCAACATGACCTACACAGATATCCGTAGGGGCAAGAATTTGCCCGTAGGGGCAAGTTCAGGACCTCAACTTGCACCTGCGGCCTTTGCACCTACGGGGTATTTTTTCGCCCCTACGTATATATCCGTAGGGGCAGTGGGTTGCCCCTACGGATAAATCCGTAGGGGCAACCCCTATTTGTAGTAGTGTAGTTTCTATTGATAATTGATAATTGATAAATTGTGATAAAAATTGCTATTTTGTAAACTAGATTTTAGAAATTCCTAAATAAATGAGATTAAAAATATAATTTATGGTTTCATTAAATCATTATCATCATGAATTGTGGTTTAATATATTAATTCATGCAAAATCATGTTTTGTGGTGGAATTGTGGTATTTTGCTTGAAAAATATTGAAAATTGTTAAAGGTTGTAATCTAGAAATTTCAAATTAATGCAAATTTGTGTAATAAAAATATAGTAATGGTTTGTATAGTCTAGTTATGCTATTTTATGAGTTTTATGACCATCGGTTTCATTTAGATGTCAAGTTTTGATGAAAAACGGTAAATTGGCATTTTTGGGTTTTACGAAATCGGGTGATTTGATGGATTTCAGTGTTTCGATGAATTAAATCATGCTTTATATTATAAGTAACGAGTTTTCTAAACTACAAGTTGTTTGTTGATGTTTATCTCGATCTATCGGAGTTTGTACACCGATATCGAGTGATATTTGGTTCTGTTGAGTGGACGGGACATAGGTTTTAACCTATGCTTGTTCCTTGCATCGTTTCGACTTTTGTATGTGATTCCAGTTTACGATGCTATTTATTTGTTTGCGTTTAGGTACCCCTCACGTGGACTGCGGGCGATGAAGAGGAGGATGGCGACACCGTCTTCGGCTGACATGAACCAGGTGAGTAGATGCATATCTACGGGGGGAAGTCGGGTGGATGGCGTTTAGCACCCCCGCAACGTAGAATAGGAATAGTACTTATTGACATTAGGAAACCAGACGTGACTCTAGATTCTTAAAGAGTAGGGCCCTAGTAATGACCCTAGGCTGGACTAGACTGATTTAGGAGGACATATCAGAAGATGAATACCTTGGAAGAGGTTCGTAGGTTTCAGGTAGAAACACACACACGCACACACTAAAACACGACATGGTGTATACGTGCATGTGTATATATATATATAGGACGAGGTATAGGTATATATATATATATACAACATGTATATGGGATACATTGATGTGATATGATGTCCGAGGTATGATGAAATAGTATAACTGGGCTTGATGCCGTGATTCTTGGCTATATAGTCGTATTAAGTGTTAGCAGATCATTACAGAATGAGATAATGAACATGTATACTTAAATTATAATGGGTGGTGATGATATTGAGGTACATGGGACTCTAAAATAGTACCCGGACTGTAACTTGTGATTGATCACGATATGGGATATGTATGACTTGATTACGACATCATATAGGTGCGACCTGATGTCGATACCATAGAGGTGTGACTTGAGGACGATATGATATCAGTATGACTTAATCACAATATGATACATATGACATGATATTTCTGAGGATAAACTAATGATGCTTATTATGATGGCAATGATATATGATTGATGTATGCGATCACAGTTTAGCACCTTGATCATGAGATGTGTTGATGATGACATTATACTAATGATGAGACACCTAGGAGATACTTGACCCGTACCCCGATATTGGGATGCCGTACGATGGATTTTACCGTACGAGGCATAGATATGATGATTGATCCGCACTCTTGATTCGAGGAAGCCGTACTACGTACGTGACGCTATTGAGGCTGGATCGCCGACTATTAGAGATATTGATTCAGACCTAGGTAGACTCTTGTTTCTTAATGACTAGTTTCTTAGGTTTAGTTCCTTAGGAGGTTAGATGGACACTAGGTTAGGTTCGAGTCATATAGTGGTAGTGATAATTGTATATCAAATGAGTGGATAACACACATCCGTCTTTACTTTCACACTGTAATCATCATGTTGCATGTTCATACATATGCTGCTATAATCAGTATAAACCTTACCTGTTCGGACACCAGCACCATTACCGATGATGCGCATATTCCACGCACACTCATTTGCCGGCTCACACACATCATCATCGGTAATTGCTATGTCACGTACACTTTAGATCATATTATCTTTTATTGATAGAATCAGTTAACAACTAGACCGATATAATATTGTGATTACTCTCTGATATTAGTATAGACAAGGTATTTATTACTTAGACATTCATGCATTCATATTTTCATGTTATCATGTAGTATTATGGGCATATGCCGACACTTATCATATACTTACTCATGATTTTGAGATTTGGGTTTCTATGAGATTTCTTGATTTTTGAGGAAAACCGCAAGAATATATAAAAACTTCTCTCTCTCTCTCCTCCTCTCTTTTTAAAACATAAGATGCGGTTTTCTCGTGATGTATGTGTCGTCCACCATGAGATATCATGTTTTCTGTTGGATTTCGAGACCCGATTCGAGGAGTGGATGAACCGTCTCGGGTACATGGTGGGCCCGGTATGGTACCCCGGGGCAAGAAGATCGAGTTGTAGGCGATGAGCCTGGCAGGGGAGGACTACCTACCGGTGATGTCTGGCACGGCGGATATCCGGAGGATACCGACCGTTGTCATGAGATTTGATGATGTGGGCCGATCCGGACTGACGGAGCCCGAGGTATTGAGACTATAAGACTTGAGATTTGCATGTTTGTGTCGATGCTTGACACGGATTTTCATGGATTTCATTGTTGAGATTTCAGATTCCTATACGCATTTTACTATTTTAACAGTTAAAGATTTCTTATACAGATATATCTGGATTTCAGGATTGATTATTTTATATTCATGGTGCATGCATATCCATTCATATGACATAGTATTATATGAGGCACTGACACGAGCACGGAGTATCTGCATTTACACGTAGTTTTACCCTGCTATTACTAGATGATTAGGATATAATAGTGTATTATTATGACCTAGGATAGCGTCATGCATTCGATTTCTTTTCGTAGATATCTTCTACTCACGAGTTGGTAACTCACCCCCGTTGTGCCAAATTTTATTACAGGTTCGATGTACAGGTTTCCCTGGCTGCTTACTGGCACATCTATTCTTTCAGGGTGATTTGCACGGTAGGTTGGTTCACTTGTATCCGAACCACCATTGTACTTTTATTCTTTCATTTGTATCTAGTAAGCTCCATTAACCATATTTGTATTACTTGATAAGTTTATTGGACCAGCCTTTTATTTCGACCTTAGAGTCGCGCATGTATTATTCTGATCTGGTGGTTTTGTTTTCTTCTGAGTCTTGAGCCTCGCCTTTAGCGTTGTATATTATAGTGGTTGTTTCCGCCTGTTGGCATTGAGCTAGCTCCCGTTTGGGGATACTTTTTATTGTTCATGTGTATTATACTTGTTGTACCCGTTTGGGGGCCAGTTTTTACAGAGGAGACTCTGCCGAAATTTTTGGGAAATTTGCTAATGCTTTTAAACTTGTTTTCTTTTTCTTCTTCTTCTTCTTTTATGGTTTAGATTTCTGGGCTTCGGCTTACTTAGGTTACGTGGCGTCTCTAGACGCTTCGTAATCTAAGTGCCGGTCACGTTCCGTACTTTCGGGTCGTGACAAAGTTGGTATCAGAGCGCTAGGTTTAACCTTGTATAAGTCTAGGTGACCCTTGGTTGATGGAGTAGGCGATTTAGGTAGAGTAACGTACCGTAGGTATGGTCCGCGGCATACTTACGATACGCTACTCTGCTTAAGGAGCCCTAGGATGTACATTGTTTGCACCGTATTTCATTCGTTCCTTTGATCTATCTTCGTTGATATCGGATGGTAGTTTCTGTTACCACGGGCACACTGGCAGAGGGAGCTACGGATCGAATGCGATAACCATTAGAGTATTGGCTATTCTTGAGGATTGAAGCATTGCTTAGCGTGCGGACGAAGGGTATTCACATGCCGTCCGGATGAAGTTAAAGGGTTCGAACGATTATCAGAAAACCATTTTCCCAAGTTTAAGATATTTGGAAGAACATGCAGGTATTTAGATGGACCCTCTAGAAGAATGAAACCCTAACTCGACATAATGACCACGAGAACGCCCTTGAACCTTAGGGTTTACGGCAGTTCCGCGGTGCCATTAGTGAGGCTTGGGTTTGCCCTTCTACGGCTGGATCATCGATGCTGGGGTATGTACCGGATATTTTTAAACTGTACTTCAGTGTTGAGCTCTCGGTGAATTATGGGATTTTGATGGATCGATCGGAAAGTTTAATGTAGTCCGGATATCAAGTGAATGGATCGACTACATGGGAGACTCTAGATATGAGTATTGCCGTGGGTTGCACAGTCAGCACAGCTACGAAGAGACGAGTTCGAAGCAATCGACATCAGAGGAAAGAGGCGGACATTGACGATAGTGTTTACGATTGTAATTTAGTGATTTGAATTTCATATTTTCGTGATTGGATTTTGGTATTTTGAGGACTTTGTTCTACGATTGGTATTTCATGTGTGTACCTTCATTACATTCTATTTGTATTTCATATATCAGTTGTATTGATGTTGTTTAGTACACACCCAGTACACATGATTTGGTTTTATATATTTTGAGATTTTTGATTGATTTCGTGCATAGGGGTTACACACGATTTTGACATATGTTTCGACCTAGTTTTCATGTATTTTTATGCTGTGATTTCGATTTTGACATTCGATGTATATTTTCGTGCACCATGTTCACCTGATTAGGATTCTTGCACATACTTGGCGCATTTAATACGATTTTGTGCACACCAGATGCACTAAATCGGGGTTTTGTGCAGATTAGATGCACCTGATAATGAGTCGTGCACGCCCGTTGCACTTGACAGATGTTTTGGTGCACACCTGTTGCACTTATTTTGTTTTTGTGTGTATTCATGGTATCTGTATTTGGTTTCGATTTCAGTGCACACCGGACGCACATGATATTTTATTGATGTGATTGGGATTAATTTCAGTTTGAGCAGTATGTTTTCATAATCATTACTGTTTGATTTAGTAACTAGACGGGATGTGTATGTTAAATAAAAGATATATATATATATATATATATATATATATATATAGCTATTTTTTTATAAACGTCCGCTACTTATGCCGTGACACGTGCATCACACGGCGATTTTCAAAAGGGGATTTTGCATATTTCCTTATCCAGATATTTGGATGGTTTTACTATGAAGCACACTATATATAAGTTATAGATTGATGTATATTATGTTGGTTTTCATGTTGGGTTTTAATATTTTATTCTCTCCATAACTCCGATGATTGCGTTATGCTTGACGGAGTTGATTTTTGTTATGTATTGATGATTTCGGAGCCCCGACGATTTCAGTGTTTTGTTAAATGTTTTAGTATTTGGAAGGGAAGTTTTAATTTAAATTCGGGGACCGAATTTCTTAAAGGGGGAAGATTGTAACGTTTTAAAAATAATTAAATGAATAAAATTGTTTAAGTGAATTTTATGAATTTCGGTAAAGTAAAATGTATTTTTCGTAAAACTAAACCGTTATTGTTTTTCATTATAATTTCAAAAATACCTATTTTAATTATGTAATTACTAGTAAATAGTGTTTATTTAGCCACTTATAAATTTTTAGTTTAATTAAATATTTTTCCTAAATTAATTATTTTAAATATTAACATAAGCTTTATTTTTACACTAAAATAGTGTAAATTACAAATTTGAATGGTTTTAATTTGTAAAAATGAGCCATGGTATATTAGAATCAAGTGTGTAATATGCAAAATCTTTTCCAAAATCTCTCCATGGTTCTAGAAATTTCTATGAAAAGGGTTAAATTGAAAAAAGTTAGATAATAAAGGGTTTAAGTGAAAAAAATGCATTATTTATGAACTTTCTACACAATACCACACATTTTTTCTCTCTCTCCACCCTCCTCCCTCTCCATGGCCGGCCTCCCCTCCATGGGTAGCCCCAAAAATTTTCCCCCATTATTTTTGCATTAAAAATCATCAAAAATTCCAAAAATAAATCTCAAAAATCAACATTCAACATCTACCATTTTCCTTTGACCTATTTAGCATGGATTTTGGAGATGGAAAGCATGCATTTTGGAGGCTTATTTCATGTTTGGGTTTCATATTTTGGAGGTATAAATTTCCTTCTTTTGATTTATTGTTATTAGATGTTCATTTAAGCATAATTAGATTTAATATATTAATTCTATTTACTACTTTTAAAATTCAAGTTAGGGTTTGAAAAATCAAGTTGTGATTTTTATTAATTAAATAAGGTTATAATATCTAGTTTAACATTTTTAGAGTGGAAAAATATTGCATGGTTGTTGTATAATAATTTGTTTATCCAAAATTGATTTAATTAAGCTATTTAGCTAACTAGGTTTTTATAAAATGTGTTTGTGGGTAATTAAAAATTCTAATTAAGGTTGCTATCATTAGATTGTAGTTTTAGTGAGAACTTTAGCATGTTAATGGAAAGAAAAACTTAGTTTGATTGCTATTTTCTATTGATAATTGATAAATTGTGATAAAAATTGCTATTTTGTAAACTAGATTTTAGAAATTCCTAAATAAATGAGATTAAAAATATAATTTATGGTTTCATTAAATCATTATCATCATGAATTGTGGTTTAATACATTAATTCAAGCAAAATCATGTTTTGTGGTGAAATTGTGGTATTTTGCTTGAAAAATTTTGAAAATTGTTAAAGGTTGCAAACTAGAAATTTCAAATTAATGCAAATTTGTGTAATAAAAATATAGTAATGGTTTGTATAGTCTAGTTATGCTATTTTATGAGTTTTATGACCATTGGTTTCATTTAGATGTCAAGTTTTGATGAAAAACGGTAAATTGGCATTTTCGGGTTTTACGAAATCGGGTGATTTGATGGATTTCAGTGTTTCGATGAATTAAATCATGCTTTATATTATAAGTAACGAGTTTTCTAAACTACAAGTTGTTTGTTGATGTTTATCTCGATCTATCGGAGTTTGTACACCGATATCGAGTGATATTTGGTTCTGTTGCGTGGACTGGACATAGGTTTTAACCTATGCTTGTTCCTTGCATCGTTTCGACTTTTGTATGTGATTCCAGTTTACGATGCTATTTATATGTTTGCGTTTAGGTACCCCTCACGTGGACTGCGGGCGATGAAGAGGAGGATGGCGACACCGTCTTCGGCAGACATGGACCAGGTGAGTAGATGTATATCTACGGGGGGAAGTCGGGTGGATGGCGTTTAGCACCCCCGCAACGTAGAATAGGAATAGTACTTATTGACATTAGGAAACCAGACGTGACTCTAGATTCTTAATGAGTAGGGCCCTAGTAATGACCCTAAGCTGGACTAGACTGATTTAGGAGGACATATCAGAAGATGAATACCTTGGAAGAGGTTTGTAGGTTTCAGGTAGAAACACACACACGCACACACTAAAACACGACATGGTGTATACGTGCATGTGTATATATATATATAGGACGAGGTATAGGTATATATATATATATATATATACAACACGTATATGGGATACATTGATGTGATATGATGTCCGAGGTATGATGAAACAGTATAACTGGGCTTGATGCCGTGATTCTTGGCTATATAATCGTATTAAGTGTTAGCAGATCATTACAGAATGAGATAATGAACATGTATACTTAAATTATAATGGGTGGTGATGATATTGAGGTACATGGGACTCTAAAATAGTACCCGGACTGTAACTTGTGATTGATCACGATATGGGATATGTATGACTTGATTACGACATCATATAGGTGCGACCTGATGTCGATACCATAGAGGTGTGACTTGAGGACGATATGATATCAGTATGACTTAATCACAATATGATACATATGACATGATATTTCTGAGGATAAACTAATGATGCTTATTATGATGGCAATGATATATGATTGATGTATGCGATCACAGTTTAGCACCTTGATCATGAGATGTGTTGATGATGACATTATACTAATGATGAGACACCTAGGAGATACTTGATCCATACCCCGATATTGGGATGCCGTACGATGGATTTTGCCGTACGAGGCATAGATATGATGATTGATCCGCACTCTTGATTCGAGGAAGCCGTACTACGTACGTGACGCTATTGAGGCTGGATCGCCGACTATTAGAGATATTGATTCAGACCTAGGTAGACTCTTGTTTCTTAATGACTAGTTTCTTAGGTTTAGTTCCTTAGGAGGTTAGATGGACACTAGGTTAGGTTCGAGTCATATAGTGGTAGTGATAATTGTATATCAAATGAGTGGATAACACACATCCGTCTTTACTTTCACACTGTAATCATCATGTTGCATGTTCATACATATGCTGCTATAATCAGTATAAACCTTACCTGTTCGGACACCAGCACCATCACCGATGATGCGCATATTCCACGCACACTCATTTGCCGGCTCACACACATCTTCATCGGTAATTGCTATGTCACGTACACTTTAGATCATATTATCTTTTATTGATAGAATCAGTTAACAACTAGACCGATATAATATTGTGATTACTCTCTGATATTAGTATAGACAAGGTATTTATTACTTAGACATTCATGCATTCATATTTTCATGTTATCATGTAGTATTATGGGCATATGCCGACACTTATCATATACTTACTCATGATTTTGAGATTTGGGTTTCTATGAGATTTCTTGATTTTTGGGGAAAACCGCAAGAATATATAAAAACTTCTCTCTCTCTCCTCCTCTCTTTTTAAAACATAAGATGCGGTTTTCTCGTGATGTATGTGTCGTCCACCATGAGATATCATGTTTTCTGTTGGATTTCGAGACCCGATTCGAGGAGTGGATGAACCGTCTCGGGTACATGGTGGGCCCGGTATGGTACCCCGGGGCAAGAAGATCGAGTTGTAGGCGATGAGCCTGGCAGGGAAGGACTACCTACCGGTGATGTCTGGCGCGGCGGATATCCGGAGGATACCGACCGTTGTCGTGAGATTTGATGATGTGGGCCGATCCGGACTGACGGAGCCCGAGGTATTGAGACTATGAGACTTGAGATTTGCATGTTTGTGTCGATGCTTGACACGGATTTTCATGGATTTCATTGTTGAGATTTCAGATTCCTATACGCATTTTACTATTTTAACAGTTAAAGATTTCTTATACAGATATATCTGGATTTCAGGATTGATTATTTTATATTCATGGTGCATGCATATCTATTCATATGACATAGTATTATATGAGGCACTGACACGAGCACGAAGTATCTGCATTTAGACGTAGTTTTACCCTGCTATTACTAGATGATTAGGATATAATAGTGTATTATTATGACCTAGGATAGCGTCATGCATTCGATTTCTTTTCGTAGATGTCTTCTACTCACGAGTTGGCAACTCACCCCCGTTGTGCCAAATTTTATTACAGGTTCGATGTACAGGTTTCCCTGGCAGCTTGCTGGCACATCTATTCTTTCAGGGTGATTTACACGGTAGGCTGGTTCACTTGTATCCGAACCACCATTGTACTTTTATTCTTTCATTTGTATCTAGTAAGCTCCATCAACCATATTTGTATTACTTGATAAGTTTATTGGACCAGTCTTTTATTTCGACCTTAGAGTCGCGCATGTATTATTCTGATCTGGTGGTTTTGTTTTCTTATGAGTCTTGAGCCTCGCCCTTTAGCGTTGTATATTATAGTGGTTGTTTCCGCCTGTTGGCATTGAGCTAGCTCCCGTTTGGGGATACTTTTTATTTTTCATGTATATTATACTTGTTGTACCCATTTGGGGGCCAGTTTTTACAGAGGAGACTCTGCCGAAATTTTTGGGAAATTTGCTGATGCTTTTAAACTTGTTTTCTTTTTCTTCTTCTTCTTCTTTTATGGTTTAGATTTCTGGGCTTCGGCTTACTTAGGTTACGTGGCGTCTCTAGACGCTTCGTAATCTAAGTGCCGGTCACGTTCCGTACTTTCAGGTCGTGACAACAGGCTATCCACACGACCAGGGGAACGTCGGTTTTCATTTGCGGCTCAAAAGAAATCCGGGGATCCTAGATTATCTGTATTGTTCTGTGATGCTTATTACTTTTCTGTGATGTTGCATTTATCATACCTGGAGCGATTATTATATATTGATATATATATACTAGTAGATGTTGTATATGTTTTGCACCCGCGCTAGTCCAGTCCCCGCTCGGTCGTTGGTTAAGTAACCTAACGGGTGATGACGGGACCCAGTGGCGAATGCGGATGGCATATACGTACATCATATTTTCGTTCTTTTCTGGTGTGATTAATTGTTGGGACTGCGTTGATTCTTATCAAAGCAAGAAAAACAAACCTATATTTGATGTTGTTGGAACCAATTTTTCAAAAAGCAGTTATTACTAGGGCATTCTCTTTTGTTTTGCACAGTGGTATTCGGTTATGAATATCCAGCACCTCATTCGACGAGGCAAGGGCCGAGATCCCTTCATCGAGAGTGACCCCTTAGACAGAGGTTTGAGTTAAGGTAATAACTTCACTATAGTCGATTACTTTTTGCTTTGCATCGTGGTATTCAGTTTGGAATATCCTGCACCTCATTCGACGGGGAAAGAGCCGAGATCCCTTCACCGGGAGTGACCTCTTTAGCAAAGGTTTTTGCCACTATGTTTTTATAAAAGTTATCTGGTTCCTTCAACGATATCAAGTTCATTACGCTAAAGGTTTTTCGCCAAAAACCAGCCGTAGCCCTCCGTCATTTCTTATAAGTACTATTTAGTATTCGTGCCATGTTTGTTGGCAAGCGTCAAGGTATAGTGTACGGTAGCTGAATATTACTTATTTGTAGCATGGGTATGCGATTGATCGGGACAGTCGTACAGCTTTGTTGGCAAGAGTCAAGGGTTTGTGCGGATGGGTTCGAGTTAATCCAGGACAATGACTGGTTGAACTTGACTAGTGGCCTATGACTTGTTGGCAAGCGTCAAGGTTATAGGTCGTTAGGGGTATAATCACATCGGGAGTTTCAAACATACAGGAAACTTGTCAGGCTTGCGCATACCTTCTGGAGTGTGATGACGTGAGTGGCTTCCATCACGTTATCATGCGATGATAGTTGGATCCCGATTCCCACTGATGAGTTGGTTTACTCCTCGGGTGACCCTGACTAATTCTTCTTTCAGGTTTAGAGGAGAATTTGAGATAACAGTAGGAGACATCCTGATTAGATAAAGTGATTAACTATTCTGATCTTGGTTAGAGTGCACACAGAGTTTTTCTTTTCTCTCCTTCAATTTGACTGCGACCATGGCCCGACCCTTTATTATAACTCTATGATCAAGTTAACCGAACTTTCTTAAAGCACTGGCTTTTGGATTGTCTGAGTTGCATACATCATTGCCACTCCTTCTTTTACCCTTTGAGTTTCTCCAGAACACCCCGTATTACTGCGAACATCCAATTCCATTGGATAAATCCATCGTATGGTTATATACGAACTCGAAGGAATTTCTTCGAGGATGGATTCTGGTTCTGGAGAGATTGAATAGGACTATTCAGTTGTCTTTTCCTTTTATCTTCTCTAAGGTTGTGAGGGCTCCTAGGATTAGGAGAGGGTACACCTATTACGCTTATTGGATAGTCTTCTTCCAAACTATAGGCAGGTGCCGAAAGGTAGGGAATGAAAAAAACCAATTAGCCTAAGTTGGGTGTACAGAAGGTAATAAGTAAAGACAAATAAAAGGATCAGAAAGAGGGCAAAGTAAATTGCGTCTGTTAACATTCACGACCAAACCACGCATCTCAACGCCACTCCTACTTCACCTTTGTATTTCTCCAGAACATCCCGTATCACTACAAACATCCAATTCCATTGGATAAATCCATTGTATGGTTATATACGAACTCGAAGGAACTTTTTCGAGGATGGATTCTGGTTCAGGAGAAATAGGAATAAGATTTATTCAGTTGTCTTTTATCCTTACCTTACCTCAGGTTGCAAGTGCTCCTAGGATTAGGAGAGTACATCTATTATGCTAATTCGATAGTCTTCTTCCAAACCATAGGCTGGTGCCGAACGGTAGGGAAGGAAGAAAACCACTTAGCTTAACGATAGTGTACAGAAGGTAATGAGTAAAGACAAATAAAGGGAATTGGAGAGATGTCAAGGAAATATACGGTTACAGTCATGAATCTGATATTGGAAGAGGCATTACAAGGAATACCCGGATACCCCTTCGAAACATATTCATGTTTCAGTTTCACTGTGTATTGTTAATAGAAAACTGATTTCCCAATTAGACCCTTGCTCCAGGGTATATATTTACCAGGTATTATTCTCACATCTGTATGGTTTTACAGATGATGAGTGGGAGTAAGTTATTGGGAATTAGGTGATCATCCTCATTATATCGGAATTCGTTGTAATTGGTGATATTTAAGGAAATCGCGTGGGGATAGTTTTCAACCTACGACGCACAGAGTTTGAGTTATTCAACTCAGGGAACTTATACATAGTATTGTATGTTGTCCAGTGTACATTAGGACAAAGGGGTTGGTCCTCGTACTGTATTCTATTTACTTGTGACTTCTCAAGTCTTAGACAAGTGTTTCGTAGAAATACAAGGTCCAAGTTTGAGAAGTTATAGGTACAGGAATAAAGTAGAGAACTATGTGTTGCTAGTATCAGGATTCTTCAAGGTGATCGAAGATGTAGATACTTGTATTAGGTTTTCAGTTGATAGTAATGGTTTTGAGAAACTTGTTTCTCTTTCAGGTTACTCATAATTAGACGCACTCCTAAGTTGAGTAATGCTGATCGGCCTCTCTCCATTTAGTTGACATGCATTGGAGACAGCTGCATGATTTGAATCTGGTTCCAATTAAATTAGTGTCTCTATTTCTATATTGTATACAGAATGGTTCGTATCTTAACGATATTAAGGTACGTGGAGTTGTCCGGCTTATGCTTAAAACCAGACTCTGGATAACTCAAGACACGTTTCTGTAATGGCAGTTTGTGGGTTAACCCGGTCTTTGACGAGGGTTGACTTTCTACCATCTGGAAGATCAATAGTGATATTGTTCTTGAGTCGCCACAGTTTCAATAAAATGGATTTTTTCAGAAAACAGTAGTGGGAGTATGGTAGAACTGGAAGTGATTCCAGAACCGCAAACGATTATGGAAAATTTAATAGAACCTAAAGATTCAATCAGGTTTGACATTCTATTAGCCACTCCGCAGATATGGTGGGTAACCTCAGGCGCCCGAGAGGTACTCCGGTGTCCTCAAAGACGGTGACAGAGAGGTTCTTGTTTACCCAGACTTGTCATTACTGCTGTTCCAGACTATGAGACCCGGCAGGAGGATGAGTATAGCGTCGTTCTATACTAGCTTTAGAAGTGCACGTGTATATGACTCTGCCAGAGGGTTGTTGTAGTCAGAGGGAGCAGCGGAAGCATAGTGGATAAGTAGCTTATGTCTATTTATAGACTAAAGCAGATATAGCGGAGATAGATCATCTATTTTTGATGTGACAGTCATAGGTTTTGACTTCATCAGAATAGAAGATGGATCAGTTACGAAGGTAGTAGGGTGTGATGTCCTGGTACTTGGATGACATACACATAGTAGAAGTGAAATTTCTACACCACGATCAGTTATACCGTGGTTGTCACACAGTAGTTTCTCCACATAGGATATGGATATAATATCATATGTTGTTTTTTGCACTAGATGCAATAGGTTGATATATTATTCCAATCCTGGAGAAATGTTCGGAAGCAGCTTATGAACATAAGTGGTTGTTCTAGAGATTTGATAACGACAGCCTCCTTCAGGAGACAGTTATCATTCTAGGCTTCCAAGGTGACCCGGATGACAGAGTGACTGTCAGAGTTATAGTTTTCCCTCTGACGAGGAGCAGTAGTTTGGAAAGGTAGTCCAAGCGGATACTGAGGGAGGAATGGTGTAGGATACATATTAAATTCAGTTGACGATACAGTCTAAAAAGTTTGATGGATTTGGAGTTCATTTATGAACTGGGTCCCATCAGATATCCTGACATATTCTAAGACAGTTATTGCTCATTTCGGGAGATGGTTTTCTCAGCGAACTTGAGACAAAGATGTTAGTTATATGTATGCCCTAGAGGCCATTACTGTACATACGATGTATATTGTAGTGGATGCTTGGATATATATAGGGAGGACTTTCTTGCTCGACATGATAGTACGCTATCTGGTCACTCTTTATCTTAATATGTACTCTGATTGTCTCTATGTTACATGTTGATAAAGCCCTTAGGATGAGTACTTGACTACCAGGACTATGATGTGGATCATACTAGTGGGGACAGTGTAGTCGCCAAGTACATCCTTCAAATGTTCCTAGTCGTGGGAGTACCGAGATAGGGCATCGATACTCCAGAGCAGACTAGCGTATGCGCTTCCTAACCCATATGATGGGCGATGGATGATCCCATATCCATTGGTGTATGACATCAGAGATGGTATACAGGTGCTCAGTGGAGACTAGGTACATTGGAGGACTCGCCGAGAACTCCCAGATTGTATTATACCTCACGTCAGATGGCAGTTCTCTGGTGACACTGGTACAGAGTAGTCTGTAGACCCGAGATCGTCATAGAGTCTTGTGTGATTCCCACTGTGCTTTGATTTCCATCATACCACGTCTAAGAGGGCATGCAAAAAGGTGGCTTTTGGGTACAGTCCCGAATCACATGGAGGCAATGAACGATAGGAGGGGATTCGTCTCTCCCGGTATAGGGAGTTGATGTTGCGCTGTGTTCGATTGGTTATAACTGGAAATCCCTGGCCAGGGTTACTGAGATTTACTGGTAAGTGTTATCAGTAGTTTCTTGAACTGTTATAGATCTCAAATCGACATGACTTATCAAGCTACTAGGGTCAGACGTTTACCACCCCTAGGCGAGATATGCGACATATCGGACGAAGAGACCGGACTGTACGGGAGTGTTACTGATTGGATTCGCAGGAGAATGTACAGGCTTGATTGTTGATCTTCTGATCGCTCAATACCTGGGTGGCTGTTAGGTTTAGCTGACCGCTTGCAGCTTGTGGGTGGTTGATATGATCATCACCTACTGTCGGCGTATTGACGATTCTTTAGAGTCCTACACAGAGGTTTCTTGGTTCAGGAAAAAAGGAGTAGGAGCACATATATGATATGTGCGGGACCGATAACAATACGTGTATGTGATACCGTATTAGATTCTCGCGATATGTGATATCGGCCGGGTATATGTGATATAGCCGGCTCATCGGATCAAGTGTTGATTCGATGAACCGATACAGATTATATTAGTCGGTTATTTATGAAATAGCCGGATTATCGGATCAAGTGTTGATTCGATAATTTAATGTATAATTATATAGCCACGCCCCATAGCCCTGACTAAGTGACTGTAGGAGAACCCCGTCGCCAAAAGCATCCGTTCGGGTGCTCGCGGTAGCGGTGTTCAGCCTTAGTGCACTTCGTCGACGGCATCCGGTGTGCGGCTGTCTACTAAAGTTTGCGACGAGCATTCGATCAGGATGTCGGGAATCTTGTTGAATTGCCTGACTTGATATTGAAAAGAGTTTTCGATAATGAGACTAAAATGCGGGGTTTATAATTGTTAGGCATGCGATGTCTAAGGAATTCATTTGGTTAGGCATGCAATGTCTAAAGAGGTTGCGGATTCCAACTGTTGTAGTTTTACACTTTCTTTTCTGCGACCGTAAGTGTAACATGTGGTGTATCGTCGGTTTCGTTGCTATACATCAACGACAATTGGGATACACATATTTACTTACGTTGATGATATGAGATATTATGTGTTGCTATGATATGTTATATTGGATCGTCGTGTTTTGAATAGCCGGGGGTTTTATGTGAGATGCGAGTTTGTCACGACCCGAAATTGGCACGTGACGGCCCTAATACTACACAACGCCTAAAGACGTAACGCAGTAAAAGAAAGCCAAAACCTAGAAATCTAAACCATTAAAAAGACAAGAAAAGATAATAGCAGTTTTGAAACAATTTGAAATCACAAACCAAATTCTTTAAAAGTCCAACTTTCTTTCATTAAAATTTTGGTAGCACCCCCTTTGTAAAAACTAGCCCCAAAAATGGGTACAACATTAATATAAATGAAGCATCCCCAAACGGGAGCAAATACACGCCCAACGGCGGAAAACAAAAATCACAACAAATATACGACGCCGTAGCGAAAAAATAAAGACAATAGAAAGGAAACTGTATAATAGACAACAAATCCATAAATAATATATAATATCGTCCTCACCAAGTCTCTAAGTCAACAAAATAACAGTAGATGGAGAGTAAAAGGATACAACAATATACAATACAAAATACAGATAACCACCAAAACCCACCTGAGCAAAATAGCATACTGTGAGCCGATGCGGTATCTGTAGTAAAAGATGATAGATGAATAGCCTGCCTCGACTACTCTGGAGAAACACCCTGCAAAACAACTGTGGCACAATGGGGGTGAGTTGCCAACTCGTGAATAGCAGATAACATATGCAGGTAATCGCAGGTATGTACGTACAACATGAATCTAAGATATGCAATTAACAGTAATAACAGGTCATATGAATGCAGAATAATGGAAAGTACACTAACAGGTACAACCAATATATGAAGCAATAGTGATATGACAATAGTATGCAATAATCATGCGAAAAGGATATGAGAATGTAGATATGCAGCAATCATGAAGGGTACACTAACAGGTACTACTAATACATGAAACAGTGCATAAATAGATAAGTGTGAGGTACGGAGTGAAATATGTCATTCCCACAGAATCCTGACATCGTGGTAGGATCACAATCCATCATGACACTCGAATTCACAATTCCTCAATCGGCCCCCAAGTTGGGCTCTCATATCATATAAGTCTCACATCTCCTCAATGTACAATATCGAATAATCTCCTATATCCCGAATGTACAAATCGACAATCTCATATGTATCCGGTATCCAATCTCAATGAATCACCTAATATCCTAAATCAAATCTCAAGTAAGATTCTAGCATCCTAAATATATATTTGCAGAAATAAATATGATGGGGTCAATACACATATATTAGCGTCCCACTCCACTAATATTGGTGTGAGGGTATATATAACAACGGCTAAATCCCCAGTTATATATACAAAAGCTGTTAAAAGAAATATCATGAAAACAATGTGCCAAGTATCGACACAGAAATACTGATCTATCAGATGCCGTCACCAAGACTAGCATCCTGATAGGTACGTATCATACGCTATCCCGAAAAGCACGAGTGCCTAGCTCTGACCCTCGTCTTTCGACGTATCCATACGTACATGACTCCCGTCGGTATCCCCATGATCCCCGCCGAGTCATTGGTACTGTCACCGGTAGGTACTCGCCCACCTCCAGGCTCAATCGGCAAAGTCCATCGATCATTTTGCCGAGGGGAACCATACCGGACCCCACCATGTACCTTCATACGGCACCCACTCCTCGTATGGAGTATATAATCAGAACCGATAAATCTCATGGTGGATGCACAAATATCATATCAAGGAAATCGGGTTTTGTCAAATAATGCATAATTTCATGAACTCCCGCGGTTCCCAAATCCAGAAAACATCATGTAAAATCCAAATAACAATGCGCAAATCTAGGAATAAATATGTGCGAAATATCTGAAATGCGAGCATATAAAGGAAAATATGCAGCTGAAACCAGATGTATGCGAAATCAATAAGGTACAGCTAAGTATAGGTGTCTACCTATAAGTAAATGATGTAGTATACCCCCTGGGTATAAGTAAAATATGAGCAAGGTATACCTGTAGCTGTATCGTAAAGTGTATATGTACCTATTACTAATGGTACGATACTCTATAGGTATACAGGTATGGTAAATGTCATATGTGATGAGGAGTACAAATCAATGTCACAAGGTCCCTAACCAAGCAATATAGAATCTATAAGTGGTTTGTGTGTGTCATGGCAATTATTGACGGTGTGTGTAGCATACAATTAGTGCTCGTGCAACATGAATCGTCAATAAATTGTGCAGTGTCCTAGGCTACTAGTCCAAGCATAACATCTAAATAATAGGGTAAATGCACAATTCTAACTATAACGTAGAATATGCGACATGTATTAGAATCCTATCCCAGACGCATAACGCCATGCGGGCGATTCCCCTGTAGATGTTAAATCTACTCACCAGCGTTCCACGCTAGGTGAATCCTACCACCTGTTTCCCTCTGTAGCTGTGTCCGTAGTCCCCGCATGCAAACCTGAAAATTAGACAAGGAAATCATATATATAAGCAAATATCTCGCAAAACGCGATATCGACACTATACGAGAAACTCGCGTCGCGAACTAAACGCGCGTGTGCACGATACGCTGAAACGTGTGTATACGCGTCTAAAACTACCGCGACACGCCGCGACACGCTGGATCGCAGAACCCACTCACGTATCGTGCGTATCGCGCAAACACAACGAACTAGAAATACGATATATTGTCCCAGATTTTCCTACAAGTCAAATATCACAAAACTACACATGCCAAAACACTACAAAACACTGCAGACTACCCTACACAAAAACCCAGCACCCCACTCCCCTTCCTGGCCGCAATTTGCAGCCAGATGGATTAAATCGCCGGCCAGACTTGGGAATGGGTGGCTCGTGTTCTGGTGGTGTTTTCTAGACCTAGTAAGCATGCTCCAGTCTTCTCAATTTTATCCTGAAGGGTCCGGGTTAAAAGCGAATCACAGAAATCCCCAATATTGCTTAAAAACACCAATTTGCACACAAATGGAAACCCTATGGTATTTTAGTGAAACCCACGGTTAAACTCAGTTAAAGTGATCCTAATAACACTTAAATGGGTAGTGTTAACCAACAAAATCAACAATTAATCAAAAGTCCACATAATTCACCTTAATTAGCAGAAAACTAACTTTAAACGCAAACCGACGCTAAACAACACACAAGTTGAGCAATAAGTGGAATTGGGTTTAGGAATTATACCCTATGGTACCCTAGGAAGCAGGAGAAGAAGTATATGGAGGAGATAAGAGCTGCTACTGCTGCTGGGGCTCCTGCTGCTGCTGCCAGAAGCTGCTGCTGCTGCTGCTACTGAAGCTGCTTGCTGCTACTGCTGTTGCTCTGGTGCTGCTGCTTCTCTGCTGCCGTTGCTCTTGCTTGTGTGTGTGTTCTTGAGAGTGAGAGAGAATGAGTGAAAGGAAAATGAGAGGAGAAATGAGAGCAAACAACAAAGACCCCCCTTCTCTTTCTCTTTCCTCATTAAATGAGGTATGGTTCACTCCATGTAGCACCATGCTCATATCTCTCTCTCTCTTGGTCAACAAATCAACCCAATTTAAAATCCTTTTTCAATTCATTTTTCATTTTTTTTCTTCTTAAAAACAACCATGCAACTTAAAACCCAAAACACTTAAATAAATTATAAAACTAGATTAATGCAAATGGGTTAATCCACCATGATTGCTAATCATGGTTTAACCCCACTTTAACACCCTAGTTATCATGCACATGTGTGTGCAAGGCTAGAAAAATTCTAATAAAATATTCATTAAATAGGATAAAATAATTGGAAATCGATTTGGTAAACTTTTTTTTAAAACCATATATTAAAATATAATTATCCACAAAACACATTCTAAGGTGTTACAGAGTTTTTCTTTTTCATTCATGTAAAATTCATTGTATGTAATATTCTTTTATTGGGGCACTTCCGGGCTGAGGATGATTTCACCGTTGTATATTATTTACTTTTCCGCATTAGGTAGACCCAAGGTGGGGAGCACAAGTAACCAGGTTCTAGGGTCTAGTGGGAGACCATCTCGAGGAGTCGAGACCGGGTCTCCTAACCCTAGGATTGGCAGTGTTGCTTGCCACTCTCGTAGGGGCCTAGGGATGTTGGTTTGTCTATTCATCGCGACCGTGGAATCCGCGTTTTATACAGACTCGTATTAAAACACGGACGTCTTAGTATATCCAATATTTTATATGTTTTCTTCTGCTGCAAATGTTCTGTGATGAGATCATATTACTGCCTGAGACGAATGTTTATATTATATATATGAGATATATTTTATATTACAGGTTTCGTTTCAAAAGTGATGCTTGTGAAGCATAATAAAATTGGACTTCATTAATTAGATTAATGAAATAAAAGAAACCTAAAGATGTTGTAGAAACTTGTCTCAAAAACAGGTAGCTCGAGTTCTTGCTTTGCATAGCGGTGTTCCTTGTAGAACATCCAGCACCTTATTCGATAAGGAAAGAGCCGAGATCCCTTCACCGGGAGTGACCTCTTTAGCGAAACTAGCAGATGCTATAAACTCGGTTTGTCTTTTGATTGTTTTTATAGTTATTGCTTTGCATAGTGATATTTATGAAATATCTTGCACCATATTCGATGAGGAAAGAATCGACGATCCCTTCACAAGGAGTGACCTCTTTAGCAAAACTAGAAGAGTCCTAAAAAACATTCCTTTTAAATATCAGTCGATTCTACAACGATATCAAGTTCATTACGCAAAGGGTTTTCTTAAAAACCCATCGTAACCCTCCATCATTTCAGATAAGTAATAGTTAGTATTCGTGCTGCGTTTGTTGACCTTGTCAAGGCATAGTGTGCGGTAGCTGATTACTTCTTATCTGCATAAGCATATGATGTGATTGGATTAGGGTAGTCATGCGACTTTGTTGACCTTGTCAAGGGTCGTGCGGGTGGGTTTAATTCATATCAGGAAATGACGGGTTGAACTTGACTTGCGGTCTATGGTTTGTTGACCTTGTCAAGGTCATAGATCGCTCGGGGTAAAATATTATTAGGAATTTCAAGAGTTGAAATTTGCAACGAGATTGCATACCTTCTATGAGATAGTTGGATCCCGATACCCGCTGCGAGTAAAAGTTACTCCTGGGAGAGTTTTACACATTACAATTAGCCGATCAAGTAGGTGTCTAGAAAGGTGTCAATATGGTTACTCCACTGGGAAAATGAGATTTACTTTAATTAGGTCCGTGCGAAAGCACGGGGAACCTCCCTCAAAGTACCGGCACTGGCCTGGCTGAAAGATTGGCGAACTTGTAGAGTGTAATTAATCCCTGGTAGTCTTTCCTTTTAGGGTTTGAAGGAAGATTTGACTAAAACAGTGGGAGACATCCTGATTAGATAAATTGATAACCAATCTAATCTTGTAAAAGCGCACGCTGAATGTTTTCTTCTCTCTCTCTCCTGGTTACAACTATGTCACGCCTTAATCAAGATAATAATACGGATGTATTGACCGAACCCGCTTGTTATACTGAGCTGGGAAACGTTGGTCCCGCTCCAACATATAAATGTTATAAGACAGAGCAGGAAATTGGGGATTACCAGAATTCCTGTGCCGCCCAATCGAAGAAAGTGCATGCTGACGCATCTTCTTCGGGTGTGTTCATTACAGAGAACTGTTTCTCAGTATCCTTTACGTCCTGGGTATGAGATAGCGGATCAGGATCCCGCATATGTAATTTGTTACATGGGCTACAGATATGTAGAGAACTGAGAACGGGTGATATGTTTCATAAGATAGAAATAGTGCAAGTGTTGCAAACAAGTCTGTTGGTAGTTATCACCCTGTATTAGCAAATACATTGATTCTAAACAAATGTTATTAGATACCGAACCTGATAAACAACATCATATCAGTCTCTTTATTAGTAAAGAAAGAATATGATTTTGTATTGTTGGTAAATGTTTTAAACATTTCCTATATCAAGAGTTGATCGATTCAGGCACGTTATCTAAAAGTATAGACGTTCTAAATCAAACCACAGTTCTTAGTATACAGAACGCACACAAGAGGAAAAGTTCAGAAATGAACGAATCCTTCTTGAGGCATTGTAGACTAGGTCATATCAATGCGACCCGACTAGCTGAAGTTACATAAAGATGCATATTTAAATTAGTTTGAATTTACATCTTGTGAAACTTGCCAGTCATGCCAATAAGATAAGATGACCACAGCTCCGTTTATTGGAAACAGAGAAAGAGTTAGTGAACTCTTGGGATTGATACATACTGATGTATGATGGTCCCCTGTCTACACATGCCAAGACCGGTTCTTTGTACTTCATTACATTCACTAATGATCTCTCAAGATTCAGTCATATGTTCATGTTGAAACACAAGTCCGAAACTTTTGAGATAATCACAGAATATAAGTTAGAAGTAGAGAACCAAAAACGGGTATAAGTATTATGTCCTTTGTGTAAGTGCACGGCGGCGCCCCGGCCGTCAATCCGAGGCCAAAATACGGAAATGATGATTTACTTTAACTTTTTAAACCAGCACCACCGCGCACTATAAACCTGGATCGTGCCATTAATCTAATCCTAGCTAACTTAAAGAACGGGTAGAGAGATATACCGAGCGATCCGTGTCCTTCGGTCTTCTCGTCGCCGTCCCGATCTCCCCGCGGAATCTCCGGTCTTCAACTCATCGTCGGAAGGGCACCACTTCGCCGGCTTCTTTTACGGGCTCCCACCTCTGGACCAAGGCAACTCGGGCACGAAGTTGGCGAGCCGACGTGCCCAAAGATTTCTGTAGAATACGTGCAGTGCTCTATGTCTCATTTGGGGTTTGAGGAAGTTGCCTTTGGTGGAGGAAAGGAGATGTTGAATTTTGGAGATGAACTAGGGGATTTTACAAACATGAGGAGAACAAAATCCCACCCAAAAAATATTAGGGAGTCACCTCCCTCTATGGCTGGCCATATCATGGTGAAGGGAGTGAGAATGAGAGAGAGAGGTATGGATGAGGGAGCCACAAGAATAATGTAAGAGAGAGAAAGGGTCATGATAATAAGCAATGATCACAATCAAACTCCAACACTCCATCATCCATCATCACACCTAAAGTCAAGCAATCATGAAGTCATGGAGTCAATGAAAGCTACACTCATCATGATACAACAATATGCAAAGACAACCCTCCACAATGCTAATTTGCACAAATGCAAATAAGCCCGCCTCCACCAATCTTCAGCCAATGAAAGATACAAAGAAATATGGCCGAAACGGAAAACAAACTGGCAACTCCAAAAAAATGATCCCGTAATAAATTACAGGAAAACCCCGCTACTGTGTATACATACCCGCATTTGTATTCCGACCGAATACAAATGCAAAGAGACAAAATCTACACTGTACAATACTAGGATCCGACTTAAACCAAAGCCCGCTAGTATTTTCCGTCCGATCATGATCCCTGCAATACCGCACGTATCTGATCGAACCCTGCCATATCTCTATGCGGCCTCTACAGCGTTTCGCCCGAAACTTGAGAAACTGGTCTGTGGGGGACTCTAAAGACTCGTCAATACTTTGGCTATGGATTTAACCACTAGCACGTCAGAGATATTAGCCATACGTGATGGGCTACCAGCTATTGACCAAAAGGGATGTCGATGAGCGAATTCATCCTGACACCCTACTGAGCCTATCAGTGACAATATCCGCACAGTCCGGTCCGTTCTTCTATGATCATCGCATGGCGGGCCTAGAGGGTTGGTAAAAGTCAGACACCCAAAAGAGGTACAAGTCGTGTCGGAGTGTAGCCCAGAACACCCTGAGATACTACTGGAATACCTACCAGTAAATCTCCTGCCTTGGCCAAGGACTTCGTGTAATGGCTCTCCTAGACACAACGCGACCTCACCCCCAATACCGGGAGAGACGAACCCCTGCAGATCCGCTCTCTGCCTCCATGTGGCTCGGGACTGTACCCAACTAAAACCTGTTTGCACGTCTCCATTGAGCGTGGTAGGGTAGTAATCAAAGTACAGTGGGAACTCACACAAGACAAATGACGATCTCAGGTCGATGAACTAACCTGTACACATGTCACCAGGGAACTGCTATCTGACGTCATGTATAAGACCAACTAGCATGTTCCCGGCAAGTCCTGTCCGGAGTACTCATAACCCAATGAGCACCAGTATACATCTTAGGTGAACCAACTGACACCAGTGGCATGTGAGACCGGCCACCGCCCCTCATCGGGGTCTCGACTGTATACACCAGTCTACTCTGGAGTATCGATGCCCTGTCTCGAAACTCCCACGACTAGGGACCTTTTAAGGATATGCTTATAGACTACCAACTCCCACGTATATGGTCGCCCTCATACTGCAGGCAGTCAAGCAAGAATCCTATGGGCTCTATCAACGTGCAATAGTGACCTGTAAGGTCACCTGAAGCAGTACACGATGATAAAGGTAAACCAGATAGCATACTATCATCTTGAGTAAGACTGTCCTACCGGGATAGGTCCTCCCTCAATCATTGCAATCACGTGCCTGTGATCCAATAATTGACTCTGAGGGCACTATCTCCAACAATCTCCCATTTACACTCAAGGCTATTTATTGTGTTGTCGCATACTCACAGCCCGTGTGATACCGAACACCCAACTCCTCTACTAGTCAGTCTCACAAAGCTCGTTTGCGAAACTGTTGCGTTTGAGGAATAGCCTCAGTGAGTGGATCCGCTTTGATGTTTCTTTCTATGTCTCTCTATATCTCAAGTTTGTGGAGAAAGCCATCTCCCGAAATGAGCAATACCTGTCTTAGAATGTGTCTGGATGTCTGATGGGACCTAGCTTATAAATGAACTCTAAATCCAAACTTCTTAGACTGTATCGTCAACTGAACTTAATCAGTATCCTGCGCCATGCCTACCTCAGTATCCTCCTGGACCACCTGTCCATAATACCGCCCCTCGTCAGAGGGAAAACTACAACTCTGACAGCCACTCTGCCGTCCAGGTCACCTTGGAAGCCTGGAATGATAACTGTCTTCTAAAAGTGGCTGTCGTTATCATATCCCTAGAACATCCACTTATGTTCTAAAACTGCTTCCGACTGTTTCTCCAGGATTGGATCAATGTCAACTTACTGCATCTAGTGCAAAAACAACATCTGATGTGGTACTTGACATCTCATGATTGACTGAATTGCCTAAGCAAGTGATATGCCAATCATGCACATCCCTCTCCCCTTTAGTCTGTAAGACACCTTCAGAGAGGGTGACTCCATCACCTGCAGGTACACTACCATGCCAGGAGTCGTCCATTCTAAAGTACCTCTAGAATGCTGTCTAAGTACCCTGATTGGGAAACTACCCAAATCTAGATCTAAAACCATAGATCCAGTAACCAGAATGTCTGATTTAATGTCCAAGTCTCATGTGGAGAAACCACTGTGTGACTACCAAAGTATAACCGATCGTAGTATAGGAATATCACTTCCTACACTGTGTATGTCATCAAAATACCAGGACATCACACCCTACTACCTTCTTAACAGATCCATCCCCAATTCTGATGAAGTCAAACCTATGACTGTCACATCAGAAATAGATGATCTATCTCCGCTATATCTGCTTTAGTCTATAAATAGAAATAAGCCACTTGTCCACCAATGTTTCCGCTGCTCCCACTGACTACGACAACCCTCTGGCAGAGTCATATACACGTACACTTCTAAAGCTAGTTTAGAACGATGCTATACTCATCCTCCTGCCGGGTCTCACAGTCTGGAATAGCAGCAATGGCAAGTCTGGGTAAACAAGAACCTCCCTGTCACCGTCCTTGAGGCTACCAGAGTCCCTCTCGGGGCCTGAGGTTACCCACCGTATCTGCGGAGTGGCCAATGGAATGTCAAACTAGATTGAATCATTAGGTTCTTATCAAATCTTCAGTAATCGTTTGCGGTTCTGGAATCACTTCGAGTTCTACCATACTCCCACTATTGTTTTCTGAAAAAATCCATTTTTGTTAAAACTGTGGCGAGTCTAGAACAATATCACTATTGATCTTCCAGATTGTAGAAAGTCAACCCTCGTCATAGCCTGGGTCAACCCACAAACTGCCATTACAGAAACGTGCCTTGAGTTATCCAGAGTCTGGTTTTAAGCATAAGCCGGACAACTCCCTGTACCTTAACATCGTTAAGATATGAACTGTTCTATATCCAATATAGAACCAGAGGCACAGATTTAATTGAACCAGATTCAAATCAAGCAGCTGTCTCCAGTACATGTCAACTAAATGGAAAGAGGCCGATTAGCATTATTCAACTTAGGAGTACTTCCAATTATGAGTAACCTGAAAGAGAAGCAAGTTCTCTTAATCATTACAATCAACTGAATACCATACACAAGTATCTACATCTTCGATCACCTTGAATAATCCCGATACTTGCAACACCTGGTTCTCTACTTTATTCATATACCTATAACTTCTCAAAACTCGGACCTTGCGTTTCTACGAAACACTTGTATAAAAACTAGAGAAGTCATAAGTAAACCGAATATAGTACGAGGACCAACCCCTCTGTCCTAATGGACATTGGACAACATACAATCCTCTGTATAAGTCCCTTGAGTCTAATAACTCACTCCCTGTGTGTCGCAGTTTGAAAACTGTACCTATGGTTAAGAAGAATTACACCGCTGTTTAATGCTCCTTACCTAACCATCCACTGATATAGGTAAATGTCATAGACATAATTTCAAAAAGGTATATCTCACTCTATAAAAATAGACGTACAAATATGTCAATTTGAAATTGGTGCATTACAGCGGATATTCAAAACCAAATATTTGCCGTCCGGCAAACCGCCCAGGTGACTTCCTCAAATATCACCGATTACAACGAATCCCGATATAATGAGGATGATCACCTAATTCCCAATAACTTACTCCCACTCATCATCTGTAAAACCTTACAGATGTGAGAATCATACCTAGTAAATACATACCCTGGAGTGAGTATCTAATCGGGAAATTAGTTTTCCTTTAACAGTACACAGTGAAACTGAAACATTGAAAAGTTTCTATGGGGTATCCCGGTATTCCTAGTAATGCCTCTTTCATTATCCAGATTCATAACTGCAACCGTGTAATTCTTTGCCATCTTTCCAAATCCTTTTATAGGTCTTTAGTCATTACCTTCTGCACACCCTCTTAGGCTAAATGGTTTTCTTCCTTCCCTACCGTTCGGCACCAGCCTATGGTTTGGAAGAAGACTATCCAATAAGCATAATGGGTGTACTGTCCTAATCCTAGGAGCATTCGCAATGCGAGAGAAGGTGAAGATAAAAGACAACCGAATAAACCTTATTCCTATTTCTCCTGAACCAGAATCCATCCCCGAACTGGAACAAGTTCCTTTCGAGTTCGTGTATAACCATACGATGGAGTATCCAATAAACTGTGGATCTTTGTAGTGATACGGAGTGTCCTGGAGAAATACAAAGGTGATTTAGGATTGGCGAGGAAATACCTGGTTTGGTCGTGAATATCAGTCGCAATTTACTTTGCCCTCTTACTAATCCCTTGATATGTCTTTACTTAATACCTTCTACACACCATCGTTATGCTAATTGGTTTTCTTCATTCCCTACCATTCGGCACCATCCTATGGTTTGGAAGAAGACTATCCAATTTACGTAATAGGTGTACTATCTCCTAAACCAAGGAGTACTTGCAACCTGAGAGAAGGTAAAAGGAAAAGACAACTGAATAGTCCTATTCGTTTTCTCCAGAACCGGAAACCATCCTCGAATAAATTCCTTCGAGTTCGTATATAACCATATGATGGTTTTGTCTAATGGAAGTGGACGTTCGTAGTAATACGGGGTGCCCTGGAGAAAAGGGTAAAAGTAGGAGTGGCAATGAGGTTTGCAACTCTGACAATCCAAAAGCTAGTGTTAAGAAGGTTTGGTTAATTTTGGTCTCTGAGTCATAGTCTTAGGGTCGGGTCAATGGTCGCTGCCAAACAGAGAGAGAGAAAAGAAACACTCAGCGTGCACTCTAACCTAGATCAGAATGGTTACCAATTTATCTAATCTAGAAACCTCCCACTATACCGTCAAATTCTCCTCCAAACCTGAAAGAAGAATTAGTCGGGATCACCCGAGGAGTAAACCAACTCTTCAGTGGGAATCGGGATCCAACTATCATCGCATGATAACGTGACGGAATCCGCTCACGTTATCACACTCCAGAAGGTATGAGGATATCTGGCAAGTTTCAGTTTCTTTAGAAACTCCCGATGTGATTTTTGCCCCATGCTCTTATGACCTTGACGAAGGTCAACAAATCATAAGTCACATGTCAAGTTCTACCCGTCATTGTCCAGGTTAATTTGAACCCACCCGTATAAGCCCTTGACGAAGGTCAACAAGGCTATACGACTGTCCCAAACCAACGCATCTATCTATGCAGCAGAAAGGTAACAAGCAGCTACCATTACTATGCCTTGACGAAGGTCAACAAACATAGCATGAATACTACGTGCTACCCGTCTGAAACGACGGAGGGCTACGAATGGTTTCTGGCGAAAACCTTTAACGTAATGAACTTGATATCGTTGAAGGAACTGGATAGCTTTATAAAAATATAGTGACGAAAACCTTTGCTAAAGAGGTCACTCCCGGTGAAGGGATCTCGGCTCTTTCCCCGTAGAATGAGGTGCAGGATATTCCAACTGAATACCACGATGCAAAGCAAAAGTAATCGGCTATACTGAAGGTATTGCCCTGACGCAAACTTTTTGTCCAAGGAGTCACTCCCGGTGAAGGGATCTCGGCCCTTGCCTCGTCGACTGAAGAGCAGGATATTCCAACTGAATACCACTGTGCAAAACAAAAGTGAACGTCCTTGCAATAACAGCGTTTTGAAAAGTGTTCCAACAACATCAGAATAGGTTTGTTTAACTTGCATTGATCTGAATCAACGCAGTCCCATCAATTGATCACACCAATAAAGAACGAAAATAATGATGTACGTATATGCCATCCGCATTCGCCACTGGGTCCCGTCATTACCCGTTAGGTTACTTAACTAACGACAGAGCGGGGACTGGACTAGCGCGGATGCAAAAAATATACAACATATACTAGTATATATATCAATATATAATATTTCGCTCAAGGCGTGATAAAATGCAACATCACAGAAATGTAATAAGCATCACAGAACAATACAGATATCTGGGATCCCCGGGTTTCATAGAGCCGCTACTGAAACCCGACGTTCCCCTGGTCGTGTGGATAGCCTGTGCAATGAAATCCTAGACCCTTGCGGGCGCGGCAAGTTACCCACCAAAACCTGAAGTGGGGCAGCCCCCTTCAGCAACGTGAATGGACCACCCGGCACTTCACGGAATCCGGTAACTTGGGCACCCCTCCTGGGTCAACCTGTACCCCCTACGAGTGCGGCGAATAACCCACCAATTCTAGAGTAAAGCCCCCTCCGTCTCAATGCCATGAGATGCGGGCCCGTTGCCCTCTAGAACCCGGCTATCCGTGCACCCTACCGCAGGGTAATCCTAGTACAGAAAGTGAATTATACATACAACGGGTACATCAACCTCGACCCGGTCGTGCCCCAAAAGAATAATATACAAACTGGCAGTGACGGCAGTCCACATGTCGGACGCTCGTCCCGCAATATCAAATGTACATAATATACCAAATCTGTACTAGCATTGCATCCAGGCTATCCCCCACGACCAATCCGCAACATCACAGCACAACACAGAACATCAACGTGAATGTCACGTTCGCAAATCCGTCTAACCGGGCTATAGCAGTTAGACATGATTTACCGATCGAGTGACATTCACGGTCGCAGATATAATGTAAATACTGTGAACTAATGTGTTTAAAATTTTCGATCGATCAAATTTTCCTAAGTGGGCCCCCAAGCACTACTGTAGCACTTAAAGAAATTCTGGGCCCAAAAAGAATATTCCAAAACCCCAATTTCCCTGTAAAAAGATACTGTGCAAAAATGGTGCAGTAAAGGCACTGTACTGCGGCGGAACCTCGGCCGGAACAGGGGTTTGGCCGCGGTTCCGCGGTCGTTCTACAGTGTTACACCACCATTTTTTTACAGATGTCTTAGAATTTGCTGAACCGTATTCTGCAACAACCTGAAAAATTTTTCGAGCCAAAAATATTTCGACAGAAACTGATGCTTTTGAAAACGCGGGTTTTGGAATTTTGTTCGATCGAAAGTGTAAACACATTAGACCAAGCTAGACTAGGTTAATGGCGTGGCTTTGATACCATGTAAGTGCACGGCGGCGCCCCGGCCGTCAATCCGAGACCAAAATGCGGAAACGATGATTTACTTTAACTTTTTAAACCGGCACCACCGCGCACTATAAACCCGGATCGTGCCATTAATCTAATCCTAGCTAACTTAAAGAACGGGTAGAGAGATATACCGAGCGATCCGTGTCCTTCGGTCTTCTCGTCGTCGTCCCGATCTCCCCGCGGAATCTCCGGTCTTCAACTCCTCGTCGGAAGGGCACCACTTCGCCGGCTTCTTTTATGGGCTCCCACCTCTGGACCGAGGCAACTCGGGCATGAAGTTGGCGAGCCGACGTGCCCAAGGATTGCTGTAGAATACGTGTAGTGCTCTATGTCTTATTTGGGGTTTGAGGAAGTTGCCTTTGGTGGAAGAAAGGAGATGTTGAATTTTGGAGATGAACTAAGGGATTTTGCAAACATGAGGAGAACAAAATCCCACCCAAAAAATATTGGGGAGTCACCTCCCTCTATGGCCGGCCATATCATGGTGAAGGGAGTGAGAATGAGAGAGAGAGATGTATGGATGAGGGAGCCACAAGAATAAAGCAAGAGAGAGAAAGGGTCATGATAATAAGCAATGATCACAATCAAAGTCCAACACTCCATCATCCATCATCACACCTAAAGTCAAGCAATTATGAAGTCATGGAGTCAATGAAAGCTACACCCATCATGATACAACAATATGCAAAGACAACTCTCCACAATGCTAATTTGCACAAATGCAAATAAGCCCTCTTCCACCAATCTTCAGCCAATGAAAGATACAAAGAAATATGGCCGAAATGGAAAACAAACTGGCAACTCCAAAAAACTGATCCCGTAATAAATTACAGGAAAACCCCGCTACTGTGTATACATACCCGCATTTGTATTCCGACCGAATACAAATGAAAAGAGACAAAATATACATTGTACAATACTAGGATCCGGCTTAAACCAAAGCCCGCTAGTATTTTCCGTCCGATCATGATCCCTGCAATACCGCACATATCTGATCGAACCCTGCCATATCTCCATACGGCCTCTACAGCGTTTCGCCCGAAACTTGAGAAACTGATCTGTGGGGGACTCTAAAGACTCATCAATACTTTGGCTGTGGATTTAACCACTAGCACGTCAGAGGTATTAGCCATACGTGACGGGCTACCAGCTATTGACCAAAAGGGACGTCGATGAGCGAACTCATCTTGACACCCTACTGAGCCTGTCAGTGACAATATCCGTACAGTCCGGTCCGTTCGTCTATGAGCATCGCATGGCGGGCCTAGGGGGTTGGTAAAAGTCAGAACCCCAAAAGCGGTACAAGTCGTGTCGGAGTGTAGCCCAGAACACCCAGAGATACTACTGGAATACCTACCAGTAAATCTCCTGCCTTGGCCAAGGACTTCGTGTAATGGCTCTCCTAGACACAGCGCGACCTCACACCCAATACCGGGAGAGACGAACCCCTGCAGATCCGCTCACTGCCTCCATGTGGCTCGGGACTGTACCCAACTAAAACCTGTTTGCACGTCTCCTTTGAGCGTGGTAGGGTAGTAATCAAAGTACAGTGGGAACTCACACGAGACAAATGACGATCTTAGGTCGATGAACTAACCTGTACACATGTCACCAGGGAACTGCTATCTGACGTCAGGTATAAGACCAACTAGCATGTTCCCGGCGAGTCCTGTCCGGTGTACTCATAACCCAATGAGCACCTGTATACATCTTAGGTGAACCAACTGACACCAGTGGCTTGTAAGACCAGCCACCGCCCCTCATCGGGGTCTCGACTGTATACACTAGTCTACTCTGGAGTATCGATGCCCTGTCTCGAAACTCCCACGACTAGGGACCTTTTAAGGATGTGCTTATAGACTACCAGCTCCCACGTATATGATCGCCCTCATACTGCTGGCAGTCAAGCAAGAATCCTAGGGGCTCTATCAACGTGCAATAGTGACTTGTAAGGTCACTTGAAGCAGTACACGATGATAAAGGTAAACCAGATAGCATACTATCATCTTGGGTAAGACTGTCTTACCGGGATAGGTCATCCCTCAATCATTGCAATCACGTGCCTGTGATCCAATAATTGACTCTGAGGGCACTATCTCCAACACTTTGATGAGATCAAGGAGGAGAATACTTGAGCACAGAATTCCTGGACTATTCTAAAAGAGAATGAGATTCTCTCTCAGCATTACTCCTCTGAATACACCAAAGCATGTCGGTGTATCGGGGCGGAGCAAACGCACCCTTTGTGATATGGTGTGCTCTATGATGAGTACTACTGAGTAGCCTATTTTCTTTTGGGAGTTATGCACTTGAGAAGCTGCATACCTATTGAATAGGGTTCCAATCAAATCAGTTGCCTACCACTTCATATGTGATATGGAATGGGAAGAGCCCATATCTTAAGTAAGTTAAGATTTAGGGTTGTCCGGCCTATGTCTAAAAGCAAAATCCGGACAAGCTCGAGGCAAAGTCAGTTCTGTGGAAGTTTGTTGGATATCCCAAGCATTCGCAAGGGAATATCTTCTACCAAACCGAGGAACAAAAGATGTTTTGTTTCTCAGCATGCCACCTTTGTGAAAGGGAATTTCTTATGAAGAAATTATTGGTCATGAGGTAGAACTGGAAAGAGTTCTAGCTATAAAAAGTGCAGCTGATGATTTGGTAGAACCAAAGGATTCAATAGTTTCCAACGAACCTCAGCCTCTCTGCCGATCTAGTAGGGTTCCTCACCCACCTGAGAGATACTTCGGTTTACTCTATGACAGTGGGAGCGAGGATTGCATCATGAGATGATGACCCAAATAGTTTCGAGCTGGCCATCAGGAGTAGGACTCTGTAAGAATGGCTAGATGCTTAGCGATCTGAGATGGAATCCGTATACACCAACAAAGTATAGACTTTGGTTGCTTTATCTGAAGGGTTAAATCCCCATCAGGAGAAAGTATATCTTGAGAAGATTACTTGGTGTACATGGAAAAGTTGAGACTTTCAAAACTATGCTTAAAGTCCATCCAGATCCTACTTGCCACGGCTACATACCATGACTACGATATCTGGCAGTTGGGTGTCATGACTGCTTTTCTAAATGATGATTTGGAAGAGAGCATCTATAAGTACACAGCCAGAGGGCTTCTTAGACAGTGGGAGCATCGGAAACATGAGCAAGATGTTTTATATGATAAATCAGGCATCGCGGAGTTGGAACGTCTGTTTTGATGAGGTAGTCAAAGAGTTTGACTTCATCAAAATGGTAGATGAACCTTGTTTATACAAAAAGGTAGTAGAGAGTATGGTGATGATCCTCGTAGAGTACGTAGATGACATACTCTTGATAGGGAAGGAGTTTCCTATGCTACGCTCGGTCAATCTCCGCTTATCACAAAGATTCTCCGTATAGGATCAAGGTGATACCTCCTAAATCCTGGGTTTTGGATCAATGAGATAGATCTAATTGGATGTTAGGATTCTTAATAGTTGTAGTGAGATAGTATCAATCGATCCTGGGGAGAATCACTGGAATGGTTCCAGGGTGATAAGGACGACTGAATGTCAGTCGCAGGCATTGTCTTTACCCTTAGTGGAGGGACGGTATGTTGGAAGAGTTCCAAGCTAGATACCGTGACTTACTAGATAATTAAAGGCAAGATAGATCGTTACTATGGATGCTACCAAAGAGGTAGTCTGGATATATAAAAATTCATGAGATGAACTACGTTCCTACCATTGTGTGACAATGGAGTTGTGGCTCATGCCTAGGAACCCCCATCCCATCCGAAATCCAGATATAATTCTTATGCAGTATCACCTGATCATGGAGATGGTTGATCTCCAGGGAGATCGAGGTTAGGAGAGTAGACATAGAGGACAACAACGCGGATCCACTCACAAAGGCCTATTACACAGTAGAGACTTTTATGGGATGGTTGAGTATGAGATACTTCAACCAAAGCTGATTGTTGGGTATGCGATACCACAGCAGATGGCCCTAGTACAAGTGGGAGATTGTTAGTTATATGTATGCCCTAGAGGCCATTACTGTACATACGATGTATATTGTAGTGGATGCTTGGACATATATAGGGAGGACTTTCTTGCTCGACATGATAGTACGGTATCTGGTCACTCTTTATCTTAACATGTACTCTGATTGTCTCTATGTTACATGTTGATAAAGCCCTTAGGATGAGTACTTGACTACCAGGACTATGATGTGGATCATACTAGTGGGGACAGTGTTGTTGCCAAGTACATCCTCCAAATGTTCCTAGTCGTGGGAGTACCGAGATAGGGCATCGATACTCCAGAGTAGACTAGCGTATGCACTTCTTGACCCATATGATGGGCGATGGATGATCTCATATCCATTGGTGTTTGACATCAGAGAAGGTATACGGGTGCTCTGTGGAGACTGGGTACACTGGACGGACTCGCCGAGAACTCCCAGATGGTATTATACCTCACGTCAAATGGCAGTTCTCTGGTGACACTAGTACAGAGTAGTTTGTAGACCCGAGATCATTATAGAGTCTTGTGTAATTCCTACTGTGCTTTGATTTCCATCATACCATGTCTAAGAGGGAGTGCAAAAAGGTGGCTTTTGGGTACAGTCCCGAATCACATGGAGGCAATGAGCGATGGGAGGGGATTCGTCTCTCCCGGTATAGGGAGTTGATGTTGCACTGTGTTCGATTGGCTATAACTGGAAATCCCTGGCCAGGATTGCTAAGATTTACTGGTAAGTGTTATCAGTAGTTTCTCGAACTGTTATAGACCTCAAATCGACTCGACTTATCAAGCTACTGGGGTATGACGTTTACCACCCCTAGGCGAGATATACGACATTTCGGACGAAGAGACCGGACAGTACGGGAGTGTTACTGATTGGATTCGCAGGAGAATGTATAGGCTTGCTTTTTGATCTTCTGATCGCTCAATACCTGGGTGGCTGTTAGGTTTAGCTGACCGCTTGCAGCTTGTGGGTGTTTGATATGATCATCACATACTGCCGGCGTATTGACGATTCTTTAGAGTCCTACACAGAGGTTTCTTGGCTCAGGAAAAATGGAGTAGGAGCACATATATGATATGTGCGTGACCGAGAACAATACGTGTATGTGATACCGTATTAGATTCTCGCGATATGAGATATCGGCCAAGTGTTGATTCGATGAACTGATACAGATTATATTAGTCGGTTATTTATGAAATAGCCGGATTATCGGATCAAGTGTTGATTCGATAATTTAATGCATAATTATATATTTGATATATTAAATTACATTAACTGATATAAGCTCACTAAAAGATTCATTTTCTCACTCGGGTAATACATTGATATATATGCGATATATGTTAATTGTATTATTTTATTTTGGTACAATAAATATTGTATATGTGATATATAATATTGTAACATGATATGATTACTAATGCAACAAGTTTAGTGGAGATTAAACAAGGTTAGGTATGATTTGAGTTAGTTCTTTCTTGAACCTTCTAGAAGGTTTCCTTTTTGGTATTGCAAAGATATTTTGCAAGATATTTACTTAACCCAACCCACACCCTTTACTATGGTTAGATCTCTACAATGGTTAAGTCTTTTCTTGACTTAACCATGGTTGCATTTGTAATGATATTATCACAATTCATTATTCATCACAAAAGGATTGATTGTTCTTCTTCTTCCGTCTTCTTTCTTTCATGAAAAGCTTTCTAGCTTTTTATGAAGTGATGAAAATAAGTGAGTTAATGAAAATAAATGAGAGCTAAAATCCTACTTCATCACCCTAATATATCCTAGCCATTTAGATTAGGGTGTTCACTTCATTTGTGAGTGAGAGCTTGTGTTAAAGAAACTTCAAGGTAGATCATCTTTGTTATCGAAGATCGGAAGCAAGTTTGCATCATTCTCTTCGTGGGGCCTCTCTAGAGTCCAGAAACTCGATGATCGCAGCGAAGGGACCTCAACACGGAGCTTTAGAAGTGAAGGACTGGACTACAAAGGTTGTAATCCCAAACTCTTAGTGTTAAAGTGTTTAACATGCTTTGTTTCGCCTAATCTCTAGTTTAAAGATCTTGGTTAGGGTTGTCCGGCACGTCTAAATTTTAAATCGGGCATGGTTGATGCCTTATAGACCCATGTGAGAGTGCCTAGTAACCCAGCAAAAGAGAGACATAGAAAGAAACATCAGGGTGGATCCACTCACTGAGGCTATTTCTCGAACACAATAGTTTTACAAATGAGCTTTGTGAAACTGATTATTAGAGGAGTTGGATGTTCGGTATCGCATGAGCTGTGAGTACGCGGCATCGCAATAATTAGCCTTAAGTGCAAGTGGGAAATTGTTGGATATAGTGCCCTCAAAGCCAATTATTGGATCGCAAATACGTGATTGCAATGATTGAGGGAGGATCTATACCGGTAGTACAGTCTTGCTCGAGATGATAGTATGCTATCTGGTTTGTCTTTATCATCGTGTACATGCTTTAGTTCACTATTACATGTTGATAGAGCCCATAGGATTCTTGCTTGACTGCTAGCAGTATGATGGCGATCATATACGTGGGAGCTGGGGTCTATAAGCACATCCTTAAAGTGTCCCTAGTCGCGGGAGTTTCGAGACAGGGCATTGATACTCCAGAGTAGACTGGTGTATACAGTCGAGACCCCGACGAGGGGCGGTGGCCGGTCTCACAAGCCATTGGTGTCAGTTGGTTCACCTAAGATGTATACAATGTTAGTTATATGTATGCCCTAGAGGCCATTACTGTACGTAGGATGTATATTGTAGTGGATGCTGGGACATATATAGGGAGGACTTTCTTGCTCGACATGATAGTATGCTATCTGGTTACTCTTTACCTTAACGTGTATACTGGTTGTCTCTCTGTTACACGTTGGTAAAGCCCTTAGGATGTGTACTTGACTACCTGGACTATGATGAGGATCATACTAGTAGGGACATGGTAGTCCATAAGTACATCCTTCAAGGTCCCTAGTCGTGGGTGTATCGAGACGGGGCATCGATATACCAGAGTAGACTACCGTATACCTTCTCGACCCATACAGATGGGTGATGGATGATCCCATATCCATTGGTGTTTGACATCAGAGATGATATATGGGTGCTCAGTGGAGACTGGGTACACTGGACGGACTCGCCGAGAACTCCCAGATGGTATTATACCTTATGTCAGATGGCAGTTCTCTGGTGACACTGGTACAGAGTAGTCTGTTGACCCGAGATCGTCATAGAGTCTTATGTGATTCCCACTGTGCTTTGATTTCCACCTTACTACGTCCAAGAGGGTGTGCAAAACGGTGGTTTTTGGGTACAGTCCCGAATCACATGGAGGCAATGAGCGATAGGAGGGGATTCGTCTCTCCCGGTATAGGGAGTTGATGTTGCGCTGTGTTCGATTGGCTATAACCGGAAATCCCGGGCCAGGGTTGCTGAGATTTACTGGAAAGTGTTACCAGTAGTTTCTCGAACTTTTATAGACCTCATATCGACACGACTTATCGAGCTACTGGGTTTTTAGTGTTTATGCCCTAGAAGGCCATTACTGTATCATACTAGCTTGTATATTACTTAATGGAAGCTTGGGATATTCACATGTATATAACAGTCTTGCTAAACATGGTAGTATGCTACTTGGTTTTTCTATCTTAATATGTGAGTGTACGTATTGATAGAGCTCTTAGGATCTTGCTTGTCTACCAGCGTTGTGATGGCAGTCACACTAGTGGGGGCTGGGTAGTCTACAAGCACATCCTTATTCAGGTCCCTGGTCGTTGGATTATCAAGACAGAGCATCGATACTCCGGAGTAGACTAGTGTGTACGCTTCTCATCCCAGTTGGGGAGATGGTCTGTCCCACAGCCGTCAGTACGTTGTACTGGAGATAGTATACAGGTGCTCGTTAGGTTACGGGTACACCGGACAGGACTCACAGGGAACTGTTGGTTGGTTTGATACCAGTCGTCAGTAAACAGTTCCCAGGTGACATGAGTACAGCGTAGTCCGCAGACTTGACACTGCTACTTCGCCTCGAGTGTGTCCTACTGTTCTTAGATTGCTACCCTACCGCGGCTCAAAGGAGTCGTGCAAACAGGTAGCAGTTGGGTGCAGTCCCGAGCACTTGGAGGCAATGGCGGTTAGACAGGATTCGTCCCTCCCGGTATTGGGAGTAGATATCGTGCTGTGTCAGAGAGCCATTATGCAAAGTCCCTGGCCAGGGCAAGCGAGATTTGCTGGTAGGTTCCAGTAGTTTCTCAGGGTGTAATGGGCTTCACTCTGACACGACTTATACCGTTATTAGGGGACTGACGCTTGCCGCCCCCCTAGGCCCAATATGCGATAGTCTTGAACGAACGGACCGGACTGTATGGAGATTGTCACATCAGACTCAGTAGGAGTTCGGATGGGTTTACTCATCGGCCTTCTTATCGACAACTATCTGGGGACCGTTACGTACAGCTAGTGCCGCTTGCGGTCTGTGGTTAAACCCACTGCCAGCGTAGTAGTCGAGTCTCTAGAGTCCCACACAGAGAGTTTCCTACTCCAGGCGAAACGATATAGAGGTTGCATGGTTTTGCGACAAAGGGTTCGGACGCATACGTGCGTTTACGCGCGTACGACTTTCGGACAGTTTTTACCAGTCGGCTTTGGTTTAAGCCAGTTACTGGTATCCGGTTATTGGATTTTTACAGTCTAAAGTTTTTCCGTATTTTTGCGGATCGGAGGGGCGTTCTCGTAATTGTACGAGAAGCTTCTAGAAGATGTGACTAAGGAGGTTACTTTGGATGAGGTTGTGAGTCATTGTGGTGATTCATTCATTTCATTAATGCACATTTATTGCTTAATGACTCATGCTAATGAATCACCACTAGATATTTTATGAAGCATGCTTATTCATTTCTTTTATTCATTATTCTTAAATAAGAATGCTTCATAATATATTATGATACACTCTCTCTCTTCTATCATTATCTTATCTCATATTCTCTCTCCTCAAGCTCTCATCTTCAAGATACTAATCCTTAATCCTCATGTGTTGAGATCAAAGGTTTAGTTAGACTTAAGCATCCATTACCTTTACTCTATATCATCCTTTCATCTTTGATTAGCAATCAAAGTTGATTAATTACCTCAAGTGAGAGGTGTAGCTTGGTGTTTTGCTCTCGGGTGGATCGTCTACTACCTAGAGAAGGTCGAGGAGAACAAAGGAGGACACAAAGACGAAGGACTAGTTTCGTTAGGTATAATCTCTTAACACTATAGTTTAGTATAGCTATGTGTTCGGTTATTATTTGTTTAGCTTCGATTCAAGCGGTTAGTCGATGTTCGTTGTTTAAACTTGATCGTTTTTGAAAATTCCGCCTCCCCATAAGTACTGGGGTGTACTACATCGACTTACAGTGGTATCAGAGCCTCGCTAAATAATAAATAACCTAATTGCAAATTTGTACGAATTTCGAACGGAAAAACGAAGCCGGAAAACCCTAAAAAATGTAAGTTTCTGTCGAATTTAAAACGATGTCAGAAAATTTTTCAGGTGAGTTCAGAGAGCTTGACATGACACCAGTAGAACACCCAAGAAAAACAGTCGTCTGAATCGACCATCTCGCCGCGGAACCGCGGCCTCAGCCACTGAGTTGCCGCGCTTCCGCCGCCGAGTTGGCGAGTCAGCGGCCGATTTTTCTTCTGTTGCTTCTCTGTGAAATTTGGGGTTTTCTGGAATATTTAATTATTGCTCAGGTTACTGTTTAACAGAGCAGATTTTGGAGCAATATTGATGTTGTTTATTCGATCGAATTGTACAGTATTTGCGTATTGGATTATATCTGTGATTGTTTAATGTGTTCGTAAACCTTCCGCAACTGCTAGTATGTCGGTTGGCAGGGGGTTGCACATTTCTGAAATGGTTATATCTGTTTGTGCATATAAACTGTATTGGACTGTTGTGGTGTATAGCCGGGGTTAGCAATGGGTTATTGTTTAATTCATTTGTTGTAAATGTAATTTGTTGTAATATTATTTTTGCGGGGCACTTCCAGGTTGCGGTCGTAGCCACCGTTGTATTATTTCATTTTACTGTTTTTGCTCCAAGGACTGACCCAAGGTAGGGTACACAGACTACCGTGTGGGTAGTTTGCCGTACCCGTAGGGGTCGAGGGTGGGGTAAACGGCTATTCATCACAACTGTGTAATCTGTCTTTTCTTGCAGGCTCAAAAGAAATACAGATTGCTTGCAAATCCAATATTGTTTATCTGTGTTCTGGAATGAATTTCATTGCGTCAGACGAATGTAAAATATCTATATTTATCATAGCTATTTAGACGCCACTTATGTTTTACACCCGCGCTAGCCCAGCCCCCGCTCTGTCGTTAGTTAAGTAACCTAACGGGTGATGACGGGACCCCGTAGCGAATGCGGATGGCATAAGAGGACGTTGTATTTTCGTTGTTTTCTGCAATGATAGGTTAATGATGGGACGCATTATCTATAATGCAAAGTAAAACAAACCAAAGTTTAAATCGTTGGAACAATTTAAAAGAAACCACTCGGTTATTTTTAAAACAGATATTTTTAAATGCGGAGATTTAACCACTCCTTTTAAAAGCTATCAGGTTCCTTCGGTTATATCAAGTTCACTACGTTCACGGTTTCGCTAAAACCAGTCGTAGCCCTCCGTCATTTCTTATGGATGGTCAGTAGTATTCTAGCTATGCTTGTTGGCATACGTCAAGGCATAGTGTTTGGTAGCTGCTGGGGTATTCATTTGTTGCATAGATAGATGTGTTGGTTTGGGACAGTCGCATTACCTTGTTGGCATACGTCAAGGGTATATACGGGTGGGTTCAAATTAACAAGATAATGATGGGCAGAACTTGACATGTGACTTATGATTTGTTGGCATACGTCAAGGTCATAAGAGCATGGGGCAAAAACTTATATCGGGAATTTCTAAAGAAACTGAAATTTGCAAAGAGATGCATACCATTTGGAGTTTGATGAATGTTGGTAGGATTCCTTCAACATTATCATACGATGATATTTGGATCCCGATCCTACTGTGAGTATATGCTACTTATCAGGATATTCGTCGCTTAACGATCAATGCTATAAACCTAGTAGGTGTCCAGAAAAGTGTCAGCGGGGTTACGCCCCCAGAGAAAAGAGGTTATTTAATTAAGGAACTTCGCGAAAGCGTTGGAAAACCTCCCTCGAAGTATCGACACCGGCCTGGCTGAACGGTTAAGCAAGTATTGTACGGTGAGAATAGTCTTGGCTAATTCTTCTTTTATGGTTTGAGGAAGGATTCGAGAAACAGTGGGAGCCATCCAGTTTAGATAAACTAAAAACCATTCTAAACTTGCAAGAGCATCATGCTAAAGAGTTTTCTTCTCTCTCTCCTAATTGCAGCGACCCTGAAAATGACTGGACTTAAGTTACTTTTAGAGAAAAATATACTGACAGGGCCAAACTATAAAGATTGGCTGCGGAATGTCAAGATGGCTTTGACCTATGACAAACTGGGGTACGTCCTCACCGCTACAGCACCTGCTGTCCTTGGTCCCAAATCCAGCAATGCGGATAAGGAAATCCGCAAAACCTGGGATTTAGATTGCGCGAGAGCCAAGTGCATCGTGCTTGCCTCGATGAACAATGAACATCAGAGGAGGCACGAGGATATGTCCCTAGATGGCATATTTCTCCATACAAAGGAACTTTATGGAGAGCAATCTCGTATAGCAAGATACGAGACCTCTAAGAAATTGTTTTGAGCGAGGTTGGCTGTCGGGTCATCAGTAGGTGAACATGTCCTACAGATGATCGGCTATATTGAAGAGCTCGCAGACCTTGGGACGACTTTGGATAATGAGCTCTATACAGACCTTGTTCTCCAGTCCCTTCCTCCCACCTACGCCCAGTTTATCCTCAACTTCAATCTTCAAGGAAAAGAAGTTGAACTTGCGGAACTCCTGAACATGTTAAGGAGTGCAGAGGGCACCTTGCAGAAGGCAAGGGAAACACCCGTTATGTTTGTTGGCGGTTCATCTTCTTCCGGGTCCAAGGCTAGGGCCAAAGGAAGGAAGAAGAAGGCCGCACCCAGACCTAGAGGAGGTGTTAGTAAGGTGGGAAAGAAGGGAAAGAAAAAGTTTACAGCACCGGTAGTTGGCCTGGATGAGTGCTTCCATTGTCACAGGAAAGGGCACTGGAAGAAGGATTGCAAGGCGTGGAACGCCAAGAACCAGGAACCGAAGCAAGCTGTGGCTTCGACTTCAGGTGTGTTTGTAATTGAGAATTGTCTGTCGATCAACTCTACTTCCTGGGTATTGGATACCGGATCAGGATCTCATATTTGCAATTCATTGCAGGCACTGAGAAACCGTAGAGTGCTGAAGGAAGGTGATATGATCCTCAGGGTTGCTAACGGAGCTAGCGTGGGAGCTGCGTCCGTCGGGGATTATCACCTAGGATTGACGAGTGGACACATTTTGGTTTTACATAACTGTTATTTTGTACCCAGCTTAACGTGTAATATCATATCAGTTTCCTTGTTATCAAATAAAGGTTATGATTTCACGTTTGTAAGAGATGTTGTCAACATCCACCTTAATCATGGTTTGATTGGGTCAGGTACTCTAAATAACGGCATATATGTGTTAAACCAACTCCAAATTTTCAATGTCCAGAACACACTAAAAAGAAAGTCTCCAGATTTAAATAAAGCTTTCTTATGGCATTGTAGACTGGGTCACATCAATGAGAGAAGATTGACTAAGTTGCATAGAGAAGGATATTTGGACACGTTCGAATATCAAACTTATGACACTTGTCAATCTTGTCTCAAAGGAAAGATGACAAAGACTCCATTCACTGGACAAGGAGTAAGAGCGAGCGAGCTCTTAGGACTCATACACAGTGATGTATGCGGTCCAATGTCTACACATGCGAGAGGTGGTTTTTCCTATTTCATTACTTTCACGGATGATTTCTCTAGGTTTGGACATGTCTTCTTGATGAAGCATAAATCCGAAGCCTTTGAGAAATTCCTGGAATACAAGAGTGAAGCGGAAAACCAAACAGGCAAAAGTATTAAGACACTGAGATCTGATCGAGGTGGAGAATACTTAAGTGCCGAGTTCCTAGGTTACCTAAAAGAGAAAGGAATTCTCTCTCAGCTTACTCCTCCATACACTCCACAGCACAACGGTGTATCGGAGAGACGGAATCGAACCCTATTGGATATGGTACGATCCATGATGAGTAATGCTGAGTTACCGCGATCTTTCTGGGGGTATGCGCTAGAATCAGCGATACATCTTTTGAACAGAGTTCCAACCAAAACTGTGCCTACCACACCATATCAGATGTGGAGTGGGAAGAAACCCTATCTTCAGTACCTGAAGACGTGGGGATGTCCAGCTTTTGTAAAAAAGCAGCGTCCGGACAAGCTCGAGGCACGCTCAGTAGAGTGTAAGTTTGTGGGATATCCAAAGAACTCTACAGGATATTGCTTCTATTACGCAGAGGAACAAAAGGTTTTTGTTTCTCGTCATGCCCGCTTCTTAGAAACTGAATTTTTGGAAAATCAGAAGAGTGGGAGCGAAATAGAACTGGAAGAAATTCCAGAACCACAAACTGCTACTGAAAGTTTGGTAGAACCAGAGGTTCAAGAAGAACAGAACATTCCCGCACCCCTACGCAGGAGTAGTAGGCCGTCTCATCCGCCTGAGAGATACTACGGTTTTCTCATAGACGGGGATAGAGAGGATTGCATCATAGATGATGATGAACCTACTGACTTCCAGCAGGCCATCCAGAGCGGCGACTCGGTACGATGGCTAGATGCAATGCGGACCGAGATGGAGTCCATGTACACCAACAAAGTATGGACTTTGGACTTTGCTCCAGATGGGGTAAAACCCATAGGATGCAAATGGATCTTCAAGAAAAAGATTGGTGTAGATGGACAGGTGGAAACCTATAAGGCTAGACTTGTTGCAAAGGGTTTTCGTCAAAGACCTGGTTTGGACTATGACGAAACCTTTTCTCCAGTGGCTATGCTCAAATCCATTCGGGTCCTTCTTGCTATTGCTGCCTTCCATGATTATGAAATCTGGCAGATGGACGTAAAGACGGCTTTTCTGAATGGAAATTTAGAAGAGAGCGTCTATATGGATCAGCCAGAGGGTTTCAATCAGAGTGGGAGCAGCGGGAAAGTATGCAAGCTGCTTAAGTCTATTTATGGACTAAAGCAGGCATCGCGGAGTTGGAACATCTGTTTTGATGAGACAGTCAAAGAATATGACTTTATCAAAAATCCAGATGAACCGTGCATATATAGTAAAGTTGTGGCCAGAAGTGTCGTATTCCTCGTCTTGTACGTGGATGACATTCTATTGATAGGAAATGACATTCCTATGCTACAATCTGTCAAAGGATTCTTGTCACACAGGTTCTCCATGAAAGACCTGGGTGATGCCTCTTATATTCTGGGGATCCGGATCTATCGTGATAGATCCAAGAGGATGTTGGGACTTTCGCAGTCCAGGTATATCGACACTGTACTGAAAAGATTCAGTATGGATGATTCTAAGCGCGGTAATCTACCGGCTTGTCACGGAATCACCCTCTCCAAAGAGATGTCTCCCAAGACTGATTTGGAAAGGGAACGCATGTCTATTATACCCTACGCTTCTGCGGTAGGCTCTATAATGTATGCGATGTTGTGTACCAGACCAGATGTAGCTTACGCACTAAGCGTGGTAAGCCGGTATCAGTCAGACCCAGGGGAGAAACACTGGATAGCAGTAAAGAACATTCTCAAGTACCTGAGGAGGACTAAGGAGATGTTCTTGGTTTACGGCGGAAAAGACCTCAGGTTGGAGGCCTTTGCTGATTCCGGCTTCCAGAGTGATAAGGACGATTCCAAGTCCATGTCGGGTTATGTCTTTACCCTCAATGGAGGGGCGGTGTGCTGGAAGAGCTCCAAGCAGGACACCGTTGCTGACTCGACGATGGAAGCGGAGTATATAGCTGCTTGCGATGCCGCAAAAGAAGCAGTCTGGATGAAGAAGTTCCTAACAGAACTTCAGGTGGTTCCTACCATAGTTGATCCAATACCTCTGTATTGCGACAACAACGGAGCTATAGCTTTAGCGAAGGAACCAAGGTCCCATCAGAAGTCCAGACACATCTTGAGACGGTATCACCTGATCAGGGAGATCATTGATCGTCAGGAGATCGAGGTTCGGAGAGTTGCTTCAGAAGAGAACATTGCTGATCCATTCACGAAGGCCCTTCCTCAGATTCAGTTCGAGAGGCTGCTCGAGATCATTGGTCTACGATATGCCAGTACATGGCCCTAGTGCAAGTGGGAGATTGTTAGTGTTTATGCCCTAGAAGGCCATTACTGTATCATACTAGCTTGTATATTACTTAATGGAAGCTTGGGATATTCACATGTATATAACAGTCTTGCTAAACATGGTAGTATGCTACTTGGTTTTTCTATCTTAATATGTGAGTGTACGTATTGATAGAGCTCTTAGGATCTTGCTTGTCTACCAGCGTTGTGATGGCAGTCACACTAGTGGGGGCTGGGTAGTCTACAAGCACATCCTTATTCAGGTCCCTGGTCGTTGGATTATCGAGACAGAGCATCGATACTCCGGAGTAGACTAGTGTGTACGCTTCTCATCCCAGTTGGGGAGATGGTCTGTCCCACAGCCGTCAGTACGTTGTACTGGAGATAGTATACAGGTGCTCGTTAGGTTACGGGTACACCGGACAGGACTCACAGGGAACTGTTGGTTGGTTTGATACCAGTCGTCAGTAAACAGTTCCCAGGTGACATGAGTACAGCGTAGTCCGCAGACTTGACACTGCTACTTCGCCTCGAGTGTGTCCCACTGTTCTTAGATTGCTACCCTACCGCGGCTCAAAGGAGTCGTGCAAACAGGTAGCAGTTGGGTGCAGTCCCGAGCACTTGGAGGCAGTGGCGGTTAGACAGGATTCGTCCCTCCCGGTATTGGGAGTAGATATCGTGCTGTGTCAGAGAGCCATTACGCAAAGTCCCTGGCCAGGGCAAGCGAGATTTGCTGGTAGGTTCCAGTAGTTTCTCAGGGTGTAATGGGCTTCACTCCGACACGACTTATACCGCTATTAGGGGACTGACGCTTGCCGCCCCCTTAGGCCCGATATGCGATAGTCTTGGACGAACGGACCGGACTGTATGGAGATTGTCACATCAGACTCAGTAGGAGTTCGGATGGGTTTACTCATCGGCCTTCTTATCGACAACTATCTGGGGACCGTTACGTACAGCTAGTGCCGCTTGCGGTCTGTGGTTAAACCCACTGCCAGCGTAGTAGTCGAGTCTCTAGAGTCCCACACAGAGAGTTTCCTACTCCAGGCGAAACGATATAGAGGTTGCATGGTTTTGCGACAAAGGGTTCGGACGCATACGTGCGTTTACGCGCGTACGACTTTCGGACAGTTTTTACCAGTCGGCTTTGGTTTAAGCCAGTTACTGGTATCCGGTTATTGGATTTTTACAGTCTAAAGTTTTTCCGTATTTTTGCGGATCGGAGGGGCGTTCTCGTAATTGTACGAGAAGCTTCTAGAAGATGTGACTAAGGAGGTTACTTTGGATGAGGTTGTGAGTCATTGTGGTGATTCATTCATTTCATTAATGCACATTTATTGCTTAATGACTCATGCTAATGAATCACCACTAGATATTTTATGAAGCAAGCTTATTCATTTCTTTTATTCATTATTCTTAAATAAGAATGCTTCATAATATATTATGATACACTCTCTCTCTTTTATCATTATCTTATCTCATATTCTCTCTCCTCAAGCTCTCATCTTCAAGATACTAATCCTTAATCCTCATGTGTTGAGATCAAAGGTTTAGTTAGACTTAAGCATCCATTACCTTTACTCTATATCATCCTTTCATCTTTGATTAGCAATCAAAGTTGATTAGTTACCTCAAGTGAGAGGTGTATCTTGGTGTTTTGCTCTCGGGTGGATCGTCTACTACCTAGAGAAGGTCGAGGAGAACAAAGGAGGACACAAAGACGAAGGACTAGTTTCGTTAGGTATAATCCCTTAACACTATAGTTTAGTATAGCTATGTGTTCGGTTATTATTTGTTTAGCTTCGATTCAAGCGGTTAGTCGATGTTCGTTGTTTAAACTTGATCGTTTTTGAAAATTCCGCCTCCCCATAAGTACTGGGGTGTACTACATCGACTTACATGGGTCTGACGTTAACCACCCCTAGGCGAGATATGCGACATATCAGACGAACAGACCGGACTGTACGGTAAGTGTTACTGGTTGGATTCACAGGAGTGTGAGCGGGCTTGCTCGTCGATCGTCTGATCGCTCAATACCCGGGTGGCCGTTACGTTTAGCAGACCGCTTGCGGCTTGTGGGAGTTTGATATGATCATTGTTGGAGATAGTGCCCTCATAGTCAATTATTGGATCGCAGGTACGTGATTGCAATGATTGCGGAGGACCTATACCGGTATGACAGTCATACTCGAGATGATAGTATGCTATCTGGTTTGCTTTTATCAGTCGTGTACATGTTCAGGTGACTGATTACATATTACACTTTGATAGAGCCCTTAGGATCTTGCTTTACCACCAACAGTATGATGGCGATCATATACGTGAGAGTTGGGTGGTTTATATGCATATCCTTAATTGTGGTCCTTAGTCGTGGGAGTTTCGAGACAGGGCATTGATACTCCGGAGTAGACTAGTGTATACAGTCGAGACCCCGACGAGGGGAGGTGGCCAGTCTCACAAGCCACTGGTGTCAGTTGGATCACTTAAGATGTATACAGGTGCTCATTGGGTTATGAGTACACCGGACACGACTCGCCGGGAATCTGCTAGTTAGTATTATATCTATCGTCAGATAGCAGTTCCCTGGTGACATGTGTACAGGTTAGTTCATCGACCTGAGGTCATCATTTGTCTCGTGTGAGTTCCCACTGTGCTTTGATTTCTACCCAACCACGGCTCAAAGGAGTCGTGCAAACAGGTAGTTTTTGGGTACAATCCCGAGCCATATGGAGGCACGTGAGCGGATCGGCAGGGGATTCGTCTCTCCCGGTATTGGGGGCGAGGTCGTGCTGTGTCTAGGAGAGCCATTACACAAAGTCCATGGCCATGGCAGGAGATTTACTGGTAGGTACTCCAGTAGTATCTCAGGGTGTTATTAGGCTTCACTCCGACACGACTTATACTGCTATTGGGGGTCTGACGTTACTAGTCCCCTAGACAGATATGCGATACTCATAGACGAACGGACCGGACTGTATATACATTGTCACTGTTAGGCTCAGTAGGGTTTTCCGGATGAGTTCGCTCATCGGCATCCCTTGAGGCCAGTCTATGGGCAGCCGTTACGCATTGCTAGTGCCGCTGACGGTTTGTGGTTAAACCCACTGCCAGGGTACTGACGAGTCATTAGAGTCCCCCACAGACTGTTTCCCAAGTTCGGGCGAAACGTTGTAGAGGCCGTATGGTTTTATGGCAGGGTTCGGAAAATGCACGTGCGTTTACGCACGTGTTATTTTTTGGGCAGATGATACTGGTCGGCTTTGGTTTAAGCCGGATCCGAGTATTATATTGAGTAGGTATAATATCTTTGTCTCGGTTGCATTTGTATTCGGTCGTAATACAAATGCGGGTATATTTATACAGTTTCGGGGTTATCCTGAAAGTCGTTTCAGGATCACTTTTGGAAGTTGCCAGTTTCCAGTTTTCTATCAACCGTCTTTTAACATTCGGTTAAAGACGGATTTATCTTTTCTTCAGTTGAGGTGGGTCAGTGTTCTAGAAGATTCTAGATGAGGTGACTAGGATTAATTGGTGTTGATTTTTCATTGGTTGCATTAATGACTTGATGAGGTGTTTATATGAGTCATTGTTTTCATTAAAGAGTTTTGTTAAGCTTAAGATATTTTGTGAGAAGCTTCATGTCTTATGGTCACCTCCCTCCTCCTACACTCACCTCCCTTCTCCATATATATGGCCGGCCCTCTCTCTCCTCCCTTACTCTCTCACTTGGTTGATTTCATTTTAGAGAGAAAAGATTATGATAGTATTTGGGGTGTATGGAATTCCACAGTTCATTTCATTCCATCACCCAATTCCCACGGCAACTTCATTAACCGATCGTCCACGGATTTGGACAAAGTGAGACAAAGTCATCTACTCATTCTCTACATCATTCTTGGTCGTCTCTTTTAGCAAACTTGACGATTGAGTTGCCTCAAGTCAGAGGCGGGAGCCCGTTTAAAGAATCGTCGACGTGGTGCCACCTCGACGAGGATATCGGAGATCGACGAGATCAGAGCAGCCGCAACGGAGCGTGGGATGATGGTTAAAGAACGAAGGACTCGGATCGTTCGGTATAACCTTTCTACACTCTTTACAGTTTGTTAGTTTAGCAATAATGGCAGATCCGGGTTAAAGTATACGATAGCGCCAGTTTAAAAGTTTTTGTTCCGCATTTGGCGTCTGTAGACGGCCGGGGCGCTAGCGTAGACTTATAGTGGTATCAGAGCCTCACCATTTTGCTATACTAACTTGTGCTAACGCGTTTAAAACATCGATCGAACCGGAAATCAAAAACTGCAAAATCCAAGCTTGACAGTTTCTGTTGATTTTAAATGGTCTCCTAAAATTTTTCTGTATGTCTTAAAAATCTGTGCAGGCTTTTCTAAGAGCCACGACAAAATTTGGGCACGTGACTCCACCAAACTGCCGCGGAAACGCGGCCAAACCCATAGTTTGGCCGCGCATCCGCGGCCACTTGGTGAGCTCATGCTCCCAAATTTGTACAGTGGGTTCTCTGTTGGATTTTGTGGTTTTTGGTATATATCATTTGCGCCCAGGTTTTGTTACTGTTCACCAGTAAGTCGTGGGGCCCACTTTTTGATATTTGGTCGATCGAAATTTAAACATGTTAGTTTACAGTGCTTACATTATATCTCCGACCGGGAATGTCATTTGATCGGTAGACCGCGTCTGATTGCTATAGTTCTTTTAGACGGGTTTGCGAACGTGACATTCGCGTTGATGTTCTGTGTTGTGCTGTGATGTTGCGGATTTGTCGTGGTGGATAGCAGTGTGCAATGGTAGTACAGTTTGTGTTTATTTGTACATTTGATATTGCGGGGCGAGCGTCCAACTTGTGGACTGCCGGCACTGCCTGTTGTATAATATTCTTTTGGGGCACACCAGGTTGCGGTCGATGTACCTATTGTACTATTTTTCATTACTGTACTAGGTTTTTCCCGGCTACGGAGTACACGGATAGCCGGGTTCTGGAGGGGCAACGGGTCCGCATCTCATGGCTTTGAGAGGCAGAGGGGCCCCACTCTAGAATTGGCAGACTATTCGCCGCACTCGTAGGGGGTACAGGTTGACCCAAGGAGGGGTGCCCAAGATTACCGGATTCCGTGAAGTGCTGGGTGGTCCATTCACTATGCTGTAGGGGGCTGCCTCGCTTCAGGTTTTGGCGGGTAACTTGCCGCACCCGTAGGGGTCTAGGTTTCATTGCACAGGCTATCCACACGACAGGGGAACGTCGGGTTTCAGCAGCGGCTCTGTGAAACCCGGGGATCCCAGATTATCTGTATTGTTCTGTGATGCTTATTACTTTTCTGTAATGTTGCATACTATCACGCCTGGAGCGATTATTGTATATTGGTTTATATACTATTAGATGTTGTATATGTTTTACACCCGCGCTAGTCCAGTCCCCGCTCTGTCGTTAGTTAAGTAACCTAACGGGTGATGACGGGACCCAGTGACGAATGCGGATGGCATATACGTACATTTTATTTTCGTTCTTTTCTGGTGTGATTAATTGATCGGACTGCGTTGATTCTGATCAATGCAAAGTTAAACAAACCTGTTTACAGTTGTTGGAACAAATTTAAAAAGTGTTGTTACAAAGACGTTTCCTTTTGTTATGCATAGCGGTATTCAGTGGAATATCCTGCACCTCATTCGACTGGGCAAGGGCCGATATCCCTTCACCGGGACTGATCCCTTGGACAGAAGTTTGCGTCAGAGTAATAACTTCACTATGGTCGATTACAAGTTTCTTTGCATAGCGGTATTCAGTGGAATATCCTGCACCTCATTCCACGAGGAAAGAGCCGAGATCCCTTTACCGGGAATGACCTCTTTAGCAAAAGGTTTTCGCCACTATATTTTAAAAAGCTATCAGGTTCCTTCAGCGATATCAAGTTCACTACGTTAAAGGTTTTTCGCCAAAAACCAGCCGTAGCCCTCCGTCGTTTCTTATGGATGGTCAGTAGTATTCAAGCTATGTTTGTTGGCATACGTTAAGGCATAGTGTTTGGTAGCTGCTGGGTATTTATTTGTTGCATAGATAGATGAGTTGGTTTGGGACAGTCGTATTACCTTGTTGGCATACGTCAAGGGTATGTACGGGTGGGTTCAAATTAACAAGATAATGACGGGCAGAACTTGACATGTGACTTATGATTTGTTGACATACGCCAAGGTCATAAGAGCATGGGGCATAAATCATATCGGGAGTTTCTAAAGAAACTGAAACTTGCCAAGTATGCGCATACCTTCTGGAGTATGAGTAACGTGGATGCATTCCATCACGTTATCATGCGATGAGAGTTGGATCCCGATTCCCACTGATGAGTTGGTTTACTCTTCGGGTGATCCCGATTGATTCTTCTTTAGGTTTGGAGGAGAATTTGACAGGACAATAGGAGGTTTCCGGATTAGATAAAGTGATAACCATTCTGATCTAGGTTAGAGTGCACGCAGAGTGTTTCTTTTCTCTCTCTCTTTGGCAGCGACCTTTGACCGACCCTAGACTATGACTCAGTGACCAGGTTGACCGAACCTTCTTAATATACTGGCTTTTGGATTGTCTGAGTTGCATAAGTCATTGCCACTCCTTCTTTTACCCTTTGCATTTCTCAGAACACCCGTATTACTACGGATATCCACTTCCATTGGATAGAGCCATCGTATGGTTATATACGAACTCGAAGGGACTTCTTCGAGGATGGATCCAGGTTCAGGAGAAATAGAATTGGTTTATTCAGTTGTCTTTTATTATCACCTTCTCTCAGGTTGCGAGAGCTCCTTGGTTTAGGAGAGTACACCTATTACGCTTATTGGATAGTCTTATTCCAAACCATATGCTGGTGCCGAAAGGTAGGGAATGAAGAAAACCAATTAGCCTAAGTAGGGTGTGCAGAAGGTAATATGTAAAGACAAAATAAAGGGATTAGAAAGAGGGCAAAGTAAATTGCGACTGATATCATTCACGACCAAAACCGCGTACTTCATCGCCGCTCCTATTTCACCTTTAAAAGAATAAGGTATTATTCAGTTGTCTTTTATCATCACCTTCTCTCGAGATGCGGGTACTCCTTGGTAGGAGGGTACACCTATTATGCTTACTGGATAGTCTTCTTCCAAACCATAGGCTGGTGCCGAACGGTAGGGAAGGAAGAAAACCATTTAGCCTAACAATGGTGTACAGAAGGTAACGACTAAAGACAAATAAAGGGATTTGGTGAGATGGCAATAAAATATACGGTTGAAGTCATGAATTGGATTATGGAAGAGGCATTGCTATGAATACCAGGATACCCCTACGAAACATCTTCATGTTTCAGTGCATGGTTAAAAGAAAAACTGTTTTCCCGATTAGACACTTACTCCAAGGGTATGTATTTACCAGGTTTCATTCTCATATCTGTATGGTTTTACAGATGATGAGTGGGAGTAAGATATTGGGAATAAGGTGATCATCCTCATTATATCGGAATTCGTTGTAATTGGTGATATTTGAGGAAATCGTCAGGGTACAGTTTTCAACCTACGACGCACAGGTTTTGAGTTGTTTAACTCAGCGGACTTATACAGAGTATTGTATGTTCTCCAGTGTCCATCAGGACAAAGGGGTAGGTCCTCGTACTATGTTCTGTTTACTTATAACTTCTCTAGTTTTTAGACAAGTGTTTCGTAGAAATACAAGGTCTATAAGTTTTGAGAAGTTGTGGGTATAAGAATAAAGTAGAGAACCAGGTGTCACAAGTATCGGGATTCTTCAAAGAGATCGAAGATGTAGATTCTTGTGATCGGTATTCAGATGATAGTGATGGTTTTGAGAAACGAGTTTTCTCTTTCACGTTACTCATAATTGGATGGATTCCTAAGTTGAGTAATGCTGATTAGCCTTTTTCCATTAAGTTGATATGCACTGGAGACAGCTGCATGATTTGAATCTGGTTCCAATTAAATAAGTGCCAAAGTTTCTGTATTGGATATAGAATGGATCATACCTTAAAAGATATTAAGGTACGGGGAGTTGTCCAGCTTATGCTTAAAACCAGACTCTGGATAACTCAGGGCACGTTTCTGTAGTGGCTGTTTGTGGGTTGACCCTGGCTATGACGAGGGTTGATATTCTACCATTTGGAAGATCAATAGTGATATTGTTCTTGACTCGCCACAGTTTTAGTAAAATGGATCTTTTTCAGAAAACAGTAGTGGGAGTATGGTAGAACTGGAAGTGATTCCAGAACCACGAACGATTACGGAAAATTTAATAGGACCTATACATTCAATCAGGTTTGACATTCCAATATCTACTCCGCAGGTATGGTAGGTAACCTTAGACGCCCGAGGGGTACTTCAGTAGTCTCAGAGACGGTGACAGGGAGGTTCTTATCTACCAAGACTTGACACTACTGTTGTTCCAGGATATGAGACCCGGTAGGAGGGTTGTCGTAGTCAGTGGGAGCAGCGGAAGCATAGTGGGCAAGTAGCTTATGTCTATTTATAGACTAGAGCAGTTATAGCGGAGATAGATCATATAATTTTGATATGACAGTCATGGGTTTGACTTCAATCAGAATTGGGGAAGGATCTGTTAAGAAGGTAGTAGGGTGTGATGTCATGGTATCAGGATGACATACACAGAGTAGGAAGTAAAATTCCTATACTACGATCGGTTGAACTGTGGTCGTCACACAGTTGTTTCTCCAGATAGGATATGGATATAATATTTGACATTCTGGTTTCTAGATCTATGGTTTTAGATCTGGATTTGGGTAGTTTCCCAATGTGGGTACTTTGACAGATATTCTAATGGTTTTTGGAATAGTTGACTCCTAGCATGGTGGTGTACCTACAGGTGATGGAGTCACCCTCTCTAAAGGTGTCTTACAGACTAAAGAGGAGAGGGATGTGCATGATTGGCAGATCACTTGCTTAGGCAATTGAGTCAATCATGAGATGTCAAGTACCACAACAGATGTTGTTTTTGCACTAGATGCAATAAGTTTGTATTAATCCAATCCTGGAGAAACATAAGGAAGCAGTTTTAGAACATAAGTACATGTTCTACGGATTTGATAACGGCAGCCTCCTTCGGGAGACGGTTATCATTCCAGGCTTCAAAGGTGACATGGATAACAGAGTGATTGTCAGAGTTATAGTTTTTCCCTCTGACGAAGAGGGACAATATTATGGACAGGTGGTCCAAGAGGATACTGTGGGTGGCATGGTGCCCGATACTGATTAGGTTCAGTGATCGATACAGTCTAAAAAGTTTGGATTTGGAGTTCATTTATGAACTAGGTCCCATCAGATATCCAAACATATTCTAAGACAGGTATTACTCATTTCGGGAGATGGCTTTCTCCGCGAATTTGAGATTAAGAGAGATATAGAAAGAAACTTCTAGGCGGATCCACTCACTAAGGCTATTTCTCGAACACAATAGTTTTACAAACGGGCTTTGTGAAACTGATTAGTAGAGGAGTTGGGTGTTGGTTTCATACGGGCTGTGAGTACGCAACATCGCAATAATTAGCCTTGAGTGCAAGTGGGAGATTGTTGGAGATAGTGCCCTCATAGTCAATTATTGGATCGCAGGTACGTGATTGCAATGATTGCGGAGGACCTATACCGGTATGACAGTCTTACTCGAGATGATAATATGCTATCTGGTTTGCCTTTATCAGTCGTGTACATGTTCAGGTGACTGATTACATGTTACACTTTGATAGAGCCCTTATGATCTTGCTTTACCACCAACAGTATGATGGCGATCATATACGTGAGAGTTGGGTGGTTTATATGCATATCCTTAATTGTGGTCCCTAGTCGTGGGAGTTTCGAGACAGGGCATCGATACTCCGGAGTAGACTAGTGTATACAGTCGAGACCCCGACGAGGGGCGGTGGCCGGTCTCACAAGCCACTGGTGTCAGTTGGATCACCTAAGATGTATACAGGTGCTCATTGGGTTATGAGTACACCGGACAGGACTCGCCGGGAATCTGCTAGTTAGTATTATATCTATCGTCAGATAGCAGTTCCCTGGTGACATGTGTACAGGTTAGTTCATCGACCTGAGGTTGTCATTTGTCTCGTGTGAGTTCCCACTGTGCTTTGATTTCTACCCTACCACGGCTCAAAGGAGTCGTGCAAACAGGTAGTTTTTGGGTACAGTCCCGAGCCATATGGAGGCACGTGAGCGGATCGGCAGGGGATTCGTCTCTCCCGGTATTGGGGGCGAGGTCGTGCTGTGTCTAGGAGAGCCATTACACAAAGTCCATGGCCATGGCAGGAGATTTACTGGTAGGTACTCCAGTAGTATCTCAGGGTGTTATTGGGCTTCACTCCGACACGACTTATACTGCTATTAGGGGTCTGACGTTACTAGCCCCCTAGACAGATATGCGATACTCATAGACGAACGGACCGGACTGTATATACATTGTCACTGTTAGGCTCAGTAGGGTTTTCCGGATGAGTTCGCTCATCGGCATCCCTTGAGGCCAGTCCATGGGCAGCCGTTACGCATTGCTAGTGCCGCTGACGGTTTGTGGTTAAACCCACTGCCAGGGTACTGACGAGTCATTAGAGTCCCCTACAGACTGTTTCCCAAGTTCGGGCGAAACGTTGTAGAGGCCGTATGGTTTTATGGCAGGGTTCGGAAAATGCACGTGCGTTTACGCACGTGTTATTTTTCGGGCAGATGATACTGGTCGGCTTTGGTTTAAGCCGGATCCGAGTATTATATTGAGGAGGTATAATATCTTTGTCTCAGTTGCATTTGTATTCGGTCGTAATACAAATGCGGGTATATTTATAAAGTTTCGGGGTTATCCTGAAAGTCGTTTCAGGATCACTTTTGGAAGTTGCCAGTTTCCAGTTTTCTATCAACCGTCTTTTAACATTCGGTTAAAGACGGATTTATCTTTTCTTCAATTGAGGTGAGTCAGTGTTATAGAAGATTCTAGATGAGGTGACTAGGATTAATTGGTGTTGATTTTTCATTGGTTGCATTAATGACTTGATGAGGTGTTTATATGAGTCATTGTTTTCATTAAAGAGTTTTGTTAAGCTTAAGATATTTTGTGAGAAGCTTCATGTCTTATAGTCACCTCCCTCCTCCTACACTCACCTCCCTTCTCCATATATATGGCCGGCCCTCTCTCTCCTCCCTTACTCTTTCACTTGGTTGATTTCATTTTAGAGAGAAAAGATTATGATAGTATTTGGGGTGTATGGAATTTCACAGTTCATTTCATTCCATCACCCAATTCCCACGGCAACTTCATTAACCGATCGTCCACGGATTTGGACGAAGTGAGACAAAGTCATCTACACATTCTCTACATCATTCTTGGTCGTCTCTTTTAGCAAACTTGACGATCGAGTTGCCTCAAGTCAGAGGCGGGAGCCCGTTTAAAGAATCGTCGACGTGGTGCCACCTCGACGAGGATATCGGAGATCGACGAGATCGGAGCAGCCGCAACGGAGCGTGGGATGATGGTTAAAGAACGAAGGATTCGGATCGTTCGGTATAACCTTTCTACACTCTTTACAGTTTGTTAGTTTAGCAATAATGGCAGATCCGGGTTAAAGTATACGATAGCGCCAGTTTAAAAGTTTTTGTTCCGCATTTGGCGTCTGTAGACGGCCGGGGCGCTAGCGTAGACTTACAATCATCACCTGCTGCCGGCGTATTGACGAGTCTTTAGAGTCCTACACAGAGGTTTCCTGGCTCAAGCGAAACGAAATAGGAGCGCATATGAGATATGTGCAGGACCGAGAATAATGCGTGTATGTGATACCTGTTAGTTGTATGTATGCCCTAGAGGCCAGTATTGTACAGATGATGTATATTATATTGGATGCTTGGACATATATAGAGATGACTTTCTTGCTCGATATGATAGTATGCTATCTGGTTAGTCTTTATCTTAACATGTACACTAGTCTCTTTAAACTGTCTTATGGTTACATGTTGGTAAAGCCCTTAGGATGTGTACTTGACTACTTGGACTATGATGCAGATCATACTAGTGGGGACATGGTAGTCCATAAGTACATCCTTCAAGGTCCCTAGTCGTGGGTGTATCGAGACGGGGCATCGATATACCAGAGTAGACTAGCGTATACGCTTCTCGACCCATGAGATGGGCGATGGATGATCCCATATCCATTGGTGTTTGACATCAGAGATGGTATACGGGTGCTCAGTGGAGACTGGGTACACTGGACGGACTCGCCGAGAACTCCCAGATGGTATTATACCTCACGTCAGATGGCAGTTCTCAGGTGACACTTGTGCAGGTTAGTTTGTAGACCCGAGATCGTCGTAGAGTCTTGTGTGATTCCCACTGTGCTTTGATCTCCACCTTACCACGTCCATGAGGGCGTGCAAAACGGTGGTCTTTGGGTACAGTCCCGAGTCATATGGAGGCAATGAGCGATAGGAGGGGTTTCGTCTCTCCCGGTATTGGGGGTTGATGTTGCGCTGTGCTCGATTGGCCGTAACAGGGAAGTCCCTGGCCAGGGCTGATCAGAGATTTGCTGGTAAGTGTTACCAGTAGTTTCTCGACCCGTTATGAGCCTCACATCGGCACGACTTATCGGTTATTGGGGTCTGACGTTTACCACCCCTAGACTTGATATGCGACGTATCAGACGAACAGACCGGACTGTACGGTAAGTGTTACTGGTTGGATTCACAGGAGTGTGAGCGGGCTAGCTCGTCGATCTTCTGATCGCTCAATACCCGGATGGCCGTTACGTTTAGCAGACCGCTTGCGGCTTGTGGGTGCTTGATATGATCATCATCTGCTACCGGCGTATTGACGAGTCTTTGAAGTCCTACACAGAGGTTTCCTGGCTCAAGCGAAACGAAATAGGGGCGCATATGAGATATGTGCGGGACCGAGAATAATGCGCGTATGTGATACCGCATTTCATTCTCGCGATAAATGTTTCGATTGGTTATATTCGATATGACCTAGTTATCGAATCATTGATTCGATAAATCGATACATTGAATACTAGTCGGTTATGTGCGACATGACCGGATCATTGAATCAAATGTTGATTTAATGATTTAATGTATAATTATATATTTGATATATTACTTTGCATTAACTAGTATTGGTTCACTTTATATGGATTTTCTCACTTGATGTGCAAGTTGTATATATGATATACTTTTGTGCACATATTAGTATCATGTTTGATGATGCTTGATTATTTAGTTAAGTATATAGAATTAAACCGTAGTTAATTTGATAATTAGGGTTTTGCATATTCATTTATTTATTTATTTGTTCATTTATTTATTTGGAAAAGATTGAGATAAGAATGGTGGAGAAGTTTGTCTTTAGTTGAAGCTTCATGAAGCTTTGACTTCTTAACCATTCTTGTCTTCATGCTTAACCCTAACCTATCCAACTAACCATGGTCTATTCTCTACACTCAACTATGGTTTGCTTATGATAAGTATTGAATTATTTTCGTTTTAACTCCACACTTATCATATTCTTTCTTCTTCTTGACCTTCTTCTTCAAGAAAGAAACCTTGATGCCATCAATGGCAACTTGAGATCCAAAGTGAGAAATCCAATTCTATAGTGAACCCACCTCCTATTTCTTCACCCTCTACCGCTTGCCAAGTTGTTTTGGGTATTTTCTTCACAAGTCTCACCACTTGGTGAAGTTGGAGCTTGAACTTGTGCAACCTCGACGTAGATCATCTTCGTCACGAAGCCGACGACCTATTCCGTTCACTTCTCCGATGAAGCCGTCGCGAGAGTCCGAGATTTGAGATGGACAGCGAGAGGACGACCACGTGGAGCTAAGGAAGTGGATATCCGGATCTACAAAGGTTGTAACTTCCGATCTTTAGTTAAAGTGTTAACTAGATTTGATTTTCGTCTAGAATTCTAGCCAACGATCCGCGTTAGGGTTTCGCGGCACCCATAATTTTTGAAATTGGCATGGTTGATGCCTTGTGAGACCTCTATAGGGTTCCTAGGAACCTTTCACTGGTATCAGAGCCTAGCTAGAGCCTTAGGCGAAGTCTAGACGGAGTTTGAAGTCCGAACGAACCGAAACCCTAACTCACAAAATGCTCTCTGTACATTTTCTAAAATCTGGGATTTTTCCAAATTAAAAATATGTAGAAAAATCAGCAGGTGATTATAAGAATTACTGTAAATTCGACAGCCCAAATCCACCAAGTCGCCGCGGCATGAGCATGGCTCATGCGGCGGTTCCGCGGACGTACGGACTCATTAAACAAAGAATTCTGCACAGTAATTCTTAGCTTCCAGTGCTGGTTTTCCTGGGAATTTTTAATATTTATTCAAGAGTTGAATTTTCTGGGGTTGTTTTGGGGATTCGGTATTTCGATCGGATTATCAAATTTCGTCTTATGTGTATTTCCGGATAATTTTTAGAATATGTTAAAAAGTTCGACCAGATATAAATACCCAATTTTTCCCCTGTCGGGAGATTTCCAAGTGTTGAATTTTTCCGTAGTTTAACGACGTTCTAAGTAGTGCAAGTAACGCGATGGACCCTCTAGAAGACAACAAACCTTAACTCGATTATGTGACCGTCTTGAACTGCCCTTTGAACCTTCGGGTTTGGGGCAGTACGGCGTGCCACATGTGAGGCGTTGGCTTGACCCTTCTACGGCTGGACCGTTGGTACTGAGGCACGAACTGAATGTTGTAGGCTTATTTCATGTGTTGAGCTGTATCGGAAAACTTGGGTATTCGACTGTTCGATCGGAAAGTTTAACATTTTCTGTTTATCTGGAATGTGATACAATAATTGGAATTCACAAACAGTTATGAGATAACTGAATGAATGTTATAAATCTAGCGGTTTGTTTCACTTTATATTGAAAAGTGTTTTTGATAATGAGAATAAAATGCGGGGTTTATAACTGTTAGGCATGAGATGTCTAAGTATTTCATTTGATTAGGCATGTGATGTCTAAAGAGGTTGCGGATTCCAACTGTTGTAGTTTTACACTTTCTTTTCTGTGACCGTAAGTGTAGTATGTTCATATTGCCGGTTTCGTTGCTATACGTCAACGACAATTGGGGTATGCATACTTACTTACGTTGATGACATGTGATGTTATGTGTTGCTGGATATGTTATATTGGATCGTCGTGTTCGAATAGCCGGGGTTTTTTGTGTGAGATGAGTGTTTTTCAATTTCATTCATGTAAAAACTTGTATGTAATATTCTTTTATTTGGGGCACTTCCAGGTAGCGGAAGTTGTCACCATTTGTATATTATTTACTTTTCCGCATTAGGATAGACCCAAGGAGGGGAGCACAAGTAACCGGGTTCTGGGGTCTAGTAGGAGACCAACTCGAGGAGTCGAGTCCGGGTCTCCTAACCCTAGAATTGGCAGGGTTGCTTGCCGCTCTCGTAGGGGTCTAGGGGTGTGGGATTGGCTATTCATCGCGACCGTGGAATCCGTGTTTTATACTGGCTCGTATTGAAAACACGGACGTCCTAGTATATCCAATATTTCATATGTTTCTTCTGCTGCGATATATGTGATGTTCTGTGATGGATATAGTATATAGTATATATGATATATTATATAAACATTACTTATGTTTTACACCCGCGCTAGCCCTGCCCTGCTCTGTCGTTAGTTACCTAACCTAACGGTGCACGAGGGGACATCGAGGCGAATGCGGATGGCATAAGTGTACGTCATATCTATCTGTGATGTTTAGGTATTTAAATGATGGGACTTCATTAATGTGATTAATTAAAGATAAGAAACCTAAGATGTTGTGGAATCGAATTTTAAAATAAAACAGGTAGCTACAGTTCTTGCTTTGCACAGCGGTATATATGATATACCCTGAACCTTATTCGATGAGGAAAGGACCGAGATCCCCTCACCGGGAGTGACTCCTTTAGCAATAACTGGCAGATGCTACACACTCGGTTTGCTTTTGACTGCTTTTGGGTTTTTGCTTTGCACAGCGATATATATGATATATCCCGCACCTCATTCGACGAGGAAAGGACCGAGATCCCTTCGCCGCGAGTGACTCCTTTAGCAAAACTAGAAAAGCCTCAAAATCACTCCATTTCAAAACTTCATTTGATTCTACAACGATATCAAGTTCATTACGCTCATGGTTTTCAGAAAAACCTGGCGTAGCTCTCCGTCATTTCAGATGAGTAGTAGTTAGTATTCATGCTACGTTTGTTGGCCTGCGTCAAGGCGTAGTGTGCGGTAGCTAACTAGTATTTATCTGCTTATGCATATGATGCAGATTGGATTAGGGTAGTCGTGCGACTTTCTTGGCCTGCGTCAAGGGTCGTACGGGTGGGTTTAATTCGATCAGGAAATGACAGGTTGAACTTGACTAGCGCACTATGGTTTGTTGGCCTGCGTCAAGGTCATAGGACGCTAGGGGCAAAAATATTATCGGGAATTTCAAGTGTTGAAATTTGCAATGAGATTGCATACCTTCTATGAGATAGTTGGATCCCGATACCCACTGCGAGTAAGAGTTACTCCTAGGAGAGTTTTACACATTGCAATCAGCCGATCAAGTAGGTGTCTAGAAAGGTGTTAACGAGGTTACGCCTCTGGGAAAACGAGGTTTACATTAATTAGGTTCGTGCGAAAGCACGGGGGACCTCCCTCAAAGTACCGACACTGGCCTGGCTGAAAGATTGGCGAACTTGTAGTGTGTAATTAATCCCGGCTAGTCTTTCCTTTTAGGGTTTGAAGGAAGATTTGATAAAAAGCAGTGGGAGCCATCCTGATTAGATAAGATAATAACCAATCTGATCTTGCACGAGCATACGCTAAAGTGTTTTCTTCTCTCTCTCTCCAGGTAGCGACCATTTCATGCCCTAATGAAGATAATAATATGGATGTATTGACCGAACCCGCATGTTATACTGTGCTGGGGAACGTTGGTTCCGTTCTTTCTTATAAGAGTTATAGGAATGAACAGGATAGAGGGGAATACCAGGATTCCCATGCCACCCGAATGAAGAAAGTACATGTTGATGCATTTTCTTCGGGTGTGTTCGTTACAGAGAACTGTTTCTCCATTTGCTCTACGTCCTGGGTATTGGATACCGGGTCAGGATCCCATATATGTAATCAGTTACATGGGCTTAGGAAAGGTAGAGAACTTGGAGAAGGTGATAAAGACATAAGAGTTGGAAATGGTGCAATTGTTGCAGCTAAGACTGTCGGGGAATATCACCTTGTATTACCAACTGGTAATACATTGGTTCTGAACGAATGCTATTACATGCCGAACCTGATATGCAATATTATATCAGTTTCTTTATTGAGTAAAGAGGGATATAATTTTGTATTACAGGACAATGTTATGAACATTTTCCGTAACCAAAAGTTGGTTGGATCAGGCATGTTATCCAATGGCATTTATGTTCTAAATCAATCAACAGTTCTGAGCATAACAAACACACACAAGAGGAAGAGTTCTGAACTCAACGAATCCTTCTTGTGGCATTGTAGACTGGGTCACATCAATGCGACACGACTAGCTAAGTTGCATAAAGATGGATATTTAAATCCGTTTGAATTTTCATCTTATGACACTTGCCAGTCATGTCTCAAAGGCAAGATGACCAAAACTCCGTTTACGGGACACGGAGAAAGAGTTACCGAACTCTTGGGACTGATACATAGTGATGTATGCGGTCCCATGTCTACACATGCCAGGGATGGTTCTTCGTACTTGATTACATTCACTGACGACCTCTCTAGATTCGGATATGTGTTCCTGATGAAACACAAATCAGAAGCTTTAGAGAAATTTAGAGAATGTAAACAAGAAGTCGAGAACCAAACCGGAAAAAGTATTAAAATCCTTCGATCTGATCGAGGAGGTGAATACTTGAGCAATGAATTCCTGGACTTCCTAAAAGAGAATGGGATTCTATCTCAGCTGACTCCTCCTTATACACCACAGCACAACGGTGTATCAGAACGGAGGACCGCACCCTATTAGATATGGTGCGCTCTATGATGAGCACAGCTGAGTTACCTATTTCCTTCTGGGGATATGCACTGGAAACAGCTGCAGACCTATTGAATATGGTTCCCACCAAAACCGTGCCAACCACTCCATATGAGATATGGAAAGGAAAGAGACCATGTCTTAATTATGTTAAGATATGGGGTTGTCCGGCCTATGTAAAAACGCAAAATCCGGACAAACTCGCGGCAAGGTCCATTCTGTGTAGGTTTATTGGATTTCCCAAACATTCGCGCGGGTATATCTTCTACCACACAGAGGAACAAAAAGTGTTTGTTTCTCGACATGCCACCTTTTTAGAAAAGGAATTTCTTGAAAAGGAGATTAGTGGCAAGGAGGTAGAACTGGAAGAGGTTCCAGCAATACAGACTACAACAGAAGATTTGGTTGAACCAGAGGATTCAGTAGCTCCCGATGAACCTCAGCCTCTCCGCCGATCTAGTAGGGTTCCTCGCCCACCTGAGAGATACTACGGTTTTCTCATGGATGGTGGGAGCGAGGATTGCATCATGGAGGATGATGACCCAACTAGCTTCGAGCAGGCCATCACGAGTGGGGACTCAGTGAAATGGCTGGATGCTATGCGGACCGAGATGGAATCCATGTACACCAACAAAGTATGGACTTTGGACGTTGCTCCTGAAGAGGTAAAACCCATTGGGAGCAAGTGGATCTTCAAGAAGAAACTTGGTGTAGATGGGAAAGTGGAGACTTTCAAAGCTAGACTTGTAGCAAAGGGTTTTCGTCAAAGACCAGGTGTGGACTATGACGAGAACTTTTCTCCAGTGGCTATGCTTAAATCCATCCGGATCATGCTTGCCATCGCTGCTTATCATGATTACGAGATCTGGCAAATGGATGTTAAGACCGCCTTTCTAAATGGTGATTTAGAAGAGTGCGTGTACATGACTCAGCCAGAAGGCTTCGTAGACAGTGGGAGCAGCGGGAAGGTATGCAAGCTGCTTAAATCCATTTATGGATTAAAGTAAGCATCGCGGAGTTGGAACATCTTCTTTGACGTCGTTATCAAAGAGTTTGATTTCGTCAAAAACCCAGATGAACCCTGTATCTTCAAGAAGGTGGCAGAGAGTAAGGTTGTCTTCCTCGTATTGTACGTAGACGACATACTCTTGATAGGAAATGATATTCCTATGCTGCAATCGGTCAAGCTCTTCTTATCACAAAGATTCTCAATGAAAGATCTTGGTGATGCCTCCTGCATATTGGGAATTAGGATCTATAGAGATACTAAAGAGGTTTAGTATGGAAGAGTCCAAGCGTAGGAACTTGCCCACGATCTCTGGAGTCGCTCTCTCCAAAGAGATGTCTCCCAAGACTGATTTGGAGAGAGCTCACATGCAAGGGATACCCTATGCTTCGGCAGTAGGCTCTATCATGTATGCGATGCTATGTACCAGACCCGATGTAGCATACTCACTAAGTATAGTGAGCAGGTATCAAGCTGATCCTGGAGAGAATCACTGGACAGCTGTGAAGAGCATTCTCAAGTACTTACGAAGGACTAGGGATATGTTCTTGGTGTATGGTAACGGAGAGCTCAAAGTGGAGTCCTTTACCGATTCGAGCTTCCAGAGTGATAAGGACGACTCTAAGTCGCAGTCGGGTTTTGTCTTTACCCTTTACGGAGGGGCGGTTAGCTGGAAGAGTTCCAAGCAGGAAACCGTAGCAAACTCGACGATGGAGGCTGAATACATCGCTACCAACGATGCTGCCAAAGAGGCTGTCTGGATCAAGAAGTTCATTACTGAACTTGGAGTGGTTCCATCCATTGAGCATCCAATAACTTTGTATTGCGATAACAATGGAGCGGTGGCCTTGGCCAAGGAACCTAGGTCCTATCAGCGATCCAGGCATATTCTGAGGCGGTATCACCTGATCCGGGAGATAGTTGATCGCCGGGAGATCGAGGTCAGGAGGGTTGACACTAAGAACAACACGGCGGATCCACTCACGAAAGCCATTCCCCAGATACAGTTTGAGAGACTCTTCGGAATGCTCGGTATGCGATACTACAGCAGCTGGCCCTAGTGCAAGTGGGAGATTGTTAGTTGTATGTATGCCCTAGAGGCCAGTATTGTACAGATGATGTATATTATATTGGATGCTTGGACATATATAGAGATGGCTTTCTTGCTCGATATGATAGTATGCTATCTGGTTACTCTTTATCTTAACATGTACACTAGTCTCTTTAAACTGTCTTATGGTTACATGTTGGTAAAGCCCTTAGGATGTGTACTTGACTACCTAGACTATGATGCAGATCATACTAGTGGGGACTTGGTAGTCCATAAGTACATCTTTCAAGGTCCCTAGTCGTGGGTGTATCGAGACGGGGCATCGATATACCAGAGTAGACTAGCGTATACGCTTCTCGACCCATGAGATGGGCGATGGATGATCCCATATCCATTGGTGTTTGACATCAGAGATGGTATACGGGTGCTCAGTGGAGACTGGGTACACTGGACGGACTCGCCGAGAACTCCCAGATGGTATTATAACTCACGTCAGATGGCAGTTCTCAGGTGACACTTGTGCAGGTTAGTCTGTAGACCCGAGATCGTCATAGAGTCTTGTGTGATTCCCACTGTGCTTTGATCTCCACCTTACCACGTCCATGAGGGCGTGCAAAACGGTGGTCTTTGGGTACAGTCCCGAGTCACATGGAGGCAATGAGCAATAGGAGGGGTTTCGTCTCTCCCGGTATTGGGGGTTGATGTTGCGCTGTTCTCGATTGGCCATAACAGGGAAGTCCCTGGCCAGGGCTGATCAGAGATTTGCTGGTAAGTGTTACCAGTAGTTTCTCGACCCGTTATGAGCCTCACATCGGTACGACTTATCGGTTATTGGGGTCTGACGTTTACCACCCCTAGACTTGATATGCGACGTATCAGACGAACAGACCGGACTGTACGGTAAGTGTTACTGGTTGGATTCACAGGAGTGTGAGCGGGCTAGCTCATCGATCTTCTGATCGCTCAATACCCGGATGGCCGTTACGTTTAGTAGACCGCTTGCGGCTTGTGGGTGCTTGATATGATCATCATTTGCTACCGGCGTATTGACGAGTCTTTAGAGTCCTACACAGAGGTTTCCTGGCTCCAGCGAAACGAAATAGTGGCGCATATGAGATATGTGCGGGACCGAGAATAATGCGCGTATGTGATACCGCATTTCATTCTCACGATAAATGTTTCGATTGGTTATATTCGATAAGACCTAGTAATCGAATCATTGATTCGATAAATCGATACATTGAATACTAGTCGGTTATGTGCGACATGACCGGATCATTGAATCAAATTTTGATTTAATGATTTAATGTTTAATTATATATTTGATATATTACTTTGCATTAACTAGTATTAGTTCACTTTATATGGATTTTCTCACTTGATGTGCAAGTTGTATATGTGATATACTTTTGTGCACATATTAGTATCATGTTTGATGATGCTTGATTATTTAGTTAAGTATATAGAATTAAACCGTGGTTAATTTGATAATTAGGGTTTTGCTTATTCATTTATTTATTTATTTGTTCATTTATTTATTTGGAAAAGATTGAGATAAGAATGGTGGAGAAGTTTGTCTTTAGTTGAAACTTCATGAAGCTTTGACTTCTTAACCATTCTTGTCTTCATACTTAACCCTAACCTATCCAACTAACCATGGTATATTCTCTACACTCAACTATGGTTTGCTTATGATATGTATTGAATTATTTTCGTTTTAATTCAACACTTATCATATTCTTTCTTCTTCTTGACCTTCTTCTTCAAGAAAGAAACCTTGATGCCATCAATGGCAACTTGAGATCCAAAGTGAGAAATCCAATTCTAAAGTGAACCCACCTCCTATTTCTTCACCCTCTACCTCTTGCCAAGTTGTTTTGGGTGTTTTCTTCACAAGTCTCACCAGTTGGTGAAGTTGGAGCTTGAACTTGTGCAACCTCGACGTAGATCATCTTCGGCAAGAAGCCGACGACCTATTCCGTTCACTTCTTCGATGAAGCCGTCGCGAGAGTCCGAGATTCGAGATGGAAAGCGAGAGGACGACCACGTGGAGCTAGGGAAGTGGATATCCGGATCTACAAAGGTTGTAACTTCCGATATTTAGTTAAAGTGTTAACTAGATTTGATTTTCGTCTAGAATTCTAGCCAACGATCCGCGTTAGGGTTTCGCGGCACCCATAATTTTTGAAATTAGCATGGTTGATGCCTTGTGAGACCTCTATTGGGTGCCTTGGAACCTTTCAATACCATATTCCATTCTCGCGATGAATGTATCGATTGGTTGTATGCGATATAACCTAGTTATCGAATCAAGGATTGATTCGATAAGCCGATACATTGGATATTAGTCGGTTATATGTGATATGACCGGATCGTTAAATCAAGTATTGATTTAATGATTTAATGCATAATTATATATTTGATATATTACTTTGCATTAACTAGTATTGGTTCACTTTAAATGGATTTTCTCACTTGAAATACACAAGTTGTATATGTGATATACTTTTGTGCACAAGATTGTATCATGTTTGATGATACATGTAAACTTGGGTTAGTGTTTGATTTAAACCTTGGTTAAGTAAATGGTTAGGGTTTTATTTATTTATTCATTTATTTATTTATTTATTTTTGGCAAAAGAAAAGAAAATGGTGGCTTATTTTGTTTTATAGTTGAAGCTTCATGAAGCTTTGAAAAATTCTACCATTTTTGTTTCATGCCTAACCTAACCATTCACCTAACCTTAGTTTACTCTCTACACATCACCATGGTTGCAAGATGATAGATATCACTTCATTTTCTTTTTCTAAAATAATGATATCATATTCTTTTTCTTCTTCTTCTTCTTCTTCAAGATGAAGAAGCTTGCAACCATCAATGGTGACTTAAGAAAAAGAGTGAGAAATCCAATTCTAAAGTGAACCCACTTCATATTTCTTCATCCTCTACCTCTTGCCAAGTAGTATAGGGTGTTTTCTTCACAAGTTTCATGACTTGGTGAAGTGGGAGCTTGATCTTGTGTTGCCTCGACGTAGATCATCTTCAGCATCGAAGTCGACGACCTAGCCCGATCATTCTTTCGATGAAGCCGATGTTAGAGCCCGGGATCCGATGATCGCAACGAGGAGACTTCATCGCGGAGGTGGAGGACCGGATCTACAAAGGTTGTATTTCCGTTCACTCATAGTTAAGATGTTAACTAGTTGCTTGTTTCGCTTAAACTCTAGTCAACGATCCGTATTAGGCTTTCTCGGCACTTGAAATTTTTGAAATTGGCATGGTTGATGCCTTGTAAGACCTCATTAGTATGCCTAGGAACCCTACAGTGGTATCAGAGCCTAGCTAGAGCCTTAGGCGATGCGTAGACGGAGTTAGAAGTCCGATCGAACCGAAACCCTAACTCCAAAATGCTCTCTGGACTTTTTTCAAAAACTGGGTTTTATCCAGATTAAAAATGCTTAGAAAATTCAGCAGGAAATTCTAAGAATTACGGTGCAAAAACGAGCAAACGATACGCCTAAAGCGCGGCGGAACCGCGGCACGAGCATGCCTCGTGCGGCGGTTCCGCGGCCAAGTTGTCACATCACCTCTTGAAAATTGCACAGTAATTCCTATATTTTGGTGCTGAGTTTTCTGGGAATTTTTTAATATTTACTCAAGAGTTGAGTTTTCTGGGTTATATTGGGAGTTCGTAGATTCGATCGGATTATCAAACTTTGTCTGTGTGTTTTCCGGATAATTTGTTGAATATGTTAAAAAGTTCGACCGGATATAAATACCCATTTTTTCCCCTGCCGGGAAATTTCCAATTGTTGGACTTTTCCGTAGTTTAATGACGTTCTAAGTAGTGCAAGTAATGCGATGGTCCCTCTAGAAGACAACAAACCTTAACTCGATTATGTGACCGTCTTGAACTGCCCTTTGAACCTTCGGGTTTGAGGCAGTACGGCGTGCCATATGTGAGGTGTTGGCTTGACCCTTCTACGGCTGGACCGTTGGTACTGAGGCACGAAGTGAATGTTTTTAAACTTATTTCATGTGTTGAGTCGTTTCGGGAAAACTTGGGTGTTCGAATGTTCGATCGAAAAGTTTAACATTTTCTATTTATCTGGAATGGGATACAATACTTGGAATCCACAAGCAGTTATGCGATAACTGATTTGAATGTTATAAACATAGCACTTTAGTCTCATTTGATCGGTTGCCACGGAATTTTGATGTGATCAAAAGTCCGTCGCAATCACGTTGCGTACGCGGATACTCGCCGGGTAAACTTAATAGACAGCAACACCCCATAGCCCCGACCAAGTGACTGCAGGAGAACCCCGTCGCCGAAAGCATCCGTTCGGGTGCTCGCGGCAGCGGTGTTCCGCCTTGGTGCAATTCGTCGACGGTATCGGGGGTGCGACTGTCTACTGAAGTTTGCGACGAGCATTCGATCAGGATATCGGGAATCTTGTTGAATTGGCCGATTATGTATTGAAAAGTGTTTTCGATTTTGAGACTAAAATGCGGGGTTTATAATTGTTAGGCATGCGATGTCTAAGGAATTCATTTGATTAGGCATGCGATGTCTATGGAGGTTGCGGATTCCAACTGTTGTAGTTTTACACTTTCTTTTCTGTGACCGTAAGTGTAATATGTGATATCGCCGGTTTCGTTGCTATATGTCAACGACAATTGGGATGCGCATATTTTCTTACGTTGATGACATGTGATATTATGTGTTGCTGGATATGTTATATTGGATCGTCGCGTTTGAATAGCCGGGGCTTTTTATGTGAGATGAGTGTTTTTCACTTTCATTCATGTAAAAACTTGTATGTAATATTCTTTTATTGGGGAACTTCCAGGTTGTGGAAGATGTCACCCTTTGTATATTATTTACTTTTCCGCACTAGGATAGACCCAAGGAGGAGGGCACAAGTAACCGGGTTCTGGAGTCCAGTGGGAGACCAACTCGAGGTGTCGAGTCCGGGTCTCCTAACTCTAGAATTGGTAGGGTTGCTTGCCGCTCTCGTAGGGGGCTAGGGGTGTGGGTTTGGCTGTTCATCGCGACCGTGGAATCCGTGTTTTATACTGGCTCGTATTGAAAACACGGACGTCCTAGTATATCCAATATTTCATATGATTCTTCTGCTGCGATATCTGTGATGTGATCAAGTGATATGTTTTGTGATAAATACTGTATATAGTATATATGATATATTATATAGACGTTACTTATGTTTTACACCCGCGCTAGCCCTGCCCTGCTCTGCCGTTAGTTACCTCACCTAACGGTGCACGAGGGGACATCGAGGCGAACACGGATGGCATAAGTGTACGTCATATTTATCTGTGATGTTTAGGTACTTAAATGATGGGACCTCATTAATGTGATTAATGAAATAAAAGAAACCTAAGATGTTGTGGAATCGAATTTCAAAATTAAAACAGGTAGCTACAGTTCTTGCTTTGTATCGCGGTGTTCCTTGTAGAACATCCTGCACCTTATTCGATAAGGAAAGGACTGAGATCCCTTCACCGGGAGTGACTCCTTTAGCAATAACTGGCAGATGCTACAACTCTCGGTTTTTCTTTTGATTGCTTCTATAGTTTCTGCTTTGCACAGTGATATATATGATATATCCCGCACCTCATTCGACGAGGAAAGGACCGACGATCCCTTCACCGGGAGTGACTCCTTTAGCAAAACTAGAAAAGCCTAAAAAACACTCCATTTCAAAAATCATTCGATTCTACAACGATATCAAGTTCATTGCGCAATAGGTTTTCAGAAAAACCTGTCGTAGCCCTCCGTCATTTCAGATAAGTTGTATATAGTATTCGTGCTGCATTTTTTGGCTTTCGTCAAGGTACAGTGTGCGGTAGCTATATGCTGCTTAGCTGCAGCATACGATGCGATTGGATTAGGGTAGTCGTGCGGCTTTGTTGGCTTTCGTCAAGGGTCGTGCGGGTGGGTTTAATTCAATCAGGAAATGACGGGTTGAACTTGACTAGCGGGCTATGGTTTGTTGGCTTTCGTCAAGGTCATAGCACGTTAGGGGCAAAATATTATCGGGAATTTCAAGTGTTGAAATTTGCAATGAGATTGCATACCTTCTATGTGATAGTTGGATCCCGATACCCAATGCGAGTAATTGTTACTCCTGGGAGAGTTTTACACATTACAATTAGCCGATCAAGTAGGTGTCTAGAAAGGTGTCAACGGGGTTACGCCTCTGGGAAAACGAGGTTTACATTAATTAGGTTCGTGCGAAAGCACGGGGGACCTCCCTCAAAGTACCGACACTGGCCTGGCTGAAAGATTGGCGAAATTGTAGCGTGTAATTGATCCCGGCTAGTCTTTCCTTTTAGGGTTTGAAGGAAGGTTTGATAGAAACAGTGGAAACCATCCTGATTAGATAAAATAATAACCAATCCGATCTTGCAAGAGCGCACGCAGAGTGTCTTCTTCTCTCTCTCTCTAGGTAGCGACCATGTCACGCCTTAATCAAGATAATAAAACGGATATATTGACCGAACCCGCTTGTTATACTGAGCTGGGGAACATTGGTCCCGCTCCAACTTATAATTGTTATAAGACAGAGCAGGAAATAAGGGAATACCAAGATTCCCATACCGCACAAACGAAGGAAGTGCATATGATGCATCTTCTTCGGGTGTGTTCGTTACAAAGAACTGTTTCTCTGTATCCTCTACGTCCTGGGTATTTGATACCGGATCAGGATCCCAGATATATAATCTGTTACATAGGGCTACAGATAGGTAGAGAATTGAGAACGGGTGATAAGTTTCATGAGGCAGAAAACGGTGCAAGTGTTGCAGCCAGGTCTGTTGGTCACTGTCACCCTGTATTACCTGTATACATTGATTCTGAACGAATGTTATTAGATACCGAACCTGATATACAAAATCATATCAGTCTCTTTATAAGTAAAGAAATGATAAAATTTTGTATTGTTGGATAATGTTTTGAACATTTCCTATATCAAAAGTTGATCGGTTCAGGCACGTTATCTAAAAGCATTGATGTTCTAAATCAAACTACGGTTCTTAGTATATAGAACACACACAAGAGGAAGAGTTCAGAAATGAACGAATCCTTCTTGAGGTATTGTAGACTAGGTCATATCAATGCGACCCGACCAGCTGGAGTTACATAAAGATGCATGTTTAAATTAGTTTGAATTTACATCTTGTGAAACTCGCCAGTCATATCATAAAGATAAGATGACCATAGCTCTGTTTATTGGAAACAGAGAAAGAGTTAGTAAACTTTTAGGATCGATACATGTTGATGTATGTAGGTCCCCTGTCTACACATGCCAAGACCGGTTCTTTGTACTTCATTAAATTCTCTGATGATCTTTCGAGATTCAGACCTATGTTCCTGTTGAAACACAAGTCCGAACCTTTTGAGATATTCATAGAATATAATTTAGAAGTAGAGAACCAAAATACGGGTATAAGTATTATGTCCTACGATGAGATCAAGGAGAAGAATACTTGTGCATGGAATTCATGGACTATTCTAAAGGAGAGTAAGATTCTCTCTCAACATTACTCCTCCGGATATACCACAGCACGTCGGTGTATCGGGGTGGAGCAATCACACCCTATATGATAAGGTGTGCTCTATGATGAGTACTACTGAGTTACCTGTTTCCTTTTAGGAGTTATGCACTTATGAAGTTGCATACCTATTGAATAGGGTTCCAATCAAATCGGTTGCCTACCACTTCATATGTGATATGGAAAGGGAAGAGCCCATATCTTAAGTTAGTTAAGATTTGGGGTTGTCCAGCCTATGTCTAAAAAGCAAAATCTGGACAAGCTCGAGGCAAGGTCAGTGATGTAGAACTGGAAAGGTTCCAGCTATACAATCTAAAGCTAACGATTTGGTAGAACCAAAGGATTCAATAGAATCCAATGAACCTCAGCCTCTCTGCCGATCTAGTAGGGTTCCTCACCCACCTGAGAGTTGCTTCCGTTTCTCGATGACAGTGGGAGTGAGGATTGCATCATGAGATGATGACCTAACTAGTTTCGAGCTGGCCATCAAGAGTGGGACTCTGTAAGAATGGCTGGATGCTTAACGATCTGAGATGGAATCCTTATACACCAACAAAGTATGGACTTTGGTTGCTATATCTGAAGGGTTAAATCCCCATCAGGAGCAAGTATATCTTGAGAAGATTACTTGGTGTAGATGGAAAAGTTGAGACTTTCGAAGCTAGACTTGTTAAAGGTTTTCGTCATCGACCAGGCGTGGATAATGATGAAACCTTTTTCCAGTGGTTATGCTTAAGTCCATCCAGATCCTACTTGCCACGGCTACGTACCATGACTACGATATCTGGCGGTTGGGTGCCATGACTGCTTTTCTAAATGATGTTTTAGAAGAAAGCGTCTATAAGTACACAGCCAGAGGGCTTCGTAGACAGTGGAAGCAGCGGAAACGTGTGCAAGATGTTTTATATGATAAAGAAGGCATCGCGGAGTTGGAACGTCTGTTTTGATGTAGTAGTCAAAGAGTTTGACTTCATCAAAATGGTAGATGAACCTTGTATATACAAAAGGGTAGTAGGGAGTATGGTGGTGATCCTCGTAGAGTACGTGGATGACATACTTTTGATAGGGAAAAAGTTTCCTATGCTACGCTCGGTCAATCTCCGCTTATCACAATGATTCTCCATATAGGATCAAAGTGATACCTCTTAAATCCTGAGTTTTCATCTATGAGATAGATGTTATTTGGGTGTTAGAATACTCACTAGCTGTAGTGAGATGGTATCAATTGATCCTGGGGAGAATCACTGGAAGGGTTCCAAGGTGATAAAGACGACTGAATGTCAGTCACATGCATTGTCTTTACCCAAAGTAAAGGGACGGTATGTTGGAAGAGTTCCAAGCTAGATATCGAGGCATACTAGACGATAAAGGCTGGATACATCTCTACTCAAGATGCTACCAAAGAGGAAGTCTGGGTGTATATTAGTTCATAAGATGAACTTAGTTCCTCCCATTGTGTGATAATGGAGTTGTGGCTTTTGCCAAGGAACGTCCGTCCCATCAGTGATCCAGACATATTCTGAGGCAGCATCATGGAGATAGTTGATCTCCAGGATGATCGAGGTTAGGAGAGCAGACTTAGAGGATAACACGGCGGATCCACTCACGAAGGCCTATTCCCAGAGAGAGACTTTTATGGGATGGTTGAGTATGAGATACTACAACCACTGCTACAGATGGCCCTAGTGCAAGTGGGAGATTGTTAGTTATATGTATGCCTTAGAGGCCATTACTGTACATAAGATGTATATTGTAGTGGATGCTGGGACATATATAGAGAGGACTTTCTTGCTCGACATGATAGTATGCTATCTGGTTACTCTTTACCTTAACGTGTATACTAGTTGTCTCTCTGTTACACGTTGGTAAAGCCCTTAGGATGTGTACTTGACTACCTGGACTATGATGCGGATCATACTAGTAGGGACATGGTAGTCTATAAGTACATCCTTCAAGGTCCCTAGTCGTGGGTGTATCGAGACGGGGCATCGATATACCAGAGTAGATTAGCGTATACCTTCTCGACCCATACAGATGGGCGATGGAGGATCCCATATCCATTGGTGTTTGACATCAGAGATGATATACGGGTGCTCAGTGGAGACTGGGTACACTGGACGGACTCGCCGAGAACTCCCAGACGGTATTATACCTTACGTCAGATGGCAGTTCTCTGGTGATACTGGTACAGAGTAGTCTGTTGACCCGAGATCGTCATAGAGTCTTGTGTGATTCCCACTGTGCTTTGATTTCCACCTTACCACGTCCAAGAGGGCGTGCAAAACGGTGGTTGTTGGGTACAATTCCGAATCACATGGAGGCAATGAGCGATAGGAGGGGATTCGTCTCTCCCGGTATAGGGAGTTGATGTTGCGTTGTGTTCGATTGGCTATAACAGGAAATCCCTGACCAGGGTTGCTGAGATTTACTGGTAAGTGTTACCAGTAGTTTCTCAAACTGTTATAGACCTCATATCGACACGACTTATCAAGCTACTGGGTCCGACGTTAACCACCCCTAGGCGAGATATGCGACATATCAGACGAACAGACCGGACTGTACGGTAAGTGTTACTGGTTGGATTAGGAGTGTGAGCGGGCTTGCTTGTCGATCTTCTGATTACTCAATACCCGGGTGGCCGTTACGTTTAGCAGACCGCTTATGGCTTGTGGGAGTTTGATATGATCATCACCTGCTGCCGGCATATTGACGAGTCTTTAGAGTCCTACACAGAGGTTTCCTGGCTCAAGCGAAACGAAATAGGAGCGCATATGAGATATGTGCGGGACCGAGAATAATGCGTGTATGTGATACCGTATTCCATTCTCGTGATGAATGTATCGATTGGTTGTATGCGATATAACCTAGTTATCGAATCAAGGATTGATTCGATAAGCCGATACACGGATATTAGTCGGTTATATGCGATATGACCGGAGCGTTAAATCAAGTATTGATTTAATGATTTAATGCATAATTATATATTTGATATATTACTTTGCATTAACTAGTATTGGTTCACTTTAAATGGATTTTCTCACTTGAAATACACAAGTTGTATATGTGATATACTTTTGTGCACAAGATTGTATCATGTTTGATGATACATGTAAACTTGGGTTAGTGTTTGATTTAAACCTTGGTTAAGTAAATGGTTAGGGTTTTTATTTATTTATTTATTCATTTATTTATTTATTTCTTTTTGGCAAAAGAAAAGAAAATGGTGGCTTATTTTGTTTTATAGTTGAAGCTTCATGTAGCTTTGAAAAAGTCTACCATTTTTGTTTCATGCCTAACCTAACCATTCACCTAACCTTAGTTTACTCTCTACACATAACCATGGTTGCAAGATGATAGATATCACTTCATTTTCTTTTTCTAAAATAATGATATCATATTCTTTTTCTTCTTCTTCAAGATGAAGAAGCTTGCAACCATCAATGGTGACTTGAGAAAAAGAGTGAGAAATCCAATTCTAAAGTGAACCCACTTCCTATTTCTTCATCCTCTACCTCTTGCCAAGTAGTATAGGGTGTTATCTTCACAAGTTTCATGACTTGGTGAAGTGGGAGCTTGATCTTGTGTTGCCTCGACGTAGATCATCTTCGGCATCGAAGTCGACGACCTAGCCCGATAATTCTTTCGATGAAGCCGATGTTAGAGCCCGGGATCCGATGATCGCACCGAGGAGACTTCATCGCGGAGGTGGAGGACCGGATCTACAAAGGTTGTATTTCCGTTCACTCATAGTTAAGATGTTAACTAGTTGCTTTTTTCGCTTAAACTCTAGTCAACGATCCGTATTAGGGTTTCTCGGCACATGAAATTTTTGAAATTGGCATGGTTGATACCTTGTGAGACCTCATTAGTGTGCCTAGGAACCCTACATACAGGTGCTCATTGGGTTATGAGTACACCGGATTGGACTCGCCGGGAACATGCTAGTTGGTATTATACATATCGTCAGATAGCAGTTCCCTGGTGACACGTGTATAGGTTAGTCTGTCGACCTGAGATCGTCATTTATCTCATGTGAGTTCCCATTGTGCTTTGATTACTACCCTACCACGGCTCAAAGGAGTCGTGCAAACAGGTTTTAGTTGTATACAGTCCCGAGCCACATGGAGGCAGTAAGCGGATCGTCAGGGATTCGTCTCTCCCGGTATTGGGGGTGAGATCGCGCTGTGTTTAGGAGAGCCATTACACGAAATCCCTGGCCAGGGTAATCGAGATTTACTGGCAGATAATTCAGTAGTATCTCAAGGTATTCTGGGCTTCTCTCCGACACGACTTATGCTGCTATTGGGGATCTGACGTTTACCAGCCCCCTAGGCCCTATATGCGATACTCAAAGACGAACGGACCGGACTGTACGTATATTGTCACTGTCAGGCTCAGTAGGGTTTCTGGATGGGTTCACTCGTCAACTTCCCTTCCGATCAATACATGGGCAACCGTTACGTACAGCTAGTACCTCTAACGTGCTAGAGGTTATACACAGTGCCAGTGTATTGATGAGTCATTAGAGTCCCCCACAGACAGTTTCCCAAGTTCGGGCGAAACGTTGTAGAGGCCATATCGTTATGGCAGGGTTCGATCATATTCGTGCACTTGTGCACGGATCAGGATCGGACGGATAATACTACCGGGCTTTGGTTTAAGCCGGATCCTACAATTATATTGTAGGAATATTTTTGTCTCATTACATTTGTATTCGGCCGGAATACAAATGCGGGTATGTATTTACAGTCGAGGTGTAATCTCGTAATTAGTTACGGGATTATTTTGGGAGTTGGCAGTCTCTTTTTCCGTCTTAAACACCTTGTTTAATTCCTGTGAGCATTGACCTCGACCACTTTTGACTTTTCTCCTTTGCACTGAAATTCCTGCCCTTGTGGAGGCCGCCCCTTTCGAGAGCATGCATGGGGCAGCATGTTCTTGATTCTTTTATTGGGTATGGTCATTTAGTATGGCTGATTTTCGGGAGAAGTGGGTTCTCTGCAATTTGTCCAGCAAGTAAAATGTGAAGTGGCTTTTTTGTGGTGTTTGGAATGAGTGAAAAATGCAATGGTTTTTCATTTGTTTTTGTAGGGAAGGGGCTATCAGCAATTTCGCTGGCCATGATTGCTGGTGGGGGTTCTTTGCAAGATGGCTAGCTTTTTGTTGGGTTTTTTTGTGGTGTCTAATTGACACCCTCACTTGAAAAAAAAAACCACTACTTCTTCTCTGAAAAGAACAGAGAATCATTCCATGATCATTTCTGGTGAAGTTGGCCGAGCACCTTTTTTTTTGGTGGAAGCTCACTTTGATTTTCTCCTTGCAATTTCTAATGCTCACAATCCCACATCTTGGCAACTTCCATTTACCTCCACCCAATCGCTTGGGTATCTTGAGATGACATATTCCACACTCTCTCTACATCACTCTTGGACATGTCGGCTAGCAAACTTCATGTTGGAGTTGCCTCAGTCTTGAGGCGGGAGCCCGTATACAGATTCATCGATGTGGTGCCACTGCGACGGGCGTGATCGGGGAGCAGACTTCGTTGGCGCAGCAGCGGGGAGCTTGGTGTAGGGTTACTAGGCATTCTCACAAGGGTCTATAAGGCATCAACCATGCCCGATTTAAAATTTAGTCGTGCCGAACAACCCTAAATCAAGACCTTAGACTAGAGATTAGGCGAAATAAAGCATGTTAAACACTTTAACACTAAGAGTTTGGGATTACAACCTTTGTAGTCCGGACCTTCACTTCTAAAGCTCCGTGTTGAGGTCTCTTCGCTGCGATCATCATGTTCCCGGACTCTAGAGAGGCTCCACGAAGAGAAAGATGCAAACTTGCTTCCGATCTTCGATAAATAAGATGATCTACCTTGAAGTTTCTTTAACACAAGCTCTCACTCACTAAATGAAGTGAACACCCTAATCTAAATGGCTAGGATAGATTAGGATGATGAAGTAGGATTTATGCTCTCATTTGTTTTCTATTTCTCACTCAAAATCATCATCTCATAAAAAGCTAGAAAGCTTTTCCATGAAAGAAGAAGAAGGAAGAAGAAGATCTATTTCTTTTTGTGATGAATAATGGAAACTCAAGTGAGGTTAGAAATGCAACCATGGGTTAAGAATGAAGTCTTAACCCATGTAGAGAGTTAACTATAGTGAAGGGTTGGGTTGAGTTAAGCAAATATCTACACAAAATATCCAAAGTCAAAGTCAAAGCATCAAGAAGCTTCTTGAAAGCTTCATGCTTGCTTAACACTAATCCAAACCCTAACCATAATTAAACTCCTCAAATCATGTTGCATTTATAACCATAACATGTTACAATATTATATATCACATATACAATATTTATTGTAACAAAATAAAATAATACAATTAACATATATCGCATATATATAATTGTATTACCCGAGTGAGAAAAATAATCATTTTGCGAGCTTATATCAGTTAATGTAATTTAATATATCAAATATATAATTATACATTAAATTATCGAATCAACACTTGATCCGATAATCCGGCCATTTCACAAATAACCGACTAATATAATCTGTATCGGTTCATCAAATCAACACTTGATCCAATGACTCGGCTATATCACATATACCCGGCCGATATCTCATATCGTGAGAATCTAATACGGTATCACATACACGTATTGTTCTCGGTCTCACACATATCATATATGTGATCCTACTCCTTTTTGCCTGAGCCAAGAAACCTCTGTGTAGGACTCTAAAGAATCATCAATATGCCGGCAGTAGGTGATGATCATATCAAACACCCACAAGCTACAAGAGGTCAGCTAAACGTAACAGCCACCCAGGTATTGAGCGATCAGAAGATTAACAAGCAAGCCTGTACATTCTTCTGCAAATCCAATCAGTAACACTCCCGTACAGTCCGGTCTCTTCGTCTGATATGTCGCATATCTCGCCTAGGGGTGGTAAACGTCAGACCTCAGTAGCTTGATAAGTCGTGTCGATATGAGGTCTATAACAGTTCGAGAAACTACTGATAACACTTACCAGTAAATCTCAGCAACCCTGGCCAGGGATTTCCAGTTATAGCCAATCGAACACAGCGCAACATCAACTCCCTATACCGGGAGAGACGAATCTCCTCCTATCGCTCATTGCCTCCATGTGATTCGGGACTGTACCCAAAAGCCACCTTTTTGCACGCCCTCTTGGACGTGGTATGATGGAAATCAAAGCACAGTGGGAATCACACAAGACTCTATGACGATCTCGGGTCTACAGACTACTCTGTACCAGTGTCACTAGAGAACTGCCATCTGATGTGAGGTATAATACCATCTGGGAGTTCTCGGCGAGTCCGTCCAGTGTACCCAGTCTCTACTGAGCACCCGTACACCATCCTTGATGTTAAACACCGATGGATATGGGATCATCCATCGCCCATCATATGGGTCAAGATGCGTATACGCTAGTCTACTCTGGTGTATCGATGCTCTGTCTCGATACACCCTCGACTAGGAACAGTTATAGGATGTACTCGTCGACTACCGTGGCCTAACTAGTATGATCTCATCATAGTCCCAGTAGTTGAGTACATATCCTAAGGGCTTTATCAACATGTAACATAGAGACAATCAGAGTACATGTTAAGATAAAGAGCAACCAGATAGCGTACTATCATGTCGAGCAAGAAAGTCCTCCCTATATATGTCCAAGCATCCACTACAATATACATCGTATGTACAGTAATGGCCTCTAGGGCATACATATAACTAACAATCTCCCACTTGCACTAGGGCCATCTGTTATGGTATCGCATACCCAACAATCTGCTGTGGTTGAAGTATCTCATACTCAACCATCCCATAAAAGTCTCTACTGGGAAATAGGCATTTGTGAGTGGATTCGCGCTGTTGTCCTCTGTGTCCACTCTCCTAACCTCGATCTCCCTGGAGATCAACCATCTCCATGATCAGGTGATATTGCCTAAGAATTATATCTGGATTTCTGATGGGACGGGGGTTCCTTGGCATAAGCCACAACTCCATTGTCACACAATGGTGGGAACAAAGTTCATCTCGTGAACTTATATATATCCAGACTGACTTCTTGGTAGCATCCTTGGTAACGATGTATCTTGCCTTTAATCGTCTAGTAAGTCATGGTATCTAGCTTGGAACTCTTCTAACATATCGTCCCTCCACTGAGGGTAAAGACAATGCCTGCGACTGATATTCAGTCGTTCTTATCACCCTGGAACCTTTCCAGTGATTCTTCCCAGGATCGTTTGATACCATCTCACCACAACTAGTGAGATTCCTAACATCCATTTAGATCTATCTCATAGATATAAAACCTAGGATTTAGGAGATATCACCTTGATCCTATATGGAGAATCATTGTGATAAGAGGAGATTGACCGAGCGTAGTTAAGGAAACTCCTTCCCTATCAAGAGTATGCCATTCACGTACTCTACGAGAATCACCACCATACTCTCTACTACCTTTTTGTATATACAAGGTTCATCTACCATTTTGATGAAGTCAAACTCTTTGACTACCACATCAAAACAGACGTTCCAACTCCGCGATGCCTGATTTATCACATAAAACATCTTGCTCACGTTTCCGCTGCTCCCACTGTCTACGAAGCCCTCTGGATGTGTACTTATAGACACTCTCTTCCAAATCATCATTTAGAAAAGCAGTCATGACACCCGACCGCCAGATATCGTAGTCATGGTATGTAGCCGTGGCAAGTAGGATCTGGATGGACTTTAAGCATAGCTATGAAAGTCTCAACTTTTTCTTGTACACCAAGTAATCTTCTCAAGATATACTTGCTCCTGATGGGGATTTAACCCTTCAGATAAAGCTACCAAAGTCCATACTTTGTTGGTGTATAAGGATTCCATCTCAGATCGATAAGCATCCAGCTATTCTTATAGAGTCCCACTCCTGATGGCCAGCTCGAAACTAGTTGGGTCATCATCTCATGATACAATCCTCGCTCCCACTGTCATAGAGAAAACCGAAGTATCTCTCAGGTGGGTGAGGAACCCTACTAGATCGGCGGAGAGGCTGAGGTTCGTTGGAAACTATTGAATCCTTTGGTTCTACCAAATCATCAGCTGCAGTTTGTATAGCTGGAACTCTTTCCAGTTCTACCTCATGACCAATAATTTCTTCATAAGAAATTCCCTTTCACAAAGGTGGTATGCTGAGAAACAAAACAACTTTTGTTCCTCGGTTAGGTAGAAGATATTCCCTTGCGAATGCTTGGGATATCCAACAAACTTCTACAGAACTGATTTTGTTTCGAGCTTGTCCGGATTATGCTTTTAGACATAGGCTGGACAACCTCAAATCTTAACTTACTTAAGATATGGTCTCTTCCCATTCCATATCACATATAAAGTGGTAGGCAACTGATTTGATTTGAACCCTATTCAATAGCTATGCAGCTTCTCAAGTTCATAACTCCCAAAAGAAAATAGGCAACTCAGTAGTACTCATCATAGAGCACACCATATCAAATAAGGTGTGATTGCTCCGCCCCGATACACCGACGTGCTGTGGTGTATACGGAGGAGTAATGCTGAGAGATAATCCCATTCTCCTTTAGAATAGTGCAGGAATCCCGTGCTCAAGTATCCTCCTCTTTGATCTCATCAAAGGACATAATACTTATACCCGTTTTTAGTTCTCTACTTCTAACTTATATTCATTGAATTTCTCAAAAGTTCCAGACTTGTGTTTCAACAGGAACATATGTCCGGATCTTAAGAGATAATCAGTGAATGTAATGAAGTACAAAGAACTGGTCCTGGCATGTGTAGACAAGGGACCTTCATACATCATCATGTATCAATCCCAAGAGTTCACTAACTCTTTCTCTGTTTCCAATAAACAGAGTTATGGTCATCTTATTTCTGTGACATGACCGGCAAGTTTCACAAGATCTAAATTCAAACTAATTTAAATATGCATCTAAATGTAACTTCAGCTAGCCGGATCGCATTGATATGACCTAGTCTACAATGCCTCAAGAAGGATTCGTTCATGTCTGAACTCTTCCTATTGTGTGTGTTCTGTATACTAAGAACTATGGTTTGATTTAGAACGCCAATGCTTTTAGATAACGTGCCTGATCCGATCAACTCTTGATATAGGAAATGTTCAAAACATTATCCAACAATACAAAATTATATCCTTCTTTACTAATAAAGAGACTGATATGATGTTGTATATCAGGTTCGGCATCTAATAACATTCGTTCAGAATCAATGTATTCTGGTTATACAGGGTGATAACTACCAACAGACTTGGCTGCAACACTTGCACCGTTTCTATCTCATGAAATTTTTCACCCGTTCTCAGTTCTTTACCTATCTGTAGCCCATGTAACAAATTACATATGTGGGATCCTGATCCGGTATCAAATACCAAGGACGTAAAGGATATTGAGAAATAGTTCTGTGTAATGAACACACCCGAAGAAGACGCATCATCATGCACTTTCTTCGTTTGGGTGGCACGAGAATTCTGGTAATCCGCTATTTCCTGCTCTGTCTTATAACAATTATAAGTTGGAGCGGGACCAACGTTCCCTAGCACAGTATAACAAGCGGGTTTGGTCAATACATCCGTATTATTATCTTGATTAAGGCGTGACATAGTCGCAACCAGGAGAGAGAGAGAGAAGAAAAGACTCAGCGTGCGCTTTTACAAGATTAGATTGGTTATCAATTTATCTAATCAGGATGTCTCCCACTGTTTTAGTCAAATCTTCCTTCAAACCCTAAAAGGAAAGACTAGCCGGGATTAATTACACTCTACAAGTTCGCCAATCTTTCAGCCAGGCCAGTGCCGGTACTTTGAGGGAGGTTCCCCGTGCTTTCGCACGGACCGAATTAAAATAAACCTTATTTTCCCAGGAGCGTAACCCCGTTAACACCTTTCTAGACGCCTACTTGATCGGCTAATTGTAATGTGTAAAACTCTCCCAGGAGTAACTCTTAATCGCAGCGGGTATCGGAATCCAACTATCTCATAGAAGGTATGCAATCTCATTGCAAATTTCAACTCTTGAAATTCCCAATAATATTTTACACCTAGCGTCCTATGACCTTGACGGAGGTCAACAAACCATAGGCTGCTAGTCAAGTTCTACCCGTCATTTCCTGATTGAATTAAACCCACCCGCACGACCCTTGACGGAGGTCAACAAGGACGCACGACTACCCTAAAACAATCTGCATCATATGCATAAGCAGATAAATACTAGTTAGCTACCGCACACTACGCCTTGACGGAGGTCAACAAACGTAGTACGAATACTAAGTAGAATTTATCTGAAATGACGGAGGGCTACGACAGGTTTTTAAGAAAACCCTTTGCATAATGAACTTGATATCGTTGTAGAATCGAGTGATTTTGAATGGAATGTTTTTTAGGCCTTTTCTAGTTTTGCTAAAGAGGTCACTCCCGGTGAAGGGATCGTCGGCTCTTTCCTCATCAAATAAGGTGCAGGATATTTCATAAATATCACTATGTAATGCAAAAACTATAGAAGCAATCAAAAGACAAACCGAGTTTGTAGCATCTGCCAGTTTCGCTAAAGAGGTCACTCCCGGTGAAGGGATCTCGGCTCTTTCCTAATCGAATAAGGTGCTGGATGTTCTACAAGGAACACCGCTATGCAAAGTAAGAACTAGAGCTACCAGTTTTTAAACAAGTTTCTACAACATCTTTAGATTTCTTTTATTTTCATTAATCTCAATAATGAAGTCCCATTTTATTATGCTTCACAAGCATCACATTTGAAATGAAATCTGCAATATAACATATATCTCATATATATAATATAAACATTCGTCCCAGGCAGTAATATGATCTCATCACAGAACATTGCAGTAGAAGAACATATATGAAATATTGGATATACTAGGATTTCCTTGTTTTATGCGAGCCTGTATAAAACACGGATTCCACGGTCGCGATGAATAGCCAAACCCACATCCCTAGACCCCTACGAGAGCGGCAAGTAACACTGCCAATTCTAGGGTTAGGAGACCCGGTCTCGACTCCTCGAGATGGTCTCCCACTGGACCCTAGAACCCGGTTACTTGTGCTCCCCGTCTTTGGTCTACCTAATGCGGAAAAGTAAATAATATACAATCGTGACATCATCCTCAGCCCGGAAGTGCCCCAATAAAAGAATATTACAAACAAATGAATTTTACATGAATGAAAAAGAAAATCTCTCATCTCACATAAAACCCCCGGCTATTCAGAACACGACGATCCAATATAACATATCACAGCAACATATAATATCTCACATCATCAACGTAAGCAAGTATGCGTATCCCGATTGTCGTTGATGTATAGCAACGAAGCCGGCGATACACCACATACTACGCTTACGGTCACAGAAAAGAAAGTGTAAAACTCCAACAGTTGGAATCCGCAACCTCCTTAGACATTGCATGCCTAACCAAATGAATTCCTTAGACATCGCATGCCTAACAATTATAAACCCCGCATTATAGTCTCATTATCGAAAACACTTTTCAATATCAAGTCGGGCAATTCAACAAGATTCCCTACATCCTGATCAAATGTTCGTCGCAAACTTTAGTAGACGGCCGCGCCCCCAGATGCTGTCAACGAAGTGCCCTAAGGCGGAACACCGCTGCCGCGAGCACCCGAATGGATGCTTTTGGCGACGGGGTTCTCCTACAGTCACTTGGTCGGGGTTATGGGGCGTGGCTATCTATTAAGTTTACCCCGCGAATATCCGCGTACGCTACGTGATTGCGACGGACTTTTGATCGCATTAAAATCCCGTGGCGACCGATCAATTGAGACTAAACTGCTAGATTTATAACATTCAAATTAGCGATCTCATAACTATCTGCTGGAGATAGTGCCCTCAGAGTCAATTATTAGATCACAGACACGTGATTGCAATGATTGAAGGAGGACCTGTCCCAATAGGACAGTCTTACTCAAGATGATAGTATGCTATATGGTTTATCTTTATCACCGTGTACTGCTTTAGGTGACCTTACGAGTCGCTATTACACTTTGATAGAGCCCCTAGGATTCTTGCTTGACTACCAGCAGTATGAGGGCGATCATATACGTGGGAGCTGGGGTCTATAAGCACATCCTTAAAAGGTCCCTAGTCGTGGGAGTTTCGAGACAGGGCATCGATACTCCAGAGTAGACTAGTGTATACAGTCGAGACCCCGACGAGGGGCGGTGGCCGGTCTCACAAGCTACTGGTGTCAGTTGGTTCACCCAAGATGTATACAGGTGCTCATTGGGTTATGAGTACACCGGACAGGACTCGCCGGGAACATGCTAGTTGGTATTATACCTGATGTCAGATAGCAGTTCCCTGGGACATGTGTACAGGTTAGTTCATCGACCTGAGATCGTCAATTGTCTCGTGTGAGTTCCCACTGTGCTTTGATTACTACCCTACTACGCTCAAAGGAGACGTGCAAACAGGTTTTAGTTAAGTACAGTCCCGAGCCACATAGAGGCAGTGAGCGGATCTGCAGGGGTTCGTCTCTCCCGGTATTGGGGGTGAGGTCGCGCTGTGTCTAGGAGAGCCATTACACAAAGCCCTCGGCCGAGGCAGGAGATTTACTGGTAGGTATTCCAGTAGTATCTCAGGGTGTTCTAGACTACACTCCGACACGACTTGTACCGCTTTTGGGGGTCTGACTTTTACCAACCCCCTAGACCCGCCATGCAATGCTCATAGACGAACGGACCGGACTGTACGGATATTGTCACTGACAGGCTCAGTAGGGTGTCAGGATGAGTTCGCTCATCGACGTCCCTTTTGGTCAATACCTGGTAGCCCGTTACGTATAGGATAATACCTCTGACATGCTAGTGGTTAAATCCACAACCAAAGTATTGACGAGTCTTTAGAGTCCCCCACAGACCATTTTCTCAAGTTTCGGGCGAAACGCTGTAGAGGCCGTATGGAGATATGGCAGGGTTCGATCATATACGTGCGGTATTGCACGGATCGTGATTGAACGGATAATACTAGCGGGCTTTGGTTTAAGCCGGATCCTAGCATTGTACAGTGTAGATTTTGTCTCTTTGCATTTGTATGCAGTGGGAATACAAATGGGGGTATGTATATACAGTCGCGGGGTTTTCCTGTAATTTATTACGGGATCAGTTTTCTGAAGTTCCATTTTGCATTCCGTTCCGGCCAGTTTTCCTTTGTTCCTTCCCGGCCGGACTTTTCCGTTGGAGGGGCTAATTTGCAAGTTCGCAAATTAGCATATTGTAGAGTGTTTATTTGTGAATTGGTGGCATCATGATGGTTCATGCATGATGAGATTCTTTTTCCATCACTTGCTTGCATTAAATGAGATGGAACTTTGATTAGATGAGATTAGAAATGGTGTGACCATTTTTCCTTTCTCATGTTGATACATATTCTTTCTTGCCTTTTCTCCTCTTAGATGAGACTTTCATCTTTTTCCCTCCTCATTGAAAATGGCCGGCCACATCATGAGAGGGTGTGGAATTTTTGTGAGGGAGGAATTTTGCTATATCTATTCTCCATTCATGCAAAAGAAAACCTCCACTTGAAAAGTTCATTTTATTCTATTCCTCCATCACCATGGAAACTACATAAACCCCAAATGAGACAATGGATTATACACTTCATCTACTTCAACCTTGGCCGCGTCGGCTAGCCAACTTCGCGCCCGAGTTACCTCGGTCCAGAGGTGGGAGCCCGTAAAAGAACCCGGCGATGTGGTGCCCGTTTCGATGAGGAGATGACGACCGGAGATTCCGCGAGGAGATCGGAGTGGAGGCGAAGACCGAAGGACACGGATCGCTTAGTATAGCTTCTCTACTCTTATTCTAGTTTGCTAGCGTTAGGTTAATGTCCCGATCCGGGGTTTTAGTGCGCGGTGGTGCCGGTTTTCTAGTTTGAAAAGTTTTTCGTTTCCGCATTCCGGCGTCGGATTGACGGCCGGGGCGCCGCCGTGCACTTACACTGGTATCAGAGCCACACCATTAACCTAGTCTAGCTTGCTCTAGTATGTTTAGAAGTCGATCGTGTAAGTGCACGGCGGCGCCCCGGCCGTCAATCCGAGGCCAAAATGCGGAAACGATAATTTACATTACACTTTGGAACCGGCTCCACCACGCACTAAAATCCCGGATCGGGCCATTAACATAATCCTAGCTAACTAGAGAAGGGGCAGAGAGATATACCGAGTGATCCGTGTCCTTCGGTCTTCTCGTCGTCGTCCCGATCTCCCCGCGGAATCTCCGGTCTTCAACTCCCCGTCGGAAGGGCACCACGTCGCCGGCTTCTTTTACGGGCTCCCACCTCTGGACCGAGGCAACTCGGGCACGAAGTTGGCGAGCCGACGTGCCCAAGGATTGCTGTAGAATATGTGTAGTGCTCTATTTCTCATTTGGGGTTTGAGGAAGTTGCCTTTGGTGGAGGAAATGAACTAAACCTTTTTGGAGATGAACTTGGGAATTTTTGTAGAATGAAAAGAACAAAAATTCCCTACTCAAATTTTGGACAGCCCCTCCTTACTTGGCCGGCCATGGCTCATGGAGAATGATAAGAGGGAGTGAGAGTGAGTATCAAAAATGAGAGTGAGCCAATATCATGCAAGAGAGAGAAAGGAGTGATGATGTGAAGAAATGATCACAAGCAAATCCAACACTCCATCATTCATCATCATACCTAAAGTCAAGCAATCATGAAGTCATGGAGTCAATGAAAGCTACACCCATCATGAAAACTATCATGAAGCAAAAGAAAGTCAAATGTGGGAGAAACATCATGATACAACAACATGCAAAGGCAACCCTCCAAAACGCTTATTTGCACAAATGCAAATAAGCCCTCCTCCACCAATTTTCAGCCAATGAAAGATACAAAGGAAAATGGCCGAAACCGAAAAACAAATTGGCAACTCAAAAAACTGATCCCTTAATAAATTACATGAAAACCCCGCTACTGTACATACATACCCGCATTTTTATTCCGACCGAATACAAATGCAATGAGACAAATCTACACTGTACAATACTAGGATCCGGCTTAAACCAAAGCCTGCTAGTATTATCCGTCCGATCATGATCCGTGCAATACCACACGTATCTAATCGAACCCTGCCATATCTCCATACGGCCTATACAGCGTTTCGCCCGAAACATGAGAAAACGGTCTGTGGGGGACTCTAAAGACTCGTCAATACTCTGGTTGTGGATTTAACCACTAGCAAGTCAGAGGTATTAGCCATACGAAACCTGCTACCAGGTATTGACCAAAAGGGACGTCGATGAGCGAACTCATCCTGACACCCTACTGAGCCTGTCAGTGACAATATCCGTACAGTCCGGTCCGTTCGTCTATGAGCATCGCATGGCGGGCCTAGGGGGTTGGTAAAAGTCAGACCCCCAAAAGCGGTACAAATCGTGTCGGAGTGTAGCCCAGAACACCCTGAGATACTACTGGAATACCTACCAGTAAATCTCCTGCCTTGGCCAAGGACTTCGTGTAAGGGCTCTCCTAGACACAGCGCGACCTCACCCCCAATACCGGGAGAGACGAACCCCTGCAGATCCGCTCACTGCCTCCATGTGGCTCGGGACTGTACCCAACTAAAACCAGTTTGCACGTCTCCTTTGAGCGTGGTAGGGTAGTAATCAAAGTACAGTGGGAACTCACTCGAGACAAATGACGATATCAGGTCGATGAACTAACCTGTAAACATGTCACCAGGGAACTGCTATCTGACGTCAAGTATAAATTCAACTAGCAAGTTCCCGGCGAGTCCTGTCCGGTGTACTCATAACCCAATGAGCACCTGTATACATCTTAGGTGAACCAACTGACACCAGTGGCTTGTGAGACTGGCCACCGCCCCTCGTCGGGGTCTCGAATGTATACATTTGTCTACTCTGGAGTATCGATGCCCTGTCTCGAAACTCCCACGTCTGGGGACCTTTTAAGGATTCGCTTATAGACTACCAGCTCCCACGTATATGATCGCCCTCATACTGCTGGCAGTCAAGCAAGAATCCTAGGGGCTCTATCAACGCGCAATAGTGACCTGTAAGGTCACCTAAAGCAGTACACGATGATAAAGATAAACCAGATAGCATACTATCATCTTGAGTAAGACTGTCCTACTAGGACAGGTCCTCCCTCAATCATTGCAATCACGTGCCTGTGATGCAATAATTGACTCTGAGGGCACTATCTCCAATAGATCGAACAAAAATCCCAAAAACCGTATTTTCTAGTGCACAAGTTTCTGTCGAATTTTTTTTTAGCTCTAAAATTTTTTCAGTACATTGCAGAAATAAGTGCAGGGAATTCTAAGCATTCTGGTAAAATTCGATGCAATGATTCCTCAGTACAATCGCGGAATCGCGGCCAAACCCCTGGTTTGGCCGCGGTTCCGCGGTGGGAAAGTGTTATCTTTGCACCAAATTTTCACAGTAGGCTTCTGACTTGAGAATAGGGTTTTTGGAATGTTCTGTTTTGGCCCAGATTTTCTTTGAGTGCTACAGTAGTGCATGGGGCCCACTTCGGTACTTTTGATCGATCGAATATTTTAAACATGTTAGTTCACTGTATTTACATTATATCTGCGACCGTGAATGTCATTCGATCGGTAAATCCTGTCTATCTGCTATAGCCCTTTTAGACGGATTTGCGAACGTGACATTCACGTTGATGTTCTGTGTTGTGCTGTGATGTTGCGGATTGGTCGTGGGGGATAGCCTGGATGCAATGTTACTACAGTTTGGTTTATTATGTACATTTGATATTGCGGGGCAACCGTCCGACATGTGGACTGCCGTCACTGCCTGTTTGTATATTATTCTTTTGGGGCACAACCGGGCTGAGGTCGATGTACCCGTTGTATATTTTACTTTCTGTACTAGGATTACCCCAAGGTGGGGTGCACGGATAGCCGGGTTCTAGAGGGAAACGGGCCCGCATCTCATGGCATTGAGACGGAGGGGGCTTCACTCTAGAATTGGCGGGCTATTCGCCGCACTCGTAGGGGGTACAGGTTGACCCAAGGAGGGGTGCCCAAGTTACCGGATTCCGCGTAGTGCTGGGTAGTCCATTCACGTTGCTGAAGGGGGATGCCTCGCTTCAGGTTTTGGCGGGTAACTTGCCGCGCCCGTAGGGGTCTAGGATTTCATTGCACAGGCTATCCATACGACCAGGGGAACGTCGGGTTTCAGTAGCGGCTCTATGAAACCCGGGGATCTAAGATATCTGTATTGTTCTGTGATGCTTATTACATTTCTGTGATGTTGCATTTTATCACGCCTTGAGCGATATTATATATTGATATATATAATAGTAAATGTTGTATATGTTTTGCATCCGCGCTAGTCCAGTCCCTGCTCTGTCGTTAGTTAAGTAACCTATCGGGTGATGAAGGGACACAGTGGCGAATGCGGATGGCATATACGTACATCATTATTTTCGTTCTTTATTGGTGTGATCAATTGATGGGACTGCATTGATTCGGATCAATGCAAGTTAAACAAACTTATTCTGATGTTGTTGGAACATTTTTCGAAAAAAGCTATTATTGCAAAGAAGTTCTCTTTTGTTTTGCACAGTGGTATTCAGTTGGAATATCCTGCTCCTCAGTCGACGAGGCAAAGGCCGAGATCCCTTCACCGGGAGTGACCCCTTGGACAAAAGTTTGCGTCAGGGCAATAACTTCATTATAGCCGATTATTTTTGCTTTGCATCGTGGTATTCAGTTGGAATATCCTGCACCTCATTCTATGGGGAAAGCCGAGATCCCTTCACCGGGAGTGACCTATTTAGCAAAGGTTTTCATCACTATATTTTTATAAAGCTATCCGGTTCCTTCAACGATATCAAGTTCATTACGTTAAAGGTTTTCGCAAGAAACCATTCGTAGCCCTCCGTCGTTTCATATGGATAGTCAATAAGTATTCAAGCTGTGTTTGTTGGCCAAAGTCAAGGCACAGTGATTGGTAGCTATTGGGTATTCATATGCTGCATAGATAGATGCGTTGGTTTGGGGGCAGTCGTATAGCCTTGTTGGCCAAAGTCAAGGGCTTGTGCGGGTGGGCTCAAATTAACCTGGAGAATGACGGGTAGAACTTGACATGTGCCTTATGATTTGTTGGCTAAAGTCAAGGTCATAAGAGCATGGGGTAAAAATCACATCGGGAGTTTCTAAAGAAACTGAAACTTGCCAGATATGCGCATACCTTCTGCAGTGTGATAACGTGAGCGGATTCCGTCACGTTATCATGCGATGATAGTTGGATCCCAATTGCCACTGATGAGTTGGTTTACTCCTCGGGTGATCCCGACTAATTCTTCTTTTAGATTTGGAGGAGAATTTGACGGTACAGTGGGAGGTTTCCTGATTAAATAAAGTGATAACCATTCTGATCTAGGCTAGAGTGCACGCTGAGTGTTTCTTTTCTCTCTCTCTTTGGCAGCGACCATTGACCCGACCCTAGACTATGACTCAGTGACCAAGATTAACCGAACCTTCTTTAACACTGGCTTTTGGATTGTCAGAGTTGCATACCTCATTGCCATTCCTACTTTTACCATTTTCTCCAGGACACCCCGTATTACTACGAACGTCCACTTCCATTGGACATCGTATGGTTATATACGAACTCGAAGAAATTTATTCGAGGATGGTTTCCGGTTCTGGAGAAAACGAATAGGATTATTCAGTTTTCTTTTCCTTTTACCTTCTCTCAGGTTGCGAGTACTCCTTGGTTTTGGAGATAGTACACCTATTACGCAAATTGGATAGTCTTCTTCCAATCCTTAGGCAGGTGCCGAACGGTAGGGAATGAAGAAAACCAATTAGCATAACGATGGTGTGCAGAAGGTATTGAGTAAAGACATATCAAGGGATTAGTAAGAGGGCAGAGTAAATTGCGACTGCTATTCACGATCAAACCAAGTATTTCTTCGCCAATCCTAAATCACCTTTGTATTTCTCCTGGACACTCCGTATCACTACGAAGATCCACAGTTTATTTGGATACTCCATCGTAAGGTTATATACGAACTCGAAAGGAACTTGTTCCAGTTCGGGGATGGATTCTGGTTCAGGAGAAATAGGAATAAGGTTTATTCGGTTGTCTTTTATCTTCACCTTTTCTCGCATTGCGAGTGTTCCTAGGATTAGGACAGTACACCCATTATGCTTATTGGATAGTCTTCTTCCAAACCATAGGCTGGTGCCGTACGGTAGGGAAGGAAGAAAACCATTTAGCCTAAGAGGATGTACAGAAGGTAATGACTAAAGACATATAAAGGGATTTGGAGAGATGGCAAAGAATTATATGGTTACAGTTGTGAATCTGGATAATGGAAGAGGCATTACTAGGAATACCAGGATACCCTATCGAAACATTTCAATGTTTCAGTTTCACTGTGTACTGTTAAAAGAAAACTGATTTCCCAATTAGCCCTTGCTCCAGGGTATGTATTTACCAGGTTTGATTCTCACATCTGTATGGTTTTACAGATGATGAGTGGGAGTAAGTTATTGAGAATTAGGTGATCATCCTCATTATATCGGGATTCGTTGTAATCGGTGATATTTGAGGAAGTCACCTGTGTTGTTTGCCGGACGGCAAATATTTGGTTTTGAATATCTGTTATAATGCACCAATTTCAAATTGATATATCTGTACGTCTATATTTTATAGATTGAGATACACCTTTTTGAAATTATGTCCATGACATTTACCTATATCAGTAGATGGTTAGGTAAGGAGCATTAAACAACGGTGTAATTCTTCTTAACCATAAGTACAGTTTTCAAACTACGACACACAGGGAATGAGTTATTAGACTCAAGGGACTTATACAGAGTATTGTATGTTGTCCAGTGTCCATTAGGACAGAGGGGATGGTCCTCGTACTATATTCTGTTTACTTGTGACTTCTATAGTTCTCAGACATGTGTTTCGTAGAAATACAAGATCCAAGTTTTGAGAAGTTATAGGTATATGAGTAAAGTAGAGAACCAGGTATTGCAAGTATCGGGATTCTTCAAGGTGATCGAAGATGTAGATACTTGTGAAAGGTATTCAGTTGATAGTAATGATTAAGAGAACTTGCTTCTCTTTCAGGTTACTCATAATTTGAAGTACTCCTAAGTTGAGTAATGTTGATCGGCCTCTTTCTATTTAGTTGACATGCACTGGGGACAGCTGCATGATTTGAATCTGGTTCAATTAAATCAGTGCCTCTGTTTCTGTATTGGATATAGAACAGTTCATATCTTAACGATGTTAAGGTACGGGGAGTTGTCCGGCTTATGCATAAAACCAGACTCTGGATGACTCAAGGCACGTTTCTGTAATGGCTGTTTGTGAGTTGACCCGGGCTATGACGAGGATTGATTTTCTACCATCTGGAAGATCAATAGTGATATTGTTCTTGACTCGCCACAGTTTTTAATAAAAATGGATTTTTTCAGAAAACAGTAGTGAGAGTATGGTAGAACTGGAAGTGATTCCAGAATCGCAAACGATTACTGAAGATTTGATAAGAACCTAAAGATTCAATCTGGTTTGACATTCCATTGGCCACACCGCAGATAAAGTGGGTAACCTCATGCACCCGAGAGGTACTTCGGTATGCTCAAGGACGGTGGCAGGGAGGTTCTTGTTTACCCAGACTTGCCATTGCTGTTGTTCCAGACTGTGAGACCCGGCAGGAGGATGAGTATAGCGTCGTTCTAAACTAGCTTTAGAAGTGCACGTGTATATGACTCTTCCAGAGGGTTGTCGTAGTCAGTGGGGGCAGCGGAAGCAATGGTGGACAAGTGTCTTATGTCTATTTATAGACTAAAGCAGATGTAGCGGAGATAGATCATCTATTTCTGATGTGACAGTCATAGGTTTGACTTCATCATAATAGGGGATGGATCTGTTAAGAAGGTAGTAGGGTGTGATGTCCTGGTATTTGGATGACATACACAGAGTAGGAAGTGAAATTCCTATACTACAATCGGTTATATTTTGGTTGTCACACAGTGGTTTCTCCACATAGGAATTGGATATTATATCAGACATTCTGGTTACTGGATCTATAGTTTTAGATCTAAATTTGGGTGGTTTCCCAATCAGGGTACTTAGACAGCATTCTAAGAGTATTTAGATTGGACGACTCCTGGCATGGTGGTGTACCTGCAGGTGATGGAGTCACCCTCTCTAAAGGTGTCTTATAGACTAAAGGGGAGAGGGATGTGCATGATTGGCAGATCACTTGCTTAGGCAATTGAGTCAATCATGAGATGTCAAGTACCACACCAGATATTGTTTTTGCAGTAGATGCAATAATTTGATATTGATCCCATCGTGGAGAAACATTCGGAAGCAGCTTTAGAACATAAGTGGATGTTCTACGGATATGATAACGACAGCCCCATTCGGGAGACAGTTATCATTCCAGGCTTCCAAGGTGACCTGGATGACAGAGTGACTGTCAGAGTTATAGTTTTCCCTCTAACGAGGGGCAGTAGTTTGGACAGGTGGTCCAGGTGGATACTGAGGGAGGCATGGCGTATGATACTGATTAAGTTCAGTTGACGATACAGTCTACGAAGTTTGGATTTGGAGTTCACTTATGAACTAGGTCCCATCAGACATCCAAACATATTCTAAGACAGGTATTGCTCATTTCGGGAGATGGGTTTCTCCGCGAACTTGAGGTAAAGAGAGACATAGAAAGAAACATCACAGCGGATCCACTCACTGAGGCTATTCCTCGAACGCAATAGTTTCGCAAACGAGCTTTGTGAGACTGACTAGTAGAGGAGTTGGGTGTTCGGTATCACACGGGCTGTGAGGATGCGACATCGCAATAATTAGCCTTGAGTGCAAGTGGGAGATTGTTGGAGATAGTGCCCTCAGAGTCAATTATTGGATCACAGCCACGTGATTGCAATGGTTGAGGGAGGACCTGTCCTAGTAGGACAGTCTTACTCAAGATGATAATATGCTATCTGGTTTATCTTTATCATCGTGTACTGCTTTAGGTGACCTTACGAGTCGCTATTACACGTTGATAGAGCCCCTAGGATTCTTGCTTGACTACCAGCAGTATGAGGGCGATCATATACGTGGGAGCTGGGGATCTATAAGCACATCCTTAAAAGGTCCCTAGTCATGGGAGTTTCGAGACAGGGTATCGATACTCCAGAGTAGACTAGTGTATGCAGTCGAGACACTGACGAGGGGCGGTGGCCGGTCTCACAAGCCACTGGTGTCAGTTGGTTCACCCAAGATGTATACAGGTGCTCATAGGGTTATGAGTACACCGGACAGGACTCGCCGGGAACATGCTAGTTGGTATTATACCTGATGTCAGATAGCAGTTCCCTGGTGACATGTGTACAGGTTAGTTCATCGACCTGAGATCGTCATTTGTCTCGTGTGAGTTCCCACTGTGCTTTGATTACTACCCTACCACGCTCAAAGGAGACGTGCAAACATGTTTTAGTTGGGTGCAGTCCCGAGCCACATGGAGGTAGTGAGCGGATCTGCAGGGGTTCGTCTCTCCCGGTATTGGGGGTGAGGTTGCGCTGTGTCTAGGAGAGCCATTACACAAAGTCCTCGGCTGAGGCAGGAGTTTTACTTATAGGTATTCCAGTAGTATCTCAGGGTGTTATGGACTACACTCCGACACGACTTGTACCGCTTTTGGAGGTCTGACTTTTACCAACCTCCTAGGCCCGCCATGCGATGCTCATAGACGAACGGACCGGACTGTACGGATATTGTCATTGACAGGCTCAGTAAGGTGTCAGGATGAGTTCGCTCATCGATGTCCCTTTTGGTCAATACCTGGTAGCCCGTTACGTATAGGCTAATACCTCTGACGTGCTAGTGGTTAAATCCACAACCAAAGTATTGACGAGTCTTTAGAGTCCCCCACAGACCAGTTTCTCAAGTTTCGGGCGAAACGCTGTAGAGGCCGTATGGAGATATGGCAGGGTTCGATCAGATACGTACGGTATTGCACGGATCGTGATCGGACGGATAATACTAGCGGGCTTTGGTTTAAGCCGGATCCTAGTATTGTACTGTCACGACCCGCAAGGTACGGAACGTGACTGGCACTTAAGTTTACGAAACGTCTCAAGGCGTCCGTAAAATAAGTAAGCCAAAGCCCAGAAAACCAAAACCAAATAAGCAAAAGAGTGAAGAAAACCAAATCAATTGAAAACGAGTTTATCAAATAAGTCATATAAAACCTCTTTAAAAACAATATCACTTTTTTTCCGAAAATTTCGGCAGAGTCTCCTTTGTAAATACTGGCCCCCAAAATGGGTACAACAAGAATATATATGAATCCAACAAATAAGGCATCCCCAAGCGGGAGCTAGCTCTTCGCCACAAGGCGGTCATAAATCCCACGCAATATAAAGCAACAACATGCGAAATAATCCTAAGGAAGCATGAAAAAAAAACCAGCATGTCGACTCAAGTGAGCTCGACCCCAAAATACAGCATAAAAAGTCCACAAATCTCACAGTCTCATCTCTAGGTCAATATACAACAATACTGATAGATACAGTAGATGGAGTACTCTAGATACAAAGAATATACAAGGTGGTGCAAAAATTATAATATAACCCACCTAAGAGCAAAACCTCGAGTCCAGGCAAAAGAAGCAAGTGCGCCCGCCGCTACTGTACTGACGGAGCGGACCTGAAAAAGGCTGTGGCACAACGGGGGTGAGTTGCCAACTCGTGAGTAATAAATAACATCTACACAGGCTATCGTATGCACGCACACAAGCATCCTAGCATCTAAATACAGGTAAGGCAGGACATAATGGCAAGTATGTACGCAATATGAATATACTAGCAGGTATGAATGCAATGCGAATCAACTCGTGATCTGAATGTGTAAGTATAAGAAATCATGTTTTTTCCCTTTAAGAATCTCTTTTGAAATACCAGCACAATACCAATAGAATCAACAAGAACCTGCGTCCAGCAACGACACCTCAAAACTATCACAAATCTCATATATCCATGTCATAGTATCTCTGGCCTCAGCCATCCGGCTGACCCAGCTCAATATCAAAATCTCATCATCTCGCGGCCACGGTCGGTATCCTCTGGATATCCGCCGTGCCAAACAGTCACCGGTAGGTAATCCGTCCCCTGCCAGGCTCAACGTCAACACCACATTCATCTTGCCCCGGGGTACCATACCGGGCCCACCATGTACCCATGACGGTTCCTCCACTCCTCGACACGGATCTCGAAAACCACAACAAACTCATGGTGGACGACACTTACATCACTAGAAAACCGCAATTTACACATTTTAAAAATATAATAAGTTTAGAAATTTTGCGGCTTTCCCCCGAAATCCAGAAATATCATAAAATCTCAAGAAATCCTCATAAGTGCATATATCAATGATAATGTATGCATATGGTATCAATAATCAAGTTGCGATGTGTGATTAATAGATTAGGCATGAACAAATAATATGATGAAGCACATGCACATGAATAGTAATCCTACGATTTCATTTTAAGGAATTAAAGTAATAGCGCGAGTTTAAGTATCAATTATAGTAAACGGTTTCAAAGTTAAAGGCTATCTAGTGTGGTGGCATGGCAATTACCAGGGTGTGTGTGTAAGCATGAATAGTGCTCGTGCTGCATATAAAAACCCTGGCAATGGTGCATGTGTCCTATAGAATGGGTTCGTATATGTATGTCAATATAAGGCATGAATGTAGCAAATAATCATACAAGTATTAAACCCCTAATTACTAATATTACTAAGAATATTTTTAAGCTACTAAAACTATCGGGCGACTTGCGCCATCCAACGATAGTCCCCCGTAGATGTTACATCTACTCACAGGAAATCCCCAGCTAGCTATGTCCAATCACCGCCTTTCCTCTTTCGAGCCGCGTCTGACGTCTCCGCGACCGAACCTGGAATTACATCAATACCAAACATAAGGTTACATATCAAGAATGACGCAAAACCCAAACGAAGATACTAACGTTCACAAGCTAGGTACAACGTGCACAGGTGCGCGGAACGCACGTGAAAATCGCAAAACTAACTAGAATCGTCGATTAGGTCGTCCGGAAAAACTGAAACCCGAACACTCAAAATCCGCACTCACACATCCTAAAGTCATAGGATACGCTAAAAATGTCATCAAGACATCACAAATAATTCATCACATAAATTCATTAAAAAAAAATAGTAAGCATTTGCATTCCAAAATCGGTGCAAACATCGCCGATTTGCAACAAAAAAGACTACAATCTAGCATAATCACCCAAGTCACACCATTAGATAGCCACTACACAAATTTTTAACACATTAACCATGCTTCAAAACCTATTTTCCACAAGCAAACCCTTTCTTGATTTTTCTTATTTGCAATAGCAATCAAAATTCCACACTAGATTAACTTTGATTAGCACTAATTTGAAACCCAATAGCAAGCTAACCTCTTAGATTTAGGTTAACAAAACACTAGATAGAAAAATAAATTAATTAACCTAATAATGGTTTTTTAAACCCTAATTAAAATTCAAGCCATGAACTAAAAAAGCTAGATTACAAATTAGCACTAATATTTACAATAAAACAACTCAATTAAGGAAATCTAAACAAAAGAATTTAAATGGGTAAGGGTTATACCGATAGATCTAGAGATCTAGCAAGAAATTTTGACTCCAAATATGGCCTCCTAGCATCCAAGGTCCATGCAAGAAAGGTTAAGAAGAATGGATGAAGGATGGGCTTGAAATTTTAAAGTTTGATTGGGATTTTTGTGGAATTTGAGATGAGTTTTGAAGTGAAAAAGAGAAGGGAAATTGGGGACAACAACTGGTCTGGTCGGCAGCAGGAGGAAGGTGGGAAGTTGTGAGGGAATTGGTAGGGAAAAGTCAAAGGTCAAAGCCCAAACCAAACACCCAAAGCCCATACCCAATTAATATACTAAAACCCCTATTTAAAACACTTTAAAAGGCCCAAAGAACACATATAGGAGGGGGGGAAATTCATGGGCTGCTACCATGTGATGAGGCCGGCCAATATGAGGGGTGAGGTTGTGAGAGAGTTTACAAAAAAAATTCTATGCAAAAAGACCCCCCACAATACCATAATTGCAAGTTTAAGCTTAAATTCAATAATTTTCGTTTTCCATAATAAAAATTAGTTAAAACTTAAAATAAATTACTAAAAATTTATGTTACAACTAGATTTTAATTAACATGATTTTAAAGCTTAAATTTAGCCCGTTTAAATTTGTATTTATCGCTAATTTAATGTATTTTCTAACCGGCTTAAAATAATATTAAAAATTGAAAAATTAGGGAAAATTTTAAAACGGCCAGAATTTCATAAGTAACTCATTTGCTACTAAAAACAAGCAATTACCTATCCAAATTAGGTATAATTAGTCCTAAACTGCAAAATAACAAAAAGGACGGTTTTCGGAAAAATACCGAATTTTCACCGATTTTCAGGAAAACACCAAAACGACTTTTCAAGGCGTTACAATCTCCCCCCTTAAAGAAATTCGGTCCTCGAATTTAAAAATATAACTACACGTACCTTCAATGAGATTGTGATGTTTTTTCCTCATCTCGCCCTCAGTCTCCCAGGTAACCTCCTCGCTGCTCGGGCTACGCCAAAGGACCTTGACGGTTGGTGTAATCTTCGATCTCAACTTCTTCACCTGCCGATCCAGGATCGCCACCGGCTGCTCTGCAAACGAAAGGTCGCGCTCTAGCTGGACTGTCGGGTGCTGAATCGCATGCGAAGGGTCGTGAAGGTACTTGCGGAGCATCGAAACATGGAAGACGGGGTGAACATCGGGAAAGCTGGGTGGAAGGGCCAAACGATATGCAACAGAGCTAACACGCTCGAGGATCTCGAAGGGACCTACGAATCTAGGGCTAAGCTTCCCCTTTCGCCCAAAACGCGTCGCCCCCTTCATCGGAGAGACCCTCAGAAAAACATGGTCGCCAACTGCGAACTCTAATCTGCGACGGCGCCTGTCTGCATACGATTCTGCCTGCTCTGAGCCGCTCTCATCCGGTCTCGGATCAACTGTATCTTCGCTGTCGTCTCCTCAACAAGCTGCGGCCCCAAAAAGCTGCTCTCGCTGAGCTCTTTCCAACAGACGGGCGATCTGCATCTCCTCCCATACAATGCCTCGAAAGGTGCCATCTGAATAATATCCTGGAAGCTGTTGTTGTAGGAGAACTCCATTAGAGGTAAATGACGATCCCAGCTACCGCCGAAGTCTAAAACGCACGCTCTGAGCATGTTCTCGAGAGTCTGAATGGTCCGCTCTGACTGTCCGTCGGTCTGCGGATGAAATGTTGTGCTGAAACTCAAACGGGTGCCCAATGCCTCCTGAAGTCGCTGCCAAAATCGGCTGGTAAACTGGGTGCCTCTGTCGGACAAGATACACGTCGGGACTCCATGCAGTCGTACGATCTCGTCGATGTATACCTGGGCATACTGAGCAAAGCTGAAAGTCGTCTTCACTGGCAGGAAGTGAGCCGCTTTCGTCAATCGATCCACGATCACACAAATGGAGTCGTACCCTCGACTGGACCTGGGTAAACCCACAATGAAGTCCATCGAAATCTTCTCCCATTTCCACTCCGGAATGGGTAACGGCTGTAGCTCTCCTGCGGGCCTCTGGTGCTCGGCCTTGACTTGCTGACAAGTCAGGCATCTCGATACAAACTCCGCAATGTCCCTCTTCATCCCGTCCCACCAGTAGGTCTCTCTCATATCATGGTACATCTTGGTGGAACCGGGGTGGACACTATACATTGATCGGTGTGCCTCCTCAAGAATGTCATGCCGCAATCCATCAGCATCTGGTACGCACAGTCTAGATCCATAGCGTAAAATCCCCTGATCGTCAATCACGAACTCGGAAAATCTGCCCTATCCCATCTGTGCCATGATCTCTAAGCAACGGTCGTCACTGCGTTGTGCCTCATATATACGGTCAAGCAACTGCAGACGTGCACGAACATGCGCAAGTTGTCCCCCTGTCGGAGTGAACTCGAACTCAACCCGGCTGTCGCATAAAGTCTGTCAATCTGCCGACGACTGCCTCTTTACTGCGCGCAAACAAGGTAGACTACCTCCGGGCCTCCTGCTCAAATCATCCGCCATTACATTAGCCTTGCCCGGGTGATACAAAATCTCACAATCGTAGTCCTTTACTAGTTCCATCCAACGGCGCTGTCTGAGATTCAGGTCTCGCTGCTGAAATATATACTTTAAGCTCTTGTGATCGGTGAATATCTGGCATGACTCACCGTATAGGTAATGTCGCCAGATCTTAAGTGCAAAGACCACTGCAGCCATCTCCAAATCGTGGGTGGCGTAGTTCTGTTCATGTTTCTTCAACTGCCGCGAAGCATACGCGATCACCCTAGCCCCACTCGCGAAGCGTCGCAATAAACCACGAATCCGCCTGATCCTGAAGGCAAAGATAGTACCGGCGCCGTAGTCAAACATGTCTGCAGCTGCTGAAAACCGCGCTCGCACTCCTCTGTCCAAACGAAAGGAACTCCCTTCCGGGTCAAACCGGTCAAAGGTGCAGCTATACGGGAGAAGTCCTGAACAAAACGCCTGTAGTAGCCCGCCAGGCCTAGAAAACTACGGATCTCAGTAACCGATGTAGGTCGGGGCCAATGCTGAACAGCCTCAATCTTCTTCGGGTCCACACAAATGCCGTCTCTCGTAACCACATGACCCAAGAATCCGACATTGTCTAGCCAGAATACACACTTGGAGAACTTTGCGAACAACTGGTGCTCCCTCAGAGTCTGTAATGTAATCTGCAAGTGCTGCTCGTGCTCCTCTCTGCTCCGGGAGTACACCAAGATATCGTCGATAAACACGATGATGAACAAGTCAAGATACGGCCTGAATGTACGGTTCATCAAATCCATGAATGCTGCTGGGGCGTTGGTGAGTCCGAACGACATCACCAAAAACTCGTAGTGGCCGTAGCGCGTGCGGAAAGCTGTCCTCGGTATATCCTACTGTCGAACTCGTAGCTGATGGTATCCTGATCGCAAGTCGATCCTCGAAAAATACCCCGCACCCTGAAGCTGGTCGAACAAATCATCAATGCGTGGCAACGGATATCTGTTCCGAACGGTAACTTTGTTCAGCTGGCGGTAGTCGATACATAAGCACAAACTTCCATCCTCTTCTTGACAAACAGGACCGAAGCACCCCACGGAGAAACACTAGGTCGAATAAGCCCCTTATCTAACAATTCCTGCAACTGATCCTTCAGCTCTCAAAGCTCTGCCGGGGCCATCCGATAAGGCGGTATAGAAATAGGCCCCGAGCCGGGAATCAAATCAATGCAGAACTCAAAATTGAGCTCAGGCGGTAGCCCAGGTAGCTCATTAGGGAAAACATCAGGGAACTCACAAACAACCGGGACCCGATCCAACGGAACCTCTGCAGCTCGAGTATCACAAATATACGCTAAGAATCCCTGACATCCCTTCCGCAAGAGCTGACCAGCGCGAAGAGACGAAATCAAGCTGGGAAGGGTGACGCTGCGGTCTCCCTGAATAACAAGGACTGGCTCTCCCGGAAAGCTAAATCTGACTGCTTTCTCACGGCAGTCCACCGAAGCATAACAAGTGGCTAGCCAATCCATGCCCAGAAGCACATCAAAGTCCAACATATCGAGGAGAATCAAATCAACCGATGAATCCCTCTCCCCGATATGAACGGAACACAAACGAAATACAAAACGAGCGACAAACGACTCACCTACCGGAGTAACAACAACAAGCGGGTGATCGAACGACGATGACTCACGGCCCAGCATCGGTGCAAAGTGTGTAGAGATATACGAATGTGTGGAACCTGGGTCAAATAATACCCGTGCATCGAAAGAACAAACTGGCAAGGTACCTGTCACAACGGCCTTGGATGTCTGCGCATCCTGCGGTGTCAAAGCAAAAACTCGGGCCTGTCCCCCACCGATAGCGGGCTGACCTCGACCTCGGCCTCTGCCTCCATCCGTAATGCCGTATCCATAGCAGCTGAATAAGTGTCGTAGTGCTGGGCGCCAATGGAAAGATATAGCTGGGCATCAAGTCCCTGTACGAACCTCTTCACCATCTTCTCTTCGGTATCCACCAAATGTTGCGCCACGGCAGCGCCCCGGCCGTCTATCCGAGGCCAAAATGCGGAATCAAAATTTTCTTATCTTTTAAACTGGCGCTACCGCGGACAATGAAAACCCGGATCGTAACCATTAACCTAATGCTAGCCAATAAGAGATGGGAAAAGAAGTATACCGAGTGATCCGAGTCCTCCGGTCTTCTCGTCATCGTCCCAATCTCCCGCGGAAAGTCTAGTCTCCATATCGTCGCCTCCTCGCCGGAAAGGGCACCACATCGCCTGCGTCTTTTACGGGCTCCCACCTCAATACCGAGGCAACTCGGGCGCGAAGTTGGCGGGCCGACGCGTCCAAGATTTGATGTAGAATGTGTAGGGTTGAAGCTATGTCTCATTTGGGGTTTGTTGCCTTTTGAAGATGATGGAGGAATCAAGATAAGAAAAATGGTGCTTGCATTTTTCTTGACATGAAAAGAGATCAAAAACTACACTCTCAAAAATGAAGCTCTCTTCTTCTTTTCTCTCAAATCTCTTCAACCATTTCCAAAATAAGAATGGTGGAGGAAGAAATACAAACTCATGAAGGGAGGTGAGTGTAGGATAAAGCAAGAGGTGACCACATCCTAAACATCATCATAACAATCTCACATCAACTTTCATCTCATTTCTAATCTTCATAAAGCAAGAAATGATGAAGGAAAAGAATGGTATCTAAAGATGCTATCATAATAAATACATATGCAAGAAACCCCCTCCTCAAATGTAATTTGCAAAACTGCAAATTACCCCCTCCATCAGATAAGTCCGGCCGGGAAAGAACAAAGGAAAACCGGCCGGAACGGAATGCAAACTGGCAACTCCAGAAAACTGGTCCCGTAATAAATTACAGGAAAACCCCGATACTGTGCATACACACCTACATCTGTATTCCGACCGGATACAAATGCAATGAGACAAAATCTACACTGTACTAAACTAGGATCCGGCTTAAACCAAAGCCGGCTAGTAATATTCGTCTGATCCTGATCCGTGCAATACCGCACGTATCTGATCGAACCCTGCCATATAACTATACGGCCACTAGTACAAAACTGTCCGATCCTGATCCGTGCAATACCGCACGTATCTGATCGGACCCTGCCATATCTCCATACGGCCTCTACAGCGTTTCGCCCGAAACTTGAGTAACTGTATGTGTGGTGGACTCTAAAGACTCGTCAATACTATGGCTGTGGATTTAACCACTAGCACGTCAGAGGTATAAGCCAATACGTGACGGGCCACCAGCTATTGACCAAAAGGGACGTCGATGAGCGAACTCATCCTGACACCCTACTGAGCCTGTCAGTGACAATATCCGTACAGTCCGGTCCGTTCGTCTATGAGCATCGCATGGCGGGCCTAGGGGGTTGGTAAAAGTCAGACCCCCAAAAGCGGTACAAGTCGTGTCGGAGTGTAGCCCAGAACACCCTGAGATACTACTGGAATACCTACCAGTAAATCTCCTGCCTCGGCCGAGGGCTTTGTGTAATGGCTCTCCTAGACACAGCGTGACCTCACCCCCAATACCGGGAGAGACGAACCCCTGCAGATCCGCTCACTGCCTCTATGTGGCTCGGGACTGTACCCAACTAAAACCTGTTTGCACGACTCCTTTGAGCCGTGGTAGGGTAGAAATCAAAGCACAGTGGGAACTCACACGAGACAAATGACGATCTCAGGTCGATGAACTAACCTGTACACATGTCACCAGGGAACTGCTATCTGACGTCTGGTATAAGACCAACTAGCATGTTCCCGGCGAGTCCTGTCCGGTGTACTCATAACACAATGAGCACCTGTATACATCTTAGGTGAACCAACTGACACCAGTGGCTTGTGAGACCGGCCACCGCCCCTCGTCGGGGTCTCGACTGTATACACTAGTCTACTAATGGAGTATCGATGCCCAGTCTCGAAACTCCCACGACTAGGGACCTTTTAAGGATGTGCTTATAGACTACTAGCTCCCACGTATATGATCGCCATCATACTGTTGGCCGTCAATCAAGAATCCTAGGGGCTCTATCAACGTGTAATAGCGACCTCTCAGGTCACCTAAAGCAGTACACGATAATAAAGATAAACCAGATAGCATACTATCATCTTGTGTAAGACTGTCCTCCTGGGATAGGTCCTCCCTCAATCATTGCAATCACGAGCCTGTGATCCAATAATTGACTCTGAGGGCACTATCTCCAACAATCTCCCACTTGCACTCAAGGCTAATTATTGCGATGTCGCATACTCACAGCCCGTGTGATACCGAACACCCAACTCCTCTACTAGACAGTCTCACAAAACCCGTTTGCGAAACTATTGCGTTCGAGGAATAGCCTCAGTGAGTGGATCCGCTCAGATGTTTCTTTCTATGTCTCTCTATATCTCAAGTTCACGGAGAAAACCATCTCCCGAAAAGAGCAATACCTGTCTTAGAATATGTCTGGATGTCTGATGGGACCTAGCTCCTAAATGAACTCCAAATCCAAACTTCTTAGACTGTATCATCAACTGAACTTAATCAGTATCCTGCGCCATGCCTCCCTCAGTATTGCCTTGGACCACCTGTCCAAAATACTGCCCCTCGTCAGAAGGAAAAACTATAACTCTGACAGCCACTCTGCCATCCAGGTCACCTTGGAAGCCTGGAATGATAACCGTCTCCTAAAGGAGGCTGCTGCTATCATATCCCTAGAACATCAACTTATGTTCTAAAAATGCTTTCGACTGTTTCTCCAGGATTGGATCAATATCAACTTATTGCATCTACTGCAAGAACAACATCTGGTGTGGTACTTGACATCTCATGATTGACTCAATTGCCTAAGCAAGTGATCTGCAAATCATGAACATCCCTCTCCCCTTTAGTCTATAAGACACCTTTAGAGAGGGTGACTCCATCACATGCAGGTACACTACCGTGCCAGGAGTCATCCATTCTAAATACTCATAGAATGCTGTCAAGGTACCCAGATTAGGAAACCACCCAAATCTAGATCTAAAACCATAGATCTAGTAACCAGAATGTCTGATATAATATCCAAATCCTGTGTGGAGAAACCACTGTGTGACAACCAAAGTATAACCGATCGTAGTATAGGAATTTCATTTCCTACTCTGTGTATGTCATCCAAATACCAGGACATCACACCCTACTACCTTCTTAACAGATCCATCCCTTATTCTGATGAAGTCAAACCTATGACTGTCATATCAGAAATAGATGATCTATCTCCGCTGTAACTGCTTTAGTCTATAAATATACATAAGCCTGATGACCACCAATGCTTCCGCTGCTCCCACTGACTACGACAACCCTCTGCCAGAGTCATATAGACGTGCACTTCTAAAGCTAGTTTAGAACGACGCTATACTCATCCTCCTGCCGGGTCTCACAGTCTGGAACAACAGCAATGGTAAGTCTGGGTAAACAAGAACCTCCCTGCCACCGTCCTTGAGCATACCGAAGTACCTCTCGAGTGCCTGAGGTTACCCATCATATCTGCGGAGTGGCCAATGGAATGTCAAACCAGATTGAATCTTTAGGTTCCTTATTAAATATTCAGTAATCATTTGCGGTTCTGGAATCACTTCCAGTTCTACCATACTCCCACTACTGTTTTCTGAAAAAATCCATTTTTTATTAAAACTGTGGCGAGTCAAGAACAATATCACTATTAATCTTCCAGATGGTAGAAAGTCAACCCTCGTCATAGCCTGGGTCAACCCACAAACAGGCATTACAGAAACGTGCCTTGAGTTATCCAGAGTCTGGTTTTAAGCATAAGCCGGACAACTCCCCGTACCTTAACATCGTTAAGATATGAACTGTTCTATATCCAATATAGAACCAGAGGCACTGATTTAATTGAACCAGATTAAAATCATGCAGCTGTCTCCAGTGCATGTCAACTAAATGGAAAAAGGCCGATCAGCGTCACTCAACTTAGGAATGCTTCCAATTATGAGCAACCCGAAAGAGAAGCAAGTTCTCTTAATCATTACTATCAACTGAATACCATACATAAGTATCTACATCTTCGATCACTTTGAAGAATCCTGATACTTGCAATACCTGGTTCTCTACTTTATCCCAATACCTATAACTTCTCAAAATTCGGACCATGTGTTTCTACGAAACACTTGTCTAAAAACTAGAGAAGTTATAAGTAAACCGAATATAGTACGAGGACCATCCCCTCTGTCCTGATGGATAGTGGACAACATACAATACTCTGTATAAGTCCCTTGAGTCTGATAACTCATTCACTGTGTGTCGTAAGTTGAAAACTGTACTTATGGTTAAGAAGAATTACACCGCTGTTTAATGCTCCTTACCTAACCATCCACTGATATAGGTAAATGTCATTGACATAACTTCAAAAGGTATATCTCACTCTATAAAAATAGACGTACAGATATATCAATTTGAAATTGGTGCATAACCGCGGATATTCAAAACCAAATAATTGCCGACCGGCAAACAACCCAGGTGATTTCCTCAAATATCACTGATTACAACGAATCCCGATATAATGAGGATAATCACCCAATTCCCAGTAACTTACTCCCACTCATCATCTGTAAAACAATACAGATGTGAGAATCATACCTGGTAAACACATACCCTGGAGCAAGTGTCTAACTGGGAAATCAGTTTTCCTTTAACAGTACACAGTGAAACTGAAACATTAAAACGTTTCGATGGGGTATCCTGGTATTCCTAGTAATGCCTCTTCCATTATCCAGATTCACAACTGTAACCGTATAATTCTTTGCCACCTTTCCAAATCCCTTTATATGTCTTTAGTCATTACCTTCTGCACACCCCTTTAAGCCAAATGGTTTTCTTCCTTCCCTACCGTTCGGCACCAGCCTATGGTTTGGAAGAAGACTATCCAATAAGCATAAAGGGTGTACTGTCCTAATCCTAGGAGCACTCACAACGCGAGAGAAGGTGAAGATAAAAGACACCTGAATGTACTTTATTCCTATTTCTCCTGAACTAGGATCCATCCTCGAAAGTTCGAGTTCGTATATAACCATACGATGGATTATCCAATCAACTGGGATCTTCGTAGTGATACGGAGTGTCCTGGAGAAATACAAAGGTGATTTAGGATTGGCGAAGAAATACTTGGTTTGGTCGTGAATAGCAGTCGCATTTTACTTTGCCCTCTTACTAATCCCTTGCTTTGTCTTAACTTGATACCTTCTGTATACCATTTAGGCAAACTGGTTTTCTTCATTCCCTACCGGTCGGCACCAGCCTATAGTTTGGAAGAAGACTATCCAATTTGCGTAATAGGTGTACTACTCCTAAACCAAGGAGTACTCGCAACCTGAGAGAAGGTGAAAAGAAAAGACAACTGAATAGTCCTATCCATTTTCTCCAGAACCAGAAACCATCCTCGAAGTCCTTCGAGTTCGTATATAACCATACGATGGTTTTGTCCAATGGAAGTTGACGTTCGTAGTAATACGGGGTGTCCCGGAGAAAAGGGTAAAAGCAGGAGTGGCAAAGAGGTTTGCAACTCTGACAATCCAAAAGCCAGTGTAAAGAAGGTTCGGTTAACTTGGTCACTGAGTCATAGTCCAGGGTCGGGTCAATGGTCGCTGCCAAAGAGAGAGAGAAAAGAAACACTCAGCATGCACTCTAACCTAGATCAGAATGGTTATCACTTTATCTAATCAGGAAACCTCCCACTGTAAACTCAAATTCTTCTCCAAACCTGAAAGAAGAATTAGTCGGGATCACCCGAGGAGTAAACCAGCTCATCAGTGGGAATCGGGATCCAACTATCATTGCATGATAACGTGACGGAATCCGCTCACGTCATCACACTCCAGAAGGTATGCGCATATCTGGCAAGTTTCAGTTCTTTTGAAACTCCCGATGAAAGTTTTTACCCCTAGGACCCAAGTGACCTTGACTGAGCCAACATATCAAAGGTTCCTAGTCAAGTTCAACCCGTCATTATCTTGATTGCATTAGACCCACCCGCACGAGTCCTTGACTGAGCCAAAATGACCGTACGACTGTCCTAACCAATCACATATCCATAAGACAGAAAAGCATTACAGAGCTACCGCACACTACGCCTCGGCTGAGCACGACATACGTAGCACGAATACTAAGCAATACTAATCTGAAATGACGGAGGGCTACGGCTGGTTTTTGGCGAAAAACCTTTAACGTAATGAACTTGATATCGTTGAAGGAACTGGATAACTTTTTATAAAAATATAGTGACGAAAACCTTTACTAAAGAGGTCACTCCCGGTGAAGGGATCTCGGCTCTTTCCCCGTAGAATGAGGTGCAGGATATTCCAACTGAATACCTCGATGCAAAGCAAAAGTAATCGGCTATAGTGAAGTTATTGCCCTGACGCAAACTTCTGTCCAAGGGGTCACTATCGGTGAAGGGATCTCGGCCCTTGCCTCGTCGACTGAGGAGCAGGATATTCTAACTGAATACCACTATGCAAAACAAAAGAGAACATCCTTGCAATAACAGCTTTTTGAAAAAGTGTTCCAACAACATCAGAATAGGTTTGTTTATCTTGCATTGATCCGAATCAACGCAGTCCCATCATATGATCACACTAATAAAGAACGAAAATAATGATGTACGTATATGCCATGCACATTCGCCACTAGGTCCCGTCATCACCCGTTAGGTTACTTAACTAACGACAGAGCGGGGACTGGACTAGCGCGGATGAAAAACATATACAACATCTACTAATATATATACCAATATATAATTTTTGCTCAAGGCGTGATAAAAGGCAACATCACAGAAATGTACAGCATCACAGAACAGTACAGATATCTGGGATCCCCGGGTTTCACAGAGCCGCTGCTGAAACCCGACGTTCCCCTGGTCATGTGGATAGCATGTGCAATGAAATCCTAGACCCCTACGGGCGCGGCAAGTCACCCGCCAAGACCTGAAGCGAGGCAGTCCCCTCCAGCACCGTGAATGGACCACCCAGCACTTCACGGAATCCGGTAACTTGGGCACCCCTCCTGGGTCAACCTGTACCCCCTATGAGTGCGGCGAATAGCCCGCCAATCCTAGAGTGAAGCCCCCTCCGTCTCAATGCCATGAGATGCGGGCCCGTTGCCCTCTAGAACCCGGCTATCCGTGCACCCCTCCGCGGGGTAATCCTAGTACAGAAAGTAAAAAATACATACACCGGGTACATCGACCGCAACCAGGTCGTGCCCCAAAAGAATAATACAAACAGGCAGTGACGGCATTCCACATGTCGGACGCTCGCCCCGCAATATCAAATGTACATATAAAATAAAACTGTACAAACATTGCATCCAGGCTATCCCCCACGACCGATCCGCAACATCACAACAATACATAGAACATCAACGTGAAAGTCACGTTCGCAAATCCTTCTAACCGGGCTATAGCAGTTAGACAGGATTTACCGATCAAGTGACATTCACGGTCGCAGATATAATGTAAATACTGTGAACTAACATGTTTAAAATTTTTCGATCGACTGAATTTTCCGAAGTGGGCCCCAAGCACAACTGTAGCACTCAAAAACATCTGGGCCCAAAAAGAATATACCAGAAACCCTATTTCCATGTCAGTAAACCACTGTAGAAATTTGGTACGGTTTGGCCACAAAACGGCGGCGGTTCCGCGGCCAAAACGTGGTTTTGGCCGCTAAACCTCCGCGCTACAGTTACATCAGCGTACCAAATTTTCACAGAATTCATAAAAAAACCCTGCACGTAATTTTCCAATGTACCAAATAATTTTTAGAGCAAGGAAAAAATCGACAGAAAGTGCGACATGGAAATGTGGTTTTTGGAAAATCCGATCGATCGAACTTGTAAACATGTTAGAGCAAGTTAGACTAGGTTAATGGCGTGGCTCTGATACCATGTTGCGCCACGGCAGCCCCCCGGCCGTCTATCCGAGGCCAAAATGCGGAATCAAAATTTTCTTATCTTTTAAACTGGCGCTACCGCGGACAATGAAAACCCGGATCGTAACCATTAACCTAATGCTAGCCAACAAGAGATGGGAAGAGAAGTATACCGAGTGATCCGAGTCCTCCGGTCTTCTCGTCACCGTCCCAATCTCCCGCGGAAAGTCTAGTCTCCATATCGTCGCCTCCTCGCCGGAAAGGGCACCACATCGCCTGCGTCTTTTACGGGCTCCCACCTCAATACCGAGGCAACTCGGGCGCGAAGTTGGCGGGCCGACGCGTCCAAGATTTGCTGTAGAATGTGTAGGGTTGAAGCTATGTCTCATTTGGGGTTTGTTGCCTTTTGAAGATGATGGAGGAATCAAGATAAGAAAAATGGTGCTTGCATTTTTCTTGACATGAAAAGAGATCAAAAACTACACTCTCAAAAATGAAGCTCTCTTCTTCTTTTCTCTCAAATCTCTTCAACCATTTCCAAAATGAGAATGGTGGTGGAAGAAATACAAACTCATGAAGGGAGGTGAGTGTAGGATAAAGCAAGAGGTGACCACATCCTAAACATCATCATAACAATCTCACATCAACTTTCATCTCATTTCTAATCTTCATAAAGCAAGAAATGATGAAGGAAAAGAATGGTATCTAAAGATGCTATCATAATAAATACATATGCAAGAAACCCCCTCCTCAAATGTAATTTGCAAAACTGCAAATTACCCCCTCCATCAGAAAAGTCCGGCCGGGAAAGAACAAAGGAAAACCGGCCGGAACGGAATGCAAACTGGCAACTCCAGAAAACTGGTCCCGTAATAAATTACAGGAAAACCCCGATACTGTGCATACACACCTGCATCTGTATTCCGACCGGATACAAATGCAATGAGACAAAATCTACATTGTACTAAACTAGGATCCGGCTTAAACCAAAGCCGGCTAGTAATATTCGTCCGATCCTGATCCGTGCAATACCGCACGTATCTGATCGAACCCTGCCATATAACTATACGGCCACTAGTACAAAACTGTCCGATCCTGATCCGTGCAATACCGCACGTATCTGATCGGACCCTGCCATATCTCCATACGGCCTCTACAGCGTTTCGCCCGAAACTTGAGTAACTGTATGTGTGGTGGACTCTAAAGACTCGTCAATACTATGGCTGTGGATTTAACCACTAGCACGTCAGAGTTATAGCCAATACGTGACGGGCCACCAGCTATTAACCAAAAGGGACGTCGATGAGCGAACTCATCCTGACACCCTACTGAGCCTGTCAGTGACAATATCCGTACAGTCCGGTCCGTTCGTCTATGAGCATCGCATGGCGGGCCTAGGGGGTTGGTAAAAGTCAGACCCCCAAAAGCGGTACAAGTCGTGTCGGAGTGTAGCCCAGAACACCCTGAGATACTACTGGAATACCTACCGGTAAATCTCCTGCCTCGGCCGGGGGCTTTGTGTAATGGCTCTCCTAGACACAGCGCGACCTCACCCTCAATACCGGGAGAGACGAACCCCTGCAGATCCGCTCACTGCCTCCATGTGGCTCGGGACTGTACCCAACTAAAACCTGTTTGCACGACTCCTTTGAGCCGTGGTAGGGTAGTAATCAAAGCACAGTGGGAACTCACACGAGACAAATGACGATCTCAGGTCGATGAACTAACCTGTACACATGTCACCAGGGAACTGCTATCTGACGTCTGGTATAAGACCAACTAGCATGTTCCCGGCGAGTCATGTCCGGTGTACTCATAACCTAATGAGCACCTGCATACATCTTAGGTGAACCAACTGACACGAGTGGCTTGTGAGACCGGCCACCGCCCCTCATCGGGGTCTCGACTGTATACACTAGTCTACTAATGGAGTATCGATGCCCAGTCTCAAAACTCCCACGACTAGGGACCTTTTAAGGATGTGCTTATAGACTACCAGCTCCCACGTATATGATCGCCATCATACTGTTGGCCGTCAAGCAAGAATCCTAGGGGCTCTATCAACGTGTAATAGCGACCTCTCAGGTCACCTAAAGCAGTACACGATGATAAAGATAAACCAGATAGCATACTATCATCTTGAGTAAGACTATCCTCCTGGGATAGGTCCTCCCTCTATCATTGCAATCACGAGCCTGTGATCCAATAATTGACTCTGAGGGCACTATCTCCAACACCAAATACGGAGCATATCGGGATAACTGTGTAAAATGGATGTCATACTCAGACACCGTCATCCCAGGTGTCTTGACTAAGGCCTCGAAGTTACGAGCTCTGGCGTCACGAACGCTCTCTGGGAGGAAACGAGCTAGAAAGACCGCTGTAAACTCGGCCCACGTCATTGGCGGTAGACCTGCAGCTCGACCTCTCAAGACTGACTCCCACCATGTCTGCACGAGACTTTCTAGTCGGAAACTCGCAAGCTCTACCCATCGATCATCCGAACATCTCAGTGAACGACGAATCCTGGCTAAACTGTCAAGGAACGTCAGTGGGTCCTCCGCTGCCTCGGTGCCGGTGAATACTGGAGGTCTCAGCCTCATGAAATCCTATAGTGAAACCGGGATGGTCACGGCGGTAGTAGTAGGAGCAGGTATCATAGCAGTCTGGGATGTAGTAGGTGCGTCATCCGGCCTCGGTGTACGACTGGCTGCAACTAGGGATCCTACCATCTGACGTAGCTCCTGCATGCCCCCCATCATCTGTCGCAACTCCTCCATACCAGTCTCGAGCTTATCCATACGGCGTGGTGAAGGTGGATCGGTCTGTCCCTGCGGCGTAGGCATACCACCCTACTCAGTCCTAGCCTCGGACGAGCCAGCTCGAATCTCGTCTCGGGCGGCAGCCCTCTGTGCCCTCATAGCCTTCGGCGGCATAGTGACTGGTACAGGAAATAGGACAGTGCAATAGGATCATAGGATACACGAAAATGAAGAAGGAATTTCAAGCAAGTATATCCTAAAGTCACTTAGGCGGAGTACCGTATTGCAAGTATGCCGCGGACATACGCACGCTACGTTACCCTGCTTAAGTCACTTACTCCATCTACCAAGGGTCATCCTACACTCAAAAAGGTAAAACCTATCGCTCTGATACCAACTTTGTCACGACCCGCAAGGTACAGAACGTGACTGGCACTTAAGTTTACGAAACGTCTCAAGGCGTCCGTAAAATAAGTAAGCCAAAGCCCAGAAAACCAAAACCAAATAAGCAAAAGAGTGAAGAAAACCCAATCAATTGAAAACGAGTTTATCAAATAAGTCATATAAAACCTCTTTAAAAACAATATCACTTTTTTTTCCGAAAATTTCGGCAGAGTCTCCTTTGTAAATACTGGCCCCCAAAATGGGTACAACAAGAATATATATGAATCCAACAAATAAGGCATCCCCAAGCGGGAGCTAGCTCTTCGCCACAAGGCGGTCACAAATCCCACGCAATATAAAGCAACAACATGCGAAATAATCATAAGGAAGCATGAAAAAAAAACCAGCATGTCGACTCAAGTGAGCTCGACCCCAAAATACAGCATAAAAAGTCCACAAATCTCACAGTCTCATCTCTAGGTTAATATACAACAATACTGATAGATACAGTAGATGGAGTACTCTAGATACAAAGAATATACAAGGTGGTGCAAAAATAATAATATAACCCACCTAAGAGCAAAACCTCGAGTCCAGGCAAAAGAAGCAAGTGCGCCCGCCGCTACTGTACTGACGGAGCAGACCTGAAAAAGGCTGTGGCACAACGGGGGTGAGTTGCCAACTCGTGAGTAATAAATAACATCTACACAGGCTATCGTATGCACGCACACAAGCATCCTAGCATCTAAATACAGGTAAGGCAGGACATAATGGCAAGTATGTACGCAATATGAATATACTAGCAGGTATGAATGCAATGCGAATCAACTCGTGATCTGAATGTGTAAGTATAAGAAATCATGTTTTTTCCCTTTAAGAATCTCTTTTGAAATACCAGCACAATACCAATAGAATCAACAAGAACCTGTGTCCAGCAACGACACCTCAAAACTATCACAAATCTCATATATCCATGTCATAGTATCTCTGGCCTCAGCCATCCGGCTGACCCAGTTCAATATCAAAATCTTATCATCTCGCGGCCACGGTCGGTATCCTCTGGATATCCGCCGTGCCAAACAGTCACCGGTAGGTAATCCGTCCCCTGCCAGGCTCAACGTCAACACCACATTCATCTTGCCCCGGGGTACCATACCGGGCCCACCATGTACCCGTGACGGTTCCTCCACTCCTCGACACGGATCTCGAAAACCACAGCAAACTCATGGTGGACGACACTTACATCACTAGAAAACCGCAATTTACACATTTTAAAAATATAATAAGTTTAGAAATTTTGCGGCTTTCCCCCGAAATCCAGAAATATCATAAAATCTCAAGAAATCCTCATAAGTGCATATGTCAATGATAATGTATGCATATGGTATCAATAATCAAGTTGCGATGTGTGATTAATAGATTAGGCATGAACAAATAATATGATGAAGCACATGCACATGAATAGCAATCCTACGATTTCATTTTAAGGAATTAAAGCAATAGCGCGAGTTTAAGTATCAATTATAGTAAAAGGTTTCAAAGTTAAAGGCTATCTAGTGTGGTGGCATGGCAATTACCAGGGTGTATGTGTAAGCATGAATAGTGCTCGTGCTGCATATAAAAACCCTGGCAATGGTGCATGTGTCCTATAGAATGGGTTCGTATATGTATGTCAATATAAGGCATGAATGTAGCAAATAATCATACAAGTATTAAACCCCTAATTACTAATATTACTAAGAATCTTTTTAAGCTACTAAAACTATCGGGCGACTTGCGCCATCCAACGATAGTCCCGCGTAGATGTTACATCTACTCACAGGAAATCCCCAGCTAGCTATGTCCAATCACTGCCTTTCCTCTTTCGAGCCGCGTCTGACGTCTCCGCGACCGAACCTGGAATTACATCAATACCAAACATAAGGTTACATATCAAAAACGACGCAAAACCCAAACGAAGATACTAACGTTCACAATCTAGGTACAACGTGCACAGGTGCGCGGAACGCACGCGAAAATCGCTAAACTAACTAGAATCGTCGATTAGGTCACCCGGAAAAACTGAAACCCGAACACTCAAAATCCGCACTCACACATCCTAAAAGTCATAGGATACGCTAAAAATGTCATCAAGACATCACAAATAATTCATCACATAAATTCATAAAAAAAAAACTAGTAAGCATTTGCATTCCAAAATCGGTGCAAACATCGCCGATTTGCAACAAAAAAGACTACAATCTAGCATAATCACCCAAGTCACACCATTAGATAGCCACTACACAAATTTTTAACACATTAACCATGCTTCAAAACCTATTTTCCACAAGCAAACCCTTTCTTGATTTTTCTTATTTGCAATAGCAATCAAAATTCCACACTAGATTAACTTTGATTAGCACTAATTTGAAACCCAATAGCAAGCTAACCTCTTAGATTTAGGTTAACAAAACACTAGATAGAAAAATAAATTAATTAACCTAATAATGGTTTTTTAAACCCTAATTAAAATTCAAGCCATGAACTAAAAAAGCTAGATTTCAAATTAGCACTAATATTTACAATAAAACAACTCAATTAAGGAAATCTAAACAAAAGAATTTAAATGGGTAAGGGTTATACTTATAGATCTAGAGATCTAGCAAGAAATTTTGACTCCAAATATGGCCTCCTAGCATCCAAGGTCCATGCAAGAAAGGTTAAGAAGAATGGATGAAGGATGGGCTTGAAATTTTGAAGTTTGATTGGGATTTTTGTGGAATTTGAGATGAGTTTTGAAGTGAAAAAGAGAAGGGAAATTGGGGACAGCAGCTGGTCTGGTCGGCAGCAGGAGGAAGGTGGGAAGTTGTGAGGGAATTGGTGGGGAAAAGTCAAAGGTCAAAGCCCAAACCAAACACCCAAAGCCCATACCCAATTAATATACTAAAACCCCTATTTAAAACACTTTAAAAGGCCCAAAGAACACATATAGGAGGGGGGAAATTCATGGGCTGCTACCATGTGATGTGGCCGGCCAATATGAGGGGTGAGGTTGTGAGAGAGTTTACAAAAAAAATTCTATGCAAAAAGACCCCCCACAATACCATAATTGCAAGTTTAAGCTTAAATTCAATAATTTTCGTTTTCCATAATAAAAATTAGTTAAAACTTAAAATAAATTACTAAAAATTTATGTTACAACTAGATTTTAATTAACATGATTTTAACTCTTAAATTTAGCCCATTTAAATTTGTATTTATCGCTAATTTAATGTATTTTCTAACCGGCTTAAAATAATATTAAAAATTGAAAAATTAGGGAAAATTTTTAAACGACCAGAATTTCATAAGTAACTCATTTGCTACTAAAAAAAAGCAATTACCTATCCAAATTAGGTATAATTAGTCCTAAACTGCAAAATAACAAAAAGGACGGTTTTCGGAAAAATACCGAATTTTCACCGATTTTCAGGAAAACACCAAAACGACTTTTCAAGGCGTTACATGTACAGTGTAGATTTTGTCTCTTTGCATTTGTATTCAGTGGGAATACAAATGCGGGTATGTATATACAGTCGCGGGGTTTTCCTGTAATTTATTACGGGATCAGTTTTCTGAAGTTGCCAGTTTGCCTTTCGTTCCGGCCAGTTTTCCTTTGTTCCTTCCCGGCCGGACTTTTCCGTTGGAGGGGCTAATTTATAAGTTCGCAAATTAGCATATTGTGGAGGGTTTATTTGTGAATTGGTGGCATCATGATGGTTCATGCATGATGAGATTCTTTTTCCATCACTTGCTTGCATTAAATGAGATGGAACTTTGATTAGATGAGATTAGAAATGGTGTGACCATTTTTCCTTTCTCATGATGATACATATTCTTTCTTGCCTTTTCTCCTCTTAGATGAGACTTTCATTTTTTCCCTCCTCATTGATAATGGCCGGCCACATCAAGAGAGGGTGTAGGAATTTTTGTGAGGGAGGAATTTTGCTATATCTATTCTCCATTAATGTAAAAGAAAACCTCCACTTGAAAAGTTCATTTTATTCTATTCCTCCATCACCATGGAAACTACATAAACCCCAAATGAGACAATGGATTCTACACTTCATCTACTTCAACCTTGGACGCGTCGGCTAGCCAGCTTCGCGTCCGAGTTGCCCCGGTCCAGAGGTCGGAGCCCGTAAAAGAACCCGGCGATATGGTGCCCGTTTCGACGAGGAGATGACGACCGGAGATTCCGCGAGGAGATCAGAGTGGAGGCGAAGACCGAAGGACACGGATCGCTTGGTATAACTTCTCTACTCTTATTCTAGTTTGCTAGCGTTAGGTTAATGGCCCGATCCGGGGTTTTAGTGCGCGGTGGTGCCGGTTTGAAAAGTTTGAAAAGTTTTTCGTTTCCGCATTCCGGCGTCGGATTGACGGCCGGGGCACCGCCGTGCACTTACACTACCTGTGGATTCCAAATATTGTATCACATTCCAGATAAAAAGAAAGTATTAAACTTTTCGATCGAATAATCAAACACCCAAGATTTCCCTAATAGCTCAACACTTGAGCGGAGTTCAAAAAGTACCCATCACATGCCACAGTACTAAAGATCCAGCCGTAGAAGGGTCAAGACAATGCCTCACATGTGGCAACGCCGTACTGCCCCAAACCCTAAGGTTTAGAGGCGGTTCAGACGGTCACATAATCGAGTAAAGGTTTGTGTTCTTCTAGAGGGTCCACCGCGTTACTTGCACAATTTTCCGGAAGTTTCAAACTCGAGAAAAAATTCAACTTTTGAAAATTTTACGACAGGGGAAAAAGTGAGTTATTGATATCCGTTCGAACATTTTAACAGATTCTAAAATTATCAGGAAAAAACTTAAACGAAGTTAAATTATCCGATCGAATCAACGAGTTCCCAATACAACCCAGAAAACTCAACACTTGAGTAATTATTAAAAATTCCCAGAAGCAGTAGGTAACACATACGGATGTTACTGTTGGAAAATGATACCATAATTCTCAATTATTACCGCGGAACCGCCGCCAATACCCCAGTTTGGCTGCGGTTCCGCGGCGCTATAGTGGACTTATGGTGTCGTTTTTCACAGGTGTCCATAGAATTCGCTGCTGATTTTTTTGAGCAATTTTAATATGAAAAATGTCAACTTTTTGAAAAATTTCAAGAAAAGGGTATAAACCGGGTATTCGGAGTTCGATCGGACTTTAAACTTCGCCCAGACTTCGCCTAAAGCTCTAGCTTGACTCTGATACCACTGTAGGGTTACTAGGCACTCTCACAAGGGTCTATAAGGCATCAACCATGCCCGATTTAAAATTTAGTCGTGCCGAACAACCCTAAACCAAGATCTTAGAATAGAGATTAGGTAAAACAAATCATGTTAAACACTTTAACACTAAGAGTTTGGGATTACAACCTTTGTAGTCCGGTCCTTCACTTCTAAAGCTTCGTGTTGAGGTCCTTTCGCTGCGATCATCATGTTCCCGGACTCTAGAGAGGCTCCATAAAGAGAAAGATGCAAACCTGCTTCGGATCTTCGATAACTAATATGATCTACCTTGAAGTTTCTTTAACACAAGCTCTCACTCACTAAATGAAGTGAACACGCTAATCTAAATGTCTAGGATAGATTAGGATGATGAAGTAGGATTTATGCACTCATTTGTTTTCTATTTCTCACTCAAAATCATCACCTCATAAAAAGCTAGAAAGCTTTTCCATGAAAGAAGAAGATCTATTTCTTTTTGTGATGAATAATGAAAACTCAAGTGAGGTTAGAAATGAAACCATGGGTTAAGAATGAAGTCTTAACCCATGTAGAGAGTTAACTATGGTGAAGGGTTGGGTTGGGATAAGCAAATATCTACACAAAATATCCAAAGTCAAAGTCAAAGCTTCAAGAAGCTTCTTGAAAGCTTCATGCTTGCTTAACCCTAATCCAAACCCTAACCACAATTAAACTCCTCAAATCATGTTGCATTTATAACCATAACATGTTACAATATTATATATCACATATATAATATTTATTGTAACAAAATAAAATAATACAATTAACATATATCGCATATATATCAATGTATTACCCGAGTGAGAAAAAGAATCATTTAGTGAGCTTATATCAGTTAATGTAATTTAATATATCAAATATATAATTATACATTAAATTATCGAATCAACACTTGATCCGATAATCGGGCCATTTCACAAATAACCGACTAATATAATCTGTATCAGTTCAGCGAATCAACACTTGATCCGATGACCCGGCTATATCACATATACCCGGCCGATATCTCATATCGTGTGAATCTAATACGGTATCACATACACGTATTGCTCTCGGTCCCGCACATATCATATATGTGCTCCTACTCCATTTTTCCTGAGCCAAGAAACCTCTTTGTAGGACTCTAAAGAATCGTCAATACGCCGGCAGTAGGTGATGATCATATCAAACACCCACAAGCTGCAAGCGGTCAGCTAAACGTAACAGCCACCCAGGTATTGAGCGATCAGAAGATCAACAAGAAAGCCTGTACATTCTCCTGTGAATCCAATCAGTAACACTCCCGTACAGTCCGGTCTCTTCGTCTGATATGTCGCATATTTCGCCTAGGGGTGGTAAACGTCAGACCCCAGTAGCTTGATAAGTCGTGTCGATATGAGGTCTATAACAATTCGAGAAACTACTGATAACACTTACCAGTAAATCTCAGCAACCCTGGCCAGGGATTTCCAGTTATAGCCATTCGAACACAACGTAACATCAACTCCCTATACCGGGAGAGACGAATCTCCTCCTATCGCTCATTGCCTCCCTGTGATTCGGGACTGTACTCAAAAGCCACCTTTTTGCATGCCCTCTTGGACGTGGTATGATGGAAATCGAAGCACAGTGGGAATCACACAAGACTCTATGACGATCTCGGGTCTACTGACTACTCTGTACCAGTGTCACCAGAGAACTGCCATCTGACGTGAGGTACAATACCATCTGGGAGTTCTCAGCGAGTCCGTCCAGTATACCCAGTCTCTACTGAGCACATGTACACCATACTTGATGTCAAACACCGATGGATATGGGATCATCCATCGCCCATCATATGGGTCAAGATGCGTATACGCTAGTCTACTCTGGTGTATCGATGCCCTGTCTCGATACACCCTCGACTAGGAACAATTATAGGATGTACTCTTCGACTACCGTGGCCCCACTAGTATGATCTCATCATAGTCCCAGTAGTCGAGTACATATCCTAAAGGCTTTATCAACATGTAACATAGAGACAATCAGAGTACATGTTAAGATAAAGAGCAACCAGATAGCGTACTATCATGTCGAGCAAGAAAGTCCTCCCTATATATGTCCAAGCATCCACTACAATATACATCGTATGTACAGTAATAGCCTCTTCGGCATACATATAACTAACACTTGGTGCGGAGATTAAAGACCGAAGGACACGGATCGATCGGTATAATTTCCAAACTCATTTTACATTTTGCTAGTTTACGGTTAATGGAATGATCCGGGATATTTGGGTCGTGGTGGCTCCGGTTTCGTAAAAAGTTTTTGTTCCGCATTTGGCGTCGGTTTGTTTCACGCCCCGAAAGAGCACGTGACTGGCCCTTGAACCATATGAAGTCTATAGGACCCCATCTGATCCAAGTAAGCCAAAAGCCCAGCAATCTAAAACCATTTAAAGAGTAAATAAGGAAAACTGGTTTTGAAAAGTAAAGAAATCAAAGTTTTTAAATAACTAAGCCGAATGTGTATTTTTAAAATGTGTAACCTTTCCTGAAAATTTCGGCAGAGTTTCCTTTGTAAAAACTGGCCCCGAACGGGGTACAACAAGAATAATATATAAGAAATGATAAAAGGCATCCCCAAGCAGGAGCTAGCTCTTCGTCAATCGATGGTCACAACCACGCAAGCAATAATAATATACAACGCCAAAGGGTGAGGATCAAAACCCAAAAAGAAACTCAAAACAGCCAGAAAACCGTAATACTACAAGCGCGACTCTAAGGTCGAAATAATACAACACTGCTTTCTAAGTCTGAAACAATAAACAAGTTTTGGGTTGATGGAATTACTAGATACAATGAATAATACATGAAAAATGGCGGTTCTTATACAAAAGAATCCACCTACCAACGCAAGTCACCCATATGGAAGCAGTGTGCCAGAAATGCCGCTATGGAATCTGTACGGCAAAAACCTGCAAGGACTGTGGCACAACGGGGGTGAGTTGCCAACTCGTGAATAGAAAATATCTACAAGCAGAGATCGAATGCATGACCCATCCTAGGTCAATACGATCAGATATACATAAACCTCAATATGAATAAGTCTGAAACATGCTAAACTAGCAATGTAATCTCTATACATGAGTGTAATGCCAAGTGCTCGTGCCAGTGCCTCAGGTAATAGCATATCATAAATGTGAGGTACAAACAATGAAATCGAACTGCATGTACGTGGATCTCGTCCACTCGTCACCCAATGACAATAACCATCATGCATGTAAATATCATCAGCATATGCATGGAAATATGAGGATATAAACCACCTGTGTCCCTCGCGACACGTCAAAATCATGGAACCGGAGTGCTTAGCATCGGCACTCGAAAACATCATGAAAACTGTGCCCAGCATCGGCACGTAAATCCTCATATATTGGGCTCCGTCAGTCCGGATCGGCCCACAAGCTCTGTCTGCGGTATCGGCCCTCGGCCCCGGCAGTACGCCATATCCATCTATCGACTCTGGTCGGTATCTTTCGGATAACCGCCAGGTCCAACAAAATCACCGGTAGGTACTCGCCACCCAGTCAGGCTCATCGTCTACTCCACGAAAAACATTTCTTGCCCCGGGGAACTATACCGGGTCCACCATGTACCCGCAATCGGCCTCATCCGCCTCCTCGAATCGGGTTTCACATGTCGCTCTCAGCACCGAGAAAACACATGGTGGACGCACTGAAATATCATATCACGGGTAACCGGGTTTTTAAAACAATTACATATCCTCTTTGAAACACCCACGGTTCCCAAAACCAGAAATATCATGGAAACAGCATATCTCAATGCGTATAATCAGAAAGCAGCATGTATGCGACATATAGCAGAAAGGTAAGCATATCAATATGTCGTGCAAGGGTCATATCCTGAATGCAACAGTACTACAGTGTAGTGACATGGCAATTATCGATGATGAAGTGTGTGATCCGGCAAACAAGTGTACGTGGAACATACGCATCATCGATAATGGTGCTGGTGTCCTAGCAGCATGACTGAAATCTATCAACAATATAAGCGATGCAATGCAAACAGCATGAATGTGCGGAATCGAGTAATCAACGCAACAGTAGAGAACATGCCTCAATAGATATATCATGCAACCTTGCCTTTTGAAATAAGACGAATCAGGGCTTTTGTTAAAATAAGGGCTACGGTGTTTAAGAAAAGATGCGCCTTTTGAAAATATCCGTATAAACCCTTTTTCCTATCTTTAAAATATCCCTGATTCGTTAGTTTTGAAATAGGTATGACTCGGGTCTAGCCTAACGCCTACTATGCGAACTACGAACCCGACAATCAAATCAATAGAGAGGGGTATGGAAACCACCTAAATCTGAGTCGATATCAAACTATCTCATCACATGACAGATATCACTACCATCATATCACATCTCTAATACGAACTCTGTCATGTCGCCAAATCTCACGGCCTCAATCGAATCTCATCGACTCATCTCAATCACACGTATCATTCTCAAAACTCGTATATGAACACATAGTCCCATACCCATGTGTAGATACACACACCATCATATGCGCACAGATATATGAAAGAATGTATGCAAGTAAGTGTGTATGTGTGAGTGTAGGTGCAACCACTACTCTAGGGTTTCGCACTATACTCAACCAATACATCTTTATCACCAATAATCCATTATTACCATCAATAATCCTAAACAACACATAATAAATATATGTGTGTATACGTATTCGTATACATCACCACGGACTGCGGGGGTGCTATACGCCATCCACCCGACTTCTCCCCGTAGATATAATCTACTCACCTTGCTTCTCATGTGTCGGTGCCGATGTCGCCATCTTCATCTTCTTTGCCTCAACATCTCGTAGGGTACCTACAAGTATATCACAACGCTAAAGCACATGAAAACCACATCGGAAACCAAAATAGCACACGCTACCCGTATAGGTAAAAACCTATCGACTCGCATGTAAACACGTTCAATATCCACTTGTCGTTGACGTCCAAACGCCACCCGACAGGAATGAATCACCAAATACCAAAATCCATGCTAAATCAAGTTGTAAACCATGCACCAACATAGGAAAATCAACCCAGATTTCACCCTAGATGGAATCAGTCAAAACTAGACATACCTAGGGTCAAGAATAGAGGAAATGGGGCCATGCACAAAATTCGAAACAGATCCCCCCTGCTCTGGCCGCAAATTGCTGCCAGAAGGGAATAATTGGCGGCCTCACTGTGGAGTTGGGGGCTAGGGTTTGGGGTGGTGGTTCATTGGTGCCTGCACATCTCACTGTCAACTCAGTTTTATTTTTGGGGTCTCGAGGTGATAGCAGATTCCACAAAACACTTCCGGATTTACAGTTTTCCCAGATATCGATTCCGTAATTCCATATTCTGGTTTCAAGTTCAGGTTTGGGTCCAAATTAGCATCACACAAGGGATTCTAAGGTCACCACAATCCTCAATTCCATCTTTGATTTCAGTTTTACCCTAAACCCTAACTTGAATTCTCCAAATTCTTCAAAACGACACAATATCGATATGAAACTAGAATTGATGCACAAGAAATGAGATACTACTCTAATAGGTGCAGAAATTACCTCCTTTGGCAACTCAAGAAAATTCCTGAGTTGCTCAAAGTCCTCTAAATCCAATCTTGCTAGGTTCAATGTGAAGCTAGTGAGCTTGGGAGTAAGTTTTGTGAAGTGGGAATGGGGTTTTGGCTTTGTTTTCATGGTAGATCTATGAAGTGAAGGGAAGGGAAATGAGAGGGAGCAGGAGCAGCAGCAGCTCTTCATGAGAGGGGAGAGAAAAGGAGAAGGAAAAATGATGGGGTATGGTTCAAATAGGTGAAGGTTGACTTGGTCCCTTTCTCCCTCTCATCATGAAACCTTTTCTTTTCTTCACTAAACTCTTCTCACAAGAATAGTAGACCCAAAAGAAAAGCCATAGTAGAAATGCACAAGCAACACAAGTGTAGAAAATGATATGTGCACATTTTTGCAAAAAAAGCTAAAAATCCGATTAGCGATTTTTAATCGCGATTAGCACTAAATTAGCATATAACTAATCTTATAAACTTTAAAATAGCATAATTCCATAGAATACCTTATTTTAGAATTTTTCATAATTTTTCCCCATTTATTTGTATTTAATTATACCAGAATATTAAAATATTCATTAAAATAATATTAAATTATATAATTTCCCAAAAATCATATTTTATTATTTTGAAAACGTTACAGTTTAACTGCCGGGACGCCGCCGCATCCCAACAGTTTGATTTCTTCTCTTCGCGCTGGACAGCTTTTGAGGAAGGGATGTCCGGGATTTCTAGCCTATGTTTGCGATACTAGAGCTACAGAGGTTCCGTTGGACCAGGTTCCGATTGTTAGTGAGTTCCCTGATGTTTTTCTGACGAGCTTCTTGGGCTACCGCCTGAGTGCTATATTGTTTTCTGCATTGACTTGATTCCCGGTACGGGGCCTATTTCCATACCGCCTTATCGGATGGCCCCGGCGGACCATAGAGAGTTGAAAGGTCAGTTGCACGATTTGCTGGATAAGGGGCTTATTCTACCTAGTGTGTCTCCTTAGAGTGCTCCAATCCTGTTCGTCAAGAAGAAGGACGGTAGCTTGCGCTTGTGTATTGACTACCGCCAGCTGAACAGGGTTACCGTGCGGAACAGATATCCCTTACCACGCATCGACGACTTGTTCGACCAGCTTCAGAGTGCAGGATACTTTTCGAGGATCGACTTGCGATCAGGCTACCATCAGTTGCGAGTTCGACAGGAGGATATTCCGAGGACGGCTTTTCGCACGCGTTACGGCCACTATGAGTTTTTGGTGATGTCGTTCGGACTCACCAATGCCCCAGCAGCATTTATGGACTTGATGAACCGTATTTTTAGGATGTATCTTGATCTGTTCATCATCGTATTCATTGACGACATTTTGGTGTATTCCCGGAGCCGAGAAGAGCACGAGCAGCACCTGCGGATCACATTGCAGACTTTGAGGGAGCACCAGCTGTTCGCAAAATTCTCTAAGTGCGCGTTTTGGCTTGACAGCGTAGATTTCTTGGGTCACGTGATTTCGCGAGATGGTATATGTGTGGACCCGAAGAAGATCGAGGCCGTTCAGCATTGTCCCAGACCCGCATCAGTTACTGAGATCCACAGCTTTCTAGGACTGCCCGGCTACTACCGACGATTTGTACAGGACTTTTCCCGTATTGCTGCGCCGTTGACCGGGTTAACCCGGAAGGGAGTTCCTTTCGATTGGACGGAGGCGTGCGAGAATAGCTTTCAGCAGTTGCAGACTCGTTTGACTACGGCGCCGGTGTTATCATTGCCTTCGGGATCGGGTGGATTTGTGGTCTATTGTGACGCTTCTCGAGTGGGGCTACGGTGCGTATTGATGCAGCACGACAGGGTGATCGCGTATGCTTCTCGGCATCTGAAGAAACACGAATAGAACTACCCCACTCACGATTTGGAGATGGCTGCAGTAGTCTTTGCACTCAAGATCTGGAGACATTACCTATACGGCGAGTCGTGCCAGATATTCACTGATCATAAGAGCTTAAAGTATATATTTCAGCAGCGAGACCTGAATCTTAGACAGCGCCGTTGAATGGAGTTAGTGAAGGACTACGATTGTGAGATCCTGTATCACCCGGGCAAGACGAATGTAGTGGCGGATGCTTTGAGTAGGTGGCCCATGGGTAGTCTATCTTGTTTGAGCGCAGTGCAGAGGCAGTCGTCGGCAGATTGGCAGGTTTTACGCGACAGCCGAGTGCAGTTCGAGTTCACTCCGATCGGGGGACAGCTTGCGCATGTTCGTGCACGCCCACAGTTGTTTGACCGTATACATGAGGCACAGTACAATGATGACCGTTGTTCAGAGATCATGGCACAGATTGGACAGGGCAGATTTTCAGAGTTCATGATTGATGATCAGGGGATACTACGATTTGGGACTAGACTGTGTGTACCAGATGCCGAGGGACTGTGGCGTGAGATTCTTGAGGAGGCACATCGATCGGTGTATAGTGTTCATCCGGGTTCCACCAAGATGTACCATGATATGAGAGATGTTTACTGGTGGGACGGGATGAAGTGGGACGTCACAGACTTCGTGTCGAGATGCCTGACTTGTCAGCAAGTCAAGGCCGAGCACCAGAAGCCCGCGGGAGAGCTACAGCCGTTGCCCATTCCGGAGTGGAAATGGGAGCAGATTTCTATGGACTTCATTGTGGGTCTACCCAGGACTAATCGAGGGTATGACTCCATTTGGGTGATCGTGGATTGATTGACGAAAGTGGCTCACTTCCTGCCGGTGAAGACTACTTTTCGATTTGCTCAGTATGCCCAGATATACATCGACGAGATTGTACGACTGCATGGAGTCCCGACATGTATCTTGTCCGACCGAGGCACCCAGTTTACCAGCCGACTATGGCAGAGGATTCAGGAGGCTTTGGGCACCCGCTTGAGTTTCAGCACAGCGTTTCATCCGCAGACCGACGGCCAGTCAGAGCGGACTATTCAGACTCTCGAGGACATTCTCCGAGCGTGCGTTTTAGACTTTGGTGGTAGCTGGGATCATCATTTAACCTTGGTGGAGTTCTCCTACAACAATAGTTTCCAGGATACTATTCAGATGGCACCTTTCAAGGCCATGTATGGGAGGAGATGTAGATCGCCCGTCTGTTGGACAGAGCTCAGTGAGAGCAGTATTTTGGGGCCGCAGATCGTACAGGAGACGACCGAGAAGGTACAGTTGATTCGAGATAGGATGAGGACAGCTCAGAGCAGGCAGAAATCGTATGCTGACAGACGCCGTTGCAGATTAGAGTTCGCAGTTGGCGATCACGTTTTTCTGAGGGTCTCTCCGATGAAGGACGTGTTGAGATTTGGACGGAAGGGGAAGCTTAGCCCCAGATTTATAGGTCCCTTCGAGATCCTCGAGCGTGTGGGCACAGTGGCATATCGTTTGGCTCTTCCACCCGACTTCCCGGTTGTTCACCCCTTGTTTCACGTGTCGATGCTTCGTCTGCATGACCCTTCTCACATGATTCAGCATCAGACCGTTCAGCTCGAGCGCGATCTTTCGTTCACTGAGCAGCCAGTAGTGATATTGGACTGGCAGGTGAAGAAACTTCGATCAAAAGTCTTGCCATCTGTGAAGGTGCTTTGGCGCAGTCCAAATGGTGAAGAGATCGCTTGGGAGGCCGAGGGTGAAATGCGGAAGAAATTCCCTCATCTCTTTGAAGGTACACGTAGCTATATTTTTAAATTCGGGGACGAATTTCTGTAAGGGGGGAGATTGTAATACCTTAGATTGTGATTAGTGGCTAATTATACTATAATGTGTGGTTTTTAGTAAAAATTTTACCGAAACGATTTTCAAATATTTTATCAAAATTAATGAATATTTTATTAGAAATTATTTAGGCTTGCACACACATGTGCATGTTAACTAGGGTTAAGTTAGGGTTAGACCATGTTTAGACAATCATGGTGGACTAACCCATTTTTTTTATTAAGCTAATTTGAAATTTATTAAGTGTTTTAGCTATTCTTTTAAAATAAAAAATGAATTTAGCTTATGGGTTGACTTGGGTAGGAGAGAGAGAGAGAGAGTGCATGATGGCTTGAGCCAAGCTTGCATTTAATGAGGAGAGAGAGGGGGTTGACTCTCTTTTTCATTGTTTTCAAATCAATTATATTCCTCACACACTCATTCTCAATACTCTCTCTCCCTCTCATTCACACACATACACACACACACACACACCCAGCAGCCCAGCAGCAGCAGCATACAGGAGCAGCAGTAGCAAGCAGCAGCAGCACCCAGCAGCAGCAGCAACAGCTCCTCCTTCTCTTCTTCTTCTCCTTCTTCTTGCACCTAGGATCAAGTGAGGTATAATTTCATAAGCCCAACTTCTTTGTTTTCTAAACGTATAGTTGTTAAGCATTAATTAGTGTTTAGTATGGTCATTAGGGCTAGAATGGTGATTTAAGTGGAGATTTGGCCAAGTGAGGATCTTTTTGGTTAGTATAGCTTGGCTAAGTGTTTTTAAGGCCATGTAACCAAGTCTTGCCCCAGATTTTGCTAAAATACCATAGGGTTTCAATTTAGTGTAAATAAACGTTTTAATATAAATTTTAGCCTGTTTTAAAATCTGCTGATGACCCATTTGCTTCAGGCAAAAACTGAGTTTATTGGAGCCTGAACACTAGATCTAGACCACACACACGGAGCACGAAACCCTATTTCCCTACCTGGGCCGCAAATAAATTCGTTCTAGCCACAATTTGCGGCCAGAGGGGGGAGTTAGGTACTTAGGTTTGGTCTGGGGAAGTCTGCTGTATATTAAAAGATTTTGGCATATGCAACTTTTTATTTTATCATTCGAGTCAAAATCTGGAACTAAATACCGTATTTTCAATACCGTAAGCTTGCGCGACACGTGTGATATGTGAGTGGGTTTAGTGTTTGCTGTGTGTCGCAGCGTGTCGGGGTAGTTTCAGACGCGTATACACACGTTTCAGCGTATCGGATACACATGCGTTTAGTTCGCGACGCGAGTTTCTCGTTTGGTTTTGATATCGTGTTTTGCAGGATTTTAGCTTATGTGTATTCCTTGTGTAAATTATAGGTTTGCAGGTGGGTACGTCGGACGCCGCAAAGAAGTGGAAGCAAGTAGTCGGCTACACTTAGCACGAGGCCACGGTGAGTAGATTTAACATCTACGGGGAAATCGCCCGTATGTCGTTAAGCGTCAGGGCGTGATAGGATATTTTAGTCGCGTATATATTTATATGTATATTGCTCATGCATATGTACTATTGTAGCATACTCATCTTTTGTTGCATATAGAAATAGTAGTTATGTAACACCGCACTGTCACTAACGGTTCAAGCTGCACGAGAACTATTTGTATGTTACACTCACACCGTTAGTGATTGTCATGACACTCGCACTATAGGATTGCTACGAACCATACATCATTTTGATTACTGCATCATTGATTATTAGACATGACTCTGTCGCACATTGGTGCACACAAACATTGATATATTCATATTGCGCACATACACATTGTATATCCATATTGGTGCACACAAACATTGATATATCCATATTGCGCACATACACATTGTATATCCATATCGGTGCACACAAACATTGATATATCCACATTGCGCACATACACATTGTATATCCACTTCGGTGCACACATACATTGGTATATTCATATTGCGCACCTACATATTGTATATCCACATTGGTGCACACAAATATTGATATATCCATATTGCGCACATACACATTGTATATCCATATTGGTGCACACAAACATTGATATATCCACATTGCGCACATACATATTGTATATTCACATTGGTGCACACAAACATTGATATATCCATATTGTGCACATACACATTGTATATCCATATTGGTGCACACATACGTTGATATATCCATATTGCGCACATACATATTGTATATCCATATTGGTGCACACAAACATTGATATATCCATATTGCGCACATACACCTTGTATATCCATATTGGTGCACATATACATTGTTACACTCATATTTGCGTATACATCCACTTGCACATCCATACCTATATACATACATATTTCACATACATGGATAGTACTAGCTTTGATTTCTAGAAACTGGGGACCGGATGAGATATTTTCAAAACTGGATCCATTAAAAAAGAGCGGTTTTCCCTTTTTACTCTTAATGGCTTACGCCACATTGCATGGATTTACGCATTGAGTTTTGGATTCGTGTGATTTCTGGATTTGAGAACCGTGGTATTATTTTAAGAAAATATGCACTGTTTTGAAAACCAGGTTTCTCTTTATATGATATTTTAGTGCGTCCACCATGCGTTTTCTCGGTTCTGAGACGTGTGACATGTGAACCTGAATCGAGGAGCTGGACGAGGCCGATTGCGAGTACATGGTGGATCCTGTATGGTACCCCGGGGCAAGAAAGGGATGCTGTGTATACAGACGGTGAGCCTGGCAGAGGGAATTTCAGCCAAGAAGGAACAAAGGAAAAATGGCCGAAACGTAATGCAAACTGGCAACTTCAAAAAGCGATCCCGTAACAAATTACTGGATAACCCCGCGACTGTATATACATACCCGCATTTGTATTCTGACCGAATACAAATGCAATGAGACAAAATCTACACTGTACAATACAAGGATCCGGCTTAAACCAAAGCCCGCTAGTATTATCCATCCGATCATTATCCGTGCAATACCGCACGTATATGATCGAACCCTGCCATAAATCCATACGGCCTCTATAGCGTTTCGTCCGAAACTTGAGAAACTGTCTGTGGGGGACTATAAAGACTCGTCAATACTTTGGCTGTGGATTTAACCACTAGCACGTCAGAGGTATTAGCCATACGTAACGGGCTACCAGGTATTGACCAAAAGGGAAGTCGATGAGCGAACTCATCCTAACACCCTACTGAGCCTGTCAGTGACAATATCCGTACAGTCCGGTCCGTTCGTCTATGAGCATCGCATGGCGGGCCTAGGTGGTTGGTAAAAGTCAGACCCCCAAAAGCGGTACAATTCGTGTCGGAGTGTAGCCCAGAACACCCTGAGATACTACTGGGATACCTACCAGTAAATCTCCTGCCTTGGCCAAGGACTTCGTGTAATGGCTCTCCTAGACACAGCACGATCTCACCCCCAATACCGGGAGAGACGAAACCCCTGCAGATCCGCTCACTGCCTCCATATGGCTCGGGTCTGTACCCAACTAAAACCTATTTGCACGACTCCTTTGAGCCGTGGTAGGGTAGTAATCAAAGCACAGTGGGAACTCACACGGGATAAATGAAGATCTCAGGTCGATGAACTAACCTGTACACATGTCACCAGGGAACTGCTATCTGACGTTAGGTATAAAACCAACTAGCATGTTCCCGGCGAGTCTTGTCCGGTGTACTCATAACCCAATGAGCACCTGTATACATCTTAGGTGAACCAACTGACACCAGTGGCTTTTGAGACCGGCCACCGCCCCTCGTCGGGGTCTCGACTGTATACACTAGTCTACTCTCGAGTATCGATGCCCTGTCTCGAAAACTCCAACGACTAGGGACCCTTTTAAGGATGTGCTTATAGACCCCAGCTCCCACGTATATGATCGCCATCATACTGCTGGTAGTCAAGCAATAATCGTATGGGCTCTATCAACGTGCAATAGTGACCGGTAAGGTCACCTAAAACAGTACACGATGTTAAAGATAAACCAAGTAGTATACTATTTCTTATCAACATGTAATAGTGAATTATACACGATGATAAAGACAAACCAAATAGTATACAAAGCTTTCAAGTAAGACTGTCCTACCGGTATAGGTCCTCCCTCAATCATTGCAATCATGTGCCTGCGATTCAATAATTGACTCTGAGGGCACTATATCCAACAATCTCCCACTTGCACTCAAGGCTAATTATTGGGATGTCGCGTACTCAAAGCCCGTGTGATACCGAACACCCAACTCCTCTACTAAACAGTCTCACAAAGCCCGTTTGCGAAACTATTGCGTTCGAGGAATAGCCTCAGTGAGTAGATCCGCCCTGATGTTTCTTTCTATGTCTCTCTTTATCTCAAGTTCGCGGAGAGAGGCATCTCCCGAAAATGAGCAATACCTGTCTTAGAATATGTCTAGATATCTGATGGGACCTAGTTCATAAATGAACTCCAAATCCAAACTTCTTAGACTGTACCAACAACTGAACTTAATCAGTATCCTGCGCCATGCCTCCCTCAGTATCCCCTTGGACCATCTGTCCAAAATACCTCCCCTCGTCAGAGGGAAAACTATAACTCTGACAGTCACTCTGTCATCCAGGTCACCTTGGAAGCCTGGAATGATAACCTTTCCCCGAAAGAGGCTGTTGTTATCATATCCCTAGAACATCCACTTATGTTCTAAAACTGCTTCTGATCGTTTCTCTAGGATTGGATTAATATCAACTTCTTGCATCTCGTGCACAAACAACATCTGGTGTGGTACTTGACATCCCATGATCAACTCAATTGCCTAAGCAAGTGATCTGCCAATCATGCACATCCCTCTCCCCTTTAGTCTGTAAGACATCTTTAGAGAGGGTGACTCCATCACCTGTAGCTATAGTACCGTGCCAGGAGTCGTCCATTCTAAAACACCTTTAGTATGCTGTCTAAGTACCCAGATTGGGAAACTACCCAAATCTAGATCTAAAACCATAGATCTAGTAACCAGAATATCTAATATAATATCCAATTCCAATGTGGAGAAACCACTTTGTGACAACCAAAGTATAACCGATCGTAGTATAGGAATTTCACTTCCTACTCTGTGTTTGTCATCCAAATACCAGGACATCACACCCTACCACCTTCTTAACAGATCCATCCCCTATTCTGGTGAAGTCAAACCTATGACTGTCATATCAGAAATAGATGATCTATCTCCGCTACATCTGCTTTAGTCTCTAAATAGACACAAGCTACTTGTCCACTACGCTTCCGCTGCTCCCACTGATTACGACAACCCTCTGGCAGAGTTATATACACGTGCACTTCTAAAGCCAGTTCAGAACGACGCTATATTTATCCTCCCACCGGGTCTCACAATCTGGAACAACAGTAGTGTCAAGTCTGGGTAAACTAGAACCTCCATGTCACCGTCCTTCAGGCTACCGGAGTACCTCTCGGGTGCCTGAGGTTACCCACCATCATTATGGAGTGGCAAATGGAATGTAAAATCAGATTGAATCTTTAGGTTCTCATCAAATTTTCAGTAATCATTTGCGGTTCTAGAATCACTTCCAGTTCTACCATACTCCCACTACTGTTTTCTGAAAAAAATCCATTTTACTAAAACTATGGCGAGTTAAGAACAATATCACTATTGATCTTTCAGATGGTAGAAAGTCAACCCTCGTCATAGCCCGGGTCAACCCACAAACAACCATTACGGAAACGTGCCTTGAGTTATCCAGAGTCTGGTTTTAAGCATAAGCCGGACAACTCCCCGTACCTTAACATCGTTAAGATATGAACCGTTCTATATCCAATATAGAAACAGAGGCACTGATTTAATTGGAACCAGATTCAAATCATGCAGCTGTCTCCAGTGCATGTCAGCTAAATGGAGAGAGGCCGATCATCATTACTCAACTTAGGAATGCTTCCAATTATGAGTAACCTAAAAGAGAATCAAGTTTCTCAAAACCATTACTATCAACTGAATACCATACACAAGTATCTACATCTTCGATCACCTTGAAGAATCCCGATATTTGCAACACCTGGTTCTCTACTTTATTCATATACCTATAACTTCTCAAAACATGGACCTTGTGTTTCTACGAAACACTTGTCTAAGAACTAGAGAAGTCACAAGTAAACCGAATATAGTACGAGGACCAACCCCTCTGTCCTAATGGACACTGGACAACATACAATACTCTGTATAAGTCCCCTGAGTCTAATAACCCATTCCCTGTGTGTCGTAGGTTGAAAACTGTACTTATGGCTAAGAAGAATTACACCACTGTTTAATGCTCCTTACCTAACCATCCACTGATATAGGTAAATGTCATGGATATAATTTCAAAAAAGTATATCTCACTCTATAAAAATATACGTACTGATATATCAATTTGAGATTGGTGCATAACAGCGGATATTCAAAACCAAATATTTACCGTCCGGCAAACAACCCAGGTGACTTCCTCAAATATCACCAATTACAACGAATCCCGATACAATGAGGATGATCACCCAATTCCCAATAAGTTACTCCCACTCATCATCTGTAAAACCATACAGATGTGAGAATCAAACCTGGTAAATACATACTCTGGAGCAAGTGTCTAATTGGGAAATCAGTTTTCTTTTAACAGTACACAGTGAAACTGAAATATTGAATTGTTTCGTAGGGGTATCCGGGTATTCCTAGTAATGCCTCTTCCATTATCCAGATTCACAACTGTAACCGTATATTTCTTTGCCATCTCTCCAAATACCTTTATATGTCTTTAGTCATTACCTTCTGTACACCCCCTTTAGGCTTAAATGGTTTTCTTCCTTCCCTACTGTTCGGCACCAGCCAATGGTTTGGAAGAAGACTATCCAATAAGCGTAACAGGTGTACTGTCCTAATCCTAGGAGCACTCGCAATGCGAGAGAAGGTGAAGATAAAAAACAACCGAATAAACCTTATTCCTATTTCTCCTGAACCAGAATCCATCTCCGAACTGAAACAAGTTCCTTTCGAGTTCGTATATAACCTTACGATGGAGTATCCAAATAACTGTGGATCTTCGTAGTGATACGGAGTGTCCTGGAGAAATACAAAGGTGAAGTGGGAGTGGTAATGAAATACTTGGTTTGGTAGTGAATAGCAGTCGCAATTTACTTTGCCCTCCTTCTAATCCTTTTATTTGTCTTTACTTAATACCTTCTGTACACCACACTTAGGCTAATCGGCTTTCTTCATTCCCTACCGTTCGGCACCAGCCTAAGGTTTGGAATAAGACTATCCAATAAGCGTAACGGGTGTACTATCCCCTAATCCAAGGAGCACTCGCAATCTGAGAGAAGGTAAAAGGAAAAGACAACTGAATAGTCCTATTCGTTTTCTCCAGAACCGGAAACCATCCTCGAATCTGGAACAAGTTCCTTCGAGTTCGTATATAACCATACGATGGTTTTATCCAATGGAAGTGGACGTTCGTAGTAATACGGGTTGTTCTGGAGAAAAAGGGTAAAAGTAGGAGTGGCAATGAGGTATGCAATTCGGACAATCCAAAAGCCAGTGTTTTAAGAAGGTTCGGTCAACTTGGTCACTGAGTCATAGTTAAGGGTCGGGCCATGGTCGCTGCCAAAGAGAGAGAGAGAAAAGAAATACTCAGCGTGCACTCTAACATAGATCAGAATGGTTATCATTTTATCTAATCAGGAAACCTCCCACTGTAACCTCAAATTCTCCTCCAAACCTGAAAGAAGAATTAGTCAGGATCACCCGAGGAGTAAACCAACTCATCAGTGGGAATCGGGATCCAACTATCATCGCATGATAACGTGACGGAATCCACTCACGTTATCACACTCCAGAAGGTATGCGGATGCCTGGCAAGTTTCAGTTTCTTTAGAAACTCCCGATGTGATTTTTACCCCATGCTCTTATGACCTTGACTTTGGCCAACAAATCATAAGTCACATGTCAAGTTCTTCCCGTAATTATCCAGGTTAATTTGAACCCACCCGTACCTACCCTTGACTTTGGCCAACAAGGCAGTACGACTGTCCCAAACCAACGCATCTATCTATGCAACAGAAAAGTAACAAATAGCTACCATACACTATGCCTTGACTTTGGCCAACAAACATAGCATGAATACTGAGTGCTACCCGTCTGAAATGATGGAGGGCTACGAATGGTTTTTGGCGAAAAACCTTTAACGTAATGAACTTTATATCGTTGAAGGAACCGGATAGCTTTTTATAAAAATATAGTGATGAAAACCCTTTGCTAAAGAGGTCACTCCCGGTGAAGGGATCTCGGCTCTTTCCCCGTAGAATGAGGTGCAGTATATTCCAACTGAATACCACGATGCAGAGCAAAAGGAATCGGCTATAGTGAAGTTATTACCCTGACGCAAACTTCTGTCCAAGGGGTCACTTCCGGTGAAGGGATCTCGGCCCTTGCCTCGTCGACTGAGGTGCTGGATATTCATAACTGAATACCACTGTGCAAAACAAAAGAGAGCGTCCTTGCAATAACAGCTTTTTGAAAAATGTTCCAACAACATCAGATTAGGTTTGTTTAGCTTGCATTGATCCGAATCAATGCAGTCCCATCAATTAATCTCACCACAAAAGAACGAAAATATGATGTACGTATATGCCACCCGCATTCGCCACTGGTCCCGTCATCACCCGTTAGGTTACTTAACTAACGACAGAGCGGGGACTGGACTAGCGCGGGTGTAAAACATATACAACATCTACTAGTATATATATCAATATATAATATTCACTCAAGGCGTGATAAAATGCAACATCACAGAAATGTAATAAGAATCACAGAACAATACAGATATCTAGGATCCCCGTGTTTCATAGAGCCGCTACTGAAACCCGACGTTGCCCTGGTCGTGTGGATAGCCTGTGCAATGAAATCCTAGACCCCTACGGGCGCGGCAAGTTACCCGCCAAAATCTGAAGCGAGGCAGCCCCCCTTCAACAACGTGAATGGACCACCCAACACTTCTCGGAATCCGGTAACTTGAGCACCCCTCCTTGGGTCAACCTGTACCCCCTACGAGTGTGGCGAATAGCCCGCCAATTCTAGAGTGAAGCTCTCTCCGTCTCAAAGCCATGAGATGCGGGCCCGTTGCCCTCTAGAACCCGGCTACCCATGCACCCCTCCATGGGGTAATCCTAGTACAGAAAGTAAAATATACATACAACGGGTACATCGACCTCAGCCCGGTCGTGCCCTAAAAGAATAATATACAAACAGGCAGTGACGGCAGTCCACATGTCGGACGCTCGCCCCGCAATATCAAATGTACATAATAATACCAAAACTGTACTACCATTGCATCCAGGCTATCCACCACAACAAATCCGTAACATAACATCACAACACAGAACATCAACGTGAATGTCACGTTCGCAAATCCGTCTAAAAGGACTATAGCAATTAGACAGGATTTACCGATCAAATAACATTCACGGTCGCAGATATAATATAAATACTGTGAACTAACATGTTTAAAATTTTCAATCGACAAAAATTCCCGAAGTGGGCCCCAAGTACAATACTCAGTACACAAAATAAATCTTGGCCCAAAAAAATATACCAAAAACCCTAATTCCAACATAGAGACCTACTGAAGAAATTTGGTGCACTGTAGCTACAGTACGGCGGCGGATCCGCGGCCAAAACGTGGTTACAGCCGCGGATCCGCCGTGCTACAGTGAAATCATCCGACCAAATTTCTTCAATTCTCTTGAAAAAGCCCGCACATATTTCTGCATTATACCAAATAATTTTTTGACAACTAAAAAATTTCGACAGAAACTGATGCTTGGAAAATGTGGTTTTTGGAAATTCGTTCGATCGAACTTGTAAACACGTTAGAGCAAGCTAGTAAAGGTTAATGGCATGGCTCTGATACCATGTAAGTGCACGGCAGCGCCCCGGCCGTCTGTCCGAGGCCAAAATGCGGAAACAAAAACTTTTCTTTAAACAAGAAACTGGCGCTACCGCGGACTATAAACCCGGATCGGACCATTAACCTACTACTCGCTAACTAGAGAAAAGGTAGAGAGCTATACCGAGCGATCCGTGTCCTTCGGTCTTCGGCCACCATCCCGATCTCCTCGCGGTATCTCCAGTCTCGATCTCCTCATCGGAAGGGCACCACATCACCGAGTCTTTTTACGGGCTCCCACCTCTGAACCGAGGCAACTCAGACACAAAGTTGGCAAGCCGACGTGTCCAAGATTGCTGTAGACTGAGTGTAGAACGCTATGTCTTAACGGTTAATGAAGTTGGCATTTTTGGAGTGGAGGTGAAGGAGATGAACTTTTAGATGGAGCAATGGAATTTTGTATGAGCAAATAAGATAAAAACCCTCACCCAAAATTTTGGACAACCCCCCCAAACTAGTGGCCGACCATGCTTAAGAGAAGAGAGGGAGGTGAGCACAAACAAGGTGGGTGAGCATAAGAGAAAATAGTGGGTGATGATGAGCAATCATGATCACCATAAAGACTCATCCTAATCCCATCACCAAAAAGCAAGTCATGATGAACAAAGGAAGTCAAAGTCAATCTAGAACCATCATGAAGCAACCTCTTACAAAAAACACCCTCCACTTTTCTAATTTGCACATTTGCAAATAAGCCCCTTCCATCAAAGGAATTTCAGCCAAGAAGGAACAAAGGAAAAATGGCCAAAACGTAATGCAAACTGGCAACTTCAAAAAGCGATCCCGTAACAAATTACTGGATAACCCCGCGACTGTATATACATACCCGCATTTGTATTCCGACCGAATAAAAATGCAATGAGACAAAATCTACACTATACAATACTAGGATCCGGCTTAAACCAAAGCCCGCTAGTATTATCAGTCCGATCATGATCCATGCAATACCGCATGTATATGATCGAAACCTGCCATATATCCATATGGCCACTACAGCGTTTCGCCCGAAACTTGAGAAACTGTCTGTGGGGGACTCTAAAGACTCGTCAATACTTTGGCTGTGGATTTAACCACTAGCACGTCAGAGGTATTAGCCGTACGTAACGGGCTACCAGGTATTGACCAAAAAGGAGGTCGATGAACGAACTCATCCTGACACCCTACTGAGCCTGTCAGTGACAATATCCGTACAGTCCGGTCCGTTCGTCTATGAGCATCGCATGGCGGGCTTAGGGGGTTGGTAAAAGTCAGACCCCCAAAAGCGGTACAAGTCGTGTCGGAGTGTAGCCCAGAACACCTTGAGATACTACTGGAATACCTACCGGTAAATCTCCTGCCTTGGCCAAGGACTTCGTGTAATGGCTCTCCTAGACACAGCGCGATCTCACCCCCAATACCGGGAGAGACGAAACCCCTGCAGATCCGCTCACTGCCTCCATGTGGCTCGGGACTGTACCCAACTAAAACATGTTTGCACGACTCCTTTGAGCCGTGGTAGGGTAGTAATCAAAGCACAGTGGGAACTCACACGGGATAAATGACGATCTCAGGTCGATGAACTAACATGTACACATGTCACTAGGGAACTGCTATCTGACGTCAGGTATAATACCAACTAGCATGTTCCCGGCAAGTCATGTCCGGTGTACTCATAACCCAATGAGCACCTGTATACATCTTAGGTGAACCAACTGACACCAGTGGCTTGTGAGACCGGCCACCGCCCTTCGTCGGGGTCTCAACTGTATACACTAGTCTACTCTGGAGTATCGATGCCCTGTCTCGAAAACTCCCACGACTAGGGACCCTTTTAAGGATGTGATTATAGATCCCAGCTCCCACGTATATGATCGCCATCATACTGCTGGTAGTCAAGAAATAATCCTATGGGCTCTATCAACATGCAATAGTGACCGGTAAGGTTACCTAAAGCAGTACACGATGATAAAGATAAACCAAGTAGTATACTATTTCCTATCAACATGTAATAGTGAACTGTACATGATGATAAAGAAAAACCAAATAGTATACAAAGCTTTCGAGTAAGACTGTCCTACCGGTATAGGTCCTTCCTCAATCATTGCAATCACGTGCCTGCGATTCAATAATTGACTCTGAGGGCACTATATCCAACTTGTTAGGCATTGCATCATGTAGTCGTAGTACCAGATAGAGTACTTTAGCATGATTATTGCATACCCTGCTTATCATATATAGATATTATTAGATTGCACTTGTTATGCATGATTATTGCGTACCTAGCTCATCATATAGATGTTATCTGTTGGCACATGTTAGAGTATCTCAGTACGTGCATACTCGCGATTACCTTTAAATGTTATCTAGTATTCACGAGTTGGCAACTCACCCCCATTGTGCCAGAGTGTTTGCAGGTTGCCCCTTAGAGTAGTTGCGGCAGGGCTGCTTCCTTGTATCTTTTTGCTACAGATACCACTGCAGTTGGCGTGTGAGACGTTTTGCTGATAGGTGGGTTTTTGCGGTATCCGTTTATTTTCCGGTTGTACAAACTATTGTATCTGGTACTCTCCATCTGCTATTTCATGTATTGACTTAGAGAACAGTTGTGAGGACGATGTATATTATTTTATACTCTGGTGTCGAGCTCGTGTGAGCCGACTTTATTTATGCAGTTTTATCTTTTATGAAGTTTTTCACTTATATTGCTCATTTCTTCGCTACGGCGTCATATAGTATTCTTGTGGTGATTGTTTCCACCGTTGGGCGTGATTGCTCCCATTTGCGGATGCTACATTCTTATTATATATCAGTTTTACTTATATCATGTCTTGTACCTGATTTCAGGGCTAGTTTTTACAAAGGAGGTGCTGCCGAAATTTTTAAGAAAATAACAAACCTTAATGATTTTTACCTGGGTTTTCTAAATGTTTTAAAACAATGTTTTCAACACTCACTACTTTTAATGGTTTTGGGTTTGGCTTACTTAGTCGCATTACGTCTGTAGACGTTACGTGGTTAAGTGCCGGTCACGGGCCGAACTTCAGGTCGTGACAGGAACCCTACCAGATTGGCGGAGAGGCTGAGGTTCGTTGGGAGCTATTGAATCCTGCAGTTTTACCAAATCATCAGCTGTAGTTTGTATATCTGGAAATCTTTCCAGTTCTACCTCATGAACACAAATTTGTTTCCAAATTAAATTCCTTTTCTAAAAAGGTGGCATGCCGAGAAATAAAACACATTTTGTTCCTCGGTACGGTAGAAGATATTCCCTTGCGAATGCTTGGGATATCCAACAAACTTCCACAGAACTGACCTTGCCTCGAGCTTGTCCGAATTATGCTTTTGACATAGGCCGGACAACCCCAAATCTTAACTTACTTAAGACATGGGCACTTCCAATACCATATCTCATATGGAGTGGTAGGCTCCTGATTTAGTTGGAACGCTATTCAATAGGTATGCAACTTCACAAGTGCATAAGCCCCAAAAGGAAATAGGCAACTCAGTAGTACTCATCATAGAGCGCACCATATCTTATGGGGGCGATTGCTCCATCCTGATACACCGTTGTGCTGTGGTGTATTCGGAGGAGTAATGCTGAGAGAGAATCTCATTCTCCTTTAGAATAGTCCAGGATCTCCGTGCTCAAGTATTCTCCTCCCTAATCTCATCATAGGACATAATACTTATACCCTTTTTGGTTCTCTACTTCTGACTTATATTCTATGAATTTCTCAAAAACTTCAGACTTGTGTTTCAACAGAAATATATGTTCGAATCTTGAGAGATCATCATTGAATGTAATGAAGTACAAAGAACCGGTCCTGGCATGTGTAGACAGGGGACCTGCATACATCATTATGTATCAATCCCAAGAGTTCATTAACTCTTTCTCTGTTTACAGTAAACGGAGCTATGGTCATTTTATCTTTATGAAATGACTAGCAAGTTTAACAAGATGTAAATTCAAACTGATTTAAATATGCATCTTAACGTAACTTCGCTAGTCGGGTCGCACTGATATGACCTAGTCTACAATGCCTCAAGAAGGATTCGTTTATTTCTGAACTCTTCCTCTTGTGTGCGTTCTGTACGTTGAGAACTGTAGTTTGATTTAGAACGTATATGCTTTTAGATAACGTGCATGACCCGATTAACTCTTGATATAGGAAATATTCATAACATTATCCAACAATACAAAATTATATCCTTCTTTACTAAATAAAGAGACTGATATGATGTTGTATATCAGGTTTGGTATCTAATAACATTCGTTCAGAATCAATGTACATGATAATACAGGGTGATAACTGCCAACAACTTGGCTGCAACAATTGCACCGTTTCCAACTCTTGAAATTTTATCACTCGTTCTCAGTTCTCTACCTATCTGTAGCCCATATAACAGATTACATATGTGGGATCCTGATCCGGTATCACATACCCAGGACGTAGAGGATACTGAGAAACAGTTCTCGGTAATGAACACACCCGAAGAAGATGCATCATCATGCACTTTCTTCGTTTGGGCGGCACGGGAATCCTGGTAATCCCCTATTTCCTGCTCGGTCTTATAACAATTATAAGTTAGAGCGGGACCAACGTTCACCAGCACAGTATAACAAGCGGGTTCGGTCAATACATCCATATTATTATCTTGATTAAGGTGTTTGGTCGCTACCTGGAGAGAGAGAGAAGAAAACACTCAGCGTATGCTCTTGCAAGATTAGATTGGTTATTATTTTATCTAATCAGGATGGCTCCCACTGTTTTTATCAAATCTTCCTTCAAACCCTAAAAGGAAAGACTAGCCGGGATTAATTACACCCTACAAGTTCGCCAATTTTTCAACCAGGCCAGTGCCGGTACTTTGAGGGAGGTTCCCCGTTCTTTCGCACGGACCTAATTAAAATAAACCTCGTTTTCCCAGGGCGTAACACCATTGACACCTTTTTAGACACCTACTTCGTCGGCTAATTGTAATGTATAAAACTCTCCCAGGAGTAACTATTACTCGCAGTGGGTATCGGGATCCAACTATCTCATAGAAGGTATGCAATCTCATTGCAAATTTCAACACTTGAAATTCCCGATAATTTTGCCCTTAGCATCCTATGACCTTGACGAAAGCCAACAAACCATAGGCTGCTAGTCAAGTTCAACCCATACATTTCGTGATTGAATTAAACCCACCCGCACGACCCTTGACGAAAGCCAAAAAAGTCGCACGACTACCCTAACTCAATCGCATCATATGCTTATGCAGATAAGCATAAATAGCTACCGCACACTACGCCTTGACGAAAGCCAACAAACGTAGCACGAATACTATGAAGTACTTATCTGAAATGACGGAGGGCTATGACAGGTTTTTAAGAAAACCTTTTGCTTAATGAACTTGATATCCTTGTAGAATCAAATGATTTAAAAAGGAGTGTTTTTAGGCTTTTGCTAGTTTCGCTAAAGATGTCACTCCCAGTGAAGGGATCTCGGCTCTTTCCTTATCGAATAAGGTGCTGGATATTCTATAAGGAATACCGCTATGCAAAGCAAGAACTAGAAAAGAAATCAAAAGACGAAACCGAGGGTTATAGCATCTGCCAGTTATTGCTAAATAGGTCACTCCCGGTGAAGGGATCTCGGCTCTTTCCTTATCGAATAAGGTGCTGGATATTCTACAAGGAATACCGCTATGCAAAGCAACAACTAGAGCTACCTGTTTTTGAAAATTCGATTCCACAACGTCTTTAGGTTTATTTTCTTTCATTAATCTCAATAATGAAGTCCCATCATTTAAGTTACCTAAACATCATAGATAAATACACCGTACGCTTATTTCATCCGCATTCGTCTCGATGTCCCATCATGCACCGTTAGGTTAGGTAACTAACGGCAGAGCGGGACAGGGCTAGCGTGTAGGGTTCCTAGGCACTCTAACAAGGGTTAATAAGGCATCAAACATGCCCGAATAAAAATTTAGACGTGCCGAACAACCCAAAGCCGGGATCTTTGCTAGATTATTAGGGTTTAACATGCAAGTAAACATCTTTACAACTAAGGGTGAGGGATTACAACCTTTGTAGTCCGCTCCTTCGCTTCATAAGCTACGAGTAGAAGTCCCTTTGCCGCGATCCATGATCTCCCGGACTCAAGAGAGGCTCCACAACTCGAACGATCCATACTAGCTTGTAGTCTTCCTTTTCTCCGATGATCTACCTCGAAGTTTCTATAACTCAAGCTCTCTCTCTAATGAGGTGAACACCCTAATCTAATTGGCTAGATTAGATGAGGATGATGGAGTAGGAATATTGCTCTCTTTTGTTTTCAAATTCTCACCTTTATTCACCACAAATTGAAAACCTAAAAAGCTTTCTCAAAGCTCAAGGTTGAAGAAGAAGAAGAATGAATGGATAATTCCTTTTGTGATGAACAATGAATTATTGTAGTGCTTACAAATCTAACTAAGGGTTAAGCATAAAGGAGTTAACCCTTGTAGAGAGTTAGAGTTAATGGTTTGAATTGGGTTAACATAATATCTTCACAAAATATCAAGCCAAAGACAAAGTCAAAGCTTCATGAAGCTTCATGGAAGCTTCATACAAAAGCTAACCATAATCCAAACACTAACAAAGTTTAAACCCTAAACCATTGTTAAATTTGTAACCTTAACATGTTACAATATTATATATCACATATACAATATATTTTGTAACAATAGAAAATAATACAATTAACATATATCGCATATATATCAATGTATTATCCCGTGAGAAAATGAATTAATAAAGCGAGCTTATATTAGTTAACGTAATGTAATATATCACATATATAATTATACAGTAAATTCTCGAATCAACACTTGATCCGATAACCCGGCTATATTACATATAACCGACTAATATAACATGTACCAATTCATCGAATCAACACTTGATCCGATGACCCGGTTATATCACATATACCCGGCCGATATCTCATATCGCGAGAATAGAATACGGTATCTCATATAGTATTATTCTCGGTCCTGCACATATCACATATGTGCCCCTACTCCGTTTTGCGTGAGCTAAGAAACCTCTGTGTAGGACTCTAAAGAATCGTCAATACGCCGGCAGTAGGTGATGATCATATCAAACACCCACAAACTGAAAGCGTTCAGCTAAACGTAACAGCCACCCAGGTATTGAGCGATCAGAAGATCAACAAGCAAGCCTGTACATTCTCCTATGAATCCAATCAGTAACACTCCCGTACAGTCTGTTCTCTTCGTCTGATATGTTGCATATCTAGTCTAGGGGTGGTATACGTCAGACCCCAGTAACTGATAAGTCGTGTCGATATAAGTCTCATAACGGGTCGAGAAACTACTGATAACTCTTACCAGTAGCACTCCATATCAGCCCTGGCCAGGGACTTCTAGTTATAGCCAATCGAACACAGCACAACATCAACTCCCAATACCGGGAGAGAAGAAACCCCTCCTATCGCTCATTGCCTCCATGTGATTCGGGACTGTACCCAAAAGCCACCGTTTTGCACGCCCTTTTGGACGTGGTAAGGTGGAAATCAAAGCATGGTGGGAATCACACAAGACTCTATGACGATGTCGGGTCTACAGACTAACATGTACCAGTGTCACCGGAGAATTGCTATCTGACGATAGGTATAATACCATCTAGGAGTTCTCGGCGAGTCCGTTCAGTGTACCCAGTCTCCACTGAGCACCCGTACACTATCTTTGATGTCAAACACCAATGGATATGGGATCATCCATCGCCCATCATATGGGGCAAGATGCGTATACGCTAGTCTACTCTGGTGTATCGATGCCCTGTCTCGACACACCCTCGACTAGGAACAGTTATAGGATGTACTCTTTGACTACCCTGGACCCACTAGTGTGATCTCATCACATTCCTAGTAGTCGAGTACATATCTTAAGGGCTTTATCAACATGTGAGAGCAAGACAGTAAACTAATACAAGTCAACATGTTAAGATAAAGTAAAACCAAATAGCATACTATCATGATGAGCAAGAAAGTCCTCTTTATATATATCCAAGCATCCATCATAATATACATCACATGTACAACAATGGACTCTAGGACATATACATTGTTAGTTATATGTATGCCCTAGAGGCCATTACTGTACATTGGATGTATATTGTAGTGGATGCTGGGACATATATAGATAGGACTTTCTTGCTCGACATGATAGTACGCTATCTGGTTGCTCTTTATCTTAACATGTATACTTTCTGTCTCTCTGATTACATGTTGATAAAGCCCTTAGGATGTGTACTCAACTTCCAGGACTGTGATGAAGATCATACTAGTGGGGCCTGGGTAGTCAATGAGTACATCCTTCATTGTTCCTAGTCGTGGGAATATCGAGACGGGGCATCGATATTCCAGAGTAGACTAGCGTATATCTTCTTGACCTATGTGATGGGCGATGGATGATCCCATATCCATTGGTGTTTGACATCAGAGATGGTATGCGGGTGCTCAGTGGAGACTGGGTACACTGAACTGACTCGCCGAGAACTCCCAGATGGTATTATACCTCACGTCAGATGGCAGTTCTCTGGTGACACTGGTACAGCTTAGTCTGTTGACCCGAGATCGTCATAGAGTCTTGTGTGTCTCCCACTGTGCTTTGATTTCCACCCTACCACGGCTCTACTGAGTCATGCAAACAGGTGGTTTTTGGGTACAGTCCCGATTCACATGGAGGCAATGAGCGATAGGAGGGGATTCATCTCTCCCGGTATTAGGGGTGGATGTTGCGCTATGCTCGACTGGCCATAACAGGAAATCCCTAGCCAGGGTTGCAGTGATATACTGGTAAGAGTTATCAGTGGTTTCACGAATGTTATGGACCTTACGTCGGCATGACTTATCAAGCTACTGGGGTCTGACGTTTACCACCCCTAGGAAAGATATGCGACATATCAGACGAACAGACCGGACTATACGGTAAGTGTTACTGGTTGGATTCACAGGAGTGTGAGCGTGCTTGCTCGCCGATCTTCTGATCGCTCAATACCCGGGTGGCCGTTACGTTTAGCAGACCGCTTGCGGCTTGTGGGTGTTTGATATGATCATCATCTGCTACCGGCGTATTGACGAGTCTTTAGAGTCCTGCACAGAGGTTTCCTGGCTCAAGCGAAACGAAATAGGAGCACATATGAGATATGTGCGGGACCGAGAATAATGCGTGTATGTGATACCGTATTCTATTCTCGCGATGAATGTATCGAATGGTTGTATGCGATATAACCTAGTTATCGAATCGTTGATTCAATAAGCTGATACATTGGATACTAGTCGGTTATATGAGATATGACCGGATCGTTAAATCAAGTATTGATTTAATGATTTAATGCATAATTATATATTTGATATATTACTTTGCATTAACTAGTATTGGTTCACTTAAATTGGATTTTCTCACTTGATGTACACAAGTTGTATATGTGATACACTTTTGTGCACAAGATTGTATCATGTTTGATGATAAATGAATGTTAGTGTGTATGTTTAGATTAAACCATGGTTATGTGATGGTTAGGGTTTTCTTTTTCTTATCTATTTATTTATTTATTTTGGCAAAAGATTAAAGAGAAAATGGTGGCTTTCTTTGTTTGTTATTGAAGCTTCTTGAAGCTTTGACCAAGTGGCCATTTTGTCTTCATGCTTAACCCTAACCCTTCCAACTAACCATGGTCTATTCTCTACACCTAATCATGGTTTCCATATGATAAGTGTTGATTTTATTTTCTATTTGATAATAACTTATCATATTCTTTTCATCATCTTCTTCTTCTTCAAACATGAAGAAAGCTTGCTCCATCAATGGCAACTTGTGAATATGAGTGAGAAATCCAAATCCAAAGTGAACCCATTTCCTATTTCTTCATCCTCTACCTCTTGCCAAGTAGTATAGGGTGTTTTCCTCACAAGTTTCATGACTTGGTGAAGTGGGAGCTTGATCTTGTGATGCCTCGACGTAGATCATCTTCGGCATCGAAGTCGACGACCTAGCCCGCCCATTTCTCCGATGAAGCCGATGCTAGAGTCCAAGATCCGATTTGGACAGCGAGGAGACATCATCACGGAGCCTAGGAGGTGGAGGACCGGATCTACAAAGGTTGTAGCCTCTTTCCTTTAGCTATAAAGTTGTTTACTTGCATCGTTTCGCCTATATATCTAGTTAACGATCCGTATTAGGGTTTCTCGACACTTGTAAAATATTAATTGGCCATGTTTGATCACTTGTGAGACTTCATTAGTGTGCCTAGGAACCCTACAGTGGTATCAGAGCCTAGCTAGATCCTTAGGCGATGTGTAGATGGAATTAGAAGTCCGATCGAGCCAAAAACCTAATTCAAAACATGCTCTCTGTACATTTTTGAAATTTGTGGATTTTTTAGAATTAAAAATATGTAGAAAGATCAGAAGGAATATCTAAGAGTTACTGTAAAATTCGATTCCCTAATTCAATCAAACCGCCGCGGTTCCGCGGCATGAGCATGGCTCATGCGGCGGTTCCGCGGCCGTTTTGTCTTATCTTGCATCGAAATTTGCACAATAATTCATATTTTGCGGTGATGGTTTTCCTGGGAATTTTTAATCTGAACTCAAGAGTTGAATTTTCTGGGTTGTATTGGGGACTCGGTGTTTCGATCGGATAGTCTAATTTTGTCAGTATGTTTTTCCGGGTAATTTTAGAATATGTTAAAAAGTTCGACCAGATATAAATACCCACTTTTTCCCCTGCCGGGAAATTTCCAATTGATGGATTTTTCCGTAGTTTAACGACGTTCTAAGTAGTGCAAGTAACGCGATGGTCCCTCTAGAAGACAACAAACCTTAACTCGATTATGTGACCGTCTTGAACTGCCCTTTGAACCTTCGGGTTTGGGGCAGTACGGCGTGCCACATGTGAGGCGTTGGCTTGACCCTTCTACGGCTGGACTGTTGGTACTGAGGCATGAACTGAATGTTTTTAGACTTATTTCATGTGTTGAGCTATATCGGGAAAATTTGGGTGTTCGATTGTTCGATCGGAAAGTTTAACATTTTTCTATTTATCCGGAATGTGATACAATAATTGGAATTCACAAGTAGTTATGAGATAACTGAATGAATGTTATAAATCTAGCGGTTTAGTCTCACTTGATCGGTTGCCACGGAATTTTGATGTGATCAAAAGTTCGTCGCAATCACGTAGTGTACGCGGATACTCGCCGGGTAAACTTAATAGACAGCCTCACCCCATAGACCCGAACAAGTGACTGTAGGAGAACCCCGTCGCCGAAAGCATCCGTACGGGTGCTCGCGGCAGCGGTGTTCCGCCTTGGTGCACTTCGTCGACGGTATCAGGGGTGCGGCCGCCTACTAAAGTTTGCGACGAGCATTCGATCAGTTTTTCGGGAATCCTGTTGAATTGCCCGACATGATATTGAAAAGTGTTTTCGATAATGAGACTAAAATGCGGGGTTTATAATTGTTAGGCATGTGATGTCTAAGGAATTCATTTAATTAGGCATGCGATGTCTAAAGAGGATGCGGATTCCAACTGTTGTAGTTTTACACTTTCTTTTCTGTGACCGTAAGTGTAATATGTGATATCGCTGGTTTCGTTGCTATATGTCAACGACAATTGGGATGCGCATATTTACTTACGTTGATGACATGTGATCTTATGTGTTGCTGGATATGTTATATTGGATCGTCGTGTTTGAATGGCCGGGGGGTTTTTATGTGAGATGAGTGTTTTTTCATTTTCATTCATGTAAAAACTTGTATGTAATATTCTTTTATTGGGGCACTTCCAGGTTGCGGAAGTTGTCACCGTTGATGTATATTATTTACTTTTCCGCACTAGGATAGACCCAAGGAGGGGAGCACAAGTAACCGGGTTCTGGGGTCCAGTGGGAGACCAACACGAGGAGTCGAGTCCGGGTCTCCTAACCCTAAAATTGGTAGGGTTGCTTGCCGCTCTCGTAGGGGTCTAGGGGTGTGGGATTGGCTATTCATCACGACCGTGGAATCCGTATTTTATACTGGCTCGTATTGAAAACACGGACGTCCTAGTATATCCAATATTTCATATGTTTCTTCTGCTGCGATATCTGTGATGTGATCATGTGATATTCTGTGATAGATATAGTATATAGTATATATGATATATTATATAAACGTTGCTTATGTTTTACACCCGCGCTAGCCCTGCCCCGCTCTGCCGTTAGTTACCTAACCTAACGGTGCAGACGGGACATCGAGGCGAATGCGGATGGCATAAGCGTACGTTATATTTATCTGTGATGATTAGGTGGACTTAAATGATGGGATATTCATTAATGAGATTAATGAAAGAAAATAAACCTAATTGATGTTGTGGAATCGAATTTCAAAATAAACAGGTAGCTACGGTTCTTGCTTTGCATCGCGGTGTTCCTTGTAGAACATCCTGCACCTTATTCGATAAGGAAAGGACCGAGATCCCTTCACCGGGAGTGACTCCTTTAGCAATAACTGGCAGATGCTACAGCCCTCAGTTTGTCTTTTGATTGCTTCTATAGTTTCTGCTTTGCACAGTGATATATATGATATATCCCGCACCTCATTCGACGAGGAAAGGGCCGACGATCCCTTCACCGGGAGTGACCCCTTTAGCAAAACTAGAAAAGCTTCAAAAACATTCCATTTAAAACCATTTGATTCCGCAACGAGATCAAGTTCAAAGCGTTAAAGGTTTTCATAAAAACCATTCGCAACCCTCCGTCATTTTAGGAAGTAGAGTACTTAGTATTCGTGCTGTGTTTGTTGACCATAGTCAAGGCACAGTGTACGGTAGCTAAGTGATGTCTTCCTACATCGCATATAATGCGATTACTTAGGACAGTCGCGTGACTTTGTTAACCTTAGTTAAGGGTCATGTGGGTGGGTCTAATTAATCACGAAATGACGGGTAGAACTTGACTAGTGCTTATGATTTGTTGACCATAGTTAAGGTCATAGGTGCTAGGGGTAAAAACCTTTATCGGGAGTTTCAAGCGTTGAAATTTGCAATGAGATTGCATACCTTCTATATGATAGTTGGATCCCGATATCCACTGCGAGTAATTGTTACCCCTGGAAGAGTTTTGCACTTTACAATTAGCCGATCAAGTAAGTGTCTAGAATGGTGTCAATGGGGTTACGCCTCTGGGAAAACGAGGTTTACTGTAATTAGGTCCGTGCGAAAGCACGGGGAACCTCCCTCAAAGTACCGACACTGGCCTGGCTGAAAGATTGGCGAACTTGTAGAGTGAATTAATCCCGGCTAGTCTTTCCTTTTAGGGTTTGAAGGAAGATTTGATAAAAACAGTGGGAGCCATCCTGATTAGATAAAATAAATAACCAATCTGATCTTGCAAGAGCGCACGCAGAGTGTTTTCTTCTCTCTCTCTCCAGGTAGCGACCATATCACGCCTTAATGAAGATAATAATATGGATGTATTGACCGAACCCGCTTGTTATACTGAGCTGGGAATGTTGGTCCCGCTCCAACTTATAATTGTTATAAGACAGAGCAGGAAATAGGGGAATACCAGAATTCCTATGCCGCCCAAACGAAGAAAGTGCATATGATGCATCTCCTTCGGGTGTGTTCATTATAAAGAACTGTTTCTCAGTATCCTATGAATCCTGGGTATTTGATACCGGATCAGGATCCCAGATATGTAATCTGTTACATAAGGCTACCGAAAGGTAGAAAAACTGAGAACGGGTGATAAGTTTCATGAGACAGAAAACAGGGCAAGTGTTGCAGCCAAGTCTTTTGGTCACTGTCACCCTGTATTACCAATACATTGATTCTGAACAAATGCTATTAGATACCGAACCTGATATACAAAATTATATCAGTCTCTTTATTAGTAAAGAAATGATAAAATTTTGTATTGTTGGATAATGTTTTGAACATTTCCTATATCAAAAGTTGATCGGTTCAGGCACGTTATCTAAAAGCATTGATGTTCTAAATCAAACTACAGTTCCTTGTATACACAACACACACAAGAGGAAGAGTTCAGAAATGAACGAATCATTCTTGAGGCATTGTAGACTAGTTCATATCAATGCGACCCGACTGGCTGAAGTTACATTTTAGATGCATATTTAAATCAGTTTGAATTTACACCTTGTGAAACTTGCCAGTCATGTCACAAAGATTAGATGACCATAGCTCCGTTTACTGAAAACAGAGAAAGAATTAGTAAACTCTTGGGACTGATACATGATGATGTATGTAAGGTCTCCTGTCTACACATGCCAGGACTGGTTCTTTATACTTCATTATATTCTCTGATAATCTCTCAAGATTCAGTCTTATGTTTCTGTTGAAACATAAGTCCGAAGCTTTTGAGGTATTCACAGAATATAGGTTAGAAGTAGAGAACCAATAACTGGGTATAAGTATTATATCCTATGATAAGATCAGGGAGGAGAATACTTGTGCATAGAATTTCTTGACTATTCTAAAGGATAATGAGATTCTCTCTCAGTGTTACTCCTCTGAATACACCACAGCACAACGGTGTATCGGGGTGGAGCAATCGCACAATATTAGATATAGTGTGCTCTATGATGAGTATTACTGAGTTACCTATTTCCTTTTGGGAGTTATGCGCTTGAGAAGCTGCATACCTACTGAATTAGGTTCGAATCAAATCAGTGCCTACCACTCCATATGAGATATGGTATGGGAAGAACCCATCTCTTAAGCGAGTTAAGATTTGGGGTTGTCCGGCCTATGTCTAAAAACAAAATCCGGACAAAATCGAGGCAAGGTCAGTTCTGTAGAACTGGAAAGGTTCCAGATATACAAAACTGCAGCTGATGATTTGACAGAACCAAAGGATTTTATAGTTCCCGACGAACCTCAGCCTCTCCGCCGATCTGGTAGGGTTCCTCACCTACCTGAGAGATACCTTGGTTTCTCGATGACAGTGGGAGCGAGGAATGCATCATGAGATGATGACCCATCTAGTTTCGAGCAGGCCATCGAGAGTAGGGACTCTGTAAGAATGGCTGGATGCTTAGCGATCTGAGATGGAATCCATATACACCAACAAAGTATGGACTTTGGTTGCGATATCTGAAGGGTTAAATCCCCATCAGGAACAAGTATATCTTGAGAAGATTACTTGGTGTAGATGGAAAAGTTGAGACTTTCAAAGCTAGACTTGTTAAAGGTTTTCGTCATCGACCAAGGGTGGAAAATGATGAAACCTTTTCCAGGGACTATACTTAAGTCCATCCAGATCCTACTTACCATTGCTGCATACCATGACTGCGATATCTGGTGGTTGGGTGTCATGACTGCTTTTCTAAATACTGATTTAGAATAGAAAGTCTATAAGTACACAGCCAGAGGGCTTCGTAAACAGTGGGAGCAGCGAAAACATGTGCAAGTTGCTTTACAGGATAAAGCAGGCATCGCGGAGTTGGAACATCTGTTTTGATGTGGTGGTCAAAGAGTTTGACTTCATCAAAATGGTAGATGAACCTTGTATGTACAAAAGGGTAGTATGGAGTATGGTAATGATTCTCGTAGAGTACATGGATTACATACTCTTGATAGGAAAGGAGTTTCCTATGCTACGATCGGTCGATCTCCTCTTATCACATAGATTCTCCATATAGGATCAAAGTGATACCTCCTAAATCCTAGGTTTTGGATCTATGAGATAGATCTAAATGGATGTTAGGATTCTCACTAGTTATAGTGAGATAGTATCTATTGATCCAGGGGAGAATCACTGGAAAGGTTCCATGGTGATAAGGACGACTGAATGACAGTCGCGGGCATTGTATTTACCCTCAGTAAAGTGACGGTATATTGGAAGAGTTCCAAGCTAGATACCGTGGCAAACTAGACGATAAAGGCTGGTAACATCGCTATTGTAGATACTACCAAAGAGGCAGTTTGGGTGTATATTGGTTCATAAGATGAACTAGGTTCCTACCATTGTATGACAATGGAAGTGTGGCTTTGGCCCAGGAACCCCGATCCCATCAGTGACCCGGACATATTCTGAGGTAGCATCACTTGATCATGGAGAGAGTTGATCTCCAGGGTGATCAAGGTAGGGAGAGTAGACTCAGAGGACAACACAGCGGATCCACTCACGAAGGCCTTTTCCCAAAGAGAGACTTTTATGGGATGGTTGAGTATGTGATACTACAACCACTGCTACAGATGGCCCTAGTGCAAGTAGGAGTTTGTTAGTTATATGTATGTCCTAGAGGCCATTATTATACATTGGATATATATTGTAGTGGATGCTGGGACATATATAGGTAGGACTTTCTTGCTCGACATGATAGTACGCTATCTGGTTGCTCTTTATCTTAACATGTATACTTTCTGTCTCTCTGATTACATGTTGATAAAGCCCTTAGGATGTGTACTCGACTTCCAGGACCGTGATGAAGATCATACTAGTGGGGCCTGGGTAGTCAATGAGTACATCCTTCATTGTTCCTAGTCGTGGGAATATCGAGACGGGGCATCGATATTCCATAGTAGACTAGCGTATATCTTCTTGACCCATGTGATGGGCGATGGATGATCCCATATCCATTGGTGTTTGACATCAGAGATGGTATGCGGGTGCTCAGTGGAGACTGGGTACACTGAACGGACTCGCGTTGAACTCCCAGATGGTATTATACCTCACGTCAGATGGCAATTCTCTGGTGACACTGGTACAGCTTAGTCTGTTGACCCGAGATCGTCATAGAGTCTTGTGTGTCTCCCACTGTGCCTTGATTTCCACCCTACCACGGCTCTACTGAGTCGTGCAAACAGGTGGTTTTTTGGTACAGTCCCGTTTCACATGGAGGCAATAAGCGATAGGAGGGGATTCGTCTCTCCCGGTATTGGGGGTGGATGTTGCGCTATGCTCGACTGGCCATAACAGGAAATCCCTGGCCAGGGTTGCAGTGATATACTGGTAAGAGTTATCAGTAGTTTCACAAATGTTATGGACCTTACGTCGGCATGACTTATCAAGCTACTGGGGTCTGACGTTTACCACCCCTAGGCGAGATATGCGACATATCAGACGAACAGACCGGACTATACGATAAGTGTTACTGGTTGGATTCACAGGAGTGTGAGCGGGCTTGCTCGTCGATTTTCTGATCGCTCAATACCCGGGTGGCCGTTACGTTTAGCAGACCGCTTGCGGCTTGTGGGTGTTTGATATGATCATCATCTGCTACCGGCGTATTGACGAGTCTTTAGAGTCCGACACAGAGGTTTCCTGGCTCAAGCGAAACGAAATAGGAGCGCATATGAGATATGTGCGCGGACGAGAATAATGCGTGTATGTGATACCGTATTCTATTCTCGCGATGAATGTATCGAATGGTTGTATGCGATATAACCTAGTTATCGAATCGTTGATTCGATAAGCCGATACATTGGATACTAGTCGGTTATATGAGATATGACCGGATCGTTAAATCAAGTATTGATTTAATGATTTAATACATAATTATATATTTGATATATTACTTTGCATTAACTAGTATTGGTTCACTTAAATTGGATTTTCTCACTTGATGTACACAAGTTGAATATGTGATATACTGTTGTGCACAAGATTGTATCATGTTTGATGATACATGAATGTTAGTGTGTATGTTTAGATTAAACCATGGTTATGTGATGGTTAGGGTTTTCTTTTTCTTATCTATTTATTTATTTATTTTGGCAAAAGATTAAAGAGAAAATGGTGGCTTTCTTTGTTTGTTATTGAAGCTTCTTGAAGCTTTGACCAAGTGACCATTTTGTCTTCATGCTTAACCCTAACCCTTCCAACTAACCATGGTCTATTCTCTACACCTAATCATGGTTGCCATATGATAAGTGTTGATTTTATTTTCTATTTGATAATAACTTATCATATTCTTTTCATCTTCTTCTTCTTCTTCAAACATGAAGAAAGCTTGCTCCATCAATGGCAACTTGTGAATATGAGTGAGAAATCCAAATCCAAAGTGAACCCACTTCCTATTTATTCATCCTCTACCTCTTGCCAAGTAGTATAGGGTGTTTTCCTCACAAGTTTCATGACTTGGTGAAGTGGGAGCTTGATCTTGTGATGCCTCGACGTAGATCATCTTCGGCATCGAAGTCGACGACCTAGCCCGCCCATTTCTCCGATGAAGCCGATGCTAGAGTCCAAGATCCGATTTAGACATTGAGGAGACATCATCACGGAGCCTAGGAGGTGGAGGACCGGATCTTCAAAGGTTGTAGCCTCTTTCCTTTAGCTATAAAGTTGTTTACTTGCATCGTTTCGCCTATATATCTAGTTAACGATCCATATTAGGGTTTCTCGGCACTTGTAAAATATTAATTGGCCATGTTTGATCACTTGTGAGACTTCATTAGTGTGCCTAGGAACCCTACATACATAACTAACAATCTCCCATTTGCACTAAGTCCAGCTGCTGTAGTATCTCATACCTAGTATCCCGAATAATCTCTCAAACTGTATCTGGGAATGGCCTTCGTGAGTGGATCCGCAGTGTTGTCTTTCATATCTACTCTCCTGACCTCGATCTCCCGGTGATCTGTTATCTCCCGGATTAGGTGATACCGCCTCAGAATATGTCTGGACTTTTGATGGGACCTGGGTTCCTTGGCTAAAGCCACAGCTCCATTGTTATCACAATACAGAGGTATTGGATGCTCAATAGAAGGAACCACACTAAGTTCAGTGATGAAATTCTTCATCCAGACAGCCTCTTTGGGAGCATCGTTGGCAGTGATGTATTCAGCCTCCATCGTCGAGTCTGCCACGGTTTCTTGCTTGGAACTCTTCCAACAAACCGCCCATCTATTTAGGGTAAAGACAAATCCCGATTGCAACTTAGAGTCGTCCTTATCACTTTGGAAGCTTGAATCAGTAAAGGACTCCAACTGGAGTTCTCCGTTACCATACACCAAGAACATCTCCTTAGTTCTTCTCAAGTACTTGAGAATGTTCATCACAGCTGTCCAGTGATTCTCTCCTGGATCTGCTTAATACCTACTCACTACACTTAGTGAGTATGCCACATCGGGTCTGGTACATAGCATCGCGTACATGATAGAGCCTACTGCCGAAGCATAGGGTATCCCTTGCATGCGAGCTATCTCCAAACCAGTCTTAGGAGACATCTCTTTGGAGAGAGTGAGTCCAGAGATCGTGGGTTGGTTCCCACGCTTGGATTCTTCCATACTAAACCTCTTTAGTATGGTGTCAATGTACCTGGATTGGGACAATCCCAGTATCCTCTTGGATCTATCTCTATAGATCCTAATCCCCAAAATGCAAGAGGCATCACCTAGATCTTTCATTGAGGACCTATGTGATAAGAAAAGCTTGACCGAGTGCAGCATAGGAACATCATTTTCTATCAAGAGTATGTATCCACGTACAATACGAGGAAGACAACCTTACTCTCTGTAACCTTCTTGTAAATACAAGGTTCATCAATGTTCTTGATGAAGTCAAACTCTTTGACTACCACATCAAAACAGATGTTCCAACTCCGCGATGCCTGCTTTAACCCGTATATGGATTTAAGCAGCTTGCACACCTTTCCGCTGCTCCCACTATCTACGAAGCCCTCTGGCTGAGTCATGTACACGCACTCCTCTAAATCACCATTTAGAAAGGCGGTCTTAACATCCATTTCCAGATTTCGTAGTCATGGTATGTAGCAATGGCAAGTAAGATCCGGATGGACTTAAGCATAGCAACTGGAGAAAAGGTTTCGTCATAATCCACACCTGGTCGTTGACGAAAACCCTTTGCAACAAGTCTAACTTTGAAAGTCTCCACTTTTCCATCTACACCAAGTTTCTTCTTAAAGATTCAGTTGCTCCCAATGGGTTTTACCCCTCCAGGAGCAACTTCCAAAGTCCATACTTTGTTGGTGTACATGGATTCCATCTCAGATCGCATTGCATCCAGCCATTTCACAGAGTCACCACTCGTGATAGCCTGCTCGAAGCTAGTGGGGTCATCATCTTCCATGATGCAATCCTCGCTTCCACCATCAATGAGAAAACCGTAGTATCTCTCAGGTGGATGAGAAACCCTACTAGATCGGCGGAGAGGCTGGGGTTCGTCGGGTACTACTGAATCCTCTGGTTACACTAAATCTTCTGTTGTAGTTTGTGTCGCTGGAACTTCTTCCAGTTCTACCTCAGAGCCACTAATCTCTTTTGCAAGAAATTCCTTTTCTAAAAAGTGTTGGATATAGTGCCCTCAGAGTCAATTATTGGTTCACAGGCACGTGATTGCAATGATTGAGGGAGGACCTATGCCGGTAGGACAGTCTTACTCAAGATGATAGTATGCTATCTGGTTTATCTTTATCATCGTGTACTGCTTTAGGTGACCTTACAGGTCACTATTGCGCGTTGATAGAGCCATTTGGATTCTTGCTTGACGGCCAGCAGTATAATGGCAATCATATACGTGGGAGCTGGGGTCTATAAGCACATCCTTAAAAGGTCCCTAGTCGGGGGAGTTTTCGAGACAGGGCATCGATACTCCAGAGTAGATTAGTGTATACAGTCGAGACCCCGACGAGGAGCGGTGGCCGGTCTCACAAGCCACTGGTGTCAGTTGGTTCACCTAAGATGTATACAGGTGCTCATTGGGTTATGAGTACACCGGACAGGACTCGTCGGGAACATGCTAGTTGGTTTTATACCTGACGTCAGATAGCAGTTCCCTGGTGACATGTGTACAGGTTAGTTCATCGACCTGAGATCGTCATTTTTCTCGTGTGAGTTCCCACTGTACTTTGATTACTACCCTACCACGGCTCAAAGGAGTCGTGCAAACAGGATTTAGTTAGGTACAGTCCCGAGCCACATGGAGGCAGTGAGCGGATCTGCAGGGGTTCGTCTCTCCCGGTATTGGGGGTGAGGTCGCGCTGTGTCTAGGAGAGCCATTACACGAAGTCCTTGGCCAAGGCAGGAGATTTACTGGTAGGTATTCCAGTAGGATCTCAAGGTGTTCTGGGCTACACTCCGATACGACTTGTACCGCTTTTGGGGGTCTGACTTTTACCAACCCCCTAAGCCCGCCATGCGATGCTCATAGACGAACGGACCGGACTGTACGGATATTGTCACTGACAGGCTCAGTAGGGTGTTAGGATGAGTTCGTTCATCGACCTCCTTTTTGGTCAATACCTGGTAGCCCGTTACGTACGGCTAATACCTCTGACGTGCTAGTGGTTAAATCTATAGCCAAAGTATTGACGATTCTTTAGAGTCCCCCACAGACAGTTTCTCAAGTTTTGGGTGAAACGCTGTAGAGGCCGTATGGATATATGGCAGGGTTCGATCATGTACGTGCGGTATTGCACGGATCATGATCGGACGGATAATACTAGCGGGCTTTGGTTTAAGCCGGATCCTAGTATTGAACAATGTAGATTTTGTCTTATTGCATTTGTATTCGGTCGGAATACAAATGAGGGTATGTATATACAGTCGCGGGGTTTTCCTGTAATTTATTACGGGATCGCTTTTCTGAAGTTGCAAGTTTGCATTCCGTTTCGGCCATTTTCCTTTCTATCTTTCTTTGGCTGAAAATTGATGGGAGGGGCTTATTTGCAAATGTGCAAATTAGCAAAGTGGAGGGTGTTTTTTGTAAGTGGTTGCTTCATGATGGTTCTAGATTGACTTTGACTTCCTTTTGTTCATCATGACTTGCTTTATGGAGATGGGATTGAAAAGGCCTTTGGAAAGGACCTTCTTCATGATGATCACTCATTATTCTCTTTCTTGCATGATTCAATCACTCCCTTGTAGCTTTTTGAAAATCGTTTCGGTGAAATTTCGGAAAATCGGTAAAATAAGGGGGTTTTCTGTAAAAAGTCAAAATGCAAATATCTTATTATAAAAATTAAATATACATATTCTAGCTATGAAATTGCTATTATTTGGTGTTTATTGAGCCGCGGGTGAAATTTCAAATTTTCTGAAAAAAATATTATTTTATTATTATTTTATGCCGTCACTAATATATTTAATTAGGGAAAATTACAAATTGGAATGAGTTGAAACAAATTTTGTGCATCATAAAACATTAAATAAAATTTTATCATGTGGTTTTTGAAACGAAATCGTTTGCCAAAACGGTTTAGAAAAATATCGAAGAAAAAGGCTTTTTTCGGTGAAATTAGTGTTAATGGGAATTAGGGTAATACATTTATCTTTTTCCCTAACCCACACACCCACACCTCACCCTCTCTTCCCCTCCCCATGTGGCCGACCCCACCATGACAGCCCTCCCCCCCTCTCTCTCTCCAATCACCAAGAAAAGAAAAGAAAAGAAAGGAAAATGATAGAAAAAGGGTGGACTTTGACTAGATATTACTTTCTCCACCTCTCTCTCTCTCCTCCCTCACCCAAACCCCCTCCATTTCTGGCCAAATCTGAAACCCCCCACAGCAGCAGCCCTTCACCAAAATCCCACACCATTTTGCCTCAAAAATCCATTAAAATGCTTCAAAAATCCATGCAAATTCAAAGCAAACTCAAAATCCAAGCTATACCCATTTTCCCTTGGCCTATCTAGCATGGATCTAGGTGCATGGGAGCTATTTTTGGGTGGCTTAGTTCCATGTTTGATCCATGGATAGTGAGGTATAAACCCTAAACCCATGTTCATTTGTTGCCAATGCTTTAGTCTAGTTTAATTAGATGTTTAATTATGGTTTTAAATTTGTGATTCAAAATTCAAGAGAAGGGTTTGTAAATTAAATTAGGGTTTTCATCTTTGGGTATTGATCTTAATGAGTGGATTAACATATTAATTCTTGCTAAAACCAAATCTAGTTACAAATTTCAAATTGTTAGTTGGAAATTGTGATAAATGTTCTTTTTGCTAACTAGGTTTTTTTGAAATGGTTTTATATTTGGTATTAAAATCTAAATTAAGGTTTCATGTCATTATTAATATTATAAGGTGTAGTTTAATACTTTAGTTCATGAAAATCCAAGCTAGATTGTGATTTATGCATTTTTTTTGCTATAAAATTGTTAAATTTGGGTATATTGTAAACTAGAATTTTGGAAATTATGGAAATTGATGAGAATAAATTATAGGAATGGTTTATATGAGTTTGTTATGATATTTAGTGAATATTGTGGCCGCTAGATTCGGTTAAACATCAAGATGTTGTATTAAAACGGGTAATTTGTGCTTGCTAGATTTTCGGAAAAATGGCTTTTAAAGTGAATTTGGGGTTTTTGTGAATTTTAAGCTATTTTATATTATAATTAGTGCTCGTGATTTTACAAATGAGTGTATTTGGGTTTTTCTCGATGGTCTGGCGTTTGTACACCGACGTCGAGAGTTTTTGGGTTGATTTGTGAAAGCAACCATAGGTTTTGACCTATGTGAGATTCGTGAGTCGTTTTGGTCTTGAGTCGGATTTTAATGCGATACGGTGCGTTATGATATGTAGGTAACCCATGTGGACTTCGAGACGACAAGCAAGCGCGTCGCGACGTCGGCACCGGCGAGCGAGGACCAGGTGAGTAGATTTATATCTACGGGGAGAAGTCGGGTGGATGGCGTATAGCACCCCCGCAGTCCGTGGTGATGTATACGAATACGTATACACACATATATATTGATTATTATTTATTGAGGTTATTGATGATAAAGATAGATTTTAGGTGTGAATAGATAGGTTTAGTGTTGCGAGACCCTAGAGTAGAGGCTGCACCACATTTATACACACACCCATACTTGCATACATTTTTCTTCATATGTGCTTATATGGGGTTATATAGTTATGGGTTCATATGGGTATGGGACTATGTGTTCACATACGGATTTGAGGATGATACTTGGGATTGAGCTGAGTCGATGAGATTTGATTTGAGGCCGTGAGATCGGTGATATAGCAGGGTTCGTATTTGAGATACGACATGACGTTGTAGCGGGTCCTTGACGTAGTGTTTCACACACGTCCATGCATACGTAGGCGGTATCAGTATGGTACTAGACGTAGATCAGTACCCCGATCATGATTTGATAAAGAGGATATCAGATGAATAGTATGATGAATGTGATTTTGACCCGTACCCAGAATTGGGGGATGCCGTACGACGGATTTACGTACGAGCTATATCTTGATGATTGATCCGCACTCTTGACTTGGGATGTCTGATTATAGATATGGTATCGGATATGATATTATTGAGGCGGGATCACCGAATAATATATATACAGGTATGTATATGTATCGACTCAGATGTTAGGCGGTTTCCTTACCTGTAGTCTAGCTTGTAGCGTAGCCCTTTAGTTTAGTTAGTTGTTAGATTAGATTCGGTTCCTACCTATTTCAAAGCTTGCGAATCGTGCGTATTTTTAAAGACAGCCTAAGGGATCCTACGGATATTTCAAAAAAAACGTATCTTTTCTTAAAAACACCGTAGCCCCTATTTTCAAAACCCCACGATTCGTGTTATTTCAAAAAGCACCATTGTAGGACTTATATTAGGTTAAAACAGATTAGTTATCGTTGCGTCTAGTATTCAGTTCGCGCTCATTATTGTTGTTTGCTCTGCATCACATGCTTATATTATGCTTCATATTCTACTGTTGATATCTTGTGGTTAGGACACCAGCACCATTACCGATGATGCGTATGTACCACGTACACTTACTTGCCGGCTCACACACATCTTCATCGGTAATTGCCATGTCACGTACACCTTAGAAAATATTATTGCTTGACATAGCCTGTTAGCTAATAGTTTAGACATGATATTAGTGTACTTACCTTATATGTTAGTTTAGACAATGTAGTTATTACTTGCTACCTCATGCATACTGTTATTCATTGTTATACCGCATTCATGGATTCTCATGCATATATTCACTTTTTACGTGCTATTGAGGTTTTGGATTTGGATTTCCATGAGATTTTTTGGATTTGGGGAAAACCGCAAAACATATACAAACTTCTTCTTTCTCTTTTTAAATAAAAAGCGCGGTTTTTCCCATGATGTATGAGTCGTCCACCATGAGTTTGCTGATGGATTTGGAGACCCGATTCGAGGAGTTGGATGAACCGTTTCGGGTACATGGTGGACCCGGTAAGGTACCCCGGGGCAAGAAGCTCGTGGTGATGACGATGAGCCTGGCAGGGGGAGACTACCTACCGGTGATTTTACCCGACGCGTCGGATATCCGGAGGATACCGTCGTGGTCTTGAGATGGATGGTAGGGGCCGGTCTGGATTGACGGTGCCCTAGATATTGAGATTGAGACATTGAGATTTCGAGATATTGAGGTACTGAGATTTGATGATACAGGCCAGTCCGGATGGCCGGAGCCTGAGGTTTTGAGACATTGAGATTTATGTTTTGTGTCGATGCTAGACACTGTTGGTGCTGATTTCATTTATGATACCTCATTTTAAAAATACAAAGAAAATCTCACTAATTTATGAAAACAGTTTCTTCATTTACATGTATTCTGTTTTCATGCATTCATACCTCATTCATATGATATATTGCTACCTGAGGCACTGACACGGGCACATGAGATCACACTCAGGTTAAATATTACCCTAGCCATTGTTATAGGCTGCATGTTATTCATATATTGAGGATATATTATGATCATTGACCTAGGTTGCGTTATTCATGCGATTTTCTGTTCGTAGATCTTTTTCTACTCACGAGTTGGCAACTCACCCCCGTTGTGCCCCAGTTTCTTGCAGGTGTTGCCGTACGGATTTCATTACGGCTTTGCGGGCACGGTTTCTTTTCGGGTGACTTGCTAGTAGGTGGGTTTATTGTATCTTACCCATCATTATACCTTGTATATTATATTTCAGTTGTATCTAGAAGTTCCATCAACCAAACTTGTATTTTTTGAGATAGAGACCAGTAATGTTATTCTTTCGACCATAGAGTAGCATGTTATATTTTTTGAGTTTCTTGCTGGTTGAGTTCCATTTCTGTTGTGATCCTCGTCTTTAGGCGTTGTATATTATGTTGCATACAGGTTGATTTGATATGGTTCTTCCTATTCTCTACTACTTCTCTTGGTTTGGATTTCTGGGTTTCGGCTTACTTAGCATACGTACGCCTTGAGACGTTCGTAGTCTAAGTGCCAGTCATGTTCCGTACTTTCGGGTCGTGACAAAGTTGGTATCAGAGCGTTAGGTTTTAACCTTAAGAGCGTAGGATGACCCTTGGTTGATGGAATAGGTGACTAAAGTAGAGTGACGTACCGTTGATATGTTCCGCGGCATATTTACGACACGCCACTCCACTTATGAAGCCTTAGGATGTACATTTCCTTGTTCAATATTATATTCCTTCCTGATCTAGCCTCATCGGTACCAGTTTGGTTTTGCTGCTACGGTTACAGGCAGGGAGAGCTACGGCTAGAGTTGCGGTCAGCACAAGCTCGTCACGAACGAGGACTGACCAGGGCCTAATTCCGGCAACACACGATTGCAGAGATATGTCTTTTTACTGTATTTTCGCGCCACGAGCGTTTGGCGGATCGCCTTTACGAGATTTCTCGGACGTGCCAATCAGTACCAGAGGATTGGGCCACCGACATAGGCCGGCCAGATTTTTGATGACCGTTGGCGCATTGCTTATTCATGTTGATTGAGGCACTGTTCAGTATGCAGGCGAGTGAGCCAGTTATTGCTGCGAACGACGAGATATCGCCCCAGATGTTGGAGCTATTGCAGTACGAGTTGTACTAAGAGATGATAGAAGGTCGCTAGTCACCCGAGGATAAATGACTAGGACAGGTGGTTCGTTCGCCTACCCCGATGCAAGGTCATCAGATAGATTGATTCCAGCTAGAGACGACTTCACGCGGAGACGTTGGGAGTCGACATAGACGATCGAATGTCAGAAACCTATTATTCCAAGTTTAAAGTAGTCGGAAAGACATGCAGGCAATTCTATGGTCCCTCTAGAAGAATGAAATCCCAACTCGACTTAATGACCGTGTGAAAGCCTTGGAACCTTCGGGTTTGCGGCAGTTCTGCGGCGCCATTAGTGAGGCTTGGGTTTGCCCTTCTACGGCTGGACCACCGATGCTGTGGTATGTACTCGATACTATTAAACTGTGCCCAAGATGTTGAGCTCTTGGGGGATTATGAGGTTTTGACGACTCGATCGGATGGCTCAACTTAATTCGGATGCTAGGTGGTGAGATGCATTCTTGGGAGACTCCAGATACGAGGATAGCTGTTGGAGCTCAGTCCATGCAGCCGCGACGAGACGAGTCCAAAGCAGACGACATTAGAGAAAAGTGAAGTAAGAGGTTCGTACCAGATCTAGATGAGATGACGTTCCACTCCGCCGACATCAGAGATGCGATGCGCATGCCGAGGAATGGTACTTGGACTTACCTTCCAGAAGGAGTTGCGATGAGTATGCAGTCGTTCCAGAGCAAGATGCAGATATAGGAAAGGACAATGACTTCCGGACAGTTGGCAGAGACGAGACATGGAAGAGACCGTGAGCAGGATTCCTTCCAGGACACTGCTGCAATGATACTTGCACCCAGGATCAGAGGTGTCACATACATTCAGAGAGCCAGAGGCCGACGCCAGTAATATGCTGTCTTACGAGTGGTCGCGATGATTGACCGAGAGATGACCAGAGAAGTGCCAGAACGGAATCATTCCCGTTAGCACACCTGACAGGGCCGATGGACCGAGAGATTGGTAATTCACAGTGAAGACCTTGACCCAGGAGTGGTCATTGTTACGCACACCAGCAGGCCAGAGTTCATGATCATCGACGAGACGTCCCACTAGTGACCGCGACAGTTGGCCCGAGATTCTTAGAGGATGCGCTTGAGCGGTACTATTCTTCCATTATTGATTTCGATGTTTTGGGTGATTTATTCGCATGATTTGATTTTGATGATTGAGGATTTACGATCGTTGCACAGTGTTGCACTTGATATCGTTTTCGTGCTTGGTTTCACATGTTTATGATTTTACGGTTTTAGACATTTGAGTTGATTTTGTGCGTATATACGCACACGATTTGGTTTTTGCACGCGGTATAGTTCATATATGCTTGCAGTGCAGTGTTACGTATGTTGTGTATTTAGATGCCCTGGACTTTGATTTCGATGGTGATGTTCGATATTTGTTTTGTGCACCTTGTGCACCTGATTTGATTTTGCGCATGTTCGGCACTTGATATTGGATTTCATGATTTCGTGCATGATGGTGCACCTGGTTTGGATTTTCGCGTATGTTGAGCGCATGTTTTGAGATACGATTTTGGTGCACACCAGTTGCACTAAATCGAGATTCTTCGTGCATGTCAGATGCATCCGTTTTGCTTTCAGGCACTCACGTTGCCTATGACAGATGTTTCATGCACACCCGATGCACTTAGATCTTGTTTCTGTACACATGTTGACACATATATGGATTTTGATTTCCGTGCGCACCAGACACACGTAGTATTCATATGCATATTTTGGGATTGATTTCTTATAGAGCAGTACGTTTTTATGATATTTGCTATGTGTTTTCGTACTGAGCAGGACTAGTCAGAGGACAGTACCTGAATGTATTTTGCTTGCATTGATAGCTATCGAAGGGAATTCCAAAAAGCGAGCTATAGTCTCAGTATTTACCTACGTGTCTCATATGACACGAAACGTTTAAATAAAGAAAACCCTTCCAAATTGTTTCTCAAAATGGCGGAACGTACAGTTCAAACAAAAGGTATATATGTATATGATTATTTTCTTATGTTAGACGTTCGCCACTGTGCAGTGTATTCGCATTGCACAGCGGCTTTAAAAGATTTGGCATGCATTTTCTTCAGATATTTACATATATAGAGTTGATATTTACATGTATAGTTTCAAGATTATATCATATTGGTTTTATATTGGATTTGACATTTGTGTCTTTACCATGACTCCGATGATTGCGGGATGCTTGATGGAGTTTTGATTTGAGTTATATGCTCATTTTTCATGCGCATGCGCTGCGCTACAATTTGTTTTATGTATTTACAATTTCGGAGCCCCGACGACTTGATGGTTTTGGTTTAGATGTTTTAGTATTTGGGGGGGGGGGTTTACTTTAAATTCGGGGACCGAATTTTTTTAAGGGGGGAAGATTGTAGCGTTTTGAAAATCGTTTCGGTGAAATTTCGGAAAATCGGTAAAATAAGGGGGTTTTCTGTAAAAAGTCAAAATGCAAATATCTTATTATAAAAATTAAATATACATATTCTAGCTATGAAATTGCTATTATTTGGTGTTTATTGAGCCGCGGGTGAAATTTCAAATTTTCTGAAAAAAATATTATTTTATTATTATTTTAAGCCGTCACTAATATATTTAATTAGGGAAAATTACAAATTGGAATGAGTTGAAACAAATTTTGTGCATCATAAAACATTAAATAAAATTTTATCATATGGTTTTTGAAATGAAATCGTTTGCCAAAACGGTTTAGAAAAATATCGAAGAAAAAGGCTTTTTTCGGTGAAATTAGTGTTAATGGGAATTGGGGTAATACATTTATCTTTTTCCATAACCCACACACCCACACCTCACCCTCTCTTCCCCTCCCCATGTGGCCGGCCCCACCATGACAGCCCTCCCCCTCTCTCTCTCTCTCCAATCACCAAGAAAAGAAAAGAAAAGAAAGGAAAATGATAGAAAAAGGGTGGACTTTGACTAGATATTACTTTCTCCACCTCACTCTCTCTCCTCCCTCACCCAAACCCCCTCCATTTCTGGCCAAATCTGAAACCCCCCACAGCAGCAGCCCTTCACCAAAATCCCACACCATTTTGCCTCAAAAATCCATTAAAATGCTTCAAAAATCCATGCAAATTCAAAGCGAATTCAAAATCCAAGCTATACCCATTTTCCCTTGGCCTATCTAGCATGGATCTAGGTGTATGGGAGCTATTTTTGGGTGGCTTAGTTCCATGTTTGATCCATGGATAGTGAGGTATAAACCCTAAACCCATGTTCATTTGTTGCTAATGCTTTAGTCTAGTTTAACTAGATGTTTAATTATGGTTTGGGATTAAAATCTAAATTAAGGTTTCATTTCATTATTAATATTATAATGTGTAGTTTAATACTTTAGTTCATGAAAATCCAAGCTAGATTGTGGTTTATGCATTTTTTTGCTATAAAATTGTTAAATTTGGGTATATTGTAAACTAGAATTTTGGAAATTATGGAAATTGATGAGAATAAATTATAGGAATGGTTTATATGAGTTTGTTATGATATTTTGTGAATATTGTGGCCGCTAGATTCGGTTAAACATCAAGATGTTGTATTAAAACGGGTAATTTGTGCTTGCTAGATTTTCGGAAAAATGGCTTTTAAAGTGAATTTGGGGTTTTTTGTGAATTTTAAGCTATTTTATATTATAATTAGTGCTCGTGATTTTACAAATGAGTGTATTTGGGTTTTTCTCGATGGTCTGGCGTTTGTACACCGACGTCGAGAGTTTTTGGGTTGATTTGTGAAAGCAACCATAGGTTTTGACCTATGTGAGATTCGTGAGTCGTTTTAGTCTTGAGTCGGATTTTAATGCGATACGGTGCGTTATGATATGTAGGTAACCCATGTGGACTTCGAGACGACAAGCAAGCGCGTCGCGACGTCGGCACCGGCGAGCGAGGACCAGGTGAGTAGATTTATATCTACGGGGAGAAGTCGGGTGGATGGCGTGTAGTACCCCGCAGTCCGTGGTGATGTATACGAATACGTATACACACATATATATTGATTATTATTTATTGAGGTTATTGATGATAAATATAGATTTTAGGTGTGAATAAATAGGTTTAGTGTTGCGAGACCCTAGAGTAGAGGCTGCACCACATTTATACACACACCCATACTTGCATACATTTTTCTTCATATGTGCTTATATAGGGTTATATAGTTATGGGTTCACATGGGTATGGGACTATGTGTTCACATACGGATTTGAGGATGATACTTGGGATTGAGCTGAGTCGATGAGATTTGATTTGAGGCCGTGAGATCGGTGATATAGCAGGGTTCGTATTTGAGATACGCCATGACGTTGTAGCGGGTCCTTTACATAGTGTTTCACACACGTCCATGCATACGTAGGCGGTATCAGTATGGTACTAGACGTAGATCAGTACCCCGATCATGATTTGATAAAGAGGATATCAGATGAATAGTATGATGAATGTGATTTTGACCCGTACCCAGAATTGGGGGATGCCGTACGACGGATTTACGTACGAGCTATATCTTGATGATTGATCCGCACTCTTGACTTGGGATGTCTGATTATAGATATTATTGAGGCGGGATCACCGACTAATATATATACAGGTATGTATATGTATCGACTCAGATGTTAGGCGGTTTCCTTACCTGTAGTCTAGCTTGTAGCGTAGCCCTTTAGTTTAGTTAGTTGTTAGATTAGATTCGGTTCCTACCTATTTCAAAGCTTGCGAATCGTGCGTATTTTTAAAGACAGCCTAAGGGATCCTACGGATATTTCAAAAAAAACGTATCTTTTCTTAAAAACACCGTAGCCCCTATTTTCAAAACCCCACGATTCGTGTTATTTCAAAAAGCACCATTGTAGGACTTATATTAGGTTAAAACAGATTAGTTATCGTTGCGTCTAGTATTCAGTTCGCGCTCATTATTATTTTTTGCTCTGCATCACATGCTTATATTATGCTTAATATTCTACTGTTGATATCTTGTGGTTAGGACACCAGCACCATTACCGATGATGCGTATGTACCACGTACACTTACATGCCGGCTCACACACATCTTCATCGGTAATTGCCATGTCACGTACACCTTAGAAAATATTATTGCTTGACATAGCCTGTTAGCTAATAGTTTAGACATGATATTAGTGTACTTACCTTATATGTTAGTTTAGACATTGTAGTTATTACCTGCTACCTCATGCATACTGTTATTCATTGTTATGCCGCATTCATGGATTCTCATGCATATATTCACTTTTTACGTGCTATTGAGGTTTTGGATTTGGATTTCCATGAGATTTTTTGGATTTGGTGAAAACCGCAAAACATATACAAACTTCTTCTTTCTCTTTTTAAATAAAAAGCGCGGTTTTTCCCATGATGTATGAGTCGTCCACCATGAGTTTGCTGATGGATTTGGAGACCCGATTCGAGGAGTTGGATGAACCGTTTCGGGTACATGGTGGACCCGGTAAGGTACCCCGGGGCAAGAAGCTCGTGGTGATGACGATGAGCCTGGCAGGGGGAGACTACCTACCGGTGATTTTACCCGACGCGTCGGATATCCGGAGGATACCGTCGTGGTCTTGAGATGGATGGTAGGGGCCGGTCTGGACTGACGGCGCCCTAGATATTGAGATTGAGACATTGAGATTTCGAGATATTGAGGTACTGAGATTTGATGATACAGGCCAGTCCGGATGGCCGGAGCCTGAGGTTTTGAAACATTGAGATTTATGTTTTGTGTCGATGCTAGACACTGTTGGTGCTGATTTCATTTATGATTCCTCATTTTAAAAATACAAAGAAAATCTCACTAATTTATGAAAACAGTTTCTTCATTTACATGTATTCTGTTTTCATGCATTCATACCTCATTCATATGATATATTGCTACCTGAGGCACTGACACGGGCACATGAGATCACACTCAGGTTAAATATTACCCTAGCCATGGTTATAGGCTGCATGTTATTCATATATTGAGGATATATTATGATCATTGACCTAGGTTGCGTTATTCATGCGATTTTCTTTTCGTAGATCTTTTTCTACTCACGAGTTGGCAACTCACCCCCGTTGTGCCCCAGTTTCTTGCAGGTGTTGCCGTACGGATTTCATTACGGCTTTGCGGGCACGGTTTCTTTTCGGGTGACTTGCTAGTAGGTGGGTTTATTGTATCTTACCCATCATTATACCTTATATATTATATTTCAGTTGTATCTAGAAGTTCCATCAACCAAACTTGTATTTTTTGAGATAGAGACCAGTAATGTTATTCTTTCGACCATAGAGTAGCATGTTATATTTCTTGAGTTTCTTGCTGGTTGAGTTCCATTTCTGTTGTTATCCTCGCCTTTAGGCGTTGTATATTATGTTGCATACAGGTTGATTTGATATGGTTCTTCCTATTCTCTACTACTTCTCTTGGTTTGGATTTCTGGGTTTCGGCTTACTTAGCATAGATACGCCTTGAGACGTTCGTAGTCTAAGTGCCAGTCATGTTCCGTACTTTCGGGTCGTGACATCCTTCCTCTTCTCATTCAAGGGGGCTGTCCAAATTTTTGGAGAGGGATTTTCATCTCATTTGCTTGCACAAAAATGATGTAGCTCCATCTCAAAGTTCATCTCCTTCCTCCATCCAAAAATGGCAACTTCATTAATCCTCGAGACATAGTTATCTACACTCAGTCTACAGCAATCTTGGACAAGTCGGCTTGCCAACTTCATGTCCGAGTTGCCTCGGTTCAGAGGTGGGTGCCCATAAAAAGACTCGGTGATGTGGTGTCCTTTCCGACGAGGAGATCGAGACCGGAGATTCCGTGAGGGGATCGGGATGGTGCCGAAGACCGAAAGACACGGATCGCTCGGTATAGCTCTCTACCCTTTCTCTAGTTAGCTAGTAGTAGGTTAATGGTCCGATCCGGGGTTATAGTCCGCGGTAGCGCCAGTTTCTAGTTAAAGAAAAGTTTTTGTTTCCGCATTTTGGCCTCGGACAGAAGGCCGGGGCGCTGCCGTGTTCCTACAAAAAGGGGGCGTGCCGAGAAACAAACACCTTTTGTTCTTCGGTGTGGTAGAAGATATACCCGCGTGAATGTTTGGGATATCCAATAAACTTGCACATAATAGACCTTGCCCCGAGTTTGTTCGGATTTTGTGTTTTCACATATGCCGGACAACCCCATATCCTAACATAATTAAGATATGGTCTCTTTCCTTTCCATATCTCATATGGAGTGGTTGGCACAGATTTGGTGGGAACTATATTCAATAGATCTGCAGCTATTTCCAGTGAATATCCCCGGAAGGAAACAGGTAACTCAGCAGTGCTCATCATAGAGCGCACCATATCTAATATGGTGCGATTCCTCCGCTCCGATACATCGTTGTGCTGTGGTGTATAAGGAGTAAGCTGAGAGAGAATCCCATTCTCTTTTAGATAATCTAGGAACTCATTGCTTAAGTATTCTCCACCTCGATCAGATCGAAAGATCTTAATACTTTTACCCGTTTGGTTCTCTACTTCGTGCTTATATTCTATGAATTTCTCAAAAGCTTCAGACTTGTGTTTCATCAGGAACACATGTCCGAACCTTAAGAGATCATCAGTGAATGTAATAAAGTAGGAAGAACCGTTCTTGGCGTGTGTAGACATGGGACCGCATACATCACTATGTACCTGTCCTAAGAGTTCCGTAACTCTTTCTCCGTGTCCACTAAACGGAGTCTTGGTCATTTTTCCTTTGAGACATGAATGGCAAGTATCATAAGATGATAATTTAGACGAATTCAAATATCAATCCTTATGTAACTTAGCTAGCCGTGTCTCATTGATATGACCAAGTCTACAATCCCACAAGAAGGATTCGTTCATTTCTGAACTCTTCCTCTTGTGTGTGTTTTGTACATTAAGAACTGTATTTTGATTGAGAATGAATATGCCATTATGTAACTAGCCTGATCCAATCAACTTTTGATCTAGGAAGATGTTCATAACATTATCCTTTACTTCAAAATTATATCCTTCTTTACTTAATAAAGAAACTGATATAATCTTGCACACCATGTTCGGTATATAATAGCACTCATTCAGAATCAGTGTATTACTACTTGGTAATACAAGGTGATATTCGCCAACTGATTTGGCTGCAATACTTGCACCATTCCCTACTTGTACGGAATGATCACCATTTCCCAGTTCTCTACCTTTATGTAGCCCATGTAACAGTTTACATATGTGGGATCCCGATCCGGTATCTAATACCCAGGACGTAGGGTGAACTGAGAAACAGTTCTCAATAACTAACACACCCGAAGAAGGTGCATCAATATGCATGATCTCCATTTGGGCGGCGTGAGAATCCAGATATTCTTCTATTCCCTGTTCAGTCTTATAACTCTTATAAGAAAGAACGGGACCAACGTTCCCCTGCTCAGTATAATAAGCAGGTTCAGTCAATACATCCATATTACTATCTTGATTAAGGCCTGACAGGATCGCTACCTGGAGAGAGAGAGAAGAAAACACTTTAGCGTATGCTCTTGCAAGATTAGATTGGTTATTATCTTATCTAATCAGGATGTCTCCCACTGGTTTTATCAAATCTTCCTTCAAACCCTAAAAGGTAAGATTAGCCGGGATTAATTACACCCTACAATTTCGTCAATCTTTCAGCCAGATCAGTGTCGGTACTTGAGGGAGGTTCCCCGTGCTTTCGCACGGACCTAATTAAAATAAACCTCGTTTTCCAAGAGACATGACCCCGTTAACACTTTTCTAGACACCTACTTGATCGGCTAATTGTCCTATGTAAAACTCTCCCAGGAGTAACTTTTACTCGCAGTGGGTATCGGGATCCAACCATCTCATAGGAGGTATGCAATCTCATTGCAAATTTCAACACTTGAAATTCCCAATAATACTTTTACCCCTAGCGTTCTATGACCTTGACACAGGCCAACATACCATAGTGCGCTAGTCAAGTTCAACCCGTACATTTCTTGATTGAATTAAACCCACCCGTACGACCCTTGACTAAGTCAAAAAGGCCATACAACTACCCTAATCCAATCACATCTCATGCTTTAGCAGATAAACACTATTTAGCTACCGTACACTACGCCTTGACTAAGTCAACAAATATAGCACGAATTCTAAATAATATCTATCTGAAATGACGGAGGGCTACGCAGGTTTTTCAGAAAACCATGAGCGTAATGAACTTGATATCGTTGTAGAAACAAGTAATTTTGAAAAGGAGTGTTTTTGAGGCTTTTCTAGTTTCACTAAAGAGGTCACTCCCAGTGAAGGGATCTCGGCTCTTTCCATATCGAATAAGGTGCAGGATATTTCACAAATACCGCGGTGCAAAGCAAAAACTATAGAAGCAATCAAAAACTAAACCGTGAGTTTGTAGCATCTGCCAGTTTTTCTAAAGAGGTCACTCCCGGTGAAGGGATCTCGGCCCTTTCCTCATCGAATAAGGTGCAGGGTATATCATATACACCACAATGCAAAGCAAAACTGTAGCTACCCTTTTTATAAAGTTTTGATTCTACAACATCTTTTAGGTTTCTTTTCTTTTTATTAATCTCATTAATATATCCTATCAGCTTATGCTTCCTAAGCATCACAGAAGAAATGAAAGCAGTAATATTTATATATCAGCATATATATATATAGTATAAGCATTCGTCTCAGGCAGTAATATGATCTCATCACAGAACATTGCAGCAGAAGAACATATATAAAATATTGGATATACTAGGATGTACGTGTTTTAATACTAGCCGGTATAAAAAACGGATTCCACGGTCGCGATGAATAGCCAAACCCACATTCCTAGACCCCTACGAGAGCGGCAAGCAACACTGCCAATTCTAGGGTTAGGAGACCCGGTCTCGACTCCTCGAGATGGCCTCTCACTGGACCCTAGAACCCGGTTACTTGTGCTCCCCTCCTTTGGTCTACCTAATGCGGAAAAGTAAATAATATTCAATGGTGACATCAACCTCATCCCGGAAGTGCCCCAATAAAAGAATATTACTTACAAATGAATTTTATATGAATGAAAATAAAAACTCTCATCTCACATAAAACCCCGGGCTATTCAGAATACGACGATCCAATACAACATATCACAGCAACACATAATATCTCATATCATCAACGTAAGCAAGTATGCGTATCCGATTGTCGTTGATGTATAGCAACGAAGCCGGCGATACCATACATACTACGCTTACGGTCACAGAAAAGAAAGTGTAAAACTACAACATTTGGAATCCACAATCACTTTAGACATCGTAAATCCGAAATATCACATACTTCGCATTTCATGCCTAACTATATGAATTCCACATATTGTATCACATTCCAGATAAATTGACAATATTAAACTTTCCGATCGAATAATCAAATACCCAAGATTTCCTAAATAGCTCAACACTTGAGCGGAGTTCAAATAATCCCAGAATATGTCACAGTAGCAATAGTCCAGCCGTAGAAGAATCAAGCCAACGCCTGACATGTGGCACGTCGTACTGCCCCAAACCCTTAGGTTTAGAGGCAGTTCAGACGGTCACATAATCGAGTTAAGGTTTGTGTTCTTCTAGAGGGCCCACCGCGTTACTTGCATATTTTTCCGAAAGATTTAAACTCTAGAAAAATTCAACACTTGAAAGTTTTTCGTGTCGGGAAAAAGTGAGTTAATGATATCCGTTCGAACATTTTAATAGTTTCTAAATTATCCGGAAAACATAACGAAATTAAACCTTCCGATCGAATCAACGAGTACCAAAAGATCCCCAGAAGACTCAACACTTGAGTCAGATTAAAAATACCCAGAAATAAGCAGGATCAGCTACGGTCATTACTGTATAAAACACTGTCCCCAATGCACTGTTGTCGCCGCGAAACCGCCGCTAAAAGTATCTTCTGGCCGCGGTTCCGCGGCTATATGAGAGCTTTGGGGGCACGTTTTTCATGGTAACTCTTACAATTCCCTGCTGATTTTTTAAGTATTTTTAATGCAGAAAAAATCACATTTTTACAAAATTTCCAGAGAGAGGGTCTAGTTTGATGTATCGGGGTTCGATCGGAGTTTTAACTTCGTATAAACGTCGCCTAATGCTCTAGCTAGGCTTTAATACCACGGTAGGGTTCCTAGGCACTCTAACAAGGGTTAATAAGGCATCAAACAAGCCTGAATAAAAATTTAGACGTGCCGAACAACTCAAAGCTGGGATCTTTGCTAGATTATTAGGGTTTAACATGCAAGTAAACATCTTTACAACTAAGAGTGAGGGATTACAACCTTTGTAGTCCGCTCCTTCGCTTCATAAGCTCCGAGTAGAAGTCCCTTTCCCGCGATCCATGATCTCCCAGACTCAAGAGAGGCTCCACAACTCAACGATCCATACTAGCTTGTAGTCTTCCTTTTCTCCGATGATCTCCTCGAAGTTTCTATAACTTAAGCTCTCTCTCTAATGATGTGAACACCCTAATCTAATTGGCTAGATTAGATGAGGATGATGGAGTAGGAATATTTCTTTCTTTTGTTTTCAAATTCTCACTTTTATTCACCACAAATTGAAAACCTAGAAAGCTTTCTCAAAACTCAAGGTTGAAGAAGAAGAAGAAGGAAGAATGGATAATTCATTTTTTGATGAACAATGAATTATTGTAGTGGTTACAAATCTAACTAAGGGTTAAGCATGAAGGAGTTAACCCTTGTAGAGAGTTAACTAGAGTTAATGGTTTGGATTGGATTAACATAATATCTTCACAAAATATCAAGCCAAAGACAAAGTCAAAGCTTCATGAAGCTTCATGGAAGCTTCATACAAAAGATAACCCTAATCCAAACCCTAACCAAGTTTAAACCCTAAACCATTGATAAATTTGTAACCCTAACATGTTACAATATTATATATCATATATACAATATATTTTGTAACAATAGAAAATAATACAATTAACATATATCGCATATATATCAATGTATTATCCCGTGAGGAAATGAATCAATAAAGCGAGCTTATATTAGTTAACGTAACGTAATATATCACATATATAAATATACATTAAATTATCGAATCAACACTTGATCCGATAATCCGGCTATATTACATATAACCGACTAATATAACATGTACCAATTCATCGAATCAACACTTGATCCGATGACCCGGTTATATCACATATACCCGGCCGATATCTCATATCGCGAGAATAGAATACGGTATCTCATATCGTATTATTCTCGGTCCCGCACATATCATATATGTGCCCCTACTCCGTTTTTCCTGAGCCAGGAAACCTCTGTGTAGGACTCTAAAGAATCGTCAATACGCCGGCAGTAGGTGATGATCATATCAAACACCCACAAGCTGCAAGCGGTCAGCTAAACGTAACAGCCACCCAGGTATTGAGCGATCAGAAGATCAACAAGCAAGCCTGTACATTCTCTATGAATCCAATCAGTAACACACCCGTACAGTCCGGTCTCTTCGTCTGATATGTTGCATATCTAGTCTAGGGGTGGTATACGTCAGACCCCAGTAACCGATAAGTCGTGTCGATATAAGGCTCATAACGGTTCGAGAAACTACTGATAACTCTTACCAGTAGCACTCCATATCAGCCCTGGCTAGGGACTTCCAGTTATAGCCAATCGAACACAGCACAACATCAACTCCCAATACCGGGAAAGACGAAACCCCTCCTATCGCTCATTGCCTCCATGTGATTCGGGACTGTACCCAAAAGACACCGTTTTGCACGCCCTTTTGGACGTGGTAAGGTGGAAATCAAAGCACGGTGGGAATCACACAAGACTCTATGACGATCTCGGGTCTACAGACTAACCTGTACCAGTGTCACCGGAGAACTGCTATCTGACGATAGGTATAATACCATCTAGGAGTTCTCGGCGAGTCCGTTCAGTGTACCCAGTCTCCACTGAGCACCTGTACACTATCTTTGATGTCAAACACCAATGGATATGGGATCATCCATCGCCCATCATATGGGGCAAGATGCATATACGCTAGCCTACTCTGGTGTATCGATGCCCTGTCTCGACACACCCTCGACTAGGAACAGTTATAGGATGTACTCTTTGACTACCCTGGCCCCATTAGTGTGATCTCATCACAGTCCCAGTAGTCGAGTACATATCCTAAGGGCTTTATCAACATGTGAGAGAAAGACAGTAAACTAATACAAGTCAACATGTTAAGATAAAGTAAAACCAAATAGCATACTATCATGACGAGCAAGAAAGTCCTCTCTATATATATATCCAAGCATCCATCATAATATACATCACATGTACAACAATGGCCTCTAGGTCATATACATAACTAACATAGCGCGGGTGTAAAACATAAGCAACGTCTATATAATATATCATATATACTATATACAGTATCTATCTCAACATATCAAATAATCACATCACAGATATCGCAGCAGAAAACAAAAAATGAAATATTGGATATACTAGGATTTCCGGGTTTTAATTTAAGCCTGTATAAAACACGGATTCCACGGTCGTGATGAATAGCCAAACCCACATCCCTAGACCCCTACGAGAGCGGCAAGCAACCCTACCAATTCTAGAGTTAGGAGACCCAGACTCGACTCCTCGAGTTGGTCTCCCACTGGACCCTAGAACCCGGTTACTTGTGCTCCCCTCCTTGGGTCTATCCTAATGCGGAAAAGTAAATAATATACATTAACGGTGACATCTTCCTCAACCCGGAAGTGCCCCAATAAAAGAATATTACATACAATGAATTTTACATGAATGAAAATTAAAAAAAAAACTCTCATCTCACATAAAAAAAACCGGCTATTCAAACACGACGATCCAAAATAACATATCCCAGCAACACATAACATAATATATCATCAACGTAAGTAAATATGTGTCACGTCCCGAAAGTACGGAACATGACCGGCACTTAAACTACGAAACGTCTCGAGGCGTACGTAATCTAAGTAAGCCGAAAACCCAGAAACCCAAACCAAGGAAAGTAGTAGAGCGAAGGAAAAACCAATTTGAATCAAATGTTTGCAACATGCGCCGAAATATACATTTTAAAATCATAAATCTTTTCTAAAAAATTTCGGCAGAGTTTCCTTTGTAAAAACTGGCCCCCAAACGGGATGCAACATGAATAGTATACGAAATTAATAAAAGGCATCCCCAAGCGGGAGCTAGCACTTTGTCAATCAACGGTCACAACCACACAAGCAATATAATATACAATGCCCAGGGCGAGGATCAAAACTCAAAAGGAAACTCAAAACAGCAAGAAATCCATAGAAATACAACACGCGACTCTAAGGTCGAAAGAATAAACATCACTAGTCTCTATCTCTGAAATAAAATACATGTTTGGTTGATGGAACTTCTAGATACAACAGAATAATAATATACAAGGTATAATGATGGGTACGATACAATAAACCCACCTACTAGCAAGTCACCCGAAAAAAAGCAGTGCCAGCAAAGCCGTAATGAAACCTGTACGGTAAAACCTGCAAGAAACTGTGGCACAACGGGGGTGAGTTGCCAACTCGTGAATAGAATACATCTACGAACAGAAATCGCATGTATGACGCAATCCTAGGTCATACGATCATAATATATCCTCAAAATATAACCAGCAGCCTATAACCATGGCTAGGGTATACCTCTAAACAACAGTAATACCAAGTGCTCGTGTCAGTGCCTCAGGTAGCAATATATCATATGGATGATGTATGAATGCATGAAAGCAGAATACATGTACTAAAGAAACTGCTTTCATAATTTAGTGAGATTTCCTTTGTATTTTTAAAATGAGGTATCATAAATGAAATCAGCATAAACAGTGTCTAGCATCGACACAAAACATAAATCTCAATGTCTCAAAATCCCAGGCTCCGGCGGTCCGGACTGGCCTGTATCATCAAATCTCAGTACCTCAATATCTCGAAATCTCAATGTCTCAATCTCAATATCTAGGGCGCCGTCAGTCCAGACCGGCCCCTACCATCCATCTCAAGACTACGACGGTATCCTCCGGATATCCGACGCGTCGGGTAAAATCACCGGTCGGTAGTGCTCCCCTGCCAAGCTTAACGCCATCATCTGCGATCCTCTTGCCCCGGGGTACCGCACTGGGTCCACCATGTACCCGAAACGGTTCCTCCACTCCTCCAACTCGGGTCTCGAAATCCATCAGCAAACTCATGGTGGACGACTCATACATCATGGGAAAACCGCACTTTTTATTTTAAAGAGAGAAAATAAGTTTATATAAGTTTTGCGGTTTTCCCCCAAATCCAGAAAATCTCATGGAAATCCGAATCCAAATCCTCAATAGCATGTAAACCGTGAATATAGGCATAAAAATCCATGAATGCAGCATAACAATGAATAATAACATGCATGAAGTAACAGGTAATAATTACAATGTCTAACTAGCATATAAAGCAAGTACACTAATATGATGTCTAAACTATTAGCTAACAAGCTATGTCAATGCAATAGTATTTTCTAAGTGTACGTGACATGGCAATTACCAATGAAGACGTGTGTGAGCCGGCAAGTAAGTGTACGTGGTACATACGCATCATCGGTAATGGTGCTGGTGTCCTAGCAGCATGATATCAACAAAGCAATATGAAATCACAACATAGGTATGCGATGCGGAGCGAACAGCAATAATGTGCGGGAGCTGAATACTAGACACAACAATAGCAAATCTGCATTTAATAAAATATGAATTCTACAGTGGTGCCATTTGAAATAACACAAATCGCGGTGTTTTGAAAATAAGGGATACGGTGTTTTTAAGAAAAGATAAGTCCTTTGAAATATTCGTAGAATCCCTTGACCCGTCCTTTAAAATACCCGCGATTCGTTAGTTTTGAAATAGGTAGGAGTCTAATCTAGTCTAACAACTACACTAAACTATACGGCTGAACTAACAAGCTGAACTACAGGTAAGGTAACCGCCTAACATCTGAGTCGATACATATACATACCTATATATATATTAGTCGGTGATCCCGCCTTAATAATATCATATCCGATACCATATCTATAATCAGACATCCCAAGTCAAGAGTGCGGATCAAACATCAATATATAGCTCATACGTAAAACCGTCGTACGGCATCCCAAATCTGGGTACGGGTCGATATCACATTCATCAGTTTATTCATCTGATATCCTCTTTATCAAAGATCACAATCCAGGGTACTAACCTACGTCTAGTACATTACTAATATCATCAATAAGATCATGACCTAACTGCTGATCTACAGCCTCAAACGAACCGATATCATCGTCATATATCACAAAGAGGTATGCATCGCCCAAAGCGACCCATTATAAATATCTTATCATATCATATCCTATCTTATATCACGATCACATGTCAACCATTATATATATATATATATATATATCACTATTTACATGGCATCGTCATCCAAAGATCCGCTATAACATCAGGACGTACTTCAAGTACGAATCCTGCCATATCACCGATCTCACGGCCTCAACTCAATCTCATTGACTTATCTCAATCCCAAGTATCATCCTCAAATCCAGTATGTGAACACTTAGTCCCATACCCAGGTGAACACATAAATATATATTCCCGTATAAGCACAAATGAAAGAAGAATATATGCAAGTATGTGTGTGTGTATGTGTGGTGCAACCACTACTCTAGGGTTTCGCAACACTAAACCAATCCAATCACACCTATAAGCCATCTTTATCATCAACAATCTCAAATAATATATAATCCATATATATGTGTATACGTATTTGTATACATCACCACGAACTGCGGGGGTGCTATACGCCATCCACCCGACTTCTCCCCGTAGATATAAATCTACTCACCTTGCTTCTTGTGTGCCGATGCCGATGTCGCCATCTTCATCTTCAAAGCCTCGACATCATGTAAGGTACCTACAAAGATAACACAATCGCAATACGTATTAAAATCGAATAACCGATATGGCGCACGGTGCGCTCATAGGTTAGAACCTATGGCCTACACGTGCAAAGTCAATCAAACAACCCCTGTTGTCGATGTACAAACATCCAACAACCAAATACAAATCCAAATGTCGAGAAATTGCATTTCAAAATACGGAAAACATAGCCTAAAACACAACGAAATGCTCCCAGATTTTCCCTAGGTGACAATTAGCCAAAACTGCATATAGGAAGGGTCTATTTTAGTGCAAAAGGAGCCATGGACCAAATCTGGAACCCAATTTCCCTGCACTGGCCACAAATTGCAGACAGAATGAATATATCTACGTCCTGGGGTTGGAGTTAGAGGCACGGGTCTCTGTGGTAGCTTCCTAGGTGCCTGCACGACTCCCAGTAATTCCAAAATCATTTCTAGTGTCCCCGGGTTGCTCCAGATTCCAAAATACCCTCTAAAATCACACATTTATCCGGTGTCGGGGGTTTATAAATCCATGTTTTAGGTTTTCAAGTCTCAGGTTTGGGTCTCAATTCATGCACTAGGGTGTTTGTATAACATCTACTGAGCTCAAATTCACATCATAACCCAAATTCCCTCAAACCCTAACTAGGTTTTCCTTAAGTCCACCAAATCAAATAATATCGGTTCTAAACTAGCATAGGGGTATAAGTAATGCTAAAACTAAGCTAATGGTTCAGTATATACCTTATTTGGCAACTCAAGAATTTTCTTGAGTTGCCCCAAGTGGCCAAAATCCTTGCTTTCTTGGTCCAATGTGTTGGTCTTGAGCTTGTGCACACTTTTTGTGAAATAGGAGTGGGGTTTTGGAGTTGTTTTCATGGTGATTTGAAGAGGTGAAGAGGGGAGGGAGGTGAGGAGCAGCAGCAGCAGCAGCAACATGAGAGAGGGGGAGAGAAATGAGTGAAGGTTGAAGGGGAATGGCTAAGTCTAAGTCAACACACCTCACCCTCTCATTCTCTCACTTGCCCATACCCAATATTATAATCCTTTTCCTTTTCTTTTCTTTTCTTTTTCTTTTCAAAATCCTTCTCACTCAAATAGTAACCCCAAAAGAAACATGATAGAAAATGCACAAGTATAGAAAAAAATATGTGCATGTTTTGCACAAAATTGCTAAAAACCGATTAGCTATTTTTAATCGCGATTAGCACTAAATTAGAATCAAACTAATCATAAAAACTTTAAAATGGCAAAATTCCATAAAATGCCCTATTTTAGAATTTTCCATAATTTCCCCCCATTTATCGGTATTTAATTATACCGAAATATTAAAATATTCATTAAAATAATATTAAATTACAAAATTCCCCAAAATAATATTTTATTTTTTTGAAATGTTACAATATGCGTATCCCAATTGTTGTTGACATATAGCAATGAAACCGGCAATACACCACATATTACACTTACGGTCGCAGAAAAGAAAGTGAAAAACTACAACAGTTGGAATCCGCGTCTATCTTAAACATCATAAACCCAATGTATCACATATTTTGGATTTCATGCCTAACCAAATGAATTCCTTAGACATCACATGCCTAATAATTATAAACCCCGCATTTTAGTCTCGATATTGAAAACACTTTCCAATAGCTTTTCGGGTAATTCAATAAGATTCCCGATAACATGATCGAATGCTCGTCGGGAACTTTATTAGACGGCCGCACCCCCGATGCCGTCGACGAAGTGCACTAAAGCGGAACACCGCTGCCGCGAGCACCCGAACGGATGCTTTTGGCGACATGGTTCTCCTACAGTCACTTGGTCGGGCTATGGGGCGTGGCAATCTAATAAGGTTACCCGGCGAGTATCCGCGTACACTACGTAATTGCGACGGACTTTCGATCAACATCAAAATTCTGTGGCAACCGATCAAAAGAGACTAAACCACTAAATTTACAAAATTTAAACTAGTTATCACATAACTAATTATAGTGGATTCCAAATATTGTATCACAATCGTAGAAAGCTAGGCGAAGTTAGATAATTTGATCGATACAACGAATTTCCAAATATTCCCAGAGAGCTCAACACTTGAGCACAGTTAAAGTTAACCAGAGACATGCCACAGTACCTACGGACCAACAGCTTAAGGGCCCGACCCAAGCCTCTCAAGTGGAGCACATGATTTTCTGAATATTTTTAACATGGAAAATGCAACTTTTTGAAAAATTTCCAGAGAGGGGGTATAATCGGGTTTTCGGAGTTTTGATCGGACTTTAAACTTCGTCTAGACAACGCCTAATGCTCTAGATAGGCTCCGATACCAGTGTAGGGTTCTTAGGCACAACCAAAAGGTTTCACAAGGCATCAAACATGCCGTATTTAAAAATTAGTGTTCCAAACAACCCTAACCTAGGATCTAACTAGAGAATTAGGGTTATAAACAACAAATAAACAACTTTACTTCTAAGTGAATGAGGAATACAACCTTTGTAGACCGGTCCTTCACTTCTAAAGCTCCATGTAGTAGTCCCTTCGCTGCGAGTTGTGATCTCCCGAACTCTAGAAAGGGTTCTCCCGGAAAAATGAACAAGCTTGCTCGAAGTCTTCGAGGCCGAAGATGATCTACGTCGAGGAGACTCAAGCTCATGCTAGCTCTTCAGTAATTGTGAAATTAGTGAGGCAAACACCTTAAAATAAATGGAAAGTAGTAGAGGATGATGAAGTAGGAAGTGGGCTCTCTTTAGATTTATTTTTCTCACAATATTTTCTCACCTTGAGAAAAGCTAGTGAGCTTTTTTCATGAGGAAGAAGAAGCTCAAAGTGAAGAAGATGAGAGAATGAACTCATGAGGTGAGAATAGCAACCATGGGTGAGTTAGTATCATACACTAACCCATGTAGAGAATAAACCATGGCTAGTTAATAATGGTTAGGTTAATAAATATCTACAAGTAAAACAAACTTAGTGGACTTGGTCAATGGTTCCACAAGCTTCTACAAGCTTTAACTATGTGACTTAATCCCACTAATTTTGATTAACATAGATAAATATAAATCCTACATTATAATTAGTATGGTGTAATTCTCATACACCCATGTAGTGTATATCAACAACCATGACAAAAAAGTTGTACATTAATATATATCACATATACACTAATGCACACATGTGAGAAAAGAAATCATAAGTGAGCTGATATTAGTTAATGTAATCTAGTATATCTAATATACATTTTTACATTAAATTATTAAATCAACACTTGATTTAATAATCCGGCTATATCACATAAAACTGACTAATATCAAATGCAACAACTTATCGAATCAATACTTGATCCGATAATCCGGCTATATCACATATAACCGACCGATGTCACAAATCGCGAGAATAGAATGCGGTATCACATACGTGCATCAATCTCGGTCCTGCACATATCACATATCTGCACCTACTCCGTTTCGTATGAACCAGGAAACCTCTGTGTAGGACTCTAAAGACTCGTCAATACGCCGGCAGTAGGTGATGATCATATCAAACACCCACAAGCCGCAAGCGGTCTGCTAAACGTAACGGCCACCCGGGTATTGAGCGATCAGAAGATCAACAAGCAAGCCTGCTCATACTCCTGCGAATCCAATCAGTAACACTACCGTACAGTCCGGTCTCTTCGTCTGATATGTCGCATATCTCGTCTAGGGGTGGTAAGCGTCAGACTCCAGTAACTCGATAAGTCGTGCCAACATGAGGCTTATAACGGGTCGAGAAACTACTAGTAAAACTTACCAGTAAATCTCTGAAACAGCCCTGGCCAGGGACTTCCTGTTATAACCAATCGAGCACAGCGCAACATCAACCCCCAATACCGGGAGAGACGAATCCCCTCCTATCACTCATTGCCTCCATGTGACTCGGGACTGTACCCAAAAACCACCGTTTTGCACGTCCTCTTGAACGTGGTAAGGTGAAAATCAAAGCACAGTGGGAATCACACAAGACTCTATGATGATCTCAGATCGACAGACTAACATGTACCAGTGTCACCAGAGAACTGCCATCTGACGTGAGGTATAATACCATCTGGGAGTTCTCGGCGAGTACGTCCTGTGTACCCAGTCTCCACTGAGCACCCGTATACCATCTCTGATGTCAAACACCAATGGATATAGGATCATCCATCGCCCATCTACATGGGTCGAGAAGCTACACGCTAGTCTACTCTGGTATATCGATGCCCCGTCTCGATACACCCACGACTATGGACATTAAAGGATGTACTCACGCACTACCTTTGTCCCAGTAGTATGATCTACATCATAATACAGGTAGTCAAGTATGCATCCTAAGGGCTTTACCAACATGTAACAGAGAGACCATCAGTGTACATGTTAAGATAAAGAGTAACCAGATAGCATACTATCATGTCGAGCAAGAAAGTCCTCCCTATATATGTCCAAGCATCCACTACAATGTACATCTCATGTACAGTAATGGCCTCTATGGCATACATATAACTAACAATGTTGATTCGATAAATTATTGCATTTGATATTAGTAGGTTATATGTGATATAGCCGGATTATTAAATCAAGAGTTGATTTATTAATTTAATGTATAATTATATATTTGATATATTACATTACATTAACTAATATTAGCTCACTTAAGTAATTCTTCTTCTCACGTTTGATATACTTTACATATATGTGATATATGTATTGTTTTCTTTTTGACACAAAATATATATGTGATATATATTGTTGTGTCATGCTAGGTTACACATGCAACATGTACGTATAAGACTTATACCATGCTAGGGTTAAAGCTAGGGTTTTATTTGTTTAAGCAATTCAAACATTTGGATTTAGTCAAGGTTGAGCTTGGAGAAGCTAGTAGAACATTGACTTATTCAACTTGTTTGTCTAGCTTAAGATATTTGTTAACCCAATCCTTAACCTTAGACTATGGTTTATTCTCTACATGAGTTAGGCATGACACACTAACTCACCATGGTTGCAATTCTAACCTCACTCTCATTCATCTCTTCATCACTTCTTCTTTTTCCTCAAGAAAAAGATTTTCTAGGGTTTTGAGAGGTGATGAAATATTGTGACAAAAATAAATCTAAAATGAGCCTACTTCCTACTTCATCATCCTCTACTATTAGCCATTTAGTTTATGGTGTTTTCTTCATTAATTTCACCATTAGTGAAGAGGTAGCATGAGCTCGAGTCTCCTCGACGTAGAACATCTTCGGCTTCGAAGACATTGAGAAAGCTTGTTCGTTTCTTCAAGTGAACCCTCTCTAGAGTCCGGGAGTTCACCATTCGCAGTGAAGGGACTACAACATGGAGCTTTAGAAGTGAAGGACCGGTCTACAAAGTTTGTATTCCGTTATTCACTTAGATGTAAAGTGTTTACATAACGCTTCGTCGGATTTTCTAGTTGTGATTCTAGGGTTAGGGTTAGCTAGAACGACAAATTTTTGAAATTGGCATAGACGATGCCACCCGAAACCTTGTTGCCGTCCTAGAAAACCCTGCAGCCTCCATATGACTCGGGACTGTACCCAAAAACCACCTTTTTGCACGATCTCTTGACCGTGGTATGGTGGAAATCAAAGCACAGTGGAAATCACACTGTAGGGTTGTATAGCATGACAACAAGGTTTAGCAAGGTATCAGACATGCTATCTTAAAAATTTCGGGGTGCTAAAAAAACCAACCAAGTAATCGAACTAGAGAATTAGGGTAAACTTTGCATGTAAACAACTTTACATCTAAGAGTTTGGGGTTACAACCTTTGTAGTCCGTTCCTACGCTTCATAAGCTCCGTGTTGAGGTCCCTTCGCTGCGATCATCATGAACCCGGACTCTAGAGAGGCTCCATGAGGAGAATGGGGCATCTTGCTTGAAGTCTTCCTTTTCGAAGATGATCTACCTTGAAGAATCTCAAACCCAAGCTCTCACTTCTCTAATGAAGTATTAGTGAAGTGAACACCCTAATCTAAGTGGCTAGAATAGATGAGGATGATGAAGTATGAATTTTGCTCTCTTTTTTTTTAATTTCTCACTTTAAATCATCACAACACAAAAAGCTAGAAAGCTTTTTCAAGGAGGAAGAATAAGAAAATGAAGCAAATCTTTTTGTGATGAATAATGAATTAATTGTTGTGGTTACAATTACAACCATGAGTTAACAATGAAGGCTTTAACTCATGTAGAGAATAAACTAAGCTTAAGGGTTTGGGTTGGGTTAAAGAATATCTACACAAAATATCTAAGCTAAATGACAAAGTCAAAAGCTTCATGAAGCATCCAAAAGCTAACCCAAAAGCTAACCCTAATCCAAACCCTAACTTGTTTATTCTCATAATACATGTTGCATTTGTAACCCTAACATGTTACAATATTATATATCACACATTTAATATATAATGTAACAAAAGAAAATAATACAATTAACATATATCGCATATACATCAATGTATTATCCGGTGAGAAAAAGAATCAATAAAGCGAGCTTATATTAGTTAACGTAATGTAATATATCACATATATAATTATACATTAAATTATCGAATCAACACTTGATCCGATAATCCGGCTATATTGCATATAACCGACTAATATAACATGTACCAATTCTTCGAATCAACACTTGATCCGATGACCCGGCTATATCACATATACCCGGCCGATATCTCATATCGCGAGAATAGAATACGGTATCTCATATCGTATTATTCTCGGTCCTGCACATATCACATATGTGCTCCTACTCCGTTTTACCTGAGTCGGGAATCCTCTGTGTAGGACTCTAAAGAATCATCAATACGCCGGCAGTAGGTGCTGATCATATCAAACACCCACAAGATGCAAGCGGTCAGCTAAACGTAACAGCTACCCAGGTATTGAGAGATCAAAAGATCAACAAGTAAGCCTGTACCTTCTCCTGTGAATCCAATCAGTAACACTCCCGTACAGTCCGGTCTCTTCGTCTGATATGTCGCATATCAAGTCTAGGGGTGGTAAACGTCAGACCAAAGTAACCGATAAGTCGTGTCGATGTGAGGCTCATAACAGGTCGAGAAACTACTGATAACTCTTACCAGCAGCACTCCATATCAGCCCTGGCCAGAGACTTCCAGTTATAGCCAATCAAACATAGCACAACATCAACTCCCTATACCGGGAGAGACGAAACCCCTCCTATCGCTCATTGCCTCCATGTGATTCGGAACTGTACCCAAAAGCCACCGTTTTGCATGCCTTCTTGGACGTGGTAAGGTGGAAATCAAAGCACAGTGGGAATCACACAAGGCTCTATGACGATCTCGGGTCTACAAACTAACATGTACTAGTGTCACCAGAGAACTTCTATCTGACGATTGGTATAAATCCATCTTGGAGTTCTCGGCGAGTCCGTTCAGTGTACCCAGTCTCCACTGAGCACCCGTACACCATCTTTGATGTCAAACACCAATGGATATGGGATCATCCATTGTCGATCATATGGGTCAAGATGCGTATACGCTAGTCTACTATGGTGTATCGATGCCCTGTCGATACTCCTTCGACTAGGAACAGTTATAGGATGTACTCGTTGACTACCATGGCCCTACTGGTATGATCTCATCATAGTCCTAGTAGTCAAGTACATATCCCAAGGGCTTTATCAACATATGAGAGTAAGATAGTAAACCAATACAAGTCAACATGTTAAGACAAAGTGCAACCAGATAACATACTATCATATCGAGCAAGAAAGTCCTCTCTATATATATCCAAGCATCCACTATAATATACATCATATGTACGATAATGGCCTATAGGGCATATACATAACTAACAATCTCCCACTTGCACTAAGGCCAGCTGTTGTAGTATTTCATACCCAACATCCCGAAGAGTCTCTCAAATTGTATCTGGGGTATGCCCTTCGTGGGTGGATCCGCAGTGTTGTCCTTCGTGTTAACTCTCCTGACCTCGATCTCTCGGCGATCAACTATCTCCCGGATCAGGTGATACCGCCTCAGAGTATGTGATATCTGATGGGACCTGGGTTCCTTGGCCAAAGCCACAGCTCTATTGTTATCACAATACAAAGGTATTGGATGCTCAATGGAAGGAACCACACCAAGTTCAGTGATGAACTTCTTCATCCAGACAGCCTCTTTGGCAGCAGCATTGGCAGCGATGTATTCAGCCTCCATCAAGTCTGCCATGGTTTCTTGTTTGGAACTCTTCCAACAAACCGTCCTTCCATTCAGGGTAAAGACAAATCCCGAGTGCGACTTAGAGTCGTCCTTATCACTTTGGAAGCTCGAATCAGTAAAGGACTCCACTTGGAGTTCTCCGTTACCATACACCAAGAACATATCTTTAGTCCTTCTCATGTACTTGAGAATGTTCTTCACAGCTGTCCAGTGATTCTTTCCTGGATCAGCTTGGTACCGACTCACTACACTTAGTGAGTATGCTACATCGGGTCTGGTACATAGCATCGCGTACATGATAGAGCCTACTGCCGAAGCATTGCATGGGAGCTCTTTCCAAATCAGTCTTGGGAGACATCGCTTTGGAGAGAGTGAGTCCAGAAATCGTGGGTAAGTTCCCACGCTTGGATTCTTCCATACTAAATCTCTTTAGTATGGTGTCAATGTACCTAGATTGTGTCACGACCCGCAAGGTACGGAACGCGACCGGCACTTAGATTCCGAAACGTCTCAAGGCGTCCGTAAAATAAGTAAGCCGAAGCCCAGAATACAAACCCTAAGTAACATTTTTAGAGTGAAGGAAAACCAAATTATCTAAGCATTTACTTCATTATCTAACCGAATTCCCTTTTTAAAATAACTTTCCCTTTTCCCAAAATTCCAGCAGAATTTCACTTGTAAAATCAGCCCAAACAGTGCAAGCAAAGTATAAATGAATAACAGTGCATAAGAAATAGCATGTCGACTCAAGTGAGCTCGACCCAGATATATCATAAATTAACTCCCCAAGTCTCACAATCTCACATCTAGTTCAATATACAGTAGTCCAAATGAAACAGGTACAACTGAATGATAGTTGCAGTAGATGGAGTGTTCTAGATACAACAAATATATAAGGTGGTACAAACTGATGATGACCCACCTAAGAGCAAAAGCCTTGAGTCCAGGCAAAAAGTGCAATAGAAGCAAAGGTATCCGCCGCTACAGTGCTGACGGAGTGGACCTGCAGAAAAGCTGTGGCACAACGGGGGTGAGTTGCCAGCTCGTGAGTAATAAATAACATCTACTAAGGCTATCGTATGTATGCACACAAGTATCCTGGCATCCCTAAAGCAGGTATGGCTACAAGTTCTAGCAAGTATGTATGCATCAACAATGTGCTAGCAAGTATACATATATATGTCTCATGGATGTAATACAGATATGTATGCCACATGAATGTACTATCAAGTATGTATGAGAATTATCCTTTCCTTTTTTTGAAACTTTCCGTTTTGAACATCAGCATAATATCCAAGAAATCAGTAAAAACCGTGTCCTGCAACGACACCTCAAAACTATTCAAATCCCATATATCCATGTCCAGCATCTCTGACCTCAGCCGTCCGGCTGATCCACATCAAAATCCATGTCTCAATCCAACGGCCACGGTCGGTATCCTCTGGATATCCGCCGTGCCAAATGAAGTCACCGATAGGTAGTCCGTCCCCAGCTAGGCTCAACGCCATCTCCTGCGATCTTCTTGCCCCGGGGTACCGTACCGGGCCCACCATGCATCCGTGACGGTTCCTCCATACCTCGACACGAATCTCGAAAACACAGCAAACTCATGGTGGACGACACTTTACATCACTAGAAAACCGTAACTTTTTATCTTTTTAAACAGTTATCAGTTTTGAAATCTTACGGCTTTTTCCCAAAATCCAGAAATATTCTAAATCTCATGAACTCATCAAATGCATATGTCGATGATTATGAATGCTTATGGTATCAATTTGCAATGCATGATTTACACTAGGCATGAGCAGATGATATGATAACATATATACACGAGTATTGTAATTCTTATGGTTTCATTTTTAAACCTTTATTTCAATATCACATTCCTAGGCAATTAACATGTTTCAGATTATAGTTATCTAGTGTTGTGACATGGCAATTACCAGGGTGTGTGTGTGTTCACATGAATAGTGCTCGTGCTGCATATAAACCTGGAAATGGTGCATGTGTCCTATAATGAATTTGCATATAAGGGTATGACATGTGATATGGCTGCGGTAAAATTATGCCAGTTTTATTTTTACCACTCTAATGTCATAAGTATTATCAAGTTTACCAAATATCAGTTTATTAAATCTAACGGGCGACTCGCGCCATCCAAACGATCGTCCCCCGTAGATGTTAAATCTACTCACCTGTGATCCGGAGCTAAGTGTGTCCGACCACCTGCTTGCCTTTCTCTGCTGCGCTTGAAGTCCCCGCCGGTGAATCTAGAATTCACAAGAGTCACCATATAAGGAAAAATCCTGCAAAACGCGATATATCGATAAAAGGAAACGCGTGCGTGAAACTAAACGCGTGTGCACACGACACGACGCGACACGCACAAAACACCAGAACCTAAGCTGACATGCTGTGTCGCGCAGCGCGCCATAGAATCACGAGTATCACGCGCGTGTCGCACAAGACTTAAAACATCGGAAACACACAACTAGCTCCAGATTTTGCCTCTGGGCCCAAAATGAAAAGTTACAGATACCAAAATACTAACCTACCCAGAAGTACCCTACCCCCAAAATACCCACACCCCACTCCCTACTCTGGCCGTAAATTGCAGCCAGAATGAGAAAAACGGCGGCCTCGTGGGGGAGTTGGGTCCCCGTGCTCTGTGTGTGTGTTCCTACTCGTCTCACCATGCTACAGTCTTCTCAAATTTATTCTGAAGGTCTCGGGTCAATAGCAGATTCAACAGAGGCCAAAAAGTCAATAAAACTGCTAAATTATGCCAAGTCGGGTAAATCTGGTGTCTTGGTGAAATCTGGGGAAATCCTCTGGTTGACTGGCCTCACTAACACCTAAAAGGGTTATTCTAACTAACACAAATTCCACTTTGCCAAAAGTTTCCTTAAATCTCTCAAAATCACAACTAAACCAAGAAATACACACCAATTAAGCTAGATTACTAAAATTTTAGCAATTTAGGCTAACCATCCAATTTTTAATGATACTACTGGGCTTTAACAGATTAGTTAACACCAAAAAGGGTTCATAAAAGTACAAGCACTCTAAAATGGCTAAATCTAGCATCACTACACCATTCTAGCACTAAAATTCCATTTATCACTAAAACTAGCTAAACGAGCACATAAGCTACAAAAATTAGGAGGAGTTTAGGAGTTATACCCTCTAAGAACCTTGCAACCAAGGAGAAGGAGAAGAAGAAGAGAGTGGGTGCATCAAAACGTGGCTGGAACGATCTAAACTTCACCAGAGCTGGTGCTGATGTGCTGCTGTTGCTGTTTGCTGTTGCTGTTACTGGGGCTGATATGGTGTGGTATGGAGTTGTGTGGTGTGGTATGGAGTTGTGTGTGGTGTGGTATGAGGTTGAGGGGCTGAAGTAGCAGCTGTTGCTGCTGATGCTGATGCAAATAAAGAGGCTGAAATGATCAAGAAATGGAGCTGAAAGCTGATGTGAGTGAGTGAGTGAATGAGAGGTGAAAAAGTTTTGAAATGAAGTGAGGAGACTCAACCTTAAATCATCATTACACATCACACCCCCCCTCTCTCTCTCTCAAGTCAACCTTAAACCCTCCAAAACCCCATGGTCAAAACCAACCATCATCCACTAAAGCTAATTAGCTCTAAACCACACTATTAACTTAACTAAGGACCTAACCCTCCATGGTTAACTTAAACATGACTAACCCACAACTCAAATATGTGGCAAACCCTAATCTTAACCCTGGCTAACGTGCACAAGTGTGTGTGGTTGCGATAAAATTCCACAAAAATAACCATAAACCCAGATAAATTACTAGAATCCCGTTTTGGTAAACTTTTTACCAAAAACCCCACATTAACACATAATTACTACTAACCCTAATCTCGGGTGTTACAGTCTTCCCCCCTTAAGAAAATTCGTCCCCGAATTTTAAAATATGCAACTACGCGTACCTTCAAAAAGATGAGGGAATTTCTTCCGCATCTCTCCCTCGGCCTCCCAAGTGATCTCCTCGCTGCTCAGGCTGAGCCAAAGAACTTTCATGGATGGCAGGACTTTTGATCGAAGTTTCTTCACTTGCCGATCCAATATCTCGACTGGCTGCACGGTGAACGAAAGGTCAGGCTCGAGCTGAACTGTCGGATGCTGAATCGTGTGGGAAGGGTCATGCAGATAACGGCGTAGCATCGATACGTGGAAGACGGGATGAACATCTGAAAAGCTGGGTGGAAGAGTCAAACGATATGCAACAGCGCCGACACGCTCGAGGATCTCGAAGGGACCTACGAATCTAGGGCTAAGCTTCCCCTTTCGCCCAAAACGCATCACGCCCTTCATCGGAGAGACTCTCAGAAAAACATGGTCGCCAACTGCGAACTCTAATCTGCGACGGCGCCTGTCTGCATACGATTTCTGCCTGCTCTGAGCTTCCTTCATCCGGTCTCGAATCAACTGCACTTTCTCGGTCGTCTCCTGCACGATCTGCGGCCCAAAAATGCTGCTCTCTCTCAGTTCCGTCCAACAGACGGGCGATCTACATCTCCTCCCATACAACGCCTCGAAAGGTGCCATCTGAATAGTAGCCTGGAAGCTGTTGTTATAGGAGAACTCCACTAGAGGTAAATGACGTTCCCAGCTACCGCCGAAGTCCAAAACACACGCTCGGAGCATGTCCTCGAGAGTCTGAATGGTCCGCTCTGACTGTCCGTCGGTCTGCGGGTGAAATGCTGTGCTGAAGCTCAAACGAGTGCCCAAAGCCTCCTGGAGTCTCTGCCATAGTCGGCTGGTAAACTGAGTGCCTCGATCTGACACGATACAAGTCGGTACGCCATGTAGCCGCACGATCTCATCAATGTAGAGCTGAGCATACTAAGCGAAGCTGAAAGTGGTCTTCACTGGCAGGAAGTGAGCCGCTTTCGTTAATCTATCCACGATCACCCAGATGGAGTCGTACCCTCGACTGGTCCTGGGTAGACCCACAATAAAGTCCATCGAAATCTGTTCCCATTTCCACTCTGGAATGGGTAACGACTGTAGCTCTCCTGCGGGCCTCTGGTGCTCGGCCTTGACTTGCTGACAAGTCAGGTATCTCGATACGAACTCCGCAATGTTTCTCTTCATTCCGTCCCACCAGTAGGTCTCTCTCAAATCATGGTACATCTTGGTGGAACCGGGGTGGACACTATATGCCGATCGGTGTGCCTCCTCAAGAATATCGCGCCGCAATCCCTCAGCATCTGGTACGCACAGTCTAGATCCAAATCGTAAAATCCCCTGCTCATCAACTACGAACTCGGAAAATCTGTCCTGTCCCATCTGTGCCATAATCTCTGAACAACGGTCATCGCTGTGCTGTGCCTCATATATACGGTCAAGCAGCTGTGGGCGTGCACGAACATGCGCCAGCTGTCCCCCAGTCGGAGTGAACTCGAACTCAACTCGGCTGTCGCATAAAATCTGCCAATCTGCTGACGACGGCCTCTGCACTGCATGTAAACAGGATAGACTACCCCCGGGCCTCCTGCTCAAAGCATCTGCTACCACATTCACCTTGCCCGGGTGGTATAAGATCTCACAGTCGTAGTCTTTCACCAACTCCATCCAACGTCGCTGTCTGAGGTTCAGGTCTCGCTGCCGAAATATGTATTTTAAGCTCTTGTGGTCTGTGAATATTTGGCACGACTCGCCATATAGGTAATATCGCCATATCTTCAGTGCAAAGACCACTGCAGCCATCTCCAAATCATGAGTGGGGTAGTTCTGTTCGTGCTTCTTCAACTGCCGAGAAGCATAAGCGATCACCCGGCCTTGCTGCATCAATACGCATCCCAATCCCACTCGCGAAGCATCACAGTAGACCACAAATCCGCCTGATCCTGAAGGCAAAGATAATACCGGCGCCGTAGTCAAACACGTCCGTAGCTGCTGAAAACTGCGCTCACACTCCTCCGTCCAAATGAAAGGAACTCCCTTCCGGGTCAAACCGGTTAAAGGTGCAGCTATACGGGAGAAGTCCTGAACAAAACGCCTGTAGTAGCCTGCCAGGCCTAGAAAACTACGGATCTCAGTAACCGATGTAGGTCGGGGCCGCTGCTGAACAGCCTCAATCTTCTTCGGGTCGACACAAATGCCATCTCTTGTAATCACGTGACCCAAGAATCCGACGCTGTCCAACCAGAATGCGCACTTGGAGAACTTTGCGAACAGCCGGTGCTCCCTCAGAGTCTGTAACGTAATCCGCAGGTGCTGCTCGTGCTCCTCTCGGCTCCGGGAGTACACCAAAATATCGTCGATGAACACGATGATGAACAAGTCAAGATACGGCCTGAAATTGCGGTTCATCAAATCCATAAATGCTGCGGGGGCGTTGGTGAGTCCGAACGACATCACCAGAAACTCATAGTGGCCATAGCGTGTACGGAAGGCTGTCTTCGGTATATCCTCCTGTCGGACTCGCAGCTGGTGGTATCCTGATCGTAAGTCGATCCTCGAAAAATAACCCGCGTCCTGGAGCTGGTCGAACAAATCATCAATGCGCGGCAACGGATATCTGTTCCGAACGGTCACCTTGTTCAGCTGGCGGTAGTCGATACATAAGCGCAAACTTCCGTCCTTTTTCTTGACAAACAGGACCGGAGCACCCCATGGAGAAACGCTAGGCCGAATAAGTCCCTTATCTAACAAATCTTGCAGCTGGACCTTCAACTCTCTAAGTTCCGCCGGGGCCATCCGATAAGGCGGTATAGAAATAGGCCCCGAGCCGGAAATCAAATCAATACAGAACTCGACATCGCGCTCAGGTGGCAGTCCTGGCAGCTCGTCAGGGAAAACATCGGGGAACTCGCATGCAATCGGAATCTGGTCCAATGGAACATCCATAGCTCTGGTATCACATACACAGGCTAGAAATCCCCGACATCCCTTCCTCATTAGCTGGCCAGCGCGAAGGGAAGAAATCAAAATGTGAGAGGCGGCACCACGGTCCCCATGCACGACAAAAGCCGACTCGCCGGGAAAACAAAACCTAACTGTCTTCTCGCGGCAGTCCACCGTCGCATAGCACGTGGCTAACCAATCCATGCCCAAAAGAATGTCGAAGTCCAACATCTCCAGAAGGATCAAGTCGACAGGCAACTCTCGCTCGCCAATACGAACGGTACAGGATCGGAACACGTGCCTAGCAACAAAAGACTCTTCCACCGGAGTGGTCACAACAAGCGGCTGATCAAGCAAACCGGACTCTCTAGCCAAACTCTGCATGAAGTGTGTGGAGACGTAAGAGTGCATGGATCCGGGATCGAACAATACGTGTGCATCAACAGAGCAAACTGATAGGGTACCTGTAACGACGGCATTGGATGCCTGCGCATCCTGGGGTGTCAATGCAAAAACTCGGGCCTGACCTCCTCCAATACCGGGCTGACCTCGGCCTCGGCCTCCTCGTCCTCTCTAGGTCGGTGCGCCGCGCCCACGGCCTCTGGATGCGCCTAACTGGCGTGGAGCATCGCCTGTGGTAGGTAGTAGAGCTCTCTGAGGAGGGGGCGGTGATGGAGGTAGAGTCACATGCGGAACTGTCGCCGCACCCTGTCGCCTCACTGGACAATCTCTAATACGATGGTGCAGACTCCGGCACCTAAAGCACCCTGGCGACGACTGCTGACCCTGTGTATACGATCCGTACAACTGACCTCGTCTGAACCCTCTGCCGGCCCTATCTCTCGGAATGAATCTGGCATGTGCCTCTGATCTGGTGTGCCGGTACGAATCCTCTTCGGCCCGGGAACGGCCGACGTCGCTGAAATACGTGTCTCCATCCGCAATGCTTTATCCATAGCTGCCGAGTAGGTATCGAAATGCTGAGCGCCAAAGGCAAGATATAGCTGGGCATCCAGTCCCTGTTGAATCTCTTCACCCTTTTCGCTTCGGTATCTACCAGGTACGGGGCATATCGGGACAACTGTGTAAACTGAACGTCATACTCAGACACCGTCATCCCAGGTGCCTTGACCAAGGCCTCGAAACTCCGAGCTCTGGCGTCGCGAATGCTCTCCGGAAGGAAACGGGCAAGGAAAACTGCTGTGAACTCGGTCCAGGTCATGGGCGGTAGACCTGCAGCTCGACCTCTCAGAACTGACTCCCACCATATCTGTGAGAGACCCTCTAGTCGGAAACTCGCAAGCTTTACCCAGCGATCATCGGAACATCTCAGCTAACGGCAGATCCGGGCCAAGCTGTCAAGGAACGTCTGCGGGTCCTCTGCTGCATCGGTACCCGTAAAGACTGGAGGTCTCAGCCTCATGAACTCCAGTAGCGAAACCGGAATGGTCGCGGTGGTAGTAGTAGGAGCAGGTATCAAGGTAGTCTGGGATGTAGTAGGTGCGTACTCCGGCCTCGGTGTACGACTGGCTGCAACTAGGGATCCTACCATCTGACGTAGCTCCTGCATACTCCCCATCATCTGACGCAACTCCTCCATACCAGTCTCAAGCCTATCCATCCGGCCTGGGGAAGGTGGATCGGTCTGTCCCTGTGGCGTAGGCATGCCACCCTGCTCAGTCCTAGTCTCGGATGAGCCAGCTCGAATCTCGTCTCGGGCAGCAGCCCTCTGTGCTCTGGTAGCCCTCTGTGGCATAGTGACTGGTACAGGAAACAGGACAATGAGAACAACGCAAGAGAAACACAGGATACATGGAATAAAAGAAGGAATTTCAAGCAAGTATGTCCTAAAGTCACCTAGGCGGAGTACCGCATCGCAAGTATGCCGCGGACATACGTACGCTATGCTACTCTGCTTAAGTCACTTACTCCATCTACTAAGGGTCATCCTACACTCAGAAAGGTGAAACCTATCGCTCTGATACCAACTTTGTCACGACCCGCAAGGTACGGAACGCGACCGGCACTTAGATTACGAAACGTCTCAAGGCGTCCGTAAAATAAGTAAGACGAAGCCCAGAATACAAACCCCAAGTAACATTTTTAGAGTGAAGGAAAACCAAATTATCTAAGCATTTACTTCATTATCTAACCGAATTCCCTTTTTAAAATAACTTTCCCTTTTCCCAAAATTCCAGCAAAATTTCACTTGTAAAATCAGCCCCAACAGTGCAAGCAGAGTATAAATGAATAACAGTGCATAAGAAATAGCATGTCGACTCAAGTGAGCTCGACCCAGATATATCATAAATTAACTCCCCAAGTCTCACAATCTCACATCTAGTTCAATATACAGTAATCCAAATGAAACAGGTACAACTGAATGATAGTTGCAGTAGATGGAGTGTTCTAGATACAACAAATATATAAGGTGGTACAAACTGATGATGACCCACCTAAGAGCAAAAGCCTCGAGTCCAGGCAAAAAGTGCAATAGAAGCAAAGGTATCCGCCGCTACAGTGCTGACGGAGTGGACCTGCAGAAAAGCTGTGGCACAACGGGGTTGAGTTGCCAGCTCGTGAGTAATAAATAACATCTACTAAGGCTATCGTATGTATGCACAGAAGTATCCTGGCATCCCTAAAGCAGGTATGGCTACAAGTTCTAGCAAGTATGTATGCATCAACAATGTGCTAGCAAGTATACATATATATGTCTCATGGATGTAATACAGGTATGTATGCCACATGAATGTACTATCAAGTATGTATGAGAATTATCCTTTCCTTTTTTTGAAACTTTCCTTTTCGAACATCAGCATAATATCCAAGAAATCGGTAAAAACCTTGTCCAGCAACGACACCTCAAAACTATTCAAATCCCATATATTCATGTCCAGCATCTCTGACCTCAGCCATCCGGCTGATCCACATCAAAATCCATGTCTCAATCCAACGGCAACGGTCGGTATCCTCTGGATATCCGCCGTGCCAAATGAAGTCACCGATAGGTAGTCCGTCCCCATCCAGGCTCAACGCCATCTCCTGTGATCTTCTTGCCCCGGGGTACCGTACCGGGCCCACCATGCATCCGTGACGGTTCCTCCACTCCTCGACACAGATCTCGAAAACACTGCAAACTCATGGTGGACGACACTTTACATCACTAGAAAACCTCAACTTTTTATCTTTTTAAACAGTTATCAGTTTTGAAATCTTACGGCTTTTCCCCAAAATCCAGAAATATCATAAATCTCATGAACTCATCAAATGCATATGTCGATGATTATGAATGCTTATGGTATCAATTTGCAATGCATGATTTACACTAGGCATGAGCAGATGATATGATAACATATATGCACGAGTATTGTAATTCTTATGGTTTCATTTTTAAACCTTTATTTCAATATCACATTCCTAGGCAATTAACATGTTTCAGATTATAGTTATCTAGTGTTGTGACATGGCAATTACCAGGGTATGTGTGTGTTCACATGAATAGTGCTCGTGCTGCATATATACCTGGTAATGGTGTATGCGTCCTATAATGAATTTGCATATAAGGGTATGACATGTAGATATGACTGCGGTAATATTATGCCAGTTTTATTATTATCACTCTAATGTCATAAGTATTATCAAGTTTACCAAATATCTGTTTATTAAATCTAACGGGCGACTCGCGCCATCCAAACGATCGTCCCCCGTAGATGTTAAATCTACTCACCCGTGATCCGGAGCTAAGTGTGTCCGACCACCTGCTTGCCTTTTTCTGCTGCGCTCGAAGTCCCCACCGGCGAACCTAGAATTCAAAAGAGTCACCATATAAGGAAAAATCCTGCAAAACGCGATATATCGATAAAAGGAAACGCGTGCGTGAAACTAAACGCGTGTGCACACGACACGACGCGACACGCACAAAACACCAGAACCTAAGCTGACACACTGTGTCGCGCAGCGCGCCATAGAACCACGCGTATCACGCGCGTGTCGCACAAGACTTAAAACATCGGAAACACACAACTAGCTCCAGATTTTGCCTCTGGGCCCAAAATGAAAAGTTACAGATACCAAAATACTAACCTACCTAGAAGTACCCTACCCCCAAAATACCCACACCCCACTCCCTACTCTGGCCGCAAATTGCGGCCAGAATGAGAAAAACGGCGGCCTCGTGGGGGAGTTGGGTCCCCGTGCTCTGTGTGTGTGTTCCTACTCGTCTCACCATGCTACAGTCTTCTCAATTTTATTCTGAAGGTCTCGGATCAACAGCAGATTCAACAGAGGCCAAAAAGTCAATAAAACTGCTAAATTACGCCAAGTCGGGTAAATCGGGTGTCTTGGTGAAATCTGGGGAAATCCTCTGGTTGACTGGCCTCACTAACACCTAAAAGGGTTATTCTAACTAACACAACTTCCACTTTGCCAAAAGTTTCCTTAAATCTCTCAAAATCACTACTAAACCAAGAAATACACACCAATTAAGCTAGATTACTAAAATTTTAGCAATTTAGGCTAACCATCCAATTTTTAATGATACTACTAGGCTTTAACAGATTAGTTAACACCAAAAAGGGTTCATAAAACTACAAGCACTCTAAAATGGCTAAATCTAGCATCATTACACCATTCTAGTACTAAAATTCCATTTATCACTAAAACTAGCTAAACGAGCACATAAGCTACAAAAATTGGGAGGAGTTTAGGAGTTATACCCTCTAAGAACCTTGCAACCAAGGAGAAGGAGAAGAAGAAGAGAGTAGGTGCATCAAAACGTGGCTGGAACGATCTAAACTTCACCAGAGCTGGTGCTGATGTGCTGCTGTTGCTGTTTGCTGTTGTTGTTACTGGGGCTGATATGGTGTGGTATGGAGTTGTGTGGTGTGGTATGGAGTTGTGTGTGGTGTGGTATGAGGTTGAGGGGCTGAAGTAGCAGCTGTTGCTGCTGATGCTGATGCAAATAAAGAGGCTGAAATGATCAAGAAATGGGGCTGAAAGCTGATGTTAGTGAGTGAGTGAGTGAGAGGTGAAAAAGTTTTGAAATGAAGTGAGGAGACTCAACCTTAAATCATCATGACACATCACACCCCCTCTCTCTCTCTCTCTCAAGTCAACCTTAAACCCTCCAAAACCCCATGGTCAAAACCAACCATCATCTACTAAAGCTAATTAGCTCTAAACCACACTATTAACTTTACTAAGGACCTAACCCTCCATGGTTAACTTAAACATGACTAACCCACAACTCAAATATGTGGCAAACCCTAATCTTAACCCTGGCTAACGTGCACAAGTGTGTATGGTTGCGATAAAATTCCACAAAAATAACCATAAACCCAGATAAATTACTAGAATCCCGTTTTGTTAAACTTTTTACCAAAAACCCCACATTAACACATAATTACTACTAACCCTAATCTCGGGTGTTACAGATTGGGACAATCCCAGTATCCGTTTAAGTCTATCTCTATAGATCTTAATTCCCAAAATGCAGGAGGCATCACCTAGATCTTTCATTGAGAATCTATGTGATAAGAAGAGCTTGACTGGGTGCAGCATAGGAACATCATTTCCTATCAAGAGTATGTCATCCACGTACAATACGAGAAAGACAACCTTACTCTCTGCAACCTTCTTGTATATACAAGGTTCATCTACATTCTTGATGAAGTCAAACTCTTTGACTACCACATCAAAACAGATGTTCCAACTCTGCAATCCCTGCTTTAACCCGTAGATGGATTTAAGAAGCTTGAACACCTTTCCGCTGCTCCCACTATCTACGAAGCCCTCTGGCTGAGTCATGTACACGCACTCCTCTAAATCACCATTTATAAAGGCGGTCTTAATATCCATTTGCCAGATTTTGTAGTCATGGTATGCAGCAATGGCAAGTAAGATCCGGATGGACTTAAGCATAGCCACTGGAGAAAAGGTTTCGTCATAATCCACACCTGGTCGATGACGAAAACCCTTTGCAATAAGTCTAGCTTTGAAAGTCTCCACTTTTCCATCCACACCAAATTTCTTCTTAAAGATCCATTTGCTCCCAATGGGTTTTACCCCTTCAAGAGCAACTTCCAAAGTCCATACTTTGTTGGTGTACATGAATTCCATCTCAGATCGCATTGCATCCAGCCACTTCATAGAGTCACCACTCGTGATGGTCTGCTCGAAGCTAGTCGGGTCATCATCTTCCATGATGCAATCCTCGCTTCCACCATCAATGAGAAAACCGTAGTATCTCTCAGGTGGATGAGGAACCCTACTAGATCGGCGGAGAGGCTGGGGTTCGTCAGGAACTACTGAATCCTCTGGTTCCACCAAATCTTCTGTCGTTGTTTGTGTTGCTGGAACTTCTTCCAGTTCTACCTCCTCGCCACTAATTTCCTTTGCAAGAAATTCCTTTTCTAAAAAGGTGGTATGTCGAGAAACAAACACCTTTTGTTCCTCAGTGTGGTAAAAGATATACCCTTGTGAGTTCTTGGGATATCCTACAAACTTAAACAGGACAGACATTGCCTCGAGTTTGTCCAGATTGTGCCTTTTAACATAAGCCGGACAACCCCATATCTTAACATACTTAAGAGATGGTCTCTTCCCCTTCCATATCTCATATGGAGTGGTAGAAACTGATTTGGTAGGAACCATATTCAATAGGTGTATGGTTGTCTCAAGCGCATACCCCCAGAAGGAAATAGGCAACTCAGTATTGCTCATCATAGAGCGCACCATATCTAATAGGGTGCGATTCCTCCGCTCCGATACACCGTTGTGCTGTGGTGTATATGGAGGAGTAAGCTGAGAGAGAATCCCATTCTCTTTTAGATAGTCCAGAAAATCATTGCTTAAGTATTCTCCTCCTCGATCAGATCGAAGGATCTTAATACGTTTGCCCGTTTGGTTCTCTACTTCGTGCTTTTATTCTTTGAATTTCTCAAAAGCTTCAGACTTGTGTTTCAACAGGAACACAAGTCCGTATCTTGAGAGATCGTCAGTGAATGTAATGAAGTAGGAAGAACCGTTCCTGGCATGTGTAGACATGGGACCACATACATCACTATGTATCAGTCCCAAGAGTTCCATAATTCTTTCTCCGTGCCACTAAACAGAGTTTTGGTCATCTTTCCTTTGAGACATGACTGGCAAGTATCATAAGATGAAAATTCTAACGGATTCAAATATCCATCCTTATGTAACTTAGCTAGCCGTGTCACATTGATATGACCTAGTCTATAATGCCACAAGAAGGATTCGTTCATTTCTGAACTTTTCCTCTTGTGTGTTTCGTACATTCAGTACTGTTGTTTGATTTTGAACGTATATGCCATTATTTAACGAGCCTGATCCAATCAACTTTTGACTCAGGAAGATGTTCATAACATTATCATGTACTACAAAATTATATCCCTCCTTACTCAATAAAGAAACTGATATAAGATTGCATATCAGGGTCGGAATGTAATAGCATTCGTTCAGAATCAATGTATTACCATTTGGTAACACAAGGTGATATTCGCCAACAGACTTGGCTGCAACATTTGCACAATTCCCTACTCTTACGGAATGATCAACCTCTCCCAGTTCCCTACCTTTTCGTAGCCCATGTAACATATTACATATGTGGGATCCTGATCCGGTATCTAATACCCAGGACGTAGAGTGAACTGAGAAACAGTTCTCGATAACTAACACACCTGAAGAAGATGCATCATTATGCTTATTCTTCGTTTGGGTGGTGTAAGAATCTGGATATTCTCCTAATTCCCGCTCTGTCTTATAACTATTATAAGTTGGAACGGGATCAACGTTCCCCTGCTCAGTATAATAAGCAGCTTCGATCAATTCATCCATATTATTATCTTGATTAAGGCCTGACAGGGTCGCTACCTGGAGAGAGAGAAAAGAAAACACTTTAGCGTATGCTCTTGCAAGATTAGATTGGTTGTTATCTTATCTAATCAGGATGGCTCCCACTGCTTTTTATCAAATCTTCCTTAAAACCCTAAAAGGTAAGACTAGCCGGGATTAATTACACTTTACAAGTTCGCCAATCTTTCGGCCAGGCCAGTGTTGGTACTTTGAGGGAGGTTCCCCGTGCTTTCGCACGGACCTAATTAGAATAAACCTCATTTTCCCATAGGCATAACCCCGTAAACACCTTTCTAGTCACCTACTTGATCGGCTAATTGTCCTGAGTAAAACTCTCCCAGGAGTAACTCTTACTCGCAGTGGGTATCGGGATCCAACTATCTCATAGGAGGTATGCAATCTCATTGCAAATTTCAACACTTGAAATTCCCGATAATTCTTTTACCCCTAACGTGCTATGACCTTGACGAATGCCAACAAACCATAGTCCGCTAGTCAAGTTCAACCCGTTTCTTGATTGAATTAAACCCACCCGCACGACCCTTGACGAAAGCCAACAAAGCCGTACGACTACCCTTACCCAATCACATCATATGCTGCAGATAAGAAATAGTTAGCTACCGCACACTACGCCTTGACGAAAGCCAACAAACGCAGCACGAATAATAAGTATTACTTATCTGAAATGTCGGAGGACTACGCAGGTTTTTCAAAAAACCATGAGCGTAATGAACTTGATATCGTTGTAGAAGCAAGTGATTTTGAAAATGAGTGTTTTTGAGGCTTTTCTAGTTTCGCTAAAGAGGTCACTCCCGGTGAAGGGATCTCGGCTCTTTCCTTATCGAATAAGGTGCAGGATATTTCATAAATACCGCGGTGCAAAGCAAGAACTATATAAGCAATCAAAACTAAACCGTGAGTTTGTAGCATCTGCCAGTTTTGCTAAAGAGGTCATTCCCGGTGAAAGGATCTCGGCTCTTTCCTCATCGAATAAGGTGCAGGGTATATCACATATACCACTATGCAAAGCAAAAATTGTAGCTACCCATTTTGAAAATTTGATTCTACAACATCTTTTAGGTTTCTTTTCTTTTATAATCTCATTAATAAATCTCATCATTTATGCTTCCTAAGCATCACAGAAGAAACGAAAATACAACATACGCTTATGCCATCCGCATTCGCCAGAATGTTCCGTTATGCACCGTTAGGTTACTTAACTAACGGCATACCGGGATGGGAGTAGCACGGGTGTAAAACATAAGAAACGTTTATTATATATCATATATACAATAATCAAGCATTCGCCTCACGCATATAATATGATCACATCACAGTATATCTGCAGCATAAGAAACATATGAAATACTGGATATACTAGAAGGTCCGTGTTTTATTTCGAGCCTGTAAAAAACACGGATTCCACTGTCGCGATGAATAGCCAAACTCACATTCCTAGACCCTTACGAGAGCGGCAAGTAACACTGCCAATTCTAGGGTTAGGAGACCCGGTCTCGACCCCTCGAGACGGCCTCCCACTGGACCCTAAAACCCAGCTACTTGTGCTCTCCACCTTGGGTCTATCCTAATGCGGAAAGTAAATAATATACAATGGTGACAACATCCTCAACCCGTAAGTTCCCCAATAAAAGAATATTACATACAATAAATATTACATGAATGAAAATAAAAACCCTCATCTCACATAAAACCCCCGGCTATTCAGAACACGACTATCCAATATAACATATCACAGCAACACATAATATCACATATCATCAACGTAAGCTAGTATGTGTATCCCGATTGTCGTTGATGTATAGCAACGAAGCCAGCAATACCCCACATACTACACTTACGGTCGCAGAAAAGAAAGGTGAAAAACTAAAACATTTGGAATCCATCACCTTAGACATCGTAAACCCGAAATATCACATATTACGGATTTCATGCCTAACTATATGAATTCCACATATTGTATCACAATCACAGAAATCTAGGCGAATTTACACAATTCGATCGATTCAACGAATTCCTAAAATACCCCAGTGAGCTCAACACTTGACCAGAATAATAAAAATTCCCAGAATCATGCCTTATCACCTACGGACCGTAACTGAAGTGCCCGTCCTAAGCCTCCACAGTGGCGCCGTGGAACCACCGCCAAATCCTAGTTTTGGCCGCGGTTGCGCGGTCACTGTAGTGAGTTAGGGACTCGTTCTTCAGGTGGGTCCATAAAATTCCCTGCATGATTTTCTGAGTATTTTAAATATGAAAAATTTCAACCTTTGGAAAAATTTCCAGAAAGGGGGTCTCGTTTGGGTTTTCGGGGTTCGATCGAACTTTAAACTTCTTCTAGACTAAGCCAAAAGCTCTAGCTTGGCTCTGATAACACTATAGGGTTGTATAGCATGAAAACAAGGTTTAGCAAGGCATCACACATGCTATCTTAAAAATTTTAGGGTGCTAAACAAACCAACCAAGTAATCGAACTAGAGAATTAGGGTAAACTTTGCATGTAAATCTAAGAGTTTGGGATTACAACCATTGTATTCCGTTCCTTCGCTTCATAAGCTCCGTGTTGAGGTCCCTTCGCTGCGATCGTTATGAACCCGGACTCTAGAGAAGCTCCATGAGGTGAATGAGGCATCTTGCTGTAAGTCTACAGTAGCGCCCCGGCCGTCTTTCAGACGCCAAACGCGGAACAAAAACTTTTATAACTGGCGCTATCGCATACTATAACCCGGAACTTGCCATTAACGCTAAACTAACAAACTACAAAGTGGGTAGAAAGCTATACCAAACGATCCGAGTCCTTCATTCTTTAGCCATCATCCCACGCTCCTTTGTGGCATCTGTGATCTCGCTCGATCTCCGGTCTCCTCGTCCAGGTGGCACCACGTCAACGGATCTTTATACGGGCTCCCGCCTCTGAACCGAGGCAACTCGGACATGAAGTTTGCTAGCCGATATGTCCAAGATTTATGTAGAGAATGAGTAGAACACTTTGTCTCGCTTCATCCAAAACCATGGATGAACGGTTAATGAAGTTGCCTTTTGAATGGAAGGAAATGAGAAATGAGCTATCAAATTTCCATGAACCAAATTCCATAATCTTTTTAATCAATCCATCATCTTTTTCCAAGGGGGGCGACCACTATGAAGAGGTGGGGTGAGTGTAGGAGCAAAGGGGGGGTGACCATTAGCAATAAAGAAATGAATGAGTCATATAACACCTTACAAAACCAATTAATGCAAACTAATGAGTCACATAAACCTAGTCATCAACCATTTAATGCAAAATGGTGACACACTAAACCAAGTCACCATACTCAAATCTTCCACACTCATGACTCGCCCTCATGACTCACCCTCAAGAAAAAGATAATTCCGCATTAAACCGAATGTTTAAGACGGGTGATAGAAAACTGGCAACTTTGAAAAGCGATCCTGAAACGAATTTCAGGATAACCACATAACTGTATAAACATACCCGCATTTGTATTACGACCAAATACAAATGCAACTGAGACAATGATATTATATCTACAAAGTATAATACAAGGATCCGGCTTAAACCAAAGCCTACCAGTATTATCTGCCCGAAATATGACACGTGCGTAAACGCACGTGCATTTTCCGAACCCTGCCATAAAACCATACGGCCTCTACAACGTTTCGCCCGAACTTGGGAAACTATCTGTAGGGGACTCTAATGACTCGTCAGTACCCTGGCAGTGGGTTTAACCACAAGCACGTCAGCGGCACTAGCAGTGCGTAACGGCTGCCCATGTACTGACCTCAAGGGAAGCCGATGAGAAAACTCATCCTGGAACCCTACTGAGCCTAACAGTGACAATATACATACAGTCCAATCCGTTCGCCTATGAGTATCGCATATCGAGCCGAGGGGGCTGGTAACGTCAGACCCCCAATAGAGGTATAAGTCATGTCGGAGACAAGCCCTGAACACCCTGAGAAACTACTGGAATACTTACCAGTAATTCTCACATGCCTTGGCCAAGGACTTGGTGTAATGGCTCTCCTAGACATAGCACGATCTCACCCTAATACTGGGAGAGACGAATCCCCTGCCGATCCGCTCACTTGCCTCCATGTGGCTCGGGACTGTACCCAAAAAAGACCTGTTTGCACGACTCCTTTGAGCCGTGGTAGGGTAGAAATCAAAGCATAGTAGAAACTCACACGAGACAAATGACGACCTCAGGTCGATGAACTAACTTGTACACATGTCACCAGAGAACTGCTATCTGACGCTAGGTATAATACCAACTAGCAGGTTCCCGGCGAGTCCTGTCCGGTGTACTCATAACCCAATGAGCACCTGTATACATCTTAGGTGATCCAACTGACACCAGTGGCTTGTGAGACCGGCCACCGCCCCTCGTCGGGGTCTCGACTGTACACACTAGTCTACTCCGGAGTATCGATGCCCTGTCTCGAAACTCCCACGACTAGGGACCACTTTTAAGGATGTGCTTATAGACTACCCAACTCTCAGGTATATGATCGCCATCATACAGTTGGTAGTCAAGCAAGATCCTAAGGGCTCTATCAACGTGTAATAGTGATCAATCACCTGAACCTGTACACGACTGATAAAGGCAGACCAGATAGCATACTATCATCTCGAGTAAGACTGTGCTACCGGTATAGGTCATCCTCAATCATTGCAATCACGTACCTGCGATCCAATAATTGACTTTGAGGGCGCTATATCCAACAATCTCCCACTTGCACTTAAGGCTAATTATTGCGATGTCGCATACTCACATCTCGTGTGATACCGAACACCCAACTCCTCTACTAATCAGTTTCACAAAGCTCGTTTGTAAAACTCCCGTGTTCGAGAAATAGCCTCAATGAGTGGATCCGCCCCGATGTTTCTTTCTATGTCTCTCTTAATCTCAAGTTCGCGAAGAAAGCCATCTCCCGAATTGAGTAATACCTGTCTTAGAGTATGTCTGGATATCTGATGGGACCTAGTTCATAAATGAACTCCAAATCCAAACTTCTTAGACTGTATCGTCAACTGAATCTAATCAGTATCCTACACCATGTCTCCCACACTATCCTCTTGGACCACCTGTCCATAATACTGTCCCTCATCAGAGGGAAAACTACAGCTCTGACAATCACTCTGTCATCCATGTCACCTTTGAAGCCTGGAATGATAACCGTCTCCAAAGGAGGCTGCCGTCATCAAATCCGTAGAACATGCACTTATGTTCTAAAACTTCTTCCTTATGTTTCTTCAGGATTGGATTAATATAAACTTATCGCATCTAGTGCAAAAACAACATCTGGTGTGGTACTTGACATCTCATTATTGACTCAATTGCCTAAGCAAGTGATATGCCAATCATGCACATCCCTCTCCCCTTTAGTCTGTAAGACACCTTTAGAGAGGGTGGCACCATCATCTGCAGGTACACCACCATGCCAGGAGTCAACTATTCTAAAATGCTATTAGAATACTGTTAAAGTACCCATATTGGGAAACTACCCAAATCTAGATCTAAAACCATAGATCTGGTAACCAGAATGTCAGATATTATATCCATATCCTTTGTAGAGAAACAAGTGTGTGACGATCAAAGGTGTAACCGATCGTAGTATAGGAATTTTACTTCCTACTCTGTATATGTCATCCAAATACCAGGACACCACACCCTACTACCTTCTTAACACATCCATCCCCTATTCTGATGAAGTCAAACCTATGACTGTCACATCATAATTAGATGATCTATCTCCGTTATATCTGCTCTAGTCTATAAATAGACATAAGCTACTTGCCCACTATGCTTCCGCTGCTCCCTCTGACCATAACAACCCTCTGGCAGAATAATATATACATGCACTTCTAAAGCTAGTTTAGAATGACACTATACTTAACCTCCTGCAGGGTCTCATAGCCTGGAACAACAGTAGTGTCAAGTCTGGGTAAACTAGAATCTCCCTGTCACCGTCCTTGAGGCTACCGGAGTACCTCTCGGTTGCCTAAGGTTACCCACCATATCTGCGGAGTGGCTAATGGAATGTCAAACCTGATTGAATCTTTAGGTCCTATTAAATTTTCCGTAATCTTTTGCGGTTCTGGAATCACTTCCAGTTCTACCATACGCCCACTATTGTTTTCTGAAAAAATCCATTTTACTAAAACTGTGGCGAGTCAAGAACAATATCACTATTGATCTTCCAGATGGTAGAAAGTCAACCCTCGTCTTAGCCTGGGCCAACCCACAAACTGCCATTATAGAAACGTGCCCTGAGTTATCCAGAGTCTGGTTTTAATCATAAGCCGGACAACTCCCCGTACCTTAACATCGTTAAGATATGAACCATTCTATATCCAATATAGAAACTTTGGTACTTATTTAATTGGAACCAGATTCTAATCATGCAGTTGTCTCCAGTGCATATCAACTTAATGAAGAGAGGCTGATCAGCTTTACTCAACTTAGGAGTCCATCCAATTATGAGTAACCTGAAAGAGAAACAAGTTTCTCAAAACCACTACTATTTTCTGAATACCAATCACAAGTATCTACATCTTCGATCTCTTTGAAGAATCCCGATACTTGCGACATCTGGTTCTCTACTTTATTCTTATACCCACAACTTCTCAAAACTTAGACCTTGTATTTCTACGAAACACTTGTCTAATAAACTAGAGAAGTCATAAGTAAACAGATCATAGTATGAGGACCAACCCCTTTGTCCTGATGGACACTGGACAACATACAATACTCTGTATAAGTTCGCTGAGTTGAATAACTCAAAACCTGTGCATCGTAGGTTGAAAACTGTATTTATGGTTAAGAACTACTCCGTTGTTCAATGCTCCTTACCCAATCGTCAACTGATATAGGTAAATGTCATCGACATAATATCAAAAAGTTATATCTCACTTTATAAAAATAAACGTACAGATATATCATTTTGAAATTGGTGCACAACAACGGATACTCAAAACCAAATACATGCCGTCCGGCAAAAACCCAGGCGACTTCCTCAAATATCACCAATTACAACGAATTCCGATATAACGAGGATGATCACCCTATTCCCAATAACTTACTCCCACTCATCAACTGTAAAACCATACAGATGTGAGAATCATACCTGGTAAATACATACCCTGGAGTAAGTTTCTAATCGGGAAATCAGTTTTCCTTTAAGAATACACAGTGATACTGAAACATGAAAATGGTTCGTAGGGGTATCCTGGTATTCATAGTAATGCCCCTTCCATAATCCAATTCATGAATGTAACCGTATATTTCTTTGCCATCTCTCCAAATCCCTTTATTTGTCTTTAGTCGTTACCTTCTGTACACCCCTTTTGGCTAAGTGGATTTCTTCCTTCCCTACCGTTCGGCACCAGCCTATGGTTTGGAAGAAGACTATCCAGTAAGCATAATAGGTGTACCCTCCAAAACCAAGGCTAAGTGGTTTTCTTCCTTCCCTACCGTTTGGCACCAGCCTATGGTTTGGAAGAAGACTATCCAGTAAGCATAATAGGTGTACCCTCCTAAACCAAGGAGTACTCGTAACCTTAGAGAAGGTGATGATAAAAGACAACTGAATAATACCTTATTCTATTTCTCCCGAACTGTGGGAAAAAAGCAAAGGTGAAATAGGAGTGGCGATGAAGTACGCGGTTTGGTCGTGAATGATAGCAGTCGCAATTTACTTTGCCCTCTTTCTAATCCCTTTATTTTTTCTTTAGTTATTACCTTCTGTACACCCTACTTAGGCTAATTGGTTTTCTTCATTCCCTACCTTTCGGCACCTGCCTATGGTTTGGATGAAGACTATCCAATAAGCGTAATAGGTGTACTCTCCTAAACCAAGGAGCCCTCGCAACCTGAGAGAAGGTGATAATAAAAGAAAACCGAATAAACCAATTCTATTTCTCCTGAACCTGGATCCATCCTCGAAGAAGTCCCTTCGAGTTCGTATATAACCATACGATGGATTTATCTAATGGAAGTGGATACTCGTAGTGATACGAGGTGTTCTGAGAAATGCAAAGGGTAAAAGAAGGAGTGGCAATGATTTATGCAATTTAGACAATCCAAATGCCAGTATTTTAAGAAGGTTCGGTCAACTTGGTCCCTGAGTCATAGCCTAGGGCCGGTCAAAGGTCGCTGCCAAAGAGAGAGAGAGAAAAGAAACACTCTGCGTGCACTCTAACCTAGATCAGAATGGTTATCACTTTATCTAATCAGGAAACCTCCCACTGTACTGTCAAATTCTCCTCCAAACCTGAAAGAAGAATCAATCGGGATCATCCGAAGAGTAAACCAACTCATCAGTAGGAAACGGGATCCAACTCTCATCGCATGATAACGTGACGGAATCCATTCACGTTATCACACTCCAGAAGGTATGCGCATGCCTGGGAAGTTTCAGTTTCTTTAGAAACTCCCGATATAATTTTTGCCCCATGCTCTTATGACCTTGACGTAGGCCAAAATGTCATAAATCACATGCCAAGTTCTACCCATCATTATCTTGTCAATTTGAACCCATCCGCACATGCCCCTGACGTTGGCCAAATGGCAGAACGACTGCCCCAAACTGACTCATCTATCTATGCAACAGATGAATACCCAGCAACTAACAAACACTATGCCTTGGCATAGGTCAAAATACATAGCTTGAATACTACTGAATACCCAAATGAAATGACGGAGGGCTACGACTGGTTTTTGGCGAAAAACCTTTAACGTAATGAACTTGATCTCGTTGAAGGAACCTGATGGCTTTTTATAAAAATATAGTGGCGAAAACCTTTGCTAAAGAGGTCACTCCCAGTGAAGGGATCTCGGCTCTTTCCTCGTGGAATGAGGTGCAGGATATTCCAACTGAATACAGCGATGCGAAGCAACATGTAATCGACTATAGTGAAGTTATTACCCTGACGCAAACTTCTGCCCAAGGGGTCACTCCCGGTGAAGGGATCTCGGCCCTTGCTTCGTCGAATGAGGTGCAGGATATTCCAACTGAATACTACTGTGCAAAACAAAAGAAAACGTCTTTGTAATAACACTTTTTAAAACTGTTCCAACAACGTCCAAACAGGTTTGTTTTCCTTTGCATTGATCAGAATCAACGCAGTCCCATCAATTAATCACACCAGAAAAGAACGAAAATATAATGTATGTATATGCCATCCGCATTCGTCACTGGGTCCCGTCTTTACCCGTTAGGTTACTTAATTAACGACAGAGCGAGGACTGGACTAGCGCGGGTGCAAAACATATACAACATCTACTAGTATATATACCAATATACAATAATCTCTCCAGGCGTGATAATATGCAACATTACAGAAAAGTAATAAGCATCACAGAACAATACAGATAATCTGGGATCCCCGGGTTTCACAGAGCCGCTGCTGAAACCCGACGTTCCCCTGGTCGTGTGGATATCCTGTGCAATGAAACCTAGACCCCTACGGGTGCGGCAAGTTACCCGCCAAAACCTGAAGTGAGGCAGCCCCCTACAGCATAGTGAATGGACCATCCTGCACTTCACGGAATCCGGTAACTCGAGCACCCCTCCTTGGGTCAACCTGTACCCCCTACGAGTACGGAGAATAGTCTGCCAATACTAAAGTGAGGCCCCTCTGCCTCTCAAAGCCATGAGATGCGGACCTGTTGGCCTCCAGAACCCGGCTATCCGTGCACTCCGTCACGGGCTAAAACCTAGTACAGAAATGAAAAATATGTACAACGGGTACATCGACCTCAGCCCGGTCGTGCCCCAAAAGAATATTATACAAACAGGCAGTGACGGCAGTCCACATGTTGGACGCTCGCCCCACAATATCAAATGTACAAATAAATTCAAACTGCACTACCATTGCACACTGCTATCCACCATGACAAATCCGCAACATCACAGCATAACACAGAATATCAACGCGTATGTCACGTTCGCAAATCCGTCTAAAAGGACTATAGAAATTAGACGCAATTTACCGCTCGAATGACATTCACGGTCGGAGATATAATGTAAGTACTGTAAACTAACAAGTTTAAAATTCCGATCGACAAAACTTCCCGAAGTGGGCCCCACGTACATCTGCAATACAGTAATAAAATCTGGGCCCAAAAGAAATATTCCAGAAACCATAATTTTCCATGAAGACCCTACTATAGAATTTTGGTGCACTGTAGCCACTAAATGGCCGCGGAACCGCGGCCAAACCCTGGTTTGTGCGGCAGTTCCGCGGCCGTACTGTAGCTTCAGTCGACCAAATTTCACCAGAATTCTTAAGAAAGCCTGCTCGATTTTCTGAGATGCTCAAAATAATTTTTAGACCTGCTTTTAAAATCGACAGAAACTTTATCATAAAAATTGCGGTTTTCGAAATTCCGTTCGATCGTTGTTTTAAACGCGTTAAAACAAGTTAGTAATGGTTAATGGCGTGGCCCTGATACCATGTAAGTCTACGGTAGCACCCCGGCCGTCTTTCAGATGCCAAACGCGGAACAAAAACTTTTATAACTGGCGCTATCGCATACTATAACCCGAATCTTGCCATTAACGCTAAACCAACAAACTACAAAGTGGGTAGAAACCTATACCAAACGATTTTAGTCCTTCGTTCTTTAGCCATCATCCCACGCTCCTTTGCGGCATCTATGATCTCGCTCGATCTGCGGTCTCCTCGTCCAGGTGGCACCATGTCAACGGATCTTTATACGGGCTCCCGCCTCTGAACCGAGGCAACTCGGACATGAAGTTTGCTAGCCGACATGTACAAGATTGATATAAAGAATGAGTAGAACACTTTGTCTCGCTTCATCCAAAACCATAGATGAACGGTTAATGAAGTTGCCTTTTGAATGGAATGAAATGAGAAATGAGCTATCAAATTTCCATGAACCAAATTCCATAATCTTTTTAATCAATTCATTATCTTTTTCCAAAGGGGGCCGGCCATTAAGAAGAGGTGGGGTGAGTGTAGGAGCAAAGGGGGGTGACCATTAGCAATAAAGAAATGAATGAGTCATATAACACCTTGCAAAACTAATTAATGCAAACTAATGAGTCACATAAACCTAGTCATCAACCATTTAATGAAAAATGGTGACACACTAAACCTAGTCACCATACTAGAATCTTCCACACTCATGACTCACCCTCATGACTCACCCTCAAGAAAAAGATAATTCCACATTAAACCGAATGTTTAAGACGGGTGATAGAAAACTGGCAACTTTGGAAAGCGATCTTGAAACGAATTTCAGGATAACCCCGTAACTGTATAAACATACCCGTATTTGTATTACGACCGAATACAAATGCAACTGAGACAAAGATATTATATCTACAAAGTATAATACATGGATCCGGCTTAAACCAAAGCCCACCAGTATTATCTGCCCAAAATATGACACGTGCGTAAACGCACGTGCATTTTCCGAACCCTGCCATAAAACCATACGGCCTCTACAACGTTTCGCCCGAACTTGGGAAACTATCTGTGGAGGACTCTAATGACTCGTCAGTACCTTAGCAGTGGGTTTAACCACAAGCACGTCAGCTGCACTAGCAGTGCGTAACGGCTGCCCATGTACTAACCTCAAGGGAAGCCCATGAGCGAACTCATCCTGGAACCCTACTGAGCCTAACAGTGACAATATACATACAATCTGGTCCGTTCATCTATGAGTATCGCATATTGGGCCTAGGGGGCTGGTAACGTCAGACCTCCAATAGCGGTATAAATCGTGTCGGAGAGAAGCCCTGAACACCCTGAGAAACTACTGGAATACCTTCCAGTAATTCTCACCTGCCTTGGCTAAGGACTTGGTATAGTGGCTCTCCTAGACACAGCACGATCTCACCCCCAATAACGGGAGAGACGAATCCCCTGCCGATCCGCTCACTAGCCTCCATGTGGCTCGGGACTGTACCCAAAAAAGACCTGTTTGCACGACCCCTTTGAGCCGTGGTAGGGTAGAAATCAAAGCATAGTGGAAACTCACATGAGACAAATGACGATCTCGGGTCGATGAACTAACCTGTACACATGTCACCAGGGAACTGATATCTGGCGCTAGGTGTAATACCAACTAGCAGGTTCCCGGCGAGTCTTGTCCGGTGTACTCATAACCCAATGAGCACCTGTATACATCTTAGGTGATCCAACTGACACCATTGGCTTGTGAGACCGGCCACCGTCCCTCGTCGGGGTCTCGACTGTATACACTAGTCTACTACGTAGTATCGATGCCCTGTCTCGAAACTCCCACGACTAGGGACCACTTTTATGGATGTGCTTATAGACTACCCAACTCTCACGTATATGATCGCCATCATACTGTTGGTAGTCAAGCAAGATCCTAAGGGCTCTATCAATGTGTAATAGTGATCAGTCACCTGAACCTGTGCACGACTGATAAAGGCAAACCAGATAGCATACTATCATCTCGAGTAAGACTGTGCTACCGGTATAGGTCCTCCTCAATCATTGCAATCACGTACCTACGATCCAATAATTGACTTTGAGGGAACTATATCCAACACTTGCTTGAAGTCTTCCTTTTCGAAGATGATCTACCTTGAAGAATCTCAAACCCAAGCTCTCACTTCTCTAATGAAGTATTAGTGAAGTGAACACCCTAATCTAAGTGGCTAGAATAGATGAGGATGATGAAGTAGGAATTTTTCTCTCTTTTGTTTTCAATTTCTCACTTTAAATCATCACAACACAAAAAGCTAAAAATCTTTTTCAAGGTGGAAGAAGAAGAAAATGAAGCAAATCTTTTTGTGATGAATAATGAATTAATTGTTGTGGTTACAATTACAACCATGAGTTAATAATGAAGGCTTTAACTCATGTAGAGAATAAACTAAGGTTAAGGGTTTGGGTTGGGTTAAAGAATATCAACACAAAATATCTATGCTAAATGGCAAAGTCAAAAACTTCATGAAGCATCCAAAAGCTAACCCAAAAGCTAACCCTAATCCAAACCCTAACTTGTTTTATTATCATAATACATGTTTCATTTGTAACCCTAACATGTTACAATATTATATATCACACATATAATGTAAAATGTAACAAAAGAAAATAATACAATTAACATATATCGCATATACATCAATGTATTTTCCGGTGAGAAAAAGAATCAATAAAGCGAGCTTATATTAGTTAACGTAATGTAATATATCACATATATAATTATACATTAAATTATCGAATCAACACTTGATCCGATAATCCGGCTATATTAAATATAACCGAGTAATATAATGTAACATTTTCAAAAATATAAAATATTAATTTTGGGAATTTTTATTATTTAATATTATTTTATTGATTATTTTAATAATTAAATGCAAATAAATAGGAAAAATGTTAGAAAAATTATGAAAAATTATGGAAAATTCTAAAATGGGGTAAATTAGTAAATTATGACATTTTTAAGTTTTTGTGATTAATTTGACACTAATTTAGTGCTAATCGCGATTAAAATCGCTAATCGGGTTTTTGGCAAATTTGTGCAAAACTTGCACATATCACTTTTTCTCACACTTATGCATTTTCTTTCATGTGTTTCTTATTTGGGATTACTATTGAGGTGAGAAGGTTTGGGTTAAGGATTAAAAGAGAAAAGGAAAAGAAAAAGAATAAAGAAATGGAGGTTTGGTGAGAAGAGGGTATGGGCACATTTGACCAACACTTAGCCATTTCTCCTCATTTGTTTGCTCCCTCATCTTGTGCTCTTGCTGCTGCTGCTCCTTTCCTCCCCCTTCCTCCACCTTCAATCCCTCATTTCATCTCAAAAATCAACTCAAAACCTCACATCCCTTTCACGAAAAAGATGCGCAAGCTTGAGATCTACGCAATGGACTAAGAAAGCATGGATTTTGGCCACTAGAGGGCAACTCAAGAAAGTTCTTGAGTTGCCAAGTGAGGTAATTACTGAACCCTTAGCTCAATTGTAGCATTTCCTATAACCCCATGTTAAGATTATATCGATATTATGTGATATTATGGACTTGATGAAAACCTAGTTAGGGTTTGAGAGAATCTTGAGTTGTAATGTGAAATTGAGATCAGTAGAGGACTTGTAAACACCCTAGTGCATAAATTGAAACCCAAAACCTGAAGCTAGAACCAGAAATACGGATTTTAGAAACCGATATCGGAGAAATTGTGTAATCTGGGAAGGTTAATTTGAATCTGCTATCACCCCGAGGACCCTAAAATAATATTGAGTGGAAATTGAGATGTGCAGGCACCATAGAGGCAACACCCCAAACCCTAGCCCCCAACTCCATTTCCCGGCCGCCAAAACCTCCTTTCTGGCCGCAATTTGCGGCCAGACCAGTGAGGAATCGCCTCGTTTTCTGTGCACAGCCCCAGTTCATCTAGTGTTGGCCCAGGGTACTTCTAGTTTTGACAGATTCTATCTAGGGTGAAATCTGGGACATATATCCTAAGTTGCTATTTTGGATTCGTGTTTCCGTATTCCGTATTTTCATTTCTGAAATGGTGGTTTGTGTTTTGCCTCGACTATTTGGCGTTTATACGACGATATAGAGGATTTATATGTGGTTTTGAAGGCGTGCCATAGGTTCTCACCTATAGGCCCCCTTATCGTATCGTTTTGTATTTCATGCGCCGTTTTAGCTTGGATTTGGTTTTAATGCGCATATGCGATATTTGATGTGTAGGTACCCATGAAGACTTCGGGACGACAAGCAATTGCGTGGTGATGCCCGCAAATGATGATACAGGTGAGTAGATTATATCTACAGGGGGAAGTCGGGTGGATGGCGTATAGTACCCCCGCAGTCCGTAGTTAGTATAATATATATAGTAGATGTGTGATAGTTTTAGTGTGTTGTAGCTTTGTGTTAGAAGTATTGTGGGTAGTTAGGGTTAGAAGTGATTAGTGTAGTTCCTAGTTGCGAGCCCTAGGATAGAAGTGCACCTACACGCCTACACTTGTATATCTCTTATACCTACCCTTGATGGATGATGTTTGATGACGATGGTAATGAGTCGATGATGTGGGCTTGATGACGTGAGATCGGTGATTGGATACGATTCATTATGGGATATGACTTGTGATCTCTTGCGGGATTGGGATATGTGTTTACCCCGCATGCATACTTCTTTGATGGTATCGTTTGGTGCTAGACATAGAGTAGTACCCCAGACTATGTGATCTGATGATAGTGATACCTGTTATATGATGAGATAGTGAGATGTTGACCCGTACCTAGCTATTGGGATGCCGTACGATGATTACCGTACGAGCCGATATTGATGATAGATCCGCACTCATAACTCGAGGATATCTTATGATATGACATTGAGGCGAGATCACCGACTATATACCTATATATATGTATCGACTCAGATTTAGGCGGTTTCCATACCCCTCCAGACTTGCATGATACTTAGATCAGTAGTTGCATAGTAGATGTTAGATTAGACCAGAGTCATACCTATTTCAAACTAACGAATCGGGAATATTTCAAGATAGGAAAAAGGGGATTCTACGGATATTTTCAAATGTGTTCCGTCTATTTTCTAAACACCGTAGCCCTTGTTTTACCAAAGACCCCGATTCGTCTTATTTCAAAAGGCAAGGTTGCATGATATAGCTTTTGAGTTAGATTCTTCACTGTTGCGTTGCTTATTTCGATTGCACCTGTTTATACTATTTGCATGGTATTACTTGTGCTTATTGTTATATTGCCATCATGCTGTTAGGACACCAGCACCATTATCGATGATGCGTATGTTCCACGTACACTGATTGCCGCTCACACACTTCATCATCGATAATTGCTATGCCACTACACTGTAGTACTGCTGCATTCATGATATGATTTCCGCATAGCATATTGTACACATATACCTGATACACATGTCACACCTGATCATTATATTGTAGCTCATTTATATGTGACATGACTTGATATTCATACCTGGTACATATGTCACACCTGATCATTATATTATAGTTCATTTATATGTGACATGACTTGATATTCATACATGATACACATGTCACACCTGATCATTATATTGTAGCTCATTTATTTGTGACATGACTTGATATTCATACCTGGTACATATGTCACACCTGATCATTATATTATAGTTCATTTATATGTGACATGACTTGATACATCATACCTGATACATATGTCACATCCGATCATCATATTGTAGCTCATTTATATATGACATGACTTGATACTCACATTGATGCTTATATCACATCTGATCATCATATTGTAGCTCATTTATATGTGACATGACTTGATACTCACATTGATGCTTATATCACATCTGATCATCATATTGTAGCTCATTTATATGTGACATGACTTGATACTCACATTGATGCTTATATCACATCTGATCATCATATTGTAGCTCATTTATATGTGACATGACTTGATACTCACATTGATGCTTATATCACATCTGATCATCATATTGTAGCTCATTTATATGTGACATGACTTGATACTCACATTGATGCTTATATCACATCTGATCATCATATTGTAGCTCATTTATATGTGACATGACTTGATACTCACATTGATGTTATATCACACCTGATCATTATATTGTAGCTCATCTATATGTGACTTGACATGATATTTATGTTTGACGCACATATCATATCAGATTAGTGACTTACATTCTGGTTTGGATTATATGTGATTTCTGGATTTGGGAACCGTGGCTATTTCAAATATGTAATCATTTAAAAACCCGGTTCCCTTGATATGATATTTCAGTGCGTCCACCATGTGTTTTCTCGGTGCTAGAGTGATATATGAAAACCCGAATCGAGGAGGCGGTTGAGGCCGATTACGGGTACATGGTGGACCCGGTATGGTACCCCGGGGCGAGAACGGTTTCGCTGTGTGATAGACGGTGAGCCCGACAGAGGGACTACTACCTACCGGTGATTGTACTTTAGCTCGGCGGATATCTGGAGGATTCTGACCGGAGCCCAGAGATGGACATGGGTTGATTCGTACTGCCGGGGCCGAGGGCCGATACCGCAGACGAAGCCCCATATGGATACGAGGATTTACGTGTCGATGCTAGGCACGGTTTTCATGATGTTTTACCATGATATTGTTTATATCCTCATATTGCATATATGATGCTTATTATCATTGGGTGACGGGTGGACGGGTTCCACGTATATACAGACATAGATCATATACAGATATGGATCATATACAGACATGGATCATATACAGACTGGATTTACACCTATCATACTTCATTTGTATATATAACAGGGTATGAGGGCGCTGTTATATATACCCTTACACCAATATTAGTGGAATGGGACGCTAATATATGTGTATTGATATCATTTGATACTTCATCATATTTACTTCATACAGCATACCTTACATTCATGACATGTTATTACCTGAGTACTTGGCACCACATACATATTTAGATGTTACCTTGCCACCTTATTACACTCAGATGTACTCTTGTGGATTATATTACTGATTGTTGACTTAGGTTTATGTCTTGCATTCGGTTTCTGCTTGTAGATGTTTCTATTCACGAGTTGGCAACTCACCCCCGTTGTGCCACAGTTCTTGCAGGTTCTGCCGTACAGGTTCTACTGCGGCATTTCTGGCACACTACTTTCTTGCGGGTGGTTTGCTTTTGGTAGGTGGATTCTCTTGCATCAAGAACCACCCTTGTATTTATTTTACTCATTGTATCTAGAATTTCCATCAACCAAAACTTGTATATTCTTTCAGACCTAGACTAGTGATGTATTATTCGACCTTAGAGTCGCGCTTAGTAGTATTGCGGTTTCTTGTTGCTTTGAGCTTTCTTTTGGATTTGATCCTCGCCACTTGGCGTTGTATATTATTATATCACTGCGTGGTTGTGACCGTCGATTGACGAAGAGCTAGCTCCCGCTTGGGGATGCCCTTATCATTTTATATATTGTTATTCATATTGTACCCCATTCGGGGCCAGTTTTACAAGAGAAACTCTGCCGAAATTTTTAGAAAAGGCTTTATTGTTTTCAAAACGTACTTTCGGCTTAGTTATTTAAAAACCTTGATTTCAAACCTGTATTCTTCACTTCTTTAAACCAGTTTTCTTTACTTATTCCTAAAATGGTTTTAGATTTCTGGGCTTTTGGCTTACTTGGATCAGATGGAGTCCTATAGACTTCATATGTTTCAAGGGCCAGTCACGTGCTCTTTCGGGTCGTGACATATAACATGTACCAATTCATCGAATCAACACTTGATCCGATGACACGGCTATATCACATATACCCGGCCGATATCTCATATCGCGAGAATAGAATACGGTATCTCATATCGTATTATTCTCGGTCCCGTACATATCACATATGTGCTCCTACGTCGTTTTGCATGAGCCAGGAAAGCTCTATGTAGGACTCTAAAGAATCGTCAATACGCCGGCAGTAGGTGATGATTATATCAAACACCCACAAGCTTCAAGCGGTCAGCTAAATATAACAGCCACCCAGGTATTAAGCGATCAGAAGATCAACAAACAAGCATGTACATTCTCCTGTGAATCCAATCAGTAACACTCCCGTACAGTCCGGTCTCTTCGTCTCATATGTCGCATATCAAGTCTAGGGGTGGTAAACGTCAGACCCCAGTAACCGATAAGTTGTGTCGATGTGAGGCTCATAACAGGTCGAGAAACTACTGATAACTCTTACCAGCAGCACTCCATATCAGCCCTTGCCAGGGACTTCCAGTTATAGCCAATCGAACACAGCACAACATCAACTCCCTATACCGGGAGAGACGAAACCCCTCCCATCGCTCATTGCCTCCATGTGATTCGGGATTGTACCCAAAAGCCACCGTTTTGCACGCCCTCTTAGACGTGGTAAGGTGGAAATCAAAGCACAGTGGGAATCACACAAGGCTCTATGACAATCTCGGGTCTACAGACTAACCTGTACCAGTGTCATCAGAGAACTGCTATCTGATGATAGGCACAAATCCAACTAGGAGTTCTCGGCTAGTCCGTTCAGTGTACCCAGTCTCCATTGAGCACCCGTACACCATCTTTGATGTCAAACACCAATGGATATCGGATCATCCATCGCCCATCATATAGGTCAAGATGCGTATATGCTATTCTACTCTGGTGTATCGATGCCCTGTCTCGATACACCCTCGACTAGGAAAAGTTATAGGATGTACTCGTTGACTTCCACGGCCCCACTAGTATGATCTCATCATAGTTCTAGTGGTCAAGTACATATCCCAAGGGCTTTATCAACATGTGAGAGTAAGACAGTAAACTAATTCAAGTCAACATGTTAAGACAAAGTGCAACCAGATAACATACTATCATATCGAGTAAGAAAGTCCTCTCTATATATATCCAAGCATCCACTATAATATACATCATATGTACAATAATGGCCTCTAGGGCATATACATAACTAACACACACAAGACTCTATGACGATCTTGGGTCGACAGACTAACCTGTACCAGTGTCACCAGAGAACTGCTATCTGACGATAGGTATAATACCATGTAGGAGTTCTCGTCGAGTCCGTCCAGTGTACCCATTCTCTACTGAGCACCCGTATACCTTCTCTGATGTCAAACACCAATGTATATGGGATCATCCATCGCCCATCATATTGGTCGAGAAGCGTATACGCTAGTCTACTCTGGAGTATCGATGCCCTGTCTCGATACTCCCACGACTAGGAACAATCTAAGGATGTACTTACCGACTACCTCTGCCCCACTAGTATGATCTACATCATAATCCTGGTAGTCAAGTACTCATCCTAAGGCCTTTATCAGCATGTAATAGAGAGACAATAAGTGTACATGTTAAGATAAAGTGCAACCAGATAGCATACTATCATGTCGAGCAAGAAAGTCCTCCCTATATATGTCCATGCATCCACTACAATATACATCGCATGTATAGTAATGGCCTCTAGGGCATACATATAACTAACAATCTCTCACTTGCACTAAGGCCATCTGTTGTAGTATCCAATACCCAACAATATAGCAGTGGTTGTAGTATCCCATACTCAACCATCCTATAGAAGTCTCTCTAGGGGTAAAGCCTTTGTGAGTGGATCCGCTGTGTTATCCTTCGTGTCTACTCTCTTAACCTCGATCCCTTGGAGATCCAACATCTCCCTGATCAGGTGATACTTGCCTCAGAATATGTCTGGAACGCTGATGGGACCTATGTTCCTAGGCCAAAGCAACAACTCGATTGTTGTCACAATAACAGTTATTGGACGCTCAATGGTAGGAACCTTGTTCATCTTATGAACAAGAAATGTCCAGACAACTACTTTGGCAGCATCATTGGTAGCAATGTATTCAGTCTTTATCGTCTAGTATGCCACGGTATTTAGCTTGGAACTCTTCCAACATACCGTCCCTCCTTTGAGGGTAAAGACAATGCCTCTGACTGACTTTCGGTCGTTCTTATCACTCTGGAAGCTCGAACGAAGAACATTCATTTAGTGCTTCTCAAGTACTTAACAATGTCATCCACAGCTGCCCAGTGATTCTCCCAAGATCCGATTGATTCCTGATCAATACACCTAGTGAGTCATCTACATCTAGTCTGGTATATTAACATCGCACACATGATAAAGCCTACTTCCGAAGCATAGGTTATCCTCTGCACGCGAGTTCTCTCCAAATCAGTCTTGGAAGACATCTTTTTGGAGAGAATGGTTCCTGAATAAGTGGATGAACCACCACGCTTAGAATCCCACATACTAAAACCCTTTAGTATGGTGTTAATGTACCTGGATTTGGGACATTCCCAACATCCACTTAGTTCTCCCATAAGGGTCTGCAAGGCATTAACCATGCCCGATTTAAAATTTAGACGTGCCGAACAACCCTAACCAAGATCTTTAAACTAGAGATTAGGCGAAACAAAGCATGTTAAACACTTTAACATCTAAAGGATAGGGATTACAACCTTTGTAGTCCGTTCCTTCACTTCTAAAGCTCCGTGTTGCGGTCCCTTCGCTGCGATCATCAAGTTCCCGAACTCTAAAGAGGCTCCACGAAGAGAAAGATGCAAACTTGCTTCCGATCTTCGATAACTAAGATGATCTACCTTGAAGTTTCTTTAGCACAAGCTCTCACTCACTAAATGAAGTGAACACCCTAATCTAATTGGCAAGAATATATTAAGATGATGAAGTAGGAATTTAGCACTCTTTTGTTTTCTTAATCTCACTCAAAATCATCACTAATGAAAAAGCTAGAAAGCTTTTCCATCCAAAAGAAGAAGGAAGAAGAAGAAGAATTCCTTTGTGATGAATAATGAAAGTGTTAATATCATTAAAAATGCAACCATGGTTAAGTCAAGAAAGACTTAATCATTGTAGAGATCTAACCATGGTAAAGGGTGTGGGTTGGGTTAAGTAAATATCTTGCAAAATATCTAAACTAAATATCTTTGCAAGAAACAAAATAAAAGCTTCTAGAAGCTTCTAGAAAAGTTTGACCCAAATCAAACTCTAACCTCGTTTAATCTCCACTAAACATGTTGCATTAGTAATTATAACATATTACAATATTATGTATCACATATATAATATATATTTGTAACAAAAGAAAATAATACAATTAACATATATCGCATATATATCAATGTATTACCCGAGTGAGAAAAAGAATCTTTTAGTGAGCTTATATCAGTTAATGTAATTTAATATATCAAATATATAATTATACATTAAATTATCGAATCAACACTTGATCCGATAATCCGGCTATTTTTCAAATAACCGACTAATATAATCTGTATCAGTTCATCGAATCAACACTTGATCCGATGACCCGGATATATCACATATACCCAGCCGATATCTCATATCACGAGAATCTAATACGGTATCACATACACGTATTGTTCTCAGTTCCTCACATATCATATTTGTGCTCCTACTCCATTTTTCCTGAGTCAAGAAACCTCTGTGTAGGACTCTAAAGAATCGTCAATACACCGGCAGTAGGTGATGATCATATCAAACACCCACAAGCTGCAAGCGGTCAGCTAAACGTAACAGCCACCCAGGTATTGAGCGATCAGAAGATCAACAAGCAAGACTGTACATTCTCCTGCGAATCCAATCAGTAACACTCCCGTACAGTCCGGTCTCTTCGTCTGATATGTCGCATATCTCGCCTAGGGGTGGTAAACGTCAGACCCAGTAGCTGGATAAGTCGTGTCGATATGAGGTCTATAACAGTTCGAGAAACTACTGATAAAACTTACCAGTAAATCTCAGCAACCCTGGACAGGGATTTCCAGTTATAGCCAATCGAACACAGCGCAACATCAACTCCCTATACCGGGAGAGACGAATCCCCTTCTATCGCTCATTGCCTCCATGTGATTCGGGACTGTACCTAAAAGCCACCTTTATGCACGCCCTCTTGGACGTGGTATGATGGAAATCAAAGCACAGTGGGAATCACACAAGACTCTATGACGATCTCGGGTCTACAGACTACTCTGTACCAGTGTCACCAGAGAACTGCCATCTGACGTGAGGTATAATACTATCTGGGAGTTCTCGGCGAGTCCGTCCAGTGTACCCAGTCTCCACTGAGCACCCATATACCTTCTCTGATGTCAAACACCAATGGATATGAGATCATCCATCGTCGATCATATAGGTCAAGAAGCGCATACGCTAGTCTACTCTGGAGTAACGATGCCCTGTCTCGGTACTCCCACGACTAGGAACATTTGAAGGATGTACTTGGCGACTACACTGTCCTCACTAGTATGATCTGCATCATAGTCCTGGTAGTCAAGTACTCATCCTAAGGGCTTTATCAACATGTAACATAGAGACAATCAGAGTACATGTTAAGATAAAGAGCAACCAGATAGCGTACTATCATGTCGAGCAAGAAAGTCCTCCCTATATATGTCCAAGCATCCACTACTACTCTAAATCGTATGTACTGTAATGGCCTCTAGGGCATACATATAACTAACAATAGCTTACTCACTAGGTATAGTGAATAAGTATCAAAAAGATATTTGGGAAAACCACTGGACAACTGGAGAACATTCTTAAGTGCTTGAGAAGGACTAAAGAGATGTTCTTAGTATATGGTAACGGTGAACTCCAGATGGAGTCCTTACCGATTCAAGCTTCCAGAGTGATAAGGACGACTGAAAGTCAGTCTCAGGTTTTGTCTTTACCCTCAGTGAAGGGACAGTATGTTGGAAGGGTTCCAAGCTATATACCGTAGAAGACTCGTTGATAGAGGCTAATTACATCGCTACCAATGATGCTGCCAAAGAGATTGTCTGGATGAAAAAGCTCATATGATGAACTTGGTTCCTACCATTAGGCATCCAATACCTGTGTATTGAGATGACAATGGAGTTGTGGCTTTAGCCTAGGAACCCCGGTACCGTCAGTGATCCAGACATATTCTTAGACAATATCACCTGATTAGGGAGATAGTTGATCTCCGGGATATCGAGGTCAGGAGAGTTGATATAGAGGATAACACAGCGTATCCACTCACCGAGGCCATCCCCCAGATGCTATTCGAGAGACTTTTAGGACGTTGGGTATGAGATACTACAACAACTGGCCTTAGTGCAAGTGGGAGATTGTTAGGAATATGTATGCCCTAGAGGCCATTATTGATGATATAGTGGATGCTTGGACATATATATAGAGGACTTTCTTGCTCGACATGATAGTATGCTATCAGGTTACCTTTATCTTAATATGTAGACTGGTATTTATACTGTCTGTCTCTTACATGCTGATAAAGCCCTTAGGATATGTACTTGACTACTAGGACTATGATGAGATCATACTAGTGGGGCCAGGGTGGTCCAAAAGTACATCCTTTAATTAGTTCCTAGTTGAGGGAATATCGAGATTAGGGCATCGATATTCCAGAGTAGACTAGTGTGTATGTTTCTTGTCCCTTAGAGGGTGATGGTTGATCACACAACCATTGGTGTGTGACATCAAAGATTGTACACATGTGATCATTAAATAATGGGTACACCGAACTGGACTCGTCGAGGACTCATATGTGATAGTATACCTATCGTCAGATAGCAGTCCTCTGGTGACACTTGTATAGGTTAGTCTGTAGATCCGATATCATCTTAGAGTCTTATGCGGCTCCCACTGTGCTTTGATTTCCTCCCTACCATGCTCAAAGGAGACATGCAAACAGGTGGATTTTGGGTACAGTCCCGAGTCGCATGGAGGCAATGAGCGATAGGAGGGGTTTCATCTCTCCCGGTATTGGGGGTTGATATTGCGCTATGCTTGATTGGCTATAACTGGAAGTCCCTGTCCAGGGCTGCTGCCGAGATTTATTGATAAGTTTATAAGTAGTTTCTCGAACCGTTATAGGCCAGACATCGTCATGACTTATCACGTTACTGGGGACTGACGTTTACCACCCTTAGACATGATATGCGACATATCAGACGAAGAGACTGGATTGTATGGTAGTGTTACTGATAGGCTTCATAGAGACTATGGACAAGCTTGCTTGTTGATCTTCATATCGCTCAATACCCGGATAGCCATTACGTCCAGCAAGTACCGCTGACGGCTTGTGGGTGACTGATGTGATCATCACCTACTGCTGGCGTATTGATGAGTCTTTAGAGTCCCACACAGAAGTTCCCTGGTTCAAGCAAAACGAAGTAGGACACATATGTGATATGTGTGTAGGCCTGATTAAATACGTGTATGTGATACCGTATTGTAATTTGACAGTTATCTATTATCGGTTCGGTTGTATGTGATATAACCAGATTGTCGAATCTAGTGTTGATTTGATAATGTGATATACAGATAAATGATATTAGTCGGTCATATGTGATATAACGGGATTATTACATCAAGTGTTGATTTAATAATGTGATATACATTATATGTGATATAATTATATCTTAACTAATATCATTAGCTCACTAATTATTCTTCATAATATATATATTAATATATATATATATGATATATATATATAATGAAGCATGGCTTGATTTCTATTTTTGAGAAAAATAGAAATGAGGTGTAAATTGAGAGCATGGTTTTAAGCATGGGAGTTATATTTGTTTATTCATCTTGACTCACTATTCAACCATGGTTGCAATTTTATATTGCAAAATTCCATGCTTGAATGAGTGGGGGTCAAGTGTTGCCATTCATTCTAAGTTCATTCTCAACACTGAGCCATTTTTGCTTGCTTTGCTCCCATGGTTGCTCTCTAGCATCTTCTTCTTCCTCATTGTCATGGTTCTAGCTTCAACCCTCACATGAGATGTGAATCATGAAGCTTGAACAAAAATATGTGATCTTTAAACATCCCCTACTTTACCATCCTACACTTGACTAGCGATCGATTGTAGCGTGTTTCCTATGCTAAAGAGTTTAGTGTAGAGATAGCTTGAGTTGGAGGGACTTCGTGTGGATCATCTTCGGCACGAAGGTCATCGGAGAAAGCTTGTCCAAAGCCTCAAGTGGAGCCTAGTGGAGTCGCGGGACTACTACACGGAGCATGTGAAGTGAAGGACTCGATCTACGAGGGTATAGCCATCTTTCACTACTGTAGTTTTAGTAGATATCAAACTTAAACCCTAATCACCTAGCTAACGATCTTGTATAGTCTAGCTTAGCACCCATAAAAATTTGAATTTGGCATGCTTGATGCCATTTGGACCCCATGGTAGTGCTAGGGTAGACTTTCAAGACTAACATAGATTGGTGATGTGGATTGTATTCTCACTTAAAAACCTTTTATTTTTCTTTTCTTCACTCACTTTCTAAAACCTAGAGAGCTTGAAGGAGGAAGAAGGAGGAGATGGCTAAGCTTAACTCTTGTGATAAAATAAGAATAATGATAATTATCAAGAGAGAGGGCGGAGGTTCATCTCACTTACAACCATGGTTACAAAATATCTAGATATTTTGATATTGAGTTAACTAAAACCATGGTTTTGATTTTGGTCAACAAAGGAAGAGTGCAGAAACCTAGCCATGATTCTATCCCTATTTTCTTTTTCTCAATAATCAAAATATATAAATATTTCACCATGTGAGTCTTGCATTGCCATCTCCAATGTATCATCAACCAAGATACATGTATGCATGCATGTGTGCGTTCATATCAATATATACATACATACATTCATGCATACACATAAAAGAAAAGGGTTTAATAATAAATGAGCTAATGGTCATTAATATTAAATCAACACTTGATTTAATAATCCGGTCATATCACATACGACCCGACCAATAGTAAATGCCCGATTAAAATACGGTAACACATACACGCATTTAATCGAGCTCCCGCGCATATCCCCATATGCACCCCACATCTTTTCGCTTGAGCTAGGTAACCCCTTTGTAGGACTCTAAGACTCGTCAATACGATAGCAGTAGGCAGTGATCATATCACATACCCACAAACCGTCAGCGGCACTAGCTGTACGTAACGGGTCCCAGGTTTTCAGCGATCAGATGAAAAACAAGCGAACCTGTCAAAACACCCGTCGAGCCAACTGGCAACACTTACCGTACAGTCCGGTCTCTTTGTCAGATATGCTGCATTTTGAGTCTAGGGCTGGTATCGTCGACCCCAATAACTCAATAAGTCATGCCGGTATAAGGTCTATAACAGATCGAGAAACTACTGATAACACTTATTAGTAAATCTCATCATCCCTGTCCAGGGACTTCCTGTTATAGCCAATCGAGCATAGCACAACATCAACCCCCAATACTGGGAGAGAAGAAACCCCTCCTATCGCTCATTGCCACCATGTGCCTCGGGACTGTACCCAAAATCCACCTGTTTGCATGACTCAGTAGAGCCGTGGTAGGGTGGAGATCAAAGTACAGTAGGAGCACACATAAGACTTTATGATGATCTCGGGTCTACAGACTAACCTTTACTAGTGTCACCTGAGAACTGCTATCTGACGATAGATATTATACCACATAGGAGTTCTCAGTGTGTCCGTTCAGTGTACCCAATCTCCACTGAGCACCCGTATACAATCTTTGGTGTCACCACGGCAATGGATATGGGATCGTCCATTGCCCATCATATGTGTCAAGAAACGTTTACGCTAGTCTACTCTGGAATATCGATGCCCCGTCTCAATACAATCACGACTAGGAACATTTTAAGGATATGCTTATAAACTACACATGTCCCACTAGTATGATCTGCATCATAATCCCAGTAATCAAGAAAATATCCTAAGGGCTTTATCAACATGTACCAAATGAGTAATATGCATGATCAAGTGAACATGTCAAGATAAAGAACAACCAGATAACATACTATCATGTCGAGCAAGAATGTCCTCTGAATATATATAAATACACATACCGATACATCCACTATCAAATAATGGCCTCTAGGGCATACATATATCCATCAAACTCAACCCAGGTCATAGGAAGAAGACATGCGGCATGACCCCTCTCCAAAGACTCGCACTAAGTCTAGGCAAGACCCTCCAGACGAAAACTAGCGAACTCTACCGATCTCGCATCGGAGGATCTCAACGAATGACAGATCCTGGCCATCCGGTCGAGGAACGACTATGGATCCTTAGCTGCGTCGTTGCCGGTGAAAATCGGAGGCTTCAGCCTCATAAACTCTGATAAGGATACGGCGATAATCCAGGTAGCGGTAAGTACGACTGTTTGAGCAGTAGGTACCATCACGGTCCCCGTAATAGGTAGAACAGTCTACGATCTCTGCGCTCGACTGGTCTCTGTTGGATATATATGCCCTAGAGGCCTTCATTGTATAGGATGCTAGGGATATGTATGTACATGACAGTCTTGCTTAATATGATAGTACACTATTTGGTTTGTCTTTATCTTAACATATGATATATTTTGCATAGTATTCATATATATATACATGTTGATAAAGCCCATGGGGTGTTTGCCTGACTACCGACATTGTGATGGCAGTCATACTTGTGGGAGCTGGTTAGTCAATAGGCACATCCTTCGATGTCCCTGGTCGCAGGAGTATCGAGACTGGGCATCGATACTCCGGAGTAGACTAGTGTATACATATCTAGACCCTGACGAGTGGCGATGGATTGGTCCCGCAGCCATTGGTGATGTACACCTAAGATTGCATACAGATGCTCACTGGGTGTGAGTACACCGGACATGACTCGCCGAGAACTGACTGGATGGTATTTATACCTAACGTCAGATAGCAGTTCTGAAGTGAAATGTGTGCAGATAGTCCGTTGACTTAAGGTCATCATTTGTCTCGTGTGAGTTCCCACTGTGCTTTGATTATTACCCTACCACGGTTCAAAGGAGTCGTGCAAACAGGTTTTAGTTGGGCACAGTCCCGAGCCACGTGGAGGCAGTGAGTGACTGTTAGGGATTCGTCTCTCCCGGTATAGGGAGTTGATATCGCACGGTGATCGGTTGGTCATTATCATAAGTCCCTGGCCAGGGCTGATTGAGAATTACTGATAGACTGATCAGTAGATTCTCGGATGGTAATTGAGCCATGCCGACATGACTTGTACGGTTATTAGGGGTCTGACGTTTACGACCTCCCTAGACCATATATGCGATACTCTTAGACGAACAGACCGGACTGCGCGGATATTGTCACGGACAGGCTCAGTAGGAGTTCAGATGGGTTTCCTCATCGGCCTTCTTATCGACATCTACCTGGGGACCGTTTCGTACAGCTAGTGCCGCTTGCGGTCTGTGGTTAAACCCACTGCCAGCGTAGTAGTCGAGTCTTTAGAGTCCCATACAGAGATTTCCCAACTCCAGGCGAAACGATATAGAGGTCGTATGGTTTTACGACAAGGGTTCGGACGAATACGTGTTTAAACGCACGTACGATATTCGGGCAGTTATTACTAGACGGCTTTGGTTTAAGACAGATTCTAGTATCAGGTTATTGGATTTATACAGTCTAAAGTTTTTCCGTGTTTTCACGGATAGGAGGGACATTCTCGTAATTTCCGGGAAGCTTCTAGAAGCATGGTGACTTGAGGGTTTAGGTGGCATTGTCATTAAATGATATTGTGACTCATAATGTGTGATTCATTATGTCATTAATGCATTATTAAATGCTTAATGACTCACATAGTGAATCACTCATAATGCATTAATGTAGCATGATGAATAATCTCATTTATTCATTTATTCATTATGCTTCATATATCAAGTGAGAAACAATTTCATTTTCATTATTCTAGTTCACCTTCTCTCTCCTCAAGCTCACTCTCTCTTCTAACTCTAATCCTACCACTCATGAGTTGAGATCAAGGATTAGAATAGACTAAACACTCCATAACCTAACTCTATATGATCTAAGTTCCTTTGATTAGCAACTAGAGAAACTTAGTTACCTCAAGTTTGGAGGTGAAGCTTGGATTAGGGTTCTCGGGTGGATCATCTATCACTTAGAGGAGGCCGAGGAGGACGTAGAGAACGAAAAGAAGAAGGACACGATTCACTAGGTATAATCTCTTTACATAGTAGCTAAGAACTTCTATGGTTGTTGTTAATTATCGTTTAGCAAAGATCTTCGGTTAGTCGATGTATGCTTAAAGAACAAGATCGTTTTTCATATTTCCGCCTCCCCGCAACTCGTGGGGTGTTGCACATCGACTTACAGTGGTATCAGAGCCTCACTAAACAATAATTAACTCACTTGCAAAGTCGTATGAATTTCGAACGCAAAACGAACCGAAAAAATGTCGTATTCACATAGTTTCTGTCGATTTTAAATTGAGGTCCAAAAATTTTTCAGGGACCTCCAGAATAACCTACAGGGAAACCTAAGAACACTGGAGAAATTTGGGTGCATGAATCGGCCAACGCACCGCAGAACCGCGGCCGATCCCACCGATCCGCCGCGGATCTGCGGCCGAGTTGAACCCGATTCACCCCAAATCTCCCCAGTAACTCTTCTGTGAATATTGTCTTTTCTGGAATGTTTATTTTTTGCTCAAGTCTCAGGTTTACAGAGAAGTTTTGGAGCAGAATCTAATAGGTTTGATCGATCGAAATTATACGATGTTTGCTTGTTTGATTATATCTGTAAACTGTGTTATGTGTTCGTAAACCTCCCCTAACTGCTAGTATGTCGGTTGGCAGGGGGTTGCACATATCTGTAATGTTTTTACTGTTTGTGATTATGAACTGTATTGGATTGTTGTGATGATTAGCCGGGGTTTTGTGATGGGTTATTGTATTAATTCATTCGATGTAATTGTAATAAGTTGTAATATTATTTTGCGGGGCACATCCAGGTTGTGGTTGTAGCCACCGTTGTATTATTTCTTTTTACTGTTTTTGCTCTTAGGATAGACCCAAGGTGGGGTGCACAAACTACCGGGTATTTCAAAGTGTTTAGTGTCCTACTCACGTCGTTGAGGGATACCGCTTCGCTTCGGGTACTTGGCGGGTAGTTTGCCGTACCCGTAGGGGTCTGGGGTGGGGTAATGGCTATTCATCACAACTGTGTAATCCGTCTTTTCTTACAGGCTCAAAAGAAACGCGGATTGCTTGCATATCCAATAAAGTTTATCTGTGATCTGGAATGCCTATTATTGCGTCTGACGAATGTACAATATCTATATATGATAGCTATTTAGACGTCACTTATGTTTTACACCCGCACTAGCCCAGCCCCCACTCTGCCGTTAGTTAAGTAACCTAACGGGTGATGACAGGACCCCGTGGCGAATGCGGATGGCATAAGAGGACGTTGTATTTTCGTTGTTATCTGTATTGATAGGTTAAAGATGGGACGCATTATTTTTTAATGCAAAGAAAAATAAAACCTAAACTGAATCGTTGGAACAATTTCAAAACCACTCGGTTTTCTTAAAAAGAAAAATTTAAATGCGGAGCTTAAACCACTCCTTTTAATAAAGGCTATCTTGGTTCCTTCGATTAAATCAAGTTCACTAAGTTAACGGTTTTTTGCCAAAAACCAGCCGTAACCCTCCGTCGTTTCAAATAGACAACACATCGTTTTCATGCTATGCTTGTTGGCCTACGTCAAGGCATAGTGGATGGTAGCAGTGTGTTTGCTTATTTGTTGCATAGATAGATGCATTAGTATAGGACAGACGTACAGCCATGTTGGCCTATGTCAAGGGCATGTACGATGTACCTAAATTAATCAGGACAACGACGGGTAGAACTTGACTTGCATCTTATGATTTGTTGGCCTACGTCAAGGTCATAAGAGCTTGGGGTAAAAACTCACATCGGGAGTTTCAAACATAAAGGAAACTTGCAGATTTAGCATACCTTCTTGAGTGTGGTGACTAGAGTGGCTTCCATCTAGTGCATCATGCAATGATAGTTGGATCCCGATCCCACTGATGAGTAGGATTACTCTCGGGAAACTTTCTCACTTAACAATCAATGCTATAAACCAAGTAGGTGTCCAGAAAGGTGTTAGAGGGGCTACGCCTCCAGGGAAAAGAGGTTATTTAATTAAGGAACTTCGCGAAAGCGTTGGAAAACCTCCCTCGAAGTACCAACACCGGCCTGGCTGAAAGGTTAAGCAAGTATTGTGACGTGTGATTAAATCCTGACTAGTTCTTCTTTTAGGTTTTGAAGAAGGATTTGAGGAAACAGTGGGAGCCATCCTGTTTAGATTAATTGATAACCAATCTAAACTTGCAAGAAGCATATGCTGAGTGTTTTCTTTTCTCTCTCTCTGGCAGCTACCATGACAGGACTAAAACTATTACTTGAAAAAAATATACTGACCGGGCAGAACTATAAAGATTGGCTAAGGAACGTCAACATTGCACTGACTTATGACAAAGTAGCATATGTTACCACCGCTGTTCCTCCCCTTATCCCAGGACCAGATTCCTCAGTTGTGGACAAAGAAGTTCGCAAAACCTGGGATCTAGACTGTGAGCGAGCTAAGTGTATCGTGCTGGCGTCCATGAACAATGAACTCCAGAAACAGCACGAGAGTATGGATATTATATCCATCTTTCTCCATTGCAAGGAATTGTATGGGAGCACTCCCATATCGCAAGTTACGAGACCTCAAAGAAACTCTTCCAGATGAGGTTAGCTCCAGGATTGCCTGTAGGAGAGCACGTCCTCAAAATGATCAGCCTCATTGAGGAACTCGCAAACCTGGGATGCGTGCTAGAGAATGATTTGTATATCGACTTGATTTTGCAGTCCCTTCCCCACACCTTCTCTCAGTTCGTGCTAAGCTTCAACATGCACGAAATGGAAGCTGATCTTCCAAAGCTCCTCAACATGTTGAGGGTAGCAGAGACCTCCTTGAAAAAGGAGAAGACCCCCGTTCTGTATGTTGGCCAATCATCATCTTCTAAATCTAAAGCAAAAGCTAAAGGGAAGAAGAAGATGAAAGCCACCAAACCGAAGGGTGGGGTCAAGAATGTGCAGGGAACGAACAAGGCAGGAAGGGTGAAAGCGGAAATAAACGAATGCTTTTATTGTCACAAGCAAGGGCATTGGAAGAAGGACTGTATAGCCTTCAAAGCCAAGGACAAGAAGCAAGCTGTTGCTTCTGCTTCAGGTGTGTTCGTAATCGAAAATTGTCTTTCCGTAAACTCTACATCATGGGTACTTGATACCGGTTCTGGTTCTCACATCTGTAATTCATTGCAGGATCTGATAAATAGTAGAGTACTGGGGACAGGTGATATGACTCTCCGGATGGGCAATGGAATGCATGTAGATGCTATTGCAATAGGGGAATATCACCTAGGATTGACTAGTGGGCACATTTTGGTGTTGTACAGCTGTTTTTGTATTCCCAGTATGTTGTGTAATATTATATCAGTATCTTTGTTATCTAATGAAGGATATAATTTTGCGCTTGAAAGAAATGTCATGAACATTCTCCTAAATCAAGAACTGATTGGGTATGGCACACTGGAAAACGGCATATACATACTTAATCAACCTCGAATTTTCAATATTCAAAACACACTTAAAAGAAAGGCTCCAGATTCAAATCAAGCCTTCCTATGGCATTGTAGACTTGGTCATACAAACGAAACAAGGTTGACTAAGTTACATAAAGATAGATATCTAGATCCGTTTGAATATTCATCATATGCAACTTGTCAATCATGTATCAAAGGAAAAATGACCAAATCTCCGTTCACCGGACACGGAGCAAGAGCCACAGAACTCTTGGGACTTGTACACAGTGATGTATGTGGTCCAATGTCTGCACATGTGAGAAGCGGTCACTCCTACTTCATCACTTTTACTGATGACTTCTCTAGGTATGGACATGTGTTCTTAATGAAACATAAATCCAAGGCCTTTGAGAAGTTTAAGGAGTATAAATATGAAGTAGAGAAACAAACTGGTAAAAGCATCAAGACACTTCGATCTGATCGAGGTGGAGAATACTTAAGTACCGGTTTCCTTGATGCTTAAAAGAGAATGGAATTCTCTCTCAGCTTATTCCGCCTTATACACCTCAGCATAATGGTGTATCAGAAAGGAGGAATCGCATGCTATTAGATATGGTGCGTTCAATGATGAGTAGTGCTGAGTTGCCACTTTCCTTCTGGGGATTTGCTTTAGAATCAGTAGCATACTTACTGAATAGAGTTCCAATTAAGTTTGTTCCTACCACTCCATATGAAATGTGGAGCGGGAAGAGACCATATCTCAAGTATATCAAGATATGGGGGTGTCTGGCATATGTTAAAAAGCATAGTCCGGACAAGCTCGAGGCATGATCGGTTTTGTGCAAGTTTGTAGGATACCCCAAACATTCAAGGGGGTACATGGTCTACCACACTGAAGAACAAAAGGTGTTTGTCGCTCGCCACATTGTCTTCTTAGAAAGCGAATTTCTTGCAAAAGAAATTAGTGGGAGCGCGGTAGAGCTGGAAGAAATTCCAGAACCTCAAACTGCTACCGAGGACTTAGTAGAACCTTAGATTTCAATAGAACATGACGAACCAACGCCACTCCGCAGATCTAGTAGGCTTTCTCATCCTCCTGAGAGATACTATGGTTTTCTTCTAGATAGGGATCGAGAGGATTGCATCATCGATGATGATGAGCCTACTAGTTTTCACCAGGCTATCACGAGTATTGACTCGGTGGAGTGGCTGGATGCTATGAGATCCGAAATGGAATCCATGTACACCAATAAAGTTTGGACTTTAGAAGTTGCTCCTTCTAGGGTGAAACCAGTTGGATGCAAATGGATCTTCAAAAAGAAGATTGGTGCACTTAGACAAGTGGAAACCTACAAAGCTAGACTCGTTGCAAAAGGTTTTCCTCAAAGACCAGGATTGGACTATGATGAAACCTTTTCACCTGTAGCTATGCTTAAATCCATTCGGATCCTGCTTGCCATTGCTGCCTTCCATGACTATGAAATCTGGCAGATGGATGTAAAAACAGATTTTCTAAATGGACATTTAGAAGAGAGTGTTTACATGGATCAACCAGAAGGTTTCTTAGACAGTGGGAGCAGCGGAAGAGTGTGCAGGTTGCTTAAATCCATTTATGGATTAAAGAAAGCATCGCGGGGTTGGAACATCTGCTTTGATGAGACAGTCAAAGAATTTGACTTTATCAAAAATGTAGATGAACCATGTATTTATAGGAAGATTGTAGAAGGAGCAGTAGTCTTCCTCGTTTTGTATGTCGATGACATACTACTGATAGGGAATGATGTCCCTATGCTACAATCAGTAAAGCTCTTCTTGTCACAGAAATTCTCCATGAAAGACTTGGGTGATGCAACCTACATTTTTGGCATTAAGATCTATCGTGATAGATCTAATAGAATGTTGGGACTTTCACAGTCCAGATATATTGACACTATACTAAAGAGATTTAGTATGGAAGATTCCAAGCGTGGTAATATGCCCGCTTGTCATGGGATCAACCTCTCAAAAGAGATGTCTCCAAAGACTGATGAAGAGAGGGCTCGCATGGGTATTATACCCTACGCTTCGGCAGTAGGATCTATAATGTATGCGATGTTATGTATAAGACCAGATGTAGCTTTCGCACTTGGTGTGGTAAGCAGGTATCAATCTGACCCAGGTGAGAAACATTGGATAGCAGTAAAGAACATTCTCAAGTACCTGAGAAGGACTAAGGAGATGTTCTTAGTTTACGGTAATGGGGACCTCCAGGTAGAGGCTTTTACCGACTCCGGCTTCCAAAGTGGCAAAGATGATTCTAAATCCATTTCGGGTTTTTTGTTTACCCTCAATGGAGGGGCGGTATGTTGGAGAAGTTCCAAACTGGATACCGTCACAGACTCAACTATGGAGGCTGAGTATATAGCTGCTAGTGAAGCCGCAAAAGAGGCTGTCTGGATGAGGAAGTTCATCTCTGAACTTCAGGTGGTTCCGTGCATTGCCAATCCAATACCTTTGTATTGTGATAACAATGGGGCTGTAGCATTAGCGAAGGAACCGAGGTCCCATCAGAAATCCATGAATATCTTAAGGTGGTTTCACCTGATCAGGGAGATCGTGGATCGTCGGGAGATCGAGGTACGGAGAGTGGACACAAAAGACAACACGGCAGATCCATTCACCAAGGCCATCCCTCAAGTACAGTTCGAGAGGCTGTTTGAGATGTTGGGCATGCAGTACGCCAACAACTGGATCTAGAGCAGACAGTGGGTACTCATTGCGCCAATTATAGGCCTTAGTGCAAGTGGGAGATTGTTGGATATATATGCCCTAGAGGCCTTCATTGTATAGGATGCTAGGGATATGTATGTACATGACAGTCTTGCTTAATATGATAGTACGCTATTTGGTTTGTCTTTATCTTAACATATGATATATTTTGCGTAGTATTCATATATATATATATATATATATATATATATATATATATGCATGTTGATAAAGCCCATAGGGTGTTTGCCTGACTACTGGCATTGTGATGGCAGTCATACTTGTGGGAGCTGGTTAGTCAATAGGAACATCCTTAGATGTCCCTGGTCGCAGGAGTATCGAGACTGGGCATCGATACTCTGGAGTAGACTAGTGTATACATATCTAGACCCTAACGAGGGGCGATGGATTGGTCCCACATCCATTGGTGATGTACACCTAAGATTGTATACAGATGCTCACTGGGTGTGAGTACACCGGACAGGACTCGCCGAGAACTGACTGGATGGTATTTATACCTAACGTCAGATAGCAACTCTCAAGTGACATGTGTGCAGATATTCCGTTGACTTAAGGTCATCATTTGTCTCGTGTGAGTTCCCACTTTGCTTTGATTACTACCCTACCACGGTTCAAAGGAGTCGTGCAAACAGGTTTTAGTTGGGCACAGTCCAGAGCCACGTGGAGGCAGTGAGTGACTGTTAGGGATTCGTCTCTCCCGGTATAGGGAGTTGATATCGCACGGTGATCGGTTGGTCATTACCATAAGTCCCTGGCCAGGGCTGATTGAGAATTACTGATAGACAGATCAGTAGATTCTCGGATGGTAATTGAGCCATGCCGACACGACTTGTATGGTTATTAGGGGTCTGACGTTTACCACCTCCCTAGAACATTCATGCGATACTCTTAGACGAACAGACCGGACTGCGCGGATATTGTCACGGACAGGCTCAGTAGGAGTTCGGATGGGTTTCCTCATCGGCCTTACTATCGACATCTACCTGGGGACCGTTACGTACAGCTGGTGCCGCTTGCGGTCTGTGGTTAAACCCACTGCCAGCGTAGTAGTCGAATCTTTAGAGTCCCACACAGAGATTTCCCAACTCCAGGCGAAATGATATAGAGGTCGTACGGTTTTACGACAAGGGTTCGGACGAATACGTGTTTAAACGCACGTACGACATTCGGGCAGTTTTTACTAGACGACTTTGGTTTAAGCCAGATTCTAGTATCAGGTTAATGGATTTATACAGTCTAAAGGTTTTCGTGTTTTCACGGATAGGAGGGGCGTTCTCGTAATTTCCGGGAAGCTTCTAGAAGCATGGTGACTTGAGGGTTTAGGTGGCATTGTCATTAAATGATATTGTGACTCATAATGTGTGATTCATTATGTCATTAATGCATTATTAAATACTTAATGACTCACATAGTGAATCACTCATAATGCATTAATGTAGCATGATGAATAATCTCATTTATTCATTTATTCATTATGCTTCATATATCAAGTGAGAAACAATTTCATTTTCATTATTCTAGTTCACCTTCTCTCTCCTCAAGCCCACTCTCTCTTCTAACTCTAATCCTACCACTCATGAGTTGAGATCAAGGATTAGAATAGACTAAACACTCCATAACCTAACTCTATATGATCTAAGTTCCTTTGATTAGCAACTAGAGAAACTTAGTTACCTCAAGTTTAGAGGTGAAGCTTGGATTAGGGTTCTCGGGTGGATCATCTATCACTTAGAGGAGGCCGAGGAGGACGTAGAGAACGAAAAGAAGAAGGACACGATTCACTAGGTATAATCTCTTTACAAAGTAGCTAAGAACTTCTATGGTTGTTGTTAATTATCGTTTAGCAAAGATCTTCGGTTAGTCGATGTATGCTTAAAGAACATGATCGTTTTTCATATTTTCGCCTCCCCGCAACTCGTGGTGTGTTGCACATCGACTTACAGTCTCAACCAACGATCCCACCTTCTGACGCAAATCCTGAATACTAGCCTCTATCCTAGCAATACGTCCTGAAGAAGATGGATCAATGGGCTCCTGTAGAATAGGCGTACCGCCCTGGTCATTCCTCATCTCAAATGAGCATGCCCTAACCTCGGCTCTAGTGACAGCTCTCTGTGCCCTCCCAGTCTTTGGTGGCATAGTGGATGGAATAAAAAAACAGGATTCGATAAGAACAAAGAAATCGAATCATAAGGATATATAGAATCAAGGAAGGAATTACAAGCAAATATAACCTAAGGTCACTTAGGCGGAGTACCGTATCGTAAGTATACCGCGGAACATACACACGCTACGTCACTTTGCTTAATCTACCTACTCAATCATACCAAGGTCATCCTACACTCCGAAAGGTAAAACCTAGTGTTCTGATACCAACTTTATCACGACCCAATTTGGGAACGCGACCAACACTTAAATCACGCGACGTCAAAAGGCGTAACACAATTCAAGTAAGCCGAAAACCCAGAAATCTAAACCAAGAAAAAAAGTAAAGTGATAAAACAATAGTTAAAAACATTTAAAAATCTCAAGTTATAAAATCTCAAACTTTAATTTATTTTCTTAAAAATTTTGGCAGCATCTCCTTGTAAAAACGAACCCCAAACGGGTACAAATATAGAATATATAAAAGGTATCCCCAAACGGGAGCAACTCATGCCTAAAGGCAGAACATAACCACAACAGGTATATATACGACACCGTAGCGAAAAAATAAGCAAATAAGAAGTGAAAACAGCATAATAAGAGATAAAACAACATCGCAGCATAAATAAAAGCCGGCTCACACGAGCACTACAACCATAAGCACAAATAATACGATATCGATCCTCACAATCTCGTCTCTAAGTCAAATATATGTAAGTGGTAGATGGAGAGTACTAGATACAAAATAAGTTATATGATGGAATCATACGGATACTCGCAAAACCCACCCACACTAAAATCACTATCAACAGTAGCGGTATACGCAGAAGTAGGTGCAATATAGAGTCCTTCCACGACTATACTAAGGGTCAAGCCTGCAAAACACTATGGCATAATGGGGGTGAGTTGCCAACTCGTGAATGGTAAATAATATCATACAGATAATCGCAAGCATGCACAAAAAAGCGATAATCCAAAATATGCAATCTGATAGCATAAGTATAACAATACGGATATGCAACAATCATGATCAAGGTACACCATCAGGGTACAACAACTACATGAAACAGTGCATGTCATAATAAATCCTGAGTGTGGGATAAAATATAATCCTCATCCATGAATCATCATCATAAAAATCCGGTGTCCATCAACGACACCCCAATATCTCAGGCATCGTCACTCTGATAGACCCTCATATCCTTCACATCATTGAACCTGAGTGTCCAACATCGACACTCGAAACATCATGAAACCCGTGTCCAGCATCGACACGTAAATCCTCATATCTCAGGCGCCGCATATTCCGATCGGCCCTCATATCTATCTCATCTCATAACTCTGAAACGGTATCCTCTAGATATCCGTCGAGTTTCCATACAATCACCGGTAGGTAGTGCTCCCCCTGCCAGGCTCATCGTCTACTCCACGATCTTCTTGTCCCGGGGTACCTCACCGGGTCCACCATGTACCTACAAACGGTTCATCCAACTCCTCGAATCGGGTCTCGAAAACAAGCTCAGAACCGAAAAAACTCATGGTGGACGCCTTGAAATCACATCACTAGGAACCGTGTTTTTAAAACAATTTATAATTTCCTTTAAAATATATCCACGGTTCTCAAATCCAGAAATCGTATGAAAACAGTATCTCAATGCATATATCCATGAAGTACGATGTATGCAATATAGAAAAGTAATGTGAGCACACTTTTTAAATATATCAAGTTTCAAAAGGTATCTTGCAGTTTCCCAAATCCACGAAATCGAAATAAAACACCATTTGAGAGTATATATGTGACTATAGCAATGTATATATATATGCATGTATGTATGTACGTATGATGCAATTCATAATGCAAACTAGTACAAGAATAACTGTCTAACTGTCAATAACGAATGCGGTACAATATATTTATCCATGGAAAATTCTATAGGGTGCGTGTCATGGAAATTTCTATAGTGAGTGTGTCATGGAAATTTCTATAGTGAGCATGTCATGGCAATTACCAACGGTGTCTGTGGGTGGTATATAATTCAGTGCTCGTGCAATATGAACCGTTAGTAATGGTGCAGTGTCCTATTAATACTATGTCAATATTAAACAGGTAATAGGATATGCAAAATGGTGCTCACGCACAATCAATATATATACATCTAAGCATATGGTTATATCACTGAATCTAGCCCTCGGCGCTTAACGCCATATAAGCGATTCCCCCGTAGATGTTAAATCTACTCACCGGACGATCTCGAGCTAGGTGAATCCGATCACCTCTTTTCCCTTCCTAGCAGCATCCAAAGTTCCCGCAATCGATCCTAATATAACACAAAATCATAACAAGTGAAATTAGCAAACTTTCCGATAACACACAGAAACAACGCCAAACCAATGAATCAACTCTCATAAGCTACCAAGTGTTAGATTAGCGGGCAAACGTGTGTAGCTACACCCTAAACCAAACCTATGGTTGCAAGCTACACGAAACACTTAACGGAAGTCGGAAAATCTGTATCGCACGATATCGAAACGCTAAAATTAGCTAAACGGTTCCAGATTTTGTCTACAGATAATATAGGAAAAACAAAGCGTACCAAATACCGTATATAATCTACAGAAAGCTACCCACCAAAATCCAGCACCAAATTCATCTGTATAGCCGGTGCCGCCGGGAAAAATGGATTTTTCGCCGGGCCAAAGGTGAGGGGTGGGGTCCGGGTTTTAGGTGTGTACTCAAGGCTCTATCATCAATCTACTGTACTATTAGATTTAATTAGAGATCAACTTAACAATAGCATATCAACAGAGACACAAAACTTAATAAAAATACGATATTTAGCACAAAACTATAACTTTAAGGTATTTAACTGAAACTAAATAACACACAAACTTCTTTAGAGCCTAACAAAGAGTTAAAGATCACTACCTCACCAAATCTTGGGAAAAACCCTAGCTTTCCAAGCTCCAAATCACCACAAGAGGGTTAAACATGATTTGTGAATGGTTTAGTGAGGTTTGATGAGGGTTTAGGCTATAGGTTTGTGGGAAAAAATCTATCAAGTGAAGAACTTGGTGAAGGAGAAGAACAAGTAAATGAGAGAGTATGAGGTGAAGAAATGAGAGAGTGAGATGAAGAAATGAGCCATGCCCTCTCTCTCTTCATTAAATGCCTCCCATGCTATGTCCCATGCCATCATCATTCCTTCAATAATTCAACTCTTTTCTTTCCTTTTTTTTTTAAAACAAAACCCTTTAATAATTAAAATAGATATGAATATATAGCATGGCATTAAAATGGTTAAGTGTGCCATGACTAGTAAAGCATGGTTAACATCTCCTTAACCCAAGATTAACATGCACATGTGTGTGCAAGTATAAAAATAATTAAATAAAATATTAATTAATAATAATAAAATATGTGAAAACAATTTTTGGTTAAATTTTTATTAAAAACCCGCATTAAAACGCGTAATTAATTCTAATCTGTAGGGTTACTTAGGTCGGCAGCAAGGTTTCGGAAGGCATCGTCCATGTCGTTTTCAAATTTTTGTCGTTCTAAAGAATCCTAACCCTAGAATCTTAACTAGAGATTTAAACAATAAAACATGCAAACAACTTTTCAAACAAGTGAATGAGGAATAAAACCTTTGTAGACCGGTCCTTCACTTCTTAAGCTCCTTGTAGTTGTCCCTTCGCTCCAAGTAGTGAACACCCGAACTCTAGTAAGCGTTCACATAAAGAAATGAACAAGCTTGCTCGATGTCTTCGAGGCCGAAGATGATCTACATCGAGAAGTCTCAAGCTCATGCTACCTCTTCACTAATGGTAGATTAGTGAAGCAAACACCCTATTCTAAATGGCTAATATAGTAGAGGATGATGAAGTAGGAAATAGGCTCACTTTAGATTTATTTTCTCACAATATTTTCTCACCATTTCCAAAAGCTAGAAAGCTTTACATGAGGAAGAAGAAGATGAAGTGAAGATGAGAGAATGAACTCATGTGGTGAGAATAGCAACCATGGGTGAGTTAGTGTCATACACTAACTTATGTAGAGAATAAACCATGGCTAAGCAATAATGGTTAGGTTAATAAATATCTACAAGTAAAACAAAATTAGTGGACTTGGTCAATGGTTCCACAAGCTTCTACCATGTGACTAATTACCATTAATTTTGATTAACTTTAAATAAATAAAACCATATCATTACTATAAGCATGGTGTGAGTCTCATACACCCATGAAACATGTGGCATTTAGCATGACACAAAATAATGTACATTAATATATATTACATATATACTAAGTGTACACAAGTGAGAAAAAGAAATGTTTAAGTGAGCAAATATTAGGTAATGTAAGTTAATATATCAAATATATAATTGAACATTAAATTATCAAATCAACACTTGATTTAATAATCCGGCTATATCACAGACAACCGACTAATATCATATGAATCAACTTATCGAATCAACATTTAATCCGATAACCCGGCTATATCTCATATAACCGTCTGATATCTCATATCGCGAGAATAGAATGCGGTATCACATACTCGCATTAATCTCGGTCCCGCACATATCACATATGTGCTCCTACTCCGTTTCGCATGAACCAGGAAACCTCTGTGTTGGACTCTAAAGACTCGTCAATACACCGGCAGTAGGTGATGATCATATCAAACACTCACAGGCCGCAAGCGGTCTGCTAAACGTAACAGCCACTCAGGTATTGAGCGATCAGAAGATCAATAAGCAAGCCTGCTCATACTCCTGCGAATCCAATCAGTAACACTACCGTACAGTCCGGTCTCTTCGTCAGATATGTCGCATATCGTAGCCTGGGGGTGGTCAAATGTCAGACCCCAATAGCCTGATAAGTCATAACGATGTGAGGTCCATAACGGTTCGAGAAACTACTGATAACACTTACCAGTAAATCTCAGCAAGCCTGGCCACGGATTTCCTGTTATGGCCAATCGAGTATAGCGCAACATCAACTCCCAATACCGGGAGAAACGAATCCCCTCCTATCGCTCATTGCCTCCATGTGACTCTGGACTGTACCCAAAAACCACCTTTTTGCACGATCTCATGACCGTGGTATGGTGGAAATCAAAGCACAGTGGAAATCACACAAGACTCTATGACGATCTCGGGTCGACAGACTAACATGCACCAGTGTAACCAGAGAACTGCTATCTGACGATAGGTATAATACCATCTAGGAGTTCTCGGCGAGTCCGTTCAGTGTACCCAGTCTCCACTGAGCACCTGTATACCATCTTTGATGTCAAACACCAATATATGTGGGATCATCTATCGCCCATCATATGGGTTAAGATGCGTATACGCTAGTCTACTCTGGAATATCGATGCCCTGTCTCGATACACCCTTGACTAGGAACAATTATAGGGTGTACTTGTGGACTACCCTTGGCCCCATTAGTATGATCTCCATCATAGTCCTGGCAGTCAAGTACACATCATAAGGGCTTTATCAACATGTGAGAGCAAGACAGCATCACGTATACAAGTCAACCTGTTAAGACAAAGAGCAACCAGATAGCATACTATCATATCGAGCAAGAAAGTCCTCCTTATATATGTCCAAGCATCCACTACAATATACATCCCATGTACAGTAATGGCCTCTAGGGCATACATATAACTAACAATCTCCTACTTGTACTAAGGCCATCTGTTGTAGTATCCACTACCCAACAATTTAGCAGTGGTTGTAGTATCCCATACTCAACCATCCCAAAATCTCTAAAATAGTATTTGGGGAAGCAGGCCTTGGTGAGTGGATCCGCCGTGTTAACCTCAAAATCTAATCTCCTTATCTCGATCCCTTGGAGATCAACCATCTCCTTGATCAGGTAATACTTGCCTAAGAATATTTCTGGATCGCTGATGGGACCGGTGTTCCTAGGCCAAAGCCACAACTCCATTGTTGTCACAATAACAATTATTGGACATTCAATGGTAGGAACCTTGTACATCTCATGAACAAGAAATGTCCAGACAGCCACTTTGGTAGTATCGTTGGTAGCAATGTATCCAGCCTTTATCGTCTAGTATTCCTCGGTATCTAGCTTGGAACTTTTCCAATATACCGTCCCTCCACTGAGGGTAAAGACAATGTATGTGACTGACTTTCAGTCAACCTTATCACTCTGGAAGCTCGAACCAAGAACATTCATTTTGTAAGTGAACGGCGGCGCCCCGGCCGTCATTCTGAGGCCAAAATGCGGAAACGATACTTTTACGAAAACTTGTAAACCGGCACCACCGCGCACTAAAATCCCGGATCGGGCCATTAACACAGTCCTAGATAACTAGAGAAGGGGTAGAGAGATATACCGAGCAATCCGTGTCCTTCGGTCTTCTCGTCGTCGTCCCGATCTCCCCGCGGAATCTCCGGTCTTCATCTCCTCGTCAGAAGGGCACCACATCGCCGGGTTCTTTTACGGGCTCCCACCTCTAGACCGAGGAAACTCGAGCACGAAGTTGGCGAGCCTACGTGCCCAAGAAATGCTGTAGAATAGTGTGGAACTCAATATCTCATAGGGGTTGAGGAAGTTGCCATATTGGTGGAGGAAATGAACTATCAACCTTTTTGGATGAACTTGGGAATTTTGCAAGCATCAAGAGAACAAAGAATCACCCTCCAAAAATTGTGCCCCCCCCCCCCACACAAATTGTGGTCGCCCCCCCTCAAGAATGAATGAGAATTGGAGTGAGAGAAAAGTCAAGGGGGGAGGAAGCTATCATGCAAGAGAGAGAAAAAAGATGATAATGAAATATCGTGATCACAACAAACCCTCACTCCAAATCAACCCTATCATCAACAACCATGATTACTCCAAAAGTCAAGCAATCATGGACTAAAGAAGTCAAATGAAGGTACAATCATCATGAGGCAACAATTTACAAAGACCACCCTCCACAATGCTAATTTGCACAATTGCAAATAAGCCCTCCTCCACCAATTTTCAGCCAAGGAAAGATACAAAAGGAAAATGGCCGAAACGGAATGCAAACTGGCAACTTCAGAAAAACGATCCCGTAATAAATTACAGGAAAACCCCGCTACTGTATATACATACCTGCATTTGCATTGCGACCAAATACAAATGCAATGAGACAAAATCTACACTGTACAATACTGGGATCCGGCTTAAACCAAACCCCGCTAGTATTATCCGTCCGATCATGATCCGTGAAATACCGCACGTACATGATCGAACCCTGCCATATCTCCATACGGCCTCTACAGCGTTTCGCCGGAAACTTGAGAAAACGGTCTGTGGGGGACTCTAAAGACTCGTCAATACTTTGGTTGTGGATTTAACCACTAGCACGTCAGAGGTATTAGCCATACGTAACGGGCTACCAGGTATTGACCAAAAGGGACATCGATGAGCGAACTCATCCTGACACCCTACTGAGCCTGTCGGTGACAATATCCGTACAGTCCGGTCCGTTCGTCTATGAGCATCGCATGGCGGGCCTAGGGGGTTGGTAAAAGTCAGACCCCCAAAAGCGGTACAAGTCGTGTCGGAGTGTAGCCCAGAACACCCTGAGATACTACTGGAATGCCTACCAGTAAATCTCCTGCCTTGGCCAAGGACTTCGTGTAAGGGCTCTCCTAGACACAGCGCGACCTCACCCCCAATACCGGGAGAGACGAACCCCTGCAGATCCGCTCACTGCCTCCATATGGCTCGGGACTGTACCCAACTAAAACCTGTTTGCACGTCTCCTTTGAGCGTGGTAGGGTAGTAATCAAAGTACAGTGGGAACTCACACGAGACAAATGACGATCTCAGGTCGATGAACTAACCTGTATACATGTCACCAGGGAACTGCTATCTGACGTCAGGTATAAGACCAACTAGCATGTTCCCGGCGAGTCCTGTCCGGTGTACTCATAACCCAAAGAGCACCTGTATACATATTAGGTGAACCAACTGACACCAATGGCTTGTGAGACCGGCCACCGCCCCTCATCGGGGTCTCAACTGTATACACTAGTCTACTCTGGAGTATCGATGCCTTGTCTCGAAACTCCCACGACTAGGGACCTTTTAAGGATGTGCTTATAGACCCCAGCTCCCACGTATATGATCGCCCTCATACTGCTGGCAGTCAAGCAAGAATCCTAGGGGCTCTATCAACGTATAATAGTGACCTGTAAGGTCACCTAAAGCAGTACACGATGATAAAGATAAACCGGATAGAATACTATCATCTTGAGTAAGACTGTCCTACTGGGACAGGTCCTACCTCAATCATTGCAATCACGTGCCTGTGATCCAATAATTGACTCTGAGGGCACTATCTCCAACAATCTCCCACTTGCACTCAAGGCTAATTATTGCGATGTCGCATACTCACAGCCCGTGTGATACCGAACACCCAACTCCTCTACTAATCAGTCTCACAAAACAAGTTTGCGAAACTAATGTGTTCGAGGAATAGCCAGCGAGTTGATCCGCCTTGATGTTTCTTTCTATGTCTCTCTTTATCTCAAGTTCGCGGAGAAAGCCATCTCCCGAAATGTGCAATACATGTCTTAGAATGTGTCTGGATATCTGATGGGACCTAGTTCATAAATGAACTCCAAATCCAAACTTCTTAGACTATATCGTCAACTGAACTTAATCAGTATCCTGCGCCATGCCTCCCTCAGTATCCGCCTGGACCACCTGTCCATAGTACTGCCCCTCGTCAGAGGGAAAACTATAACTCTGACAGTCACTATGTCGTCCAGGTCACCTTGGAAGCCCGGAATGATAACCGTCTCCTGAATGAGGCTGATGTTATCATATCCCTAGAACATCCACTTATGTTCTAAAACTGCTTCCTAATGTTTCTCAAGTCAACTTATTGCATCTACTGCAAAAACAACATCTGGTGTGGTACTTGACATCTCATGATTGACTCAATTGCCTAAGCAAGTGATCTGCCAATCATGCACATCCCTCTCCCCTTTAGTCTGTAAGACACCTTTAGAGAGGGTGACTCCATCACCTGCAGGTATACTACCGTGCCAGGAGTCGTCCATTCTAAAACACCTTCAGAATGCTGTCTAAGTACCCTGATTGGGAAACTACCCAAATCTAGATCTAAAACCATAGATCCAGTAACCAGAATGTCTTGATATTATATCCAAGTCCCATGTGGAGAAACCACTGTGTGACAACCAAAGTATAACCGACCGTTGTATAGGAATTTCACTTCCTACTCTGTGTCTGTCATCTAAATGCCAGGACATCACACCCTACTACCTTCTTAACAGATCCATCCCCTATTCTGATGAAGTCGAACTTATGACTGTCACATCAGAAATAGATGATCCATCTCCACTATTTCTGCTTTAGTCTATAAATAGACATAAGCCACTTGTCCACCAATGCTTCCGCTGCTCCCACTGACTATGACAACCCTCTGGCAGAGTCATATAGACGTACACTTCTAAAGCTTGTTTAGAACGAAGCTATACTCATCCTCCTGCCGGGTCTCACAGTCTGGAACAACGGCAATGGCAAGTCTGGGCAAACAAGAACCTCCCTGTCACCGTCCTTGAGGCTACCGGAGTACCTCTCGGGTGCCTGAGGTTACCCACCGTATTTGCGGAGTGGCCAATGGAATGTCAAACCAGATTGAATCTTTAGGTTCTTATCAAATTTTCAGTAATCATTTGCGGTTCTGGAATTACTTCCAGTTCTACCATACTCCCACTACTGTTTTCTGGAAAAAAATTTCCATTTTTATTAAAACTGTGGCGAGTCTAGAACAATATCACTATTGATCTTTCAGATGGTAGAAAGTCAACCCTCGTCATAGCCTGGGTCAACCCACAAACAGCCATTACAGAAACGTGCCTTGAGTTATCCAGAGTCTGGTTTTAAGCATAAGCCGGACAACTCCCCGTACCTTAACATCGTTAAGATATGAACTGTTTTATATCCAATATAGAACCAGAGGCACTGATTTAATTGAACCAGATTCAAATCATGCAGCTATCTCCAGTGCATGTCAACTAAATGGAGAGAGGCCGATCAGCATTACTCAACTTAGGAGTGCTTCCAATTATGAGTAATCTGAAAGAGAAGCAAATTCTCTGAATTATTACTATCAACTGAATACCCTACACAAGTATCTACATCTTCGATCACCTTGAAGAATCCCGATACTTGCAACACCTGGTTCTCTACTTTATTCATATACCTACAACTTCTCAAAACTCAGACCTTGTGTTTCTACGAAATACTTATCTAAGAACTAGAGAAGTCATAAGTAAACCGAATATAGTACGAGGACCAACCCCTCTGTCCTAATGGACACTAGACAACATACAATACTCTGTATAAGTCCCTTGAGTCTGATAACTCAATCCATGTGTGTCGTAGGTTGAAAACTGTACCTATGGTTAAGAAGAATTACATCGTTGTTTAATGCTCCTTACCTAACGATCCACTGATATAGGTAAATGTCATGGGCATAATTTCAAAAAGGTATATATCACTCTATAAAAATAGACGTACAGATGTATCAATTTGAAATTGGTACATAACAACGGATATTCAAAACCAAATATTTGCCGTCCGGCAAACAACCCATGAGATTTCCTCAAATATCACTAATTACAACGAATTCCGATATGATGAGGACAATCACCTAATTCCCAATAACTTACTCCCACTCATCATCTGTAAAACCATACAGATGTGAGAATCATACCTGGTAAATACATACCCTGGAGCAAGATCTGATTGGGAAATCAGTTTTCTTTTAACAGTACACAGCGAAACTGAAACATGTAAATGTTTCGAAGGGGTATCCGGGTATTCCTAGTAATGGCTCTTCCATTATCCAGATTCACAACTGTAACCGTATATTTCTATGACATCTCTCCACATCCCTTCATATGTCTTTAGTCATTACCTTCTGCACACCCCTTTAGGCCAAATGGTTTTCTTCCTTCCCTACCGTTCGGCACCAGCCTATGGTTTGGAAGAAGACTATCCAATAAGCATAATGGGCGTACTGTCCTAATCCTAGGAGCACTCGCAACGCGAGAGAAGGTGAAGATAAAAAACACCTGAATAAACCTTATTCCTATTTCTCCTGAACCAGAATCCATCCCCGAACTGGAACAAGTTCCTTTCGAGTTCGTATATAATCATATGATGGAGTATCCAATAAACTGTGGATCTTCGTAGTGATACGGAGTGTCCTGGAGAAATACAAAGGTAAAGTGGGAGTGGTAATGAAATACTTGGTTTGGTCGTGAATAGCAGTCGTAGTTTACTTTGCCCTCTTACTAATCCCTTGATATGTCTTTACTTAATACCTTCTGTACACCATCGTTATGCTAATTGGTTTTCTTCATTCCCCACTGTTCGGCACCAGCCTAAGGTTTGGAAGAAGACTATCCAATTTGCATAATAGGTTTACTATCTCCTAAGCCAAGGAGTACTCACAACCTGAGAGAAGGTAAAAGGAAAAGACAACTGAATAGTTCTATTCGTTTTCTCCAGAACCGGAAACCATCCTTGAATAAATTCCTTCGAGTTCGTATATAACCATACGATGGTTTTGTCCAATGGAAGTGGACGTTCGTAGTAATACGGGGTGTCCTGGAGAAAAGGGTAAAAGTAGGAGTGGCAATGAGGTTTGCAACTCTGACAATCCAAAAGCCAGTGTTTAAGAAGGTTTGGTCAACTTGGTCACTGAGTCATAGTCAAGGGTCGAGTCATGGTCGCTGCCAAAGAGAGAGAGAAAAGAAACACTCAGCGTGCACTCTAACCTAGATCAGAATGGTTACCAATTTATCTAATCTGGAAACCTCCCACTGTAACCTCAAATTCTCCTCCAAACCTGAAAGAAGAATTAGTCGGGGTCACCCGAGGAGTAAACCAACTCATCAGTGGGAATCGGGATCCAACTATCATCGCATGATAACGTGACGGAATCCGCTCACATTATCACACTCCAGAAGGTATGCGCATATCTGGCAAGTTTCAGTTTCTTTAGAAACTCCCGATGTGATTTTTGCCCCATGCTCTTATGACCTTGACTAAGGCCAACAAATCATAAGTCACATGTCAAGTTCTACCCGTCACTGTCCAAGTTAATTTGAACCCACCCGTACAAGCCCTTGACTAGGGCCAACAAAGCTATACGACTGTCCCAAACCAACGCATCTATTTATGCAGCAGAAAGGTAACAAGTAGCTACCATACACTATGCCTTGACTAAGGCCAACAAACATAGCATGAATACTACGTGCTACCCGTCTGAAATGACGGAGGGCTACGAATGGTTTTTGGTGAAAAACCTTTAACGTAATAAACTTGATATCGTTGAACGAACCAGATAGCTTTTATAGAAATATAGTGGCGAAAACCTTTGCTAAAGTGGCCACTCCCGGTGAAGGGATCTCGGCTCTTTCCCCGTAGAATAAGGTGCAGGATATTCCAACTGAATACCACGATGCAAAGCAAAAGTAATCGACTATAGTGAGGTTATTGCCCTGACTCAAACTTCTGTCCAAGGGGTCACTCCCGGTGAAGGGATCTCGGCCATTGCCTCATCGACTGAGGTGCGGGATATTCCAACTGAATATCACTGTGCAAAACAAAAGAGAACGCCCTTGCAATAACAGCTTTTTGAAAAGTGTTCCAACAACATCAGAATAGGTTTGTTTAGCTTGCATTGATCCAAATCGATGCAGTCCCATCAATTGATCACACCAATAAAGAACGAAAATAATGATGTATGTATATGCCATCCGCATTCGCCACTGGGTCCCGTCATTACCCGTTAGGTTACTTAACTAACGACAGAGCGGGGACTGGACTAGCACGGATGCAAAACATAAACAACATCTACTAGTATATATATCAATATATAATATTCGCTCAAGGCATGATAAAATGCAACATCACAGAAATGTAATAAGCATCACAGAACAATACAGATATCTGGGATCCCCGGGTTTCATAGAGCCGCTACTGAAACCCGACGATCCCCTGGTCGTGTGGATAGCCTGTACAATGAAATCCTAGACCCCTACGGGCGCGGAAAGTTACCCGCCAAAACCTGAAGCGAGGCAGCCCCCTTCAGCAACGTGAATGGACCACCCAGCACTTCACGAAATCCGATAACTTGGGCACCCCTCCTGGGTCAACCTGTACCCCCTACGAGTGCGGAGAATAGCCCGCTAATTCTAGAGTGAAGCCCTTTCCGTCTCAACGCCATGAGATGCGGGCCCATTGCCCTGTAGAACCCGGCTATCCGTACACCCCACCTTGGGGTAATCCTAGTACAGAAAGTAAAATATACATACAACGCGTGCATCGACCTCACCCCGGTCGTGCCCCAAAAGAATAATATACAGACAGGCAGTGACGGCAGTCCACATGTCGGACGCTCGCCCCGCAATATCAAATGTACATAAATAACCAAACTGTACTACCATTGCATCCAGGCTATCCCCCACGACCAATCCGCAACATCACAGCACAACACAGAACATCAACGTGAATGTCACGTTCGCAAATCCGTCTAAAAGGGCTATAGCAGTTAGACAGGATTTACCGATCAAATGACATTCACGGTCGCAGATATAATGTAAATACTGTGAACTAACATGTTTAAACTTTTCGATCGATCAAATTTACCCAAGTGGGCCCTAAGCACAACAGTAGCACTCAAAGAAAATCTGGGCCCAAACAGAACATTCCAAAAACCCCATTTTCAACTCAGGAGCTCTCTGTAAAATTTTAGTGCACTGAACAGTTAAAGTGGCGGCGGAACCGCGGCCCAAGCATGGGTTTCGCCGCGGATCCGCGGTGGAATAGTGAGTTCACGCGACCAAATTTTTACAGAATACTTAGAATTCCCTGCACGTATTTCTGCAATGTACTGAAAAAAATTTCGAGCCAAAAAAAATTCGACAGAAAACTGATGCATGAAAAACGCGGTTTTTGAAAATCCGATCGATCGAACTTGTAAACATGTTAGAGCAAGCTAGACTAGGTTAATGGCGTGGCTCTAATACTAGTGTAAGTGCACGGCGGCGCCCCGGCCGTCATTCCGAGGCCAAAATGCGGAAACGATACTTTTACGAAAACTTGTAAACCGGCACCACCGCACACTAAAATCCTGGATCGGGCCATTAACACAGTCCTAGCTAAGTAGAGAAGGGGTAGAGAGATATACCGAGAAATCCGTGTCCTTCGGTCTTCTCGTCGTCGTCCCGATCTCCCCGCGGAATCTCCGGTCTTCATCTCCTCGTCGGAAGGGCACCACATCGCCGGGTTCTTTTACGGGCTCCCACCTCTGGACCGAGGCAACTCGGGCACGAAGTTGGCGAGCCGACGTGCCCAAGAAGTGCTGTAGAATAGTGTGGAACTCTATTTCTCATGTTGGTTGAGGAAGTTGCCATATTGGTGGAGGAAATGAACTATCAACCTTTTTGGATGAACTTGGGAATTTTGCAAGCATCAAGAGAACAAAGAATCACCCTCCAAAAATTGTGACCCCCCCACACAAATTGTGGCCGGCCCCCCTCAAGAATGAATGAGAATTGGAGTGAGAGAAAAGTCAAGGGGGGAGGAAGCTATCATGCAAGAGAAAGAAAAAAGATGATAATGAAATATCATGATCACAACAAACCATCACTCCAAATCAACAACCATGATTACTCCAAAAGTCAAGCAATCATGGACTAAAGAAGTCAAATGAAGGTATAATCATCATGAGGCAACAATATGCAAAGACCACTCTCCACAATGCTAATTTGCACAATTGCAAATAAGCCCTCCTCCACCAATTTTCAGCCAAGGAAAGATACAAAAGGAAAATGGCCGAAACGGAATGCAAACTGGCAACTTCAGAAAAACGATCCCGTAATAAATTACAGGAAAACCCCGCTACTGTATATACATACCTGCATTTGCATTGCGACCGAATACAAATGCAATGAGACAAAATCTACACTGTACAATACTGGGATCCGGCTTAAACTAAACCCCGCTAGTATTATCTGTCCGATCATGATCCGTGAAATACCGCACGTACATGATCGAACCCTGCCATATCTCCATACGGCCTCTACAGCGTTTCGCCCGAAACTTGAGAAAACGGTCTGTGGAGGACTCTTAAGACTCGTCAATACTTTGGTTGTGGATTTAACCACTAGCACGTCAGAGGTATTAGCCATACGTAACGGGCTACCAGGTATTGACCAAAAGGGACGTCGATGAGGGAACTCATCCTGACACACTACTGAGCCTGTCAGTGACAATATCCGTACAGTCCGGTCCGTTCGTCTATGAGCATCGCATGGCGGGCCTAGGGGGTTGGTAAAAGTCAGACCCCCAAAAGCGGTACAAGTCGTGTCGGAGTGTAGCCCAGAACACCCTGAGATTATACTGGAATACCTACCAGTAAATCTCCTGCCTTGGCCAAGGACTTCGTGTAAGGGCTCTCCTAGACACAGCGCGACCTCACCCCTAATACCGGGAGAGACGAACCCCTGCAGATCCGCTCACTGCCTCCATGTGGCTCGGGACTGTACCCAACTAAAACCTGTTTGCACGTCTCCTTTGAGCGTGGTAGGGTAGTAATCAAAGTACAGTGGGAACTCACACGAGACAAATGACGATCTCAGGTCGATGAACTAACGTGTACACATGTCACCAGGGAACTACTATCTGACGTCAGGTATAAGACCAACTAGCATGTTCCCGGCGAGTCATGTCCGGTGTACTCATAACCCAATGAGCACCTGTATACATCTTAGGTGAACCAACTGACACCAATGGCTTGTGAGACCGGCCACCGCCCCTCGTCGGGGTCTCGACTGTATACACTAGTCTACTCTGGAGTATCGATGCCCTGTCTCGAAACTCCCACGACTAGGGACCTTTTAAGGATGTGCTTATAGACCCCAGCTCCCACGTATATGATTGCCCTCATACTGCTGGCAGTCAAGCAAGAATCCTAGGGGCTCTATCAACGTGTAATAGTGACCTGTAAGGTCACCTAAAGCAGTACACGATGATAAAGATAAACCAGATAGCATACTATCATCTTGAGTAAGACTGTCCTACTGGGACAAGTCATCCCTCAATCATTGCAATCACATGCCTGTGATCCAATAATTGACTCTGAGGGCACTATCTCCAACACATTTAGTGCTTCTCAAGTACTTAAGAATGTCCTCCACAGCTGTCCAGTGATTCTCGCAAGATCTGGTTGATTCCTGATCACTACACCTATTGAGTCATTTACATCTGGTCTAGTACATTACATCGCATATATGACAGAGCCTACTGCCGAAGCATAGGGTATCCCTTGCACGCATGCTCTCTCCAAATCAGTCTTGGCAGACATCTTTTTGGAGAGAGTGATTCCTCAGCAAGTGGGCGAACCACCACGCTTAGAATCTTCCGTGCTAAACCCCTTTAGTATAGTGTTAATGTACTTGGATTTGCGACACTCCCAATATCCACTTAGATCTATCACCATAGATCATAATCCACAAGATGTAGTAGGCATCATCCAGATCTTCTATTGAGAATCCTCGTGATAAGAGGAGCTTGACCGAGTGTAGCATAGGAAACCATTTCCTATCAAGAGTATGTCATCTGCGTACAATACGTAGAGGACAACTTTACTCTCGACAACCTTCTTGTATATACAAGGTTCATCTATCATTTTGATGAAGTCAAACACTTTGACTGCCACATCAAAACAGATGTTCCAACTCCGCGATGCTTGCATTGATCCTCATGGACTTAAGCATAGCTTCGAAAGTCTCAACTTTTCCATCTACACCAAGAATCTTCACAAGATTTATTTGCTCCCAATGGGTTTTACGCCTTCATGTTCAACATTCAAAGTCATACTTTGTTGGTGTATATGGATTCTATCTTTAATCGCATAGCATCCAGCCATTTCACAGAGTCCCTACTTGTGATGGCCTGCCTGAACCAAGTTAGGCCATCATCTACCATGATGCAATCCTCGCCCCCTCTGTCACCGAGAAGACCGTAGTATCTCTCAAGTGGATGAGGAACCCTACCAGATTCACGGAGAGGCTGAGGTTCGTTGGAGACTATTGAATCCTTTGGTTTCACCAAATCATCAGTTATTAGTTTGTCTAGCTAGAACTCCTTCCAGTTCTACCTCATGACCACTAATTTCTTCATAAGAAATTCCTTTTGTAGAAAAAAAAAATGGCATGCTGAGAAACAAAACACATTTTGCTCCTCGGAGTGGTAGAAGATATACCCTTGCAAATGTTTGGGATATCCAACAAACTTACAAAACTGACCTTGCCTCGAGCTTGTCCGGATTCTGCCTTTCAACATAGGCCGGACAACCCCATATATTAACTCGTTTAAGACATGGTCTCTTCCCATACCATATCTCATATGGAGTGGTTGCACTGATTTGGATGGAACCCCATTCAATAGGTATGCAGCTTCTTAAGTACATAACACCAAAAGGAATCAGGTAACTCAGCAGTACTCATCATAGAGCACGCCATATCTCATAGGGTGCAATACCTCCGCCCCGATACACCGTTCTGCTGTGATGTATGCGAAGGAGTAAGCTGCGAGAGAATCCCATTCTCCTTTTAGAAAATCCAGGAACTCCATGCCGCAAGTATTCTCCTCTCCGATCACATCAAAGGAATTAATATTTCTACCCGTCTGGTTCTTTAACTTCAAGCTTATATTCCTTGAATTTCTCAAAAGTTTCAGACTTTTGTTTCAACAGGAACATATGTCCGAATCCTGAGAGATGATCAGTGAATATAATGAAGTACGAAGAACCAACCTTGGCATTTGTAGACACAGGACCGTATACATCATTATGTATCCATCCCAAGAGTACAGTAACTCTTTCTCTGTTTTCAGTAAACGGAGTATAGGTCATTTTACCTTTGAGACAAGACTGGCAAGTAGCATAAGATGAAAATTCGAACAGATTCTTATATTCACTAGTAAAATAGGGGGTTGCCCCTACGAATGGCAATATCCGTAGGGGCAGATTTAACTTGGCCCTACGGATTAATCCGTAGGGCTAAAAGGTTGCCCCTACGGGCACGGACGTCCAAGAATAAAAATATTAATTCTTAATTTGGTGTTTGCCCCTACAGAGCCGCAAACAAAAGACCTACGGTTATGTCCGTAGGGGCAAGTAAATATCGTTTTAAAATAAAGCCAGATCGATCGCCTATGCTCACTTTCTCTCTCTCTCTCTCAATCGCGCGCGAGAAAAAACCCCAAATCGCCACGCCGTCGTTGCCACCGTAGCCACCGTCGTCGCCACCGTTGTCGCCACCGCCGGTTTCGTCGCCACCGTCATCGCCACCGCCGGTTTCGTCGCCAAATCGCCACCGTCGTCGCTCCAGCCCACCAGCAGCCGTTCAGGTATAAATCTCGAGGTAAATTAAAGCATTTTTGGATTATTTTGGGCTTAGGGTTCATGGCTGGGTCTGGGTTGCGCGCGCGAGAGTTGGGGTTGGGCAGGGGTCGCGGTGGCGGTCGGGGTCGGGGTAGGGTTAGGGTTGGGGTTCGGCTGCTGCTGGGGTAGGGCTGGGGTTAGGGTTACGGTGGGGCTGGGGTTAGGGTTACGGTGGGGCTGGTTGAATGGCTCTTCTGATTAGTTGACAAATACAATGTTAATCATAATTTACTCAACACAGATGGTAGAAAATCAGAAAATGATCAAGAAAAAAATAATCGATTTTGATTTTAACATGCGGGGTGTTGATGCAAGATGTAATATCTAGTAGCAGATGCTAGGCATATAGACTAAAGAATAGTTGTAAATGAACCGCTAGCAAGAAAATCCTATAATTATACACATCGCTTGACGCATGAAGCCTGAAGCTCTTTCTTTTGGGGGATAAAACTAGTTATATTCCTGCATTGCCTAGAAATAGCAGTGAGTTGGTTAAAACCTTTCAAACACAACCCCCCCCCCAAAAGAAAGAAAGAAAGAAAGGGCAAGGAAAAAAAAGAATTGCAACAAGCAATACAAGCTAGCAACCGTAAATAACTGCTGAGATTATGTCTACCTTGGCAATTTGAACAATGATGGTCTTGTCTAGATTGTTAAGATCCACTTTATGAGGGTGAGGAACACATTTTGCAACTGTATTTATAATTTTCATTCTGTCAAGTGTTGAAATAAAAATCAACACATGACAATCAATCCAAGATGCTCAATAACTTGCTTCAAAACTATAATCTAATCTTGATGATGCTCAATATTAGCGATTTCCATGATCACGACACGTGGCAGATGACGTGTCTCATAACGCTTTATGATATCAGTATCCTATATTTGTAGTTTTAATTGTTGATTGTTATAGATGTATACCACTGCAATAATAGTTTTTGGTTGATGAATGCTATTGCAATGTAGGATGATCAGTTCTATCAATCTTGATCTCAATGGTTTAAAATCATGTTACACATACAACACGAATGCACAACAAACACATAATTAGAGAGCGACTCGAGATATTCAGGTTAAAACCAATATATGATACTCGATGATAATATGAAACCTTCATATTCCCATCGATACCCATATATGAAACTAAAAGCGCCACTTAGTCCCCGTCTATCGGTTAACATACGTGCGATGCTCGTCGTGACCTAGAACTATACGAAGGTTGTTAAATATCGGACAGTATAGCTCGATACTAACAACTGTCGTATAGTCTACGCAACGAGAAAATTCAATCGTATGGTAACCCATAGATTTGTCCCGTGTGGACAAGTTAAGAATGTATAAAGCAAACGCCTTCATTCACTTGTGTTTTCATCCGTTTCGAGATATTTCGTCGGTATCTTTCCGCTGGTTCTCTGTGTACAAAGATAGATTAGATGTTCATTTCAACGTTGTTTCACAGCTTTGAAATGATTATCTATTCTATTACAGTGTACTCGGAGAACAGCGGGGAGGTGCTGCCGAAATTTACTCGAAACGGTTGAAAGCACAAGTGATGGGCGTTTGCTCTATACATTCTTAATGGGATAGAAGCCTACCCCCGACAGCCGGAACACATACATACAAACGCATAATTAGAGAGCGATTCGAGATGTTCGAGTTAAAACCAATATATGATAATATGAAACCTTCATATTCCCATCGATACCCATATATGAAACTAAAAGCGCCACTTAGTCCCCGTCTATCGGTTAACATACGTGCGATGCTCGTCGTGACCTAGAACTATACGAAGGTTGTTAAATATCGGACAATATAGCTCGATACTAACAACCGTCGTATAGTCTACGCGACGAGAAAATTCAATCGTATGGTAACCCATAGATTTGTCCCGTGTGGACAAGTTAAGAATGTATAAAGCAAACGCCTTCATTCACTTGTGTTTTCATCCGTTTCGAGATATTTCGTCGGTACCTTTCCGCTGGTTCTCCGTGTTTGTGTGTGTATGAAATGACATAATATTAATGTCACAATTATTTGTCGAAAACAGAACTCATTTTAATGAGGTACGTGAGGGGCATCCTGATTGGAACGAAGAGCGTTTGGAAAAATACCATCAGGATAATTTTTGTGATTGGGTCACAGAGCATGTAAGTTATTCGAATTACATTTTATTGCTATCAGTTTTAATCTAAACTTGTATCGTTATGTATTTATCGTAAAATTTGTTTTGTTAGATCCACGATCCGAACTTGTCTGCATCATTTAAGAGTGATTCAAGATGTTTAGCTCAATTTCCTAGTATGGAGGTTGCATATTACAAAGGATTTGGTATCCTTGGATACAAATTCGAAATTAAGGACATAGAAACATCTAGAACCACTCAGAATAGTGGGATTGCGACGGTAGGATCGGACGGTGTGATTTACTATGGGTACTTAAATTGTATACTCGGCATCCACTATCCCGGACGATCAGAACCCTTTTATATATTCCACTGTACTTGGTACGATCCGCGAACCGATACAGACAAGTGGAGAAGCAGTCTTGGGACTTGGAAAGATGAATATGGATTGACCAGTGTGAACACACTTCGATTTTACGGTCAGGACGATCCGTTTATCTTTCCGAACCAAGCGTTCCAAGTATACTACTCACAGTGTTTGAAGCATCCGGGATGGAGTGTTGTATGCCGATGGAAACCTAGAGATGTCTACGATGTCCCAGAATACGAGGACATCGATGAGGACGAAGAAGAGAGAAGGCTTAAAGTGCTCCGACCGTCTGTTTCGAAGGACGGGTTGTCTTCGACCGATCATGAAGTTACGTGGGTTAGAAATTACATCGACGATGAAATCCAAGTAGATATGTATGATGCGCCCACGAAACGAAAAAGTTTATCAGTAATGTTATATTATTACTTCACATTTTACGCTCTAGATCATATATAGTCAATACTTTTAATGATTATCTAATGCGTCCACGAACCGTTTATCTAGATTTGATGATGATGTCGGGAGCAGCGAGGGGCGGCAGGAGCTCCAGCCGCGGCAGAGGCAGAGGCAGAGGCAGAGCGGTTCTGCCGCCCGGAGAGCTCCGTAGGGAGCTTCAGAGGGCCGGTCTTGCACCCAGATCGGAGACCCCTTCAGATGCCTCCTTCCGTGTTGATTTGGCAACACCTCCAGGTATACTGCACGCATATCCATTTTGAATGTAATATTACAGATATTCATGCATGTTTATGTCAAAATTACTTATATTGTCAATGTTTGATTGTCTAGTTGTTGGTGATGCGTCTACATCTGGGACAGAGGCCACCCCCACTCCTCCAGGTATGTTTATATATTATATAGTGTATGTATATTGATTTAGAATGCTATATCATAAATACACACATTCCTTTTGCTCTTACTTAGCAATTTTTATTATTGTCTAGTTGTAGGTGGTGACACCACCGCACCTGCGGGTATGTTTATATATCCTATAGTGCATGCATATTGATTTAGAACGTTATATTATTGATTTACACATTCTTTTTGCATTTACTTATATAATCTATTTTTAATTGTCTAATTATAGGTGGTGCGTCCACACCTTCCACAGGGGCCACTCCTGCCGCTTCCATACCCTCCGCATCGTCTATAGGTTAGTATGAATAAATTTAAAATATTTATTCATTTTACATATGCTCTATAGAATAAATATGAACTTCATGGAAATTTAGCGTCGATGTTTATTTTATAGTTGGAGGGGATGCGTCTGGGTCCGGGACCCCGGTTGTTCCTCACCGGAGGAACTATCGTCCCGCTGGTGCTGCTGCTCGGGCCCAGGCTCGTGCGCTAGTCACCGGAGGTATATATCACACTTGAATTTTTGTTTAACTTTGATTTCTTAATACAACTTTGTCTTATTATTGATTGTCTTGATATTTCGTGCAGACGCAGGGCCTCTCCATCCCCAGAGGGGGACTCGAGGCCCGAATCAGTCCCATAGGCTAAGGCCTAATAGAGCTAGGGGGGAGGCAGCATTCCCCCAATTTTTTACCCTTGACTATTGCTATACCGGTCCTCATGCCGAGAGGTTCGGCCGGTATTTGGGGGACGAGAGCCGGATCGTGAAGAACTATCCACTTCACGTTGAGTGGGGCGAGCAGCACCAGCGCTCATTCGCCCTCTTCTTTGATCAGGCTCGGGTATGTATTAATATATATTTTCATTTGATCTATCCAATATATTTATTATTAACACTTGCAATCTAATAACAATGTTTTTTTTTTGTATTTTCAGTTGGATTACGATTTTCAGCCTGTAGCCGACCCTGATCACCCGGGGAGGGTGCTCGATCTTCATGCTCTGTACAATGGCCTGATGAAGAACATGCAGGCAAAGGTCCGATACAACAGGAATGAGCTGACGGCCGACTGCTACTCCCTGTGGATAGCGACCCCCGAGGCAGAGAGAGCGGCCCTCCTATCTACTCCGGCGTTTGCGAGAGTCGACGTAGAGACATAGCCTCTATTGTGCGCTTATTTCGATTCCGAACGCAAACTGTTAGTGTATATGCCCTAGAGGCCATTACTGTATCATACTAGTTTGTATATTACTTAATGGAAGCTTGGGATATTCACCTTGTATAAATAATCTTGCTCAATATAGTAGTATGCTACTTGGTTTGTTTCTACTTCAATGTGTACTTGTGTTTATTTTACTATATCACTTATACGCATTAGTGGAGCCCTTAGGATCTTTGCTTGATTACCAGCGTTGTGATGGCAGTCGCACTAGTGGGGGCTGGGTAATCTATAAGCACATCCTTATACAGGTCCCTAGTCGCAGGACTATCGAGACAGGGCATCGATACTCCGGAGTAGACTAGCGTATGCGCTTCTCATCCCAGTGTGGGAGATGGTCTGTCCCACAGCCATCAGTACGTCGTACTAGAGATAGTATACGGGTGCTCGTTAGGTTACGAGTACACTGGACAGGACTCGTCGGGAACTGACAGGTTGGTATTATACCTATCGTCAGTCATCAGTTCCCAGGTGACATGAGTACAGCTTAGTCCGCTGACTTGATACTAGCACTTCGCCTCGAGTGTGTTCCCACTGCACTTTGATCACTACCCTACCACGGCTCAAAGGAGTCGTGCAAACAGGTGGTGGTTGGGTGCAGTCCCGAAGCACTTGGAGGCAGTGCCGGTTAGACAGGATTCGTCTCTCCCGGTATTGGGGGTTGACATCGCGCTGTGTCTAGGAGAGCCATTACACGAGTAGTCCCTGGCCAGGGCAAGCGAGATATACTGGTAGGTTCTAGTGTTATCTCAGGGTGTTTTGGGCTTCACTCCGACACGACTTGTACCGCTATTGGGGGACTGACGTTCTACCGCCCCCTAGGCCCGACATGCGATGTATCAGACGAACAGACCGGACTGTACGGAGACTGTCACATTCAGACTCAGTAGGAGTACAGATGGGGTTTCACCTCGTCAGCCTTCTTGTCGGCATCTACCTAGGGACCGTTACGCACAGCTAGTGCCGCTTGCGGTCTGTGGTTAAACCCACTGCCAGCGTAGTGTCGAGTCTTTAGAGTCCCACACAGAGGGTATTCGCCTCTGGGCAAAACAGAGTAGAGGTCGCATGGTTTTGCGACAGGGTTCGTTCTCCTCCACGCACTTGTGCACGTTTGGAGTCCGGACGGATATTGCCAGCAGGCTCTGGTTTGAGCCGGATACTGGTATATGTTTTGGGGTTGCTTTTATCTCTCAGTATTCATGTTCCTCGGAACAAGAATGCAGGTGTGTATGCACAGTTATTTGAGGAGGAGGAAGATGACTTTCATTAGGGTTTCGGAATGGGTGCGTATGCACAATTGACGGTTATCATTTTCCAAACCCTAATGGATTTATGGATTATCTATTAATAATAGTAATTAAATGAGAATTATGTTATGGTTGATTTTGTTGACTTGTTGACCATGGTTGACTTGTTGACCATGGTTGAATGTTGACCACCATCATGCTTTGTAAAGATCCTCCTTGATTCATGCTTACATTTCATTAAATGAAGCATGATAGTGGTCATTCCAAATTACCATCAACTATTCTTATTTTGAATTATTATTATTTAGTTAATTCTTTTTCTTTTGGCATTATGGTTGCAAGAAAGAAAAAGATAGCTCATTATCTCATTTAGCTTCTCTCTCCTCTCTTCATCTTCTTCTTCCTCTAGCAAAGAGAAACCTTCTCATGTGTTGAGAATCCTTCTCTTTTAAAAGAAAAGCACCCCTTAAACACTCTCTACTCATTCTAGGTTCAAGGTTTAGCAAGCCGGAAACCCTAGTTCACTCAAAGATCGAGGAAGAGCCCAAAGGTTGAACCTTCGAGGTGGATCCATCTTCGACGGAAGAAGGCTACAAGGCAAGAACCATCAACCTCTACAAGGTTTGAAGAAGAAGGAGTTCAAGTTTAGGTATAACCTTCATCCGAGTAGCTAAGACTCTTTAGCTTGTATGTTAGTTTAGTTTAGACACGATCCCGACCTTGTTTAGTCCATGTTGCCTCTTGCGATAAAAATTTGTTTTTATACCGTTTCCGCCTCCCCGTAAGAACCGGGGGTCGCAATATGGACTTACAGTGGTATCAGAGCCTAACTAAACTTAAACTAGCTTGGTAGTGAAGTGTAACGAAGTTCGGAACCGAAAAAGTCACAAAACCGGAAAAACAAAACCCTAAGTTTCTGTTAAATTTTTTTCTGCTCTAAATGAAAAACTTTATACTTGTAAATTCGGCTCAGGGTTTTGTAAGAACACCCAAGAAAAACGACACAGTGATTCGTTCAAACCGCCGCGCTTCCGCCGCACGAGCTAGGCATCTGCCGCGGAAGCGCCGCGGTTTGTCGTCTTCTGTGCATCGTTTTTCGTGCAGTATGTTTGTGTGTTGGTTTTGGGATTTTTAAAATATATTATATGTGCCCAGATTTTCCAGAACAGAAATTTGCTTTTGGGGTCCTATAATTCCGTATTTTTTCCGAACTTCACTGCACTTTGACTATGATGGTTATATCTGTGTTGCTTGCATGTATTGAACGTCGGCTAATCGCTATAAGACGATTAGTCGGGGTTATACATGATCTGTGTTTGATATTGGAATGTGTATATGAATGTGTTGGACTGTCGCGGGTGAATAGCCGGGGTGGATGTGAGATGAGCTTTTGTTTTTCTTTCATTCATTGTAAATGTAAATTGATGTAATAATTATTATTTGTTTGGCCGCACAACCGGGTCGGGGTTGTAGCCGTCATTGTATAATTCTTTTTACTGTTTTTGCTCCTAGGATAGACCCATGGAGGGGTGTACAAACTGCCGGGTACTTGGCGGGTAGTTTGCCGCACCCGTAGGGGTCTTGGGTAGGGTATTGGCTATTCACCGCGACCGTGTTATCCGCTTTTCGTTTCAGGCTCGAAAGGATTGCAGATTGCTAGTATATCCAATGTATTCATCTGTGATCTGTAATGTCTATCATTGCTTTCTATTTGGGCGTTGCTTATGTTTTACAGCCGCACTAGCCCAGCCCCCGCTCTGTCGTTAGTTAAGTAACCTAACGAGTGATGACGGGACCCCGTGGCGAATGCGAATGGCATAAGCGTACGTCATATTTTGGTTGTTTTCTGCAATGGTAGGATTTAAATGATGGGACGCATTAAAAGTACTAATGCAAGAATATCACACATTAAAAGAACTAATGCAAGATAATAAACCAAGTTAAAATCGTTGGAACACTTTCGAAAAACCACTCGGTTCTTTTCAAAACTAACTTTTAAATGCGGAGCTTGAGCCACTCCTTCTAAAAGCTATCTCGTTCCATCGATTATATCAAGTTCACTACGTTCACGGTTTCGCCAAAACCATTCGTAGCCCTCCGTCGTTTCGTATGAATATTCAATAGTATTCAAGCTATGTTTGTTGACCTTCGTCAAGGCATAGAGTTTGGTAGCTGTTGGGTGTTCATATGTAGCATAGATAGATGCGTTGGTTTGGGACAGTCGTGTTGCCTTGTTGACCTTCGTCAAGGGTATATACGGGTGGGTTCAAATTAACCTGGATAATGACGGGCAGAACTTGACATGTGACTTATGATTTGTTGACCTTCGTCAAAGTCATAAGAGCATGGGGCAAAAATCCACATCGGGAGTTTCATAAGTACTGAAACTTGCTAGATTTGCATACCATTTGGAGTGTGGTGATTCTGGTAGGATTCCTTCAGTTTCGTCACACGATGATATTTGGATCCCGATCCTACTGTGAGTATATGCTACTCCTCGGGAAATTTTTTCACTCAACGATCAATGCTATAAACCTAGTAGGTGCCTAGAAAAGTGTTAGCGGGGCTACGCCCCCAGGGAAAAGAGGTTATTTAATTAAGGAACTTCGCGAAAGCGTTGGAAAACCTCCTTCGAAGTACCGACACTGGCCTGGCTGAACGGTTAAGCAAGTATTGTGCGGTGGGATTGATCCTGACTAATTCTTCCTTTATGGTTTGAGGAGGGATTCGAGAGACAGTGGGAGCCATCCTGTTTAGACAAATTAAAAACCATTCTAAACTTGCAAGAGCATCGTGCTAAAGTGTTTCTTCTCTCCCCCCTGCAGCGACCAAATCGAAATGACTGGACTTAAGTTGATTCTAGATAAAAACATATTGACAGGGCCAAACTACAAAGATTGGCTCAGGAATGTCAAGTTGGCAATCACTTACGACAAGCTGGGGTATCTTCTTACCACCAAAGCTCCCCCCGTCCCAGGTCCCACCTCCAGCGTCGCGGATAAGGAAATCCGTAAGACTTGGGAGATTGACAGCGCGAAGGCCAGGTGCCTCGTACTTGCCTCGATGGACAACGAACATCAGAGGAGGCACGAGAATATGGATTTGGAATCCATATTTCTTCATACAAAAGAACTGTATGGAGAGCAGTCTCGTATCGCAAGATACGAAGTGTCGAAGAAGTTGTTTTCGACAAAGTTGGCCGTCGGATCATCGGTAGCGGACCACGTGCTTAAGATGATTGGCTACACTGAGGAGCTCGCGGAACTTGGGACCACGTTGGACAGTGAACTCTACACGGATATAATTCTCCAGTCCCTTCCATCCACTTACGCCCAGTTCATACTGAATTTCAACTTGCAAGAAAAGGAAGTTGAACTTTCAGAACTCCTCAACATGCTGAGGAGCGCAGAGGGCACCCTACAGAAGGGTAGGGAAACACCCACTTTGTTTGTAGGAGGATCTTCTTCCTCTAGGTCCAAGGCGAAAGCCAAGGGAAAGAGGAGGAAAGCCCCCGCCAAACCAAGAGGCGGTGTTAGTAAAGTGGGTACGAAGGGAAAAGAATTGGCAACAAAGATTGCGGGGAAGCTTGTGGGTAAAGAGGAATGCTTCTATTGTCACAAGAGTGGACACTGGAAAAAAGATTGCAGGGCTTGGAAGGCCAGGACACAGGAACTGAAGCAGGTTGCGGCTTCAGCTTCAGGTGTGTATGTTATTGAAAACTGTCTTTCTATAAACTCTACTTCCTGGGTATTGGATACCGGATCAGGATCTCATATCTGTAATTCATTGCAGGCGTTGAGAAATCGTAGGTTTTTGAAGGAAGGTGACATGACCCTCAGAGTTGCAAACGGAGCTAGCATGGATGCTAAAGCCGTGGGGGACTATCACCTGGGAATGTCAGATGGGCATGTTTTGGTTTTGCGTAATTGCTTTTTTGTACCCAACGCAACTTGTAATATCATTTCTGTATCTTTGGTTTCAAAAGAAGGTTATGAATTTGCGTTTGTAAGTAATGTTGTAAACATTCACCTTAATCAAGTTCTGATTGGGTCAGGTACACTAAGCAATGGTATATACGTATTGAACCAACCACAGATTTTCAATGTCCAGAATACACACAAAAGAAAGTCTCCAGATATCAATCAGGCTTTCTTATGGCATTGTAGACTGGGTCACATCAATGAGACACGATTGACTAAGTTACATAAAGAAGGATACTTGGATCCGTTCGAGTATCAGTCTTATGCCACTTGTGAATCTTGTCTCATGGGAAAGATGACAAAGACTCCGTTCACTGGACACGGAGAAAGAGCGAGCGAGCTCTTGGGACTCATACACAGTGACGTGTGTGGTCCAATGTCTACACATGCGCGAACCGGTTATTCATACTTCATTACTTTCACAGACGATTTCTCTAGGTATGGACATGTCTTCTTAATGAAGCACAAATCCGAGGCCTTTGAGAAATTTCGGGATTACAAGAATGAAGTTGAAAAACAAACAGGCAAAAGTATTAAGATTCTAAGATCGGATCGAGGTGGAGAATACTTGAGTGCCGAGTTCCTGGACTATTTAAAAGAGAATGGAATTCTCTCTCAGCGTACTCCTCCATACACTCCGCAACATAACGGTGTATCGGAAAGGAGGAATCGAACCCTATTGGATATGGTTCGTTCCATGATGAGTAAGGCTGAGTTACCGCGATCTTTCTGGGGCTATGCACTAGAAGCAGTTGCATATCTCTTAAACAAGGCTCCCACCAAGACTGTGCCTACCACTCCATATCAGATGTGGAGTGGGAAGAAACCCTGTCTTAAGTACCTTAAGATATGGGGATGTCCAGCTTTTGTAAAAAAGCAGCATGCGAACAAGCTCGAGGCACGTTCAGTAAAGTGTAAGTTTGTGGGATACCCAAAGAACTCCAGGGGGTATCTGTTCTATTCCGCAGAGGAACAAAAAGTTCTTGTTTCTCAACATGCCCGCTTCTTGGAAACTGAGTTTTTGGAAACCCAGATAAGTGGGAACGCAATAGAACTGGACGAAATTCCAGAACCACAAACTATTACTGAGAGCTTGGAAGAGCCAGTAAGTTCAAAAGAACAGGACATTCCTATGCCGCTCCGCAGAAGTAGTAGGCAGTCTCATCCGTCCGAGAGATACTACGGTTTTCTCATAGACGGGGATAGAGAGGATTGCATCATAGATTATGATGAGCCTACTAGCTTCCAGCAGGCCGTTCAGAGCGTTGACTCGGTAAAATGGCTGGATGCAATGCGGACCGAAATGGAGTCCATGTACACCAACAAAGTATGGACGTTGGACATTGCTCCAGACCGGGTAAAACCCGTAGGATGCAAGTGGATCTCCAAAAGGAAGATTGGTGTAGATGGACAGGTTGAGACCTATAAAGCTAGACTTGTAGCAAAGGGTTTCCGTCAAAGTCCTGGTTTGGACTATGACGAAACCTTTTCTCCAGTGGCTATGCTGAAATCCATTCGGATCCTTCTTGCCATTGCTGCCTTCCACGATTATGAGATTTGGCAGATGGACGTAAAGACCGCTTTTCTAAATGGAAATTTAGAGGATTGTGTCTATATGGATCATCCAGAGGGCTTCATTCAGAGTGGGAGCAGCGGAAAGGTGTGCAAGTTGCTTAAGTCCATCTATGGACTAAAGCAGGCATCGCGGAGTTGGAACATCTGTTTTGATGAGACGGTCAAGGAATTTGACTTTATCAAAAATCCAGATGAACCATGCATCTATAGTAGATTTGTAGCGAGAACTGTAGTATTCCTCGTTTTGTACGTGGATGACATTCTCTTAATAGGAAATGACATTCCTATGCTACAATCTGTCAAGGGGTTCTTGTCACATAGGTTCTCCATGAAAGACCTGGGTGATGCCTCATACATCCTGGGGATCCGGATCCATCGTGATAGATCCAAGAGGATATTAGGACTTTCTCAGTCCAGGTACATCGACACCATAGTGAAAAGATTCAGTATGGAAGATTCCAAGCGCGGTAACCTACCGGCTTGTCACGGGATCACCCTCTCTAAAGAGATGTCTCCCAAGACTGATTTGGAGAGGGATCGCATGTCTATTATACCCTACGCTTCTGCGGTAGGCTCTATAATGTATGCGATGTTGTGTACCAGACCGGATGTAGCTTATGCACTGAGTGTGGTAAGCCGGTATCAGTCAAACCCTGGGGAGAAACACTCGATAGCGGTAAAGAACATTCTCAAGTACCTGAGAAGGACTAAGGAGATGTTCTTGGTGTATGGCAGAAAAGACCTCCAGATCGAGGCCTTTGCTGACTCCAGCTTCCAGAGTGACAAGGATGATTCCAAGTCCATGTCGGGTTTTGTCTTTACCCTCAATGGAGGGGCGGTGTGTTGGAAGAGCTCCAAACAGGAAACCGTTGCAGACTCGACTATGGAAGCGGAATACATCGCTGCATCTGATGCCGCAAAAGAAGCTGTCTGGATAAGGAAGTTCTTAAAAGAACTTCAGGTGGTTCCGTCAATTGTTGACCCAATACCTCTGTATTGCGACAACAACGGGGCTATAGCTTTAGCAAAGGAACCCAGGTCCCATCAGAGATCCAGGCACATCTTGAGGCGGTATCACCTGATCAGGGAGATCGTGGATCGCAAGGAGATCGAGGTTCGGAGGGTTGCTTCAGAAGAGAACACTGCAGATCCATTTACAAAGGCCCTACCCCAGACTCAGTTCGAGCGGCTGATCGAGATGATAGGTCTTCGATACGCCAGTACATGGCCTTAGTGCAAGTGGGAGATTGTTAGTGTATATGCCCTAGAGGCCATTACTGTATCATACTAGTTTGTATATTACTTAATGGAAGCTTGGGATATTCACCTTGTATAAACAATCTTGCTCAATATAGTAGTATGCTACTTGGTTTGTTTCTACTTCAATGTGTACTTGTGTTTATTTTACTATATCACTTATACGCATTAGTGGAGCCCTTAGGATCTTTGCTTGATTACCAGCGTTGTGATGGCAGTCGCACTAGTGGGGGCTGGGTAATCTATAAGCACATCCTTATACAGGTCCCTAGTCGCAGGACTATCGAGACAGGGCATCGATACTCCGGAGTAGACTAGCGTATGCGCTTCTCATCCCAGTGTGGGAGATGGTCTGTCCCACAGCCATCAGTACGTCGTACTAGAGATAGTATACGGGTGCTCGTTAGGTTACGAGTACACTGGACAGGACTCGTCGGGAACTGACAGGTTGGTATTATACCTATCGTCAGTCATCAGTTCCCAGGTGACATGAGTACAGCTTAGTCCGCTGACTTGATACTAGCACTTCGCCTCGAGTGTGTTCCCACTGCACTTTGATCACTACCCTACCACGGCTCAAAGGAGTCGTGCAAACAGGTGGTGGTTGGGTGCAGTCCCGAAGCACTTGGAGGCAGTGCCGGTTAGACAGGATTCGTCTCTCCCGGTATTGGGGGTTGACATCGCGCTGTGTCTAGGAGAGCCATTACATGAGTAGTCCCTGGCCAGGGCAAGCGAGATATACTGGTAGGTTCCAGTGTTATCTCAGGGTGTTTTGGGCTTCACTCCGACACGACTTGTACCGCTATTGGGGGACTGACGTTCTACCGCCCCCTAGGCCCGACATGCGATGTATCAGACGAACAGACCGGACTGTACGGAGACTGTCACATTCAGACTCGGTAGGAGTACAGATGGGGTTTCACCTCGTCAGCCTTCTTGTCGGCATCTACCTGGGGACCGTTACGCACAGCTAGTGCCACTTGCGGTCTGTGGTTAAACCCACTGCCAGCGTAGTGTCGAGTCTTTAGAGTCCCACACAGAGGGTATTCGCCTCTGGGCAAAACAGAGTAGAGGTCGCATGGTTTTGCGACAGGGTTCGTTCTTCTCCACGCACTTGTGCACGTTTGGAGTCCGGACGGATATTGCCAGCAGGCTCTGGTTTGAGCCGGATACTGGTATATGTTTTGGGGTTGCTTTTATCTCTCAGTATTCATGTTCCTCGGAACAAGAATGCAGGTGTGTATGCACAGTTATTTGAGGAGGAGGAAGATGACTTTCATTAGGGTTTCGGAACGGGTGCGTATGCACAATTGACGGTTATCATTTTCCAAACCCTAATGGATTTATGGATTATCTATTAATAATAGTAATTAAATGAGAATTATGTTATGGTTGATTTTGTTGACTTGTTGACCATGGTTGACTTGTTGACCATGGTTGAATGTTGACCACCATCATGCTTTGTAAAGATCCTCCTTGATTCATGCTTACATTTCATTAAATGAAGCATGATAGTGGTCATTCCAAATTACCATCAACTATTCTTATTTTGAATTATTATTATTTAGTTAATTCTTTTTCTTTTGGCATTATGGTTGCAAGAAAGAAAAAGATAGCTCATTATCTCATTTAGCTTCTCTCTTCTCTCTTCATCTTCTTCTTCCTCTAGCAAAGAGAAACCTTCTCATGTGTTGAGAATCCTTCTCTTTTAAAAGAAAAGCACACCTTAAACACTCTCTACTCATTCTTGGTTCAAGGTTTAGCAAGCCGGAAACCCTAGTTCACTCAAAGATCGAGGAAGAGCCCAAAGGTTGAACCTTCGAGGTGGATCCATCTTCGACGGAAGAAGGCTACAAGGCAAGAACCATCAACCTCTACAAGGTTTGAAGAAGAAGGAGTTCAAGTTTAGGTATAACCTTCATCCGAGTAGCTAAGACTCTTTAGCTTGTATGCTAGTTTAGTTTAGACACGATCCCGACCTTGTTTAGTCCATGTTGCCTCTTGCGATAAAAATTTGTTTTTATACCGTTTCCGCCTCCCCGTAAGAACCGGGGGTCGCAATATGGACTTACACAAACAAGTATGTATTTTAAATTTAATTCATTATTTATGATATAATTTATTTCTTTGTGTTTCTTAATTAGAAAACTAAAAGTTAATGCGTTGTGCAGAAACAGGCCGCTCAGAATACGGAGAACAGGAAGTCGGCGAAGAGGGGTCGCCCCACTTACACAGGTGGCTCGAGGAACATTACTCGAGCCATGGAGTTATCGGTAAATTAAGAGTTATTCTCTAATATTCTGCAATATTAAGAGTTATTCTCTAATATTTCTAATATTAAGAGTTGCTTTCTAATATTGCAGACATCTCGGACCGTGGCGTCAGGTGGTACACCGAGCGTGTTGTCCGCATATCTTGCCGTCCACGGCACCTCGACAGATCCCGCCACGGGCGAGCTTCGATATCCCGACGTCGCTACCCAGGAGTACTGCGTAAGTGTTAATATTTTTTCTACCCAAATTTGAAATTTTAGTTTTGGAAGGTTCAAGTTTAAATTTTATACTTATACTTTACTGCTTAATGTGGGTGTAGGAGCGGGTGGTTGAGCAGGCCCAGGCCTCGGGGATTGATTTTACCGGACAGAACGATCCGAGGCTGCTGACCCCAGTTCTGGACGCCGCACACGGAGGGCACCACGGAGGTTGGGAGAGAGGCCGGGGATTGGGCCCTAGCAGGGCCCATATGAGGTTGGACTCCACCCCGGCGGTTACTTCCTCCGTCTCCAGTGACCAACATGTCCATCAGGAACTGGATAGCTTAAGGGCCACCGTTCAGGAGTTGAAGGAGATGCTGGATGTATACTACTATATAGTAAAATATCATTTCATATTATATACATATCAACATATCCATAATTAGTACGTAACTTGAGCTTATTTGGTTTTAGACTTAAGTTTGATTAATCATACATACATATGTAATTAAAATAAACAACGCTTTTCCAAACTAGATATCCAAACAGGGTTTCGAAATAACTTAATAATGAAACGAATTAAAATAATACACAGTTCTTACACGCTTCTTACACACGTTATGTCCAGACGCGACAGGGTAGATCGGCCGAGCCTCCACATGCATCTCCTTCGGCTGCGGCTCCGCAAGCCACTCCATCGGCTGCGGTTCCGCAGACAGCTCCTGTAGCTCCACCGCCCACTCAGACTCCCGCAGCCGCGGCTCCGCAAGCGACTACCTCGACGGCGGCTGCGCAGACCACATCGCCAGCTCCACATGCCGCTCAGACTCCCGCTCGCGACGCATTGCAGAGTGTATTGACCGAGGAGCAGGCGCGCGTTATTCTAACGTTATTCAAAGGTGGAGCTGGACCGAACTAGGGTAGCTTTTTGGTTCTTATTTTTTGAAACATGTATTTATTTATATCACATTGTACTACATTTTGAAACGATATTGATATTGGTTTGTATTTATATCATATTCAGTTTTTGGGTTTCTTTTGTATATTATATATATGCGTGAGATGTGATTATGAATACTGCAATATATGATTTGATTGATGTATATAGTATTATGCACAGGGAGGGAAAAAATCTAGCAGCCCATTTTTTAAAAAAAAATACAAACAATATGTACCTACGGATTAAGCCGTAGGTATATATGTTGCCCCTACGGACATATCCGTAGGGGCAAACTATCAGGAAACCTGATATTTTTCCCACCTGATCTCAGTGCAGGGTGTTGGGAGTGCCCCTACGGATATGTCCGTAGGGGCCACTGTCTATCCCCTACGGAGTTATCCGTAGGGGCAAACTATCAGGAAACCTGATATTTTTCCCACCTGATCTCAGTGCAGGGTGTTGGGAGTGCCCCTACGGATATGTCCGTAGGGGCCACTGTCTATCCCCTACGGAGTTATCCGTAGGGGCCAAATATCAGGTTTCCTGATATTTTGCCCCTACGGAATATTACCTACGGATATATCCGTAGGGGTAGAACAAGGACCGACGGTTGTATCCGTAGGTACATACAATATATTCAAAAAAAATACATATATGATTTGATTACCCCTACGGAGTAATCGGTAGGGGCAACAACACCTACAGATATATCCGTAGGGGCAAGAATTTGCCCGTACGGGCAAGTTCAGGGCCTCAACTTGCACCTGCGGCCTTTGCACCTACGGGGTATTTTTTCGCCCCTACGCAGATATCCGTAGGGGCAGTGGGTTGCCCCTATGGATAAATCCGTAGGGGCAACCCTTATTTGTAGTAGTGATTCATCCTTATGTAACTTTATCTAGTCATGTCGCATTGATATGACCTAGTCTATAATGCCACAAGAAGGATTCGTTCATTTCTGAACTACTCCTCTTGTGTGTGTTCTACATACTTTGAACTGTGGTTTGATTTAGAATGTATATGCTATTACATAACGTGCCTGATCTAATCAACTCTTGATTCAGGAAAATGTTCACAACATTATCCTCCAATACAAAATTATATCCTTCTTTAACAGAATAAAGAAACTGATGTAATTTTTTATATCAGGTTCGGTATCTAATAACATTTGTTCAGAATCAATGTATTTAATACAAGGTGATATGTGTCAGCATATGACCTGTTTCCCAACATGGTCTCTAGGTCCGTGTGCTTATCAATATAGCTAGTCATTGTAAGGACGTCGTCCCCTACAGATGACCCGACAGAAGCAATTCGTTCGAGGTCTCATATTTTGCGATAAGAGATTGCTCTCCATATAAATCTTTGTTATGGAGGAAGATGGAAACTAAGTCCATCTTCTCTTGCTGCTTCTGGTATATACCATCAACTGAAGCTAACACGAGGCACTTGGCATTCACACTGTCCTTTTCCCTTGTCTGACGGATATCCATATCCGCAACGGTAGAAACTGGACCTGAAACGGCGGGGGCTTGAGTAGTAATATGGTGGTCCAGCTTGTCATAGGCAATGGACATCTGGACAGACCTTTTCCAGTCATAAAAGTCAGATTCAGTCAACTTGTTATCTAGATGTAACCTAGTCATGATCACATGGTCGCTGCAATTCAGAGAGAGAGAAGAAAACACTTTAGCATGATGCTCTTGCAAGTTTAGATTGGTTTTAAGTTTATCTAAACTGGATGGCTCCCACTGTTTCTTGAATCCTTCCTCAAACCATAAAAGAAGAATTGGTCAGGACTGATCTCACCGTACAATACTTGCTTAACCGTTCATCCAAGCTAGTGTCGGTACTTCGAGGGAGGTTTTACGATGCTTTCGCGAAGTTCCTTAATTAAATAACCTCTTTTCCCTAGAGGCGTAGCCCCGCTGACACTTTTCTAGACGCCTACTTGGATTATAGCATTGATCGTTAAGTGAAGAATCTCCCGATAAGTAGCATATACTCACAGTAGGATCGGGATCCAAATATCATCGTGTGATAATGCTGAAGGAATCCTACCAACATTATCAAACTCCAAATGGTATGCAACACTAGCAAGTTTTAGTTTCTTTAGAAACTCCCGATATGGATTTTTGCCCCATGCTCTTATGACCTTGACTAAGGGCCAACAAATCATAAGTCACATGTCAAGTTCTTCCCATCATTATCCTTGTTAATTTGAACCCACCCGTACATACTCTTGACTAAAGGCCAACAAAGTAATACGACTGTCCCAAACCAACGCATCTATCTATGCTACATATGAACACCACAGCAGCTACCAATCACTATGTCTTGACTAAGGGCCAAACAAACATAGCTTGAATACTACTGACCATCCATATGAAATGACGGAGGGCTACGACTGGTTTTGGCGAAACCGTGAACATAGTGAACTTGATATAACCGAAGGAACCTGATAGCTTTTTAAAATGAGTGGTTAAAGCTCCGCAATTAAAAATTCTGCTCTTTTAAAATAACCGAGTGGTTTCTTTTAAATTTGTTCCAACGATTCATCTTTGGTTTGTTTTCTTTGCATTAATATAATGCATCCCATCATTTATCCTATCATTGCAGAAAACAACGAAAATACAACGTTCGCTTATGCCATCCGCATTCGCCACTGGGTCCCGGCATTCACCCGTTAGGTTACTTAACTAACGACAGAGCGGGGGCTGGGCTAGCGTGGATGCAAAACATATACAAAGCCAACTAGATATCATATATAGATATTGTACATTCGTCAAACGCAATAATAGTCATTCCAGATCACAGATGAACATATTGGATATACTAGGAATCCGCGTTTCGTTTGAGCCTGCAACAAAAGACGAATTACACGGTCGTGATGAATAGCCAAACCCCACCCTAGACCGCTACGGGTGCGGCAAACTACCCGCCTAGTACCAGAAGTGAAACAGTCTCCCTCAACAACGTGAGTAGGCCATTAAACACTTCAAAGTACCCGGTAGTTTGTGCACCCCATCTTGGGTCTATCCTAGGAGCAAAAAACTGTAAATGAAATAATACAACGGTGGCTACAACCTCAACCCGGATGTGCCCCGCAAAAGAATATTACAACATATTACAATTTACATCGAATGAAAGATAAAAACTCTCATCTCACATCCCCGGCTATTCATCCATGACAATCCAATGAAGTTCATATCCACAAACCAATATCCATTACAGAAATGTGCAACCCCCAACTAATCGACATACTAGCAATTAGGGGAGGTTTACGAACAAATCAAACAACACAATTAGTAAATAACTTAGAATTTCGATCGACAACCTATTTTCCGTGTCTACCGCAAATGCAAGCCAGCACTGAAAAACCTGGGTAGAAACAAAATATACAGGAAAACAGAACACCCAAAAATAAGAGTTACTGTGTAAATACGAGTCGACTCGGCCGCGGATCCGCGGCGGATTGCACCAATCCACCGTGCTTCCACGGTCGTCTCACCGAGTTAGAAACTCGTATTTCTCCAGTATTCTTAGAATTCCCTGCAGTGAATTTTCATGCCTCTGAAATAATTTTTTCGACAGGTTTAAAATCGACAGAAACTTGAGGGTCCGGGGTTAGGTTTTCGTGTTTTTCCGACGATCGAAGTTCTAATTAGTTGCTAACAAGCTAGTAAAGGTTTAGTAGGCTTTGATACCACTGTAAGTCCATGTCATGCACCCCACGTGTTCGCGGGGAGGCGGAATATATGAAAAACAATTATCAAAGCTTTGTAACACGGACTTGAGCACACGGATCGTGTCTAAACCATTACTAGAAAACAATGAGAGGTTTAACTACTCGGATTCGAAGTTATACCTCACGTTACTTGTCCTTCGGGTCTTCATCGCTGTCCTCCACACCTTGTAGGCTCTATGGAACATGGGCACCTCAACGGCCTCCTTGAGTCAAAGACGATCCACCCGAGAGTCTATAGTCCGAGCTCCTATCTCGAATCTGAGATAACTATGGCTTCTAGTTTGCTAATCTAGAAGTCCTAGAGGGTGTAGAGTATTTGGATGGATTACTTAGTCACTTAAACCCTAGGATTCTCAACTCATGAGAGCTTTTAGGTTTTGAGGAAGAAGAAGATAACTTGAGGAGAGAGAAAGCTTTTGTGATAATTAAATGAATAATTCTAATGCTAGAATATTATGAAGCATAATAATATCTCTCTTGATAATATCAAGATAATATATAGCATGCTTCATTTAATTCTAAGGGTGAATCGCCTCATGAGTCATTAAGCATTTAATATAAACATACACCTCATCCTCCACCTCATTTAATTTAAATCCCAAAAAAGAATTAAACACAAATGTGTCATCTTCTTCTAGAAGCTTCCCGACAAATTACGAGACTGCCCCTCCAATCCGTATTTCCGAAAAACACGGATAATCTTTGACTGAATAAATCCATCTGTATAATACTATAATCTGGCTTAAACCAAAGCCCGCTAGTATTATCTGCCCGATCATAGTACGTGCACAAGTGTACGTAAGTGATCGCGGCCCTGCCGTAAAACCATACGGCCTCTACACCTTTTGCCCGGTGCAGGGAAACTCTCTGTGTGGAACTCTAAAGACTCGACACTACGCTGGCAGTAGGTTTAACTACAGGCCGCAAGTGGTACGAGCTGTACATAACGGTCCCCAGGTAGATGTCGATAAGAAGGCCGATGAGTAAACCCATCCGAACTCCAACTGAGCCTGTATGTGACAATCTCCGTACAGTCCGGTCTGTTCGTCTAGGACTATCGCATATCGGACCTAGAGGCGGTAAACGTCAGACCCCTAATAGCGGTATAAGTCGTGTCGGAGTGTAGCCCATTACAACTTGAGAAACTACTGGAACCTACCAGTAAATCTCGCATGCCCTAGCCAGGGACTTTGAGTAATGGCTCTCCATACACAGCGCGATATCAACCCCCAATCCTGGGAGAGACGAATCATGTCTAACCGCCACTGCCTCCAAATGCTTCGGGACTGCACTCAACTACTACATGTTTGTACAACTCCTTTGAGCCGTGGTAGGGTAGTAATCTAAGTACAGTGGGAACACACTCGAGGCGAAGGAGCAGTGTCAAGTCGACGGACTAAGCTGTACACATGTCACCTGGGAACTGCTATCTGACGATAGGTATAAAACCAACCTGCAGTTCCCGGCGAGTCCTGTCCGGTGTACCCGTAACCTAACGAGCACCTGCATACTATCTCCAGTACGACGTACCGATGGCTGTGGGACAGAACATCTCCTGAGCTGGGATGAGAAGCATATACACCAGTCTACTCCGGAGTATCGATGACCCATCTCAATAATCCTACGACCAGGGACCTGTATAGAATGTTGCTTATAGACTACCCAGCCCCCACTAGTATGACTGCCATCACAACGCTGGTAATCAAGCAAAGATCCTAAGGGCTCTACTAATATGTATAAGTGATATGTTAAAAGAAACATATGCACATATTAAAGTAGAAACAAACCAAGTAGCATACTACCATTTTTAGCAAGACTGTCAATACAACTGTGAATATCCCTAGCTTCCATTAAGTAATATACAAACTAGTATAATACAGTAATGGCCTCTAGGGCATAAACATTAACATCATTCGTCTCAGAACATATCAAGTGATCACATCACAGAATATCAGCAACAGAAGAACACATATGAAATATTGGATATACTAGGAATTCCGTGTTTTAAATTAATCCAGTAAAAAATGCGGATTCCACGGTCGTGATGAATAGCCAAACCCACATCCCTAAACCCCTACGAGAGCGGCAAGCAACCCTCCCAATTCTAGAGTTAGGAGACCCGGTCTCGACTCCTCGAGTTGGTCTCCCACTGGACCCTAGAACCCGGTTACTTGTGCTCCCCGCCTTGGGTCTATCCTAATACGGAAAAGTAAATAATATACAACAATGGTGACATCATCCTCAACCCGGAAGTGCCCCAATAAAAGAATATTACATACAAGCTTTTACATGAATGAAAATGAAAAACTATCATCTCACATAAAACCCCCGGTTATTCAAAACACGACGATCCAATATAACATATCACGGCAACACATAACATCACATGTCATCAACGTAAGTAAATATGCATATCCCAATTCTCGTTGACATATAGTAACGAAACGGGCGATATACCACATATTACACTTACGGTCGCAAAAGAGAAAGTGAAAAACTACAACAATTGGAATCCGCAACCACCTTAGACATCATAAACCCAATGTATCACATACTTTGGATTTCATGCCCAACAAAATGAATTCCTTAGACATCACATGCATAACAATTATAAACCCCGCATTTTAGTCTCGATATTGAAAACACTTTCCAATAACATGTCGGGTAATTCAACAAGATTCCCGATAACTTGATCGAATGCTCGTCGGAAACTTTAGTAGACGGCCGCACCCCCGATGCCGTCGACGAAGTGCACTAAGGCGGAACACCGCGGCCGCGAGCACTCGAACGGATGCTTTTGGCGACGGGGTTCTCCTACAATCACTTGGTCGGGGCTATGGGGAATGGCTATCTATTAAGGTTACCCGGCGAGTATCCGCGTACACAATGTAATTGCGACGGACTTTTGATCCACATAAAAATTCTGTGGCAACCGATCAATTGAGACTAAACTACTAGATTTATAAAATTCAAACTAGTTATCACATAAATAATTATGTGGATTCCAAATATTGTATCACAATCACAGATAGCTAGACGATGTTAAACTTTTTGATCGAATAAACAAACACCTAAAATTTCCCAAAGAGCTCAACACTTGAGCGGAGTTCATAAAGTACCCAGAACATGCCACAGCTCCTATGAACCATCCGTAGAAAAGTCGACCCATGCCTCATTCATGTCGCCACGGAACTGTAACACCTTAGAATGTGTTTTGTAGCTAATTATATTTTAATGTATGGTTGTTAATAAAAAGTTTACCAAATTAAGTTTTAAATATTTTATCCTATTTAATGAATATTTTATTATATTTTTCCTAGGCACACACACACACTTGTGCATGTTAACTAGGGTGCTAATTGGGAGGTTAATCATGATTAGCAATCATAGTTAGCTAACCATTTTCCTTTGAGCTTGTTTTATTAATTGTTTTGGAGTTTTGGGTTTAATAGTGTGCATGGTTGTTTTTAAATAAAATGAATTTGAAAAAAGGTTTTAATATTTGTTCTATTATTCATGGTTGACTTTGTGTGAGGGAGAGAGAGCATGGGGTGCATGGTGTGAACCATGCCTCTTTAATGAGGAGAGAGAAGGTGAGAGGGAGGGGTCTTTTGCCTTGCACTCTTTTCTCAACTTCTCACTCTCATTCTCTCTCTCAAACACACACACACTCACACACAACAACAACAGAAGCAGCAGCAAGCAGCAGTGGCAGCAACAACAACAACATCAGCAACAACTGCAACAACAACAGCAATGGCAGTAGCAGGAGCTCCAGCAACCTACAGCAGCTCTTCTTCACTTCTTCACCTGCTCTCTAGGGTTCTTTAGGGTATACTTCCTAACCCAATCCCCTAGTTGCTTAAGTTGTGCATCGATTAGCTTCTATTAGTGTAAATAGCTAGTTTAGTGCTAATTATGGTGATTTGTGTGGAACTTCGATTATGTGGTGATTGTGTTGTTTAACCCTACCCATTTAAGTGTTATTAGGGTCACTTTAACTGAGTTTAACCCTAGATTACAATAAAATACCATAGGGTTTCCTTTTAGTGCAAATTGGTGATTTTAAAGCGATATATTAGCATTTTTGTGATCTGCTTTGGACCCGGTACCTTCAGGTTAAAATTGAGGAAACTGGAGCATGCTCACTAGGTTTATACAACACCACAAGAACACGAGACCCCCATTCCCAACTGAGGCCGCAGATTTATTAGGTTTGGCCGTAATTTGCGGCCAAGTAGGGGGCAGGGATGTTGAGGTCTTGGCTAGGGTTGTCTATAGGGTTGTATAGGGCTTTGGCATGTCTAGTTTTGTAATATTTTGCCTGTAGGAAAATCTGGGACTATATATCGTATTTGATGTTCGTTGTGTTTGCGCGATACGCGCGATACGTGAGAAGGTTCTGTGATCCAGCGTATTGCGGCGTGTCGCGATGGTTTTAGACGCGTACACATACGTTTCAGCGTATCGTGCACACGCGCGTTTAGTTCGCGACGCGAGTTTCTCGTTTTGGTTCGATATCGCGTTTTGCGAGATATTTGGCTTATATATGATTTCCATATCTTATTTGCAGGTTTGCAGGCAGGGACTACGGACACTACTACAGGGGGAGCAGATGGTAGGATTCACCTAGCGTGGAGCGTAGGTGAGTAGATTTAACATCTACAGGGGAATCGCCCGCATGGCGTTATGCGTCTGGGCTAGGATTCAATACCTGTCGCATATTCTACGTCATTGTTAGAATTGTGCCTTTACTGTATTTCCTTGATATAGTGGTACTGTGACTAGCAGCCGTAGGGCACTGCACACATTATTGACGGTTCATGTTGCACGAGCACGGATTGTATGCTACACACACACCGTCAATAATTGCCATGTCACACACTAACCATTATAGATACTATTGCTTACCACACATGACATCTAGCTTATCGGTATACCTATAGTGTATCATACCTTTAGTGATAGGTACACATACACCTTGCGATACAGCTACAAGTATACCTTGCACATATTTTAGTTATACCGGGGGGGTATCCTACATATTTTACATATACCCAGGGGGGTATACGACATCAGATCTTATAGATAGATACATATACATTGCTACACCTGTATGTTACACACATATTCAGTTGCAGTTACATATTTACATTTACTGGTGTTACTTAGCTGTACCTTATTGGTTTCGCATACATCTGGTTTCAGCTACATATTCTTATTTATATGCTCGCATTTCAGATATATCGCATATATTTATTCCTGGATTTGCGCATTGTTATTGGGATTTTAGATGATGTTTTCTGGATTTGGGAACCGCGGGAGTTCATGAAATTATGCATACATTGGAAAACCTGGTTTCCTTGATATGATATTTGCGCATCCACCATGAGCTTTTTCGGTGCTGATATGTATATACCCCTACGAGGAGGCGTCGAGGCCGTAGAGGGTACATGGTGGGGCCCAGTATGGTTCCCCTCGGCAAGAAGATCGATGGATTTTGCCGATTGAGCCTGGAGGCGGGCTAGTACCTACCGGTGACAGTACTGATGACTCGGCGGGGGTCATGGAGACACCGTTGGGAGTCATGCACGTATGCATACGTCGAAAGGCGAGGGTCAGAGCTAGGCACCCGTGCTTTCGGGACAGCGTATGATACGTACCTATCAGGATTTCTGTGTCGATGCTTGGCACATTGTTTTCATGATATTTCTTGTAATACCTTTGTATATATAACAGGGGATTAGCCGTTGTTATATATACCCTTACACCAATATTAGTGGAATGGGACGCTAATATATGTATATTGCCCCCATCATATTTATTTCTGCAAATATATATATACCTTAGGATGTTAGAAACTTACTTGAGATTCGACTTGGGATATATGTGATTCATTGAGATTGGATAATGGATATGAAGGAGATTGTTGATTTGTACATTCGAGATATAGGGGATTACTCGATATTGTACATTGAGGTGATGTGAGACTTATATGATGTGAGACCCCAGTTTGGGGGCTGATTTGAGGATTTAGGATTTGAGCGTCTTGATGGATTGTGATCCTACCACGATGTCAGGTTTCCGTGGAAATGACATATTCCACCCCATACCTCACACTTACCTATTTTATGCACAGTTTCTTATATTGGTAGTACCTGTTAGTGTACCCTTATGATAGTTGCATATCTACTTTCTCATATCCCTATTGTATACTATTATCATGTCACCATCGCTTCACACATTGATTGTACCTATTAGTGTACTTTCCATTATTTTGCATTTGCATGACATGTTATTACTGTAATCGCATATCTTAGATTCATGCTGTACGTACATTCCTGCGATTACCTGCATATGTTATCTACTATTCACGAGTTGGCAACTCACCCCCGTTGTGCCACAGGTGTTTCAGGTTGTTCCCCAGAATAGTCGAGGCAGGCTATTCAGCTTTTCAGCTATCCTCTTTTGCTACAAATACCGCATCAGCTCACAGTACTATTTTGCTTAGGTGGGTTTTGGTGGTCATCTGTATTTTGTATTGTATATTCGTTGTATCTTGTACTCTCCATCTACTATTATGTTGTTGACTTAGAGACTTGGTGAGGGCGTTACTGTATATTATTTGTGGGTTTGTTGTCTTTTATATACAGCTTTCTCTCTATTGTCCTTATTTCTTCACTATAGCTTCATATTTTTGTGTTGTATTCATCTTGGCTAGTTTTTACAAAAAGGGGTGTTGCTAAAATTTTAAAGAAATAAAGTAGGACTTTTAAAGAATTTGGGTTGCGATTTCAAATGTTTCAAAAACTTATATTATCTTTTCCGTATTTTTATGGTTTAGATTTCTGGGTTTTGGCTTTCTTTTACTGCGCTACGTCTTTAGGCGTTGCGTAGTATTAGGGCCGTCACGGGCCAATTTTGGGTCGTGACAAAGTTGGTATCAGAGCGCTAGGTTTTACCTTTCGGAGTGTAGGATGACCTTAGTATGATGGAGTAGGTAGCTTAAGCAGAGGAACGTAGTGTGTGTATGTCTGCAGCATACCCACGATACGGTACTTTGCATTAAGTGACCTAAGTACAAATTGCTTGAAATTCCTTCCTTGATGATTCATATCCTTGAGATTCGATTCCTTATTCTCATCGAATATTATATCTATTTATAGCCTTGCCGCCGATGACTATGGGGACTCAGAGTGATGCAGCGAGGGCCGAGGTCAGAGTTGGCTCGGGTGAGACGAGTACTGACCAGGATGGCACTCTAGTTGCACAGGTGCAGACGGATCAGCCTACGACTTATACTATGGATAGAATTTTGGTAGAGATGCAGGATTTCCGCCAGACTATGAGTTCATTGGTTGATGTCGTTCGGGAGCTACGACAGGAGGTTGTCACCCCTGTTACTCAGTTGTCACTTGCGATCAGCATGCAGCAGTCCGTCACTTACATAGCACCAGTGGTTGCAGCTCCAGTTGATGAGGCGCATATTCCAGAGGCTCAGAGAGTTCCAGGACAGTGGAGGACTCGTACCAGTGTACCACCCCAGAGACAAAGGTTTGGTCATCGGGACAGATTTCGTGGCCATCGCGGGAGTAGCAGAGGCTTAGGACGAGGACAGTCGTTCAGCTCTCATCCCCAGGATGGTCAGCAGTCAGCGCGTGGATGCTTTCGATGCGGAAGCCTTCAGCACTTTGTCAGGGATTGTTCCTTAGCACCTCGTCATGATCATTTTCAGAGAGGCCGTGGATGTGGAAGATTTGCTCAGAGGGCTTAGTCTACCAAAGGAGTTCAGCCAGCTGCGGGTAGGGGGCAGACACAGGAGTTTGCTTCTACTCATCGGGACGCGCAGACGTCCAATGTGGATTTCTCAGGTATCCTTAATTCGCTTGTTCTTTTGGTGTATCCGTTTGTTTTTTATGCTTGTACCGTGGACGGGTAGATTAGTCGTAGTTGTGCTAACTTCTGTCGGCGATTCTTTTGTTGCGCGACACGTATTTCAGTTGTGTGCCAATCGGATAGGAGATATAGATTCGTCCATCGTCTCGATTCTTCTAGATATGTTGGGTTTGACTTTCTCCTAGGCACGGACTGGTTAACTACGTGCTAGGCGTCTGTGGACTACCGTGAGGAAACAAGTTAGGTTTTGTTTTCCCCGGCAAGTCAGTTCTTGTTGTGCAGGTGGATAGTTGTGCCGCCTCTCACAGCTTGAATTCAGCCTTTTTCGCTAGTCGGCTACTGAGGAGATGTCGTGGATTCTTGGCGTTCATTCATGATACCGGAGCCACAGTGGGATTGTTGGACCGGGTTACTTCCGTGCGAGAGTTTTCCGACGTTCCGGATGAGCCGGCGAAGCTTGGGAGCTAAGGGATCAGCTGCAGAGTTGTGGTTTGGGGAGTTTTGTGCGTCTGAGTGTTTCGCTTTTGGAAGCTCCTATTTCTGTTCGTCAAGGAGAAAGACGGCAGTTTAGGGTTGCGTATCGACGGATCGTTAATTGAACCGGCTTACGGTGCGGATAGATATCCTTCACCTCACCGTGACGATTTCTTCGATCAGCTCTAGAGTGCGAGACATTTTTCAAGTTTGTTTGGGATCAGGTCATCATTATTGCGGATTCGGGGTGATGGCATTCCGAAGACTGCCTTATGCGTGCTACGGGCTTTGTGTGTATCAGTGAGTCATTGGATTCCCTGATGCCCTAGCAGCATTCGTAGATATGATGAACCAGATTTCTGTAGGCCGTTCCTCGACCAGTTTTGTTGTGTTATATACGACATTCTAGTCTTTTTAATGTGTCTTGAAGAACAGGAGTAACACTTGAGAATTTGTTATGAAGATACTGGGAGAGCACCAGCTGTTTGCTAAATTCTCGGAGTGTTTCTTCAGGCTTGTTTTGTGTTGACTCCTAGGTCTGGTAGTCACGGGAGACGGTTTTGTATGGTCCCGAGGGAGATCGTGACCGTGCAGCTTAGGCCCAGACTTGTATGCTGGACGGAGATCCGCATATTGTTGGGCTTAGCAGGTTTTACCGCCGTTCATGCAGGATTACTAGAGTAGTGCTGCACCGTCGACTAAATGGACCGGAGGGGAGGTTTCTTTTCTGAGAAGACTGAGGCATGTGTACGGAGTTTTCGGCAGTTGGAGATTTGGTTAACAACTGCATCAGTTCTTTCTTTGCCTTTGGTTCGGGCGACTTTGTTGTTTAACTGTAATGTTTCTTGAGTGGGCTCGAGTGTGTACTGATGTAACACTACAGAGTCATCGCTTTTGCTTCCCTACATTTGGAGGAAGTACGAGAAGGATATTCCACTCATGATCTGGAGATGGCCGCGGTGGTTTTGCATTGGAGATTTGGAGACTCTACCTGTTCGAGAGTCATGTCAGATTTTCACGGACTACCAGAGCTTAATGAACATCTTCCTGCAGCGGATTTTGATTGTTGTGTTAGTCTTCTGCAGATTTACAGTTTTTGTGTGATCGTTGAGTATAGCTTAAGTTCGTCTCTACGGAGGGGACAGCTTGCTCATGTCCGCGCACGACCACTTTTCTTAAATCGTTTTCGCGAGACACTGCCCGCCGATGCTCGTTCGTCAGAAATACTTGAGCATACTCGGCTGGGTAATGATTCAGAGAACTTGATTTGCGACAATGGCGTGCTAAGTTAGGGACACGTTTGTGTACCTGACATTATCAGGTAGAGACGTGCAATTCTAGAGTAAGCACCTCGGTCAACTCTCTGTATTCATTCAAGTTCCACCAGCTTTGGCGTGACTTGTGAGATAGTTACGAGTGGACAAGGATGTAAAGAGAAGTTTCAGGTTTCGTTTCAAGGTGTCAGTCTTGTTGTGTGCTTGAGTCGAGCATCTGAGGCCGGCTGGAGAGTCGCAACCTTTTACCGTTCCGAGGTAGGAATGGGAGCAGGTCTCCACGAATTTCGTTATGGTTTCTACCCAATTTTAGTTAGGGTGTGACTCCATTCGTATTCTTGTCGTCCGGTTTTACTCAATGTGCTCAGTTGTTTCTTGTTAAGTTGTGTGTTTGTATTATTTGTTGTCAGCAGTTGGGGATCGTCACTCGCCATCGTTAGGGTTCTCCTTCGATCGCTGTTATCAGGAGACACTCCAATTGGCCACCTTTAGGCTTAGGGGTTAGGTCGTGTCGATCACCAGTCTGTTGTTTTTCTGACTCGGCGTAAGTAGGATTGGGACCCCAGCTATGTCTAGAGACTTCGGAGATGGTCCAGTTGTGTTAGGTCAGGATGGGAATTACCCATTGCGAACTGAGGTCTTGTGCCGACTGTGTTGGCCATAGACTCGAGCTCATAGGGACAGATCATGTATTCCTACGGACTTTCCGATGAATGACGTGTTGGATTTTGGGAAGCTTGTCCCAGGATTTAGGTCTTTCTAAGATCCTATAAGCGAGTTAATTTCGTTGCCTTTAATTTGTCTCTTCCGCCCAGATTATTGGATTTTCACCCCGTATTCCTTATGATGATGCTTTACAATTACCTTCATGACCTTTCTCACATGATTTGGCACCAGACCAATTAGCTTGGGCGCGATCTTTCGTTCACCAGCAGCCATGTGTGTTGATGGCTCAGCAGGTGGAGAAACGTCGGTCAAGGGTCTTGCCATCTGTGAAGGGTTTCCTTGGACGTAGCCGTATAGTGAGGTAGTCACTTGGGAGGCTGCGAGCGAGATTTGAGGATTTTAATCTTCTCTTTGAAGATATGAGTATCGGTATATTTTTAAATTCGGGGACGAATTTCTTTTAAGGGGGGAGATTGCAACACCTTAGAATGTGTTTTGTAGCTAATTATATTTTAATGTATGGTTGTTAATAAAAAGTTTACCAAATTAAGTTTTAAATATTTTATCCTATTTAATGAATATTTTATTATATTTTTCCTAGGCACACACACTTGTGCATGTTAACTAGGGTGCTAATTGGGAGGTTAATCATGATTAGCAATCATGATTAGCTAACCATTTTCCTTTGAGCTTGTTTTATTAATTGTTTTGGAGTTTTGTGTTTAATAGTGTGCATGGTTGTTTTTAAATAAAATGAATTTGAAAAAAGGTTTTAATATTGGTTCTATTATTCATGGTTGACTTTGTGTGAGGGAGAGAGAGCATGGGGTGCATGGTGTAAACCATGCCTCTTTAATGAGGAGAGAGAAGGTGACAGGGAGGGGTTTTTTGCCTTGAACTCTTTTCTCAACTTCTCACTCTCATTCTCTCTCTCAAACACACACACACTCAGACACAACAACAACAGAAGTAGCAGCAAGCAGCAGTGGCAGCAACAACAACAACATCAGCAACAACTACAACAACAACAGCAATGGCAGTAGCAGGAGCTCCAGCAACCTACAGCAGCTCTTCTCCACTTCTTCACCTGCTCTCTAGGGTTCTTTAGGGTATACTTCCTAACCCAATCCCCTAGTTGCTTAAGTTGTGCATCGATTAGCTTCGATTAGTGTAAATAGCTAGTTTAGTGCTAATTATGGTGATTTGTGTGGAACTTTGATTATGTGTAGATTGTGTTGTTTAACCCTACCTATTTAAGTGTTATTAGGGTCACTTTAACTGAGTTTAACCCTAGATTACACTAAAATACCATAGGGCTTCCTTTTAGTGCAAATTGGTGATTTTAAAGCGATATATTAGCATTTTTGTGATCTGCTTTGGACCCGGTACCTTCAGGTTAAAATTGAGGAAACTGGAGCATGCTCACTAGGTTTAGACAACACCACAAGAACACGAGACCCCCATTCCCAACTGAGGCCGCAAATTTATTAGGTTTGGCCGCAATTTGCAGCCAAGTAGGGGGCAGGGGTGTTGAGGTCTTAGCTAGGGTTGTCTGTAGGGTTGTATAGGGCTTTGGCATGTCTAGTTTTGTAATATTTTGCCTGTAGAAAAATCTGGGCCTATATATCGTATTTGATGTTCGTTGTGTTTGCGCGATACGCGCGATACGTGAGAAGGTTCTATGATCCAGCGTATCGCGGCGTGTCGCGATGGTTTTAGACGCGTACACACACGTTTCAGCATATCGTGCACACGCGCGTTTAGTTCGCGACGCGAGTTTCTCGTTTTGGTTCGATATCGCGTTTTGCGAGATATTTGGCTTATATATGATTTCCATGTCTTATTTGTAGGTTTGCAGGCAGGGACTACGGACACTACTACAGGGGGGAGCAGATGGTAGGATTCACCTAGCGTGGAGCGTAGGTGAGTAGATTTAACATCTACAGGGGAATCGCCCGCATGGCGTTATGCGTCTGGGATAGGATTCAATACCTGTCGCATATTCTACGTCATTGTTAGAATTGTGCCTTTACTGTATTTCCTTGATATAGTGGTACTGTGACTAGCAGCCGTAGGGCACTGCACACAATATTGACGGTTCATGTTGCACGAGCACGGATTGTATGCTACACACTCACCGTCAATAATTTCCATGTCGCACACTAACCATTATAGATACTATTGCTTACCACACATGACATCTAGCTTATCGGTATACCTATAGTGTATCATACCTTTAATGATAGGTACACATACACCTTGCGATACAGCTACAGGTATACCTTGCACATATTTTAGTTATACCGGGGGGGTATCCTACATATTTTACTTATACCCAGGGGGGTATACGACATCGGTTCTTATAGGTAGATACATATACATTGCTACACCTGTATGTTACACACATATTCAGTTGCAGTTACATATTTACCTTTACTGGTGTTACTTAGCTGTACCTTATTGGTTTCGCATACATCTGGTTTCAGCTACAAATTCTCATTTATATGCTCGCATTTCAGATATATCGCATATATTTATTCCTGGATTTGCGCATTGTTATTGGGATTTTAGATGATGTTTTCTGGATTTAGGAACCGCGGGAGTTCATGAAATTATGCATACATTGAAAAACCCGGTTTCCTTGATATGATATTTGCGCATCCACCATGAGCTTTATCGGTGCTGATATGTATATACCCCTACGAGGAGGCGTCGAGGTCGTAGAGGGTACATGGAGGGGCCCGGTATGGTTCCCCTCGGCAAGAAGATCGATGGATTTTGCCGATTGAGCCTTGAGGCGGGCTAGTACCTACCGGTGACAGTACTGATGACTCGGCGGGGGTCATGGAGACACCGTTGGGAGTCATGCACGTATGCATACGTCGAAGGGCGAGGGTCAGAGCTAGGCACTCGTGCTTTCGGGACAGCGTATGATACGTACCTATCAGGATTTCTGTGTCGATGCTTGGCATATTGTTTTCATGATATTTCTTGTAATACCTTTGTATATATAACAGGGGATTAGCCGTTGTTATATAAACCCTTACACCAATATTAGTGGAATGGGACGCTAATATATGTGTATTGCCCCCATCATATTTATTTCTGCAAATATATATATACCTTAGGATGTTAGAAACTTACTTGAGATTCGACTTGGGATATATGTGATTCATTGAGATTGGATAATGGATATGAAGGAGATTGTTGATTTGTACATTCGAGATATAGGGGATTACTCGATATTGTACATCGAGGTGATGTGAGACTTATATGATGTGAGACCCCAGTTTGGGGGCTGATTTGAGGATTTGGGATTTGAGCGTCTTGATGGATTGTGATCCTACCACGATATCAGGTTTCCGTGGAAATGACATATTCCACCCTATACCTCACAGTTACCTATTTTATGCACAGTTTCATATATTGGTAGTGCCTGTTAGTGTACCCTTATGATAGTTGCATATCTACTTTCTCATATCCCTATTGCATACTATTATCATGTCACCATCGCTTCACACATTGATTGTACCTATTAGTGTACTTTCCATTATTTTGCATTTGCATGACATGTTATTACTGTAATCGCATATCTTAGATTCATGCTGTACGTACATTCCTGCGATTACCTGCATATGTTATCTAGTATTCATGAGTTGGCAACTCACCCCCGTTGTGCCACAGGTGTTTCAGGTTGTTCCCCAGAATAGTCGAGGTAGGCTATTCAGCTTTTCAGCTATCATCTTTTGCTACAGATACCGCATCAGCTCACAGTAGTATTTTGCTTAGGTGGGTTTTGGTGGTCATCTGTATTTTGTATTGTACATTCGTTGTATCTTGTACTCTCCATCTACTATTATGTTGTTGACTTAGAGACTTGGTGAGGACGTTACTGTATATTATTTGTGGGTTTGTTGTCTTTTATATACAGCTTTCTCTCTATTGTCCTTATTTCTTCGCTATAGCTTCATATTTTTGTGTTGTATTCATCTTGGCTAGTTTTTACAAAAAGGCGTGTTGCTAAAATTTTAAAGAAATATAGTAGGACTTTTAAAGAATTTGGGTTGCGATTTCAAATGTTTCAAAAACTTATATTATCTTTTCCGTATTTTTATGGTTTAGATTTCTGGGTTTTGGCTTTCTTTTACTGCGCTACGTCTTTAGGCGTTGCGTAGTATTAAGGCCGTCACGGGCCAATTTTGGGTCGTGACTGGAACTTCTGTGAACCCTAAGGTATGACCGCGGTTCCGTGATCCAAAAATTTGAGTTTGGGTATCGTTCTTCTAGAGGGTCCACAGAATCGCTTGCATGATTTTCTGAAGATTTTAAACTCGGAAAAAATCCAACTCTTGGAAAATTTCCAGTGGGGAAAATATGGGTTATTGATATCCGTTCGAACTTTATAACGTCGTCTAAATAACCCGAATAGATGTTAGAATTACGATTACGAAACACTCCGAATTGACTTTGCAGAAAGTTAACATCACATGCAAATTTAACAAAAATAAGCTACACCTGTAACACCAAAACCCAGAGACTGGAACACACTACAAAATTCAACCCATTTTCGAATGTCTGGGCCGAGCAGGCCGGTTTTTCTGGCCATGTGGCCGACCAAAATCCGGTGATGAGGGGTGAATTTTATACTGTGTTCATGTTATATCACATACAACATTCTGCAGTTGCTAAAAAAAATTAGAGGCCTTCAAAAATTCGACTGAAACTAGATTTTCATATCGGATGTTTCGGAGTTGTTTCGGTTTCATAATTCTAACAAACATCGTTTAAATCTCTAGCTTGGCTCTGATACCACTGTAGGGTTACTTAGGTCGGCAGCAAGGTTTCGGGATGCATCGTCCATGCCGTTTTCAAATTTTTGCCGTTCTAAAGAACCCTAACCCTAGAATCTTAACTAGAGATTTAAACAATAAAACATGCAAACAACTTTGCAAACAAGTGAATGAGGAATACAAACTTTGTAGACCGGTCATTCACTTCTTAAGCTCCGTGTAGTAGTCCCTTCGCTCCAAGTAGTGAACACCCGAACTCTAGTAAGGGTTCACATGAAGAAATGAACAAGCTTGCTCGATGTCTTCGAGGCTGAAGATGATCTACGTCGAGGAGACTCAAGCTCATGCTACCTCTTCACTAATGGTAGATTAGTGAATTAAACACCCTAAAATAAATGGCTAATATAGTAGAGGATGATTAAGTAGGAAATGAGCTCACTTTATATTTATTTTTCTCACAATATTTTCTCACCGTTTCCAAAAGCTAGAAAGCTTTTCATGAGGAAGAAGAAGATGAAGTGAAGATGAGAGAATGAACTCATGTGGTGAGAATAGCAACCATGGGTGAGTTAGTGTCATACACTAACTCATGTAGAGAATAAACCATGACTAAGCAATAATGGTTAGGTTAATAAAAATCAACAAGTAAAACAAAATTAGTGGACTTGGTCAATGGTTCCACAAGCTTCTACCATGTGACTAATTACTATTAATTTTGATTAACTTTAAATAAATAAAACCATATCATTATTATAAGCATGGTGTGAGTCTCATACGCCCATTTAGCATGTGGCATCTAGCATGACACAAAATAATGTACATTAATATATATCACATATATACTAAGTGTACACAAGTGAGAAAAAGAAATGTTTAAGTGAGCAAATATTAGTTAATGTAAGTTAATATATCAAATATATAATTATACATTAAATTATCAAATCAACACTTGATTTAATAATCCGGCTATATCACATGCAACCGACTAATATCATATGAATCAACTTATCGAATCAACACTTGATCCGAAAACCCAGCTATATCTCATATAACCGTCCGATATCTCATATCGCGAGAATAGAATGCGGTATCAAATACTCTCATTAATCTCGGTCCCGCACATATCACTTATGTGCTCCTACTCCATTTCGCATGAACCAGGAAACCTCTGTGTAGGACTCTAAAGACTCGTCATTACGTCGGCAGTAGGTGATGATCATATCAAACACCCACAAGCCCCAAGCGGTCTGTTAAACGTAACGGCCACTCGGGTATTAAGCGATCAGAAGATCAACAAGCAATCCTGCTCATACTCCTGCGAATCCAATCAGTAACACTACCGTACAGTCCGGTCTCTTCGTCAGATATGTCTCATATCATAGCCTGGGGGTGGTCAAACGTCAGACCCCAATAGCCCGATAAGTCATGCCGATGTGAGGTCCATAACGGTTCGAGAAACTACTGATAACACTTACCAGTAAATCTCAGCAAGCCTGGCCAGGGATTTCCTGTTATGGCCAATCGAGCATAGCGCAACATCTACTCCCAATACCGGGAGAGACGAATCCCCTCCTATCGCTCATTGCCTCCATGTGATTCAGGACTGTACCCAAAAACCACTTTTTTGCACGATCTCATGACCGTGGTAAGGTGGAAATCAAAGCACAGTGGGAATCACACAAGACTCTATGACGATCTCGGGTCGACAGACTAACCTGTACCAGTATCACCAGATAACTGCTATCTGACGATAGGTATAATACCATCTAGGAGTTCCCGGCGAGTCCGTTCAGTGTACCCAGTCTCCACTGAGCACCCATATACCATCTTTGATGTCAAACACCAATGGATGTGGGATCATCCATCGCCCATCATATGGGTCAAGATGTGTATACGCTAGTCTACTCTGGAATATCGATGCCCTGTCTCGATACACCCTCGACTAGGAACAATTATAGGGTGTACTTGTGGACTGCCCTTTGCCCCACTAGTATGATCTCCATCATAGTCCTGGTAGTCAAGTACACATCCTAAGGACTTTATCAACATGTGAGAGCAAGACAGCATCACGTATACAAGTCAACATGTTAAGACAAAGAGCAATCAGATAGCATACTATCATATCGAGCAACAAAGTCCTCCCTATATATGTCCAAGCATCCACTACAAGATACATCCCATGTACAGTAATGGCCTCTAAGGCATACATATAACTAACATAATCGCGTTCTAAGGTGTTACATCTAGTGCACATGCAATTTGAGAGAATAAACTATATATGATTTTGCCACTAAATCCAGCAATTGAGAAGTTGGTTGTCATATGCCACATACAATAACGATGACTAGGAGGTTCTGGCCATGATCTTTGTAGTACGGTCGGAATCCATTTTATCCGGTCAAATATGAAGGTAATGTGCTTTCCCCGCACGGATGGAATGTAAAGATGAATGCAAGCAATGAAACACTCTCAATTTTCAGTGGTTTCACCTCCAACTACAGTATATGCCAAAATATAAAGGACATAATTTGCATCGGCACCGGTAGCAATGAGCAAAATCCATTTATATCTATCGTATAAGTGGGTCCCATCAATACTGAGAACGGAACGACAATAAGCGAAACCATCAATGGCCGGTCGGAATGCCCAAAATGCACCGGTAAAATATCTCATTCTTTCTGATATTGAAGCGTCGGTTGCTATCTTGAAAACAGTCCCGGGAGTAGTAGAGTGGATGGCGGCAAGATATCGTGGCAAATGTTCATACGAATCTTTTCAATCTCCGTATATTTTAGATAATGCCTTGTTCAATGCATTTCATGCCTTCATATATTTTTTTTCAATGAATAATATACCTTTTATAAGCACTTGAATCGTTTTGGGGGTCAAATCGACATCTTCTTTCATAAAAGGCAATATCTTGTTATATATGAATGTAGAAGTAGACTGTTTATGATTTGAATTCACTACAGGATTCACAAAAGTATGATTACCCGCATACTTTTTTATCTGCCAGAATCCTGTCGGTGATTTCTTTGAGATATATGCATGAAACCTCCATGGGAAGTTCGCGTCTGTTTGTGTCACGCCACGCTTCCCGGTGTACGGGCAGAGGGCGCGACGAGGTCGCTACGTATTTACTCAGGAGTAAACACGCTAAGCGTATCTAAGCAATATAAGTAAAATGCACAAGAGACGATGACAATGGATATAATTGAACAACAACTTTATTTATTAACATTCTTTTTACAATACATCTGAAAAGTAAATACATGGAATGGAAAGCAATGCCTAAACAGTGGCATAACAGAAATGGAAAGTGCTGAAATGAAATGTACAAGTAACTAGAGCTCCGGGTTGAAAGCTAGCTGGTCCAAATCCTCGCTGGTGGGCTCGATCTCCAGTGAGTCCGAAACACCTAATGACATTCCAAAGAAGAAGAAAGAGAATGTCATCAGCGAACAAATCGCTCGGTAAGTCCCGTAAATAGACAATAATGGAATAGACAGAATGGAGAGTATATTGTTATAATGTTGTATTTAATGTTAACGTTGTTGTTTGTAGCTTGGTACAGAAGATGCCAGTGTATACGAGAGGAGTCCCACTAGACCAGAGACTACGGTATACGGAGTACAAGGAACCATTCAGCCATGGTACAACGACAATTGAATTCAGGTTAGGAGTCTTTATGGTTGCTGTCTCGTGCCACTTTTAACACCTTCCGTACCAGTCTACCCCTTATAAACCTCGTGATGTCTTGATTGTATTGGTGTATCGTTTGTATTGTATATTGAATATATATGGATGACTTACCGAAACCATGATATCAGTGATGGAACGGATATAATGGATGATCATGTAAATGGAATATATCCATGGTTCGGTTCGGTCAATATAGATTGAATAGATTGAACAGATTAAATATATGGATTCATATTGAGTGGTAGTTTATACTAGAATCATATTCAAGTTAGATTTATTATATCGAGACTCGGTCTGAGTCAGACAATTAGAAAAGAAATTGAATCCCTGAATTATGTTTTGGTGCTATCGGTAACTGCTGCACATGGACGACAGGATTTGTGTCTTTTTCAAAGACAATTACCGTGTTGATAACACCGTTTGTTAAGTTGTCTACCTTAAATAGGCAAGCACCCATATCTCCGGCTCGCTTAGGCTCAAGAGACTGATCCCGCTTAAACCTATGTTTACTAGGGTCCTTATTGTAATTTAGTATAACTCGAGGGGGTTTTATGTAAAATAGTTTTGTTATATTTTCAAAATACACCTCAAGTATTTTATTATCGTCTTTAGAGTTTTCATAGATGTTTCTTTTATCAATGTGACATTTCTAGTGAATAAAACCTAATTTCATAATATATGGTATTTATTTGTAATATTGAAATTGTATGGTATTTTCTTGTAAATGAGATGTTTTTTCTTGAATTTTGGAAATGTGGAATATTATAAATATTAAAAATAGATATTTTGATATTAATTACATATATATATATATATTAAAAATATAAGTTTATTTATAATAGAAATCACATTTTCTAAAGAAAATTGTATTTTAAATCTTTCGAGATCGTATGTTCCTTACGGAGGTCTGCATCTCACTCTACTAGGCCCGAGGATATGCGATAATTCGCATGATACCGAACGGGTTCCTCGAAATGGGTTGTAGAGGCGCATTTGTAAAGATTTGTTAAAATACACATCTTGTAGAAAAAGGTTTTTATAAGTCGGAGGTAGTTATGTGTAAAATCGTATTTTTCCCAAATCTATATTCTCAAATTTCATCGTGCTATGTTACATATGAGTGTTGTGAGGAGGTAGGTCATTATCTCGTGAGTTAAGGTAATACGGTTTTAAAAAGTTCAAGCATGTCGAAATGAAACACAAGGGTATTTTAATGTAAAAGTGGAATAAAACTTGCTACGGTTATTATTTTGATGCCAAACTTATTCTATTATCTTCGTTAATATTTAATGGTCATGACATAAGAGTTTAGTATTATTTTGTTTAAGAAAAATAGAACTTTTTAAGGGAAACCGAATCGGAAGTCGGATTAACTCCGCTTCCGTCGGGTTTTAGTTTTGAATATTTTTAGAATAGAGAAAAGAAAAAGAATTAGAGACTTACCGGTTATTTGAATAGAAGAGAGAAGGACGAAAAGGTAGGAGGTGCTGGTGCGTCGTGTTTCCCCCAATCAGAGCAAAGCTCTGTTTTGAATTTCAAAATTCAAAAATTGAAGCAACTCTTCAGATTCTGCGCGCTGCGCGCCACGTGTCAAAAGCAGACGCGCCAGCGGCAGGAGCGTTGCGCCCTAGGCAGCGCACCCCTAATCAGAGCAAAGCTCTGTTTTAAAATTTGAAATTTGAAATTTAAAAGTTGAAGCAACGCTTCAGATCCAGCGCTCTGCGGTGCGCGCAACGAGTCGAACACGGGTGCGCTAGCGCAGTTGCGCTGCGCTCTGCACTGCTCGCCACGTGTCGAACACGGGTGCGCTAGCGCAGTTGCGCTGCGCTCTGCGTTGCGCGCCACGTGTTGAACGTTGGTACGCTAGCGCAAGGTGCGCCAACGCTGGAATTAAAAATTCCCCACCATCAGATCAAAAGATCTACCAATAATAAATTATTAATTAATCAGAACTAAAATTCTGTTATGAAAAGATTTTTCAATCTTATTGAAACAAGAAGATTATCTTCTGTAAAACAGAAGCCTTAGGATCAAAGATCCAACGGTGGGAAATATTCCCAAATCAATCAGAGAAAGATCTCTTAAAACTGATTTAGCAACTCAATTGGCCCTATATAAAGGCCCCTAGACTTCAAGTCTCACATACAGAAAGAGAGAGAGAAAACCCTCTGCAAACTTTGAAAAAAAAAGAAGAAGAGCAAGCTTTTAGAAAAAAGAAGATCATTTCTTCATATTCAAGGTAAAGAACAATGTTCTTGAACAACAGAGATGAAACCATCTCGTAAAAAGAAGAATCATCTTCTAAAAAGATCATAGATCTGAAAAAAGACCAAGGTCTTTAATAAAAAGCAAAAGATCAAAAGATCTAATAATCATAAAAAATTAACAGAAGGATTTTACTTCATTCACAGATCTTTGATCTATAAAAGCATAGCCTTTTTATAGAACTTTTTGTTCATGAATCTTGAGGCAAAGCCTCCCTTAAAAGAAGAACATAAATTTGTTCTTTGATCTTAAAATTGATCAGATGCGCTTTGCGCTACTGAAAAGTGCCTTGCAATCATGAACTGCGCTTCTGCGCTCCTTGGACCGGCGCTCAGCGCCAAAACATGCCACGTGTCAACCACGTATGCAACTTGCGCTTTGCGCTTCTAAAATAGCGCACTGCGCTCATCATCTGGCGCAAAGCGCCAAGCACGCCACGTGTCACTCACGTGTATGCTACTCAGCAGAAGTGCACTGCGCTCTTTGACTGGCACAAAGCGCCTGACACGCCACGTGTCACTCACTTGTGCGCTACTCAGCAGAAGCGCAATGCGCTCAACATCTGGCGCAAAGCTCCAAGCGCGCCATGTGTCACTCACGTGTGCGCTACTTAGCAGAAGCGCACTGCGCTCTTTGACTGGCGCAAAGAGCCTGACGCGCCACGTGGCGTACTGTCAGAACACACACAGTTCTGATGAATGCTATGCATTCAATGCAAGACAAAATATGTCAGAGCCCAATGCTTAGCATTATTAAAAGGGCTGAGCCCAAATGAAGGTTTAATAGCCAGAACAAAAATATGTTAAAACATTTTAATTGGACTTAGCCCGATTCTGGCCATAAGTCCTCAATTCAGACTTAACTGAGCTAATGTGCTCATAATTTAATTAATTGGTCTTAGTTCCAAATTGGGCTACAGATCACTTAATTCACCCTGGTTCAAGGGTACATCTCTTCACTCCTTTGATATTTGTCGTTGTAATTCCTCAACGTCTTCAAAGAGGTGACGGGTCCGGACAACCACACATTTCATAGACTACGACGTCTCTAAACTACGGACTGTGGGGTCCTTAAACTCATGGATTATGATGTCCTTAACCTCGACCGTGATGTCTTAAAACTAACATCGGACTGTGGGGTCCTTAAACTCATGGACCATGATGTCCTTAACCTCGACCGTGATGTCTTAAAACTAATATCGGACTGTGAGGTCCTTAAACTCATGGACTATGATGTCCTTAACCTCGACCGTGATGTCTTAAAACTAACATCGGACTGTAGGGTCCTTAAACTCATGGACTATGATGATCTTAACCTCGACCGTGATGTCTTAAAACTAACATCGGACTGTGGGGTCCTTAATCTCATGGACTATGATGTCCTTAACCTCGACCGTGATGTCTTAAAACTAACATCGGACTGTGGGGTCCTTAAACTCATGGACGATGATGTCCTTAACCTCGACCGTGATGTCTTAAAACTAACATCGGACTGTGGGGTCCTTAAACTCATGGACTATGATGTCCTTAAGCTCGACCGTGATGTCTTAAAACTAACATCGGACTGTGGGGTCCTTAAACTCATGGACTATGATGTCCTTAACCTCGACCGTGATGTCTTAAAACTAACATCGGACTGTGGGATCCTTAAACTCATGGACTATGATGTCCTTAACCTCGACCGTGATGTCTTAAAACTATCATCGGACTGTGGGGTCCTTAAACTCATGGACTATGATGTCCTTAATCTCGACCGTGATGTCTTAAAACTAACATCGGACTGTGGGGACCTTAAACTCAAGGACTATGATGTCCTTAACCTCGACCGTGATGTCTTAAAACTAACATTGGACTGTGGAGTCCTTAAACTCATGGACTATAATGTCCTTAGCTTCGACCGCGATGTGTTTAAACTAACAGCGGACCGAGATGTCCTGAAACTAACATTGGACTGTAATGTACTTAAACTAACATTCGACCGCAATGTCCTTAAACGAAATAACAGAGGCAGCCCAAACGCTCTCTTGTTGGATCTAAATGATCCTGTTAAGTTGATCTTAGTCTAGAAATTAGACTAATGTGTCCTTAACAAACGTTTAAGTTGATCTTAGTCTCAAATGGGGCTAACGTATCCTTAAACCCAACCCCCAAACCCAAATCTAAGAAAGATACGGATTTAGACTAATCCACGTCCTACGGGAGACAACATAAATTAGTCTCCGTATACAATCCACGGGCAACCAACCAAAAACAAAACAAACACACTGTAAGGTTCCTAGACACACTCATGAGGTTCCACAAGGCATCAACCATGCCAAATTCAAAAATTTATGTGCCGAGAAACCCTATGCAAGATCGTTAACTAGAGGATAGGCGAAACAAAATGCAAGTTAACAACTTTAACTCTAAGTGAAAGGGATTGCAACCTTTGTAGATCCGGTCCTCCACTTCATTAGCTCCGTGTAAACGTCCCCATCGCTGCGATCGTGAACTCCGGACTCTATAGAAGCTCCACGAGAAGAACGAACGTGCATGCTACGTTGACTTCGAGGCCGAAGATGATCTACGTCGGGGAGACACAAACTCACGCTATTCCTTCACTAGGTCATAAACTTTGTGAAGAGAACACACTCTACTACATGGCAAGTGGTAGAGGATGAAGAAGCAGGAAGTGGGCTCACTTTAGAATTGATTTTCTCACTCTTTTGCTCAAGGGCACCATTGGAGCTAGTAAGCTTTGGATGGAGCTTGATGATGAAGAAGAAGAAGAAGAAGAAAGAAAAATTATCCATCCAAATGAAAACTTATCCAATAAATAAAATGGCACATGGTTGAGTTAATCCCTCATGCTTAACTCATGTAGAGAATTAACCAAGGCTTTAGGTTAAAGGTTAGGTTAAAGAATATCAAAAGAGTGGACTTTGTCAAAGCTTCTCCAAGCTTCTTCAAGCTTGATTACTTTGACTAAGTTAAACCCTTTTGTTAAATATTAAGATAAACCAATAACCCTAATCTTTACCCTAATCTTGGTATGAGTCTCATACACCCATCTTGTGTGTATCATCAAGCATGATATAAACATGTACACTTGCATATATCATATATAAACACTGTGCACATACTAGTGAGAAAATAATCATAAGTGAGCTAATACTAGTTAATGCAATGTAATATACAAATATATAATTATGCATTAAATTATTAAATCAACTCTTGATTTAATAATCCGGCTATAACTGACTAATATCAAATGTAATAACTTATCGAATCAACACTTGATCCGATAACCAGGCTATATCGCATACAACCGATCAATGTCACCGAATCGCTAGAATAGAATACGGTATCTCATATCGTATTAATCTCGTTCCCGCACATATCACATATGTGCTCCTACTCCGTTTCGCTTGAGCCAGGAAACCTCTGTGTATGACTCTAAAGACTCGTCAATACGCGGCAAGTAGGTGATGATCATATCAAACACCCACAAGCCGCAAGCGGTGTGCTAAACGTAACGGCCACCCGGGTATTGAGCGATCAGAAGATCAACAAGCAAGCCCGCTAGTTCTCCTGTGAATCCAATCAGTAACACTACCGTACAGTCCGGTCTCGTCGTCTGATATGTCGCATATCTCGCCTAGGGGTGGTAAACGTCAGACCCCAGTAGCTCGATAAGTCGTGTCGATATGAGGTCTATAACAGTTCGAGAAACTACCGGTAACACTTACCAGTAAATCTCAGCAACCCTGGCCAGGGATTTCCTCTTATAGCCAATCGAACACAGCACAACATCAACTCCCTATACCGGGAGAGACGAATCCCCTCCTACCGCTCATTGCCTCCATGTGATTCGGGACTGTACCCAAAAACCACCGTTTTGCACGCCCTCTTGGACGTGGTAAGTGGGAAATCAAAGCACAGTGGGAATCATACAAGTCTCTATGACGATCTCGGGTGAACAGACTACTCTGTACCAGTGTCACTGGAGAACTGCCATCTGACGTGAGGTATAATACCATCTGGGAGTTCTCGGCGAGTCCGTCCAGTGTACCCAGTCTCCACTGAGCACCCGTACACCATCCTTGATGTCAAACACCGATGGATATGGGATCATCCATCGCCCATCATATAGGTCAAGATGGTGTATACGCTAGTCTACTCTGGTGTATCGATGCCCTGTCTCGATACACCCTTGACTAGGAACAGTATAGGATGTACTCGTAGACTTCTGTGGCCCCACTAGTATGATCTCATCATAGTCCCAGTAGTCGAGTACATATCCTAAGGGCTTTACCAACATGTAACAGAGAGACAATCATGTGTACACGTTAAGGTAAAGTGTAACCAGATAGCATACTATCATGTCGAGCAAGAAAGTCCTCCCTATATATGTCCAAGCATCCACTACAATATACATCGTATGTACAGTAATGGCCTCTAGGGCATACCATATAACTAACAATCTCCCACTTGCACTAGGGCCATCTGTTGTGGTATCACATTCCCAACAATTATCTACGGTTGAAGTATCTCATACTCAACCATCCCATAAAAGTCTCTACTGGGAAAAAGGCCTTCGTGAGTGGATCCGCGCTGTTGTCCTCCGTGTCTTTTCTCCTAACCTCGATCTCCCTGGAGATCAAACCATCTCCATGATCAGGTGATACTGCCTAAGAATTATAATCTGGATTTCTGATGGACGGTGGTTCCTTGGCTAAAGCCACAACTCCATTGTCACACAATGGTAGGAACGAAGTTCATCACATGAACATATATACACCCCAGACTGCCTCTTTGGTAGTATCTTTGGTAACGATGTATCTTGCCTTTAATAGTCTAGTTAGTCACGGTATCTAGCTTGGAACTCTTCCAACATACCGTCCCTCCACTGAGGTAAAGACAGATGCCTGCGACTGACTTTCAGTCGTCCTTATCACCCTGGAACCTTTACAGTGATTCTCCCCAGGATCGATTGATACATCTCACTACAACTAGTGAGTATCCTAACATCCAATTAGATCCTATCTCATAGATCCAAAACCCAAGATTTAGGAGGTATCAATTTGATCCTTTATGGAGAATCTTTGTGATAAGCGGAGATTGACCGATTGTAGCATAGGAAACTCTTCCTTATCAAGAGTATGTCATCCACGTACTCTTCGAGGATCACCACCATACTCCCTACTACCTTTTTGTTTATACAAGGTTCATCTACCATTTTGATGAAGTCAAACTCTTTGACTACCTCATCAAAACAGATGTTCCAACTCCGCGATGCCTGCTTTATCACATAAAACATCTTGCACACGACTTTCCGCTGCTCCTACTGTTTACGAAGCCCTCTGGCTGTGTACTTTTAGGCGCTCTCTTCTAAACAATTATTTAGAAAAGCAGTCATGACACCCAACCATCAGATATCGTAGTCATGGTATCTAGCCGTGGCAAGTAGGATCTGGATGGATCTTAAGCATAGTCCTAGAAAAGGTTTCATCATTAGCCACAACTGGTCTACGACGCAAACCTTTAACAAGTCTAGCTGTGAAAGTCTCAACTTTTCCATGTATACCAAGTAATCTTTTCAAGATATACTTACTCCTGAGGGGTATTTAACCCTTCAGATAAAACAACCAAAGTCCATACTTTGTTGTGTAAAAGAATTCCATCTCAGATCGATAAGCATCCAGCCATTCTTACAGAGTCCCATTCCTGATGGCCAGCCCGAAACTAGTTGGGCCATCATCTCATGATGCAATCCTCGCTCCCACTGTCATAGAGAAACCGAAGTAACTCTCAGGTGGGTGAGGAACCTTACAATATCGGCGGAGAGGCTGAGGTCGTTGGAATCTACTGAATCCTTTGGTTCTACCAAATCATCTGCTGCAGTTTGTATAGCTGGACCTTTCCAGTTCTACATAACAGACCTTGCCTCGAGCTTGTCCGGATTTTACTTTTAGACATAGTCCGGACAACCCCAAATCTTAACCAACTTAAGATATGGGCTCTTCCCTTTCCATATCACATATGAAGTGGTAGGCAACTGATTTGATTTGAACCCTATTCAATAGGTATGCAGCTTCCTCAAGTGCACAACTCCCAAAAGGAAAATAGGAAACTCAGTAGTACTCATCATAGAGCACACCATATCAATATATGGTGCAATTGCTCCACCCCGATATACCATCGTGCTATGGTGTATACGGAGGAGTATTGCTGAGAGAGAATCTCATTCTCCTTTAGAATAATCCAGGAATTCCGTGCTCAAGTATTCTCCTTCTTGATCACATCAAAGGACATAATACTTATACCTGTTTTGGTTCTCCACTTCTAACATATATTCTGTGAATATCTCAAAAGGTTCGGACTTGTATTTCAACAGGAATATATGTATGAATCTTAAGAGATCATCAGAGAATATAATGAAGTACAAAGAACCGGTCTTGGCATGTGTAGACAGGGACTTTCATACATCAGCATGTATCAATCCCAAGAGTTCACTAACTCTTTCTCTGTTTCCAATAAACAGAGCTATGGTCATCTTATCTTTGTGATATGACCGGCAAGTTTCACAAGATGTAAATTCAAACAGATTTAAATATGCATCTATATGTAACTTCAGCTAGTCAGGTCGCATTGATATAACCTAGTCTACAATGCCTCAAAAAGGATTCGTTCATTTCTGAACTATTCCTCTTGTGTGTGTTCTGTATACTAAGAACTGTAGTTTGATTTAGAACGTCAATGCTTTTAGATAACGTGCCTAAACCGATCAACTCTTGATATAAGAAATGTTCAAAACATTATCCAACAATACAAAATTATATCCTTTCTTTACTAATAAAGAGACTGATATGATTTCGTATATCAGGTTCGGTATCTAATAACATTTGTTCAGAATCAATGTATTCTGGTAATACAGGGTGATAGTGACCAACAAACTTGGCTGCAACACTTGCACCGTTTTCTGTCTAATGAAACTTATCACCCGTTCTCAGTTCTCTACCTATCTGTAGCCCATGTAACAGATTACATATGCGGGATCCTGATCTGGTATCACATACCCAGGACGTAAAGGATACTGAGAAACAGTTCTCTGTAATGAACACACCCGAAGATGATTCATCAACATGCACTTTCTTCGTTTGGGTTGCACGGGAAATCTGGTATTCCCCAATTTCTTTCTCTTTCTTATAACAATTATAAGTTGGAGCTGGGACCAACGTTCCCCAGCTCCGTATAACAAGCGGGTTCGGTCAATACATCCGTTTTATTATCTTGATTAAGGCGTGATATGGTCGCTACCTGAAGAGAGAGAGAAGAAAACACTCAGCGTATGCTCTTGCAAGATAAAATTGGTTATTATTTTATCTAATCAGGATGGCTCCCACTGTTTTAATCAAATCTTCCTTCAAACCCTAAAGGAAAGACTAGCCGGGATTAATTACACGCTACAAGTTCGCCAATCTTTCAGCCAGGCCAGTGTCGGTACTTTGAGGGAGGTTCCCCGTGCTTTCGCACGGACCTAATTAAAGTAAACCTCGTTTTCCCAGAGGCGTAACCCCGTTAACACCTTTCTAGACACCTACTTGATCGGCTAATTGTAATGTGTAAAACTCTCCCAGGAGTAACTCTTACTCGCAGCGGGTATCGGGATCCAACTATCTCATAGAAGGTATGCAATCCCATTGCAAATTTCAACACTTGAAATTCCGATAATATTTTGCCCCTAACGTGCTATGACCTTGACGAAAGCCAACAAACCATAGCCCGCTAGTCAAGTTCAACCCGTACATTTCTTGACTGAATTAAACCCACCCGCACGACCCTTGACGAAAGCCAACAAAGCCGTACGACTACCCTAATCCAATCGCATCGTATGCTGCAGATAAGCAGCATATAGCTACCGCACACTACACCTTGACGAAAGCCAACAAATGTAGCACGAATACTATATACAACTTATCTGAAATGACGGAGGGCTACAATAGGTTTTTCTGAAAACCTATTGCGTAATGAACTTGATATCGTTGTAGAATCAAATGATTTTAAAATGGAGTGTTTTTTTAGGCTTTTCTAGTTTTGCTAAAGGGGTCACTCCCGGTGAAGGGATCGTCGGCCCTTTCCTCATCGAATAAGGTGCAAGATATATCATATATATCACTATGCAAAGCAAAAACTCCAAAAGCAATAAAAAGACAAACCGAGGGGTGTAGCATCTGCCAGTTATTGCTAAAGGGGTCACTCCTGGTGAAGGGATCTCGGCCCTTTCCTTATCGAATAAGGTGCAGGATGTTCTACAAGGAACACCGCGATGCAAAGCAAGAACTGTAGCTACCTGTTTTTGAAAATTCGATTCCACAACATCTTTTAGGTTTTTTTCTTGCATTAATCATATTAATGAAGTCCCATCATTTAAGTCACCTAAAACATCACAGATAAATACGGCGTACACTTATGCCATCCGCATTCGCCTCGATGTCCCCTCGTGCACCGTTAGGTTAGGTAACTAACGCAGAGCGGGGCAGGGCTAGCGCAGGTGTAAAACATAAGTAACGTCTATATAATATATCGTATATACTATATACAGTATATATCACAACATATCAAATGATCACATCACAGATATCGCAGCAGAAGAAACATATATGAAATATTGGATATACTAGGACGTCCGTGTTTTCAATACGAGCCTGTATAAAACACGGATTCCACGGTCGCAATGAATAGCCAAACCCACATCCCTAGACCCCTACGAGAGCGGCAAGTAACATTGCCAATTCTAGGGTTAGGAGCCCCGGTCTCGACTCCTCGAGATGGTCTCCCACTGGACCCTAGAACCCGGTTACTTGTGCTCCCCGACTTGGGTCTGCCTAATGCGGAAAAGTAAATAATATACAATGGTGACATCATCCTCAGCCCGGAAGTGCCCCAATAAAAGAATATTACATACAAATGAATTTTACATGAATGCAAAAGAAAAACTCTCATCTCACATAAAACCCCCGGCTATTCAGAATGCGACGATCCAATATAACATATCACAGCAACACATAATATCTCATATCATCAACGTAAGCAAGTATGCGTATCCCGATTGTCGTTGATGTATAGCAACGAAGCCGGCGATACACCACATACTACGCTTACGGTCACAGAAAAGAAAGTGTAAAACTACAACAGTTGGAATCCGCAACCTTCTTAGACATCATATGCCTATCCAAATAAATTCCTTAGACATCGCATGCCTAACATTTATAAACCCCGCATTTTAGTCTCATTATCGAAAACTCTTTTCAATATCAAGTCGGCAATTCAACAGGATTCCCGACATCCTGATCGAATGCTCGTCGCAAACTTTAGTAGACGGCTGCACCCCCGGATGCCGTCGACGAAGTGCACTAAGGCGGAACACCGCTGCTGCGAGCAACCGAACGTATGCTTTTGGCTACGGGGTTCTCCTACAGTCACTTGGTCGGGGCTATGGGGCATGGTTCTGTCTATTAAGTTTACCGGCGAGTATCCGCGTACGCTACGTGATTGCGACGGACTTTTGATCAAATCAAAATTCCGTGGCAACCGATCAAATGAGACTAAAGTGCTATGTTTATAACATTCAAATCAGTTATCTCATAACAATTTGTGGATTCCAAATATTGTATTACATTCCAGATAAATAGAAAATGTTAAACTTTCCGATCGAACAATCAAACACCCAAGTTTTCCCGAAACAGCTCAACACTTGAAATAACTTTAAAAACATCCATTTCATGCCACAGTACCAACGGTCCAGCAGTAGAAGGGTCAAGCCAACGCCTCACATGTGGCACGCCGTACTGCCCTAAACCCTAAGGTTCAAAAGGCAGTTCAAGACGGTCACATAATCGAGTTAAGGTTTGTTGTCTTCTAGAAGGTCCATCACGTTACTTGCACTACTTAGACGTTCTTAAACTACGGAAAAATCCAACACTTGGAAATTTTCCGGGTCGGAAAAAAGTGAGTTATTGATATCCTGGTCGAACTTTTTAACACGTTCTAATAATACCCGGTAAAACAAAATAAACAAAGTTAAATAATCCGATCGAATCATCGAATCCCAAATACAACCCAGAAAACTCAACTCTTGAGTATAAATAAAAAATACCCAGAAAACAGAGGAATTACAGACGGGCATTACTGTGCAAGGCACGTGCCAAGATTCGTTTTTATGGCCGCGGAACTGCCGCGCAAGCTAGGGTGGGGCCGCGGTTCCGCGGCGCATTAGTTGAATAAGGGGCACCGTGCTCCACAGTAACTCCAAGAAAACCCTGCTAAATTTTTGAATATTTTTCATTTGGAAAAAACCACATTTTCAGAAAATGTCCAGAAAAGGGTTTGATTTAGGGTTTCGGGGTTTGATCGGATTTCTAACATCGTCTACACTTCGTCTAAAGCTCTAGCTATGCTCTGATACCACTGTAGGGTTCCTAGGCACACTCATGAGGTTCCACAAGGCATCAACCATGCCAAATTCAAAAATTTATGTGTCGAGAAACCCTATGCAAGATCGTTAACTAGAGGATAGGCGAAACAAAATGCAAGTTAACAACTTTAACTCTAAATGAAAGGGATTGCAACCTTTGTAGATCCGGTCCTCCACTTCATTAGCTCCGTGTAGACGTCCCCATCGCTGCGATCATGAACTCCGGACTCTATAGAAGGTCCACGAGAAGAACGAACGTGCTTGCTACGTTGACTTCGAGGCCAAAGATGATCTACGTCGGGAGACACAAACTCAGCTATTCTTTCACTAGGTCATAAACTTTGTGAAGAGAACACACTCTACTACATGGCAAGTGGTAAAGGATGAAGAAGCAGGAAGTGGGCTCACTTTAGAATTCATTTTCTCACTCTTTTGCTCAAGGCACCATTGGAGCTAGTAAGCTTTTGGATGGAGCTTGATGATGAAGAAGAAGAAGAAGAAAGAAAAATTATCCATCCAAATGAAAACTTATCCAATAAATAAATAGCACCATGGTTGAGTTAAGCCCTCATGCTTAACTCATGTAGAGAATTAACCAAGGCTTTAGGTTAAAGGTTAGGTTAAAGAATATCAAAAGAAATGACAAAAGAGTGGACTTTGTCAAAGCTTCTCCAAGGTTCTTCAAGCTTGATTACTTTGACTAAGTTAAACCCTTTTGTTAAATCTTAAAATAAACCAATAACCCTAATCTTTACCCTAATCTTGGTATGAGTCTCATACACCCATCTTGTGTGTATCATCAAGCATGATATAAACATGTACACTTGCATATATCATATATAAACAATGTGCACATACTAGTGAGAAAATAAATCATAAGTGAGCTAATACTAGTTAATACAATGTAATATATCAAATATATAACTATGAATTAAATTATTAAATCAACTCTTGATTTAATAATCCGGCTATAACCGACTAATATCAAATGTAATAACTTATCGAATCAACACTTGATCCGATAACCCGGCTATATCGCATACAACCGATCAATGTCACGAATCGCGAGAATAGAATACAGTATTTCATATCGTATTAATCTCGGTCCCGCACATATCACATATGTGCTCCTACTCCATTTCGCTTGAGCCAGGAAACCCTTGTGTAGGAGTCTAAAGACTCGTCAATACGCCGGCAGTAGGTGATGATCATATCGAACACCCACAAGCCGCAAGCGGTGTGCTAAACCTAACGGCCACCCGGGTATTGAGCGATCAGAAGATCAACAAGTGTAACACCTTAGGATAAGGGTTAGTGTATAATTATAATTAAATAATGATTTTTAATAAAAAGTTTACCAAACTGTGTTTTAAATATTTTTCCTAATTTAATAAACATTTTTCCAAAATTTTCCTAGGCTTGCACACACATGTGCATGTAAACTAGGGTTTTTAAATCAAGGAAATACCATAATTATTAACCATGGTGGGTTAATTATAGGATTAATTCTTTTGGATTATTAATGGGGTTTTTAATTAGTTAAACTAAAAGATTACTTTAATTTAAATTGTAGGGTTAAGTGTTGACTTGTGAGAGAGAGAGAGAGGGCATCATGGCTCAAGCCATGCTTGCCATTAATGAGGTGAGAGAGAGTGAGGGGTGACTTTTGTGTGTGATGATTGAGGTAGCCTCTCATTTCTTTTTGTGTTTTTCTCTCACACTCTCACAACACACCAACACTCACACACACACTTACCTTCAGCAACTGAAGCAGCAGCAAAAGCAACAGAAGCAGCAGCAGAAGCACAAGCAGCAGCAGCAACATTCAGCAACAGCAGCAGCAGAGGCAGTGAGCAGCAGCAGCAGCCCCAGATCCCTGTGCAGCGACTTCCCTTCTCTTCTCCACCTTCCTGCAGCTCCCTTGGGTCGAGAGTGAGGTATAATCTCTAGCTTGCTTCACTGGTTTGCCTTGTTAGTGTAGCTTTGCATCGGTTTTTAGAAATTAGTGTGTTTTAGTGCGATATGGGGTGATTAGTGAGAACCTTATGCTAATGAGGTGAGATTTGGTTCCAGTAGGATGATTGTGGTCTGTTGAGGCCATTGTAACTTAGTCGAACCCCGATTACACTAAAATACCACCAGTTTTCTTATGTGATGCAAAATGTCGTTTTTGTGCAAAAGTGAACTTTTCTGGATCTGCTTTTGACCCGGTGAGTGCAGAATGAAATTGAGGAGACTGTAGTGTAGTGGAGTGGAGATGATGCACCAGGTGAAACCCGACCCCCATACAGCTACAGTAGGCCGCCAATTTCCTCATTCTGGCCGCCAATTGCGGCCAGATGGGTAGGGTTTGGGTTGGGGTTTGGTCCAGTGGGTGTCTGCTACTGTGGGTAGTATTTTGGTATATATATATTTTTAAGATCATTTCTGTAGGAAAATCTGGGACCAAATACCTGTTTTGCCGTTTTTCTAAACCTTCGCGACACGCGTGATACGTGAGTAGGTTTGGGTTCTGCGTATCGCGGCGCGTCGGGGTAGTTTCGTGGCGCGTGAGTACACGTTTTAGCGTATCGCGCACACGCGCGATTGGTTTGCGACACGGGTTTCTTGTTGGATTATAATGTCGCGTTTTGTGACTTAAGCTTATGTATGATATGTATATGTGATTCTAGGTTCGCAGGCCAGTGAGACGGACGCTGCGAAGAAGGGCAAGCAAGTGGTTGGATACACTTAGCGCGAGACACGGTGAGTAGATTTCACATCTACGGGATATCGCCCGCATGGCGTTATGCGTCAGGGCTGATAGGATCTTAGTATTACATATTGCATTTACCTATGGACTGTCATCTCATATTGCATTTCCCTGCTATGTGTTATTGATATATGCTAGAACTGATAGAACACCACACTATTACTAACGGTTTATGTTGCACGAGCACTATTTACATGCTACACACACACCGTTAGTAATTGCCATGCCACACTCACTGTAGAACTGCCATGATTATACTGTTGTATTATTGCTGTAGTTCATCTTACATGTGATTGATATGATTTTCATGTGATTTCTGTTTTGAGGACCGTGGAATTATTTAAGGAAAGATACGCTATTTTGAAAACCCGGTACCTCGTGATATGATATTTTGGTGTGTCCACCACGCGTTTTCTCGGTGCTGAGACGTGTGCTTGAAACCCGATTCGAGGAGTGGATGTTCCGTTTGCGGGTTCGTGGTGGGCCCGGTATGGTTCCCCTCGGCGAGACGATCGATGGGATTTGCCGATTGAGCCTGGAGGCGGGCGAGTACCTACCGGTGATTGGTTGGACCTGGCAGTTGTCCGGAGGATACTGACCAGAGTCGAGTGATGGATGCGGGATGACCGTGCTGCCGGGGCCGAGGGCCGATACCGCAGACGGACCCCGTGGGGCCGGTCCAGATTGACGGCGCCCGATATTTGAGGATTTACGTGTCGATGCTGGACACGGGTATTTTATGATGTTTTGGGTGCCGATGTTGGGCACTCGTGATTCCTCCGAGATATACAGGATTTGAGGGCCGATGGATGTGCCGGCGCCTGAGTATATGTGGGATTTGGGTGCAGTTTGAGGCACCGATCATTGCTTTCCATGTTGACATAGTCCATGTAGATATTATTTATCCCATACTCAGTATTGATTACTATACACCTCATCCTGTGGCATTTACCTGTTAGAGTACATGCATCACTACTGTATCCACTGTTGACATGCATTGATATCATCTGCTGGCATTAGTAGAGCCACGCTATATGTGCATGCCTGCGATCACCTTTATATGTTATCTCTATTCACGAGTTGGCAACTCACCCCCGTTGTGCCACAGTGTTTGCAGGTTGCCCTTGGGAGTAGTCACGGCTGGCTGTTTCCTCATCTTTTGGCACAGATACCCCTTTTGAGCAGAGATAGCTCTTTTGCTGTTTAGGTGGGTTTTGTACGGTATCTGTTATCTTTCAGTTGTATATTGATGTATCTAGTACTCTCCATCTACCTTATGTATTGACTTAGAGACAGTTGTGAGGACGATATGTATGATTTTATATTCTGGTGTCGAGCTCGCATGTGAGCCGACGTTACTTTATGCAGTCTTATCTTTTATGATATTGTCCTTGTTTTACTGTGTATTCTTCGCTACGGCGTCGTATATCATATTGTGATGCTTTATTCTCGTCACTTGTTATTTCCGCCACACCTTACTTTTACCCGACTTTCGGGGCTAATGTTTTAAAGAGGAAATGTTACCAAAATTATAAAACTCATAACTTTTGAACTTGAAAGGGATTTCTACTAAATAAATGGAAGTTTTTCAGACATTTACTATTGCTTTTACAAATGTTTTAAAATCACTCTATATTTATTGGTTTTGATTTCTGGGTTCGGCTTACTTAGCTGCGTTACGCCTGTAGACGTTGCGTGGTTAAGTGCCGGTCACGAGTCGAATTCTCGGGTCGTGACAAAGTTGGTATCAGAGCGTAGGTTTTACCTTCGGAGTGTAGGATGACCCTGGTATGATGGAGTAGGTAGCTGCAGCAGGGTAGCGTAGCGTGCGTATGTTCCGCGGCATACTCACGACACGGTACTCCGCTTACGCGACCTTAGGACTTGTTGATTTGATTCCTCCTTATATTCTTGTGATTCGATTTCCGTGTTCTTATCGAATCCAAATTTTCTTTCAGCCAATATGCCGCCTAAGACTACGAGGGCACAGAGAGCGGCCGCGAGGGCCGAGATTCGTGTTGACTCGTCCGAGACGAGGAGTGATCCGGGCAGTACGCCGGTGGTACCCGAGCAGGCTGTTCCTGCCGTGACAGAGCAGATCGCATCGTTAGGGGCTGGTATGCAGGAGATGCGCCAGATGATAGGATCGTTAGTTGAGACGCTTCGAGCGCAGCGACCAGAGGTAGCTCCACCAGTTCCAGAGACCGCGATGGTGCCTACCGCACAGCCAGTTGCCCCTGCAGCTACGGAGGTGATTACTGTATCGCTATCAGAGTTCATGAGGCTGAAGCCTCCAGTTTTCACAGGCACCGATACAGCCGAGGACCCACAGTCTTTCATAGACAGGATGGCCAGGATATGCCGTTCCCTCAGATGTGCAGATGCGAGATGGGTTGAGTTCGCGAGCTTTCGCCTGGAAGGTCTTGCGCAGAAATGGTGTGATTCCGTGGAGAAGGGCAGAGCAGCAGGTCTTCCTCCTATGACCTGGACGGAGTTCGTGACTATATTTCTAGCCCGTTTCCTTCCCCGGAGTGTTAGAGATGCCCGAGCACGCAGGTTTGAGTCTTTGCGCCAGACGCCAGGGATGACAGTGGCAGAGTATGACGTACTGTTTACAGAGCTAGCAGTCTACGCCCCACATCTAGTGGCCACCGAGGAGTTGCGAGTCCGGAGATTTGTTCGAGGCTTGATTTCACCAGTGTTCCTTGCGATCAGCGCGCAGCACTACGAGACTTATGCAGCAGCTGTAGACGCAGCCCTAGTGGTCGAGGAGCACCTTGTTGAGACCTCGGTATTTCCAGAGCCGAAGAGAGTTCGTACCAGTATTTCCGCATGGAGGCAGTCATTCAGACGCCGCGACAGGTATCGTTCCGGTACGAGGGGTAGCAGAGATTCGGGACGGGGTCGGATGTTTAGTTCGTATCCCCAGGACGGTCAGCAGTCGCCGCGAGGTTGCTACAGATGTGGCAGCCTACTTCACCTCGTTCGAGATTGTCCAGAGACACACCGGAAGGAGGCGGCAGCACCGCATGTTACCTTACCACCTTCACCACCCCAGAGGACGTTGCCCGTTGTGCCTACCGTTGCTCCACGCCAGACTTATGCACAGAGAGGTCGTGGACGTGGAGGAGTTGCTCAGATGGGACGAGATGACCGAGGCAGAGGTCAGTCAGTTACAGGTGGTGGACAGGCGAGGGTCTTTGCTTTGACACATCAGGACGCGCAGGCGTCCAATGCAGTGGTTTCAGGTATCCTTCCTGTATGTTTAGTTGATGCACATGTACTGTTCGATCCCGGATCCACACACTCGTACGTATCCACACACTTTGTGCCGAGGTTGGGTAGAGAGTCCGGCTTACTTGATCAGCCGCTTGTGGTGACTACTCCTGTGGGAGAGTCGATTGTGGCTAGGCACGTGTTCCGATCCTGTAACGTCTGTATTGGCGAGAGAGAGTTGCCTGTCGACTTGATCCTTCTGGAGATGTTGGACTTCGACGTTCTTTTGGGCATGGATTGGTTAGCCACGTGCTATGCTTCTTTGGACTGCCGTGAGAAGACAGTTAGATTCTGTTTCCCCGGTGAGTCGATTTTTGTTGTGTTGGGGGACCGTAGTGCCGCCCCTCACAGTGTGATTTCTTCTTTCCGCGCTGGACAGCTTTTGAGGAAGGGATGTCGGGGATTTCTCGCTTATGTTCGCGATGCTCGCGCTACAGAGGTTCCGTTGGATCAGGTTCCGGTTGTTAGCGAGTTTCCTGATGTGTTCCCTGACGAGCTTCCTGGGTTGCCACCCGAGCGCGACATTTCTTTCTGTATTGATCTGGTTCCTGGTTCGGGGCCTATTTCTATACCGCCCTATCGGATGGCCCCGGCAGAACTTCGTGAGCTGAAGGGTCAGTTGCAGGATTTGCTGGACAAGGGACTTATTCGACCCAGTGTTTCTCCTTGGGGTGCTCCAGTCCTGTTCGTCAGGAAGAAGGACGGCAGCTTGCGTCTTTGTATCGATTACCGCCAGCTGAACAGGGTGACAGTGCGGAACAGGTATCCTTTGCCGCGTATCGACGATTTGTTCGACCAGCTTCAGGGGGCAGGGTACTTTTCGAGGATCGATTTACGATCAGGCTATCATCAGCTGCGGGTTCGACAGGAGGACATTCCCCGGACAGCTTTCCGTACGCGCTATGGCCATTACGAGTTTTTGGTGATGTCGTTCGGACTCACCAATGCGCCAGCAGCCTTCATGGACTTGATGAACCGTATTTTCCGGCCTTATTTGGATCTGTTCATCATAGTCTTCATCGACGATATCTTGGTGTATTCCCGGAGTAGTGAGGAGCACGAGCAGCACCTGCGGATTACATTGCAGACATTGAGGGAGCACCAGCTTTATGCGAAATTCTCCAAGTGTGCTTTTTGGTTAGACAGCGTGGACTTCTTAGGTCACGTGATTTCACGAGACGGTATATGTGTAGACCCGAGGAAGATCGAGGCCGTTCAGCGTTGGCCCAGACCCACATCGGTGACGGAGATTCGCAGCTTTTTGGGATTGGCCGGTTACTACAGGCGTTTTGTGCAGGACTTCTCACGTATTGCTACACCGTTGACCGGGTTGACCCGGAAGGGAGTTCCCTTCGATTGGACGGAGGAGTGCGAGCACAGCTTTCAGCAGTTACGGACACGGCTGACGACGGCACCGGTGTTATCTTTACCTTCTGGATCGGGCGGATTTGTGGTCTTTTGTGATGCTTCTCGAGTGGGATTGGGATGCGTTCTGATGCAGCATGATAGGGTGATCGCGTATGCCTCGCGACAATTGAAGAAGCACGAGCAGAACTATCCCACTCATGATTTGGAGATGGCAGCAGTGGTCTTCGCACTTAAGATCTGGCGACATTACTTATACGGTGAGTCGTGCCAGATATTTACGGATCACAAGAGTCTGAAATACATATTCCAGCAGCGGGACCTGAACCTTCGACAGCGTCGATGGATGGAGTTAGTGAAGGATTACGACTGCGAGATATTATATCACCCGGGCAAGGCAAATGTGGTAGCGGATGCCTTGAGCAGGAGGCCCAGGAGTAGTTTATCATGTTTGCGCGCAGTACAGGAGCAGTCATCCGCAGATTGGCAGATATTATGCGACAGTCGAGTACAATTCGAGTTCACGCCGATTGGAGGACAGATAGCGCATGTCCGTGCACGCCCACAGTTGATTGATCGTATACGAGAGGCACAGCTCAGTGATGACCGATGTTCAGAGATCATGGCACAGATGGGACAGGACCGATTTTCCGAGTTCGTGATCGATGATCAGGGGATACTACGGTTTGGAGTCAGACTGTGCGTACCTGATGCTGAGGGACTGATGCGTGAGATTCTTGAGGAGGCACATCGATCGGTATTTAGCGTCCATCCCGGTTCCACCAAGATGTATCATGATATGAGAGATGTTTACTGGTGGGATGGAATGAAGAGGGATATTGCAGATTTTGTATCGAGATGCCTGACTTGTCAGCAAGTCAAGGCTGAGCACCAGAGGCCCGCGGGAGAGCTACACCCGTTACCCATTCCGGAGTGGAAATGGGAACAGATTTCGATGGACTTTGTGGCGGGTCTACCCAGGACTAGTAGGGGGTATGACTCCATCTGGGTGATTGTGGATCGTTTGACGAAAGCGGCTCACTTCCTACCGGTGAAGACGACTTTCGGATTTACTCAGTATGCCCAGATCTATATTGACGAGATAGTACGACTACACGGAGTCCCAACGTGCATTGTGTCCGACAGAGGCACCCAGTTTACTAGTAGACTATGGCAGAGGCTTCAGGAGGCTTTGGGCACTCGTTTGAGTTTCAGCACGGCTTTTCATCCGCAGACCGACGGACAGTCAGAGCGGACCATCCAGACTCTCGAGGACATGCTCAGAGCTTGTGTGCTAGATTTCGGAGATAGCTGGGATCATCATTTGCCCTTGGTAGAGTTTTCCTACAATAACAGCTACCAGGAGACTATTCAGATGGCACCGTTTGAGGCTCTTTACGGGAGGAGATGCAGGTCACCTACTTGTTGGACAGAGCTCAGCGAGAGCAGTATCTTAGGGCCACAGATCGTTGAGGAGACGACAGCGAAGATCCAGTTGATTCTCGATAGGATGAGAGCAGCGCAGAGTAGGCAGAGATCTTATGCGGACCGTCGACGACGCAGACTTGAGTTTTCTGTTGGTGATCATGTTTTCTTGAGGGTCTCCCCAATGAAAGGTGTGATGAGGTTTGGGAAGAAGGGGAAGCTTAGTCCCAGGTATGTGGGCCCCTTCGAGATCCTCGAGCGTGTTGGTGCAGTAGCTTACCGGTTAGCCCTTCCGCCCAGCTTTCCAGACGTGCACCCCGTATTCCATGTTTCGATGCTCCGCAGATATCTACATGATCCTTCGCACGCGATTCAGCATCCGACGATCCAGCTTGAGCGTGATCATTCCTATGCAGAGCAGCCAGTGATGATCTTAGATCGACAAGTGAAGAAATTGAGATCGAAGGAGATTCCATCAGTTAAAGTGCTTTGGCGTGGTCAGAACCGTGAAGAGGTCACTTGGGAGACCGAAAGCGAGATGATGAAGACGTACCCCCATCTTTTTGAAGGTAACCTTAGATAGATTTTTGAAATTCGGGGACGAATTTCTTTAAGGGGGAGAGATTGTAACACCTTAGGATAAGGGTTAGTGTATAATTATAATTAAATAATGATTTTTAATAAAAAGTTTACCAAACTGTGTTTTAAATATTTTTCCTAATTTAATAAACATTTTTCCAAAATTTTCCTAGGCTTGCACACACATGTGCATGTAAACTAGGGTTTTTAAATCAAGGAAATACCATAATTATTAACCATGGTGGGTTAATTATAGGATTAATTCTTTTGGATTCTTAATGGGGTTTTTAATTAGATAAACTAAAAGATTACTTTAATTTAAATTGTAGGGTTAAGTGTTGACTTGTGAGAGAGAGAGAGGGGGCATCATGGCTCAAGCCATGCTTGCCATTAATGAGGTGAGAGAGAGTGAGGGGTGACTTTTGTGTGTGATGATTGAGGTAGCCTCTCATTTCTTTTTGTGTTTTTCTCTCACACTCTCACAACACACCAACACTCACACACACACTTACCTTCAGCAACTGAAGCAGCAGCAAAAGCAACAGAAGCAGCAGCAGAAGCACAAGCAGCAGCAGCAACATTCAGCAACAGCAGCAGCAGAGGCAGTGAGCAGCAGCAGCAGCCCCAGATCCCTGTGCAGCGACTTCCCTTCTCTTCTCCACCTTCCTGCAGCTCCCTTGGGTCGAGAGTGAGGTATAATCCCTAGCTTGCTTCACTGGTTTGCCTTGTTAGTGTAGCTTTGCATCGGTTTTTAGAAATTAGTGTGTTTTAGTGCGATATGGGGTGATTAGTGAGAACCTTGTGCTAATGAGGTGAGATTTGGTTCCAGTAGGATGATTGTGGTCTGTTGAGGCCATTGTAACTTAGTCGAACCCCGATTACACTAAAATACCACCAGTTTTCTTATGTGATGCAAAATGTCGTTTTTGTGCAAAAGTGAACTTTTCTGGATCTGCTTTTGACCCGGTGAGTGCAGAATGAAATTGAGGAGACTGTAGTGTAGTGGAGTGGAGATGATGCACCAGGTGAAACCCGACCCCCATACAGCTACAGTAGGCCGCCAATTTCCTCATTCTGGCCGCCAATTGCGGCCAGATGGGTAGGGTTTGGGTTGGGGTTTGGTCCAGTGGGTGTCTGCTACTGTGGGTAGTATTTTGGTATATATATATTTTTAAGATCATTTCTGTAGGAAAATCTGGGACCAAATACCTGTTTTGCCGTTTTTCTAAACCTTCGCGACACGCGTGATACATGAGTAGGTTTGGGTTCTGCGTATCGCGGCGCGTCGGGGTAGTTTCGTGGCGCGTGAGTACACGTTTTAGCGTATCGCGCACACGCGCGATTGGTTTGCGACACGGGTTTCTTGTTGGATTATAATGTCGCGTTTTGTGACTTAAGCTTATGTATGATATGTATATGTGATTCTAGGTTCGCAGGCCAGTGAGACGGACGCTGCGAAGAAGGGCAAGCAAGTGGTTGGATACACTTAGCGCGAGACACGGTGAGTAGATTTCACATCTACGGGATATCGCCCGCATGGCGTTATGCGTCAGGGCTGATAGGATCTTAGTATTACATATTGCATTTACCTATGGACTGTCATCTCATATTGCATTTCCCTGCTATGTGTTATTGATATATGCTAGAACTGATAGAACACCACACTATTACTAACGGTTTATGTTGCACGAGCACTATTTACATGCTACACACACACCGTTAGTAATTGCCATGCCACACTCACTGTAGAACTGCCATGATTATACTGTTGTATTATTGCTGTAGTTCATCTTACATGTGATTGATATGATTTTCATGTGATTTCTGTTTTGAGGACCGTGGAATTATTTAAGGAAAGATACGCTATTTTGAAAACCCGGTACCTCGTGATATGATATTTTGGTGTGTCCACCACGCGTTTTCTCGGTGCTGAGACGTGTGCTTGAAACCCGATTCGAGGAGTGGATGTTCCGTTTGCGGGTTCGTGGTGGGCCCGGTATGGTTCCCCTCGGCGAGACGATCGATAGGATTTGCCGATTGAGCCTGGAGGCGGGCGAGTACCTACCGGTGATTGGTTGGACCTGGCAGTTGTCCGGAGGATACTGACCAGAGTCGAGTGATGGATGCGGGATGACCGTGCTGCCGGGGCCGAGGGCCGATACCGCAGACGGACCCCGTGGGGCCGGTCCAGATTGACGGCGCCCGATATTTGAGGATTTACGTGTCGATGCTGGACACGGGTATTTTATGATGTTTTGGGTGCCGATGTTGGGCACTCGTGATTCCTCCGAGATATACAGGATTTGAGGGCCGATGGATGTGCCGGCGCCTGAGTATATGTGGGATTTGGGTGCAGTTTGAGGCACCGATCATTGCTTTCCATGTTGACATAGTCCATATAGATATTATTTATCCCATACTCAGTATTGATTACTATACACCTCATCCTGTGGCATTTACCTGTTAGAGTACATGCATCACTACTGTATCCACTGTTGACATGCATTGATATCATCTGCTGGCATTAGTAGAGCCACGCTATATGTGCATGCCTGCGATCACCTTTATATGTTATCTCTATTCACGAGTTGGCAACTTACCCCCGTTGTGCCACAGTGTTTGCAGGTTGCCCTTGGGAGTAGTCACGGCTGGTTGTTTCCTCATCTTTTGGCACAGATACCCCTTTTGAGCAGAGATAGCTCTTTTGCTGTTTAGGTGGGTTTTGTACGGTATCTGTTATCTTTCAGTTGTATATTGATGTATCTAGTACTCTCCATCTACCTTATGTATTGACTTAGAGACAGTTGTGAGGACGATATGTATGATTTTATATTCTGGTGTCGAGCTCGCATGTGAGCCGACGTTACTTTATGCAGTCTTATCTTTTATGATATTGTCCTTGTTTTACTGTGTATTCTTCGCTACGGCGTCGTATATCATATTGTGATGCTTTATTCTCGTCACTTGTTATTTCCGCCACACCTTACTTTTACCCGACTTTCGGGGCTAATGTTTTAAAGAGGAAATGTTACCAAAATTATAAAACTCATAACTTTTGAACTTGAAAGGGATTTCTACTAAATAAATGGAAGTTTTTCAGACATTTACTATTGCTTTTACAAATGTTTTAAAATCACTCTATATTTATTGGTTTTGATTTCTGGGTTCGGCTTACTTAGCTGCGTTACGCCTGTAGACGTTGCGTGGTTAAGTGTCGGTCACGAGTCGAATTCTCGGGTCGTGACAACAAGCAAGCCCGCTAGTTCTCCTGTGAATCCAATCAGTAACACTACCGTACAGTCCGGTCTCGTCGTCTGATATGTCGCATATCTCGCCTAGGAGTGGTAAACGTCAGACCCCAGTAGCTCGATAAGTCGTGTCGATATGAGGTCTATAACAGTTCGAGAAACTACCGGTAACACTTACCAGTAAATCTCAGCAACCCTGGCCAGGGATTTCCGGTTATAGCCAATCGAACACAGCACAACATCAACTCCCTATACCGGGAGAGACGAATCCCCTCCTATCGCTCATTGCATCCATGTGATTCGGGACTGTACCCAAAAACCACCGTTTTGCATGCCCTCTTGGACGTAGTAACGTGGAAATCAAAGCATAGTGGGAATCACACAAGACTCTATGACGATCTCAGGTGAACATACTACTCTGTACCAGTGTCACCGGAGAACTGCCATCTGACGTGAGGTATAATACCATCTGGGAGTTCTCGGCGAGTCCGTCCAGTGTACCCAGTCTCCACTGAGCACCCGTACACCATCCTTGATGTCAAACTCCGATGGATAAGGGATCATCCATCACCCATCATATGGGTCAAGATGCGCATACGCTAGTCTACTCTGGTGTATCGATGCCCTGTCTCGATACACCCTCGACTAGGAACAGTTATAGGATGTACTCATAGACTAACGTGGCCCCACTAGTATGATCTCATCATAGTCCCAGTAGTCGAGTACATATCCTAAGGGCTTTACCAACATGTAACAGAGAGACAATCAGTGTACACGTTAAGGTAAAGTGTAACCAGATAGCATACTATCATGTCGAGCAAGAAAGTCCTCCATATATATGTCCAAGCATCCACTACAATATACATCGTATGTACAGTAATAGCCTCTACGGCATACATATAACTAACACACACACGACACGAAGTGACCATCTGGAGAAGGAGAAAGTGGCTACCGCGAAGCGGTAGCTTAATTAACTGCAGGGGCTTGCGCCTGCAGGGAAGAGCGTCCCCACAATCAAAAACCACTCAAACGAGGGGGAATCAGACAAAGTCTGCTACATCGGCCGTATCCGTTTAAACCTTCGATACATGGTGCCATAAATCAACTTGGTATCTTCGGAGAGGTGGACGGATAGCACCAATTAGCATCTGCCCCGAATTTCAGGCAAGACGGACCTACGCGGTCGCATTTCTGTATTCGGAGGGGAACAGATTCTGGCACGCCCGGTGGGACCTTTTCCTCTTTCCACTCCACACTTCGTGTGTCGTGTTCGCGAACGAATCGCGGTTTTCTAATGGTTGCCCTTGAGTTTCGAGGTACTAAGATTTGGCATTTTGCTTAGTGCAGAAAGCAAAAGATCAATGACGTTCACCTGCTCGAAGTGTTCCAAATGCAACTGCAACCCAAGTTCTGCCTCAACTGGAGGCATAGCATACGAGCCCCAGGCGGCTTTCCTATTCACGATACCGGTGGAACAGGTCACCCAAGCCGCCACAGGATTGTTTTTCGAGACCATGCTCCCACCAGCGAGCTTCACCATTCCTATGCCAGCACCGGAAGCTCCCAAGAAGTTGGTCTTCGATCGGCTTGCTACTACCACGGCCCCTCTCAGCGGGTCGTCCAGCTCTAACTCCTCGGTCTTCGCCAGACTGAGCCTGAACTCCGCTGGGCCTGCCAAGAAACCCATGACACCTAAAGTGGCCATCCCAAAGAAGATAGCCATCCCTGCTCCTGAAGTCGTCAAGGCGGCTTCTCCTGCCAAAGAGTCGGTCTTTACAAGACTGACTATTCCGGCTCCCATTCCTGCTCGAAGGTCTGTCTTTGACAGATTGGATACCACTACTCAAAAGACGTCAGTCTTCAAGAGGCTGGCACCAGTAGCGCCTCATCTGGATAGGGGCAAGACAAAGCCATCCCCATCGCCGAACCAAACCCAACAGCTCGACACGCTCGACGCCGCCACTGGTGCCGAGTAAGGAAGGCTGGGGAAAACTCCCCCTCTAGGCTAACTCCACTAGCTCCAACGGTGGAAATTAATGTTGTTGTTCCAACCGGGAACAGCTTTGAGCTGCTAAATAAGGTGCGCAGGAACTCGCCTACCGCCATACTGAAAAGATCTCCGCCACTAGTAGAGACTGTCACAGAAATAAAGCCGGAGCAGTCCCCTCAACGACTGTCTTCCAAAATTTACAAGATCTGGCGACAAGTCCGAGAGTCAGTGGTTGATCAAGACTATCCCCGCCGGTAGAAGAAGCTGAAGGTCCGACAGGAAAAAAACCGTCCTGTTAAGCCACAGAAGGCGACGGCTACTTGGGTGCCCACTACAACGGCCCCCTCAACTTCGACCGCCCATAAGAGGAGAAGACCGGAGAAAATCCCCATGCCTGCGACAAATGTCAAAGGCACTGAGCCCAAATGCCCTAAGTCTAGGGGCATGGTGGTGCATACCGTCTATATGGCATCCAGAAAAGAGGATAGCCGTGTCTCCACAGGTCATCGACCGCTTACGCGATCCGTGACAAAAGCCTAAGAGCAGCAGCAGAAGCTTTAGGAGATGATGACTGCGATGTCCACACTCACCAGGCCGAAAGCAAGCCCAGAGGCATCCTCGGAGCAACGCCATGAGCAGGAAACTGACGCCGAATTCCTTCGAAGAATGCTCGAGAAGAAGGACAAAGAGGCTGCGGAACAAGAGGCCAATATAAAGCAAATGGCCCTTCTATTCCAAGATATGGTGGGCATGATGATCCAGCCGGATCCTCCAGCCGAAGATCCTCCAGTGATAATTGAAGATGATAGAGGAGAAACATCGAATCCACCTCCGGCTCTTTCAACAGCCAAGGAGGAAACTATTTCCAAAGCCGCACTGGACGACTATATAGCTCAGCAAATACGAGTTCACCAGGCGAATGAAGCGGCTGGGAAAATTGTTAGAACCAGGCGACCGTATCCAGGCTGGTATGATCAGATAAAGTACCCGCCAGGCTACACGATCCCGAAATTCTATGTGTACAAGGGGACGGGCAATCCCCATCAACATGTCGCTCAGTTCAGGGCTTTCTGTGGCAATACTGGTGGCGATGATAAGCTTTTGCTCCGCCAATTCGTCGGCAGCTTATCGGAGACGGCGTTTGAGTGGTACTCCGAACTTCCAAACGACTCCGTCAAAACTTTCGCAGAAATGGAGTTGTTGTTCACCCAGCGATTCGCCAGTGCTAGTGAACGCACCCCAATAACGGCATTGATCAATGCCAGGGTGAAGTCGGGCGAGACATGGGTTCAATACGCAATCCGATGGCAGAACCTGTAGTCTAAGTGCGAACAGCGGATCGAAGAAGCACCAGCGGTGGGCATGTTCGTAGGCACCCTAGACCCTCATGCAACTATTTCACAGTTCATGATGTTCTTCAAACCGACCACATTCCAAGCTTTAATCGACAAGCTAGCCCAGATGGATCAAATGGGTCACAGACCATCTCCCCCAAAGCCGGAGCCGCGAAATGAAAAGGGTAAAGGGAAGGCGACCTTCGTTGCAAATACCCAACAACAGCCTAGTGCCCCGAAGCTAGCGGATCAACTAGAAGAGAGACGGCGCTATTATAATGAGAAAATGAAGCGTCCATACTCGTTCCCACGGGATAAAATGAAGAGACTATTCAAGTTGGCAATGCGCAACAGGCTTATCAATCTGCCGAATCCAAGGCGACCATTGCAACCCGGCAAAGCGAATAATCCCAATTATTTCCCTTACCACCAAAAGATGAGCCATCCAATCAAAGATTGCTTTGTCTTTAAAGGGTGGATCGAGGATCAGTACCTACAAGGCAAGTTCGCGCTATCTGAGAAGTGGAAAGTAAACCCACCACAACCGCACACTCCTAAGAAGACGGATACACCGGGGGCATCGTGCTCTTTTATAGAAGAGGCTCCACGGGAGGTGGCCCTTTCGGCCAAAACTAAAAAGATGCTGAATGATCTCCAGACATGTCCGGCGATCAGGTGGAAGAATCCGCTGGAACCCCAGATCGTCGAAGAGATGCTAAAGCCGCGTCCAACTCCAAAGATCAGTGGCGATAGCCAAAGCTCGCACACCTAGCCGTCGAAATCCTCGAAGAAGAAAAAGAAAACCAAGAAGTCCGTGAAGCCTGGTGACAAGCGCACGGACCTGCAGAAATAGATCAACGCGCTGGAAGAGTATAACCAGAAAGCGTGGACTCTAATCACGCTCCAGGAATTTCTCGACCACGTCCTTGAAGACGGAGATGAGGAAGAAGACTCGTCGAATGAATCTGAGGATTACGTAACAAGTTGCCATGTGATCTCTCACTCGTCGACAAACAATGAAGAAGCCCTTTGCATCAAGAGACTGGGGGCAGGTCCTGAGCCGGAACTTCTATGGCCGTCAGACGAAATGATCGATGCCTTCCTGAATGAAATTCATTTGAAAAGTAAAGCCGATCGAGAGTGTGAGATGGCCACATTTGAAAAAGCCAAACGCCGGCGACTGGACGAAAGAGTCGAGACACTTCCGCCTAATCAAGGGACATCCGTCGCGAATAAAAACAAGTTCAAGACGAGGAAAAGGTTTGCTAAAGCCATATCAATGGGGATGAAGCTACAACCCTCTGAAAGGAACATTCTCGGTGAAGTAGAGACACATCCTAACTACTTCTCATATCATCGAAAGATTTCGCACCCCACCGAAGAGTGCGGTGCTTTTAAAAGATGGTGGTAGGGATATGTTGCTCACCGACAACATTTTAAGCGGATGAAATGCAAAACTCGTCGGGAGCAGAGAAGTACGACAGAGGAGCATAAAAGAACTACCGGCAACTGTCATACGGTCAACGCCGGGGGATCGCAGGTTCTCACCTTCGGAAGCGACTCTGACGAGGAAATAGCTCTTGGCCCTCTCTTTAAAGAGTCCACCTTGGGAAAAGAGGAAGAACCGAAGACCCGTGAAAATATTCAGCTGCGCAATCGTACGCTGCCCGAAAAGAATCTTGGGCCCTCGAACAGTGGGTTGAACAGAAAAGATAAGGGAAAAGAAAGGGTCTCTGAGGATATCGCCCTAGATGACCAAGTCATAAAAGAGCTGGCCGCCAAGGACCTGCCAAAGAAAAGTAAAGTGGACTACAACATTCTGGCGCACTTGAGAAAGTTACCCTCGCAGCTCAGCATTCTCGACGCCCTTCTGCTATCCAAAGAGGCGAGAGATTCTTTGATCAAGGCATTATAAGAGCCCGAGCAATTCCAAGCTTTCCGCGCCGAAGAAAATATGAAGGACGAGCTAGAAGAAGTACACACAGCCGATATCACCTTCAGCGATGAAGATCTCTTCCTTAGGACATGCGAGCACAACCGTCCCCTATATGTCTCCGGATACTGTCATGACATCAAGATAGGTAAAATCCTGGTCGACAATGGGTCCTCCGTCAATCTCCTCAACGTGCGAGTGTTGAAAGAAATCTGCATGAGCGTCCAGCACCTCGCTCGTGATAAAATCACCATCTCCGGTTTTGACTCTCAGTCATCACGGACTCTCAGGTCTGTGATACTGACGTTACGATTCGGACTACTTAGCACGGATATTAAATTTCACGTCATTGATGCCTAGACCTGCTATAATGCTTTGCTCGGCCGGCCTTAGTTACACGAGTACAACATCATCCTTTCTACACAACATCAGTGTATGAAATATTTCAAGGATGGTCTCAAGTACACTGTGACGAGAGAGGTGAACCCATTCTCCGTAAACGAAGTTCGGAAATACGAAGATGCAAAATACTTCTTGCCAGATTTCGAGGACATGGAGAGATGTCACAAACCGGAGAACAAAGCTATCCCCACTATTCCAGTCTTCGGGAGTGACACCGAGGAGTAAGAAGAGATGGTTTATTCGGGTCCGCCCCAGTACAACAAGCCAGGACCGTCCGCTCCTATGCTTATCTTCGGCAGTGACTCGGAAGACGAAGTTAACGTTATATTTTCCGCTCGGCCGTCAATACAAGCCTTCGCTGGTGATAATAAGAATCTGCAAGTTACCATGGTTCCACAAGAGCATTACAAAGATCTCGATGCACTTGAAACTTGTAATATGGAAGAGCTGCAGACGTTCTATGTCCCCCCAGGCGAGAAGGTGAAAAGGCGATCCTATTCTACCGATCCGGGGAAACTAAAGTGGAGAAAGAAATCTGGCACGGCATGGATTCCACACTCAATAGGCTCCAGCCCATCCATTGCCCAGATATTACACAGACTGACTAAGGAGACTCTTAAGATGCCAAGGTGTACCTCTTAAGCAAACTGCTCGACAAACATGGTTCTATAACAGGATCTGGAACGTCCCTGGAACTCAGTTAAAGTTGCCCAACGGGAGAATGGAAACGACCGGGCTTGGGTATGTCCAATCCAAGAAACGGGAGTTATTCCGCGACTTCTACGCCATACATGACTTTGATGAAGAAGGGGATGCTCGGTAGGAAAATGCTAACCCTGAACCAGAAAAAGCTCCCGACGTGAAAATGCCCAGTCCGTCGTTCGAAGAACAAATGGACAAGCTTATAAGGGAAGCGAGTCAAAAGGTTCGAGATGATCACAATCGTGAAATGGCCATCTACGAGAAAGCCAGGACGCAACGCCTTCTTCAACAGGCTGCGAAAGATGAAAATGCTCCTCCCTGTCAACCCGTTGTACAAAAGGCCCGACCAGAGGCAGAAGTAAACCAAAGAGCGGGAAAGGCGTTGGACGGCGACAAAGCGGGCCCAAGAAGCCACGCGATCAGGAACCGAGCAACTAAGATTCATCTCTTATAAAGAAGATGGGTCGAGCATACTCTTTTGCCCAAGAAAAAATGAAGAAAATACTTGACCTTACCATAAAGCATCAACTGATTACACTCCCGGAGTCCAAGTACCCTGAGCAAGCAGGCGAAGTCTCTCATCCAGACTATTGCTCCTATCATAGGGCAATAGGACATCCTATTGAAGACTGCTTCACCTTAAAGAACTGGGTCGAAGATCAATATCAGCAAGGCAGGTTCTCTCTATCCAGCAGCTGGAGGGTAACCCCGTCACAGAACCATGAACCCAAATCCACGAGGGTAGAACCAGATCCACTTCGGTCTTGGAAGCGGGCCCGTACCTGTCACGTGATAATGTTGTCAGGGAGAGAGCCCGAGAATATGGATGAACTCCCCCAATGCTTCGACAATGATGATGACGAGGTAATCTCAGAGTTTCCACCAGCGCCAAAAGAGCTGGAAGATGGGATACATACTACTGCAGATAACCTCAAGAAAATTGATTTGGGGACGACAAGTGACCCGCGGCCAACATTCGTCAGTGAATTGTTGTCTGAAGAAAGGGTAGCTACACTAAAAGACGTGCTTATGCAGCATAAGGATTGCTTCGCTTGGAATTATTCCGAAATGCCAGGACTAGATCTAGAGATTGCTGTACACAAATTGACAATATCCCCGGACGTCAAGCCGATCAAACAAGCACTGAGGAAAATGCGGCTCGAGCTTGAGATGAGCATCAACGCCGAAGTCAAGAAGCTGATCGACTCTGGCTTCATCCAAGAGGTTCAGTATCCCGACTGGATCGCCAATATCGTCCCGGTGATGAATAAAAATGGAACAGTGCGCATATGTGTGGACTTTCGGGATCTCAATAAAGCCTGCCCGAAAGACGACTTCCCAGTACCGGTCACCGAGCTGATGATAGACAATACGTCCACTCACGAAGTTTTCTTCTTCATGGACGGCTCGTCGGGATACAATCAGATAAAGATGCATCCCGAAGACCAAAAGCATACCGCTTTCCGGACCCCTTTGGGCATATTTTGCTACAAGGTGATACCTTTCGGTCTAAAGAACGCCGGTGCCACCTATCAGAGGGCCATGACGAAGATCTTCGATGACCTCATACATGAAATCATCGAATGCTATATCGACGACCTCGTGGTTAAGAGCAAATCATACGAGGAGCATTTAGAGCATCTGAAGATCGTGTTTCAACGCCTCCGGCAATACAACTTGAAGATGAACCCTCTCAAATGCGCGTTCGGAATTTCCTCGGGCAAATCCCTGGGATTCGTCGTCAGACACCGAGGCATCGAGATAGACCCGTCGAAGATCAAGGCGATCATGGAAATGCCTCCGCCAAGGACTCTTAAGCAATTGCGGTCTCTCCAAGGAAAGCCCACGTACATCCGGCGATTTATAGCCAACCTCTCGGGCAAGTGCCATCTTTACAGTCACCTGATGAAGAAATGAACCCCGTTCGTCTGGGATCACAAATGCCAAAGCGCGCTGGACGAAATCAAGCAGTACCTACAGAATCCGCCAGTACTGGATGCTCCGGTCAAGGTAAAACCTCTCATTCTATATACAACCGCCCTTGAAGGTTCCTTAGGTGCATTATGGGCGCAAGAGAATGACCAAGGGAAGGAGAGAGCCCTCTACTATTTGAGTCGAGTTCTACTGGGGGCAGAAAGCAATTACTCTCCCATTGAAAAACACTGCCTGGCATTGATCTTCGGGATAACGAAGCTCAGGCACTATGCGTTGGCGCATGAAGTCCGTCTCATATCGAAGGTGGATCCTCTCAAGTATTTAATGTCAAAGGCCATATTGACGGGGCGACTCGCTAAATGGGCTCTGCTCTTGATGGAGTTCTCGATAACTTATCAGCCTCTAAAGGTAGTGAAAGGCCATGCCATCGCCGACTTCCTCGCTCAGCATCCGATACCTGCCGATTCTCCCTTGAATTGCGAACTGCCAGACGAACATGCGTTTGACATGATCGACGGAAGTGATACCCGGTGGGAACTTTACTTCGATGGAGCATCCTCCATGAAGAAGCGCAAACAAAACACCCCCATAATCAAATCAGGGGTAGGCCTCATCTTCGTGACTCCACAAGGAGGGATAATGAGCTTCGCCTTCTCCTTGACAGAACCGAGGACGAACAATGAAGCCGAGTATGAAGCTTTAAAAGCAGGTCTCAAGATCGCCATCGACATGGGGATTGAAGACCTCCTCATATACGGAGATTCCCAACTGGTCGTTAGTCAAGTAAACGGCGACTACCAAACGTGCAAGCCAGAGTTGGTGAAGTACGGCGAGAGGGTGCAGCAACTGCTGACCCAAATACCTTCCTACACCTTGGAAAGCATACTATGTGCGGAAAATAGCAAAGCAGATGAATTAGCCAAGCTTGCTAAAGAAATGGCTGACGAAAACCTTGATGATATGAGGATCGTGGTACAAAGCCGTCGGGTTCTTGCACCGGCAGAAATATCTCCAGAATCGTCCGAGGAAAAGGGAACGACCAAGCAAGCGGCTCTACAAGTAAAAGACCAAGAAACGGTTGAGGATTGGAGAGAAGTCTTTATAGACTACTTCAAATCCTGCCGAACGCCCGAAGATGCGTCCTTAAGACATCAGCTTATGAAACGAGCTCTGTCTTTTGCCTTCGTCAATGATACTCTGTACAAGAGGTCATTTGATTCTATGTGGTTAAGATGCCTGGGACCTGAAGAGGCAAAAAGAGTCGTCCAAGAAACTCACGATGGACTCTGCGGTTCTCACCAAGCCGGGCCGAAGATGAAGCTGAAGATTAAAAGGATGGGCTACTATTAGCCCACGATGATTCAAGACTGCCTCGAATACGCGAAGCAGTGCCATTCGTGCCAGATTCACGGGGACTTCATCCATCAGCATCCAAATCCACTACACCCGACAGTGGCTAGCTGGCCGTTCGAAATGTGGGGGACTGACATAATCGGCCCCATCGAACCGGACTGACATAATCGGCCCCATCGAACCAGCATCGTCCAGAGGACATCGATTCATTTTGGCGACAACTGATTACTTCTCCAAATGGGCAGAAGTTGTACCGCTGAGGGAAGTAAAGACGGAGAATATCCTCCATTTCTTCAAGACACACGTCATTTATCGGTTTGGCACTCCGAGACGAATCATCTCCGATAATGGGCCAGCCTACAGAAGCCACAAAATCAGTCGCTTCGCACAACAACACAACATAGACTGGAGATACTCTTCAGTCTATAATCCCCGAGCTAACGGTCTAGCTGAAGCTTTCAACAAGACCTTGACGAAGATCGTGAAAAATACGGTGTCCCGAAATAAGAAGGACTGGCATGAGAGACTGCACGAAGCTCTCTGGGCGTATCAAACGACGTTCAAAACAGCCACGAATACAACGTCGTACGCGTTGGTATTCGGCACAGAGGTGGTACTTCCCATCGAGATAGAGCTACCCTCTCTACGAGTGGCAGTTCATTACGAGCTAACGGATAAAAAGAACGCTCACCTTTGGCTTGAGGAGCACGACGCCCTTGACGAAACCCGGCTCATAGCGGAACAAAATCTAGAGGCTTATACGGCAAAGACGACGCACTCATATGAAAGATTGACTAGGCCGAGGACATTCCGCCAAGGCGAACTCATGCTAGTGGTCAAAAGACCTATGATCCCCAATCGTGCTAAACGGGGAAAATTCAAGCCGAATTATGAAGGCCCGTATATCATAGACAAAGTCTACCAGGGTGGAGCCTATGTACTCATGGACATTCATGGTGAAAGACCTTTCAGGCCAATAAACGGTCGCTTCCTGAAGAAATACTACGCTTGACGAGTCATGGCCTAGGTCAATGATAGATGACGACGACTATGTCCGCTCGCTATCTTCCTAAGCCCAAACTCTATAAGTAGTGATCGGCTTTCTTTACAATGGACCGAAACGTCCTTAAACTAACGATGGACTGAAACGCCCTTAAACTAACGATGGACCGAAACGTTCTTAAACTAACAGCGGACCGAAATGTCCTTAAACTAATGATGGACCGAAACGTCCTTAAACTAATGATAGACTGAAACGTCCTTAAACTAACGACGGACCGAAACGTTCTTAAACTAACGACGGACCGAAACTTTCCTAAACTAACAAAGGACCGAAACGTCCTTAAACTAACAATGGACCGAAACGTCCTTAAACTAACAACGAACCGAAACGTCATAAAACCAGCCGTTGACCGAGATAAACTACGGTGGATTGCAGCGTCCCAAAGCTGATACAAAAAAAGAGAGAATAAAAAAAAAAGAAAACGGTATGTCCATAAGCAAAAAAGAGCACGGATGAAAACACGAAAGGGCTTCGTGAGTAAGAACAGCAGGGCTACCGGCGAGTTTTGTGAAAACCCGAAAGGGCGCAACCTCGTTAGAATAAAAAAAAAGAGAAAAAAAAGAAAGAAAAAAGAAAAAGAAAACGGTATGTCCACAAGCAAAAAGGGTACGGATGAAAAACCGAAAGGGCTCCGTGAGTAAAAACAGCAGGGCTACCGGCGAGTTTTGTGAAAACCCGAAAGGGCGCAATCTCGTTAAAAGTGTAAGTCCATGCTACCTCTCCCGGTACTTTCGGGAATGCGGAATTTGGTAAAAAAACGATTTTTACGGAGGTGGTAACATGGACCTATAACCCGGATCTTGGTTAAACATCTATCTAACAACCTAACTATGAGTTTCTAGCTACTCGGTTAGGGGGTTATACCTTGCTTGTCTCGAATTCCTTCGTCTTCAAGCTCCGATGGTGGTCCGATGGCTTCTTCTCGTCGTCTCCGTACGCCGAAGATAGATCCACCTGAAAGCTCCAACCTTTAGTTCCTTCTTCGTTCTTTGAAGAAACTAGTTCACTTGGTTTGCTAAACCTAGTGAACTAGAATGAGTAGAGAAGAATTAGAATGGGATTTTATCTATGGTTCTTGATTCTCAACTCATGAGACAAGAGAACCATAGATTAAAGAGAGGGAGCAAGAGCAAGAGGGTGAGAGCAAATGGAGAGCTCAAGAACAAGAGAGAGAATGAGCAAGAAAGAATGAGGCTCTCTTTTGTCTTTCACCCTCTCATAATCCAAAGTAATCATAACTCATCATATCAACAAAAGTCTTATGTGATGGTTGAAGTAACCATAACCATATCATATCATGCACTCATTTTACATAAATGAGCAAGCAAGTAAAAGTCTTTGCCATGAAATGATGGCTATGGTTATCATGATGGTCAACTAGTCAAGCCTAGTCAACCGGTCAACAAAGTCAACAAGTCAACAAAAGTCAACAAGTCAACAAAGTCAACAAAAGTCAACAACCATGTCACCATAATACTTAATCAATATAATAGCTAATCACATATCATATTCTCATTAGGGTTGATCAAAAGGTCAATAGTCAACGTTCAACTGTCAACAATCCTAATGAGAATCCACTGCCTCTGCCTCCCTATCAACTGTGCATACACACCCGCATCCGCGTTCCGAGGAACACGAATGCAAACTGGATAAATCCAATCCCAAAAGGTACACTAGGATTTGGCTTAATCCAAAGCCTGCTAGTGTAAACTGTCTGGACACTGTACGTGCACAAGTGCACGGATGTGACCGAACGCTGTCGCAAAACCATGCGACCTGTCGCAATACCATGCGAGCTCTACTCTTTTGCCTAAAGGCGAAAAGCTTTCTGTGTGGGACTCTAAAGACTCGACACTACGCTGGCAGTGGGTTTAACCACAGACCGCAAGCGGCACTAGTTGTGCGTAACGGTCCCCGGGTAATGCCGACAAGAAGACCGACGAGGCGAAACCCATCTGAACTCCTACTGAGCCTGAGTGTGACATTCTCCGTACAGTCCGGTCTGTTCGTCTGATACATCGCATGGCGGGCCTAGGGGGCGGTAAACGTCAGTCCCCCAATAGCGGTACAAGTCGTGCCGGAGCGAAGCCTAAAACACCCTGAGATAACACTGGAAACCTACCAGTATATCTCGTTTGCCCTGGCCAGGGACTACTCGTGTAATGGCTCTCCTAGACACAGCGCAATGTCAACCCCCAATACCGGGAGAGACGAATCCTGTCAAACCGTCACTGCCTCCAAGTGCTTCGGGACTGCACCCAACCACCACCTGTTTGCACGACTCCTTTGAGCCGTGGTAGGGTAGTGATCAAAGTACAGTGGGAACACACTCGAGGCGAAGTGACAGTGTCAAGTCAGCGGACTAAGCTGTACTCATGTCACCTGGGAACTCATAAATGACGATAGGCATAATACCAACTAGTCAGTTCCCGACGAGTCCTGTCCAGTGTACCCGTAACCTAACGAGCACCCGCATACTATCTCAAGTACGACGTACTGACGGCTGTGGGACAGACCGTCTCCCAAACTGGGATGAGAAGCGCATGCGCTGGTCTACTCCGGAGTATCGATGCCCTGTCTCGATAGTCCTGCGACCAGGGACCTGCATAAGGATGTGCTTATAGATTACCCAGCCCCACTAGTGTGACGGCCATCACATCGCTGGTAATCAAGCAAAGATCCTAAGGGCTCCACTAATGTGTATAGGCGATATACAAAATATAAACACATGTACACATTGAAGTAGAAACAAACCAAGTAGCATACTACTATTTTGAGCAAGATTGTATATACAAGGTGAATATCCCAAGCATCCATTAAGTAATATACATACTAGTATGATACAGTAATGGCCTCTAGGGCATATACACTAACAATCTCCCACTTGCACTAAGGCCATGTACTGGCGTATCGAAGACCTATCATCTCGATCAGCCGCTCGAACTGAGTCTGGGGCAAGGCCTTGGTGAATGGATCTGCAGTGTTGTCTTCTGAAGCGACTCTCCGAACCTCGATCTCCTGGCGATCCACGATCTCCCTGATCAGGTGATACCGCCTCAAGATGTGCCTGGATCTCTGATGGGACCTGGGTTCCTTCGCTAAAGCTATAGCCCCGTTGTTGTCGCAATACAGAGTTATTGGATCAACAATGGACGGAACCACCTGATGTTCTTTCAAGAACTTCCTCATCCAGACAGCTTCTTTTGCGGCATCAGATGCAGCGATGTATTCCGCTTCCATCGTCGAGTCTGCAACGGTTTCTTGTTTGGAACTCTTCCAACACACCTCCCCTCCATTGAGGTTAAAGACAAAACCCGACATGGACTTGGAATCATCCTTGTCACTCTGGAAGCTGGAGTCAGCAAAGGCCTCGATCTGGAGGTCTTTTCCGCCATACACCAAGAACATCTCCTTAGTCCTTCTCAGGTACTTGAGAATGTTCTTTACCGCTATCCAGTGTTTCTCCCCAGGGTTTGACTGATACCGGCTTACCACACTCAGTGCATAAGCTACATCCGGTCTGGTACACAACATCGCATACATTATAGAGCCTACCGCAGAAGCGTAGGGTATAATAGACATGCGATCCCTCTCCAAATCAGTCTTGGGAGACATCTCTTTAGAGAGGGTGATCCCGTGACAAGCCGGTAGGTTACCGCGCTTGGAATCTTCCATACTGAATCTCTTCAGTATGGTGTCGATGTACCTGGACTGTGAAAGTCCTAATATCCTCTTGGATCTGTCACGGTAGATCCGGATACCCAGAATGTATGAGGCATCACCCAGGTCTTTCATGGAGAACCTGTGTGACAAGAACCCCTTGGCAGATTGTAGCATAGGAATGTCATTTCCTATTAAGAGAATGTCATCCACGTATAAAACGAGGAATACTACAGTTCTCGCTACAAATCTACTATAGATGCGTGGTTCATCTGGATTTTTGATAAAGCCAAATTCTTTGACTGTCTCATCAAAGCAGATGTTCCAACTCCGCGATGCCTGCTTTAGTCCATAGATGGACTTAAGCAACTTGCACACCTTTCCGCTGCTCCCACTCTGAATGAAGCCCTCTGGCTGGTCCATATAGACACACTCCTCTAAATTTCCATTTAGAAAAGCTGTCTTTACGTCCATTTGCCAGATCTCATAATCGTGGAAGGCAGCAATGGCAAGAAGGATCCGAATGGATTTCAGCATGGCTACTGGAGAAAAGGTTTCGTCATAGTCCAAGCCAGGTCTTTGACGAAAACCCTTTGCTACCAGCCTAGCTTTATAGGTCTCAACCTGTCCATCTACACCAATCTTCCTTTTGAAGATCCACTTGCATCCTACGGGTTTTACCCCGTCTGGAGCAATGTCCAACGTCCATACCTTGTTGGTGTACATGGAATCCATTTCGGTCCTCATTGCATCCAGCCATTTCACTGAGTCAACGCTCTGAACGGCCTGCTGGAAGCTAGTAGGCTCATCATAATCTATGATGCAATCCTCTCTATCCCCGTCTATGAGAAAACCGTAGTATCTCTCGGGCGGATGAGTCTGCCTACTACTCCTGCGGAGCGGCGTAGGAATGTCCTGTTCTGTTGAACCCTCTGGTTCCACTAAGCTTTCAGTAACAGTCTGTGGTTCTGGAACTTCTTCCAGTTCTATTGTGCTCCCACTTATTTGGGTTTCCAAAAACTCAGTTTCCAAGAAGCGGGCATGCTGAGAAACAAAAACCTTTTGTTCCTCAGTGGAATAGAAAAGATACCCCCTGGAGTTCCTTGGGTATCCCACAAACTTACACTGTACTGAACGTGCCTCAAGCTTGTCCGCATGCTGCTTTTTACAAAAACTGGACATCCCCATACCTTAAGATACTTAAGACAGGGTTTCTTCCCAGTCCATATCTCATATGGGGTGGTAGGCACAGTCTTGGTGGGAGCCTTGTTCAAGAGATACGCAGCTGCTTCTAGCGCATATCCCCAGAATGATCGTGGTAACTCAGCGTTACTCATCATGGACCGCACCATATCCAATAGGGTGCGGTTCCGTCTCTCCGATACACCGTTATGTTGCGGGGTGTATGGAGGAGTAAGCTGAGAGAGAATTCCGTTCTCTTTTAAATAGTTCAGGAACTCGGTACTTAAGTATTCTCCACCTCGATCCGATCTTAAAATCTTAATACTTTTGCCGGTCTGTTTCTCTACTTCATTCTTATACTCCTGGAATTTTCCAAAGGCTTCGGACTTATGTTTCATTAAGAAGACATAACCGTACCTTGAGAAGTCATCCGTAAAAGTAATGAAGTAAGAATATCCGCTTCTCGCATGTGTAGACATTGGACCGCACACGTCACTGTGTACGAGTCCCAAGAGCTCGCTCGCTCTTACTCCATGTCCAGTAAACGGAATCTTTGTCATCTTTCCCTTGAGACAGGATTGACAAGTGGCATATGACTGATATTCGAACGCATTCAAATACCCTTCTGTATGTAACTTCGTCAACCTTCTCTCATTGATGTGACCCAGTCTACAATGCCACAAGAAAGTCTGATTTATTTCCGGAGACTTTCTTTTGTGTGTATTCTGGACATTAAAAATCTGTGGTTGGTTTAACACGTATATACCATTACTCAATGTACCTGACCCAATCAAAACTTGATTAAGGTGAATGTTTACAACATTACTTACAAACGCAAATTCATAACCTTCTTTAGAAACTAAAGATACAGAAATGATATTACAAGTTGCGTTGGGTACAAAAAAGCAATTACGCAAAACCAAAACATGTCCATCTGACATTCCCAGGTGATAGTCCCCCACGGCTTTAGCATCCATGCTAGCTCCGTTCGCAACTCTGAGGGTCATGTCACCTGCCTTCAAAACCCTACGGTTTCTCAACGCCTGCAAAGAATTACAGATATGAGATCCTGATCCGGTATCCAATACCCAGGAAGTAGAGTTTATTGAAAGACAGTTTTCAATAACATACACACCTGAAGCTGAAGCTGCAACCTGCTTCAATTCCTGTGTTCTGGCCTTCCAGGCCCAGCAATCATTCTTCCAGTGTCCTTTCTTATGACAATAGAAGCATTCTTCCTTATCCACAAGCTTCCCCGCTATCTTTGTTGCTTTACCTTTTCCCTTCGTATCCACCTTACTAACACCGCCCCTTGGTTTGGCGGGGGCCTTCTTCTTCTTTCCCTTGGCTTTCGCCTTGGACCTAGAAGAAGATGATCCTCCTACAAACAAAGTGGATGTATCCCTACCTTTCTGTAGGGTGCCCTCTGCGCTCCTCAGCATGTTGAGGAGCTCTGAAAGTTCAACCTCCTTTTCTTGTAAGTTGAAGTTCAGTATGAACTGGGCGTAAGTGGAAGGAAGGGACTGGAGAACTATATCCGTATAGAGTTCAGCCTCCAATGTGGTCCCTAGGTCCGCGAGCTCCTCAATGTAGCCGATCATCTTTAGCACGTGCTCGGCTACCGATGATCCGACGGCCATCTTTGCCGAAAACAACTTTTTCGACGCTTCGTATCTTGCGATACGTGATTGCTCTCCATACAGTTCTTTTGTATGGAGAAATATGGATTCAAGGTCCATATTCTCGTGCCTCCTCTGATGTTCGTTGTCCATCGAGGCAAGTACGAGGCACTTGGCCTTCGCGCTATCAATCTCCCAAGTCTTGCGGATTTCCTTATCCGCGACGCTGGAAGTGGGACCAGGGACAGGGGGAGCTTTGGTGGTAAGAAGATACCCCAGCTTGTCATAAGTGATTGCTATCTTGACATTCCTGAGCCAATCTTTGTAGTTTGGCCCTGTCAGTTTGTTTTTATCTAGGAGTAACTTAAGTCCAGTCATGTTGATTGGTCGCTGCAATTAGGAGAGAGAAGAAGAAACACTCAGCATGATGCTCTTGCAAGTTTAGAGTGGTTTTTAGTTTATCTAAACAGGATGGCTCCCACTGTTTCTCGAATCCCTCCTCAAACCATAAAGGAAGAATTAGTCAGGATCAATCCCACCGTACAATACTTGCTTAACCGTTCAGCCAGGCCGGTGTCGGTACTTCGAGGGAGGTTTTCCAACGCTTTCGCGAAGTTCCTTAATTAAAGAACCTCTTTTCCCTGGGGGCGTAGCCCCGCTAACACCTTTCTAGGCACCTACTAGGTTTATAGCATTGATCGTTTAGCGAGAAATTTCCCGAGGAGTAGCATATACTCATAGTAGGATCGGGATCCAAATATCATCGCCTGACGAAACTGAAGGAATCCTACCAGAATCATCACACTCCAAATGGTATGCAAATCTAGCAAGTTTCAGTACTTATGAAACTCCCGATGTGGATTTTTGCCCCATGCTCTTATGACCTTGACGAAGGTCAACAAATCATAAGTCACATGTCAAGTTCTGCCCGTCATTATCCAGGTTAATTTGAATCCACCCGCATATACCCTTGATGAAGGTCAACAAGGTAATGCGAATGTCCCAAACCAACGCATCTATCTATGCTACATATGAATACCCAACAGCTACCAATCACTATGCCTTGACGAAGGTCAACAAACACAGCTTGAATACTATTGAATATTCATACGAAACGACGGAGGGTTACGAATGGTTTTGGCAAAACCGTGAACGTAGTGAACTTGATTTGGTCGATGGAACGAGATAGCTTTTAAAAGGAGTGGCTCAAGCTCCGCATTTAAAAGTTGGTTTTGAAAAGAACCGAGTGGTTTTTCGAAAGTGTTCCAATGACTTTAACTTGGTTTATTATCTTGCATTAGTTCTTTTAATGCGTGATATTCTTGCATTAGTTCTTTTAATGCGTCCCATCATTTAATCCTACCATTGCAGAAAACAACCAAAATATGACGTACGCTTATGCCATTCGCATTCGCCACTGGGCCCCGTCATTACCCGTTAGGTTACTTAACTAACGACAGAGCGGGGGCTGGGCTAGCGCGTCTGTAAAACATAAGCAACGCCTAAATAATATCATATATAGATATACTGCAATGATAAACATTTCAGATCACAGATGAATACATTGGATATACTAGGAATCTGTAATTCGTACGAGCCTGTAACGAAAGACAGATTACACGGTCGCGGTGAATAGCCAATACCCCACCCAAGACCCCTACGGGTGCGGCAAACTACCCGCCAAGTACCCGAAGCGTAGCAACCTCCCTCATCTCCATGAGTAGGCCACTCGACACTTCGGCATACCCGGTAGTTTGTACACCCCTCCATGGGTCTATCCTAGGAGCAAAAACAGTAAAAATAAATTATACAATGACGGCTACAACCCCGACCCGGTTGTGCGGCCATATAAATAATTATTACATCAATTTACAAATTTACAAGAATTGAAAGAAAAGAAAACTCTCGTCTCACAACCCCCGGCTATTCACCCGCGACAATCCAACATATTCATATACACATTCCAGCACATTACAGATCACAGATTTGTATAACCCCCACTAATCGACATATAGCGATTAGTAGACGTTCAATACAAATATCTCATTACAGAAAACCCGTTAGCTTAAGTCTTTTAGAAGTTCGATCAAAAATACGGATTTTCGGGACCCCAAAATAAAATTTTCGTTCTGGAAAATCTGGGCAGAAAATATATATTCCAAAAATCCCAAAATACCCCAATGAGCAATCTGCAAAAAATAAAACCCATGACCGAGTCAACTCGGCCGCGTTTCCGCGGCGGGAGCGTGCTACCGCTGCGGAACCGCGGCTCTTTGATCGAGTCATGGGCCCAAATTTTTGCAATTTCTTTAAAAAAGCCTGAGTCGATTTTTGGTGTTTTTCAAAAAAGTTTTCCAGCACTTTTAAAATCGACAGAAAGTTTAAAATTCCGGGGTTCGTTTCGGGACTTTTTCGTTGATCGATCTTCTAGTTACTTGCTAACATGTTAGATAGAGTTTAACTAGGCTCTGATACCACTGTAAGTCCATGCTACCTCTCCCGGTACTTTCGGGAATGCGGAATTTGGTAAAAAAACGATTTTTACGGAGGTGGTAACATGGACCTATAACCCGTATCTTGGTTAAACATCTATCTAACAAACTAACTATGAGTTTCTAGCTACTCGGTTAGGGGGTTATACCTTGCTTGTCTCGAACTCCTTCGTCTTCAAGCTCCGATGGTGGTCCGATGGCTTCTTCTCTTCGTCTCCGTACGCCGAAGATAGATCCACCTGAAAGCTCCAACCTTTAGCTCCTTCTTCGTTCTTTGAAGAAACTAGTTCACTTGGTTTGCTAAACCTAGTGAACTAGAATGAGTAGAGAAGAATTAGAATGGGATTTTATCTATGGTTCTTGATTCTCAACTCATGAGACAAGAGAACCATAGATTAAAGAGAGGAAGCAAGAGCAAGAGGGTGAGAGCAAATGGAGAGCTCAAGAACAAGAGAGAGAATGAGCAAGAAAGAATGAGGCTCTCTTTTGTCTTTCACCCCTCATAATCCAAAGTAATCATAACTCATCATATCAACAAAAGTCTTATGTGATGGTTGAAGTAACCATAACCATATCATATCATGCACTCATTTTACACAAATGAGCAAGCAAGTAAAAGTCTTTGCCATGAAATGATGGCTATGGTTATCATGATGGTCAACTAGTCAAGCCTACTCAACCGGTCAACAAAGTCAACAAGTCAACAAAAGTCAACAAGTCAACAAAGTCAACAAAAGTCAACAACCATGTCACCATAATACTTAATCAATATAATAGCTAATCACATATCATATTCTCATTAGGGTTGATCAAAAGGTCAATAGTCAACGGTCAACTGTCAACAACCCTAATGAGAATCCACTGCCTCTGCCTCCCTGTCAACTGTGCATACACACCCGCATCCGCGTTCCGAGGAACACGAATGCAAACTGGATAAATCCAATCCCAAAAGGTACACTAGGATTTGGCTTAAACCAAAGCCCGCTAGTGTAAACTGTCTGGACACTGTACGTGCACAAGTGCACGGATGTGACCGAACGCTGTCGCAAAACCATGCGACCTGTCGCAATACCATGCGAGCTCTACTCTTTTGCCTAAAGGCGAAAAGCTTTCTGTGTGGGACTCTAAAGACTCGACACTACGCTGGCAGTGGGTTTAACCACAGACCGCAAGCGGCACTAGTTGTGCGTAACGGTCCCCGGGTAATGCCGACAAGAAGACCGACGAGGCGAAACCCATCTGAACTCCTACTGAGCCTGAGTGTGACATTCTCCGTACAGTCCGGTCTGTTCGTCTGATACATCGCATGGCGGGCCTAGGGGGCGGTAAATGTCAGTCCCCCAATAGCGGTACAAGTCGTGCCGGAGCGAAGCCCAAAACACCCTGAGATAACACTGGAAACCTACCAGTATATCTCGTTTGCCCTGGCCAGGGACTACTCGTGTAATGGCTCTCCTAGACACAGAGCGATGTCAACCCCCAATACCGGGAGAGACGAATCCTGTCTAACCGTCACTGCCTCCAAGTGCTTCGGGACTGCACCCAACCACCACCTGTTTGCACGACTCCTTTGAGCCGTGGTAGGATAGTGATCAAAGTACAGTGGGAACACACTCGAGGCGAAGTGACAGTGTCAAGTCAGCGGACTAAGCTGTACTCATGTCACCTGGAAACTGATAACTGACGATAGGCATAATACCAACTAGTCAGTTCCCGACGAGTCCTGTCCAGTGTACCCGTAACCTAACGAGCACCCGCATACTATCTCAAGTACGACGTACTGACGGCTGTGGGACAGACCGTCTCCCACACTGGGATGAGAAGCGCATGCGCTGGTCTACTCCGGAGTATCGATGCCCTGTCTCGATAGTCCTGCGACCAGGGACCTGCATAAGGATGTGCTTATAGATTACCCAGCCCCACTAGTGTGACGGCCATCACATCGCTGGTAATCAAGCAAAGATCCTAAGGGCTCCACTAATGTGTATAGGCGATATACAAAATATAAACACATGTACACATTGAAGTAGAAACAAACCAAGTAGCATACTACTATTTTGAGCAAGATTGTATATACAAGGTGAATATCCCAAGCATCCATTAAGTAATATACATACTAGTATGATACAGTAATGGCCTCTAGGGCATATACACTAACAAAAAGACACTTGCAAGGTCCTCTCGACTTTGTAAGAAGAAACCACCTGCGTGAGATCCTTACGACTCATAAGGGACCAACACACTTAGGGATCCCCACGATCCCTAAGGAGAAATTACACTTGTGAGATCCTCACGACTCGTAAGGAGAACCCTCTTATGGCACCCTCACAGCTCATAAAATTCAAAAGTCTTAAGCTACAGGGAACTAAACCTGTTCTTAAGCAGCCCCCACAACCGCCGATAATGCCCTACAAGCGGCTCAATGCTGACCCTTGTATACAATCCACGGGCGCGAATAAACATTTCCCTAACAAAGTCCCATCCGTGACTAGTGATATGTTTATACGGTGAACGACCCTTGTAATTCCTCTCGACTTATAAGGAGAAAACACTCTTGTAAGATCCTTACGACTTACAAGAGATCATACACTTAGAAATCCCCACGATTCTTAAGGAGAAATTACACCTACGGGATCCTCTCGACCGGTAGGGAGAAAATTCTTTATGAGATCCTTACGGCTCATGAAGTCAAAAGCCTTAGTCAACAGGATCCTAACCCTGTTTACTAATCCACCTTTGTCCGTCATCGACAGAGGCAAATGATGATTCGCTCTTGGCAATATCCCAGTAGTAGCGGTGCTGATGCCGAAATCGGTGTCTAATTCCGAGCTTACAGCAAAAAACCAGCAAGCCACACATGCATACGAAATAGTAGAAATGATGGGGCAACTTGCAGACAAAATCAGCAAGTAAAAATATATGCATGCAAAATAGCCTAAATGATTGGGCAACTCGCAATAAAAAGCAGCAAGTAAAAAAATAAAACAAAAAGCCGAAATGATTGGGCAATCGCGACCTTCGCGATATAAAAGCTGAAATGATAGAGCATCGCGGAAAGAAATAAAATTAAAAAAAATGAGAAATTTATGCCCTACAGGTGATATCACATCAATCCCTGTATACAATCCAGGGGCGCAAACAAAGAGGGAATCATACCTTTCCTCCCCAGGTTTCATCAGAAGAAGAAGCCAAATCTCAACGGTTCACAGATAGCCTGGAGATCGTCTCAACATTCATGTCATTAAAACGGACACAACAACAAGCAAAGCGGAACAGCGACAACCCCCAGTTCCATGACTTGGCGGTGCACAGATGACCGAGAGTCAAACCCCGACTCCGTGAAATGCGGATAAAGTCAACTCTTCCTGGTCACGTGGAACGCGGCTTACGTCAATCCTGACCCCGTGGGAAACGTCCAGAGCGGATCCTGGTCCTCGCAGAGCACGGCAATGACCCCATGTGAAGCATCTAGAGCGGAGCATGGTCCTCTCCGAACACGGCAGTGAACCCGTGGGAAGCATCCAGAGCAAAATTCCTGGTCATGTGGAACGCGGCTTACGTGAATCCTGACCCCGTAGGAAACGTCCAGAGCGGATCCTGGTCCTCGCAGAGCACGGCAATGACCCCGTGTGAAGCATCAAGAGCGGAGCCTGGTCCTCGCCGAACACGACAGTGAACCCATGGGAAGCATCCAGAGCAAAATTTTTGGCTACGTGGAACTCGGCTTATGTCAATCCTGACCCCGTGTGAAGCATCCAGAGCGAAGCCTAGTCCTCGCCGAACACGGCAGTGAACCCGTGGGAAGCATCTAGAGAAAAATTCCTGGCTACGTGGAACGCGGATAATGTCAACTCTGACCCCATGAGAAGCATCCAGAGCAGAGCCTAGTCCTCACCGAACACGGCAGTGAACCCGTGGGAAGCATCTAGAGAAAAATTCCTGGCTACGTGGAACGCGGATAATGTCAACTCTGACCCCGTGAGAAACATCCAGAGCGGATCCTGGTCCTCGCAGAGCACGGCAATGACCCCGTGCGAAGCATCCAGAGCGGAGCCTAGTCCTCGCCGAACACGGCAGTGAACCCGTGGGAAGCATCTAGAGCAAAATTCCTGGCTATGTGGAACGCGGATAATGTCAACTATGACCCTGTGTGAAGCATCCAGAGCGGAGCCTGGTCCTCGCCGAACACGGCAGTGAACCTGTGGGAAGCATCCGGAGCAAAATTCCTGGCTACGTGGAACGCAGATAATGTCAACTATGACCCCGTGTGAAGCATCCAGAGCGGAGCCTGGTCCTCGGCGAACACGGCAGTGAACCCGTGGGAAGCATCCAGAGCAAAATTCCTGGCTACGTGGAACGCGGCTTATGTCAATCCTGACCCCGTGTGAAGCATCCAGAGTGGAGCCTGGTCCTCGCCGAACACGGCAGTGAACCCGTGAGAAGCACCCAGAGAAAAATTCCTGGCTACGTGGAATGCGGATAATGTCAACTCTGACCCCGTGAGAAACGTCCAGAGCGGATCCTGGTCCTCGCAGAGCACGGCAATAACCCTGTATGAAGCATCCAGAGCGGAGCCTGGTCCTCGCCGAACACGGCAGTGAACCCGTGGGAAGCACCCAGAGCAAAATTCCTGGCTAGGTGGAACGCGGATTATATCACTCTTGACCACATGGAAAACGTCCAGAGCGGATCCTGGTCCTCGCAGAGTACGGCAATGACCCCATGTGAAGCATCCAGAGCGGAGCCTGGTCCTCGCCAAACATGGCAGTGAACTCGTAGGAAGCACCCAGAGCAAAATTCCTGGCTACGTGGAACGCGGATTATGTCACTTTTGACCCCGTGGAAAACGTCCAGAGCGGATCCTGGTCCTCGCAGAACACGGCAATGACCCCGTGTGAAGCATCTAGAGCGGAGCTTGGTTCTCGCCGAACACGGCATTGAACCCGTGGGAAGCATCCAGAGCAAAATTCCTGGTTACGTGGAACGCGGAATATGTCACTCCTGAACCCGTGGGAAACGTCCAGAGCGGATCCTGGTCCTCGCAGAGCACGGCAATGACCCCGTGTGAAGCATCCAGAGCGGTGCCTGGTCCTCGCCGAACACGGCAGTGAACCCGTGGGAAGCATCCATAGCAAAATTCCTGGTCACGTGGAACGCGGATAATTTCAACGCTGACCCCGTAGGAAATGTCCAGAGCGGAGTCTGGTCCTCACAAAACACGGCAGTGAACCCGTGGGAAGCATCCAGAGCAACCCCTGACTCCGTAAAATGGGGATAAGGGCAATTTCACCCATCACTTGCGGGTCCTCACGACTCGAAAGGGAGCAAATTCTCTTGTGAGATCCTTACAACTTTCAAGAGAAAACACACTTAGGAATCCTCACGATTCTTAAGGAGAAATTACACCTACGGGATCCTCTCAACCGGTAGGGAGAAAATTCTTTATGAGACCCTCACGACTCATAAAGTTGAAAAGTCTTAGGTGACAGATCCTAACCCTGTTTTCTAAGCCATCACCACCCCACAAAGAGCCCAAGATGGACAGTTATATGCTATCTACAGGCCACACTTGATAAAATCACATGGCAGCAACACAGCAAGGAGAAGAAAGCTACAAGGTGAACATTTGATTCGCATTTAATTAAGTGTTCGAGGCATACCCGTTCATGCATGCGCAAAAGATTTAGTATGTAAAATAAAACAAGCTGAAATGAGAAACTTTCCATTCATACTGCGAAAAAGTTCTTACAATTATGAAAGCAGTAAACAGAAACATTATCAAAACAATTACAATGGCAAAACCTCAGATTCAGGGCATGGATTGAGGAACTCAAAGGTGACTTTGTCCAGAATTTTCCAGGCATTTCGAACCATCCTAGTATGCTTTCTTTCGCGATCATAAGCATCGGGATCCCCACGGATATCCTCCACCCTCTGATAGGCAGCAAGTATGGCCGACTGTTGAAAAGCTTGATGCAGGAGATCGATAAGATTGTCTCGCCTGCTCTTCGAGATTAAGCTCATCAGATACACCGAATGCACCTTATCCTCGGCGGCATCCAATGCCCTAAGCGGCATGCCGGTACAGAATAGAGGAGGTGCTTCCCAGATCGCTCCCACAATAAGCTTCAGGAGAGAGGAGCGTCGAGAAAGCAGTCGACTATTGTATGCGTCAAAGCGACTCATAATTTCGGCACACTCGGCGTTTGTGAATTCTCGATTCTGAGAACGGCCGAGTGAGCGGATGTCTCCGTAAGAGATAATCTTGTCGAGATCGTGCATGTGAGCGTCCATTACTCCTGAAAAAGAAAATCAACAAAATTAGTGGACAGACTGATTAAGCAAATTCTTATTAAAAACAGGCACAGGGAGTTAAACTCCTCGAGAGCAATGCTCTGCAGACAGGAGTGACACCTGTCAAAATCAATTATGAGGGGAATTTAAAGAAATTCCCCGAGAACATTGAGAGCCTTGCTCTGAAAAGATGATATAATTCATCAAAAATAAAATTCCATATTTAATCTTCAAGATCCATGAAAAAGCTCTTAAGAGTTCTTCATCAAAGATCAAAAGATCTACATATTATCAAAAGAGCAGAGCTCTGATTCATGGAATAAGAAACCCCAAGAAAAGATCTGCTTAGATCTATGGGTTCATGAGAGCAAGGCTCTATTAATGAAACCCTAAAAAGGTTTTCTTTAGATCGAAAATCTATGAAGAGCAAGGCTCTGTTAATGGGTAAAAACCCTGATTTATTAAAATTAAAATTTTTAATTTTACCTAAGAGTTCTAACTCTTGAAAGTTCTTAACAGAAGAGCAAGGCTCTGAGCAAAACTTCTCAAGAAGAAGATGATAATCATCTAAGGGACTAAAGGTCCTATTTATAGGCACTGAACCGCCTCTTCAACATCTGAGTTGATCCAAGGGCTCAGATGTTGCCACCGCTGCACTCACGTGTGCGCCACGTGAGCGCAACGGTAGGGGGAATTTGTTTCCCCCAATCAGAGCAAAGCTCTGTTTTGAATTTCAAAATTCAAAAATTGAAGCAACGCTTTAGATTCAGCGCGCTGCGCGCCACGTGTCAAAAGCAGACGCGCCAGCGCCAGGAGCGCTGCGTCATAGGCAGCGCACCCCCAATCAGAACAAAGCTCTGTTTTAAAATTTGAAATTTAAAATTTAAAAGTTGAAGCAACGCTTCAGATCCAGCGCTCTGCGCCGCGCGCCACGTGTCAAACACGGGTGTGCTAGCACAGTTGCGCTGCGCTCTGCGCTGCGTGCCACGTGTCAAACACGGGTGCGCTAGCGCAGTTGCACTGCGCTCTGCACTGCGCGCCACGTGTCGAACGTAAGTGCGCTCGCGCAAGGTGCGCCAGCGCTGGAATTAAAAATTCCCCACCATCAGATCAAAAGATCTACTAATAATAAATTATTAATTAATCAGAACTAAAATTCTGTTATGGAAAGATTTTTCAATCTTATTGAAACAAGAAGATTATCTTCTGTAAAACAGAAGCCTTAGGATCAAAGATCCAACGGTGGGAAATATTCCCAAATCAATCAGAGAAAGATCTCTTAAAACTGATTTAACAAATCAATTGGCCCTATATAAAGGCCCCTAGACTTCAAGTCTCACATACAGAAAGAGAGAGAGAAAACCCTCTGCAAACTTTGGAAAAAAAAAATAAGAGCAAGCTCTTAGAAAAAAGAAGATCATTTCTTCATATTCAAGGTAAAGAACTATGTTCTTGAACAACAGAGATGAAACCATCTCGTAAAAAGAAGAATCATCTTCTAAAAAGATCATACATCAGAAAAAAGACCAAGGTCTTTAACAAAAAGCAAAATATCAAAAGATCTAATAATCATAAAAAAATTAATAGAAGTATTTTACTTCATTCACAGATCTTTGATCTATAAAGGAGCCCTTTTATAGAACTTTTTGTTCTTGAATCTTGAGGCAAAACCTCCCTTAAAAGAAGAACATAAATTTGTTCTTTGATTTTAAAATTGATCAGATTCGCTTTGCGCTACTGAAAAGCGCCTTGCACTCATGAACTGCGCTTCTGCGCTCCTTGGACCGGCGCTCAGCGCCAAAACATGCCACGTGTCAACCATGTATGCAACTTGTGCTTTGCGCTGCTAAAATAGCGCACTGCGCTCATCATCTGGTGCAAAAAGCCAAGCGCGCCACGTGTCACTCATGTGTGCGCTACTCAGCAGAAGCGCAATGCGCTCATCATATGGCGCCAAGCGCGCCACGTGTGCGCTACTCAGCAGAAGCGCACTGCGCTACTCAGCAGAAGCGCACTGCGCTCTTTGACTGGCGCAAAGCGCCTGACGCGCCACGTGGCGCACTGTCAGAACACGCACAGTTCTGATGAATGCTATGCATTCAATGCAAGACAAAATATGTTAGAGCCCACTGCTTAGCATTATTAAAAGGGCTGAGCCCAAATGAAAGCTTAATATCCAGAACAAAAAAATGTTTAAACATTTTAATTGGACTTAGCCCAATTCTGGCCATAAGTCCTCAATTCAGACTTAACTGGGCTAATGTGCTCATAATTTAATTAATTGTTCTTAGTTCCAGATTGGACTACAGATCACTTAATTCACCCTGGTTCAAGGGTGCATCTCTTCACTCCTTTGATATTTGTCGTTGTAATTCCTCAACGTCTTCAAAGAGGTGACGGGTCTAGACAACCACACATTTCATAGACTACGACGTCTCTAAACTACGGATTGTGGGGTCCTTAAACTCATGGACTATGATGTCCTTAACCTCGACCGTGATGTCTTAAAACTAACATCGGACTGTGGGGTCCTTAAACTCATGGACTATGATGTCCTTAACCTCGACCGTGATTTCTTAAAACTAACATCGGACTGTGGGGTCCTTAAACTCATGGACTATGATGTCCTTAACCTCGACCGTGATGTCTTAAAACTAACATCGGACTGTGGGGTCCTTAAACTCATGGACTATGATGTACTTAATCTCGACCGTGATGTCTTAAAACTAACATCGGACTGTGGGGTCCTTACACTCATGGACTATGATGTCCTTAACCTCGACCGTGATGTCTTAAAACTAACATCGGACTGTGTGGTCCTTAAACTCATGGACTATGATGTCCTTATCCTCGACCGTGATGTCTTAAAACTAACAATGGACTGTGGGGTCCTTAAACTCATGGACTATGATGTCCTTAACCTCGACCGTGATGTCTTAAAACTAACATCGAACTGTGGGGTCCTTAAACTCATGGACTATGATGTCCTTAACCTCGACCGTGATATCTTAAAACTAACATCGGACTGTGGGGTCCTTAAACTCATGGACTATGATGTCCTTAACCTCGACCGTGATGTCTTAAAACTAACATCGGACTGTGCGGTCCTTAAACTCATGGACTATGATGTCCTTAACCTCGACCGTGATGTCTTAAAACTAACATCGGACTGTGGGGACATTAAACTCAAGGACTATGATGTCCTTAACCTCGACCGTGATGTATTAAAACTAACATTGGACTGTGGGGTCCTTAAACTCATGGACTGTAATGTCCTTAACCTCGACCGCGATGTCTTTAAACTTACAGCGGACCGAGATGTCCTTAAACTAACATTGCACCGTAATGTCCTTAAACTAACATTCGACCGCAATGTCCTTAAACTAAATAACAGAGGCAGCCCAAACGCTCTCTTGTTGGATCCAAATGATCTTGTTAAGTTGATCTTAGTCTAGAAATTAGACTAACGTGTCCTTAACAAACGTTTAAGTTGATCTTAGTCTCAAATGGGGCTAACGTATCCTTAAACCCAACCCCCAAACCCAAATCTAAGAAAGATACGGATTTGGACTAATCCACGTTCTACGGGCGACAACATAAATTAGTCTCCGTATACAATCCACGGGCAACCAACCAAAAACAAAACAAACACACATGACACGAAGTGACCATCTGGAGAAGGAGAAACTGGCTACCGCGAAGCGGTAGCGTAATTAACTGCAGGGGCTTGCGCCTGCAGGGAAGAGCGTCCCCATAATCAAAAACCCCTCAAATGAGGGGGAATCTGATAAAGTGTGCTACATCGGCCGCATCCATTTAAACCTTCGATACATGGTGCCATAAATCAACTTGGCATCTTCGGAGATGTGGACGGATAGCACCAATTAGCATCTGCCCCGAATTTCAAGCAAGACGGACCTACGTGGTCGCGTCTCTGTATTCGGAGGGGAACACGTCGTTTCGTCCTCGGAATCTCCTTGGATTGCCGTCGGAAGTTCGTCGGAGCTTTTGCCCTTTTGCTAACTCCATTTGCACACAAAAGACTTGGGAATTTTCTTGAGAGTTTGGGCAAAGATTTGTGTGTGAGGGGGGTGATTTGAGGGGTGGTATTTATAGGAAAAATCTAGGATTTTAAGGTAGTGAAAGGGTGTATTAAAAATTTGTATTAAAATGGATTAAATGGGGTATTTTAATTCTCTGGTTAATTGCAGAGAATTTAAACAGTGCAGGGGGAGAGGGGTAGGCCAAAGGGTGCAGGGGTTAAAGAAATTTAGGGATCGGACAGATTTGACCCGGCGGTGCCGGCCGATTCAAGCGGTTCGCCAGCCCGAGTCGGGCGAGTCGGGGCTCGTCTCTTCACCACGTGTCCCTGACGCTTGGTCTACTGCAGTGGACTCGTTTGTTTTATGTGTGACTCTTGGTTTTACGTGTTGTGCACGTGTAGACTCTTGGGCTTCTAAAAGATTAAAAGAATTTAATTAAAAAAATATGTTGCTGATGGGATTTGAACTCTGGTGCTATGGTTCAGCAGTGCAAGGTCTTACCACTGAGCTACAAGCTCTTTCTTGCTGTTCAAAAGCAAATCAAACTTATAACTTGTGCTCAGGCTCAAGTAGCCCTTTCTGTATTTTTGAAATAATTGTACAGAAAGTTTAGGGTTGTTACATTCTACCCTCCTTATAAAAATTTCGCCCTCGAAATTCGTAAAATGAAAGTGTAACAGATTCAAGGAAAGTTTAGTGATAGAACTATTGGTAGTGTATCAAAAATATGTGAGAGAACGAAAGAATGTGAGAGATTTGAAAAGAGTTGAGGAAATTACCAGGTTTACCTTGGTCTACGGCTGTTCAGTCGAAAATATTGCAATCTTTAACATAACAATTTCCTCACTTTTCTAATCATCTAAGGATGTTTGTTATAAATATAACACATATTACCGGTTCGTCTAGAAATTATCAAATACCACGTGTTATACATTATAATCAACATTTTGGAAGGAAATTGTATGTTTATTATTTCACGCATAATATTGTATATCGCTAACATTCTTCATTGAGATCTTGTGCAGAAATTAGCTCAGGTCAGATATCGGAATCGTAAATTCGCCGATAAAATACAGGAAATCAAAGAGTTAAATTCTGGCAGAGATTCAGTAGAGATAAAAAGATTCCAGATATCAAATATAAATCCAGAGATCGACACAAGAAGACAGAAGAAGTTTGAAGCAACGAGCTCACTAATCGACCGCGGATTCGCGGCCGAGTCAGGCCGAGTCGCCGCGGTTCCACGGCCGAGTTAGGGCATCGGGTGACGAGTTCTCTCCAGAAGTTTCCCTACAACTACCTAGCTTGTTGAGGACGCTTCGTTGTAACAACCTTGTTCTGGAAACTTCTCTATAACAACCTAGCTTGTTGAGGAAGCTTGATAACTACCTAGTTTATTCTAGAAGCCTCCTTGTAACAACCAAGCTTATGAGGGAAGCTTGATTAGGGGCTATAAAAAGGGACCTAAGCCTACATTAAAAAGGTTGTTGAATTTTGGTGCAAAACTTTAGATCCAAAAACCAAATCAAGATCCAAGATCAAGAATCGTAAGAAATTCATCAAGCAATTCAACCAAGATCCATTACGCGAAGCCGATCGTCATCAATGAGCACGTGATCCTCGATAGATCCAAGACTCACGGTGATCGAGTAAAGCGAAGATCGACGGAGAAATGACCTCTTCAAGGGAGTGATCGAGAGCTTTCTTCTTGTAAATCTCAGATTGAAGAAGTTGTAATTTGAAGTTGAATAATAAAGGTGATCATTACTTTTAGACTTGTTTTCTTTAAATTTTCACATTATAAAATCTGTATTTGTTGATTCTTCGATTTTCATAATGTGTAAGTAATCTCCGCTTGCTAAGGATTCAAATGAATTTGGTAGATCTAATGGTGAGAGAATTATATATTCATCTTAAGTCTTATGAAGATTATAAACTCTAGCAAAAAGAATCATTAATGTCCAAATTGTGAGTGAGATCAATCTATTGAGAATTTCATCACAATTTGGGGATTAGATTGATGATCTTTCTTTTTAAAGGCTATATATGAATGACAATTAATGAAAAGACAAGGGGTGATGAAGGAGAAACCCTAGTTTCTTCAAAAGATCCCTAATTTTCATTGATAGCCAACGATCTAGTAGTAATTCTATCAATAGATAAGATGAATCATCTTGAATAATCATCATTGGCTACTAATTCCGTTCGAATACTACAAGTCTTCTTCAATTTTCTTGATAACTAAATCTTGAACATTATCTTGAATTTCCTTTCATGAAAACGACTTCTAAAATTTCTTGAAATGATAACTTCAATCAAATCTTAAACAATTTGTTGATTTTCTTTACTATTTCTTTCGACTCAACTAAAGCAAGAATTTACGAATTACTCGTATCTCAGTGGACGACCCGTGCTCACTAACGATCACTACAAGCGACACCGTTATTGATTGCGGTTATTATACGATTAAAACATTTCATCACTTCTTTATTTCATCTTTTCTTTAAAATCAAAGAAGTGAAAATTTATAGATACAATTAAATGGCGCCATTGCCGGGGAATGCGTGCGTAATTTGTTCGGTCTTGCTATTTTTGAGTTGAAATATTATTATTCCATCAAAATTTGAATCAAAATCGCATAGTGTGCTTAACGATTAGTGTGTGAATTTTGCAAGGGAATCTGGAATCGTTGTAGCAGGGAGAAAAATATTCAGATCATTTCATTGAGACCAGAGGAGCAAATGAAGCATTAGTACCAAATATTGTTCAAAGAGCAGGTTATTTGACCGCGGAACCACGGCAGAAAGCTTGTATTGGCCGCGGAACCGCGGTGATATTAGGGCATTGAGACTCCATCTCTCTGTGGTATATTCTCTTCATTCTTCTCTCTCCTCTGATTAGTCCAATAACAACTTTTCTGCAGGATTCTTTGCAAAAATTCACCACACAAAAAAAATTGTTGCGTGTTTTGATATTGGTTGTTTGTTGCATATTGTAATACGGAAATTAAGGGGCAAAGACCAAATTCAGATTTAGTCGGGATTTCATTACCCTTCCTAAGCCCAAAAATCACAAAACTAGCATCTGCATCACACTTCATTAACTAAAAAATATCTAGACAAGACTCTAAGGACCGTCACACTGAATTAGGACAGAAGAAGGTCGTGGGTAATCTATTGCTTATCCGCATTTCTTTTGTGGTGTCTAAGGCAAGTGTGTCTAAGGCAAGTGGTTACTTAATTAGGTCCGCTACTTACGTAGCGGATACCTCCCACTTACCTGGCACTTACCTGGCCACAGGAGGGATAAAGAGGTTAAAGAGGTAGTAGAGGATTTATCCTGCGATTTGTCTTCTGGAAGTCTAGGAGCGGGCTAGTGACTTGACCTAGGTGACCGTAGATCTAGGGTTGATTGTGCATTTTGTGTGATTTGTCTAAATCCATCTTTTTCAAAACAAACCACTTTCTCTAATTATCACATACGCTGCCACTTGCGCTAAACCCGCTTAGTGCATGCTCGGCTGGACATGGGATTCTAGTGCCCGTCTTATCCGCGTCTCTTCTATCGACTCCGAAGTCGGTATTTCTTCATTTTCTTTTTCCTCACCACACACCACATCCTCCGAGATGGACGGTTCTCCATCAAATTTCATTAACACCACTTTGCTACCACCCGCAGGTGCGCAGAATTTACCGCGTATATCTCTCCAAGAGAGATGCTACCCTATTCGAGGTCCCCTCTCTACTTGTCTTTCCATTCCACCAGCCAATGGGGATAATTTTGAAATCAAACCACACTATATCAATCTTTTACATAAATTTCACGGTCTCGAGTCTGAAGACGCATACGTTTTTATCACCAAATTCGAAAACGTATGCGCTATGATGGGCACGTCACAACTTTCTGTAGATGCTTTGCGTTTACGTCTTCTCCAGTTCACTTTGTGCGATTTAGCCGAAAAATGGCTTTATAACACACTCGCACACTCTATTTCCAACTGGGATGAATTCGTTATTGCACTCCTTAAGAAATTTTATCCCAATCATAAAACCGCCCGTATTAGGAGCGAAATCAATCAGTTTACCCAGCTTCCCAATGAACCATTTTGGAAATGTTTTGAACGGTTCAAGGATCTGCTTGTCCAATATCCTCATCACGGAATCCATAGATGTAATCTGTGCCGAATTATATATGAGGGCATTAATCCAATGACAAACAGATGCTTGAAACAATATGTCAAGGCAATTTCATGTCCAAAGACGATGGTGAAGGCTGGAAATTCTTGGAAAATTTTGCTGAAAACACTTTACAATGGGAGAGTGTTAGTCAACCATCATCTAGAGAAGGTATCCATCAACTTGATGTTTCCATAGCAGTCAAGACTGAAATACAGCAATGCAAAAGAAACTTGAAACTATGGAACACAAATTTTTATTAGCCTCCCTAAACCAGGTCACGCTCCCTAAAACCGTGTGTGGATGTTGTTTCGATCCATCATATCTGACGGAAGAATGTCCTTTGAATTCTCCGTTTCAAGGTCAAGAACACACAAATGTTGCTTTTCAGCAACGACCTAGAAACGATCTTTATTCTTCCACATATAATCAAGGTTTGAGGAATCGCCCTAATTTTTCTTGAAACCAATACCAAACTCAAAATACGGTTCCAAACCAAAATAACTTTCAAAGGGTTCCTCCACAGCAACAGCAACCACCACAAAATTAGCACCCCTTTCAAACACAAAATTTTCAAATCCAGCCAACAATTCTGCACCGTATAATAATTCTTTGCAATTGGCCGGTACCGATAATTCCTCTTCACTCGAACAAACCATGAATTTGTTGCTGAAAAATTTCATGTAAGTTTCGGCTGATATAAAGTCTTCTGTCGATACTATAAAGAAGGACTCCGCCTCCCACGGTGAGAGTATTAAATCGATAGAAGCACAAATTGCACGATTAAACGCCGAAATGAGTGCTATAGAGAAAGGGAAACTTCCATCTCAACCCCTACCGAATCATGGGCATTCACAATACTACAATGTGAGTGCCATTACAACGTTGAGATCCGGAAGAGTGTTGAATAACAAAGTCGGTGAACAGATTGATATTGATAATGATGAAATAATCAATGACACCCCGGCTTCCACTTCCACTTCTAATCCTACTCCGTCTAGTCCACCATCTTCTTCTGAGCCTATTCTCTGTTTTCCCCTAGGCTCGAACTTGAACCCTCCCCAACCTTCTCCGAGTCTACCTCACTCGATCCCAACTCCAATTCTGGGATCTGTTTCACCCACACGACCTTCTCCAATGTTGGACCTAGCTTTTATTGCTAAAGCTCTTTATCCAAATTTGTTAAGGGGAAACAAAACAAGTCTACAAATGGAGAAGATTATGGAAATGTTTAAACAGGTTAACATAAATATTCCTCTCCTAGATGCTATCCAACAAGTTCCGGTCTATGCGAAAATTTTAAAGGACTTGTGCACTAGGAAGAGAAAGACTCAAGTGCCGAAAAAAGTATTCATGACGAGTAATGTTAGCACAGCTTTTACCCATCAATTACCAAAGAAACGTAAGGACCCTGGCTGTCCTACAATCTCTATTTCTATTGGGGTAAAAATATTAATCGTGCTCTACTCGACCTTGGCGCATGTGTTAACCTGCTTCCATACTCTGTCTATGAGCAGTTAGGTATTGGAGAGTTGAAACCTGCTCATTGTAATCCAGATGGCAGACCGATCCATCACCAAACCTAGGGGTGAGCTTGAGGATGTGTTGATAAAAGTCGGGGAATTTATATTCCCTGTGTACTTTATTGTTTTGGATACACAGCCTGTAGCAGACCCACGGAACCAAATTCCGGTGATTCTTGGTCGACCCTTCCTAGCCACTTCCAATGTTGTCATTAATTGTCGAAATGGTTCCATGAACTTATCCTTTGGGAAAATGACAATTGAGCTTAATATTTACAAGCTAGGAAGTCAGCCATCTGAACCTTCTGCTCATATTCTTGATGTCTGTTCTGTTCACGAGATAGCTCCCGAAAGCTGCAAGGCTGATGAACTTTGCTTTGATAATCTCAATGATGTTAGTACATCATTGTTTGATCTTGCACGGTATCATAGCGAGGACACTTTTGACGAGTCCACTCCCAAGTTTGAACCTTCTGACTCATCACAAAAGTCAGTCGCACTTTCTGAGTCTGTATCCTTTGCAGGCTATGAACTTCTTCGAGAATCCGAATATCATTCGCTTACCCCACCTTATATTGTCTCTCCGCCGACATTAGATCTCAAATTGTTGCCTTCTCATCTTAAATATGCATATTTAGGTGAGAATGGGTCTTTGCTAGTGATCATATCCGCTTCTCTAGCTTTAGAGCAAGAAGACGCTTTTTTGATGGTCTTGAGATCTAATCGGAAAGCCTTTGGTTAGACAATGGCAGACATCAAAGGGATTAGTCCCTTGATTATTGAACATCATATACATTTGATGGATGAAGCCAAGCCAACCCGAGAACCACAAAGACGGTTGAATCCCGTCATGAAGGAGGCGGTAAATAAAGAAATCGTCAAATGCCTTGACAGTGGTATCATTTACCCAATCTCTGATAGCCAATGGGTGAGTCCTATTCATGTAGTCCCTAAGAAGTCTGGCATCACGGTCATAACTAATGAGGCTAATGAGTTGATCCAGACACACACCCAAACTGGGTGGCGTGTATGTATTGATTATAGAAAACTCAATGTCGCAACAAGGAAAGACCACTTCCCTCTACCTTTTATTGACCAGATGTTGGAACGATTAGCTGGATATGAATATTATTGTTTCATGGACGGATTCTCTGGCTATAACCAGGTCCCTATTGCCGAAAAGGATCAAGATAAAACAACATTTACTTGTCCTTTCGGTACCTTTGCTTATAGACGCATGCCCTTTGGGTTATGCAATGCTCCCGCTACATTTCAACGGTGTATGATGGGGATATTCTCAGACATGGTCGAGAATTTTCTGGAGATCTTTATGGACGATTTCTCTATATTCGGAGACTCTTTTGATGATTGCTTATCTCATCTTGACGCAGTTCTTACCCGTTGTACAGATAAGAACTTAACTTTGAATTGGGAAAATTGCCATTTCATGGTCCAAGAAGGTATTGTTCTTGGACATGTCATTTCACGGAAAGGCATTGAGGTCGACAGAGCTAAGATAAATGTCATTCATAACCTTCCTCATCCCAAATGCGTCAAAGATATACGATCTTTCCTTGGTCATACAGGATTTTATAGGAGATTCATTAAGGATTTTAGCAAAATTGCTAGACCCTTAACTCTTCTCTTGGCCAAGAATACAACATTTCACTATGATTCGGACTGTGAAGCTGCTTTTGAAGAACTTAAAAATTCTCTCACTACAGCCCTCGTTCTATCATCTCCTGATTAGAACCACCCGTTTGAGCTTATGTGTGATGCATCAGATTTTGCTATTGGTGCAGTCTTAGGACAGCACATTGATAAGATGCCACATGCGATCTATTATGCAAGTAAGACCTTGAATGATGCCCAAATTAATTATACAACCACCGAGAAAGAACTCTTGGCAGTTGTATTTGCATTAGAAAAATTCAGGCCTTACTTGATTGGCTTACTGATTGTAGTTTACACCGATCACTCTACCCTAAAACATTTGTTATCTAAGAAGGATGCTAAAGGAAGGTTAATACGTTGGATCCTATTATTACAAGAATTTGATCTTGTCATTCGAGATAAGAAAGGATGTGAAAACGTAGTAGCCGACCACCTTTCACGCATCTCTTCTTCACCTATTGTAACCTTGCCAATAAAGGACTCTTTCCCTGACGAACAGCTCTTGACTGTATCTTATGAACCTTGGTTCGTGGATATTGTGAATTATCTTGCAACGGGATTCATTCCTAGCGAATGGTCTAAACAAGACAATTAGCGATTTCTATCCCAAGCAAAGCATTTTTACTGGGATGAACCTTATTTGTTTAAATATTGTCCCGACTAGATCATTCGCAGATGTGTCCCCAATGATGAATTCAAGAGTGTTTTTGTCACGACCCTAAATAGCACGTGACTGGCACTTGAATCATATGAAGTCTATAGAACCCCATCTAATTCAAGTAAGCCAAAAGCCCAGAAATCTAAACCATTTTAAAGAAAGTGTTTTTATTAAAATCAGCCGAATATGCATTTTTAAAACATCAAGTCTTTTCTGAAAATTTCGGCAGAGTTTCCTTTGTAAATACTGGCCCCAAATGGGTACAACATGCATAATATATATAAAGGCATCCCCAAGCGGGAGCTAGCTCTTCGTCAATGCACGGTCATAACCACGCAAGCAATAATATATACAACGCCGAGGGCGAGGATCAAAACTCAAAAGGAAACTCAAAATCAACATGAAAACTATAATAATACAAGCGCAGCTATAAGGTCGAAATAATATACACTGGTCTCTAAGTCGAAAAAATAATACAATCTGGTTGATGGAGTTACTAGATACATGTCACGACCCAAAGTTTGGCCCGTGACGGGCACTTAACCACGTAACGTCTACAGGCGTAACGCGACTAAGTGAACCGAAAACCCAGAAATCAAACCAGTAAAAGTATAGAGTGTTATAAGTATTAAATGAAAGAACTTACTAACATGTTAAGAAATCTAAGTAAATAATCACCAAGATAGCAATATACGACGCCGTAGCGAAGATCAAGATCCACAAGTGGGAACATCACAGATAGAATAAACTGCAAGTACAGTCGGCTCACAACGAGCTCGACACCAAAATACAAATAATATACATCATCGTCCCCACGCTGTCTCTAAGTCAAATACATACATGGTAGATGGAGAATACTAGATACAACAATATACATAACTGAAAGATAAACAAATACCGCACAAAACCCACCTATCAGCAAAAGAGCTAGTACACCAACTATGGGGGTATCTGTGTCAAAAGATACAAAACGCAGCCTGCTGTGACTACTCCGAAGGGAAACCTACAAACACTGTGGCACAACGGGGGTGAGTTGCCAACTCGTGAATAGAGATAACATATAAAGGTAATCGCGAGCATGCACGTACTGCGCTACTCTATCATATGCCAACAGATGATATCAATATGTGATAAGCAGTATGTGCAATAATCATTCAAGTGCTCTATCAGGTAATATAACTACAGGATGAGGTACAATAATAAATGCTGAGCATGGATTATATAACATCTACACGGAATGTCAACGTGAAATATATAATCGGTGTCCATCAATGCACCCAGATCCCCCAAATAGCTCAGGCGCCGGCACTCTCATCGGCCCTCTAATCCTATAAATCTCTGAGAATCACGAGTGCCCAACATCAGCACCCAAATATCATAAGTACTAGTGTCCAGCATCGACACGCAAATCCTCATCCATCGGGCCCCGTCAATCCGGGTCAGCCCACGGGCTCCGTCTGCGGTATCGGCCCTCGGCCCCGGCAGTACGGATCATCCCGCATCCATCTATCGACTCTGATCAGTATCCTCCGGATAACTGTCAGGTCCAACCAATCACCGGTAGGTAGTAGTCCCTCTGCCAGGCTCACCGTCTACTACACAGCGAAACCGTTCTCGCCCCGGGGTACCATACCGGGTCCACCATGTACCCGTAATCGGCTCAACCAGCTCCTTGATTTGGGTTCACATATATCACTCTAGCACCGAGGAAACACATGGTGGACGCACTGAAATATCATATCAAGGGAACCGGGTTTTTAAATGATTACATATTTGAAATAGCCACGGTTCCCAAGTCCAGAAATCACATGTAATCCAAACTAATATGCAAGTCAATGTGAGGTGATATGTGCATCAAGTATGAAGATCATGTCTAGTCACATAAAAGATGAGCTACAGCATAATGATCATGGAAATTCTACAGTGTGAGTGTCATAGCAATTACTAACGGTGTGTGTGTAACATGCAGGATAGTGCTCGTGCAACATGGACCGTTAGTAATGGTGCGGTGTTCTATCAATTCTAGTTTATATCCATATAGCAGGGAATGCAGTATGCATTAAATAGTAGCCATAAACAGTCAATGTATGTAAATGTAGCTATAAGGTCCTATCAGCCCTGACGTAGAACGCCATGCGGGCGATATCCCCGTAGATGTTAAACCTACTCACCGTAGTCTCTCGCTAGGTATAGCCAACGACTTATTTCCCCTTCTGCGCGACGTCCGCCGTACTAGCATGCGAACCTAGAACTACATAATATATCACACATAAGCTTGAAGTCACACAAACACGACATTAAAGCCAAACTAGTAACTCGTGTCGTGAACCAAGCGCGCATGTGTGCGATACGCTAAAACGTGTGATTACGCGCCTGAAGCCACTCTGACGCGTCGCGTTACGCAGAAGCCCAAACCCATACACACGTATCACGCGTGTCGCGAAGATTAAAATACGGGAAAATAGGTATTCACCTCCAGATTTTGATACAGAAATGATATTGTAAAATTATATACACCAAAATACTACACATAACAGCAGACTCCTATGTCCCAAACCCCAACTCACTCATCTGGCCGCAAATTGCGGCCAGAAAGAATATTCCGGCGGCCTGGGTAGGGGGCTGGGATCCCAGGTTTGGTGTCTGCACTCTATACCCCCAATACATGCTACAGTAATATCTAGTTTTGCTCTGAAACATCTCGGGTAGTAGCAGATCCTACAGAGCCTTAAATCAAGTTAAAACCCACACTTTTTGCACTAAAATGGAACTTTATGGTATTTCTGTGCAAACTGAAACAAACCTGGCCTAAAATAGCTCTAATAACATATAATAGAGCTAACCAAACTAACAAAACCCTAATCTAACATGCGAATCACAAATATCCTTTAATATCACTAAAAAAACACAAAAATGAGATTTTTGCTAAAGAATACTACAAGTTTAAGGAAAAGGAGTGCTAACATGAGTTAATACCTTCTAAAAACCTTATAAAACACCAAAAGTCCCAGCTCTTCCCTCAAGTGTGCAGATTTGCCTTCAAACACCCCAAAAAGCCCCTTTTTCCATGGTTTTGTGAAGGAAATGTGATGATTTGTGTAGGGTTTTGTTTGGGGATCAAAGGGAAATGAAAAGAAGAAGAAGAGATGAAGAAAATGATAGGGTTTTTCTGCTGGAAGTTGCAGAATTTAGAAGTGAGGAGAAGAGAGAGAGAGAGAAGGTCAACAAAAGTCCAATTCTTACCTAACACCCATACCTCATTTTTTTATTAGGATTTGCATTTTTAAAAAAAGGTTTTAGCTTGATTAAAGTGATGGAAATAAAGTGAACCATGCAAGAAAAGAATTGGCTAACACTTTAAACCTAGGTCTCAAAAATGGCTAAGTGTGCAAGTGTACACTATAAAGGAAAATTTTCCAATTTTCTAACACGACTAAATATAATTAGTAAACCCGACTAAAATAACTAATAATCCTATGTACACATATATAATAACACGTACAATTACCAATTATCACGAAAAACATTCTAACGGAAATTCAAAGTGTTACAATCTACCCCCCTTAAAGAAATTCGGTCCCCGAATTTAAAAATCTAACTATACGCACCTTCAAAAAGATGGGGATACATCTTCCTCATCTCGCTCTCGGTCTCCCAAGTGACCTCCTCGCCGCTCTGGCCACGCCAAAGTACCTTGACGGACGGTATCTCTTTCGACCTCAATTTCTTCACTTGTCGATCTAAGATCATCACCGGCTGCTCTGCATAGGAAAGGTCGCGCTCAAGCTGGATCGTCGGGTGCTGAATCGCATGCGAAGGATCATAAAGATATCTGCGGAGCATCGAAACGTGAAATACGGGGTGCACGTCTGGAAAACTGGGTGGAAGGGCTAATCGATACGCAACCGCACCAACACGCTCGAGGATCTCGAAGGGGCCCACATATCTGGGACTAAGCTTCCCCTTCTTCCCAAACCTCATCACGCCTTTCATTAGGGAGACCCTCAAGAAAACATGATCACCAACAGAAAACTCAAGTCTGTGCCGACGACGGTCCACATAAGATCTCTGCCTACTCTGGGCTGCTCTCATCCTATCGCGAATCAACTGGATCTTCGCGGTCGTCTCCTCCACAATCTGCGGCCCTAAGATACTGCTCTCACTGAGCTCCGTCCAACAGGTGGGCGATCTGCATCTCCTCCCATAAAGATCCTCAAACGGTGCCATCTGAATGGTCTCCTAGTAGTTGTTGTTGTAGGATAACTCTACTAAGGGCAAATGATGATCTCAGCTACCTCCGAAGTCTAATACGCATGCTCTGAGCATGTCCTCGAGAGTTTGAATAGTCCGCTCTGACTGTCCGTCGGTCTGCGGATGGAATGCTGTGTTGAAACTCAAGCGAGTGCCCAAAGCCTCCTGAAGCCTCTGCCATAGCAGGCTGGTAAACTGGGTGCCTCTATCGGACACGATACATGTCGGAACTCCGTGCAGTCGTACAATCTCGTCAATGTAAATCTGGGCATATTGAGCAAATCCGAAAGTCGTCTTCACCGGTAGGAAGTGAGCCTCTTTCGTCAAACAATCCACGATCACCCAGATGGAGTCATACCCTCGACTAGTCCTGGGTAGACCCACAATGAAGTCCATAGATATCTGTTCCCATTTCCACTCCGGAATGGGTAACGGCTGTAGCTCTCCTGCGGGCCTCTGGTGCTCAGCCTTGACTTGCTGACAAGTCAGGCATCTCGACACAAAATCTGCGATGTCTCTCTTCATTCCGTCCCACCAGTAAACACCTCTCAAGTCATGGTACATCTTGGTGGAACCGGGATGAACACTATATACCGATCGATGTGCCTCCTCAAGAATCTCGCGCCGCAATCCCTCAGCATCTGGTACGCACAGTCTAGTCCCAAATCGTAATATCCCCTGATCATCGATCATGAACTCGGAAAATCTGCCATGTCCCATCTGTGTCCTGATCTCTGAACAGCGGTCATCACTGTGCTGTGCCTCATGTATACGGTCAAGCAACTGTGGGCGTGCACGAACATGCGCAATCTGTCCTCCGATCGGCGTAAACTCGAACTGTACCCGGCTGTCGCATAAGATCTGCCAATCTGCCGACGACTGCCTCTGCACTGCGCTCAAACAAGATAGACTACCCCCGGGCCTCCTGCTCAAAGCATCCGCCACTACATTCGCCCTGCTCAGGTGATACAAGATCTAACAATCGTAGTCCTTTACTAACTCCATCCATCGGCGCTGTCTAAGGTTCAGGTCTCGCTGCTGGAATATATACTTTAAGTTCTTGTGGTCAGTGAATATCTGGCACGACTCTCCATACAGATAATGTCGCCAGATCTTAAGTGCAAAGACCACTGCAGCCATCTCCAGATCATGAGTGGGGTAATTCTGTTCATGTTTCTTTAATTGCCGCGAAGCATACGCGATCACCCTGTCATGCTGCATCAAAACGCACCCTAGCCCCACTCGTGAAGCGTCATAGTAGACCACAAATCCGCCTGATCCTGAAGGCAATGATAGCACTGGTGTCGTAGTCAGTAGAGCCCGTAGCTGCTAGAAATTGTGCTCGCACTCCTCCGTCCAATCGAAGCGAACTCCCTTCCGGGTCTACCCGGTCAAAGGTGTAGCAATGCGAGAGAAGTCCTGCACGAATCGTCTGTAATAGCCTGCCAGCCCTAGAAAGCTGCGAACCTCTGTCACTGACGTGGGTCTAGGCCAACTCCGAACTGCCTCGATCTTCCTCGGGTCTACACATATACCATCTCGTGTAATCACGTGCCCCAAGAAGTCTACGCTGTCTAGCCAGAAAGCACACTTTGAGAATTTGGCGAAAAGCTGATGCTCCCTCAAGGTCTGCAGTGTAATCCGCAGGTGCTGCTCGTGCTCCTCTCTACTCCGAGAATACACCAAGATATCGTCAATGAACACTATGATGAACAGATCAAGATACGGCCGGAAAATGCGGTTCATCAAGTCCATATATGCTGCTGGCGCGTTGGTGAGTCCGAACGACATCACCAAAAACTCATAATGGCCGTAGCGCGTGCGGAAAGCTGTCCTAGAAATGTCCTCCTGTCGAACCCGCAGCTGATGGTAGCCTGATCGCAAATCGATCCTCGAAAAGTATCCTGCCCCCTGAAGCTGGTCGAACAAATCGTCGATGCGTGGCAAAGGATACATGTTCCGTACTGTCACCCTGTTCAGCTGGCGGTAGTCGATACACAAACGCATACTGCCGTCCTTCTTCTTGACGAACCGGACTGGAGCACCCCAAGGAGAAACACTGGGTCGAATAAGTCCCTTATCCAGCAAATCTTGCAACTGACCCTTCAATTCTCTAAGTTCCGTCGGGGCCATCCGATAAGGCGGTACAGAAATAGGCCCTGTGCCAGGAACCAAATCAATACAGAAAGAAATATCACGCTCGGGCGGTGATCGCACGCTTTTGGCGTGTCGGATGTTCAAAGAATTAAAGTGTAACCGCGATCAAGACGGTGTCGCTATGCAGCTAGCCGGTTGAGCACGGGTCGGTCCACAGGGAGATGGTGGTATCTTACCTTCTTGTCTTAGACGAGTCAATAAAGAATCTGTATGTTTGTTCGGTCTAACCTATGTGTTTATTTGCAAGTATAAAGTTGTTAAGAAAAGATACGAGATTGTAAGCTAAGAAATCCGTACTCAAAACCTTTGAGCCGAGTCTTGACCAATTGAAGCTAGAGCAATCGGCAACAACGTGGATTAGGGGATTTAAGCGCGGTATTCGTGGAATCCGGCTTATTTACCCTTGTCCTTCCGTTCTTGTCTCTTGCTTTCGCCTCCGGCCAAACCGAACGCAACCGGTCGCGGTTAGGAATCGCCGTTACCTTGTCAGGGTAGGGTGCCTAACGGAGCGCTTGCGTATGGTTTGGGCGAAGTTCAAATGGAAAATAACGGGAAAAGGAATTGGCAAAGAAATGTTAACTTATAATACCGTATTTCTTCTTAACAATAATAATTACATCATTCACAAAAATGAACAAAAGAGAACAAAAAGAAAAGAACAAAGAAAAGAAAAGATTACAAGAAAGAAAGTGCATGAATTAAATTGCAAGTAATTAAAGACAAGGTAATAAATTGCAAGTAAGAAAAAGCGATAAAAAGAATACGAAACTAGGACTCAAGACAAGCATGTGATCAATAGCCAACCCTTAAACTTGCAAGCTCAATGAAGAGGTTGCAAGATCAAGGGAAGGGTAGAGAACGCATGTGAAATGAAGTGCTAGTCCCGTGAGAAAAAACGACCCTTGAGATCAATAACTAACCCTTAACCATTCAAGCTCAATGAAGAGGTTGAATGAGCAAGAGAAAGCAAGAATCTCAAGGGGGAGCAAACTAACAAGAAAGATAAAAATCCCTCATCTTCATTAACATCCACTCAAAAGCTCTCACTACAATTTCATGGAGGAAGAATGAAGAAGAAGAAGAAAGAAGAAGAAAACTACACAAAAAAGAGGCTAAAGAAAAGCTCCCTTGGCTTTGATCAGATCTGCTGTATTTATAGGCAGGAGAATGGAGTTCTAGGGCAACCAGAAGACCACATGTGAAAAGACCAAAACACCCCAGAAAAACGTCAGAGAGATGGCCCCATCTAACCGCGCATGCACGGCCAATACCCCCTATTGGCCGCGTATGCGCGGCCGTACAGTGGAATTGGGTGTTGGTCTTTTGTCTTCTTCCCTGGTTTGGTTTTTCCTCGTGTTTGCAATCTTCAAAATGCGCAAAAGTCTTCAGAATATTTCCAGATTTCCAAGTCCAAGATTGCATTATCTTTGTTTACTTTTGACTTTATCTCCCTCGAGCTCCGCACACCCATTGATTCTTGTGCAGCCCCCTCGTGCTCTGTGCTTGTCCCAGACACGAATGACTACTGTCACATGTCTTATATAGGAATCGGTACTCGGCACTGGACGGATATGGATGACCGGTACCCGGCTTTTATCTGCTATCGACAGATGTTCTGCTTTTGGCGTAACTGTGGAGATTTTATCCTGATTTGCAATATTTGTACTGGAAACCTGTATTCTGTAAACATGTAACAAACACGGATTAAAAGCACCTACCTATAAACACACGAGAATAAGAATGGGCGGTATAAAATGCAATATTCTGTGATGAACAGGCGGTAGCCCAGGAAGCTCGTCAGGGAACACATCAGGGAACTCGCTAACAATCGGAACCTGATCCATCGGAACCTCTGTAGCTCTAGTATCGCAAACATAAGCGAGAAATCCCTGACATCCCTTCCTCAAAAGCTGTCCAGCGCAAAAAGAAGAAATCACACTGTGAGGGGTAACACCACGGTCCCCCAACACAACAACAACCAACTCGCCGGGAAAACAAAATCGAACTGTCTTCTCGCGGCAGTCAACAGAAGCATAGCACGTGGCTAACCAATCCATGCCCAAAAGAACGTCGAAGTCCAACATCTCAAGAAGGATCAAATCGACCGACAACTCTCTCTCGCCAATACGGACGGTACAGGATCGGAACACATGCCTAGCAACAAACGACTCTCCCACAGGAGTAGTCACAACAACCGGCTGGTCAAGCAAACCGGACTCTCTACCCAATCTCGGCACAAAGTGTGTGGATACGTACGAGTGCGTGGATACGTACGAGTGCGTGGATCCGGGATCGAATAACACGTGTGCACCAAAAGAACATACTGGAAGGGTACCTGAGACCACCATATTGGACGCCTGCGCGTCCTGATGCGTCAAAGCAAAAACTCGCGCCTGTCCTCCACCTGCGACTGACTGTCCCCTGTCGGCCACTGGCTGCCCTCTGCCTCGGTCACCTCGTCCTCTATGAACAAATCCTCCGCGACCACGACCTCTCGGTGCATGCGTCTGACGCGGAGTAACAGTAGGTACTATCGGCAATGTCGTCTGGGATGGTGAAGGTGGTAATGTGACTTTTGGTGTTGCCGCCTCACTTCGGGGTACCTCCGGAAAATCTCGCACACGATGATAAGAGCTCCCGCAACGGTAACATCCCGATGATGGTCGCTGACCCTCCTGGGGATCGGAGCTAAACAATCGGCCTCGCCTCGAATCTCTGCCACCTGCAAGGTGCCTGTCACGACGCCGAAAAGGCTGTCTCTGCACTGATGTATCCACACGAACTCTCTTTGGCTCTGGGACTGCCGAAGTCTCAGCAAGGCGCTCCTCAACCAATAAGGTTGCATCTACAGCTGCTGCATATGTCTCGTAGTGCTGCGCGCTAATCGCAAGGAACAGTGGTGTGAGCAAGCCTCAGAAAAATCTCTTAACTCGCATCTCCTCAGTAGCCACTAAGTACGGAGCATAAACGGATAGCTCGGTGAACAGCACATCGTACTCTGCCACTGACATCTCCGGAGTCTGGCGTAAGGACTCGAACCTGCGTGCTCTAGCATCTCTGACACTCAGGGGAAGAAAGCGGGCAAGGAATAGAGCCACGAACTCTGTCCAGGTCATAGGAGGAAGACCTGTTGCTCTACCCTTCTCGACTGATTCGCACCATTTCTGCTCAAGACCTTCCAGGCGAAAGCTCGCGAACTCAACCCATCTCGCATCTGCGCATCTAAGTGAACGACATATCCGCGCCATCCTATCAATGAAAGACTGTGGGTCCTCGGCCACATCGGTGCCTGTGAAGACTGGAGGATTCAGCCTCATAAACTCTGACAGCGATACTGTAATAACCTCTGTAGTCGCAGGTGCAACTGCCTGCACTGTGGGTACCACCGCGGTCTCTGCAATGGGTGGAACTACCTCTGGTCGCTGCGCTCGAAGTGTAGCAACTAGAGATCCCATCATCTGGCGCATCTCCTGCATACTGGATCCCATCGTCTGGCGCATCTCCTGCACACCAACCCCTAACATAGCAATCTGATCAGTCACGGCAGGAACAGCCTGCTCGGGCACAACCGGTGTACTACCCGGATAAGTCCTCATCTCGGACGAGTCAACTCGAACCTCGGCCCTCGTGGCCGCTCTCTGCGCCCTCGTAGTCTTTGGCGGCATAATGGCTGAAAGGAATAATAGGATTCGATAAGGATACGGAAATCGAATCGCAAGAATGCATAGACTCAAGAAGGAATTTAAATCAATAAGTCCTAAGGTCGCGTAGGCTGAGTACCGTGTCGTGAGTATGCCGCGGAACATACACATGCTACGCTACCCTGCTGCAGCTACCTACTCCATCATACCAGGGTCATCCTACACTCCGAAAGGTAAAACCTAGGCTTTGATACCAACTTTGTCATGACCCAAACTTTGGCCCGTGACCGGCACTTAACCACGTAACGTCTACAGGCCTAACGCGACTAAGTGAACCGAAAACCCAGAAATCAAACCAGTAAAAGTATAGAGTGTTATAAGTTTTAAATGAAAGCACTTACTAACATGTTAAGAAATCTAAGTAAATAATCACCAAGATATCAATATACGACGCCGTAGCGAAGATCAAGATCCACAAGTGGGAACATCACAGATAGAATAAACTGCAAGTACAGTCGGCTCACAACAAGCTCGACACCAGAATACAAATAATATACATCATCGTCCCCACGCTGTCTCTAAGTCAAATACATACATGGTAGATGGAGAATACTAGAAACAACAATATACATAACTGAAAGATAAACAGATCCTGCACAAAACCCACCTTTCAGCAAAAGAGCTAGTACACCAACTATGGGGGTATCTGTGTCAAAAGATGCAAAACGCAGTCTGCCGCGACTACTCCAAAGGGCAACCTGCAAACACTGTGGCACAACGGGGGTGAGTTGCTAACTCGTGAATAGAGATAACATATAAAGGTAATCGCGAGCATGCACGTACTGCGCTACTCTATCATATGCCAACAGATGATATCAATATGTGATAAGCAGTATGTGCAATAATCATGTAAGTGCTCTATCAGGTAATATAACTACAGGATGAGGTACAATAATAAATGCTGAGCATGGGCAATATAACATCTACACGGAATGTCAACGTGGAATATACAATCGGTGTCCATCAATGCACCCAGATCCCCCAAATAGCTCAGGCGACGGCACTCTCATCGGCCCTCTAATCCTGTAAATCTCTGAGAATCACGAGTGCCCAACATCGGCACACAAAAATCATAAGTTCTCGTGTGCAGCATCGACATGCAAATCCTCATCCATCGGGCCCCGTCAGTCCGGGTCAGCCCACAGGCTCCGTCTGCGGTATCGGCCCTCGGCCCCGGCAGTACGGATCATCCCACATCCATCTATCGACTCTGATCAGTATCCTCCGGATAACTGTCAGGTCCAACCAATCACCGGTAGGTAGTAGTCCCTCTGCCAGGCTCGCCGTCTACTACACAGCGAAACCGTTCTCGCCCCGGGGTACCATACCGGGTCCACCATGTACCCGTAATCGGCCTCAACCAGCTCCTCGATTCGGGTTCACATATATCACTCTAGCACTGTGGAAACACATGGTGGACGCATCGAAATATCATATCAAGGGAACCGGGTTTTTAAATGATTACATATTTGAAATAGCCACGGTTCCCAAGTCCAGAAATCACATGTAATCCAAACCAATATGCAAGTCAATGTGAGGTGATATGAGCATCAAGTATGAATATCATGTCTAGTCACATAAAAGATGAGCTACAGCATAATGATCATGGAAATTCTACAGTGTGAGTGTCATGGCAATTACTAACGGTGTGTGTGTAACATGCAGGATAGTGCTCGTGCAACATGGACCGTTAGTAATGGTGCGGTGTTCTATCAATTCTAGTTTATATCCATATAGCAGGGAATGCAGTATGCATTAAATAGTAGCCATGAACAGTCAATGTATGTAAATGTAGCTATAAGGTCCTATCAGCCCTGACGTAGAACGCCATGCGGGCGATATCCCCGTAGATGTTAAACCTACTCACCGTAGTCTCTCGCTAGGTATAGCCAACGACTTGTTTCCCCTTCTGCGCGGCTTCCGCCGTACTCCCCTGCGAACCTAGAATTACATAATATATCACAAATAAGCTTGAAGTCACACAAACAGGACATTAAAGCCGAACTAGTAACTCGTGTCGTGAACCAAGCGCGCGTGTGCGCGATACGCTAAAACGTGTGATTACGCGCCTGAAGCCACTCCGACGCGTCGCGATACGTAGAAGCCCAAACCCATACACACGTATCACGCGTGTCGCGAAGATTAAAATATGGGAAAATAGGTATTCACCTCCAGATTTTGATACAGAAATGATATTGTAAAACTATATACACCAAAATACTACACAAAATAGCAGACTCCTGTGTCCCAAACCCCAACTCACTCATCTGGCCGCAAATTGCGGCCAGAAAGAATATTCCGGCGGCCTGGGTAGGGGGGTGGGCTCGCAGGTTTGGTGTGTGCACTCTATACCCCCAATACATGCTACAGTAATATCTAGTTTGCTCTGAAACATCTCGGGTAGTAGCAGATCCTACAGAGCCTTAAATCAAGTTAAAACCCACACTTTTTGCACTAAAATGGAACTTTATAGTATTTCTATGCAAACTAAAACAAACCTAGCCTAAAATAGCTCTAATAACATATAATAGAGCTAACCAAACTAACAAAACCCTAATTTAACATGTGAATCACAAATATCCTTTAATATCACTAAAAAAACACAAAAATGAGATTTTTGCTAAAGAATACTACAAGTTTAAGGAAAAGGAGTGCTAACATGAGTTAATACCTTCTAAAAACCTTATAAAACACCAAAAGTCCCAGCTCTTCCCTCAAGTGTGCAGATTTGCCTTCAAACACCCCAAAAAGCCTCTTTTTCCATGGTTTTGTGAAGGAAATGTGTTGATTTGTGTAGGGTTTTGTTTGGGGATCAAAGGGAAATGAAAAGAAGAAGAAGAGATGAAGAAAATGATAGGGTTTTTCTGCTGGAAGCTGCAGAATTCAGAAGTGAGGAGAAGAAAGAGAGAGAAGGTCAACAAAAGTCCAATTCTTACCTAACACCCATACCTCATTTTTTTATTAGGATTTGCATTTTTAAAAAAAGGTTTTAGCTTGATTAAAGTGATGGAAATAAAGTGAACCATGCAAGAAAAGAATTGGCTAACATTTTAAACCTAGGTCTCAAAAATGGCTAAGTGTGCAACTGTACACTACAAAGGAAAATTTTTCAATTTGCTAACACGACTAAATATAATTAGTAAACCCGACTAAAATAACTAATAATCCTATGTACACATATATAATAACACGTACAATTACCAATCATCACGAAAAACATTCTAACGGAAATTCAAAGTGTTACAATCTACCACCTTAAAGAAATTCGGTCCCCGAATTTAAAAATCTAACTATACGCACCTTCAAAAAGATGGGGATACATCTTCCTCATCTCGCTCTCGGTCTCCCAAGTGACCTCCTCGCCGCTCTGGCCACGCCAAAGTACCTTGACGGACGGTATCTCTTTCGACCTCAATTTCTTCACTTGTCGATCCAAGATCATCACCGGCTGCTCTGCATAGGAAAGGTCGTGCTCAAGCTGGATCGTCGGGTGCTGAATCGCATGCGAAGGATCATAAAGATATATGCGGAGCATCGAAACGTGAAATACGGGGTGCACGTCTGGAAAACTGGGCGGAATGGCTAATCGATACGCAACCGCACCAACACGCTCGAGGATCTCGAAGGGGCCCACATATCTGGGACTAAGCTTCCCCTTCTTCCCAAACCTCATCACGCCTTTCATTGGGGAGACCCTCAAGAAAACACAATCACCAACAGAAAACTCAAGTCTGCGCCGACGACGGTCCGCATAAGATCTCTGCTTACTCTGGGCTGCTCTCATCCTATCGCGAATCAACTGGATCTTCGCGGTCGTCTCCTCCACAATCTGCGGCCCTAAGATACTGCTCTCACTGAGCTCCGTCCAACAGGTGGGCGATCTGCATCTCCTCCCATAAAGAGCCTCAAACGGTGCCATCTGAATGGTCTCCTAGTAGCTGTTGTTGTAGGAGAACTCTACTAAGGGCAAATGATGATCCCAGCTACCCCCGAAGTCTAATACGCATGCTCTGAGCATGTCCTCGAGAGTCTGAATAGTCCGCTCTGACTGTCCGTCGGTCTGCGGATAGAATGTTGTGCTGAAACTCAAGCGAGTGCCCAAAGCCTCCTGAAGCCTCTGCCATAGCCGGCTTGTAAACTGGGTGCCTCTATCGGACACGATACATGTCGGAACTCCGTGCAGTCGTACAATCTCGTCAATGTAAATCTGGGCATATTGAGAAAATCTGAAAGTCGTCTTCACCGGTAGGAAGTGAGCCGCTATCGTCAAACGATCCACGATCACCCAGATGGAGTCATACCCTCGACTAGTCCTGGGTAGGCTCACAATGAAGTCCATAGATATCTGTTCCCATTTCCACTCCGGAATGGGTAACGGCTGTAGCTCTCCCGCGGGCCTCTGGTGCTCAGCCTTGACTTGCTGATAAGTCAGGCATCTCGACACAAAATCTGCGATGTCTCTCTTCATTCCGTCCCACCAGTAAACACCTCTCAAGTCATGGTACATCTTGGTGGAACCGGGATGAACACTATATACCGATCGATGTCCCTCCTCAAGAATCTCGCGCCGCAATCCTTCAGCATCTGGTACGCACAGTCTAGTCCCAAATCGTAATATCCCCTGATCATCGATCACGAAATCGGAAAATCTGCCCTGTCCCATCTGTGTCCTGATCTCTGAACAGCGGTCATCACTGTGCTGTGCCTCATGTATACGGTCAAGCAACTGTGGGCATGCACGAACATGTGCAATCTGTCCTCCGATTAGCGTAAACTCGAACTGTACCCGGCTGTCGCATAAGATCTGCCAATCGGCCGATGACTGCCTCTGCACTGCGCTCAAACAAGATAGACTACCCCCGGGCCTCCTGCTTAAAGCATCCGCCACTACATTCGCCCTGCCCGGGTGATACAAGATCTCACAATCGTAGTCCTTTACTAACTCCATCCATCGGCGCTGTCTAAGGTTCAGGTCTCGCTACTAGAATATATACTTTAAGCTCTTGTGGTCAGTGAATATCTGGCACGACTCTCCATACAGATAATGTCGCCAGATCTTAAGTGCAAAGACCACTTCAGCCATCTCCAGATCATGAGTGGGGTAATTCTGTTCATGTTTCTTTAATTACCACGAAGCATACGTGATCACCCTGTCATGCTGCATCAAAATGCACCCTAGCCCCACTCGTGAAGCGTCACAGTAGACCACAAATCCGTCTGATCCTGAAGGCAATGATAGCACTGCTGTCGTAGTCAGTAGAGCCCGTAGCTGCTGGAAACTGTGCTCACACTCCTCCGTCCAATCGAAGCGAACTCCCTTCCGGGTCAACCCGGTCAAAGGTGTAGCAATGTGAGAGAAGTCCTGCACGAATCGTCTGTAATAGCCTGCCAGCCCTAGAAAGCTGCGAACCTCCGTCACTGACGTGGGTCTAGGCCAACTCCGAACTGCCTCGATCTTCCTCGAGTCTACACATATACCATCTCGTGTAATCACGTGCCCCAAGAAGTCTACGCTGTCTAGCCAGAAAGCACACTTTGAGAATTTGGCGAAAAGCTGATGCTCCCTCAAGGTCTGCAGTGTAATCCGCAGGTGCTGCTCGTGCTCCTCTCTACTTCGAGAATACACCAAGATATCATCAATGAACACTATGATGAACAGATAAAGATAGGGCCGGAAAATGCGGTTCATCAAGTCCATAAATGCTGCTGGCGCGTTGGTGAGTCCGAACGACATCACCAAAAACTCATAATGGTCGTAGCGCATGCGGAAAGCTGTCCTAGAAATGTCCTCCTGTCGAACCCGCAGCTGATGGTAGCCTGATCGCAAATCGATCCTCGAAAAGTATCCTGCCCCCTGAAGCTGGTCGAACAAATCGTCGATGCGAGGCAAAGGATACCTGTTCCGCACTGTCACCCTGTTCTGTTGGCGGTAGTCGATACACAAACGCATACTGCCGTCCTTCTTCTTGACAAACAGGACTGGAGCACCCCAAGGAGAAACACTGGGTCGAATAAGTCCCTTATCCAGCAAATCTTGCAACTGACCCTTCAATTCTCTAAGTTCCGCCGGGGCCATCCGATAAGGCGGTACAGAAATAGGCCCCGTGCCAGGAACCAAATCAATACAGAAAGAAATATCACGCTCGGGCGGAAGCCCAGGAAGCTCGTCAGGGAACACATCAGGGAACTCGCTAACAACCGGAACCTGATCCATCAGAACCTCTGTAGCTCTAGTATCGCAAACATAAGCGAGAAATCCCTGACATCCCTTCCTCAAAAGCTGTCCAGCGCGAAAAGAAGAAATCACACTGTGAGGGGTAACACCATGGTCCCCTAACACAACAACAACCAACTCGCCGGGAAAACAAAATCGAACTGTCTTCTCGCGGCAGTCAACAGAAGCATAGCACATGGCCAACCAATCCATGCCCAAAAGAACGTCGAAGTCCAACATCTCAAGAAGGATCAAATCGACCGACAACTCTCTCTCGCCAATACGGACGGTACAGGATCGGAACACGTGCCTAGCAACAAATGACTCTCCCACAGGAGTAGTCACAACAAGCGGCTGGTCAAGTAAACCAGACTCTCTACCCAAACTCGGCACAAAGTGTGTGGATACGTACGAGTGCGTGGATCCGGGATCGAATAACACGTGTGCACCAACAGAACATACTGGAAGGATACCTGAGACCGCCGTATTGGACGCCTGCGCGTCTTGATGCGTCAAAGCAAACTCATGCCTGTCCTCCACCTGCGACTGACTGTCCCCTGCCGGCAGCTGGCTGCCCTCTGCCTCGGTCACCTCGTCCTCTATGAACAAATCCTCCGCGACCACGACCAATAGGTGCATGCGTCTGACGCGGAGTAACAGTAGGTACTATCGGCAATGCCGTCTAGGGTGGTGAATGTGGTAATGTGACATGTGGTGCTGCCACCTCACTTCGGGGTACCTCCGGACAATCTCGCACACGATGATAAGAGCTCCCGCAACGGTAACTTCCCGATGATGGTCGTTGACCCTCCTGAGGATAAGAGCTAAACAATCGGCCTCGCCTCGAATTTTTGCCACCTGCAAGGTGCCTGTCACGACGCCGAAAAGGCTGTCTCTGCACAGATGTATCCGCACGAACTCTCTTCGGCTCTGGGACTGCCGAAGTCTCAGCAAGGCACTACTCTACCAATAAGGTTGCATCTACAGCTGCTGCATATGTCTCGTAGTGCTGCGTGCTAATTGCAAGGAACAGTGGTGTGAGCAAGCCTCGGACAAATCTCTTAACTCCCATCTCCTCGGTAGCCACTAAGTACGGAGCATAAACGGATAGCTCGGTGAACAGCACATCGTACTCTGCCACTGACATCTCCGGAGTCTGGCGTAAGGACTCGAACCTGTGTGCTCTAGCATCTCTGACACTCAGGGGAAGAAAGCGGGCAAGGAATAGCGCCACGAACTCTGTCCAGGTTATAGGAGGAAGTCTGCTGCTCTACCCTTCTCGACTGATTCGCACCATTTCTGCGCAAGACCTTCCAGGAGAAAGCTCGCGAACTCAACCCATCTCGCATCTGCGCATCTAAGTGAACGACATATCCGCGCTATCCTATCAATGAAAGACTGTGGGTCCTCGGCCACATCGGTGCCTATGAAGACCGGAGGCTTTAGCCTCATAAACTCTGACAGCGATACTGTAAAAACCTCTGTAGTCGCAGGTGCAACTGCCTGCACTATGGGTACCACCGCGGTCTCTGCAACGGGTGGAACTACCTCTGGTCGCTGCGCTCGAAGTGTCTCAACTAGAGATCCCATCATCTGGTGCATCTCTTGCATACTGGATCCTATCGTCTGGCGCATCTCCTGCACACCAGCCCCTAACATAGCAATCTGATCTGTCACGGCAGGAACAGCCTGCTCGGGCACAACCGGTGTACTACCCAGATAAATCCTCTTCTCGGACGAGTCAACTCGAACCTCGGCCCTCGCGGCCGCTCTCTGCGCCCTCGTAGTCTTTGGCGGCATAATGGCTGAAAGGAACAATAGGATTCGATAAGGATACGGAAATCGAATCGCAAGAATGCATAGACTCAAGAAGGAATTTAAATCAATAAGTCTTAAGGTCGCGTAGGCGGAGTACCGTGTCGTGAGTATGCCGCGGAACATACACACGCTACGCTACCCTGCTGCAGCTACCTACTCCATCATACCAGGGTCATCCTACACTCCGAAAGGTAAAACCTAGGCTTTGATACCAACTTTGTCACGACCCAAAGTTTGGCCCATGACCGGCACTTAACCACGTAACGTCTACAGGCGTAACGCGACTAAGTGAACCGAAAACCCAGAAATCAAACCAGTAAAAGTATAGAGTGTTATAAGTTTTAAATGAAAGCACTTACTAACATGTTAAGAAATCTAAGTAAATAATCACCAAGATAGCAATATACGACGCCGTAGCGAAGATCAAGATCCACAAGTGGGAATATCACAGATAGAATAAACTGCAAGTACAGTCGGCTCACAACGAGCTCGACACCAGAATACAAATAATATACACCATCGTCCTCACGCTGTCTCTAAGTCAAATACATACATGGTAGATGGAGAATACTAGATACAACAATATACATAACTGAAAAATAAACAGATACCGCACAAAACCCACCTATCAGCAAAAGAGCTAGTACACCAACTATGGGGGTATCTGTGTCAAAAGATGCAAAATGCAGCCTGCCGCGACTACTCCGAAGGGCAACCTGCAAACACTGTGGCACAGCGGGGGTGAGTTGCCAACTCGTGAATAGAGATAACATATAAAGGTAATCGCGAGCATGCACGTACTGCGCTACTCTATCATATGCCAACAGATGATATCAATATGTGATAAGCAGTATGTGCAATAATCATGCAAGTGCTCTATCAGGTAATATAACTACAGGATGAGGTACAATAATAAATGCTGAGCATGGGCAATATAACATCTACACGGAATGTCAACGTGGAATATATAATCGGTGTCCATCAATGCACCAGATCCCCCAAATAGCTCAGGCGCAGGCACTCTCATCGGCCCTCTAATCCTGTAAATCTCTGAGAATCACGAGTGCCCAACATTGGCACCCAAATATCATAAGTACTCGTGTCCAGCATCGACACGCAAATCCTCATCCATCGAGCCCCGTCAGTCCGGGTCAGCCCACGGGCTCCGTCTGCGGTATCGGCCCTCGGCCCCGGCAGTACGGATCATCCCGCATCCATCTATCGATTCTGATCAGTATCCTCCGGATAACTGTCAGGTCCAACCAATCACCGGTAGGTAGTAGTCCCTCTGCCAGGCTCACAGTCTACTACACAGCGAAACCGTTCTCGCCCCGGGGTACCATACCGGGTCCACCATGTACCCATAATCGGCCTCAACCAGCTCCTCGATTCGGGTTCACATATATCACTCTAGCACCGAGGAAACACATGGTGGACACACCAAAATATCATATCAAAGGAACCGGGTTTTTAAATGATTACATATTTGAAATAGCCACGGTTCCAAAGTCCAGAAATCACATGTAATCCAAACCAATATGCAAGTCAATGTGAGGTGATATGTGCATCAAGTATGAATATCATGTCTAGTCACATAAAAGATGAGCTACAGCATAATGATCATGGAAATTCTACAGTGTGAGTGTCATGGCAATTACTAACGGTGTGTGTGTAACATGCAGGATAGTGCTCGTGCAACATGGACCGTTAGTAATAGTGCGGTATTCTATCAATTCTAGTTTATATCCATATAGCAGGGAATGCAGTATGCATTAAATAGTAGCCATGAACAGTCAATGTATGTAAATGTAGCTATAAGGTCCTATCAGCCCTGACGTAGAACGCCATGCGGGCGATATCCCCGTAGATGTTAAATCTACTCACCGTAGTCTCTCGCTAGGTATAGCCAACGACTTGTTTCCCCTTCTGCGCGGCGTTCGCCGTACTCGCCTGCGAACCTAGAATTACACAATATATCACACATAAGCTTGAAGTCACATAAACACGACATTAAAGCCGAACTAGTAACTCGTGTCGTGAACCAAGCACGCGTGTGCGCGATACGCTAAAACGTGTGATTACGCGCCTGAAGCCACTCCGACGCGTCGCGATACGCAGAAGCCCAAACCCATACACACGTATCACGCGTGTCGCGAAGATTAAAATACGGGAAAATATGTATTCACCTCCAGATTTTGAAACAGAAATGATATTGTAAAACTATATACACCAAAATACTACATATAACAGCAGACTCCTGTATCCCAAACCCCAAACCCCAACTCACTCATCTGGCCGCAAATTGCGACCAGAAAGAATATTCCGGCGGCCTGGGTAGGGGGTGGGCTCCCAGGTTTGGTGTGTGCACTCTATACCCCCAATACATGCTACAGTAATATCTAGTTTTCCTATGAAACATCTCGGGTAGTAGCAGATCCTACAGAGCCTTAAATCAAGTTAAAACCCATACTTTTTGCACTAAAATGGAACTTTATGGTAGTTCTGTGCAAACTGAAACAAACCTGCCCTAAAATAGCTCTAATAATATATAATAGAGCTAACCAAACTAACAAAACCCTAATCTAACATGTGAATCACAAATATCCTTTAATATCACTAAAAAACACAAAAATGAGATTTTTGCTTAAGAATACTACAAGTTTAAGGAAAAGGAGTGCTAACATGAGTTAATACCTTCTGAAAACTTTATAAAACACCAAAAGTCCCAGCTCTTCCCTCAAGTGTGCAGATTTGCCTTCAAACACCCCAAAAAGCCCATTTTTCCATGGTTTTGTGAAGGAAATGTGTTGATTTGTGTAGGGTTTTGTTTGGGGATCAAAAGGAAATGAAAAGAAGAAGAAGAGATGAAGAAAATGGTAGGGTTTTTCTGCTGGAAGCTGCAGAATTCAGAAGTGAGGAGAAGAGAGAGAGAGAAGGTCAACAATAGTCCAATTCTTACCTAACACCCATACCTCATTTTTTTTATTAGGATTTGCCTTTTTAAAAGAAGGTTTTAGCTTGATTAAAGTGATGGAAATAAAGTGAACCATGCAAGAAAAGAATTGGCTAACACTTTAAACCTAGGTCTCAAAAATGGCTAAGTGTGCAAGTGTAACGTTTTGAAAATCGTTACGGTGAAATTTCGAAAAAATCGGTAAAATAAGGGGGTTTTCTGTAAAAAGTCAAAATACAAATATCTTATTATAAAAATTAAATATACACATTCTAGCTATGTAATTGCTATTATTTGGTGTTTATTGAGCCGCTGGTGAAATTTCAAATTTTCTGAAAAAAATATTATTTTATTATTATTTTAAGCCGTCACTAATACATTTAATCAGGGAAAATTACAAATTGGAATGAGTTGAAACAAATTTTGTGCATCCTAAAACATTAAATAAAATTTTATCATGTGGTTTTTAGAACGAAATCATTTGCCAAAACGGTTTAGAAATTATTGAAGAAAAAAGGCTTTTTTTTAGCGTAAATGGATGTTTGGGGTATTGTATTTATCATTTTTAATCACCCCACACCCGTACCCACACCCACACACCCCCATTCAGTTATCCCCTTGAAGAATTCAGCAGCCCCTCTTTTGTCCCCACTTGGATTTTAAAGAAAAGAAATGAAAGAAAAGAAAAGAAAAAAGAGTAGAAAATGGTATAATTTGAGTTGACTTTGACTTGAACTAACTTTCCCCACCTCACTCTCTCTCCTCCCTCACCCAATCCCCCAAGATTTCTGGCCGAAACCTGAACCAAAACAGCCCCAAATACTTCATCTCATTTTTCCATCAAAATCCCCAAAATTTCTATAAAAAATCCACCCTTTTTCTCAAAAATTCAAAGCTAATTCTAAATCCAAGCTTTACCCATTATTCTTTAGCTATTCAAGCATGGATCTTGGAGCATGAAATCATCGTTGGAGGCTAAGATTTTTGCAAGTTTGATCTCAAGCTTGTGAGGTATAATCATAACCTTATGCTTAATTTGTTGTTAAATTACTTGAATCTAGCTATTAGGTGTTAAATTAGAGTTTTAAATTTCAAGTTTTGAAATTTAAAGAAAGGGTTTTGATTACTAAGTTAGGGTTTGTTGTGGAAATGAGTTGTGTTTGATTGTGTATGGTTTAGTGAGGTGGATTAACATATTTAGTTTTGTAGAAAACTAATCTAGTTGTTAATTACAAATTGTTACTTGAAAAATGTCCAAATTAAGGTTTTTGTTGCGAACTAGTTTTTTTTGATTTAATTCGAAATATGAGATTAAAAATATGGTTAGGGTTTTTATCATTTTATTAACTTTATTAAGTGTAGTTTAACACTTTAGTTCATGGAAATCCAACCTAAATTGTAGTTTGTGCATTTTTGCTATGAAATTGTTAAAAAGGGTATTTTGTAAACTAGAATATTAGGGTTTTTGGAATTTAATGAGATTAAATTCCGGAAATTTTTTCTATGACTTATTTAAGATATTTAATAAGTATATTGGCCGCTACATTCATTTAAACATCATGTTTTGTACAAAAACGGCGAATTGTGCTTGCTAGATTTGCGGAAAAATGACTTTTTAAGTGAAATTGGGGTTTTTGTGAGTTTTAACCTAATTTATATTAAAATTAGTGTTCGTAAATGTGCAAATGAGTGTGATTGGATTTTTCTCGATGGTTTGACGTTTGTACATCGACATCGAGGGTTGGTTTGACTATTCTTGCATGCGTAGGCGATAGGTTTGGACCTATGCGTGATACGCGTGCCGATTTGATTTTCGTATGCCGTTTCGATTTCGAATTTAGTTTTAATGCGATATGGTGCGTTATGATATGTAGGTACCCCCATGTGGACTTCGAGACGACAAGCAAGCGCGTGGCGACGTCGGCACCGGCTAGCGAGGACCAGGTGAGTAGATTTATATCTACGGGGAGAAGTCGAGTGGATGGCGTATAGCACTCCCGCAGTCCGTGGTGGTGTATACGGATGCGTATACACACCAACATTTATTATATGTTATTTGAGATTAATAACGATGCTTAGGATGGATATTGGTGTGTTGGATTACTTTAGTGTTGCGAACCCTAGGGTAGTGTTGCACTACACATACACACATACATACTTGCATACATTCCTTATTTCATATGTGCGTGTATGGGAATATATATTTATGTGTTCACATGGGTATGGGACTATGTGTTCATTTACTGGATTTGAGGATAGTATTCGAAATTTGAGATGAGTCGATGAGATTGGGCTTGAGGCCAGGAGATCGGTGACGTGATTTGGTTCGTATTGAGATACGACATGATGTTTTAGCGGGTCTTCTGACGTAGTAATTCTTGCACCCGCATGCATACATAGATGGCATCAATATTGTACTAGACGTAGGACATTATTCCGGATCATGATATCTGATAAAGAAGATACCAAATGAATAGTGTGATTGATGTGACTTTGACCCGTACCCAGATTGGGATGCCGTACGACGGATTTACGTACGAGCTATATTGATGATTGATCCGCACTCTTGACTTGGGATGCCTGATTATAGATATGGTATCGGATATGATATTATTAAGGCGGGATCACCGACTAATATATATATACAGGTATGTATATGTATCGACTCAGATGTTAGGCGGTTTCCTTACCTGTAGTTCAGCTTGTTAGTTCAGCCGTATAGTTTAGTGTAGTTGTTAGATTAGATTAGACTTCTTACCTATTTCAAAAACTAACGAGTCGTGGGCATTTTTAAAGACAGCCCAAGGGATCCTACGGATATTTCAAAAGACGTATCTTTTCACAAAAACACCGTAGCCCCTATTTTCAAAACCCCATGATTCGTGTTATTTCAAAAGGCACCATTTGTAGGACTGATATTAGATTAATGCAGATTAGTTATAGTTGCGTCTAGTTCTCAGCTCCCGCTCATTTTTGTGGTCCGCTTCGCATCGCATGCTTATTTTATGTTTCATACTCCATTATTGATATCATGCTGTTAGGACACCAGCACCATTACCGATGATGCGTATGTACCACGTACACTTAATTGCAGGCTCACACACATCTTCATCGGTAATTGCCATGTCACGTACACCTTAGAAAATATTATTGCTTGACGTAGCCTGTTAGCTGATAGTTAGACATGAAATTAGTGTACTTGCCTTCTATGTTAGTTTAGACATTGTAGTTATTACCAGCTACTTCATGCATACTGTTATTCATTGTTATGCCGCATTCCTGGATTCTCATGCATATATTCACTATTTTACGTGTTATTGAGGTTTTGGATTCGGATTTCCATGAGATTTTCTGGATTTGGAGGAAAAACGCAAAAAACTTATATGAACTGATTTCTCTCTTTTTAAAATAAAAAGTGCGGTTTTCCCATGATGTATGAGTCGTCCACCATGAGTTTGCTGATGGATTTCGAGACCCGATTCGAGGAGACGGATGAACCGTTTCGGGTACATGGTGGACCCGGTAAGGTACCCCGGGGCAAGAAGCGCGTGATGATGACGATGTGAGCCTGGCAGGGGAGCACTACCTACCGGTGATATTACCCGACGCGTCGGATATCCGGAGGATACCGTCGTGGTCTTGAGATGGATGGTAGGGGCCGGTCTGGACTGACGGCGCCCTAGATATTGTGATTGAGACATTGAGATTGAGACTTGAGGTACATAAATTGTGACACAGAGATATCGAGGTATTTGGACACTTGTTTTGTGTCGATGCTGGGCACTGTTTTATGCTGATTTCATATATGGTACCTCATTTCTTTTAAAATACAGAAATCTCACTGATTTATGAAACCAGTTTTATTCAGTACATGCATTCTGTTTTATGCATTCATACATCATCCATATGATATATTGCTACCTGAGGCACTGACACGGGCACATGAGATTACACTCGGGTTAGATATTTACCCTAGCCTTGTTATAGGCTACGTGTTATTCATATATTTGAGGATATATTATGATCATTGACCTAGGATTGCGTTATTTATGCGATTTCTGTGCGTAGATGTTTTTCTATTCACGAGTTGGCAACTCACCCCCGTTGTGCCCCAGTTTCTTGCAGTTTTGCCGTACAGGTTTCATTACGGCTTTGCTGGCACTATTTCCATTCCGGATGGCTTGCTAGTAGGTGGGTTATTTGTATCTTACCCATCCTTATATCTTGTATATTATTATTCAGTTGTATCTAGAAGTTCCATCAACCAAACATGTATTTATTTTTTAGATAGAGACCCGTGATGTTATTCTTTCGACCTTAGAGTCGCGCGTTTTATTTCTGTGGATTTCTGGTGGTTTTGAGTTTCCTTTTGAGTTTTGATCCTCGCCGTTGGCGTTGTATATTATATTGCTTGTGTGGTTGTGACCGTCGTTTGACGAAGAGCTAGCTCCCGCTTGAGGATGCCTTTTTCTTGATTTCGTATATTATTCATGTTGTATCCCGTTTGGGGGCCAGTATTTACAAAGGAGACTCTGCCGAAATTTTCAGTAAAATTTTGATGTTTTTAAAAAACCGCATAATTCGGCTTATGCTATTGAAACTACTTGCTTTAAGTTGGTTTTTCCTGCACTCTACTATTTTCTTGGTTTGTATTTTTGGGTTTTCGGTTTACTTAGATTACGTACGCCTCGAGACGTTCGTAGTTTAAGTGCCGGTCATGTTCCGTACTTTCGGGTCGTGACAAAGTTGGTATCAAAGCGTTAAGTTTTAACCTTCGGAGCGTAGGATGACCCTTGGTTGATGGAATAGGTGACTAAAGTAGAGTGACGTACCGTTGGTATGTTCCGCGGCATATTTACGACACGCCACTCCACTTAAGAAGCCTTAGGATGTACATTTCCTTGTTCAGTATTATATTCCTTCCTGATCTAGCCTCATCGGTACCAGTTTGGTTTTGCTGCTACGGTTACGGGCAGGGAGAGCTACGGCTAGAGTTGCGGTCAGCACAAGCTCGTCACGAACGAGGACTGACCAGGGCAAAATTCCGGCGACACACGATTGCAGAGATGTGTCTTTTTACTGTGTTTCCGCGCCACGAGCGTTTGGCGGATCGCCTTCATGAGGTTACTCGGAGGTGCTGATCGACACAAGAGAATTGAGCCAATGATGGAGGCCAGCCAGATTTTGATGACCGTTGGTGTGTTGCTTACTCCTGATGATTGAGGCACGGTTCGGCATGCAGACGAGAGAGCCAGTTATTGCTGCGATCGACGAGATATCGCCCCAGATGTTGGAGCTATTGCAGTATAAGTTGTACTAAGAGATGATAGAAGGTCGCTAGTCATCGAGGATGAATGACTAGGACATGTGGATCGTTCGCCTACCCCGATGCGAGGTCATCAGATAGATTGATTCCAGCTAGAGACGACTTCACGCGGAGACGTTGGGAGTCGACAGAGACGATCGAATGTCAGAAACCTATTATTCCAAGTTTAAGATAGTCGGAAAGACATGCAGGCAATTCTATGGTCCCTCTAAAAGAATGAAACCCTAACTCGACTTAATGACCGTGTGAAAGCCTTTGAACCTTAGGGTTTGCGGCAGTTCTGCGGCGCCATTAGTGAGGCTTGGGTTTGCCCTTCTACGGCTGGACCACCGATGCTGTGGTATGTACTCGATACTATTAAACTGTACCCAAGATGTTGAGCTCTTGGGGATTTTGAGGTTTTGACGAATCGATTGGATGGCTCGACTTAATTCGGATGCTAGGTGGTGAGATGCATTCTTGGGAGACTCCAGATACGAGGATAGTCGTTGGAGCTCAGTCCATATAGCCGCGACGAGACGAGTCCAAAGCAGACGACATTAGAGAAAAGTGGAGTAAGAGGTTCGTACCAGATCTAGATGAGATGACGTTCCACTCCGCCGACATCAGAGATGTGATGCGCATGCCGAGGCATGGTACTTGGACTTACCTTCCAGAAGGAGTCGCGATGAGTATGCAGTCGTTCCAGAGCAAGATGCAGATATAGGAAAGGACAATGACTTCCGGACAGTTGTCAGAGACGAGACATAGAAGAGACCGTGAGCAGGATTCCTTCCAGGACATTGCTGCAATGATACTTGCACCTAGGATCAGATGTGTCACGTACATTCAGAGAGCCAGAGGCCGACGCCAGTAATATGCTGTCTTACGAGTGGTCGCGATGATTGACCAAGAGATGACCAGAGAAGTGCCAGAACGGAATCGTCCCCGTTAGCACACCTGACAGGGCCGATGAGCCGATGGACCGAAAGATTGGTAATTCACAGTGAAGACCTTGACCCAGTAGCGGTCATGGTTACGCACGCCAGCAAGACAGAGTTCATGATCATCGACGAGACGTCCCACTAGTGACCGCGACAGTTGGCCGAGATTCTTAGAGGATGCTCTTGAGCAGTACTATTCCGCCATTATTGATTACGATGTTTTGGGTGATTTATTCGTATGATTTGATTTTGATGATTGAGGATTTACGATCTTTGCACAGTGTTGCACTTGATATCGTTTTCGTGCTTCAGTTTCACATGTTTGTGATTTTACGATTTTAAACAGTTGAGTTGGTTTTGTGCGTATGCATGCACACGATTTCGCTCCTGCACTCGGTATAGTTTATATATGCTTGCAATGCAGTGATACGCCTTTTGTGCACTTAGATGCACTGGATTTCGATTTCGATTGTGATACCCGATACTTGTTTTGTGCACCTTGTGCACCTGATTGATTTTGCGCACGTTCGGCGCTTGATATTGGATTTCATGATTTCGTGCACGATAGATGCACCTGATTTTGCTTTCAGGTACACATGTTGCCTACGACAGATGTTTCGTGCACACCCGATTCACTTAGATGTTTCTGTGCGCATGTATGGCACATTCATGGATTTTGATTTCCGTGCGCACCAGACGCACGTAGCATTCATATGCATATTTTGGGATTTATTTCGTATAGAGCAGTACGTTTTTATGATATTGCTATGTGTTTCCGTACTGAGCAGGACTAGTCAGAGGACAGTACCTGAATATATTTTGCATGCATTGATAGTTATTGAAGGGATTTCCAAAAAGCGAGCTATAGCCTCAGTATTTACCTACGTGTCTGATATGACACGAAATGTTTAAAACAAGGAGACCCTTCTAAATTGTTTCCAAAACGGCGGAACGTACATTTCAAACAAAGGTATATATGTATATAGTTATTTTTTTATGATAGACGTCCGCCACTGTGCAGTGTTATACGCGTGCACAGCGACTTAAAGAGATTTGGCATGCATTTCCTTCAGATACTTACATATATAGATTCGATATTTACATGTATAGTTTCGAGTTATGTCATATTGGTTTTGATTTGGATTTGGCATTGATGTCTTCTCCATGACTCCGATGATTGCGGGATGCTTGACGGAGTTTTGATTTGAGTTATATGCTAATTTTTCAAGCGCATGCGCTGCGCTGCGATTTGTTTTATGTAGTTACAATTTCGGAGCCCCGACGACTTGATGGTTTTTCTTAGATGTTTTAGTATTTGGGGGAGTTTGAATTTAAATTCGAGGACCGAATTTCTTTAAGAGGGGAAGATTGTAACGTTTTGAAAATCGTTTCGGTGAAATTTCGAAAAAATCGGTAAAATAAGGGGGTTTTCTGTAAAAAGTCAAAATACAAATATCTTATTATAAAATTTAAATATACACATTCTAGCTATGTAATTGCTATTATTTGGTGTTTATTGAGCCGCTGGTGAAATTTCAAATTTTCTGAAAAAAATATTATTTTATTATTATTTTAAGCCGTCACTAATACATTTAATTAGGGAAAATTACAAATTGGAATGAGTTGAAACAAATTTTGTGCATCATAAAACATTAAATAAAATTTTATCATGTGGTTTTTGGAACGAAATCATTTGCCAAAACGGTTTAGAAATTATTGAAGAAAAAAGGCTTTTTTTAGCGTAAATGGATGTTTGGGGTATTGTATTTATCATTTTTCATCACCCCACACCCGTACCCACACCCACACACCCCCATTCACTTATCCCCTTGAAGAATTCAGCAGCCCCCTCTTTTGTCCCCACTTTGATTTTAAAGAAAAGAAATGAAAGAAAAGAAAAGAAAAAAGAGTAGAAAATGGTATAATTTGAGTTGACTTTGACTTGAACTAACTTTCCCCACCTCACTCTCTCTCCTCCCTCACCCAATCCCCCAAGATTTCTGGCCGAAACCTGAACCAAAACAGCCCCAAATACTTCATCTCATTTTTCCATCAAAATCCCCAAAATTTCTATCAAAAATCCACCCTTTATTCTCAAAAATTCAAAGCTAATTCTAAATCCAAGCTTTACCCATTATTCTTTAGCTATTCAAGCATGGATCTTGGAGCATGAAATCATTGTTGGAGGCTAAGATTTTTGCAAGTTTGATCTCAAGCTTGTGAGGTATAATCATAACCTTATGCTTAATTTGTTGTTAAATTACTTGAATCTAGCTATTAGGTGTTAAATTAGGGTTTTAAATTTCAAGTTTTGAAATTTAAAGAAAGGGTTTTGATTACTAAGTTAGGGTTTGTTGTGGAAATGAGTTGTGTTTGATTGTGTATGGTTTAGTGAGGTGGATTAACATATTTAGTTTTGTAGAAAACTAATCTAGTTGTTAATTACAAGTTGTTACTTGAAAAATGTCCAAATTAAGGTTTTTGTTGCAAACTAGTTTTTTTTGATTTAATTCGAAATATGAGATTAAAAATATGGATAGGGTTTTTATCATATTATTAACTTTATTAAGTGTAGTTTAACACTTTAGTTCATGGAAATCCAACCTAAATTGTAGTCTGTGCATTTTTGCTATGAAATTGTTAAAAAGGGTATTTTGTAAACTAGAATATTAGGGTTTTTGGAATTTAATGAGATTAAATTCCGGAAATTTTTTCTATGACTTATTTAAGATATTTAATAAGTATATTGGCCGCTACATTCATTTAAACATCATGTTTTGTACAAAAACGGCGAATTGTGCTTGCTAGATTTGCGGAAAAATGACTTTTTAAGTGAAATTGGGGTTTTTGTGAGTTTTAACCTAGTTTATATTAAAATTAGTGTTCGTGAATATGCAAATGAGTGTGATTGGAATTTTCTCGATGGTTTGACGTTTGTACATCGACATCGAGGGTTGGTTTGACTATTCTTGCATGCGTAGGCGATAGGTTTGGACCTATGCGTGATACGCGTGCCGATTTGATTTTCGTATGCCGTTTCGATTTCGAATTTAGTTTTAATGCGATATGGTGCGTTATGATATGTAGGTACCGCCATGTAGACTTCGAGACGACAAGCAAGCGCGTGGCGACGTCGGCACCGGCTAGCGAGGACCAGGTGAGTAGATTTATATCTACGGGGAGAAGTCGGGTGGATGGCGTATAGCACCCCCGCAGTCCGTGGTGGTGTATACGGATGCGTATACACACCAACATTTATTATATGTTATTTGGGATTAATAACGATGCTTAGGATGGATATTGGTGTGTTGGATTACTTTAGTGTTGCGAACCCTAGGGTAGTGTTGCACTACACATACACACATACATACTTGCATACATTCCTTATTTCATATGTGCGTGTATGGGAATATATATTTATGTGTTCACATGGGTATGGGACTATGTGTTCATATACTGGATTTGAGGATAGTATTTGGAATTTAAGATGAGTCGATGAGATTGGGCTTGAGGCCAGGAGATCGGTGACGTGATTTGGTTCGTATTGAGATACGACATGATGTTTTAGCGGGTCTTCTGACGTAGTAATTCTTACACCCGCATGCATACATAGATGGCATCAATATTGTACTAGACGTAGGACATTATTCCGGATCATGATATTTGATAAAGAAGATACCAAATGAATAGTGTGATTGATGTGACTTTGACCCGTACCCAGATTGGGATGCCGTACGACGGATTTACGTACGAGCTATATTGATGATTGATCCGCACTCTTGACTTGGGATGCCTGATTATAGATATGGTATCGGATATGATATTATTAAGGCGGGATCACCGACTAATATATATATACAGGTTTGTATATGTATCGACTCAGATGTTAGGCGATTTCCTTACCTGTAGTTCAGCTTGTTAGTTCAGCCGTATAGTTTAGTGTAGTTGTTAGATTAGATTAGACTTCTTACCTATTTCAAAAACTAACGAGTCGTAGGCATTTTTAAAGACAGCCCAAGGGATCCTACGGATATTTCAAAAGACGTATCTTTTCACAAAAACACCGTAGCCCCTATTTTCAAAACCCCATGATTCGTGTTATTTCAAAAGGCACCATTTGTAGGACTGATATTAGATTAATGCAGATTAGTTATAGTTGCGTCTAGTTCTCAGCTCCCGCTCATTTTTGTGGTCCGCTTCGCATCGCATGCTTATTTTATGTTTCATACTCCATTATTGATATCATGCTGTTAGGACACCAGCACCATTACCGATGATGCGTATGTACCACGTACACTTAATTGCCGGCTCACACACATCTTCATCGGTAATTGCCATGTCACGTACACCTTAGAAAATATTATTGCTTGACGTAGCCTGTTAGCTGATAGTTAGACATGAAATTAGTGTACTTGCCTTCTATGTTAGTTTAGACATTGTAGTTATTACCAGCTACTTCATGCATACTGTTATTCATTGTTATGCCGCTTTCCTGGATTCTCATGCATATATTCACTATTTTACGTGTTATTGAGGTTTTGGATTCGGATTTCCATGAGATTTTCTGGATTTGGAGGAAAACCGCAAAAAACTTATATGAACTGATTTCTCTCTTTTTAAAATAAAAAGTGCGGTTTTCCCATGATGTATGAGTCGTCCACCATGAGTTTGCTGATGGATTTCGAGACCCGATTCGAGGAGACGGATGAACCATTTCGGGTACATGGTGGACCCGGTAAGGTACCCCGGGGCAAGAAGCACCTGATGATGACGATGTGAGCCTGGCAGGGGAGCACTACCTACCGGTGATATTACCCGACGCGTCGGATATCCGGAGGATACCGTCGTGGTCTTGAGATGGATGGTAGGGGCCGGTCTGGACTGACGGCGCCCTAAATATTGTGATTGAGACATTGAGATTGAGACTTGAGGTACATAAATTGTGACACAGAGATATCGAGGTATTTGGACACTTGTTTTGTGTCGATGCTGGGCACTGTTTTATGCTGATTTCATATATGGTACCTCATTTCTTTTAAAATACAGAAATCTCACTGATTTATGAAACCAGTTTTATTCAGTACATGCATTCTGTTTTATGCATTCATACATCATCCATATGATATATTTCTACCTGAGACACTGACACGGGCACATGAGATTACACTCGGGTTAGATATTTACCCTAGCCTTGTTATAGGCTACGTGTTATTCATATATTTGAGGATATATTATGATCATTGACCTAGGATTGCGTTATTTATGCGATTTCTGTGCGTAGATGTTTTTCTATTCACGAGTTGGCAACTCACCCCCGTTATGCCCCAGTTTCTTGCAGGTTTGCCGTACAGGTTTCATTACGGCTTTGCTGGCACTATTTCCATTCCGGGTGGCTTGCTAGTAGGTGGGTTATTTGTATCTTACCCATCCTTATATCTTGTATATTATTATTCAGTTGTATCTAGAAGTTCCATCAACCAAACATGTATTTATTTTTGAGATAGAGACCCGTGATGTTATTCTTTCGACCTTAGAGTCGTGCGTTTTATTTCTGTGGATTTCTGGTGGTTTTGAGTTTCCTTTTGAGTTTTGATCCTCGCCGTTGGCGTTGTATATTATATTGCTTGTGTGGTTGTGACCGTCGTTTGACGAAGAGCTAGCTCCCGCTTGGGGATGCCTTTTTCTTGATTTCGTATACTATTCATGTTGTATCCCGTTTGGGGGCTAGTATTTACAAAGGAGACTCTGCCGAAATTTTCAGTAAAATTTTGATGTTTTTAAAAAACCGCATAATTCGGCTTATGCTATTGAAACTACTTGCTTTAAGTTGGTTTTTCCTGCACTCTACTATTTTCTTGGTTTGGATTTCTGGGTTTTCGGTTTACTTAGATTACGTACGCCTCGAGACGTTCGTAGTTTAAGTGCCGGTCATGTTCCGTACTTTCGGGTCATGACAGCAAGTGTACACTACAAAGGAAAATTTTCCAATTTGCTAACACGGCTAAATATAATTAGTAAACCCGACTAAAATAACTAATAATTCTATGTACACATATATAATAACACGTACAATTACCAATTATCACGAAAAACATTCTAACGGAAATTCAAAGTGTTACAATACAACTGAAAATAGATAAAAGGTACTATGGTGGTCACGATGCGAGTGAACCCACCTACCAAAGCAATCACCCAGAAAGAAGTAGTGTGCCAGCAAAGCCGCCAAGGGGAAAAACCTGTACGGCAAGACCTGCAAGAAACTGTGGCACAATGGGGGTGAGTTGCCAACTCGTAAGTAGAAAACATCACAGAGCAGAAATCGTATGTATGACGCAATCCTAGGTCATACGATCGGTAATATCCTCAAATGATAAAGCCTGAAGCATAAATTAATGGCCTGGGTAAACATCTAAACATGAGTGTAATACCAAGTGCTCGTGTCAGTGTCTCAGGTAGCAACATATCATAACAGTGAGGTATGAATGCATGAAAACAGAATACATATAAATAAGAAAACTGTTTTCTTTAATTGGTGAGATTTCTGTATATATAAATCGATGTATCATCAATGAAATCAATATAAAATCCGTGTCAAGCATCGACACAAAACATGTATCCAAATATCTGATATCTCGGGCTCCGGCTATCCGGACTGGCCCATATCATAAATCTTAATACCTCAAATCTCAAATCCCGGGCTCCGGCAATCCGAACTGGCCCAACTCCGACCGGTATCCTCCGGTTATCCGTCGAGTCACAATACTATCACCGGTCAGTAGTGCTCCCCTGTCACAGGCTCAACGCCATCATCTGCGACCTTCTCGCCCCGGGGTACCACATCGGGTCCACCATCCACCCATAGACGGTTCCTCCTCCTCCTCGAATCGGGTGTATGATATCGCTCAAGAGCCGAGAAAACTCATGGTGGACATATCTCAAATCATAATATGAGAAAACCGCACTTTTATCTTTTAAAAATGATAATGAGTTATAAAGTCTTGCGGTTTCTCCAAATCCAGAAATCTCAGGAAAATCCGAAATCCAAACTGAAAAGTCAATAATAATGAATACTGGGCTCCGGCAATCCGGACTGGCCCTTATAATATTTCATGACAAATGAATATATAATATGCATGAATATCAAGCAATGAATGCAATAATGAACTAGCATATGAAACAATAATATATTGGAACTATCAGCTAGCAAACGATATCAATATAGCAATATTCTCTAAAGTGTACGTGACATGGAAATTACCAATAATGATGTGGGTGTGCCGGCAAGCAGGTGTACGTGGAACATACGCATCATCGGTAATGGTGCTGGTGTCCTGACAGCATGATTTCAATAACAGCATATGAAAACATAATATAAGCATGCAGTGCGATGCGAACAGCAAGAATATGCGGGAGCTGAATAATAAACACAACAATAATTAATCTACATTAATATATATGTGTCATACCGTTTTTCCATTTGAAATAATACGAATCGTGGTGTTTTGAAAATAGGGCTACGATGTTTTTAAGAAAAGGTACGTCCTTTGAAATGTCCGTACAATCCCTTGGCCTGTCTTTAAAAATACTCATGATTCGTTAGTTTTGAAATAGGTATGACCCGAGTCTAGTCTAACATCTACAAGTAAACTACTGGACTAAACTAACAAACTGATCGAAAGGGTAAGGAAAACCACCTAAGTCTGAGTCGATACATATATATATAATAGTCGGTGATCCCGCATCAATAGCATCACATACGTTACACTATATATAATATGGCATCCTCGAGTCAAGAGTGCAGATCTATCATCAATATAGCTCGTACGGTAAATCCATCGTACGGCATCCCAAATCTGGGTACGGGTCAATATCTCATTTATCTCATTAATCAACTGGTATCCTTATCATCATATACCATGAACTGGGGGTACTGATCTAAGTCTAGTACAATACTGATACCATCTACATATAAGTATGCGTGTGTACGAAAACACATCTCCTAAGGACCCGCTATACTAATCATGTCGTATCTCATAATACGAACCATATCATATCACCGATCTCGTGGGACCATGCCCAATCTCATCGAATCGTCTCCAAGTATCATATGCTATCCTCATCATCCATGTATATGTATATGTATACGTATATATACACATAGTCCCATACCTATGTGTGACTATGTGTGTATATATATATACATATCCCCATATACGCACAAGTAATAAAATGCATGCAAGTGTGTGTGTGCGCGCGTGTATGCAAATATTTACTTTAGGGTTCGCGACTACAACTAATTTACGACACTATCATCTAGATAATCATCTAGTCTCATAATAAACATATAAATTTATAGATCTATAAATAACATAACACATTAGCGTTCTATACTACGAACTACGGGGGTGTTATACGCCATCCACCCGACTTCCCCCGTAGATATATATCTACTCACAATGCTCTTGCTTGCCGATGCCGATGTCGCCATCCTCTTCTCGTCGTCTCGAAGTCCATATGGGGTACCTATATATTTACATAATCGCAAATGCGTATTAGAATCAAGTCGGAAAACTAAAACGGCACACGTTTCGCTCATAGATCAAAACCTATAGCATCGCATGCAAAACACGACCAATAACCCTAGTCGTTGACGTTCAAACGCTACACAATGGAATACAATATCAAATACCAAAACTCAAGTTAAAACGAGGTCGTAAAACAATGCAGCAACTCACGAAAATAGTCCCAGATTTTACCCTAGGCAAAATTAGCCAATTTTGCATATGTAAAGGGTCTATTTTACTGATATAGGAGATACAGACAAAGCATGAACCCCAAATGAGGTACCCAGGCCGAAAATTGCGGACCAGAGGATTAAATTTGTAGCCAAGATAGAGGGTTAGGGGCTCAGGTCTTCATGGTAGTCTTCTGGTCACCTGCAAAACTCTCAGTCTTCGCTAAATAATTTTCTAGGTCCCCGAGTCACTCTAGATTCCTAAATACCATCACAATTCTCACAATTTTCCGATGTCGGGGTTTCTAAGTTCATGTTCCGGGGTTTAAGTCTCAGATTTTAGTCCAATATACAATCATTACAGGGGTTTAAGGTCACTATAAGCCTCAATTGCATCTTTGGATTCAAACCAAACCCTAATCCTAAACTTGAAATTTTCAAAGTTCATTAAACAACACTATATCGATTCTAAACATGTATAGGTGCTAAGGTGAACGAAATACAATACAAATGGTGAAAGATTTACCTCATTTGGCAACTCAAGAATTTTCTTGAGCTGCCCCAAGTCTTCAAAATCCTAGCTTTCTTGGTCCAAAGTGTTTGTGTGGAGCTTGTGCACATTTTTAATGAAGTGGGGATGGACTTTGGATGAGTTTTTGATGATGTTTTGAGGTGTTTGAGGAGGCAGGAGGCAGGAGGAAGCCATGGTTGAGGGAGGAGAGGAAAATGAAGAGGAAATAATGGAGGGAACGAGAGCCATGACCAAGGTTTGACCCCTCACCTCTCTCTCTCTCATGCCCATACCCATTTTTCTAATGTTTTCCCTTTTTATTTTCTTTTTCATTTATCTTATCTTCTCTTTTCTCTTCTCACTTTTAAAACAAACCATGCATGAAGAAATAAGGAAAAAGACATGGTGGAAAAATGTAACAAGTGTTAAAAAATGTGACATGGTGCATGTCATATGCACAAATCCGGCTTAATACACGATTAGTGATATTTAATCGCGATTAGCAATTAAAATTTTATATAATTGATCATAAAAATTTATAATTTGCCTAAATCACATAAAGCACCCTCATTTCAACAATTTCTATAATTTTCCAAATATATTCCGATTTATCGGTATTTAATTATACCGCATATTAAAATATTCATAATATTTATTATTTAATTATAAAAATTCCCAAAAATAATATTTTATTTTTCTGAAATGTTACAGTCTTCCCACTTAAAGAAATTCGGTCCCCGAATTTAAATTTAAACCCCTCAATACTAAAACATTTCAATAAAATGGCCATGTCGTCAGGGCTCCGAAATCATAAATACATAAAACACATCGTAGCGCAATGCATGCGCATGAAAAATGAGCAGATAACTCAAATCAAAACCCCGTGAAGCATCCCGCAATTATCGGAGTTATGGCGAAGACACCAATGTCAAAGCCCAATACGAAAACCAACATGATATACATCAGACTATACATGTAAACATCGTTAAAACATCTGAAAGAAATGCATGCTAAATATTTTCAAGTCGCTGTGCGATGCGTGTATCACTGCACAGTGGCGGACGTCTATTGTAGGAAATAACTATATATATATACCCTTTGTTTAACATACACGTCCCGCCGTTTTGAAAACTAATTTAGAAGGGTTTCCTTTGTTTAAATGTCTTGTGTCATCTCGGACACGTAAGTAAATTATGAGACTATAGATCCTTTTTGGAAATCCCTTCGAAAACTATCAATGCATGCAAAAATATATTCAGGTACTGTCCTCTGACTAGTCCTGCTCAGCTACTATACCATATAGTACATATCATAAAAACGTACTGCTCCACAAGAAATCAATCCCAAAATGCGTACAAGAATGCCATGTGCGTCTGGTGCGCATGGAAAACGAAATCCATGAATGTGCCATACATATGCACAGAAACAAAATCTAAGTGCAACGGGTGTGCACAAAACACCTGTCAAAGGCAACGGGTGTGCCTGACAGCAATATCAGGTGCATCTGATATGCACAATGAATATCGATTTAGTGTCTCTGGTGTGCACCAAAATCGCATCAAGCGTGTCAAGTCTGCGCAAAATCCAACTCAAGTGCACAAGGTGCACGAAAATAAATATCGAATATCACAATTGAAATCAACGGTATACAACATATCTCACTCCAAATCAGGTATACCGTGGTATATAATCTCACAACTGTGTGCATCTGCGTGCACAAAATCGAATCAAAAATACTAAAAGTGCATGAAAACTATGTTGAAAACGCAAGTCAAATCATATGCATACCATGGGCATGAAATCAAAATCAGCATCTCGAATGACATCAAATCGAAGTCAAGTGCAACTGTGGTGCACAAAATCTCAATCATGCAAATAAATCGTCCAAAATACCGAAATCAAAGGTGGCAGAAACAGTCCCGCACTAACAAATCCTCTAAGAATCTCTGGCCAACTGTCGTGGTCACTCATAACATGTCTCGTCGACGATGCCGAACTCTGGCCTGTTGGGTGTGCACAATATGACCGATCCTGGGTCCAAGTTTTCTCGTATAGTATTCCAGAAAGGTCCTATCGAAGTCTCCCCCAAATCTCATTTATGCCGAACTGCCCGGAAGTTATCACCTTTTACTAAATCTTTATTCTTGTTCCGGAACGGCTGCATACTCATCGTGACTCCTTCTGGAAGATATATCCATATACAACGCCTCTACATGCATATCGCATCTCTGATATCAGCGGAGTGGAACGTCATCTCATCAAGATCTCGTACGAACCTCTTTCTCCACTTTTCTCTAATGTCGACTGATTCGGACTTGTCTCTTCGTGGCTGCATGGACTGCGCTCCAACGGCTATACTCGTATCTGGAGTCTCCCAAGCAATGTGTCACGACCCGAAAGAGCACGTGACTGGCCCTTAAATCCTATGAAGTCTATCGGACTCCATCTGATCCAAGTAAGCCAAAAGCCCAGAAATCTAAAACCATTTAAGGAGTAAATAAGGAAAACTGGTTTTAAGAAGTAAAGAAATCATGTTTTGAAAATCAAAGTTTCTAAATAACTAAGCCGAAATGCATTTTAAAAATGTGTAGTCTTTTCTGGAAATTTCGGCAGAGTTTCCTTTGTAAAAACTGGCCCCGAATGGGGTACAACAAGAATAATATATAGGAAATGATAAAAGGCATCCTCAAGCGGGAGCTAGCTCTTCGTCAATCGACGGTCACAACCACGCAAGCAATAATAATATACAACGCCAAAGGGCGAAGATCAAAACCCAAAAAGAGACTCAAAATAGCCAGAAAACCATAATACTACAAGCGCGACTCTAAGGTCGAAATAATACATTACTGTGTCTAAGTCTGAAACAATATACAAGTTTTGGTTGATGGAATTTATAGATACAATGAATAATACAGGAACAATGGCGGTTCTGATACAAGAGAACCCACCTACTCAAGTAAGTCACCCATATGTAAGCAGTGTGCCAGAAATGCCGCTATGGAATCTGTACGGCAAAAACCTGCAAGGACTATGGCACAATGGGGGTGAGTTGCCAACTCGTGAATAGAAAATATCTACAAGCAGAGATCAAATGTATGATCCATCCTAGGTCAATACAATCAGATATATATAAACCTCAATATGAACAAGTCTGCAGCATGCTAAACTGGCAATGTAATCTATATACATGAGTGTAGTGCCAAGTGCCTCAGGTAATAGCATATCATAAATGTGAGGTATAATCAATGAAATCAATCTGTATGTACGTGGATCCCGTCCACTCGTCACCCAATGACATTTACCATCATGCATGTAAATATCATCAGCATATGCATGGGAATATGAGGATATAAACCACCTGTGTCCCTCGCGACACGTCAAAATCATGGAACCGGAGTGCCCAGCATCGACACTTGAAAACATCATGAAAACCGTGCCCAGCATCGGCACGTAAATCTTCATATAACGGGCTCCGTCAGTCCGGATCAGCCCACGGGCTCCGTCTGCGGAATCGGCCCTCGGCCCCAGCAGTACGCCCATATCCATCTATCGACTGTGGTCAGTATCCTCTGGATAACCGCCAGGTCCAACCAATCACCGGTAGGTACTCGCCCACCTCCAAGCTCAATCGGCAAAGTCCTTCGATCATCTTACCGAGGGGAACCATACCGGGTCCACCATGTACCCGCAATCGGCTCGTCCACTCCTCGAATCGGGTTTCACATGTCGCTCTCAGCACCGAGAAAACACATGGTGGACGCACTGAAATATCATATCAAGGGTAACCGGGTTTTTAAAGCAATGACATTTTCTCTTTTGAAATACCACGGTTCCCGAAATCCAAAAATATCATGGAAATAGCAACTCTCAATGCGTATAATCAGAAAGCATGATGTATATGACATGTAAAAGAAATGTAAGCATATCAATCTGTCATGCAAGAATCATATACCGAATGCAACAGTACTACAGTGTAGTGACATGGAAATTATCGATGATGAAGTTGTAAGTACACGTTGCTCATCCCGGTTCTTACGGGGAGGCGGAAACGACGAAAAACAATAATTTGGCGCAAGGCAACATGGACTTAGAGCACGGATCTTTGCTAAACAAGAAACTAGTAAACAACAAGAGGCTATAACTACTATGCTTGTAGAAAATATACCTCACGGAACCGGTCCTTCGGGTCTTCATTCCGCTGTCCCACTCGTCCATCCAAGCTCCAAGCGTCGATCCGGACCTTGGGCACCTCCACGGGCTTCTTGAGTCGAAGACGATCCACCCGAGAGATGTACACTAAGCTCCGCCTCAAGCCGAGGCAACTAGGGCAAAGTGATTGCTAGTCAAGAAGCCCTAGAATGTATAGAGGAGATGTATGGATGTATTTGTCTTTGTGGGATCTTTTTCTCTCAACACATGAGATCAAAAGATGAGATCAAGAGGAGGAAGAAGAAGGAGAAAGGTTAGAAACCATGGAGCTTCTCATTTCAAGAGAGAGAATGAGAATGAACAAATGAAAAACTTAACCAAGAGAAAACACAACCATGGTTGCAATAATACAAAAACACTATCATTACTAATCCCATCAAGATAAAGTTGATGGCTACAAATGACATGACCATTATCATAACATAAATGAAAAAAAAAACCAAAGAATACTTTAGACCTTTCAAGAAGATCCTAGTCAACTTTGGTCAAACGGTCAACAAAGTCAAGATGGTCAAATGGTCAATGTAATTAGCCATAACATAATTATCAATAAAAGGATTAGTAAATAATGTTTCGGGCTCATAATGGTTTTGACCGAACCAACTGTCAAACCCCTAATGAGGCACCTCCTCCTTCTCCACTCCACAAATCTGTGCATACACACCTGCATCCGCATTCCGTAGAATGCGAATGCACAGAAGACAAAACAATTCTATCTGTGCAATACTAGGATCTGGCTCAAACCAAAGCCCACTAGTATTGCCTGCCCGAACAGCATACGCACACAAGTGCATGTAAGTGATCGTAGCCCTGCCGTAAAACCATACGACCTCTATACGTTTCGCTCAATGCAGGGAAACTCTCTGTGTGGGACTCTAAAGACTCGACACTACGCTGATAGTGGGTTTAACCACAGACCGCAAGCGGCACTAGCTGTACGTAACGGTCCCCAGGTAGATGTCGATAAGAAGGCCGATGAGGTAAACCCATCCGAACTCCTACTAAGCATGTATGTGACAATCTCCGTACAGTCCGGTCTGTCCGTCTGATACATCGCATGGCGGGCCTAGGGGGGCGGTAAACGTCAGTCCCCTAATAGCAGTACAAGTCATGTCGGAGTGAAGCCTAGAACACCTTGAGATAACACTGGAAACCTACCAGTATAACTCGCTTGCCCTGGCCAGGGACTACTTGTGTAATGGCTCTCATAGACACAGCGCGATGTCAACCCCCAATACCGGGAGAGACGAATCCTGTCTAACCGTCACTGCCTCCAAGTGCTTCGGGACTGCACCCAACTACTACCTGTTTGCACGACTCCTTTGAGCCGTGGTAGGTTGGTAATCTAAGTACAGTGGGAACACACTCGAGGCGAAGTGACAGTGTCAAGTCTGCGGACTAAGCTGTACTCATGTCACCTGGGAACTGATAACTGACGATAGGTCTAATACCAACCAACAGTTCCCGACGAGTCCTGTCCAGTGTACTCGTAACCTAACGAGCACCTGCATACTATCTCAAGTACGACGTACTGACGGCTGTGGGACAGACCGTCTCCCCCGCTGGGATGAGAAGCGCATACGCTAGTCTACTCCGGAGTATCGATGCCCTGTCTCGATAGTCCTACGACTAGGGACCTGTATAAGGATGTGCTTATGGATTACCCAGCCCCACGAGTGTGAGCGCCATCACAATGCTGGTAATCAAGCAAAGATCCTAAGGGCTCTACTAATATGTATATAAGCAATATGCTAAAAGAAACACATGCACATATTAAAGTAGAGACAAACCAAGTAGCATACTACCATTTTGAGCAAGATTATCTATACAACTGTGAATATCCCAAGCTTCCATCAAGTAATATACAAGCTAGTATGATACAGTAATGGCCTCTAGGGCATATACACTAACAATCTCCTACTTGCACTAAGGCCATGTACTGGCGTATCGAAGACCTATCATCTCGATCAGCCGCTCGAACTAAGTCTGGGGTAGGGCCTTCGTGAGTGGATCTGCAGTGTTGTTCTCCGTATCTACTCTCTTCACCTCGATCTCTCGGCGATCTACGATCTCCCTAATCAGGTGGTACCGCCTCAAAATGTGCCTGGACTTCTGATGGGACCTGGGTTCCTTCGCTAAAGCTATAGCTCCGTTGTTGTCGCAATACAGCGGTATTGGATCAACAATGGTAGGAACCACCTGAAGCTCCGTGAGGAACTTCTTCATCCAGACAGCTTCCTTTGCGGCATCGCAAGCAGTTATGTACTCCGCTTCCATAGTTGAGTCTGCAACGATCTATTGCTTGGAACTCTTCCAGCAAACCGCCCCTCCATTGAGGGTAAAGACATAACCCGACATGGACTTGGAGTCATCCTTGTCACTCTGGAAGCTGGAGTCAGCAAAGGCCTCGAGCTGGAGGTCTTTTCCGCCATACACCAAGAACATCTCCTTAGTCCTTCTCAGGTACTTGAGAATGTTCTTTACCGCTATCCAGTGTTTCTCCCCTGGGTTCGACTGATACCGGCTTACAACGCTCAATGCGTATGCTACATCTGGTCTGGTACATAACATCGCATACATTACAGAGCCTACCGCAGAAGCGTAGGGTATAATAGACATGCGATCCCTTTCCAAATCAGTCTTGGGAGACATCTCTTTGGAGAGGGTGATCCCGTGACAAGCCGGTAAATTACCGTGCTTGGAATCTTCCATACTGAATCTTTTCAGTATGGTGTCGATGTACATTGACTGTGAAAGTCCCAACATCCTCTTAGATCTATCACGATAGATCTGGATCCCCAGAATGTAGTTGGCATCGCCCAGGTCCTTCATGGAGAACCTCTGCGACAAGAATCCTTTGACTGACTGTAGCATAGGAATATCATTTCCTATTAGGAGAATGTCATCTACGTACAAGACGAGGAATATTACAGTTCTCCCTACAATCTTACTGTAAATGCATGGATCATCTGGGTTTTTGATAAAGTCGAATTCTTTGACAGTATCATCAAAGCAGATGTTCCAACTCCGCGATGCCTGCTTAAGTCCATAGATGGACTTTAGCAACTTGCACACTCTACCGCTGCTCCCACTCTGAATGAATCCCTCCGGCTGATCCATATAGACGCGCTCTTCCAAATTTCCATTTAGGAAAGCCGTCTTTACGTCCATCTGCCAGATTTCATAATCGTGGAAGGCAGCAATGGCAAGAAGGATCCGAATGGATTTCAGCATAGCCACTGGAGAAAAGGTCTCGTCATAGTCCAAACCAGGTATTTGACGAAAACCCTTTGCAACAAGTCTAGCTTTATAGGTCTCAACCTTCCCATCTACACCAATCTTCTTTCTGAAGATCCATTTGCAGCCTACGGGTTTTACCCCTTCTGGAGCAAAGTCCAAAGTCCAAACTTTGTTGGTGTACATAGACTCCATCTCGGCCCGCATTGCATCCAGCCATTTTACCGAGTCACCGCTCTAAATGGCTTGCTGGAAGCTACTAGACTCACCATAATCCATGGTGCAATCCTCTCTATCCCCGTCTATGAGAAAACCGTAGTATCTCTCGGGCGGATGAGACTGCCTACTACTCCTGCGGAGTGGCGCTGGGATGTCCGGTTCTCTTGAAACTTTTGGTTCTTCCAAGCTTTCAGTAATAGCTTGTGGTTCTGGAATTTCTTCCAGTTCTACTACGCTCCCACTTGCTTCTTTTTCTAAAAACTGATGTTCCAGAAAGTGGGCATGACGAGAAACAAAAACCTTTTGTTCCTCTGCGTAATAGAAAAAATACCCCCTGGAGTTCTTTGGGTATCCCACGAACTTACACAGTACTGAGCGTGCCTCGAGCTTGTCCGCATGCTGCTTTTTTACAAAAGCTGGACATCCCCATATCTTCAGATACTTAAGACAGGGTTTCTTCCCACACCACATCTGATATGGTGTGGTAGGCACAGTCTTGGAGGGAAGCTTGTTCGAAAGATATGCAGCTGATTCTAGTGCATATCCCCAGAAGGATCGCGGTAACTCAGCCTTACTCATCATGGAACGAACCATATCCAATAGGGTTCGATTCCGCCTTTCCGATACACCGTTGTGTTGTGGTTTGTATGGAGGAGTAAGCTGAGAGAGAATTCCATTCTCTTTTAAGTAGCCCAGAAACTCGGCACTTAAGTATTCACCACCTCGATCAGATCTCAGTGTCTTGATACTTTTGCCTGTTTGTTTTTCAACTTCATTCTTATATTCCTGAAATTTCTCAAAGGCCTCGGACTTGTGCTTCATCAAGAAGACATATCCATACCTAGAGAAATCGTCTGTGAAAGTAATGAAGTATGAATAACCACTTCGTGCATGTGTAGACATTGGACCACACACATCACTGTGTATGAGTCCCAAGAGCTCGCTCGCTCTTTCTCCGTGTCTAGTGAACAGAGTCTTTGTCATCTTTCCCATGAGACAAGATTCACAAGTGGCATAAGACTGGTACTCGAACGGATCCAAGTATCCTTCTTTATGTAACTTTGTCAACCGTGACTCATTAATGTGACCCAGTCTACAATGCCATCAGAAAGCCTGATTTAATTCCGGAGACTTTCTTTTAAGTGTGTTCTGGACACTGAAGACCTGAGCTTGATTCAAAACGTATATACCATATTTTAATGTACCTGACCCAATCAGTACTTGATTTAGGTGGATGTTTACTACATCGCTTACAAAAGTAAAATCATATCCTTCCTTAGAAAGTAAGGATACAGATATGATGTTACAAGTCGCACCTGGTACATAAAAACAGTCACGCAGAATCAATATCTTCCCAGTTGTCAGTCCTAGATGATATTCCCCTACGGATACAGCATACATGCTCATTCTGTTAGCAACCCTGAGAGTCATATCACCTTTCCTGATAACCCTACGGTTTCTCAGAGCCTGTAACGAATTACAGATATGAGATCCTGATCCGGTATCCAATACCCAGGAAGTAGGGTTAACTGACATACAGTTCTCTATTACAAACACACCCGAAGCCGAAGCCACAACATGCTTCGAATTCTGGCTACTGGCTTTGCAAGCCCTGCAATCCTTCTGCCCATGTTCATTCCCGTAACAATAGGAACATCCCTCTTTTACTGCATCCATTCCTGAAACTTCTGCCCTTCTCTTTCTTTCTACTTCCCTTGTTTCCTTCAGGGTAGTAGGTAGAGACTGTTGAACTAAGTCAGCATCTGACTCGTTCTTCAACGTGGTCTTCAGGTCCGAGAGCTCAAAAGAGCTGGTCACTGTAAGGACGTTGCCCCTTACAGATGACCCGATAGCCAACCTTGCTGGAAGCAATTCGTTCGAGGTCTCATATCTTGCGATACGAGATTGCTCTCTATATAAAACTTTGTTATGGAGGAAGATGGAAGCTGAGTCCATCTTCTCGTGCTGCCTCTGGTATAAACCATCAACTGAGGCTAACATGAGGCACTTGGCTTTCGCAGAGTTACTTTCCGATGTCTTGCGGATATGAATATCCGTGACAGGAGAAACTGGACCTGAGACGGCAGGGGTTGGATTAGTCAAGAGGTGTCCCAGCTTGTCATGGGCAATGGACATCTTGTAACACCTTAGGATAAGGGTTAGTGAATAATTATAATTAAATAATGGTTTTTAAATAAAAAGTTTACCAAATTGTGTTTTAAATATTTTTCCTAATCTAATAAATATTTTTCCAAAATTTTCCTAAGCTTGCACACACATGTGCATGTAAACTAGGGTTTTTAAATCAAGTAAATACAATACTTATTAACCATGGTGGGTTAATTTTAGGATTAAGTCTTATGGATTCTTAATTGGGTTTTTATTAGTTAACTAAAAGTAACTTTAATTTGAAATGGTTAGGGGTTGACTTGTGAGAGAGAGAGTGAGGGGGGCATCATGGCTCAAGCCATGCTTGCCATTAATGAGGTGAGAGAGAGAGAGGGTTGACAATTGGAAGCAATTATTTCCTCTCATTTCTTTTCTTTGTTTCTCTCATAACCCTCACACTCACACACACACACACTCTTACCTGAACCAGAAGCAGCAGCAGCAACATGGAGGCAGCAGCAGCAGCATGAGAAGTAGCAGCAGCAGCAAGAAGTAGCAGCATCAGCAGAGGGAAACAGCAGCAGCAGCAACAGGGGGCTTCACAGCAACAGCAGCAAGCATCAACTTCGACTGCAGCCTCTTCTCTTCTCTTCTCCACCTTCCTGCAGCTCCCTAGGGTCGAGAGTGAGGTATATTTCCTATCTTGCTTCACTAGTTTGCCTAGTTAGTGTAGCTTTGCATCGGTTATTAGAAATTAGTGTGTTTTAGTGCAATATGGGGTGATTAGTGAGAACTTTGTGCTTATGAGGCGAGATTTGGTTTCAGTAGGATGATTGTGGTCTGTTGAGGCCATTGTAACTTAGTCGAACCCCGATTACACTAAAATACCACCAGTTTTCCTATGTGATGCAAAATGTCGTTTTTGTGCAAAAGTGAACTTTTCTGGATCTGCTATTGACCCGGTGAGTGCAGAATGAAATTGAGGAGACTGTAGTGTAGTGGAGTGGAGATGATGCACCAGGTGAAACCCGACCCCCTAACTCCCCACTGAGGCCGCCAAAACCGCCATTCTGGCCGCAAATTGCGGCCAGACAGGAAGGGTTTTGGGTGTATTTTGGGTTCTATAGGTGTATTCCAGTGTGTAGGGTCTTTTGGTATATATATTTTTATAAGATCAATTCTGTAGGAAAATCTGGGACCAAATACCTATTTTGCCGTTTTTCTAAACCTTCGCGACACGCGCGATACGTGAGTAGGTTTGGGTTCTGCGTATCGTGGCGCGTCGGGGTAGTTTTGTGGCGCGTGAGTACACGTTTTAGCGTATCGCGCACACGCGCGATTGGTTTGCGACACGGGTTTCTTGTTGGATTATAATGTCGCGTTTTGTGACTTAAGCTTATGTGTGATATGTGTATGTGATTCTAGGTTCGCAGGCCAGTGAGACGGACGCTGCGAAGAAGGGCAAGCAAGTGGTTGGATACACTTAGCGCGAGACACGGTGAGTAGATTTCACATCTACGGGGATATCGCCCGCATGGCGTTATGCGTCAGGGCTGATAGGATCTTAGTATTACATATTGCATTTACCTATGGACTGTCATCTCATATTGCATTTCCCTGCTATGTGTTATTGATATATGCTAGAACTGATAGAACACCACACTATTACTAACGGTTTATGTTGCACGAGCACTATTTACATGCTACACACACACCGTTAGTAATTGCCATGCCACACTCACTGTAGAAATGCCATGATTATACTGTTGTATTATTGCTGTAGTTCATCTTACATGTGATTGATACGATTTTCGTGTATATTGGGAGCCGCATGACATCTTTTAAAACCGGAAATGAAACTACTTTAAAAAGCGGTTTTCCCCTTACACCCATACCATGGATTGATGTATATTGTACCTCGCATTGGATTTATTATTGGTATTGGATTTTCATGTGATTTCTGTTTTGAGGACCGTGGAATTATTTAAGGAAAGATATGTTATTTTGAAAAACCCGGTACCTCGTGATATGATATTTTGGTGTGTCCACCACGCGTTTTCTCGGTGCTGAGACGTGTGCTTGAAACCCGATTCGAGGAGTGGATGTTCCGTTTGCGGGTTCGTGGTGGGCCCGGTATGGTTCCCCTCGGCGAGATGATCGATGGGATTTGCCGATTGAGCCTGGAGGCGGGCGAGTACCTACCGGTGATTGGTTGGACCTGGCAGTTGTCCGGAGGATACTGACCAGAGTCGAGTGATGGATGCGGGATGACCGTGCTGCCGGGGCCGAGGGCCGATACCGCAGACGGACCCCGTGGGGCCGGTCCGGACTGACGGCGCCCGATGTTCGAGGATTTACGTGTCGATGCTGGACACGGGTATTTTATGATGTTTTGGGTGCCGATGTTGGGCACTCGTGATTCCTCCGAGATATACAGGATTTGAGGGCCGATGGGTGTGCCGGCGCCTGAGTATATGTGGGATTTGGGTGCAGTTTGAGGCACCGATCATTGCTTTCCATGTTGACATAGTCCATGTAGATATTATTTATCCCATACTCAGTATTGATTACTATACATCTCATCCTGTGGCATTTACCTGTTAGAGTACATGCATTACTATTGTATCCACTGTTGACATGCATTGATATCATCTGCTGGCATTAGTAGAGCCACGCTATATGTGCATGCCTGCGATCACCTTTATATGTTATCTCTATTCACGAGTTGGCAACTCACCCCCGTTGTGCCACAGTGTTTGCAGGTTGCCCTTGGAGTAGTCACGGCTGGCTGTTACCGCATCTTTTGGCACAGATACCCCTTTTGAGTAGAGATAGTCTTTTGCTGATAGGTGGGTTTTGTACGGTATCTGTTATCTTTCAGTTGTATATTGATGTATCTAGTACTCTCCATCTACCTTCTGTATTGACTTAGAAACAGTTGTGAGGACGATATGTATGATTTTATATTCTGGTGTCGAGCTCGCATGTGAGCCGACGTTACTTTATGCAGTCTCATCTTTTATGATATTGTCCTTGTTTTACTGTGTATTCTTCGCTACGGCGTCGTATATCACATTGTGATGCTTTATTCATGTCACTTGTTATTTCCGCTACACCTTACTTTTACCCGACTTTCGGGGCTAATGTTTTAAAAAAGAAATGTTACCAAAATTATAAAACTCATAACTTGTGAACTTAAAAAGGGATTTCTACTAAATAAATGGAAGTTTTTCAGACCTTTACTATCGCTTTTACAAAACGTTTTAAATCACTCTATTTATTGGTTTTGATTTCTGGGTTCGGCTTACTTAGCCGCGTTACGCCTGTAGACGTTGCGTGGTTAAGTGCCGGTCACGAGTCGAATTTTCGGGTCGTGACACATCTGGACAGACCTTTGCCAGTCATAACAGTCAAATTCAGTCATTTTATTATCTAGATGTAACCTAGGTGCGGTCACTGGGTCGCTGCAATTAAGAGAGAGAGAAGAAAATACTCAGCATGATGCTCTTACAAGTTTAGATTGGTTTTTATTTTATCTAAACAGGATGGCTCCCACTGTCTCTCGAATCCTTCCTCAAACCATAAAGGAAGAATTAGTCAGGATCAATCTCACCGTACAATACTTGCTTAACCGTTCAGCCAGGCCAGTGTCGGTACTTCGAGGGAGGTTTTCCAACGCTTTCGCGAAGTTCCTTAATTAAGTAACCTCTTTTCCCTGTGGGCGTAGCCCCGCTAACACCTTTCTAGACACCTACTTGGTTTATAGCATTGATCGTTAAGTGAGAAACTTCCCGAGGAGTAGCATATACTCACAGTAGAATCGGGATCCAAATATCATCGCGTGATAAAACCGAAGGAATCCTACCAGAATTATCACACTCCAAATGGTATGCAGCGCTAGCAAGTTTCAGTACTTATGAAACTCCCGATGTGGATTTTTGCCCCATGCTCTTATGACCTTGATGAAAGCCAACATATCATAAGTCACATGTCAAGTTCTACCCGTCATTATCCAGGTTAATTTGAACCCACCCATACATACCCTTGACGAAGGCCAAAATAGTAGTACGACTGTCCCAAACCAACGCATCTATCTATGCTACAGATAAATATTCAGCAGCTACCAATCACTATGCCTTGGCGAAGGTCAAAATACATAGCTTGAATACTACTGAATATTTAACCGAAATGACGGAGGGCTACGAATGGTTTCGGCAAAACCGTGAACTTAGTGAACTTGATATAGTCGATGGAACGAGATAGCTTTTAAAAGGAGTGGTTCAAGCTCCGCGTTTAAAATGCTGGTTTTTGAAAAGAACCGAGTGGTTTTCAAAGTGTTCCAACGACTTTTACTTGGTTTATTTTCTTTCATTAGTTCTTTTAATGCGTCCCATCATTTAAACCTACCATTGCAGAAAACAAACAAAATATGGTGTACGCTTATGCCATCCGCATTCGCCACGGGGTCCCGTCATCACCCGTTAGGTTACTTAACTAACGACAGAGCGGGGGCTGGACTAGCGCGGATGCAAAACATAAGCAACACCTAAATAGTTAATATATATAGCAATGATAGACATTACAGATCACAGATGAACACTTTGGATATACTAGGAATCCGCGATTCGTTCGAGCCTGCAACGAAAAACGGATTACACGGTCACGATGAATAGCCAAACCCCACCCTAGACCCCTACGGGTGCGGCAAACTACCCGCCAAGTACCCGAAGCGTAGCAACCTCCCTCAACACCGTGAGTAGGCCACTCGACACTTCGAGATACCCGGTAGTTTGTGCACCCCACCTTGGGTCTATCCTAGGAGCAAAAACAGTAAAAAGAAATAATACAATGACGGCTACAACCCCGACCCGGTTGTGCGGCCAAACAAATAATATTACATCAATTTACAAATTTTACAATGAATGAAAGAAAAAGAAACTCTCATCTCACACCCATTCCCGGCTATTCATCCGCGACAATCCACCGAGTTCATATACACAAACCATCAACATTACAGATCACAGATATTTATAACCCCCACTAATCGACGTATAGCGATTAGCGGACGTTCAATACATATATCACGTCACAGATAATATCCATTAGCCAAAGTGTACGGTATACCGATCAAAATACGGATTTTTAACCACCCCAAAAGTCAATTTGCTCTCTAGAAAATCTGGGTAGAAAAAACATGTATTAAAAATCCTAAAACATCCAAACTAAAACACTGCACAAAACCCGATCCAGTGACGAGTCAAAACCGCGGCGGAACCGCGGCAATGAGCATGTCATTGCCGCGGAACCGCGGCCGTTTGATCGATTCACTGGCTCGTTTTTCTGCAGTGTTTTCACAAACCCTGAGACGATTTTTCATATATTTTAAATCACTTTTTGAGCAGTATAAAAATGGACAGAAACTAGAGGGTTTTGCGGATGTGTTTTGCGACTTTTTTCCGATCGATGTTCTAACCACTTTGCTAACTTACTAGTTTATGTTTAGCTAGGCTCTAATACCACTGTAAGTCCACGTTGCTCATCCCGGTTCTTACGGGGAGGCGGAAACGACGAAAAACAATAATTTGGCGCAAGACAACATGGACTTAGAGCACGGATCTTTGCTAAACAAGAAACTAGTAAACAACAAGAGGCTATAACTACTATGCTTGTAGAAAATATACCTCACGGAACCGGTCCTTCGGGTCTTCATTCCGCTGTCCCACTCGTCCATCCAAGCTCCAAGCGTCGATCCGGACCTTGGGCACCTCCGCGGGCTTCTTGAGTCGAAGACGATCCACCCGAGAGATGTACACTAAGCTCCGCCTCAAGCCGAGGCAACTAGGGCAAAGTGATTGCTAGTCAAGAAGCCTTAGAATGTATAGAGGAGATGTATGGATGTATTTGTCTTTGTGGGATCTTTTCCTCTCAACACATGAGATCAAAAGATGAGATCAAGAGGAGGAAGAAGAAGGAGAAAGGTTAGCAACCATGGAGCTTCTCATTTCAAGAGAGAGAATGAGAATGAACAAATGAAAAACTTAACCAAGAGAAAACACAACCATGGTTGCAATAATGCAAAAACACTACATTACCAATCCCATCAAGATAAAGTTGATGGCTACAAATGACATGACCATTATCATAACATAAATGAAAAAGAAAACCAAAGAATACTTTAGACCTTTCAAGAAGATCCTAGTCAACTTTGGTCAAACGGTCAACAAAGTCAAGATGGTCAAATGGTCAATGTAATTAGCCATAACATAATTATCAATAAAAGGATTAGTAAATAATGTTTCGGGCTCATAATGGTTTTGACCGAACCAACTGTCAAAACCCTAATGAGGCACCTCCTCCTTCTCCACTCCACAAATCTGTGCATACACACCTGCATCCGCATTCCGTAGAATGCGAATACACAGAAGACAAAACAAATCCATCTGTGCAATACTAGGATCTGGCTCAAACCAAAGCCCATTAGTATTGCCTGCCCGAACAGCATACGCACACAAGTGCACGTAAGTGATCGTAGCCCTGCCGTAAAACCATACGGCATCTACAGGTTTCGCTCAATGCAGGGAAACTCTCTGTGTGGGACTCTAAAGACTCGACACTACGCTGGCAGTGGGTTTAACCACAGACCGCAAGCGGCACTAGCTGTACGTAACGGTCCCCAGGTAGATGTCGATAAGAAGGCCGATGAGGTAAACCCATCCGAACTCCTACTGATCCTGTATGTGACAATCTCCATACAGTCCGATCTGTCCGTCTGATACATCGCATGGTGGGCCTAGGGGGCGGTAAACGTCAGTCCCCTAATAGCGGTACAAGTCGTGTCGGAGTGAAGCCCAGAACACCCTGAGATAACACTGGAAACCTACCAGTATATCTCGCTTGCCCTGGCCAGGGACTACTTGTGTAATGGCTCTCCTAGACACAGCGCGATGTCAACCCCCAATACCGGGAGAGACGAATCCTGTCTAACCGTCACTGCCTCCAAGTGCTTCGGGACTGCACCCAACTACTACCTGTTTGCACGACTCCTTTGAGCCGTGGTAGGGTAGTAATCTAAGTACAGTGGGAACACACTCGAGGCGAAGTGACAATGTCACGACCCGAAAGTACGGAACATGACCGGCACTTAAACTACGAAACGTCTCGAGGCGTACGTAATCTAAGTAAACCGAAAACCCAGAAATCCAAACCAAGAAAAGTAGTAGAGTGAAGGAAAACCAATTTAAATCAAGTAGTTTTAATAGCATAGCCGAATTATGCGTTTAAATAAAACATCAACTATTTCCTGAAAATTTCGGCAGAGTCTCCTTTGTAAATACCGGCCCCCAAACGGGATACAACATGAATAGTATATGAAATCAATAAAAGGGCATCCCCAAGCGGGAGCTAGCTCTTCGTCAATCGACGGTCACAACCACACAAGCAATATAATATACAACGCCAACGGCGAGGATCAAAACTCAAAACCACAAGAAAACCACAGGAAAAAAAAATGCGCGACTCTAAGGTCGAAAGAATAGCATCTCTGGTCTCTATCTCAAAAAAATACATTTTTGGTTGATGGAACTTCTAGATACAACAGAGTAATAATATACAAGATATATAATGGGGGTACGATACAAGTAAACCCACCTACTAGCAAATCACCCGAAGGAAACTATGCCCGCAAAGCCGTAAGGAACCCTGTATGGCAAACCTGCAAGAAACTGGGGCACAACGGGGGTGAGTTGCCAACTCGTGAATAGAAAAACATCTACGGAAAGAAATCGAATGAACAACGCAACCGAGGTCAAAGATCATAATATATCCTCAATTATATATATAACATGCAACCTATAACAAGGCTAGGGTAAATATCTAACCCGAGTGTAATCTCATGTGCCCGTGTCAGTGCCTCAGGTAGCAATATATCATATGAATGAGGTATGAATGCATGGAAACAGAATACATGTAAATGAAGAACTGTTTTCATAATTTAGTGAGATTTCCTTTGTATTTTTTAAAATGAGGTATCATAATGAAATCAGCATAAAATAGTGCCTAGCATCGGCACAAAACGTAATCCCAATATCTCGATATCTCTGTATCACAGTCTCTGTAGCTCAATATCTCGAAATCTCAATGTCTCAATCACAATATCTAGGGCGCCGTCAGTCCAGACCGGCCCTTACCATCCATCTCAAGACCACGACGGTATCCTCCGGATATCCGACGCGTCGGGTAAAATCACCGGTAGGTAGTGCTCCCCTGCCAGGCTCACATCGTCATCATCACGCGCTTCTTGCCCCGGGGTACCTTACCGGGTCCACCATGTACCCGAAACGGTTCATCCGTCTCCTCGAATCGGGTCTCGAAATCCATCAGCAAACTCATGGTGGACGACTCATACATCATGGGAAAACCGCACTTTTTATTTTAAAAGAGAGAAAAGGTTTATTTATGTTTTTGCGGTTTTCCTCCAAATCCAGAAACAAATCTCATGGAAATCCGAATCCAAAACCTCCATAACACGTAAAATAGTGAATATATGCATGAGAATCCATGAATGCGGCATAACAATGAATAACAGTATGCAGGAAGTAGCAGGTAATAACTACAATGTCTAACTAACATATAAGGCAAGTACGCTAATATCATGTCTAAACTATTAGCTAACAGGCTATGTCAAGCAATAATATTTTCTAAGGTGTACGTGACATGGCAATTACCGATGAAGATGTGTGTGAGCCGGCAAATAAGTGTACGTGGTACATACGCGTCATCGGTAATGGTGCTGGTGTCCTAACAGCATGGTATCAATAATGGAGTATGAAACATAATATAAACATGCGATGTGAAGCGGACCACAAAAATGAGCCGGAGCTGAAAACTAGACGCAACCATAACTAATCTGCATTAATCTAATATAAGTCCTACAAATGGTGCCTTTTGAAATAACACGAATCATGGGGTTTTGAAAATAGGGGCTACGGTGTTTTTATGAAAAGATACGTCTTTTGAAATATCCGTAGGATCCCTTGGGCTGTCTTTTAAAATACCCACGATTCGTTAGTTTTTGAAATAGGTAAGAATCGAATCTAATCTAACAACTAAACTAAACTAAAGGGCTAAGCTAACAAGCTGGACTACAGGTAAGGAAACCGCCTAACATCTGAGTCGATCCATACACATACCTGTATATATAAATTAGTCGGTGATCCCGCCTCAATAATATCATATCCGATACCATATCTACGATCAGACATCCCAAGTCAAGAGTACGGATCAATCATCAAGATATAGCTCGTACGTAAATCCGTCGTACGGCATCCCCAAATCTGGGTACGGGTCAATATCATAATCCTCACACCATTCCTCTGGTATCCTCTTTATTCAAGATCGTAGTCTAGGATACTGACCTACGTCTAGTACAATACTAATATCCTCAAGATACTCATGATCTGACTACTGATCGACAATCTCGTACAAACCGATATCGTCAGCACATATCATCATCAAGGGGTATACATCGCCCGATACGGCCTAATGTCAAAATCCTAGCATATCATGCCTCATATCACGATCGCATGTCGACCATTTTATTTATAACACTATTCACCCGTATCGCCGCCCCAAGATCCGCTATAACACCAGGACGTACCTCAAGTACCAATCCTGCCATATCACCGATATCACAACCACAAAACAAATCTCATCGACTCAGCTCAAACCCAATATCACCCTCAAATCCGTATGTGAACATATAGTCCCATACCCATGTGATCACATAACTATAAAGAATCCCATGAACACATATAAATAGGAATGTATGTAAGTATGTATGTGTGTAAGTGTAGTGCAACACTACCCTAGGGTTCGCAACACTAAGATAATCCAACACACCAAAATCCATCTTAAACATCGGTATTAAACCCAAATAACAAACAATAATTGTTGGTGTGTATACGCATCCGTATACACCACCACGGACTGCGGGGGTGCTATACGCCATCCACCCGACTTCTCCCCGTAGATATAAATTTACTCACCTGGTCCTCGCTCGCCGGTGCCAACGTCGCCACGCGCTTTCTTGTCGTCTCGAAGTCCACATGGGGGTACCTACATATCATAACGCACCGCATCGCATTAAAATCAAATTCGAAATCGAAACGGCACATGAAAAATCAAATCGGCACGCGTATCACGCATAGGTCAAAACCTATCGCCTACGCATGCCAAAATAGCCAAACCAACCCTCGATGTCGATGTACATGTTGGAGATAGTGCCCTCAGAGTCAATTATTGGATCACAGGCACGTGATTGCAATGATTGAGGGAGGACCTGTCCCAGTAGGACAGTCTTACTCGAGATGATAGTATGCTATCTGGTTTATCTTTATCATCGTGTACTGCTTTAGGTGACCTGACATGTCGCTATTACACGTTGATAGAGCCCCTAGGATTCTTGCTTGACTACCAGCAGTATGATGGCGATCATATACGTGGGAGCTGGTAGTCTATAAGCGCATCCTTAAAAGGTCCCTAGTCGTAGGAGTTTCGAGACAGGGCATCGATACTCCATTAGTAGACTAGTGTATACAGTCGAGACCCCGACGAGGGACGGTGGCCGGTCTCACAAGCCACTGGTGTCAGTTGGTTCACCTAAGATGTATACAGGTGCTCATTGGGTTATGAGTACACCGGACAGGACTCGCCGGGAACCTGCTAGTTGGTCTTATACCAGATGTCAGATAGCAGTTCCCTGGTGACATGTGTACAGGTTAGTTCATCGACCTGAGATCGTCATTTGTTTCGTGTGAGTTCCCACTGTGCTTTGATTACTACCCTACCACGGCTCAAAGGAGTCGTGCAAACAGGTTTTAGTTGGGTACAGTCCCGAGCCACATGGAAGCAGTGAGCGGATCTTCAAGGGTTCGTCACTCCCGGTATTGGGGGTGAGGTCGCGCTGTGTCTAGGAGAGCCATTACGCAAAGCCCTCGGCCGAGGCAGGAGATTTACTGGTAGGTATTCCAGTATTATCTCAGGGCGTTCTGGGCTACACTCCGACACGACTTGTACCGCTTTTGGGGGTCTGACTTTTACCAACCCCCTAGGCCCGCCATGCGATACTCATAGACGAACGGACCGGACTGTACGGATATTGTCACTGACAGGCTCGGTAGGGTGTCAGGATGAGTTCACTCATCGACGTCCCTTTTGGTCAATAGCTGGTGGCCCGTCACGTATTGGCTTATACCTCTGACGTGCTAGTGGTTAAATCCACAGCCATAGTATTGACGAGTCTTTAGAGTCCACCACACTTTCAGTTACTCAAGCTTTCGGGCGAAACGCTGTAGAGGCCGTATGGAGATACGGCAGGGTCCGATCAGATACGTGCGGTATTGCACGGATCAGGATCGGACGGATATTACTAGCCGGCTTTGGTTTAAGCCGGATCCTAGTTTAGTACAGTGTGGATTTTGTCTCATTGCATTTGTATCCGGTCGGAATACAGATGCAGGTGTGTATGCACAGTATCGGGGTTTTCCTGTAATTTATTACGGGACCAGTTTTCTGGAGTTGCCAGTTCGCATTCCGTTCCGGCCTGTTTTCCTTTGTTCTTTCCCGGCCGGACTTTTCCGATGGAGGGGGTTATTTGCAAGTTTGCAAATAACATTTGTGGAGGGGGTATCTTGCATATTGGTGGCATCATGATAGTTTTTCATGATGAGATCCTTTTTCTTTCTTATCCTTTGCTTTTTGTTGATGAGAAAGGATTAAAATTGATTTGGAGTTGATGTGAGATTGTTATGATGATATTTGGATATGGTCACCTTTCTTTTTCTCCTACACTCACCTCCCTTTGTATTAGTTTTGATTTCCCTCCACCATTTCCATGGATGCATGGCCGGCCACATTTTTGGAGGGAGGAGAAAAAAAAATGAGAGGTTCATTTTTCATTTGGAGTGGGAAAAATTATTCTTTAATATCATTTTTCCATTGCCACAAAAATCCCCAAGTTCATATCTTGTTGATTCCTCCATCAAGGCAACTTCACAAACCCTATGAGGCAAAGTGATTCTACACTACTTCTACAGCAAACCTTGGGCACGTCGACTAGCCAGCTTCGTGCCCGAGTTGCCTCGGTATTGAGGCGGGAGCCCGTAAAAGATGCAGGCGATGTGGTGCCCCCTTCGGCGAGGAGGCGACGATATGGAGACAGGACTTTCCGCGGGAGATCGGGACGATGAAGAGAAGACCGGAGGACTCGGATCACTTGGTATACTTCTCTTTCCATCTCTTGTTAGCTAGTAGAGGTTAATGGTTAACGATCCGGGTTTCTTTGTCCGCGGTAGCGCCAGTTTCCAAGTAAGGAAAATTTTTGATTCCGCATTTTGGCCTCGGTAAGACGGCCGGGGCGCTGCCGTGGTGCAACATGGTATCAGAGCCACGCCATTAACCTTGTCTAGCTTGCTTTAACGTGTTTATAAGTTCGATCGATCGGATTTTCCAAAAACCACATTTCCATGTCGCGCTTTCTGTCGATTTTTTCCTTGCTCTAAAAATTATTTGGTACATTGGAAAATTACGTGCAGGGTTTTTTATGAATTCTGTGAAAATTTGGTACGCTGATGTTACTGTAGCGCGGCGGTTTAGCGGCCAAAACCACGTTTTGGCCGCGGAACAGCCGCCGTTTTGTGGCCAAACCGTACCAAATTTCTACAGTGGTTTACTGACATGAAAATAGGGTTTCTGGTATATTCTTTTTGGGCCCAGATGTTTTTGAGTGCTACAGTTGTGCTTGGGGCCCACTTCGGAAAATTCAGTCGATCGAAAATTTTAAACATGTTAGTTCACAGTATTTACATTATATCTGCAACCGTGAATGTCACTCGATCGGTAAATCCAGTCTATCTGCTATAGCCCTTTTAGACGGATTTGCGAACGTGATATTCTGGTTGATGTTCTGTGTTGTGCTGTGATGTTGCGGATCTGTCGTGGTGGATAGCCTGGGTGCAATGGTAGTACAGTTTGTTTTATATGTACATTTGATTTTGCGGGGCGAGCGTCCGACATGTGGACTGCCGTCACTGCCCGTTTGTATTATTCTTTTGGGGCACGACCTGGTTGCGGTCGATGTACCCGGTGTATGTATATTTTACTTTCTGTACTAGGATTACCCCGCGGTGGGGTGCACGGATAGCCGGGTTCTAGAGGGCAACGGGCCCGCATCTTATGGCATTGAGACGGAGGGGGCTTCACTCTAGGATTGGCGGGCTATTCGCCGCACTCGTAGGGGGTACAGGTTGACCCAGGAGGGGTGCCCAAGTTACCGGATTCCGTGAAGTGCTGCGTGGTCCATTCACGGTACTGAAGGGGGCTGCCTCGCTTCAGGTTTTGGCGGGTGACTTGCGGCGCCCGTAGGGGTCTAGGATTTCATTGCACAGGCTATCCACACGACCAGGGGATCGTCGGGTTTCAGCAGCGGCTCTGTGAAACCCGGGGATCCCAGATATCTGTATTGTTCTGTGATGCTGTACATTTCTGTGATGTTGCATTTTATCACGCCTTGAGCGAAAATTATATATTGGTATATATATTAGTAGATGTTGTATATGTTTTGCATCCGCGCTAGTCCAGTCCCCGCTCTGTCGTTAGTTAGCTAACCTAACGGGTAATGACGGAACCCAGTGGCGAATGCGGATGGCATATACGGACATCAGTATATTTTCGTTCTTTGTGGTGTGATCCATTGATGGGACTGCGTTGATTCAGATCAATGCAAGCTAAACAAACCTATTCTGATGTTGTTGGAACATTTTTCAAAAAGCTGTTATTCCAAGGACGTTTACTTTTGTTTTGCATCGTGGTATTCAGTTGGAATATCCTGCTCCTCAGTCGATGAGGCAAGGGCCGAGATCCCTTCACCGGGAGTGACCCCTTGGACAGAAGTTTGCGTCAGGGCATTAACTTCACTATAGCCGATTACTTTTGCTTTGCATCGTGGTATTCAGTTGGAATATCCTGCACCTCATTCTACGGGGAAAGAGCCGAGATCCCTTCACCGGGAGTGACCTCATTAGCATAGGTTTTCGTCACTATATTTTTATAAAAAGTTATCCGGTTCCTTCAACGATATCAAGTTCATTACGTTAAAGGTTTTTCGCCAAAAACCTGTCGTAGCCCTCCGTCATTTCAGATTAGTATTGCTTAGTATTCGCGCTGCGTTTGTCGTTGCTATTCGCCGAGGCGTAGTGTGCGGTAGCTTTGTTGTGCTATTCTGTCGCATGGATATGTGGATTGGTTAGGACAGTCGTACAACTTTGTTGATTATTCGTCAAGGGTCGTGCGGGTAGGTTTAACGCAATCAAGATAATGACGGGCTGAACTTGACTAGGACCTTTTGATTTGTTGATTATTCGTCAAGGTCACTTGGGTCCTAGGGGTAAAAATCACATCGGGAGTTTCAAAAGAACTGAAACTTGCCAGGCATGCGCATACCTTCTGGAGTGTGGTGACTTGAGTGGATTCCGTCAAGTTATCATGCGATGATAGTTGGATCCCGATTCCCACTGATGAGTTAGTTTACTCCTCGGGTGACCCCGACTAATTCTCCTTTCAGGTTTGGAGGAGAATTTGAGGTACAGTGGGAGGTTTCCTGATTAGATAAATTGGTAACCATTCTGATCTAGGTTAGAGTGCACGCTGAGTGTTTCTTTTCTCTCTCTCTTTTGCAGCGACCATTGACCCGACCCTAAGACTATGACTCAGTGACCAAGTTAACCGAACCTTCTTAAACATTGGCTTTTGGATTGTCAGAGTTGCAAACCTCATTGCCACTCCTACTTTTACCCTTTTCTCCAGGACACCCCGTATTACTACGAATGTCCACTTCCATTGGACAAAACCATCGTATGGTTAGATACGAACTCGAAGGAATTTGTTCGAGGATGGTTTCCGGTTCTGGAGAAAACGAATAGGACTATTCTGTTGTCTTTTCTTTTCACCTTCTCTCAGGTTGCGAGTACTCCTTGGTTTAGGAGTAGTACACCTATTACGCAAATTGGATAGTCTTCTTCCAAACCATAGGCTGGTGCCGACCGGTAGGGAATGAAGAAAACCAGTTAGCCTAAACGGTGTACAGAAGGTATTAAGTTAAGACAAAGCAAGGGATTAGTGAGAGGGCAAAGTAAATTGCGACTGCTATTCATGACCAAACCAAGTATTTCTTCGCCAATCCTAAATCACCTTTGTATTTCTCCAGGACACTCCGTATCACTACGAAGATCCACAGTTTATTTGGATATTCCATCGTATGGTTATATACGAACTCGAAAGGAACTTGTTCCAGTTCGGGGATGGATTCTGGTTCAGGAGAAATAGGAATAAGGTTTTATTCGGTTGCCTTTTATCTTCACCTTCTCTCGCATTGCGAGTGCTCCTAGGATTAGGACAGTACACCCATTATGCTTGTTGGATAGTCTTCTTCCAAACCATAGGCTGGTGCCGAACGGTAGGGAAGGAAGAAAACCATTTGGCCTAAAGGGGTGTACAGAAGGTAATGACTAAAGACATATAAAGGGATTTGGAGAAGTGGCAAAGAATTATACGGTTACAGTTGTGAATCTGGATAATGGAAGAGGCATTACTAGGAATACCAGGATACCCCATCGAAACATTTCAATGTTTCAGTTTCACTGTGTACTATTAATGGAAAACTGATTTCCCGATTAGACACTTACTCCAGGGTATGTATTTACCAGGTATGATTCTCACATCTGTATGGTTTTACAGATGATGAGTGGGAGTAAGTTATTGGGAATTGGGTGATCATCCTCATTATATCGGGATTCGTTGTAATCAGTGATATTTGAGGAGATCATCTGGGCTGTCTGCCGGTCGGCAAATATTTGGTTTTGAATATCCGCTGTTGTGCACCAATTTCAAATTGATATATCTGTACGTCTATTTTCATAGAGTGAGATATACCTTTTGATATTATGTCGATGACATTTACCTATATCAGTGGATGGTTAGTTAAGGAGCATTAAACAGCGGTGTAATTCTTCTTAACCATAAGTACAGTTTTCAACCTACGACACACAGTGAATGAGTTATCAGACTCAAGGGACTTATACAGAGTATTGTATGTTGTCTAGGGTCCATCAGGACAGAGGGCTTGGTCCTCGTACTATATTCGGTTTACTTATGACTTCTCTAGTTTTTAGACAGGTGTTTCGTGGAAACACAGGGTCCGAATTTTGAGAAGTTATAGGTATTTGAATAAAGTAGAGAACCAGGTATTGTAAGTGTCGGGATTCTTCAAAGTGATCGAAGATGTAGATGCTTGTGTATGGTATTCAGTTGATAGTAATGGTTAAGAGAACTTGCTTCTCTTTCAGGTTACTCATAATTGGAAGCATTCCTAAGTTGAGTAACGCTGATCGGCCTCCTTCCATTTAGTTAACATGCACTGGAGACAGCTGCATGATTTGAATCTGGTTCAATTAAATCAGTGCCTCTGTTTCTGTATTGGATATAGAACAGTTCATATCTTGACATTGTTAAGGTACGGGGAGTTGTCCGGCTTATGATTAAAACCAGACACTGGACAACTCAAGGCACGTTTCTGTAATGGCTGTTTGTGGGTTGACCCAGGCTATGACGAGGGTTGACTTTCTACCATCTGGAAGATCAATAGTGATATTGTTCTTGACTCGCCACAGTTTTAAATAAAAATGGATTTTTCAGTAAAACAGTAGTGGGAGTATGGTAGAACTGGAAGTGATTCCAGAACCACAAACGATTACTGAAGATTTCACAGGAACCTAAAGATTCAATCTGGTTTGACATTCCATTGGCCACTCCGCAGATATGATGGGTAACCTCAGGCACTCGAGAGGTACTTCGGTATGCTCAAGGACGGTGGCAGGGAGGTTCTTGTTTACCCAGACTTACCATTGCTGTTGTTCCAGACTGTGAGACCCGGCAGGAGGATGAGTATAGCGTCGTTCTAAACTAGCTTTAGAAGTGCACGTCTATATGACTCTGGCAGAGGGTTGTCGTAGTCAGTGGGAGCAGCGGAAGCATTGGTGGTCATCAGGCTTATGTCTATTTATAGACTGAAGCAGTTACAGCGGAGATAGATCATCTATTTCTGATGTGACAGTCATAGGTTTGACTTCATCAGAATAGGGGATGGATCTGTTAAGAAGGTAGTAGGGTGTGATGTCCTGGTATTTGGATGACATACATAGAGTAGGAAGTGATATTCCTATACTACGATCGGTTATACTTTGGTCGTCACACTGTGGTTTCTCCACATAGGACTTGGATATTATATCGTACATTCTGGTTACTAGATCTATGGTTTTAGATCTAGATTTGGGTGGTTTCCCAATCTGGGTACTTAGACAGCATTCTATGAGTATTTAGAATGGACGACTCCTGGCACGGTAGTCTACCTGCAGGTAATGGAGTCACCCTCTCTAAAGGTGTCTTACAGACTAAAGGGGAGAGGATGCGCATGATTGACAGATCACTTGCTTAGGCAATTGAGTCAATCATGAGATGTCAAGTACCACACCAGATGTTGTTCTTGCAGTAGGTGCAATAAGTTGATATTAATCCAATTCCTGGAGAAACAGTCGGAAGCAGTTGTAGAACATAAGTTGATGTTCTAGGGATGTGATAACGACAACCTCTTTTAGGAGACGGTTATCATTCCAGGCTTCCAAGGTGACATGGATGGCAGAGTGGCTGTCAGAGTTATAGTTTCTCCTTCTGACGAGGGGCAGTATTTTGGACAGGAGGTCCAAGGCAATACTGAGGGAGGCATGGCGCTGGGTACTGATTAAGTTCAGTTACCGATACAGTCTAAGAAGTTTGGATTTGGAGTTCATTTATGAGATAGGTCCCATCAGATATCCAGACATACTCTAAGACAGGTATTGCTCATTTCGGGAGATGGCTTTCTCTGCGAACTTGAGATATAGAGAGACATAGAAAGAAACATCACAGCGGATCCACTCACTGAGGCTATTCCTCGAACTCAATAGTTTCGCAAACGAGTTTTTGTGAGACTGACTAGTAGAGGAGTTGGGTGTTCGGTATTATACGGGCTGTGAGTATGCGACATCGCAATAATTAGCCTTGAGTGCAAGTGGGAGATTGTTGGAGATAGTGCCCTCAGAGTCAATTATTGGATCACAGGCACGTGATTGCAATGATTGAGGGAGGACCTGTCCCAGTAGGACAGTCTTACTCGAGATGATAGTATGCTATCTGGTTTATCTTTATCATCGTGTACTGCTTTAGGTGACCTGACATGTCGCTATTACACGTTGATAGAGCCCCTAGGATTCTTGCTTGACTACCAGCAGTATGATGGCGATCATATACGTGGGAGCCGGTAGTCTATAAGCACATCCTTAAAAGGTCCCTAGTCGTAGGAGTTTCGAGACAGGGCATCGATACTCCATTAGTAGACTAGTGTATACAGTCGAGACCCCGACGAGGGGCGGTGGCCGGTCTCACAAGCCACTGGTGTCAGTTGGTTCACCTAAGATGTATACAGGTGCTCATTGGGTTATGAGTACACCGGACAGGACTCGCCAGGAACCTGCTAGTTGGTCTTATACCAGATGTCAGATAGCAGTTCCCTGGTGACATGTGTACAGGTTAGTTCATCGACCTGAGATCGACATTTGTTTCGTGTGAGTTCCTACTGTGCTTTGATTACTACCCTACCACGGCTCAAAGGAGTCGTGCAAACAGGTTTTAGTTGGGTACAGTCCCGAGCCACATGGAGGCAGTGAGCGGATCTTCAGGGGTTCGTATCTCCCGGTATTGGGGGTGAGGTCGCGCTGTGTCTAGGAGAGCCATTACGCAAAGCCCTCGGCCGAGGCAGGATATTTACTGGTAGGTATTCCAGTAGTATCTCAGGGCGTTCTGGGCTACACTCCGACACGACTTGTACCGCTTTTAGGGGTCTGACTTTTACCAACCCCCTAGGCCCGCCATGCGATACTCATAGACGAATGGACCGGACTGTACGGATATTGTCACTGACAGGCTCGGTAGGGTGTCAGGATGAGTTCGCTCATCGACGTCCCTTTTGGTCAATAGCTGGTGGCCCGTCACGTATTGGCTTTATACCTCTAACGTGCTAGTGGTTAAATCCACAGCCATAGTATTGACGAGTCTTTAGAGTCCACCACACTTTCAGTTACTCAAGCTTTCGGGCGAAACGCTGTAGAGGCCGTATGGAGATATGGCAGGGTCCGATCAGATACGTGCGGTATTGCACGGATCAGGATCGGACGGATATTACTAGCCGGCTTTGGTTTAAGCCGGATCCTAGTTTAGTACAGTGTAGATTTTGTCTCATTGCATTTGTATCCAGTCGGAATACAGATGCAGGTGTGTATGCACAGTATCGGGGTTTTCCTGCAATTTATTACGGGACCAGTTTTCTGGAGTTGCCAGTTCGCATTCCGTTCCGGCCGGTTTTCCTTTGTTCTTTCCCGGCCGGACTTTTCCGATGGAGGGGGTTATTTGCAAGTTTGCAAATAACATTTGTGGAGGGGGTATCTTGCATATTGGTGGCATCATGATAGTTTTTCATGATGAGATCCTTTTTCTTTCTTATCCTTTGCTTTTTGTTGATGAGAAAGGATTAAGATTGATTTGGAGTTGATGTGAGATTGTTATGATGATGTTTGGATATGGTCACCTTTCTTTTTCTCCTACACTCACCTCCCTTTGTATTAGTTTTGATTTCCCTCCACCATTTCCATGGATGCATGGCCGGCCACATTTTTGGAGGGAGGAGAAAAAAAAATGAGAGGTTCATTTTTCATTTGGAGTGGGAAAAATTATTCTTTGATATCATTTTTCCATTGCCACAAAAATCCCCAAGTTCATATCTTGTTGATTCCTCCATCAAGGCAACTTCACAAACCCTATGAGGCAAAGTGATTCTACACTACTTCTACAGCAAACCTTGGGCACGTCGACTAGCCAGCTTCGTGCCCGAGTTGCCTCGGTATTGAGGCGGGAGCCCGTAAAAGATGCAGGCAATGTGGTGCCCCCTTCGGTGAGGAGGCGACGATATGGAGACAGGACTTTCCGCGGGAGATCGGGACGATGAAGAGAAGACCGGAGGACTCGGATCACTTGGTATACTTCTCTTCCCATCTCTTGTTAGCTAGTAGAGGTTAATGGTTAACGATCCGGGTTTCTTTGTCCGCGGTAGCGCCAGTTTCCAAGTAAGGAAAATTTTTGATTCCGCATTTTGGCCTCGGTAAGACGGCCGGGGCGCTGCCGTGGCGCAACAGTACAAACGTCAATCAATCGAGAAAAACCCAACATACCAATCACGCGTTCATAACGCACTAGAATTTAATTGAAAATATGGTGCAATTCATAAAAGCCTTAAATTTGCTCAAATCGATTTATTTCACAAAACCTAGAAAACACTTAATTTCCGTTTTAATTCGAAACTTGATGTTTTAACCCAACTAATAGCCATAATATTCACTAGGTATCATAACCAGGTCATATAAACCATTTCCATATTTTTAATCTCACTAATTATCATTAACCCAAAATTCAAGTTCGTAAAAACAACCAATTTTAACAATTTTTAAAGCAAAAATCATAATTTAACAATTAAGCTTGGTTTTGCATATTTTAAATGGTTAAACCACACATGGAAACCTTAATGATGTGCTAAAAACCCTAACTAGATTTTATTCCCACATTTTAATTAAATTTCTAAAACCTAGTTAGCAATTTAGCATAATTATTACAATTCCAAACTAACAATTTGCAAACTAGAAATTTGATTAGGTTATCATTTCACAATATGAAGAACTACAATTGCAACCACAATTACATAATAAAAAAACTAACTTGAATTTCATAAACCCTAATAAAATTTTTCCAAACATACAATTAAACCCAAATTAATAACTAATAATGCTTGATTTAAGGTATTCAAACAACAATTTAACAAAAGGTCTTGATTTATACCTCACAAGATTAAGGATCTTGCATGCAAATCCTAGCCTCCAAAAGTAGCTTCCAAGCTCCTAGATCCATGCTAGATTGGTTAAAGAATAATGGGTAAATGGTAGATTTGGGATTTGTGAGGTTTTATTTTGATTTTTGTGGAATTTGTGAGGAATTTTGTGTGGAAATGAAGTGGGAAAATTGGGGGGGCTGCACATGGAAGCTCTCGGCCAGAAATGGGGAGGAATGAGTGAGGAGAGAGAGTGAGAATGGGGTTTGTGGCAAAAGTCAAACAAAACCCATACTTCTTTAATTATAGTTTCATGTTCATTCTTTCTTTTTTTCCAATTTCCCTTCTTTTTATCATTACAAGTGAGGTGTGTGTGTGTGGGGCAGCCATGGGTTCGGCCAAGCTGAAATTTGTGGGGTGTGTGAGTGTAGGTGAGTGAGTGGGAGCACACACAAGAAGATAAATACCACACCTCAATTCTATTTAACTTATTTTCACAAAAAAAGCCTTTTTCTTTTATATTTTCTAACACCATATTAACAGCTTCTTTTCATTACAAAAAAAATATCTTACAGGTTAGCTTAATATGTTATGATGCAAAAAATTTGTTTCAACCCATTACAATTTGTAATTTTCCCTAATTAAATGTATTAGTGACGGCTTAAAATAATATTAAAATAATTATTTTCGGAAAAATTTTCAGAAAATTAGAAATTTTACCAGTGGCTCGATAAACCCCAAATACTAGCAATTACATAGCTAGAATATGTATATTTAATTTTATATTAAAAATATTTGTATTTTGACATTTTACAGAAAACCCCCTTATTTTTACCATTTTTTCGAAATTTCACCGAAACGATTTTCAAAACGTTACAGACAGTGTCAAGTCTGTGGACTAAGCTATACTCATGTCACCTGGAAACTGATAACTGACGATAGGTATAATACCAACCAACAGTTCCCGACGAGTCCTGTCCAGTGTACTCGTAACCTAACGAGCACCCGCATACTATCTCAAGTACGACGTACTGACGGATGTGGGACAGACCGTCTCCCCCGCTGGGATGAGAAGCGCATACGCTAGTCTACTCCGGAGTATCGATGCCCTGTCTCGATAGTCCTACGACTAGGGACCTGTATAAGGATGTGCTTATGGATTACCCAGCCCCATGAGTGTGAGCGCCATCACAATGCTGGTAATCAAGCAAAGATCCTAAGGGTTCTACTAATATGTATATAAGCAATATGCTAAAAGAAACACATGCATATATTAAAGTAGAGACAAACCAAGTAGCATACTACCATTTTGAGCAAGATTGTCTATACAACTGTGAATATCCCAAGCTTCCATCAAGTAATATACAAGCTAGTATGATACAGTAATGGCCTCTAGGGCATATACACTAACAGAAGTGTGTGAGCGGGCAACAAATGTACGTGGAACATACGCATCATCGATAATGGTGCTGGTGTCCTAGCAGCATGACTGTAATATATCAATAAACACAAGCAATGCAATGCAAATAGCATGAATATGCGGAATCGAATAATCAACGCAAAAGTAAAGAATCTATCTCAATAAATATATCATGCAGCCTTGCCTTTTGAAATAAGACGAATCAGGGTTTTTGGTAAAATAAGGGTTACGGTGTTTTATGGAAATATGTGTCGTTTGAAAATATCCGTAGAATCCCTTTTGCCTATCTTTAAAATATCCCTGATTCGTTAGTTTTGAAATAGGTATGACTCGGATCTAGTCTAACGCCTACTATGCGAACTACGGACCCAATAAACAGTCAATCGGGAGGGGTATGAAAACCACCTAAATCTGAGTCAATATCACATTATCCCATCACATGACAGGTATCACTACCATCATATCACATCTCAAATACGAACTCTGTCATATCGCCGATCTCACGGCCTCAATCAAATCTCATCGACTTATCTCAATCCCACGTATCATCCTCAAATCCCGTATATGAACACATAGTCCCATACCCATGTGTAGATATACACACCTCCATATGCGCACAAATAAATGAAAGAATGTATGCAAGTATATGTGTGCGTGTATGCGTGAGTGCACCCACTACTCTAGGGTTTTGCACTACTAAACCAATACATCCTTATCATCTATAATTCCATTATCACCATCAATAATCCTAACAACACATAATAAATATATGTGTGTATACGTATTCGTATACATCACCATGGACTGCGGGGGTGCTATACGCCATCCACCCGACTTCTCCCCGTAGATATAAATCTACTCACCTTGCTTCTCGTGTGCCGATACCGATGTCGCCATCTTCATCTTCTTCGCCTCAACATCACGGAGGGTACCTACAAGTATATCACAAACGCTAAAGCATATGAAAATCACATCGGAAAACCAAAACAGCACACGCTACTCGCATAGGTAAAAACCTATCGTCTCGCATGTAAACACGATCAATATCCACTTGTCGTTGACGTCCAAACGCCACCCGACAGAAATGAATCACCAAATACCAAAATCCATGCTAAAACAAGTCGTAAATCATACGCCAACTCAAGCAAATCAACCCAGATTTTACCCTAACTGGAATCAGTCAAAACTAGACATACCCAGGGTCAAGATTACTGGAAATAGGGCCATGCACCAAAATCGAAACAATTCCCTCCTGCTCTGGCCGCAATTTGCGGCCCGAAGGAATTAATTGGCGGCCGTACTTTGGAGTTGGGGGCTAGGGTTTGGTGTGGTGGTTCCATGGTGCCTGCACATCTCACTATCAACTCAATTTTATTTTAGGGGTCTCGGGGTGATAGCAGATTACTAAATACGATCACAGATTCACAGTTTTTCTGCGATATCGTCTCATAAATCCGTATTCTGTGTTCTAGTCTCTAGTTTGATCCAAAATAACATCACACCAGGGGTTCTAAGGTCACAACAAGCCTCAATTTCATCTTTAATTTCAGATCTCACATAAACTCTAACTTGAAGTTTCACAAATCCACCAAACTACACCATATCGACATGAAACTAGAATGGATGCAATAAGAATTGAAGTACTAAACTAGAGGTGCAGAAATTACCTTCTTTGGCAACTCGAGAATTTTCTTGAGTTGCACAAAGTCCTCAAGATCAGCTCTTGCTTAGTCCATTGTGTAGCTATTGAGCTTGGGAGCAACTTTTGTGAAGTGGGAATGGGGTTTTGGTAAGGGAAATGAGAGGGATCTATGAAGTGAAACGGAGGGAGATGAGGGAGCAGGAGCAGCAGCAGCTCTTGTTTGAAGAGGGGAGAGAAAATGAGAAGGGAAATGATTGAGGAAAGGGTCAAAAGTCAAAAGCAACCCACTCTCTCTCTCTCTCATCATCACTTACTTTTTCTTTCTTTTCTTTTCTTTTTCTCCTTTCCTTCTCACTCAATGGCAAGCCCTAAGCAACCATACCCCAAAACATGTAGCAAGTGTAACAAGTGTGGAAAATGATATGTGCACATTTTTGCACAAAAATGCTAAAAATCCGATTAGCGATTTTTAATCGCGATTAGCACTAAATTAGCATATAACTAATCTTAAGAACTTTAAAATGGCATAATTCCATAAAATACCCAATTTTAGAATTTTCCATAATTTTTCCCCATTTATTTGTATTTAATTATACCCGAATATTAAAATATTCATTAAAATAATATTAAATTATAAAAATTCCCAAAAATCATATTTTATTATTTTTAAACGTTACAATCTACCCCCCTTAAAGAAATTCGGTCACCGAATTTAAATTTAAGCCCCCAAATACTAAAATATTTCAATACAAATTCCAAGTCATCAGGGCTCCGAAATCATCAATACATAAAACATCATAGCGCAATGCATGCGCATGAGTACTGAGTAGATAACTCAAAAGCAAACTCCGTCAAGCATCCCGCAATTATCGGATTCATGGGAAAGATACAAATGTCAAATCCAATACAAAACCAATATGATGTAGGCCAGAACTATACGTGTAGACATCCAGTCTATACATGTGAATAGCTGATGTAAATGCATGCCAAATCTTTTTAAATCGCCGTGCGATGCACGTAACACTGCACAGTGGCGGACGTTTTTCATAAGAAATATACGTATATATCCTTTGTTTAATAGGTACGTTCCGCCATTTTGAAAACAATTTAGAAGGGTTTCCTTGTTTTTAAAACGTTTCATGTCATATCGGACACGTAGGTATATATGCTGAGGCTATAGCTCGCTCTTTGGAAATCCCTTCAATAACTATCAATGCATGCAAAATATATTCAGGTACTGTCCTCTGACTAGTCCTGCTCAGTATGAAAACAAATATCCAATATCATAAAAATGTACTGCTCCAAAAGGAATAAATCCCAAAAATGCACATAACACCACCCTGTGCGTCTGGTGCGCACGGAAATCAAAATCCATATATGTTCTATACATGTGCACAAAACAACATCTAGGTGCAACGGGTGTGCACGAAGTATCTGTCATAGGCAACGTGTGTGCCTGACAGCCAAATCCGGTGCATCTGACATGCACGAAAAAATCTTGATTTAGTGCATCTGGTGTGCACCAAAATCGTATCTCAAAACATGTGCCTAACATGCGCGAAAATCCAAATCGGTGCATCCATCCTGCACGAATGAAAATCCAAACCCTGCGCACTCAACATGCATGGAATCACAAAATCCAATAGCAACGCCGAACATGCGTAAGTCCAGTCAAAAGCACGGAGTGTAAGAATCAATCATCAATATCGGGGTCAAAATCGACATATCGAATGACATCAAATCGAAGTCAGGTGCAACCGTAGTGCACAAAATATAAATCCGGTGCAACAAAGGCACGAAATATAAATCTGATGCGATAAACGCAAGAAACATAAAACTGGTGCGACAAACGCACGAAGTATAGAACTGGTGCATCCCATGCACAAATACCAAGCAATAACTCAAATGCATAATCAGCAACACCAAGTGTACCCAGGTATAAAGAAAATCATAAACGTGTGCAACAGCATGCACAAAATACATATCAATGCACTACAAGCACATATAAGCTATACCGAGTGCAAAATCAAATCGGGTGCGTAACATATGCACAACATCAAATCAACCGTATGAAATCCATGAAGTCATAAGCAGGTGCAGCCAAGGCACGAAATGATATACAATGCGGCTCAATCAAAATCAGGTGTACTGCGATGGAAAATCTCACCACCGCGTGCATCAGCATGCACAAATCAAATCAAAACACTAAGAGTATATGAAAACTATGCTGGAATCGTAAATCAAATCACCGGCATAAAATAGGCATGAAATCATAATTAATATCTCAAGAGTAATAACTATGCGCAAGGTATAAATACCCAGTAGGTGCAACCATGGTGCAAGAAAACAAATACCATGAAACTCAGTCATCAAGACTAAATTATGAGAATAGATCGCCCAAAATACCGAAATCCAAAGTGACGGATACGTGAAAGTCAAATCATAAAATCACAAATCATAAATACCGCCATCGGTATATCCTCCTTTGAAGTCGAGAAGGTGCCGGTACATCCAATGCTAGCGGCATAAGATATCTACTTGCCTCTTGCTCGCGGCTGGCGTCCTCTGCCTCTGGTTCCTTATCTTCCCTGTGGATTACTAATCTTGCAATCCATCGGCTCATCGGCCCGGTCAGGTGTGCTAACAGAAACGATTCCATTCTGGGACTTCTCTGGTCATCTCTCGGTCAATCCTCACGACCGCTCATAAGGCAGCACATCTCTAGCGCCGACCTCTGGTCCTCTGAAGGCACATCATACATCGGCTCCTGGTGCAAATCTTATTGCAGCAGTGTACTGGAAGGAATCCTGCTCAAGGTCTCTTCTGATCTCGCCTAAGCCAAACTGTACGGAGGCTGGTACTCTGGCATAATCTTTTTCTCGCTCTCTGGACATCTGTGTCCTTAGTACAACATCTACTCGGAAGCTGGTCGCATCCCATCGCCTCTGTATGCATATCCGACCTTTATTCTTGACGGGGAGTAGTAACAGCTCGTCTGCATCTCGCACGAACTGCTTGTCCCGCTTGTCTGTATCATCGTCCATTTCGATGTCGCGTCTCTATCTGCGCACTGCCATATCCTCGGCTACGGTCCATCCGAAGTCTCTCACACGGACTCGAAATCACGAACTCGGTATCTTCATTACTCAGTAGAAGATATCTAGCCGAACACGTCCTCAGCGTGCCTATCGCATCTCTGATGTCAGCGGAGTGGAACGTCATCTCATCGAAATCTCATGCGAACTCTTTACTCCACCCTGCTTCAATATCGACTGATTCGGACTCATCTCATCGTGGCTACACGGACTGCGCTCCGACGGCTATGCTCGTATCTGGAGTCTCCCAAGCAGTGTCCCATCACCTGATATCCGAATGATGTCGAATCGTCCGATCGACTCGTCAGAACCTCACAATCCCCCAAGAGCTCAACATCTCGGGTACAGTTTAATAGTATCGAGTACATACCACAGCATCGGTAGTCCAGCCGCAGAAGGGCAAACCCAAGCCTCACTAATGGCGCCGTGGAACCGCCGCAAACCCTAAGGTCCAAAGGCTTTCACACGGTCATTATGTCGAGTTAGGGTTTCATTCTTCTAGAGGGTCCATAGAATTGCTTGCATGTCTTTCCGAATACTTTAAACTTGGAAAATGGGTTCCTGACATTCGATCGTCTCAATCGACTCTCAACGAATCTGCGTGAAGTCGCCTCTAGCTGGAATCAATCTACCTGATGACCTCGCATCGGGGTAAGCGAACGAACCACATGTCCTAATCACTCATCCTCGGTGACTAGCGACTCACCATCATATCTCTAAGTATATGCTCATGCTGCAGTAGCTCCAATCATCTGGGCGATATCTCATCATTCGCAGCAGCATCTGGCTCATTCGTCTATACGCTAAACAGCGCCTCAATCGTCCTGGATAAGTGACATATCAATGGTCATCACATCCTGGCTGGCCTCTATCAGTGGCTCAATCCTCTGGTGCCGATCAGCACATCCGGGAAATCTCGTAAAAGCGATCAATCCAACGCTCATGGCGCGAAAACACAATAAGAAGACTCCTCAATTTGCAATCGTACGGCTCTGGAAACACGCCCTGGTCAGTCCTCGTCCACGACGAGCTCATGCTGACGCAACTCGAGCCGTAGCTCACTCTGCCCGTGCAATTATGGCAGCAAAACCACAACCAAAATCGATAAGGATAGATCATAGGAAGGAATATAATACGGTGCAAGGAAATGTACATCCTAAGGTTTCTTAACCGGAGTGGCGTGTCGTAAGTGTGCCGCGGAACATACGGACGGTACGTCCCTCTACTCAAGCTACCTACTCCATCAACCAAGGGTTATCCTATGCGACGAAAGTTCGGGTATGATACCCCCTCGACTGAGTCTAAGTTCCGTAAGGTCAAGCCTAAGTTCCGTATATATAAAAACGCCCTAGGCTCCACATAGTCAAACTTAGACTCGAACCAAGATCAACCTAGCGCTCTGATACCAACTTTGTCACGACCCGAAAGAGCACGTGACTGGCCCTTAAATCCTATGAAGTCTATCGGACTCCATCTGATCCAAGTAAGCCAAAAGCCCAGAAATCTAAAACCATTTAAGGAGTAAATAAGGAAAACTGGTTTTAAGAAGTAAATAAATCATGTTTTGAAAATCAAAGTTTCTAAATAACTAAGCCGAAATGCATTTTAAAAATGTGTAGTCTTTTCTAGAAATTTCGGCAGAGTTTCCTTTGTAAAAAGTGGCCCCGAATGGGGTACAACAAGAATAATATATAGGAAATGATAAAAGGCATCCCCAAGCGGGAGCTAGCTCTTCGTCAATCGACGGTCACAACCACGCAAGCAATAATAATATACAACGCCAATGGGCGAGGATCAAAACCCAAAAAGAGACTCAAAATAGCCAGAAAACCATAATACTACAAGCGCGACTCTAAGGTCGAAATAATACATCACTGTCTCTAAGTCTGAAACAATATACAAGTTTTGGTTGATGGAATTTCTAGATATAATGAATAATACAGGAACAATGGCGGTTCTGATACAAGATAACCCACCTACTCAAGCAAGTCACCCATATGTAAGCAGTGTGCCAGAAATTCCGCTATGGAATCTGTACGGCAAAAACCTGCAAGGACTGTGACACAATGGGGGTGAGTTGCCAACTCGTGAATAGAAAATATCTACAAGCAGAGATCGAATGTATGACCCATCCTAGGTCAATACAATCAGATATATATAAACCTCAATATGAACAAGTCTGCAGCATGCTAAACTGGCAATGTAATCTATATACATGAGTGTAGTGCCAAGTGCCTCAGGTAATAGCATATCATAAATGTAGGGTATAATCAATGAAATCAATCTGCATGTACGTGGATCCCGTCCACTCGTCACCCAATGACAATAACCATCATGAATGTAAATATCATCAGCATATGCATGGGAATATAAGGATATAAACCACCTGTGTCCCTCGCGACACGTCAAAATCATGGAACCGGAGTGCCCGGCATCGACACTCGAAAACATCATGAAAACCGTGCCCAGCATCGGCACGTAAATCCTTATATAACGGGCTCCGTCAGTCTGGATCAGCCCACGGGCTCCGTCTGCGGAATCGGCCCTCGGCCCCAGCAGTACGCCCATATCCATCTATCGACTCTGGTCAGTATCCTCTGGATAACCGCCAGGTCCAACCAATCACCGGTAGGTACTCTCCCACCTCCAGGCTCAATCGGCAAAGTCCTTCGATCATCTTGCTGAGGGGAACCATACCGGGTCCACCATGTACCCGCAATTGGCTCGTCTACTCCTCGAATCGGGTTTCACATGTCGCTCTCAGCACCGAGAAAACACATGGTGGACGCACTGAAATATCATATCAAGGGTAACCGGGTTTTTAAAGCAATGACATATTCTCTTTTGAAATACCACGGTTCCCGAAATCCAGAAATATCATGGAAATAGCAACTCTCAATGCGTTATATCAGAAAGCATGATGTATATGACATGTAAAAGAAATGTAAGCATATCAGTCTGTCATGCAAGAATTATATACCGAATGCAACAGTACTACAGTGTAGTGACATGGCAATTATCGATGATGAAGTGTGTGATCCGGCAACAAGTGTACGTGGAATACACGCATCATCGATAATGGTGCTGGTGTCCTAGCAGCATGACTGTAATATATCAATAAACACAAGCAATGCAATGCAAATAGCATGAATATGCGGAATCGAATAATCAACGCAAAAGTAAAGAATCTATCTCAATAAATATATCATGCAGCCTTGCCTTTTGAAATAAGAAGAATCAGGGTTTTTGGTAAAATAAGGGTTACGGTGTTTTATGGAAAGATGTGTCGTTTGAAAATATCCGTAGAATCCCTTTTGCCTATCTTTAAAATATCCCTGATTCGTTAGTTTTGAAATAGGTATGACTGGGGTCTAGTCTAACGCCTACTATGCGAACTACGGACCCAACAAACAGTCAATCGGGAGGGGTATGAAAACCACCTAAATCCGAGTCAATATCACATTATCCCATCACATGACAGGTATCACTACCATCATATCACATCTCAAATACGAACTCTGTCGTATCGCCGATCTCACGGCCTCAAATCAAATCTCATCGACTCATCTCAATCCCACGTATCATCCTCAAATCGCGTATATGAACACATAGTCCCATACCCATGTGTAGATATACACACCTCCATATGCGCACAAATAAATGAAAGAATGTATGCAAGTATATGTGTGCGTGTATGCGTGAGTGCACCCACTACTCTAGGGTTTCGCACTACTAAACCAATACATCCTTATCATCAATAATTCCATTATCACCATCAATAATCCTAACAACACATAATAAATATATGTGTGTATAAGTATTCGTATACATCACCACGGACTGCGGGGGTGCTATACGCCATCCACCCGACTTCTCCCCGTAGATATAAATCTGCTCACCTTGCTTCTCGTGTGCCGATGCCGATGTCACCATCTTCATCTTCTTCGCCTCAACATCACGGAGGGTACCTGCAAGTATATCACAAATGCTAAAGCACATGAAAATCACATCGGAAAACCAAAACAGCACACGCTACTCGCATAGGTAAAAACCTATCGTCTCGCATGTAAACACGATCAATATCCACTTGTCGTTGACGTCCAAACGCCACCCGACAGAAACGAATCACCAAATACCAAAATCCATGCTAAAACAAGTCGTAAATCATACGCCAACTTAAGCAAATCAACCCAGATTTTACCCTAACTGGAATCAGTCAAAACTAGACATACCCAGGGTCAAGATTACTGGAAATAGGGCCATGGACCAAAATCGAGACAATTCCCTCCTGCTCTGGCCACAATTTGTGGCCAGAAGGAATTAATTGGCGGCCATACTTTGGAGTTGGGGGCTAGGGTTTGGTGTGGTGGTTCCATGGTGCCTGCACATCTCACTATCAACTCAATTTTATTTTAGGGGTCTCGGGTGATAGCAGATTACTAAATACGATCACAGATTCACAGTTTTTCTGCGACGTCGTCTCATAAATCAGTATTATGTGTTCTAGTCTCTAGTTTGATCCAAAATAACATCACACCAGGGGTTCTAAGGTCACAACAAGCCTCAATTTCATCTTTAATTTCAGATCTCACATAAACCCTAACTTGAAGTTTCACAAATCCACCAAACTACACCATATCGACATGAAACTAGAATGGATGCAATAAGAATTGAAATACTAAACTCGGGGTGCAGAAATTACCTTCTTTGGCAACTCAAGAATTTTCTTGAGTTGCACAAAGTCCTTAAGATCAGCTCTTGCTTAGTCCATTGTGTAGCTATTGAGCTTGGGAGCAACTTTTGTGAAGTGGGAATGGGGTTTTGGTGAGGGAAATGAGAGGGATCTATGAAGTGAAGCGGAGGGAGATGAGGGAGCAGGAGCAAGAGCAGCAGCAGCTCTTGTTTGAAGAGGGGAGAGAAAATGAGAAGGGAAATGATGGAGGAAAGGGTCAAAAGTCAAACGCAACCTACTCTCTCTCTCTCTCATCATCACTTACTTTTTCTTTCTTTTCTTTTCTTTTTCTCCTTTCCTTCTCACTCAATGGCAAGCCCTAAGCAACCATACCCCAAAACATGTAGCAAGTGTAACAAGTGTGGAAAATGATATGTGCACATTTTTGCACAAAAATGCTAAAAATCCGATTAGCGATTTTTAATCACGATTAGCACTAAATTAGCATATAACTAATCTTAAAAACTTTAAAATGGCATAATTCCATAAAATACCCTATTTTAGAATTTTCCATAATTTCCCCCATTTATTTGTATTTAATTATACCCGAATATTAAAATATTCATTAAAATAATATTAAATTATAAAAATTCCCAAAAATCATATTTTATTATTTTGAAACGTTACACAATGTATCCCATCACATGATATCCGAAAGACGTCGAACTTTCCGATCGATTCATCAAAGTTCCATAATTCCCCAAGAGCTCAACATCTTGGGTACAGTTTAATAGTATTCTAGTACATGCCACAGTACCTATGGACCAGCCGTAGAAGGGCAAACCCAAGCCTCATCAATGGCACCGCTGAACTGCTGTAAACCCTAAGGTTTCACAGTGTTCTCATGGTCATTATATCGAGTTAGGGTTTCATTCTTCTAGAGGGTCCACGGAAATAATTGCATGTTTTTCTGAATACTTTAAACTTGGAAAAATGGGTTTCTGACATTCGATCTTCTTCTATCGACTCCCAACGTACCTGCGTGAAGTCATTTCTAGCTGGAATCAATCAATCTAATAACCTCGCATCGGGGTAGGCAACGAATCACATGTCCTAGTCATTCCTCCTCGGTGACTAGTGATCTTCTATCATATCTCTAAGTACAACTCGTGCGGTATTAGCTTCAACATCTGGGCGATATCTCGTTATTCGCAGCAGCAACTGGCTCGTTTGTCCACACGCTGAACAGTGCCTCAATCATCAAAATATTCGGTGCATCGACGGTCATCACATTCTGGCTGGCCTCTAGCAGTGGCCCAATCCTCTGGTGCTGATCTGCACGTCCGAGAAACCTTCGTAAAAGCGATCCATCAACGCTCATGGCGTGAAAACACAATAAAATGACACATCTATGCAAATCGTATGTCCCTGGAATCACGCCATGGTCGGTCCTCGTCTGTGACGAGCTCGTGCTGACCGCAACTCTAGCCGTAGCTCTCTCTGCCCGTGTAATCGTGGCAGCTAAACCATAAACCAATATCGATGAGGATAGATCATAGGAATGAATATAATGTTGTGCAAAGAAATGTACATCCAAAGGCTTCTTAAGAGGAGTAGCGTATCATAAGTATGTCGCGGAACATACACACAGTATGTCACTCTCCTTAAGTCACCTACTCCATCAACCAAGGTCAACCTACGTGACGAAAGTTCAGGTCTAATACCCCCTCGACCAAGTCTAAGTTTCGTAAGGTCAAGCCTAGGTTCCGTATATATACAAACGCCTTAGGCTCCGCATAGTCAAACATAGACTCGAACCAAGGTTAACCTAGCGTTTTGATACCAACTTTGTCACGACCCGAAATAGAACTTGAATCATATGAAGTCTATAGGACCCCATCTAATTAAAGTAAGCCAAAAGCCCAAAAATCTAAACCATTTTAAAGAAAGTTTTTTTATTAAAATCGGCCGAATATGCATTTTTAAAACATCAAGTCTTTTCTGAAAATTTCGGCAGAATTTCCTTTGTAAATACTGGCCCCAAACGGGTACAACATGCATAATATATATAAAGGCATCCCCAAGCGGGAGCTAGCTCTTCGTCAATTGACGGTCATAACCACGCAAGCAATAATATATACAACGTCAAGGGCGAAGATCAAAACTCAAAAAGAAACTCAAAATCAACATGAAAACCATAATAATACAAGCGCGACTCTAAGGTCGAAATAATATACGCTGGTCTCTAAGTCGAAAAAATAATACAATCTGGTTGATGAAGTTACTAGATACAACTGAAAATAAATAAAAGGAACTATGGTGGTCACGATATGAGTGAACCCACCTACCAAAGCAATCACCCGGAAAGAAGTAGTGTGCCAGCAAAGCCGCTAAGGGGAAAAACCTGTACGGCAAGACCTGCAAGAAACTGTGGCACAATAGGGGTGAGTTGCCAACTCGTGAGTAGAAAACATCACAAAGCAGAAATCGTATGTATGACGCAATCCTAGGTCATACGATCGGTAATATCCTTAAATGATAAAGCCTGAAGCATAAATTAATGGCCTGGGTAAACATCTAAACATGAGTGTAATACCAAGTGCTCGTGTCAGTGCCTCAGGTTGTTAGTGTATATGCCCTAGAGGCCATTACTGTATCATACTAGTTTGTATATTACTTAATGGAAGCTTGGGATATTCACAGTTGTATAGACAATCTTTCTCAAAATGGTAGTATGCTACTTGGTTTGTTTCTACTTTAATGTGTACATGTGTTTCTTTTAGTATATCGCCTATACACATTAGTGTAGCCCTTAGGATCTTTGCTTGATTACCAGCGTTGTGATGGCAGTCACACTCGTGGGGGCTGGGTAATCCACAAGCACGTCCTTATACAGGTCCCTAGTCGTAGGACTATCGAGACAGGGCATCGATACTCCGGAGTAGACTAGCGTATGCGCTTCTCATCCCAGCATGGGAGACGGTCTGTCCCACAGCCGTCAGTACGTCGTACTTGAGATAGTATGCGAGTGCTCGTTAGGTTACAAGTATACTGGACAGGACTCGTCGGGAACTGTTGGTTGGTACTATACCTATCGTCAGTTATCAGTTCCTAGGTGATATGAGTACAGCTTAGTCCGCTGACTTGACACTGTTACTTCGCCTCGAGTGTGTTCCCACTGTACTTTGATTACTATGCTACCACGGCTCAAAGGAGTCGTGCAAACAGGTAGTAGTTGGGTGCAGTCCCGAAGCACTTGGAGGCAGTGATGGTTAGACAGGATTCGTCTATCCCAGTATTGGGAGTTGATATCGCGCTGTGTCAAGGAGAACCATTACACATAGTCGTCCCTGGCCAGGGCAAGCGAGATATACTGGTGGGTTTCCAGTGTTATCTCAGGGTGTTCTGGGCTACACTCCGACACGACTTGTACCTCTATTAGGGGACTGACGTTTACCGCCCCCCTAGGCCCGCCATGCGATATTCTCAGACGAACAGACCGGACTGTACGGAGACTGTCACATTCAGGCTCAGTAGGAGTTCAGATGGGTTTCACCTCGTCAGTCTTCTTATCGGCATCTACCTAGGGGCCGTTACGCACAGCTAGTGCTGCTTGCGGGCTGTGGTTAAACCCACTTCCAGCATAGTGTCGAGTCTTTAGAGTCCCACACAGAGAGCTATTCGCTTTTAGGCAAAACAGAGTAGAGGTCGCATGGTTTTGCGACAGGGTTCGTTCACATCCGCGCACTTGTGCACGTTTGGTATACGGGCAGTTATTACTAGCGGGCTTTGGTTTAAGCCAGATCCTAGTATGCGTTTTGGGATTGGTTTTATCTCGTTTGTATTCGTGTTCCTCGGAACGCGGATGCGGGTGTGTATGCACGGTTGACAGAGACAGAGGCAGAGGATTCTCATTAGGGTTGTTGACTGTTGACCTTTTCTAAACCCTAATGAGAATAAGAAATATGATTAATAATAATATTAATTAAGTATTAGTGTGCCATGGTTGGGTTGAAAGTTTGACTTTGTTGACTTGTTGACTTTGTTGACCGGTTGACTAGCTTGGACTTGTTGACCATCATCATTACGATGGCTATCATTTCATGGCTAAGACTTTTGCTTGCTTATTATTATTTACAAAATGAGTGCATGAAATGATAATGCCATTGACATGAACCATCACATAATACTCAATTATTATTATTATTATTATGATTATTTTGTATTATGAGAGAATGGTTGCAAAAGTCTTCACTCATTCTATCATTTGCTCTCTCTCTCATCAAAGCTCTCCTCTTCCTCTTGCTCTCCCTCTTCCTCTAGCTCAAGGCAAAAAATCTTTCATGTGTTGAGAACCATTTGCCTTGGAGATAAAACCCAAAACACTTCTCTACTCATCCTAGTGTACAAGGTCTAGCAAGCCAAGTATTCTAGTTTCCTCTAGATTGAGGTTAGAGCCAAAGGTAGAAGCTTTCGGGTGGATCCATCTTCGGCACAAGGAGACGACAAGGTGAGGCCGATCCGACCACCACAAGGAGTCGAAGAGAAGGAGTTCAAGTTAAGGTATAACCCCTAACATAGCAGTTAAACTCTTAGTTAGGTTGTTAGATAGTTTGTTTAGCAAAGATCCGTTTTTAGAGTCCATGTTACCTCCACCGAAAAAATCGTTTTTCACCATTTCCGCATCCTCGAAAGAACCGGGGCAGGTAACGTGGACTTACAGTGGTAGCAGAGCCTAGCTAAACACTATCTAGCATGTTAGCAAAGTAACTAGAAGTTCGATCGAAAAGAAAATCACAAAACACGCCCGGGGCATGTACTTTCTGTCGATTTTTTTACAGCTCAAAAAATTATTTAACACATCTGAAAAATCGTCTCAGGGTTTTATTTGAACACGGCAGAAAAACGAGCCAACGAACCAACCAACTCACTGCGGAACCGCGGCAAGAAGAGCTTCTTACTGCGGATCCGCGGCCGAGTTGACTCGGTCGTGGATCGTTTTTACTGCAGTGTGTTCTCTGTGCTGTTTTGGGATTTTTACAATATGTTTTTTCTGCCCAGATTTTCCAGAAAACAAAGTTTGTTTTTGGGGTGGTTAAAAATCCGTATTTTGATCGAACTTCTATAGACTTTAGCTAACGGGTTATATCTATGATGTGATATATGTATTGAACGTCTGCTAATCGCTATACGTCGATTAGTGGGGGTTATACATATCTGTGATCTGTAATGTTGATGGTTTGTGTATATGAATTCGTTGGATTGTCGCGGATGAATAGCCGGGGAGTTGTGAGATGAGAGTTTTCTTTATCTTTCAATTCATGTAATTTGTAATTGATGTAATATTATTTGTATGGCCGCACATCCGGGATGAGGTTGTAGCCGCCATTGTATAATTTCTTTTACTGTTTTTGCTCCTATGATGGACCCAAGGAGGGGGTGCACAAACTACAGGGTACCTCGAAGTGCCGAGTGGCCTACTCACGTTGTTGAGGTAGGTTGCTTCACTTCGGGTATTTAGCGGGTAGTTTGCCGCACCCGTAGGGGTCTAGGGTGGGGTATTGGCTATTCATTGAGACCGTGTAATCCGCTTTTCGTTACAGGCTCGAACGAATCGCGGATTCCTAGTATATCCAAAGTATTCATCTGTGATCTGGAATGGCTATCATTGCATGTGACGAATGTATATATCTATATATGATATCTATTTAGGCGTTGCTTATGTTTTGCATCCGCGCTAGTCCAGCCCCCGCTCTGTCGTTAGTTAAGTAACCTAACGGGTAATGACGGCGCCCCGTGGCGAATGCGGATGGCATAAGCGTACGTCATATTTTCGTTGTTTTCTACAATGATAGGATTAAATGATGGGACGCATTAAATTAATGGAAGAAAATAAACCAAAGTAAAGTCGTTGGAACAATTTCAAAAAAACCACTCGATTTCTTTTCAAAAACCAACTTTTAAACGCGGAGCTTAAGCCACTCCTTTTAAAAGCTATCTCGTTCCATCGATTATATCAAGTTCACTACGTTCACGGTTTTGCCAAAACCATTCGTAGCCCTCCGTCATTTCACATGGATAATCAATAGTATTCAAGCTATGTTTGTTGGCCAAAGTCAAGGCATAGTGATTGGTAGCTATTGGGTATTCATGTGCAGCATAGATAGATGCGTTGGTTTGGGACAGTCGTACTGCCTTGTTGGCCAAAGTCAAGGGTAGGTACGGGTGGGTTCAAATTAACCTGGAGAATGACGGATAGAACTTGACATGTGACTTATGATTTGTTGGCCAAAGTCAAGGTCATAAGAGCATGGAGCAAAAATCCACATCGGGAGTTTCTAAAGAAACTGAAACTTGCTAGCGCTGCATACCATTTGGAGTGTGATGATTCTGGTAGGATTCCTTCAGTTTTGTCACACGATGATATTTGGATCCCGATCCTACTGTGAGTATATGCTACTCCACCGGAACTTTCTCACTTAACGATCAATGCTATAAACCAAGTAGGTGTCTAGAAAGGTGTTAGCGGGGCTACGCCCACAGGGAAAAGAGGTTATTTAATTAAGGAACTTCACGAAAGCGTTGGAAAACCTCCCTCGAAGTACCAACACTGGTCTGGCTGAACAGTTAAACAAGTATTGTACGGTGAGATTGATCCCGACTAATTCTTCCTTTTGGTTTGAGGAGGGATTCGAGAGACAGTGGGAGCCATCCTGTTTAGACAAACTAAAAACCACTCTAAACTTGCAAGAGCATCATGCTAAAGTGTTTCTTCTCTCTCTCTTAATTGCAGCGACCAAGTATCATGACCGGACTTAAGTTACTACTAGATAAAAACATACTGACAGGGCCAAACTACAAAGATTGGCTCAGGAATGTCAAAATGGCAATAACTTATGACAAGTTGGGGTATCTCCTTACCACCAAAGCTCCCCCTGTCCCAGGTCCCAAAACCAGCGTCGCGGATAAGGAAATCCGTAAAACCTGGGAAATCGACTGCGCGAAGGCCAAGTGCCTCATGCTTGCCTCTATGGACAATGAACATCAGAGGAGGCACGAGAATATGGACCTAGAATCCATATTTCTCCATAGTAAGGAACTATATGGAGAGAAATCCCGTATCGCCAGATACGAAGTCTCGAAAAAGTTATTTTCGGCGAGATTGGCCGTCGGATCATCGGTAGCGGAACACGTGCTTAAGATGATTGGCTTTATTAAAGAGCTCGCGGACCTTGGGACCACGTTAGAGAACGAGCTCTATACTGACTTGATTCTCCAGTCCCTTCCTTCCACTTACGCCCAGTTTATCCTGAACTTCAACTTACAAGAAAAAGAAGTTGAACTTTCGGAACTCCTCAACATGCTGAGGAGTGCAGAGGGCACCCTACAGAAAGATAGGGAAACATCCACTTTGTTTGTTGGAGGACCATCCTCTTCTAAGTCTAAAGCGAAAGCCAAGGGAAAGAAGAAGAAAACCCCCACCAAACCAAGGGGCGGTTGATTGGTGTAGGATTTTAACTATCAAAAATATAATTTACCACAATCAAGAACGGCATCGCTTGTAGCTAGCCGGTTTATACGAGTCGGTCCACAGGGATTTTGTGTTTTCCTAGTCGCGCTAACGAGTTAATTCCGATGAATATTCGGATTGATTTATTAAATCTAAAAACCACCAAATTAAGTTATAATAAAATTATCTAGATCTAAGTCTTGCTAGGGTTAGGTTTAGGAATGGTTTGGAAATGTAAATAAATCTCAACGCTTTCTATACCCAAATTAGGATCTAAAAGGAGTTATGGTAATTATCAATAAAGGGGATTAGATCCATTCGGGAAGGTGCTCCTTCCTCTAGGTTCTTGTTCTTCCTTTAGAGATCCTTACCCTAACCTCCATGGAAAACGCGCGCAACCGGGCCTTTATACTACGGTATCACTGCTACCTCGAGGGATAGGGTGCCGTAGGGCACGGTGTGTGCATGTATTCATGGAGTCCTGTTGAAAATATATAATGGGCAAGAAAGGGATGAGAGATCTCATCTCTCAAAAGCCTTCCCCAAAGCTAACATCTAAGGCAAGGAATTAAAATCTAAACTAGAGCAATTAAATAAAACTACTTACAGATGGCTCTCTCCAAACATCAATACAGGATTGTCAGATCTGAATTCATGAATTGAAAAGAGACACCGATGCTCTCCAAAAGAATTCTAAAATTTATTAATGAAGGGAGGCATGCGAAAATACAATAATTAGAGTTCCTATTTATAGAGGATAGGAAACCCTAGGTTACAATTGATTCGCACATCTGCTTTTACAAAAATACCCCCTAAGAAAAGACCTAGTCAACTCACGCGCACCGCCACTGTATTATGGTAAAAAAATCATTTCCTCCGGGCTCTAGACGGCCGCGGATCCGCGGCCCCAGCAGGGTTGGGCCGCGGTTCCGCGGCCCATTGAAAAGATCAGTCCCTGAAAATTTATATGCTGGCTTTGGGCTTTCTGGGCTTCTTATTTATTTGGTTCTTTTCTCCATTTGACTTCTGGGTATTCTCCAGATCTTCCAGTGAATACTTATGGTGGACTTTAACCGTGGCTTCACGATCTTGGACCTTGCATTGCCTTGTACTTTGTGAACTTTATCTTTTATGTAGGCTTGATCAAGATCCTTCTATTTGTTAGTTGTAGTTCCACTTTTGCATCGTCTTTTCATTGTTTTCACTGTTTTAGATCCAAGAACCTGTAACCTATAATATGTAGCAGGCATGCGTCAAAAGCACATGTTTATTTATAAAACGAATAAGAATGGGGAATATGATAATGCAATATTATGGTGTGAACAAATACCCCTAAACTTATCTTTTGCTCGTCCTCGAGCAAACTTATTTTTTGTTCTCGATAAAAACCTAACCGCACTTTTGCAGGGAAACGCGATTGCACTGAGCACGTGCAACAAGCCGTTAAACCTCTAGGTGTCCCTAGTAGGAGGAGTGTTGTCTCCTGAGGGTTTTCAGCGGATACTACCCATAAAATCCTATCAATTCGGCCCATTAACTTTAATTCTCCAATTAGGTTTTCTAACAAGGAACTCTATTATCTTCGACTCGTAAATTATCCACCCATATTCTTCACACTTCCTCATTATTTAACTTAAGATTACATATGTTCTATAGACTTACTTAGCTTTCGGTATTTCTTAAGTTTTCCTTCTAGGGTTCCATCTCCACTTAGGAATTTTTATCAACTCTATTAAAGATACAAGTTCTGTTCTTCACTCCTTTCTCTCATCTAAACTCCAATCACATATCCCCACGTGTGTGTATAAATCACCCCTACACTTGGAATTCAAATCAAGCAATCATACCCTTGTCCGTTGTCCAAAGCACTTCTTAATTGGTGAATTTTTAAATGAATTTTGCTTACACATCCTTCATGCGACCGTTAATACTTCTTGAGGTACCAACGACCGATTACAATATGCGTTTGCACTTTAAAGCGTACTTCCTAGTCTTGCAATACCCAAGGCTTTAGCAGTGACTCCTAAACCAGTTGGTCTAAGGCACTAGGTGATGAAGCACCCTCGCTAAATATTTTTTCTATTTTTGCAGCCTTAAGTAATCACAAAAACCAGTGTTCATTTTTTTTTCTTTATTCGCTTTTTTTTTCTTTTATTTTCTTCGTACTAAAGACTTTAGACAAGAGCATTTCAAGGTCTCCTCTATTATTCCAAGTTTCAAGGTGCGTGTTAGTGTAATTTGTAGGGTATACATTTTCAGAATCTAGACTTAAGCTAGGAATTATTTTTCAAACTTATACTCTAATAAAAGTATCAATACTTTTCCTTTGTTTTGACTTAGCCCAAGAAGTGAACCCAAAATTTGTCTATTTCTAAATAAACTACAAAGACATATACTTTCTACCGTTAAACTTTAAGGAAGGTTATTTTTAGGGTTTTTAATTTACTAATTCTAAGATCTAGTTGTTCCTAGCCAGTTGACCTATTTGTCAAACTCAAATCAAATAAGCCAAAATTGAATATATTAATTTTTATAATTTTTCATAACTTTTCAATTTTTTATGGGTTTTCAAATAAATATGCAAATGCAAAAATATACATATGAATGCGAAGGAAGAAGACGTACCGAGCATACCCCCAAACTTAAACTTGACAGTGTCCTCACTGTCATGCTGCACCAAGAGGGTTAAAATTTTCGGCACTCCCCTGTTTATTTATTTATAAAAAAAATTTAATGTTTTGGAAAAAAAAATTATTATTTTTTATAGAAAAAAGAAAACAAAAAATATATGTATATATATACAACAAGGTTCCTCCCAAACTTAAGCTTGGCCTTACACAAGCCAAAGGTTAGCACCAACCATTCAAAAATCTTATCGTAGTAATGGTAGGGTTGGTGAAAGAATGGAGTGAAAAGAAAAGAGATGAGAAGCACACGAGACCGTGTGGAGGTAGAAACGGGAGACGGTCTCGGTGGGGGAGAAGAATGGCGGAAAAGAGAAAGAAGTAGAGTACGATCTTGAGGGTGTAAATCGAGTGAATAAATTAGCTCAATTTGTGATGACAGATGTGTTAAAAGCGATTGTGCTAACCTATCAACCCGTCGAGAAATGGGGTCAAATCCCTCGAGATTCGCAAGAAAGCATGGGTACGCCGAACTTGGTATTGGAGATGAAAGCATAACGGTCTCTTGTACGGTCGGAATGATAAGAAGGACGAAAGGGAGTGAATTAGTAATAGTCTCATTCTCACCGTACTAAACTGTCTCGAAATGGAAAGATTCCAACAATGGTTCGAAACAACTGTAAGCAACCGAGTCTGATGGTTCAACTAACTCATCTGAAAATTCAAAGGACTCAAACTCGGGCGGTGAGTCATCAACATCGTCCGAAAAAGTGAAACACTCATACGTGTTAACGGCTGTGTCAGATTCAAAGGAAAAATTTTCAAGCTCACAGTCTTCAAGCGTGATATTAGGCGTGGACGGAACGATGGAAAGGAGGGAGGGTGATTTAGTTAAAGGTTCAAGAGGATGAATTGGAAAATCCGACACATTAAACAAAAATGGTTCAACCTCAATATTATTTTCACTACTCTCCTCAATACTATCCTCATAATTCTCCTCAATATTTATCTCATCCATGCCATTATCATCAAAATCAAGACGCATATGAAGTTCGGGAGAAACATTTAATGACTCGGGATGATGAATTGGACATAAAATTTCAATCAAATCAACTGGTTCATCATCCAAAATATTCCCGGCGTGTATATCCTCAATCAAGTGAAAATCAATATTTTCTGACACCTCATCAAAAGCATGGATATTTATCGATTTAGGTTCTAGAGTGGAAGTGTAAAGATCGAAAGGATTAGGTGTGGTTTCACTCGAAAAGGGTTCTTCACAATCTGGCAAATCAAGCACTACAAAATCACACAACTCGTTTTTATTTTCAACTGGTGAACTATTTGGGACAATCGATGGAAAACCGGAGTTGTGGGCTTCAATTTGGTAAGGGTAGGTCTGATTTGGGAATGTGTAGAACTCACTCGCTCCTCTCAAATTCTCACTCTGTCCAACCGCCTCCTCATACATTGAAAAATTTGAAGCTAGTTGGAAACTAGCTACCGGTTCAGTAGGTTGCATAAGGGCGGCCATGGACGCTTCCACATTCCTAGTCATTTTGTTTGTTGCTGCAATATAAGCTGCCAACGACTGTTCCAAACTAGATATGGGTGGTGAAGAGGTTTCGGTAAAAGATTCGAAATTGTTTGGATATGTGAAACTCCCAAAAGGCTGTGTAGAAACAGTGTCTAGTGACGGTGGGAAAGTCGGGTAGGACTGGTAGGAAGTGGGTGGTTGGACAGGGGTAGGGTCAACATGTGGATAAAAAGGTGAATGGACTTGTTGATCCCTAGAACTGGATGTGCGGAGAGGGGTGAAAGATCGGCTACGAGATTGAGCGATATGCTCCGCAATAGACATCGGTTTAGGAGTTACAGCAGGACTTGAAAAAGTGGTATCAACATATGAAGGTGGTAAAAGTTGACTTGGTCGACACAAAGTGGGTTGCAAAGTCGAACTGTTTCTCCTAGACGCTTCTATTTGATCTTTCAAAGAAATTTTGGGTACGGAGGGATCTTCCTTAAATCGACCAAAATAATTGACGTACGAGGCAAAGTTAGGTTCGGGATACCAAAGTTCGGCAAGAGATTTATGATGTGGGGTACCCATGATAGAAGAAAGGGGAAAAGAAAGAAGGTTGGGTGGTGCAAGGATTTCTTAGCGACAAAAGTTGCAAGTCTCTTTTTTTTGTTTTAAAAAATTTTCCTTTTTCCTTTTTCTCTTTATTTAGAACTGTTTGCAAAAAAAAATTCGAGAAAAGAGCTAAGACACACTTTCGATCAACCAAAATTGCACAATCAGGCCTAGATCTAGGGTCACCTAGGTCAGCTAGACAGCTCCTAACTGTTCCAAAGGGCTGGAAATAGGACCTCAAACCGCCTCTTCACCGCCAATTGCGGCCAGGTAAGTGCCAGGTAAGTGGGAGGCTCCCCGCTACAAGTAGCGGTCCTAATTAAGTAACCACTTGCCTTAGACACACTTTTCTAGACACCGCAAAGTCAGGTTAGGATAAACGGCCGATGCCTATAACTAGTCCTCTGTCCTATTGAGCTCGAAGTCCTTAGGGCTGAGTCTAGTATTTTTTAATTAATAGATGGTCAATGCATATGGCTTATGTGATTTCTGGGGTCCTTGGAAGGGTGATGAAATCCCCACCCAATTTGAATTGGTCAAAAGCCCCTTAAAGTCAGTTTTAAAGATATGCAAAACAGAAAAATCACTTGCAATCAAATCTTTTTATTTTATGCGCGGCGCAAAGAATCATGCACAAGATTTGTTATTTGGAAGGGAAGATTTTTTTTTAAGCGCAAAAATCCTGCAGGCAAATTTACAGAAGATATATCAAGATATTCAGAGGAGAAAGAGGGAAGCTTACAGAGAAATTTTCACGAACTGACTCGACCAAGCTGCCGCGATTGCGCGGTCTTAACGTGGATCCCACCGCGGTTTCGCGGTCAACTTGACTGCACAGTGCCCCAGAAAAAATTGCAGTTGATGATGTCACTGTGGGACCGCGTTTCCGCGGTCGGAACTGGGTTGACGCCGCGTTTCCGCGGTCTGGAGGTCGGTTCGTGGCTCGAGAATTTTTCAGTGCCTCTGTTGTTGCAACCTTCTATTGTTAGGATCGTCTATTTTTTTGTTTTGCGCTCTGTAGATTTCCAGATCCGAATTTGTTCGTAGATCCTGCAAGATTCACACAAAAATACCCTTTCCAAAAATAACAGATGATATATTTTTATATTTTTTTTGTGATTTTTCAGATTTTTATGACTTTTTAATTTTAGATTAACCCGAAATTGCAAAAAGGAAATAACACTCCATCCCCGGCAACGGCGCCATTTGATTGGTGTAGGATTTTAACTATCAAAAATATAATTTACCGCAATCAAGAACGGCGTCGCTTGTAGCTAGCCGGTGAGTACGGGTCGGTCCATAGGGATTTTGTGTTTTCCTAGTCGCGCTAACGAGTTAATTCCGATGAATGTTCGGATTGATTTATTAAATCTAAAAACCACCAGATTAAGTTATACTAAAATTATCTAGATCTAAGTCTTGCTAGGGTTAGGTTTAGGAATGGTTTGGAAATGTAAATAAATCTCAATGCTTTCTATACCCAAATTAGGATCTAAAAGGAGTTATGGTAATTATCAATAAAGGGGATTAGATCCATTCGGGAAGGTGCTCCTTCCTCTAGGTTCTTGTCATTCCTTTTGAGATCCTTACCCTAACCTCCATGGAAAACGCGCGCAACCGGACCTTTATACTACGGTATCACTGCTACCTCGAGGGATAGGGTGCCGTAGGGCGCGGTGTGTGCGTGTATGCATGGAGTCCTATTGAAAATATATAATGGGCAAGAAAGGGATGAGAGATCTCATCTCTCAAAAGCCTTCCCCAAAGCGAACATCTAAGGCAAGGAATTAAAATCTAAACTAGAGCAATTAAATAAAACTACTTACAGATGGCTCTCTCCAAACATCAACACAGGGTTGTCAGATCTGAATTCATGAATTGAAAAGAGGCACCGATGCTCTCCAAAAGAATTCTAAAATTTATTAATGAAGGGAGGGATGCGAAAATACAATAATTAGAGTTCCTATTTATAGAGGATAGGAAACCCTAGGTTACAATTGATTCGCACATCTGCTTTTACAAAAATACCCCCTAAGAAAAGACCTAGTCAACTCGCGCGCACCGCCACTGTATTATGGTAAAAAAATCATTTCCTCCGGGATCTAGACGGCCGCGGATCCGCGGCCCCAGCAGGGTTGGGCCGCGGTTCCGCGGCCCATTGAAAAGATCAGTCCCTGAAAATTTATATGCTGGCTTTGGGCTTTCTGGGCTTCTTATTTATTTGGTTCTTTTCTCCATTTGACTTCTGGGTATTCTCCAGATCTTCCAGTGAATACTTGTGGTGGACTTTAACCGTGGATTCGCGATCTTGGACCTTGCATTTCCTTGTACTTTGTGAACTTTATCTTTTATGTAGGCTTGATCAAGATCCTTCTATTTGTTGGTTGTAGTTCCACTTTTGCATCGTCTTTTCATTGTTTTCACTGTTTTAGATCCAAGAACCTATAACCTGTAATATGTAGCAGACATGCGTCAAAAGCACCTGTTTATTTATAAAACGAATAAGAATGGGGAATATGATAATGCAATATTATGGTGTGAACAGCGGTGTTAGTAAAGTGGAAACGAAGGGAAAGGCAAAAGCAACAAAGGTAGCGGGAAAGCTTGTGGGAATGGAGGAGTGCTTTTACTGTCACAAGAGTGGACACTGGAAAAAGGATTGCAGGGCTTAGAAGGCCAGAAACCAGGACCTGAAGCAAGTTGCGGCATCGGCTTCAGGTGTGTATGTTATTGAAAATTGTCTATCAATAAACTCTACTTCAAGGGTATTGGATACCGGATCAGGATCTCATACCTGTAATTCTTTGCAGGCACTGAGAAAGCGTAGGGTTTTGAAGGCAGGTGATATGACCCTCGGAGTTGCAAATGGAGCTGGCATGGATGCTGAGTCCGTGGGGGACTATCACCTGGGATTGTCAGATGGACACGTTTTGGTTTTGCGTAATTGTTATTTTGTACCCAATGCAACTTGTAATATCATTTCTGTATCTTTATTATCTAAAGAAGGTTATGAATTTGCATTTATAAGCAATGTTGTAAACATTCACCTTAATCAAGTTCTGATTGGGTCAGGTACATTAAGCAATGGTATATACGTATTAAACCAACCACAGATTTTCAATGTCCAGAATACACACAAAAGAAAGTCTCCAGAAATCAATCATGCTTTCTTATGGCATTATAGACTGGGTCACATCAATGAGAGAAGGTTGACGAAGTTGCATACAGAATGATATTTGGATCCGTTCGAATATCAATCATATGCAACTTGTCAATCCTGTCTCAAAGGAAAGATGACAAAGACTCCGTTCACTGGACACGGAGTAAGAGTGAGCGAGCTCTTGGGACTCGTACACAGCGATGTGTGCGGTCTAATGTCTACACATGCGCGAAGCGGTTTTTCCTACTTCATTACTTTTACGGATGACTTTTCAAGGTACGGATATGTCTTCTTAATGAAACATAAATCTGAAGCCTTTGGAAATTCCAGGAATACAAGAATGAAGTAGAAAAACAAACCGGCAAAAGTATCAAGACACTGAGATCTAATCGAGGTGGTGAATACTTCAGTGCCGAGTTCCTGGATTACCTAAAAGAGAATGGAATTCTCTCTCAGCTTACTCCTCCATACAGTCCGCAACATAACGGTGTATCGGAGAGACGGAACCGAACCCTATTGGATATGGTACGTTCCATGATGAGCAATACTGAGTTGCCACGATCATTCAGGGGATATGCACTAGAATCAGCTGCATACCTTTTGAACCGAGTTCCAACTAAGACTGTGCCTACCCCACCATATCAGATGTGGTGTGGGAAGAAACCCTATCTTAAGCACATTAATACATGGGGATGTCCAGCTTTTGTCAAAAAGCAGCATGCGGACAAACTCGAGGCACGCTCAGTACAGTCCAAGTTTGTGGGATATCCAAAGAACTCCAAGGGATATTTCTTCTATTGCGAAGAGGAACAAAAGGTTTTTGTTTCTCGTCATGCCTGATTGGTAGGGATTCTGCGTGTTCAAGTTTAGTTAATTACCGCAATCAAGACGGTTTCGCTTGTAGCTAGCCGGTTGAGTACGGGTCGTCCGCAGAGAGATGGGAATCTTTTTCTATGTGCTTTAACGAGTTAAGTCCAGTTTTCCAGATTTTGTTGTGATTAATTAAGTGTTAAAATGATATGTAAAGAGAGCTTGTTAGGGTTTGGATTAGATTAGTTTGAGTTAGGAGTCGCTCACCTCTTTCGTTGCCACTCTTAATATCGGTGTTACGGTAATCGGCAACAACGGGGATTAGCACGACTAGGAAAGAACTTGCGAGTATAAGCTAGGCTTTCCAACGCATAAGTTCTTCCTTTTGGTGCTTGTCCGTCCGTTCTTGGCTCTTAGCCATAACCTCCGGTTAATTCAACCACAACCGGTCTCACTACGGAATCACCGCTATCATGTAGGATAGGGTGCCGTAAGGAGCGGATTGTGGTTCAATTAACGGGAGTCGATTTAAGATGTTGGACAAGGAAAGAGTGAGAGAGATTTCCTTCTCTCAAACTTCCCTTATCCTACCCTAACAAGTATGAAACTACTCACACATCATAATGAAAAAAAAACAAAACAAAAGAGGAAGATAGAAAGAAAGAGATTAGAAGATAACAACTAGCTATTTGCGACCTCACCTTGGCAAGGATCAAGCGTAAGCATCATGGTTGTTTTAAGGATAAAGGAAAAGAGAAAAGAAAGAAACAACAAGAAATAACAACAACTAAGTTAACAAATGAAAATTACAAGCAATAATAAGAGAACAAGACAAGCATAATAATAAAATGAACTTCTTTATTCATCATTCTTCACTCACAAAAGCTCACTACAAGTTTTTCAATGGAGAAGAGATGAGAAGAGGAAGAAGAACAAGTATTCTAAAACCTAGAAAAATTCAAGATTATGCACACCTTGGCTTCACAAGGATCTGGGCTATTTATAGGCAGGGAAATGGAAATCTAGGGCAAAATTCTGCCTGTACATAGAAAGACCAAAATACCCCTGAAAAGTCATCAGCCGACAAAGCCGTACGGCCGCGGTTCCGCGGCCTAAGCATGCTTAGGCCGCGGAACCGCGGCCATATAGAGGACTTAGGTCTTCAGGTTTTGTTGGTTCTCCTGGTTTTGTGTGCCCTTTATTCTGGTATATGTATTTTCTCAGATTTTCTTCACGATTTTTCCAGAATTTCTGTTGAGCAAAAGGTGATTTGATGTGGATCTTTTTGTCATGATTTCCTCGAGCTCCGTGTAGATTTCTTGGATCTTGTGCTGCCATTGAGCCTTGTGCATGAAAACGACATTGATTTGCCATTTCGTCTCTTAAACTGGTGTGTGGCAACAGACGGATAAAGAGCGGAGATCCGTGTTTTATCTGCGGTTGGCAGGAACCCGGGTTTTGTCGTGTTTTTCCATGAATTTCACCGTTTAGAGCCGAGAACCTGTATCCTGCAATTGACTAGCAAACACGGCTCAAGAGTACCTACCGATATGTAATATGATAAAAATTGGGCAGTATAAAAATGCAATAATCTGATATGAACAAATACCCCCAAACTTATCATTTGCTCGTCCCGAGCAAAGCCAATTTATTCACAAAAAATTTCCTAACCTCACTTTCGCAGGGAACGCGATTGCACTGAGCATGTGCAACAAGCCGTTAAACCTCTAGGTGTCCCTAGTAAGAGGAGTGTTGTCTCCTGAAGGTTTTCAGCGGATACTACCCACAAAATCCGGTCAAGTTGGTTTTGTAAAATAACTAAGATTCAAACCCTAAAATTTTGTTTTAGAAAATAACAATTCTATTATCCTAAGTCTAGACTATCGAACCTTTATTTTTCACACCTCGCTTCTTATTTAACTACAGCTTTTATATGTCTTTACGTGCAGTGCGTATAGTGTCGTTAAGTTCCAGAAAGGTCGAATAAAGTCCTCATGTCACACAATAAAGCCCAGATAAAAATTTTGAAAGGATCACATAAGTTTTATAAAGAGTTAAGCATTTTTCAAGTTTCGTTTTCCAGAAAAGTTTCAACTTTAGAATTTCTATCTTCCCTAACAGGAAACTAGGTCTTATTCTTCACTCCACCTTTTTCTTGTTTTCATTTCATACACACCTCTGTGAACGTGCAATAGTCTTTATCATAAAGTAAAACCTTCATATCTCCGCTAAAATTTTTATAAAAGCCTGTCTTTTATCAAGATTATTCTCACACAAAGAACCGTTAGGAATTTTAACTCGGAGAGAACACTTGCTTGACTTTGTTTTAATCTGGACTTTCTAGGCTTCTTAGCGAGCTTTGGGCCAATGCATCCAAACCAGTTGGTTTTAGGGCATTAGGTGTAGAAACACCCCAGCGGACTTAATTACTCAAGTTACCTAGGTCCAAAAACAAAAGACAGTTTGGCGTGAAAATCAGATGATTTAATACGAACGGAGACATAACCGGCAGTTCAATTATTTTTTTTGGATAAAAGACGTGTTTAGTGGATTTTGGTGTGTAATAATTCCAATCAAGTTCCAGATGGGTTATTTTTCAGACTTAGTTCCAATTAAGGCATCAATAACATTCTTTCATATTCACTCACTTCATAAACTATTCTTGATATCCTCGGAAGCGTCTTCGCGTGTAGGCAGCGCTGTCTGTCTACCGTTACTTATTTCAGAACAAGCCTATTTGATCCTCAGAAAATCATTGATCCATTTAAAAGTTTTTCGACATAAAAGACTTGTCATCTAATTTCCAAAAAACTCACGACACGTGGAGTGTGATATAAAGACGTATATCAGCTATAGTTAACTTCAAAGGAGAGTTATCTTTCAGGTTTTCAAAATCTAAACATAAGATTTAGTTATTCTTATTTTATCAAACAAAACCGTCAAAATGTTGAATCAAAGTCTTCCCACTAGCTAACTTGACAGAAAAGTTTTTATGTTTTTAGAAAATTTTCAGATTTTTATGGATTTTATGGATTTTAATATGCAGATGCAAAATATACATATGAATGCGAAGGATAGAAATGCGTACCGAGCGTACCCCCAAACTTAAACTGGACAGTGTCCTCACTGTCATTGCATGAAGAGATCATTTGAAGGGTCAAAATTGTCGGTTAGCGATACACAAATTTTTTTTTTGTTTTTGTTTTTAAAGAAAAAAGAAAAAGAATATCCACAAATATATACAAAATGGTATATGCATACCCCCAAACTTATTTGGAACAGTGTCCACTGTTCTTGGCTGGATAACCGAAGTTTGGTGGTAGGCAGAGAAAGATTATGCAGGGTAAACCGGCTCCTGTAAGAACAGGAGCTCCTCTGTTGGTTCGGCGCTAAGGTACGGTTTTAGTCAGTGTCCGTTCACTTTGAAAATTGAACCGTCCTTTGGATTTTCCAAATCCACAGCGCCCTGCAAAATATGGCCCTTTCTAGCGAGATCTGAGCTTTCCTGGATGGAAGTGAAGTCGGGTGTCGTAAAGCAGTACCTGTTGACCAGGTATGAAAATTTTGCGCAAAAGGTGTTTATCGTGAAACACCTTCGTTTGATTCTTAACGACAACAGCGTTATCGTAAGCCTCATCCCTAAGCTCGCTCAGTTCGTTCAACTGCAGCTTCCGATGGCTTCCCGCATCTTCGAGAGACAGATTCAACTCCTTTATTGCCCAAAATGCGCAATGCTCTATTTCGACAGGTAGGTGGCAGGCTTTTCCGTACACAAGCCGATAGGGAGACATGCCAAGGTCGGTCTTATAAGCGGTTCGAAATGCCCAAAGGGCATCAGTGAGTTTCAGCGACCAATCCTTACGGTTCTTGGAAACCGTCTTCTCCAGTATCTGCTTGATTTGCCGATTTGAAACTTCGGCCTGCCCGCAGGTTTGGGGGTGGTAGGGCGTGGATAGCTTATGAGTAATGGAGTATTTCCGCATCAAGGCCTCGAAAGTTTTGTTGCAGAAATGACTTCCATTGTCGCTAATGATCGCTCGGGGGTGCCAAAACCGGGAGAAAATGTTTTCTTTAAGGAACCTAACGACAACCTTGTTGTCGTTAGTCCGGCTGGGCACAGCCTCGACCCATTTAGAGACGTAATCAACAGCGAGAAAGATGTACAAGTTCCCAAAAGAGCTGGGAAACGGCCCCATGAAATCTATCCCCCAAACATCGAAAATCTCCACAACCAAGATTGGTTGGAGCGGCATCTCGTTCCTCCGGGGTATCCGGCCCAAGTGTTGGCACCGGGAGCAAGTCTTGCAATAGTCATGAGCGTCTTTGAAGAGTTGTGGCCAGTAGAAACCACATTGCAAGATCTTCTCAGCTGTCTTTCTGGGGCCAAAATGCCCGCCACACGCTTGATCATGGCAAAACGACAGCACACTCTTGAATTCCTCGTCAGGGACACACCGACGAATAATCTGGTCGGGACAGTACTTGAACAGATAGGGTTCGTCCCAGTAAAAGTGTTTTACTTGGGATAAGAAGCGAAGTCTGTCCTGACTTGACCATTCAGTCGGTAGTAATCCCGTGGCCAAATAGTTCACAATATCTGAGAACCAGGGTTCGCAAGATACTGTCAAGAGCTGTTCATCCGGGAAAACGTCGTTGATCGGAATTGGAAGCGAAGGCGAAGAAGGAAGTCGTGAGAGATGGTCGCCAACTACGTTTTCACATCCTCGTTTGTCCTTAATGACAAGGTCAAACTCTTGAGCAAGAGGATCCAACGTATTAGCCGAGATTTTGCATCTTTCTTCGTAAAAAGATGGCGCAGAGCAGAATGGTCTGTGTAGACAATGACTGGAGAGCCGATGAGGTAGGGCCTGAACTTTTCTAAAGCAAATACAACAGCTAAGAATTCCTTCTCAGTTGTTGTATAATTGAGTTGTGCGTCGTTTAGGGTTCGGCTCGCATAATAGATTACGTGCGGCATCTTGTTGATGTGTTGTCCAAGGACAGCACCAATGGCAAAGTCGGATGCATCGCACATAATCTCAAATGGGTGCGTCCAGTCAGGTGAAGAAAGAACGGGAGCAGAAGTGAGTGAGCGTTTCAATGACTAGAATGCAGTCACACAGCTCGAGTTGAAGTCGAATGGCGTGTCCTTGGCCAGCAAAAGAGTCAAGGGCCTAGCAATCTTTCTAAAGTCCTTGATGAACCGTCTATAGAAACCGGCATGGCCAAGGAAGGCTCGGATATCTCTGACGCATCGGGGAGGAGGAAGATTGGAAATGACCTCAATCTTTGCTTTGTCAACCTCTATGCCATTTTGCGAGATGATATGTCCTAAGACAATACCTTCGCGCACCATGAAGTGGCACTTCTCCCAATTCAAAGTGAGATTCTTGTCCTTACATCGGGTAAGGACAGCGTCAAGATGCAGCAAACACTCGTTGAAGGAATCGCCGAAGATGGAGAAATCATCCATGAAAATCTCCAGAAATTTTTCCACCATGTCTGAGAAGATTCCCATCATACACCGCTGGAAGGTAGCGGGCGCATTGCATAACCCAAAGGGCATGCGACGATATGCGAATGTGCTGAAAGGACAAGTGAAAGTGGTCTTGTCCTGGTCTTTTTCGGCGATGGGAATCTGATTATAGCCGGAGTAGCCATCAAGAAAGCAGTAGTACTCGTGTCCGGCCAATCGTTCAAGCATTTGGTCAATGAAAAGGCAGCGGAAAGTGGTCTTTCCGCGTTGCGGCGTTGAGTTTTCTGTAATCAATGCACACTCGCCACCCAGTTTGGGTGCGAGTAGGGATTAACTCGTTCGCCTCGTTAGTGATGACCGTTATACCTGATTTCTTGGGGACAACGTGGATGGGGCTAACCCACTGGCTATCAGAGATAGGGTAAATGATACCACTGTCTAGATATTTTACGATCTCCTTCTTCACAGCTTCTTTCATGACTGGATTGAGACGTCTTTGTGGATCCCGGGCTGGTTTGGCATCATCCATCAGATGAATGTGATGCTCAACGATCAGGGGACTAATCCCCTTGATGTCCACCATGGACCAGCCAAAAGCTTGCCGTTGCTGTGCAAGACCGCAAGAAGGGCTTTCTCTTGCTCTGGAGCTAGAGAAGCCGAAATGATGACAGGGAGGGTCTCGTTCTCACCTAAGTAAGCGTACTTAAGGTGAGATGGCAAAGGCTTGAGTTCGAGCGCTGGAGGTGAAACGATTGAAGGCAAGATTGGTGTAGAGGTCTCGAACTCAAAAGATTCCAGCAAAGGTTCAAAACGAGTGTAAGCGACCGAGTCGGATGGTTCAGGTAACTCATCCGAAAATTCGAAAGATTCAAACTCGGGTTGTGCGCGGCTAAGATCGTTCGAGAACGTGAAACACTCGTAGTCATTGTCGGGCGCAGAAACAGCAGCAGGTTCGAGGAGGGACGCACTAGTGGCGTTAAGATTATCGTGATCAAACAGAAACTCCTCGAATTCACATTCTTCTGGGGTGATCTCCTGGATCGATCAGACGTCCAGTATATGAGCATTAAGTTTGGAGGGCTGATTCCCCAACCTAAAAATGTTGAGTTCGATCGTCATATTTCCAAAAGATTGGTTCATCGAACCATTGCGACAATTGATCACAGCATTTGAGGTTGCAAGGAATGGGCGACCGAGTATCACCGGAATTTGATTCCGGGGGTTAGCTACAGGCTGTGTGTCTAATACAATGAAGTCAACGGGGAATATGAAGTCCCCGAATTTTATTTACACATCCTCTAGCTCACCCCTAGGATGGGTGATCGATCGGTCGGCCATTTGGAGAGTGCAGTGTGTGGGTTTCAGCTCTCCTACGCCTAATTGCTCGTATACTAAGTACGGAAGCAGGTTAACACTGGCACCAAAATCTAATAGTGTGCGGTTGATGTGCTTATCCCCAATGGTAATTGAAATCGTAGGACAGCCAGGGTCCTTCCGTTTTTGTGGTAAAGATTGGGTAAGGGCATCACTCACAGCACTAGCCAAGAAAACTTTCTTGGGTACGTGAGACTTCCTCTTTTTCGTGCACAAGTCCTTTAAGATTTTCGCGTAGGACGGGACTTGTTGGACAGCATCTAAAAGAGGAATGTTAATGTTAACCTGCTTAAATAACTCCAGAATCTTCTCCATCTGAGGATTTTGTTTATTAGACCTCAACCGGTTTGGAAATGGAACATTTTTAAAATTGGTTGAGTCTAATGTTGGAGGAGGAGATTGTGGAGTTGGAACGGATCCCAGAATAGGTGTTTTCGTGGAGTGAGAAGTGGGTCCGTTCAGAGCAGAAGAAGAGGAAGGAGAGCCTTGTGAAGAACGGAGAATAGGCTCAGAAGACGAAGAAGCAGGAGAAGAAGAAGAAGAAGAAGAAGAAGAAGCAGCGACCGGGGTGTCATCGTCGATCCGTGTGCCAATGTTGTTTTGCAGCATCCCTCCCGATCTCAGTGTAGTCACGGCACTCACATTATGGTTCTGTTGTTCAAGAGCAACATGTACATTATGTGGGTGACCGGGATTTGGGAGTGGTTGGGATGGGAGCTTCCCCTTCTCTCACTCGCTTAAGGCCGCATTCAGCTGTGCAATCTGGGCTTCGATGGTCTTGATGCTTTGCCCGTGAGTGGCAGTGTGTTGCACTAAGGACTGAATGGAAGACTGGATGTTTGCGGTGGATTGTGTCGATTGTTTAACGAATGCCTCCAGACTTCGTTCGAGCGAGAAAACCTTATCGTTGTTTGACGGAACAAAGTTGTTTGGTGGAAAAGAATTGTTGGGTGCAAAGTTGTTCGTCTGATTTTGAAAAGGTTGGGGTTGGAAGGGCTGCTGATACTGAGTTTGTTGTTGCGCTTGTTGTTGCGGCGGAGGGGCCCTTTGGAAATTGTTGCCTTGGAATTGATTCTGATTCTGATTCCAGGCAAAATTGGGGTGGTTCCTCCAACCGGGATTGTAGGTGGAAGAGTATGGATCATTCCTCGGTCTTTGCTGGAATGCAGCATTAACCTGATCCTGTCCTTGCGATGGTGGATTGTATGGACACTCTTCGGTCAAGTGAGAAGGATCGGAACAACAAGCGCAAATGGTACAAAGGGGAAGAACAGGGGCAGGAGCAGGAGAAGAAAATTTGCTCTCTATCGCTTCAAGCTTTCTTGTTATTGCAGCCATTTCAGCTTTCATTGCAATAGAGACATCAAGTTGGTGAATTCCTACCCTAGACTGACCGGTAGAAGTGGAGGTAGAAGAAGAAGAAGTCGGTCTGGTGCTCTCCCATTGTAGCGTTTGCTCCGCAAGGTCGTCAAAGAATTGCCACGCTTCCTTGTCAGATTTCGATAGGAAGTGACCCTCACAGATGGTTTCCAACAACTGGTTCGTTGCTGGGTTCAGGCCCTCGTATAAGGTTTGGCAAAGTTGCCATTTCTCTATACCGTGGTGAGGACACTGAACAAGAAGGTCTTTGTACCGGTCAAAGCACTTCCAGAAGGGTTCAGAAGGAAGCTGAGAGAATTGGTTGATTTCATTTCGAATCCTTGCAGTTTTATGATTCGGATAGAATTTTTTTAGAAACGCTTTAACAAACTCGTCCCAGCTGGTTATTGAGTGGAAAGCGGTGCTATACAGCCATTTTTCAGCAAGATCGCATAAAGTGAACAGAATGACCCGTAGACGTATAGCATCGTCCGACAGCTGGGTGGTTTTCATCATGGCACAGACGTTTTGAAATTTATTAATGAAGATATAGGCATCTTCAGATTCAAGCCCATGAAATCGTGGAAGCATGTTGATGAAGTGGGGCTTAATTTCAAAGTTGTCCCCATTGGCCGGTGGAAGAGAAAGGCAGGTGGGAAGTGCATAACGGGTGGGATAGAAATGATCCTGGAGCGCGATTCGCTGCGGCGCTACAACAGGCGGTGGTGGTGGGTTGTTGGTCTCCGTAAGAGGTGGAGCCAATCCAGGGGTAGTCAAAGAGATGTTCGGATTAAATCCTGACATCGCGGAAGAAGAGGTTGGTAAAGGTGAAGGTGAAGATGTATGAACAGAATTCCGGTCAACGTCGGAGTTGGCCGGCAAAGGAAGGGGTGAAAGAGGAGTGGACGGAGTTTCGACGTCTGAGTCGATCGCGTAGTCGGTAGCGACTAACGTAACGCGGACTAGGCGGGCGCTAGTGTCCCGAGTCCAAGCGGACATACACTAAACGAGTTTAGTATAGTCAAAGCGGAGAAGGTGAGGGTAAGAAAACGTCAATGGAGAAATACGATGGGTGGTGGGTGAAAAATGGGTTTGGCGACAAAGGGCAAGTTTTTATAGAAGTTTTTGATTTTTTCCTTTTTTTTTAGAAAGAGCTTTACAGAAATATGTACGGACTTACGGCTTTAAGCAATCACAAATAATATATGCACAATCTCACCTAGATCTAGGGTCACCTAGGTCTGCTAGACAGCTCCTAACTATTCCAGAGGGCTAGAAATAGGACCTCAAACTGCCTCTTCTCCGTCTAATGCGGCCAGATAAGTGTCAGGTAAGTGGGAGGTTGTCCAACGCTTTCGCGAAGTTCCTTAATTAAATAACCACTTGCCTTCGTCACACTTGCCTAGGCACCGCAAAAGTCAGATAGGATAAACGGCCGATGCCTGTAACTAGTCCTCTGTCCTATTGAGCGCGAAGTCCTTAGGGCTGAGTCTAGTATTTTTTAATTTAACAATGGTCAATGCATATGCTTTTTGTGATTTTTGGGGTCCTGGGAAGGGTGATGAAATCCCCACCCAATCTGAATTGGTTTCAAGCCCCTTAAGTCTGTATTAATGAATGCAAAGCGATAACAAATCAACTGCAAACAATTTTTATTTTTAGCGCGGCGCAAAGAATCCTGCACAAAAACAGTTTATTGGAAGGGGGAAGAGAGTTTGCGTAAAGAATGCTGCAGAAAACACAGTTTATTGGAGTCCAGAGGAGTGGGGAGAGATCAGAGATACTCACAGAAAAAAAAAGGCATACTGAAGGCACTAACTGGCCGCGGTTCCGCGGCCAAACACGTGCTCAGGCCGCGGTTCCGCAGCTAGTTGGAGAGATTGGGGCTTTAATTTTTTTCTATGTGCTGATCTGAGAGTCTTCTGCTTGTCTGGATTTACTGAATTTTGACTTGCTCACTGTATCTGCTCCAGATTTTTACAGTAGACCGTTTGCTTCGTTTTGATCCGTCGCGGTGTAGCCGCGAAATATGGGTCTATCTTCCCACGTCTTTGGCACTGAACTTGAACTTCGTATTATCCTGCACACTTGCACAAAAACTAATCAAAAATAACAAGATGATTTTTTACAAAGTATATTTTTTGTTTTGTTTTTCGGTTATATTTATATTCACAAGTTAACCCGAAATTACACAAAGAAATAAACTACCATCTCCCCGGCAACGGCGCCATTTGATTGGTAGGGATTCTGCGTGTTCAAGTTTAGTTAATTACCGCAATCAAGACGGTTTCGCTTGTAGCTGGCCGGTTGAGTATGGGTCGTCCGCAGGGAGATGGGAATCTTTTTCTATGTGCTTTAACGAGTTAAGTCCAGTTTTCCAGATTTTGTTGTGATTAATTAAGTGTTAAAATGATATGTAAAGAGAGCTTGTTAGGGTTAGGATTAGGTTAGTTTGAGTTAGGAGTCGCTCACCTCTTTCGTTGCCACTCTTAATATCGGTGTTACGGTAATCGGCAACAACGGGGATTAGCACGACTAGGAAGGAACTTGCGAGTATAAGCTAGGCTTTCCAACGTATAAGTTCTTCCTTTTGGTGCTTGTCCGTCCGTTCTTGGCTCTTAGCCATAACCTCCGGTTAATTCAACCACAACCGGTCTCACTACGGAATCACCGCTATCATGTAGGATAGGGTGCCGTAAGGAGCGGATTGTGGTTCAATTAACGGGAGTCGATTTAAGATGTTGGGCAAGGAAAGAGTGAGAGAGATTTCCTTCTCTCAAACTTCCCTTATCCTACCCTAACAAGTATGAAACTACTCACACATCATAATGAAAAGAAAACAAAACAAAAGAGGAAGATAGAAAGAAAGAGATTAGAAGATAACAACTAGCTATTTGCGACCTCACCTTGGCAAGGATCAAGCGTAAGCATCATGATTGTTTTAAGAATAAAGGAAAAGAGAAAAGAAAGAAACAACAAGAAATAACAATAACTAAGTTAACAAATGAAAATTACAAGCAATAATAAGAGAACAAGACAAGCATAATAATAAAATGAACTTCTTTATTCATCATTCTTCACTCACAAAAGCTCACTACAAGTTTTTCAATGGAGAAGAGATGAGAAGAGGAAGAAGAACAAGTATTCTAAAACCTAGAAAAATTCAAGATTATGCACACCTTGGCTTCACAAGGATCTGGGCTATTTATAGGCAGGGAAATGGAAATCTAGGGCAAAATTCTGCCTGTACATAGAAAGACCAAAATACCCCTGAAAAGTCATCAGCCGACAAGGACGTACGGCCGCGGTTCCGCGGTCTAAGCATGCGTAGGCCGCGGAACCGCGACCATATAGAGGACTTAGGTCTTCAGGTTTTATGGTTTCTCCTGGTTTTGTGTGCCCTTTATTCTGGTACATGTATTTTCTCAGATTTTCTTCACGATTTTTCCAGAATTTCTGTTGAGCAAAAGGTGATTTGATGTGGATCTTTTTGTCATAATTTCCTCGAGCTCCGTGTAGATTTCTTGGATCTTGTGCTGCCATTGAGCCTTGTGCATGAAAACGACATTGATTTTCCATTTCGTCTCTTAAACTGGTGTGTGGCAACAGACGGATAAAGAGCGGAGATTCGTGTTTTATCTGTGGTTGGCACGAACCCGGGTTTTGTCGTGTTTTTCCATGAATTTCACCGTTTAGAGCCGAGAACCTGTATCCTGCAATTGACTAGCAAACACGGCTCAAGAGTACCTATCGATATGTAATATGATAAAAATTGGGCAGTATAAAAATGCAATAATCTGATATGAACAATGCCCACTTCTTGGAAACTGAAGTTTTGGAAAATCAGATTAGTGGGAGCGCAATAGAACTGGAAGAAATTCCAGAACCACAAGACATTACTGAAAGCTTAGTAAAACCAGAGGGTTCGAAAGAACACGACATTCCTACACCGCTCCGCAGGAGTAGTAGGCAGTCTCATCCGCCCGAGAGATACTACGGTTTTCTCATAGACGGGGATAGAGAGGATTGCATCATTGATAGTGATGAGCCGACTAGCTTCCAGCAGGCCATTCAGAGCGTTGACTCGGTAAAATGGCTGAATGCAATGCGGACCGAAATGGAGTCCATGTACACCAACAAAGTATGGACTTTGGACGTTGCTCCAGATGGGGTAAAACCCGTAGGATGCAAGTGGATCTTCAAGAGGAAGATTGGTGTAGATTGACAGGTCGAGACCTATAAGGCTAGACTTGTTGCAAAGGGTTTTCGTCAAAGACCTGGTTTGGACTATGACGAAACCTTTTCTCCAGTGGCTATGCTGAAATCCATTCGGATCCTTCTTGCCATTGCTGCCTTCCACGATTATGAGATTTGGCAGATGGACGTAAAGACCACTTTTCTAAATGGAAATTTAGAGGAGTGTGTCTATATGGACCAGCCAGAGGATTTCAATCAGAGTGGGAGCAGCGGAAAGGTTTGCAAGTTGCTTAAGTCCATCTATGGACTAAAGCAGGCATCGCGGAGTAGGAACATCTGTTTTGATGAGACGGTCAAAGAATTTGGCTTTATCAAAAATCCAGATGAACCATGCATCTATAGTAGATTTGTAGAAAGAACTGTCGTATTCCTCGTTTTATACGTGGATGACATTCTCTTGATAGGAAATGGCATTCATATGCTACAATCTGTCAAAGGGTTCTTGTCATACGGGTTCTCCATGAAAGACCTGGGTGATGCCTTTTACATTCTGGGGATCCGGATCCATCATGATAGATCCAAGAGGATATTAGGACTTTCACAGTCCGGGTACATCGACACCATACTGAAAAGATTCAGTATGGAAGATTCCAAGCGCGGTAATCTACCGGCTTGTCATGGGATCACCCTCTCCAAAGAGATGTCTCCCAAGACTGATTTGGAAAGGGATCGCATGTCTATTATACCCTACGCTTCTGCGGTAGGCTCTATAATGTATGCGATGTTGTGTACCAGACCAGATGTAGCTTATGCACTGAATGTTGTAAGCCGGTATCAGTCAAACCCTGGGAAGAAGCACTGGATAGCGGTAAAGAACATTCTCAAGTAACTGAGAAGGACTAAGGAGATGTTCTTGGTGTATGGCGGAAAAGACCTCCATATCGAGGCCTTTGCTGACTCCAGCTACCAAAGTGACAAGGATGATTCCAAGTCCATGTCGGGTTATGTCTTTACCCTGGCGGTGTGTTGGAAGAGTTCCAAACAGGAAATTGTTGCTGACTCGACGATGGAAGCGGAATATATCGCTGCTGCTGATGCCGCAAAAGAAGCCGTCTGGATGAGGAAGTTCTTAACGGAACTTCAGGTGATTCCGTCCATTGTTGATCCAATACCACTGTATTGCGACAATAATGGGGCTATAGCTTTATCGAAGGAACCCAGGTCCCATCAGAAGTCCAGACACATCTTGAGGCGGTATCGCCTGATCAGGGAGATTGTGGGTCGCCAGGAGATCGAGGTTCGGAGAGTTGCTACGGAAGATAACACTGCTGATCCACTCACGAAGGCCTTACCCCAGACTCAGTTCAAGTGGCTGATCGAGATGATAGGTCTTCGATACGCCAGTACATGGCCTTAGTGCAAGTGGGAGATTGTTAGTGTATATGCCCTAGAGGCCATTACTGTATCAAACTAGTTTGTATATTACTTAATGGAAGCTTGGGATATTCACAGTTGTATAGACAATCTTGCTCAAAATGGTAGTATGCTACTTGGTTTTCTTCTACTTTAATGTGTACATGTGTTTCTTTTAGTATATCACCTATACACATTAGTGGAGCCCTTAGGATCTTTGCTTGATTACCAGCGTTGTGATGGCAGTCACACTCGTGGGGGCTGGGTAATCCACAAGCACATCCTTATACAGGTCCCTAATCGTAGGACTATCGAGACAGGGCATCGATACTCCGGAGTAGACTAGCGTATGCGCTTCTCATCCCAGCATGTGAGACGGTCTGTCCCACAGCCGTCAGTACGTCGTACTTGAGATAGTATGCGGGTGCTCATTAGGTTACGAGTACACTGGACAGGACTCATCGGGAACTGTTAGTTGGTACTATACCTATCGTCAGTTATCGGTTCCTTGGTGACATGAGTACAGCTTAGTCCGCTGACTTGACACTTTCACTTCGCCTCGAGTGTGTTCCCACTGTACTTTGATTACTACCCTACCATGGCTCAAAGGAGTCGTGCAAACAGGTAGTAGTTGGGTGCAGTCCCGAAGCACTTGGAGGCAGTGACGGTTAGACAGGATTCGTCTCTTCCGGTATTGGGAGTTGATATCGCGCTGTGTCAAGGACAGCCATTACACATAATCGTCTCTGGCCAGGGCAAGCGAGATATACTGGTGGGTTTCCAGTGTTATCTCAGGGTGTTCTGGGCTACACTCCGACACGACTTGTACCGCTATTAGGGGACTGATGTTTACCGCCCCCTAGGCCCGCCATGCGATATTCTCAGACGAACAAACCGGACTGTACGGAGACTGTCACATTCAGGCTCAGTAGGAGTTCAGATGGGTTTCACCTCGTCAGTCTTCTTACCGGCATCTACCTGGGGGCCGTTACGCACAGCTAGTGCCGCTTGCGGTCTATGGTTAAACCCACTGCCAGCGTAGTGTCGAGTCTTTAGAGTCCCACACAGAGAGCTATTCGTCTTTAGGCAAAACAGAGTAGAGGTCGCATGGTTTTGCGACAGGGTTCGTTCACATCCGCGCACTTGTGCACGTTTGGTGTCCGGGAAGTTATTACTAGCGGGCTTTGGTTTAAGCCAGATCTTAGTATGCGTTTTGGGATTGGTTTTATCTCGTTTGTATTCGTGTTCCTCGGAACGCGGATGCGGGTGTGTATGCACGGTTGACAGAGACAGAGGCAGAGGATTCTCATTAGGGTTGTTGACTGTTGACCTTTTCTAAACCCTAATGAGAATAAGAAATATGATTAATAATAATATTAATTAAGTATTAGTGTGCCATGGTTAGGTTGAAAGTTTGACTTTGTTGACTTGTTGACTTTGTTAACCGGTTGAATAGTTTGGACTTATTGACCATCATCATTACAATGGCTATCATTTCATGGCTAAGACTTTTGCTTGCTTGTTATTCTTTACAAAATAAGTGCATGAAATGATAATACCATTGACATGAACCATCACATAATACTCAATTATTATTATTATTATGATTATTTTGTATTATGAGAGAATGGTTGCAAAAGTCTTCACTCATTCTATCATTTGCTCTCTCTCTCATCAAATCTCTCCTCTTCCTCTTGCTCTCCCTCTTCCTCTAGCTCAAGGCAAAAAATCTCTCATGTGTTGAGAACCATTTTCCTTGGAGATAAAACCCAAAACATTTCTCTACTCATCCTAGTGTACAAGGTCTAGCAAGCCAAGTATTCTAGTTTCCTCTAAATTGAGGTTAGAGCCAAAGGTAGAAGCTTTCGGGTGGATCTATCTTCGGCACAAGGAGACGACGAGGTGAGGCCGATCCGACCACCACAAGGAGTCGAAGAGAAGGAGTTCAAGTTAAGGTATAACCCCTAACATAGTAGTTAAACTCTTAGTTAGGTTGTTAGATAGTTTGTTTAGCAAAGATCCGTTTTTAGAGTCCATGTTACCTCCACCGAAAAAATCGTTTTTCACCATTTCCGCATCCCCGAAAGAACCGGGACGTGTAACGTGGACTTACAGTGGTATCAGAGCCTAGCTAAACACTATCTAGCATGTTAGCAAAGTAACTAGAAGTTCGATCGAAAAGAAAATCACAAAACACGCCCGGGGAATGTACTTTCTGTCGATTTTTTTACAGCTCAAAAAATTATTTAACACATCTGAAAAATCGTCTCAGGGTTTTATTTGAACACGGCAGAAAAACGAGCCAACGAACTGACCAACACACCGCGGAACCGCGGCAAGAAGAGCTTCTTGCTGCGGATCCGCTGCCGAGTTGACTCGGCCGTGGATCGTTTTTACTGCAGTGTGTTCTCTGTGCTGTTTTGGGATTTTTACAATATGTTTTTTCTGCCCAGATTTTCCAGAAAACAAAGTTTGTTTTTGGGGTGGTTAAAAATCCGTATTTTGATCGAACTTCTATAGACTTTAGCTAACGGGTTATATCTGTGATGTGATATATGTATTGAACGTCTGCTAATCGCTATACGTCGATTAGTGGGGGTTATACATATCTGTGATCTGTAATGTTGATGGTTTGTGTATATGAATTCGTTGGATTGTCGCGGATGAATAGCCGGAGGGTTGTGAGATAAGAGTTTTCTTTATCTTTCAATTCATGTAATTTGTAATTGATGTAATATTATTTATATGGCGGCACATCAGGGATGAGGTTGTAGCCGCCATTGTATAATTTCTTTTACTATTTTTGCTCCTAGGTTGGACCCAAGGAGGGGGTGCACAAACTACAGGGTACCTCGAAGTGCCGAGTGGCCTACTCACGTTGTTGAGGGAGGTTGCTTCACTTTGGTTATTTGGTGGGTAGTTTGCCGCACCCGTAGGGGTCTAGGGTGGGGTATTGGCTATTCATCGCGACCGTGTAATCCGCTTTTCGTTACAGGCTCGAACGAATCGCGGATTCCTAGTATATCCAAAGTATTCATCTGTGATCTGGAATGGCTATCATAGCATGTGACGAATGTATATATCTATATATGATATCTATTTAGGCGTTGCTTATGTTTTGCATCCGTGCTAGTCCAGCCCCCGCTCTGTCGTTAGTTAAGTAACCTAACGGGTAATGACGGGGCCCCGTGGCGAATGCAGATGGCTTAAGCGTACGTCTTATTTTCGTTGTTTTCTGCAATGGTAGGATTAAATGATGGGACGCATTAATTTAATGCAAGAAAATAACGCATATGATGGGACGCATATGAAAACATAATATAAGCATGCAGTGCGATGCGAACAGCAAGAATATGCGGGAGCTGAATAATAAACACAACAATAATTAATCTACATTAATATATATGTGTCATACCGTTTTGCTATTTGAAATAATACGAATCGTGGTGTTTTGAAAATATGGCTACGGTGTTTTTAAGAAAAGGTACGTCCTTTGAAATATTCGTAGAATCCTTTGGCCCGTCTTTAAAAATACTCACGATTCGTTAGTTTTGAAATAGTTATGACCCGAGTCTAGTCTAACATCTACAAGTAAACTACTGGACTAAACTAACAGACTGATCGAAAGGGTAAGGAAAACCACCTAAGTCTGAGTCGATACATATATATATAATAGTCGGTGATCCCACCTCAATAGTATCACATACGATACACTATATATAATATGGCATTCTCGAGTCAAGAGTGCGGATCTATCATCAATATAGCTCGTACGGTAAATTCATCGTACGGCATCCCAAATCTGGGTACGGGTCAATATCACATTTATCTCATTAATCAACTGGTATCCTTATCATCACATATCGTGAACTGGGGGTACTGATCTAAGTCTAGTACAATACTGATACCATCTACATATATATATGTGTGTGTATGAAAATACATCGCCTAAGGACCCGCTATACTAATCATGTCGTATCTCATAATATGGACCATATCATATCACCGATCTCGTGGCACCATGCCCAATCTCATCGACTCGGCTCCAAGTATCATTTACTATCCTCATCATCCATGTATATGTATACATATATATATATATACATAGTCTCATACCTGTGTGTGTGTGTGTATATATATACATATCCCCATATACGCACAAATAATAAAATGCATGCAAGTGTGTGTGTGCGCGTGTATGCAAATATTTACTCTAGGGTACGCGACTACAACTAATTTACGACACTATCATCTAGATAATCATCTAGTCTCATAATAAACACATAAATGTATACATCTATAAATAACATAACGCATTAGCGTTCTATACTACGAACTGCGGGGGTGCTATCGCCATCCACCCGACTTCCCCCGTAGATATATATCTACTCACATTGCTCTTGCTTGCCGATGTCAATGTCGCCATCCTCTTCTCGTCGTCTCGAAGTCCACATGGGGTACCTACATATTTACACAATCGCAAATGCGTATTAGAATCAAGTCGGAAAACTAAAACAGCACATGTTTCCCTCATAGGTCAAAACCTATAGCATCGCATGCAAAACACGACCAATAACCCTAGTCGTTGACGTTCAAACACCACACGACGGAATACAATATCAAATACCAAAACTCAAGTTAAAACGAAGACATAAAAAAATGGAGCAACTCAAGAAAATGGTCCCAGATTTTACCCTAGGCAAAATTAGCCAATTTTCCATATATAAAAGGTCTATTTTACTGATATAGGAGCTACAGACGAAGCACGAACCCCAAATGAGGTACCCAGGCCGCAAATTGCGGCCCAGAGGATTAAATTTGTGGCCAAGATAGAGGGTTAGGGGCTCAGGTCTTCAGGGTAGTCTTCTGGTCACTTGCACAACTCTCAGTCTTCGCTAAATAATTTTCCAGGTCCCGGAGTCACTCCAGATTCCTAAATACCATCACAATTCTCACTATTTTCCGATGTCAGGCTTTCTAAGTTCATATTTCGGGGTTTAAGTCTCAGGTTTTAGTCCAATATACAATCATTACAGGGTTTTAAGGTCACTATAAGCCTCAATTGCATCTTTGGATTCAAACCAAACCCTAATCCTAAACTTGAAATTTTCAAAGTTCACTGAACAACACTATATCGATTCTAAACATGTATAGGTGCTAAGATGAACGAAATACAATACAAATGGTGAAAGAATTGCCTCATTTAGAAACTCAAGAATTTTCTTGAGCTGCCCCAAGTCTTCAAAATCCTAGCTTTCTTGGTCCAAAGTGTTTGTGTGGAGCTTGTGCACATTTTAATGATATGGGATGGACTTTGGATAAGTTTTTGATGATGTTTTGAGGTGTTTGAGGAGGGTGGAGGCAGCCATGGTTGAGGGAGGAGAGGAAAATGAAGAGGAAATAATGGAGGGAACAAGAGCCATGACCAAGGTTTGCCCCCCCCCCCTCTCTCTCTTTCATGCTCATACCCATTTTTCTAATGTTTTCCCTTTTTCTTTTCTTTTTCATTTATCTTTTCTTCTCTTTTCTCTTCTCACTTTTAAAACAAACCATGCATGAAGAAATAAGGAAAAAGACATTGTGGAAAAATGTAACAAGTGTTAAAAAATGTGACATGGTGCATGTCATGTGCATAAATCCGGCTTAATACATGATTAGTGATATTTAATCGCGATTAGCAATTAAAATTGTATATAATTGATCATAAAAATTCATTTGCCTAAATCACATAAGACACCCTCATTTCAATAATTTCTATAATTTTCCAAATATATTCCGATTTATCGGTATTTAATTATACCGCATATTAAAATATTCATAATATTTATTATTTAATTATAAAAATTCCCAAAAATAATATTTTATTTTTCTGAAATGTTACAGTTTTGTCTTTCTGTCATGATCAGGCATGTGGAGATCACTTCGGTCCACGTAAAACGGCGGAGAAGGTTTTGCAATGTGGTGTTTACTGGCCTACATTATTCAAAGATGCGTTTGAGCATTGCAAAACTTATCCACGGTGTCAACACACGGGTTGGATTTCTAAAAGAAGTGAGATGCCACTCCAACTTATTTTGGTTGTGAAAATTTTCGACATTTGGGGTATTAATTCTATGGGTCCTTTTCCCAACTCTTTTGGGAATTTGTACATCTTGTTAGCGGTTGATTACATCTCGAAATGGGTAGAAGCAATACCATGTCGCACTAATGACAACAAGGTTGTTATTAACTTCCTTAAAGAAAATATCTTTTCGCGATTTGGACACCCTCGCGCTATCATTAGCGACAACGGGACGCATTTCTGTAATCGGTCTTTCGAGACTTTGATGCGAAAATATGCAATCAACCACAAACTTTCCACGCCCTATCATCCGCAAACGAGCGGGCAAGCTGAGGTTTCCAATAGGCAAATCAAACTAATTCTGGAGAAGACAGTTTCTAAAAACCGTAAAGATTGGTCAACCAAATTGACGGATGCTCTTTAGGCATTCTGTACCGCTTATAAGACTGATCTTGGTATGTCTCCTTACCACCTAGTGTTTGGAAAGGCTTTCCACCTTCCTGTCGAGATTGAACATAAAGCAATGTGGGTCATTAAAGAACTTAACTTCGATTTAAATCAAGTCTGCAACTTTCGGAAGCTGCAATTAAATGAGCTAAGCGAACTCCATGATAAAGCTTACGATAATGCGGTGATAGTAAAGAACCGGACGAAGGTATTTCACGATAAAAATATTTTGAGAAAAACTTTTACCCCAGGACAACAAGTCTTTCTTTACGATTCCCGTTTCCATCTTCATGCGGGTCAGCAAAAATCTCGTTGGAAAGGACCATTTGTGGTGCGGTATGTATACCCGCACGGGGCAATTGAAGTTGAAAATAGTAAAATCGGTTCAATTTTCAAAGTGAATGGGCATAGATTAAAACCGTATTTTTCCACTGACCCCACGGAGGAGCTCCTGTTTTTACAAGAGCCGCTTTATTATAAATAAATTTCCTCCGCCTCACCTCCATGTCTTGGTAATATTGTCTCATCTTAGGAATGAAGGTGAGTAATAAAAAAATTTGGGGGAGATTTTCACTTTCATTTATTCTTGTCCCCATTAATAACTTTTCCTCCCAAGTCTACAGATTTTTGAGATTTAAAAGACGACAACAGTGAGGACACTGCTGTAAACAGGTTTGGGGGAGGTTTGTGCTTATTTACGCACTTTGCATTACACTTTGCATAAGCACAAAAATTTTAAATTTTTTTTCTTTTATAATAAAATATTAGAAAGTGAAAAATTACATTTAAAAGATCGGAAAAGTGTAAGAAAACCAAGAAAGTTAGATGTTTTTTTAAACGAAACTGGTAATAAATAGTTATGAGCCATTGTCCCAAGGGTTGGTAAGATATAGGAAGTCACTAATCTGAGGATAAAAATAAGTATGAAAAATAGTTCCTATTCTGGAAGCCAAACTTCTGAACGTTGACACCCTACTATACGCACTTACACACGTCTTGAAACTCGGGATAGTAGAGGATACCTTGAAATGCTCCTGTCTAAAAGCCAAAGTACGAAGAAAATATAAATGAAGTATAAAAGTATAAAGTGGTGAATAAAAATGAACACTGGTTTTGTAATCACCAAGGCAGCATAAAAAAAATATAGCGAGGGTGCTTTATCACCTAGTGCCTTAGACCAACTGGTTTGGGAGTCACTGCTAAGCCTTAAGTGTTGCAAGATGAGGAAAATGCTAATTACGCCTAATATGTAAGCATATTTAGTAATCGTTCGGTTAGTACCTCAAGAAGTATTAACGGTCGCATGAAGAATGTGTGAGCAATTCCATCAAATATATTCACCGACTAAAAAGTACTGAGGTAGATAGACAAGAGTATGATAGCTTGAATTGAATTCTCCGAGTGTAGGGGTTTTTTTACACACACGTAGGGGTATATGATCGGTGTTTGGAAGAAAGGTAGGGATGAAGAATAAAGGCGATGTTTTATTGAGGGACGATGTGATTTCTAACATCTTTTCATGACTATTAAGATAGGGCTCATGACTACCAAAAAACTAGTGTAGTTGAAAACTCTGATTTTCAAGTTCTTTCTTTTATAATTCTTATGTTTATATGTAACTTTCACAGTCTTCGTTTTATTATAGGATTTTGTGGGTGCAATCCGCTGAAAACCCTCAGGAGACAACACTCCTCCTACTAGGGACACCTAGAGATTTAAAGGCTTGTTGCACGTGCTCAGTGCAATCGTGTTGCCTACGAAAGTATGCTAGTTAGTTTTTTCTCTTTCTTTCTATTTTCTCCTTCTCTTGAATAAAAGAAGTTTGCTCAGGACGATCAAAGTCAAGTTTGGGGGAATTTGTTCAGTCAAAAATATTGCAATCTTTAACATAACAATTTCCTCACTTTTCTAATCATCTAAGGATGTTTGTTATAAATATAACACATATTACCAGTTCGTCTGGAAATTATCAAATACCATATGTTATACATTATAATCAACATTTTGGAAGGAAATTGTATGTTTATTATTTCACGCATAATATTGTATATCGCTAACATTCTTCATTGAGATCTTGTGCAGAAATTAGCTCAGATCAGATATCGGAATCGGAAATTCGCCGATAAAATACAGGAAATCAAAGAATTAAATTCTGGCAGAGATTCAGTATAGATAAAAAGATTCCAGATATCAAATATAAATCTAAAGATCAACACAAGAAGACAGAAGAAGTTTGAAGCAACGAGCTCACTAATCGGCCGCGGATCCACGGCCGAGTCAGGCCGAGTCGCCGTGGTTCCACGGCCGAGTTAGGGCATCGGGTGACGAGTTCTCTCCAGAAGTTTCCCTACAACTACCTAGCTTGTTGAGGACGCTTCGTTGTAACAAGCTTGTTCTGGAAACTTCTCTATAACAGCCTAGCTTGTTGAGGAAGCTTGATGACTACCTGGCTTATTCTAGAAGCCTCCTTATAACAACCTAGCTTATGAGGGAATCTTGATTAGGGGCCATAAAAAGGGACCTAAGCCTGCATTAAAAAGGTTGTTGAATTTTAGTGCAAAACTTTAAATCCAAAAACCAAATCAAGATCCAAGATCAAGAATCGTGAGAAATTCATCAAGCAATTCAACCAAGATCCTTTACGCGAAACCGATCGTCATCAACGAGCACGTGATCCTCGATAGATCCAAGACTCACGGTGATCGAGCAAAGCGAATATCGACGGAGAAATTACCTCTTCAAGGGAGTGATCGAGAGCTTTCTTCTTGGAAATCTCGGATTGAAGAAGTTGTAATTTGAATTTGAATAATAAAGGTAATCATTACTTTTAGAATTGTTTTCTTTAAATTATCGCATTATGAAATCTCTATTTGTTGATTCTTCGATTTTCATAATGTGTGAGTAATCTCCGCTTGCTAAGGATTCAAAGGAATATGGTAGATCTAATGGTGAGAGAATTGTATATTCATCTTAAGTCTTATGAAGATTATAAACTCTAGCAAAAATAATCACTAATGTCCAAATTGTGAGTGAGATCAATCTATTGAGAATTTCATCACAATTTGGGGATTAGATTGATGATCTTTCTTGTTAAAGGCTAGATATGAATGACAATTAATGAAAGGACAAGGGGCGATGAAGGAGAAACCCTAGTTTCTTCAAAGGATCCCTAATTCTTATTGATAGCCATCGATCTAGTAGTAATTCTATCAATAGATAAGATGAATCATCTTGAATAATCATCATTGGCTATTGTTCGAATCCTATAAGCCTTCTTCAATTTTCTTGATAACTAAATGTTGAACATTATCTTGAATTTCCTTTCTTGAAAACGACTTCTAAAACTTCTTGAAATGATAACTTCAATCAAATCTTAAACAATTTGTTGATTTTCTTTACTATTTCTTTCGACTCAACTAAAGCAAGAATTTACGAATTACTCGTATCTCAGTGGACGGCCCGTGCTCACTAACGATCGCTACAAGCGACACCATTATTGATTGCGATTATTATACGATTGAAACATTTCACCACTTCTTTATTACATCTTTTCTTTAAAATCAAAGAAGTGGAAATTTATAGATTCAATCAACGGCCTCTGCTTCTTCGGCCGCTAAAAGGAAAGCCTGACACCGTGGTTCATTTCTCCTAGCTGGGGCACATTCCTCTGTCCTTAAGGCATGTTTCTCTGTGCCTGATAGAATTAGCGATTAGGCTTAGCAGGTGGTGGAGCAGGGAGTGCAAGGCGAGGTGCAGGAGCCTGGATAGCTGGCCGCTGTGGGCAGTTGGTGGGTGTGTGAGTTGAGTTGCGTCTATAAGGACATGTTCCAATTCCATGATTGGATGCGCCACAAACTAAGGAAGGCTTTTTGTGCACCTACAGTCCTTCATCAAATGTCCATTCCTCTTGCAATAGAAGCAAAAATCTGGACTTAGCCGGTTAATTGTTTATTTCTGTCTCTTGGGTTTAGAAGGTTGTATAGGGTCGGCACCTCCTGCCATCTGGGTGGCAGAGCGCTTTATACCGGTTGCTTCTGCTTCTGATCGGTTCAATAATATAGCAGTCTGCTGCTGCAGTCCTTCCAGAAGGCTGCGGATTGCCTCAAGCAGAACCGTCTACTCGTTGATCAGAGCAGCGGCGGCAGGTGTGAGTAGTAGTGGTGGGGGAGTGTTGTTGACATTCGTGCTGGTCTTGTTTAGGGAATCCATAACCTTGAAAGAAAATTTTGGTTTAGGATAGATTCTAAGTATATGGAATGATAAGATTCAAGGAATATGAATTGTAAAGAATGTTTTCAGTTGCTGGTTCTTGTGTTATATTGCTTAGGTTGTCCACGCAGAACCGAAATGCATGGTAGGGTTCCATACAGCTCTGACCTGCATGGGCCACCAACAAAACCTGTCACGCCCCTCTTCCCAGTGTACGGCGAAGGGGACGCGACTGGCCGCTACGTATTTACTCAGGAGTAAACACGCTAGGCGTATCTAAGCAATATAAGTAAAATGCACAAGAGACAATGACAATGGATATAATTGAACAGCAACTTTATTTATTAACATTCTTTTTACAATACATCTGAAAAGTAAATACATGGAATGGAAAGCAATGCCTAAACAGTAGCATAACAGAAATGGAAAGTACTGAAATGAAATGTACAAGTAACTAGAGCTCCGGGTCGAAAGCTAGCTGGTCCAAATTCTCGCTGGTGGGCTCGATCTCTAGTGAGTCCGAAACAACTGACGACATTCCAAAGAAGAAGAAAGAGAATGTCGTCAGCGAACAAATCGCTCGGTAAGTCCCGTAAATAGACAAGAATGGAATAGACAGAATGGAGAGTATATTGTTATAATGTTGTATTTAATGTTACCGTTATTTTTTGTAGCTTGGTACAAAAGAGGCCAGTGTATACGAGAGGAGTCTCACTAGACCAGAGACTACAGTATACGGAGTACAAGGAACCGTTCAGCCATGATACAACGGCAATTGAATTCAGGTTAGGTGTCTTTATGGTTGCTGTCTCGTGCCACTTTTAACACCTTCCGTACCAGTCTACCCCTTAAAACCCCCGTGATGTCTTGATTGTATTGATGTATTATTTGTATTGTATATTGAATATATATGGATGACATTTATCTGAAACCATGATATCAGTGATGGAACGAATATAATGGATGATCATGTAAATGGAATATATCCATGGTTCGGTTCGGTCAATATAGATTGAATAGATTGAACAGATTGAATATATGGATTCATATTGAGTGGTAGTTTATACTTGAATCATATTCAAGTCAGATTTATTATATCGAGACTCGGTCTGAGTCAGAAAATTAGAAAAGAAATTGAATCCATGAATTATGTTTTGGTGCTATCGGTAACTGCTGCACATGGACGGTAGGATTTGTGTCTTTTTCAAAGACAATTACCGTGTTGATAATACCGTTTGTTAAGTTGTCTATCTTAAATAGGCAAGCACCCATATCTCCGGCTCCATGAGGCTCAAGAGACTGGTCCCGCTTAAACCTATGTTTACTAGGGTCCTTATTGTAATTTAGTATAACTCGAGGGGGTTTTATGTAAAATAGTTTTGTTATATTTTCAAAATACACCTCAAGTATTTTATTATCGTCTTTAGAGTTTTCATAGATGTTTCTTTTATCAATGTGACATTTCTAGTGAATAAAACCTAATTTCATAATATATGGTGTTTATTTGTAATATTGGAATTGTATGGTATTTTCTTGTAAATGAGATGTTTTTCTTGAATTTTGGAAATATGGAATACTATAAATATTAAAAATAGATATTTTGATATTAATTACATATATATATATATATATATATATTAAAAATATAATTTTATTTATAATAGAAATCATATTTTTTAAAGAAAATTGTATTTTAAATCTTTCGAGATCGTATGCTCCTTGCGGAGGTCTGCATCTCACTCTACTAGGCCCGAGGATGTGCGATAATCCGCACCATACCGAACGGGTTCCCCGAAATGGGTTGTAGAGGCGCATTTGCAAAGATTTATTAAAATACACATCTTGTAGAAAAAGGTTTTTATAAGTCGGAGGTAGTTATGTGTAAAATCGTATTTTTCCCAAATCTATGTTCCCAAATTTTATCGTGCTATATTACATATGAGTGTTGTGAGGAGGTAGGTCATTACCTCATGAGTTTTCTAAGGTAATACGGTTTTAAAAAGTTCAAGCATGTCGAAATGAAACATAAGGGTATTTTAATGTAAAAGTGGAATAAAACTTGCTACGGTTATTATTTTGATGCCAAACATGTTCTATTATCTTCGTTAATGTTTAATGGTCATGACATAAGAGTTTAGTATTATTGTGTTTAAGAAAAACAGAACTTTTTAAGGAAAACCGAATCGGAAGTCAGATTAACTCCGCTTCCGTCGCGTTTTAGTTTTGAATATTTTTAGAATAGAGAAAAGAAGAAGAATTAGGTACTTACCGGTTATTTGACTAGAAAAGAGAAGGAGGTGCCGGTACGTCGTTTCGTCCTCGGAATCTCCTCGGATTGTCGTCGGAACTTCGTCGGAACTTCGTCCTTTTGCTAACTCCACTTGCACACAAAAGACTTGGGAATTTTCTTGAGAATTTGGGCAGGGATTTATGAGTGAGGGGGTGATTTGAGGGGTGGTATTTATAGGAAAAATCTAGGGTTTTAGGGTAGTGAAAGGGTGTATTAAAAATTTGTACTAAAATGGATTAAATGGGGGTATTTTAATTCTCTGGTTAATTGCAGAGAATTTAAACAGTGCAGGGGGTGGGGTAGGCCAGAGGGTGCAGGGGGTTAAAGAAATTTAGGGATCGGACAGATTTGACCCGGCGGCGCCGTCCGATTCAAGCGGTTCGCTGGCCCGAGACGGGCGAGTCAGGGCTCGTCTCTTCGCCATGTGTCCCTGACACTTGGTCTACTGCAGTGGACTCGTTTGTTTTATGTGTGACTCTTGGTTTTACGTATTGTGCACGTGTAGACTTTTAGGCTTCTAAATAATTAAAAGAATTTAATTTTAAAAAAATGTGTGGCTGATGGGATTTGAACTCTGGTGTTATGGTTCAGCAGTGCAAGGTCTTACCAATGAGCTACAAGCTCTTTCTTGCTGTTCAAAAGCAAATCAAATTTATAACTTGTGCTCAGGCTCAAGTAACCCTTTCTGTATTTTTGAAAAAATTGTACAGAAAGTTTAGGGTTGTTACAGTTTTACAAACGACGGCGTACTTGGTCGTGTTAGTCTTGATTGGTTTAAAAGAAACTTCATGTTTAATTGACCAAATGCTAACTGCCTGAATTAACTTCTCCTTATTCTTGAACAAATCACTGACCTGCAATCCACTTTCAACATCGACTGCCGAAAGCCTATCCGCACGAAAGTTGACATTCTCCATTACCGATGTACATAACATGTGAGCATCTGTCATGTTATCAGCAAGTGGATTTTCAAAATCAACGAATTCATTGTTAACACATGAATTAGTAATCAACTGACTATCATTCTCATCAGTAAGGACATGTGCAATTTGCATGCTATCTTGTACCTGAATCTCGTCCTCATCACTAGCATCATCATCATCACTTTCATCTCCATTATGTTCCAACACCACTGGATCCGTAGCAAGTATATCGGTTGGATGTGCAGAACCAACATTGGGGACTTGCATGGTCTTGATGTTCCGGCTCCATACTGACAAAATTCAGACTTATCGTCTGCAAATATTGTCCATCCCATATTGTATTTCGTAATATATGACTGCATGTGCTCGGTATTTTGGGGAATAATATTGAAGCCGAAGCTTGGCGCCGGCTTGCAATTAAAACCGAAGCTTGGCGGTGGCATGCAATTATAATCGAGCGGCAGTACATAAGAACTACACACAAATTTATGAATACTTAGTAACTATAGCATACCACCACTATCAATAAACAGTGATCCGCTAAATGGATATGCGGTATAAAGATATACAAGGTAATATTTATTTTATAAACTGCCAATTTACTGGCGTCCTAGTTGATGTGCCTTCACCTACATAATTTTGATCTATATACTGTTCATCATTGGTAGGAGACATAAATCCGGTAGAATCAGTATTCATATTGAGTATGCGTGTTATTTCTCCTTGCGGGTATTGCTCGGATGCCCGAAAAGAAAGATCAGGCAGATCAGAATAAGGTTCGGGCAGTTGAGTGGACGTCAATATTGAAGGGTTACCTAGCACGACAGCAAGATTTCGGGAGGCATCGTCCATGCCAATTTAAAATTTTTGCCGTACTAAGGAACCCTAACCCTAGAATCTTAACTAGAAAATCCGACGAAACAACATGTAAACAACTTTACATCTAAGTGAATGAGGAATACAACCTATGTAGATCGGTCCTTCACTTCTAATGCTCTGTGTAGTAGTCCCTTCGCTGCAAATCATGAACACCCGAACTCTAGAAAGGGTTCTCTTGAAGAAATGAACAAGCTTGTTCGAAGTCTTCAAGGCCGAAGATGATCTACGTCGAGGAGACACTAACCCAAGCTACCTCTTCACTAATTGTGGAATTAGTGAAGCAAACATCCTATACTAAATGGCTAGTAGTAAAGCATGATGAAGTAGGAATTTTGCTCACTTTAGAAATGTATTTCTCACTCATTTTCATCACCTCCCAAAAGCCAGTGAGCTTGAGGAAGGAGATGAAGAAATGCAACCATGGAAAATTCCCAAGTCAAGAATGGAAACCATGGGTGAGTTAATATCATATATTAACCTTTGTAGAGATTTAACCATGACTAATTATAATGGTTTGGTTAATAAATATCTTAAGTAAAACAAAACAAGTGGACTTAGTCAATGGATATCCAAGCTTCTCCAAGCTTCTAGCCATGACCTATAATCAACCAATTTTGAATTACTTAATCAATTAAAACCCTTCATTATAACTAGCATGGTGTAAGTCACACACACACCCATGTTGCATGTATCATCAAGCATGACACAAAACAATGTACACTAATATATATCACATATATACTAATGCACAAAAGTGAGAAAGATAAATCATAAGTGAGCTAATATTAGTTAATATAACTAAATATATCAAATATATAATTATACATTAAATTATTAAATCAACACTTGATTTAATAATCCGGCTATATCACATATAACTGACTAATATCATGTGTATCAACTTATCGAATCAACACTTGATTCGATAACCCGGCTATATCACATATAACCGACCGATAACACAAATCGCGAGAAACATATCGTATTAATCTCGGTCCCGCACATATCACATATGTGCTCCCACTTCATTTCGCTTGAGCCAGGAAACCTCTGTGTAGGACTCTAAAGACTCGTCAATACGCCGGCAGTAGGTGATGATCATATCAAATACCCACAAACCGCAAGCGGTCTGCTAAACGTAACGGCCACCCGGGTATTAAGCGATCAAAAGATCAACAAGCAAGCCTGCTCATACTCCTGCGAATCCATTCAGTAACACTACCGTACAGTCCGGTCTTTTCGTCTGATATGTCGCATATCTCGCCTAAGGGTGGTAAACGTCAGACCCCAATAGCTTGACAAGTCATGCCGGTGTGAGGCTCATAACGGGTCGAGAAACTACTGATAACACTTACCAGTAAATCTCAAAAACAGCCCTGTCCAGGGACTTCCTGTTATAGTCAATCGAGCACAGCGCAACATCAACCCCTAATACTGGGAGAGACGAAATCCCCTCCTATCGCTCATTGCCTCCATGTGACTCGGGACTGTACCCAAAAACCACCGTTTTGCACGTTCTCTTGAACGTGGTAAGGTGGAAATCAAAGCACAGTGGGAATCACACAAGACTCTATGACGATCTATGGTCGACAGACTAACATGTACCAGTGTCACCAGAGAACTGCCATCTAACGTGAGGTACAATACCATCTAGGAGTTCTCAGCGAGTCCGTCCAGTGTACCCAGTCTTCACTGAGCACCCGTATATCATCTCTGATGTCAAACACCAATGGATATGGGATCATCCATCGTCCATCTATATGGGTCGAGAAGTATGTCTACTCTGGTATATCGATGCCCTGTCTCGATACACCCACGACTAGGAACATTAAAGGATGTACTCACGGACTACCTTTGTCCCACTAATATGATCCGCGTTATAATCCAGGTAGTCAAGTACACATCCTAAGGGCTTTATCAACATGTAACAGAGAGATAATCAGTGTACATGTTAAGATAAAGAGTAACCAGATAGCATACTATCATGTCGAGCAAGAAAGTCCTCCCTATGTATGTTCAACCATCCACTATAATATACATCATATGTACAATAATGGCCTCTAGGGCATACATATAACTAACAATCTCCCACTTGCACTAGGGCCATATGTTGTAGTATCCAATACCCAACAATCAGCAGTTGTAACAACCGAGTCCAGTTCTACTAATTTCAGTTACCGTATGATTGGAGTGTGGTATTTATTTCATTTATCATGCTTGACTGTTACTAGTGTATTTTACCCGACAATTCAAATTCTTGCATATAACAATTTAAGTCTTTTAAAAATAAATTAAAAATAATTGACATGACCTGCTTGACACCCCTAACCCTGTGGTATCGTCCTTGCATCGTGTTCTCGTCTGGTCAGTGAAACGGACTTGTTTGGACGGCTACGCGCACACGCGAGCATCTATTCTTGGGGGTATGCTTTTAATTATAAAATCCTTCATTTTAATTTTTTGGAACCAGCCAATAATTTTCCTGTTTCGAATTCAAATCTTTAGACCCGACCCGGGCGCTTTTCTGAATTATTTTACATTCTGCTAAAAATTCAATTATATGGATTTTAAAATTTAACTTCTAAATATTTTCCCAGTCCAATGTTTTCCTAAAACTAAATTTTAAATCTTTACGATTTTCCTTAACTGCACAGAACTTCTCTCTCCCTTCATTTTTCTCATCAACCAATCTGAAGTCTTCATTTTCCTTCTCCGGGCCCCATCGCCCTTTATATCTCTTCTATTTTCTTTTCCAAAACCAACTCCAAATTTCCTTCAGCCAATCCGAGGAGTCCCTTTGGATTACTGGGCCCCACATCTCTTTTCCTCCCCCCAAAAATCTTTTCCTTCTTCCTCTCTCTTTCCCCAGAGCACAGCTCTCTCTCTCTCTCTCTTCTTTCTCTCTCCTCTCGCACCCTTTCTCTCAGCTCTCGCGAGTACTATGCGTATCACGATTCTCGTCACCGCCGCGCGCTCTCGCCACCTCCCTTGTACTCGTTTCTTTCCTCCTCTCTTTAAAACCCCGAGCCGTGTGAACCCATGGCCACAACTCCACCCTAACCCTAGCCGCCTCCTCTGCCTCCTTCTTCCCGACCTCGCCTCAACCATCATCTCCATTGTTACCTCCTCCTCAGCTTAACCACCTTCTTCTTCTGTTTCTCCCTCACCCGAGCCAGCCGCACCTTCACCTGTACCCAAGGAAGCCTACTCACATCGTCTCATCACATCGCCGCCGACCACCCTCGCCATCGCCGCCTCTCCTTTCTCTCCTCTCTCTCATCTGTTCTTCTCCCCTTTACGTGAACCCTGCACACCCTTATACCTGAAAACCCTAATGTAACTCAACCAAACCCTAAAAGCAAGACCCCATCGCCGGAGCTCCGTTCGCCGACGTTGACCCCTTCACATCACCCCTCTGCAACCATAAGAAACCTCTACGGTAAGCCCTCTCTCATACTTCCCTTCCTCCATTCCTTTTCTCCATTCTCTCTCTTCTTGCTTTATGTCTTGCTTCCCATTTTAACTGTTCTTTTGTTGCCGGAATTCCGTCGTGCCGACGACGTTTCCCGACGATCCAGCAAGGTACCCTGACCCGTGTGGCTCCACTATTCGTTATTTGGGTTCATTCCGTGAACCGTGCGTGCGTCGCGAGATTTCCCCGCCAACGTGTAACGTTCCGTTTTCCCGATTCGCGACCCGTCGAGGCAAGTGAAACTTGCTACATGCTATAATAAACTATTCATATGCTAAATTACCTATATCCTGTTAAATCTCTAGTTAGAATTGAAAGAAATGGATTACAAGTTAATCGTGTAAGGTTCTGTTATACATTTCATGATTCTAAACGTGAAACCTAATCTTGCATCTAATTATTTACATCTAACAATCACCTGTACATGATAGATCACATTTGTTTATTGCTATGATACCCTTTTTCCAGTTTAGCTCATTAGACATTCATGTGCAACTTTAACCGGTCTAATTACAACTGCATTCATTAAACATATTATACATGTCGTCGCATCCTTGGGACACCCAATATTTATTAACCTGTTTTCAGCATTTACATTTATCATACTGTATTCACACTATGCTGACACTGTATGTTAAACACAATTGATAACTGTACAGCTAAATAAAAAAATCTGCTTCAGTGCTTAACTCATTGCTTAGATCATGTTGTTGATAACCATGCTTGATTATTGTAACCCTGATTATGCTAGTTGATGATGAGCTCACTCGTGATATCGTTTACACATTGATATGACTTGCTACATATATATTGATTGACCCGACATGGTACCGTACACTACTTGACTTGACCTGATGTACCATGACTTGACCCGTTACCTGATCTTGTGTCTAATGCCAACAAACCTGACATGTAGTCCTCACGGACCGTTCCTGTTGTCTATCCAGACAAACCTGCTCTTACCTGATCCTGTATTGGAATTAGTTCTTGATTACTGAATACCTGACTTGACATACATAACTTGAGGGTATGGGGAAATCAAGGTGAAACCTGACTTGTAACTCAACAGTTCGATACCTGTTCTGATCAGTCTTACGGGCTAGGCCAGCCCCGGAGTGATGATGCTGACATCACTCGCCTGTACCTGCTACCTTTTACTGCCTAGCGGCACGTCTCCGTTTCAGCCCGAGAGTCTGTAGACCGTGGTCCCGGGCATGCACGGGATACTATTGAGTTACATCGATGATTCATCAATTTGATTTCAAAGACTTTAGAATAGAAAACCAGAAGAACAGTTTAGTTTACTCACTGCACACTACCCTTCACTGCCCTGACTACATTACTATTGCACCTGCTTTTCATTCATGTTTATATCTGCATTGCCTGTTACCCTGTTTATATTTTATTACTTGATGACACGACGCGCTGACGTCTGGGTTTTGCATGGCCCAGATCCCGTACCTTTGCTGCAGTCTGAGCAGGAGTACTTCAGCCAGCAGGCTGAGCTGTGAAGTTTCAGTAGTAGCTAGTTCCTTTATTTCCTGCAGTTTATTCCTGATGTGAGCCCGCATTATAGGACATACATTCCAGTTATTTTGTATTGGATCTTTTGCTTCCGCACTTTTATTATTCTTGACTCATGTTATCTTGGCTTATGGACATGTTTTAGATAGTTTTAGTTTGTTCTTGACATCTCTACAGCCGTAATGTGACTGTGGATGGATACTTCCTACCCACAGGTAGCATGGTTGGCTATGTCACGTGCCCATTTTAGCGTACTCCGGGAAGCGGGGCGTGACATGGTTCTTTTGGTATCAGAGCCATAGGATAGTTGGGTTGATTCTTTTGTAGTTGGGTATTGTACCCAATACACGAATCAGAAAACCCGTGTTTAGGAAACATGTCCTGCCACCTTGCCGTTTTACCGTTCTTGAATCAAGTTCTTCCTGATTATATCTTTTACGATGTGCAAACTTCCTTTGCCTATCGACTCGAAACCTGATTCCTTGTTATCTCTAGGACTTAGGCGACTTGGGTGGAGTTATGTAATTGTGGCTATGATACCGCGGCATAGTTACAATGCGATACTCTATTTAAGTAACTTGGAGTTCTAGCCTTGACCCATATCCGTGATCTATATGTTGAATCTGTTATCATACTAATACTCTTTGGTGTTTGGTTGCAGCATCACGGAAGCCAGGAATTTACACTCGTACCGGAGGTGTATGGATGACGCTACTTTGCTTGGAGTAATTCGTGACTTGCTTGAGGACCACAAGCAGCAGACCGAGCTGAAGCCGGCGTTTGCACTAAACCAAACGTCCGTACGTAGAAGTGTTCCGGTGAACAGACGCAGTGTAGCACCAATAAAGAAAACAATTGTGGTTGATCGGAAGAGGAGCGTGATTTGTAACTACTGCCATGTACGCGGACATGTGCAAAGAGATTGCCGAAGGAAACGGGGACTCTGTTTGGTTTGTGGATCGGCGAATCACACTATCCATGTTTGTCCGTCGAAACTTCATAAGGAAGAGAATGTTCGGAGGCCAGTGTTACTCAAGAAAAAGGGAAGGATGTTGTGCGACTTCTGCCAACGACCGGGTCATTATCGAAGAGATTGTCGTAAGAGGCTTGGACTTTGTCTATTTTGTGGATCAGTGGATCACATCATTGGTAATTGCCCGTCAAGGCTGAGATTGAAGGAGGATATTCGGGAGCCACCGCAAGAGCAGCTTCCAGATCAGGAGCAGTTAATTCAGGGAGCTAATCAGGCTCAGGTTTTTCCCCTGATGGCCGAAGAGGCTAAACCTTCAGAGGAAGTCGTTTCAGGTACCCTATTTGTTCATGGTTTTCTCGCATTAGCGTTATTCAATTCTAGTGCATCTCATTGATTTATGTCGTCCAAGTTTAGTGTTGTGCGCTCGATGACTTTCATGACCCTGTTTAATTTTGCGACATACACACTGGGATTGGGAAAATCATAACTAGTAGAGGGTGTAAGGTTGGTTTCGTTGTTGTTTGCGGACGAGAGCTTTTAGCAGATTTCTTGGTGATTGATGCGGGCAGCTACGAAGTCGTCTTGGGAATGGATTTTCTTGGCACTTTCCACGCTCACATTGATTGTAGAGCAAAGAAAGTGATTTTCCATATTCCCGGACATCCCGAGTTTACCTTCACTGGAGGAACCAGCTCTGTCGGGCCAGTCGAGTTTAGGGCTAGGCCAACAACTAATATTCTAGTATCAATGGAGGTTGAGGAAAGTGAAGAACCAGCTGCTGTTCATGATTTTATGGATGTGTTTGAAGATATGTCGGGATTACCGCCGAAGCGAGACGTAGAGTTCGCAAGTGATCTTGTTCCTGGTGCAGCGCCAGTATCTAAAGCGTATTAACCAATGGCACCAGTGGAGTTGGAAGAATTCAAGAAACAGGTTGCTGAATTGCTTGAAAAGGGTTAGATTCGAAGCAGTAACTCGCCTTGGGAAGCTCCAGTTCTTCTAGTTAAGAAGAAAGATGGCACGAGAAGGATGTGCATCGACTATCGAGAATTAAACCGGGTGACTATTAAGAACAAGTACCCGATCCCTCGCATTGGCGAACTTTTGAGCAGCTTAGTGGCGCGAGGGTATTCTCGAAGCTGGATTTGCGATCCGGATATCATCAGGTCCGAGTGAAAGCAGAAGATATTTGCAAGACGGCGTTCCGAACTCGGTATGGACATTATGAGTACTTAGTGATGCCCTTCGGAGTAACGAATGCACCAGCGATATTCATGGATTTGATGAACCGAATCTTTTCACCATTCTTGGACCAGTTTATTGTGGTGTTCATTGACGATATTCTGGTTTACTCGAAGAGTTTTGAAGAGCATGCTGAACATCTGAAGATCGCACTGCAGACATTGAGACAAGAGAGATTGTATGCAAAGATGAGCAAGTGCGAGTTTTGGCTGGAGGAAGTAAAGTTTTGGGGCATGTCGTGTCTGGCGATGGAATCGCCGTCGATCCAGAAAAGATTGCAGCAGTTCGAGATTGGCCGATTCCAAAGAATGTTGCGGAGATAAGAAGTTTCCTTTGTCTTGCCGGGTATTACAGAAGATTTGTGGAGAACTTTGCTCGTCTGGCGGAGCCATTGACCAAGCTTACGCGCAAGGAGGTACCTATTGTATGGACGGATAGATGTGCGTCAGCTTTTGAGACGTTGAAGCTGAAATTGATAACCGCCCCTATTCTGACCGTGCCAGACAATTCCGGAGGATTGGTGATTCACAGCGACGCATCTGGGAAAGGATTGGGATGTGTTTTGATGCAGCATGGGAAGGTTGTAGCGTACGCATCAAGACAGCTGAAGACCCATGAGAAGAATTACCCGACTCATGACTTGGAGCTTGCGGCTATGATTTTCGCTTTGAAGATTTGGAGACATTACCTTTTGGGCGAAAGGGTCGAAGTTTTACTGATCATAAGAGCTTGAAGTATGTGTTCACGCAGAAGGAACTCGTGGAAGACTTTCGAAGATTTGATTTGGAGGTTGTGCTACTGCATTCTTCGGGACAGTTGATGCAGCTGCAAGTGCATTCGTCGTTGATCGAGAATATTAAAGCAGCGCAATCGCAGGATCCTAGATTGCAAAAGTTTCGAGAACAGGTTGAAGCCGGACTACGAATAGATTTATTGATCCATGAAGATTGTTTGTTGGGATATGGTAGTCGTTTGTGTGTGCCAAAGGGAGATATTCGTGAAGAACTTATGAAGGAGGCATACAGTTCAGCTTATTCCGTACATCCAGGAGGCACGAAGATGTACCGAGATTTACGACAGCATTTCTGGTGGGAAGGCATGAAACAGGAAATCGCTCGCTTTGTGGCAAAGTGCTTGGTGTGTCGGCAAGTTAAGGCTGAACATCAAAGGGTTGCTAGTTTATTGCAACCACTTCCAATCCCTCAGTGGAAGTGGGAACATATAACCATGGATTTTCGTGACAGCTCTACCGCGGAGTCCAAAAGGCCACAATGAGATATGGGTGATTATTGATTGTTTGACCAAGGCAGCTCATTTTATTCCCTTTCGGGTTGGTCAATCAACAGAAGCTTTGGTAGAACGGTACATGCAGGAGATTGTAAGATTGCATGGAGTGCCGGTGAGCATCGTGTCCGACCGTGACACCCGTTTCTTACCACATTTTGGAGGAGCTTACAGGAAAGTTTGGGGACTCGATTGAAGTTTAGCACAGCATATCATCCTCAAACAGATGGTCAGTCGGAGAGAACGATCCAAACTCTTGAAGATATGTTGAGAGCATGCATGTTGGACTTCAAGGGTTCTTGGGAGGATCGTCTACATTTGGTGGAGTTTTCTTACAACAACAGTTTCCAGGCAACTATTCAGATGGCTCCGTTCGAGGCTTTGTATGGTCGCAAGTGTCGTTCACCTGTTTCTTGGGACGATGTCGGTGAAAGAAGATTGTTGGGGCCAAATTTGGTGGTACAGACAATTGTGAAGGTTAACGCTATTCGGAATCATATGAAAGCAGCACAAGACCGACAGAAGAGTTGGGCAGATACGTCGAGAAGACCTCTAGAGTTCGCCGTGGGTGATTTGGTATTCTTGAAGATATCACCAGCTAGAGGGGTGATTCATTTTGGAAGTCGAGGAAAGCTCAGTCCTCGATTTGTTGGACCCTTTGAGATCTTGGAGCGTGTTGGTGAGGTAGCGTATCGTTTGGCGTTACCACAGTCCTTGGCGAATGTGCACGGTGTGTTTCACGTATCTCAACTCCGCAAGTATGTTCGAGATGAAACGCAGGTATTGGATCATTCGGAGCTGACGGTACGAGAAGACTTGACTTTTGAGGAGCGACCGGTTGAAATTGTGGATCGAAGGGAAAAGGTTCTTAAGAACAAGATTATCCCTCTTGTACTTGTTTCTTGGGGTAATCGCTCGTATGGAGAGTCCACATGGGAACGTGAAGATGAAATCTGGCAGAGCTTCCCTCATCTTTTCTTATAGTTTGTTTTCGTCTATCTTGTGTTCTTAGAATTTCGAGGACGAAATTCTTTTTATAGTTGGGTATAATGTAACAACCGAGTCCAGTTCTACTAATTTCAGTTACCGTATGATTGGAGTGTGGTATTTATTTCATTTATCTTGCTTGACTGTTACTAGTGTATTTTACCCGACAATTCAAATTCTTGCATATAACAATTTAAGTCTTTTAAAAATAAATTAAAAATAATTGACATGACCTGCTTAACACCCCTAACTCTGTGGTAGCGTCCTTGCATCATGTTCTCGTCCCGTTCAGTGAAACGGACTTGTTTGGACGGCTACGCGCACACGCGAGCATCTGTTCTTGGGGGTATGCTTTTAATTATAAAATCCTTCATTTTAATTTTTTGGAACCCGCCAATAATTTTCATGTTTCGAATTCAAATCTTTGGACCCGACCCGGGCGCTTTTCTAAATTATTTTACATTCTGCTAAAAATTCAATTATATGGATTTTAAAATTTAACTTCTAAATATTTTCCCAGTCCAAAGATTTCCTAAAACTAAATTTTAAATCTTTACGATTTTCCTTAACTGCACAGATCTTCTCTCTCCCTTCATTTTTCTCATCAACCAATCTGAAGTCTTCATTTTCCTTCACCGGGCCCCATCGCCCTTTATATCTCTTCTATTTTCTTTTCCAAAACTAACTCCAAATTTCCTTCAGCCAATCCGAGGAGTCCCTTTGGATTACTGGGCCCCACATCTCTTTTCCTCCCCCCAAAAATCTTTTCCTTCTTCCTCTCTCTCTCCCCAGAGCGCAGCTCTCTCTCTCTCTTCTTTCTCTCTCCTCTCGCACCCTTTCTCTCAGCTCTCGCGAGTACTGTGCGTATCTCGATTCTCGTCACCTCCCTTGTACTCGTTTCTTTCCTCCTCTCTTTAAAACCCCGAGCCGTGTGAACCGATGGCCACAACTCCACCCTAACCCTAGCCGCCGCCTCTGCCTCCTTCTTCCCAACCTCGCCTCAACCATCATCTCCATTGTTACCTCCTCCTCAGCGTAACCACCTTCTTCTTCTGTTTCTCCCTCACCCGAGCCAGCCGCACCTTCACCTGCACCCAAGGAAGCCTACTCACATCGTCTCATCCCATCGCCGCCGACCACCCTCGCCATCGCCACCTCTCCTTTCTCTCCTCTCTCTCATCTGTTCTTCTCCCCTTTACGTGAACCCTGCACACCCCTATACCTGAAAACCCTAATGTAACTCAACCGAACCCTAACAGCAAGTCCCCATCGCCGGAGCTCCGTTCGCCGACGTTGACCCCTTTACATCACCCCTCTGCAACCACAAGAAACCTCTACGGTAAGCCCTCTCTCATACTTCCCTTCCTCCATTCCTTTTCTCCATTCTCTCTCTTCTTGCTTTATTTCTTGCTTCCTATTTTAACTGTTCTTTTGTTGCCGGAATTCCGTCGTGCCGACGATGTTTCCCGACGATCCAGCAAGGAACCCTGACCCGTGTGACTCCACTGTTCGTTGTTTGGGTTCATTCCGTGAACCGTGCGCGCATCGCGAGATTTCCCCGCCGACGTGTAACGTTCCGTTTTCCCGATTCGCGACCCGTCGAGGCAAGTGAAACTTGCTACATGCTATAATAAACTATTCATATGCTAAATTACCTATTTCCTGTTAAATCTCTAGTTAGAATTGAAAGAAATGGATTACAAGTTAATCGTGTAAGGTTCTGTTATACATTTCATGATTCTAAACGTGAAACCTAATCTTGCATCTAATTATTTACATCTAACAATCACCTGTACATGATAGATCACATTTGTTTATTGCTATGATACCCTTTTTCCATTTTAGCTCATTAGACATCCATGTGCAACTTTAACCTGTCTAATTACAACTGCATTCATTAAACATATTATACATGTCGTCGCATCCTTGGGACACCCAATATTTATTAACCTGTTTTTAGCATTTACATTTATCATACTGTATTCACACTATGCTGACACTGTATGTTAAACACAATTGATAACTGTACAGCTAAATAAATAAAATCTGCTTCAGTGCTTAACTCATTGCTTAGATCATGTTGTTGATAACCATGCTTGATTATTATAACCCTGATTATGCTAGCTGATAATGAGCTCACTCGTGATATCGTTTACACCTTGATATGACTTGCTACATATATATTGATTGACCCGACATGGTACCGTACACTACTTGACTTGACCTGATGTACCATGACTTGACCCGTTACCTGATCTTGTGTCTAATGCCAACAAACCTGACATGTAGTCCTCACGGATCGTTCCTGTTGTCTATCCAGACAAACCTGCTCTTACCTGATCCTGTATTGGCATTAGTTCTTGATTACTGAATACCTGACTTGACATACATAACTTGGGGGTATGGGGAAATCAAGGTGAAACCTGACTTGTAACTCAACAGTTCGATGCCTGTTCTGATCAGTCTTACGGGCTAGGCCAGCCCCGGAGTGATGATGCTGACATCACTCGCCTGTACTTGCTACCTTTTACTGCCTAGCGGCACATCTCGGTTTCAGCCCGAGAGTCTGTAGACCGTGGTCCCGGGCATGCACGGGATACTATTGAGTTACATCGATAATTCATCAATTTGATTTCAAAGACTTTAGAATAGAAAACCATAAGAACAGTTTAGTTTACTCACTGTACACTACCCTTCACTGCCCTGACTATATTACTGTTGCACCTGCTTTTCATTCATGTTTATATCTGCATTGCCTGTTACCCCATTTATATTTTATTACTTGATGACACGACGCGCTGACGTCTGGGCTTTGCATGGCCCAGATCCCGTACCTTTGCTGCAGTCTGAGCAGGAGTACTTCAGCCAGCAGGCTGAGCTGTGAGGTTTCAGTAGTAGCTAGTTCCTTTATTTCCTGCAGTTTATTCCTGATGTGAGCCCGCATTATGGGACATACATTCCAGTTATTTTGTATTGGATCTTTTGCTTCCGCACTATTATTATTCTTGACTCATGTTATCTTGGCTTATGGACATGTTTTAGATAGTTTTAGTTTGTTCTTGACATCTCTACAGCCGTAATGTGACTGTGGATGGATACTTCCTACCCACAGTTAGCATAGTTGGCTATGTCACGTGCCCATTTTAGCGTACTCCGGGAAGCGGGGCGTGACAGCCGTAGTTGTAGTATCCCATACTCAACCATCCCATAATAGTCTCTCTTAGGAAAAGGCCTTTGTGAGTGGATCCGCCGTGTTGTCCTCTGAGTCTACTCTCCTAATCTCGATCTCCCCGGAGATCAACCATCTCCCTGATCCGGTGATACTGCCTAAGAATATGTCTTGATTACTGATGGGACGAGGGTTCCTAGGCCAAAGCTACAACTCCATTGTCACACGATGGTAGGAACGAAGTTCATCTCATGAACTTATATACACCCAGACTCCCTTTTTGGTAGTATCGTTGGTAGCGATGTATCCAGCCTTTATTGTCTAGTTTGCCACGGTATATAGCTTGGAACTCTTCCAACATACTGTCCCTCCACTGAGGGTAAAGACAATGCTTGTGACTGACATTCAGTCGACCTTACCATCCTGGAAGCTATCCAGTGATTCTCCCCAGGATCGATTGATATCATCTCACTACACCTAGTGAGAATCCTAACATCCACTTAGATCTATCTCATAGATCCAAAACCTAGAATTTAGGAGGTATCACCTTGATACTATATGGAGAATCAATGTGATAAGAGGAGATTGACCGAGTGTACCATAGGAAACACCTTCCCTATCAAGAGTATGTCTTCCACGTACAATACGAGAATGACCACCATACTCTCTACAACCTTTTTGTATATACAAGGTTCATCTACCATTTTGATGAAGTCAAACACTTTGACTACCATATCAAAACAGATGTTCCAACTCCGCGATGTCTGCTTTAACCCGTAAAGCAACTTGCATACGTTTCCGCTGCTCTCATTGTCTACGAAGCCCTCTGGTTGTATACTTATAGACGCTCTGTTCTAAATCAGTATTTAGAAAAGCAGCCATGACACCCAACCGCCAGATATCGTAGTCATGGTATGTAGCAATGGCAAGTAGGATCTGGATGGGCTTAAGCATAGCCACTGGAGAAAAGGTTTCATCATGAACCATACCTGATCGATGATGAGAACCTTTTGCAACAAGTCCGGCTTTGAAAGTCTCAACCTTTTCATCTACACCAAGTACTCTTCTCAAGATATACTTGCTCCTGATGGGGTTTTAACCCTTCAGATATAGTAACCAAAGTCCATACTTTGTTGGTGTACATAGATTCCATCTCAGATCGCATAGCATCCAGCCATTCTTACAGAGTCCCCACTCTTGATGGCCTGCTCGAAACTAGTTGGGTCATCATCTCATGATGCAATCCTCGCTCCCACTGTCATTGAGAAAACCGAAGTATCTCTCAGGCGGATGAGGAACCCTACCAGATCGGCGGAGAGGCTGAGATTCGTCGGGAGTTATTGAATTCTCCGGTTCTACCAAATCATCAGCTGTAGTTTGTATAGCTGGAACTCTTTCCAGTTATACCTCATGACCACAAATTTCTTTCCAAAATAAATTCCTTTTCTAAAAAGGTGGCATGCCGATAAATAAAACACCTTTTGTTCCTCGGTGTGGTAGAAGATATTCCCTTGCGAATGCTTGGGATATCCAACAAACTTCCACAGAACTGACCTTGCCACGAGCTTGTCCGGATTTTGCTTTTGATATAGGCCGGACAACCCCAAATCTTAACTTAGTTAAGAGATGGACTCTTCCCATACTATATCGCATATGGAGTGGTAGGCACCCGATTTGGTTGTAACCCAATTCAATAGGTATGCAGCTTCCTCAAGCGCATAATCCCAAAAAGAAAATAGGCAACTCAGTAGTACCCATCATAGAGCGCACCATATCTAATAGAGTGCAATTGCTCCGCCCCGATACACCATTGTGCTGTGGTGTATACGGAGGAGTAATGCTGAGAGAGAATCTTATTCTCCTTTAGAATAGTCCAGGAACTCCGTGCTCAAGTATTCTCCGCCCCGATCACATCAAAGGACATAATACATATACCCATTTTGGTTCTCTACTTCTGACTTATATTCTTTGAATATCTCAAAAGCTTTAGACTTGTATTTCAACAGGAACACATGTCCGGATCTTAAGAGATAATCAATGAATGTAATGAAGTATAAAGAATCAGTGTTGGCATATGTAGACAGGGGACCTTATACATCATCATGTATCAATCCCAAGAGTTCATTAACTCTTTCTCTATTTCCAGTAAACGGAGCTATGGTCATTTTATCTTTATGACATGACTGGCAAGTTTCACAAGATGTAAATTCAAACTGATTTAAATATGCATCTAAATGTAACTTAGCTAGTTGTGTCGCATTGATATGACCTAGTCTACAATACCTCAAGAAGGATTTGTTCATTTCTGAACTCTTCCTCTTGTGTGTGTTCTGTACGTTAAGAACTATGGTTTGATTTAGAATGTATATGCCATTAGATAACGTGCCTGAACCGATCAACTCTTGATATAGGAAATGTTCAAAACATTATCCAGCAATAAAAAATTATATCCTTCTTTACTAAATAAAGAGACTGATATAATGTTGTATATCAGGTTCGGAATCTAATAACATTCATTCAGAATAAATGTATTTGGTAATACAGGGTGATAACCGCCAACACCTTGGCTGCAACAATTGCACCGTTCCCAACTCTTAAAACTTATCACCCATTCCCAGTTCTCTACCTATCTATAGCCCATGTAACAGATTACATATATGGGATCCTGATCCGGTATCTCATACCCAGGACGTAGAGGATACTGAGAAACAGTTCTTTGTAACGAACACACCTGAAGAAGATGCATCATCATGCACTTTCTTCGTTTGGGCGACACGGGAATCCTGGTAATCCCTAATTTCTTGCTCGGACTTATAACAATTATAAGGTAGAGCGGGACCAACGTTCCCCAGCTCAGTATAACAAGCGGTTTGGTCAATAAATCTATATTATTATCTTGATTAAGGCATGACATGGTCGCTACCTGGAGAGAGAGAGAGAAGAAAACACTCAGCGTATGCTCTTGAAAGATTAGATTAGTTATTATTTTATCTAATCAGGATGACTCCCACTGTTTTTATCAAATCTTCCTTCAAACCCTAAAAGAAAAGACTAGCCGGGATTAATTACACCCTACAAGATCGCCAATCTTTCAGCCAGGCCAGTGCCGGTACTTTGAGGGAGGTTCCCCGTGCTTTCGCATAGACCCAATTAAAATAAACCTCGCTTTCTCATAGGCATAACCCCGTTGACACCTTTCTAGACACCTACTTGATCGGCTAATTGTAAAGTGCAAGACTCTTCTAGGAGTAACACTTACTCGCAGTGGGTATCGGGATCCAACTATCTCATAGAAGGTATGCAATCTCATTGCAAATTTCAACACTTGAAATTCCCGATAATTTTTCCCCTGGCGTCCTATGACCTTGACGCATGTCAACAAACCATAGTCCGCTAGTCAAATTCAATCCGTGCATTTCATGATTGAATTAAACCCACCCGCACGACCCTTGACGCAGGTCAACAAGGTCGCACGACTATCCTAACTTAATCGCATCATATGCTTTTATAGATAATCATTAAATAGCTACCGCACACTACGCCTTGACGTAGGTCAACAAACGTAGCACGAATACTAAATACTACTTATCTGAAATCACGGAGGGCTACGACAGGTTTTTAAAAATACCTTTTGCGTAATGAACTTGATATCGTTATAGAATCAAATGATTTAAAATGGAGTGTTTTTTAGGCTTTTTGCTAGTTTCGCTAAAGAGGTCACTCCCGGTGAAAGGATCTCGGCTCTTTCCTCGTCGAATGAGGTGCAGGATATTCACAATATCACTATGCAAAGCAAGAACTAGAAAAGCAATCAAAAGACGAAACCGAGGGTTGTAGTATCTGCCAGTTATTTCTAAAGAGGTCACTTCCGGTAAAGGGATCTCGGCTCTTTCCTTATCGAATAAGGTGCAGGATATTCTACAAGGAATACCGCTATTCAAAGAAAGAACTAGAGCTACGAGTTTTTGAAAATTCGATTCCACAATATCATTAGGTTTATTTTCTTTCATTAATCTCATTAATGAAGTCCCATCATCTTAAGTTACCTAAACATCACAGATAAATACAACGTACGCTTATGCCATCCGCATTCGCCATGAAGTCCCGTTATGCACCGTTAGGTTAGGTAACTAACGGCAGAGCAGGGCAGGGCTAGCACGGGTGCAAAACATAATCAACGTCTATAATATATCACATATATTATATACAGTATCTATCTCATCATATAAAGTGATCACGTCACAGAATATCGCAGCAGAAATCAACATATGAAATATTGGATATACTAGGATTTCCGGGTTTTAAATTAAGCCAGTATAAAATACGGATTCCACGGTCGTGATGAATACCCAAACCCACATCCCTAGACCCCTACGAGAGCGGCAAGCAACCCTACCAATTCTAGAGTTAGGAGAGCCGGACTCGACCCCTCGAGATGGTCTCCCATTGGACTCTAGAACCCGGTTACTTGTGCTCCCCTACTTGGGTCTATCATAATGCGGAAAAGTAAATAATATACATCAACGATGACATCTTCCTCAACCCGGAAGTGCCCCAATAAAAGAATATCACATACAACTTTTTACATGAATGAAAATGAAAAACTCTCATCTCACATAAAATAAAACCCGGCTATTCAAACAGACGATCCAATATAACATATCTAAGCAACACATAACTGTAAGTCTACGGTAGCGCCCCGGCCGTCTTTTCGAGGCCAAAATGCGGAAACGAAAATTTTTTCAAAACTTTAAACCGGCGTTATCGTATGCTTAAATCCCGGATCGAACCATTAACCTACAACTAGCTATCTAGAGAAGGGATAGAATGCTATACCGATCGATCCGTGTCTTTCGGTCTTTGGCCACCATCCCAAGCTCCTCGCGGCATCTCCGGTCTCGATCTCCTCGTCGGAAAAGGGGCACCACATCTACGAGTCTTTTTACGAGCTCCCTCTTCATCCGAAGCAATTCGGGCACGAAGTGTGCTAGCCGACGTGTCCAAGGTGTTGTAGAGAATATTTGTGATCACTTTGTCTCTTGCATCCATGGCTTGGATGGAGGTTAGAGGTGTTGCCATTGATGGAGATAAAGAGCTAGAGGAAGAAGAAGAAGAAGAAGAGGTTTCTTTTTCCTTTTCTTTTGTTTTCTTGTGATAGAATGAGAGTGAGAGAGAGTGCTCTATAATATGATAGCTAACCCCACCCTTGGCTGCCCCTCTTTCTCTCCTCTCATCATATCAACATAAGTCAAACATCAAATGTGACATATGCACAATAAAAAAGACCATGAGTCACTAGGTTTGCATGTGTCACAATTAATGCACAAAATGATGAATTCTAGCTCATTATTTCCACCATCCAAACATTAATCCAAATGTTTGGTCCAACAAAAAGATCCGGCAACATCTAAAGTAAACTCGTGACGGATCACAAGGATACCCCTCACCTGTATATACATACCTGCATCCGCATTCCGACTGAATGCGATGAGACTAAAGTAATCCAACAAATCTAATACTAGGATCCGGCTTAAACCAAAGCCCACTAGTATGATCCGTCCGATCATGATCCATGCAATACCACACGTATAAGATCGAACCCTGCCATATATCATACGGCCTCTACAACATTTCGCCCAAAACTTGAGAAACTGTCTGTAGGGGACTCTCAAGACTCGTCAATACTTTGGCTGTGGATTTAACCACTAGCACGTCAGTGGTACTAGCTGTACGTAACGGGCTACCAGGTATTGACCAAAAGGGAAGTCGATGAGCGAACTTATCCTGACACCCTACTGAGCCTGTCAGTGACAATATTCGTACAGTCCGGTCCGTTCGTCTATGAGCATCGCATGGTGGGCCTAGGGGGTTGTTAAAAGTCAGACCCCCAAAAGCGGTACAAGTCGTGTCGGAGTGTAGCCCAGAACACCCTGAGATACTACTGAAATACCTACCAGTAAATCTCCTGCCTTGGCCAAGGACTTCGTGTAAGGGCTCTCCTAGACACAGCGCGACCTCACCCCCAATACCGGGAGAGATGAACCCATGCCGATCCGCTCACTGCCTCCATGTGGCTCGGGACTGTACCCAACTAAAACCTGTTTGCACGACTCCTTTGAGACGTAGTAGGGTGGTAATCAAAGCACAGTGGGAACTCACACGAGACAAATGACGATCTCAGGTCGATGAACTAACCTGTACATATGTCACTAGGGAACTGCTATCTGACGTCAGGTATAATACCAACTAGCATGTTCCCGGCGAGTCCTATCCGGTGTACTCATAACCCAATGAGCACCTGTATACATCTTAGGTGAACCAACTGACACCAATGGCTTGTGAGACCGGCCACCGCCCCTCGTCGGGGTCTCGACTGTATACACTAGTCTACTCTGGAGTATCGATGCCCTGTCTCGAAACTCCCTCGACTAGGGACCTTTTAAGGATGTGCTTATAGACCCCCAGCTCCCACGTATATGATCGCCTTCATACTGCTGGCCGTCAAGTAAGAATCCTAAGGGCTCTATCAACGTGTAATAGTGACCTGTAAGGTCACCTGAAGCAGTACACAATGATAAAGGTAAACCAGATAGCATACTATCATCTCGAGTAAGACTGTCCTACCGGTATAGGTCCTCCCTCAATCATTGCAATCACGTGCATGTGATCCAATAATTGACTCTGAGGGCACTATATCCAACAATAACATCGCACGTCATCAACGTAAGTAAATATGTGTATCCCAATTGTCGTTGACATATAGCATACACCACATATTACACTTACGGTCGCAGAAAAGAAAGTGAAAAATACAACGATTGGAATCCGCAACCACCTTAGACATCATAAACCCGAAATATCTCATATTCCAGATTTCATGCCTAACCAAATGAATTCCTTAGACATCGCATTCCTAACAATTATAAACCCCGCATTTTAGTCTCGATATCGAAAACACTTTTCAATATCAAATCAGGTAATTCAACAAGATTCCCGACATCCTGATCGAATGCTCGTCGGAAACTTTAGTAGATGGCCGCACCCCCGATACCGTCGACGAAGTGCACTTAGGCGGAACACCGCGGCCGCGAGCACCCGGACGGATGCTTTTGGCAATAGAGTTCTCCTACAGTCACTTGGTCGGGGCTATGGGGCGTGGCTATCTAGTAAGATTACCCGGTGAGTATCCGCGTACGCTACGTGATTGCGATGAACTTTTGATCACATCAAAATCCCGTAGCAACCGATCAAATGAGACTAAATTGCTAGATTTATAAAATTCAAATTAGTTTTCTTGTGGATTCCAAGTATTGTATTCCATCACATGATATCCGGACGACGTTAAACTTTTCAATCGATTCATCAAAGTCCCATAATTCCCCGAGAGCTCAACACTTGAGCACAGTTTAAAAAACCCAGAACATGTCATAGTACCTATGGACCAATCGTAGACGGGCAGACCCAAGCCTCATTATGGTACCGCGGAACTGCCGCAAACCCTAAGGTTCATAAGCGGTTCCATGGTCATTATGTCGAGTTAGGGTTTCATTCTTCTAGAGGGTCCACAGAATTACTTGCATGTTTTTCCGAATATCTTAAACTTGGAAAAATGGGTTTTTGATATTCGTTCGAACCTTTTAACTTCGCCTAGACAACATGTGAATACCCGAAACAATGTTAAAACTACGAATACAAAACACTCTGAATTGCCTATACAGTAAGATCACATCATATGCAAACTTAGAAAAAACAAGAAACACCTGAAACACCAAAACCCAGAGACTGGAACACACCAAAAAAATTATCCCAAAACTCCACTATGTGGCCGAGGTGGCCGGATTTTTAAGGGAAGTGGCCGGCCATAATCCGACGAGGGGGGCTAAATTTTCTTGTGTGTTCATGTTGCATCTCATACAACATTTTGCAGTTGTTTAAAAAAAAATTTAGAGGCCTTTTTAAATTCGACAGAAACTGGGTTGCAACGTTTCAAGTTTCGGAGTAGTTTCGGTTTCGTAATCTAACAAATATCGTCTAATTTTCTAGCTTGGCTCTGATACCACTGAAGGGTTACCTAGCACGACAGCAAAGTTTCGGGAGGCATCGTCCATGCCAAGTTAAAAAATTTGCCGTACTAAGGAACCCTAACCCTAGAATCTTAACTAGAAAATCCGACGAAACAACATGTAAACAACTTTACATCTAAGTGAATGAGGAATACAACCTTTGTAGACCGGTCCTTCACTTCTAATGCTCCGTGCAGTAGTCCCTTCGCTGCAAATCATGAACACCCGAACTCTAGAAAGGGTTCTCTTGAAGAAATGAACAAGCTTACTCGAAGCCTTCGAGGCCGAAGATGATCTATGTCGAGGAGACACTAACCCAACCTACCTCTTCACTAATTGTGGAATTAGTGAAACAAACATCCTATACTAAATGGCTAGTAGTAAAGGATGATGAAGTAGGAATTTTTCTCACTTTAGAAATATATTTCTCACTCATTTTCATCACCTCCCAAAAGCCAGTGAGCTTGAGGAAGGAGATGAAGAAATGCAACCATGGAAAATTCCCAAGTCAAGAATGGAAACCATGGGTGAGTTAATATCATATATTAACCTTTGTAGAGATTTAACCATGGCTAATTATAATGGTTTGGTTAATAAATATCTTAAGTAAAACAAAACAAGTGGACTTATTCAATGGATATCCAAGCTTCTCCAAGCTTCTAGCCATGACCAATAATCAACCAATTTTGAATTACTTAATCAATTAAAACCCTTCATTATAACTAGTATGGTGTAAGTCACACACACACCCATGTTGCATGTATCATCAAGCATGACACAAAACAATGTACACTAATATATATCACATATATACTAATGCACAAAAGTGAGAAAGATAAATCATAAGTGAGCTAATATAACTTAATATATCAAATATATAATTATACATTAAATTATTAAATCAACACTTGATTTAATAATCCGGCTATATCACATATAACCGACTAATATCATACATATCAACTTATCGAATCAACACATGATTCGATAACCCGGCTATATCACATATAACCGACCGATAACACAAATCGCGAGAAAAGAATACGGTATCACATATCGTATTAATCTCGGTCCCGCACATATCACATATGTGCTCCTACTTCGTTTCGCTTGAGCCAGGAAACCTCTGTGTAGGACTCTAAAAACTCGTCAATACGCCGACAGTAGGTGATGATCATATCAAACACCCACAAGCCGCAAGCGGTCTGCTAAACGTAACGGCCATCCGGGTATTGAGCAATCAAAAGATCAACAAGCAAGCCTGCTCATACTCCTGCGAATCCATTCAGTAACACTACCATACAGTCCGGTCTCTTCGTCTGATATGTCGCATATCTCTCTTGGGGGTGGTAAACGTCAAACCCCAATAGCTTGACAAGTCATGCCAGTGTGAGGCTCATAACGGGTCGAGAAACTACTGATAACACTTACTAGTAAATCTCAGAAACAGCCCTGGCCAGGGACTTCCTGTTATAGCCAATCGAGCACAACGCAACATCAACCCCAAATACCGGGAGAGACGAAATCCCCTCCTATCGCTCATTGCCTCCATGTGAATCGGGATTGTACCAAAAAACCACCGTTTTACACGTTCTCTTGAACGTGGTAAGGTGGAAATCAAAGCACAGTGGGAATCACACAAGTCTCTATGACGATCTATGGTCGATAGACTAACCTGTACCAGTGTCATCAAAGAACTGCCATCTGACGTGAGGTATAATACCATCTAGGAGTTCTCAGCGAGTCCGTCCAGTGTACCCAGTCTCCACTGAGCACCCGTATATCATCTCTGATGTCAAACACCAATGGATATGGGATCATCCATCGCCCATCTATATGGGTCGAGAAGCTATACGCTAGTCTACTCTGGTATATCGATGTCCTGTCTCGATACACCCACGACTAGGAACATTAAAGGATGTACTCACGAACTACCTTTGTCCCACTAGTATGATCCGCATCATAATCCAGGTAGTCAAGTACACATCCTAAGGGCTTTATCAACATGTAACAGAGAGACAATCAGTGTACATGTTAAGATAAAGAGTAACCAGATAGCATACTATCATATCGAGCAAGAAAGTCCTCACTATGTATGTCCAAGCATCCACTATAATATACATCATATGTATAATAATGGCCTCTAGGGCATACATATAACTAACAAATATCTCCTTCTTCATAAACAGCTCGACCGATTTCGATTCCGAGGCAAGCATGACTTGCGTATCCTCATCATCGGATATTTCAATGGCGGTATATTCATACTCCATCGGCCATTTGCATATTAAGAAGATATTGAATTCTAACGGATTGATTTTGGTAGCTTTGTACACTACTTGGTATAGCTCGTTTTATGTGCTAAATTTCTTGACTCTAGTCGTCTTAGTTTTTCTACCGACATATTCAGGAATATTATTTTTTTCCAATCGTTAATTGGCCATTGAAATAGTAAATTAGATGGATGTAATTATCCGTCATTTTTCCACCTGCCAGAAATATTGACACATTTTGAGAGTTCTCATCAAACAACCTACTTATTTATCTTCACGATTATACTCAACTAATTACATAATATTACAATAAAATCCATATTTATAGCATGCAACAAGTTGCAAAAACTTGTATCCTATTCATTGATCCGTCATAAGTAAAATCAGGGAAAACCCCTAATATATTTCCAATTTGTTCGAATTGCTTACCAATACGAAATTTTAACCAATTTTTTTTTAATTAGTTTTAAATAAAATTAGGATTTAGCTCGAAGATGTTTACAATGGTGGTGATGATGGCGAGAATGAATGCGATTGTTTGTCTGTGAATTTCCAACTAAATCTGCACAAGCGAGAGACCGTGAAATCGAGAAACCTAAGCAAGTGAGAGAGATGGGAGAGAGAGACAGAGGGAGAAAGATGAGAGGGAACAGCTAGAGCTGGCTGGGGGGAGCTCGGAGGAGGCTCGGGGTGTGGTCGGTGGAGGGAGGTCGGAGGAGGGAGGCAGGTGGAGGAAGAGAGAGATCGAAAGAGCAGAGAGAGAAAGATCTCGAGAGAGCATAGAGAGAGATCGGGAGAGAGAGAGAGATCGGGAGAGAAGTACGGAAAAAGGAAAGTGGTGTCGGGTTTATTGGGGGCATTATTTTTTGCTAAAATTTTTAGGGGTGCAGTTTAAAACTGCGCCCCATACAAATGTTACGGGCTCAATTTGTATGGGGCCAGTTTTAAACCGCGCCCATAACATTTGTATGGGGCGCAGTTTGAAACTCCGCCCATAACATTTGTATGGGGCGCAGTTTGAAACTGTGTCCCATACAAATGTAAAGGACGCAGTAGCTGTGCCGATAACAAATGTATAGGACGCAGTTTCAAACCGCGTCCCATACAAATGCTATGGGCGTATTTTCAAACCGCGCCCCATACAAGTGCTACGAGCGCAGTTTCAAACTGCGCCCATAAAAAAATTATTTCACGCCAGCGCCAGCGCTGAGCTGACGCTGACGTGGCGCCTACGAGACAAAAAGTCTTCTCTTTTTGTAATTATTTTTAAAAATGGTTTTTTTATAATTATTATTTAATTTTGGTTTACTAAAAAAATTTCCTTGTTGAATTGATAGTTACAATTTCAGTTTTATGCTATTTGGCATTAGTGTTAAAAGAACTTCATGAGCTTTCATTTACTTTTTGGCTCTAAAATTCTGAATTGCAAATAGAAAGAAATTTTTGAAAGAAAGTGTGTTTGAGAATCATCAATAGTAACGAAATTTTTTAAGAACAAAGATGAGTTCATGGCTAAAGAAAGAAAGAGGTAAGGCTAAAAAGGTCAAGATAAAGAAGATAGGTAGTTAGGGCGAAAAATAATCAACATGAAGAAGAAAAGGGCTGATACGTCCATGAAAAAATGCATAAGATGCACGTGAGAATATATCCATGGAATACTCTACGACGTCATCCTTATAGTGCTAACCAAAACTTTATTTAATCTTTTGGTCCTTATAGTGCTGACCAAAAACTTTGGATATGTATTTGTCCGATCTTTGGATATTTATATGCTAAGGTTATCAACTTTGGGTATTTTCGTACTATTTAGCCTAAAAAAATATTGATCTTGACCCAATTGGCATCGACCTCTCGCTTTCCCTTTAACTGCCTCCCTTCTATAATTGAAATCTCTCAACGTATCTATATAGTCCCCCCTCCCCTCCCCATTCGCTATATTTAACAAAAACTCATTACTCTTCAATGGTGTCTCCTTAAGTTTTAGCTCTCCATTGTTTGAGCATTAGTTAATTTTTTAAAGACAAGTTACAGAATGGAGATTATTGGTGATGGTTTCAGAAATGGGAGTTTGAGAATGAGTAGAAATAGCTCAAAGTTTTGGAGTGCAAGAGATGATATCTTTTCGAGGTCTCGGGGTGACGATGACGACGAGGAGGCTTTGAAATGGGCTGCACTAGAGAAGTTGCCGACTTATGACAGGATGAGAAAGGGGATATTAAATTTAGGAGGAGGAGAGAAAAAAGAAATTGATATTCCTGGACTTGGGTTTCCAGAAAGAAAGGATTTGTTGGATAGGTTGGTTCATGTTGCGGGGGAGGACAACGAGAGGTTCTTGTTGAAGCTCAAAGATCGTATCGAACGGTAAGAACCCATTTAACTTTTACTTCCCAGCCGCTGTACCAATACCATGAAGTTAAGATGAAGGTTGAGGAATGTAATTTGATATTCTGGTCTCTCTGCATGATTGTATTTTATTTTGAAAAAAATTGAATTCGCTTTTAATGCGCGTTTACTTGGATCTGATCCCAAGTCAGCTCTAAAACCCATCTAAAATCCTTGCTAGTGCACCAAAATTTCGAAGTTAATATTGGGCGCTAAAATTTTATATTCTAATGGTATATTATGGAAAATGAAAGCTTTAAACCCTTTGGAATGAGTTAATCATTCTTGTCTAGTTCAACTTATCATTACTTTTTTCCCCCTTTGCAAAGAAGCTAGATAAATATATATCCTAGTATTGATTCAATTGTAAATATGAACAAAGTGGGAATTAATCGTTTTGCAGATACATTAGTCTAATCTAGGTTGTATTCATTGAACATAATTTAAAAAAAGAACATAAAATTTTGCTATTTCATCTATCATGCGGTGTCCTGTAACACTTGTGTCCCCACAATTTGTCTATAATACTTTTCTTTTTCAGTTCTGTTTTAGCGATGTCCTATTTGTGTCAAAACCTTCAGATACTAAAATCTTTGACAAACTTTGTTTCAATATCAGAGTTGGGCTTGATTTTCCTACTATTGAAGTTCGTTTTGAGCACCTCAACATCGATGCGGAAGCTTATGTTGGTAGCAGAGGTTTACCTTCATTCCTTAATTCGATTGTCAACATGCTGGAGGTACTAGTCTTAAAATTCCTAGAGAAGTAATTACAGATTTTATGCTTAAAGTTTATTTAGTTAAAGAAAAATCTTTCATCTTGAACAAGGGTTTTGGCAACTTTCTTGGTATATTACCAAACAAGAAGAAATCATTCACCATTCTTCATGACGTAAGCGGAATAGTCAAGCCTCGCAGGTACCAGAAGAACAATTTCAGAAATTGCAATTGCAATTTTTATGATTATTATGAAAATCTAAGAAAGTTAAATTTGTTTTGCAGGCTTACATTGCTCTTGGGTCCCCCAGGCTCAGGAAAAACCACCTTGCTCTTGGCTCTAGCTGGAAAGCTCAGTTCTGATCTAAAGGTAATATTTTGTTTTTAAAATCTATATTCATCAATTTTTATGATTTTCTTTTGAAATATTTTTGTAATGGAGTTGAATCATTTGTCTTAAAAAAAACAGGTTTCAGGTAGTGTAACATACAATGGACATGGGATGAATGAGTTTGTGCCTGAAAGAACAGCTGCATACATTAGCCAACATGATCTTCATATAGGAGAAATGACTGTGAGAGAAACTTTAGCTTTCTCTGCTCGATGTCAAGGAGTTGGAGCTCGTTATGGTAAGTATTGATTAAACTAGTTGATCTTTACCAAAAAATCAGTTTACAGAACAAATATTTTTTATTTTGATGCGAAGATTTGATAACTGAGCTCATGAGAAGAGAGAAGGCGGAAAATATCAAGCCGGACCCTGACGTTGATGTATTTATGAAGGTGTGAAAGTAGTTTCATCTTCGTTCTTCGAATTTATGAATCTGGATTACTGTTTGAGTTCAACTTTTTTTTTTGGTATACTGCAGGCGATTGCATTGGGAGGCAACGCAACTACTGCTTACACAGACTACATACTAAAAGTAATCTTTTTAATCACTATGGGAGTTTAAACAGTCGAAGTCTATGCCACCGTATGGAAACTTCACAGTAGTTGTTATGGTGGAGCAACATAATTATATATTTTGGCATACTGTTGGTCCAAATCAGGTCTTCCGTGCATAGACTTCTTTTAAACCGATTATATTTAAGGCTGAATTGCACAAATGTACCCATCAACTTTCACGTTTTTTGCGATTGATACCATGAATTTTAATAATTAAAGATAAGTACCATGAACTATTTTTTTGATATAACTACCATACGACGTTAACTTTTTTGCCTTAATGGACCATTATACCCCTCGAAATTTTAGAGGTTGACTGAGAAACAAAGGGTAAAATTTTGAAAACAAATCAAATATTGATGACGTGGCAGTCAAATATTACGTTTGCAGACGGATGAAAAAGTTGATGGTATTTAATTGAAATCAGGGTGATAGTTTATGATACTTGTTTGTAATTAAATTAGTTCATAGTATCAATCGCCAAAAACGTGAAAGTTGATAGGTACATTTATGCAATTTAGCCTATATTTAAATGTATTCGGTCGGATTTGAACCTAGGCTGCTCTGATTCTATCTTAAACTTCCTATGAGTATATTTGGGTTTTATATTTTACATGCTTCTGTTTCTTCATATGACAGATTTTAGGATTAGATATTTGTGCGGATACTTTGGTTGGAGATGAAATGCGGAGAGGCATATCGGGAGGACAAAAGAAACGAGTCACGACCGGTAATAAAATTCGTGATTCTTTGATCAAATTAAAAGAAACAATAAGCCTATGATTCTTTTAATAATACACGTCTTTCTGTAAAATTTTAGGGTAAACTACACTGAAATTAACTTTAGCTATCGACTTTTTCACTAAACCAACTTAAATTTCATTTTATAGTGAAAAAACCTTGATGTTTTTTAAAAATATTTTATTTGGGAATTATAATAATTTTTTAAAAAACATCTATAAAAAGCTTGTATATTTTGATGAAAAACATCTATAGTCGAGAATATTTTAGTTTAATTAGCCCCACTTTATCCATCCGTCTAACGAACGATTATAAATAGGTGAGATGATTGTTGGGCCATCAAGAGCACTTTTTATGGACGAAATATCCACTGGCCTTGATAGCTCGACGACTTTTCAGATAGTGAATTCGCTCAGACAAGCCAATCATATTCTTGGGGGAACCACTGTTGTCTCCTTGCTTCAACCTGCGCCCGAGACTTACGATCTGTTCGATGACATTATGCTCCTCTCGGATGGCCAAGTGGTGTACCATGGTCCCCGAGAGCATGTTCTTGATTTCTTCGAATCGATGGGGTTCAAATGCCCCAAGAGGAAAGGCGTCGCAGACTTCTTGCAAGAAGTAAGTTTTGATAATGAGGGGAAATTGATAATTCTATGATGTCCATTTTAGAGTAAATCACATAAAGTACCATCAAACCTTTTCAATATTTTAAGAATGCTGCTGAACTTTGAAAAATAGAAATTTGACAATTGGAGTGGTATGTTGTTTTACATAATTTTGAATACACCTTTTAAACTATCAAGGGTGCTTAATGGAATCTTAAATTCTAATAATGTTCTATGGGTGCTGGAGCTTCGGTTCTCCTTGAGATGCTGTCCTCCGTCTATCCTGCGATGGCGATCTTGGACGTCTGAGATTTGGTTTTGGAGTTGTTGGGTGTGGATCTCAATGGGTTGGTGTTGGACGCCGAGCCGCCTGCAAAGAAGTCCCGGGGTGAGCGACCACCCTAGGACCCTCCGACGATCAAGTTAGAGCCGAGAAATAGGAGCATAGTGGCGGCGCATTGAGATAATTCGAGTTGCGTGAGTCATCTGAGAGAGGGGTTTTTATACTGGTCGCATGGAGCGAGCAGGTGCGAGATCTTCGCCGTCAGTTACGCCCCTGACGTTACGCCTGCATGAATGATGGGATCCCTCCATTAATGACGGGATACGCTCATTAATAGGGGGATGTCCCAGCGTGGGACGCGGGACGTGGGGCGGCGGATATCTCGCCCTGCCGATATACACGGAGCCGTTGCGGGACGCATGGTAGGTCGGGAGAGGCTTAGGAAGCTCGGCACGTCGGAGGCTCGGAGACGAGTCGGGAGGCCGAGGAAGCTCGGCACGCCAGACGGCTCGGAGTCGAGCTGTTGGTAGTTTTCTGGGTGAAGGTGTAATGTATTTAGGGAGGCCCCTTGGAAGGTCGGACACGTTCCTCGGGACGAAGTCCCGAGGAATCCCCATAGCGCGACACATCTATTCCATCCCGTAGCTTTCGGGACACGTCATCGACCACATGTCGTAATCTTGAGGAGATACCACTCGTGAGCATCATTATTAGCCCCCACTCTCGTTCCGACCTATCCAAGGGTTGGGACGAGAGTGGTCTGCTCGGTTTCTCTTTTGTTCAATTTGGCGCCTAGAATCATAATACGGAACGCCTAGGAACGGCATAACATTTGGCGGTCGCGTCTTTTTGATCTTTTGGGCCCACGTGTCGCCTCGTCGCGCGTCTGAATCTTCACGCGTATCCCCGATGGCATCAGCGGATCAAATGAAATAATTGCGCTTTAAAGAGGAGGCGTCGTTTCAGTCGGTCGCTAGTTGGGATACGGGCCACGTGTTGGACGTCGGTTGGTGGACGCGATAGGCTGTCGCTGTCACCTACAACCGAAGGGACGTCCCCAATGGCCGATCGCCATGTGGAGCTCTGACGGATGGCAGGCGCGACGTCTCGTTTTGGCGGGAATCGATCTGGACCGTCGGATGCTTTCTTTGGAGTGTATAAATAGGAGGGGACCCCTTTAGGGCCAACACTTCCACCATAATTTACTTTCGTTGTCGAAAATTGCTCGGCGCTCCTTCCTTTTAGATCGGATCACCCGTAATTTTTCCTCGGCGAGCCCATTCCTTTGAATCAGGTTAGATGACTTTATCTGAGGAGTCTGTAGAGATAGTTAGGGTTGAGTCGGACAATGAGACTCAAGTTGTTAGGGCCGAATCCAGCGGGTCTTCCTCCCCTCTGGCTTCAGATAGCCGAGAGGGTTCTTCTGCTGTATCATCTGTGTCGGGCTCGCCCCTAGAGCCAGGGCCGCCAGTGTCGTTCGCCGTCGGGTGGCGACAAGGGCCTCGAAGACGCGCATCGGGAACGCTCGCGATACGCCCTCTGTTTTGAGAAATGTGGACGAGCTTACCGAGATTCAGGCTCGATTCCATATTCCCTCCAACTATTCGCTTCGCTTAGCTAGGGAGGATGAGCGGGCGGACCAGGTGCAGGGTAAGAAGATTGCCCTGTATTTGGAAGTATTCCGGGCCGGAATGCGTCTGCCCTTCTCAGCCGAGATATATGGGGTGCTTCGCTGCTTCCATCTTGCCCTGGGCCAGCTAGCGCCGAACTCATGAAGAATCCTCCTCGGGTTTCTGGTCCGGTTAAAACTTGAAAACATCCCCTTCAATTTGACCCTCCTCATTTCCTTTCTCTATTATAAGAATCACCCTGGCACCAGCTGCAGGGTTCCCTAGTACGGCAGCAAGGTTTCGGGAGGCATCGTCCATGGCATATTACAAATTTTCCGTTTTATCTAACCCTAACCCTAGAATCGTATACTAGAAATCCGACGGAATGTAAATGCAAACACTTTGCAATTAAAAGAGAACAAGGAATACAACCTTTGTAGACCGGTCCTTCACTTCATTAGCTCCGTGTAGTCGTCCCTTCGCTGCGATCATAAACTCCGGGCTCTTGAGAGGCTCGACAAGAAGAATAAAACAAGGTTGCTTCGAAGTCTTCGAGGCCGAAGACGATCTACGTCGAGGAGACACTAACCCAAGCTATCTCTTCACTAATTGTGGAATTAGTGAAGCAAACATTCTATACTAAATGGCAAGTAGTAGAGGATGATGAAGTGGGAATTTTGTTCAATTTAGATTTCATATTCTCACAAGTTTTCATCACAAACTCAAATCCTAGAAAACTCTTTTCTTTTTGAGCTCATGAATAAGATGAAGAATTATCAAGAGAGAATGAAAGTGAGGTTAGAATTGCAACCATGGGTGAGTTAGTGTCATGCCTAACTCATGTAGAGAATAAACCGAGGTCAAGTGTTAAGGTTGGGTTAACAAATATCTTAAGGAATGACAAAAGAGTGGACTTGGTCAATGTTCTACAAGCTTCATCCAAGCTTGAAACATTGACTAAGTCTTTACTCTTTTGTGATAACTTAAGTGATAAATAAAACCTTAACTTAACCTAGCATGGTTTAAGTCTCATACTAACTAAGTTGCAAGTGTAACCTAGCATGACACACTTATATATATCACATATATATTTTGTGGCAAAAAAAACAATACATATATCACATATATGTAAAGTATATCAAATGTGAGAAAAGAAATCTTAAGTGATCTAATACTAGTTAATATAATGTAATATATCAAATATATGATTATACAATAAATTATTAAATCAACTCTTGATTTAATAATCCGGCTATATCATATACAACCGATTAATATTATATGAATCAACTTATCGAATCAACACTTGATCCGATAACCCGGCTATATCATATATAACTGACCGATATCACATATCGCGACAATGGAATGCGGTATCACATACACGCATTAATCTCGGTCCCGCACAGATCATATATGTACTCCTACTCCGTTTCACTTGAGCCAGGAAACCTCTATGTAGGACTTTAAAGACTCATCAATACGTCGGCAGTAGGTGATGATCATATCAAACACCCACAAGCCGCAAACCGTCTGCTAAACGCAACGGCCACCCGGGTATTGAGCGATCAGAAGATCAACAAGCAAGCTTTCTCACACTCCTGTGAATCCAATCAGTAACACTACCGTACAGTCCGGTCTCTTCGTCTGATATGTCGCATATCTCGTCTAGGGGTGGTAAACGTCAGACCCCAGTAAAAGTCGTGTTGATATGAGGCTCATAACGGGTCGAGAAACTACTGATAACACTTACCAGTATATCTCTGAAGCAGCACTGGCCAGGGACTTCCTGTTATAGCCAATCGAGCACAACGCAACATTAACTCCCAATACCGGGAGAGACGAAACCCCTCCTATCGCTCATTGCCTCCATGTGATTCGGGAATGTACCCAAAAGCCACCGTTTTGCAAGTTCTCTTGAACGTGGTAAGGTGGAAATCAAAGCACAGTGGGAATCACACAAGACTCTATGACGATCTCGGGTCTACAGACTAACATGTACTAGTGTCACTAGAGAACTGCCATCTAACGTGAGGTATAATACCATCTGGGAGTTCTCGGCAAGTCCGTTCAGTTTGTAAGTCTACGGTAGCGCCCCGGCCGTCTACAGATGCCAAATGCGGAACAAAAACTTTTTAACTGGTGCCATCGTATACTTTAACCCGGATCTGCCATTATTGCTAAACTAACAAACTGTAAAGAGTGTAGAAAGGTTATACCGAACGATCCGAGTCCTTCGTTCTTTAACCATCATCCCACACTCCGTTGCGGCTGCTCCGATCTCATCGATCTCCGATTTGCTCGTCCAGGTGGCACCACGTCAACGATTCTTTAAACGGGCTCCCGCCTCTGACTCGAGACAACTCGGTCGTCAAGTTTGCTATAAGAGACGATCAAGAATGATGTAGAATATGAGTAGAATACTTTGTCTCACTTCGTCCCAAACCGTGGACGATCGGTTAATGAAGTTGCCACTCGGATCGGGTGATGGAATGAAAAAGGCTATGAAATTTTCATGCACCCTAAACCATATTCTTTTCTCTCAAGAATGAAAATTAATCTCTCTCTCTCTTCTCTCAAGGGGGCCGGCCACTTTTATGCAAAGAGGGAGGTGATGGTAGGAGCAATCAAGGAGGTGACCTTAAACAAGAAGCTTATCCTCATCATAAATGAAAAGCATGACTCACTAAGAAACATTGAATCTAAAACCCTTAGTCATCAAGCATTAATGGCACCATTAATGCACTAATGACTCACCAATCCATGTCACCCTCTCTAGAACCATCTAGAACACTGACTCACCTCATCTCAAGAAAAGATAAATCCGTCTTTAACCGAATGTTAAAAGACGGCTGATAGAAAACTGGAAACTGGCAACTTCCAAAAGCGATCCTGAAACGACTTTCAGGATAACCCCGTAACTGTATAAATATACCCGCATTTGTATTACGACCGAATACAAATGCAACTGAGACAAAGATATTATTTCTACTCAATATAATACTCGGATCTGGCTTAAACCAAAGCCGACCAGTATTATCTGTCCGAAAAATAACACGTGCGTAAACGCACGTGCATTTTCCGAACCCTGCCATAAAACCATACGGCCTCTACAACGTTTCGCCCGAACTTGGGAAACTGTCTATGGGGGACTCTAATGACTCGTCAGTACCCTGACAGTGGGTTTAACCACAAACCGTCAGCGGCACTAGCTATGCGTAACGGCTGCCCATGGACTGACCTCAAGAGAGGCTGATGAGCGAACTCATCCAGAAACCCTACTGAGCCTAACAGTGACTATGTATATACAGTCCGGTCCGTTCGTCAATGAGTATCGCATATCTGCCTAGGGGGCTAGTAACGTCAGACCCCCAATAGCAGTATAAGTCGTGTCGGAGTGTAGCCCAATAACACCCTGAGATACTACTGGAGTACCTACCAGTAAATCTCCTGCCACGGCCGTGGACTTTGTGTAATGGCTCTCCTAGACAGAGCACGATCTCGCCCCCAATACCGGGAGAGACGAATCCCCTGCCGATCCGCTCACGTGCCTCCATGTGGCTCGGGACTGTACCCAAAAACTACCTGTTTGCACGACTCCTTTGAGCCGTGGTAGGGTAGAAATCAAAGCACAGTGGGAACTCACACGAGACAAATGACGACCTCAGGTCGATGAACTAACCTGTACACATGTCACCAGGGAACTGCTATCTGACGATATGTATAATACCAACTAGCAGGTTCCCGGCGAGTCCTGTCCGGTGTACTCATAACCCAATGAGCACCTGTATACATCTTAGGTGATCCAACTGATACCAGTGGCTTGTGAGACCGGCCACCGCCCCTCGTCGGGGTCTCGACTGTACACACTAGTCTACTCCGGAGTATCGATGCCCTGTCTCAAAACTCCCACGACTAGGGACCACAATTAAGGATATGCGTATAAACTACCCAACTCTCACGTATATGATCGCCATCATACCGTTGGTAGTAAAGCAAGATCCTAAGGGCTCTATCAAAGTGTAACATGTAATCAGTCACCTGAACATGTACACGACTGATAAAGACAAACCAGATAGCATACTATCATCTTGAGTAAGACTGTCCTACCGGTATAGGTCCTCCGCAATCATTGCAATCACGTACTTGCGATCCAATAATTGACTCTGAGGGCACTATCTCCAACAATCTCCCACTTGCACTTAAGGCTAATTATTGCGATGTCGACTACTCACAGCCCGTGTGAAACCGAACATCCAACCCCTCTTCTAATCAGTTTCACAAAGCCCGTTTGTAAAACTATTGTGTTCGAGAAATAGCCTCAGTGAGTGGATCCGCCTAGATGTTTATTTCTATATCTCTCTTAATCTCAAATTCGCGGAGAAAGCCATCTCCCGAATTGAGTAATACCTGTCTTAGAATATGTCTGGATATCTGATGGGACCAAGTTCATAAATGAACTCCAAATCCAAACTTCTTAGACTGTATCGATCACTGAACCTAATCAGTATCCAGCACCAAGCCTCCCACAGTATCCTTTTGGACCACCTGTCCATAATACTGTCCCTCGTCAGAGGAAAAACTATAACTCTGACAATCACTCTGTCTACTATGTCATCTTTGAAGCCTGGAATGATAACCGTCTCCCGAAAGAGGCTGCCGTTATCAAATCCGTAGAACATATACTTATGTTCTAAAACCGCTTCCTTATATTTCTCCAGGATTGGATTAATACAAACTTATTGTATCTAGTGCAAAAACAACATTTGGTGTGGTACTTGACATCTCATGATTGACTCAATTGCCTAAGCAAGTGATCTGCCAATCATGCACATCCCTTTCCCCTTTAGTCTGTAAGACATCTTTAGAGAGAGTGACTCCATCACCTGCAGGTACACCACCATGCTAGGAGTCATCTATTCTAAAAACCATTAGAATACTGTCAAAGTACCCACATTGGGAAACTACCCAAATCCAGATCTAAAACCATAGATCCAGAAACCAGAATGTCAAATATTATATCCATATCCTGTCTGGAGAAACAACCGTGTGACGACCACAGTACAACCGATCGCAGTGTAGGAATTTTACTTCCTACTCTGTGTATGTCATCCAAATACCATGACATCACACCTTACTACCTTCTTAACAGATCCATCCCTTATTCTGATTGAAGTCAAACCCATGACTGTCACATCAAAAATGAATGATCTATCTCCGCTATAACTGCTCAAGTCTATAATAGACATAAGCATCTTGCCCACTATGCTTCCGCTGCTCCCACTGACTACGACAACCCTCCTACCGGGTCTCATAGCCTAGAACAACAGTAGTGTCAAGTCTGGGTAAACAAGAACCTCCCTGTTACCGTCCTTGAGGCTACCGGAGTACCTCTCGGGTGTCTGAGGTTACCCACCATATCTGCGGAGTGGCTAATGGAATGTCAAACTTGATTGAATATATAGGTCCTATTAAATTTTCAGTAATCGTTTGCGGTTCTGGAATCACTTCCAGTTCTACCATACTCCCACTACTGTTTTCTGAAAAAGTCCATTTTACTAAAACTGTGGCGAGTCAAGAACAATATCACTATTGATCTTCCAAATGGTAGAATATCAACCCTCGTCATAGCCAGGGTCAACCCACAAACAGCCATTACAGAAACGTGCCCTGAGTTATCCAGAGTCTGGTTTTAAGCATAAGCTGGACAACTCCCCGTACCTTAATATCTTTTAAGGTATGAACCATTCTATATCCAATATAGAAACTTTGGCACTTATTTAATTGGAACCAGATTCAAAACATGCAACTGTCTCCAGTGCATATCACCTTAATGGAAAAGAGGCTAATCAGCATTACTCAACTTAGGAATCCATCCAATTATGAGCAAACTGAAAGAGAAACAAGTTTCTCAAAACCATTACTATCATCTGAATACCAATCACAAGAATCTACATCTTCGATCTCTTTGAAGAATCCCGATACTTGTGACACCTGGTTCTCTACTTTATTTTTATACCCACAACTTCTCAAAACATAGACCTTGTATTTCTACGAAACACTTGTCTAATTACTAGAGAAGTCATAAGTAAACAGAATATAGTACGAGGACCTACCCCTTTGTCCTGATGGACACTTGGACAACATACAATACTCTGTATAAGTCCGCTGAGTTAAACAACTCAAAACCTGTGCGTCGTAGGTTGAAAACTGTACCCTGGCGATTTCCTCAAATATCACCAATTACAACGAATTCCGATATAATGAGGATGATCACCTAATTCCCAATAACTTACTCCCACTCATCATCTGTAAAACCATACAGATATGAGAATGAAACCTGGTAAATACATACCCTTGGAGTAAGTATCTAATCGGGAAAACAGTTTTGCTTTAACAATGCACTGAAACATGAAAATGTTTCGTAGGGGTATCCTGGTATTCATAGCAATGCCTCTTCCATAATCCAATTCATGACTTTAACCGTATATTTCACTGCCATCTCTCCAAGTCCCTTTATTTGTCTTTAGTCGTTACCTCATGTACACCATCGTTAGGCTAAATGGTTTTCTTCCTTTCCTACCGTTCGGCACCAGCCTATGGTTTGGAAGAAGAAGATCCAGTAAGCATAATAGGTGTACTCTCCTAAACCAAGGAGTACTCATATCTTGAGAGAAGGTGATGATAAAAGACAACTGAATAATACCTTATTCCTTTAAAGGTGAAATAGGAGTGGCGATGAAGTACGCGGTTTTGGTCGTGAATGATATCAGTCGCAATTTACTTTGCCCTCTTTCTAATCCCTTTATTTTGTCTTTACATATTACCTTCTGCACATCCTACTTAGGCTAATTGGTTTTCTTCATTCTCCACCTTTCGGCACCTGCCTATGGTTTGGAATAAGACTATCCAATAAGCGTAATAGGTGTACTCTCCTAAACCAAGGAGCCCTCGCAACCTGAGAGAAGGTGATAATAAAAGACAACTGAATAAACCAATTCTATTTCTCCTGAACCTGGATCCATCCTAGAAGAAGTCCCTTCGAGTTCGTATATAACCATACGATGGATCTATCCATTGGAAGTGGATGTCCGTAGTAATACGGGTGTTCTGAGAAATTCAAAGGGTAAAAGAAGGAGTGGCAATGACTTATGCAACATAGACAATCCAAAAGCCAGTAATTTAAGAAGGTTCGGTCAACCTGGTCACTGAGTCATAGTCTAGGGTCGGTCAAAGGTCGCTGCCAGAGAGAGAGAAAAGAAACACTCTGCGTGCACTCTAACCTAGATCAGAATGGTTATCACTTTATCTAATCCGGAAACCTCCCACTGTCCTGTCAAATTCTCCTCCAAACCAGAAAGAAGAATCAATCGGGATCACCCGAAGAGTAAACCAATTCATCAGTGGGAATCGGGATCCAACTCTCATCGCATGATAACGTGATGGAATGCATCCACGTTACTCATACTCCAGAAGGTATGCGCATACTTGGCAAGTTTCAGTGTCTTTAGAAACTCCCGATATGATTTTTGCCCCATGCTCTTATAACCTTGGCTTTGGTCAAAATGTCATAAGTCACATGCCAAGTTCTACCCGTCACTATCTTGTCAATTTGAACCCACCCGCACATGCCCCTGGCTTTGGCCAAATGGCAGAACGACTGTCCCAAACCAACTCATCTATCTATGCAACAAATGAATACCCAGCAGCTACCAAACACTATGCCTTAACTTTGGCTAAAATGCATAGCTTGAATACTACTGAATACCCAAAAGACGTGACGGAGGGCTACAGCTGGTTTTTGGCGAAAAACCTTTAACGTAACGAGCTTGATATCGCTGAAGGAACCTGATAGCTTTTTTAAAATATAGTGACGAAAACCTTTTGCTAAAGAGGTCACTCCCGGTAAAGGGATCTCGGCTCTTTCCTCGTGGAATGAGGTGCAGGATATTCCACTGAATACCGCGATGCAAAGCAACTTGTAATCGACTATAGTAAAGTTATTACCCTGACGCAAACTTCTGTCCAAGGGGTCAGTCCCGGTGAAGGGATATCGGCCCTTGCCCCGTCGAATGAGGTGCAGGATATTCCACTGAATACCGCTATGCAAAACAAAAGGAAACGTCTTTGCAATAACACCTTTTTAAATTTGTTCCAACAACTGCAAACATGTTTGTTTTCCTTTGCATTGATCAGAATCAACGCAGTCGCAGTCCCATCAAGTAATCACACCAGAAAAGAACGAAAATAAAATGTACGTATATGCCATCCGCATTCTTCACTGGGTCCCGTCATCACCCGTTAGGTTACTTAACTAACGACAGAGCGGGGATTGGACTAGCGCGGGTGTAAAACATATACAACATCTAATAGTATATAAACCAATATACAATAATCGCTCCAGGCGTGATAATATGCAACATTACAGAAAAGTAATAAGCATCACAGAACAATACAGATAATCTGGGATCCCCAGGTTTCACAGAGCCGCTGCTGAAACCCGACGTTCCCATGTCGTGTGGATAGCCTGTGCAATGAAACCTAGACCCCTACGAGTGCGGAAAGTTACCCGCCAAAACCTGAAGCGAGGCATCCCCTACAGCAAAGTGAATGGACCACCCAACACTTCACGGAATCCGGTAATCTTGGGCACCCCTCCTCGGGTCAACCTGTACCCCCTACGAGTGCGGCGAATAGTCTGCCAATTCTAGAGTGAGGCCCCTCTGCCTCTCAAAGCCATGAGATGCGGACCCGTTGCCCCCCAGAACCCGGCTATCCATGCACTCCGTCGCGGGGCAAAACCTAGTACAGTAATGAAAAATAGTACAACAGGTACATCGACCGCAACCTGATCGTGCCCCAAAAGAATATTATACAACAGGCAGTGACGGCAGTCCACAAGTTGGACGCTCGCCCCGCAATATCAAATGTACAAATAAACTCAAACTGCACTACCATTGCACACTGCTATCCACCACGATAAATCCGCAACATAACAGTACAACACAGAACATCAACGCGAATGTCACGTTCGCAAACCCGTCTAAAAGAACTATAGCAATCAGACGGGGTTTACCGATCAAATGACATTCCCGGTCGGAGATATAATGTAAGCACTGTAAACTAACGTGTTTAAATTTCGATTGACTAAATATCACGAAGTGGGCCCCACGAACAACTGGTGAACAGTAACAAAATCTGGGTCTAAAAGATATATACCAAAAACCCCAAATTCCAACAGAGAAGACACTGTGCAAATTTGGTGCACTGATTCAATAGAACGGCCGCGGATGCGCGGCCAAACCATGGGTTTGGCCGCGATTCCGCGGCCGTTTGGTGGAATCACGTGCTCAAATTTGGTCGGTGTGCTTCTAAAACCCTGCACAACTTTCTGTGATATGTAGAATAATTTTAGGACTTCATTTAAAATCGACAGAAACTGTGAATGGAGATTTTGCAGTTTTCGTTATCCGGTTCGATCGATGTTTTAAACGCGTTAGCACAAGTTAGTATAGCAAAATGGTGAGGCTCTGATACCACTGTAAGTCTACGTTAGCGCCCCGGCCGTCTACAGACGCCAAATACGGAACAAAAACTTTTTAACTGGCACTATCGTATACTTTAACCCGGATCTGCCATTATTGCTAAACTAACAAACTGTAAAGAGTGTAGAAAGGTTATACCGAACGATCCGAGTCCTTCATTCTTTAACCATCATCCCACGCTCCGTTGCGGCTGCTCCGATCTCATCGATCTCCGATTTGCTCGTCCAGGTGGCACCACGTCAACGATTCTTTAAACGGGCTCCCGCCTCTGACTCGAGGCAACTCGGTCGTCAAGTTTGCTAAAAGAGACGACCAAGAATGATGTAGAATATGAGTAGAATACTTTGTCACACTTTGTCCAAAACCGTGGACGATCGGTTAATGAAGTTGCCACTCGGATCGGGTGATGGAATGAAAAAGGCTATGAAATTTCCATGCACCCTAAACCATAGTCTTTTCTCTCAAGAATGAAAATTAATCTCTCTCTCTTCTCTCAAGGGGGCCGGCCACTTTTATGCAAAGAGGGAGGTGATGGTAGGAGCAATCAAGGAGGTGACCTTAAATAAGAAGATTGTCCTCATCATAAATGAAAAGCATGACTCACTAAGAAACATTGAATCTAAAACCCTTAGTCATCAAGCATTAATGCCACCATTAATGCACTAATGACTCACCAATCCATGTCACCCTCTCTAGAACCATCTAGAACACTGACTCACCTCATCTCAAGAAAAGATAAATCCGTCTTTAACCGAATGCTTAAAGACGGCTGATAGAAAACTGGAAACTGGCAACTTCCAAAAGCGATCCTGAAACGACTTTCAGGATAACCCCGTAACTGTATAAATATACCCGCATTTGTATTACGACCGAATACAAATGCAACTGAGACAAAGATATTATTTCTACTCAATATAATACTCGGATCCGGCTTAAACCATAGCCGACCAGTATTATCTGTCCGAAAAATAACACGTGCGTAAACGCACGTGCATTTTCCGAACCCTGCCATAAAACCATACGGCCTCTACAACGTTTCGCCCGAACTTAGGAAACTGTCTGTGGGGGACTCTAATGACTCGTCAGTACCCTGACAGTGGGTTTAACCACAAACCGTCAGCGGCACTAGCTATGCGTAACGGCTGCCCATGGACTGACCTCAAGAGAGGCTGATGAGCGAACTCATCCAGAAACCCTACTGAGCCTAACAGTGACTATGTATATACAGTCCGGTCCGTTCGTCAATGAGTATCGCATATCTGCTTAGGGGGCTAGTAACGTCAGACCCCCAATAGCAGTATAAGTCGTGTCGGAGTGTAGCCCAATAACACCCTGAGATACTACTGGAGTACCTACCAGTAAATCTCCTGCCACGGCCGTGGGCTTTGTGTAATGGCTTTCCTAGACACAGCACGATCTCGCCCCCAATACCGGGAGAGACGAATCCCCTGCCGATCCGCTCACGTGCCTCCATGTGGCTCGGGACTGTACCCAAAAACTACCTGTTTGCACGACTCCTTTGAGCCGTGGTAGGGTAGAAATCAAAGCACAGTGGGAACTCACACGAGACAAATGACGACCTCAGGTCGATGAACTAACCTGTACACATGTCACCAGGGAACTGCTATCTGACGATATGTATAATACCAACTAGCAGGTTCCCGGCGAGTCCTGTCCGGTGTACTCATAACCCAATGAGCACCTGTATACATCTTAGGTGATCCAACTGACACCAGTGGCTTGTGAGACCGGCCACCGCCCCTCGTCGGGGTCTCGACTGTACACACTAGTCTACTCCGGAGTATCGATGCCCTGTCTCGAAACTCCCACGACTAGGGACCACAATTAAGGATATGCGTATAAACTACCCAACTCTCACGTATATGATCGCCATCATACTGTTGGTAGTAAAGTAAGATCCTAAGGGCTCTATCAAAGTGTAACATGTAATCAGTCACCTGAACATGTACACGACTGATAAACACAAACCAGATAGCATACTATCATCTTGAGTAAGACTGTCCTACCGGTATAGGTCCTCCGCAGTCATTGCAATCACGTACCTGCGATCCAATAATTAACTCTGAGGGCACTATCTCCAACACAGTGTACCCAGTCTCCACTGAGCACCAGTATATTGTCTCTGATGTCAAACACCAATGGATATGGGATCATCCATCGCCCATCTACATGGGTCGAGAAGGTATACGCTAGTCTACTCTGGTATATCGATGCCCTGTCTCGATACACCCATAACTAGGAACATTTGAAGGATATACTTGGCGACTACACTGTCCCCACTAGTATGATCTGCATCATAGTCCTGGTAGTCAAGTACTCATCCTAAGGGCTTTATCAATATGTAACATAGAGAAAATCAGTGTACATGTTAAGATAAAGAGCAACCAGATAGCATACTATCATGTCGAGCAAGAAAGTCCTCCCTATATATGTCCAAGCATCCACTATAATATACATCGTATGTACAGTAATGGCCTCTAGGACATACATATAACTAACAATCTCCCACTTGCACTAGGACCATCTGTTGTAGTATCCATACCCAACAATCAGCAGTAGTTGTAGTATCTCATACTCAACCATCCCATAAAAGTCTCTCCTGGGAATAGGCCTTTGTGAGTAGATCCGCCCTGTTGTCATCTGTGTCTACTCTCCTAACCTCGATCTTCCTGGAGATAATCCATCTCCATGATCAGGTGATACTGTTTAAGAATATGTCTGGATCTCTGATGGGACGGGGGTTCTTAGGCCTAAGCCACAACTCCATTGTCACACAATGGTAGGAACGAAGTTCATCTCATGAACTTATATACATCCAGACTATCTCTTTGGTAGCATCCTTGGTAGCGATGTATCCAGCCTTTATCGTCTAGTATGCCACGGTATCTAGCTTGGAACTCTTCCAACATACCGTCCCTCTACTGAGGGTAAAGACAATGCCTGTGACTGACATTCAGTCGTCCTTACCATCCTGGAAGTTTTCCAGTGATTCTCCCCAGGATCGATTGATACCATCTCACTACACCTAGTGAGAATCCTAACATCCATTTAGTTCTGTCTCATAGATCCAAAACCCAGGATTTAGGAGGTATCACCTTGATCCTATATGGAGAATCCTTGTGATAAGAGGAGATTGACCGAGTGTAGCATAGGAAATGAGTTTCCTATCAAGAGTATGTCATCCACGTACAATATGAGGATCCCCACCATACTCTCTACTACCTTTTTGTATATACAAGGTTCATCTACTATTTTGATAAAGTTAAACGCTTTGACTACCACATCAAAACAGATGTTCCAACTCCACGATGCCTGCTTTAACCCATAAAGCAACTTGCACACTTTGCCGCTGCTCCCACTGTCTACGAAGCACTCTGGCTGTGTACTTATAGACGCTCTCTTCTAAATCACTATTTAGAAATGTAGTCATGACACCCAACCGCCAGATATCGTAGTCATGGTATGTAGTAATGGCAAGTAGGATCCGGATGGACTTAAGCATAGGGACTATAAAAGGTTTCATCATTATCGACACCTGGTCGATGACAAGAACCTTTTGCAATAAGTCTAGCTTTGAAAGTCTCAACTTTTCCATGTACACCAAGTAATCTTCTCAAGATATACTTGCTCCTGATGGGGATTTAACCCTTTAGATAAAGCAACCAAAGTCCATACTTTGTTGGTGTACATAGATTCCATTTTAGATCGCATAGCATCCAGCCATTCTCACAGAGTCTCCACTCCTGATGGCCTTCTCGGAAATAGTTAGGTCATCATCTCATGACGCAATTCTCGCTCCCACTGTCATAGAGAAAACCGAAGTATCTCTCAGATGGGTGAGGAACCCTACCAGATCGGCAGAGAGGCTGAGGTTCGTCGGGAACTACTGAATCTTTCGGTTCTACCAAATCATCAGCTGCAGTTTGTATAGCTGGAACTCCTTCCAGTTCTATCTCATAACCACTAATTTCTTCACAAGAAATTCTCTTTCTAAAAGGTGGCATGCTGAAAAATAAAACACTTTTTGTTTCTCAGTGTGGTAGAAGATATTCCCTTGCATATGCTTGGGATATCCAACAAACTTCCACAGATCTGTCCTTGCCTCGAGCTTGTCAGGTTTTTGTTTTTGGCATAGGCCGGACAACCCCAAATATTAACATCCTTAAGAGATGGGCTCTTCCCATACCATATCACATATGGAGTGGTAGGCACCTGATTTGGTTGGAACCCAATTCAATAGGTATGCAGCTTCTCAAGTGCATAACCCCAAAAAGGAAATAGGCAACTCAGTAGTACTCATCATAGAGCACACCATATCACATAGGGTGTGATTGCTCCGTCCCGATACACCACCGTGTTGTGGTGTATACGGAGGAGTAATGTTGAGAGAGAATCTCATTCTCCTTTAGAATAGTCCAGGAATTCCGTGCTCAAGTATTCTCCTCCCTGATCTCATCATAGGACATAATACTTATACCCTTTTTGGTTCTCTACTTCTAACTTATATTCTTTGAATTTCTCAAAAGGTTCAGACTTGTGTTTCAACATGAACATATGTCCGAATCTTGAGAGATCATCAGTGAATGTAATGAAGTACAAAAAACCGGTCCTGGCATATGTAGACATGGGACCTTCACACATCATGTATCAATCCGAAGAGTTCACTAACTCTTTCTCTGTTTCCAATAAACGGAGTTATAGTCATCTTATCTTTGTGACATGACTGGCAAGTTTCACAAGATGTAAGTTCAAACTAATTTAAATATGCATTTTAATGTAACATAGCTAGTCGGGTCGTATTGATATGACCTAGTCTACAATGCCTCAAGAAAGATTCGTTCATATCTGAGCTCTTTCTCTTGTGTGTGTTTTGTACGTTAAGAACTGTAATTCGATTTAGAACGTATATGCTTTTAGATAACGTGCCTGAACCGATCAACTCTTGATATAGGAAATGTTCAAAACATTATCCAACAATACAAAATTATATCCTTCTTTACTAAATAAAGAGACTGATATGATATTGTATATCAGGTTCGGTATCTAATAACATTCATTCGGAATCAATGTATTTGGTAATATAGGGTGATAACTGCCAACAACTTGGCTGCAACACTTGCACCGTTTCCAACTCTTGAAACTTATCACCCATTCTCATTTCTCTACCTATCTTTAGCCCATGTAACATATTACATATGTGGGATCCTGATCCAGTATCTCATACCCAGGACGTAAAAGAAACTGAGAAACAGTTCTCTGTAATGAACACACCTGAAGAAAATGTATCAATATACACTTTCTTCGTTTGGGCGGCACGAGAATTCTGGTAATCCCCTATTTCCTGCTCGGTCTTATAACAATTATAAGTTGGAGCGGGACCAACGTTCCCCAGTTCAGTATAATAAGCGGGTTCGGTCAATACATCCATATTATTATCTTGATTAAGGCGTGGCATGGTCGCTACCTGGAGAGAGAGAAGAAAACACTCAGCGTGTGCTCTTGCAATATTAAATTGGTTATTAATTTATCTAATCAGGATGACTCCCATTGTTTTAGTCAAATCTTCCTTCAAATCCTAAAAGGAAAGACTAGCTGAGATTAATTACACCATACAAGTTCGCCAATTTTTCAGCCAGGCCAGTGTCAGTACTTTGAGGGAGGTTCCCCGTGCTTTCGCACGGACCTAAATAAAATAAACCTCGTTTTCCCAGAGGCATAACCTCGTTAACACCTTTCTAGACACCTACTTGATCGGCTAATTGTGGTGTGTAAAACTCTCCCAGAAGTAACTCTTACTCGCAGTGTGTATCGGGATCCAACTATCTCATAGGAGGTATGCAATCTCATTGCAAATTTCAACACATGAAATTCCCGAGTTAGGGTTTCATTCTTCTAGAGGGTTCATAGAATTACTTGCATGTTTTTCCGAATACGTTAAACTTGGAAAAATGGGTTTTTGATATTCGATCGAACTTTTAAACTTCGCCTAGAAAATATGTGAATAACCCGAAACATTGTTAAAACTACGAATACGAAACACTCCGAATTGCTTATAGTGTAAGATTACACCACATGCAAAATTAACAAAAACAAACAACACTTGAAACACCAAAACCAAGTCACTGCAACACAAAAAAAAATTCAGGCAAAACTGCCAAAAAGTGGCCGGCCCCAACATGCTTGTGCTCGGCCAAAATCCGAGCAAACCCCCTGAATTTTTCATGGTGTTCATGATATATCCCATATAACACTCTGTACTTGTTTTAAAAAAATTTTGACAACATTTTAAATTTGACAGAAACTTCAATTTCGTGTTTCAAGTTTCGGAGTATTTCGGTTTCGTAATCTTAACAAAATCCGTCTAATTTTTTAGCATGGCTCTGATACCACTGCAGGGTTCCTTAGCACGTCAACAAGGTTTAGGGAGGCATCGTCCATGCCATATTAAAAATTTGTCGTACTAGCTAACGCTAACCCTAGAATCGTATGCTAGAAATCCGATGGAATGTAAATGTAAACACTTTGCAATCAAAAGAAAACAAGGAATACAACCTTTGTAGACCGGTCCTTCACTTCATTAGCTCCGTGTAGTCATCCATTCGCTGCGATCATGAACTCCGGGCTCTTGAGAGGCTCGACAAGAAGAATAGAACAAGCTTGCTTCGAAGTCTTCGAGGCCGAAGATGATCTACGTCGAGGAGACACTAACCCAAGCTATCTCTTCACTAATTGTGGAATTAGTGAAGCAAACACCCTATACTAAATGGCAAGTAGTAGAGGATGATGAAGTAGGAATTTTGTTCACTTTAGATTTCATATTCTCATAAGTTTTCATCACAAACTCAAATCGTAGAAAACTCTTTTCTTTTTGAGCTCATGAAGAAGACGAAGAATTATCAAGAGAGAATGAGAGTGAGGTTAGAATTGCAACCATGGGTGAGTTAGTGTCATGCCTAACTCATGTAGAGAATAAACCAAGATCAAGAGTTAAGGTTGGGTTAACAAATAACTTAAGGAATGACAAAAGAGTGGACTTGGTCAATGTTCTACAAGCTTCATCCAAGCTTGAAACATTGACTAAGTCTTTACTCTTTTGTGATAACTTAAGTGATAAATAAAACCCTAACTTAACCTAGCATGGTTTAAGTCTCATACTAACTAATTTGCAAGTGTAACCTAGCATAACACACTTATATATATCGTATATATATTTTGTGCCAAAAAGAAAACAATACATATATCACATATATGTAAAGTATAACAAATGTGAGAAAAGAAATCTTAAGTGAACTAATACTAGTTACTGTAATGCAATATATCAAATATATAATTATACATTAAATTATTAAATCAACTCTTGATTTAATAATCCGGCTATATCATAAACAACCGACTAATATTATATGAATCAACTTATCGAATCAACACTTGATCCGATAACCCGGCTATATCATATATAACGGACCGATATCACATATCGTGAGAATGGAATGCGGTATCACATACACGCATTAATCTCGGTCCTGCACATATCACATATGTACTCCTACTCCGTTTCGCTTGAGCCGGAAAACCTCTGTGTAGGACTCTAAATACTCGTCAATACGCCGGCGGGAGGTGATGATCATATCAAACACCCACAAGCCGCAAGCGGTCTGCTAAACGTAACGGCCACCCGGGTATTGAGCGATCAGAAGATCAACAAGCAAGCCTGCTCACACTCCTGCGAATCCAACCAGTAACACTACCGTACAGTCCGGTCTCTTCGTCTGATATGTGTCATATCTCGTTTAGGGGTGGTAAACGTCATACCCCAGTAATTCGATAAGTCGTGTCGATATGAGGCTCATAACGGATCGAGAAACTACTGATAACACTTACCAGTATATCTCTGAAGCAGCCCTGGCCAGGGACTTCCTGTTATAGCCAATCGAGCACAGCGCAACATCAACTCCTAATACCGGGAGAGACGAAACCCTTCCTATCGCTCATTGCCTCCATGTGATTCGGGACTGTACCTAAAAGCCACCGTTTTGCATGTTCTCTTGAACTTGGTAAGGTGGAAATCAAAGCACAGTGAGAATCACACAAGACTCTATGACGATCTTGGGTTTACAGACTAATCTGTACCAGTGTCACCAGAGAACTGCCATATGACGTGAGGTATAATACCATCTGGGAGTTCTGGGCGAGTCCGTTCAGTATACCCAGTCTCCACTGAGCACCCATATACTGTCTCTGATGTCAAACACCAATGGATATGGGATCATCCATCGCCCATCTACATGGGTCGAGAAGCTATACGCTAGTCTACTCTGGTATATCGATGCCCTGTCTCGATACACCCACGACTAAGAACATTTGAAGGATGTACTTGGCGACTACACTGTCCCCACTAGTATGATCTGCATCATAGTCCTGGTAGTCAAGTACTCATCCTAAGGGCTTTATCAACATGTAACATAGAGACAATCAGTGTACATGTTAAGATAAAGAGCAATCAGATAGCATACTATCATGTCAAGCAAGAAAGTCGTCCCTATATATGTCCAAGCATCCACTACAATATACATCGTATGTCCAATAATGGCCTCTAGGGCATACATATAACTAACACCAGTAAGGATGAGCCGAGCTGGGTGTATTTTTCTTTCAAAAAACATAAGGGTGGGGTGGCCGGGTCGGGTGGGGTAGCCGTGGCCGGGTCGGGTGGGGTAGTCGTCCCTTCTTCCATCCATAAATGGAAGGAGAAGTTCATTTTCGTCGGGCCATCCGAGGGCGAGGATTGGCCAGTGCGTACACAGTGGCACATGGCCGACTGCCCGAGAGCGAAATAGTCATCTTCACCCGAGGCAAGGGTGGTGTCGTTGTGGGAGCCGATCCAGCGGGCCGACGTCCTGCTTTCTGAGCAGGCCCTGAGCTGGGCTGGGCTCAGCCCTGCACGCTTTCTGGGTAAGTTAGGGCCGTAGACGATCTATTTAGACTTTGATAAATTTTCTTTGCCCTTTTTAGCGTCACTAAATCTCTTTTGTGTATTTTCCTTTTTGCAAAGAAAATAGACCGATCCAAATTCTTAGCTACTATGGCCGTGAAGGCCCAAAAGAAGACCGGGGGCGGAAGCTCGTCCAGGCCTGGCCTGAGCTCGACCTCAAAGCCAACTCCACCGGAAAAGCCTTACGCTGCGCCCCGAGCCCCGGAAGACAGCCGCGGGGGAGCCAGAAGCATGCGCGGGACCCGGCGCCCCGGACGAGGGAGGAGGAGGAACCCAAAGACGTTCCCCTCAAAAGGCAAAAAAGGACGATCTCTCGGACGCCCTCCACCGGAATTCCAGTGCAGGAGGGGGACTTTTGTTTCGGGATGCCCTTGGGGCTCTCAGTCGCCAACAGCCTGCTCTCCGACATGGAGCAAGCAGTTGGGGGCAAGATCCCTGCAGGACCCTGAAGGCCCAGGTGGCCGCCATTGCTCAGAAGGCGGTTCAGCTCGGTATCCGTTTCCATTTAAGAATTTTCTTAAGTATATTTTTTTAGTTTGAACATTGCTAACTCCTTTTGCTGCTTTCCTCATGTCCTCCACCACTGCGCCCTCGTTGTAAATATGGAATCCGAGGAGATAGCCCCGGCCATGAAGAAGGCGGGTGAATCGTCCTCATGGGAGGAGGATCCGTGCCTTCGGCTACAACAGGCGGAGGAGAAGATAGCTGCCCTCGGAACCCGGATGGTCGCCGAGGAGCTGACAAACTCCAAATACAAGGAATCTCACCAACTTCCGAGTGAATCTAACCGGGCTATCCAGACCAAGTTGGAGGAGGTTGGTAACCTCTATAACGCAATGAAAAAGTCGAGGAACGTCAGCAGGAAGGACGCCCGGGTGGCGCTCGAGACCGTGGAGCTCGCCGAGGTCCGAGCGGTGAAGTCCGTGGAGAGGTAAAAGGCGTCGGACCAGTTCTACGTCGACCTCGCCGAAGCCTCGGCCATCGTTTGGCAAGAAGCTCTCGACGCCGTCAAGGTGTCAATGCCGGAATTTGTCGACGGTTAGCTCCGCGCTAAGTACCCACTTTCCGAGGATATGCCATAGGGGGCGGGCACCGAGGTGGCCGCAGGGGGCGAAGCCATCCCAGAGACCGAAGTTCCGGCCCCCAAGGGAGGTGTCGAGCAGGGCGAGATCCCGACGGAGCCCATGGCCTGAGCTTTCTTCCCTTGGGAGGTTTTGTTTTTCTTTTCAAAATCTTGTAAGCCTCCGGGCATTTTTTGTAAGGTTGAGGAGTCCAGAATACCTTGTAAAATTTCGGAATATAAATAAAGTTGAGCTCATTTTCCCTGCATGACTATTTTCTTTCTGCGTGAGTACTTTAGCTCGTCAGTCTTCTTCTTGTTTGAATTTTCATTCTGCTGCAAGTGTTGGGTCGTAGACCGTTGTCCGGATTTTTAGATGACGGTCGCCTTTTTAGATGGAGATCACGTGTCGAGTGTAAGTCGAATAATATCCAAGTGTAGGAAGGTCGGTACCCTCCCTCTCCCCGGAGTCGAGATGGCGATCGTTCATTTAGGATGAATTAAAAGGTATCCCAAGGCTAAGAAGGTCGGTATCAACCCATACCTCAGAGTCGAGGTGACGACCACGTGTTTTAGCATGAGTAGAAAATCAGCCAAGCTAGAATAGGTCGGCCATAACCGATTCTTCCTCAATATGGGTACTGGATCCATGTCTTCGTAGGGTAGGAATCTACCCCTCGAAGTTTAGCCGATCAGGAATCTGTACGGCGGCCTCTGTAGGAGGGCTTTAGATCCTTAGCGTTGATGGGTAGGAAGCTATCCGTTAGGGATGGACCGGACAGGTAAGCTGTTCGGTCGCCTCGTGAGGAGGGCTTTAGATCCACAGCGTTGTTGGGCAGGAAGCTACCCGCTGGTGGATGAGCCAGCAGGAAATTGCTCGGCGGCCTCTTGATGAGAGCTTTAGATCCTTAGCGTTGATGGGTAGGAAGCTACCCTCTAGGGATGAACCGGGCAGGGGAGCTACTCGGTCTCCTAGCGAGGAGGGTTTTGGATCCTTAACGTAGTTGGATAGGAAGCTACCCGCTAGGGATGGGCCAGCAGGAAATTGCTCGGCGGCCTCTTGATGAGGGCTTCAGATCCTTAGCGTAAATGGGTAAGAAGCTACCCGCTAGGGATGGACCGGGTAGGGAAGCTACTCGGTCGCCTCGTGAGGAGGGCTTTGAATCCACAGCGTAGTTGGGCAGAGATCTACCCGCTAGGGATGACCGAGCAGGAAGCTACTCGGTCGCCTCGTGAGGAAGGCTTCGGATCCACAACATAGTTGGGCAGGGAGATACCCGCTAGGAATGACCGAGCAGGAAGCTACTCGGTCGCCTCGCGAGGAGGGCTTCGATCCACAGTAGTTGGGCAGGAAGCTACCCCTGTGGATGGACCGGACAGGGAAGCTGCTCAGTGGCCTCGAGAGGAGGGCTTTTGATCCTTAGCGTTGTTGGGTAGGAAGCTACCCATTAGGGATGACTGAGCAGGAAGCTACTCGATCGCCTCACGAGGAGGGCTTCGATCCACAGCGTAGTTGGGCAGGAAGCTACCCACTGTGGATGGACCGGGCAGGGAAGCTGCTCGATGGCCTCGAGAGGAGGGTCTTTGATCCTTAGCATTGTTGGGTAGGAAGCTACCCGCTAGAGATGACCGAATAGGAAGCTACTCGGTCGCCTCGTGAGGAGAGCTTCGATCCACAGCGTAGTTGGACAGGAAGCTACCCATTGCGGATGGACCGGGCAGGGAAGCTGCTCGGTGGCCTCGAGATGAGGGCTTTTGATCCTTAGCGTTGTTGGGTAGGAAGCAACCCGCTAGGGATGACCGAGCAGGAAGCTACTCGGTCGCCTCGCAAGGAGGGCTTCGATCCACAATGTAGTTGGGCAGGAAGCTACCCACTGCGGATGGACCGGGCAGGGAAGATGCACGGTGGTTTCGAGAGGAGGGCTTTTGATTCTTAGCGTTGTTGGGTAGAAAGCTACCCGCTAGGGATGACCGGGCAGGAAGCTACTCGGTCTCCTCATGAGGAGGGCTTTGATCCACAGTGTAGTTGGGCAGGAAGCCACCCACTGTGGATGGACCGGGCAGGGAAGCTCTTCGTCGGCCCTGCAAGGAGTTTTAGCACGGAAACAAAGAATAGTTCAAATTGCAGGGAAGCGAGAATTTTTATTATTGAATAAATTACAGATTATGTGATTCAATTTAAATTCTTCTATATTGAATATAAATTTTGGTAGGTGTCCTTGTTGCTCGGATTTGGGTCAGTCGGCGATGACCATGATCTGTCCGATCGTCAGCTCTCTGTCTTTAATTTGATCGGCTTGACGTTTATCTCGCAGGTACTTTGCTAAGTTGCCGGAGCGGATCAGCTCCTCGATGTAATCGCGCAGCTATTTACAATCCTCGATCGGATGTCCTTGCATCCGGTGATAGGCACAATATGGGCCTCGGAGCCGCTTGCTCGTGCTTCGGGTAGCCGGCGGGAGTTTGAAGAACTTTTACCCCTTGCCTTCTCTAGCAGCTCGGTCTGGGAGAAGTTAAGAGGAGTGTACTTCTGGAACTTCGGGGAGTAAGGTTTTGGTCAGTCAACTCTCTTTTTCTCTTCTCTTCCCCACTTCTTTTGGTCGGTTTGGTCGTCTCTGGGCAGATTCGAGTTCACCTCGGACTCGAGTTGGATCTCCCGCTCACTCCAGACTTTTACCTCGGCCATGGTCTTAGGTTGCTCTAATGCAAAAGAGCGGAGCCACTGTTTATGCCTAAGACTCGACCTCAGCGTGGTGATGACTGTTTCATCGCGGTGCTCGAGGAGCGTGTTGTATAAGCGGGTGACATATCCTTTGAAGGATTCTTTGTCTCCGCTTTTGATGGTGAACAGATTGTCGACCGTCCTCTTCTGCCGTCGATTCCCGACGAAGTGACCGAGGAATTGGGTGGCCAGCTCATCAAAGGTCGAGATGGAGCGGGGCGCCAGCCCTCGGAACCAGTCCCGACCTGCCCGGATTAGGATGGTGGGAAAAGTGCGGCATTGGGCTACGTCCGAGTTATCTTGGAAGCTCATGCCCGCTGTAAATGCGTCCAAGTGATCTTTTGGGTCGGACTTCCCGTCAAAGAGCGCCACCTTGGACGGCTTGTTCTTGGATAAGACACGTTCGGCCAGCAATTCCTTAATGAAGGGCTTCGTGAGAGAATCCGCGGAATACCTAGCCCCTTAGCCGGACGGATGGCCGCTTCGCCGTATGCCCTCGATCTTCTTTTCGAAGGCCTCGAGTCGGTGGTGGTAACCCGAGGATTCCGCATAGTCGGAGTGGTGGCTATCCCCGCTCCGGGTCTGCGTCGGGGTGCGTCTTCGATTCCGCTTTATCAGGTGTCTCAGATTCTCTGGCAAGGCCCTTCTCGAGCAGTCCCTGCGCTCGTCGTTCGCACGATCCCGGCGAGAGTGGGGGCGTCGGTCATTCCTGGAAGCAGGTGAGCTGACCGACACCTCCTCAGGAGAAGAGAACGCTCGACGGGCATTGGGGCGACGACCCAGTCTTCCCTGGGACCGTGGCGTGGAGCTATCTGGCGCCCAACGGGTCATGGAATAAGTCGCCGCGTGTGGGTTAAGGTGGCCGGAGTCGGCCCGCCAGCACTCAGTGGCGCTGTGATGAGGGTGAGGTAGATCGAGGGTTTGGGTGTGTCTGTCCGTCCTTCGGCAGACGTCGTTATCCTGGGGAGGGAGAGCCGCGCTCTAGTGGGCAGGGGCCGCCACTTGAACGCGGACGAGAGCATCTACCAGCATCGTAAGCCGGTCTATCCGGACGAACAAGGAGTGGATGGCATTAGGAGAGGAAGGCGAGTTGCTCCCGCCTCCGTTGTGGCGGCTCGTATTTGGATCGTTGCGGTCGTCGCTCGCCATTGGATCGAGGGCGGAAGATCAACTTTTTTGGTGGAACAAAATAAGTCTTTCGTTCCCACAGACGACGCTAACTGATGGAGCAAAATAAGTCTTTCGTTTACAGACTAACCTGTACCAGTGTTTGGGTGGCTCTGATACCATGTTGAGTTAGTCAGCGCAGAGGAAACTGGCCGTGGCATTCATAGGTTCCTCATAAGCTACTTTTTATGTTGTCCTATCGCGGCGGACTACAACCTGTCGGACCAATCCGTACGGGGCAGCCGGGGGTAAGAGCCTGCGCTTCGCCACTACGATCACACAGTGAGAACCCCAATAGGTTGGCATCCCTGCCTAGTAGTTCTGATACCATGTAAAAATGGACGCTCGTGCTCGCGCCGCTAGCTTGCGCCAAGGCGGAATGCCGATTGGAAATTTTCAAACAAGCACAAGCGACTACAACCTAATGCTCGAACCAAACACTAAACTAATAATCTAAAAGAGACCTAAACTAATGTTCTAAGAGGGTTAGCTATCTTTGTAGCGTGTCTACGATAACGTAGATATCCTCGCTAGGCTCCTAGGTCCACCGGGAATAAGCTTGGAAGTCGATCCTCCGCGCCGAAGATGATCCACTCGAATGAATCCGGACTTAGGCTATAGTTTCACTCTAAAAGAAGCAACTCACGACAATACTTGCTAGGTCAAGTTTGTAAGTGATGTAGTATGGTCATCTCTTGAATTCTATCTTTTTTTTCCTTTTCTTTTCTCACTTGGAAGAAAAACTCAAAAACTAAAGAGAGGAGAGAAGATGAGAGGATAAAGAGAGCGAGATATTTCCTATAAGCTTATCCTCACTCTTCTTCTTATCTCTCTTTGAAAATATGTGGGTGGAATTGTGACAACATGTATGAGTCATAAGTCCACACATATCTACATGCATCCAAGAAGATAAGTATGCATATGTGTGTGTACACACATACATACATAGACACATACACATATACCTATATATATACAAAATACGAAAACCGAATTCGTATCGAAATACAAAATACCTGTATTCATATCAAGACTCGTATTCGTATAAATACCATATTCGTATCAAAATATAAATACCGAAAGAGAGAAAATGAGAGATATAATACTAGCTCACATATCATCTAAATGTGATAATCTGGCATTCTTTCAAACCGACTAGTAATAACAAAATGTCTGAATAAAGTATGTGTACTAAAAACACGTATTTAATCGAATCTCAGTACGTATCAAAATACGCACACTATATCGTTTTGCCTGAGCCGAGAAACCCTCTATGTGGGACTCTAAAAACTCGACAATACATTGACAGTGGGTTCAACCACAAGCATGCCAGCAACACTAGCTGTACGTAACGGTTATCCATGTATTGAACGAAAGGAAGGTCGACAAGCAAGCTCGTCCGTACTCTAAATGGGCCTACAAGTGACAATCTCCGTACAGTCCGGTCTCTTCGTCTGAGAGTGTCGTATACCGGGTCTAGGGGTGGAAAACGTCATACCCGTAATAACCCGATAAGTCGTGTCGATGTGGTTCAAGACCATCCCGAGAAACCACTGATTTCACTATCAGTAAATCTCACTTACCTTGACCAAGGTTTTATGGTGCTGGCCAACTGTATACAGCATGGCATCCACTCTCTAAACCGGAAGAGACAAATCCCTTCTATCGCTCATTGCCTCCAAGTGTTTCGGGACTGTACCCAACTAAAACATATTTGCACGACTCTTTAAAACCGTGGTAGAATAGTAATCTAAGTACAGTGGGAACACACTCGAGACAAATGACGATGTCAGGCCTAAAGACCACCTTGAACTCATGTCACCAGAGAACTACTATCTGATGATAGGTATAATACCATTTAGAAGTTCTCGGCGAGTCCGTCCAGTATAACTCATAACTTAATGAGCACCTGTATACAATCTTTGGTGACGTACACCAATGGTTGTGGGACCAACTATCGTCCCTTGTCGGGGTCAAGAAACGTATACACTAGTCTACTCTGGAATATCGATGCCTAGTCTCGATACTCCTATGACTGGAGACATTTAAGAATGTGCTTATAGACTACCCAGCCCCCATAAATATGATCGCTATTATAACGCTGGTAGTCAAGCAAAGATTTTACGGGCTTTATCAACATGTATTAGTAATATGTAATAACCAGTAAAACATATACACATATTAATATAAAGACAAACTAAATAGCATACTATCATATCGAGCAAGATTGTCCTGTACATACATATCCCCAGTATCCTATACAATAAAGGCCTTTAAGGCATACATATCTAACATCAAGTCCCATACACGTGCTAAAGGAAGTTTGATGTACGCTATGGTTTGCACTAGACCAGATATTGCACATGCTAGGGTCGGGTTAGCTGGTATATGGTTCAACTTAGAAAAGAGCATTGGCAAGCAGTAAAGCAAATATTCCAATATCTTGGAGGAACATCATGTGGTCTTGTTTATGAAAGAGGTGATATATGTTGCGAAGTGGCAGGTTATTCAGATATTCTGATTATGCAGATCTTGATGAAAGGAGATCAGTAATTGGCTATGTCTTCATATTAGCCGGTTCTTTCAGCGCCATTTTACAGCCTTCAATTCCTTCATCTACTACAAAGATAGAATATACAACAATGACTAAAGCAGCGGAGGTTGACATCTGGTTAAAGGGTTTAACTAGTGATCTTAGCTTACATCAAAATCAAATTGTATTATACTGTGACATCTTAAGTGCTATATATTGGCAAAGGATTTTGTGCATGATGACAGAACCAAGCACATCAATGAGAGGTTTCACTTCATTCATACCGAGAAAAGGATCAAGATAAAGAAGGTTGGTATAGAAGACAATCCAGCTGATATGTTTATCAACCTGATTCCTACTCGCTAGTTCAACTATTATTTGGACTTGCTCAGTGTTGATATATGGATAGCCCTAAGGGGCAATTGGCAACAATAAACTTCTGGCAGTTCATTTCACATCTGATAGAATTCAGTCTAAGGTGGAGATTCATTGGGATGTCTTGAATCCTAACTTTGTTTGACTTCCAGGCCGGCTCAGTTCACCTTCCATTCAGGACTTTCCGAAGCGGAGCAAGTCCGACGAGCGAATTCTGTATTTGGTGTACAGTGGATTTGCACCCGTACTTGTTGATGGGTTTTTTGAGATTATGTCCATAATTGTTAATTAAGGGTTTAAGGAGGCTAAGGAGCGGCCACCTAAAAATCTCTCTCCATCTAAAACTAGTCAAATGATCTATGCTGTCGCTTATGGTTTTCCTGATTTGGGTTTTCCATGTAAATCCATGGATCTCTTTATTGATTGCTTTATTGTTTGTGTTTGTTTATCTCATCCATCCGTTGCAGAATTGAATGCAACTTTTTCAGTAGATGTAGTGTGCCCATTTTTATTGCACCAGCTGCATTTGCCTATCCGTGATTCTGACATGGTGTACTTTCTTGACCACCTCATGTTAATACCAGAGGTTGAGAAAACAAGATACAGGCATTTTCAAAACATTGAATTTTATTTCAAATACATCAAATTCTCTCTAACGAAATCCCACAACTCTACATCACAAAGACTACCAACTACAATTTTTATCCTGTTTAGCTATTACATTGGAAGTAGAGGGCCTTTAGCCATTCATATGCAAAACCATTTTGTATTTAACATGTGAATTTGATGCTGCCTTTTAATAGGTTCAACTGAATAAGCTTGTTTCACTAATTGTTTGTTAGTATATCATGCTGAAGAATTCTGTTGTTTTCAGAAGCACAAGTACAAACTCAATAATATTATTGATTTTACGAAGAACAGTCAGGATGTTTTGACTTACAAGACTTTGGATATTTATTGCAAATTTGATTTTTAAAATTTTCAGGTAACATCTGTAAAAGATCAGGAGCAATATTGGGTACGCCATGACGAGCCTTATAGATTCGTGCATGCTAAGACATTTTCAGAGGCATTTCACTCGTTCCATGTTGGTGAAAGCCTTGAAGCAGAGCTTTCAATACTATTCGATAAGAGTAGAAGTCACCCTGCCGCTCTTATGACGTCTAAATACGGTGCTAGCAAGAAATATCTACTTAAAGCTTGCACTGAAAGAGAATTGCTTTTGATGAAGCGCAACTCGTTTGTCTACATATTCAAAGCATTTCAGGTTAGTCATACCCGCATGGAAGAAATAATAAATGGGGCCTAAAATGACATCATAGGATGCTACTTGTAGTAATGTTGATGTGGCAACATTCTACCGGTGATATCTATTATGTAAATTAATATGATCTCTCTCTCTCTCTCTCTCTCTCTCTCATATCATATATTAGATTTCATTTTATGACATCACTCATACCTTATGCAATACCCATTGAGGTAATGCCATGTGAGCTCCACTATAAGGTGTGCTCACAACAGCGACACTTTAGGCCCCAATCTAAAGAAAATTTTGTGTTTTAATCATTCAATTAAACTTTTGATCTTCAGGTAATCGTAATGGCATTGATCACGATGCTGGTGTTCTTACGAACGAACATGCACCACGATTCAGTAAACGATGGAGGACTTTACATGGGAGCCCTTTTCTTCTCGACAGTCATCTTCCTGTTGAATGGTTTCTCTCAGCTTTCTATGACACTCTTCAAGCTCCCCGTTTTCTTCAAGCAAAGGGACTACCTCTTTTATCCTTCATGGGCTTATGCGCTGCCGAATTGGCTTCTTAAAATTCCAATAACATTTATTGAAGTTGCACTTTGGGTATTTTTGACTTACTATGTCATAGGATTCGATCCAAATGCCGGAAGGTGAGATAATTACTCTCTCAAATACTCTTTATCTGAAATTTGAGTCCTAGGCCATAAGAAATGATACTATACTTTTCTCGATTACAGGCTCTTTAAGCAATACCTACTGCTTTTATTGGTAAATCAAATGGCTTCAGGGTTGTTTCGATTCCTGGCTGTTTTGGGTAGAGAGCTTGTCATTGCAAATACAATAGCAGCATTTGCACTGCTTGTGGTTATGGTTTTGGGTGGATTCATTTTGTCACATGGTAACCGCGTGATAAATATATTATTTGCATTATTGGTATATTTTCTAAAGCATAAAGTAATGTTTAGTTTTATTATTTTTAACTTCTTGCAGATGATGTGAAGAAATGGTGGATATGGGGATACTGGATCTCACCATTAATGTACGCACAAAATGCGATTTCAGTAAACGAATTCCTCGGAAATAGTTGGAGGAGCGATGTATGTCAAATTTTAATGTGCAGTAGAATAAATGTCCTAATTTTGGAAACAAAATCCATTAATTTTTCATGTATATAATTTTGTTATAGTTTCTACCTGGGTCGAAACAGTCGCTCGGGGTGATCATTTTGAAGTCTCGAGGAATGTTCACAGAAGCCAAGTGGTACTGGATAGGTGTCGGTGCATTGATTGGTTATATTATATTATTCAATATTGTTTTCAGCCTGGCTCTTGCATATCTCCAACGTAAGTATCTTTTTTCTATCGGGCATGCTTTAAGTTAATATAATCGAACTTTTGTTTACCATCTATTTTCTACTTGCAGCACTCGTTAAATCACAGCCGACTGTATCTGAAGAATTTTTGAAGGAGAAACATGCGAGTATAACTGGACAACCTACGGAATTATCAACTACCACAATCAAAAGTAAGACCTGCAAACATATTCACCTAAAATTGCCTAGTATTTCTGAATGAATAATATCTGAATGTTAATATCAAAATTTTTAATGCAGAAGATGCTCAAAGTAACAATATGAATGAGAATAAGAAGGGAATGGTCCTTCCGTTTACCCCCCTTTCAATAGCATTCGACAATATCAAATACTCAGTTGATATGCCACAGGTAACATATTTTTTCCCACAAATCAGTTAAAGATTAAATTGCACTAAACTGTTTTTACTATCTACTGTTGTTTTCACTAAATTACCTTGAAGTTTTTTTCTTCCAGTAAATGTTCTTGAACATTGCTTTGAAGGAAGATTTTTTCATTGGAATACCTTTAAATGTCATCCTTTAAGGGAACTGAATGTAATAAAAACTTTTAAGATAATTTAGTATAAATAGCGATAGTGAGGGCAATTTGGTGTCATTTGGCCAGTGATTGATAATTTCATATTTTTAAACTTCACCAAAAGATCAAGTTGTTAAGTAAGTATGTCAAGCTACCATAATATTGAACACTCCACTTACATGGTCCGATGGGCCACATGGAAAAGCCTCCAACAAAAGCAATTGCTTGTAAAGGCCGAATAAAATGGGTACACACGTACATGCACATATCTGTGTATATATGTATGTATGCATATGTATCATCTAATAGGAAAAAATATCCCCCTTAGAAGGTACCAATCTCTGATGCCAATAATTGGGGCAGCATAGCAGAAACCTTATGGATCACCTTCTTAGATTTACCAACCAAGATGTTGGTATGACTGGTATATGGGATAACTTCTCCAATACTAAGATGAAGATGTTACATAATGGGGATACGACATAATTTTATACATCTACATTGAGATTTCCTTTGATATTTAGTCATCATCCAAGCTTTTTCCATCACTATCATTTCATAAAAGTACCTTTACCTTTCTTGAGAAACTCCTATAAACTTGATTTTCAACAAATAATACCCTCAACTTAATAAATTGCAAATAGTTACTTGAACTTTTTTGTAATTTCTGTTCAATACCATAAATTGTTTTCACAAAAGCATTCTTAGCTTTATACACCTGTTTGTAATTTCATTTGAAAATAATCAAGAGAAATTTATTACTAGCCTTAATTAAACAAGAGTTCATACAAATCTATATATAGAGAGAGTTATAGATCAATTCTCAATTTAATAATAAAATATATTCATAACTAATATATGATAACTAATTATATTCTTAACACTCCCCCGTAAGCTGGAGCATAAATGTCAATCATACCGAGTTTGGACAAAAGACGAGCGAAAACCGGTCGAGAAAAAGGTTTGGTAAGGATATCTTTTAGTTGAGTTGAAGAAGAAATATGTTGGAGTGCAACCACCTTATCTGTCACCTTGTCATGAATAAAGTGGTAATCTATTTCAATATGCTTGGTCTGCTCATGAAAAACTGGATTCTCAGCAATGTGAATTGCAGCTTTATTATCATAGAAAAGTTTAGTCGGAAGAGAAGAAGGAACCCCAAGATCTGTCAGAAGAGAGGTAAGCTATACCAACTCAGCAACTGTATGCGCCATAAATCTATACTCAGCCTCTGCAGAAGAACGGGCCACTGCATTTTTTTTCTTACTTCTCTATGTAACCAAGTTTACTCCCAAGAAGACACAATAGTCACTTGTGGAACGACGATCATCAATGGATTCAGTAAATCCAGTATCCGCAAAGACTGTAAGCGACAACATATATGAGGTTTATAAAGAAGACCATGTTCTGGAGAACCTTTGATGTATCTGAGAATATTCTCAACCGTCTTAAGGTTAGAGGTCAAAAGATTCTGCATATACTGAATCACTGTGTTAACGGCAAAGGTAATGTCAGGACGAGTAGTGGTGAGGTAAATAACCTTCCCAACTAGACGTCGATATCGTCCTGGATCAGGCAGTAGAGAATCCGAAAAAGAGCTCAATCGAGATACTTGTCTCAGATAGAAAATTAAGTGTATACTTGCACCGAGAGAGCTGTAATCTACTAGAACTCCGTGATACTTCAATTCCAAGAAAATATTTGAAATAATCCTAAGGGGTTGAATAGAATTATACTATGCAACAACCACAAATTAAAAAATTAAACTACTTGCAAACAATAAATTAAACAATTAAAGTGCAAGAGCAAAGTAGAGACAAAGATGAGCAATGCAAACACAAGTTATTTTTAGAGTGGTTCGGGAGATCTCTTAATCCACTATCTTTAGGCATCAAGCCCGTTCCACTAAGTTTGTCTCCACCGAGACTTAACTGTTGCGCACCCGCAACCTTTACACCATCTCCACTGAGACTACACTTCTCCACAGAAAATACTGTGTTGCCCACTAGCAACTTCTTCACAAACTTGTCTCCACTGAGACTACAAATTTCCTCTCTTACAATGATTCTCTCACACTAGAAAGACCTCACTCAAGAAAAGAAGATGATTACAAGAAGAATTTACTCTCTCAAGAGTTTACAAATTAAGCTCTAGAATATACTTCACAAGAGTATAAGATTTGCCAATAAAAGATAAGTATTTTTGTGTTTTTGGTGGTTGAGAAAGATATGAAAACTTCAAATCAAAGCTCAGTGAATTCTTAGCCATAAATTCCCATCAAACACCCTTATAAAGCTACACACAAAAAACTAGCCGTTTTAGTATTAAATGCTGTTATGACACAGTGAATAAACGTCCGAAAGCCAAAGCTACTAACGTCTGAAGGCTAAAAATTATAGCTGTTGTGAACAGTAACCGTTATATTTTGAAACTTTTAAAGCTTCATACGTTTGCCACCCATAACTTTAGACGTTTGACGATACTTTCAAAGAAAGCAACCTTTAAATATAAAGAGAAAACTGACGTCTGAAGAAGGTTTAAACTGACATCTGAATAAGAAAATATTTTCAAATAATTTTGTGCTTCAGACGTTTTCCGATCTTTTCTAAGAAGAAAAATTTTAAGCACAAAGAGCTAAATGACGTCTGAAAGGTAAAAAGACCGATGTCTGAAAAAAAAACAATTTTCATCCAGTAATTCTGGCATAAACGTTTGGCACAAAACCAGACGTTTGCAATAGGAGTCAGACATTTGTTCTGGAAACTTCAGACGTTTGTTCTGAAGTGAAAAATAGATATTTGAAATTGTGCATGTTTTGTAATAGTAAACAGATGTCTGAAGGCAAAAGTTACCGACGTCTGAAGAAGAAAAACACAAAATATTTTGAACTTCAAATACGAAAATCGTTTTGAATGAAAACCTTTTCAAAGTTTTTCCCAATAGTTTCATGCATGCAATTGTTTGTGTAATTGAGCTTTTGTATGCTAATCTCATAAATAATGAAGTACCTACGTCGGTTTCCTAAGGATTAGACTTGTAACTCGAACTCTTGAATTCTTCGATTTCTTGAATTTTTTAAACTTGGACTTTGACTCTTTAGTTTCTTGAAGCTTGAATTTGAATTTTGAGGAGTTTTAGTCCCATTATTCTCCAACCTCCAATAGATTTGCCGTTTACACTCAATATCCTCCATCCTCCATCTTAAGTTTGAGTCGTGAACTAATCCTACACATCCAATCTTACACAACCAAGCATATATATAGTGTTATATGATAAAAGCAAAATAGCGTACAAACGCATGTATATCAATATCTATGAATTTTTTACAACATCATCAGAACTAAATAATTGGATTATGAAAATCCACAAGCCAACAATATCTAAGTGGTTCAAGATCCTTGGTATGAAAGTGTGAAGCCAAATATTCTTTCATTTTAGAGATGCCAACAGAATCATCTTCAGTAATAATAATATCATCAACATATACCAGCACAAGTACCCTGCCCTGAGGTCGAATATGTGGAAAGAGAGATGTGTCAGCGCGACTGCGTTTGAAGCCAATCTGTTGTAAAACCGTGCTAAACTTTTCAAACCAGACACGCGGTGACTGCTTCAATTTATATAACGATTCATGTAGAAGACAAACTATAGACTTATCCGGTCGCTTAAAACCAGGAGGCTGCTGCATATAAGTAATATCTGAAAAATTGCCATTAAGAAAGACATTCTTCATATCAAGCTGATGAAGAGGCTAAGCCTTAAAAAGAGCCAAGGATATAAGAACATGAACCGATGTCAATTTGGCAACTGACGAAAAAGGTTCGACATAATCCAAACCATATTGCTGAGTAAAATCTTTGGCCACTAATCAAGTTTTGAGACGGTCAATCGTTCCATCTGGATTATGTTTGACAGCAAAGACATATCGACAGCCAACAACCTTCTTATCTGAAAGCGGGGGTGCCAATTTTCAAGTCTGATTAAATCGCAGTGCGACAATCTCTTCTAATATAGCTGTATGCCAACCTGGGTGCTGAAGAGCTGAAGGGTGATGGCAGATAAGGAAGAAATAAACTGAATACCAGATGGTGTAAGTATATGATAAGAAACAAAGTTAGAAATTGAATGTGCAATAATACAAGAACGCTTTCGTAAGGTAATAGGAAGAGAAGGGTCTTCTTCTGAAACCAGCAGCGGTGGAGAATTAGGAACAATGGACTGTATATGAGTACCTGCAGACGAATCGTTAGAAGAAACATTGGTGGGAGGGGATGGGGCAATTTTCTTACGACGGTGATACACTTTTGGATAAGAGGCTACAGGCTGAAAACTAGGACTCACAGGTTGAACAGACGAATCAAGCTCTAAGTAAGGTAGGTGATGAACATAAATAGTAGGAGTAGGGTCCTTAACAGGTGGTGGAAAATAGGCTTGATCTTCTAAGGTCACATCACAAGAACTACAAACTTTAGGTGTGGCAGGATCAAAGCAAACATACCCTTTTTGAGATCATGAGTATTCTACAAGTTCTATACGGGTAGCTCTAGGATCAATCTTGTCAATATGAGGATCTAGAATATGAGCATAGTCTAGACAACCAAACACCTTAGGAGAAACAAAAAAAGGGTTGCCCTGTGGAAACAGAATAGAGAAAAGTGACTAGTTATCTAGGACCAGAGAAGGCATGCGATTGATATAAAAACATGCATCTAAGACCGCAAAAATTCCACAATCATTTAAGGACATACATATGCAAAATAAGAGAACGAGCTATCTCAAGAAAATGTCGGTTCTTTCGTTCAGCAATCCCATTTTGCTGAGGAGTATAAGAATATGAAGTTTGATGTAATATTCCATTGGTTTGACAAAATGCAGTAAACTCCGTGTTAATTCACTCTTTAGTATTGTCTGAATGAAGAACCTTTACCGGAACACCAAATTGATTACTAATCTCAGTTATGAAGATTTTAGAGGTAGACAAAAGTTCAGATCTATTACACAGAAGATACAACCAAGTCATACGTAAATAATTATCGATAAAAGACACAAACTATCTATAACCAAACACACTAGGAAATTTAAACGGGTCCCAAATATCAGAATGCACTAACGCAAAAGACGATGGAGGGATAGCGATGGGTGCTGGAGGGGAGAAAGAGGGCATGCGAAGGTGCTGGGGGTCGCAAGGGTTGTTGGAAGGAAGGAAGGAGGAGTGAGGGGTGCTGGAGGGTTCGAGAGTTTTGCTGGAGAGGGATGGAGGGTAGGCGAGGGTGCTGGAGGGTTCGAAAAGGGTTAAGGGTGGCTGGAGGAGGTTTCGAGGGTGGCAAATGAGGCGGCGGCTGGTGAGGAGGTTTTTTTCTTCTCAATTATTTTCAAAGCTCTGATACCATGTAAAACTCGATTTATGCCTACAACATATCGGTCCACGCATGGATGCACATGAGCTTTTAATATAGTGGGTCTCCATTCAAAAGATTCAAGCCTTATGGAAGTTTATCCCAACTTATATTTTATACTCATATGCATCGTATAATTTTTCCGATATGGGACTATGTTAACCATATTCTCAACACTCCTCACATGCAAACATGCACGTGTACAAATAAACAAACACCCGAGCTCTGATACCATGAAAATAATCAAGAGAAATTTATTATTGGCCTTAATTCAACAAGAGTCCATACAAGTCTATATATAGAGAGAGTTATAGATCGCCTCTCAATCTAATAATAAAATATATTCATAACTAATATCTACTAACTAAATATACTTATAACTAATATATGATAACTAATTATATTCTTAATATCATCAAACATTAATAAGTGTTTAATTGAAAAATAGAAAGAAAATAAAGGTTTTTATTATTAGTTTAATATATTCAAGGTATTTATTTGAATGAAAATGTGTCTATTCTATTTATCTTAAAATGCCAAATGTTTAATCCATTTAATTTGAAAAAATTTAGCCCTTTTGATACTATTTGCCCTGCCTAATGTAAACATCTGGCTTCCCCACTGATGTTCATGACAAGTATATATAGACAATACGAACATTTGATATCGCTTTGTAGTTATGGGTTTGATTCTGTGTAGAGGATGAGAATAAAATATTAATGAAAATTCGGAATAAAATATAGAGGAGGCATAAATTCATATAATTTTCATTTTGTTCTTTAATAACACTTTTACAAATAAATCCCATATATATATATATATATATATATATATATATATATATATATATATATATATATATGCTAAGCATCATTTTCCATACTGGTAACTCATGGTTCTTGACATTACGTCCACTTACTATAAATACATCCATTAAATGCATGCAAATATATTGACCGTACTAAACATCATGACTATTCGTAATACTAGTTAATAATTTTTATCATAATAACAAGTTTAATTTTTTTAACATCCCTTTTAAACTTGATTTCCATTAACCATGCCGAGCATCATCTTCAACTTGTTAAAACTTACGTTTTAAGCGGCTTAGTAAAAGTATCAACAACTTGGTCTTGAGATTTGATATAAATGAGCTCTACTTTTTCCTTCACATGTTCATTTTGTTCGAAAAAAGGTAATCCAAGATGTCATTGATACATATTATGCCTTCTCGACAAATCAGTTAGCAGATTTACTCACCAAGCCACTTGAGAGTACGTGAATTTTATTTGTAATAAGTTGGGCATGTTTGATGTTTATGCTCTAACTTGAGGGGGAGTGTTAGAATGTGAGAATAATAGTCCCACATCCGGAAAATTGTAGTCTTTTTATATTTGATTTAGTATATATAAAGAGAGGAGGAGCTCTCAAACCTTTACCTCATTTTATTCTCCCTATATTTGTCACATGAAATAACGTAGAAAAAAATAGGTTTCAGATTTGAATTTCATAAGAAAAACCGAAGTGCAACGTGAAAAGTCCTCAACAATAGTCAAGAAAAAACGAGCATCATAAAGGTAGGTGTAGAATATGGATTCCATATGTCACAATGAATCAATTCAAAAGGTGCATGAGTAAAACTAGAACTTGAAGAAAAGAAAAGACGGTTTTTTAGCTAACTGACAAACCTCACATTTATTAGAGTCATCATTGGAAGAAAAAAATATTGTATCTTTCAATTTGTTTAACCTCTCCCGAAGAAAGATGCCCCATTCGATTGTGCCATAAGACAGATGAATTTGACGTAGAAAGAAGAGAAGTGGATGGTTCCCAGTAAGAAAATAATACAAACTACCGTGTTCATGTCCCATGCCAATCGCATTTTTCGTCGAAAGGTCTTGAAAAACACAATGATCGGGATAAAATATGATAGAATAATTCAAAGTTTGACTAAGTTTGCGAACTGATAACAAATTAAATTTGAATGAAGGAACGCACAAAACAATATCAAGAGATTTCAGAAGAAAGTTTAGTGGAATCAATATATGATATGTTGGCTATGCTTCCACCTGGTAAAATGATTGTATTAGAAGATGAGGAAGGAGATTTAGTTGATGATAGTATCTTAGGATCATCAACCATATGATCGGTTGCATTAGTGTCAATTATCCACATATAAGATAGAATGTCAGAAGAAAATAAGTAACTTGAGCTACTGTTCGGAAGAAATATAATAACCGTAAGTGCACGGGTCGCTAGTGTAGCTAACCAGAAATTACGAGTCAATCCCACGAAGAAGAGTTTTCTTGAGACTTGATTAAAACGAGCTAAATGAGAGGGTATGAGAGAGGGAATGGTGTCATAAATGATAAGTATTAAATAAAGAAAGTTTGCCTAGGATTAGGATTAGTAAGACAAGTATAGCAACCCTCCACTAACTATCCCTCGTGATCGCTTTGCCTCTACTAATTACAAGTTGATTTGAGGAGAACGAAATATCAATCCTAACCACAAGGGTTATGGAGCATAATCCGTCAATTCTACAATCTAACTTGCAACTAATATGAAGCTCTCCTCTAATTACCTACAAGCTAGATGCGATGAGCATGGAAACCTAATATAAACTGTCAAATCCTTGCATCCTTTCTTGCAACTAATTAAGAGGCAAATGCGCTAAACACCAAGAGGAAAATGTTGGCTATGGATTAGGGGGAGCCAAAGGCTATCCATGTCTAAAATACATAGCTTATCAAGCGTTTGTCCATTCATTTCTTAATCTTGTAAATAGCTCTTAATCCAACCAACACCAATCCTAATCCCTCCCAAGTATAAACCATCAAACTCACCACTAGCATTAGAGGGCATGGGAATATCAAAGCATTAGGTGGATTCATGTTGATTGTGCTAAGAGTAATATAGATCAACAGAGAGATTAGAAAGAGGCTTAGCCATCCATGATCTAACATCTCTTCATCCTATGCAAGAAAATAATTACTCACAACACATCAAAGAAAAGAAAAAGAAAAGAACATGGTATTAAAGTGCAAGAAAATCTAATATAATGGTTGCTAGCATTTAGGGTTCTTTCACAAGAAGAGATACACCATCTTGCATCATTGCAATCCAAGAAAAGAAAAGAGAAGAAAAGAGAAAATCACATAACAAAGAGAAGACTACATCAAGAGAAACAACCAAAATTACAATTGAATTGATAACCCTGCTAAACCCTAAACTAAGCGACGAAGAAGATGACTATTCTATTCCTACCCCTAACTCTAGTCTAAATTGCAAGAAAAGAATCTATCTAAAAAGAAGATGAAAAAGATAAGATCCTTTGTTTGCTCTAAGGTCCGTTGTATTTATAGGCTCTCAAAGTCGCTTCAGGGAATGGATACGTGTAGTGGATACCAAGTCAAACCTACGCTTCAAATTTAGGCCCATTTGGTTACGGTGGAACCGCTAGCCGGCGGCTAATTGGAAGCTAACCGGCTGTCCTGTGGGCCCTAAATGGGTCCAAATTTGGACAGTGTGTTTCTTGCTTCATGTTGATTGGTTTGGTGTGGGTCTTGGTTTCTAATCCCACTGAGACTTATGCAGCACCCGGGTACGTGTTTGTGTTATCGTTGGTTAGCACAAATGTGTACGTTTTGTGTTCGTTTTCGTCTTAAGTTCCCGTAATCCTGTAACCTGCATAAATGTAAGACATACCTTAGTAGCATGTTTTTATATACAAAAAATGGATAGAAATGGGTAGTATAATATGCAGATAATCGTGCCGAACAAATATCCCCAAACCTATCTTTTCCTCATTCTCGAGCAAAACATTTATTTTAAAGGAAAAGAAAATCCAAACTCATTTTCGCAGGAATCACGGTTGCACTTAGCATGTGCAACAAGCCGTTAAACTCTTAGGTTGACCTAGTCAACGTGTGTTGTCTCTTGACAGTTTGCAGTGAATATACCCACAAAATTCGGAATCAAGCTAGGTCATAAGATATTAAAAATTCTAATCCTAGAGTTTAGTCTTAAGTCAAAAAACTAAATCCTCCTAGGGTAGAAACTTCAATCCTATTTTTTACTCTTATTGTTTAGCTATAGATCCTATACACCTTAGTATAAGTGCAACTATTTTTTGGTTTCGGGGCTTCAATTCAAACTTTATATCTCCGTTTATTAATACCCTAACATGATTATTCATACTTCTTGAGGCACAAATAACCAGTTAGTTGGTTTATTATATTTATATATACACATCACCGTTCAATATAACTACCCATGCTTCTTGAAGCACAAGTAACCAATTTACTCGGTGAGTTTATTAACATAAGATGTCTTGTTTTATTAAGCTTTCAAAACCACCCATGTATTTATTTTTAGACCAATGACACACCCAAACCAGTTGATTTTAGGACACTAGATGTAGACACACCCTTAGAGCTTACCTACTGGGGTGATGAAAGGCCCCAAAACAAAGACTTATTAATATATTTTATTTTATTTTTTCATTTTTCATTCATTTTTTCATTTTTATTTTTTTAATATTTAAATTTTATCCTCTATATCTCAAAACTTAAAGATATGTGGAGTCTAGGACAATGTGCATACTCACTACGACCAAACTCAAGAAGGGTTATCTTTCGGATATTGGTTTCTACTTCTTAGATTCAATTGTTTCTATTCTATTGACCTTACTTTTCGGATCTGATCTTAGATTACCCACTCACTAACTTGATTCAACGTTTTTATAGAATTTTTGTTTTAACGAGATATATAAGAAAATAAAGAAAAACTACTCTAAAACGAAACTATACAAAAGGAAAATATAAACAAAACTCCTGCATACCTGAGTCTGACAGTGTCCTCACTGTCATATTAAGCGGTGAAGTTCAAGGCATGTGGAGAAAAATAGAAAAGGGTTATATACAAAAATGGAAAACAAGTATGTTACATATTTACAAGAACATTTGTATACATAACTCTTTCGAAAGCCCAAATGTCAATACCAACCATTCAAAAATCTTATCATGATGTGACCATGTTCGATAAAACTCAGTGTAGGAAAAAATAAAGAACACTCAAGACTGTATATGAGTGACAATAATATCGTGGCTCGTTAGGGGAGAACGAAACGGAGTGGGTAAACGAAATAGTGTAGGTGAATGAAAAGGTGAACGAAATGGCGTAGATGAACGAAATGAGATGACAAGAATTGATGTTCCAGTTGTGGGAGATGAAGGTAAAACATCGTCTTGCTTATTGAATAGATCAGTGATAAAGATGAGAGGAAGTAATTAAAGATTTGTATCGGTTAATGGTTCAGGAGAATGCTCATATTCGATGTAAGGATCATGATGAGTTGGTAATCTAACTCATCCAAAAATGTGAGTTCATCCTCAAAGATCTTCTCAAAACTCATCTCACAAATACGGTTGGTCAAGTTACACGCTTTGCTTTCGGACACCTCATCCAAAATTACGAATTTCTCATAGGCAATGTCCTCAAAGCCAGTGTCAAACAAAAACACATTGAAATCACATGCATTCTCGGACACTTCATCCGAAAATACAAATTTCTCGTAATCGGTGTCTTCAAAGCCGGTGTTAAGCAAAAACTCTTCCAAAATCACACTCGTTCTCGGACACCTCATTAATTATATCATCCTCAATAGGTTGATCCTGTAGCTCACTAGGTTGGCTCTGAAGGTTGAAGGTGTCGAGATCAATAAGATTGGTTCCGGTGTGACTTGGAAGCGTCCCTTGCTCGATCTTACTACTTATGGCAACACCTTGTCATTTTACCACATCCTGCATGTCAAGATTTTTCATTGTTTCATCATGGGCACTAGCCAATTGTTCGGGAAGTTGCATGAATGCAGCTAAGGATGATGCCATCTCTTGCTCACTCTCGCTTGATGCTGCTACGAGAGATACAAATTTTTTCAACACTATTTTTGTGTTAGACATGGTTTGTGAATGAGTTTCTGTTAGTGAACGGGAGTTAGGGCCGCGACGCTCACGACTGAGGGAGAATTGCACGTAAAAATTAGTAGCAAGCATTGCCCCAATCCAAACTAGAATCTATCGAAATAACAATGCAATTGACTAAATATTTAAACTAGATAACTAAAAAGAAGATACTACAACCTTTATAACGCGTTAGCCACCTCTCCTTGGACTCCGGCTAGTCTTCATGAAGCCCGGAACAATTTTGCTCGGTGATCTCCTTGCCGAAGATGATCCATTTTTAGATAACTCCATCACAAGCTTTAGTTTCAAATTGATCTCATTAAAATGAAGCAACCAACTAATTAAACTTATTAAGGATGATTAGTAGGAAATATAGAATAATTAACTCACTAATTTTCTTTTCTTTTCTTTTCTTTCTTCACTAGAGATAAAACTCAAGAAAGAGACGAACATAGAGATGAGAATAAAATGATAAGGCTCAAGATGAGAATGAAACCATCTAAAAAATGAGTCATCAAAGAAAAACCCAAAGCCTTCTACAAGCATCTTATTTTCCATGACTCATACCCTTATTTGAATTAATAAAAGAATAAGAATGTTCTCATCTAAATCATATAAGTCTCATACATGCATCTCAAATGTATCAACATACATGTCACAATATTTATATCAAATATAAATATTTATATCAAATATAAATATTTATAAAGAGAAGAAAATGATAAAGTGAGCATGATATTATTTAATATATAAATATATAAATATACATTTAATTATTAAATCAACACTTGATTTAATAATCCAGTTATATTATATATATACCGGCTAATATCATTAAACACCCGATTAAAATGCGTGTATCACATACACATGTTTAATCGAGCACTTGCACGTATCCTCATATGTGTCCTACATCGTTTCGCCTGTCCTAGGAAATCTCTGTGTGACTCTAAAAACTCGACAATACGCTGACAGTAGGTTATGATCATATCTATAGCCCACAAGCACGTCAGCGGTACTAACTGCACGTAATGACTACCCAGGTATTGATCAAAAGAAGGTCAACGAGCTAGCTCATCTGAACCCTGCAAAGTCTATCAATGACATCACCGTACAGTCCGGTCTCTTCGTCTAAGAGTATTACATATCGGGTCTAGGGTTTGGAATCTGTCAGACCCCAATAACTCGATAAGTCGTGCGACAGAGAACTCATAACCATCCGGGGATACAACTGATAACACTTATCAGTTTATCTCCACCGCGGTGGCCATCGACTTATGATTGTAGTCATGTCCTGCACAGCACGACATCAACTTCCTATACCAGGAGAGACAAATCCTCTCGACCGCTCACTGCCTTTACGTGTTTTTGGACTATACCCAACAAAAACCTGTTTGCACGGCTTTTTTGAGCGATGGTAGGGTAGAAGTCTAAGTATAGTGAGAACACACATGAGACACTATGGCGATCTCAGGTCCAAGAGACTACCATGTACTTATGTCACCAGAGAACTGCTATCTGGCATTGGTATATTACCAACTAGGAGTTCTCGGTGAGTCCATCCAAATCCAATGAGCACCTGTATACAATTCTCGATGTCAAACACCAATAGCTGCAGGATCCACTATCACCTTCCAATCGGATCAGGAAACGTACATACTAGTCTAAACTGGAGTACCGATACCCAGTCTCGATACTCCTACGACTAGGGATATTTAAGGATGTGCTTATCGACTACCCAGGTCCCACCAGTATGATCTCCATTATCGTCCTGGTAGTCAAGAAAAATCCTAGGGGATTTATCTCATGTATCAGCGATACGTGATAACTAGTAAAACGTATTCACATGACAGATAAAAATAAACCAGATAGCACACTATCATCTCGAGTAAGATTGTTTTCTGTATAGGTCATCTTTCAATTACAATAATTGCCTTGAGGACACCTATATCTAACAGTTTCAATGAAAGATTCAAAGATTCAATTTCAATTGGAAGCATATAAATCTTTATTTCATATTCATCAATGCCTAGAGGAGGTGCGAAAGTTGGGTATTGCCTATTGAGTCTACAAATATTTTCCATCAAAGCTTCAATTGTAGTATTCTTATCTTCATCATCAACGTTTAAGGGTGTGAAAGTTGGGTATGGTTGGATTGAATCAGATGGAGAATCGTAGTACATGTTTGATGAAAATGGTTGGCTATTGGCTTTTTCCATGATAGACATGTTTTTAGAAGATATTTTGGCAAAGCTGCCAAGTTAGCCTCTAGCATGGTACACCTATCAATGTTATCAACGTTAGGAAGGGTATGAAAGTTGGATATGATTGGATTGAATCAGATAGAGAATCGTAGTACGTGTTTGATGAAAATTGTTGGTTATTGGCTTTTTCCATGATTGACATGATTTTAGAAAAGATTTTTAGCAAAGCTACCTAGCTAACCTCTAGCATGGTACTCCTATCAATGTTATCAACGTTAGGAGGTGAAATTTGGGTACAACTGATTTGGATTAGATGGTAGACTAACATCATAGTATGGATATAATTGTTGAATAGGATTGGATGGAAGACTAACATCATAGATAGGATTGGAATGATGACCAACTTCGTAATGTGGATATGATTGGAATTGCTGGCCTATGAAATTTAGAGTGAATGTTGAGTCGGTTTGAATTGCATTGAATGGAAGACTAACATTATAGCAAGGGTATGATGATAATTGATGGCTTATATCAGAGTTAGGAACTTCCGAATGCATGCATTGATTCCAACAATAATTTGGTTGGTTCCTTCAATCTACGAATGGACACTCATAAGAATGAGCGGGATCTTGACAATTGGTACAAAAGGATTAATGATTTTGATCAACCGGAGTCTAATGGGCATTCTCAAGGGTCTGTATCCTATGCCTCAAAGCAGCGGTCACTATGGATATATCGTCAGAATTACTACTGCTCCTACGCTTGTTTGCTTTTATGCAAGAACGAGTGGATGGTTAAACTGGATAACAACGCTTATAAAGAGTCGGTAACTTGGAGTCACCCATGATGAAAGAAGTGAGGTGAAAGAGTGAGGTGAGAAGTTTTTATAAATTTTGGTTTTATAAGAAGAAACAAAAAAGACGGACAACTCGCAACCACAAAAACAAAATCAAACAAACCCTAGCTCTAGGTGAACTTAATTCCGACTAGACAGCTCCTAACTGTTCCATGTAGATCATTAGGATCGTCGAACCCACTACCAACTAACTGATTGGCCAGGTAAGGGCAAGATAGGGTAGGAGGCTCTCCGTGCTTTCACAACGGACCTAATTAAGTAACCACCATCTCTTTGCGGTGTTACCTCGTGAACACTCTCCTATACACCAACCGAACCAGCTAATAGTGAAAGTAAGATTCTTCATTGACTTCCTTGTCCTAATGAGCTCGAAAGTCCTTAGCACTTGAGTCTAATATTTTTTAGATTAGGGCTTGAGTAATGCAAGATGAGTTCGTGGTTTTTGGGCTAAGAAAGAGTGATAAAATCCCCACCTTATTTTATTTGGGTGATTTTCCCTTAAGTCCGTATTTATTATGGATGCAACACACAAAAATCTAAAACAATACAAATTCAGTTAATTGACATTTTTTTTTGCGGTGCAGTGCAAGCAAAAAAACTTGCACAAAAACGCAAAAGTATTGGACTTTATAGTATTAGAGAAGAGATGAAAGTGTTTCCCAAAAATTTGGAGCACAAAGGCCTTAACCTGACTGTTGGTCCGCAGCAAAAATGGCGGCTATATAAGGGTCAAACTTCCACTTGTCTTTGGCATAAACTCCTCTTCTCTAGATTACTTTTGTTTTTTTCTGCTCCTATTTTTGAAGCTGCATTGTGCTTAATTTGACCCGTGGAAGCAAAACTAAGAAAAAAATCATCAAAATACCAAAAAGTTTTTATGAGTTTGTTGTTTTTATATTTTTATATATTTTAGATAAAGAAAACAAAGCAAAAAAGTTAGCCAGATTAATCAAATCCCAAGAAAACTATCATCCCGACAATAATGCCAAAAACTTGTTCAGAAGAATTATAATAACCACAAGTGTACGGGTCGCTGGTGTAGCTAGCAGGCAAGTACGAGTCGATCCCATTAAGAAGAGGTTTCTTGAGACTCGATTAAGACGGGCTAAATGAGAGGGTATGAGAGAGAGAATAGGTCACAAAAGTTAAGTGTAAAATAAAGAAAGCTTGCCTAGGATTAGGATTAGCAAGACAAGTATGGCAACCCTCCACTAATTGTCCCTCTTGATCACTTTGCCTCTACTAATTACAAGTTGATGTGAGGAGAAATATCAATCCTAAGCACAATAGTTAGGGAGCATAATCCGTCAACTCTACAATCTAACTTGCAACTAATATAAAGCTCTCCTCTAATTACCTACAAGCTAGATGCGATGAGTACGGAATATCAAAGCTAATTACTAGAGCTAGGGAGCATTAACTGTTAAATCCTTGCATCATATCTTGCAACTAAGAGGCAAATGCACTAAACACGACATTAACAAATTTGGATTAAAGGAGCATATGCGATGGAATAGGAGGAGGCAAAGCCATCCATGCCTAAAATACATATTCTATCAAGTCTTTGTCCATCCATTCCTTAATCTTGTATTTAGCTCTTAATCCAACCAACACCAATCCTAATTCCTCTTAAGTATAAACCATCAAATTAACCGCTAGGATCAGAAAGCATGGGATATCAAAGTATTGGATGGATTCATATTGAATTGTTGATTGTGCTAAGAGTAATATGGATCATGAGAGAGAGAGATTAGAAGGAGGCTTAGCCATCCATGATCCAACCTCTCCTCATCCTTAGAAGAGAAGAATTACTCACAACACATTAAAAAAAGAAAAGAATACGGTATTAAAGTGCAATACAATCTATTCTAATGGCTGTTAGCACTTATGGTTCTCTCACAAGAAGAGAAACACCATCTTGAATCATTGCAATCAAAGAGAAGAGAAGAGAAGAGAAAATCACATTAAAAAAAAGACTACATCAAGAGAAACTACCAAAATAAAAATTGAATTGAAAATCCTAAGCTAATCCCTAAACCAAGCAAGGAAGAAGATGAAGATGGCTACTCTATTTCTACTCCTAACCCTAGCTTAAATTACAAGAAAAGAATCTATCTAAAAAGAAAAGATAAGATCCTTTGCTTGCTCCGAGGTCCGCTATATATATAGGCTCTCAAAGTCAGTTCTGGGAATGGATACGAGTAGCGGATACCAAGTCAAACCTACGCTCTAAATTTAGGCCCATTTGGTTGTGGTGGACCGCTGGCCGGCTGTCCTGTAGGCCTCAAATGGGTCCAAATTTGGACAGTGAGTTTCTTGATTCATACAAATTGGTTTGGTGTGGGTCTTGGTTTCTAATTCCATTGAGACTTTTGCAGAACATAGGCACGTGTTTGTGTTATCGTCAGTTAGCTGCAAATGTGTACGTTTTGTGTTTGTTTTTGTCTCAAGTCCCCGTAATCCTATAACCTGCACAAGTGTAACAGACAGCTTCAGTAGCACTTATTTATATACAAAACGGATAGAAATGGAAAATATAATATGCAGATAATCGTGCCGAACAGTTACCTGCTATATTAGCCTTGTGCAATAAAAACTCTTTTACCTCATAGTTTGATACAAATTCGTCGTAAAGATCCTTTCCAACTACGGCATCAGAGATGAGATTGAAGACTTTCTTGCTATGTGAGAAAAGTTGGAAGAGATTCATGTAGGGGAATATGCCGTATTAAATTTGAAAGTTGAGGAAAAAAGTTAAATTGCTTAGTTAGATTTGAGAGAAATTTGGTAAATAATCAAATATTTTTTGTCATTCAATATGAATAATTACATGGTTACATGTATTGTTTCTCTACAACTATTTTGATATGTATGTAACAAACTAATAACAAATCTGATCGAATAAAAAAAATAGAAAATTAAAAAATCAAATCTTCAACTACTTGATATTCAAGCAACGGAGAATCATCTCTTCAACACCTCGGTTTCTATAATTTTGATTCCTTTTTTCTTTTGAATTTACGCCATATTCTTTCATTTGCTTGCAAAGCTTGTTCCACTAGTTCAATCTTCTTTCTTATGTGACTTTCCACATTTATATGGATAGACCCCATTACTTGATCAATCATCATCGTCTCTAAGTAGTTGGACTCTTCAATGGCCATAATTAATATAATCATCTTTTGGATCAAGACACCAAAGTATTTTCTCTATCACACGAATATCATCTATCTTCTCGTCATTTTGCCAAAAGCCGATTCACCATCACCAACACTCTCCAAAAATTACCCTCGACAGATTCACCTTATTTTATATTTAATGCTTCAAATTCTCCTCAAAGTGGCTGCAATATCATTTTCTTCACTTTCTGCATTCATTGATTGGACTTTTGGAGAATTTCTCATCTTGTTTCGAAGTAGTTACTCTAGAAGCCTTCCCAAAGACCGATCAATCAATCCCTTGAACAATTATATTTCTCGCTTTGTTATCTTTCTTCTCTGTTTCTCTTAGAGATTTTTTCTCGGCTGCTGTTAAAACTGTTTCATATGGCAGCTGTTAAAACCCTTTTCTCACAATCTCAATCAAACCCTGCAAACCTAACAACGCTTTCATTTGAATATGCCAATTATCATAATTATTTTTGGTGAGTCGAGCAATAGGAAAGTTCAACATATTATTTGCTATATTGGGCTCGAAATATTATAGTCAATCGATTTGGACTCAGATACCATTTTGTAGACAATAAAAAGGATTTGGTATCACTTTGCAGTGATGGATTTGATTTTTGTGTAAAGGATGGGTAATAAAATATTAATGAAAATTATGAATAAAACATGGAGGCGACATAAATCAATATAATTTTTATTTTTCCTTTGGCCAAACCTTTACAAATAGATCCCATGCATATATATATATATATATATATATATATATATATATATATATATATAGATGCTAGGAAAAATTTCCCACGTTAATAACTCATGGCTCTTGGTATTTCATGCATTTAGTGTAAATACATCCATTAAATGCATGAACATGCATTGACCATACTAACCGTTATGACTCTTTGAATACCATTTAATATAAATTATTATTATAATACCAAGGTTTTTATTTTTAACAGCTTACCCTGTGGAATAACAGTATATACCAAGCTAACATAGCATTTATCACTAATATGCCAGAAAATGAAAGAAAACGGGATTGAAGGAGATAGGCTAGAGCTTCTAAAGGGTGTGAGCGGATCGTTTAGACCAGGAGTGCTCACTGCTCTTATGGGTGTCAGTGGTGCCGGCAAAACCACACTTATGGACGTTCTCGCAGGTCGAAAAACGGGTGGGTACTTAGAAGGGAACTTAAGCGTATCTGGATACCCTAAAAACCAAGAAACCTTTGCTCGTGTGTCAGGCTATTGTGAGCAAAATGATATCCACTCACCCCATGTTACCGTTTACGAGTCCCTCATCTACTCTGCGTGGCTTCGGTTGCCTTCTGAGGTCGATTCTGCAAAAAGAAAAGAGTTTATCAAAGAAGTTATGGAGCTTGTAGAGTTAAAGCCATTGAAGGATGCATTAGTTGGCTTGCCGGGTGTAAATGGCTTATCAACGGAGCAACGCAAGAGGCTTACGATTGCGGTTGAGCTCGTGGCTAATCCTTCTGTTATATTCATGGACGAGCCTACATCTGGTCTCGACGCACGTGCCGCAGCGATTGTAATGAGGACGGTGAGGAACACGGTCGACACTGGGAGGACTGTTGTGTGCACGATTCACCAGCCTAGCATCGATATATTCGAGGCTTTCGATGAGGTGAGAGACTTTGAAATACTAAAAAAGGGTTAAACTTCAGTAAAACTTCTTTATCATTGTTGGTCACTAAACTACCTAGTTTAAAGTTTTTTATTTGAAAACATAGCACATTTAGGGAGCTTATTGTCAGAAGAAACTTTACGTAGTTAATTGAAAAACATTGATAGATAATGATGGTTTAGTAAGATTTTGCCTTATAAAGGTTTCTCTTGAATCAGACAACTTTTCAATTTTCTTCCTTTCAAATCTTGTTTCACAATTTCAGCTCTTCTTAATGAAGAGGGGTGGAGAAGAGATATATGTTGGTCCTTTGGGGCACCATTCAAGCGATCTAATCAGCTACTTTGAGGTAAGATAACATGGTAACCAACTATATGTCACGCTTTATTTGAATAATGCTAATCCATGAATTGATTTTATTTAGAGCGTTCAAGGAGTTGGTAAAATAAAAGAGGGATATAATCCTGCAACTTGGATGCTGGAAGTGACCACATTGTCTCAAGAAGATGTACTTGGGGTCAACTTTTGCGACGTGTACAAGAACTCAGAACTGTATCTGTAAGTAAAACAGATTGATTCCCTTTTTGTAAGCTCAATAATTGAAATTACATTCCATTTTAACATTTCATAATTAATATTGAAATTTTAGGAGAAACAGAGCGTTGATTAAAGAACTAAGCAAACCTGCACCAGGATCAAGTGATCTCCATTTTCCATCTCAGTACTCACAACCATTTATTGTTCAATGCATGGCTTGCTTATGGAAACAGCAGTTGTCGTATTGGCGAAATACTAAATATACTTCAGTGAGGTTTTTCTTCACGTTGCTCATTGCTTTGATGTTTGGGACTATTTTTTGGGACAATGGCTCGAAAAGGTATGTGAATATTATGTAATCAGTGAGATGTAATTGGAGAAAGTAAACCAAAAGCATTGTTGTAAGGTGCATCCTACATGGAAATACCTTGTTAGGCGTTGTATATTAAATAAAATGACGAGCCATAAAGTGAATCCCATAATTACTTTGAGAGATGTTGTATATCATACACCAGAACCTTGTCATGTCTAAATCATGGTAGGTTACATCCTAAGGTTACAATTTAGGTCTCGTTAAATTATCTCTTACTTGCATATAGGGAAACACAACAGGATTTGTTCAATGCAATGGGTTCGATGTATGCTGCTGTTTTATTCATGGGTATTTCATACTCTTCATCGGTTCAACCAGTTGTGGCTATTGAAAGAACAGTCTTTTATAGAGAAAGAGCAGCAGGAATGTATTCAGCATCATCGTACGCCTTTGGACAAGTGAATACTCCTCTTTACTAATCGCTTAAATTTTTTTTTACCTTATTTTTAAAAACCTAACATGGTTAAAATTTTTATCCTTGCTTATTTGGATGTTCAATACATAATTTTCTTGCTTATTTTGGTTTTCAGGTCGTGGTTGAGCTCCCCTACGTGTTGGTTCAATCTATGGTCTATTCTTTGATAGTGTATGCAATGATCGGTTTCGAATGGACGGCGGCTAAATTCTTCTGGTATTTTTTATTCGCATATCTAACGCTGCTCTACTACACTTACTACGGTATGATGGCCGTAGGTTTAACTCCCAACTACAACATCGCAGCCATTGTTTCTTCAGCATTTTACTCACTATGGAATCTTTTCTCTGGATTCATCATCCCACGAACGGTAATAATTCTATCCATACATCTAACATGAATAATTGAAACCTAAATTGTCACCGCAGAATGCATCCATCACCGCAGAATGCATCCATAATATCTTATTAGGTATTGTGTTTCAAATAGTTGTGACATAAAGTGTGCAACAGCGTCGGACAGCCATTGTGTCTTTGTAAAGTGAGTCTTACAAAGACATTTTAGGCTCCGATTCATCTTCTTTCTTGCCCATTTTTAATAAGGTAAATTTCCCTATAGTTTTATCTTTTATTTTCATTTTTTTATCACAGAGAATTCCTGTATGGTGGAGATGGTATTATTGGGCATGCCCTGTTGCTTGGACTTTGTATGGAATGGTTGCTTCACAATTCGGAGATATTCATGAGAAACTCGACAACGGTGTGGTTGTGTCGGATTTTTTGGAGAGTTATTTTGGATTCAGGCATGACTTTTTGCATGTTGTTGCTGTGGTACTTGCTGGATTTGTTTTGTTCTTTGCTTTTATATTCGGTTTAGCGATAAAAGTGCTCAATTTTCAGAAAAGATAATTTTATTATCATGAATTGAGGGAGCCAATATGTGTGTGTATTTTTGCCCCCCTTTTTTTGCCTTTCCTTGAACACTATTGTATTTGTATATATATTGTAACATAGATGTGTGTGTATTTTTGCCCCCTTCTTGAAATTCTGAATACCATGATGAAATACATCAGCTTAAGAGCATGACACTAGTTTGTCGTTAATTCGGGTTTCTTCAGAGTTTTACAAGTATATAGGCGAACTTATGATCTTCTTTCATTCTTTTGTTTTTTCTTATGTCATTTTTAATTAATCCTGATGGTCGTAGGCACTTCTGTTATTCGAACAAGTAAATGTTTTTTTCGATGATAATGGCACCTAGCTTCATTAAAACATGATAGTGAAAAAATTAAAATATATGGATCGTCATAGAGTGACTACATCAATGTACTCCATGCATCCCTAGGCTCACTTTCAATCTGCCTTGTCTCTTACCTAATCCGCCTCAAGTTCTTCACCTGCTTGCTACTGTTGTCTTTCGAGTTTTTTCTTGAGCCCTGCCCACATCAAAAACTAAATGAATATAGTGAATGAATATAAGTGATAAAATATTCAATATTTCACAAGGAATTATGAAAGCATCTTAGATTCCTTTCTAAGTAGACGCCCTATTCTCCAAAAAATAAAAAAATAGACCCCCTATAAACAAAAGCAACAAGAGAATTCTTCCCAGCGATTCGTAAAATATCACTCCTAGAATAATTGGTCAATACCAAAGAAAACCTCAAATTCAGAGGTGAATTAGTTTTCCAAAAGATCCCAGTAATCTTTCGACAGAACCCTCCAATCTTTCAATACCCTATGAGCTGATTTCACACTAAATATTCCATCATTTTCCAACCGCCACACTCTGCAGTCGTACACCTCGGGCTTGGTGCCTCCCTAGGACAAACGTCAAAATTCAGGGCCTCCTGTTCCCTAAACCTCCACGTTAGGCTGGACAAAGGGCCACTTCGGATGAACGGTGTGAAACCATGGTTGTGAAATCATGTTTTGTAACCAGACTATATTTTGAGGTGTGTTCGGAGCAGCGGTATGAAACCATGGTTTGATAAATATGGGCCCACGATTGTAATTTAAAAAAAGATTTAGAGGATGGAGACTACCATTTATTCCCTTTTTAATTTTTAAAAAAACAAAACAAAGCAAAGCCTAATTTTTTTAAAATAAAAACAATTAAGGGGGCACCCCTTCTACCCCACCGCTCAATGAGCGGTGGGAAACCGTCACCGCTCCCTCAGAACGGGGAAGCGACGCATCCTTGTGGCGAACGCCGCTCTTCCGAACAGGCCCAAAGTCGCAAGCCCACCCCCTAATCGATCATATTGTAGGATATGGTGCACTCAAGGTGTAGGGTTCCTAGGCATTCTTATAAGGGTTAATAAGGCATCAACCATGCCCGAATAAAAATTTAGACGTGCCGAACAACCCAAAACCGGGATCTTTGATAGATAATTAGGGTTACACATGCAAGTAAACATCTTTACAACTAAAAGTGAGGGATTACAACCTTTGTAGTCCGCTCCTTCGCTTCATAAGCTTCGAGTAGAAGTCCATTCGCCGCGATCCATGATCTCCCGGACTCGAGAGAGGCTCCACAACTCGAACGATCCATACTAGCTTGTAGTCTTCCTTTTCTCCGATGATGTACCTCGAAGTTTCTATAACTCAAGCTATCTCTCTCTAATGAGGTGAACACCCTAATCTAATTGGCTAGATTAGATGAGGATGATGGAGTAGTATTTGTGCTCTCTTTTATTATCAAATTCTCACACTTAATCATCGCATGAAAAAAACCTAGAAAGCTTTCTCAAAGCTCAAAGGAAGAAGAAGATGAATAATGAATTAATCCTTTTGTGATGAATAATGAAAATGAATATATCATTACAAATGCAACCATGGTCAACTATGATAAGGCTAACCCATGTAGAGATTTAACTAGGGCTAAGGGTTTGGGTTGGGTTAAGAATGAGTCACTAGAAATATCAAGCATAATATCTTAGCTCAATCCAAAAGAAAACCTTCTAGAAGGTTCATGAAAGAACTAACCCAAATCAAACCATAACCATGTTTAATCTCCACTAAACATGTTGCATTAGTAATCATATCATGTTACAATATTATATATCATATATATAATATATATTTGTAACAAAAGAAAATAATACTATTAACATATATCGTATATATATCAATGTATTATCCGGTGAGAAAATGAATCAATAAAGCGAGCCAATATTAAATAATGTAATGCAATATATCATATATATTATTATACATTAAATGATCGAATCAACACTTGATCCGACAATCCGGCTATATCGAATATAACCGACTAATATATCATATACCGATTCATCGAATCAACACTTGATCCGATGACTCGGCTCATATCAAAATATCGTGAGAATATAATACGGTATCTCATATCGCATTATCCTCGGTCATGCACATATCACATATGTGCCCCTACTCCGTTTTGCCTGAGTCAAGAAACCTCTATGTAGGACTCTAAAGAATCGTCAATACGCCGGCAGTAGGTGATGATCATATCAAACACCCACAAGCTGCAAGCGGTCAGCTAAACGTAACAGCCACCTAGGTATTGAGCAATCAGAAGATCAACAAGCAAGCCTGTACATTCTCCTGTGAATCCAATCAGTAACACTCCCGTACAGTCCGGTCTCTTCGTTTGATATGTTGCATATCTAGTCTAGGAGTGGTATACGTCAGACCCCAGTAACCAATAAGTCGTGTCGATGTGAGGCTCATAACAGGTCGAAAAACTACTGGTAACACTTACCAGTAAATCTCTATATCATCCATGGCCAGAGACTTCCAGTTATAGTCAATCGAACACAGCACAACATCAACTCCCTATACCGGGAGAGACGAATCCCCTCCTATCGCTCATTGCCTCCATGTGATTCGGGACTGCACCCAAAAGCCACCATTTTGCATGCCCTCTTGGACGTGGTAAGATGGAAATCAAAGCACAGTGGAAATCACACAAGGTTCTATGACGATCTCGGGTCTACAGACTACCCTATACCAGTGTCACCGGAGAACTGCCATCTGACGTGAGGTATATCACCATCTGGGAGTTCTCGGCGAGTCCGTCCAGTATACCCAGTCTCCACTGAGCACCCGTACGCCATCCTTGATGTCAAACACCGATGAATATGGGATCATCTATCGCCCATCATATGGGTCAAGATGCGTATACGCTAGTCTACTCTGGTGTATCGATGCCCTGTCTCGACACACCCTCGACTAGGAACAGTTATAGGATGTACTCATCGACTAACGTGGCCCCACTAGTATGATTTCATCATAGTCCCAGTAGTCGAGTACAGATCCTAAGGGCTTTATCAACATGTGAGAGTAAGACAGTAAACTAATATAAGTCAACATGTTAAGATAAAGGAAAACCAAATAGCATACTATCATGACGAGCAAGAAAGTCCTTTCTATATATATCCAAGCATCCATTATAATATACATCATATGTACAACAATGGCCTCTAGGGCATATACATAACTAACAATCTCCCACTTGCACTAAGGCCAGCTGCTGTAGTATCTCATACCTAGCATCCCGAATAATCTCTCAAACTGTATCTGGGGAATGGCCTTCGTGAGTGGATCCGCAGTGTTGTCCTTCGTATCTACTCTCCTGATCTCGATCTCCCGGCGATCAACTATCTCCCTGATCAGGTGATACCGCCTCAGAATATGTCTGGACTTTTGATGGGAACTGGGTTCCTTGGCCAAAGCTACAGCTCCATTGTTATCGCAATACAGAGGTATTGGATGTTTAATGGTTGGAACCACACCAAGTTCACTAATAAACTTCTTTATCCAGACAGCCTCTTTGGCAGTATCGTTGGCAGCGATGTATTCAGCCTCCATTGTCGAGTCTGCAACGGTATCCTGTTTGGAACTCTTCCAACATACCGCCCCTCCATTGAGGGTAAAGACAAATCCCGAGTGCGACTTAGAGTCGTCCTTATCACTTTGGAAGCTGGAATCGGTAAAGGACTCCACCTGGAGTTCTCTGTTACCATACACCAAGAACATCTCTTTAGTCCTTCGTAAGTACTTGAGAATGTTCTTCACAGCTGTCCAGTGACTCTCTCCAGGATCTGCTTGATACCGACTCACTACACTTAGTGAGTATGCTACATCGGGTCTCGTACATAGCATCGCATACATGATAGAGCCTACTGCCGAAGCATAGGGTATCCCTTGCATGCGAGCTTTCTCCAAATCAGTCTTGGGAGACATCTCTTTGGAGAGAGTGAGTCCAGAGATCGTGGGTTGGTTCCCACGCTTGGATTCTTCCATATTAAACCTCTTTAGTATGGTGTCAATGTACCTGGATTGGGACAATCCCAGTATCCGTTTAGATCTATCTCTATAGATCATGATTCCCGATATGCATGAGGCATCACCTAGATCTTTCATTGAGAATCTTTGTGATAAGAAGAGCTTGACTGATTGCAGCATATGAACATCATTTTCTATCAAGAGTATGTCATCCACGTACAATACGAGGAATAGAACCTTACTCTCTGCAACCTTCTTATAAATACAAGGTTCATCTATATTTTTGATGAAGTCAAACTCTTTGACTACAACATCAAAACAGATGTTCCAACTCCGCGATACTTGCTTTAACCCATAAATGGATTTAAGCAGCTTGCACACCTTTCCGCTGCTCCCACTATCTACGAAGCCCTCTGGCTGAGTCATGTACACGCACTCTTCTAAATCACCGTTTAGAAAGGCGGTCTTAACATCCATTTGCCAGATTTTGTAGTCATGGTATGCAGCAATGGCAAGTAAGATCCGGATGGACTTAAGCATAGCCACTGGAGAAAAGGTTTCGTCATAATCCACACCTAGTCGTTGACGAAAACCCTTTGCAACAAGTCTAGCTTTGAAAGTCTCAACTTTTCCATCTACACCAAATTTATTTTTAAAGATCCACTTGCTCCCAATGGGTTTTACCCCTTCAGGAGAATTTTCCAAAGTCCATACTTTGTTGGTGTACATGGATTCCATCTTAGATCGCATTGCATCTTGCCATTTCACAGAGTCACCACTCGTGATGGCCTGCTCGAAACTAGTCGGGTCATCATCTTCCATGATGCAATCCTCACTTCCACCATCAATGAGAAAACCGTAGTATCTCTCAGGTGGATGAGAAACCCTGCTAGATCGGCGGAGAGGCTGGGGTTCGTCGGGTACTACTGAATTCTCTGGCTCCAATAAATCATCAGTTGTAGTTTGTGGTGCTGGAATCTCTTCCAGCTCTACCTCTTCGCCACTAATTTCTTTTGCAAGAAATTCCTTTTCTAAAAAGGTGGCATGTTAAGCAACAAACACCTTTTATTGTTCACTGTGGTAGAATAGATATCCATACGAATTGCTTGGATATCCTATAAACTTACAAAGAATTGATCGTGCCTCGAGCTTGTCCGGATTTTGCTTTTAACATAGGCCGGACAACCCCATATCTTAACTCTTTTAAGAGATGGTCTCTTCCCATTCCATATCTCATATGGAGTGGTAGGCACAGATTTAGTTGGAACTCTATTCAATAGGTATTTGGTTGTCTCCAGCGCATACCCCCAGAAGGAAATAGGTAACTCAGCTGTACTCATCATAGAGCGTACCATATCTAATATGGTGCGATTCCTCCGTTCCGATACACCGTTGTGCTGTGGTGTATAAGGAGGAGTAAGCTGAGAGAGAATCCCATTCTCTTTTAGATAATTTAGGAACTCATTGCTCAAGTATTCTCCTCCTCGATCAGATCGAAGGATCTTAATACTTTTGCCCGTTTGATTCTCTACTTCGTGCTTATATTCTCTGAATTTCTCAATAGCTTCAGACTCGTGTTTCATCAGGAACACATGTCCGTATCTAGAGAGTTCGTCAGTGAATGTAATGAAGTAGGAAGAACCATTCCTGGCATGCGTAGACATAAGACCGCATACATCACTATGTACCAGTCCTAAGAGTTCCGCAACTCTTTCTCCGTGTCCACTAAACGGAGTTTTGGTCATTTTTCCTTTGAGACATGAATGGAAAGTATCATAAGATGATAATTCGAATGGATTCAAATATCCATCCTTATGTAACTTAGCCAGTCGTGTCGCATTGATATGACCAAGTCTGCAATGCCACAAGAAGGATTCGTTCATTTCTGAACTCTTCCTCTTGTGTGTGTTTTGTATATTAAGGATTGTATTTTGATTGAGAATGAATATGCCATTATGTAACGAGCCTGATCCAATCAACTTTTGATCTAGGAATATGTTCATAACATTATCCTTTACTACAAAATTATATCCTTCTTTACTTAATAAAGAAACTGATATAATGTTGCACATCATGTTCGGTATATAATAGCACTCATTCAGAATCGGTGTATTACGACTTCGTAATACAAGGTGATATTCGCCAACTGCTTTGGCTGCAATACTTGCACCATTCCCTACTTGAACGGAATGATCACCTTTTCCCAGTTCTCTACCTTTACGTAGCCCATGTAACAATTTACATATGTGGGATCCCGATCCGGTATCTAATACCCAGGACGTAGGGTGAACTGAGAAACAGTTCTCAATAACTAACACACCCGAAGAAGGTGCATCAACATGCATGTTCTCCGTTTAGGCGGCGTGAGAATCCAGATATTCTCATATTCCCTGTTCAGTCTTATAACTCTTATAAGAAAGAACGGGACCAACGTTCCCCTGCTCAGTATAATAAGCGGGTTCAGTCAATACATCCATATTATTATCTTGATTATGGCCTGACATGGTCGCTACCTGGAGAGAGAGAGAAGAAAACACTTTAGCGTATTCTCTTGCAAGATTAGATTGGTTATTATCTTATCTAATCAGGATGTCTCCCACTGTTTTTATCAAATCTTCCTTCAAACCCTAAAAGTTAAGATTAGCCGGGATTAATTACACCCTACAATTTTGTCAATCTTTCAGCCAGATCAGTGTCGGTACTTGACGGAGGTTCCCCGTGCTCTCGCATGGACCTAATTAAAATAAACCTCGTTTTCCCAGAGGCATAACCCCGTTAACACCTTTCTAGACACCTACTTGATCGGCTAATTGTCCTGTGTAAAACGCTCCCAGGAGTAACTCTTACTCGCAGTGGGTATCGGGATCCAACTATCTCATAGGAGGTATGCAATCTCATTGCAAATTTCAACACTTGAAATTCCCGATAATACTTTTACCCCTAGCAACTTATGACCTTGGCTAAGGTCAACAAATCATAAGTGCTAGCCAAATTCAACCCGTCATTTCCCGATTGAATTAAACCCACCCGTACGACCCTTAGCTAAGGTCAACAAAGTCGTACGACTACCCTAACTCAATCACATCTCATGTTTTAGCAGATAAATACTAATTAGCTACCGTACACCACGCTTTGGCTAAGGTCAACAAACGCAGCACGAATACTAACCAGTCTCTATCTGAAATGACGGAGGGCTACACAGGTTTTTCAGAAAACCATGAGCGTAATGAACTTGATATCATCGTAGAATCAAGTGGTTTTTGAAAAAGGAGTGTTTTTAAGGCTTTTTCTAGTTTCGCTAAAGAGGTCACTCCCGGTGAAGGGATCTCGGCTCTTTCCCCATCGAATAAGGTGCAGGATATATCATATATATCGCTGTGCAAAGCAAGAACTATATAAGTTGTCAAAAAGTAAACCTTGAGTTTGTAGCATCTTCCAGTTTAGCTAAAGAGGTCACTCCCGGTGAAGGGATCTCGGCTCTTTCCTCATCGAATAAAGTGCAGGGTATATCATATATACCGCTATGCAAAGCAAAACTGTAGTTACCCTTTTTATAAAGTTTTGATTCTACAATATCTTTTAGGTTTCTTTTCTTTTATTAATCTCATTAATAAAACCCATCAGCTTATGCTTCCTAAGCATCACAGAAGAAACGAAAGCAGTAATATTTATATATCAGCATATATATATATATATATAGTATAAGCATTCGTCTCAAGCAGTAATATGATCTCATCACAGAACATTGCAGCAGAAGAACATATATGAAATATTGGATATACTAGGATGTTCGTGTTTTAATACGAGCCTGTATAAAGCACGGATTCCACGGTCGCGATGAATAGCCAAACCCATATCCTTAGACCCCTACGAGAGCGGCAAGTAACACTGCCAATTCTAGGGTTAGGAGACCCGGTCTCGACTCCTCGAGATGGCCTCCCACTGGACCCCAGAACCCGGTTACTTGTGCTCCCCTCCTTGGGTCTACCTAATGCGGAAATGTAAATAATATACACTGGTGACATCAACCTCATCCCGGAAGTGCCCCAATAAAAGAATATTACATACAAATGAATTTTACATGAATGAAAATCAAAACCCTCATCTTACATAAAACCCCGGCTATTCAGAACACGACGATCCAATATAACATATCACAGCAACACATAATATCTCATATCATCAACGTAAGTAAGTATGCATACACCGATCGTCGATGATGTATAGCAACGAAAACCGGCAATACAACAACATACTACACTTACGGTCACAGAAAAGGAATTGTAAAACTACAACATTTGGAATCCACAATCACTTTAGACATCATAAATCCGAAATATCACATACTTCGCATTTCATGCCTAACTATATGAATTCCACATATTGTATCACATTTCAGATAAATAGACAATATTAAACTTTCCGATCGGATAATCAAATACCTAAGATTTCCTAAATAGCTCAACACTTGAGCGGAGTTCAAATAATCCCAGAATATGTCAAAGTACCAATGGTCCAGCCGTAGAAGGGTCAAGCCAACACCTCACATGTGGCACGCCGTACTGCCCCAAACCCTAAAGTTTAGAGGCGGTTCAGGCGGTCACATAATCGAGTTAAGGTTTGTGTTCTTCTAGAGGGTCCACCGCGTTACTTGCACGTTTTCCGAAAGATTTAAACTCAAGAAAAATTCAACACTTGAAAGTTTTTCATGCCGGGAAAAAGTGAGTTAATGATATTTGTTCGAACATTTTAACAGTTTCTAAAATATGTGGAAAATATAATGAAATTAAACTATCCGATCGAATCAACGAATTCAAAATAATCCCCAGAACACTCAACACTTGAGTCAGATTAAAAATACCCATAAATATACACAATTACCTACGGATATCCCTGTTCAAACACGTGTCCCCAATTCACTATTTGCGCCGCGGAACAGCCGCGGAAAGCATGTTCTGAGAGCCTTCGGGGCTCGTTTTTCAGGGTTATCCTTAGAATTTCCTGATGATTTTTTTGAGTATTTTTAATGCAGAAAAATCACATTTTTACAAAATTTCCAGAGAGGGGTCAATTTCGACGTATCGGGGTTCGATCGGACTTTTAACTTCGTATACACGTCGCCTAATGCTCTGGCTCGGCTCTGATACCACTGTAGGGTTCCTAGGAACTCTTACAAGGGTTAATAAGGCATCAACCATACCTGAATAAAAATTTAGACGTGCCGAACAACCCAAAGCCGGGATCTTATCTAGATAATTAGGGTTACACATGCAAGTAAACATCTTTACAACTAAAAGTGAGGGATTACAACCTTTGTAGTTCGCTCCTTCGCTTCATAAGCTCCAAGTAGAAGTCCCTTCGCTTCGATCCATGATCTTCCGGACTCAAGAGAGACTCGACAACTCGAACGATCCATGCTGGCTTGTAGTCTTCCTTTTCTCCGATGATCTACCTCGAAGTTTCTATAACTCAAGCTATCTCTCTCTAATGAGGTGAACACCCTAATCTAATTGGCTAGATTAGATGAGAATGATGGAGTAGTATTTGTGCTCTCTTTTATTATCAAATTCTCACACTTAATCATCACATGAAGAAAACCTAGAATGCTTTCTCAAAGCTCAAAGGAAGAAGAAGATGAATAATGAATTAATCCTTTTGTGATGAATAATGAAAATGAATATATCATTACAAATGCAACCATGGTCAACTATGACAAGGCTAACCCATGTAGAGATTTAACTAAGGCTAACGGTTTGGGTTGGGTTAAGAATGAGTCAATAAAAATATCAAGCATAATATCTTAGCTCAATCCAAAAGAAAACCTTCTAGAAGGTTCATGAAAGAACTAACCCAAATCAAACCCTAACCATGTTTAATCTCCACTAAACATGTTGCATTAGTAATCATATCATATTACAATATTATATATCACATATATAATATATATTTGTAACAAAAGAAAATAATACTATTAACATATATCGCATATATATCAATGTATTATCCGGTGAGAAAATAAATCAATAAAGCGAGCCAATATTAGATAATGTAATGCAATATATCATATATATTATTATACATTAAATTATCGAATCAACATTTGATCCGACAATCCGGCTATATCGAATATAACCGACTAATATATCATGTACCGATTCATCGAATCAACACTTGATCTGATGACCCGGCTCATATCAAAGTATCGTGAGAATATAATACGGTATCTCATATCGCATTATCCTCGGTCATGCACATATCACATATGTGCCCCTACTCCGTTTTGCCTGAGTCAAGAAACCTCTATGTAGGACTCTAAAGAATCGTCAATACGCCGGCAGTAGGTGATGATCATATCAAACACCCACAAGCTGCAAGCGGTCAGCTAAACGTAACAGCCACCCAGGTATTGAGCAATCAGAAGACCAACAAGCAAGCCTGTACATTCTCTTGTGAATCCAATCAGTAACACTCCCGTACAATCCGGTCTCTTCGTCTGATATGTTGCATATCTAGTCTAGGGGTGGTATACGTCAGACCCCAGTAACCGATAAGTCATATCGATGTGAGGCTCATAATAGGTCAAGAAACTACTGGTAACGCTTACCAGTAAATCTCGATATCAGCCCTGGCCAGGGACTTCCAGTTATAGCCAATCGAACACAGCACAACATCAACTCCCTATACCGGGAGAGACGAATCCCCTCCTATCGCTCATTGCCTCCATGTGATTCGGGACTGCACCCAAAAGCCACCGTTTTGCACGCCCTCTTGGACGTGGTAAGGTGGAAATCAAAGCACAGTGGGAATCACACAAGATTCTATGACGATCTCGGGTCTACAGACTACCCTGTACTAGTGTCACCGGAGAATTGCCATCTGACGTGAGGTATATCACCATCTGGGAGTTCTCGGCGAGTCCGTCCAGTGTACCCAGTCTCCACTGAGCACCCGTACACCATCCTTGATGTCAAACACCGATGGATATGGGATCATCCGTCGCCCATCATATGGGTCAAGACGCGTATACGCTAGTCTACTCTGGTGTATCGATGCCCTGTCTCGACACACCCTCGACTAGGAACAGTTATAGGATGTACTCATCGACTAACGTGGCCCCACTAGTATGATCTCATCATAGTCCCAGTAGTCGAGTACAGATCCTAAGGGCTTTATCAACATGTGAGAGTAAGACAGTAAACTAATATAAGTCAACATGTTAAGATAAAGGAAAACCAAATAGCATACTATCATGACGAGCAAGAAAGTCCTCTCTATATATATCCAAGCATCCATTATAATATACATCATATGTACAATGGCCTCTAGGGCATATACATAACTAACACAAGGCAATTATTGTAATTGAAGGAGGGCCTATAGGAATAGAACAATATTACTCGAGATAATAATATGCTATTTGGCTTGTATTTATCATCATGTGTATATATTTTACTCGTTATCATATATCTGTAACATTTTGGAAAATTATAAATATTTATTTATAATTTTAAATATAAAAATAATGAATTTAATGAGTTTATAAAAGTGATATCACATACAACTTTTGGTATTGGAATTTTATCCGAAAAATGCAATTATTTTGGTAAATATGAAGAAAATGTGTGATATCATAAAAATGATATTTTGATTGTTCTAAACATGACATGAGATGTTATTATAAGATAATGGTATTTAAGTATTATAAAAAGTATCGTGTTTCTTTTAAAAACATGGATTTAGATTTTGTGACATGAAGGGTTTAATTAAGGGAAAAAGAGTTTTCTTTAATTACCGCATTCTTTTAAATTATGGTTGGTATATGTTAGTTAGCTTACACCCTCATCCTCAACACACCCTCACCATGCTCAACTCCCTCCACCTCCTCCTTCACATTTTTACACATCCTCCTTCCACCATGCCACCTCCCCCTCACAACCCTCCCCCTCACGCTCTGTCTACACAACACTACACATATGAATTTCTTAGGCTTCCTCAAACTGAACACAACTAGTTCTCCAACTCCAACAAAAATATTCTAAGTGTTCATCAATTTTAATGAAGAAAATCCTTAATCCCTTCATCAATTTTGTTCACACCATCAACCTAGAGCCTTTACAAACCTTTGATGCTTCTACAAACACTTCTTGAGCTGAAGTTCCTTGTGCATCATCCTAATAGATATATCTCACTTTCCTTTTAAATTAAATTCTGTTTGATATCTGTTTTTATATGCAGTATAGGAAATTTTTTAGTTTAGTGATATTTAGCCTATTAAAATTGAATCTGGAGCTATTAGGTTATACCAATAGAAAAACTAATAAGACAGCAGTATGCTGAGACCACTAGGAGACTTCACTTAAAGCCCGAGCCCCAAAATCCTCACTTGACCCGGCGACATTCATAAATTTTCCGGCGGCGCCGGGCCCCCTAGGTTATTTTGTGTTGGGTTTTTCTCTATAGGTGTATCTGTGTATTTTATTATCAATAGTATTGTTTGAATTGTCCTGATATTCATATAGTGAAATCTGGGAATGTTTTAGTAAGGGTTTTATCAAATTTCCAACATTTCGATACGGTTTTTCGTATTTCTGTAACGTCATTAAAACGTTGACGTTCATACGTTAAAGTTCAGCGGCGTTTGTTCATTTTTGGGGTAAGTGATCTGTAGGTTCTAACCTACGGGTGCATATCTCGTTGTTTTGGGTTTTGATACGATATTTACTCGATGTGATTTAATTACGATTTTAGGTACGATTGCGAAGGTTTTCGAGAAGAAATTGACGGGCATAGCAATCGTGGAATCAACGAGCTCGATCAGTTGGTGAGTAGATTTACATCTACGGGGAAAGTCGGGTGGATGGCGTATTGTTGGGAAACCACCCCCGCGCGCAAATGCGTATGTTTTGGAAATGTGTATGTTTTTATGGAAAACGGAATGCGCACGCGAGATTGTTCTCGTTTTAAAATATTTATAACCGCAAGTGCACGACGCGTTGTAGCGAGCCGGCAAGCACGGGTCGATCTACATGGAATTGTGTATTGGGTATCATGATTTAAGGTTCAAAAAATTAATGAATTGGGGGTTTGTCACAAAAAAATACAAAAAGTATACGAAAATAAGAAAAGCAAGAAAACAAGCAAGTTAAGAATGGTTGTGGTTTCGTCTTGGATGGTTGAATCGCGACGTCTCCCTCTATACTCCCTTCTTCATGTGTTGTCCATTCCTTACGTCGATTCCGGTGTGAAGCACGACTTGTCAACGCGGTTGCGGAGCACAAGTCGTCAAATTCCGATATTCTCTGTAAAGCACGAAACGAGTCCTTTTGATTACTTACCGTTTGTATGTCCGCGCTTGGGGTATCAACACTAAACACAAGGGTTAGCAAGTATACCACAACAACAAAAACACAAAGTGGTTAGTGAGAGCAAATGATTTTGGTGTTGAGTTTGCTAAGTATTTGTGATGGTATATCGTATATGAAAACAAAAGATTGTCAAGAAATTGATCACAAGATACGATATCCAAACTTAGCAAACTTAACACCAAATGGATTTTAACTTAATCATTGAAAATAGGGAAAGAGAATGAATACGGTATATGAGGAGGTTACGAGTAACCATGTGTCAAAATACCGTATCATATCAATACATAAACAATATTTAGGTTAGAATCATAAGTTAAGCACATGAAACATAAACAAGAGGTGGAGGAGGCAAAGCCTTTCATCTCACTTCCTCACCCACACCATAACCAAAATAAAGATTAGTTAAGCATGAATAAAGAGCAAGTAAAGTAAAGAAAGAAAGAATAAAGAAACAACAATTATATTAAACACTTGAAATGAGATACAAGATTTATGGTAGCTTATTCAACCTCCTTAATGAAGCTCTCCAAAAAGAGCTTCAAGAGGGAAGAAGAAGAAACCAATATGAAGCTCACTCACCCTCAAGCTAAACCAAAAGAACAAACTAATAAAATATAAATGGGTATACATGGTAGCCTCCTTCCCTTGCCCACTGGTATGTATTTATCGGCTAAAAAAAAAACAATAAAAATGAGCTGACATGGCGGCAAGGGAGGCTCTGTGAAAATATGGGGCCAATTGGGCAAGGTGGGGCCGAGCTCGCCGGTTTTGGTGAGCATGTGCTCGGCCAAATTCTGAGGAAAGGGGCTCATATTGGATGTGTGGGTTTGTGTGCTTCCCAATATCCCTCTGGTGCTGTTTGTTTGATTTAAAATAACCTGGTTTGTATACAGAGATTTGAAGGGAAACTTGGTGCAACATCTCACATCAACACTTTAAGCATTTATTGCACCATCAATGCACATCACACCATTCCCACTTGTGCCATGATTCATGGCAGCCCCATCATGGTCCTAGTGCCAAAGAGCATGTATGCACATGTATTGTGTTGGACCAAAATATTGTGCACACAAATTATTTGCAAAACCTCTTTGGATATCGGTCGGTTTCCAGTTCCGATTGCAGTGTCGGCTCACAGATGATATATCCATGATTTTGAATGTGTTTTCGGTATTTTATTACGAATACTTGTAAACTGTAATTACAGAGCAGACACTGATTAATAGCACCGATATAAACAAAATAGATAACGAATGAGCGGTATTAAAATGCAGTTTTTTGTGATGAACAAATACCCCCAAACTTATCTATTGCTCGTCCCGAGCAATACAAAAATTCCTAGCCTCACTTTTGTAGGGAACGCGATTGCACTGAGCATGTGCAACAAGCCGTTAAAATTCTACGTTTCCCTAGTAGGAGGAGTGTTGTCTCCTGAGGGTTTTCAGCGGATTACACCCACAAAATCCAGTCAAGTTAGTTTCATAAGTTAACGTCGATTCTACTCCTACAGTTTAGTATCTAATTTAGAAATTCTATCATCCTAGGTTAGAAATATTCAACCCTTATGTTTCACGCCTCATATTTATTTAACCTCAGATCTTATACGTTTTACAGTTTAGAAAGATCTCGGTATCTCCTGAGTTTTCCTTCTAAAGTGCGGTCTCCAATCAGGAATTTTTTATCAACTTTACGGAAAACATAAGTCTTATTTTTTATTTCTATCTTTCCTCCAAATATCGATTGTATACCACCACGTGTGTGTAAAATTTCACCCCTACACTTAAGAATTCAATTCAAGCTATATTACCCTTACCTTAATACCTAATACTACTTCATTTCATTAATGGATGGACGGTTTTTCTCATACATATTTCATGCGATTATTAATATTTCTTGAGGCACTAACAACCGATTACTGAATGTATGAGCTTAAAACGCAAATAGCAGTTTCCAGGTCTTGACTTTATTTATTTTTTTCTTTTTCTTTTCAAGACCGGATATATTTTTCAATGATGCTCTTATGGTGGTTAGTTTTAAATACAGTTTTTTCTTTCATACTAGGCTTTCAGACAAGAGTATTTCTAGGTATCCTCTACTATCCCAAGTTTCAAGATGCGTGTGTGTGCAGTTTGTAGGGTATATATTTTCTAAATTTGGACTCAAGAATAGAAACTATTTTTCAGACTTATGTTTCAGTAACGCTTCAATACTCTTCCTTCATCTTGACATAACTAAAGAACTGAACTCAAGATTACCTATTTCTCAAAAAAATCTGTAAGGACGTATAATTACCAAGATTAAACAGAATGAGGATTATTTTTAGGGTTTTCAATTCCTAAGCCTAGCATTTAATTGCTTCTAATATATCAACTAAATTTTCGGAATAACAATCTAAGTTACCCTACTAGCTAACTTGACGACATTTTTTTATATATATGTTTTTAGGAATTTTTTTCAATTTTTATGGGTTTTTTAATATGTATGCAATGCAGAATGTACACATGATGCAGCAAAATAAACGGAGTGCTCTGTCCTCATCGTTGCCTTCGTATCCGGTAGCTAGACTTAGACATCGGTGTGAGAATTTTATTCACAGAAAAAGAAAAAACCTACGACTAATTACAACATATACAAGTGAAACGATTGGGTTAGTCCAGAAATTAATACCAACCATTCAATTTTTTTGTCAATATAGTGCCATGGCTGGCAAAAGAATAGGTATAATAAAAAGAAAAAGAGAATATACAAAAAATGGTTAGATGTTAGTACAGGGCATGGGTGTGTAAAAGTAGGAATGAGAAGACGTTGAAGATGAAGATGGAATTTTGAGGAGGTCAAAGAATTGTTTTCTGAATGAATTGAATGTTCAATAAGTACGTGTTGAGTTCCAAAGTCAAGTTCGTGTAAAAATTGGAGTTCATCCGCAAAAAGTTCAGCAAAAGAAAGGTTTCTCGGATGTTCCCAAATTGTTCCTGACTCAAACTCACCAAGAATGTCAAGTTCATCCGCAAAAATTTCCTTAAAACTCGACCTGAAAGAATATTTTTCAAAACTGTCTTCCTCCCTATGATTTTCCACAATCTTATTCTCTTTATTTACAAACTCTCCCAAAATGATTTCTCCCTCATCACATTCATAAATGGGTAGGTATATGTCATCTAAAAAAGTAGGTTCCCACCCTAATATTTCTTCCGAAACAATATCAGTAGGTGATACAAAAATTGTCGGTTCCTGATCATTGATCTTTTCTAACAATTTATCCAAACCATACCCGTCAAATTCACAAGCTTCCTCCTCTGAAATTGGAAAGCAAAAATCAGTCGGAGGTTTTTCTTGTGTATCCTGACAATACTCAATCAATTCTATTGTATCATCATCTATGAAATCATCAAAATTTGGTTGATCGTTTATCTCACTTAGGTGATTTCCTAATGACAGATATTGACACTATTGGGTTCCGATCGACTGTGTTCACTCCCTAGAATCCTCACAGCTAAATATTTCACTTGTTCCTCGATTCTAGCCAATGATTGAGCTTGAGCAACAAATAGTTGCTCAGATTAGTGTCTAAACAAGGCTAGCGTCATAGCTGATTGATTCTCGACCGCAGTCATTACTTCAATACCTTTTTCTAGAGCGGTCAACCTAGCATACATCTCACTATCATACCCTAATGATGGTTCAATTGTTTTGGGTTGAAGGGGTTGTGATGATGGTGATGCTAAAGCAGTCATTCTGTTGACATCTTTCTCTAAATTTTCAATCAGTTGGTCTATGGTTGAAGTGGGACTTGGTTCAAGAGTGTTAGGTGGGTGACCGTTATCAAAAATTTGGGACGGTTGGTCACCACCTAGAAGAGGACAATTATCATGAATGTGGAAAGAATTTTGGCAATTTGTACAAATTAATTGGGACTGAGTATAAACAAAAGAATAAGAATCGTGAAAAATAGAATTGAATTGTGTATCACCCATATTAACAAGAATTCACAAATGTCATAAAAATAAAGAATATCATACCCCTATCAGTCTTTGTTATTCTAAGTCAACTAGACCTGCTCAAGAACCTGATTGGCGAAGTAAAACTGTGTCGAGAAACGGGCTCAAGATATACTGATCACGGAGCCAGGTAAGTGCAAGAGAGAAGGGGAGGTTTTACAATGCTTTCGCGAAGTTCCTGTTCCCTCATAAAACATGAGGAAAAAATCCCAATGGGGCATCACGTGCCCACACGTGACCATGGGTCACGTGCAGACACGTGATGGGCTCTTAAGCCCTCTAAAGTAATAAGAATTAAATTCTAATCAACAGGAGTCATGTGCCCACACGTGATGGGCCTTTAAACCCCCTGAAAAGGATTAAAAGATATAATAAAACAACAAGGAATACCCAAATGGGGTATCACGTGTCCACACGTGACCAGAGGTCACGTGCAGACATGTGATGGGTTCCTAAGCTATCTAATTAATAGAATTAAATTCTAATCAAACAATCAGTCAGTGGAGTTACGTGTCCATACGTGATGGGCCTTTAAACCCACTGAAAAGAATTAAAAGTATAATAAAACAACAAGGAAAAAACCCCCAATGGGGCATCACATGCCCACACGTGATAATTCCTGAGTTCTTTAAAACAACAGAATTAAATTCTGGTTAAAAACTTAAACAGTGGGGTCACGTGCTAACATGTGATAAGCTCTTAAACCTTCTAAACTAATAGAATTAAATTCTAATTAAGGGAAATCAAAAACCCTAATATTTCCCTAGATCTTTCCAAACAAAAAGCTTGCGCTCTGTAAAGTGGAGCACTGTTGGATTAAAAATCCAATGGTGATTAAAAATCACCAATTTATAGAAAGATTCTATACAAGGAGATTTCCCAAAAATTTGCCAGGAATAACAGACAAAATATCTTTTGGATTAAAAATCCAACGGTGAATAAAATTCACTGAGTGATCTAAAAGATCATGTTGGTTACAAAATCAATTAAAATCTTCCAATGAAAGATTGACTAAACAAACTGATTCTTTTCTTTCTCCTATAAATAAGAGCCAAGGGGGAGGAAAAAAGGGAGAGAAAAAAAGGAGGGATTTTTTTGAGAGGATACAACAATAACAGAGAGAAAAAAAGAAGAGAATTTAATTCTCCAGAGAGAAAGAAGATTTCTTCAGAAAAAGAAAGAAACCCTAGGTGAGAAAGGGAAAGAGATCTAAGCTCCATAAAACAAAGAGAGAATTTAATTATCAAATTAAGAGTTTAACTCTTCTGAATAAGAACTTAGTTCTTCCTTTGGTTGAACATCTGCAGGAGCAGATCTCCCCATAAGTTGAGAATTAAATTCTCATCGGGGAGATTCTGCCATGCAGATCCAAAACTTAGAGGGAGAATTGAGTTTAAAGAATTTAATTCTTCCAAATGCTTGGGAATTTAATTCCTCCAAATACTTAGAAATTTAATTCCTCCAATAGAGACAAGGATTAACCCTTAAAACAAGAACTTAGTTCTTCTTCATGGTTGAAGATCTGCAGAAGCAGATCTCCCCATAAGTTGAGAATTTAATTCTCATCGGGGAGATTTTGCCATGCAGATCCAAAACTTAGAGGGAGAGTTGGGTTCAAAGAATTTAATTCTTCCATATACATAGGAATTTAATTCCTTTAAAACAAAATTAGGGTTTAACCCTAACAAAGAATTTAATTCTTAAACAAGGGACTTAAGACTCTCCATGCACGTAAAAGAAGTCAATACCCAACTTGATCACGTGGCAACACGTGACCCTCCCCCTCAATGGTCAGAATGAAATGAATGAGATAGGGTCACGTACTCCTACGTGACCCTTGGATAAATTCCTCAAGATGAACAAAACAGGGCGGCGGAATCGATTTTAGGCGCCCTCACGTGTCCCCACGTGACCCCTAATAAACACTTTAAAAATCGATGTATGGGTTCCCATCACGTGTCCACACATGATGGCCGTTAAGATTAAGTGTTTAACACTTCTGTGAATATTCTGAGAACAAATAACAGAGGCAAGGTCCAATCATCAGGCGCCTCATGTGACCCCACGTGAGCGCTTTAGTCTTAGTGTTTAACACTATATTTTTGATGCATCACGTGGGAACACGTGATAGCCGAATATATTTTAGTGTTTAACACTATATCCAAGCCAATCTTAGCTTGAACTAGCCAAGTTTTCCAGAAACAAGACTCCGTTTTTAACTGAGCTTCAAATACATTCTTGTCTTCCAAGATTTATCATCTCATATGGTATACGAGAGCTCAGCATTCAATAAAAGACAAAAATATGGTTAGAACCCAGACCCATGCTTAGCATTGCTAAATAATGGGGAGCTGAGCCCAGACAAATGTTCAACATTTTAAACCTGAGTGGACTTAGCCCAAGTTGGCCATAATTCTTTAATTCAGATTAATTGAGCCCATATGCTTATAAATCTTTCTTTCGATCTTAGTCCCAAATTAGACTACAGATCTCTCAATCAACTTTGGTTCAAGGGTACATCTCTTCACTCCTCTGATATTTGCCGTTGTAATCCTTCAACGTCTTAAGAGAGGTGACGGGTCCCGATAACCAATCATTCCATGGACTGTGGGGTCCTTAAACTCATGGACTATGATGTCCTTAACTTCGGACTGTGGGGTCTTTTAAACCCATGGACTATGATGTCCTTAACCTCGGACTATGGGGTCTTTTAAACCCATGGACTATGATGTCCTTAACCTCGGACTGTAATGTCCTTAAACTAATCGACCGCAATGTCCCTAAACTAAACAATAGAGCCCAAATGCTCTTTTGTTGGATCTAAATGATCCCATTAAGTTGATATTAATCTAAAATTAGACCAACGTAACCTTAACAAACGTTTAAGTTGATCTTACTCTCAAATGAGACTAACGTATCCTTAAACCCAAACCCAAACCCAAATCTAAGAAGATACGGATTTGGACTAATCCACGCCCTACGGGAGACAACATAAATTAGTCTCCGTATACAATACACGGGAAACCAAAAACAAAACAAACACACACAACACGAAGTGACCATATGGAGAAGGAGAAAGTGGTTACCGCGATGCGGTAGCTTAATTAACTGCAAGGGCTTGCGCCTGCAGGGAAGAGCGTCCCCACAATCAAAAAACCCCTCAACGAGGGGGAATCTGACGAAGTCTGCTACATCGGCCGCATCCTTTTAAACCTTCGATATATGGTGCCATAAATCAACTTGGCATCTTCGGAGAGGTGGACGGATAGCACCAATCAGCATCTGCCCCCAAATTCAGGCAAGACGAACCTACGCGGTTCCGTCTCTGTGTTCGGAGGGTATATTACATCATTATTGATAGGTAGATACATATACCTTGCTATACCTTCATGTTTACACACATATCTGGTTATAGCTACATGTTTACCTTTATTTGCTAGTTATAGGTTAATGGTTCGATCCGGGTTTTAAGCATACGATAGCGCCAGTTTAAAGTTTTGAAAAAGTTTTCGTTTCTGCATTTTGGCATCGGAAAGACGGCCGGGGCGCTACCGTAGTCTTACAGAACACACAACACTCTATGACGATCTCGGATCTACAGACTAACCTGTACCTGTGTCACTTGAGAACTGCTATCCGACGATAGACATAATACCTTATAGGAGTTCTCGATGAGTCCGTTCAGTGTACCCAGTCTCCACTGAGCACCCGTATACAATCTTTGATGTCACAACACCAATGGATATGGGATCATCCATCGCCCATCATATGGGTCAAGAAATGTATACACTAGTCTACTCTGGAATATCGATACCCTGTCTCGATATACCCTCGATTAGGAACATTTAAGGATATGCTTATAGACCATATATGCCCCACTAGTATGATCTCTATCATAGCCATGGAAGTCAAGCCGATATCCTGAGGGCTTTATCAACATGTATCAAATGAACAGTATCAAGTAAACATGTCAAGATAAAGTATAACCAGATAGCATACTATCATGTTGAGCAAGAAAGTTATCTATATATATATACATGTCCAAGCATCCACTATACATATAATGGCCTTTAGGGCATACATATATCCTACAATCTCCCACTTGCACTAAGGCCAATTATTGGTGTATCTCATACCCAACATCTCAAATAGTCGCTCATGTTGCGGCTGTGGAAGGGCCTTGGTGAGTGGATCCGCGATGTTATTCTTTGTATCTACTCTCTGAATCTCGATCTCTTGGCGATCAACAATCTCCCGGATCAAATGATATCGCCTGAGGATGTGTATGGACTTCTGATGGGATCTGGGTTCTTTGGCCAACGCCATAGCTCTATTATTATCATAATACACTGGTATTGGATCAATAATGGTTGGAACTACTCCTAGTTCCGCAACGAACTTCCTTATCCAGACGTCTTCCTTGGCAGCATCATTTGCAGCAATATACTCAGCTTCCATTGTGGAGTCTGCAACGGTATCCTGTTTGGAACTCTTCCAACACTCCGCCCTTCCATTGAGGGTAAATATAAACCCTGATATAGATTTACTGTCATCCTTATCACTTTGGAAGCTGGAATCGGTAAAGGCCTCCATTTGGAGATCCCCATTACCATACACCAAGAAAAATTCTTTAGTTCTTCGTAAGTACTTAAGAATGTTCTTCACAGCTATCCAGTGTTGCTCTCCTGGGTTGGATTGATACCTGCTTACTACAGCTAGTGCATAAGCCACATCAGGGCGAGTACATATCATTGCATACATTATAGATCATACGGCTGAAGCGTAGGGTATAATGCTCATGCGAGCTCTCTCTTCATCAGTCTTCGGACAGAAGTCCTTGGAGAGAGTGATTCCATGGAAAGCGGGCAAGGCACCACACTTGGAATCTTCCATACTAAACCTTTTTAGGATGGTATCAATGTACTTTGATTGGGACAATCCCAATAACCTCTTGGATCTATCTCTATAGATCCTTATGCCCAAAATGCACGAGGCATCGCCCAGGTCCTTCATGGAGAACCTTTGTGATAAGAATGATTTGACCGATTGTAGCATAGGAATATCATTTCCTATCAAGAGAATGTCATCTACGTACAATACGAGGAAAGTGACAGTACTCCCTACAATCTTCTTATAAATACATGGTTCATCTATATTTTTGATAAAATCAAACTCTTTGATTGTATCATCAAAGCAGATGTTCCAGCTCCGAGATGCCTGCTTTAATCCATAAATGGATTTAAGCAACCTACATGCCTTTTCGCTGCTCCCATTATCAATGAAGCCCTCTGGCTGATCCATAAAAACGCACTCTTCTAAATCACTATTTAGAAATGCAGTTTTAACGTCCATCTTCCAGATTTCATAGTCGTAGTGAGCAGAAATTGCAAGTAGTATCCAGATGGATTTAAGCATTTCTACTGGAGAGAAAGTTTCATCATAGTCCAGTCCTGGTCTTTGACGAAAACCTTTCGCTACAAGCCTTGCTTTATAGGTCTCCACCTGTCCATCTACACCAATCTTTCTCTTAAAGATTCATTTGCAATCTACGGGTTTTATTCCAGGAGGTGCAACATCCAAAGTCCATACTTTGTTGGTGTACATGGACTCCATTTCGGATCTCATGGCATCCAACCACTTCACTGAGTCACCACTCGTGATAGCGTGCTGAAAACTAGTAGGGTCATCATCTTTCATGATGCAATCTTCTCTATCACCATCAATGAGAAACCCATAGCATCTCTCCGGTGGGCGAGAAGTTCTACTAGATCTCCGGAGGGGCTGAGGTTCTTGATGTTCTATTGCAACATCAGGTTCTACCAATTTATCAGGAGTTTGTGTCTCTAGAACCTCTTCTAGTTCTACCGCATTGCCATCAGTACTATTTGTAAAAATTTTATTTTCTAAAAATATGGCATGTTGAGAAATAAACACCTTTTGTTCCTCCTTGTGGTAGAATAGATATCCATATGAATGTTTTGGATATCCCACAAAATTACACATGACAGATCGTGTCTCGAGTTTATCCGGATTTTGCTTTTTGACAAAAGCCGGACAGCCTCATATCTTAATTCTTTTAAGAGATGGTCTCTTCCCATACCACATCTCATATGGAGTGGTGACACGGTCTTGGTTGGAACCCTGTTCAATAGATAAATTGCTGTCTCTAATGCATGTCCCCAAAAGGAAAGCGGTAACTTAGTATCACTCATCATGGACCTTACCATATCTAATAGGGTACGATTCCTCCGTTCTGACACACCGTTGTGCTGTGGTGTGTAAGGAGGAGTGAGCTGAGAGAGAATCCCATTCTCTTTTAAGAAGTCTGAAAACTCGGTGCTTAAATACTCTCCACCTCGATCTGATCGAAGATACTTGATACTCGAGCCAGTTTGTTTTTCTACTTCAAGTTTGTACTCCTTGAATTTCTCGAAAACTTCGGATTTATGCTTCAATAAAAACACGTGTCCGAATCTTGAGAAATGATCAGTAAAAGTGATGAAGTATGAAAAACCGCCTCTAGCATGTGTAGACATTGGTCCGCATACATCACTATGTATAGGGTCTAAGAGTTCTGTAGCTCTCTCTCCATGTCCGATAAATGGAGTTTTGGTCACTTTACCTTTGATACAGGACTGACAAGTCGCATAAGATTTATATTCAAAAGGATTCAAATATCCATCTTTATGTAGCTTGTTTAGTCTTGTTTCATTAATATGACCAAGTCTACAATGCCAAAGAAAAGCTTCATTTATATCTGAAAATTTTCTTTTACTTGTATGTTATATATTGAAAACTGTGTGTTGGTTTAGGACGTAAATACCGTTATTCAGTGTACCATACCCAATCAACTGTTGATTCAAGTTAATGTTCATAAAATTATTCTGCAACACAAAATGATATCCTTCATTGTCTAACAAGGAAACGGATATTATGTTACATAGCATACTTGGTACATAATAACAAGGGTTCAAAACCAAAATAAATCCTGAAAGCAACCCCAGATGATACTCTCCTACGGATACAACATGTACATTGGAACCATTTCCAACCCGAAGAGTATGGTCCCCAGTCTTCAAAACTCTACTGTTTCTCAATCCCTGCACACAATTGAAGATGTGAGAACCAGAACCGGTATCTAATACTCAAGATGCAGAGTTTATAGAAAAACAGTTTTCAGTTACAAACACACCTGAAGCGGAAGCATCAGCATGCTTCTTCTTCTTGAGATCTGCAAGGTGCAAAGCACAATTGCATTTCCAGTGTCCTGACTTGTGACAGTAAAAACATTCTCCTTTACCACTTCCCGCGGCCCCAGACTTGTCTTTCTCATTCGCCTTTACAACTCCACCTCTCGGCTTAGTGGGTTTCTTCTTCTTCTTTCCCTCGGCCTTGGCTTTTGGGACTGAAGGGGAAAATGGCCCAGCAAGCAGAGCAGGAGTTTTCGCTATCTTAAGCATTCCTTCTGCACTTCTCAACATATTGAGAAGTTTAGGTAGTGACTTCTCCAAATTGTTCATATTGAAAGTCACTATGAAAGGAGCAAAGGCAGGGGGAGAGACTGCAGAACAATATCAGTATATTGCTCGTTATCCATAGTCCATCCAAGGTCCTCAAGTTCTTCTCTAAGACCAATCATCTTCAAAACATGTTCTCCTACTGATGTACCAGAAGCCATCCGCATCTGAAATAGCTTTCGAGATGCCTCGTAGCGTAAAGCTCGAGATTGCTCTCCATATAGATCCTTTGTATGGAGAAAGATGGATCGAACATCCATCTTCTCGTGTTGCTTCTGATGTACATTATCCATAGAAGCTAACGCGATGCATTTGGCCGTGTTACAATCAATATCCCGTGTTTTTTGGATCTCCTTATCCGAAATAGATGATTCAGGACCTGGGGTGGGTGGGGTTTTGGCAGTGAGGACATATGATACTTTATCATATAAGAGTGCAATGTTCTGGTTCTGATTGAAAGAATTAAAGTTAATCGCAATCAAGACGGTTTCGCTTTGCAGCTAGCTGCGATGAGCACGGGTCGATCCACAGGGAGACGGTGCGTTTTACGTTCTTGTTGTAACGAGTTAATGCGCGTGGGCGGAATTGTTCGTATATATCCTATGTGTTATATGCAAAGTTAAACTTGTTAGGAAACGATAGGATAATGTAAGTTAATGGATTCCATATTCAAGTCTTTTGAGCTGAACTTAACGATTGAAGCTAGAGCAATCGACAACAACGTGGATTAGGGGATTTAAGCACGGTATTCGTGAAATATCCAACCCTTATTTTTCACACCTCCTATCTATTTAACCTCAGATCCTATAAGTTCCAAAAAAGTTTAGAAAGTTGCTGGTATCTCCTGAGTTTTCCTTCTAAAAGTGCGGTCTTAAATCAGGGATTTTTATCAACTTTACAGAAAACATAAGTCTTATTCTTCATTTCTATCTTTTATCCAAACATCGATTGTATACCCCTACATGTATGTAAATTTGCACCCCTGCACTCAAGAATTCAATTCAAGCTATAGTACCCTTGCCCTAATACCTAATACTACTTCTTTTCATTAATGATGGACGGTGTTGCTCACACACCTTTCATGCGACTATTAATGCTTCTTGAGGAACCAACAGCCGATTACCGAATGTACGAGCTTAAAGCATAAATAGCAGTTTCCAGATCTTGACTTTAGTTATTTATTTTTTTTTCTTTATTTTTTTCTTTTTCAAGACTGGATATATTTTTCACTGATGCTCTTTTGGTGTTTAGCTTTAAATACCGTTTTTTCTTTCATACTAGGCTTTCAGGCAAGAGTATTTCTAGGTATCCTCTACTATCCCAAGTTTCAAGGTGCGTGTAAGTGTAGTTGTAGGGTATATACTTTCTAAATTTGGACTCAAGAATAGAAACTATTTTTCAAACTTATCTTTCAGTAAAGCTTCAATACTTTCTCTTCATCTCGACTTAACTCAAGAACTGAACTCAAGATTACCGATTTCTAAAAAAAACTGTAAGGACGTATAATTACCAAGGTTAAATAGAAGGAGGGTTATTTTTAGGGTTTTCAATTCCTAAGCCTATGATTTAGTTATTTCTAACGTATTAACTAAACTTTCAGAATAAAATCTAAGTTACCTTATTATCTAACTTGACGACAAAGTTTTTATATTTTTGTAAATTTTTTTGATTTTTGTGGGTTTTTAATAAGGTATGCAAATGCAAAATATACAAATGAATACGAAGGTAGAAAGCTTACCAAGCACACCCCCAAACTTAAACTTGACAGTGCCCTCACTGTCAGGCTACACCAAGAGGCTCAAAATTGTCGGCGCTTCCCAAAGAATTTTTTTATACAAAATAAAAAGAAAGCCAAAAATATATACACCAAAAAGAGTCCCCCCAAACTTAAGTAAAACAGTGTTTCCACTGTTAAGCGTTGAAGTCCAGGATTAGGGGGGAAGAACAGTATCAATCTATACAAGGCCTTATACATGCCAAAAGTGAGCACCAACCATTCAAAAATTCTATCTTTGTAGTGTGCTGGTTGGTGAAAGAATGCGGAGAGGAAAGAAATGGAGAATACACGATACCGTATGCGAATAGAAGTGGTATATGGTCCCAGCATATGAGAAGAAGAATGGCGGAAGGGAAAAAGAAATGGTGTACGAACTTTAGGGTGAAAATGGCGTGAATAAATTAGCACAATTTGTGATGACCGATTTGTAAAAAGCGATTGTGCTAATCTATCGACCCGTCGAGAAATGGGGTCAAATCCCTTAAGATTCATGAGAAAATATAGGTACGCCGAACTTGGTAAACCAGACATAGGAAATGAAATTGATACGGTGTCTTGCAAGGTCGGAACGATGGAAATGATGGAGGGGGTGATTGAGAAAGGTTATCGGTTAAAGGTTCTGGAGGGTGTACACAGTCAATAAAAGGGATAGGATGAATTAGACAATTTGACTCATCAAGCAAAACAGGTTCATCCTCAAAAATATCCTCAATGTGAAGCTCATCCATGCATTTATCATCTATTTCCAGACGCATATGAAATTCGGGAAAAACAGTTAATGACTCGGGATGATGAATTGGAGAGAAAAACTCATCCAAAGCTACGGGTTCATCATCCAAAATATTCCCAGCGTCAATATCCTCAATCAAGTGAAAATCAAATTTCTCAAGCACTTCATCAAAAACATGGATTTCAATCAATTTAGGTTCTAAGATGGAGGTGTAGAGGTCAAAAGGTTTAGGGTTGGTTTCACTTGGAAGGGACCCTTCACAATCGGGTAAATCAAACACTACAAAGTCGCACAAATCATTAATCATTCTACCTTCAATTGATAAATCATTTGGGACACTCGATAGACATTCAAAACAGGAGTTGTGGGATTCAATTTGCAATGGGTAGGTTTGATTTGGAAGGGTGTACAGCTCACTCTCTCCACTCAAATTCTCAACATGTCCTACCGCGTCATCATACATTGGAAAATTTGGAGCTAGTTGAAAACTAGCTACCGGGTCACTAGGTTGTATGAGGGCGACCATTGATGCATTCAAATCCATCATCTGTTTACATGACGCTACCCGAAAGTCTTCTAACGACTGTTCCAGACTAGACATAGGTTGTGAAGGGGCTTCAGTAAAAGATTCAAAGTTGTTTGGATACTGAAAACTCCCAAATGGCTGTGTAGAAGCAATGTCTAGGGAAGGTGCAAAAGTTGGATAGGATGGATAGGAATTGAGTGGTTGGACAGGAGTAGGATCAACATTTTGATAAGAAGGTGATTGAAATTGTTGATCAAAACAATTGGTAGTGGTGGAAGGAGTGAAAGATCGGTTATGAGATTGTTCAATACGTTCAGTAAGAAACATAGGTCTTGGAGTTACAACTGGACTTGAAAAAGGAGTATCAACGTAAGAAGGTGGTGAAGGTTGAAATGATTGATACAAGGTGGATTGCGGAGTCCAATTGGTTGTCCTAGACGCGTCTATCCGATCTTTCAAAGATATTTTGGGCATGGAGGGGTCGTTTGAAATTCGACCAAAGCAAGAACCGTAAGAAGTGATGTCTAGTTGTGGGTACCAAAGTTCGACAAAAGTTTTTCTAGGTGGGGTACCCATGATATGATGAAAGAAAGGAGAAGAAAAAAGAAAAAGAGGGGAAAAGAATGTGGAATTTTTTTAAATATTTTTATTTTATTTAAGTTAGTTATTTACAAAAGAATGAAATACACAAAAAAGAATCTGGACAAAAACAATCACGACAAAAAATACCACACACCTAATCAGTCTAGGGTTCACCTAGGTCAACTAGACCTGCTCCAGAACTTGATTGTCGAAGTAAAATTGTGTCGAGAAACGGGCTCAAGATATACTGATCACGAGGCCAGGTAAGTGCAGAGATAAAGGGAGGTTTCCGATGTTTTCGCGAAGGTCCTTAATTAAATAACCCTTTCTCTTTTGGCGGTTTCGCCGTTAACACTTTCCTAGACACCTCGTAAATGATATACTGTTAAGCGGTGTTCTAAACACAGTTAACTTCTCGTAATGAGCGCGAAGTCCTTAAGGCTTAAAGTCTAATTTCTTTTAAATTTGTGCGGGTAAACGTTTATGCACAGTTTCGTGATTTGTGGGTCACGGAAAAGGGGATCAAATCCTTTACCATATGTTGTAGGGTTCGCTTGCTCTTAAGTCCGTATTAATGTATGCAATGCGCAATCAATGAAAAAAAATTTGTTCAAAATTTCAAACAATCATTTTTTATATTTAAGCACAGCACTGCAAAAAAATGGGTTAGTCAATTTTTGGCGTTTAAAAGCGAACTTGCAAAGAATCCTTCAAAGATAGTATATTGGATGCGTCGGATTTGAGAGAGAAGGTGGTAACGAAGTACGTACCGATAAATTTTCGGGTTTAGAAACCCCCGTTGAAGTTAAATCTGAATAGCTTGAAATGTTCGCTTGCACGGGTCAAACTAACCCAATCTTTGGCACAGTACTTTGCAATCACCTTATCTTGTAATGTACATTTTGCTCCTCACAATCGCAGCTCGCAAATCCGCAAAAATCTACAAATGTCGGAAAAACGGATATTAGTGCGAAAAAGCGATACGGATGCCCAAATACCTGCACACTATAAATTATAAAAACCAAACAATAAAAATGGGAAAAAAATAGAATACTGGAGCACAGAGGAAAGTTTGGAGGTAGAAGAAAGCAACTTGGCAGGCGAGCTCGGATTTCCTTGATGTGTCGCCGGTTTTCCTTTGGAGAATGGGTTCCAATCTTCTTCTCGGTTCACACTGTTATACTAATGTCACACTGGTATTGTTTGTTTCTTCAGTTGAGTTACAGAGTGGAAGCAGGTCTAGAATCTAGAGAGCAAAATTGTTAGTTTAGTTAGTTTTTTGTTTGGTTTTGAAATTTTGAATTTTTATTATTTTTTTGAAAATAGGGTTAGTTGTATAGATGAAATGTACAGAGATTAACCCGAAACAGCAAGAATTAAAACGTTACCGTCTCCCCCCAACGACGCCATTTGATTGAAAGAATTAAAGTTTACCGCAATCAAGACAGTGTCGCTTTGCAGCTAGCCGCGATGAGCACGGGTCGATCCACAGGGAGACGGTGCGTTTTACGTTCTTGTCGTAACGAGTTAATGCGCGTGGGCGGAATTGTTCGTAAATTTCCTATGTGTTATATGCAAAGTTAAACTTGTTAGGAAACAATAGGATAATGTAAGTTAATGGATTCCGTATTCAAGTCCTTTGAGCCGAACTTAACAATTGAAGCTAAAGCAATCGGCAACAACGTGGATAAGGGGATTTTAGCATGGTATTCGTAGAATCTGGCTTATTGACCCTTGTCCTTCCGTTCTTGTCTCTTGCTTTCGCCTCCGGCCAAACCGAACGCAACCGGCTGCGGTTAAGAATCACCGTTACCTTGGTAGGGTAGGGTACTTAACGGAGCGCTTGCGTAACGTTTGGACGAAGTTCAATGGAAAAGACGGGAAAAGGAAATGAGAAACGGAACGCTAACTTACAATATCGTATTCTTTGCCTAACAACACATAGTTACAACCATTCACAACAACAAACTAAAAAGAGCAAATAAAAGATAAAGAGAAAAGAGAAGACATCATTACAAGAAAGTAAATTGCATGGAAAGTAAATACCAAGTAAGTAAAGCAAGAATTAAAAGAGCAAGAATAAAAAGAGCAAGAATACTAGGAACCCAAGTGTGCAAAATGAAAGTTCTATTATGTCCAAGATACAACCTTGAGATCAATACCCTAAACTTAAACTTGCAAGCTCACTAAAGAGGTTGCAAGATCAAGAGAAGGCACGAACTTAAGGAAAAACTATGTACAAGAACTAAAATGAAAACAAGAACAAAAGTGTAATGCTTGGAAAATGAATTACAATGTGAGACCTTCATCCTTGCTGCCTAGTTATGCTTTTATAGGCTCAAAAACTGAATAAACAAAAAATAAAAATGTGATGACAAGGAAACAAAGAGGGGCCCACAGAAAACTGGGTGCATTTAGGGAAAAAGTGGCCGGCCACAATGGTGCTCATCTCGGGTCAAATCCGAACTCCTAGGCTCGTTCTTTGTGTGTTGGCTTGTTTTGTCCCCCAAATCACTCTGATGTTGTTTGCTTGGTCAGTAGAGGCTTTGGATGCACTCAGGGCTTGGAGGGAAACTTGTAGCTATGAATCACATCAACACTTTATGCATTGAATGCACCATTAATGCACATCACACCATGCCCACTTGTGCCATGATTCATGGCTGCCCTATCATGGTCCATGTGCCAAAGAGCATGCGTGCACACATGCTATGTGTTGGACCAAAATATTGTGCACATATTTTATTCGCAAAAACTCTTTGGATATCGGTCGGTTTCCAGTTCTGTTTGCAGTGTTGGCTCACAAATAATATATCCGTGATTTTAAGTGTATTTCCAGTATTTTGTCACGGATACCTGTAATCTGTATTACTGAGCAGACACTGGTTAATAGTACCGATATATAACAAAATAGATAACGAATGAGTGGTATTAAAATGCATTTTTCTGTGATAAACAGGTTCCTCAGCCATTCAATATAATTCGGTCCAGTCAGTTTGTTTTTCTCTAACAGAAGTTTTAGTCCCGTCATCGGTATCTGCCATTAGGAGAGAGAAAAGAATACACTCAGCGAAATGCTCTTGCAAAGATCAGATTGGTTATTATCTTATCTAATCGATGTCTCCCACTGATTTTATCATATTTTCTTTCAAACCTCAAAAGAAAACTAGGTAGGATTAATTATATTCTACAGTTTCGCTAACCGGTCAGCCATGCCAGTGTCGGTACTTTGAGGGAGGTTCCCCGTGCTTTCGCACGGACCTAATTAAAATAAACCTCATTTTTCCCAGCGGTCAAACCCCATTAACACATTTCTAGACACCTACTGGATTAGCTAATTGTAAAGTGTAAAAATCTCCTGAGAGTAACTCTTACTCACAGTGGGATTGAGATCCAACTATCATATAGATGGTATGCAATCTCATTGCAAATTTCAACTCTTGAAACTCCCGATATGGTTTTTACCCTTAGCTGCTTATGACCTTGGCTATGGTCAACATATCATAAGCACTAGTCAAGTTCTACCCGTCATTTCATGATTAACTAGACCCACCCATATTACCCTTGACTATGATCAACATAATCACATGAATGTCCTATCTTATCGCATCATATATTTTGTAGGAAGACATCACTTACCTACCGTACACTACGCCTTGACTATGATCAACATACGTAGCACGAATACTAAGTACTCTGCTTCCTAAAATGACGGAGGGTTACGAATAGTTTTTATAAAAACCTTTAATGCTTTGAACTTGATCAAGTTGTAGAATCTAAATAGTTTAGAAAAGGAGTGGCTTAAGCTCCGCTTCTTTTGAAACTTGCTTTTACGTAAAAAGTGCCGAGTGGGTTTCAAATCCGATTCTACAACATCTTTAGGTTTCTTTTTCTTTACATTAATCTCATTAATGTATTCCCATCATTTAAGTTCTTAAGCCATCACAGAAACGAAAAATAGATATTTATTACATATCACATATATAATAACAATATTGCATTCGTCTCAGATATCATGTAATCACATCACAGAATAATCAGCAGTAGAAACAGATATATATATATGAAAATATAGGATATACTAGGAACTACGTATTTTATATTTAGCCCACGATAGAAAATACGGATTCCACGATCGTGATGAATAGCCAAGCCTACACCCTTAGACCCCTACGAGAGCGGCAAGTGACCCTTCCAGTTCTGGAGTTTAGAAGACCCGGTCTCGACTCCTCGAGATGGCCTCCCACTGAACTCCAGAACCCGGTCACTCATGCTCACCTCCTTAGGGCTATCCTAATGCAGAAAAGTAAAATATACATCAATGGAGACATCATCCTCAACCCGGAAGTGCCCTGATTGAAAGATTTTTAGTTACCGCAATCAAGACGGTGTCGCTTTGCAGCTAGCCGTGATGACTACGGGTCGATTCACAGAGACGGAGCGTTTTACGTTCTTAATTTGACGAGTTAATGCGCGTAGCGAAAATGTTCGTATCTACCCTATGTGTATATATGCAAAAGAATAAGCTGTTAGGATTAGATACGATAGTGTAAGTTAAGGAAATCTGTACTCAATCCTTTGAGCCGAGCTTGAACACTAAAGCTAGAGCAATCGGCAACAACGTGGATTAGGGTGCTTAAGCACAGTATTGTGAAATCCGGCTTATTGACCCTTGTCCGTCCGTTCTTGTCGCTTGCTTTCGCCTCCGGCCAAACCGAACGCAACCGGTCACAGTTAGGAATCACCGATACCTTGGTAGGGTAGGGTGCCTAACGGAGCGCTTGCGTAAGGTTTGGGCGAAGTTTAATGGAAAAGATCGGGAAAAGGAAATGAGAAAGGAAATCTTAATTTACAATATCGGTTTCTTTCCTAACATCAACTTATTCACAACTAATTACAACAACAAACAAAAAGAGCAAAGAAAGGATAAACAAAGAAAAGAAAAGAGGATTGTAAGAAAGTAAATGACATGGTAATAAAATTGCAAGTAAGTAAAGCATGGAAATAAATTGCAAGAAAGTAAAGCAAGAAATAAAGATACTAGGAACCATAGAACACATTACAAACCATGGGTTCAATAGCCTAAACTTAAACTTGCAAGCTCAATGGAGAGGTTGCAAGATCAAGAGAAGGCTAAGAACACAAGGCAAATGAAGGCAAAAAGAAAGCTTTATTGATTCCAAATGAAGATACAACCCTTGAGATCAATAACCAAAACTTAAACTTGCAAGCTCAATGAAGAGGTTGCAAGATCAAGAGAAGGCAAAGAACTTCAACAACAACTGAGCCTTTTATCCCAAGCATATGGGGTAGGCTACATGAACCAACATGAGAATCACGCCGGGTCCAGCACATGAATCCTCTGTCTCCACTCACTTCTATCGAACAATATACTTTCATTGAGTCCTTTGGCAACCATATCGTTTCGTATCACCTCCATCCATGTTTTCTTCGGTCCCCCTTTTTCCCTTTTGCCATTACCCATATCGAGAGTATCTATTCGTCGAACCGGTGCTTCCATAGGTCTGCGTCGCACATGACCAAACCATCTAAGCCGGTTTTCCCTCATCTAAGAAGGCAAAGAACTTGATCAGTCGAAAATATTGTATTTTTAACACGTCAATTTCCCTATCATTTGCACTCATCTAGTAGTGTTCGGTTTGCATATTACACATATTAGCAAAACAACTGTAAAATACCAGATTACTTGTGTTGTATACTAAAACCGGCATTACGAGAGAAATTATGTGTTTATCATGGCATCGCATCATTCTTGTGTAGCACAACACTTGTTTCGAAGTATGTGCAGGAAATTCCAGGAGAATGGCCAAATTTATGAAACGGTGCTGTTAAAAAAACGCCAACTCAAGGATTTGAAATCTGGAAATGATCTAGAAGGCATTTTGATTATAAACATATCAGACAATACACCTTGAGACAGCCAAAGCAGAGCCATGAAGTTTTGAGCATTGATCCTCCTATTGGGCCGCGGATCCTCGGCCTAAGCAGGCAAATGCCGCGGATCCGCGGCCGTATGGCCACGTCACCTCCTCAGCTTTGCTGCAATATTCTTCTCTCAGTGTGTACACCTCATCAGGACATGTCAAATTCCATATTACCCTAGAAGCTTCTGCCAGATCAGCAAGTATCATTAATCAAGCTAATCATGATTAAGCTAATCAACCTCCTAACAACCCATTTCTAGAAGCATCCCTCCAACTAACTTCTTCTAGAAGCCTCTCTAGCTAACAAACTTTTGGAGGGAAATTCAAATTTTGAATCCCAGATCTAGGGTTATGAAGGTCTATAAAAGGGAGCCTAGATCTAGGGTTAATGGTTGTTCATAATTGGTTGTTCATTCTCTCACCTCTTCCACCTACAAGTTGAGTGACACAACTTGTGCCTCAAAACTCTTCATACAAGTTGAGTGACACAACTTGTAAACCCTAATCCAAATTCCAAAGCCAAATTCAAGATCCCGAGTACCAAATCAAGCGAGAAGTCTTCAACCTTTTAGGAGCGGAGCCGATCTTCAATCGAGCAAGTGATCCAAGCCGATCCGCGACTCAAGGAGACGGGCGAAGCCGAAATCGACGATCAAGTTCTTCCTCTTGTAGTTCTTGAGAGTTGTAACTAAATTGTTGAAAAATAAAAGGTGAAATTCTTTAATCTTGCTTTCTTTAAATTCTTGAATCATGATTCGATCTCAATTTGTGATTGTGGTTCTTGTTGTGATGTTTGAGTAAACTCCGCTCGTAAAGGAGTCGAGACGATCAATAGAATGATGATGTAACAAATCTTAAAACGATTCTTAAGTCCTACGAGTTTTGTAAACCCTAGCAAATTGAAGAATCGACGACCTAGTTTCGTTGCGATACTTTCTTGATTGTGATCGCTCGAAATTAGGGATCCACGATCGATTCTTGAATTTACTAGAGGCTAGAATGTGAATGATATCGACGAAGGAACAAGGGATAGAAGATGAAACCCTAGTTTCACAAGAAATCCCTAATTCTCGTCGATCATCATCGATCTAGTATCAATTCATTGATGGATAAGAATATGTAATCGCTAGATTTCATCACATCTATAGATCTGATCGATTCCTACGAGCCCCACTTCGATTCTTGATATTTGATTTGGAAATCATCACAAATTCTCAATTCTTGATTTTATCGTTTCTTGATTTAGACTAGATTTTCCTAATTCTTGAACTTCAATTTACAAATCATGAATTGTTTGTTTTCTTTTCTTTAAAGTTTCAACTCATTTAAATCGAAACACGAACGATTACACTTTTCCTGTGGACGATCCGCACTTACTAACGCGCTACATTCGACACCGTTATTGATTGCGGTCAAATAATTTTTGGTTGTGATTTCTATACAATTTTCTACATACACACGTCGGAAAACGTTTCAATCAAATGGCGTCATTGCCGGGGATTGTGCGCTAATTGTTCGTTTTTGAAATTTGAGTTGAAAAGTTTATTCTATCTATATTTTTATATCAAAATTCGCGCAAACTATAAACGTGTTGTTGTGATTTGTTGCGAGGAAATCTGGAATTTGTGGAGCCGTGGAAAAAAATTTCAGAGCATTCCAGATAGCTGTGTAAGTGAACAAGAGCCTGCTGTGAAAATTTTGTACAGTTCTTCTTCACCTGCGGTGGATCCACGGCATTAGGCGACTCCCGCGGCGGAAACGCGGCCATCCTAGGGCTACAGTGTAAAAAATTTCTCAGGTACTCCTTTACTTTCTTATCTCCTTCCAAAACTGCTCCAATTAACAATTTTCTGCAGGTTTCTTTGCAAATAAATCGCAGCTCCGCAAAAAGCAATATAATAATTGTGCGTGTTTTGATTTGTGGTTGCTTGCATATTAATACGGAAATTAAGGGACACGGCCAAATCCATATTAGGTGGGGAGTTCATTACCCTTCCTAAGCCCCGAAAATCACAAAATTTGCATCCGCGTTACCCTCATTAACTAAAAAATATCTAGAGATGACTCTAAGGACCGTCGCGCTCACTTAGGACAGAAGAAGGCCGTGGGTAATTCATTGCTTATCCGCGTTTCTTTTGTGGTGTCTAAGGAAAGTGTGTCGAAGGCTAGTGGTTACTTAATTAGGCCCACTACTTACGTAGTGGAGAACCTCCCACTTACCTGGCACTTACCTGGCTACAGGAGAGACAAAGAGGCAGTGGAGGATTGATCCTGCGACTTGTCTTTTGGCAGTTAGGAGCGGTCTAGAGCTTTGACCTAGGTGACCACTAGATTTTAGGGTTGCTTGTTGCATTTGTTGTGATTTGCATCATTTTTTAAAAAATCCGTATATTTTCAAAACAAACACCAACCAATCTTTCCCCTAATTATACCAACGCTGCCACTTGTGCTACATCCATTTAGCACAATGTTAGGCTGGACACGGGATTCTATTTCCCATCTTGTCTGCGTTTCTTTTATCGACCCCAGAGTCGGTAATTCTCCGTCTTCTCCCCCACCACCCACCACAACTGCGATGGACCCAAATCCATCAAACTTAAACACCACTCTGCCACCGCCCGCAGGTGCGCAGAATCCTCCACGCATTTCTCTCCAAGAGAAATGCTATCCTACACGTGTTCCCCTTCCCACCTGTCTTTCTATACCACCTGCCAACGGGGAAAATTTTGAAATCAACCCCCAATTCATCAAACTGTTACCCAAATTCCATGGTCTTGATTCTGAAAACGCATACATGTTTATTTCCAAATTTGAAAATGTATGTGCTTTGATGGGAAATTCACAACTGTCTTTGGATGCTCTGCGTTTACGTCTTCTCCTATTCACTTTGTGCGACTTAGCCGAGAAGTGGCTTTACAATACACCCGCACATTCTATTTCAACATGGGACGAATTCGTTGCAACATTCCTTAAGAAATTTTATCCCAATCACAAGACCAGCCGTGTTCGGAGCGAAATCTTCAAATTTACCCAACCTCCCAATGAACCATTTTGGAAATGCTCTGAACGGTTCAAGGATCTTCTTATCCAATGTCCCCATCACGAAATCTCCAGATGGGATTTGTGTCGAATTATCTATGAGGGTATTGATCTCACTACTAGACAGATGTTTGAAATCATGTGTCATTGCCAATTCCTATCTAAAGATGATGGTGAAGCTTGGAAATACCTAGAAGATTTGGCTCAAAACACATCACAATGGGAAAGTGTTAGACCACCACCGCCTAGGGAAGATGTCAATCAGCTCGATGTTTCCGTCACAATGAAAGTCGAAATGGCCACAATACAAAGGAAACTCGACGCTATAGAAAACAAAATCTCTTCAGCCTCCCTAAACCAATACACACTTCCCAAAACCGTGTGTGGCTGCTGTTCAAACCCTTCACATTTGACCGAAGAATGTCCTTTGAATGTACCGTTTCAAGGTCACATTAATGCTGCATTTCAGCAAAAACCTGGAAACGATCCTTCTTCTTCCTCATATAATCAAGATTGGAGGAATGACCCTGATTTTTCTTGGATCCAACACCAACCTCAATACACGGATCTAAACCAGAACACTTTCCAAAGGGTCCCTCCACAGCAACAGCAACCACCACAACCGAGTCAGCACCCCTTCCAACCACAAAATTTTCAAAATCCGGCCAACACTTTTGCACCACATGAAAACTCTTTGCAATTGGCCGGTACTGATAATACCTCTACACTAGTACAAACCTTGGTTACTTTCATGAAACAATCCATCCAAGGGTCGGCAAGTTTTCAATCTTCCATCGATAATATGATAAAGATCATTCTCACTCAAAATGAGAATATTAAATCGATGGAAGCATAAATTGAACGAATAACAGCCGAAATAAGTGCTAGAGAAAAAGGGAATCTTCCATCTTAACCCCTGCCTGATCCTGGACCTTCACATTGCACTAATGTGGATGCTTTTACAACGTTGAGATCAGGAAGAGTGCTAGACAATCATGTGGGTGAACAAATTGATAATGATGAATTGATCATTAACACCCCGGCTTCCACTTCCACTTCCACTCCCACTTCTACTTCTTACCCTATTTCGTCCAATTTACCTTCTTCTTCTTCCGAGCCTATTTTCCGTTTTCCCAAAGGCTCGGACCCTCTACCCACCTCACATTTTCTACCCCCACAAACTTCTCCACAAATGTTGGACCCAACACTTATTGATAGAGCTCCATTTCCTGGAAGGTTGAGGCCCAACAAACATGATGCACAAAGGGAGAAGCTTGTGGACATATTTAAGGAAGTTAACATCAACATCCCTCTCCTAGATGCTATCCAATAAGTTCCGTCCTATGCGAAAATTCTTAAGAACTTGTGCACTAGGAAGAGCAAGATTCAAGTGCCGAAAAAAGTGTTCATGTCAAGCACTGTAGACACGGCTTTTCCCCAACAATTACCAAGGAAACGTAAGGACCCTGGCTGTCCTACTATTTCTATTTCTATTGGGGATAAACACATTAATCGTGCTTTACTTGACCTTGGCGCTAGTGTTAACTTTCTTCCTTACTCGGTTTATGAGCAACTAGGTATCGGAGTGTTAAAGCCTTCGAACATAACTCTCCAGATGGCCGATCGATCAATCACCAAACCTAGGGGTGAACTGGAGGATGTGTTAATAAAAATCGGGGAATTTGTATTCCCTGTGGACTTTATTGTACTTGATACACAGCCTGTAGCGAACCCACGGAATCAAATTCCGGTGATTTTAGGTCGCCCCTTTTTGGCCACTTCCAACGCTATCATCAACTGTTATAACGGTTCTATGACCCTATCCTTCGGAAATAGGTCAATTGAGCTGAACATTTACAAGTTGGGAAGTGTACCCTCCGAACCTACTGCTCAGGTCTGTTCTGTTGAATTAATGGATGTCGACAGCAGCGAATTTGATGATCCTTATGATACCGATCTAGACTCTTTTCATATGTTGTTGTTTGACCCAACTATGTATCATACACATACGGGCTCTTCCACCAAGTTGTCCGGGTCAACAACTAACACTGATTATGAAAAGCTTTTAGAGTCTGAAGATCACCCCGTGCTTTGTGATGACATTATTCTCTGGGGTATTGATGGAATCTTCGCTGACGAACTCGCATTTTTGGAAAACACGGGTGTTGAGATGAATCATCTCCAAAACAAAGAAATTGAACCTCCACCCCTTCTTCTGGACTGTAAAAAGAATGCGAGTAATCCATCACATTCACTGCATCGTCTCTCCAAAATGAGATGCACACACATTCTATTCCACCACTTACCCTTTCCCCACTTCTTCTTCCACCAACCTGAGCACTGCATTGATAAAATTTTCGAATGGTTGGTGTTAACTTTCGGTCTTTGCAAAGCTTGGCATCGACCAATGATTCTTGACCCCCTCTTGTGATTTTCAAAGCTTAACATTGTTTAACTCAAGTTTGGGGGGGGGGTATATTTTCTGGCTCTTGAAAAGAAAATTTTTACGAAAATGATGAGCCAAAAATAAGTTTGGGAGAGGATTTTCACTTAAATTTTTTGCCCCCATTAATAAATTTCCTCCCAAGCTTACATGTTTTTCAAGATTTAGCAGATGACAACAGTGGGGACACTGTTGAAAACAAGTTTGGGGGAGGTTTGTGCTTATTTTTGCATCATTTGCATCATACTTTGCATAAGCACAAAACATTTAAAAACCTATAAAAATTTAAAAATTTAAAAAAATATTTTGTACATAAATAAGATAATAAAAGATTAGATAGTGAAAAATTATATCCAAAAGATTGGAAAAATTTAAGAAAACCAAGAAAATTAGAAGTTTTCTTATACGAACTAGTAATAAGTAGTTATGAGCCGTTGTCCCAAGGGTTTGTAAGATGAAGGAAGTCACTAATCTGAGGATAAAAATAAGTCTGAAAAATAGTTCTTATTCTGGAAGCCAAACATTTTGAACGTTGATACTCTGCTATTCGCACTTACACACGTCTTGAAACTTGGGATAGTAGAGGATACCTTGAAATGCTCTTGTCTAAAAGCCAAAGTATGAAGGAAATAAAAAAAATGAATAAAATATAAATGGTGAAGAGAAAAATGGACACTGGTTTTGTTATCGCCAAGGCATCAATAAAAAAATATAGCGATGGTGCCTCTTCACCTAGTGCCCTAAGGTCAACTGGTCTGGGAGTCACTGCTAAGCCTTAGGTGGTGCAAGACGAGAAAATACACCTAATAAGCAAGCACATGAGTAATCGGTCGGTTTGTACCTCAAGAAGTATTAACGGTCGCATGAAAGTGTGTGAGCAAATTCATCTAAATATTCATTAATTAAAAAGTACTAAGGCAGATGGACAAGAGTATGATAGCTTGAATTGAATTCTCCGGGTGTAGGGATGTTCTTTACACACACGTAGGGTTATATGATCGATGTTTGGAAGAAGGATAGGAATGAAGAATAAATACGATGTTTTATTGAGGGGTTATGTGATTTCTAACATCTTTTCATGACTATTAAGATAGGGCTCATGACAACCGAAAAGCTAGCATAATTGGATACCCTAATTTTCAAAGTCTTTCTTTTATAATTCTTATCTTTAAATGTAATATTCACGATCTTCCTTTTATTATTGGATTTTGTGGGTGCAATCCGCTGAAAACCCTCAGGAGACAACACTCCTCCTACGAGGGACACCTAGAGGTTTAAAGGCTTGTTGCACGTGCTCAGTGCAATCGTGTTGCCTACGAAAGTGTGCTAGTTAGTTTTTCATTTTTCTTTATTTTCTCGTTCTCTTTTTAATAAAACAGTTCGCTCGAGACGACCGAAAATAAGTTTGGGGGAATTTGATCAGTCGAAAATATTGTATTTTTAACACGTCAATTTCCCTATCATTTGCACTCATCTAGTAGTGTTCGGTTTGTATATTACACATATTAGAAAAACAGCTGTAAAATACCAAATTACCCGTGTTGTATACTAAAACCGGCATTTCGAGAGAAATTGTGTGTTTATCATAGCATCGCATCATTCTTGTGTAGCGCAACACTTGTTTCGAAGTATGTGCAGGAAATTCCAGGAGAATGGCCAAATTTGTGAAACAGTGCTGTTAAAAAGACGCCAACTCAAGGATTTGAAATCTGGCAATGATCTAGAAGGCATTTTGAGAATAAACATATCAGACAATACACCTTGAGACAGCCAAAGCACAGCCATGAAGTTTCAAGCATTGATCCTCCTATTGGGCCGCGGATCCTCGGCCTAAGCAGGCAAATGCCGCGGATCCGCGGCCGTATGGCCACGTCACCTCCTCAGCTTTGCTGCAATATTCTTCTCTTAGTGTGTACACCTCATCAAGACATGTCAAATTCTATATTACCCTAGAAGCTTCTGCCAGATCAGCAAGGATCATTAATCAAGCTAATTATGATTAAGCTAATCAACCTCCTAACAACCCATTTCTAGAAGCATCCCTCCAACTAACTTCTTCTAGAAGCCTCTCTAGCTAACAAAATTTTGGAGGGAAATTCAAATTTTGAATCCTAGATCTAAGGTTATGAAGGTCTATAAAAGGGAGCCTAGATCTAGGGTTAATGGTTGTTCATAATTGGTTGTTCATTCTCTCACCTCTTCCACCGACAAGTTGAGTGACACAACTTGTGCCTCAAAACTCTTCATACAAGTTGAGTGACACAACTTGTAAACCCTAATCCAAATTCCAAAGCCAAATTCAAGATCCCGAGTACCAAATCAAGCGAGAAGCCTTCAACCTTTTAGGAGCGGAGCCGATCTTCAATCGAGCAAGTGATCCAAGCCGATCCGCGACTCAAGGAGACGAGCGAAGCCGAAATCGACGATCAAGTTCTTCCTCTTGTAGTTCTTGAGAGTTATAACTAAATTGTTGATAAATAAAAGGTGAAATTCTTTAATCTTGCTTTCTTTAAATTCTTGCATCATGATTCAATCTCAATTTGTGATTGTGGTTCTTGTTGTGATGTTTGAGTAAAACTCCGCTCGTAAAGGAGTCAAGACGATCAATAGAATGATGATGTAACAAATCTTAAAACGATTCTTAAGTCCTACGAGTTTTGTAAACCCTAGCAAATTGAAGAATCGACGACCTAGTTTCGTTGCGATACTTTCTTGATTGTGATCGCTCGAAATTAGGGATCCACGATCGATTCTTGAATTTACTAAAGGCTAGAATGTGAATGATATAGATGAAGGAACAAGGGATAGAAGATGAAACCCTAGTTTCATAAGAAATCCCTAATTCTCGTCGATCATCATCGATCTAGTATCAATTCATCGATGGATAAGAATATGTAATCGCTAGATTTCATCACATCTATAGATCCGATCGATTCCTACGAGCCCCACTTCGATTCTTGATATTTGATTTGGAAATCATCACAAATTCTCAATTCTTGATTTTATCGTTTCTTGATTTAGACTAGATTTTCCTAATTCTTGAACTTCAATTTACAAATCATGAATTGTTTGTTTTTTTTTCTTTAAAGTTTCAACTCATCTAAATCGAAACACGAACGATTACACTTTCCCTGTGGACGATCCACACTTACTAACTCGCTACATTCGACACCGTTATTAATTGCGGTCAAATAATTTTTGGTTGTGATTTCTATACAATTTTCTACATACACACGCCGGAAAACGTTTCAATCAGAACTCAAGGGTTCAAAGGAAAACAAGTTACAAATTACAAGAGTTCTAAAACAAAACTAAAGAGAAAGTATGTTCTCTCCTTGCCCATGACTTGGTATTTATAGGCAACATGGGTTGCTTAGTAGCTTTTGGAGGGGAAATCATGATGCTTTAAATCACATCACCTCTTTAATGCACATCACATCACCTCTTTAATTTAATGCACATCGCATCACCTCTTTAGCATTTAATGCACATGTTCCCTACTTGCACCATTTCATCATGTCATGTAGCCTAGGCAACCCCACCATGGTCTATGTGCACACTTGCATTGTGTTGGACCAAAATTGTGTGCATACATCTATTTTCAAAAAGAACTCTTTGGACAATGATCGGTTTTCTGTTCTGTTTTGCAGTGTCGGCTCACAAACGATATATCCGTGATTTTAAGTGTATTTCCAGTATTTTATCACGGATACCTGTATTCTGTAATTACTGAGCAGACACTGGTTAATAGTACCGATATATAACAAAACAGATAATGAATGAGCGATATTGAAATGCAATTTTCTGTGATAAACAAATACCCCAAACTTATCTTTTGCTCGTCCCGAGCAAAACAAAATCCTAGCCTCACTTTCGCAGGGAACGCGATTGCACTGAGCATGTGCAACAAGCCGTTAAAACTCTAGGTGTCCCTAGTAGGAGGAGTGTTGTCTCCTGAGAGTTTTCAGCGGATACTACCCACAAAATCCCGTCAAGCTAGTTTCATAAGTTAACGTTGATTCTACTCCTACAGTTTACTATATATGTTAGAAATTCTATTATCCTAAGTTAGAAATATCCAACCCTTATGTTTCACACCTCATATCTATTTAATCTTAGATCCTATACGTTCCAAAAAAAAGTTTAGAAAGATGTTGGTATCTCCTGAGTTTTCCTTCTAAAGTGTGGTCTCCAATCAGGGATTTTTATCAACTTTACAAAAAACATAAGTCTTATTCTTTATTTCTATCTTTTATCCAAACATCGATTGTATATCCCTACGTGTGTGTAAATTTGCACCCCTACACTTAAGAATTCAATTCAAGTTATAGTACGTTTGCCTTAATACCTAATACTACTTCTTTTCATTAATGATGGACGGATTTGCTTATACACCTTTCAAGTGACTATTAATGCTACTTGAGGCACTAACGGCCGATTACTGAATATGTGAGCTTAAAGCGTAATTAGCAGTTTCCAGGTCTTGATTTTATTTATTTATTATTTTTTCTTTATTTTTCTTTTTCAAGACCGGATATATTTTATTCACTGATATTCTTTTTGTGTTTAGCTTTAAATACCGTTTTTTCTTTCAACTAGGCTTTCAGGTAAGAGTATTTCTAGGTATCCTCTGCTATCTATTTCTCAAAAAAAATTGTAAGGACGTATAAGTACCAAAGTTAAACAGAATGAGGGTTATTTTTAGGGTTTTCAATTCCTAAGCCTAGGATTTAGTTATTTCTAACGTATTAAGTAAACTTTCGGAATAAAAATCTAAGTTACCCTATTAGCTAACTTGACGACAAAGTTTTTATATTTTTTTTTGGAAATTTTTTCGATTTTTATGGGTTTTAAAATAAGTATGCAAATGCAAAAAATATATATATGAATGCGAAGGAAGAAAGCTTACCGAGCACACCCCCAAACTTAAACTTGACAGTGCCCTCACTGTCAGGCTACACCAAGAGGGTCAAAATTGTCGGCTCTCCCCAAAAACAAATTATATACAAAACAAAAAAGAAAACCAAAAAATATATACAAAAAAAGAGTCCCCGCCAAACTTAAGTAAAACAGTGTTTCCACTGTTTAAGCGTTGAAATTCAGGATTAGGGGAGAGAGAACGGTATGAATCTATACAAGGCCTTACACAGGCCAAACCTAAGTACCAACCATTCAAAAATTCTATCTCTATAATGTGCAGTTTGGTGAAAGAATACGGAGAGGAAAGAAATGGAGAATACGCGAGACTGTATGGAGATAGAAGTTGTATATAGTCCAGGTATATGAGAAGAAGAATGGCGGAAGGGAAAAAGAAAAAGGTGTACGAACTTGAGGATGAAAATGGAGTGAATAGATTAGCACAATTTGTGATGACCGATGTGTAAGAAGCGTTTGTGCTAATCTATTAACCCGTCGAGAAATGGGGTCAAATCCCTCAAGATTCGTGAGAAAACATGGGTACGCCGAACTTGGTAAACCAGACATAGTAAATGAAAGTGATACGGTGTCTTGCAAGGTCGGAATGATGGAAAGGATGGAGGGAAGTGATTGAGGAGGGGTATCAGGTAAAGGTTCAGGAGGGTGTACAAAGTCAATGACAGGGATAAGATGAATTGGAAAATCCGACTCATCAATTAAAACTGGTTCATCCTCAAAGATATCCTCAAAATTTTCCTCAAAGTTAAGCTTATCCATGCATTTATCATCAAAATCTAGACGCATATGGAGTTCGGGAAAAACAGTTAATGACTCGGAATAATGAATTGGAGAGAAAAACTCAACCAAAACTGCGGGTTCATCATCCGAAATATCCCCAGCGTCGATATCCTCAATCAAGTGAAAATCAATTTTCTCAGACACCTCATCAAAACCATGGATTTTAATCAATTTTGGTTCTAAGATGGAGGTGTATAGGTCAAAAGGATTGGGTGTGGTTTCACTTGACATGGACCCTTCAAAATCGGGCAAATCAAACACTACAAAGTCGTACAACTCATTAATCATTCTATCTTCAATTGATAAATCATTTGGGACACTCGATAGACTTTCAAAATAGGAGTTGTGGGATTCAATTTGGGATGGGTAGGTTTGATTTTGAAAGGTGTACAACTCACTCTTTTCACTCAAATTCTCAGCTTGTCCTACCGCCGTTTCATACATTGGAAAATGTGGAGCTAGTTGGAAACTAGCTACCGGTTTAGTAGGTTGTATGAGGGCGGCCATGGACGCATTCAAATCCATCATCTGTTGGTACGACGCTACCTGAAAGTCTTCCAATGACTGTTCTAGACTAGACATAGGTTGTGACGGGGTTTCAGTAAAGATTCGAAGTTGTTTGGATACTGGAAACCCCCAAAAGGCTGTTCAGAAGCAATGTCTAGGGAATGTGCAAAAGTCGGGGAGGACAGGTAGGAATTGAATGCTTGGACAGGGGTAGGATCAACATACGGATAAGAAGGTGAATGGAATTGTTGATCCAAAGAATTCGCGGTGGTGAAAGGAGTGAAAGATCGGTTACGAGATTGTTCAATACGTTCAGTAAGAGACATAGGTCTTGGGGTTACAACCAGACTCTCAAAAGGGGTATCAACGTATGAAGGTGGTGAGAGTTGAAATGGTTGATACAGGGTGGATTGCGGAGTCCAATTGATTGTCCTAGACGCGTCTATCCGATCTTTCAAAGAAATTTTAGGCACGGAGGGATCGTTTGACGTTCGACCAAAGCAAGACCCGTAGGAAGTAATGTCTGGTTGTGGGTACCAAAGTTCGGCAAGTGTTTTTCGAGGTGGGGTACCCATGATATGAAGAGAGGAAGAAGAATAAGAGAAAAGGAGGGGAAAAGAATGTGGTTTTTTTTTTCTTTCAAGTTAGTTATTAACAAAAGAATGAAATATACTCACAAAAAGAATCTGGACAAAAACAATCACGACACAAAAATACCACACACCTAATCGTTCTAGGGTTCACCTAGGTCAACTAGACCTGCCTCAGAACTTGATTGTTGAAGTAAAACTGTGTCGAGAAACGGGCTCAAGATATAGATCACGAGGCCAGGTAAGTGCAGAGATAAGGGGTGGTTTTCCGACGCTTTCGCGAAGGTCCTTAATTAAATAACCCTTTCTCTTTTGGCGGTTTCGCCGTGAACACTTTCCTAGACACCCCGTGAACGATATACCGTTAAGCGGTGTTCTAAACACAGTTAACTTCTCCTAGTGAGCGCGAAGTCCTTAAGGCTTAAAGTCTAGTTTCTTTTAAAAATTTGTGCGGGTAAGCGTTATGTTCAAGTTCATGATTTGTGGGCCACGGAAAAGGGGATCAAATCCTTTACCGTATCTTATGGGGTTCGCTTGCCCTTAAGTCCGTATTGATGTATGCAATGCGCAAAATAAAAAATTTTTTCAAAAAAATCAAACAATCTTTTTTTATGTTTAAGCTCGGCACTGCAACAAATACGGGTTAGTCAAGTTTTAGCGTTTGCTAGCGAACTTGCAAAGAATCCTGCAAAGATATTATAGTGGATGCATCAGATTTGAGAAGAAGGTGTTAGTAAAATACGTACCGATAAATTTTTGGGTTAGGAAACCCCCGTTGAATCAAATCCGGTAAGCTTGAAAAATTTGCTTGCGCGGGTCAAACTACCCGGATCTTTGGCACTGTACTTCGTAACCACCTTAACTTTGAATGTGCACTTTGCTCCCCACGCTCGCTATTCCCAAATCCGCAAAATCTACAAATGTCGGAAAAACGGATATTAGTGCGGAAAAGCGATACGAATGCCCAAATACCTGCACACTAAAAATTATAAAAAACAAACAATAAAATAGGACAAAAACAGAACACTGGAGCACAGAGGAAATTTTGGAGGCAAAAGATGGTGCTCCGGCTGGCGCCGCCGGATATGGAGGAGATGTCGCCGGATCTTCTTTGGAGAATGGTCTCCAATTTTCATCTGTGATCACACTGTTCTACTAGTATCTTATTGGTATTGTTTGTTTTTTCTGTTTAGTTCCAGAGTGGTTGCAGGTAAGAATTCCAGAGAACAAAATGGTTAGTTTAGTTAGTAATTTTTTGTTTTGGTTTTGAAATTTTTATGTTGTTTTGAAAATAAGGGTTAGTTGTATAGATGAGATGTATAATGATTAACCCGAAATAACAAGAATAAAAACGTTACCGTCTCCCCGGCATCGGCGCCATTTGATCGCACGCTTTCGGCGTGTCGGAGTTCAAAGTTCTAAAATTATAACTGCGATCAGGAAGGTGTCGCTTTGCAGCTTGCCGCGATGAGTACGGGTCGTCCGAAGGGAGACAGAGCGTTTTACGTTCTTTTTTTGACGAGTTAATGCGCGCGGCGAAAATGTTCGTATCTACCCTATGTGTATATATGCAAAAGAATAAGCTGTTAGGATTAAATATGATAGTGTAAGTTAAGGAAATCCGTACTCAATCCTTTGAGCCGAGCATGAACACTAAAGCTAGATCAATCGGCAACAACGTGGATTAGGGTGCTTAAGCACGGTATTGTGAAATCTGGCTTATTGACTCTTGTCCAACCGTTCTTGTCGCTTGCTTTCACCTTCGGCCAATCCGAATGCAACCGGTCACGGTTAGGAATCACCGATTCCTTGGTAGGGTAGGGCGCCTGATCAGTCGAAAATATTGCATTTTTAACACATCAATTTCCCTACCATTTGCACTTATCTAAATGTGTTCGGTATGAATATAGCACATATTAGCAAATTGACTGCAAAATACCAAATAACATGTGTTATACATTATAACCGGCATTTTGAGGGAAATTGAGTGTTTATTATTGCACGCATGATCTTTTGTATTTCGCAACACTTGTCTCGAGAATCTGTGCAGGAAATTCCAGGTAAAAGAGCCAAAACTGGTAAAAGTGCTGATAAAAATATGCCAAGTCCAAGACTTGTGATCTGGTAGTGAACAAGAAATATTTATGAGATTCCACACATTAGAAAAGTTCCACAAGGCCAGCACAAAGCAGTGAAAGAAATTCCATACACAGAAGCCATCAAAGGGCCGCGGATCAGCGGCCGTAAGGCCCTATTGGCGGCGGATCCGTGGACATGAGGACACGTCATCGGCAGATTGTCATTTCAGGCTTCTCCTTTAATTGGTCAAACTTCTTCAAGCCACTTTGTTCTCCAGAAATCTCAAGAAGCTTCTGTCCGAACAGCCAAGCTTTTTGTACAAGCTAAACACTTCCGAGCTTCCCAAAATAAGCTAACTCAACCTAGAAGCTTCTTCCTAGCCTCCAAGCTTCTAAAGGAAGCTAGTTAACTAACTAAACCTAGAAGATTCTACCTAACTACCAAGCTTGCAAGAGAAGCTAAACTAAACCTAGCTTCTAAAGGAAGCTAATCCTAATCAAGGCTATAAAAAGGACCCAAGGGCTTTATTCTAGGTTGTTCAATAATTTCCAACACAAGTTGAGTGACACAACTTGTGCATTCAAACCCTAACCCTAATCCATTTCCAAAAGCCAAATTCAAGATCTCCGAGTACAAATCAAGCAAGAAGCCTTCAACCTTTTAGAAGCGACGCCGATCTTCAACCGAGCAAGTGATCCAAGACGATCCGCGACTCACGGAGACGATGCGAAGCTAATTCGGCGATCGAGTTCTTTCCTCAATTCTTGTAGTTCTTGAGCGAATTGTAATGGAATTGTTGAATAATAAAAGGTGAAATTTCTTTATCTTGCTTATCTTTATATTCTTGCATTGTGATGAGTTCTCAATTCTTGATTGTGTTCTTTGTCATGATGTTTGAGTAAAAACTCCGCTCGTGGAGGAATCGAGAAAATTGATAGTTGAAGATGATTAAATTTTTTTACGATTCTTAAGTCCTATGAGTTTTGTAAACTTTAGTAAATTGAATTATTGACAACCTAGTTTCGAGCGATGCTTTCTTGATTGTTTTCGCTCTTAATTAGTGATCAGCGATCGATGCTTGAATTTCCTAGATGCTAGATTATGAATGAAAATCAACGAAAGGATAAGGGATATATGATGAAACCCTAGTTTCCGCAAGAGATCCCTAAACCTCGTTGATCGCCATCGATCTAGCAACAAATCATCAAAGGAGAAGAATACGTAATCACAAGTCTTCATCCTCACTATCGATTCGATCGATTCTTATGAGCCTCATAACAAATCTTGATTACTAATTCGATTTGGATATCATCAATTCTTGATTCTTGATTTTTAGTATTCTTGATATTAGATCTAGATTTTGATAATTCTTGAAATTCACTTTCATAAATCTTGAATTGATGTTTCTTTTCTTTTCTCTTTAATTTTCAGTTCATCTAAATCAATTACGAACGAATCACACTTTCCCTGCGGACGATCCGCATTCATTAACGCCCTACATCGACACCGTTATTGATTGCGGTTTACAAATTTCTTTGATTGTGATCTTTATATACATTTTCAAAACACGACACACAAAGAATCGATTCAATCAAATGGCGCCGTTGCCGGGGATAGTGTGCTAATTTGTTCGTTTTTGAAATTGAATTGAAAGATTTATTAATCCATCAGAATTTTTAAATCAAAATTCGCGCAAACACTAAACGATTCATTGTGATTTGTTGCAAGGAAATCTGGAATCGGTGGAGCAAGTGAAATTTTTTTCTGAATATTCCAGAGAGTTCAGTGAGTGAACAGGAGCTGCTGCAAGAATTTCTGTGCAGGAATCTCAACATCAGACCGTGGAACCGCGGCATTGGAGGCCTTTTCGCGGCGGAAACGCGGCGTGTCTACGACTTCACTGCACGAAACTTCTCTGGTATCTTTCTTACTTTCTTATCTTTTCCTCGATATGCTCCAGTAACCAATTTCTGCAGGTTTCTTTGCAAAAATTCGCAGCGCCGCAAAATATAAAAATTGTGCGTGTTTGATCTTGGTTGTTTGCATTTTTAATACGGAAATTAAGGGGCAAAAACCAAATTCAGATTAGGTCGGGAGTTCATTACCCGTCCTAAGCCCCAAAAATCACAAAACTGCATCAACATTACCCTCATTAACTAAAAAATATCCAGATATGACTCTAAGGACCGTCGCGCTCACTTAGGACATGAGAAGGTCGCGGGTAATCTATTGCTTATCCGCGTTTCTTTTGTGGTGTCTAATGCAAGTGTGTCTAAGGCAAGTGGTTACTTAATTAGGCCCACTACTTACGTAGTGGAGAACCTCCCACTTACCTGGCACTTACTTGGTCACAGGAGAGGCAAAGAGGCAGTAGAGGATTGATCTTGCGACTTGTCTTCTGGCAGTTAGGAGTGGTATAGAGACTTGATCTAGGTGACCACTAGATCTAGGGTTGATTGTGCATTGTTGTGATTTGTATTTTTTTTCAAAAATCCGTATCTTTTCAAAACAAACACCACTTCATATTTTCCTTAATTATCACAACGTTGCCACTTGTACTAAACCTTTTAGTACATGCTCGGCTGGACACGGGATTCTAGTGTCCGACTTGTCCGCGTTCCCCAGATCGACTCTGAAGTCGGTATTTCTACGTCTACTTCTTCTTTACCCACCACCACACCCACTTCGATGGACGGTTTTCCATCGAACTTCTTTAACACTGCTCTGTCGTCGTCCGCAGGTGCGCAGAATCCACCCCGCATCTCTCTCCAAGAGAGATGCTATCTTATGCGAGGTCCTTTTTCGACCCGTCTCACCATTCCACCAGCCAACGGGGAAAATTTTGAAATAAAACCCCAATACATCAACCTTCTACCAAAATTTCACGGTCTCGAGTCTGAAGACGCATATGTCTTTATTACCAAATTTGAAAATGTATGCGCAATGATGGGTACTTCACAGCTTTCTGTGGATGCTATGCGTCTACTTCTTCCATTTACTTTGTGCGATATAGCCGAGAAGTGGCTTTCTAACACAACCGCACATTCCATTTCAAACTGGGAAGAATTCGTCGCAGCATTCCGTAAGAAATTCTTCCCGAATCATAAAACAGCTCGAGTCCGTAGCGAAATAAATCAATTCACCCAGCTTCCAAACGAACCATTCTCGAAGTGTTTTGAACGCTTCAAGGATCTGTTAGTTCAATGTCCACATCACGGAATCCCTAGATGGGATCTGTGCAGAATCATATATGAGGGCATTAATCCTACCACGAAACAGAACCTTGAATCTATGTGTTAAGGCACTTTCATGACTAAAGACGATGGTGAAGCCTGGAAATTTTTAGAAGATTTCGCTGAAAAATCTTTGCAGTGGGAGAGTGTAAACCAGTCATCGTCTAGGGGTGGCATTCACCAAATTGATGTTTCTATAGGAGTTAGAGCTGAAATGGCAGCAATGCAAAAGAAACTCGAAGCTATGGAACATAAATTTTTAGCAGCCTCCCTAAATCCGATGTCGCTCCCCAAAACTGTATGTGGATGTTGTTCTGATCCATCACATCTTACGGAAGAATGTCCATTGAATTCTCCGTTTCAAGGTCATGAGCATACTAATGCTGCTTTCCAACAAAGACCTAGAAACGACCCGTATTCTTCCACATATAATCAGGGTTGGAGGAATCACCCTAACTTTGCTTGGAACCAACAACAAAATCAAAATACGGTTCCAAATCAAAACAATTTCCAAAGGGCTCCTCCACCACAACAGCAGCCATTTCAACTAACTCAGCACCCCTACCAATCACAAAATTTTCGAAACCAGGTCAACACACCCGCACCGAATAATCCTTTGCAGTTGACCGGTACTGATGATTCCTCTTCACTCGCTCAAACTGTGAATTTGCTTTTGACAAATTTCATGAAAGTTTCGGCAAATCTTCAGTCTTCCGTCGATGATATAAAGAAAAACTCTGCGTTCCAAAGTGAGAGTATTAAATCGATGGAAGCACAAATTGCACAATTGAAAGCCGAAATGAGTGCAAGAGAAAAAGCGAAACTTCCAGCTCAACCTTTACCTAATCCTGGCTTTTCATATCATGTGAACGAAATCACCACGTTGAGATCTGGAAGAGTGCTTGACAACCATGTTGGTGAGGAGATTGATAATAATAAAGAATCAATTGATGATACCCCGGCTGATACCTTTCCTTCCACTTCTACTTCTAATTCTGACCCCACCACCTTCTTCCGAGCCTATTCTCCATTTTCCTCAAGGCTCGCACCCTCAGCACACTTCTTCCACTCCACCCAAGACGATCCCCACTCCTATTCTTGATCGTTCTTACCCACCCGATCTTCTCCAATGTTGGACCCCGACCTTATTGCTCAAGCTCCTTATCCGAATCGGTTAAAGGGAAACACACTAAGTCCGCAAATGGAGAAAATCACTGAAATCTTTAAATAGGTTAACATCAACATCCCTCTTCTAGATGCTATCCAACAAGTCCCCGCATATGCGAAAGTTCTCAAAGACTTATGCACTAGGAAGAGGAAGACTCAAGTGCCAAAGAAGATATTCATGTCAAAGACTGTAGACACGGCTTTTCCCCAGCAATTACCTAGGAAACGTAAGGATCCTGGCTATCCTACTATTTCTATTTCTATTGGGGATAAACACATTAACCGTGCTCTCCTTGACCTTGGTGCAAGTGTTAACCTGCTTACTCAGTTTATGAGCAGTTAGGGATTGAAGAGTTGAAACCAGCTCACTGCACTCTCCACATGGCTGACTGATCAAGCATCAAACCTAGGGGTGAGCTGGAGGATGTGTTAATAAAAATCGGGGAATTTTTATTCCCTGTGGACTTTATTGTACTTGATACACAACCTGTAACAAACCCCTGGAATCAAATTCCGGTGATTCTTGGTCGCCCTTTTTTGGCCACTTCCAATGCTATAATCAACTGTCATAACGGCTCTATGACCCTATCTTTCGTGAATAGGTCAATTGAGCTGAACATTTACAAGTTGGGAAGTGTGCCCTTTGAACCTACTGCTCATGCATGTTCTGTCGAATTAATGGATGTCGACAGCAGCGAATTTGATCAGCCTCATGATACTGATCTTGACTCTTTTCATATGTTGTTGTTTGACCCAACTATGTATCATACACATACGGACACTTCCACCGAGTTGTCCGGGTCAACATCTAACACCGATTATGAACCGTTTTTGGAGTCTGAAGATCACCCTATGCTTGTTGATGACATTATTCTTCGGGGTATTGATGAGACATTTGAGGGAATCTTTGCTGATGAACTCGCATTTTTGAAAAACACGGGTGTTGAGATGAATCCACCTCAATACAAAGAAATTGAACCTTCACCCCTTCTTATGGACTGTAAAAAGGATGCGAGCAATCCATCACAATCACTGTGTCGTCTCTCCAAAACGAGACGCAAACACATTCTATTCCACCACTTACCTTTTCCCCACTTCTTTCTGGTTCTCTTCTTCCACCAACCGGTGTACTACATTGATAAAATTTTTGAATGGTTGGTGTTGACCTTCGGTCTTTGCAAAGCTTGGCATCGACCAATAATCTTGACCCCCTCTTGTGATTTTCAAAAGATTAACATTGTTTAACTCAAGTTTGGGGGGGTGTATTTTTGGGCTCTTGAAAATAACTGTTGTTCTCAATATTGTGAGCCAAAAATAAGTTTGGGGGAGGATTTTCACTTTAATATATTTTGCCCCCACTAATAAATGTCCTCCCAAGCTTACAGATTGATGAGATTTAGCAGGAGACAACAGTGAGGACACTGTTGAAAACAAGTTTGGGGGAGGTTTGTGCTTATTTACGCATCATTTGCATCATACTTTGCATAAGCATAAAACATAAAAAAAAATTTGTACATAAATAAGATAATAAAAGATTAGAAAGTGAAAAATTACATCCAAAAGATTAGAAAAGTTTAAGAAAACCTAGAAAGTTAGAAGTTTTCTTAAACGAAACTAGTAATAAGTAGTTATGAGCCGTTGTCCCAAGGGTTAGTAAGATAAAGGAAGTCACTAATCTGAGGATAAAAATAAGTCTGAAAAATAGTTTCTATTCTGGAAGCCAAACATTTGAATGTTGATACCCTACTATTCGCACTTACACACGTCTTGAAACTCGGGATAGTAGAGGATACCTTGAAATGCTCTTGTCTAAAAGCCAAAGTATGAAGGAAATAAAAAATTGAATAAGATATAAAATGGTGCAGAAAAATGAACACTGGTTTTGTTATCGCCAAGGCAGCAATAAAAAAATATAGCGAGGGTGCTTCATCACCTAGTGCTTTAGACCAACTGGTCTGGGAGTCACTGCTAAGCCTTAGGTGGTGCAAGACGAGGAAAATACTAAATACACCGTATAAGCAAGCACATGAGTAATCGGTCGGTTAGTACCTCAAGAAGTATTAACGGTCGCATGAAAATGTGTGAGCAAATCCATCTAAATATCGATTAAAAAGTACTGAGGCAGATGGACAAGAGTATGATAACTTGAATTGAATTCTCCGGGTGTAGGGATGTTCTTTACACACACGTAGGGTTATATGATCGGTGTTTGGAAGAAAGATAGGAATGAAGAATAAAGACGATGTTTTATTGAAGGATGATGTGATTTCTAACATCTTTTCATGACTATTAAGATAGGGCTCATGACAACCGAAAAGCTAATATTAGTTGGAAACTCTAAATTTTGAAAGTCTTTCTTTTACAATTCTTATCTTTACATGTAACTTTCACGGTCTTTCTTTTATTATGGGATTTTGTGGGTGCAATCCGCTGAATCCTCAGGAGACAACACCCCTCCTACTAGGGACACCTAGAGGTTTAAAGGCTTGTTGCACGTGCTCAGTGCAATCGTGTTGCCTACAAAAGTGTGCTAGTTAGTCTTCCTTTTTCTTTATTTTCTCCTTCTCTTTCTAATAAAACAGTTTTCTCGAAACGACCAAAAATAAGTTTCGGGGAATTTGATCAGTCAAAAATATTGCATTTTTAACACATCAATTTCCCTACCATTTGCACTCATCTAAAGGTGTTCGGTATGAATATAGCACATATTAGCAAATTGACTTCAAAATACCAAATAACATGTGTTATACATTATAACCGGCATTTTAAGGGAAATTGAGTGTTTATTATTGCACGCATGATCTTTTGTATATCGCAACACTTGTCTCCAGAATCTGTGCAGGAAATTCCAGGTAAAAGAGCCAAAACTGTTAAAAATGCTGATAAAAATACGCAAAGTCCAAGCCTTGTGATCTAGCAGTGAACAAGAAATATTTATGAGATTCCACACATTAGAAAAGTTCCACAAGGCCAGCACAAAGCAGTGAAAGAAATTCCATACATAGAAGCAATCAAAGGGCCGCGGATCCGCGGCCGTAAGGCCCTATTGGCGGCGGATCCGCGGCCATGAGGACACGTCATCGGCAGATTGTCATTCCAGGTGTCACGACCCGAAAGAGCACGTGACTGGCACTTGAACCATATGAAGCCTATAGGACTCCATCTGATCCAAGTAAGCCAAAAGCCCAGAAATCTAAAACCATTTTGAAGAATAAGTAAAGAAAACTGGTTTAAAGAAGCGAAGAAAAACATGTTTGAAATCAAGGTTTTTAAATAACTAAGCCGAATGTGCATTTGAAAACAGTACAGTCTTTTCTAAAAATTTCGGCAGAGTTTCTTTTGTAAAACGGGCCCCGAATGGGGTACAACATGGATACAATATAAATGCAATGATAAAGGCATCCTCAAGCGGGAGCTAGCTCTTCGTCAAACGACGGTCACAACCACACAATGATATGATAATATACAACGCCAAGTGGCGAGGATCAAATCCAAAAGAAAGCTCAAAAGCAACAAGAAAACCGCAATACCACTAAGCGCGACTCTAAGGTCGAATAATACAACACTGTCTCTGAGTCTGAAAGAATATACAAGTTTTGGTTGATGGACAATTTCTAGATACAATGAAATAAATAAATACAAAGGTGATTCCTGATACAAAAGAATCCACCTACCAAAGCAAATCACCCGCAAGAAGGCAGTGTGCCAGAAATGCCGCAATAGAACCTATACGGCAAAACCTGCAAGAACTGTGGCACAACGGGGGTGAGTTGCCAACTCGTGAATAGAAACATCTACAGGGATAAATCGAATGCAAGACATAATCCTAAGTCAACGATCAGTAAAATATCCACAAGAGTACATCTGAGTGTAATAAGGTGGCAAGGTAACATCTAATCATGTATATAGTGCCAGGTACTCAGGTAACAACATGTCATCAGTGTAAGGTATGTCTGCATGAAGTATCGATGAAGAAATATCAATAATATCAATACACATATATTAGCGTCCCATACCACTAATATTGGTGTAAGATAAGTGTAAATCCAGTCTGTATATGAACCAAGTCTGTATATATGTGGAACCCGTCCACCTGTCACCCACTGACAGTAAGCATCATGTATGCAATGTGAGGATATAACCAAAATCATGGAAAACTCATCATGAAACCCGTGCCAAACACCGACACGTAAATCCTCAACCATATGGGGCTCCGTCTGCGGATATCGGCCCTCGGCCCCGGCAGTATGAGTCAACCCATGTCCATCTCTGGGCTCCGTCTGCGGATATCGGCCCGTCGGCCCCGGCAGTATGCCCATCTCTCGGCTCCAGGCGGTATCCCCCGGATATCCGCCGAGCTCAGGTAAAATCACCGGTAGGTACTCGCCCGCCTCCAGGCTCAATCGGCATAACCCATCGATCATCTCGCCGAGGGGAACCATACCGGGCCCACCACGAACCCGCAAACGGTACATCACCTCCTCGAATCGGGTTTCAAGCACACGTCTCAGCACCGAGAAAACGCGTGGTGGACGCACCGAAATATCATATCACGAGGTACCGGGTTTTCATAAAGTGCCTCTTTTCTTAAATAACCCCACGGTCCTCAAAAACCAGAAATCACATGAAAATCCAACATCCAGCAGTAAATCCAATGCGATGTACTATGCAATCAATCCATGATATATGCGACATGTAAAGAGAGTAATCATATCGGAAATCATGCAACATGGAATAGGAATGCGCATATGTCAAAGGAAGCATCATATCACGAATGTAATAGTACTACTGTGTAGTGACATGGCAATTATCGATGATGAAGTGTGTGAGCCGGCAAATAGTGTACGTGAAACATACGCATCATCGATAATGGTGCTGGTGTCCTAACAGCATGATAATAATATGGTAATGAACATATGCCAGCAATGCGAATAGCATGAAAATGCGGAAAGCTAGTAATCAACAGCACAGTAAAGTATCTACTATGCAAACTACATCTAAGTATCCTGTCAATCAGGAGGGGTAGGTGTGGAAACCACCTAAAACTGAGTCAATGTATATATGTAGATATATAGTCGGTGATCCCGCCTCAATGTCATATCGTAAGATATCCTCTAGCTATGAGTGCGGATCTATCATCAATATCGGCTCGTACGGTAACTCATCGTACGGCATTCCCAAAAGCTGGGTACAGGTCAATATCTCACTGTCTCATCACAAAACAAATATCACCATCATCAGATCATAAGGTCTGGATGTACTACTCTATCTCTAGTACAAACGGTAACATCGGTAAAGTATGCATGCGGGGGTAAACACACATCCCAAGCCCGCAAGAATCACAAGTCATATCCCACATATGAACCGTATCAAATCACCGATCTCAAGGCACCACGCCCACATCATCGACTCATCTCCAAGTCATCCCACATCATCAATCAAAGTGCAAGTAAGTGATAAGCAAAGGTGTGTGTATAGGTGTAATTCTATCCTAGGGTTCGCGACTATGAATTGCACTAGTCACTGCTAACCCTATACCATCCACAATACACCTAATATCACAATAAACTACATAATAATCTATCTACGGACTGCGGGGGTGCTATACGCCATCCACCCGACTTTCCCCTGTAGATATAATCTACTCACCTGAATCCTGTGTTTCGGTGTCGATGTCTCCATCATCTTCCGCATCGCCTCGGATTGTCGCGGTGTACCTACACACATCACACGTATCGCATCGCATCAAAACCAATTCAATACTTGAAACGACATACAACACACCAATACGATACGCTAAAACCGACACGATACGCAAAAAGGCCTATAGGTTAGAACCTACGGTTAGCCTTCGCAAAACAACTCCAAATCACTCGATATAGACGTACAAACGTCACACAATCGAGATAACACACGAATACAAATATCTGAAGTTCAAAACACGCAAAACCAAACCCAAATTCAAAGCTGCAACTTGAGAAAATGATCCCAGATTTCATCTCAGGTCAAACTAGATCAAATCAACAACTCCAGGGTGCTATGCAGGGTAAATATGAGGTACAGAAGCAAAATGGGGAGTTTTCATCATAGGGGGGCGGCCACATCTACTGTTTGTCCGGCCTGGCCGGCCCCACTAGGGAGTTAGGTGCTCGTCTCCCTAGGGTGGTCTCCTGGGTCACTAACTAGGCTCCTGGTATCACTACTTTTCTCTAGAATTGTTCCAGTATACTCCAGATTTTCCTGCACACACAAACCGACATAAAGTCCCGAAATTCCGTATTCTTGGTTTCCAATGGGATTGGGCTGGGTTCCTAGCTCTAGGGTGCTCATACAATCTCCACTGAACTCAAATTAACCATCACAACTCACAAATCCTTCAAACCCTAACTAGTTTTCACCAAGTCCACAAATTCACCCGATTTCAATTCTAAACTTGCATAGGGGTATATGTAAAGGTAAAACTAAGACAATGGTTCAGAAATTACCTTAATTGGCAACTCAAGAACTTTCTTGAGTTGCCCCAAGTGGTCACAATCCAAGCTTTCTAGGTCCATCTTGAAGATCTCGAGCTTGCGCATCTTTTTTGTGAAACCGACATAGGATTTTGGTGTGGTTTTAGAGGTGAAGTGAGGGGATTTAGTGGAGGGGAGAAGAGGGCTAGGGCAGCAGCAGCAAGGGAGAGGAAGAGGGAGAGAAATGAGAGGGGAGAGAAATGGCTAAGGGTTAAAAGTCAAATGCCCACTCTCTCTCTCACCTACCCTCATCATTACCTTTTTCTTTTCTTTTCTTTTCCTTTTCTCTAAATCCCTAAACCTTCTCATGAGAATAGTAACCCCAAAAGAAATCCATGGTAACAAAAATGCATAAGTGTAGGAAAAAGTGACATGTGCAAGTTTTGCACAAAATTACCAAAAAACCCGATTAGCGATTTTAATCGCGATTAGCACTAAATTAGTGTCAAAATGATCACAACAACTTAAAAATGTCATAATTCCAATAAATAACCCATTTTAGAATTTTCCATAATTTTCCGTAATTTCCCTCCATTTATTTACATTTAAAAATAGATTTAATATTAAAATAATCAATAAAATAATATTAAATTATAAAAATTCCCAAAATTAATATTTTATATTTTTGAAGATGTTACAATCTACCCCCCTTAAAGAAATTCGGTCCCCGAATTTAAATTTAAACCCCCACTACTAAAACAATCTCAGTAATAAACCAAAGTCGTCGGGGCTCCGAAATCATCAACACAAAGAACGTCACAGCGCAATGCATGCGGCAGGGTACTGAGCAGATAACTCAAAAACAAAACTCCGTCAAGCATCCCGCAATCATCGGAGTCGATGTAAAAACACAATGTCAAATCCAATACAAAACCGATATGATATGGATCGGAACTACACATGTAGACATCCAATCCATACATGTAAGTAGCTGATGCAAAAGCATGCAAAGGTATATCCAGGTACCGTCCACTGACCAGTCCTGCTCAGCATGAAAGCAAAAATCCAACATCATAAAAGGTACTGCTCCAAAAGGAATAACTCCCGAAAATATACATAACACCATCCTGTGCGTCCGGTGCTCACTGAAATCAAAAATCCATATATGTGCTAAACACGTGCACAAAACAACATCTAAGTGCAACGGGTGTGCACGAAGCATCTGTCGTAGGCAACGTATGTGCCTGACAGCAAAATGAATCAGGTGCATGTGACATGCACGAAGAATCCCGATTTAGCGCATCTGGCGTGCACCAAAATCGTATCTAAAAATATGCACCCAACATGCGCGAAAATCCAAACCGGTGCATCTATCGTGCACGAATAAAAATCTAAACCCTGCGCACTCAACATGCACGGAATCACGAAATCCAATAACAAACATCGAATAGGTGTAAAGCACATCACCAGCACGGAGTGCAAAACCAACCGTCAAAATCCGGGTCAAAATCAACGATAAAATGCATCTCAAACCAAAATCAGGTGTACCTCAAAGGAAAATCTCACAATCGTGTGCATCAGCGTGCACGAATCAAAGTATAACACAAAAATGCATGAAAACTCTGCGCGAAATATATAAATATCCAGTGGGTGCATGAAATCAATATCATGAAACTCAGTCACCAAAACTAAATCATGCAAACAGAACACCCAAAATACCGAAATCCAAAATGACGGATACGTGATAATCGAATCACAAAATCACAAATCACAAATACCGTCTTCGGTAGTTCCTCCTTCGAGGTCGAGAAGGAGTCGGTGCAATCCACTGCTAGCAGCGCAGGATATCTACCTGCCTCTAGCTCACGGTCTGGCGTCCTCTGACTCTCTGGGTCCTTATCTCTCTGTGGGTTACCGAGCTCACAGTCCATCGGCTCATCGGCCCTGTCAGGTGTGCTAACGGGGACGATTCCGTTCTGGCACTTTTCTGGTCACCTCACGGTCAAACCTCACGACCACTCGTAAGGCAGCATATCACTAGCGTCGGCCTCTGGCTCTCTGAAAGCACGTCACACATCTGATCCTGGGTGCAAACATCGTTGCAGCAATGTCCTAGAAGGAATCCTACTCAAGGTCTCTTCCAATCATGCCTATGCCGATCTGTAGGGAGGCTGTCTCTCTTGTACTATCTCTTCTCGCTGGAAAGACACCTGAATCCTCAAAACAACATCTCTCGGAAACTGGTCACATCCCAACGTCTCTGTAAGCAAATCAGGTCTCTAATCTCGACGGAAAGCAATGACAGCTCGTCAGTGTCTCACACGAACCTCTTGTTCCAACTGTCTCTATCGTCGTCCACTATGACGTCACGCCAAGCTACTATGCACTGCACTGTTCTCGGCCACGGTCAATCTGAAGTCTCTCACACGGACTCGAAATCGCGCATTCTGTAGCTTCATCATTCTGTAGCAGATGTCAGGTCGAACTGGTCCTTGGGAACACGTCCCAACCATCGGAGGAAAACTCATCACTCGTCCGTCCTTGATCAATTCGCAAAGCATCTGGGTAGGTTCCTTTATCCGAACCTGGCCAACTACCTCGTCGACAATGCCGAACTCTGGTCTGCTGGGTGTGCGCAAAACGACCACTCCTGGTCTAGGTCTTCTCGTATCTTACTCCAGAAAGGTCCTGTCGGGGTCTCTTTCTCAATTCTCAATCCTGCCGAAATGCCCGGAAGTCATCATCCAATGCTGAAACGAAAGCTCATTCCGGAATGGCTGCATACATTATCGCGCTTCTTTCTGGAAGATATATCCATATACCACGCCTCGGGGTGCGTAACACATCCCTAGTGTCAGCGGAGTGGGACGTCACCTTGTCGAAATCTCGTACGAACTCTTTTCTTCACTCTGCTCAAATGTCGACTGATTCGGACTCGTCTCATCATGGCTACACGAACTGCGCTCCGACGGCTATGCTCGCATCTGGAGTCTCCCAAGTAGGGTCCCATCACGATATCCGAAAGATGTCGAACCATCCGATCGACTCGTCAGATCCTCATAATCCCCCAAGAGCTCACATCTCGGGTACAGTTTAATAGTATCGAGTACATGCCACAGCGTCGGCGGTCCAGCCGTAGAAGGGCAAACCCAAGCCTCACTAATGGCGCCGCGGAACCGCCGTAAACCCCAAGGTTCAAAGGCTGTCACACGGTCATTAAGTCGAGTTAGGGTTTCATTCTTCTAGAGGGTCCATAGAATCACCTGCCTGTCTTTCCGTATACTTTAAACTTGGAAAATGGCTCCTGACATTCGATCGTCTCAATCGACTCTCAACGAACCTGCGTGAAGTCGTCTCTATCTGGAATCAATCCACCTGACGATCTCGCATCGGGGCAAGCGAACTCACCACACGTCCTAGTCATCCATCCTTGGTGACTAGCAACTCGCTATCATCTCTCTAAGAACATGCTCATGCTGCAGTAGCTCCAATCATCTGGGCGATATCTCATCATTTGCAGCAACAACTGGCTCATATGCCTGTACGCCGAACAACGCCTCAATCCTCCAGGAAAGGCAACACATAAGCGGTCATCTCTGAGTCGGTCTACTCTAGATCTGAGTAAGACTCTCCACACTGGAAATCTTCAACTCGACTGGGCCCGCTCTGGCGCAAAATCGGACGAATCACCTTCGTCTCTCAAGTCTGGTAGACTAGCTATCATCTGTCGCATATCTGCCTGAAAGCTCCGGCAATCTCAGTTCGTAAGCTCCGAAAGCGACATCCTGTCAATCTCAGCAACAGCTGGTCCATCTGTCTGCACGGTAGGCGACATCACAATCCCTGAGGTATACTGTACATCGACAGTCCTCTCTCAACTGGAAGCTCTAACAAAGGCACGATCGTCCGGTGCAAACCAAGCACTCGCCTCTACTAGAGGTCACAATCACCAATACAAACTCGAGACGTTCCCATGTCACCAGAAAACACAACGGTCGGCCCTCGTACCAAACGAGCTCATACCGGCCGTAACCCCAGCAGCAGCCCAAACTGCGCTCAAACACGGTGACAGGAATCTCAATCGAGTATCAACGAGAGCACACCAGTGGCAAGAAGGGAAACAACAGATCCAAAGTGGATACATGATCATAGGAAGGAACAACATCAATGAAGGTATGATCATGAAACTAATAGAATCGGGAATCTCAAATGGATGTATAATCCAGGATATGAAAAGAATCACTGATCTCTAAACAAATGTCCATCCTAAGGTTCCTTAAGCGGAGTGGCGTGTCGTAAGTATGCCGCGGAACATACCAACGGTACGTCACTCTACTTTAGTCACCTAATCCATCAACCAAGGGTCATCCTAAAACGACGAAAGTTCGGGTTTACATCCCCCTCAACCAAGCCTAAGTTCCGTAAGGTCAAGCCTAAGTTCCGTATATAAACAACTCCTTAGGCTCCACATAGTCAAACTTAGACTCGAACCAAGGTCAACCTAGCGCTCTGATACCAACTTTGTCACGACCCGAAAGAGCACGTGACTGGCACTTGAACCATATGAAGCCTATAGGACTCCATCTGATCCAAGTAAGCCAAAAGCCCAGAAATCTAAAACCATTTTGAAGAATAAGTAAAGAAAACTGGTTTAAAGAAGCGAAGAAAAACATGTTTGAAATCAAGGTTTTTAAATAACTAAGCCGAATGTGCATTTGAAAACAGTACAGTCTTTTCTAAAAATTTCGGCAGAGTTTCTTTTGTAAAACGGGCCCCGAATGGGGTACAACATGGATACAATATAAATGCAATGATAAAGGCATCCCCAAGCGGGAGCTAGCTCTTCGTCAAACGACGGTCACAACCACACAATGATATGATAATATACAACGCCAAGTGGCGAGGATCAAATCCAAAAGAAAGCTCAAAAGCAACAAGAAAACCGCAATACCACTAAGCGCGACTCTAAGGTCGAATAATACAACACTGTCTCTGAGTCTGAAAGAATATACAAGTTTTGGTTGATGGACAATTTCTAGATACAATGAAATAAATAAATACAAAGGTGATTCCTGATACAAAAGAATCCACCTACCAAAGCAAATCACCCGCAAGAAGGCAGTGTGCCAGAAATGCCGCAATAGAACCTATACGGCAAAACCTGCAAGAACTGTGGCACAACGGGGGTGAGTTGCCAACTCGTGAATAGAAACATCTACAGGGATAAATCGAATGCAAGACATAATCCTAAGTCAACGATCAGTAAAATATCCACAAGAGTACATCTGAGTGTAATAAGGTGGCAAGGTAACATCTAATCATGTATATAGTGCCAGGTACTCAGGTAACAACATGTCATCAGTGTAAGGTATGTCTGCATGAAGTATCGATGAAGAAATATCAATAATATCAATACACATATATTAGCGTCCCATACCACTAATATTGGTGTAAGATAAGTGTAAATCCAGTCTGTATATGAACCAAGTCTGTATATATGTGGAACCCGTCCACCTGTCACCCACTGACAGTAAGCATCATGTATGCAATGTGAGGATATAACCAAAATCATGGAAAACTCATCATGAAACCCGTGCCAAACACCGACACGTAAATCCTCAACCATATGGGGCTCCGTCTGCGGATATCGGCCCTCGGCCCCGGCAGTATGAGTCAACCCATGTCCATCTCTGGGCTCCGTCTGCGGATATCGGCCCGTCGGCCCCGGCAGTATGCCCATCTCTCGGCTCCATGCGGTATCCCCCGGATATCCGCCGAGCTCAGGTAAAATCACCGGTAGGTACTCGCCCGCCTCCAGGCTCAATCGGCATAACCCATCGATCATCTCGCCGAGGGGAACCATACCGGGCCCACCACGAACCCGCAAACGGTACATCACCTCCTCGAATCGGGTTTCAAGCACACGTCTCAGCACCGAGAAAACGCGTGGTGGACGCACCGAAATATCATATCACGAGGTACCGGGTTTTCATAAAGTGCCTCTTTTCTTAAATAACCCCACGGTCCTCAAAAACCAGAAATCACATGAAAATCCAACATCCAGCAATAAATCCAATGCGATGTACTATGCAATCAATCCATGATATATGCGACATGTAAAGAGAGTAATCATATCGGAAATCATGCAACATGGAATAGGAATGCGCATATGTCAAAGGAAGCATCATATCACGAATGTAATAGTACTACTGTGTAGTGACATGGCAATTATCGATGATGAAGTGTGTGAGCCGGCAAATAGTGTACGTGAAACATACGCATCATCGATAATGGTGCTGGTGTCCTAACAGCATGATAATAATATGGTAATGAACATATGCCAGCAATGCGAATAGCATGAAAATGCGGAAAGCTAGTAATCAACAGCACAGTAAAGTATCTACTATGCAAACTACATCTAAGTATCCTGTCAATCAGGAGGGGTAGGTGTGGAAACCACCTAAAACTGAGTCAATGTATATATGTAGATATATAGTCGGTGATCCCGCCTCAATGTCATATCGTAAGATATCCTCTAGCTATGAGTGCGGATCTATCATCAATATCGGCTCGTACGGTAACTCATCGTACGACATTCCCAAAAGCTGGGTACAGGTCAATATCTCACTGTCTCATCACATAAAAAATATCACCATCATCAGATCATAAGGTCTGGATGTACTACTCTATCTCTAGTACAAACGGTAACATCGGTAAAGTATGCATGCGGGGGTAAACACACATCCCAAGCCCGCAAGAATCACAAGTCATATCCCACATATGAACCGTATCAAATCACCGATCTCAAGGCACCACGCCCACATCATCGACTCATCTCCAAGTCATCCCACATCATCAATCAAAGTGCAAGTAAGTGATAAGCAAAGGTGTGTGTATAGGTGTAATTCTATCCTAGGGTTCGCGACTATGAATTGCACTAGTCACTGCTAACCCTATACCATCCACAATACACCTAATATCACAATAAACTACATAATAATCTATCTACGGACTGCGGGGGTGCTATACGCCATCCACCCGACTTTCCCCTGTAGATATAATCTACTCACCTGAATCCTGTGTTTCGGTGTCGATGTCTCCGTCATCTTCCGCATCGCCTCGGATTGTCGCGGTGTACCTACACACATCACACGTATCGCATCGCATCAAAACCAATTCAATACTTGAAACGACATACAACACACCAATACGATACGCTAAAACCGACACGATACGCAAAAAGGCCTATAGGTTAGAACCTACGGTTAGCCTTCGCAAAACAACTCCAAATCACTCGATATAGACGTACAAACGTCACACAATCGAGATAACACACGAATACAAATATCTGAAGTTCAAAACACGCAAAACCAAACCCAAATTCAAAGCTGCAACTTGAGAAAATGATCCCAGATTTCATCTCAGGTCAAACTAGATCAAATCAACAACTCCAGGGTGCTATGCAGGGTAAATATGAGGTACAGAAGCAAAATGGGGAGTTTTCATCATAGGGGGGCGGCCACATCTACTGTTTGTCCGGCCTGGCCGGCCCCACTAGGGAGTTAGGTGCTCGTCTCCCTAGGGTGGTCTCCTGGGTCACTAACTAGGCTCCTGGTATCACTACTTTTCTCTAGAATTGTTCCAGTATACTCCAGATTTTCCTGCACACACAAACCGACATAAAGTCCCGAAATTCCGTATTCTTGGTTTCCAATGGGATTGGGCTGGGTTCCTAGCTCTAGGGTGCTCATACAATCTCCACTGAACTCAAATTAACCATCACAACTCACAAATCCTTCAAACCCTAACTAGTTTTCACCAAGTCCACAAATTCACCCGATTTCAATTCTAAACTTGCATAGGGGTATATGTAAAGGTAAAACTAAGACAATGGTTCAGAAATTACCTTAATTGGCAACTCAAGAACTTTCTTGAGTTGCCCCAAGTGGTCACAATCCAAGCTTTCTAGGTCCATCTTGAAGATCTCGAGCTTGCGCATCTTTTTTGTGAAACCGACATAGGATTTTGGTGTGGTTTTAGAGGTGAAGTGAGGGGATTTAGTGGAGGGGAGAAGAGGGCTAGGGCAGCAGCAGCAAGGGAGAGGAAGAGGGAGAGAAATGAGAGGGGAGAGAAATGGCTAAGGGTTAAAAGTCAAATGCCCACTCTCTCTCTCACCTACCCTCATCATTACCTTTTTCTTTTCTTTTCTTTTCCTTTTCTCTAAATCCCTAAACCTTCTCATGAGAATAGTAACCCCAAAAGAAATCCATGGTAACAAAAATGCATAAGTGTAGGAAAAAGTGACATGTGCAAGTTTTGCACAAAATTACCAAAAAACCCGATTAGCGATTTTAATCGCGATTAGCACTAAATTAGTGTCAAAATGATCACAACAACTTAAAAATGTCATAATTCCAATAAATAACCCATTTTAGAATTTTCCATAATTTTCCGTAATTTCCCTCCATTTATTTACATTTAAAAATAGATTTAATATTAAAATAATCAATAAAATAATATTAAATTATAAAAATTCCCAAAATTAATATTTTATATTTTTGAAGATGTTACACCAGGCTTCTCCTTTAATTGGTTAAACTTCTTCAGGCCACCTCGTTCTCCAGAAATCTCCAGAAGCTTCTGTCCGAACAGCCAAGCTTCTTGTACAAGCTAAACACTTCCAAGCTTCCCAAAATAAGCTAACTCAACCTAGAAGCTTCTTCCTAACCTCCAAGCTTCTAAAGGAAGCTAGTTAACTAACTAAACCTAGAAGCTTTTACCTAACTACCAAGCTTGCAAGAGAAGCTAAACTAAACCTAGCTTCTAAAGGAAGCTAATCCTAATCAAGGCTATAAAAAGGACCAAAGGGCTTCATTCTAGGTTGTTCAAGAATTTCCAACACAAGTTGAGTGACACAACTTGTGCATTCAAACCATAACCCTAATCTATTTCCAAATGACAAATTCAAGATCTCCGAGTACAAATCAAGCAAGAAGCCTTCAACCTTTTAGAAGCGACGCCGATCTTCAACCGAGCAAGTGATCCAAGACGATCCGCGACTCACAGAGACGATGCGAAGCTAATTCGGCGATCGAGTTATTTCCTCAATTCTTGTAGTTCTTGAGCGAATTGTAACGGAATTGTTGATGTAAGTCGATGTAGTACACCCCAGTACTTATGGGGAGGCGGAATTTACAAAAACTTATCAAGTTTAAACAACAAACATCGACTAACCGTATGAATCGAAGCTAAACCCTAAAAACCGTATTCTAAAGTTTCATCTCACTAAAGAGATTAGGGATTATACCTAATGAACCGGTCCTTCTTCTTTACGTCCTCCTTTGTTCTCCTCGGCCTTCTCTAGGTAGTAGACGATCCACCCGAGAGCAAAACTCCAAGCTAAACCTCTAACTTGAGGTAACTAATCAACTTTGATTGCTAATCAAAGATGAGAGGATGATATAGAGTGTGGGTTATGGATTGTTTAGTCTAACTAATCCTTTGATCTCAACACATGAGGATTAAGGATTAGGGTTAGAAGATGAGAGCTTGAGGAGAGAGAATGTGTAATATGATAATGAGAGAAGAGAGAGAGTGTATCATATTATTATGAAGCATTCTTATTTTCTAAAAATCAATAAAGGAAATGAATAAGCATGCTTCACAAAATATCTTGTGATGATTCATTAACATGAGTCATTAAGCAATAAATGTGCATTAATGAAGTGAATGAATCACCACTATGACTCACTCTCTTTCCAAAACAAACCTCCTTAGTCACATCTTCTAGAAGCTTCTCGAGTAATTACGAGAACGCCCCTCCGATCCGTAAAAATACGGAAAAACTTTAGACTGTAAAAATCCAATAACCGGATACCAGTAGCTGGCTTAAACCAAAGCCGACTGGTAAAATCTGTCCGAAAGTCGTACGCGCGTAAACGCACGTATGCGTCCGAACCCTTTGTCGCAAAACCATGCAACCTCTATATCGTTTTGCCTGGAGTAGGAAACTCTCTGTGTGGGACTCTAGAGACTCGACTACTACGCTGGCAGTGGGTTTAACCACAGACCGCAAGCGGCACTAGCTGTACGTAACGGTCCCCAGGTAGTTGTCGATAAGAAGGCCGATGAGTAAACCCATCCGAACTCCTACTGAGTCTGATGTGACAATCTCCATACAGTCCGGTCCGTTCGTCCATGACTATCGCATATCGGGCCTAGGGGGGCGGCAAGCGTCAGTCCCCTAATAGCGGTATAAGTCGTGTCGGAGTGAAGCCCATTACACCCTGAGAAACTGCTGGAACCTACCAGCAAATCTCGCTTGCCCTGGCCAGGGACTTTGCGTAATGGCTCTCTGACACAGCACGATATCTGCTCCCAATACCGGGAGGGACGAATCCTGTCTAACCGCCACTGCCTCCAAGTGCTCGGGACTGCACCCAACTGCTACCTGTTTGCACGACTCCTTTGAGCCGTGGTAGGGTAGCAATCTAAGAGCAGTGGGACACACTCGAGGCGAAGTAGCAGTGTCAAGTCTGCGGACTACGCTGTACTCATGTCACCTGGGAACTGTTCACTGACGACTGGTATCAAACCAACCAACAGTTCCCTGCGAGTCCTGTCCGGTGTACCCGTAACCTAACGAGCACCTGTATACTATCTCCAGTACGACGTACTGATGGCTGTGGGACAGACCATCTCCCCAACTGGGACGAGAAGCGTACACACTAGTCTACTCCGGAGTATCGATGCTCTGTCTCGATAATCCAACGACCAGGGACCTGAATAAGGATGTGCTTGTAGTCTACCCAGCCCCCACTAGTGTGACTGCCATCACAACGCTGGTAGACAAGCAAGATCCTAAGAGCTCTATCAATACGTATACTCACATATTAAGATAGAAAAAACCAAGTAGCATACTACCATGTTTAGCAAGACTGTTATATACATGTGAATATCCCAAGCTTCCATTAAGTAATATACAAGCTAGTATGATACAGTAATGGCCTTCTAGGGCATAAACACTAACAATCTCCCACTTGCACTAGGGCCATGTACTGGCATATCGCAGACCAATGATCTCGAGTAGCCTCTCGAACTGAATCTGAGGAAGGGCCTTCGTGAATGGATCAGCAATGTTCTCTTCTGAAGCAACTCTCCGAACCTCGATCTCCTGACGATCAATGATCTCCCTGATCAGGTGATACCGCCTCAAGATGTGTCTGGACTTCTGATGGGACCTTGGTTCCTTCGCTAAAGCTATAGCTCCGTTGTTGTCGCAATACAGAGGTATTGGATCAACTATGGTAGGAACCACCTGAAGTTCTGTTAGGAACTTCTTCATCCAGACTGCTTCTTTTGCGGCATCGCAAGCAGCTATATACTCCGCTTCCATCGTCGAGTCAGCAACGGTGTCCTGCTTGGAGCTCTTCCAGCACACCGCCCCTCCATTGAGGGTAAAGACATAACCCGACATGGACTTGGAATCGTCCTTATCACTCTGGAAGCCGGAATCAGCAAAGGCCTCCAACCTGAGGTCTTTTCCGCCGTAAACCAAGAACATCTCCTTAGTCCTCCTCAGGTACTTGAGAATGTTCTTTACTGCTATCCAGTGCTTCTCCCCTGGGTCTGACTGATACCGGCTTACCACGCTTAGTGCGTAAGCTACATCTGGTCTGGTACACAACATCGCATACATTATAGAGCCTACCGCAGAAGCGTAGGGTATAATTGACATGCGTTCCCTTTCCAAATCAGTCTTGGGAGACATCTCTTTGGAGAGGGTGATTCCGTGACAAGCCGGTAGATTACCGCGCTTTGAATCTTCCATACTGAATCTTTTCAGTACAGTGTCGATATACCTGGACTGCGAAAGTCCCAACATCCTCTTGGATCTATCACGATAGATCCGGATCCCCAGAATGTAAGAGGCATCACCCAGGTCTTTCATGGAGAACCTGTGTGATAAGAATCCTTTGACAGATTGTAGCATAGGAATGTCATTTCCTATCAATAGAATGTCATCCACGTACAAGACGAGGAATACGACACTTCTGGCCACAACTTTACTATATATGCACGGTTCATCTGGATTTTTGATAAAGTCATATTCTTTGACTGTCTCATCAAAACAGATGTTCCAACTCCGCGATGCCTGCTTTAGTCCATAAATGGACTTAAGCAGCTTGCATACTTTCCCGCTGCTCCCACTCTGATTGAAACCCTCTGGCTGATCCATATAGACGCTCTCTTCTAAATTTCCATTCAGAAAAGCCGTCTTTACGTCCATCTGCCAGATTTCATAATCATGGAAGGCAGCAATAGCAAGAAGGACCCGAATGGATTTGAGCATAGCCACTGGAGAAAAAGTTTCGTCATAGTCCAAACCAGGTCTTTGACGAAAACCCTTTGCAACAAGTCTAGCCTTATAGGTTTCCACCTGTCCATCTACACCAATCTTTTTCTTGAAGATCCATTTGCATCCTATGGGTTTTACCCCATCTGGAGCAAAGTCCAAAGTCCATACTTTGTTGGTGTACATGGACTCCATTTCGGTCCGCATTGCATCTAGCCATCGTACCGAGTCGCCGCTCTGGATGGCCTGCCTGAAGTCAGTAGGTTCATCATCATCTATGATGCAATCCTCTCTATCCCCATCTATGAGAAAACCGTAGTATCTCTCAGGCGGACGAGACGGCCTACTACTCCTGCGGAGGGGTGCGGGAATGTTCTGTTCTTCTTGAACCTCTGGTTCTACCAAACTTTCAGTAGCAGTTTGTGGTTCTGGAATTTCTTCCAGTTCTATTTCGCTCCCACTTGATTCCTTTTCTAAAAACTGATGTTCTAGAAAATGGGCATTACGAGAAACAAATACCTTCTGTTCCTCTGCGTAATAGAATAGATATCCCCTGGAGTGCTTTGGATATCCCACAAACAAACATTTTACTGATCGTGCCTCGAGCTTGTCCACATGCTGCTTTTTAACAAAAGCTGGACATCCCCAAATCTTTACATACTGTAGATGGGGTTTCTTCCCACTCCACATCTGATATGGAGTGGTAGGCACAGTCTTGGTAGGTACCATGTTCAAAAGATATGCCGCTGATTCTAGCGCATAACCCCAGAAAGATCGCGGTAACTCAGCATTACTCATCATGGATCGTACCATATCTAATAGGGTTCGATTCCGTCTCTCCGATACACCGTTATGCTGTGGAGTGTATGGAGGAGTAAGCTGAGAGAGAATTCCTTTCTCTTTTAGGTAACCTAGGAACTCGGCACTCAAGTATTCACCACCTCGATCAGATCTAAGTGTCTTAATACTTTTGCCGGTTTGGTTTTCTACTTCATTCTTATACTCTTGGAATTTCTCAAAAGCCTCGGATTTATGTTTCATCAGATAAATGAATCCGTATCTTGAGTAATCATCCGTGAAAGTAATGAAATAGGAATAACCACCTCTCGCATGTGTAGACATTGGACCGCATACATCACTGTGTATGAGTCCTAAGAGCTCGCTCGCTCTTACTCCTTGTCCAGTAAATGGAGTCTTTGTCATCTTTCCTTTGAGACAAGATTGACAAGTGTCATAAGTTTGATATTCGAACGTGTCCAAATATCCTTCTCTATGCAACTTAGTCAACCTTCTCTCATTGATGTGACCCAGTCTACAATGCCATAAGAAAGCTTTATTTAAATCTGGAGACTTTCTTTTTAGTGTGTTCTGGACATTGAAAATTTGGAGTTGGTTTAACACATATATGCCGTTATTTAGAGTACCGGACCCAATCAAACCATGATTAAGGTGGATGTTGACAACATCTCTTACAAACGTGAAATCATAACCTTTATTTGATAACAAGGAAACTGATATGATATTACACGTTAAGCTGGGTACAAAATAACAGTTATGTAAAACCAAAATGTGTCCACTCGTCAATCCCAGGTGATAATCCCCGACGGACGCAGCTCCCACGCTAGCTCCGTTAGCAACCCTGAGGATCATATCACCTTCCTTCAGCACTCTACGGTTTCTCAGTGCCTGCAATGAATTGCAAATATGAGATCCTGACCCGGTATCCAATACCCAGGAAGTAGAGTTGATCGACAGACAATTCTCAATTACAAACACACCTGAAGTCGAAGCCACAGCTTGCTTCGGTTCCTGGTTCTTGGCGTTCCACGCCTTGCAATCCTTCTTCCAGTGCCCTTTCCTGTGACAATGGAAGCACTCATCCAGGCCAACTACCGGTGCTGTAAACTTTTTCTTTCCCTTCTTTCCCACCTTACTAACACCTCCTCTAGGTCTGGGTGCGGCCTTCTTCTTCCTTCCTTTGGCCCTAGCCTTGGACCCGGAAGAAGATGAACCGCCAACAAACATAGCGGGTGTTTCCCTTGCCTTCTGCAAGGTGCCCTCTGCACTCCTTAACATGTTCAGGAGTTCCGCAAGTTCAACTTCTTTTCCTTGAAGATTGAAGTTGAGGATAAACTGGGCGTAGGTGGGAGGAAGGGACTGGAGAACAAGGTCTGTATAGAGCTCATTATCCAAAGTCGTCCCAAGGTCCGCGAGCTCTTCAATATAGCCGATCATCTGTAGGACATGTTCACCTACCGATGACCCGACAGCCAACCTCGCTCGAAACAATTTCTTTGAGGTCTCGTATCTTGCTATACGAGATTGCTCTCCATAAAGTTCCTTTGTATGGAGAAATATGCCATCTAAGGACATATCCTCGTGCCTCCTCTGATGTTTATTATTCATCGAGGCAAGCACGATGCACTTGGCTCTCGCGCAATCTAAATCCCAGGTTTTGCGGATTTCCTTATCCGCATTGCTGGATTTGGGACCAAGGACAGCAGGTGCTGTAGCGGTGAGGACGTACCCCAGTTTGTCATAGGTCAAAGCCATCTTGACATTCCGCAGCCAATCTTTATAGTTTGGTCCCGTCAGTATATTTTTCTCTAAAAGTAACTTAAGTCCAGTCATTTTCAGGGTCGCTGCAATTAGGAGAGAGAGAAGAAAACTCTTTAGCATGATGCTCTTGCAAGTTTAGAGTGGTTTTTAGTTTATCTAAACTGGATGGCTCCCACTGTTTCTCGAATCCTTCCTCAAACCATAAAAGAAGAATTAGCCAAGACTATTCTCACCGTACAATACTTGCTTAACCGTTCAGCCAGGCCGGTGTCGATACTTCGAGGGAGGTTTTCCAACGCTTTCGCGAAGTTCCTTAATTAAATAACCTCTTTTCTCTGGGGGCGTAACCCCGCTGATACTTTTCTGGACACCTACTAGGTTTATAGCATTGATCGTTAAGCGACGAATATCCTGATAAGTAGCATATACTCACAGTAGGATCGGGATCCAAATATCATCGTATGATAATGTTGAAGGAATCCTACCAACATTCATCAAACTCCAAATGGTATGCATCTCTTTGCAAATTTCAGTTTCTTTAGAAATTCCCGATATAAGTTTTTGCCCCATGCTCTTATGACCTTGGCGTTAGGTCAAAATGTCATAAGTCACATGTCAAGTTCTACCCATCATTATCCTGTCAGTTTGAACCCATCCGTATATATCCTTGACGTTCGGCCAAAATGATAATACGACTGTCCCAAACTAACTCATCTATCTATGCAACAAATGAATATCCAGCAGCTACCAAACACTATGCCTTGGCGTTAGGTCAAAATACATAGCTTGAATACTACTGAATACCCAGATGAAATGACGGAGGGCTACGAATGGTTTTGGCGAAACCGTGAACGTAGTGAACTTGATATAACCGAAGGAACCTGATAGCTTTTAAAAGGAGTGGTTAAATCTCCGCATTTAAAAATATCTGTTTTAAAAATAACTGAGTGGTTTCTTTTAAATTGTTCCAACGATTTGAACTTTGGTTTGTTTTACTTTGCATTATAGATAATGCGTCCCATCATTAACCTATCATTGCAGAAAACAACGAAAATATAACGTCCTCTTATGCCATCCGCATTCGCCACGGGGTCCCGTCATCACCCGTTAGGTTACTTAACTAACGACAGAGCGGGGGCTGGGCTAGCGCGGGTGTAAAACATAAGTGACGTCTAAATAGCTATAATAAATATAGATATTTTACATTCGTCTGACGCAATGATATTCATTCCAGAACACAGATAAACAATATTGGATTTGCAAGCAATCTGTATTTCTTTTGAGCCTGCAAGAAAAGACAGATTACACAGTTGTGATGAATAGCCGTTTACCCCACCCTCGACCCCTACGGGTACGGCAAACTACCCACCCGGCAGTCTGTGTACCCCACCTTGGGTCAGTCCTAGGAGCAAAAAACAGTAAAATGAAATAATACAACGGTGGCTACGACCGCAACCTGGAAGTGCCCCGCGAAAATAATATTACAACAAATTACATTTACAACAAATGAATAAATCAATAAACCATTGTTAACCCCGGCTATACACCACAACAGTCCAATACAGTTTATATGCACAAACAGATATAACCATTTCAGAAATGTGCAACCCCCTGCCAACCGACATACTAGCAGTTGGGGGAGGTTTACGAACACATCAAACAATCACAGATATAATCCAATACGCAAATACTGTATTTTTCGATCGAATAAACAACTTCAAAATTGCTCCAAAATCTGCTCTGTTAAACAGTAACCTGAGCAATAATTAAATATTCCAGAAAACCCCAAATATCACAGGGGACCCACCCAAAAAAATTGAGCCCATGACTCGGCAACTCGGCCGCGGAAGCGCGGCGGATCGGTGGGATCCGCGGCGCTTCCGCGGCGCTTTAGTCGAATCATGGGTTCGAATTTCTTGGGTGTTCTCCTGTACTCATGTCAAGCTCTCTGAACACACCAAAAAAATTTTAGGACTTCATTTTCACTTCGACAGAAACTTAACAGAACTAGGGTTTTCCGGGTTCGTTTTTTCGTTCGAAATTCGTACAAATTTGCGATTAAGTTATTTAGTGTTTAGCGAGGCTCTGATACCACTGTAAGTCGATGTAGTACACCCCAGTACTTATGGGGAGGCGGAATTTACAAAAACTTATCAAGTTTAAACAACAAACATCGACTAACCGTATGAATCGAAGCTAAACCCTAAAAACCGTATTCTAAAGTTTCATCTCACTAAAGAGATTAGGGATTATACCTAATGAACCGGTCCTTCTTCTTTACGTCCTCCTTTGTTCTCCTCGGCCTTCTCTAGGTAGTAGACGATCCACCCGAGAGCAAAACTCCAAGCTAAACCTCTAACTTGAGGTAACTAATCAACTTTGATTGCTAATCAAAGATGAGAGGATGATATAGAGTGTGGGTTATGGATTGTTTAGTCTAACTAATCCTTTGATCTCAACACATGAGGATTAAGGATTAGGGTTAGAAGATGAGAGCTTGAGGAGAGAGAATGTGTAATATGATAATGAGAGAAGAGAGAGAGTGTATCATATTATTATGAAGCATTCTTATTTTCTAAAAATCAATAAAGGAAATGAATAAGCATGCTTCACAAAATATCTTGTGATGATTCATTAACATGAGTCATTAAGCAATAAATGTGCATTAATGAAGTGAATGAATCACCACTATGACTCACTCTCTTTCCAAAACAAACCTCCTTAGTCACATCTTCTAGAAGCTTCTCGAGTAATTACGAGAACGCCCCTCCGATCCGTAAAAATACGGAAAAACTTTAGACTGTAAAAATCCAATAACCGGATACCAGTAGCTGGCTTAAACCAAAGCCGACTGGTAAAATCTGTCCGAAAGTCGTACGCGCGTAAACGCACGTATGCGTCCGAACCCTTTGTCGCAAAACCATGCAACCTCTATATCGTTTTGCCTGGAGTAGGAAACTCTCTGTGTGGGACTCTAGAGACTCGACTACTACGCTGGCAGTGGGTTTAACCACAGACCGCAAGCGGCACTAGCTGTACGTAACGGTCCCCAGGTAGTTGTCGATAAGAAGGCCGATGAGTAAACCCATCCGAACTCCTACTGAGTCTGATGTGACAATCTCCATACAGTCCGGTCCGTTCGTCCATGACTATCGCATATCGGGCCTAGGGGGGCGGCAAGCGTCAGTCCCCTAATAGCGGTATAAGTCGTGTCGGAGTGAAGCCCATTACACCCTGAGAAACTGCTGGAACCTACCAGCAAATCTCGCTTGCCCTGGCCAGGGACTTTGCGTAATGGCTCTCTGACACAGCACGATATCTGCTCCCAATACCGGGAGGGACGAATCCTGTCTAACCGCCACTGCCTCCAAGTGCTCGGGACTGCACCCAACTGCTACCTGTTTGCACGACTCCTTTGAGCCGTGGTAGGGTAGCAATCTAAGAGCAGTGGGACACACTCGAGGCGAAGTAGCAGTGTCAAGTCTGCGGACTACGCTGTACTCATGTCACCTGGGAACTGTTCACTGACGACTGGTATCAAACCAACCAACAGTTCCCTGCGAGTCCTGTCCGGTGTACCCGTAACCTAACGAGCACCTGTATACTATCTCCAGTACGACGTACTGATGGCTGTGGGACAGACCATCTCCCCAACTGGGACGAGAAGCGTACACACTAGTCTACTCCGGAGTATCGATGCTCTGTCTCGATAATCCAACGACCAGGGACCTGAATAAGGATGTGCTTGTAGTCTACCCAGCCCCCACTAGTGTGACTGCCATCACAACGCTGGTAGACAAGCAAGATCCTAAGAGCTCTATCAATACGTATACTCACATATTAAGATAGAAAAAACCAAGTAGCATACTACCATGTTTAGCAAGACTGTTATATACATGTGAATATCCCAAGCTTCCATTAAGTAATATACAAGCTAGTATGATACAGTAATGGCCTTCTAGGGCATAAACACTAACAGTTGAATAATAAAATGTGAAATTTCTTTATCTTGCTTATCTTTATATTCTTACATTGTGACGAGTTCTCAATTCATGATTGTGTTCTTGGTCATGATGTTTGAGTAAAAACTCCGCTCGTGGAGGAATCGAGAAAATTGATAGTTGAAGATGATTAAAATTTTGTACGATTCTCAAGTCCTATGAGTTTTGTAAACTTTAGTAAATTTAATCATCGATAACCTTGTTTCGAGCGATGCTTTCTTGATTGTTTTCGCTCTTAATTAGTGATCAACGATCGATGCTTGAATTTCCTAGAGGCTAGATTATGAATGAAAATCAACAAAAGGATAATGGATAGATGATGAAACCCTAGTTTCCGCAAGAGATCCCTAAATCTCGTTGATTGCCATTGATCTAGCAACAAATCATCAATGGATAAGAATACGTAATCACAAGTCTTCATCCTCACTATCGATTCGATCGATTCCTACGAGCCTCATTACAAATCTTGATTACTAATTCGATTTGGATATCATCAATTCTTGATTCTTGATTTTTAGTATTCTTGATATTAGATCTAGATTTTGATAATTCTTGAAATTCACTTTCATAAATCTTGAATTGATGTTTCTTTTCTTTTCTCTTTAATTTTCAATTCATCTAAATCAATTACGAACGAATCACACTTTTCCTGCGGACAATCCGTATTCATTAACGCGCTACATCGACACCGTTATTTATTGCGGTTTACAAATTTCTTTGATTGTGATCTTTATATACATTTTCAAAACACGACACACAAAGAATCGATTCAATCAGTGCCTAACGGAGCGCTTGCGTAAGGTTTGGGCGAAGTTTGGTGAAAAGATCGGGAAAAGGAAATGAGAAAGGAAATCTTAATTTACAATATCGGTTTCTTTCCTAACATCAACATATTCACAACTAATCACAACAACAAACAAAAAGAGCAAAGAAAAGATAAACAAAGAAAATAAAAGAGCATTGCAAGAAAGTAAATGACAAGGTAATAAAATTACAAGTAAGTAAAGCATGATAATAAATTGCAAGAAAGTAAGGCAAGAAATAAAGATACTAGGAACCATAGAACACATTACAAACCATGGGTTCAATAGCCTAAACTTAAACTTGCAAGCTCAATGGAGAGGTTGCAAGATCAAGAGAAGGCTAAGAACACAAGGCAAATGAAGGCAAAATGAAAGCTTTATTGATTCCAAATGAAGATACAACCCTTGAGATCAATAATCAAAACTTAAACTTGCAAGCTCAATGAAGAGGTTGCAAGATCAAGAGAAGGCAAAGAACTCAAGTGTTCAAAGGAAAACAAGTTACAAATTACAAGAGTTCTAAAACAAAACTAAAGAGAAAGTATGTTCTCTCCTTGCCCATGACTTGGTATTTATAGGTAACATGGGTTGCTTAGTAGCTTTTGGAGGGGAAATCATAATGCTTTAAATCACATCACCTCTTTAGCATTTAATGCACATCGCATCGCCTCTTTAGCATTTAATGCACATATTCCCTACTTGCACCATTTCATCATGTCATGTAGCCTAGGCAACTCCACCATGGTCCATGTGCACACTTGCATTGTGTCGGACCAAAATTGTGTGCACACATTTATTTGCAAAAAGAACTCTTTGGACAATGATCGGTTTTCTGTTCTGTTTTGCAGTGTCGGCTCACAAATGATATATCCATGATTTTAAGTGTATTTCCAGTATTTTATCATGGATACTTGTATTCTGTAATTACTGAGCAGACACTGGTTAATAGTACTGATATATAACAAAACAGATAATGAATGAGCGGTATTGAAATGCAATTTTCTGTGATAAACTTGCCCCAATAAAAGAATATTATTTACAATGAATTTTACATGAATGAAAAGAGAAACTCTCATCTCACATAAAACCCCCCGGCCATTCCATCATAGCGATCCTATACATCATATCACAACAACATAATTTGAAATCATTGACGACGTTAAATATATCAATCAACACATCATCATACCCACTGGTCAACCAGATCTCAACTCTTGAACCTGCATTAAAAATTCCCAGAGAGCACATACAGTACCTACGGATCAACATAAGAAAGCACGGTCCAAGCCTCACCAACGGTGCCGCGGAACAGCCGCAAATGCCATTATTTGGCCGCGGTTCCACGGTCGTTGTGTTGAGTTAGGCGCTCGTTTTTCTTGGGGATCTACATAAAACCCTGCATTATTTTCTGGATATTTTTAATCCAAAAAATTCCAACTTTTGAATTTTTTTCCAGTAAGCATGTAAAAATCGTATTTTTATGTTCGATTGAGTTTTTAAACGTCGTCTAGTTTACCCTAAAACTCTAGTTAGGCTTTGATACCATGTTAGTGTGTAGTAGCGCCTCTAGTTGGGTTGAAACATCATAAAGTAATGAACTTTTAAATTTCTAGAGGGCTATTACAAACAAACTACGAATCGTAACTAGAGATTAGGGTAATAGCAGCAATATATGTAGTCTAAGCTAAAAGGAAATGGACTACAACCTTTGTAGCCAACTCCTTCACTCTTTGGACTCCTACGGCTTTGCTCGAAGCTTGGATCAACTCCGCTCAAGGACCTTCGTCGTCTACGATGATCCACCCGGAGATTCCTAGGTCAAGCTCTTTGCATCACAAGATCAAGATGAAGTGGAGCAAACACCCTACACTAAAGGGCTAGGGTAGTGTAGAATGATTATGTGATTTGTATACTCACTTAAAAACCTCTTTTTTTTAAGTTCCCCACTCAAAATAAAACTCAAGAGAGCTTGAAGGAGGAGGAAGAAGAAGATGGCAAAGCTTTTGTCAATATTGTGATAATATCATGAAATAATGAAAAAGAAAAGATTATATATGAGACACTCTCAAATATAATCATGGTTAGCTAAATATCTAGATATTTTGTAGATGGGTTAAAGAACAAAGGAAATATAACCATGGTTAAAGTCAAAGGTCAATGAAGAAGTTTGTGGAAACAATGAGTCACAATTATCATTTCCTTTTTCCTTTTACTAAAAAAACAAAATACACATATATAGCAACCATGTGAGTCTTGCATTGCCATCTCCTATGTATCAACAACCACGATACATATGTATGTATGTATGTATGTATGTATGTGTGCATGCACATCATCATGTGCATGTATAAACATATATGCATACATCCAAAAGAAAAAGTTTAATTAAAAGTGAGCTAAAAGTTAATATTAAATCAACACTTGATTTAATAAATCGGTCATATCAAATACGAACCTACCAATAGTAAATGCCCGATTAAAATACGGTATCACATATTCGCATTTAATCGAGCTCCCGCGCATATCTCATATGCACACCACATCGTTTCGCCTGAGCTAGAAAAATCCTGTGTGAGACTCTAAGACTCGTCAATACGCCAGCAGTAGGCGATGATCATATTAAAACACCTACAAGCCGCAAGCGGTCAGCTATACGTAACGGTCATCTGAGTATTGAGCGAACAGAAGAACAACAAGCGAACTTGTCAAAACTCCCGCAAAGTCATTGGTAACACTTACCGTACAGTCCGGTCTCTTCGTCTGATATGCTGCATATCAAGTCTAGGGATGGAATCGTCGAGCCCTAATAACTTAATAAGTTATGCCGATATGGACTATGACCGGTCGAGAAACTACTGATAACATTTATCAGTAAATCTCATCAGCCCTGGCCAGGGACTTCGAGTCAAAACCAATCGCGCATAGCACAACATCAACTCCCAATATCGGGAGAGACGAAACCCCTCTTATCGCTCATTGTCTCCATGTGTCTCGGGACTGTACCCAAAAGCCACCTGTTTGCACGACTCTGTAGAGCCGTGGTAGGGTGGAAATCAAAGTATAGTGGGAGAACACACAAGACTCTATGACGATCTCGGATCTATAGACTAACATGTACCTGTGTCATCTGAGAATTGCTATCCGACGATAGATATAATACCATATAGGAGTTCTTGATGAGTCCGTTCAGTGTACCCAGTCTCCACTAAGCACCCGTATACAATCTTTGATGTCACAACACCAATGGATATGGGATCATCCACCTCCCATCATATGGGTCAAGAAACGTATACGCTAGTTGTTCATATCAGAATATTGCATTATTATATCGCCTATTCTTAATCATATTACAAATAAATAGGTGCTTTTGATCCATGTCTGCTAATAGTTGTAGGTTACAGGTTCTCATAACAATACAGTGAAATTCAGGAAAAGATGCTACAAATGTGAGACTACGACTAACAAATAGATGAATCTGTATGATGCCGCCTACAGTTTAAGGAACAAACGAAGATCAGCGAACAGGTCAATGCACAAAGTACAAGGGCAGCACAAGATTAAAGTCTTCAACGTGAAGCTCACGGCGAAAAGTCCACAACATTCTGCACTGTGGAAATCTGGAAGAAAATAGAAGATATTCTGAGGAACCAAGTGAAGAAAACAGAAGTAAACAACAACATGAAGCAACCCTGGAAGGTTGAGACAGAGAACTTCCAAGATAGCCGCGGATCCGCGGCCAAACATGGCATTCCGCCGCGGTTCCGCGGCCGTGCTGTGCACGTGTCGGTGAAAATTGTCTGTGGGTGTCGGTGCGTTGACTCGGCTTTCTTAGGGTAGTCTTATAATTTCAAATGTGGAGCAGATGTAAATCCTAGGGTTTCTCCTATCTATAAATAGGAAAGCCTACAGCCTCTTTTGGGTGCCTCTTTTGAGATACCTCTTTTTATTTTCTAGTTTAAAATTTTAATTCCTTTGTAATCGTTCAAGAGTGCATCAATAAAGAAAGGTATTTTTTATCTCGCATTCCTTTTCTGAATTTAATTCTTGCATTTTTTTATCTGTTCCTTTAATATTTGCAATTTAGTTTTCCAATATAAAAATTTATAAAAAATGAATTCTATTGTTAATACCCTAATGAGTGAGTAATTCCTCACTTGTTAGGGTTAAGAGTGGGAAGGTTTGAGAGAAGTAAATCTCTCTCTCTCGTTTCTTTGCCTATATAATTTTTATAATAGGACTCTATTTAAAGTAACCACACATCGCTCACTACGGCACCCTATCTTACAAGATAGCGGTGATTCCCTAGTTAGACCGGTTGTGATTGATTTAAATAGAGGTTAGGGCTAAGAGTTAAGAAAGATGGACAATGACCAAAAGGAAGAAACTAAGTTTCTTCCTAGTCATGCTAATCCCCTTTGTTGACTATTACCCTAACACCTATATTCTTAACTTGGGCATTGAAAGCAGTGAGTCGAATCCTTATTCCAAACTAACCTAATCCTAACCCTAGCAAGCCATTAAATCATTTATTCTCATTCATAGATCTACAACAAAACCATCAATTTTTTGGACTTAACTCGTTAGAACATAAAGAAAAGGAATCAATCTCCCTGTGGACCGACCCGTACTCAACCGGCTAGCTACCAAGCGACACCGTCTTGATTGCGGTATTTTTAATTTTGATTTTAAAAACGCACGAAAGCGAAATCTCCATCTCAATCACTAGTCTACTCTGGAATATTGATGCTCTGTCTCGATATACCCTCGACTAGGAATATTTAAGGATATGCTTATAGACCACACATGCCCCACTAGTATGATCTCCATCATAGCCATGGAAGTCAAGCCGATATCCTGAGGGCTTTATTAACATGTATCAAATGAACAGTATCAAGTATACATGTCAAAATAAAGTACAATCAGATAGCATACTATCATGTTGAGCAAGAAAATTATCTATATATATATATACATGTCCAAGGATCCACTATACATATAATGGCCTCTAGGGCATACATATATCCTACAGATATGTTGCTATCATATGAGATATACAGTTATGTTACGAGTTTTTGTAGCCGACCAGGACTGATCCGAGAGACAGTACCTACACATGTTCTTATGGGTCATTGCATTTAAAAAGGATTTCAAAATCGAGCTATAGCCTCATTATTTTGACATGTCTGATAAGACACTGGGATCTTTTAAATTGTAAACCTCTTAACACTCTTCACTAAAACAGCAGGACATATATCTTAAATAAGATACCTATTATACTTCATACTATCATGTCTGATTTTATACCGTGACATATGTATCCTGCGGCTATTTTAAAGAAGAGCTTTTACATATATATTTTCGGCTACTTATGGGCATATAGCTAGGTACTGGTCGGTTACATATGATATATTCCATTTTGAGCTCAGGTGATAGATAGAGTTGCATTATGATATATATGCATATCATATATTATATTAGTACATGATATGATAATACTATACTTATGACTTATGTATCATTGTGCATTTCGATTTCTACCTTGTGATGTACTTTTATTCACTAAGTTGGCAACTCACCCCCATTGTGCCATAGTTTCTTACAGGTTTTACTGCTTGGATTATCAGCAGCTTGGGGCACACATTCCTTTCGGTGATTGCTTTGGTAGGTGGGTTACTGTTGTATCATACTCACACTCGTTCATTTATATATTCTTGTATCTAGTAAAACTCCATCAACTTAGAACTGGCATATGGTGGATTTAGAAGTGAGACTTAGAATTGTGTGTTTGTGGGCGTCGTACTTATTGGAGTCGACCTTTTTATATTTTTGATTTTGATTCGCTTTTCTTTTCTTATCCATTGCGCGTCGTATATTGTTTGCTTGGTTGCTCAGCCGTTTGGGCGTGGAAGCTAGCTCCCGTTGGGATATTGATATTATTATGTTGTATCGGGTTTTATTCAAAATTTATAATGGAGGTGCTGTCGAATTTTAAAACGTCATAGATGTTTTTCAAAGATACTTAGTTAAACTTAAATGTTTATTTTAAACTGATTCCACCTGATGACTATTTTAAACCCCACCTCCAATATTTTCAAAAAGGGTTTAGATTCCGGGTTTCGGCTTACTTGGACCGCGTCGACGTTTTTAAATATCACGTGATTTAAGTGCCGGTCACGTGCCACTTTCGGGTCGTGACAATATCACTAATACATGATGATAAAGCCCATAAAATCTTTACTTGACTACCATGATTATGATATGGATTATACTAGTGGGGTCTTGGGTAGACAAGCATATCCTTAAATGTTCTTAGTCGTAGAATTATTGAGACTGGGTATCGATATTCCAGTTTAGACTAGTGTATACGTTTCTTTATCCCGACCGGGGCGATGGTTGATCCCATAACTATTGGTGTTTGACACCAAAGATTGTATACATATGCTCATTAGGTTATGAGTTACACTGGATGGACTCACCAAGAACTCCTAGATGATATTATATCTATTGTCAGATTGCAGTTCTCTGGTGACGATAGTACATGGCAGTCTTTTGATCTGAGATCGCCATAATGTCTTGTGTGTGTTACCATTATACTTTGATTACCACCACACTACGGCTCTGCTGAGTTGTGTAAACAGGTTTTAGTTGGGTATAGTTCCGAAGCACATGGAGGAAGTGAGCGGTGGAAGGAATTCGTCTCTCCCGCTATAGGGAGTCGATATTGTGCAGTGTAGGGACATGACCATAACCAGAATTTCTCGGCCGAGACGGTTGAGATAAACTGGTAAGTGTTATCAGTTGTATCTCGTACGGTTATGAGTTCAATATTTGTATGACTTATTAGGCTATTGGGGGTGTGACAATTCTACTACCCCCAGACCTGGTATGTGATGCTCTTTGACGAAAAGACTAGACTGTATGGTATTCATCACTTATAGACTTTGTCGGGTCCGTATGAGTTTGCTTTTTATCTTGATCATACCTGAATAGCCGTTACGTATAGTTAGTACCGCTAATGAGCTTGTGGGTTAACCCGTGAGGGGATTGAGTCAAAAAGTGTTTCGGATTCAATCGGATATGATCATGTTTAACCAACTGCCAGTATATTGACAGATGTTTAGAGTCCCACAAAGAAAGTGGCTGTCCAGACGAAATGATGATGTAGCGTGCATATTGGATACGTGCAGGAGTTCGATCAAATACGTGATTTAAACGAACGTCCAAAGATACTTAGCCGGTTTTAAAGCCGGAGTATTAAATCAAGTGTTGACTTAATAACCGTATATGAGATATGGTTTCTATTATTGTGTATTTTATACACACTCTCTCTATCTCATTGGTATGTGATACTATTGTACGATACAAGACATGTGTATATATATGATACATATATTTTTCTCTTTATGATTATATATATTATTATGTGTATGGAAACATAATATGTATATGTATATAGATACATACACACACTCTCATTTATATGTATTGAATACATATATTACATGCTATATATTTTGATACATGGTGTATTCGTATTTTGATACGAATACACACTCTTTATCATTAAAAGACAAAGAGAGAGCATGCGAGATGTGGAGCCTACTCTCTCTCACTCTCTCTGGATAAACATAAGTTGAAAGAGAGAGAAAGGAGAGAGAAATAAGTGAGAAGAAATGTCTTCTCACTTAATTATATATGATAAAGAGAAAAGGAAAAAGACAAGGAGGGATGCTTCATTATTTCCTCTAAGTTATTTTTTTCATGCCTCCTCTCTTTTTCTTTTTCCTCTTCATCTTCCCTTTGATTTTGGGGATGGAGCTTTAGAGAGGGAAAGTTAAAAAGAAAGTTTTTATTCACCACATCTCCTACCTTTATAACCTAGCAAGTCCATAGAGCTAGTTGCTTCACTTGTTGATAGAGTTAGAGTTTTTGGCGGGTTTATTTCACTGTGGATCATTTATGGTGATGCGGTCGGCTACCGCACTCATCCGGAAGCTCGTGGGTCTAGTTAGGATTTTTCGATAGGCGATTAGAAACACTAAAAAGGCTGTAGCCCCCTAACCCCTCGGTTATTATTTGTGTTGCAATTAGTTAGTAAATGGTGATCTCGTTGGGAATAGATAGCTATTGCTTGAAAAATTTTGATTGTTCAATTACGCTAGGTCCGCAAGTGTTGCGACCCTAGCGCCGATCCCTATACACATTGAAGGAAAGACTTTGTGATTTGTTGATAACATGATCAAATAGATGTGGAAAGGAATATTTGAGTGGGAATCCTCATCCATATATCAATCCAGAACCATGAGTACCATCCATCTTCAATAATGCAGTTTGAGCTTCAAAAGAAGAAATCTTGAGTCTTCGAAATACTCTTCTAGCGATGCGACATCGAAGTTGAGTTGGGTAACCATCGAACAAACATAACCTGCTAACGAGAGAGACTGAATAGAGAAGCTTAGACTCCATTCCGGCTATTTTTCATGAGCCACAACCATATGCATAGTAGCGCCAGATTCAGTTCTTTCAAGTTCACATGCTTAACTCTCCATGGTTTCTTATTTTGCATGGAAAACCTCAATTAATCATGTTTACCTCCCTCCTAGGATTTCTCTCCCCTTTCCAAAAAAAAAAATCCTCCTAATCTTACCAATGGCATTAATAACACACCAAGGGGCATGGAAAAAGGATATCATGTACAAGGGCATTGCTAAGATGGAGTTAAGTAAGATTAGCTAACTTCTTCCTCGAAAGTTATCTCCCTTTTCAACCAGCAAGTCTCCTTTCTATATTTACGATAATTGGAATCCAACCTTTTCTCTCGAGTCCGTTCGGCTTCAATGGCAATTCGAGAAGGGAACTCCTGAGCATTAGGATTATAAATGTTTACCGTCCTAGATGGCTTCCACCTAAAGGAGAGATTAAGCCTTTATGTTTTTGAAACCAATTCAAACCAATAGGAAACCAATTCAAACCAATAGAGAACCCATTTAAGAGTCCAGCACTCTCCTCCTTATCAGGTCCAAAAAGAATTGTATCATCGACATATTGAAGGATAGAATATCCTTCATCACATCAATCCCTTTCAATTGGTTTGATCTACTCCTTTTCAAATGCAATTCTTAATCATGTGACTTAATTAGTTTGCCGCCAATGTAACTAGTAATTGCCAAAACGGGTCTCCCTAACATAGATCACGCCTACATATGATATCTCTATCCGGTTTCCCGTTTACTAAAACCTTCACGCTTCCCCCCTCACACAACAATCCATCCAAAATCCCCATTCCCCTCCACCCACCCACCCACAAAATCTCTCCTTCTTGTCGTTTTCAACAAACTCTCCCAAGTAACCGAATCATATACCTCTTTCAAAATCCAAGTTCAAAAAGATGCCGGTCAACCCTTCCTTGCATCCAAAAATAACATCATAAGCACATGCAACAAAATCCAATATTGTCCTTCTCTTTATGAACCCACTCTATTCCTTACCTATCAATTGGTATAAGATCATGTTTATTCCAAGCACTTTAATGACAATTTTAAATGACGCGTTCAAAACACTTATAGGTTTAAAGTATGCCAGTCATCTTGCTTCTGATTTTTTTGGTACCAGAGTTGAGGAGGAGTATTCCGCTCAATCCAAATTCCTATAGCCATTAAAGAAGCTTATCAGACAAGCTTATCAAAGAAACCATTAGGTCATTTTTGATGACCTACCAAAACTTCCGACAAAAACATATAGGAAAACCATCTGGCCCGGAAGCCTAGTCTTATCCTAATTAATTCATAGCCTCAATAATCTTCATATCGTCAAACATGTACTCTAGTGCCTCCATATCATCAAACCTCTCTTCCTATATCATTAATAAGCTAATATGTTATTCTACTACCTATGATCCAATACGAACCTAAAATGGTCATCTATCAACTAGCTCGTAGGGTCACCATTGACAATCAATCATAGTCATCCATCAGGCATAAGACCATGTTTTTTCGTTGGCGGTGGTTTTCCATCATATGAAAAAAAGCAATGTTGATATCTCCTTCCTAAATGCAGTGTATTCTAGAACGTTGTTTCTATTACACCTCTTTCTAACTCAGCTCGTCAATCTCACCTCTCAACATTTTACTTCCTTTTTTATGAGGCACAAGATCTTGGATCTCTTCTAATTCATCAACGAGTCTAGTTCTATCGCCCATCATCCTCTTTTTCTTGAGTTTCCTTAAAACTTTTGTCGTTCCCACTCCTTCAACTCCGCTCACAACCTCTTCATTTTCCATTTCTATGCCTCCATGGATATCTGATGTCTTCTTTGCCATTCTACGGATTTCACGACACCATAAGGGATCATCTAGACATCAGCATTCTTTTGACTCTAAAGATTATATGCTTTTTCTCCATAATCTCCTCGGTTCCCAGTACCAAAAGGATATTATCGTAGATGAATTTCGATATTGGGGTGATCGATCACATTGAAAAGAAGTCAGCCACATCCAGCGAGATGAGAATCCTATCTAGCCTCCCTAGAATTGGCGGCTCTGGTTGCTTAGACCAAGTGAACAAGGGACCTCCTAGAGCTCCAAAAGGGTCCCACTCATGAATAAAATCATTGTAGACACTCCTCTCACAAAACCACTTCCTTTTCTCTTTTGTTTTTATGAGTATCTACTAATGTTAAAACTTCCCTTGGCAATCCACATATCCATCCATCTGGATCTATTCGGCTCAATTTCATCCTAAAATACTCTTCTTGGAGACACCTTGTTAGGACAACAAACTACTGTAATGATCAGCATTTGACTATCCTAAATGCGCATTAACCGAAAGTACATGGTAAATATTCGCTTCCCTTCCGCAATTACCTTAAGCATTGAACCATCAATCCCTAAGTCAATCCCTGTCGCAAGACCAATCGTAGGTACAAACCTCTAATATTCTATGTAAGCATGCTATAGACTCAAGTGATGGTTTTAAAGTAAGCGGAAGCTGTTGGGATTTCCTAGCATCCTGACCATCTACCGTGGTCGTTGTGGAACAAAATTTTTTGGGGTTTAAAAACGGACGCTAGAAAAACCCGTCCTAGAATCTGCCATAAACCTAAACAAGTTAACAAAGAGGAGATATCTAACTACCATGATAGAAGTTTCTTACCAAAGGATCCGTGTCCTTCGGTCTTCTATTTTCTTTCCTTGCTCCTAGAGATCTCCTTGAACGAGCTTGATCACCGATCGAAGGATCCGTGTCCTTCGGTCTTCTATCTTCTTCCCTTTCTCCTAAAGTCCTCCATGAACGGGCTTGATCACCGGTCTTCCTCCTGTAAGTGCACGGCGGCGTCCCGGCTGTCAATCCGACGCCGGAATGCGGAAATGAAATTTTTTCTAGAACTTAGAAACCGGTACCACCGCGCACTAAAAAACCCGGATCGGGCCATTAACCTAACACTAGCAAACTAGAAAATGGAGTAGAGAGCTATACCGAGCGATCCGTGTCCTTCGGTCTTCGGCCTCCACTCCGATCTCCTCGCGGAATCTCCGGTCTTCAGCTCCTCGTCGGAACGGGCACCACAACGCCGGGTTCTTTTACGGGCTGCCACCTCTGGACCGAGGCAACTCGGGCATGAAGTTGGCGAGCCGACGTGCCGAAGGAATGCTGTAGGTAAGTGTAGAAAGGTATGTCTCATGGGGTGAAGTTGCCTTTGATGGAGGTGAAGAAAGAAAGAACTTTGGAGGAAAATGGTGCTCTCATTTTTCTAGCAAGGAATAAGAAATGTGATGATCAAATTTTCCACACCCTCTCCCTCTCTCTCTAGATGTGGCCGGCCCCTACTAGGAAAAAAATGGTGGAGCCAAAAAGCAAGTAGCAATGCATGTGAAGAAATGGTGTGATTAAAAAGGAATATGTGTCACACCCATTTCCAAATCAACTCTCATCAAAATCCATCACCATAAATGCAAAGGAAGAGACTAAAAAAGAATCTCATGATGAAAGAACTATCATGAAGCCACAATTTATAAATAACCCCTCCACAAAAGATAATTTGCACACTTGCAAATAACCCCTCCATCAAATATCAGCCAACGAAAGGAAGAAAGGAAAATTGGCTGAAACGGAATACAAACTGGCAACTTCAGAAAACTGATCCCGTAATAAATTACAGGAAAACCCCGCGACTGTATATACATACCCGCATTTGTATTCCCACTGAATACAAATGCAATGAGACAAAATCTACACTGTACAATACTAGGATCCGGCTTAAACCAAAGCCCGCTAGTATTATCTGTCCGATTATGATCCGTGAAATACCGTACGTATCTGATCGAACCCTGCCATATCTCCATACGGCCTCTACAGCGTTTCGCCCGAAACTTGAGAAAACGGTCTGTGGGGGATTCTAAAGACTCGTCAATACTTTGGTTGTGGATTTAACCACTAGCACGTCAGAGGTATTAGCCAATACGTAACGGGCTACCAGGTATTGACCAAAAGGGACGTCGATGAGCGAACTCATCCTGACACCCTACTGATCCTGTCAGTGACAATATCCGTACAGTCCGCTCCGTTCGTCTATGAGTATCGCATGGCGGGCCTAGGGGGTTGGTAAAAGTCAGACCCCCAAAAGCGGTACAAGTCGTGTCGGAGTGTAGTCCAGAACACCCTGAGATACTACTGGAATACCTACCAGTAAATCTCCTGCCTCGGCCGAGGGCTTTGTGTAATGGCTCTCCTAGACATAGCGCGACCTCACCCCCAATACCGGGAGAGACGAACCCCTGCAGATCCGCTCACTGCCTCCATGTGGCTCGAGACTGTACCCAACTAAAACCTGTTTGCACGTCTCCTTTGAGCATGGTAGGGTAGTAATCAAAGCATAGTGGGAACTCACACGAGACAAATGATGATCTCAGGTCGATGAACTAACCTGTACACATGTCACCAGAGAACTGCTATCTGACGTCAGGTATAAGACCAACCAGCATGTTCCCGGCGAGTCCTGTCCGGTGTACTCATAACCCAATGAGCACCTGTATACATCTTAGGTGAACCAATTGACACCAGTGGCTTGTGAGACCGGCCACCGCCCCTCGTCGGGGTCTTGACTGTATACACTAGTCTACTCTGGAGTATCGATGCCCTGTCTTGAAACTCGCACGACTAGGGACCTTTTAAGGATGTGCTTATAGACCCCAGCTCCCATGTATATGATCGTCCTCATACTGCTGGTAGTCAAGCAAGAATCCTAGGGGCTCTATCAACGTGCAATAGCGACTCGTAAGGTCACCTAAAGCAGTACACGGTGATAAAGATATACCAGATAGCATACTATCATCTTGAGTAAGACTGTCCTACCGGTATAGGTCCTCCCTCAATCATTGCAATCACGTTCCTGTGATCCAATAATTGACTCCGATGGCACTATCTCCAACACCTTCGTCGAAGATGATCCACCCGAGGGATGTAGTCTATGGCTCTATCTTCACACTAAAAGTCAAGTGGAGAAACTAGAGCCTTTAGATTGCTAATCTAAAATATCTAGAATGTAGTGAATGGTTCTAAGTGTGTATCTATCTCACTTCCTCTCTTGATTCTCAACATATGAGATTGTAGAGAGAAAGTTGAAGAAGAAGAAGAAGGAGCTCAAGAAAGGGTTGTGAGGAGAGTGAAGCAAATGGTGAGAATGGAAAAATCACATGAGAGAGAAAAACTCAACCATAGTTTTGTAAAACATTTTTTTTCAATATAAAGACTCAACTATGCTTGAATAGTTTGCACAAATGAATTGAATATTCATTTGTCAACACTATAGATGCATGGTTCTCACCATACTCACCTCACCACCTTTACACATCATTTTCCATTTAAAATAAATGGATAAATCTAAAATGAGGTGTCCACCTTCTAAAATATTTTCCGTATAAATACGGATTACACTCTACTATATATACATACATGTATTCGTATCAAAATTCGAATACCCAAAGAGATAGAATAACACAAAGAATATAATACTAGAATATACATATCGAAATACATATACGTAAATTATTAAATCAATACCCGATTTAATAATCCGGCTCAATCTCGAGCCGACTAGTATTATCAATCGTCCAATCGAAAGTTCGGATAACTAGTACAATCATTCGATCGGAACCCTGCACGTATCCAATACGACTACTACATCATTTCGCCTGAACCAGGGAAACCCTCTGTGTGGGACTCTAAAGGCTCGATAGTACGTTGGCAGTGAGTTACTGGATAAATCCATAACCACAAGTACGTCAGCGGCACTAGCTGTACGTAACGGGTACCCGGGTACTTGTCGAAACGGATGGCCGACGAGCAAACTCATCTGGATCCCTACTGAGCCTATCTGTGACAATCTCCGTATAGTCCGGTCTCTTTGTTTGAGAGTATCGCATACTGGGTCTAGGGGGTGGTAAACGTCAGACCCTAATAATCCGATAATTCGTGCTGATGTGGTTCAGGACCAATCCGGAAAACTACTGATCTACCTATCAGTAAATCCCAACTGTCTTGGCCAAGGTCTTATGGTGCAGGCCAATCGAACACGGTGCGATATCGACTCCCTATACCGGGAGAGACGAATCTCCAACAATCACTCACTGCCTCCATGTGGCTCGGGACTGTACCCACTTAAAACCTGTTTGTATGACTCAGTAGAGCCGTGGTAGGGTAGTAATCAAAGCACAGTGGGAACTCACACGAGACAAATGACGATCACAGGTCTGAAGACTAACCTGTACACACGAGACAAATGACGATCACGAGACAAATGACGATCACAGGTCTGAAGACTAACTCTGACGTTAGGTATAGTACCATCTAGAATTTCCCGGCGAGTTCGTCCAGTGTACTCACCCCCAGTGAGCACCAGTATATGATCTTAGGTGCGAAAGACCAATGGCTGTGGGACCAACCATCGCCCCTTGTCGGGGTCTAGAAACGTATATACTAGTCTACTCCGGAATATCAATGCCCAGTCTCGATACTCCCATGACTAGAGACACTTTAAGGATGTGCTTATCGACTACCCAGCTCCCACAAGTATGATCGCCATCACAATGGAAGTAGTCAAGCAATGATCCTGCGGGCTTTATCAACATGTATAAATGATATATAATAATAAGTAAAACATATGCACATGTTAAGATAAATGCAAACCAGATAGCATACTATCATAACGAGCAAGATTGTCCTGTACATATCTATGTCCAAGCATCCACATGTATACATATACAATAATGGCCTCTAGGGAATACATATCCAACAATCTTCCACTTGCACTAAGGCCATATATTTGCGTATCGAGTACCCAACGTCTGCACTAGGGCCAGTTGTTGGCACATCGCATACTCAATATCTCAAATAGTCTCTCGAACTGTGCTTGAGGAAGGGCCTTTGGTCTACGCGTGCAAGAATAACTAATCAACTCTTGACGTACAAACGTCAAACGACAGAGTCAAAACCCAAATACCAAAACTCAAGTCATTAAATGTCGTAAAACGAAAACAGCAACTTGAGAAAACACTTCCAGATTTTACCCTAGGTTGAATTAGGAAATTTTACATATAGTATAGGTCTAATTTTAAGATAAAGGAGCCATGTACCAAGCACGAGACACAGGCTTCATGGCCAGGTCGCAATTTGCGGCCAGGAAGCTTAAATTGGCGGCCATGGTATAAAATTAGGGGCTCGGGTCTCTAGGGTAACTTCTAGGTGGCTTGCTTGTCTCACTGTGTTTGGTAAATAATTTTCAGAGTCTCCGGGTCATAGCAGATCTCAATTTCCCATTGCAATTTCCATAAAATCCGATATTGGTGAGTCTTAAATTTCTAGTTTTGGGGTTTCTACACTCAGTAGGTCCAGGATTCCAACACCGGAAGGGTTGTGGTCACAACTAATTCTCAATTACACCTTTACAACTCCAAAATATCCCCTAAATCTTATCTTGAAATTTTCCAAGATCACTAAACTACATTAGTTTAACTTTAAACTACTACAGGTGGGTAGAAAAGCTAATTAATTAACTAAAAGTGTAGGAATATACCTCATGTGGAAACTCAAGAAACTTATAAGGTGGCCAAAATTCTAAAACCTTAACTTGATCCTACCATCATGCTTGAAAAGAGATTGTGGTCATTTTTTTATGAAGGGAGTGTGAGGTTTTGGTTGAGTTTGGGAGTGGTTTGTGGTGGAAGAGGGGGTGGAGGGACGAGGAGAAGAATGAAGAGGATGAAGATAAGAAATGGTGAATGAGCCATGGTGGGAAACCCCCCTCTCTCTTTCTCTCTCCTTGCCCATACCCTCATGTTCCCCCTCATCAAAATTTCTCACTTTTTTCCATTTATTTTATTTTCTTTCTTTCCTTTCCAAAATGAAAAAAAACAAAACCTTATAAATAACAATGAATCCATAGTTCATAAAATGTAACAAGTCTTGCAACATGTCATGTTACATTCCATAAACAAGATTAATGCATAATTAGTGAAATATTAATCAAACTTAGAATTAAACTTGTATACAATAATTGTATAATAATTTATAAAATGTCCAAAACAATTAAATACTTCCAAAATCAATAATTCATATTAATTTTCCAAACTATAAGTATATAATCATACCATTTCATTAAAACTAATCTCCATACTTTTATAATATCTATAAGATTTATTATTTTAATTATTTAAATTCCAAAAATAATATTTTATTTTTCTGAAATGTTACAGTCTTCCCCCTTTAAATAAATTCAGTCCCTGAATTTAAATTTAAACCCCCCAATTACTAAAACATTTCAGCAAAACAATCAAGTCGTTGGGGCTCCGAAATCATGAATACATAAGAAATGTCATAGCGCAACGCATGCGCATTAAAATGAGCGCAATACTCAAAATCGAGACTCCGTCAAGCGTCACGCCATCATGGGAGTTAATGAAAAAATGACAGTTTCAAAATCTATTACTAAGATCAATGTAGTATAGTTAGGACATTATCATATCTATATAGTATGCATCCTTATGAAATCGTCAAAACAACTGGAATAAAGTGCATGCAAAATCTCTTTTCAAATCGTCGTACGATGCGCATATCACGGCACAAGTAGCGGGCATGCAGTACAAAGAAAATAGCTATACATATATACATTTCTTTTGTTTAATATATACATCCCGCCCTTTTTGAAAATGATTTAGAAGGGTTTTCTTCGTAAAGATTCGTGTCATCATGGACACGTAGGAAAATATTGAGACTTTTGCTCCCTTGAAATCCCTTCGGTAAATATCGATGCATGCAAAAATACTCAGGTACTATCCTCAGACCATTCCTGCTCGATTATTGTGTAATATAGTATGTCATGAAAACATGGTGCTCGAGAGGAAATCAATCTCAAAGAGCAAATATAAAAATGCCACGTGCGTCTGGTGCGCATAGAAATCGAAATCAATACAGGTGCCACGAATGTGCATAGAAACAAAAACCAAGTGCAACAGGTGTGCACGAAAATATCTGTCAAGTGCAACGGGTGTGCCTGACAAAAAAACCGGGTGCATCTAAAGTGCACGAAGAATCTCGATTAAGTGCATTTGGTGTGCACAATATCACATCAAGTGCGCCAAGTGTGCGCAAGCGTCTCAATCAAGTGTACAAGGTGCACGAAAGTATAAATCCAGTGCACTAGGGTGCACGAAAATGAAAATCGAGTATCAAAATCGAATTCAACGGTATACGACATACACCAAATCGAAATCAAGTATACCGCGGTATATGAACTCGTAAAACGTATGCAACTACGTGCAAAAAAACCCATATCAAGTACTGAAAGTGCTAGTAAACTACACCGAATGTATAAGTCAAAATCATGTGTATACTATATGCACGAAATCAAATCAAATACATCAAAGTGTACGGAATCAAAATCAAGTGCAATGGGTATGCACAAAACGAAAATCAGTACAACTGATATATGAAAATACAAATCAAGTGCAACTGTGGTGCACATAGGAAATATCAATCATGAAACTAAATCCTCAAAATGCCAGAATTAAAACGATGAAAACGCAATATCCAAATCACCAAGTCGCAATTCATAATAACTGTCGTCGAGGTGCCCCTCCTTTAATGTCGAAAGGTACCGGTGCATCCAAGGCCGACAGAGCGAGAATATCTACTTGCCTCTTGCCCATGGTCTGGCGTCCTCTGCTCTTAGATCCTTGTTTCTCTCTGCGGATTACCAGTTACATGACTCCTCAGCTCGACAGCCCGATTCAGAGTAATGACTGAACAGTTCCGTTCTGGCGCTCCTCTGAAGATCTCCTGACCAATTAACATGGTCACTCGTAATGTATCACGTTAATAATGGTAGTCTCTGGCCCACTGAGTGTGCGCGATACACTCGATCCTGGTCCAAGTCCTTATCATGAAGTACTCCCGAAAGATCCTGTCAGAGCCTCTTCCCAATCTCATCTCTGCCGGACTGTCCGGAAGTTGGCATTTTTTACTCAATCCGTTTCTTTTTCCGGGATAGCTGCATTCCCGTCAAGACCTTTCTTTAGAAAATATGGCTGTATCCAACGCCTCTACGTGCGTATCAAGTATCTGACATCAATGGAGTGGAACGAAAACTCGTGAAAATCTCACACGAACTTCTTACTCCGCTTCCCTTCAATATGGACCAATTCGAAATCATCTCTTCATAGCTGTGTGGACTGCGCTCCAATTGGCTGTAGTCATAACCAGAGTCTCTTTCAAAGCTACGAACTCGACATTTCTAATACCCTATAGAAGGTATCTGGCCAATTATATTCTCGGGAACTCATCCAAATCATCGGAGTAATGCGCTTTCGCTCGTCCTTTCTCAATCGACTCACAACACGCCTGAATGAGGTTCCCTTTTAGCTGAATCTAGTCAATTTGATGACCTCGCATCGGAGCATCCAAAAGAACAAAGTGTCCTAGTCACCTATCCAAGGGTGACTAGTAATCTTCTATCACATCCCTTCCTGTAAACTCATGTGGCATTAGCTTCATAAGTCAGGGGCGATATTTGTGAAACCTATCAACAACTGGCTCATCTGTCCGCACGGTAGATAATGCCTCGATCATATAGAGTAGATGGTACCTTAATAGTCGTCGCAATATAGCTGGCATCTAGCAATGGCCCGATCATTTGGTGCAGATCTCGAACGTTTGTGTCGACGATAAATCCTAGTAAAACAATAAATCAATGCGTTCGTACGTCACCGAAATACATCCTGGTCAGTTCTCGTCCCTGACGAGCTCATTCTAACCGCATCTCTGGCCGCAGCTCTCTCTACTCGTGTAGCCAAGGTAACAGAAACCGCAATCTGATATCGATGAGGATAGATCATAAGAACGAATAGAAATATGAGAAATGTACATGCTAAGACTACTTAAGCGGAGTAGCATATCGTAAGTATGCCGCGGAACATACACACGGTATGTCACTCTACTTAAGTCACTTACTCCATCAACCAAGGTCAACCTACACGACGAAAGTTCAGTTCTAATACCCCCTCAGTCAAGTCTAAGTTCCGTAAGGTCAAGCCAAGGTTCCGAAATATATATACGCCCTAGACTCCGCATAGTCAAAGCTAGACTCGAACCAAGGTTAAACCTAACGCTCTGATACCAACTTTGTCACGACCCAGAAAAGGCACGTGACTGGCACTTGAATCATGTGAAGTGGACCCCACCTAATTCAAGTAAGCCAAAAGCTCAGAAATCTAAACCTTTTAGGGAAAATAGTGGAGGTGAAGTTTTGAAATAAGGTTTAATGAAACCAAGTTCTTTCTTTAAAACATAAGGAATTTCATATGGAGTACAATGTTTAGTATCTATCTTGAAAACATTTTTCGTCATTTGAAATTTGGACATCACTTCCTTTGTAAATTTTAACCCGAAAACAATACAAGCAATAATAATAATAGGCATCCCCTAGCGGGAGCTAGCTCTTCGCCAATTGGCAGAAACAACCACACAAAGATATAAATATACTACGCCCTGAGGTGAATATCAAGCACAGAAAGAAAGGAAACCAAATCATCATCAAAGAAACCAGAATAAAGCATAAATACATGAGCATGACTCTAAGTCCGAAAGAATATACAACAGTGGTTTCTAAGTCTACAAAATACATAGTCTGGTTTGTTGAATATGTATGTCCTAGTGGCCATTATTGTATAGTACTAGTTTGTATAATACATTTTGGAGGCTTGGGATATATATACGGGTTTACGACAGTCTTGCTCGATATAATAGTATGCTACTTGGTTTGTTTCTATCTTAATATGTGTATATGTTTCTTTTAACATATCGCTAAATACATGTTGATGGAGCCCTTAGGATCTTTGCTTGACTACCGGCGTTGTGATGGCGATCACACTAGTGGGGGCTGGGTAGTCTATAAGCACATCCTTATTTTGGTCCCTGGTCGTAAGATTATCGAGACAGGGCATCGATACTCTAGAGTAGACAGGTGCATACGCTTCTCGTCCCAGCAGGGGAGATGGTCTGTCCCACAGCCATCAGTACGTCGTACTGGAGATAGTATGCAGGTGCTCGTTAGGTTACGAGTACACTGGACAGGACTCGCCGGGAACCGTTGGTTGGTATTATACCTATCGTCAGTTAACAGTTCCCAGGTGACATGAGTACAGCTTAGTCCGCTGACTTGACACTGTCACTTCGCCTCGAGTGTGTTCCCACTGTTCTTAGATTACTACCCTACCACGGCTCTACCGAGTCGTGCAAACAGGTAGTAGTTGGGTGCAGTCCCGAAGCACTTGGAGGCAGTGACGGTTAGACAGGATTCGTCTTTCCCGGTATTGGGAGTTGATATCGCCCTGTGTCTAGGAGAGCCATTACACAAAGTTGTCCCTGGCCAGGGCAAGCGAGATTTGCTGGTAGTGTTACCAGTTGTTTCTCAGGGTGTTTTGGGCTACACTTCGACACGACTTGTACCACTATTAGAGGACTGACGTTTACCGCCCCCTAGGCCCGCCATGCAATACTCTTAGATGAACAGACCGGACTGTACGGAGATTGTCACATTCAGGCTCAGTAGGAGTTAGGATGGGTTCACCTCATCAGTCTTCTTGTCGGCATCTACCTGGGGACCGTTACGTACATCTAGTACCGCTTGCGGCCTGTAGTTAAATCCACTGCCAGCGTAGTGTCGAGCCTTTAGAGTCCCACACCGAGGGTACTCGCCTTTGGGCAAAACCGAGTAGAGGTCGCATGGTTTTGCGACAGGGTTTGTTCACACTCGCGCACTTGTGCATGTTTTAGTGTCCGGGCAGTTATTACTAGCGGGCTTTGGTTTAAACCAGATCCTAGTATTTGTTTTGGGATTGGTTTTGTCTCAGTGTATTCATGTTCCTTGGAACACGGATGCGGGTGTGTATGCACAGTTGACAGAGGCAGAGGCAGAGGATTCTCATTACGGTTGTTGACCATTTGATTTTGGTTGACTTGTTGACCATTTGACTTTGGTTGACTTGTTGACCGTTGACTTTTTCTAAACCCTAATGAGAATGAGAAATAATATGATTAATAATTTTAATTAAGGATTATTGTGTCATGGTTGAGTTGAACATTTGACTTTTGTTGACTTGTTGACTTTGTTGACCGGTTGACCATTATTGACTTGTTGACCATTATCATTTCATTGCTATGACTTTTGTTTACTTGTTGTTCTTTACAAAAATGCAATAATTGCATGAAATGATAATGGTCATTGAAACTAACCATCACAATACTTGATTATTATTATTATCATTATTATTTTTTGCTTTTGTGAGCATGGTTGCATTATGAGAGCTCATTCTATCATCTTCTTTCTCTCTCATGAAAAAAGCTCTCCCTCTTCCTCTCTCAAGGTTCAAGTGTTCCATGAGTTGGAAATCATGAATCTTTGAGACAAAACCACCATAACTCTTCTCTACTCATTCTAAGGTTCTAGGTTTAGCACACCAAGCACCTTAGTTATCTCTAGGTTGAGATAAGAGCTCAAGTTCGAGGCCCTCGGGTGGATCCATCTACGGCAAAGAGGAGACGACGAGGAGAAGCCGTTCAAGCCACTATGAGGAGCAAGCAAGGAGGTGAAGCACCAAAAGAAGAGAAGGAGTTCAAGACCTAGGTATAACCATTCTACATAGTAGCTAAAACTTGTAGTATATTTGTTAGTTCTTGTTTAGCAAAGATCCTTATTGCATGGTCCATGTTACCTAGTTAGGAAAATTTTGATTTTTACCTATTCCGCCTCCCCGAAAGAACCGGGGTGGATAATGTGGACCTAACAGTTGTATCCGAGCCTACCTAAGCAACAACTAACTGTTAGCAAAGTGTTTAGAATTTCGATCCGGAAAAAATCCCGAAAACAAACCGAAAAAATGTGTTTTCTGTCGATTTTCAAAACATGCCTAAAAATATTTTGTATGACATGAAAAATACAAGCAGGTTTTTCTGGGAATTGTCAAGAAATTTGAGCCCACGACTCGGCCAACTCGCCGCGGAAGCGCGGCGGAACCATGCGTTCCGCCACGGATCCGCGGCCGAGTTGACTCGGCCGCGACTCAAATTTGTTTCAGATTCTTCTGTTTGTTGTTTTGGGATTTTTGAGATATTTTATTTCTGCCCAGATTATCCAGAGAAAAATGTTATTTTTTTGGGGTAGTTACAAATTTGTATTTTGATCGGAATTCTACAAACTTTGGCTAAATGGTTATATCTGTAATGTGATATATGCACTAAACGTCGGCTAATCGCTATAGGTCGATTAGTGGTTGTGCATATCTGTGATCTGTAATGTTGATGGTTTGTGTATATGAATTCGTTGGATTGTCGCGGATGAATAGCCGGGGGGGGGGGTTGTAAGATGAGAGTTTTCTTTAACTTTTCATTTGATGTAATATGTAATTGATGTAATATTATTTTTATGGCCGCACATCCGGGATGAGGTTGTAGCCGCCATTGTATATTATTTCTTTTACTGATTTTGCTCCTAGGATAGACCCAAGGTGGGGTGCACAAACTACCGGGTACGTTGAAGTGCTGAGTGGCCTACTCACGGTGTTGAGGGAGGCTGCTTCACTTCGGGTATTTGGCGGGTAGTTTGCCGCACCCGTAGGGGTCTAGGGTGGGGTTTGGCTATTCATCGCGACCGTGTAATCCGTCTTTCGTTGCAGGCTCGAACGAAACGCGTATTCCTAGCATATCCAATGTGTTCATCTGTGATCTGGAATTGCTATCATTGCATCTGACGAATGAATATATCTATATATGATATCTAGTAGGCGTTGCTTATATTTTGCATCCGCGCTAGTCCAGCCCCCGCTTTGTCGTTAGTTAAGTAACCTAACGGGTAATGACGGGGCCCCATGGCGAATGCGGATGGCATAAGCGTACGTCATATTTTCGTTGTTTTCTGCAATGGTAGGATTAACTGATGGGACACATTAGATTAATGCAAAGAAAAACAAACCTAAAAGACGTTGTTGGAACAATTTTCAAAAAGCTGTTATTGCAAGGACGTTCTCTTTTGTTTTGCATAGAGGTATTCGATTGTGAATGTCCAGCACCTCATTCGACGAGGCAAGGGCCGAGATCCCTTCATCGGAAGTGACCCCTTGGACAAAAGTTTACGTCAGGGTAGTAACTTCATTATAGTCGATTATTCTTGCTTTGCATCGAGGTATTCAGTTTGGAATATCCTGCACCTCATTCGACGAGGAAAGAGCCGAGATCCCTTTACAGGGAGTGACCTCTTTAGCAAAAGTTTTCGCCACTATATTTTCAAAAAGGAAATCATGTTCCTTCAACTATATCAAGTTCATTACGTTAACGGGTTTTTCGCCAAAACCCAGCCGTAGCCCTCCGTCATTTCGGATTGGTATTACTTAGTATTCGTGCTACGTATTTCGTGCTCGGCCGAGGCGTAGTGAATGGTAGCTATGTAATATTTTTCTGTAGCATATAATGTGATTTGTTGGGACAGTCGTGCGGTCATTTTGGCTCAGTCAAGGACTCGTACGGGTGTGTCTAATGCAATCAAGATAATGACGGGTTGAACTTGACTAGGATCCTTTGATATGTTGGCTTAGTCAAAGGTCACTTGGGTCCTAGGGGTAAAAACCACATCGGGAGTTTCTAAAGAAACTGAAACTTGCAGATTTAGCATACCTTATGGAGTGTAGTGACTAGAGTGGATTCCATCTAGGTCATTACACAATGATAGTTGGATCCCGATCCCACTGATGAGTTGGATTACTCTCGGGAAATTATTTCACTTAACAATTAATGCTATAAACCAAGTAGGTGTCTAGAACGGTGTTAGCAGGGCTACGCCTCCAGGGAAAAGAGGTTATTTAATTAAGGAACTTCGCGAAAGCGTTGGAAAACCTCCCTCGAAGTACCAACACTAGCCTGGCTGAAAGGTTAAGCAAGTATTGTGACGTGCAATTAATCCCGACTAGTTCTTCTTTTAAAGGTTTGAAGAAGAATTTGAGGAAACAGTGGGAGCCATCCTGATTAGATAAATTAATAAACCAATCTAATCTTGCAAGAGCGCACGCTGAGTGTTTCTTTTCTCTCTCTCCAGGTAGCAACCATTTCACGCCCTAATCAAGATAATAAAATGTATCGCTTGACCGATCCGAATTCTTATTCGAGGCTGGGGAACGTCGGTTCGGCTCTAACTTGGGACAGCAGTCATAAGTATGAGCAAGGGAAAGAGGATTGTATGGATTCCCAGGATACCCAGTTGAAGAAGAAGCATAGTTTTGTATCTACTTCAGGTGTTCTTGTAATTGAGAACTGCTTTACGGTCAGCCCTACCTCCTGAGTACTTGATACCGGATCATGATCTCATATTTGTAATATATTGTAGGGACTGAGAAAAAGTAGGAGAGTTGCACCTGGTGATATGTCGCTCAGGGTAGCGAACGGAGCACAAGTTAATGCTGCAGCTGTCGGTGAATATCACCTGGTGTTGCCAAATGGCAATACTATGATTTTGAACGATTGCTACTATATACCTTCCATGGTTTGTAACATCATATCAGTTTCTTTACTCGATAAAGATGGATATAACTTTGTTCTTGATAAGAATATCATGAACATCTACCTTCATAAGGTACTGGTTGCAGAAGGTACACTGTGTAATGGTATCTACGTTCTAAATTAGAATACAGTTCTCAATGTACAAAACACACGCAAGATGGAGAATTCAGATACGAATGATTCCTACTTGTGGCATTGTATACTTGGTCATATCGGAGAGAAAAGACTAAGTAAGTTGCATAAAGATGGACTCTTGAATACGTTCGAGTTTTCATCTTATAAAACTTGTCAGTCTTGTCTCAAAGGAAAGATGACCAAATCTCCATTCACCGGACATGGAGAAAGAGCAACAAAGCTCTTGGGACTCATACATAGTGATGTATGTGGTCCAATGTCTATACATGCAAGGGGTGGGTTCTCCTACTTCATCACATTCACTGACGATATCTCTAGGTTCGGATATGTGTACCTGATGAAACACAAATATGAAGCTTTTGAGAAATTCAAGGAATTCAGAAACGAAGTAGAGAACCAGACTGGCAAAAGTATCAAGATCTTCCGGTCTGATAGAGGAGGGGAGTACTTAAGCACGGAATTCCTAGATTACTTAAAAGAGAATGATATTCTCTCTCAGCTTACTTCCCCTTATACACCATAGCACAACGGTGTATCGGAGCGGAGGAATCGTACCCTATTGGATATGGTTCGCTCTATGATGAGTAGTGCCGAGTTGCCTCTTTCATTTTGGGGACATGCGCTTTTGATAGCGGCATATCTCTTGAATGATGTTCCGTCTAAATCAGTGCCTAAAACACCATTCGAGATATGGAATGGTAAAAGGCCGTATCTTAAACGTATTAAGATATGGGGTTGTTCGGCCTATGTAAAAGTACAAAATCCGGACAAACTTCAGGCACGTTCAGTTCTATGTAAATTTGTGGGATATCCTAAAAACTCTATAGGATATCTGTTCTACCACACCGAGGAACAGAAGGTGTTTGTATCTCCCCACGCTACCTTTTTAGAGTGGCAATTTCTTGCAAAAGAAACAAGTGGGAGTTCGGTAGAACTGGAAGAAATTCAGCGACCAAAAAATGAAACTGAAGATTTGACAGAACCTCAGGATTCAATAACCCCAGACGATCCTCAGCCACTCCGCAGATCTGGTAGGATTTCTCGTCCGCCCGAGAGACACTACGGTTTTCTCATAGACGGGGATCAAGAAGATTGCATCTTGGAAGAAGATGATCCTACCAGTTTCAGGCAGGCCATTACTAGTAGGGACTCTGATAAGTGGCTGGAAGCTATGCAATCCGAAATGGAGTCCATGTACACCAATAAAGTGTGGACCTTGGATATTGCTCCACCTGGGGTAAAACCTGTTGGATGCAAATGGATCTACAAAAGGAAACTTGGTGTAGATGGGCAGGTGGAAACCTATAAGGCTAGACTCGTTGCAAAAGGTTTTCGTCAAAGACCTGGTGTGGACTATGACGAAACTTTTTCTCTAGTGGCTATGCTCAAATCCATTCGGATCCTACTTGCCATTGCTGCCTTCCATGACTATGAAATCTGGCAGATGGACATAAAAACGGCTTTTCTAAACGGCTGTTTAGAAGAGTGCGTTTACATGGATCAGCCAGAGGGTTTTGTAGACAGTGGGAGCAGCGGGAAGGTGTGCAAGTTGCTTAATTTATGGATTAAAGCAGGCATCGCGGAGCTGGAACATCTGTTTTGATGAGGCAATCAAGGAATTTGATTTCATCAAGAACGAAGATGAACCTTGTGTCTATAAGAAGATTGTAGGACGAACTGTCGTGTTCCTAGTCTTGTACGTGGACGACATTCTTTTGATAGGAAATGACATTCCTATGCAACAATCGGTCAAGCTATTCTTGTCACAACGGTTCTCCATGAAGGACCTGGGTGATGCCTCGTACATTCTGGGGATCAAGATCTACAGAGATAGATCCAAGAGACTACTGGGACTTTCGCAGTCCAGGTACATAGAGACCGTACTAAAGAGATTTAGTATGGAAGATTCCAAGCACGGTAATATACCCGCATTGCACGGAATCACCCTCTCCAAGAAGATGTCTCCTAAGACTGACGAGGAGAGGGTTCACATGAGCACTATACCCTACGCTTCGGCTGTAGGATCTACAATGTATGCGATGCTATGTACAAGACCAGATGTATATTACGCGCTGAGCGTGGTGAGCCGGTATCAGTTAAACCCAGGTGAGGACCACTGGACGGTAGTGAAGAACATTCTCAAGTACCTGAGAAGGACTAAGGAGATGTTCCTGGTTTACGGTAATTGAGACTTCAGGGTCGAGTCCTTTACCGATTCAAGCTTCCAGAGTGACAAAGATGACAACAAATCTGTCTCGGGTTTTGTATTTACCCTCAACAGAGGGGCGGTATGTTGGAGGAGTTCCAAACAGGAAACCGTCGCAGACTCGACGATGGAGGCTGAATACATTGCTGCAAGCGATGCCGCAAAAGAGGCAGTCTGGATGAAGAAGTTCATTAGTGAACTTCAAGTGGTTCCGTCCATTGTTGACCCAATACCTTTGTATTGCGATAACAATGGGGCTATAGCTTTAGCAAAGGAACCAAGGTCCCATCAGAAATCCAGACACATCTTAAGGCGGTATCACCTGATCAGGGAGATCATTGATCGCCAGGAGATCGAGGTACGGAGAGTGGACACAAAAGACAACACGGCGGATCCATTCACAAAGGCCCTCCCTCAAACACAGTTCGAGCGACTTTTTGAGCTATTGGGTATGCGGTACGCCAGCAGCTGGCCTTAGTGCAGACGTTGGGTATGCGGTACACCAATTACTGGCCTTTAGTGCAAGTGGGAGATTGTTGAATATGTATGCCCTAGAGGCCATTATTGTATAGTACTAGTTTGTATAATACATTTTGGAGGCTTGGGATATATATACGGGTTTACGACAGTCTTGCTCGATATAGTATTATGCTACTTGGTTTGTTTCTATCTTAATATGTATATATGTTTTTTTAACATATCGCTAAAAACATGTTGATGGAGCCCTTATGAATTTTGCTTGACTACCGGCGTTGTGATGGCGATCCCATAAGTGGGGGCTGGGTAGTCTATAAGCACATCCTTATTTTGGTCCCTAGTCATAGGATTATCGAGACAGGGCATCGATACTCCAGAGTAGACTAGTGCATACGCTTCTCGTCCCAGCAGGGGAGATGGTCTGTCCCACAGCCATCAATACGTCGTACTGGAGATAGTATGCAGGTGCTCGTTAGGTTACGAGTACACTGGAAAGGACTCGTCGGGAACTGTTGGTTGGTATTATACCTATCGTCAGTTAACAGTTCCCAAGTGACATGAGTACAACTTAGTCCGCTGACTTGACACTGTCACTTCGCCTCGAGTGTGTTCCCACTGTTCTTAGATTACTACCCTACCACGGCTCTACTGAGTCGTGCAAACAGGTAGTAGTTGGGTGCAGTCCCGAAGTACTTGGAGGCAGTGACGGTTAGACAAGATTCGTCTCTCCCGGTATTGGGAGTTGATATCGCGCTGTGTCTAGGAGAGCCATTACACAAAGTCGTCCCTGGCCAGGGCAAGCGAGATTTGCTGGTAGTGTTACAAGTAGTTTCTCAGGGTGTTTTGGGCTACACTCCGACACGACTTGTACCGCTATTAGGGGACTGACGTTTACCGCCCCTAGGCCCGCTATGCGATACTCTTAGACGAACAGACCGGACTGTACGGAGATTGTTATATTCAGGCTCAGTAGGAGTTAGGATGGGTTCACCTCATCAGTCTTCTTGTCGGCATCTACCTGGGGACCGTTACGTACAGCTAGTACCGCTTGCGGCCTGTGGTTAAACCCACTGCCAGCGTAGTGTCGAGCCTTTAGAGTCCCACACAGAGGGTTACTCGCCTTTGGGCAAAACCGAGTAGAGGTCGCATGGTTTTGCGACAGGGTTCGTTCACACTCGCGCACTTGTGCACGTTTTAGTGTCCGGACAGTTATTACTAGCGGGCTTTGGTTTAAGCCAGATCCTAGTATTTGTTTTGGGATTGGTTTTGTCTCAGTGTATTCGTGTTCCTTGGAACACGGATGCGGGTGTGTATGTACAGTTGACAGTGGCAGAGGCAGAGGATTTTCATTAGGGTTGTTGACCATTTGACTTTGGTTGACTTGTTGACCATTTGACTTTGGTTGACTTGTTGACCGTTGACTTTTTATAAACCCTAATGAGAATGAGAAATAATATGATTAATAATATTAATTAAGCATTATTGTGTCATGGTTGAGTTGAACATTTGACTTTTGTTGACATTGTTGACCGGTTGACCATTGTTGACTTGTTGACCATCATCATTTCATTGCTATGACTTTTGTTTACTTGTTGTTCTTTACAAAAATGCAATAATTGCATGAAATGATAATGGCCATTGAAACTAACCATCACAATACTTTATTATTATTATTATCATTATTATTTTTTGCTTTTGTGAGCATGGTTGCATTATGAGAGCTCATTCTATCATCTTCTTTCTCTCTCATGAAAAAAGCTCTCCCTCTTCCTCTCTCAAGGTTCAAGTGTTCCATGAGTTGGAAATCATGAACCTTTGAGACAAAACTACCATAACTCTTCTCTACTCATTCTAAGGTTCTAGGTTTAGCACACCAAGCACCTTAGTTATCTCTAGGTTGAGATAAGAGCTCAAGTTCGAGGCCCTCGGGTGGATCCATTTACGGCAAAGTGGAGACGACGAGGAGAAGCCGTTCAAGCCACTACGAGGAGCAAGCAAGGAGGTGAACCACCAAAAGAAGAGAAGGAGTTCAAGACCTAGGTATAACCATTCTACATAGTAGCTAAAACTTGTAGTATATTTGTTAGTTCTTGTTTAGCAAAGATCCTTATTGCATGGTCCATTTTACCTAGTTAGGAAAAATTTGATTTTTACCTATTCTGCCTCCCCGAAAGAACCGGGGTGGGTAACGTGGACCTAATAGTGGTTGATGGAGGTTTTAACTAGATACAACTGAATAAATATACAAGTATAAATGGTGGTCACGATGTAAGTGAACCCCAACTACCAAATCAATCACCCGGAATAAAGTGGTGTGCCAGCAAGCCGCAACGGAACCTGTGCGGTCAAACCTGCAAGAAAACTGTGGCACAACGGTGGTGAGTTGCCAACTCGTGAGTCGAAGACATCACCGAGTAGAAATCGAATGTATGACTATCTCCTAGGTCATACAATAATATAATAATATAATGACATCGAGTTATAACAAGGGTAACAATATAAGCATAAGTATAATACCAGTGTACTCGTGTCCGTGTGATAAAGTGGTGATATGCCATGTGTATCATGTATAAATGCATCATCCAACGTGTGTCCAACAACGACACACAAAATCATGATAAAACCTGAGTGCCTAGCATCGACGCTCGAAAACATCATGAAAACCGTGTCCAGCAGCGACACATAATCCTCATATCTCGGGCTTCGTCTGTCTGGATCGGCCCCATATCATCTGATTTCACGACTACGGTCAGTATCCTCTGGATATCCGCCTCGCCAAACTATCACCGGTCGGTAGTGCTCCCCTTCCGGCTCAACGTCTCTCTATACGATCTTCTTGCCCTGGGGTACCGCACCGGGTCCACCATATACTCGCAGACGGTGTCTCCTCGCTCCTTGAATCGGGTATACAAATATGCTCAGAACCGAGAAATCTCATGGTGGACGCCACACATCATATCACGAGAAACTGCATTTTCCTTTTTGAAATGATCATAAGTTTATAAAATTCACATGCGGTTTCCCAAATCCAGAAATCTCATGAAAACCGAAATCTCATAATCATGAGCTAATAATGACACAAATGAATACCGACATAAAGCCAATCTACAGTGCATAACCAGAATGTATGTATATAAATGCATGTGGCATCTAAATAAGAAATGCAGTATCTAAACTAGCATGTGAGATCATGAATGCTAAATAATACTACTAAGCTACCATTTACCAGGTTGTATGAGTGAAGTAACGGTTTCTAATGTGTACATGGCATGGCAATTATCGAAGGTGATGTGTGTGAGCCAGCAAGCAAGTGTACGTGCAACATACGCATCATCGGTAATGGTGCATGTGCCTTAGCAGATGAGATCATAACAGCTAATGAAAACACATGTGTATATATATAATGCAATGAGAACAATATGAACATAACAGGGAAGTAAACAGTTTATGCAACAATATATAGAATATATATCTATATACCAGCCATACAGTTATCGTATTTAAAATAGCACGAATCATTATTTTTAGAAAAGTATGGGCTACGGTGTTTTTAAGAAAAGAGATACCTTTTGAAAAACCGTAGCGTCCCTCGGTTTGTCTTTTGGAAATACCTACGATTAGTTATTTTTGAAAATAGTGTTGGCTATTGTGCCCTCAAGGCAATTATTGTAATCGTAGGCAGGTGATTATGATGATTGATGGAGGACCTATACAGATAGAACAGTCTTACTCAAAATGATAGTATGCTATCTGGTTTGCCTTTATCATCATGTACATGCATTATGTGGTATTACAGATCACTATTACATATTGATAGAGCTTATAGGATTCTTGCTTGACTACCAGCATTATGATGGCGATCATATACATGGGAGCTGGGTGGTCTATAAGCACATCCTTAAATGTCCCTAGTCGTGGGAGTATCAAGACTGTGTATCGATACTCCGGAGTAGACTAGTGTGTACTTATCGAGACCCTGACAAGGGGCGGTAGCTGGTCTTACAAGCCAATAGTGTCAGTTAGTCACCTAAGATAGTATACAGGTGCTCATTGGGTTATGAGTTACACTGGGCAGACTCGCCAGGAACATGCTAGTTGGTATTATACCTATTGTCAAATAGAAGTTCCCAGGTAACACGTGTACATGTTAGTTTGTCGACCTGAGATCGTTATTTGTCTCATGTGAGTTCCCACTGTACTTTGATTACTACCCTACCATGGCTCAAAGGAGTCGTGTAAATAGGTTTTAATTGGGTATAGTCCCGAGCTACATGGAGGCAGTGAGCGGATCGTCAGGGATTCGTCTCTCCCGGTATTGGGGGTTGATTGTTGGGATTCCTTAGCACCTAGCCTAGGGTTTGCAAGCATCACACATATTAGTTATATGTATGCCCTAGAGGCCATTACTGTACATACGATGTATATTGTAGTGGATGCTAGGACATATATAGGGAGGGCTTTCTTGCTCGACATGATAGTATGCTATCTGGTTGTACTTTATCTTAACATGTACTCTAATTGTCTCTATGTTACATGTTGATAAAGCCCTTAGGATATGTACTCGACTACTGGGACTATGATGAGATCATACTAGTGGGGCCACGGTAGTCGACGAGTACATCCTATAACTGTTCCTAGTTGAGGGTGTATCGAGACAGGGCATCGATACACCAGAGTAGACTAGCGTATACGCATCTTGACCCATATGATGGGCGATGGATGATCTCATATCCATCGGTGTTTGACATCAAGGATGGTGTACGGGTGCTCAGTGGAGACTGGGTACACTTGACGGACTCGCCGAGAACTCCCAGATGGTATTATACCTTACGTCAGATGGCAGTTCTCCGGTGACACTGGTACAGAGTAGTCTGTTGACCCGAGATCGTCATAGAGTGTTGTGTGATTCCCACTGTGCTTTGATTTCCATCATACCACGTCCAAGAGGGCGTGCAAAAAGGTGGCTTTTGGGTACAGTCCCGAATCACATGGAGGCAATGAGCGATAGGAGGGGATTCGTCTCTCCCGGTATAGGGAGTTGATGCTGTGTTGTGTTCGATTGGCTATAACCGGAAATCCCTAGCCAGGGTTGCTGAGATTTACTGGTAAGTGTTATCAGTAGTTTCTCGAACTGTTATAGACCTCATATCGACACGACTTATTGAGCTACTGTGGTCTGGCGTTTACCACCCATAGGCGAGATATGCAACATATCAGACGACGAGACCGGACTGTACGGGAGTGTTACTGATTAGATTCGCAGGAGTACTAGCGGGCTTGCTTGTTGATCTTCTGATCGCTCAATACCCGGGTGGCCGTTACGTTTAGCAGACCGCTTGCGGCTTGTGGGTGTTTGATATGATCATCACCTACTGCCGGCGTATTGACGAGTCTTTAGAGTTCTACACAGGGGTTTCCTGGCTCAAGCGAAATGGAGTAGGAGCACATATGTGATATGTGCGGGACCGAGATTGATACGATATGAGATACCGTATTCTATTCTCGCGATTTGTAACATTGATCGGTTGTATGCGATATAACCGGGTTATCGGATCAAGTGTTGATTCGATAAGTTGTTACACAAAATATTAGTCGGTTATAGCCGGGTTATTAAATCAAGAGTTGATTTAATAATTTAATGTATAATTATATATTTGATATATTACATTACATTAACTAGTATTAGCTCACTTAAGATTTATTTTCTCACTTGATTGTGCATAAGTGTATATATGATATATATTTGTGTACATATGATTGTGTCATGCTTGATGATACATCAAAGATGGGTGTATGAGACTTATACCAAGATTAGGGTTTTGATTAGGGTTTTTTTTATATCTTAAGAATAACAAAAGAGAAAGACTTTGTCAAAGTTCTTAAGCTTTCATGAAGCTTGTGGAAATATTGACAAAGTCAACTCTTTTGTCATTCTTAAGGATATTTAGTTAACCCAACCCTTAACCTCATGCTTTGGTTAATTCTATACATGAGTTAAGCATGATAGCTTAACTCACCCATGGTTACATTATTGAGAGGATAATAATTCATATGATGATATTATTCTTTCTACTTCTTCTTCTTCATCAAGCTCCATGAAAAGCTTACTAGCTCCAATGGTGCCATGAGAAAAAGTGTGAGAAAATCAATTCTAAAGTGAGCCCACTTCCTACTTCTTCATTCTCTACCACTTGCCATGTAGTAGAGTGTGTTCTCTTCACAAAGTTCATGACCTAGTGAAGGAATAGCTTGAGTTAGTGTCTCCCCGACGTAGATCATCTTCGGCCTCGAAGTCATCGAAGCAAGCACGTTCGTTCTTCTTGTGAAGCTTCTCTAGAGTCCGGAGTTCACGATCACAGCGATGGGGACATCTACACGGAGCTAATGAAGTGAAGGACCGGATCTACAAAGGTTGTAATCCCTTTCACTTAGTGTTAACCTGTTTAACATGTTAGTTTTCGCCTAAACTCTAGTATAAAGATCCGGGTTTGGGTTGTTCGGCACGGCTAAAATTTTAATCGGGCATGGTTGATGCTTCGTAGACTGTTGTACGTGTGCCTAGCAACCCTACAACACATGCCACAACAAAAATTTTAGGGTGCGCTAAGCAATCTAACTACAAATCGAACTAGAAAACTAGGGTAACAAAATAATAACCATACATTAGAAAGTGAAGTGAATGAAAATACAACCTTCATAGATCCGGTCCTTCACTTCTAAAGCTCCGTGTTGACTTCCCTTCGCTGCGATCATCGAGATCCCGGACTCTAGAAAGGATTTCCCCGGAGAAATGAACCGGCTAGCTCGTTGACTTCGAGGCCGAAGATGATCTACGTCGAGGAGACTCAAACTCAAGTTTAATCCGTTAGCTCTTGTAGAGACATAACCATGGTTTAATATAATGGTTTGGTTTAAAAATATCTTAAGTAAAACAAAGTGTGTGGACTTTGTCAAAGATACTTGAAGCTTCAAGCCATGACAAATAAAGCCACCATTTTGAAATACTTAAAATAAATAAAACCCTCACAATTATAAATAAACATGGTGTATGCCACACACCCACCCATGTTTTCATGTATCATTTACCATGATACAATCTAGTGCACAAACATATATCTCATATACAACATGTGCACAATAAGTGAGAAAATCAATCTTAAGTGAACAAATACTAGTTAATGTAAAGCAATATATCAAATATATAATTATACATTAAATCATTAAATCAACACTTGATTTAATGATCAGGTAATATCGCATATAACTGACTAATATCAAGTGTATCATTATATCGAATCAACACTTGATTCGGTACCCCGGCTATATCTCATAAAACTGACCAATTATACAAATCGCGAGAATGAAATACAGTATCACATACTGGTATTATTCTCGGTCCCGCACATATCTTATTGTCACGACCCGAAAGAGCACGTGACTGGCCCTTGAACCATATGAAGCCTATAGGACTCCATCTGATTCAAGTAAGCCAAAAGCCCAGAAATCTAAAACCATTTTGAAGAAAACATGTTTGAAATCAAGGTTTTTAAATAACTAAGCCGAATGTGCATTTTAAAAACAGTACAATCTTTTCCAGAAATTTCGGCAGAGTTTCTTTTGTAAACATGGCCCCGAATGGGGTAAAACAAGAATAACGATATATATGCAATGATAAAGGCATCCCCAAGCGGGAGCTAGCTCTTCGTCAATCGACGGTCACAACCACGCAATGATATGATAATATACAACGCCAAGTGGCGAGGATCAAATCCAAAGAAAGCTCAAAAGCAACAAGAAAACCGCAATACTACTAAGCGCGACTCTAGGTCGAATAATACAACACAGTCTCTAAGTCTGAAAGAATAAACAAGTTTTGGTTGATGGACAATTTCTAGATACAATGAAATAAATAAATACAATGGTGGTTCTTGATGCGAAAGAATCCACCTACCAAAGCAAATCACCCGCAAGAAGAAAGTGTGCCAGAAATGCCGCAAAAGAACCTGTACGGCAGAACCTGCAAGAACTGTGGCACAACGGGGGTGAGTTGCCAACTCGTGAATAGAAACATCTACAAGCAGAAACCGAATGCAAGACATAAACCTAAGTCAACGATCAATAATATAATCCACAAGAGTACATCTGAGTGTAATAGGGTGGCAAGGTAACATCTAATCATGTATGTAGTGCCAGGTACTCAGGTAATCACATGTCATCAATATAAGGTATGTCTGCATGAAGTAACCATGAAGAAATATCAATGATATCAATACACATATATTAGCGTCCCATACCACTAATATTGGTGTAAGGGTATATATAACAGCGCCCTCATACCCTGTTATATATACAAATAAAGTATGATCAATGTAAAACCAGTCTGTCTATGATCCAAGTCTGTATATATGTGGAACCCGTCCACCCGTCACCCAATGACAATAAGCATCATGTATGCAATGTGAGGATATAAACAAAATCATGGAAAAACATCATGAAACCCGTGCCTAGCATCGACACGTAAATCCTCCTGTATCGGGCATCCGTAATTCCGGATCATGCCCTACATCAAAGTACATATCGGGAATCCGTCAGTCCGGGTCATCCCTCTCTCAATGCATCGGGCATCCGTCATTCCGGATCATGCCCTATATCAATCCATCGGGCATCCGTCATTCCGGATCATGCCCTATATCAAAGTATATATATATCCGGAATCCGTCAGTCCGGGTCATCCCTCTCTCAATGCATCGGGCATCCGTCATTCCGGATCATGCCCTATATCAATCCATCGGGCATCCGTCATTCCGGATCATGCCCTATATCAAAGTATATATCGGGAATCCGTCAGTCCGGGTCATCCCTCTAGCACCGAGAAAACACGGGGCGACGCCCCAAATATCATATCAAGGGAACCGGGTTTTTAAATGGTTACTTATTTGAAAAGGCTACGGTTCCCAAATCCAGAAATCACATGAAAATCCAACATCAGGAAGTAAATCCAATGCGATGTGCTATGCAATCAATCCATGATGTATGCGACACATAAGGAAAGGTAATCATATCGGGAATCATGCAACATGGAATAGTAATGTGCATAAGTCGAAGGAAGAATCATCTCATGAATGCAATAGTACTACAGTGTAGTGGCATGGCAATTATCGATGATGAAGTGTGTGAGCCGGCAAATAGTGTACGTGGAACATACGCATCATCGATAATGGTGCTGGTGTCCTAACAGCATGATAATAATATAGCAATGAACATATGCCAGCAATATGAATAGCATGAAGATGCAGAAATCTAGTAGTCAACATCACAGTGAAGTATCTACTATGCAAACTACACCTAAGTATCAGGTCAATCAGGAGGGGTAAGTGTGGAAACCACCTAAATCTGAGTCGGTATATATATAAAGATATATAGTCGGTGATCTCGCCTCAATGTCATATCATAAGATATCCTCGAGTTATGAGTGCGGATCTATCATCAATATCGGCACGTACGGTAAATCATCGTACGGCATCCCCATAGCTGGGTAGGGGTCGACATCTCACTGTCTCATCACATAACAGATATCACCATCATCAGATCATATAGTCTAGAGTACCACTCTATGTCTAGTACAAACGGTAACATCAGTAAGTATGCATGCGGGGGTAAACACATATCCCAAGCCCGCAAGAATCACAAGTCATATCCCACATATGAATCGTATCAAATCACCGATCCCAGGGCACCAAGCCTACATCATCGACTCACCTCCAAGTCATCACATAACATCAATCACAGTGCAAGTACAAGTGATAAGCAAGGGTGTGTGTATAGGTGTAATTCTATCCTAGGGTTCGCGACTATGAACTACACTAGTCACTTCTAACCCTATACTATCCATGATACACCTAATGTCACCATAACTACATAATAATCTATCTACGGACTGCGGGGGTGCTATACGCCATCCACCCGACTTCCCCCTGTAGATATAATCTACTCACCTGTATCATCATTTGCGGACATCACCACGCATTTGCTTGTCGTCCCGAAGTCTTCATGGGTACCTATACATCAAATATCGTATATGCGCATTAAAACCCAAATCCAAACTAAAACGGCGCATGAAATCCAAAACGATACGATAAGGGGGCCTATAGGTGAGAACCTATGGCACGCTTTCCAAACCATAAAAAAATCCTCTATATCGTCGCATAAACGACAAATAGTCGAGCCAAAACACATTCCACCATTTCAGAATCAAAAATACGGATTACGGAAATACGAATCCAAAACAACAACTTAGGATATATGTCCCAGATTTCACCCTAGAAAGAATCTGTCAAAACTAGAAGTACCCTGGGTCAACACTAGAGGAGCTGGGGCTGTGCACAGAAAACGAGGAAATTCCTCACTGGTCTGGCCGCAAATTGCGGCCAGAAAGGAGGTTTTGGCGGCCTCAAGGTGGAGTGGGGAGCTAGGGTTTTGGGTGTTGCCTCTATGGTGCCTGCACATCTCAATTTCCACTCAATATTATTTTAGGGGTCTCGGGGTGTTAGCAGATTCTCAAAAACAGTGGCAGATTCCAGTTTTTCCCCGATATTGGTTTCTAAAATCCGTATTCTGGTTTTTGCTTCAGGTTTTGGGTTCTAATTCATACACTAAGGTGTTGGTAAAACCCTAACTGAGCTTAATTTCCCAACACATCATAAGTTCCCTCAAACCCTAACTAGGTTATTCTCAATTCCATAATATCACACAATATCGATTAAATCTTAACATGGGTTTATAGGAAAGGCTATAATTAAGCTAATGGTTCAGTGATTACCTCCATTAGCAACTCAAGAAAATTCTTGAGTTGCCCCTAGTGGCCAAAATCCTTGCTTCTTTAGCTCCATGTGTAGATCTAGGGATTTTGCACAATTTTAATGAAATGGACATGTGGTTTTGGGGTTGTTTTTGAGATGAAGAAAGGGGTTGAAGGTGGAGGAAGGATGAGGCTAGGGCAGCAGCAGCAAGAGGAGAAGGAAGAGGGAAGAAAATGATGGGAGAATGGCTAAGGGTGCTAGTCAAAAGTCCACCTCTCTTTTTCACCTACCCTCATCATTACTTTTTCTTTTCTTTTTCCCTTTTCTTTTAATCCCTAAACCTTCTCACAAGAATAGTGATCCCAAATGATAAATCATGGCAAGAAAAATACACAAGTGTAGGAAAAAGTGATATGTGCAAGTTTTGCACAAAATTGCCAAAAAACCCGATTAGCGATTTTAATCGCGATTAGCACTAAATTAGTGTCAAACCAATCACAAAAACTTAAAAAATGTCATAATTCACTAATCTACCCTATTTTAGAATTTTCCATAATTTTTCTAACATTTTTCCTATTTATTTGCATTTAATATTAAAATAATCAATAAAATAATATTAAATTATAAAAATTCCCAAAATTAATATTTTATATTTTTGAAAATGTTACACTTATATGCGCTCCTATTTCGTTTCGCTTGAGCCAAGAAACCTCTGTGTAGGACTCTAAAGACTCGTCAATACGCCAGCAGTAGGTGGTGATCATATCAGCCACCCACAAGCTGCAAGCGGTCTGCTAAACGTAACGTCCACCCCGGTATTGAGCCATCAGAAGATCAACGAGCAAGACTGCTCACACTCCTGCAAATCCAATCAGTAACACTTACCGCACAGTACCCAAAAACCACCTGTTTGCACTGTAAGTCCACGTTACCCGTCCCAGTTCTTTCGGGGATGCGGAAATGGTGAAAAACAATTTTTTTCGGTGAAGGTAACATGGACAAGAAACCGGATCTTTGATAAACAAACTATCTAACAACCTAACTAAGAGTTTAACTACTATGTTAGGGGTTATACCTAGTCTTGAACTCCATCTCTTCTTCTCCTTGTAGTGGTCGGATCGGCCTTACCTCGTCGTCTCCTTGTGCCGAAGATGGATCCACCCGAAAGCTTCTACCTTTGGCTCCAACCTCAATCGAGAGGAAACTAAAATACTTGGCTTGCTAGACCTTGTACTCTCGAGTGAGTAAAGAAGAGTTTTTAGGGTTTTATCTCAATGGTTCTTGTTTCTCAACTCATGAGACAAGAGAACCATGAGCAAGAGGAAGAGGGAGAGCTTGGATGAGAGAGTGGAAATGATAGAATGAGAGAAGACTTTTACAACCATGCTCTCAAAAACCAAAAAAATCATCATGATAATAACAATAATAAAGTATTTGTGATGGTTCATTTCAATGGCATTATCATTTCATGCAATTAATGCAATTTGTGAACAACAAGCAAGCAAAAGTCATACCCATGAAATGATAGCCATTGAAATGATGATGGTCAACAAGTCCAAAATAGTCAACAGGTCAACAAAGTCAACAGCTTTCAACCCAACCATGGCACCATAATACTTAATTAATATTATTATTAATCATATTTCTAATTCTCATTAGGGTTTAGAAGAAGTCAACAGTCAACAACCCTAATGAGAATCCTCCGCCTCTGTCTCTGTGAACTATGCATACACACCCGCATCCGTGTTCCGAGGAACATGAATACAATCGAGATAAAACCAATCCCAAAACGCATAATAGGATCTGGATTAAACCAAAGCCCGCTAGTAATAACTGCCCGGACACCAAACGTGCACAAGTGCGCGGATGTGAACGGACCTTGTCGCAAAACCATGCGACATCTACTCTGTTTTGCCCAAAGGCGAATAGCTCTCTGTGTGGGACTCTAAAGACTCGACACTATGCTGGCAGTGGGTTTAACCACAGGCCGCAAGCGGTACTAGCTGTACGTAACGGTCCCCAGGTAGATGCCGATAAGAAGACTGATAAGGTGAACCCATCCGAACTCCTACTAAGCCTGAATGTGACAGTCTCCGTACAGTCCGGTCTGTTCTTCTAAGAACATCGCATGGTGGGGCTAGGGGGCGGTAAACGTCAGTCCCCTAATAGCGGTACAAGTCGTGTCGGAGTGAAGCCCAGAACACCCTAAGATAACACTAGAAAACCTACCAGTTTATCTCGCTTGTCCTGGCCAGGGACTTTGTGTAATGGCTCTCCTAGACACAGCGCGATATCAACCCCCAATACCGGGAGAGACAAATCCTGTCTAACCGTCACTGCCTCCAAGTGCTTCGGGACTGCACCCAACTACTACCTGTTTGCACGACTCCTTTGAGCTGTGGTAGGGTTGTAATCAAAGTACATTGGGAACACACTCGAGGCGAAGTGGCGGTGTCAAGTCAGCGGACTAAGCTGTACTCATGTCACCTGGGAACTGATAACTGACGATAGGTATAGTACCAACCAACAGTTCCTGACGAGTCCTGTCCAGTGTACTCGTAACCTAATGAGCACCCTCATACTATCTCAAGTACGACGTACTGACGGCTGTGGGACAGACCGTATCCCCTGCTGGGATGAGAAGCGCATACGCTAGTCTACTCCGGAGTATCGATGCCCTGTCTCGATAGTCCTACGACTAGGGACCTGTATAAGGATGTGCTTGTAGATTACCCAGCCCCCACTTGTGTGACTGCCATCACAACGCTGGTAATCAAGCAAAGATCTTAAGGGCTCCACTAATGTGTATAGGCGATATGCTAAAAGAAAGACATGTACACATTAAATTAGAAACAAACCAAGTAGCATACTACCATTTCGAGCAAGATTGTCTATACAACTGTGAATATCACAAGCTTCCATCAAGTAATATACAAACTAGTATGATACAGTAATGGCCTTTAGGGCATATACACTAACATGCACGACTCAGTAGAGCCGTGGTAGGGTGGAAATCAAAGCACAGTGGGAGACACACAAGACTCTATGACGATCTCGGGTCAACAGACTAAGCTGTACCAGTGTCACCAGAGAACTGCCATCTGACTTGAGGTATAATACCATCTGGGAGTTCTCGGCGAGTCCGTTCAGTGTACCCAGTCTCCACTGAGCACTCACATACCATTTCTGATGTCAAACACCAATGGATATGGGATCATCCATCGCCCATCACATGGGTCGAGAAGATATACGCTAGTCTACTTTGGAATATCGATGCCCCGTCTCGATATTCCCATGACTAGGAACATTGAAGGATGTACTCATGGACTACCCAGGCCCCACTAATATGATCTGCATCATAATCCTGGAAGTCGAGTACACATCCTAAGGGCTTTATCAACATGTAACAGAGAGAAAACAAGTGTAAATGATAAAGAGCAACCAAATAGTGTACTATCTGTAAGTCCATGTCACACACCCCATGAACTTGCGGGGAGGCGGAATATATGAAAAACAATTATCAAAGCTTCATAACACGGACTTGAGCGCATGAATCGTTTCTAAACCTTTGCTAACAAAGTACAAGAGGTTTAACTACTCGGCTACGAAGTTATACCTCACGTTACTTGTCCTTCGGGTCTTCATCGCGGTCCTCCACTCCTCATAGGCTTCTTAGAACATCGGCATCTCAACGGCCTCCTCGAATCAAAGACGATCCACCTGAAATCTCCTACGCCAAGCTTAATCTCAAACTTGAGATAAATAGGTTGCTTAAAGTGCTAATCTAAGCTACCTAGGGGATATAGAGTGAGGTTATGGATGTGTTAGTCTAGCTAACCCTTGATCTCAACACATAAGAGGTTAGGGTTAGGGTTTGAAGAGAGAGTGAGCTTGAGGAGAGAGAAGGTGAGAATGATAATGAGAATGAAAAAGCTTCTCACTTGAATATATGAAACATAATGAATTATCAAATAAATGATTATTCACCATGCTTCATTAATTCAATATGAGTGATTCACTATGTGAGTCATTAAGCAATAAATAATGCATTAATGACATAGTGAATCACACAAATGAGTCACTAATTTCATTTAATGCAATGCCACCTCCCCCCCAAGTCACCACTCTTCTAGAAGCTTCTCGACAAATTACGAGAACGCCCCTCTAATCCGTGAAAACACGGAAAAACTTTAGACTGTATAAATCCAATAACCTGATACTAGAAACTGGCTTAAACCAAAGCCGGCAAGTAATAACTGTCCGAAAAGTCGTACGTGCGTTAAATACACGTATGCGTCCGAACCCTTGTCGTAAAACTATATGACCTCTATATCGTTTCTCCTGGAGCAGGGAAACTCTCTGTGTGGGACTCTAAAGACTCGACACTATGCTGGCAGTGGGTTTAACCACAGACCACAAGCGGCACTAGCTGTACGTAACGGTCCCCAGGTAGATGTCGATAAGAAGGCCGATGAGGAAAACCATCCGAACCCCTACTGAGCCTGATGTGACAATCTCCGTACAGTCCGGTCTGTTCGTCTAAGACTATCGCATATCAAGCCTAGGGGGCGGCAAGCGTCAGTCCCCTAATAGCTGTATAAGTCGTGTCGGAGCGAAGTCCATTACACCCTGAGAACCTACCGGAACCTACCAGTATATCTCGCTTGCCCTGGCCAGGGACTTTGCGTAATGGCTCTTTGACACAGTGCGATATCAACTCCCAATACCGGGAGAGACAAATCCTATCTAACCGCCACTGCCTCCAAGTGCTCGGGACTGCACCCAACTGCTACCTGTTTGCACGACTCCTTTGAGCCGTGGTAGGGTAGCAATCTAAGAACAGTGGGACACACTCGAGGCGAAGTAGCAGTGTCAAGTCTGCGGACTATGCTGTACTCATGTCACCTGGGAACTGTTAACTGACGATGGGTATAATACCAACCAATCAGTTCCCTGGCGAGTCCTGTCCGGTGTACCCGTAACCTAACGAGCACCTGTATACTATCTCTAGTACGATATACTGATGGCTGTGGGACAGACCATCTCCTCAACTGGGATGAGAAGCGTACACACTTAGTCTACTCCGGAATATCGATGCCCTATCTCGATAATCCAACGACCAGGGACCTGTATAGGATGTTGCTTATAGACTACCCAGCCCCCACTAGTGTGACTGCCATCACGACGCTGATAATCAAGCAAAGATCCTATGGGCTCTACTAATATGTATAAGTGATACGTTACAAGAAACATATGCACATATTAAAGTAGACTCAAACCAAGTAGAATACTACTATGTTTAGCGAGACTGTTATATACAACTGTGAATATCCCAAGCTTCCATTAAGTAATATACAACCTAGTATGATACAATAATGGCCCATAGGGCATATACACTAACAAAGCCATGAGCTGGCATATCGTAGACCTATCATCTCGAATAGCCTCTCGAACTGCGTCTGAGGAAGGGCCTTTGTGAATGGATCAGCAATGTTATTCTCCGTCTCTACTCTCTTCACCTCGATCTCCCGGCGATCTACGTGTAAGTGCACGGCGGCGCCCCGGCCGTCAATCCGACGGCCAAACGCGGAAACGGTGATAAACTTAAATTTTGCGGACTTAGCAAACCGGCACCACCGCGCACTAAACCCCGGATCGTGCCATTAAACTAGATCTAGCAACTAACAAGAAGGGGAAGAGATATACCGACTGATCCGAGTTCTCCGGTCTTTATCTCCACTCCGATCTCCTCGCGGGATCTCCGGTCGTCGCCTCCTCGCCGGAAGGGCACCACGTCGCCTGCATCTTTTACGGGCTCCCGCCTCTATACCGAGGCAACTCGGGCATGAAGCTGGCATGTCGACATGCCCAAGACTAGCTATAGAATGTAGTGTAGAGTGCAAGTCTCACTTTGGGGTATTGTTGCCATTGATGGAGGTGAAGGAAGAATGAGCTTTGGAGGGAATTGAAGCTCTCAATCTTTTTCAAAGAAAATGAGATGATCAAATATATCTCCACCCAAAATGAACCTCTCTCTCTCTCACTCAAAGAAGTGGCCGGCCTCATCTACAGAATGGTGGTGGGAAAAATGAAATCAACCATCATCAAATCAAGAAGGAGAGTGAGTGTAGTAAAAATAGAAAGGTGACCATAAACAAACATCAACCATGCTTAATACTTCTATTCACATCAAATCTCATTAATGCAAAAGTATGGATGAAAGATATCATAATCAATACAATTGCAAGAAACCCCTTCCAAAAATGTTATTTGCACAATTGCAAATAACACCCTCCATCGGAAAAGTCCGGCCGGGAAAGAACAAAGGAAAACCGGCCGGAACGGAATGAAAACTGGCAACTCCAGAAAACTGGTTCCGTAATAAATTACAGGAAAACCCCGATACTGTGCATACACACCCGCATCTGTATTCCGTCCGGATACAAATGTAAAGAGACAAAATCTACACTGTACTATACTAGGATCCGGCTTAAACCAAAGCCGGCTAGTAATATCCGTCCGATCCTGATCCGTGCAATACCGCACGTATCTGTTCGAACGCTGCCATATAACCATACGGCCACTAGTACAAAACTGTCCGATCCTGATCCGTGCAATACCGCACGTATCTGATCGGACCCTGCCATATCTCCATAGGGCCTCTACAGCGTTTCGCCCGAAAGCTTGAGTAACTGAAAGTGTGGTGGACTCTAAAGACTCGTCAATACTATGGCTGTGGATTTAACCACTAGCACGTCAGAGGTATAAGCCAATACGTGACGGGCCACCAGCTATTGACCAAAAGGGACGTCGATGAGCGAACTCATCCTGACACCCTACTGAGCCTGTCAGTGACAATATCCGTACAGTCCGGTCCGTTCGTCTATGAGCATCGCATGTCGGGCCTAGGGGGTTGGTAAAAGTCAGACCCCCAAAAGCGGTACAAGTCGTGTCGGAGTGTAGCCCAGAACACCCTGAGATACTACTGGAATACCTACCAGTAAATCTCCTGCCTTGGCCAAGGTCTTCGTGTAATGGCTCTCCTAGACACAGCGCGACCTCACCCCCAATACCGGGAGAGACGAACCCCTGAAGATCCGCTCACTGCCTCCATGCGGCTCGGGACTGTACCCAACTAAAACCTGTTTGCACGACTCCTTTGAGCCGTGGTAGGGTAGTAATCAAAGTACAGTGGGAACTCACACGAGACAAATGACGATCCCCAGGTCGATGAACTAACCTGTACACATGTCACCAGGGAACTGCTATCTGACGTCAAGTATAATCCCAACTAGCAGGTTCCCAGCGAGTCCTGTCCGGTGTACTCATAACCCAATGAGCACCTGTATACATCTTAGGTGATCCAACTGACACCAATGGCTTGTGAGACCGGCCACCGCCCCTCGTCGGGGTCTCGACTGTATACACTAGTCTACTCTGGAGTATCGATGCCCTGTCTCGAAACTCCCACGACTAGGGACCTTTTAAGGATGTGCTTATAGACTACCAGCTCCCACGTATATGATCGCCCTCATACTGCCGGTAGTCAAGCAAGAATCCTAGGGGCTCTATCAACGTGCAATAGCGACCTGTCATGTCACCTAAATCAGTACACGATGATAAAGGTAAACCAGATAGCATACTATCATCTCGAGTAAGACTGTCCTACCGGGATAGGTCCTTCCTCAATCATTGCAATTACGTGCCTGTGATCCAATAATTGACTCTGAGGGCACTATCTCCAACAATCTCCCACTTGCACTCAAGGCTAATTATTGCGATGTCGCATACTCACAGCCCGTGTGATACCGAACACCCAACTCCTCTACTAGTCAGTCTAAAAAAAAACCGTTTGTGAAACTATTGCGTTCGAGGAATAGCCTCAGTGAGTGGATCCGCCTTGATGTTTCTTTCTATGTCTCTCTATATCTCAAGTTCGCGGAGAAAGCCATCTCCCGAAATGAGCAATACCTGTCTTAGAATGTCTGGATGTCTGATGGGACCTAGCTCATAAATGAACTCCAAATCCAAACTTCTTAGACTGTATCGTCAACTGAACTTAATCAGTATCCTGCGCCATACCTCCCTCAGTATTTCCTTAGACCACCTGTCCAAAATACTGCCCCTCGTCAGAAGGAAAACTATAACTCTGACAACATCCTTGTCGTCCATGTCACCTTGGAAGCCTGGAATGATAACCGTCTCCTAAAGGAGGCAGCCGTTATCATATCCCTAGAACATTCACTTATGTTCTAAAACTGCTTCCGACTGTTTCTCCAGGACTGGATCAATGTCAACTTATTGCATCTAGTGCAAGAACAACATCTGGTGTGGTACTTGACATCTCATGATTGACTCAATTGCCTAAGCAAGTGATCTGCCAATCATGCGCATCCCTCTCTACTTTAGTCTATAAGACACATTTAGAGAGGGTGACTCCATCACCTGCAGGTACACTACCATGCCAGGAGTCGTCCATTCTAAATACTCTTAGAATGCTGTCTAAGTACCCAGATTGGGAAGCCACCCAAATCTAGATCTAAAACCATAGATCTATTAACCAGTATGTCTGATATAATGTCCAAGTCCTTTGTGGAGAAACCACTGTGTGACGACCAAAGTATAACCGATCGTAGTATAGGAATATCACTTCCTACTACCTTCTCAACAGATCCATCCCCTATTCTGATGACGTCAAACCTATGACTGTCACATCAGAAATAGATGATCTATCTCCGCTACATCTGCTTTAGTCTATAAATAGACATAAGCCTGATGTCTACCAATGCTTCCGCTGCTCCTACTGACTACGACAACCCTCTGCCAGAGTCATATAGACGTGCACTTCTAAAACTAGTTTAGAACGACGCTATACTCATCCTCCTGCCGGGTCTCGCAGCCTGGAACAACAACAATGGCAAGTGTGGGTAAACAAGAACTTCCCTGTCACCGTCCTTGAGGCTACCGGAGTATCTCTCGGGTGCCTGAAGTTACCCACCTTATCTGCGGAGTGGCCAATGGAATGTCAAATCATATTGAATCTTCAGGTTCCTTATCAAATCTTCAGTAATCGTTTGCGGTTCTGGAATCACTTCCAGTTCTACCATACTCCCACTACTGTTTTTGAAAAAATCCATTTTTAATAAAACTGTGGCGAGTCTAGAACAATATTTCTATTGATCTGCCAGATGGTAGAAAGTCAACCCTCGTCATAGCCTGGGTCAACCCACAAACAGCCATTACAGAAACGTGCCTTGAGTTATCCAGAGTCTGGTTTTAATCATAAGCCGGACAACTCCCCGTACCTTAACAATGTTAAGATATGAACTGTACTATATCCAATATAGAACTAGAGGCACTGATTTAATTTAACCAGATTCAAATCATGCAGCTATCTCCAGTGCATGTCAACTAAATGGAAGGAGGCTGATCAGCGTTGCTCAACTTAGGAATGCTTCCAATTATGAGTAACCTGAAAGAGAAGCAATTTCTCTTTACCATTACTATCAACTGAATACCATACATAAGTATCTACATCTTCGATCACTTTGAAGAATCCCGATACTTGCTACACCTGGTTCTCTACTCTATTCAAATACCTATAACTCCTCAAAACTTAGACCCTGTGTTTCTACGAAACACATGTCTAAGAACTAGAGAAGTTAAAAGTAAACAGAATATAGTATGAGAACCAACCCCTCTGTCCTTATGGATACTGGACAACATACAATACTCTGTATAAGTCCGCTGAGTCTAACAACTCTCTCACTGTGTGTCGTAGGTTGAAAAACTGTACTTATGGTTAAGAAGAATTACACCGCTGTTTAATGCTCCTTACCTAACCATCCACTGATTTAGGTAAATGTCATCGACATAATATCAAAAGGTATATCTCACTCTATGAAAATAGACGTACAGATATATCAATTTGAAATTGGTGCACAACAGCGGATATTCAAAACCAAATATTTGCCGACCGGCAAACAGCCCAGGTGATCTCCTCAAATATCACTGATTACAACGAATCCCGATATAATGAGGATGATCACCCAATTCCCAATGACTTACTCCCACTCATCATCTATAAAACCATACAGATGTGAGAATCATACCTGGTAAATACATACCCTGGAGTAAGTATCTAATCGGGAAATCAGTTTTCTTTTAACATTACACAGTGAAACTGAAACATTGAAGTGTTTCGGTGGGGTATCCCGGTATTCTTAGTAACGCCTCTTCCATTATCCAGATTCACAACTATAACCGTATAATTCTTTGCCACCTCTCCAAATCCCTTTATATGTCTTTAGTCATTACCTTCTGCACACCCCTTAGGCCAAATGGTTTTCTTCCTTCCCTACCGTTCGGCACCAGCTTATGGTTTGGAAGAAGACTATCCAATAAGCATAAAGGGTGTACTGTCCTAATCCTAGGAGCACTCGCAACGCGAGAGAAGGTGAAGATAAAAGACACTTGAATGTACTTTATTCCTATTTCTCCTGGACCAGAATCCATCCCCGAACTGGAACAAGTTCCTTTCGAGTTCGTATATAACCATACGATGGAGTATCCAATAAACTGTGGATCTTCGTAGTGATACGGAGTGTCCTGGAGAAATACAAAGGTGATTTAGGATTGGCGAAGAAATACTTGGTTTGGTCGTAAATATCAGTCGCAGTTTACTTTGCCCTCTTACTAATCCCTTGCTTTGTCTTAATCTTAATACCTTCTGCACACCGTTTAGGCTAATTGGTTTTCTTCATTCCCAACCGGTCGGCACCAGCCTAAGGTTTGGAAGAAGACTATCCAATTTGCGTAATAGGTGTACTATCTCCTAAACCAAGGAGTACTCACAACTTGAGAGAAGGTAAAAGGGAAAAGACAACTGAATAATCCTATCCGTTTTCTCCAGAACCGGAAACCATCCTCGAATTCCTTCGAGTTCGTATCTTACCATACGATGGTTTTGTCCAATGGAAGTGGACGTTCGTAGTAATACGGGGTGTCCTGGAGAAAAGGGTAAAAGTAGGAGTGGCAAAGAGGTCTGCAACTCTGACAATCCAAAAGTCAGTGTTAAGAAGGTTTGGTCAACTTGGTCACTGAGTCATAGTCTAGGGTCGGGTCAAAGGTCGCTGCCAGAGAGAGAGAGAAAAGAAACACTCAGCGTGCACTCTATCCTAGATCAGAATGGTTATCACTTAATCTAATCTGGAAACCTCCCACTGTACCTCAAATTCTCCTCCAAACCTTAAAGAAGAATTAGTCGGGGTCACCCGAGGAGTAAACCAACTCATCAGTGGGAATCGGGATCCAACTCTCATCGCATGACAACGTGACGGAATCCGCTCACGTTATCACACTCCAGATGGTATGCGCATATCTGGCAAGTTTCAATACTTTTGAAACTCCCGATGTGATTTCTGCCCCATGCTCTTATGACCTTGGCGTGAGGTCAAAATATCATAAGTCACATGTCAAGTTCTGCCCATCATTTTCCAGGTTAATTTGAACCCACCCGTACATACCATTGACGTAGGCCAAAATAGTAGTACGACTGTCCCAAACCAACGCATCTATCTATGCTACAGATAAATATCCGGAAGCTACCAATCACTATGCCTTGGCGTGAGGTCAAAATACATAGCTTGAATACTACCGAATATTTAACCGAAATGATGGAGGGCTACGAATGGTTTCTGGCGAAAACCTTTAACGTAATGAACTTGATATCGTTGAAGGAACGGATAGCTTTTTAAAAATATAGTGACGAAAACCTTTACTAAAGAGGTCACTCCCGGCGAAGGGATCTCGGCTCTTTCCCCGTAGAATGGGGTGCAGGATATTCCAAATGAATACCACGATGCAAAGCAAAAGTAATCGGCTATAGTGAAGGTATTGCCCTGACGCAAATTTCTGTCCAAGGGGTCACTCCCGGTGAAGGGATCTCGGCCCTTGCCTCGTCGACTGAGGAGCAGGATATTCCAAATGAATACCACGATGCAAAACAAAAGTGAACGTCCTTGAAATAACAGCTTTTTGAAAAGTGTTCCAACAACATCAGAATAGGTTTGTTTAACTTGCATTGATCCGAATCAATGCAGTCCCATCAATAGATCACACCACAAAGAACGAAAATATACTGACGTTAGTATATGCCATCCGCATTCGCCACTGGGTCCCGTCATCACCCGTTAGGTTAGCTAACTAACGACAGAGCGGGGACTGGACTAGCGCGGATGTAAAACATATACAACATCTACTAATATATATACCAATATATTATATTTCGCTCAAGGCGTGAAAAGAAATGCAACATCACAGAAATGTACAGCATCACAGAACAATACAGATATCTGGGATCCCCGGGTTTCACAGAGCCACTACTGAAACCCGACGTTCCCCTGGTCGTGTGGATAGCCTGTGCAATGAAATCCTAGACCCCTACGGGTGCGGCAAGTTACCCGCCAAGACCTGAAGCGAGGTAGCCCCCTTCATCGACGTGAATGGACCACCCAACACTCCACGGAATCCGGCAACTTGGGCACCCCTCCTGGGTCAACCTGTACCCCCTACGAGTGCGGCGAATAGCTCGCCAATCCTAGAGTGAAGCCCCCTCCATCTCAATGCCATGAGATGCGGGCTTGTTGCCCTCCAGAACCCGGCTATCCGTGCACCCCACCGCGGGGTAATCCTAGTACAGAAAGTAAAATATACATACACCGGGTACATCGACCGCAACCAGGTCGTGCCCCAAAAGAATAATACAAACAGGCAGTGACGGCAGTCCACATGTCGGACGCTCGCCACGCAATATCAAATGTACATAATACAACAGCACTGTACTAGCATTGCATCCAGGCTATCCCCCACGACCGATCCGCAACATCACAGCAATACATAGAACATCAACGTGAAAGTCACGTTCGCAAATCCGTCTAACCGGGCTATAGCAGTTAGACCGGATTTACCGATCAAGTGACATTCACGGTCGCAGATATAATGTAAATACTGTGAAAAAATGTGTTTAAAATATCCGATCGATCAAAAATTAACAAGTGGGCCCCCAATCAATACTGTAGCACTCACAGAAAACCTGGGCCCAATTTTAATATTCCAAACCCCCTAAAAATCGCCCAGAAGCCCACTGGAAAAATACGACGCAGTGAAGGAACCAATGTGCGGCGGAACCGCGGCCCAAGTGGGGGTTTGGCCGCGGTTCCGCGCTTAGTCGGTCGACTGAATGTGTCGAATTTTCCCAGTAGTCTTATAATTTCCAGTACATTAGTTTTTTACAATCTGAAAAATTTTTAGAGACCAAAAAATTTCAACAGAAAACTGTCGTGAACTAAAATTGGGTTTTTGGAATTTTGGTCGATCGGAACTGAAAAACACATCAAACGAAGCTAGACGAAGTTAATGGCGAGACTCTGATACCACTGTAAGTGCACGGCGGCGCCCCGGCCGTCAATCCGACGGCCAAACGCGGAAACGGTGATAAACTTAAATTTTGCGGACTTAGCAAACCGGCACCACCGCGCACTAAACCCCGGATCGTGCCATTAAACTAGATCTAGCAACTAACAAGAAGGGGAAAAGATATACCGACTGATCCGAGTCCTCCGGTCTTCATCTCCACTCCGATCTCCTCGCGGGATCTCCGGTCGTCGCCTCTTCGCCGGAAGGGCACCACGTCGCCTGCATCTTTTACGGGCTCCCGCCTCTATACCGAGGCAACTCGGGCATGAAGCTGGCAAGTCAACATGCCCAAGACTAGCTATATAATGTAGTGTAGAGTGCAAGTCTCACTTTGGGGTATTGTTGCCATTGATGGAGGTGAAGGAAGAATGAGCTTTGGAGGGAATTGAAGCTCTCAATCTTTTTCAAAGAAAATGAGATGATCAAATATATCTCCACCCAAAATGAACCTCTCTCTCTCTCACTCAAAGAAGTGGCCGGCCTCATCTAGAGAATGGTGGTGGGAAAAATGAAATCAACCATCATCAAATCAAGAAGGAGAGTGAGTGTAGTAAAAATAGAAAGGTGACCATAAACAAACATCAACCATGCTTAATACTTCTATTCACATCAAATCTCATTAATGCAAAAGTATGGATGAAAGATATCATAATCAATACAATTGCAAGAAACCCCTTCCAAAAATGTTATTTGCATAATTGCAAATAACACCCTCCATCGGAAAAGTCCGGCCGGGAAAGAACAAAGGAAAACCGGCCGGAACGGAATGCAAACTGGCAATTCCAGAAAACTGGTTCCGTAATAAATTACAGGAAAACCCCGATACTGTGCATACACACCCGCATCTGTATTCCGTCCGGATACAAATGCAAAGAGACAAAATCTACACTGTACTATACTAGGATCCGGCTTAAACCAAAGCCGGCTAGTAATATCCGTCCGATCCTGATCCGTGCAATACCGCACGTATCTGATCGAACGCTGCCATATAACCATACGGCCACTAGTACAAAACTGTCCGATCCTGATCCGTGCAATACCGCACGTATCTGATCGGACCCTGCCATATCTCCATACGGCCTCTACAGCGTTTCGCCCGAAAGCTTGAGTAACTGAAAGTGTGGTGGACTCTAAAGACTCGTCAATACTATGGCTGTGGATTTAACCACTAGCACGTCAGAGGTATAAGCCAATACGTGACGGGCCACCAGCTATTGACCAAAAGGGACGTCGATGAGCGAACTCATCCTGACACCCTACTGAGCCTGTCAGTGACAATATCCGTACAGTCCGGTCCGTTCGTCTATGAGCATCGCATGTCGGGCCTAGGGGGTTGGTAAAAGTCAGACCCCCAAAAGCGGTACAAGTCGTGTCGGAGTGTAGCCCAGAACACCCTGAGATACTACTGGAATACTTACCAGTAAATCTCCTGCCTTGGCCAAGGTCTTCGTGTAATGGCTCTCCTAGACACAGCGCGACCACACCCCCAATACCGGGAGAGACGAACCCCTGAAGATCCGCTCACTGCCTCCATGCGGCTCGGGACTGTACCCAACTAAAACCTGTTTGCACGACTCCTTTGAGCCGTGGTAGGGTAGTAATCAAAGTACAGTGGGAACTCACACGAGACAAATGACGATCCCCAGGTCGATGAACTAACCTGTACACATGTCACCAGGGAACTGCTATCTGACGTCAAGTATAATCCCAACTAGCAGGTTCCCAGCGAGTCCTGTCCGGTGTACTCATAACCCAATGAGCACCTGTATACATCTTAGGTGATCCAACTGACACCAATGGCTTGTGAGACCGGCCACCGCCCCTCGTCGGGGTCTCGACTGTATACACTAGTCTACTCTGGAGTATCGATGCCCTGTCTCGAAACTCCCACGACTAGGGACCTTTTAAGGATGTGCTTATAGACTACCAGCTCCCACGTATATGATTGCCCTCATACTGCCGGTAGTCAAGCAAGAATCCTAGGGGCTCTATCAACGTGCAATAGCGACCTGTCATGTCACCTAAATCAGTACACGATGATAAAGGTAAACCAGATAGCATACTATCATCTCGAGTAAGACTGTCCTACCGGGATAGGTCCTCCCTCAATCATTGCAATCACGTGCCTGTGATCCAATAATTGACTCTGAGGGCACTATCTCCAACACTACGATCTCCCTGATCAAGTGATACGGCCTTAAGATGTGTCTGGACTTCTGATGGGACCTGGGTTCCTTCGCTAAAGCTATAGCGCCGTTGTTGTCACAATACAGAGGTATTGGACCAACACTGCTAGGAACCACCTAAAGTTCTGTGAGGAACTTCTTCATCCAGACTGCTTCTTTTGCGGCATCGCAAGCAGCTATGTACTCCGCTTCCATCGTTGAGTCTGCAACGGTCTCCTGTTTGGAACTCTTCCAACAGACCGCCCCTCCATTGAGGGTAAAGACATAACCCGACATGGATTTGGAGTCATCTTTGTCACTCTGGAAGCCGGAGTCGGCAAAGGCCTCCAACTGGAGGGCTTTTTCGCCATATATCAAGAACATCTCCTTAGTCCTTCTTAGGTACCTGAGAATGTTCTTTACTGCTATCCCGTGCTTCTCCCCTGGGTTTGCTTGATACCGGCTTACTACGCTCAATGCGTATGCTACATCTGGTCTGGTACATAACATCGCATACATTATAGAGCCTACCGCTGAAGCGTAGGGTATAATCGACATGCGATCCCTTTCCAAATCAGTCTTGGGAGGCATCTCTTTGGAGAGGGTGATTCCGTGACAAGCCGATAGGTTACCGCGCTTAGAATCATCCATACTGAATCTTTTCACTATGGTGTCTATTTACCTGGACTGTGAAAGTCCCAACATCCTTTTTGATCTATCACGATAGATCCGGATCCCCAGAATGTAGGTGGCATCACCCAGGTTTTTCATGGAGAATTTATGTGACAAGAATCTTTTGACTGACTGTAACGTAGGAATATCATTTCCTATTAGGAGAATGTCATCCACGTACAAGACGAGGAATACTATAGCTCTCCCTACAATCTTACTGTATATGCAAGGTTCATCTGGATTTTTGATAAAGTCGAATTCTTTGACAGCATCATCAAAACAGATGTTCCAACTCCGCGATGCCTGCTTTAGTCCATAAATGGACTTAAGCAGCTTGCATACTTTACCGCTGCTCCCACTCTGAATGAATCCCTCTGGCTGATCCATATAGACGCTCTCTTCCAAATTACCATTTAGAAAGGCCGTCTTTACGTCCATCTGCCAGATTTCATAATCGTGGAAGGCAGTAATAGCAAGAAGGACTCGAATAGATTTAAGCATAGCCACTGGAGAAAAGGTTTTGTCATAGTCCAAACCAGGTCTTTGCCGGAAACCCTTTGCAACAAGTCTAGCCTTATAGGTTTCAACCTGTCTATCTACACCAATCTTCTTTTTGAAGATCCATTTGCATCCTACGGGTTTTACCCCATCTGGAGCAACGTCTAAAGTCCATACTTTGTTAGTGTACATGGACTCCATTTCGGTCCGCATTGCTTCCAGCCATTTTACTGAGTCACCGCTCTGAATGGCTTGCTGGAAGCTAGTAGGGTCATCTTCATCAATGACACAATCCTCTCTATCCCCATCTATGAGAAAACCGTAGTATCTCTCAGGCGGATGAGACGGCCTACTACTCCTGCGGAGTGGCGTCGGGATGTCCTGTTCTCCTGAACCTTCTTGTTTTACCAAGGTTTTAGTAATAGCTTGTGGCTCTGGAATTTCTTCCAGTTCTATTGTGCTCCCACTCTTTTGATTTTCCAAAAATTCAGTTTCCAAGAAGCGAGCATGTTGAGAAACAAAGACCTTTTGTTTCTCTGCGTAATAGAAACAATATCCCATGGAGTTCTTTGGATATCCTACAAACTTACATTGTACTGAGCGTGCCTCGAGCTTGTCCGCATGCTGCTTCTTTACAAAAGCTGGACATCCCCATGTCTTAATATACTTAAGACAGGGTTTCTTCCCACTCCACATCTGATATGGTGTGGTAGGCACAGTCTTGGTTGGAACTCGGTTCAAAAGATATGCAGCTGATTCTAGTGCATATCCCCAGAATGATCGCGGTAACTCAGCGTTACTCATTATGGAACGAACTATATCCAATAGGGTTCGATTCCTCCTTTCCGATACACCATTGTGTTGTAGTGTGTATGGAGGAATAATCTGAGAGAGAATTCCATTCTCTTTTAAGTAACCCAGGAACTCGGCACTTAAGTATTCACCACCTCGATCAGATCTCAGTGTTTTTATACTCTTGCCTGTTTGTTTTTCCACTTCATTCTTGTATTCTTGGAATTTCTCAAAAGCCTCAGATTTATGCTTCATCAAGAAGATATATCCATACCTAGAGAAATCATCCGTAAAAGTAATGAAGTAGGAATAACCACCTCGCGCTTGTGTAGACATTGGACCGCACACGTCACTGTGTACGAGTCCCAAGAGCTCGCTTGCTCTTACCCCGTGTCCAGTAAACGGAGTCTTTGTCATCTTTCCCATGAGACAAGATTCACAAGTAGCATAAGATTGATATTCGAACGGATTCAAATATCCTTCTCTATGTAACTTAGTCAACCTTCTCTCATTGATGTGACCAAGTCTACAATGCCATAAGAAAGCCTGATTTAATTCCGGAGACTTTCTTTTAAGTGTATTCTGGACATTGAAAACCTGAGCTTGACTTAATACGTATATACCGTTATCTAATGTACCTGACCCAATCAGAGCTTGATTTAGGTGGATGTATACTACATCGCTTTCGAATGTAAAATTATATCCCTCTCTTGAAAGTGAGGACACTGATATGATATTACAAGTCATACTAGGTACATATAGACAGTTACGTAAAATCAATATCTGCCCACTTGTCAAACCTAGGCGATATTCTCCCACGGATTCAGCGTCCACGCTCATTCCGTTTGCAACTCTGAGAGACCAATCACCTACCTTTATAACTCTATGGTTTCTCAAAGCATGTAATGAATTACAGATATGAGATCCTGCTCCGGTATCTAGTACCCAGGAAGTAGAGTTAATTGACAAACAGTTCTTTATTACTAATACACTTGAGGCTGAAGCCACAACACGCTTCGTATCCTGGCTACTGGCTTCTAAAGCCCTGCAATCTTTCTGCCCATGCCCAATCCCATAACAATAGGAACGTCTCTCTTTTACTATATCCAGTCCCGAAACTTTTGCCCTTCTCTTTCCTTCTACTTCCCTGGTTTCCTTCAGGGTAGAAGGTAAAGACTGTAGAATCAAGTCAGTATCTGACTCGTTTCCCAACGCGGTCTCCAGGTCCTGGAGCTTATCAATACAACTAGTCATTGTAAGGACGTTGTCCCCTACAGATGACCCGTCAGCCAACCTCAGTTGAATTAATTCGTTCAAGGTCTCATATCTTGCGATATGAGATTTCTCTCCATATAAATCTTTGTTATGGAGAAAGATGGAGACTAGGTCCATCTTCTTGTGCTGCTTCTGGTATACACCATCAACTGAAGCTAACACGAGGTACTTAGCTTTCGATTTATCTTTTTCCCTTGTCTGACGGATATCCATAGCCGGGACTGTGGAAACTGGACCTGGGACGGCGGGATCTTGAGTAGTAATAGGGTGGTCAAGCTTGTTATAGGCAATGGACATCTGGACAGACCTTTGCCGGTCATATAAGTCAGATTCAGTCAATTTGTTATCTAGATGTAACCTATGTGTGGTCACAGGGTCGCTGCAATTTTAAGAGAGAGAAGAAAATACTATTAGCATAATGCTCTTGCAAGTTTAGAGTGGTTTAATTTATCTAAACAGGATGGCTCCCACTGTTTCTCGAATCCCTCCTCAAACCATAAAAGAAGAATTAGCCAGGACTATTCTCACCGTACAATTCTTGCTTAACCGTTCAGCCAGGTCAGTGTCGATACTTCGAGGGAGGTTTTCCAACACTTTCGCGAAGTTCCTTAATTAAATAACCTCTTTTCTCTGGGGGCGTAACCCCGCTGACACCTTTCTAGGCACCTACTTGGTTTATAGCATTGATCGTTAAGTGACGAATCTCCTGATAAGTAGCTTGTACTCACAGTAGGATCGGGATCCAAAATATCATCGTATGATAATGTTGAAGGTATCCTACCAACATTCATCAAACTCCAAAATGGTATGCTCTCTCTGCAAATTTCAGTTTCTTTAGAAATTCCCGATATGGATTTTTTCCCCATGCTCTTATGACCTTGACTTTAGTCAACAAATCATAAGTCACATGTCAAGTTCTACCTGTCATTATCCAGGTTAATTTGAACCCACCCGTACATACCCTTGACTTTAGTCAACAAGGTAATACGACTGTCCCAAACCAACGCATCTATCTATGTTGCATATGAATATCCAACAGCTACCAAACACTGTGCCTTGACTTTAGTCAACAAACACAGCTTGAATACTATTGACTATCTATATGAAATGATGGAGGGCTACGAATGGTTTTGGCAAAACCGTGAACGTAGTGAACTTGATATAATCGAAGGAACCTAATAATTTCTAAAAAAGGAGTGGTTAAAGCTCCGCAATTAAAAAACTGATCTTTTAAAATAACCGAGTGGTTTCTTTTAAATTTGTTCCAACGATTAAACTTTGGTTTATTTTCTTTGCATTATAATAATGCGTCCCATCATTTATCCTATCATTCCAGAAAACAACGAAAATACTACGTCCTCTTATGCCATCCGCATTCGCCACGGGGTCCCGTCATCACCCGTTAGGTTACTTAACTAACGACAGAGCGGGGGCTAGGCTAGCGCGGGTGTAAAACATAAGTGACGTCTAATAGCTATCATATATAGATATTGTACATTCGTCAGACGCAATAATAAGCATTCCAGATCACAGATGAACTTTATTGGATATACTAGCAATCCACATTTGCTTTGAGCCTGCAATAAAAGACGGATTACACAGTTGTGATGAATAGACATTACCCCACCCTAGACCCCTACGGGTACGGCAAACTACCCGCCAAGTACCCGAAGTGAAGCGGTCTCCCTCAACAACGTGAGTAGGTCACTAAACACTTCGACGTACCCGGTAGTTTGTGTACCCCTCTCTGGGTCTATCCTAGGAGCAAAAACAGTAAAAAGAAATAATACAACGGTGGCTACAACCGCAACCTGGATGTGCCCCGCAAAAGAATATTACATCATATTACATTTACATCGAATGAATGAATATTAAACCCATCTCAAACCCCGGCTAATCATCACAACAGTCCAACGCTGTTCATATACACAAACAGTAAACATTTCAGAAATGTGCAACCCCCTGCCAACCGACATACTAGCAGTTAGGGGAGGTTTACGAACACATTAAACATTACAGATAAAAAACCCAATTAGCAAATATCTTAGAATATCTATCGATAACCATATTCCGTGTTTACCCCAAAAGCCAACCAGCAAAGAAGCAACCTGGGTAGAAACAGAACATACAGGAAGACAAAAACCCAAAAAATATGAATTACTGTGAAACTCCGAGTCAACTCGGCATTGACTCGGCGGAGGATCCGCGGTAGAAGATCTCTATTACCGAGGATCCGCGGCCGTTTTACCGAGTCACTGGCTCATATTTTCCCATAACTCATATATTTCCCTGCTGTGAATTTTAAGGTATGTCAAATATTTTTTCAGACAGTTTTAAAATTAACAGAAACTTAGGGTTTTGGTTTTTCGTTTTTCGTATTTTTCGTCGATCGAACTTCTAATCAGTTGCTAACAAGCTAGTAATGGTTTAGTTGGCTCTGATACTACTGTAAGTCCATGTCACGCACCCCACGAACTTGCGGGGAGGCGGAATATATGAAAAACAATTATCAAAGCTTCGTAACACGGACTTGAGCGCATGAATCATTTCTAAACCATTGCTAACAAAGTACTAGAGGTTTAACTACTCGGCTACGAATTTATACCTCACGTTACTTGTCCTTCGGGTCTTCATCGCGGTCCTCCACTCCTCGTAGGCTCCTTGGAACATCGGCATCTCAACGGCCTCCTCGAATCAAAGACGATCCACCTGAAAGCTCCTACGCCAAGCTTAATCTCAAACTTGAGATAACTAGGTTGCTTAAAGTGCTAATCTAAGCTACCTAGGGGATATAGAGTGAGGTTATGGATGTGTTAGTCTAGCTAACCCTTGATCTCAACACATGAGAGGTTAGGGTTAGGGTTTGAAGAGAGAGTGAGCTTGAAGAGAGAGAATGTGAGAATGATAATGAGAATGAAAAAGCTTCTCACTTGAATATATGAAACATAATGAATTATCAAATAAATGATTATTCACTATGCTTCATTAATTCAATATGAGTGATTCACTATGTGAGTCATTAAGCAATAAATAATGCATTAATGACATAGTGAATCACACAAATGAGTCACTAATTTCATTTAATGCAATGCCACCTCCCCCCCAAGTCACCACTCTTCTAGAAGCTTCTCGACAAATTACGAGAACGCCTCTCCAATCCGTGAAAACAAGGAAAAACTTTAGACTGTATAAATCCAATAACCCGATACTAGAAACTGGCTTAAACCAAAGCCGGCTAGTAATAACTGTCCGAAAAGTCGTACGTGCGTTAAACACACGTATGCGTCCGAACCCTTGTCGTAAAACTATATGGCCTCTATATCGTTTCTCCTGGAGCAGGGAAACTCTCTGTGTGGGACTCTAAAGACTCGACACTACGCTGGCAGTGGGTTTAACCACAGACCGCAAGCGGCACTAGCTGTACGTAACGGTCCCCAGGTAGATGTCGATAAGAAGGCCGATGAGGAAAACCATCCGAACCCCTACTGAGCCTGATGTGACAATCTCCATACAGTCCGGTCTGTTCGTCTAAGACTATCGCATATCAAGCCTAGGGGGCGGCAAGCGTTAGTCCCCTAATAACTGTATAAGTCGTGTCGGAGCGAAGTCCATTACACCCTGAAAAGCTACTGGAACCTACCGGTATATCTCGCTTGCCCTGGCCAGGGACTTTGCGTAATGGCTCTCTGACACAGTGCGATATCAACTCCCAATACCGGGAGAGACGAATCCTATCTAACCGCTATTGCCTCCAAGTGCTCGGGACTGCACCCAACTGCTACCGGTTTGCACGACTCCTTTGAGCCGTGGTAGGGTAGCAATCTAAGAACAGTGGGACACACTCGAGCCGAAATAGCAGTGTCAAGTCTGCGGACTATGCTGTACTCATGTCACCTGGGAACTGTTAACTGACGATGGGTATAATACCAACCAATCAGTTCCCTGGTGAGTCCTGTTCGGTGTACTCGTAACCTAACGAGCACATGTATACTATCTTTAGTACGATGTACTGATGGCTGTAGGACAGACCATCTCCACAACTGGGATGAGAAGCGTACACACTTAGCCTACTCTGGAATATCGATGCCCTATCTCGATAATCCAACGACCAGGGACCTGTATAGGATGTTGCTTATAGACTACCCTGCCCCCACTAGCGTGACTGCCATCACGACGCTGGTAATCAAGCAAAGATCCTATGGGTTCTACTAATATGTATAAGTGATACGTTACAAGAAACATATGCACATATTAAAGTATACTCAAACCAAGTAGCATACTACTATGTTTAGCAAGACTGTTATATACAACTGTGAATATCCCAAGCTTCCATTAAGTAATATACAACCTAGTATGATACAATAATGGCCCCTAGGGCATATACACTAACACTATCATGTCGAGCAAGAAAGTCCTCACTATATATGTCCCAACATCCACTACAATATACATCTCATGTACAGTAATGGCCTCTAGAGCATACATATAACTAACAATCTCCCACTTGCACTAGGGCCATCTGTAGCAGTGGTTGCAGTATCTCATACTCAACCATCCCATAAAAGTCTCTCTCTGGGAAAAGGTCTTTGTGAGTGGATTCGCCGTGTTGTTATCCGAGTCTACTCTCCTAACCTCGATCTCCCGGGAGATCAACTATCTCCATGATCAGGTGATACCGCCGTTGAATATGTTTGGGTCACTGATGGAACCGGGGTTCCTAGGCCAATGCCACACTTCCATTGTCATACAATGGTGGGAACCTAGTTCATCTAATGAACTAATATACACCCAAACATCCTCTTTGGTAGTATCTTTGATAGCGATGTCACAAGCCTTTATCGTTTAGTTTGCCATGGTATCTTAGCTTGGAACTCTTCCAACATACCATCCCTCCACTGAGGGTAAAGACATTGCCCGCGACTGACATTCAGTCGTCCTTACCACCCTGGAAGCTATCCAGTGATTCTCCCCAGGATCGATTCATACCATCTCACTACACCTACTGAGAATCCTAATATCCATTTAGATCTATCTCATAGATCCAAAACCCAGGATTTAGGAGGTATCACTTTGATCCTGTCACGGCCCAAAATTGGCCCGTGACGGCCCTAGTACTACGCAACGCCCTAAGACGTAACGTAGTAAAAGAAAGCCAAAACCCAGAAATCTAAACCATAAAAATACAGAAAAGATAATATAAGTTTTTGAAACATTTGAAATCGCAACCCAAATTCTTTAAAAGTCCTACTTTATTTCTTTAAAGTTTTGGCAACACCCCTTTTTTTTATAAAAACTAGCCAAGATGAATACAACACAAAAATATAACGCCGTAGCGAGGAAATAAAGACAATAGAGAGAAAGCTGTATATAAAAGGACAACAACCCATAAATAATATACAATATCGTCCTCACCAAGTCTCTAAGTCAACAACATAATAGTAGATGGAGAGTACAAGATACAATGAATGTACAATACAAAATACAGATAACCACCAAAACCCACCTAAGCAAAATAGTACTGTGAGCTGATGCGGTATCTGTAGCAAAAGAGGATAGCTGAATAGCTGAATAGCCTGCCTCGATTACTCTGGGGAACAACCTGAAACACCTGTGGCACAACGGGGGTGAGTTGCCAACTCGTGAATAGTAGATAACATATGCAGGTAATCGCAGGAATGCACGTACATCATGAATCTAAGATATGCGATTACCGTAATAACATGTCATGCAAATGCTGAATAAAGGAAAGTACACTAGCAGGTACAATCAATATGTGAAGCAATAGTAACATGACAATAGTATGCAATAACCATGCAATAGGGATATGAGAATGTAAATATGCAACTATCATAAGGGTACACTAACAGGTACTACCAAAATATGAAACTGTGCATAAAATAGATAAGTGTGAGGTATAGGGTGGAATATGTCATTTCCACGGAAACCTGACACCGTGGCAGGATCATAATCCATCAAGACACTCAAATCCACAATTCTTCAAATCAGCCCCCAAATTGGGCTCTCACATCATATAAGTCTCACATCACCTAAATGTACAATATCGAATAGCTCTCCTATATTTCGAATGTACAAATCAACAATCTCTTTCATATCCAATATCCAATCTCAATGAATCACCTATATCCCAAGTCGAATCTCAAGTAAGTTTCTAACATCCTAAATAAATATATATGCAGAAATAAATATGATGAGGTCAATACACATATATTAGCGTCCCATTCAACTAATATTGGTGTAAGGGTATATATAACAACGGCTAAATCCCCTGTTATATATACAAAGGTATTAAAGAAATATCATGAAAACAATGTGCCAAGTATCGACACAGAAATCCTGATAGGTACGTATCATACGCTGTCCCGAAAGCACAAGTGCCTAGCTCTGACCCTCGCCTTCCGACGTATGCATACGTGCATGACTCCCAACGGTATCTCCATGATCCCTGCCGAGTCATAGGTACTGTCACCGGATGGTATGGTTCCCCTGCCGGGCTCATCGGCTCATAGCACATCGACATCCCTTTCTTGCCCCGGGGTACCTCCGGTCCCCACCATGTACCCTTTACGGCCTCGACGCCTCCTCGTAGGGGTATATATAATTAACACCGATAAAACCCATGGTGGATGCGCAAATATCATATCAAGGAAACCGGGTTTTTCAATGTATGCATAATTTCATGAACTCCCGCGGTTCCCAAATCCAGAAAACATCATATAAAATCCAAATAATAATGCGCAATCCAGGAATAAATATATACGATATATCTTAAATGCGAGCATATAACAGAGAATATGTAGCTGAAACCAGATGTATGCGAAATCAATAAGGTACAGCTAAGTAACATCAGTAAAGGTAAATATGTAACATCAACTGAATATGTGTGTAACATACAGGTGTAGCAATGTATAGGTATCTACCTATAAGAACTGATGTCATATACCCCCCTGGGTATAAGTAAAATATGTAGGATATCCCCCCCGGTATAAGTAAAACAAGTGCAAGGTATACCTGTAGCTGTATCGCAAGGTGTATATGTACCTATCACTAAAGGTATGATACACTATAGGTATACCGATAAGCTAGATGTCATGTGTGACAAGCAATAGTATCTATAATGGTTAGTGTGTGACATGGCAATTATTGACGGTGTGTGTGTAGCATATAATCCGTGCTCGTGCAACATGAACCGTCAATAATGTGTGCAGTGCCATACGGCTACTAGTCACAGTACAACTATATCTAAGTAAATAGTGTAAAGACGCAATTCTAACAATGACGTAGAATATGCGACAAGTATTGAATCCTAGCCCAGACGCATAATGCCATGCGAGCGATTCCCCTGTAGATGTTAAATCTACTCACCTATGCTCCACGTTAGGTGAATCCTACCATCTGCTCCCTCCTGTAGCAGTGTCCGTAGTCCCTGCCTACAAACCTGCAAATAAGACATGGAAATCATATATAAGCCAATTATTCCGCAAAACGCGATATCGAACCCAAACGAGAAACTCGCGTCGCGAACTAAACGCGCGTGTGCACGATACGCTAAAACATGTGTGTACGTGTATAAAACCATCGTGACACGCCGCGATACACAGGATCACAGAACCCTTTCACGTATCGCGCGTATCGCTCAAACACAACGAACACCAAACACGATATATTGCCCCAGATTTTCCTACAGGTCAAATCTTACAAAACTATGTAGGTTTCCTAGGCACTCAAAGGAGGTCTCACAAGGCATCAACCATGCCAATTTCAAATTTTACAAGTGCCGAGAAACCCTAATACGGATCGTTGACTAGAGATTAGGCGAAACTTGCAACTAGTTAACTGCTTAACTAAGAGTTAACGAAAATACAACCTTTGTAGATCCGGTCCTCCACCTCCATAGCTCCGTGATGATGTCTCCTCGCTGCGATCCTCAGATCCCGGGCTCTAGCGTCGGCTTCATCGGAGAAATAGGCGGGCTAGGTCATCGACTTCGATGCCGAAGATGATCTACGTCGAGGCAACACAAGATCAAGCTACAACTTCACCAAGTCAAGAAACTTGTGAAGAAAACACCCTATACTACTTGGCAAGTGGTAGAGGATGAAGAAATAGGAAGTGGGGTTCACTTTAGAATTGGATTTCTCACTCATTTCATCAAGTCACCATTGATGGTTGCAAGCTTTTCTTCTTGAAGAAGAAGAAGAAGAAGAAGAGAAAGAATATGATAAGTGATTTTCAAAATAGAAAATAAATGAATACTTATCATATTGCAACCATAGTTAGGTGTAGAGAATAAACCATGGTTAGTTTGAATGGTTAGGGTTAAGCATGAAGACAAAATGGTCACTTAGTCAAAGCTTCATGAAGCTTCAACAAGAAAACAAATCAAGCCACCATTTTTCCTTTTGCCAAAATGAATAATAAATAAATAAATAGATAAGTAAATAAAATCAAAACCCTAACCATTACATAACCATGGTTTAATCTTAACATACACCCTAACTATCATGTATCATCAAACATGATACAATCAAATGTACAAAAGTATATCACATATACAATGTGCACATCAAGTGAGAAAATCCATTTAAAGTGAACCAATACTAGTTAATGTAAAGTAATATATCAAATATATAATTATGCATTAAATCATTAAATCAACACTTGATTTAACGATCCGGTCATATCTCATATAACCGACTAATATCCAATGTATCGGCTTATCGAATCAATCCTTGAATCGATAACTAGGTTATATCGCATACAACCAATCGATACATTCATCGCGAGAATGGAATACGGTATCACATACACGCATTATTCTCGGTCCCGCACATATCTCATATGCGCTCCTATTTCGTTTCGCTTGAGCCAGGAAACCTTTGTGTAGGACTCTAAAGAATCGTCAATACGCCGACAGCAGGTGATGATCATATCAAACACCCACAAGCCGCAAGCGGTCTGCTAAACGTAACGGCCATCCGGGTATTGAGCGATCAGAAGATCGACGAGCAAGCCTGCTCACACTCCTGTGAATCCAACCAGTAACACTTACTGTACAGTCCGGTCTCGTCGCCTGATATGTCGCATATCTTGCCTAGGGGTGGTAAACGTCAGACCCCAATAGCTCGATAAGTCGTGTCGATATGAGGTCTATAACAGTTCGAGAAACTATTAGTAACACTTACCAGTAAATCTCAGCAACCCTGGCCAGGGATTTCCGGTTATAGCCAATCGAACACAGCGCAACATCAACTCCCTATACCGGGAGAGACGAATCCCCTCCTATCGCTCATTGCCTCCATGTGATTCGGGACTGTACCCAAAAGCCACCGTTTTGCACGCCCTCTTGGACGTGGTAAGGTGGAAATCAAAGCACAGTGGGAATCACACAAGACTCTATGACGATCTTGGGTCTACAGACTAACCTGTACCAGTGTCACCAGAGAACTGCCATCTGACGTGAGGTATAATACCATCTGGGAGTTCTCGGCGAGTCCGTCCAGTGTACCCAGTCTCTACTGAGCACCCGTATATCATCTCCGATGTCAAACACCAATGGATATAGGATCATCCATCGCCCATCTGTATGGGTCGAGAAAGTATACGCTAGTCTACTCTGGTATATCGATGCCCCGTCTCGATACACCCACGATTAGGGACCTTGAAGGATGTACTTATCGACTACCATGTCCCCACTAGTATGATCTGCATCATAGTCTAGGTAGTCAATTACACATCCTAAGGGCTTTACCAACATGTAACAGAGAGGCAATCGATATACACATTAAGGTAAAGAGTAACCAGATAGCATACTATCATGTCGAGCAAGAAAGTCCTCCCTATATATGTCCCAGCATCCACTACAATATACATCCAATGTACAGTAATGGCCTCTAGGGCATACATATAACTAACAATCTCCCACTTGCACTAGGGCCATCTGTAGCAGTGGTTGCAGTATCTCATACTCAACCATCCCATAAAAGTCTCTCTCTGGGAATAGGCTTTCGTGAGTGGATTCTGTTAGTTATATGTATGCCCTAGAGGCCATTACTGTACATTGGATGTATATTGTAGTGGATGCTGGGACATATATAGATAGGACTTTCTTGCTCGACATGATAGTACGCTATCTGGTTGCTGTTTATCTTAACATGTATACTTTCTGTCTCTCTGATTACATGTTGATAAAGCCCTTAGGATGTGTACTCGACGTCCAGGACTATGATGCAGATCATACTAGTGGGGCCTGGGTAGCCAATGAGTACATCCTTCATTGTTCCTAGTCGTGGGAATGTCGAAACGGGGCATTGATATTCCAGAGTAGACTAGCGCATATCTTCTCGACCCATGCGATGGGCGATGGATGATCCCATATCCATTGGTGTTTGACATCGAAGATGGTATGCGGGTGCTCAGTGGAGACTGGGTACACTGAACGGACTCGCCGAGAACTCCCAGATGGTATTATACCTCACGTCAGATGGCAGTTCTCTGGTGACACTGGTACAACTTAGTCTGTTGACCCGAGATCGTCATAGAGTCTTGTGTGTCTCCCACTGTGCTTTGATTTCCACCCTACCACGGCTCTACTGAGTTGTGCAAACAGGTGGTTTTTGGGTACAGTCCCGATTCACATGGAGGCAATGAGCGATAGGAGGGGATTCGTCTCTCCCGGTATTGGGGGTTGATGTTGCGCTATGCTCGACTGGCCATAACAGGAAATCCCTGGCCAGGGTTGCAGTGATATACTGGTAAGAGTTATCAGTAGTTTCACGAATGTTATGTACCTTACGTCGGCATGACTTATCGAGCTATTGGGGTCTGACGTTTACCACCCCTAGGCGAGATATGCGACATATCAGACGAACAGACCGGACTATACGGTAAGTGTTACTGGTTGGATTCACAGGAGTGTGAGCGGGCTTGCTCGTCGATCTTCTGATCGCTCAATACCCGGGTGGCCTTTACGTTTAGCAGACCGCTTGCGGCTTGTGGGTGTTTGATATGATCATCATCCGCTGCCGGCGTATTGACGAGTCTTTAGAGTCCTACACAGAGGTTTCCTGGCTCAAGCGAAACGAAATAGGAGCGCATATGAGATATGTGCGGGACCGAGAATAATGCGTGTATATGATACCGTATTATATTCTCGTGATGAATGTATCGATTAGTTATATGCGATATAACCTAGTTATCGAATCATGGATTGATTCGATAAGCCGATACATTGGATACTAGTCGGTTATATGCGATATGACCGGATCGTTAAATCAAGTGTTGATTTAATGATTTAATGCATAATTATGTATATTTGATATATTACTTTGCATTAACTAGTATTGGTTCACTTTAAAAGGATTTTCTCACTTGAATTGTGCAAGTTGTATATGTGATATACTTTTGTGCACAAGATTGTATCATGTTTGATGATACTTGCTCTTTTGGGTTTGTGTAAAGATTAAACCATGTTTAGTGAATGGTTAGGGTTTCTTTTCTCTTATTTATTTATCCATTTATTATTGTTTTGGAAAAGATAAAGAGAAAAAGAAATGGTGGCTTAGTTTGTTTTTTCTTTGAAGCTTCTTGAAGCTTTGAACAAGTTTACCATTCTTGTCTCTTCTTTAACCTTAACCACTCATCTAAACCTTGGTTAAATCTTTACACTAAACCATGGTTGAAGTTATGATAAGTATTCTTTTTATTTTCCTTTTTAAAAATAACTTATCACATCTTCTTCTTCTTCTCCATATTCTTCTTCATCTTCTTCTTCCATGAAGAAAGCTTGCTACTCCAATGGCAAGTGATGAAAACTAGTGAGAAATCCAAAACTAAAGTCTACCCACTTCCTATTTCTTCATCCTCTTCCTCTTGCCAAGTAGTATAGGGTGTTTCCTTCACAAGTTTTCATGGCTTGGTGAAGGTGGAGCTTGATCTAGTGATGCCTCGACGTAGATCATCTTTGGCACGTCATCAATGACCTAGCCCGTTTTTCCTCCGATGAAGCCGACGCTAGAGCCCAAGATACGATTTGGAGAGCGAGGGGATTTCATCACGGAGCCTAGGAGGTGGTGGACCGGATCTACAAAGGTTGTAGCCCCTTCCCTTTAGCTATATTTCCGTTTAAATGCTTGCTTTGCCTATACTTCTAGCCAACGATCCGTTCTAGGTTTTCTCGGCACCGTAATTTTTAGAAATTGGCATGTTTGATCACTTGTGAGACTCAATTAGAGTGCCTAGGAACCCTACAGTGGTATCAGAGCCTAGCTAGAGCCTTAGGCGAAGTCTAGACGGAATTAGAAGTCCGATCGACCCGAAACCCCGATTTTAACATGCTCTCTGGACTTTTTTGAAATTCGTGGATTTTTGTGAATTAAAAATATTTAGAAAACTCAGCAGGTATTCCTAAGAATTACTGTGAAATTCGAGAGCACGATTCCTCTAAAGCGCGGCGGAACCGCGGCACGAGCATGACTCGTGCGGCGGTTCCGCGGCCCACTAGTCACATCAGCATTTTTCTTTTTCACAGTAACTCCTAGTTTTTAGTGCTGGGTTTCCTGGGAATATTTTAATATTTATTCCAGAGTTTTATTTTCTGGGTTGTATTGGGAACTCAGTGTATCGATCGGATTGTCTAATTTTGTCAGTGTGTTTTTCCGGGTATTTTAGAATATGTTAAAAAGTTCGACCGGATATAAATACCCACTTTTTTCCCTGCCGGGAAATTTCCAATTGTTGGATTTTTCCGTAGTTTAACGACGTTCTAAGTAGTGCAAGTAACGCGATGGACCCTCTAGAAGACAACAAACCTTAACTCGATTATGTGACCGTCTTGAACTGCCCTTTGAACCTTCGGGTTTGAGGCAGTACGGCGTGCCACATGTGAGGCGTTGGCTTGACCCTTCTACGGCTGGACCGTTGGTACTGAGGCACGAACTGAATGTTGTTAGACTTATTTCATGTGTTGAGCTGTATCGGGAAAACTTGGGTGTTCGATTGTTCGATTGGAAAGTTTACATTTTCTATTTATCCGGAATGTGATACGATAATTGGAATTCACAAGTAGTTATGAGATAACTGAATGAATGTTATAAACATAGCAGTTTAGTCTCACTTGATCGGTTGCCATGGAATTTTGATGTGATCAAAAGTCCGTAGCAATCACGTAGCGTACGCGGATACTCGCCGGGTAAACTTAATAGACAGCCTCACTCCATTGCCCCGACCAAGTGACTGTAGGAGAACCCCGTCGCCGAAAGCATCCGTTCGGGTGCTCGCGGCAGCGGTGTTCCGCCTTGGTGCACTTTGTCAACGGCGTCGGGGGTGCGGCCACCTACTAAAGTTTGCGACGAGCATTCGATCAGAATGTCGGGAATCCTGTTGAATTGCCCGACTTGATATTGAAAAGTGTTTTCAATTTTGAGACTAAAATGCGGGGTTTATAATTGTTAGGCATGCGATGTCTAAGTAATTCATTTTGTCAGGCATGCGATGTCTGAGGAGGTTGCGGATTCCAACTGTTGTAGTTTTACACTTTCTTTTCTGTGACCGTAAGTGTAATATGTGATATCGCCGGTTTCGTTGCTATATGTCAACGACAATTGGGATGCGCATATTTACTTACGTTGATGACATGTGATGTTATGTGTTGCTGGATATGTTATATTGGATCGTCGTGTTTGAATAGCCGGGTTTTTTTTTATGTGAGATGAGTGTTTTTTCTTTTTCATTCATGTAAAAACTTGTATGTAATATTCTTTTATTGGGGCACTTCCAGGTTGCGGAAGTTGTCACCGTTGATGTATATTATTTACTTTTCCGCATTAGGATAGACCCAAGGAGGGGAGCACAAGTAACCGGGTTCTGGGGTCCAGTGGGAGACCAACTCGAGGAGTCGAGTCCGGGTCTCCTAACCCTAGAATTGGTAGGGTTGCTTGCCGCTCTCGTAGGGGTCTAGGGGTGTGGGATTGGCTATTCATCACGACCGTGGAATCCGTGTTTTATACTGGCTCGTATTGAAAACACGGACGTCCTAGTATATCCAATATTTCATATGATTCTTTCTGCTGCGTTATCTGTGATGTGATCATGCGATGTTCAGTGCTCTGTTTTGATAGATGTAGTATATAGTATATATGATATATTATATAGACGTTGCTTATGTTTTACACCCGCGCTAGCCCTGCCTCGTTCTGCCGTTAGTTACCTAACCTAATGGTGCAGACGGGACATCGAGGCGAATGCGGATGGCATAAGCGTACGTTATATTTATCTGTGATGATTAGGTGGAATTAAATGATGGGATATTCATTAATGAGATTAATGAAAGAAAATAAACCTAATTGATGTTGTGGAATCGAATTTCAAAATAAAACAGGTAGCTACAGTTCTTGCTTTGCATCGCGGTGTTCATTATAGAACATCCTGCACCTTATTCAATGAGGAAAGGACCGAGATCCCTTCACCGAGAGTGACTCCTTTAGCAATAACTGGCAGATGCTACAACCCTCGGTTTGTCTTTTGATCGCTTCTATAGTTTCTGCTTTGCACAGTGATATATATGATATATCCCGCACCTCATTCGACGAGGAAAGGGCCGACGATCCCTTCACCGGGAGTGACCCCTTTAGCAAAACTAGAAAAGCCTCAAAAACATTCCATTTAAAAACCATTTGATTCCGCAACGAGATCAAGTTCAAAGCGTTAAAGGTTTTCACAAAAACCATTCGCAACCCTCCGTCATTTTAGGAAGTAGAGTACTTAGTATTCGTGCTGTGTTTATTGACTTTAGTTAAGGCACAGTGTACGGTTGCTAAGTGATGTCTTCCTACACCGCATATGATGCGATTAGTTAGGACAGTCGCGTGACTTTGTTGACCTTAGTTAAGGGTCATGTGGGTGGGTCTAATTAATCACGAAATGACGGATAGTGTTAGTGTATATGCCCTAGAGGCCATTACTGTATCATACTAGTATGTATATTACTTAATGGAAGCTTGGGATATTCACCTTGTATATACAATCTTGCTCAAAATGGTAGTATGCTACTTGGTTTATTTCTACTTCAATGTGTACATGTGTTTATCTTTGTATATTGCTTATACACATTAGTGGAGCCCTTAGGATCTTTGCTTGATTACCAGCGATGTGATGGCCGTCACACTAGTGGGGCTGGGTAATCTAGAAGCACATCCTTATGCAGGTCCCTGGTCGCAGGACTATCGAGACAGGGCATCGATACTCCGGAGTAGACCAGCGCATGCGCTTCTCATCCCAGTGTGGGAGACGGTCTGTCCCACAGCCGTCAGTACGTCGTACTTGAGATAGCATGCGGGTGCCCGTTAGGTTACGGGTACACTGGACAGGACTCGTCGGGAACTGACCAGTTGGTATTATACCTATCGTCAGTTATCAGTTCCCAGGTGACATGAGTACAGCTTAGTCCGCTGACTTGACACTGTCACTTCGCCTCGGGTGTGTTCCCACTGCACTTTGATCACTACCCTACCACGGCTCAAAGGAGTCGTGCAAACAGGTGATGGTTGGGTGCAGTCCCGAAGCACTTGGAGGCAGTGACGGTTAGACAGGATTCGTCTCTCCCGGTATTGGGGGTTGACATCGCGCTGTGTCTAGGAGAGCCATTACACGAGTAGTCCCTGGCCAGGGCAAACGAGATATACTGGTAGGTTTCCAGTGTTATCTCAGGGTGTTTTGGGCTTCGCTCCGGCACGACTTGTACCGCTATTGGGGGACTGACGTTTACCGCCCCCTAGGCCCGCCATGCGATGTATCAGACGAACAGACCGGACTGTACGGAGAATGTCACACTCAGGCTCAGTAGGAGTTCAGATGGGTTTCGCCTCGTCGGTCTTCTTGTCGGCATTACCTGGGGACCGTTACGCACAGCTAGTGCCGCTTGCGGTCTGTGGTTAAACCCACTGCCAGCGTAGTGTCGAGTCTTTAGAGTCCCACACAGAAAGCTTTTCGCCTTTAGGCAAAAGAGTAGAGGTCGCATGGTATTGCGACAGGTCGCATGGTTTTGCGACAGGGTTCGGTCACATCCGTGCACTTGTGCACGTACAGTGTCCGGACAGTTTATACTAGCGGGCTTTGGTTTAAGCTAGATCCTAGTGTACCTTATGGGATTGGATTTATCCAGTTTGCATTCGTGTTCCTCGGAACGCGGATGCGGGTGTGTATGCACAGTTGACAGGGAGGCACAGAGACAGCGGATTCTCATTAGGGTTGTTGACAGTTGACCGTTGACTTTTTGAATCTTTGCTCAACCCTAATGAGAATATGATATGTGATTAACTATTATATTAATTAAGTATTATGGTGATATGGTTTGGTGACTTGTTGACTTTTGTTGACTTGTTGACTTTGTTGACTTGTTGACTTTTGTTGACTTGTTGACCGGTTGACTAGGCTTGACTAGTTGACCATCATGATAACCATGGTTATCATTTCATGCCAAAGACTTTTTCTTGCTTATTCATTTGAGTAAAATGAGTGCATGACATGATAAGGTTATGGTTGCTTCTTACCATCACATAAGACTTTTTTGATATGATGAGTTATGATCACTTTGGATTATGAGAGGGTGAAAGACAAAAGAGAGCCTCATTCTTTCTTGCTCATTCTCTCTCTTGTTCTTGAGCTCTCCTCTTGCTCTCACCCTCAACCTCTTGCTCCCTCTCTTGATCTATGGTTCTCTTGTCTCATGAGTTGAGAATCAAGAACCATAGATAAAATCCCATTCTAAATCATCTCTACTCATTCTAGTTCACTAGGTTTAGCAAACCAAGTGAACTAGTTTCTTCAAAGAACGAAGAAGGAGCTAAAGGTTGGAGCTTTCAAGTGGATCTATCTTCGGCGTACGGAGACGACGAGAAGGAGCCATCGGACCACCACCGGAGCTTGAAGAGAAGGAGTTCAAGAAAAGCTAGGTATAACCATCTTCAACCGAGTAGCTAAATCTCTTTAGCTTAGTATGCTAGTTTTAGTTTAGGTAAAGATCCCGACCTAGCATAGTCCATGTTGCCTCTTGCGTTAAAATTTTGATTTTATACCGTTTCCGCCTCCCCGTAAGAACCGGGGGTCGCAACGTGGACTTACAGTGGTATCAGAGCCTAACTAAACTTAAACTAGCTTGGTAGTGAAGTGCAACGAAGTTCGGAACCGTAAAAAACCCAAAAACCGTATTTTTCCAAAACCTGAGTTTCTGTTGAAATTTTTTTGGCTCGAAATGAAAAACTTTATATCTGTAAATTCATCTCAGGGTTTTCTAAAAACACCCATGAAAAACGACACAGAGATTCGTCTAAGCCGCCGCCCTTCCGCCGCGTGAGCCTTCTTGGCCGCCGCGGATCCGCCGCGACTTGACGTCCCCTCTGCATCGATTTTCGTGCAGTGTCTTTATTTGTTGATTTTGGGATTTTTAGGATATATATTATATGCCCAGATTTTCCAGAACTAAAATTTACTTTTGGGGGCCTATAATTCCGTATTTTTCCGAACTTCACTGCACTTTGACTATGATGGTTATATCTGTGATGTTTGCATGTATTGAACGTCGACTAATCGCTATAAGACGATTAGTCGGGGTTATACATGATCTGTAATGTGCTGGAATGTGTATATAAATATGTTGGATTGTCGCGGGTGAATAGCCGGGGGTTGTGAGACGAGAGTTTTCTTTTCTTGCAATTCATTGTAAATGTAAATTGATGTAATAATTATTATTTGTTTGGCCGCACAACCGGGTCGGGGTTGTAGCCGTCATTGTATAATTCTTTTACTGTTTTTGCTCCTAGGATAGACCCATGGAGGGGTGCACAAACTACCGGGTATGCCGAAGTGTCGAGTGGCCTACTCATGGAGATGAGGGAGGTTGCTACGCTTCGGGTACTTGGCGGGTAGTTTGCCGCACCCGTAGGGGTCTTGGGTGGGGTATTGGCTATTCACCGCGACCGTGTTATCTGTTTTTTTGTTACAGGCTCGTACAAATTACAGATTACTAGCATATCCAATGTATTTATCTGTGATCTGAAATGTTTATCATTGCTTTCTATTTAGGCGTTGCTTATGTTTTACAGACGCGCTAGCCCAGCCCCCGCTCTGTCGTTAGTTAAGTAACCTAACGGGTAATGACGGGGCCCAGTGGCGAATGCGAATGGCATAAGCGTACGTCATATTTTGGTTGTTTTCTGCAATGGTAGGATTTAAATGATGGGACGCATTAAAAGTACTAATGCAAGAATATCACGCATTAAAAGAACTAATGCAAGATAATAAACCAAGTTAAAGTCGTTGGAACACTTTCGAAAAACCACTCGGTTCTTTTCAAAACTAACTTTTAAAATGCGGAGTTTGAGCCACTCCATTTAAAAGCTATCTCGTTCCATCGACCAAATCAAGTTCACTACGTTCACGGTTTTGCCAAAACCATCCGTAGCCCTCCGTCGTTTCACATGAATAGTCAATAGTATTCAAGCTGTGTTTGTTGGCCAAAGTCAAGGCACAGTGATTGGTAGCTATTGGGTATTCATGTGCAGCATAGATAGATGCGTTGGTTTGGAACAGTCGTACTGCCTTGTTGGCCAAAGTCAAGGGTAGGTACGGGTGGATTCAAATTAACCTGGAGAACGACGGGTAGAACTTGACATGTGACTTATGATTTGTTGGCCAAAGTCAAGGTCATAAGAGCATGGGGCAAAAATCCACATCGGGAGTTTCATAAGTACTGAAACTTGCTAGATTTGCATACCATTTGGAGTGTGGTGATTCTGGTAGGATTCCTTCAGTTTCGTCACGCGATGATATTTGGATCCCGATCCTACTGTGAGTATATGCTACTCCTCGGGAAATTTCTCGCTTAACGATCAATGCTATAAACCTAGTAGGTGCCTAGAAAGGTGTTAGCGGGGCTACGCCCCCAGGGAAAAGAGGTTCTTTAATTAAGGAACTTCGCGAAAGCGTTGGAAAACCTCCCTCGAAGTACCGACACCAGCCTGGCCGAACGGTTAAGCAAGTATTGTACGGTGGGATTGATCCTGACTAATTCTTCCTTTATGGTTTGAGGAGGGATTCGAGAAACAGTGGGAGCCATCCTGTTTAGACAAACTAAAAACCACTCTAAACTTGCAAGAGCATCATGCTGAGTGTTTCTTCTTCTCTCCAAATTGCAGCGACCAATCGACATGACTGGACTTAAGTTACTCCTAGATAAAAACAAACTGACAGGGCCAAACTACAAAGATTGGCTCAGGAATGTCAAGATAGCAATCACTTATGACAAGCTGGGGTATCTTCTTACCACCAAAGCTCCCCCTGTCCCTGGTCCAACTTCCAGCGTCGCGGATAAGGAAATCCGCAAGACTTGGGAGATTGATAGCGCGAAGGCCAAGTGCCTCTTGCTTGCCTCGATGGACAACGAACATCAGAGGAGGCATGAGAATATGGACATGGAATCCATATTGCTCCATACAAAAGAACTGTATGGAGAGCAATCTCGTATCGCAAGATACGAAGCGTCGAGAAAGTTATTTTCGACAAGAATGGCCGTCGGATCATCAGTAGCCGAGCACGTGCTAAAGATGATCGGCTACATTGAGGAGCTCGCTGACCTAGGGATCACATTGGAGAGTGAGCTATATACAGATATAGTTCTCCAGTCCCTTCCTTCCACTTACGCCCAGTTTATACTGAACTTCAACCTACAAGAAAAAGAGGTTGAACTATCAGAGCTCCTCAACATGCTGAGGAGCGCAGAGGGCACCCTACAGAAAGGTAGGGATACATCCACTTTGTTTGTAGGAGGATCATCTTCTTCTAGGTCCAAGGCGAAAGCCAAGGGAAAGAAGAAGAAGGCCCCCGCCAAACCAAGGGGCGGTGTAAGTAAAGTGGATACGAAGGGAAAGGGTAAAGCAACAAAGATAGCAGGGAAGCTTGTGGATAAGGAAGAATGCTTCTATTGTCATAAGAAAGGACACTGGAAGAATGATTGCAGGGCCTGGAAGGCCAGAACACAGGAATTGAAGCAGGTTGCAGCTTCAGCTTCAGGTGTGTATGTTATTGAAAACTGTCTTTCAATAAACTCTACTTCCTGGGTATTGGATACCGGATCAGGATCTCATATCTGTAATTCTTTGCAGGCGTTGAGAAACCGTAGGGTTTTGAAGGCAGGTGACATGACCCTCAGAGTTGCGAACGGAGCTAGCATGGATGCTAAAGCCGTGGGGGACTATCACCTGGGAATGTCAGATGGACATGTTTTGGTTTTGCGTAATTGCTTTTTTGTACCCAACGCAACTTGTAATATCATTTCTGTATCTTTAGTTTCTAAAGAAGGTTATGAATTTGCGTTTGTAAGTAATGTTGTAAACATTCACCTTAATCAAGTTTTGATTGGGTCAGGTACTTTGAGTAATGGTATATACGTGTTAAACCAACCACAGATTTTTAATGTCCAGAATACACACAAAAGAAAGTCTCCAGAAATAAATCAGACTTTCTTATGGCATTGTAGATTGGGTCACATCAATGAGAGAAGGTTGACGAAGTTACATACAGAAGGGTATTTGAATGCGTTCGAATATCAGTCGTATGCCACTTGTCAATCCTGTCTCAAAGGAAAGATGACAAAGACTCCGTTTACTGGACATGGAGTAAGAGCGAGCGAGCTCTTGGGACTCGTACACAGTGACGTGTGCGGTCCAATGTCTACACATGCCCGAAGCGGACATTCTTACTTCATTACTTTTACGGATGACTTCTCAAGGTACGGTTATGTCTTCTTAATGAAACATAAGTCCGAGGCCTTTGGAAAATTCCAGGAGTATAAGAATGAAGTAGAGAAACAGACCGGCAAAAGTATTAAGATTCTAAGATCGGATCGAGGTGGAGAATACTTAAGTGCCGAGTTCCTGGACTATTTAAAAGAGAACGGAATTCTCTCTCAGCTTACTCCTCCATACACCCCGCAACATAACGGTGTATCGGAGAGACGGAACCACACCCTATTGGATATGGTGCGGTCCATGATGAGTAACGCTGAGTTGCCGCGATCATTCTGGGGATATGCGCTAGAATCAGCCGCATACCTTTTGAACCGAGTTCCGACTAAAACTGTGCCTACTACGCCATTTGAGATGTGGTGTGGGAAGAGACCCCATCTTAATCACATTAAGATATGGGGAAGTCCAGCTTTTGTGAAAAAGCAGCATACGGACAAGCTCGAGGCACGCTCAGTACAGTGCAAGTTTGTGGGGTATCCAAAGAACTCAAAAGGATATTTCTTCTACTGTGAAGAGGAACAAAAAGTTCTTGTTTCTCGTCATGCCTACTTCTTGGAAACTGAGTTTTTGGAAAACCAGATAAGTGGGAGCACAGTAGAACTGGAAGAAGTTCCAGAACCACAGACTGTTACTGAAAGTTTGGTGGAACCAGAGGGTTCAACAGAACAGGACATTCCTACGCCGCTCCGCAGAAGTAGTAGGCAGTCTCATCCGCCCGAGAGATACTACGGTTTTCTCATAGACGGGGATAGAGAGGATTGCATCATAGATTATGATGAGCCTACTAGCTTCCAGCAGGCCGTTCAGAGCGTTGACTCAGTGAAATGGCTGGATGCAATGCGGACCGAAATGGAGTCCATGTACACCAACAAGGTATGGACGTTGGACATTGCTCCAGACGGGGTAAAACCCGTAGGATGCAAGTGGATCTTCAAAAGGAAGATTGGTGTAGATGGACAGGTTGAGACCTATAAAGCTAGGCTGGTAGCAAAGGGATTTCGTCAAAGACCTGGCTTGGACTATGACGAAACCTTTTCTCCAGTAGCCATGCTGAAATCCATTCGGATCCTTCTTGCCATTGCTGCCTTCCACGATTATGAGATTTGGCAAATGGACGTAAAGACAGCTTTTCTAAATGGAAATTTGGAGGAGTGTGTCTATATGGACCAGCCAGAGGGTTTCATTCAGAGTGGGAGCAGCGGAAAGGTGTGCAAGTTGCTTAAGTCCATCTATGGACTAAAGCAGGCATCGCGGAGTTGGAACATCTGCTTTGATGAGACGGTCAAAGAATTTGGCTTTATCAAAAATCCAGATGAACCATGCATCTATAGTAGATTTGTAGCGAGAACTGCAGTATTCCTCGTTTTATACGTGGATGACATTCTCTTAATAGGAAATGACATTCCTATGCTACAATCTGTCAAGGGGTTCTTGTCACACAGGTTCTCCATGAAAGACCTGGGTGATGCCTCATACATTCTGGGTATCCGGATCTACCGTGACAGATCCAAGAGGATATTAGGACTTTCACAGTCCAGGTACATCGACACCATACTAAAGAGATTCAGTATGGAAGATTCCAAGCGCGGTAACCTACCGGCTTGTCACGGGATCACCCTCTCTAAAGAGATGTCTCCCAAGACTGATTTGGAGAGGGATCGCACGTCTATCATACCCTACGCTTCTGCGGTAGGCTCTATAATGTATGCGATGTTGTGTACCAGACCGGATGTAGCTTATGCACTGAGTGTGGTAAGCCGGTATCAGTCAAACCCTGGGGAGAAACATTGGATAGCGGTAAAGAACATTCTCAAGTACCTGAGAAGGACTAAGGAGATGTTCTTGGTGTATGGCGGAAAAGACCTCCAGATCGAGGCCTTTGCTGACTCCAGCTTCCAGAGTGACAAGGATGATTCCAAGTCCATGTCGGGTTTTGTCTTCACCCTCAATGGAGGGGCGGTGTGTTGGAAGAGTTCCAAACAAGAAACCGTTGCAGACTCGACGATGGAAGCGGAATACATCGCTGCATCTGATGCCGCAAAAGAAGCTGTCTGGATGAGGAAGTTCTTGAAAGAACTTCAGGTGGTTCCGTCCATTGTTGATCCAATACCTCTGTATTGCGACAACAATGGGGCTATAGCTTTAGCGAAGGAACCCAGGTCCCATCAGAGATCCAGGCACATCTTGAGGCGGTATCACCTGATCAGGGAGATCGTGGATCGCCAGGAGATCGAGGTTCGGAGAGTCGCTTCGGAAGACAACACTGCAGATCCATTCACCAAGGCCCTACCCCAGACTCAGTTCGAGCGGCTGATCGAGATGATAGGTCTTCGATACGCCAGTACATGGCCTTAGTGCAAGTGGGAGATTGTTAGTGTATATGCCCTAGAGGCCATTACTGTATCATACTAGTATGTATATTACTTAATGGAAGCTTGGGATATTCACCTTGTATATACAATCTTGCTCAAAATGGTAGTATGCTACTTGGTTTATTTCTACTTCAATGTGTACATGTGTTTATCTTTGTATATTGCTTATACACATTAGTGGAGCCCTTAGGATCTTTGCTTGATTACCAGCGATGTGATGGCCGTCACACTAGTGGGGCTGGGTAATCTAGAAGCACATCCTTATGCAGGTCCCTGGTCGCAGGACTATCGAGACAGGGCATCGATACTCCGGAGTAGACCAGCGCATGCGCTTCTCATCCCAGTGTGGGAGACGGTCTGTCCCACAGCCGTCAGTACGTCGTACTTGAGATAGCATGCGGGTGCCCGTTAGGTTACGGGTACACTGGACAGGACTCGTCGGGAACTGACCAGTTGGTATTATACCTATCGTCAGTTATCAGTTCCCAGGTGACATGAGTACAGCTTAGTCCGCTGACTTGACACTGTCACTTCGCCTCGGGTGTGTTCCCACTGCACTTTGATCACTACCCTACCACGGCTCAAAGGAGTCGTGCAAACAGGTGATGGTTGGGTGCAGTCCCGAAGCACTTGGAGGCAGTGACGGTTAGACAGGATTCGTCTCTCCCGGTATTGGGGGTTGACATCGCGCTGTGTCTAGGAGAGCCATTACACGAGTAGTCCCTGGCCAGGGCAAACGAGATATACTGGTAGGTTTCCAGTGTTATCTCAGGGTGTTTTGGGCTTCGCTCCGGCACGACTTGTACCGCTATTGGGGGACTGACGTTTACCGCCCCCTAGGCCCGCCATGCGATGTATCAGACGAACAGACCGGACTGTACGGAGAATGTCACACTCAGGCTCAGTAGGAGTTCAGATGGGTTTCGCCTCGTCGGTCTTCTTGTCGGCATTACCTGGGGACCGTTACGCACAGCTAGTGCCGCTTGCGGTCTGTGGTTAAACCCACTGCCAGCGTAGTGTCGAGTCTTTAGAGTCCCACACAGAAAGCTTTTCGCCTTTAGGCAAAAGAGTAGAGGTCGCATGGTATTGCGACAGGTCGCATGGTTTTGCGACAGGGTTCGGTCACATCCGTGCACTTGTGCACGTACAGTGTCCGGACAGTTTACACTAGCGGGCTTTGGTTTAAGCTAGATCCTAGTGTACCTTATGGGATTGGATTTATCCAGTTTGCATTCGTGTTCCTCGGAACGCGGATGCGGGTGTGTATGCACAGTTGACAGGGAGGCACAGAGACAGCGGATTCTCATTAGGGTTGTTGACAGTTGACCGTTGACTTTTTGACTTTTTGCTCAACCCTAATGAGAATATGATATGTGATTAACTATTATATTAATTAAGTATTATGGTGATATGGTTTGGTGACTTGTTGACTTTTGTTGACTTGTTGACTTTGTTGACTTGTTGACTTTTGTTGACTTGTTGACCGGTTGACTAGGCTTGACTAGTTGACCATCATGATAACCATGGTTATCATTTCATGCCAAAGACTTTTTCTTGCTTATTCATTTGAGTAAAATGAGTGCATGACATGATAAGGTTATGGTTGCTTCTTACCATCACATAAGACTTTTTTGATATGATGAGTTATGATCACTTTGGATTATGAGAGGGTGAAAGACAAAAGAGAGCCTCATTCTTTCTTGCTCATTCTCTCTCTTGTTCTTGAGCTCTCCTCTTGCTCTCACCCTCAACCTCTTGCTCCCTCTCTTGATCTATGGTTCTCTTGTCTCATGAGTTGAGAATCAAGAACCATAGATAAAATCCCATTCTAAATCATCTCTACTCATTCTAGTTCACTAGGTTTAGCAAACCAAGTGAACTAGTTTCTTCAAAGAACGAAGAAGGAGCTAAAGGTTGGAGCTTTCAAGTGGATCTATCTTCGGCGTACGGAGACGACGAGAAGGAGCCATCGGACCACCACCGGAGCTTGAAGAGAAGGAGTTCAAGAAAAGCTAGGTATAACCATCTTCAACCGAGTAGCTAAATCTCTTTAGCTTAGTATGCTAGTTTTAGTTTAGGTAAAGATCCCGACCTAGCATAGTCCATGTTGCCTCTTGCGTTAAAATTTTGATTTTATACCGTTTCCGCCTCCCCGTAAGAACCGGGGGTCGCAACGTGGACTTACAGATAGAACTTGACTAGTACTTATGATTTGTTGACCATAGTTAAGGTCATAGGTGCTAGGGGTAAAAAACCTTTATCGGGAGTTTCAAGTGTTGAAATTTGCAATGAGATTGGATACCATCTATATGATAGTTGGATCCCGATACCCACTGCGAGTAATTGTTACTCCTGGGAGAGTTTTGCACTTTACAATTAGCTGATCAAGTAGGTGTCTAGAAAGGTGTCAACGGGGTTACGCCTCTGGGAAAACGAGGTTTACTGTAATTAGGTCCGTGCGAAAGCACGGGGAACCTCTCTCAAAGTACCGACACTGGCCTGGCTGAAAGATTGGCGAACTTGTAGAGTGTAATTAATCCCGGCTAGTCTTTCCTTTTAGGGTTTGAAGGAAGATTTGATAAAAACAGTGGGAGCCATCCTGATTAGATAAAATATATAACCAATCTGATCTTGCAAGAGCGCACGCAGAGTGTTTTCTTCTCTCTCTCTCTCCAGGTAGCGACCATATCATGCCTTAATCAAGATAATAATATGGATGTATTGACCGAACCCGCTTGTTATACTGAGCTGGGGAACGTTGGTCCCGCTCCAACTCATAATTGTTATAAGACAGAGCAGGAAATAGGGGAATACCAGATTTCCTATGCCTCCCAAACGAAGAAAGTGCATATGATGCATCTCCTTCGGGTATGTTCATTACAAAGAACTGTTTCTCAGTATCCTCTGAATCCTGGGTATATGATACCGGATCAGGATCCCAGATATGTAAGCTGTTACATAGGGCTATAAAAAGGTAGAAAAACTGAGAACGGGTGATAAGTTTCATGAGACAGAAACCGGGGCAAGTGTTGCAGCCAAGTCTGTTGGTCACTGTCACCCTGTACTATCAGTACATTGATTCTGAACAAATGCTATTAGATACCGAACCTGATATACAAAATCATATCAGTCTCTTTATTAGTAAAGAAAGGATATAATTTTGTATTGATGGATAATGTTTTGAACATTTCCTATATCAAAAGTTGATCGGTTCAGGCACGTTATCTAAAAGCATTGACGTTCTAAATCAAACCACAGTTCCTCGTATATAGAACACACATAAGAGGAAGAGTTCAGAAATGAACGAATCATTCTTGAGGCATTGTAGACTAGGTCATATCAATGCGACCCGACTGGCTGAAGTTACAATTTAGATGCAATATTTAAACCAGTTTGAATTTACATCTTGTGAAACTTGCCAGTCATGTCACAAAGATAAGATGACCATAGCTCTGTTTATTGGAAACAGAGAAAGAGTTAGTAAACTCTTGGGACTGATACATTATGATGTATGTAAGGTCTCCTGTCTACATATGCCAGGACTGGTTCTTTATATACTTCATTACGTTCTCTGATAATCTCTCAAGATTCAGTCATATGTTCCTGTTGAAACATGAGTCCGAACCTTTTGAGATATTCACAGAATATAAGTTAGAAGTAGAGAACCAAAATATGGGTATAAGTATTATGTCCTATGATAAGATCAGGGAGGAGAATACTTGTGCATAGAATTCCTGGACTATTCTAAAGGAGAATGAGATTTTCTCTCAGTGTTACTCCTCTGAATACACCACAGCACAACGGTGTATCGGGGCGGAGCAATCACACAATATTAGATATCGTGTGCTCTATGATGAGTATTACTGAGTTACCTGTTTCCTTTTGGGTGTTATGCACTTGAGAAGCTGCATACATATTGAATTAGGTTTGACTCAAATCAGTGCCTACCACTCCATATGAGATATGATATGGGAAGAGCCCATGTCTTAAGCTAGTTAAGATTTGGGGTTGTCCGGCCTATGTTTAAAGCAAAATCTGGACAAGATCGAGGCAGGATCAGTTCTGTAAAACTGGAAAGGTTCCAGCTATACAAAACTGCAGTTAATGATTTGACAGAACCAAAGGATTCTATAGTTCCCGACGAACCTCAGCCTCTCCGCCGATCTAGTAGGGTTCCTCATCCGCCTGAGAGATACCTCGGTTTCTCGATGACAGTGGGAGCGAGGAATGTATCATGAGATGATGACCCAACTAGTTTCGAGCAGGCCATCGAGAGTAGGGACTCTGTAAGAATGGCTGGATGCTTAGCGATCTGAGATGGAATCCATGTACACCAGCAAAGTATGGACTTTAGTTGCTATATTTGAAGGGTTAAATCCCCATCAGGAGGAGCAAGTATATCTTGAGAAGATTACTTGGTGTAGATGGAAAGGTTGAGACTTTCAAAGCTAGACTTGTTAAAGGTTTTCGTCATCAACCAGGCACGGATAATGATGAAACCTTTTCCATGGAATATGCTTAAGTCCATCCAGATCCTACTTGTCACGGCTACATACCATGACTGCGATATCTGGTGGTTGGGTGTCATGACTGCTTTTCTAAATACTGATTTAGAATAGAAAGTCTATAAGTACACAGCCAGAGGACTTCGTAAACAGTGGGAGCAGCGGAAACGTGTGCAAGTTGCTTTACATAATGAAGCAGGCATCGCGGAGTTGGAACGTCTGTTTTGATGTGATAGTCAAAGTGTTTGACTTCATCAAAATGGTAGACGAACCTTGTATATACAAAAGGGTAATAGAGAGTAAGGTGGCCATCTTCATATTGTATGTAGACAACATACTCTTAATAGGAAAAGAGTTTCCTATACTACGATCGGTCAATCTCCTATTATCACAAGGATTCTCCAAATAGGATCAAAGTGATACCTCCTAAATCCTGAGTTTTCATCTATGAGATAGATGTAATTGGATGCTAGGATTCTCACTAGATGTAGTTAGATGGTATCAATCGATCCTGGGGAGAATCACTGGAAGAGTTCCAGGGTGATAAAGACGACTGAATGTCAGTCACGGGCATTGTCTTTACCCTCAGTAGAGGGACGGTATATTGGAAGAGTTCCAAGCTAGATACCGTGGCAAACTAGACTATAAAGGCTGGTAACATCGCTATTAAAGATACTACCAAAGAGGAAGTTTGGGTGTATATTGGTTCATAAGATGAACTAGGTTCCTGCCATTGTATGACAATGGAAGTGAGGCTTCGGCCCTGGAACCCTAGTCCCATCAGTGACCCAGACAAATTCTGGGGCAGCATCACCTGATCATGGAGATAGTTGATCTCCAGGTTGATCGAGGTTAGGAGAGTAGACTCAGAGGACAACACGGCGGATCCACTCACGAAGGCCTTTTCCCAGAGAGAGACTCATATGGGATGGTTGAGTATTAGATACTGCAACCACTGCTACAGATGGCCCTAGTGCAAGTGGGAGATTGTTAGTTATATGTATGCCCTAGAGGCCATTACTGTACATTGGATGTATATTGTAGTGGATGCTGGGACATATATAGATAGGACTTTCTTGCTCGACATGATAGTACGCTATCTGGTTGCTGTTTATCTTAACATGTATACTTTCTGTCTCTCTGATTACATGTTGATAAAGCCCTTAGGATGTGTACTCGACGTCCAGGACTATGATGCAGATCATACTAGTGGGGCCTGGGTAGCCAATGAGTACATCCTTCTTTGTTCCTAGTCGTGGGAATGTCGAGACGGGGCATTGATATTCCAGAGTAGACTAGCGCATATCTTCTCGACCCATGCGATGGGTGATGGATGATCCCATATCCATTGGTGTTTGATATCGAAGATGGTATGCGGGTGCTCAGTGGAGACTGGGTACACTGAACGGACTCGCCGAGAACTCCCAGATGGTATTATACCTCACGTCAGATGGCAGTTCTCTGGTGACACTGGTACAACTTAGTCTGTTGACCCGAGATCGTCATAGAGACTTGTGTGTCTCCCACTGTGCTTTGATTTCCACCCTACCACGGCTCTACTGAGTTGTGCAAACAGGTGGTTTTTGGGTACAGTGCCGATTCACATGGAGGCAATGAGCGATAGGAGGGGATTCGTCTCTCCCGGTATTGGGGGTTGATGTTACGCTATGATCGACTGGCCATAACAGGAAATCCCTGGCCAGGGTTGCAGTGATATACTGGTAAGAGTTATCAGTAGTTTCACGAATGTTATGGACCTTACGTCGGCATGACTTATCGAGCTATTGGGGTCTGACGTTTACCACCCCTAGGCGAGATATGCGACATATCAGACGAACAGACCGGACTATACGGTAAGTGTTACTGGTTGGATTCATAGGAGTGTGAGCGGGCTTGCTCGTCGATCTTCTGATCGCTCAATACCCGGGTGTCCGTTACGTTTAGCAGACCGCTTGCGGCTTGTGGGTGTTTGATATGATCATCATCCGCTGCCGGCATATTGACGAGTCTTTAGAGTCCTACACAGAGGTTTCCTGGCTCAAGCGAAACGAAATAGGAGCGCATATGAGATATGTGCGGGACCAAGAATAATGCGTGTATATGATACCGTATTATATTCTCGTGATGAATGTATCGATTAGTTATATGCGATATAACCTAGTTATCGAATCATGGATTGATTCGATAAGCCGATACATTCGATACTAGTCGGTTATATGCGATATGACCGGATCGTTAAATCAAGTGTTGATTTAATGATTTAATGCATAATTATATATATTTGATATATTACTTTGCATTAACTAGTATTGGTTCACTTTAAAAGGATTTTCTCACTTGAATTGTGCAAGTTGTATATATGATATACTTTTGTGCACAAGATTGTATCATGTTTGATGATACTTGCTCTTTTGGGTTTGTGTAAAGATTAAACCATGTTTAGTGAATGGTTAGGGTTTCTTTTCTCTTATTTATTTATCCATTTATTATTATTTTGGAAAAGATAAAGAGAAAAAGAAATGGTGGTTTAGTTTGTTTTTTCTTTGATGCTTCTTGAAGCTTTGAACAAGTCTACCATTCTTGTCTCTTCTTTAACCCTAACCACTCATCTAAACCTTGGTTAAATCTCTACACTAAACCATGGTTGAAGTTATGATAAGTATTCTTTTTATTTTCCTTTTTAAAAATAACTTATCACATCTTCTTCTTCTTCTTCATCTTCTTCTTCCATGAAGAAAGCTTGCTACTCCAATGGCAAGTGATGAAAACTAGTGAGAAATCCAAAACTAAAGTCTACCCACTTCCTATTTCTTCATCCTCTACCTCTTGCCAAGTAGTATAGGGTGTTTCCTTCACAATTTTTCGTGGCTTGGTGAAGGTGGAGCTTGATCTAGTGATGCCTCGACGTAGATCATCTTCGGCACGTCGTCGATGACCTAGCCCGTTTTTCCTCCGATGAAGCCAACGCTAGAGCCCAAGATACGATTTGGACAGCGAGGGGATTTCATCACGGAGCCTAGGAGGTGGTGGACCGGATCTACAAAGGTTGTAGCCCCTTCCCTTTAGCTATATTTCCGTTTACATGCTTGCTTTGCCTATACTTCTAGCCAACGATCCGTTCTAGGTTTTCTCGGCACCGTAATTTTTAGAAATTGGCATGTTTGATCACTTGTGAGACTCAATTAGAGTGCCTAGGAACCCTACAGATTCACCGTGTTATCCTCTGAGTCTGCTCTCCTAGCCTCGATCACCCTGGAGATCAACTATCTCCATGATCAGGTGATGCTGCCTCAGAATACGTCTGGGTCACTGATGGAACCGGGGTTCCTGGGCTAAAACCACACTTCCATTATCATACAATGGTAGGAACCTAGTTCATCTCATGAACCTATGTACACCTAAACTGCCTCTTTGGTAGCATCTTAAGTAGCGATGTATCCAGCCTTTATCGTCTAGTATGCCACGGTATCTAGCTTGGAACTCTTCCAACATACCGTCCCTTTACTGAGGGTAAAGACAATGCCTGTGACTGACATTCAGTCATCTTTATCACCCTGGAACCCTTCCAGTGATTCTCCCCAGGATCAATTGATACCATCTCACTACAGCTAGTGAGTATACTAACACCCAAATAACATCTATCTCATAGATGAAAACTCAGGATGGAGGAGGTATCACTTTGATCCTATATGGAGAATCCTTGTGATAAGCGGAGATTGACCGAGCGTAGCATAGGAAACTCCTTCCCTATCAAGAGTATGTCATCCACGTACTCTACGAGGATCACTACCATACTCCCTACAACCTTTTTATATATACAAGGTTCATCTACCATTTTGATGATGTCAAACTGTTTGACTAACTCATCAAAACAGATGTTCCAACTCCGCGATGCCTGCTTTATCACATAAAACATCTTGCACGCGTTTCCGCTGCTCCCACTGTTTACGAAGGCCTCTGGTTGTGTTCTTATAGACGTTCTCTTCTAAATCATGATTTAGAAAAGCAGTCATGGCACCCAACCGCCAGATATCGTAGTCATGGTATGTAGCCGTGGAAAGTAGGATCTGGATGGACTTAAGCTTGGTTACTTGAAAAAGGTTTCATCATAATCCACGCCTGGTAAATGATGCAAACTTTTAACAAGTCTAGCTTTGAAAGTCTCAACTTTTCCATCTACATCAAGTAATCTTCTCAAGATATACTTGCTCCTGATGGGGATTTAACCCTTCAGATATAGCAGCCAAAGTCCATACTTTGCTGGTGTACGTGGATTCCATCTCAGATTACTAAGCATCCAGCCATTCTTACAGAGTCCCTACTCTTGATGGCCAGCTTGAAACTAGTTAGGTCATCATCTCATAATGCAATCCTCGCTCCCACTGTCATAGAGAAAACGAAGTAACTCTCAGGTGGGTGAGGAACCCTACTAGATCGGCGGAGAGGCTGAGATTTGTTGGAATCTACTGAATCTTTCGGTTCTACCAAATCATCAGCTGCAGTTTGTATATCTGGAACCTTTCCAGTTCTACATAACAGACCTTGCCTCGAGCTTGTCCGGATTTTGCCTTTTAGACATAGCCCGGACAACCCTAAATCTTAACCAACTTAAGATATGGGCTCTTCCCTTTCCATATCACATATGAAGCGGCAGGCAACTGATTTGATTGGAACCCTATTCAATAGGTATGCAACTTCTCAAGTGCATAACACCCAATAGGAAAAAGGTAACTCAGTAGTACTCATCATAGAGCACACCTTATCATATAGGGTGTGATTGCTCCGCCCCGATATACCATCGTGCTATGGTGTATACGGAGGAGTAATACTGAGAGAGAATCTCATTCTCCTTTAGAATAATCCAGGATTTCCGTGCTCAAGTATTCTCCACCCTGATCACATCAAAGGACATAATACTTATACCCATTTTGGTTCTCTACTTCTAACTTATATTCTGTGAATATCTCAAAAGGTTCGGACTTGTGTTTCAACAGGAACATATGTCTGAATCTTGAGAGATTATCAGAGAATGTAATGAAATACAAAGAACCGGTCTTAGCATGTGTACACTGGGGACCTTCATACATCAACATGTATCATCCCAAGAGTTCACTAACTCTTTCTTTGTTTCCAATAAACAGAGCTGTGGTCATCTTATCTTTGTGACATGACCGACAAGTTTTCACAAGATGTAAATTCAAACAGATTTAAATATGCATCTTTGTGCAACTTAGCTAGTCGGGTCGCATTGATATGACCTAGTCTACAATACCTCAAGAAAGATCCGTTCATTTCTGAACTCTTCCTCTTGTGTATGTTCTGTATACTAAAGAACTGTAGTTTGATTTAGAACATCAATGCTTTTAGATAACGTGCCTGAATCGATCAACTTTTGATATAGGAAATGTTCAAAATATTATCCAACAATACAAAATTATATCCTTTCTTTACTAATAAAGAGACTGATATAATTTTGTATATTAGGTTCGGTATCTAATAACATTCGTTCAGAATCAATGTATTGGTAATACTGGGTGACAGTGACCAACAGACTTGGCTGCAACACTTGCCCCGTTTTCTGCCTCATGAAACTTATCACCCGTTCTCAGTTCTCTACCTATCTGTAGCCCTATGTAACATATTACATATGCAGGATCCTGATCCGGTATCATATACCCAGGACGTAAAGGACACTGAGAAACAGTTCTATATAACGAACACACCCGAAGATGATGCATCAGCATGCACTTTCTTCGTTTGGGCAGCACGGGAATTCTGGTAATCCCCAATTTCCTGCTCTGTCTTATAACAATTATAAGTTGGAGCGGGACCAACGTTCCCCAGCTCAGTATAACAAGCGGGTTCGGTCAATATATCCGTTTTATTATCTTGATTAAGGCGTGATATGGTCGCTACCTGGAGAGAGAGAAGAAAACACTCAGCGTATGCTCTTGCAAGATCAGATTGGTTATTATTTTATCTAATCAGGATGGCTCCCACTGTTTTTATCAAATCTTCCTTCAAACCCTAAAAGGAAAGACTAGCCGGGATTAATTACACGCTACAAGTTCGCCAATCTTTCAGCCAGGCCAGTGTCGGTACTTTGAGGGAGGTCCCCCGTGCTTTCGCACGGACCTAATTAATGTAAACCTGGTTTTCCCAGAGGCGCAACCCCGTTGACACCTTTCTAGACACCTACTTGATTGGCTAATTGTAATGTGTAAAACTCTTCCAGGAGTAACAATTACTCGCAGCGGGTATCGGGATCCAACTATCTCATAGAAGGTATGCAATCTCATTGCAAATTTCAACACTTGAAATTCCCGATAATATTTTGCCCCGAACGGTCTATGACCTTGACAAGGTCAACAAACCATAGACCGCAAGTCAAGTTCAACCCGTCATTTCTTGATTGAATCAAACCCACCCGCACGACCCTTGACAAGGTCAACAAGGCCGCACGACTACCCTAACCTAATCTGCATCATATGCATAAGCAGATAAATACTGGTTAGCTACCGCACACTGCGTCTTGACAAGGTCAACAAACGCAGCACGAATACTAAGCAGGACTTATCTGAAATGACGGAGGGCTACGACAGGATTTTCTGAAAACCTATTGCGTAATGAACTTGATATCGTTGTAGGATCGAATGAATTTTGAAATGGAGTGTTTTTGAGGCTTTTCTAGTTTTGCTAAAGGAGTCACTCCCGGTGAAGGGATCGTCGGTCCTTTCCTCGTTGAATGAGGTGCGGGATATATCATATATATCACTGTGCAAAGCAGAAACTATAGAAGTAATCAAAAGACATACCGAGGGTTGTAGCATCTGCCAGTTATTGCTAAAGGAGTCACTCCCGGTGAAGGGATCTCGGTCCTTTCCTTATCGAATAAGGTGCAGGATGTTCTACAAGGAACACCGCGATGCAAAGCAAGAACTGTAGCTACCTGTTTTATTTAGAAATTCGATTCCACAACATCTTAGGTTTCTTTTCTTTCAATAATCATATTAATGAAGTCCCATCATTTAAGTACTAAATCATCACAGATAAATACGACGTACACTTATGCCATCCGCATTCGCCTCGATGTCCTTTCGTGCACCGTTAGGTTAGGTAACTAACGGCAGAGCAGGGCAGGGCAGGGCTAGCGCGGGTGTAAAACATAAGTAACGCCTATATAATATATCATATATACTATATGTTAGTTATATGTATGCCCTAGAGGCCATTACTGTACATAGGATGTATATTGTAGTGGATGCTGGGACATATATAGGGAGGCTTTCTTGCTCGACATGATAGTATGCTATCTGGTTGCTCTTTACCTTAACGTGTACACAGATTGCCTCTCTATTACATGTTGGTAAAGCCCTTAGGATGTGTACTTGACTACCTGGACTATGATGCGGATCATACTAGTGGGGACATGGTAGTCCATAAGTACATCCTTGAAAGTCCCTAGTCGTGGGTGTATCGAGACGGGGCATCGATATACCAGAGTAGACTAGCGTGTACCTTCTCGACCCATACAGATGGGCGATGGATGATCCCATATCCATCGGTGTTTGAAATCAGAGATGATATACGGGTGCTCAGTAGAGAATGGGTACACTGGACGGACTCGCCGAGAACTCCCAGATGGTATTATACCTCACGTCAGATGGCAGTTCTCAGGTGACACTGGTACATAGTAGTCTGTTGACCCGAGATCTTCATAGAGTCTTGTGTGGTTCCCACTGTGCTTTGATTTCCATCTTACCACGTCCAAGAGGGCGTGCAAAACGGTGGTTTTTGGGTACAGTCCCGAGTCACATGGAGGCAATGAGCGATAGGAGGGGATTCGTCTCTCCAGGTATAGGGGGTTGATGTTGCGCTGTGTTCGATTGGCTATAACAGGAAATCCCTGGCCAGGGTTGCTGAGATTTACTGGTAAGTGTTACCAGTAGTTTCTCGAATTGTTATAGACCTCATATCGACACGACTTATCGAGCTATTGGGGTCTGACGTTTACCACCCCTAGGCAAGATATGCGACATATCAGACGACGAGACCGGACTGTACGGTAGTGTTACTGGTTGGATTCACTGGAGTGTGAGCGGGCTTGCTCGTCGATCTTCTGATCGCTCAATACCCGGGTGGCCGTTACGTTTAGCAGACCGCTTGCGGCTTGTGGGTGTTTGATATGATCATCACCTGCTGCCGGCGTATTGACGAGTCTTTAGAGTCCTACACAGAGGTTTCCTGGCTCAAGCGAAACGAAATAGGAGCGCATATGAGATATGTGCGGGACCGAGAATAATGCGTGTATGTGATACCGTATTCTATTCTCGCGATGAATGTATCGATTGGTTGTATGCGATATAACCTAGTTATCGAATCGAAGATTGATTCGATAAGCCGATGCATCGGATACTAGTCGGTTATATGCGATATGACCGGATCGTTAAATCAAGTGTTGATTTAATGATTTAATGTATAATTATATATTTGATATATTACTTTGCATTAACTAGTATTGGTTCACTTTAAATGGATTTTCTCACTTGGATTGTGCACATTGTATATGTGATATACTTTTGTACACTAGTTTGTATCATGTTTGATGATGCATGCTCATTAGGGTTTGTGTAAAGTTTAAACCATGGTTGTGTAATGATTAGGGTTTTCATTCATTAATTTATTCTTTATTCTTTTTGGAAAATGAAAAGCATAAACAGAAAATGGTTGCTTATTTTGTTTCATATTGAAGCTTCATGAAGCTTTGACCATATGACCATTTTGTCTCATGCTTAACCCTAACCATTCCACTCAACCATGATTCATTCTCTACACATAACCATGGTTTGAATATGATAAGTATTGATTTTCTTTTCCTTTTTTAATTAACACTTATCATATTCTTTCTTGCTTCTTCTTCTTCTTCACTTGAAGAAAGCTTGCTTCAACAATGGCAACTTGAGCAAATGAGTGAGAAATCCAAATCTAAAGAGAACCCACTTCCTATTTCTTCATCCTCTACCTCTTGCCAAGTAGTAGAGTGTGTTTTCTTCACAAGTTTCATGACTTGGTGAAGTGGGAGCTTGATCTTGCGATGCCTCGACGTAGATCATCTTCGGCACGTCGTCGATGACCTAACCCGCTTTTTCTCCGATGAAGCCGACGCTAGAGCCCGGGATTTGATATGGACAGCGAGGAGACTTCATTGCAAAGCTATGGAGGTGGAGAAACGGATCTACAAAGGTTGTATGTTCGTTTACTTTTAGTTAAAGTAGTTAACTAGTTGCTTTGTCGCCTAAAATTCTAGCCAACGATCTTGTCAGGGTTTCTCGGCACCGCAATTTTTGTAAATTGGCATGGTTGATGCCTTGTGAGACCTCTTGAGAGTGCCTAGGAACCCTACAGTGGTATCAGAGCCTAGCTAGAGCCTTAGGCGAAGTCTAGACGACATTTGAAATCCGAACGAACCCGAAACCCATTTTCCAAAATGCTCTCTGTCCAATTTTTAAAAATCTGGATTTTTCAATATTAAAAATATGCAGAAAATTAAGCAGGGTTTTTTAAGCATTACTGTGAAAAACGGAGACCTAACTCCGTCATAACGCCGCGGAATAAGCCCACGTGGCGCGGCGGTTCCGCGGCCATAATGTTGACTCTTTGACTCCTCTTTGCACAGTAATTGTTATATTTGACACCTGTGTTTTCTGGATAATTTTAATATTTTATTCTACAGTTGAGTATTTTGGGGTTGTATTGGGAATCGCTGATTCGATCGGATTATCAAATTTTGTCTGTGTGGCTTTCCGGATAAACTTTAGAATATGTTAAAAAGTTCGACCGGATATAAATACCCAATTTTTCCCCTGTCGGGAAATTTCCAAGTGTTGGATTTTTCCGTAGTTTAAAGACGTTCTAAGTAGTGCAAGTAACTCGATGGACCCTCTAGAAGACAACAAACCTTAACTCGATTATGTGACCGTCTTGAACTGCCCTTTGAACCTTCGGGTTTGGGGCAGTACGGCGTGCCACATGTGAGGCGTTGGCTTGACCCTTCTACGGCTGGACCGTTGGTACTGAGGCACGAACTGAATGTTTTTTGTTTCATGTGTTGATCTGTATCGGGAAAAACTTGGGTGTTCGATTGTTCGATCGGAAAGTTTGACATTTTCTATTTATCCGGAATGCGATACAATAATTGGAATTCACAAGTAGTTATGAGATAACTGAATGAATATTATAAACATAGCAGTTTAGTCTCACTTGATCGGTTGCCACGGAATTTTGATGTGATCAAAAGTCCTTCGCAATCACGTAGCGTACGCGGATACTCGCCGGGTAAACTTAATAGACAGCTACACCCTATAGCCTCGACCAAGTGACTGTAGGAGAACCCCGTCGCCGAAAGCATCCATTCGGGTGCTCACGGCAGCGGTGTTCCTCCTTGGTGCACTTCGTCGACGGTATCGGGGGTGCGGCCGCCTACTAAAGTTTGCGACGAGCATTCGATCAGGATGTCGGGAATCTTGTTGAATTGCCCGACTTGATATTGAAAAGAGTTTTCAATTTTGAGACTAAAATACGGGGTTTATAATTGTTAGGCATGTGATGTCTAAGGAATTCATTCGATTAGGCATGCGATGTCTAAAGAGGTTGCGGATTCCAACTGTTGTAGTTTTACACTTTCTTTTCTGTGACCGTAAGTGTAATATGTGATATCGCCGGTTTCGTTGCTATATGTCAACGACAATTGGGATGCGCATATTTACTTACGTTGATGACATGTGATGTTATGTGTTGCTGGATATGTTATATTGGATCGTCGCGTTTGAATAGCCGGGGGTTTTTATGTGAGATGAGTGTTTTTCATTTTCATTCATGTAAAAACTTGTATGTAATATTCTTTTATTGGGGCACTTCCAGGTTGCGGAAGTTGTCACCGTTGTTGTATATTATTTACTTTTCCGCACTAGGAAAGACCCAAGGAGGAGGGCATGAGTAACCGGGTTCTGGAGTCCAGTGGGAGACCAACTCGAGGAGTCGAGTCCGGGTCTCCTAACTCTAGAATTGGTAGGGTTGCTTGCCGCTCTTGTAGGGGTCTAGGGGTGTGGGTTTTGGCTATTCAACGCGACCGTGGAATCCGTGTTTTATACTGGCTCGTATTGAAAACACGGACGTCCTAGTATATCCAATATTTCATATGATTCTTCTGCTGCGATATCTGTGATGTGATCATGTGATGTTCTGTGATAGATACAGTATATAATATATATGATATATTATATAGCCGTTACTTATGTTTTACACCCGTGCTAGCCCTGCCCCGCTCTGCCGTTAGTTACCTAACCTAACGGTGCACGAGGGGACATCGAGGCGAATGCGGATGGCATAAGTGTACATCGTATTTATCTGTGATGTTTAGGTACTTAAATGATGGGACTTCATTAATGTGATTAATGAAATAAAAGAAACCTAAGATGTTGTAGAATCGAATTTCAAAATAAAACAGGTAGCTACAGTACTTGCTTTGCACAGCGGTATATATGATATATCCTGCACCTTATTCGATGAGGAAAGGACCGAGATCCCTTCACCGGGAGTGACTCCTTTAGCAATAACTGGCAGATGCTACACACTCGGTTTGTCTTTTGATTGCTTTTAAGAGTTTTTGCTTTGCACAGTGATATATATGATATATCTCGCACCTCATTCGACGAGGAAAGGACCGACGATCCCTTCACCGGGTGTGACTCCTTAAGCAAAACTAGAAAAGCCTCAAAAGCACTCCATTTCAAAATCATTTGATTCTACAACGATATAAAGTTCATTACGCAAAGGGTTTTCTTAAAACCTGACGTAGCCCTCCATCATTTCAGATAAGTAATAGTTAGTATTCGTGCTGCGTTTGTTGACTCAGTCAAGGCGTAGTGTGCGGTAGCTGATTACTATTTATCTGCTTATGCATATGATGCAGATTGGATTAGGGTAGTCGTGCGGCCTTGTTGACTCAGTCAAGGGTCGTGCGGGTGGGTTTAATTCAATCAGGAAATGACGGGTTGAACATTACTTGCGGTCTATGGTTTGTTGACTCAGTCAAGGTCATAGATCGCCTGGGGCAAAATATTATCGGGAATTTCAAGTGTTGAAATTTGCAATGAGATTGCATACCTTCTATGAGATAGTTGGATCCCGATACCCGCTGCGAGTAAGAGTTACTCCTGGGAGAGTTTTATACATTACAATTAGCCGATCAAGTAGGTGTCTAGAAAGGTGTTAACGAGGTTACGCCTCTGGGAAAACGAGGTTTACATTAATTAGGTTCGTGCGAAAGCACGGGGGACCTCCCTCAAAGTACCGACACTGGCCTGGCTGAAAGATTGGCGAACTTGTAGTGTGTAATTAATCCCGGCTAGTCTTTCCTTTTAGGGTTTGAAGGAAGATTTGATAAAAAGCAGTGGGAGCCATCCTGATTAGATAAAATAATAACCAATCTATTCTTGCAAGAGCGCACGCTGAGTGTTTTCTTCTCTCTCTCTCTCCTGGTAGCGACCATATCACGCCTTAATCAAGATAATAATACGGATTATTGACCGAACCCGCTTGTTATACTATGCTGGGGAACGTTGGTCCCGCTCCAACTTATAATTGTTATAAGACAGAGCAGGAGATTGGGGAATACCAGATTTCCCGTGCCGCCCAAACGAAGAGAGTGCATGCTGATGCATCATCTTCGGGTGTGTTCATTACAAAGAACTATTTCTCAGTATCCTCCGCATCCTGGGTATATGATACCGGATCAGGATCCCAGATATGTAATCTGTTACATAGGGCTACAAAAGAGTAGAAAAACTGAGAACGGGTGATAAGTTTCATGAGGCAGAAAACGGGGCAAGTGTTGCAGCCAAGTCTGTCGGTCACTGTCACCCTGTATTACCAGAATACGTTGATTCTGAACGAATGTTATTAGATACCGAACCTGATATACAAAATCATATCTGTCTCTTTATTAGTAAAGAAATGATAAAATTTTGTATTGATGGATAATGTTTTGAACATTTCCTATATCAAAAGTTGATCGGTTCAGGCACGTTATCTAAAAGCATTGATGTTCTAAATCAAACTAAAGTTCTTAGTATATGGAACACACACAAGAGGAAGAGTTCAGAAATGAACGGATCCTTCTTGAGGTATTGTAGACTAGGTCATATCGATGCGACCCGACTGGCTGAGTTACATATAGATGCATATTTAAATTAGTTTGAATTTACATCTTGTGAAACTCGCCTGTCATGTCACAAAGATAAGATGACCACAACCCCGTTTATTGGAAACAAAGAAAGAGTTAGTGAACTCTTGGGACTGATACATGATGATGTATGCAAGGTCTCCTGTCTACACATGCCAAGACCGGTTCTTTGTACTTCATTACATTCTCTGATAATCTCTCGAGATTCAGACATATGTTCCTGTTGAAACACAAGTCCGAACCTTTTGAGATATTCACAGAATATAAGAAAGAAGTAGAGAACCAAAATTTAGGTATAAGTATTATGTACTTTGATGTGATCGAGGAGGAGAATACTTGTGCATGGAATTCCTGGACTATTCTAAAGGAGAATGAGATTCTCTCTCAGCATTACTCCTCTGGATACACCATAGCACGATGGTATATCAGGGCGGAGCAATCACACCCTATATGATAAGGTGTGCTCTATGATGAGTACTACTGAGTTACCTATTTCCTTTTGGGAGTTATTCACTTGAGAAGCTGCATACCTATTGAAAAGGGTTCAAATCAAATCAGTTGCCTACCACTTCATATTTGATATGATATGGGAAGAGCCCATGTCTTAAGCTAGTTAAGATTTAGGGTTGTCCGGCTTATATCTAAAAGCAAAATCCGGACAAGCTCGAGGCAAGGTCAGTTATGTAGAACTGGAAAGGTTCTAGCTATACAAACTGGAGTTGATGATTTGGTAGAACCGAAGGATTCAGTAGATTCCAACGAACCTCAGCCTCTCCGCCGATCAAGTAGGATTCCTCACCCACCTGAGAGATACTTCGGTTTCTCTATGACAGTGGGAGCGAGGAATGCATCATGAGATGATGACCCAACTAGCTTCGAGCTGGCCATCAGGAGTGAGACTCTGTAAGAATGGCTGGATGTTTATCGATCTGAGATGGAATCCTTATACACCAACAAAGTGTGGACTTTGGTTGCTATATCTGAAGGGTTAAATCCCCATCAGGAGCAAGTATATCTTGAGAAGATTACTTGGTGTACTTGGAAAGGTTGAGACTTTCAAAGCTAGACTTGTTAAAGGTTTTCGTCATCAACCAGGCGTGGATAATGATGAAACCTTTTCCAGTATCTATGCTTAAGTCCATCCAGATCCTACTTGCCACGTCTACATACCATGACTACGATATCTGGCGGTTGGGTGCCATGACATCTTTTCTAAATGATGTTTTAGAAGAGAACGTCTGTAAGTACACAGCCAGAGGGCTTCGTAAACAGTGGGAGCAGCGGAAACGTGTGCAAGATGTTTTATCTGATAAAGCAGGCATCGCGGAGTTGGAACGTCTGTTTTGATGTGTTAGTCAAAGAGTTTGACATCATCAAAATGGTAGATGAACCTTGTATAAACAAAAAGGTAGTAGGGAGTATGGTGGTGATCCTCGTAGAGTACGTGGATGACATACACTTGATAAGAAAGGAGTTTCCTATGCTACGCTCGGTCAATCTCCGCTTATCACTAGGATTCTCCATATAGGATCAAAGTGATACCTACTAAATCCTGGATTTTGGATCTATGAGATAGATTTAATTGGATGTTTGGATTCTCACTAGTTGTAGTGAGATGATATCAATTGATCCTGGGGAGAATCGCTGGAAGTGTTCCAGAGTGATAAGAACGACTGAATGTCGGTCACAGGCATTGTCTTTACCCTCAAAAGGGACGGTATGTTGGAAGAGTTCCAAGCTAGATACCGTGACATACTAGACGATAAAGGCAGGATACATCGCTACTTAAGATGCTACCAAAGAGATTGTTTGGGTGTATATTGTTTCATGAGATGAACCTAGTTCCTCCCATTGTGTGACAATGGAGTTGTGGCTCATGCCAAGGAACGTCCGTCCCATCAGTGATCCAGACATACTCTAAGGCAGTATCACTTGATCATGGAGATGGTTGATCTCTAAGGGATCGAGGTTAGGAGAGTAGACTCAGAGGACAACACGGCGGATCCACTCACGAAGGCCTATTCCTAGAGAGAGACTTTTATGGTATGGTTGAGTATGAGATACTGCAACCACTGCTACAGATGGCCCTAGTGCAAGTGGGAGATTGTTAGTTATATGTATGCCCTAGATGCCATTACTGTACATAGGATGTATATTGTAGTGGATGCTGGGACATATATAGGGAGGACTTTCTTGCTCGACATGATAGTATGCTATCTTGTTGCTCTTTACCTTAACGTGTACACAGATTGCCTCTCTATTACATGTTGGTAAAGCCCTTAGGATGTGTACTTGACTACCTGGACTATGATGCGGATCATACTAGTGGGGACATGGTAGTCCATAAGTACATCCTTGAAAGTCCCTAGTCTTGGGTGTATCGAGACGGGGCATCGATATACCAGAGTAGACTAGCGTGTACCTTCTTGACCCATACAGATGGGCGATGGATTCCATATCCATCAGTGTTTGACATCAGAGATGATATACGGGTGCTCAGTAGAAACTGGGTACACTGGAAGGACTCGCCGAGAACTCTCAGATGGTATTATACCTCACGTCAGATGGCAGTTCTCAGGTGACACTGGTACATAGTAGTCTGTTGACCCGAGATCGTCATAGAGTCTTGTGTGGTTCCCACTGTGCTTTGATTTCCATCTTACCACGTCCAAGAGGGCGTGCAAAACGGTGGTTTTTGGGTACAGTCCCGAGTAACATGGAGGCAATGAGCGATAGGAGGGGATTCGTCTCTCCCGGTATAGGGGGTTGATGTTGCGCTGTGTTCGATTGGCTATAACAGGAAATCCCTGGCCAGGGTTGCTGAGATTTACTGGTAAGTGTTACCAGTAGTTTCTCGAATTGTTATAGACCTCATATCGACACGACTTATCGAGCTATTGGGGTCTGACGTTTACCACCCCTAGGCAAGATATGCGACATATCTGACGACGAGACCGGACTGTACGGTAGTGTTACTGGTTGGATTCACTGGAGTGTGAGCGGGCTTGCTCGTCGATCTTCTGATCGCTCAATACCCGGGTGGCCGTTACGTTTAGCAGACCGCTTGCGGCTTGTGGGTGTTTGATATGATCATCAACTGCTGCCGGCGTATTGACGAGTCTTTAGAGTCCTACACAGAGGTTTCCTGGCTCAAGCGAAACGAAATAGGAGCGCATATGAGATATGTGCGGGACCGAGAATAATGCGTGTATGTGATACCGTATTCTATTCTCGCGATGAATGTATCGATTGGTTGTATGCGATATAACCTAGTTATCGAATCGAAGATTGATTCGATAAGCCGATGTATAGGATACTAGTCGGTTATATGCGATATGACCGGATCGTTAAATCAAGTGTTGATTTAATGTATAATTATATATTTGATATATTACTTTGCATTAACTAGTATTGGTTCACTTTAAATGGATTTTCTCACTTGGATTGTGCACATTGTATATGTGATATACTTTTGTACACTAGTTTGTATCATGTTTGATGATGCATGCTCATTAGGGTTTGTGTAAAGTTTAAACCATGGTTGTGTAATGATTAGGGTTTTCATTCATTAATTTATTCTTTATTCTTTTTGGAAAATGAAAAGCATAAAGAGAAAATGGTTGCTTATTTTGTTTCATATTGAAGCTTCATGAAGCTTTGTAACGTTTTGGAAATCGTTATGCGATTTCGTCCGTTTTAGGGTAAGTTTGGCGGTATTTTCCGTTTTTACCCGACTGTGAACAAACGACCATATAGACTTGCCAGCACCTTGATTAGCTAAAATAAAGCTAGTGCGCGAACTTTGGGAGTATATGGGACGTTTTGGTTCAATTTGGTTTTTCCCAATTTTTAATATTATTTTAATGCGGTATTTAAATTTTGGGAAAATTTTCTTATGCGATCTTTTCTTTAAAACTTTGAGTTAATGAAATCCTTCTCACTTCACCTAGGAATATATTGTGTGGCCTAGGATTTAAGTTGGGATTTAAATGAAAAAGATAAGAAAAGATAAAGGAGATGCATGCATGAGTGAGAGTGTGTGTGTGTATGCATTTAATGGCAATAAATGAAGGAAATTGCTTGGAAATTCCTCACAAACCCTCCACCTCACCCCTTGGCCGAAAATCCTTCATCCTCTACTGCCCTTGCTCAATTATTCATCACAATTTATCATTCCAAACTCACAAATCCTCAAATTTCTGAAACCTATCACAAAAATACCTTAAAACTTAGGTTATTCTTGATCTTGATCACTTGGAGAGGGGAAAAGCTTGGACTTGAGAGCAAAGTTGTTAGGTATAACCCCTTTACTGCTATTTTATAGTTTTTGTGTGGTTTTGATCGTTAGTTTCTGCGTAGATCGTAGTTTATATCGTTTGAGGCGATATCGGGTTTTTAGTGTATTTTTAGTGATATTGGTATCTGCTTTGATCTGGGGATTTTAGTGATTGAGGAAACAACTTTAGAGAGATGTGCAGGTTAACCTGAGGCACCACCCAGGAGACGGGGACCACCCCGCCGGTTTGGGCCGGCGAGCCCTAAGGAGAGGGCCGGCGACGCCGGCCGACTTGGTGAGGGTTGGGGTGGGTTTCCTGTGGGTAGTTGTCTGCTGTTATTTGGGGTTGTTTGGTAATGTTGATTTTATTAGTTGATGCAGTATGCAAAATCTGGGATCGATTACCTATAATCGTGTGTTTTGAGTTCGCGTGATACGTGTTGCGACACGAGTCGTGTGTCGTGCTGCGACGTACTCAGTTTGGGTTTAGGTATCGTTTCGTGTGTTTGCGCTAGACGTGTATTCGTGATGTGGGTTAGTGCGTTGATGCGTTTTATATTACGTAGTTTTACGTTATTATGATTGCTTCTGAGATGTTCGCTTTATTCTTATGTTTGTGATATTTTAGCGTCGCAAGCGGGGACTTCAGACGCTGCGAACAAAGGGAAGCAGGTGGTCGGATTTTCATAGCTGGAGACCACAGTGTGAGTAGATTTAACATCTACGGGGAATCGCCCGTATGGCGCTACGCGTCGGGGCTAGATATGATATAATATTAGCCGTATGCTTATTTGCTTATATAGAGATATTGCATGATTCACATTGCATATAGTTACTTGTAGTGCATGATATTATATCTGATGTACACTGCACTATTATCGACAGTCCATGTTGCACGAGCACCAATGATATGCTACACACACACTGTTGATAATTGACATGATAGGCACAACACAATTGCTCATTCATATACCTTGCTATCGGTTAGCGACATTAAACAGTTATACTTGTGCGACAATGCATATTACATAGAACATACCTGTATACCTACATGCTCATATGTATACCATGTAAGTCCACGTTGCGACCCCCGGTTCTTACGGGGAGGCGGAAACGGTATAAAAATCAAATTTTAGTGCAAGAGGCAACATGGACTAAGCTAGGTCGGGATCGTTACCTAAACTAAAACTAGCAAACTTAGCTAAAGAAGTTTAGCTACTCGGATGAAGATGGTTATACCTAGACTTGAACTCCTTCGTCTTCAAACTTTGTAGAGGTTGATAGTTCTCCTTTGTCGCCTTCTCCCGTCGAAGATGGATCCACCTCGAAGGCTCGACCTTTGGGCTCTTTCTCGTACTTGGAGTGAAACTAGAATCGCCGGCTTGCTAGACCCTTGATCCTAGAGTGAGTAGAGAGTGTCTAGGGTTTGCTTTTGTTTTTCAAGAGAAGGATTCTCAACTCATGAGAAGGTTTCTCTTGACTAGAGGAAGAAGAAGATGAAGTGAAGAGAGAGAGTGAGAATGATAGAATGAGCTCACCTTTTTCTTTTTGCAACCATATCAAAATGAAAAAGGTTTAATCAAATAATAATAATAATCAAAATGAAAAAGGTTTGATGGATAGTTTAGAATGACTAATATCATTACAAGCATTAAATGAATAAAGCAAGAATGAAAAGGCATCTTGCATTTGTAATGATGGTAGTCAAATGTTCAACCATGGTCAACAAGTCAACCATGGTCAACAAGTCAACAAAAACTAACCATGACACAATTTCATTTTATTATATATTATTAAATGATATAATACAAATCCATTAGGGTTTGGAAAAAGACGACTGTCAACTGTGCATACGCACCCCGTTCCGAAACCCTAATGAAAATCATCTTCCTCCTCCTCAAATAACTGTGCATACACACCTGCATTCTTGTTCCGAGGAACATGAATACTGAGAGATAAAAGCAACCCCAAATACTATACCAGTATCCGGCTCAAACCAGAGCCCGCTGGTAATATCTGTCCGGACTCCAAACGTGCACAAGTGCGCGGATGAGAACGAACCCTGTCGCAAAACCATGCGACCTCTACTCTGTTTTGCCCAGAGGCGAATACCCTCTGTGTGGGACTCTAAAGACTCGACACTACGCTGGCAGTGGGTTTAACCACAGACCGCAAGCGGCACTAGCTGTGCGTAACGGTCCCCAGGTAGATGTCGACAAGAAGGCTGACGAGGTGAAACCCCATCGGTACTCCTACTGAGTCTGAATGTGACAGTCTCCGTACAGTCCGGTCTGTTCGTCTGATACATCGCATGGCGGGCCTAGGGGGCGGTAAACGTCAGTCCCCCAATAGCGGTACAAGTCGTGCCGGAGCGAAGCCCAAAACACCCTGAGATAACACTGGAAACCTACCAGTATATCTCGTTTGCCCTGGCCAGGGACTACTCGTGTAATGGCTCTCCTAGACACAGCGCGATGTCAACCCCCAATACCGGGAGAGACGAATCCTGTCTAACCGTCACTGCCTCCAAGTGCTTCGGGACTGCACCCAACCACCACCTGTTTGCACGACTCCTTTGAGCCGTGGTAGGGTAGTGATCAAAGTGCAGTGGGAACACACTCGAGGCGAAGTGCCAGTGTCAAGTCAGCGGACTAAGCTGTACTCATGTCACCTGGGAACTGATGACTGACGATAGGTATAATACCAACCTGTCAGTTCCCGACGAGTCCTGTCCAGTGTACTCGTAACCCAACGAGCACCCGTATACTATCTCCAGTACGACGTACTGATGGCTGTGGGACAGACCATCTCCCACACTGGGATGAGAAGCGCATACGCTAGTCTACTCCAGAGTATCGATGCCCTGTCTCGATAGTCCTGCGACTAGGGACCTGTATAAGGATGTGCTTATAGATTACCCAGCCCCCACTAGTGTGACTGCCATCACAACGCTGGTAATCAAGCAAAGATCCTAAGGGCTCCACTAATGCGTATAAGTGATATAGTAAAATAAACACAAGTACACATTGAAGTAGAGACAAACCAAGTAGCATACTACTATTTTGAGCAAGATTGTATATACAAGGTGAATATCCCAAGCATCCATTAAGTAATATACAAACTAGTATGATACAGTAATGGCCTCTAGGGCATATACACTAACAATCTCCCACTTGCACTAAGGCCATGTACTGGCGTATCGAAGACCTATCATCTCGATCAGCCGCTCGAACTGAGTCTGGGGCAGGGCCTTGGTGAATGGATCTGCAGTGTTGTCTTCTGAAGCAACTCTCCGAACCTCGATCTCCTTGCGATCCACGATCTCCCTGATCAGGTGATACCGCCTCAAGATGTGCCTGGATCTCTGATGGGACCTGGGTTCCTTCGCTAAAGCTATAGCCCCATTGTTGTCGCAATACAGAGGTATTGGATCAACAATGGACGGAACCACCTGAAGTTCTTTCAAGAACTTCCTTATCCAGACAGCTTCTTTTGCGGCATCAGATGCAGCGATGTATTCCGCTTCCATCGTCGAGTCTGCAACGGTTTCCTGTTTGGAACTCTTCCAACACACCGCCCCTCCATTGAGGGTAAAGACAAAGCCCGACATGGACTTGGAATCATCCTTGTCACTCTGGAAGCTGGAGTCAGCAAAGGCCTCGATCTGGAGGTCTTTTCCGCCATACACCAAGAACATCTTCTTAGTCCTTCTCAGGTACTTGAGAATGTTCTTTACCGCTATCCAGTGTTTCTCCCCAGGGTTTGACTGATACCGGCTTACCACACTCAGTGCATAAGCTACATCCGGTCTGGTACACAACATCGCATACATTATAGAGCCTACCGCAGAAGCGTAGGGTATAATAGACATGCGATCCCTCTCCAAATCAGTCTTGGGAGACATCTCTTTAGAGAGGGTGATCCCGTGACAAGCCGGTAGGTTACCGCGCTTGGAATCTTCCATACTGAATCTCTTCACTATGGTGTCGATGTACCTGGACTGAGAAAGTCCCAATATCCTCTTGGATCTATCACGATGGATCCGGATCCCCAGGATGTATGAGGCATCACCCAGGTCTTTCATGGAGAACCTGTGTGACAAGAACCCCTTGACAGATTGTAGCATAGGAATGTCATTTCCTATTAAGAGAATGTCATCCACGTATAAAACGAGGAATACAGCAGTTCTCGCTACAAATCTACTGTAGATGCATGGTTCATCTGGATTTTTGATAAAGCCAAATTCCTTGACCGTCTCATCAAAGCAGATGTTCCAACTCCGCGATGCCTGCTTCAGTCCATAGATGGACTTAAGCAACTTGCACACCTTTCCGCTGCTCCCACTCTGAATGAAGCCCTCTGGCTGGTCCATATAGACACACTCCTCTAAATTTCCATTTAGAAAAGCTGTCTTTACGTCCATTTGCCAGATCTCATAATCGTGGAAGGCAGCGATGGCAAGAAGGATCCGAATGGATTTCAGCATGGCCACTGGAGAAAAGGTTTCGTCATAGTCCAAGCCAGGTCTTTGACGGAAACCCTTTGCTACCAGCCTAGCTTTATAGGTCTCAACCTGTCCATCTACACCAATCTTCCTTTTGAAGATCCACTTGCATCCTACGGGTTTTACCCCGTCTGGAGCAATGTCCAACGTCCATACCTTGTTGGTGTACATGGACTCCATTTCGGTCCGCATTGCATCCAGCCATTTCACTAAGTCAACGCTCTGAACGGCCTGCTGGAAGCTAGTAGGCTCATCATAATCTATGATGCAATCCTCTCTATCCCCGTCTATGAGAAAACCGCAGTATCTCTCGGGCGGATGAGACTGCCTACTACTTCTGCGGAGCGGCGTAGGAATGTCCTGTTCTGTTGAACCCTCTGGTTCCACTAAGCTTTCAGTAACAGTCTGTGGTTCTGGAACTTCTTCCAGTTCTATTGTGCTCCCACTTATCTGGGTTTCCAAAAACTCAGTTTCCAAGAAGCGGGCATGCTGAGAAACAAAAACCTTTTGTTCCTCAGCGGAATAGAAAAGATACCCCCTGGAGTTCCTTGGGTATCCCACAAACTTACACTGTACTGAACGTGCCTCAAGCTTGTCCGCATGCTGCCTTTTTACAAAAGCTGGACATCCCCATACCTTAAGATACTTAAGACAGGGTTTCTTCCCAGTCCACATCTCATATGGGGTGGTAGGCACAGTCTTGGTGGGAGCCTTGTTCAAGAGATATGCAGCTGCTTCTATTGCATATCCCCAGAATGATCGCGGCAACTCAGCGTTACTCATCATGGACCGAACCATATCCAATAGGGTTCGGTTCCGTCTCTCCGATACACCGTTATGTTGCGGAGTGTATGGAGGAGTAAGCTGAGAGAGAATACCATTCTCTTTTAAGTAATTCAGGAATTCGGCACTTAAGTATTCTCCACCTCGATCCGATCTTAGAATCTTAATACTTTTGCCGGTCTGTTTCTCTACTTCATTCTTATACTCCTGGAATTTTTCAAAAGCCTCGGACTTATGTTTCATTAAGAAAACATAACCGTACCTTGAGAAGTCATCCGTAAAAGTAATGAAGTAAGAATGTCCGCTTCGGACATGTGTAGACATTGGACCGCACACGTCACTGTGTACGAGTCCCAAGAGCTCGCTCGCTCTTTCTCCATGTCCAGTAAATGGAGTCTTTGTCATCTTTCCCTTGAGACAGGATTGACAAGTGGCATACGACTGATATTCGAACGCATTCAAATACCCTTCTGTATGTAACTTCGTCAACCTTCTCTCATTGATGTGACCCAATCTACAATGCCATAAGAAAGTCTGGTTTATTTCTGGAGACTTTCTTTTGTGTGTATTCTGGACATTAAAAATCTGTGGTTGGTTTAACACGTATATCCCATTACTCAAAGTACCTGACCCAATCAAAACTTGATTAAGGCGAATGTTTACAACATTACTTACAAACGCAAATTCATAACCTTCTTTAGAAACTAAAGATACAGAAATGATATTACAAGTTGCGTTGGGTACAAAAAAGCAATTACGCAAAACCAAAACATGTCCATCTGACATTCCCAGGTGATAGTCCCCCACGGCTTTAGCATCCATGCTAGCTCCGTTTGCAACTCTGAGGGTCATGTCACCTGCTTTCAAAACACTACGGTTTCTCAACGCCTGCAAAGAATTACAGATATGAGATCCTGATCCGGTATCCAATACCCAGGAAGTAGAGTTTATAGAAAGACAGTTTTCAATAACATACACACCTGAAGCTGAAGCTGCAACCTGCTTCAATTCCTGTGTTCTGGCCTTCCAGGCCCTGCAATCATTCTTCCAGTGTCCTTTCTTATGACAAAAGAAGCATTCTTCCTTATCCACAAGCTTCCCCGCTATCTTTGTTGCTTTACCTTTTCCCTTCGTATCCACTTTACTAACACCGCCCCTTGGTTTGGCGGGGGCTTTCTTCTTCTTTCCCTTGGCTTTCGCCTTGGACCTAGAAGAAGATGATCCTCCTACAAACAAAGTGGATGTTTCCCTACCTTTCTGTAGGGTGCCCTCTGCATTCCTCAGCAGGTTGAGGAGCTCTGAAAGTTCAACCTCCTTTTCTTGTAGGTTGAAGTTCATAATAAACTGGGCGTAAGTGGAAGGAAGGGACTGGAGAACTATATCCGTATATAGCTCACTCTCCAATGTGATCCCTAGGTCAGCGAGCTCCTCAATGTAGCCGATCATCTTTAGCACGTGCTCGGCTACTGATGATCCGACGGCCATTCTTGTCGAAAACAACTTTTTCGACGCTTCGTATCTTGCGATACGTGATTGCTCTCCATACAGTTCTTTTGTATGAAGCAATATGGACTCCATGTCCATATTCTCATGCCTCCTCTGATGTTCGTTGTCCATCGAGGCAAGCAGGAGGCACTTGGCCTTCGCGCTATCAATCTCCCAAGTCTTGCGGATTTCCTTATCCGCGACGCTGGAAGTTGGACCAGGGACAGGGGGAGCTTTGGTGGTAAGAAGATACCCCAGCTTGTCATAAGTGATTGCTATCTTGACATTCCTGAGCCAATCTTTGTAGTTTGGCCCTGTCAACTTGTTTTTATCTAGGAGTAACTTAAGTCCAGTCATGTTGATTGGTCGCTGCAATTAGGAGAGAGAAGAAGAAACACTCAGCATGATGCTCTTGCAAGTTTAGAGTGGTTTTTAATTTGTCTAAATAGGATGGCTCCCACTGTTTCTCGAATCCCTCCTCAAACCATAAAGGAAGAATTAGTCAGGATCAATCCCACCGTACAATACTTGCTTAACCGTTCAGCCAGGCTGGTGTCGGTACTTCGAGGGAGGTTTTCCAACGCTTTCGCGAAGTTCCTTAATTAAAGAACCTCTTTTCCCTGGGGGCGTAGCCCCGCTAACACCTTTCTAGGCACCTACTAGGTTTATAGCATTGATCGTTAAGTGAGAAATTTCCCGAGGAGTAGCATATACTCACAGTAGGATCGGGATCCAAATATCATCGCGTGACGAAACTGAAGGAATCCTACCAGAATCACCACACTCCAAATGGTATGCAAATCTAGCAAGTTTCAGTACTTATGAAACTCCCGATGTGGATTTTTGCCCCATGCTCTTATGACCTTGACGAAGGTCAACAAATCATAAGTCACATGTCAAGTTCTGCCCGTCATTATCCAGGTTAATTTGAATCCACCCGCATATACCCTTGACGAAGGTCAACAAGGTAATGTGAGTGTCCCAAACCAACGCATCTATCTATGCTACATATGAATACTTAACAGCTACCAATCACTATGCCTTGACGAAGGTCAACAAACACAGCTTGAATACTATTTGAATATTCATACGAAACGACGGAGGGCTACGAATGGTTTTGGCAAAACCGTGAACGTAGTGAACTTGATTTGGTCGATGGAACGAGATAGCTTTTAAATGGAGTGGCTCAAGCTCCGCATTTTAAAAGTTAGTTTTGAAAAGAACCGAGTGGTTTTTCGAAAGTGTTCCAACGACTTTAACTTGGTTTATTATCTTGCATTAGTTCTTTTAATGCGTGATATTCTTGCATTAGTACTTTTAATGCGTCCCATCATTTAAATCCTACCATTGCAGAAAACAACCAAAATATGACGTACGCTTATGCCATTCGCATTCGCCACTGGGCCCCGTCATTACCCGTTAGGTTACTTAACTAACGACAGAGCGGGGGCTGGGCTAGCGCGTCTGTAAAACATAAGCAACGCCTAAATAGTTATAGATATAGCAATAGTAGACATTACAGATCACAGATGAATGCATTGGATATACTAGCAATCCGCAATCCTTTCGAGCCTGAAACGAAAAGCGGATAACACGGTCGCGGTGAATAGCCAAATACCCCACCCAAGACCCCTACGGGTGCGGCAAACTACCCGCCAAGTACCCGAAGCGTAGCAACCTCCCTCATCTCCATGAGTAGGCCACTCGACACTTCGGCATACCCGGTAGTTCGTGCACCCCTCCATGGGTCTATCCTAGGAGCATAAACAGTAAAAAGAATTATACAATGACGGCTACAACCCCGACCCGGTTGTGCGGCCAAACAAATAATATTATTACATCAATTTACATTTACAATGAATGAAAGAAAAAACAAAAGCTCATCTCACATCCACCCCGGCTATTCACCCGCGACAGTCCAACACATTCATATACACATTCCAGCACATTACAGATCATGTATAACCCCGACTAATCGTCTTATAGCGATTAGCCGACGTTCAATACATGCAAACATCACAGATATAACCATCATAGTCAAAGTGCAGTGAAGTTCGGAAAAATACGGAATTATAGGCCCCCAAAAGTAAATTTTAGTTCTGGAAAATCTGGGCATATAATATATATCCTAAAAATCCCAAAATCAACACAGAAAGACACTGCACGAAAAACGATGCAGAGAGGACATCAAACCGCGGCGCTTCCGCGGCACGAGCCTACCTCGTGCGGCGGAAGGGCGGCGGTTTGGATGAATCTCTGTGTCGTTTTTCATGGGTGTTTTTAAAAAACCCTGAGATGAATTTACAAATATAAAGTTTTTCAGTTTGAGCCAAAAAAATTTCAACAGAAACTCAGGTTTTGAAAAATATGGTTTTTGGGTTTTTTACGGTTCCGAACTTCGTTACACTTCACTACCAAGCTAGTTTAAGTTTAGTTAGGCTCTGATACCACTGTAAGTCCACGTTGCGACCCCCGGTTCTTACGGGGAGGCGGAAACGGTATAAAAATCAAATTTTAGTGCAAGAGGCAACATGGACTAAGCTAGGTCGGGATCGTTACCTAAACTAAAACTAGCAAACTTAGCTAAAGAAGTTTAGCTACTCGGATGAAGATGGTTATACCTAGACTTGAACTCCTTCGTCTTCAAACTTTGTAGAGGTTGATGGTTCTCCTTTGTCGCCTTCTCCCGTCGAAGATGGATCCACCTCGAAGGCTCGACCTTTGGGCTCTTTCTCGTACTTGGAGTGAAACGAGAATCGCCGGCTTGCTAGACCCTTGATCCTAGAGTGAGTAGAGAGTGTCTAGGGTTTGCTTTTGTTTTTCAAGAGAAGGATTCTCAACTCATGAGAAGGTTTCTCTTAACTAGAGGAAGAAGAAGATGAAGTGAAGAGAGAGAGTGAGAATGATAGAATGAGCTCACCTTTTTCTTTTTGCAACCATATCAAAATGAAAAAGGTTTAATCAAATAATAATAATAATCAAAATGAAAAAGGTTTGATGGATAGTTTAGAATGACTAATATCATTACAAGCATTAAATGAATAAAGCAAGAATGAAAAGGCATCTTGCATTTGTAATGATGGTAGTCAAATGTTCAACCATGGTCAACAAGTCAACCATGGTCAACAAGTCAACAAAAACTAACCATGACACAATTTCATTTTATTATATATTATTAAATGATATAATACAAATCCATTAGGGTTTGGAAAAAGACGACTGTCAACTGTGCATACGCACCCCGTTCCGAAACCCTAATGAAAATCATCTTCCTCCTCCTCAAATAACTGTGCATACACACCTGCATTCTTGTTCCGAGGAACATGAATACTGAGAGATAAAAGCAACCCCAAATACTATACCAGTATCCGGCTCAAACCAGAGCCCGCTGGTAATATCTGTCCGGACTCCAAACGTGCACAAGTGCGCGGATGAGAACGAACCCTGTCGCAAAACCATGCGACCTCTACTCTGTTTTGCCCAGAGGCGAATACCCTCTGTGTGGGACTCTAAAGACTCGACACTACGCTGGCAGTGGGTTTAACCACAGACCGCAAGCGGCACTAGCTGTGCGTAACGGTCCCCAGGTAGATGTCGACAAGAAGGCTGACGAGGTGAAACCCCATCGGTACTCCTACTGAGTCTGAATGTGACAGTCTCCGTACAGTCCGGTCTGTTCGTCTGATACATCGCATGGCGGGCCTAGGGGGCGGTAAACGTCAGTCCCCCAATAGCGGTACAAGTCGTGCCGGAGCGAAGCCCAAAACACCCTGAGATAACACTGGAAACCTACCAGTATATCTCGTTTGCCCTGGCCAGGGACTACTCGTGTAATGGCTCTCCTAGACACAGCGCGATGTCAACCCCCAATACCGGGAGAGACGAATCCTGTCTAACCGTCACTGCCTCCAAGTGCTTCGGGACTGCACCCAACCACCACCTGTTTGCACGACTCCTTTGAGCCGTGGTAGGGTAGTGATCAAAGTGCAGTGGGAACACACTCGAGGCGAAGTGCCAGTGTCAAGTCAGCGGACTAAGCTGTACTCATGTCACCTGGGAACTGATGACTGACGATAGGTATAATACCAACCTGTCAGTTCCCGACGAGTCCTGTCCAGTGTACTCGTAACCCAACGAGCACCCGTATACTATCTCCAGTACGACGTACTGATGGCTGTGGGACAGACCATCTCCCACACTGGGATGAGAAGCGCATACGCTAGTCTACTCCGGAGTATCGATGCCCTGTCTCGATAGTCCTGCGACTAGGGACCTGTATAAGGATGTGCTTATAGATTACCCAGCCCCCACTAGTGTGACTGCCATCACAACGCTGGTAATCAAGCAAAGATCCTAAGGGCTCCACTAATGCGTATAAGTGATATAGTAAAATAAACACAAGTACACATTGAAGTAGAGACAAACCAAGTAGCATACTACTATTTTGAGCAAGATTGTATATACAAGGTGAATATCCCAAGCATCCATTAAGTAATATACAAACTAGTATGATACAGTAATGGCCTCTAGGGCATATACACTAACATACCATGCTATATTACTTGTTCGCACATATACCATGCTATATTATTTGTTAGCACATATACCTTGCTATTGTTATATGATCAGTTGTTATTGCATATATATCAGTGGTATGGGACGCTGTGTATATATGTATTATGGATTTGGATATTACAGTTTTTATAGCATATATATCGGTGGTATGGGACGCCGTATATATATGTATTTGGATTGGATTTATATGATTTGTATTGCATATATATCGGTGGTATGGGACGCTGTATATATATGTATTCTAGATTTGGATTCTTGGGATCCGCGAGATACATTATACGGACTTATGCATTTGAGATGCGATATGGGAAATTAAGGTGTCGATGTTGGGCACTTAATTTCCGAGAGATATATGGGGTTTGACAGACCGATACGTGGAAACGCAAGTATCGAGGTGGGATACTTGGTTTCGAGGAACGTATGAATATCAGAAAGACCGATACGTGAGAACGCAAGTATCGAGGTAGGATACTTGGTTTTCGAGGAACGTATGGATATCAGTATTTATGTGTCGATGTTTGACACTCAGGTTTCATGAGACGTACAGGATATGAGGGGCCGATCTGAGGGCCGATCTGAGTATTTTGGGATTTGGGTGTTGTTGAGATACACCGTGTTTTTCATGCTGATGATATGCGCATGAGATTATTTACTTTCCGCACTCAGTATTATATTGATATGAATATCATGATAGTTGTATATTCATATTGTCATACTCATGCTATCAGTTCACATGTTATTGATCATTGCTGTTAGTGCATACTTGCGATTACTGTATGATGTTAATTACTATTCACGAGTTGGCAACTCACCCCCGTTGTGCCACAGTTTTTGCAGGACTTACCCTCTGAGTAGTCGCGGCAGGGCAGCTTATCATCACTACTTTTGTGGATACCGCTACCTTGGGCAGTGAGGCCGTTGCATTATAGGTGGGTTTGCGGTTATCCGTTGTATATTGTATATCATTTGTTGGATCTAGTATTCTCCATCTACCCTTGTTGTATATGACTTAGAGACGACTTGTGAGAGATCAGTGTTGTATATTGGTTTTGGGAACCGTGCTCGTAGAAGCAGGTTATTTTGGAGATGTTTACTTCTTATATAGTCGTTCTCTTTGATATTTCTTCGCTTTGGCGTCGTATACTTGTTGTAGTGATTGTCTCCGCCGGTGGGCGTGATTTTTCTCCCACTTGGGATGTTTATATATTATCTGTGTTGTACCCGTTTACGGGGCTAGTTTTACAAAGGAGGTGCTGCCGAAATTTTTATGAAAGAAAACTAGAGTTAGAGATTTTAAATGGCGACTCCTAAAACTTTTAAATTATGTTTCTCCGTTGATCCAGTTTTGGGTGGTTTAGATTTCTGGGTTTTCGGCTTACTTAAGTTACGTACGCCTTTAGACGTTACGTAGTTTAAGTGCCAGTTACGGGCCGAATTTCGGGTCGTGACAAGCTTTGACCATATGACCATTTTGTTTCATGCTTAACCCTAACCATTCCAATCAACCACGATTCATTCTCTACACATAACCATGGTTTGAATATGATAAGTATTGATTTTCTTTTCCTTTTTTAATTAACACTTATCATATTCTTTCTTGCTTCTTCTTCTTCTTCACTTGAAGAAAGCTTGCTTCAACAATGGCAACTTGAGCAAATGAGTGAGAAATCCAAATCTAAAGAGAACCCACTTCCTATTTCTTCATCCTCTACCTCTTGCCAAGTAGTAGAGTGTGTTTTCTTCACAAGTTTCATGACTTGGCGAAGTGGGAGCTTGATCTTGCGATGCCTCGACGTAGATCATCTTCGGCACGTCGTCGATGACCTAACCCGCTTTTTCTCCGATGAAGCCGACGCTAGAGCACGGGATTTGATATGGAAAGCGAGGAGACTTCATTGCGGAGCTATGGAGGTGGAGAAACGGATCTACAAAGGTTGTATGTTCGTTTACTTTTAGTTAAAGTAGTTAACTAGTTGCTTTGTCGCCTAAAATTCTAGCCAACGATCTTGTTAGGGTTTCTCGGCACCGCAATTTTTGTAAATTGGCATGGTTGATGCCTTGTGAGACCTCTTGAGAGTGCCTAGGAACCCTACACTATGTATTGTATCTATCACAAAACATCACATGATCACATCACAAATATCGCAGCAGAAGAAACATATGAAATATTAGATATACTAGGACGTCCGTGTTTTCAATACGAGTCAGTATAAAACACGGATTCCACGGTCACGATGAATAGCCAAACCCACACCCCTAGACCCCTACGAGAGTGGCAAGCAACCCTACCAATTCTAGAGTTAGGAGACCCGGACTCGACTCCTCGAGTTGGTCTCCCACTGGACTCCAGAACCCGGTTACTTGTGCCCTCCTCCTTGGGTCTATCCTAGTGCGGAAAAGTAAATAATATACATCAACGGTGACAACTTCCGCAACCTGGAAGTGCCCCAATAAAAGAATATTACATACAATTTTTTTTACATGAATGAAAATGAAAAACACTCATCTCACATAAAAACCCCCGGCTATTCAAACACGACAATCCAATATAACATATCCAGCAACACATAACATCACATGTCATCAACGTAAGTAAACATGCGTATCCCAATTGTCGTTGACATATAGCAACGAAACCGGCGATATCACATATTACACTTGCGGTCACAGAAAAGAAAGTGTGAAACTACAACAGTTGGAATCCGCAACCTCCTTAGACATCGCATGCCTAAACCAATGAATTCCTTAGACATCACATGCCTAACGATTATAAACCCCGCATTTTAGTCTCATTATTGAAAACACTTTTCAATATCAGGTCGGGCAATTCAACAAGATTCCCGACATCCTGATCGAATGCTCGTCGCAAACTTTAGTAGGCGGCCGCACCCCCGATACCGTCGACGAAGTGCACCAAGGCGGAACACCGCTACCGCGAGCACCCGAACGGATGATTTCGGCGACGGGGTTCTCCTACAGTCACTTGGTCGGGGCTATGGGGTGTAGCTATCTATTAAGTTTATTCGGCGAGTATCCGCGTACACTATGTGATTGCGACGGACTTTTGATCACATCAAAATTCCGTGGCAACCGATCAAGTGAGACTAAACTGCTATGTTTATAACATTCATATTACTTATCTCATAACTATTTATGAATTCCAATTATTGTATCACATTACGGACAAGATAGAAAATGTTAAACTTTTCGATCGAACAATCGAACACCCAAGTTTTCCCGATACAGCTCAACACATGAAATAAGTCTAAAAACATTCAGTTCGTGCCTCAGTACCAACGGTCCAGCCGTAGAAGGGTCAAGCCAACGCCTCACATGTGGCACGCCGTACTGCCCCAAACCCGAAGGTTCAAAGGGAAGTTCAAGACGATCACATAATCGAGTTAATGTTTGTTGTCTTCTAGAGGGTCCATTGAGTTACTTGCACTACTTAGAACGTCTTCAAACCACGGAAAAATCCAACACATGGAAATTTCCCGACAGGGGAAAAAGTGGGTATTTATATCCGGTCGAACTTTTTAACATATTCAAAAATTATCCGGAAAACACATAGACAAAATTAGACAATCCGATCGAATAATCGAATCCCCAAAACAACCCCAGAAAACTCAACAGTGGAGTGTATTTTAAAAATTCCCAGAAAATACAGCACAAAAAATTAGGAATTACTATGCAAATTACAAAAGCTGATGTGACTACTTGGCCGCGGAACCGCCGCACGAGCCATGCTCGTGCCGCGGTTCCGCCGCACTTTGGAGGAATCATGAGCACGTGCTCCACAGTAATTCTTCAAATTCCCTGCTGAATTTTTTGGCAATTTTTAATTCACAAAAATCCAAATTTTCAGAAAATTTCCAGAGAGCATTTTGGATTAGGGTCGTTCGGATTTTAAACGTCGTCTACACTTCACCTAAGGCTCTAGCTAGGCTCTGATACCACTGTAGGGTTCCTAGGCATTCAAAGGAGGTCTCACAAGGCATCAACCATACCAATTTCAAATTTTACAAGTGCCGAGAAACCCTAATACGGATCGTTGACTAGAGATTAGGCGAAACTTGCAACTAGTTAACTGCTTAACTAAGAGTTAACGAAAATACAACCTTTGTAGATCCGGTCCTCCACCTCCATAGCTCTGTGATGATATCTCCTCGCTGCGATCCTCGGATCCCGGGCTCTAGCGTCGGCTTCATCGGAGAAATGGGCGGGCTAGGTCATCGACTTCGATGCCGAAGATGATCTACGTCGAGGCAACACAAGATCAAGCTACAACTTCACCAAGTCAAGAAACTTGTGAAGAAAACACCCTATACTACTTGGCAAGTGGTAGAGGATGAAGAAATAGGAAGTGGGTTCACTTTAGAATTGGATTTCTCACTCATTTCATCAAGTCACCATTGATGGTTGCAAGCTTTTCTTCTTGATGAAGAAGAAGAAGAAGAGAAAGAATATGATAAGTGATTTTCAAAATAGAAAATAAATGAATACTTATCATATTGCCACCATAGTTAGGTGTAGAGAATAAACCATGGTTAGTTTGAATGGTTAGGGTTAAACGTGAAGACAAAATGGTCACTTAGTCAAAGCTTCATGAAGCTTCAACAAGAAAACAAATCAAGCCACCATTTTTCCTTTTGCCAAAATGAATAATAAATAAATAAATAGATAAGTAAATAAAATCAAAACCCTAACCATTACATAACCATGGTTTAATCTTAACATACACCCTAACTATCATGTATCATCAAACATGATACAATCAAATGTACAAAAGTATATCACATATACAATGTGCACATCAAGTGAGAAAATCCATTTAAAGTGAACCAATACTAGTTAATGTAAAGTAATATATCAAATATATAATTATGCATTAAATCATTAAATCAACACTTGATTTAACGATCCGGTCATATCTCATATAACCGACTAATATCCAATGTATCGGCTTATCGAATCAATCCTTGAATCGATAACTAGGTTATATCGCATTCTACCAATTGATACATTCATCGCGAGAATGGAATACGGTATCACATACACGCATTATTCTCGGTCCCGCACATATCTCATATGCGCTCCTATTTCGTTTCGCTTGAGCCAGGAAACCTCTGTGTAGGACTCTAAAGACTCGTCAATACGCCGGCAGCAGGTGATGATCATATCAAACACCCACAAGCCGCAAGCGGTCTGCTAAACGTAACGGCCACCCGGGTATTGAGCGATCAGAAGATCGACGAGCAAGCCCGCTCACACTCCTATGAATCCAACCAGTAACACTTACCGTACAGTCCGGTCTCGTCGTCTGATATGTCGCATATCTTGCCTAGGGGTGGTAAACGTCAGACCCCAATTGTAGGGTTGCTAGGCACGCGCACAAGGATCTACGAGGCATCAACCATGCCCGATTTAAAATTTAGCCGTGCCGAACAACCCGAATACGGAACTTTAAACTAGAGATTAGGCGAAAACAAGCATGCTAAACATTTTAACACTAAGTGAGAGGGATTACAACCTTTGTAGATCCAGTCCTTCACTTCATATGCTCCGTGTTGTGGTCCCTTCGCTGCGATCATCGGGATCCGGACTCTCGAGAGGTTCCACGAAGAGAAAGACGCAACCTTTGCTTCCGATCTTCGATACTAAGATGATCTACCTTGAAGTTTCTTTAACACAAGCTAACACTCATGAAATGATGTGAACACCCTCATCTAAATGGCAAGGGAAGATGAGGATGATGAAGTAGGATTTTTTCTCTCTTTATTTATCTTTTTCTCATATTTATTCATCACCTTTTGAAAAACAAGTAAACTTTTTCATGGAAGAATGAAGGAGGAAGAAGATGAATAATGTTAGTATCATTTTGTGATGAATAAAAAAAGAAATGATATGAAGAATAATGCAACCATGGTTGACTTAACCATTGTAGAGAATTGACTAGGGTTAGGGTTTGGGTTGGGTTAAAGAATGAGTCACTTACAAATATCTTTTCCAAAACAAAAAGAAAACCTTCTAGAAACATCTAGAAAGTTTAACCCTAATCCAAACCCTAATCATGTTTAAACTCCACTAAACAAGTTGCATTAGTTATCATATCATGTTAAAATATTATATATCACATATATAATATTTATCGTAACAAAATAAAATAATACAATTAACATATATCGCATATATATCAATGTATTACCCGAGTGAGAAAAAGAATCTTTTAGTGAGCAAATGTTAGTTAATGTAATTTAATATATCATATATATTATTATACATTAAATTATCGAATCAACACTTGATTCGACAATCCGGCTATATCGCATATAACCGACTAATATTTATCCGTACCGATTCATCGAATCAACACTTGATCCGATGACCCGGCTGATATCAAATATCGCGAGAATATAATACGGTATCACATATCGCATTATCCTCGGTCCCGCACATATCACATATGTGCCCCTACTCCGTTTTGCCTGAGGCAAGAAACCTCTGTGTAGGACTCTAAAGAATCGTCAATACGCCGGCAGTAGGTGATGATCATATCAAACACCCACAAGCTGCAAGCAGTCAGCTAAACGTAACAGCTACCCAGGTATTGAGCGCTCAGAAGATCAACAAGCAAGCCTGTAACTTCTCCTGTGAATCCAAACAGTAACACTCCCGTACAGTCCGGTCTCGTCGTCTGATATGTTGCATATCTCGCCTAGGGGTGGTAAACGTCAGACCCCAGTAGCTCGATAAGTCGTGTCGATATGAGGTCTATAACAGTTCGAGAAACTACTGATAACACTTACCAGTAAATCTCAGCAACCCTGGCCAGGGATTTCCAGTTATAGCCAATCGAACACAGCACAACATCAACTCCCTATACCGGGAGAGACGAATCCTCTCCTATCGCTCATTGCCTCCATGTGATTCGGGACTGTACCCAAAAGCCACCTTTTTGCACGCCCTCTTGGACGTGGTATGATGGAAATCAAAGCACAGTGGGAACCACACAAGACTGTATGACGATCTCGGGTCAACAGACTACTCTGTATCAGTGTCACCGGAGAACTGCCATCTGACGTATGGTATAATACCATCTGGGAGTTCTCGGAGAGTCCGTCCAGTGTACCCAGTCTCCACTGAGCACCCGTACACCATCTTTGATGTCAAACACCGATGGATATGGGATCATCCATCGCCCATCATATGGGTCAAGATGCGTATACGCTAGTCTACTCTGGTGCATCGATGCCCTGTCTCGATACACCCACGACTAGGAACAGTTATAGGATGTACTCGTCGACTACCATGGCCCCACTAGTATGATCTCATCATAGTCCCAGTAGTCGAGTACATATCCTAAGGGCTTTATCAACATGTAACATAGAGACAATCAGAGTATACGTTAAGATAAAGTACAACCAGATAGCATACTATCATGTCGAGCAAGAAAGTCCTCCCTATATATGTCCTAGCATCCACTACAATATACATCGTATGTACAGTAATGGCCTCTAGGGCATACATATAACTAACAATCTCCCACTTGCGCTAGGGCCATCTGTTATGGTATCGCATACCCAACAATTAGCTGCGGTTGTAGTATCTCATACTCAACCATCCCTTAAGAGTCTCTACTAGGAAAAAGGCTTTTGTGAGTGGATCCGCGCTGTTGTCCTCTGTGTCTACTCTCCTAACCTCGATCTCCCTGGAGATCAACCATCTCCATGATCAGGTGATACTGCCCAAGAATTATATCTGGATTTCTGATGGGACGGTAGTTCCTTGGCTAAAGCCACAACCCCATTTCCACACAATGGTAGGAACGAAGTTCATCTTATGAACTTAAATATATCCAGACTGCCTCTTTGGTAGCATCCTTGGTAACGATGTATCTTGCCTTTAATCATCTAGTATGTCACGGTATCTAGCTTGGAACTCTTCCATCATACCGTCCCTCCACTGAGGGTGTAGACAATGCCTGCGACTGACATTCAGTCATCCTTATCACCCTGGAACCCTTCCAGTGATTCTCCCCAGGATCAATTGATACCATCTCACTACAACTAGTGAGTATCCTAACATCCAATTAGATCTATCTCATAGATCCAAAACCCTGGATTTAGGAGGTATCGCTTTGATCCTATACGGAGAATCCTTGTGATAAGCGGAGATTGACCGATCGTAGCATAGGAAACTCTTTCCCTATCAAGAGTATGACATCCACGTACTCTACGAGGATCACCACCATACTCTCTACTACCTTTTCGTATATACAAGGTTCATCTACCATTTTGATGAAGTCAAATTCTTTGACTACCACATCAAAACAGATGTTCCAACTCCGCGATGCCTGTTTTATCATATAAAACATCTTGCACACGTTTCCGCTGCTCCCACTGTCTACGAAGCCCTCTGGCTGTGTACTTATAGATGCTCTTTTCTAAAACATCATTTAGAAAAGCAGTCATGACACCCAACCACCAGATATCGTAGTCATGGTATGTAGCCGTGGCAAGTAAGATCTGGATGGACTTAAGCATAAATCCTTAGAAAAGGTTTCAACATAATCCATACCTGGTCTTATGATGCAAACCTTTAACAAGTCTAGCTTTGAAAGTCTCAACTTTTCAATGTACACCAAGCAATCTTCTCAAGATATACTTGCTCCTGATGGGGATTTAACCCTTCAGATAAAGCAACCAAAGTCCATACTTTGTCGGTGTATAAGGATTCCATCTTAGATCGATAAGCATCCAGCCATTCTTACAGAGTCTCACTCCTGATGGCCAGCTCGAAACTAGTTGGGCCATCATCTCATGATGCAATCCTCGCTCCCACTGTCATAGAGAAACCGAAGTATCTCTCAGGTGGGTGAGGAACCCTACTAGATCGGCGGCGAGGCTGAGGTTCGTTGGAAACTATTGAATCCTTTAGTTCTACCAAATCATCAGCTGTAGTTTGTATAGCTGGAACATTTCCAGTTCTACATAACAGACCATGCCTCGAGCTTGTCCGGATTTTGCTTTTAGACATAGGCCGGACAACCCCAAATCTTAACAAACTTAAGATATGGGCTCTTCCCATTCATATCACATATGAAGTGGTAGACAACTGATTTGATTTGAACCCTATTCAACAGGTATGCAGCTTCTCAAGTGCATAACTCCCAAAAGGAAATCGGAAACTCAGTAGCGTCAGTCCCCCAATAGCGGTACAAGTCGTGCCGGAGCGAAGCCCAAAACACCCTGAGATAACACTGGAAACCTACCAGTATATCTCGTTTGCCCTGGCCAGGGACTACTCGTGTAATGGCTCTCCTAGACACAGCGCGATGTCAACCCCCAATACCGGGAGAGACGAATCCTGTCTAACCGTCACTGCCTCCAAGTGCTTCGGGACTGCACCCAACCACCACCTGTTTGCACGACTCCTTTGAGCCGTGGTAGGGTAGTGATCAAAGTGCAGTGGGAACACACTCGAGGCGAAGTGCCAGTGTCAAGTCAGCGGACTAAGCTGTACTCATGTCACCTGGGAACTGATGACTGACAATAGGTATAATACCAACCTGTCAGTTCCCGACGAGTCCTGTCCAGTGTACTCGTAACCCAACGAGCACCCGTATACTATCTCCAGTACGACGTACTGATGGCTGTGGGACAGACCATCTCCCACACTGGGATGAGAAGCGCATACGCTAGTCTACTCCGGAGTATCGATGCCCTGTCTCGATAGTCCTGCGACTAGGGACCTGTATAAGGATGTGCTTATAGATTACCCAGCCCCCACTAGTGTGACTGCCATCACAACGCTGGTAATCAAGCAAAGATCCTAAGGGCTCCACTAATGCGTATAAGTGATATAGTAAAATAAACACAAGTACACATTGAAGTAGAGACAAACCAAGTAGCATACTACTATTTTGAGCAAGATTGTATATACAAGGTGAATATCCCAAGCATCCATTAAGTAATATACAAACTAGTATGATACAGTAATGGCCTCTAGGGCATATACACTAACATACCATGCTATATTACTTGTTCGCACATATACCATGCTATATTATTTGTTAGCACATATACCTTGCTATTGTTATATGATCAGTTGTTATTGCATATATATCAGTGGTATGGGACGCTGTGTATATATGTATTATGGATTTGGATATTACAGTTTTTATAGCATATATATCGGTGGTATGGGACGCCGTATATATATGTATTTGGATTGGATTTATATGATTTGTATTGCATATATATCGGTGGTATGGGACGCTGTATATATATGTATTCTAGATTTGGATTCTTGGGATCCGCGAGATACATTATACGGACTTATGCATTTGAGATGCGATATGGGAAATTAAGGTGTCGATGTTGGGCACTTAATTTCCGAGAGATATATGGGGTTTGACAGACCGATACGTGGAAACGCAAGTATCGAGGTGGGATACTTGGTTTCGAGGAACGTATGAATATCAGAAAGACCGATACGTGAGAACGCAAGTATCGAGGTAGGATACTTGGTTTTCGAGGAACGTATGGATATCAGTATTTATGTGTCGATGTTTGACACTCAGGTTTCATGAGACGTACAGGATATGAGGGGCCGATCTGAGTATTTTGGGATTTGGGTGTTGTTGAGATACACCGTGTTTTTCATGCTGATGATATGCGCATGAGATTATTTACTTTCCGCACTCAGTATTATATTGATATGAATATCATGATAGTTGTATATTCATATTGTCATACTCATGCTATCAGTTCACATGTTATTGATCATTGCTGTTAGTGCATACTTGCGATTACTGTATGATGTTAATTACTATTCACGAGTTGGCAACTCACCCCCGTTGTGCCACAGTTTTTGCAGGACTTACCCTCTGAGTAGTCGCGGCGGGGCAGCTTATCATCACTACTTTTGTGGATACCGCTACCTTGGGCAGTGAGGCCGTTGCATTATAGGTGGGTTTGCGGTTATCCGTTGTATATTGTATATCATTTGTTGGATCTAGTATTCTCCATCTACCCTTGTTGTATATGACTTAGAGACGACTTGTGAGAGATCAGTGTTGTATATTGGTTTTGGGAACCGTGCTCGTAGAAGCAGGTTATTTTGGAGATGTTTACTTCTTATATAGTCGTTCTCTTTGATATTTCTTCGCTTTGGCGTCGTATACTTGTTGTAGTGATTGTCTCCGCCGGTGGGCGTGATTTTTCTCCCACTTTGGATGTTTATATATTATCTGTGTTGTACCCGTTTACGGGGCTAGTTTTACAAAGGAGGTGCTGCCGAAATTTTTATGAAAGAAAACTAGAGTTAGAGATTTTAAATGGCGACTCCTAAAACTTTTAAATTATGTTTCTCCGTTGATCCAGTTTTGGGTGGTTTAGATTTCTGGGTTTTCGGCTTACTTAAGTTACGTACGCCTTTAGACGTTACGTAGTTTAAGTGCCAGTTACGGGCCGAATTTCGGGTCGTGACAAGCTTTGACCATATGACCATTTTGTCTCATGCTTAACCCTAACCATTCCAATCAACCACGATTCATTCTCTACACATAACCATGGTTTGAATATGATAAGTATTGATTTTCTTTTCCTTTTTTAATTAACACTTATCATATTCTTTCTTGCTTCTTCTTCTTCTTCACTTGAAGAAAGCTTGCTTCAACAATGGCAACTTGAGCAAATGAGTGAGAAATCCAAATCTAAAGAGAACCCACTTCCTATTTCTTCATCCTCTACCTCTTGCCAAGTAGTAGAGTGTGTTTTCTTCACAAGTTTCATGACTTGGTGAAGTGGGAGCTTGATCTTGCGATGCCTCGACGTAGATCATCTTCGGCACGTCGTCGATGACCTAACCCGCTTTTTCTCCGATGAAGCCGACGCTAGAGCACGGGATTTGATATGGAAAGCGAGGAGACTTCATTGCGGAGCTATGGAGGTGGAGAAACGGATCTACAAAGGTTGTATGTTCGTTTACTTTTAGTTAAAGTAGTTAACTAGTTGCTTTGTCGCCTAAAATTCTAGCCAACGATCTTGTTAGGGTTTCTCGGCACCGCAATTTTTGTAAATTGGCATGGTTGATGCCTTGTGAGACCTCTTGAGAGTGCCTAGGAACCCTACACTATGTATTGTATCTATCACAAAACATCACATGATCACATCACAAATATCGCAGCAGAAGAAACATATGAAATATTAGATATACTAGGACGTCCGTGTTTTCAATACGAGTCAGTATAAAACACGGATTCCACGGTCACGATGAATAGCCAAACCCACACCCCTAGACCCCTACGAGAGTGGCAAGCAACCCTACCAATTCTAGAGTTAGGAGACCCGGACTCGACTCCTCGAGTTGGTCTCCCACTGGACTCCAGAACCCGGTTACTTGTGCCCTCCTCCTTGGGTCTATCCTAGTGCGGAAAAGTAAATAATATACATCAACGGTGACAACTTCCGCAACTGGAAGTGCCCCAATAAAAGAATATTACATACAATTTTTTTTACATGAATGAAAATGAAAAACACTCATCTCACATAAAAACCCCCGGCTATTCAAACACGACAATCCAATATAACATATCCAGCAACACAGAACATCACATGTCATCAACGTAAGTAAACATGCGTATCCCAATTGTCGTTGACATATAGCAACGAAACCGGCGATATCACATATTACACTTGCGGTCACAGAAAAGAAAGTGTGAAACTACAACAGTTGGAATCCGCAACTCCTTAGACATCGCATGCCTAAACCAATGAATTCCTTAGACATCACATGCCTAACGATTATAAACCCCACATTTAGTCTCATTATTGAAAACACTTTTCAATATCAGGTCGGGCAATTCAACAAGATTCCCGACATCCTGATCGAATGCTCGTCGCAAACTTTAGTAGGCGGCCGCACCCCCGATACCATCGACAGAAGTGCACCAAGGCGGAACACCGCTACCGCGAGCACCCGAACGGATGCTTTCGGCGACGGGGTTCTCCTACAGTCACTTGGTCGGGGCTATGGGGTGTAGCTATCTATTAAGTTTATTCGGCGAGTATCCGCGTACACTATGTGATTGCGACGGACTTTTGATCACATCAAAATTCCGTGGCAACCGATCAAGTGAGACTAAACTGCTATGTTTATAACATTCATATTAGTTATCTCATAACTATTTATGAATTCCAATTATTGTATCACAATTACGGACAAGATAGAAAATGTTAAACTTTTCGATCGAACAATCGAACACCCAAGTTTTCCCGATACAGCTCAACACATGAAATAAGTCTAAAAACATTCAGTTCGTGCCTCAGTACCAACGGTCCAGCCGTAGAAGGGTCAAGCCAACGCCTCACATGTGGCACGCCGTACTGCCCCAAACCCGAAGGTTCAAAGGGAAGTCAAGACGATCACATAATCGAGTTAATGTTTGTTGTCTTCTAGAGGGTCCATTGAGTTACTTGCACTACTTAGAACGTCTTCAAACCACGGAAAAATCCAACACATGGAAATTTCCCGACAGGGGAAAAAGTGGGTATTTATATCCGGTCGAACTTTTTAACATATTCAAAAATTATCCGGAAAACACATAGACAAAATTAGACAATCCGATCGAATAATCGAATCCCCAAAACAACCCCAGAAAACTCAACAGTGGAGTGTATTTTAAAAGTTCCCAGAAAATACAGCACAAAAAATTAGGAATTACTATGCAAATTACAAAAGCTGATGTGACTACTTGGCCGCGGAACCGCCGCACGAGCCATGCTCGTGCCGCGGTTCCGCCGCACTTTGGAGGAATCATGAGCACGTGCTCCACAGTAATTCTTCAAATTCCCTGCTGAATTTTTTGGCAATTTTTAATTCACAAAAATCCAAATTTTCAGAAAATTTCCAGAGAGCATTTTGGATTAGGGTCGTTCGGATTTCAAACGTCGTCTACACTTCACCTAAGGCTCTAGCTAGGCTCTGATACCACTGTAGGGTTCCTAGGCATTCAAAGGAGGTCTCACAAGGCATCAACCATACCAATTTCAAATTTTACAAGTGCCGAGAACCGTAATACGGATCGTTGACTAGAGATTAGGCGAAACTTGCAACTAGTTAACTGCTTAACTAAGAGTTAACGAAAATACAACCTTTGTAGATCCGGTCCTCCACCTCCATAGCTCCGTGATGATATCTCCTCGCTGCGATCCTCGGATCCCGGGCTCTAGCGTCGGCTTCATCGGAGAAATGGGCGGGCTAGGTCATCGACTTCGATGCCGATAGATGACTACGTCGAGGCAACACAAGATCAAGCTACAACTTCACCAAGTCAAGAAACTTGTGAAGAAAACACCCTATACTACTTGGCAAGTGGTAGAGGATGAAGAAATAGGAAGTGGGTTCACTTTAGAATTGGATTTCTCACTCATTTCATCAAGTCACATTGATGGTTGCAAGCTTTTCTTCTTGATGAAGAAGAAGAAGAAGAGAAAGAATATGATAAGTGATTTTCAAAATAGAAAATAATGAATACTTATCATATTGCCACCATAGTTAGGTGTAGAGAATAAACCATGGTTAGTTTGAATGGTTAGGGTTAAACGTGAAGACAAAATGGTCACTTAGTCAAAGCTTCATGAAGCTTCAACAAGAAAACAAATCAAGCCACCATTTTTCCTTTTGCCAAAATGAATAATAAATAAATAAATAGATAAGTAAATAAAATCAAAACCCTAACCATTACATAACCATGGTTTAATCTTAACATACACCCTAACTATCATGTATCATCAAACATGATACAATCAAATGTACAAAAGTATATCACATATACAATGTGCACATCAAGTGAGAAAATCCATTTAAAGTGAACCAATACTAGTTAATGTAAAGTAATATATCAAATATATAATTATGCATTAAATCATTAAATCAACACTTGATTTAACGATCCGGTCATATCTCATATAACCGACTAATATCCAATGTATCGGCTTATCGAATCAATCCTTGAATCGATAACTAGGTTATATCGCATTCTACCAATTGATACATTCATCGCGAGAATGGAATACGGTATCACATACACGCATTATTCTCGGTCCCGCACATATCTCATATGCGCTCCTATTTCGTTTCGCTTGAGCCAGGAAACCTCTGTGTAGGACTCTAAAGACTCGTCAATACGCCGGCAGCAGGTGATGATCATATCAAACACCCACAAGCCGCAAGCGGTCTGCTAAACGTAACGGCCACCCGGGTATTGAGCGATCAGAAGATCGACGAGCAAGCCCGCTCACACTCCTATGAATCCAACCAGTAACACTTACCGTACAGTCCGGTCTCGTCGTCTGATATGTCGCATATCTTGCCTAGGGGTGGTAAACGTCAGACCCCAATTGTAGGGTTGCTAGGCACGCGCACAAGGATCTACGAGGCATCAACCATGCCCGATTTAAAATTTAGCCGTGCCGAACAACCCGAATACGGAACTTTAAACTAGAGATTAGGCGAAAACAAGCATGCTAAACATTTTAACACTAAGTGAGAGGGATTACAACCTTTGTAGATCCAGTCCTTCACTTCATATGCTCCGTGTTGTGGTCCCTTCGCTGCGATCATCGGGATCCGGACTCTCGAGAGGTTCCACGAAGAGAAAGACGCAACCTTTGCTTCGATCTTCGATACTAAGATGATCTACCTTGAAGTTTCTTTAACACAAGCTAACACTCATGAAATGATGTGAACACCCTCATCTAAATGGCAAGGGAAGATGAGGATGATGAAGTAGGATTTTTTCTCTCTTTATTTATCTTTTTCTCATATTTATTCATCACCTTTTGAAAAACAAGTAAACTTTTTCATGGAAGAATGAAGGAGGAAGAAGATGAATAATGTTAGTATCATTTTGTGATGAATAAAAAAGAAATGATATGAAGAATAATGCAACCATGGTTGACTTAACCATTGTAGAGAATTGACTAGGGTTAGGGTTTGGGTTGGGTTAAAGAATGAGTCACTTACAAATATCTTTTCCAAAACAAAAAGAAAACCTTCTAGAAACATCTAGAAAGTTTAACCCTAATCCAAACCCTAATCATGTTTAAACTCCACTAAACAAGTTGCATTAGTTATCATATCATGTTACAATATTATATATCACATATATAATATTTATCGTAACAAAATAAAATAATACAATTAACATATATCGCATATATATCAATGTATTACCCGAGTGAGAAAAAGAATCTTTTAGTGAGCAAATGTTAGTTAATGTAATTTAATATATCATATATATTATTATACATTAAATTATCGAATCAACACTTGATTCGACAATCCGGCTATATCGCATATAACCGACTAATATTTATCCGTACCGATTCATCGAATCAACACTTGATCCGATGACCCGGCTGATATCAAATATCGCGAGAATATAATACGGTATCACATATCGCATTTTCCTCGGTCCCGCACATATCACATATGTGGCCCCTACTCCGTTTTTCCTGAGTCAAGAAACCTCTGTGTAGGACTCTAAAGAATCGTCAATACGCCGGCAGTAGGTGATGATCATATCAAACACCCACAAGCTGCAAGCAGTCAGCTAAACGTAACAGCTACCCAGGTATGAGCGCTCAGAAGATCAACAAGCAAGCCTGTAACTTCTCCTGTGAATCCAAACAGTAACCCTCCCGTACAGTCGGTCTCGTCGTCTGATATGTTGCATATCTCGCCTAGGGGTGGTAAACGTCAGACCCCAGTAGCTCGATAAGTCGTGTCGATATGAGGTCTATAACAGTTCGAGAAACTACTGATAACACTTACCAGTAAATCTCAGCAACCCTGGCCAGGGATTTCCAGTTATAGCCAATCGAACACAGCACAACATCAACTCCCTATACCGGGAGAGACGAATCCTCTCCTATCGCTCATTGCCTCCATGTGATTCGGGACTGTACCCAAAAGCACCTTTTTGCACGCCCTCTTGGACGTGGTATGATGGAAATCAAAGCACAGTGGGAACCACACAAGACTGTATGACGATCTCGGGTCAACAGACTACTCTGTATCAGTGTCACCGGAGAACTGCCATCTGACGTATGGTATAATACCATCTGGGAGTTCTCGGAGAGTCCGTCCAGTGTACCCAGTCTCCACTGAGCACCCGTACACCATCTTTGATGTCAAACACCGATGGATATGGGATCATCCATCGCCCATCATATGGGTCAAGATGCGTATACGCTAGTCTACTCTGGTGCATCGATGCCCTGTCTCGATACACCCACGACTAGGAACAGTTATAGGATGTACTCGTCGACTACCATGGCCACCACTAGTATGATCTCATCATAGTGCCAGTAGTCGAGTACATATCCTAAGGGCTTTATCAACATGTAACATAGAGACAATCAGAGTATACGTTAAGATAAAGTACAACCAGATAGCATACTATCATGTCGAGCAAGAAAGTCCTCCCTATATATGTCCTAGCATCCACTACAATATACATCGTATGTACAGTAATGGCCTCTAGGCATACATATAACTAACAATCTCCCACTTGCGCTAGGGCCATCTGTTATGGTATCGCATACCCAACAATTAGCTGCGGTTGTAGTATCTCATACTCAACCATCCCTTAAGAGTCTCTACTGGGAAAAAGGCTTTTGTGAGTGGATCCGCGCTGTTGTCCTCTGTGTCTACTCTCCTAACCTCGATCTCCCTGGAGATCAACCATCTCCATGATCAGGTGATACTGCCTAAGAATTATATCTGGATTTCTGATGGGACGGTAGTTCCTTGGCTAAAGCACAACCCCATTTCCACACAATGGTAGGAACGAAGTTCATCTTATGAACTTAAATATATCCAGACTGCCTCTTTGGTAGCATCCTTGGTAACGATGTATCTTGCCTTTAATCATCTAGTATGTCACGGTATCTAGCTTGGAACTCTTCCATCATACCGTCCCTCCACTGAGGGTGTAGACAATGCCTGCGACTGACATTCAGTCATCCTTATCACCCTGGAACCCTTCCAGTGATTCTCCCCAGGATCAATTGATACCATCTCACTACAACTAGTGAGTATCCTAACATCCAATTAGATCTATCTCATAGATCCAAAACCCTGGATTTAGGAGGTATCGCTTTGATCCTATACGGAGAATCCTTGTGATAAGCGGAGATTGACCGATCGTAGCATAGGAAACTCTTTCCCTATCAAGAGTATGACATCCACGTACTCTACGAGGATCACCACCATACTCTCTACTACCTTTTCGTATATACAAGGTTCATCTACCATTTTGATGAAGTCAAATTCTTTGACTACCACATCAAAACAGATGTTCCAACTCCGCGATGCCTGTTTTATCATATAAAACATCTTGCACACGTTTCCGCTGCTCCACTGTCTACGAAGCCCTCTGGCTGTGTACTTATAGATGCTCTTTTCTAAAACATCATTTAGAAAAGCAGTCATGACACCCAACCACCAGATATCGTAGTCATGGTATGTAGCCGTGGCAAGTAAGATCTGGATGGACTTAAGCATAAATCCTTAGAAAAGGTTTCAACATAATCCATACCTGGTCTTATGATGCAAACCTTTAACAAGTCTAGCTTTGAAGTCTCAACTTTTCAATGTACACCAAGCAATCTTCTCAAGATATACTTGCTCCTGATGGGGATTTAACCCTTCAGATAAAGCAACCAAAGTCCATACTTTGTCGGTGTATAAGGATTCCATCTTAGATCGATAAGCATCCAGCCATTCTTACAGAGTCTCACTCCTGATGGCCAGCTCGAAACTAGTTGGGCCATCATCTCATGATGCAATCCTCGCTCCACTGTCATAGAGAAACCGAAGTATCTCTCAGGTGGGTGAGGAACCCTACTAGATCGGCGGAGAGGCTGAGGTTCGTTGGAAACTATTGAATCCTTTAGTTCTACCAAATCATCAGCTGTAGTTTGTATAGCTGGAACATTTCCAGTTCTACATAACAGACCATGCCTCGAGCTTGTCCGGATTTTGCTTTTAGACATAGGCCGGACAACCCCAAATCTTAACAAACTTAGATATGGGCTCTTCCCATTCATATCACATATGAAGTGGTAGACAACTGATTTGATTTGAACCCTATTCAACAGGTATGCAGCTTCTCAAGTGCATAAACTCCCAAAAGGAAATAGGAAACTCAGTAGCGTCAGTCCCCCAATAGCGGTACAAGTCGTGCCGGAGCGAAGCCCAAAACACCCTGAGATAACACTGGAAACCTACCAGTATATCTCGTTTGCCCTGGCCAGGGACTACTCGTGTAATGGCTCTCCTAGACACAGCGCGATGTCAACCCCCAATACCGGGAGAGACGAATCCTGTCTAACCGTCACTGCCTCCAAGTGCTTCGGGACTGCACCCAACCACCACCTGTTTGCACGACTCCTTTGAGCCGTGGTAGGGTATGTGATCAAAGTGCAGTGGGAACACACTCGAGGCGAAGTGCCAGTGTCAAGTCAGCGGACTAAGCTTGTACTCATGTCACCTGGGAACTGATGACTGACAATAGGTATAATACCAACCTGTCAGTTCCCGACGAGTCCTGTCCAGTGTACTCGTAACCCAACGAGCACCCGTATACTATCTCCAGTACGACGTACTGATGGCTGTGGACAGACCATCTCCCACACTGGGATGAGAAGCGCATACGCTAGTCTACTCCGGAGTATCGATGCCCTGTCTCGATAGTCCTGCGACTAGGGACCTGTATAAGGATGTGCTTATAGATTACCCAGCCCCCACTAGTGTGACTGCCATCACAACGCTGGTAATCAAGCAAAGATCCTAAGGGCTCCACTAATCGCGTATAAGTGATATAGTAAAATAAACACAAGTACACATTGAAGTAGAGACAAACCAAGTAGCATACTACTATTTTGAGCAAGATTGTATATACAAGGTGAATATCCCAAGCATCCATTAAGTAATATACAAAACTAGTATGATACAGTAATGGCCTCTAGGGCATATACACTAACATACCATGCTATATTACTTGTTCGCACATAACCATGCTATATTATTTGTTAGCACATATACCTTGCTATTGTTATATGATCAGTTGTTATTGCATATATATCAGTGGTATGGGACGCTGTGTATATATGTATTATGGATTTGGATATTACAGTTTTTATAGCATATATATCGGTGGTATGGGACGCCGTATATATATGTATTTGGATTGGATTTATATGATTTGTATTGCATATATATCGGTGGTATGGGACGCTGTATATATATGTATTCTAGATTTGGATTCTTGGGATCCGCGAGATACATTATACGGACTTATGCATTTGAGATGCGATATGGGAAATTAAGGTGTCGATGTTGGGCACTTAATTTCCGAGAGATATATGGGGTTTGACAGACCGATACGTGGAAACGCAAGTATCGAGGTGGGATACTTGGTTTCCTTGGTTTCGAGGAACGTATGAATATCAGAAAGACCGATACGTGAGAACGCAAGTATCGAGGTAGGATACTTGGTTTTCGAGGAACGTATGGATATCAGTATTTATGTGTCGATGTTTGACACTCAGGTTTCATGAGACGTACAGGATATGAGGGGCCGATCTGAGTATTTTGGGATTTGGGTGTTGTTGAGATACACCGTGTTTTTCATGCTGATGATATGCGCATGAGATTATTTACTTTCCGCACTCAGTATTATATTGATATGAATATCATGATAGTTGTATATTCATATTGTCATACTCATGCTATCAGTTCACATGTTATTGATCATTGCTGTTAGTGCATACTTGCGATTACTGTATGATGTTAATTACTATTCACGAGTTGGCAACTCACCCCCGTTGTGCCACAGTTTTTGCAGGACTTACCCTCTGAGTAGTCGCGGCGGGGCAGCTTATCATCACTACTTTTGTGGATACCGCTACCTTGGGCAGTGAGGCCGTTGCATTATAGGTGGGTTTGCGGTTATCCGTTGTATATTGTATATCATTTGTTGGATCTAGTATTCTCCATCTACCCTTGTTGTATATGACTTAGAGACGACTTGTGAGAGATCAGTGTTGTATATTGGTTTTGGGAACCGTGCTCGTAGAAGCAGGTTATTTTGGAGATGTTTACTTCTTATATAGTCGTTCTCTTTGATATTTCTTCGCTTTGGCGTCGTATACTTGTTGTAGTGATTGTCTCCGCCGGTGGGCGTGATTTTTCTCCCACTTGGGATGTTTATATATTATCTGTGTTGTACCCGTTTACGGGCTAGTTTTACAAAGGAGGTGCTGCCGAAATTTTTATGAAAGAAAACTAGAGTTAGAGATTTTAAATGGCGACTCCTAAAACTTTTAAATTATGTTTCTCCGTTGATCCAGTTTTGGGTGGTTTAGATTTCTGGGTTTTCGGCTTACTTAAGTTACGTACGCCTTTAGACGTTACGTAGTTTAAGTGCCAGTTACGGGCCGAATTTCGGGTCGTGACAAGCTTTGACCATATGACCATTTTGTCTCATGCTTAACCCTAACCATTCCAATCAACCACGATTCATTCTCTACACATAACCATGGTTTGAATATGATAAGTATTGATTTTCTTTTCCTTTTTTAATTAACACTTATCATATTCTTTCTTGCTTCTTCTTCTTCTTCACTTGAAGAAAGCTTGCTTCAACAATGGCAACTTGAGCAAATGAGTGAGAAATCCAAATCTAAAGAGAACCCACTTCCTATTTCTTCATCCTCTACCTCTTGCCAAGTAGTAGAGTGTGTTTTCTTCACAAGTTTCATGACTTGGTGAAGTGGGAGCTTGATCTTGCGATGCCTCGACGTAGATCATCTTCGGCACGTCGTCGATGACCTAACCCGCTTTTTCTCCGATGAAGCCGACGCTAGAGCACGGGATTTGATATGGAAAGCGAGGAGACTTCATTGCGGAGCTATGGAGGTGGAGAAACGGATCTACAAAGGTTGTATGTTCGTTTACTTTTAGTTAAAGTAGTTAACTAGTTGCTTTGTCGCCTAAAATTCTAGCCAACGATCTTGTTAGGGTTTCTCGGCACCGCAATTTTTGTAAATTGGCATGGTTGATGCCTTGTGAGACCTCTTGAGAGTGCCTAGGAACCCTACACTATGTATTGTATCTATCACAAAACATCACATGATCACATCACAAATATCGCAGCAGAAGAAACATATGAAATATTAGATATACTAGGACGTCCGTGTTTTCAATACGAGTCAGTATAAAACACGGATTCCACGGTCACGATGAATAGCCAAACCCACACCCCTAGACCCCTACGAGAGTGGCAAGCAACCCTACCAATTCTAAAGTTTGGAGACCCGGACTCGACTCCTCGAGTTGGTCTCCCACTGGACTCCAGAACCCGGTTACTTGTGCCCTCCTCCTTGGGTCTATCCTAGTGCGGAAAAGTAAATAATATACATCAACGGTGACAACTTCCGCAACCTGGAAGTGCCCCAATAAAAGAATATTACATACAATTTTTTTTACATGAATGAAAATGAAAAACACTCATCTCACATAAAAACCCCCGGCTATTCAAACACGACAATCCAATATAACATATCCAGCAACACATAACATCACATGTCATCAACGTAAGTAAACATGCGTATCCCAATTGTCGTTGACATATAGCAACGAAACCGGCGATATCACATATTACACTTGCGGTCACAGAAAAGAAAGTGTGAAACTACAACAGTTGGAATCCGCAACCTCCTTAGACATCGCATGCCTAAACCAATGAATTCCTTAGACATCACATGCCTAACGATTATAAACCCCGCATTTTAGTCTCATTATTGAAAACACTTTTCAATATCAGGTCGGGCAATTCAACAAGATTCCCGACATCCTGATCGAATGCTCGTCGCAAACTTTAGTAGGCGGCCGCACCCCCGATACCGTCGACGAAGTGCACCAAGGCGGAACACCGCTACCGCGAGCACCCGAACGGATGCTTTCGGCGACGGGGTTCTCCTACAGTCACTTGGTCGGGGCTATGGGGTGTAGCTATCTATTAAGTTTATTCGGCGAGTATCCGCGTACACTATGTGATTGCGACGGACTTTTGATCACATCAAAATTCCGTGGCAACCGATCAAGTGAGACTAAACTGCTATGTTTATAACATTCATATTAGTTATCTCATAACTATTTATGAATTCCAATTATTGTATCACATTACGGACAAGATAGAAAATGTTAAACTTTTCGATCGAACAATCGAACACCCAAGTTTTCCCGATACAGCTCAACACATGAAATAAGTCTAAAAACATTCAGTTCGTGCCTCAGTACCAACGGTCCAGCCGTAGAAGGGTCAAGCCAACGCCTCACATGTGGCACGCCGTACTGCCCCAAACCCGAAGGTTCAAAGGGAAGTTCAAGACGATCACATAATCGAGTTAATGTTTGTTGTCTTCTAGAGGGTCCATTGAGTTACTTGCACTACTTAGAACGTCTTCAAACCACGGAAAAATCCAACACATGGAAATTTCCCGACAGGGGAAAAAGTGGGTATTTATATCCGGTCGAACTTTTTAACATATTCAAAAATTATCCGGAAAACACATAGACAAAATTAGACAATCCGATCGAATAATCGAATCCCCAAAACAACCCCAGAAAACTCAACAGTGGAGTGTATTTTAAAAATTCCCAGAAAATACAGCACAAAAAATTAGGAATTACTATGCAAATTACAAAAGCTGATGTGACTACTTGGCCGCGGAACCGCCGCACGAGCCATGCTCGTGCCGCGGTTCCGCCGCACTTTGGAGGAATCATGAGCACGTGCTCCACAGTAATTCTTCAAATTCCCTGCTGAATTTTTTGGCAATTTTTAATTCACAAAAATCCAAATTTTCAGAAAATTTCCAGAGAGCATTTTGGATTAGGGTCGTTCGGATTTCAAACGTCGTCTACACTTCACCTAAGGCTCTAGCTAGGCTCTGATACCACTGTAGGGTTCCTAGGCATTCAAAGGAGGTCTCACAAGGCATCAACCATACCAATTTCAAATTTTACAAGTGCCGAGAAACCCTAATACGGATCGTTGACTAGAGATTAGGCGAAACTTGCAACTAGTTAACTGCTTAACTAAGAGTTAACGAAAATACAACCTTTGTAGATCCGGTCCTCCACCTCCATAGCTCCGTGATGATATCTCCTCGCTGCGATCCTCGGATCCCGGGCTCTAGCGTCGGCTTCATCGGAGAAATGGGCGGGCTAGGTCATCGACTTCGATGCCGAAGATGATCTACGTCGAGGCAACACAAGATCAAGCTACAACTTCACCAAGTCAAGAAACTTGTGAAGAAAACACCCTATACTACTTGGCAAGTGGTAGAGGATGAAGAAATAGGAAGTGGGTTCACTTTAGAATTGGATTTCTCACTCATTTCATCAAGTCACCATTGATGGTTGCAAGCTTTTCTTCTTGATGAAGAAGAAGAAGAAGAGAAAGAATATGATAAGTGATTTTCAAAATAGAAAATAAATGAATACTTATCATATTGCCACCATAGTTAGGTGTAGAGAATAAACCATGGTTAGTTTGAATGGTTAGGGTTAAACGTGAAGACAAAATGGTCACTTAGTCAAAGCTTCATGAAGCTTCAACAAGAAAACAAATCAAGCCACCATTTTTCCTTTTGCCAAAATGAATAATAAATAAATAAATAGATAAGTAAATAAAATCAAAACCCTAACCATTACATAACCATGGTTTAATCTTAACATACACCCTAACTATCATGTATCATCAAACATGATACAATCAAATGTACAAAAGTATATCACATATACAATGTGCACATCAAGTGAGAAAATCCATTTAAAGTGAACCAATACTAGTTAATGTAAAGTAATATATCAAATATATAATTATGCATTAAATCATTAAATCAACACTTGATTTAACGATCCGGTCATATCTCATATAACCGACTAATATCCAATGTATCGGCTTATCGAATCAATCCTTGAATCGATAACTAGGTTATATCGCATTCTACCAATTGATACATTCATCGCGAGAATGGAATACGGTATCACATACACGCATTATTCTCGGTCCCGCACATATCTCATATGCGCTCCTATTTCGTTTCGCTTGAGCCAGGAAACCTCTGTGTAGGACTCTAAAGACTCGTCAATACGCCGGCAGCAGGTGATGATCATATCAAACACCCACAAGCCGCAAGCGGTCTGCTAAACGTAACGGCCACCCGGGTATTGAGCGATCAGAAGATCGACGAGCAAGCCCGCTCACACTCCTATGAATCCAACCAGTAACACTTACCGTACAGTCCGGTCTCGTCGTCTGATATGTCGCATATCTTGCCTAGGGGTGGTAAACGTCAGACCCCAATTGTAGGGTTGCTAGGCACGCGCACAAGGATCTACGAGGCATCAACCATGCCCGATTTAAAATTTAGCCGTGCCGAACAACCCGAATACGGAACTTTAAACTAGAGATTAGGCGAAAACAAGCATGCTAAACATTTTAACACTAAGTGAGAGGGATTACAACCTTTGTAGATCCAGTCCTTCACTTCATATGCTCCGTGTTGTGGTCCCTTCGCTGCGATCATCGGGATCCGGACTCTCGAGAGGTTCCACGAAGAGAAAGACGCAACCTTTGCTTCCGATCTTCGATACTAAGATGATCTACCTTGAAGTTTCTTTAACACAAGCTAACACTCATGAAATGATGTGAACACCCTCATCTAAATGGCAAGGGAAGATGAGGATGATGAAGTAGGATTTTTTCTCTCTTTATTTATCTTTTTCTCATATTTATTCACCACCTTTTGAAAAACAAGTAAACTTTTTCATGGAAGAATGAAGGAGGAAGAAGATGAATAATGTTAGTATCATTTTGTGATGAATAAAAAAAGAAATGATATGAAGAATAATGCAACCATGGTTGACTTAACCATTGTAGAGAATTGACTAGGGTTAGGGTTTGGGTTGGGTTAAAGAATGAGTCACTTACAAATATCTTTTCCAAAACAAAAAGAAAACCTTCTAGAAACATCTAGAAAGTTTAACCCTAATCCAAACCCTAATCATGTTTAAACTCCACTAAACAAGTTGCATTAGTTATCATATCATGTTACAATATTATATATCACATATATAATATTTATCGTAACAAAATAAAATAATACAATTAACATATATCGCATATATATCAATGTATTACCCGAGTGAGAAAAAGAATCTTTTAGTGAGCAAATGTTAGTTAATGTAATTTAATATATCATATATATTATTATATATTAAATTATCGAATCAACACTTGATTCGACAATCCGGCTATATCGCATATAACCGACTAATATTTATCCGTACCGATTCATCGAATCAACACTTGATCCGATGACCCGGCTGATATCAAATATCGCGAGAATATAATACGGTATCACATATCGCATTATCCTCGGTCCCGCACATATCACATATGTGCCCCTACTCCGTTTTGCCTGAGTCAAGAAACCTCTGTGTAGGACTCTAAAGAATCGTCAATACGCCGGCAGTAGGTGATGATCATATCAAACACCCACAAGCTGCAAGCAGTCAGCTAAACGTAACAGCTACCCAGGTATTGAGCGCTCAGAAGATCAACAAGCAAGCCTGTAACTTCTCCTGTGAATCCAAACAGTAACACTCCCGTACAGTCCGGTCTCGTCGTCTGATATGTTGCATATCTCGCCTAGGGGTGGTAAACGTCAGACCCCAGTAGCTCGATAAGTCGTGTCGATATGAGGTCTATAACAGTTCGAGAAACTACTGATAACACTTACCAGTAAATCTCAGCAACCCTGGCCAGGGATTTCCAGTTATAGCCAATCGAACACAGCACAACATCAACTCCCTATACCGGGAGAGACGAATCCTCTCCTATCGCTCATTGCCTCCATGTGATTCGGGACTGTACCCAAAAGCCACCTTTTTGCACGCCCTCTTGGACGTGGTATGATGGAAATCAAAGCACAGTGGGAACCACACAAGACTGTATGACGATCTCGGGTCAACAGACTACTCTGTATCAGTGTCACCGGAGAACTGCCATCTGACGTATGGTATAATACCATCTGGGAGTTCTCGGAGAGTCCGTCCAGTGTACCCAGTCTCCACTGAGCACCCGTACACCATCTTTGATGTCAAACACCGATGGATATGGGATCATCCATCGCCCATCATATGGGTCAAGATGCGTATACGCTAGTCTACTCTGGTGCATCGATGCCCTGTCTCGATACACCCACGACTAGGAACAGTTATAGGATGTACTCGTCGACTACCATGGCCCCACTAGTATGATCTCATCATAGTCCCAGTAGTCGAGTACATATCCTAAGGGCTTTATCAACATGTAACATAGAGACAATCAGAGTATACGTTAAGATAAAGTACAACCAGATAGCATACTATCATGTCGAGCAAGAAAGTCCTCCCTATATATGTCCTAGCATCCACTACAATATACATCGTATGTACAGTAATGGCCTCTAGGGCATACATATAACTAACAATCTCCCACTTGCGCTAGGGCCATCTGTTATGGTATCGCATACCCAACAATTAGCTGCGGTTGTAGTATCTCATACTCAACCATCCCTTAAGAGTCTCTACTGGGAAAAAGGCTTTTGTGAGTGGATCCGCGCTGTTGTCCTCTGTGTCTACTCTCCTAACCTCGATCTCCCTGGAGATCAACCATCTCCATGATCAGGTGATACTGCCTAAGAATTATATCTGGATTTCTGATGGGACGGTAGTTCCTTGGCTAAAGCCACAACCCCATTTCCACACAATGGTAGGAACGAAGTTCATCTTATGAACTTAAATATATCCAGACTGCCTCTTTGGTAGCATCCTTGGTAACGATGTATCTTGCCTTTAATCATCTAGTATGTCACGGTATCTAGCTTGGAACTCTTCCATCATACCGTCCCTCCACTGAGGGTGTAGACAATGCCTGCGACTGACATTCAGTCATCCTTATCACCCTGGAACCCTTCCAGTGATTCTCCCCAGGATCAATTGATACCATCTCACTACAACTAGTGAGTATCCTAACATCCAATTAGATCTATCTCATAGATCCAAAACCCTGGATTTAGGAGGTATCGCTTTGATCCTATACGGAGAATCCTTGTGATAAGCGGAGATTGACCGATCGTAGCATAGGAAACTCTTTCCCTATCAAGAGTATGACATCCACGTACTCTACGAGGATCACCACCATACTCTCTACTACCTTTTCGTATATACAAGGTTCATCTACCATTTTGATGAAGTCAAATTCTTTGACTACCACATCAAAACAGATGTTCCAACTCCGCGATGCCTGTTTTATCATATAAAACATCTTGCACACGTTTCCGCTGCTCCCACTGTCTACGAAGCCCTCTGGCTGTGTACTTATAGATGCTCTTTTCTAAAACATCATTTAGAAAAGCAGTCATGACACCCAACCACCAGATATCGTAGTCATGGTATGTAGCCGTGGCAAGTAAGATCTGGATGGACTTAAGCATAAATCCTTAGAAAAGGTTTCAACATAATCCATACCTGGTCTTATGATGCAAACCTTTAACAAGTCTAGCTTTGAAAGTCTCAACTTTTCAATGTACACCAAGCAATCTTCTCAAGATATACTTGCTCCTGATGGGGATTTAACCCTTCAGATAAAGCAACCAAAGTCCATACTTTGTCGGTGTATAAGGATTCCATCTTAGATCGATAAGCATCCAGCCATTCTTACAGAGTCTCACTCCTGATGGCCAGCTCGAAACTAGTTGGGCCATCATCTCATGATGCAATCCTCGCTCCCACTGTCATAGAGAAACCGAAGTATCTCTCAGGTGGGTGAGGAACCCTACTAGATCGGCGGAGAGGCTGAGGTTCGTTGGAAACTATTGAATCCTTTAGTTCTACCAAATCATCAGCTGTAGTTTGTATAGCTGGAACATTTCCAGTTCTACATAACAGACCATGCCTCGAGCTTGTCCGGATTTTGCTTTTAGACATAGGCCGGACAACCCCAAATCTTAACAAACTTAAGATATGGGCTCTTCCCATTCATATCACATATGAAGTGGTAGACAACTGATTTGATTTGAACCCTATTCAACAGGTATGCAGCTTCTCAAGTGCATAACTCCCAAAAGGAAATAGGAAACTCAGTAGCGTCAGTCCCCCAATAGCGGTACAAGTCGTGCCGGAGCGAAGCCCAAAACACCCTGAGATAACACTGGAAACCTACCAGTATATCTCGTTTGCCCTGGCCAGGGACTACTCGTGTAATGGCTCTCCTAGACACAGCGCGATGTCAACCCCCAATACCGGGAGAGACGAATCCTGTCTAACCGTCACTGCCTCCAAGTGCTTCGGGACTGCACCCAACCACCACCTGTTTGCACGACTCCTTTGAGCCGTGGTAGGGTAGTGATCAAAGTGCAGTGGGAACACACTCGAGGCGAAGTGCCAGTGTCAAGTCAGCGGACTAAGCTGTACTCATGTCACCTGGGAACTGATGACTGACGATAGGTATAATACCAACCTGTCAGTTCCCGACGAGTCCTGTCCAGTGTACTCGTAACCCAACGAGCACCCGTATACTATCTCCAGTACGACGTACTGATGGCTGTGGGACAGACCATCTCCCACACTGGGATGAGAAGCGCATACGCTAGTCTACTCCGGAGTATCGATGCCCTGTCTCGATAGTCCTGCGACTAGGGACCTGTATAAGGATGTGCTTATAGATTACCCAGCCCCCACTAGTGTGACTGCCATCACAACGCTGGTAATCAAGCAAAGATCCTAAGGGCTCCACTAATGCGTATAAGTGATATAGTAAAATAAACACAAGTACACATTGAAGTAGAGACAAACCAAGTAGCATACTACTATTTTGAGCAAGATTGTATATACAAGGTGAATATCCCAAGCATCCATTAAGTAATATACAAACTAGTATGATACAGTAATGGCCTCTAGGGCATATACACTAACATACCATGCTATATTACTTGTTCGCACATATACCATGCTATATTATTTGTTAGCACATATACCTTGCTATTGTTATATGATCAGTTGTTATTGCATATATATCAGTGGTATGGGACGCTGTGTATATATGTATTATGGATTTGGATATTACAGTTTTTATAGCATATATATCGGTGGTATGGGACGCTGTATATATATGTATTTGGATTGGATTTATATGATTTGTATTGCATATATATCGGTGGTATGGGACGCTGTATATATATGTATTCTAGATTTGGATTCTTGGGATCCGCGAGATACATTATACGGACTTATGCATTTGAGATGCGATATGGGAAATTAAGGTGTCGATGTTGGGCACTTAATTTCCGAGAGATATATGGGGTTTGACAGACCGATACGTGGAAACGCAAGTATCGAGGTGGGATACTTGGTTTCGAGGAACGTATGAATATCAGAAAGACCGATACGTGAGAACGCAAGTATCGAGGTAGGATACTTGGTTTTCGAGGAACGTATGGATATCAGTATTTATGTGTCGATGTTTGACACTCAGGTTTCATGAGACGTACAGGATATGAGGGGCCGATCTGAGGGCCGATCTGAGTATTTTGGGATTTGGGTGTTGTTGAGATACACCGTGTTTTTCATGCTGATGATATGCGCATGAGATTATTTACTTTCCGCACTCAGTATTATATTGATATGAATATCATGATAGTTGTATATTCATATTGTCATACTCATGCTATCAGTTCACATGTTATTGATCATTGCTGTTAGTGCATACTTGCGATTACTGTATGATGTTAATTACTATTCACGAGTTGGCAACTCACCCCCGTTGTGCCACAGTTTTTGCAGGACTTACCCTCTGAGTAGTCGCGGCGGGGCAGCTTATCATCACTACTTTTGTGGATACCGCTACCTTGGGCAGTGAGGCCGTTGCATTATAGGTGGGTTTGCGGTTATCCGTTGTATATTGTATATCATTTGTTGGATCTAGTATTCTCCATCTACCCTTGTTGTATATGACTTAGAGACGACTTGTGAGAGATCAGTGTTGTATATTGGTTTTGGGAACCGTGCTCGTAGAAGCAGGTTATTTTGGAGATGTTTACTTCTTATATAGTCGTTCTCTTTGATATTTCTTCGCTTTGGCGTCGTATACTTGTTGTAGTGATTGTCTCCGCCGGTGGGCGTGATTTTTCTCCCACTTGGGATGTTTATATATTATATGTGTTGTACCCGTTTACGGGGCTAGTTTTACAAAGGAGGTGCTGCCGAAATTTTTATGAAAGAAAACTAGAGTTAGAGATTTTAAATGGCGACTCCTAAAACTTTTAAATTATGTTTCTCCGTTGATCCAGTTTTGGGTGGTTTAGATTTCTGGGTTTTCGGCTTACTTAAGTTACGTACGCCTTTAGACGTTACGTAGTTTAAGTGCCAGTTACGGGCCGAATTTCGGGTCGTGACAAGCTTTGACCATATGACCATTTTGTCTCATGCTTAACCCTAACCATTCCAATCAACCACGATTCATTCTCTACACATAACCATGGTTTGAATATGATAAGTATTGATTTTCTTTTCCTTTTTTAATTAACACTTATCATATTCTTTCTTGCTTCTTCTTCTTCTTCACTTGAAGAAAGCTTGCTTCAACAATGGCAACTTGAGCAAATGAGTGAGAAATCCAAATCTAAAGAGAACCCACTTCCTATTTCTTCATCCTCTACCTCTTGCCAAGTAGTAGAGTGTGTTTTCTTCACAAGTTTCATGACTTGGTGAAGTGGGAGCTTGATCTTGCGATGCCTCGACGTAGATCATCTTCGGCACGTCGTCGATGACCTAACCCGCTTTTTCTCCGATGAAGCCGACGCTAGAGCACGGGATTTGATATGGAAAGCGAGGAGACTTCATTGCGGAGCTATGGAGGTGGAGAAACGGATCTACAAAGGTTGTATGTTCGTTTACTTTTAGTTAAAGTAGTTAACTAGTTGCTTTGTCGCCTAAAATTCTAGCCAACGATCTTGTTAGGGTTTCTCGGCACCGCAATTTTTGTAAATTGGCATGGTTGATGCCTTGTGAGACCTCTTGAGAGTGCCTAGGAACCCTACACTATGTATTGTATCTATCACAAAACATCACATGATCACATCACAAATATCGCAGCAGAAGAAACATATGAAATATTAGATATACTAGGACGTCCGTGTTTTCAATACGAGTCAGTATAAAACACGGATTCCACGGTCACGATGAATAGCCAAACCAACACCCCTAGACCCCTACGAGAGTGGCAAGCAACCCTACCAATTCTAGAGTTAGGAGACCCGGACTCGACTCCTCGAGTTGGTCTCCCACTGGACTCCAGAACCCGGTTACTTGTGCCCTCCTCCTTGGGTCTATCCTAGTACGGAAAAGTAAATGATATACATCAACGGTGACAACTTCCGCAACCTGGAAGTGCCCCAATAAAAGAATATTACATACAATTTTTTTTACATGAATGAAAATGAAAAACACTCATCTCACATAAAAACCCCCGGCTATTCAAACACGACAATCCAATATAACATATCCAGCAACACATAACATCACATGTCATCAACGTAAGTAAACATGCGTATCCCAATTGTCGTTGACATATAGCAACGAAACCGGCGATATCACATATTACACTTGCGGTCACAGAAAAGAAAGTGTGAAACTACAACAGTTGGAATCCGCAACCTCCTTAGACATCGCATGCCTAAACCAATGAATTCCTTAGACATCACATGCCTAACGATTATAAACCCCGCATTTTAGTCTCATTATTGAAAACACTTTTCAATATCAGGTCGGGCAATTCAACAAGATTCCCGACATCCTGATCGAATGCTCGTCGCAAACTTTAGTAGGCGGCCGCACCCCCGATACCGTCGACGAAGTGCACCAAGGCGGAACACCGCTACCGCGAGCACCCGAACGGATGCTTTCGGCGACGGGGTTCTCCTACAGTCACTTGGTCGGGGCTATGGGGTGTAGCTATCTATTAAGTTTATTCGGCGAGTATCCGCGTACACTATGTGATTGCGACGGACTTTTGATCATATCAAAATTCCGTGGCAACCGATCAAGTGAGACTAAACTGCTATGTTTATAACATTCATATTAGTAATCTCATAACTATTTATGAATTCCAATTATTGTATCACATTACGGACAAGATAGAAAATGTTAAACTTTTCGATCGAACAATCGAACACCCAAGTTTTCCCGATACAGCTCAACACATGAAATAAGTCTAAAAACATTCAGTTCGTGCCTCAGTACCAACGGTCCAGCCGTAGAAGGGTCAAGCCAACGCCTCACATGTGGCACGCCGTACTGCCCCAAACCCGAAGGTTCAAAAGGAAGTTCAAGACGATCACATAATCGAGTTAATGTTTGTTGTCTTCTAGAGGGTCCATTGAGTTACTTGCACTACTTAGAACGTCTTCAAACCACGGAAAAATCCAACACATGGAAATTTCCCGACAGGGGAAAAAGTGGGTATTTATATCCGGTCGAACTTTTTAACATATTCAAAAATTATCCGGAAAACACATAGACAAAATTAGACAATCCGATCGAATAATCGAATCCCCAAAACAACCCCAGAAAACTCAACAGTGGAGTGTATTTTAAAAATTCCCAGAAAATACAGCACAAAAAATTAGGAATTACTATGCAAATTACAAAAGCTGATGTGACTACTTGGCCGCGGAACCGCCGCACGAGCCATGCTCGTGCCGCGGTTCCGCCGCACTTTGGAGGAATCATGAGCACGTGCTCCACAGTAATTCTTCAAATTCCCTGCTGAATTTTTTGGCAATTTTTAATTCACAAAAATCCAAATTTTCAGAAAATTTCCAGAGAGCATTTTGGATTAGGGTCGTTCGGATTTCAAACGTCGTCTACACTTCACCTAAGGCTCTAGCTAGGCTCTGATACCACTGTAGGGTTCCTAGGCATTCAAAGGAGGTCTCACAAGGCATCAACCATACCAATTTCAAATTTTACAAGTGCCGAGAAACCCTAATACGGATCGTTGACTAGAGATTAGGCGAAACTTGCAACTAGTTAACTGCTTAACTAAGAGTTAACGAAAATACAACCTTTGTAGATCCGGTCCTCCACCTCCATAGCTCCGTGATGATATCTCCTCGCTGCGATCCTCGGATCCCGGGCTCTAGCGTCGGCTTCATCGGAGAAATGGGCGGGCTAGGTCATCGACTTCGATGCCGAAGATGATCTACGTCGAGGCAACACAAGATCAAGCTACAACTTCACCAAGTCAAGAAACTTGTGAAGAAAACACCCTATACTACTTGGCAAGTGGTAGAGGATGAAGAAATAGGAAGTGGGTTCACTTTAGAATTGGATTTCTCACTCATTTCATCAAGTCACCATTGATGGTTGCAAGCTTTTCTTCTTGATGAAGAAGAAGAAGAAGAGAAAGAATATGATAAGTGATTTTCAAAATAGAAAATAAATGAATACTTATCATATTGCCACCATAGTTAGGTGTAGAGAATAAACCATGGTTAGTTTGAATGGTTAGGGTTAAACGTGAAGACAAAATGGTCACTTAGTCAAAGCTTCATGAAGCTTCAACAAGAAAACAAATCAAGCCACCATTTTTCCTTTTGCCAAAATGAATAATAAATAAATAAATAGATAAGTAAATAAAATCAAAACCCTAACCATTACATAACCATGGTTTAATCTTAACATACACCCTAACTATCATGTATCATCAAACATGATACAATCAAATGTACAAAAGTATATCACATATACAATGTGCACATCAAGTGAGAAAATCCATTTAAAGTGAACCAATACTAGTTAATGTAAAGTAATATATCAAATATATAATTATGCATTAAATCATTAAATCAACACTTGATTTAACGATCCGGTCATATCTCATATAACCGACTAATATCCAATGTATCGGCTTATCGAATCAATCCTTGAATCGATAACTAGGTTATATCGCATTCTACCAATTGATACATTCATCGCGAGAATGGAATACGGTATCACATACACGCATTATTCTCGGTCCCGCACATATCTCATATGCGCTCCTATTTCGTTTCGCTTGAGCCAGGAAACCTCTGTGTAGGACTCTAAAGACTCGTCAATACGCCGGCAGCAGGTGATGATCATATCAAACACCCACAAGCCGCAAGCGGTCTGCTAAACGTAACGGCCACCCGGGTATTGAGCGATCAGAAGATCGACGAGCAAGCCCGCTCACACTCCTATGAATCCAACCAGTAACACTTACCGTACAGTCCGGTCTCGTCGTCTGATATGTCGCATATCTTGCCTAGGGGTGGTAAACGTCAGACCCCAATTGTAGGGTTGCTAGGCACGCGCACAAGGATCTACGAGGCATCAACCATGCCCGATTTAAAATTTAGCCGTGCCGAACAACCCGAATACGGAACTTTAAACTAGAGATTAGGCGAAAACAAGCATGCTAAACATTTTAACACTAAGTGAGAGGGATTACAACCTTTGTAGATCCAGTCCTTCACTTCATATGCTCCGTGTTGTGGTCCCTTCGCTGCGATCATCGGGATCCGGACTCTCGAGAGGTTCCACGAAGAGAAAGACGCAACCTTTGCTTCCGATCTTCGATACTAAGATGATCTACCTTGAAGTTTCTTTAACACAAGCTAACACTCATGAAATGATGTGAACACCCTCATCTAAATGGCAAGGGAAGATGAGGATGATGAAGTAGGATTTTTTCTCTCTTTATTTATCTTTTTCTCATATTTATTCATCACCTTTTGAAAAACAAGTAAACTTTTTCATGGAAGAATGAAGGAGGAAGAAGATGAATAATGTTAGTATCATTTTGTGATGAATAAAAAAAGAAATGATATGAAGAATAATGCAACCATGGTTGACTTAACCATTGTAGAGAATTGACTAGGGTTAGGGTTTGGGTTGGGTTAAAGAATGAGTCACTTACAAATATCTTTTCCAAAACAAAAAGAAAACCTTCTAGAAACATCTAGAAAGTTTAACCCTAATCCAAACCCTAATCATGTTTAAACTCCACTAAACAAGTTGCATTAGTTATCATATCATGTTACAATATTATATATCACATATATAATATTTATCGTAACAAAATAAAATAATACAATTAACATATATCGCATATATATCAATGTATTACCCGAGTGAGAAAAAGAATCTTTTAGTGAGCAAATGTTAGTTAATGTAATTTAATATATCATATATATTATTATACATTAAATTATCGAATCAACACTTGATTCGACAATCCGGCTATATCGCATATAACCGACTAATATTTATCCGTACCGATTCATCGAATCAACACTTGATCCGATGACCCGGCTGATATCAAATATCGCGAGAATATAATACGGTATCACATATCGCATTATCCTCGGTCCCGCACATATCACATATGTGCCCCTACTCCGTTTTGCCTGAGTCAAGAAACCTCTGTGTAGGACTCTAAAGAATCGTCAATACGCCGGCAGTAGGTGATGATCATATCAAACACCCACAAGCTGCAAGCAGTCAGCTAAACGTAACAGCTACCCAGGTATTGAGCGCTCAGAAGATCAACAAGCAAGCCTGTAACTTCTCCTGTGAATCCAAACAGTAACACTCCCGTACAGTCCGGTCTCGTCGTCTGATATGTTGCATATCTCGCCTAGGGGTGGTAAACGTCAGACCCCAGTAGCTCGATAAGTCGTGTCGATATGAGGTCTATAACAGTTCGAGAAACTACTGATAACACTTACCAGTAAATCTCAGCAACCCTGGCCAGGGATTTCCAGTTATAGCCAATCGAACACAGCACAACATCAACTCCCTATACCGGGAGAGACGAATCCTCTCCTATCGCTCATTGCCTCCATGTGATTCGGGACTGTACCCAAAAGCCACCTTTTTGCACGCCCTCTTGGACGTGGTATGATGGAAATCAAAGCACAGTGGGAACCACACAAGACTGTATGACGATCTCGGGTCAACAGACTACTCTGTATCAGTGTCACCGGAGAACTGCCATCTGACGTATGGTATAATACCATCTGGGAGTTCTCGGAGAGTCCGTCCAGTGTACCCAGTCTCCACTGAGCACCCGTACACCATCTTTGATGTCAAACACCGATGGATATGGGATCATCCATCGCCCATCATATGGGTCAAGATGCGTATACGCTAGTCTACTCTGGTGCATCGATGCCCTGTCTCGATACACCCACGACTAGGAACAGTTATAGGATGTACTCGTCGACTACCATGGCCCCACTAGTATGATCTCATCATAGTCCCAGTAGTCGAGTACATATCCTAAGGGCTTTATCAACATGTAACATAGAGACAATCAGAGTATACGTTAAGATAAAGTACAACCAGATAGCATACTATCATGTCGAGCAAGAAAGTCCTCCCTATATATGTCCTAGCATCCACTACAATATACATCGTATGTACAGTAATGGCCTCTAGGGCATACATATAACTAACAATCTCCCACTTGCGCTAGGGCCATCTGTTATGGTATCGCATACCCAACAATTAGCTGCGGTTGTAGTATCTCATACTCAACCATCCCTTAAGAGTCTCTACTGGGAAAAAGGCTTTTGTGAGTGGATCCGCGCTGTTGTCCTCTGTGTCTACTCTCCTAACCTCGATCTCCCTGGAGATCAACCATCTCCATGATCAGGTGATACTGCCTAAGAATTATATCTGGATTTCTGATGGGACGGTAGTTCCTTGGCTAAAGCCACAACCCCATTTCCACACAATGGTAGGAACGAAGTTCATCTTATGAACTTAAATATATCCAGACTGCCTCTTTGGTAGCATCCTTGGTAACGATGTATCTTGCCTTTAATCATCTAGTATGTCACGGTATCTAGCTTGGAACTCTTCCATCATACCGTCCCTCCACTGAGGGTGTAGACAATGCCTGCGACTGACATTCAGTCATCCTTATCACCCTGGAACCCTTCCAGTGATTCTCCCCAGGATCAATTGATACCATCTCACTACAACTAGTGAGTATCCTAACATCCAATTAGATCTATCTCATAGATCCAAAACCCTGGATTTAGGAGGTATCGCTTTGATCCTATACGGAGAATCCTTGTGATAAGCGGAGATTGACCGATCGTAGCATAGGAAACTCTTTCCCTATCAAGAGTATGACATCCACGTACTCTACGAGGATCACCACCATACTCTCTACTACCTTTTCGTATATACAAGGTTCATCTACCATTTTGATGAAGTCAAATTCTTTGACTACCACATCAAAACAGATGTTCCAACTCCGCGATGCCTGTTTTATCATATAAAACATCTTGCACACGTTTCCGCTGCTCCCACTGTCTACGAAGCCCTCTGGCTGTGTACTTATAGATGCTCTTTTCTAAAACATCATTTAGAAAAGCAGTCATGACACCCAACCACCAGATATCGTAGTCATGGTATGTAGCCGTGGCAAGTAAGATCTGGATGGACTTAAGCATAAATCCTTAGAAAAGGTTTCAACATAATCCATACCTGGTCTTATGATGCAAACCTTTAACAAGTCTAGCTTTGAAAGTCTCAACTTTTCAATGTACACCAAGCAATCTTCTCAAGATATACTTGCTCCTGATGGGGATTTAACCCTTCAGATAAAGCAACCAAAGTCCATACTTTGTCGGTGTATAAGGATTCCATCTTAGATCGATAAGCATCCAGCCATTCTTACAGAGTCTCACTCCTGATGGCCAGCTCGAAACTAGTTGGGCCATCATCTCATGATGCAATCCTCGCTCCCACTGTCATAGAGAAACCGAAGTATCTCTCAGGTGGGTGAGGAACCCTACTAGATCGGCGGAGAGGCTGAGGTTCGTTGGAAACTATTGAATCCTTTAGTTCTACCAAATCATCAGCTGTAGTTTGTATAGCTGGAACATTTCCAGTTCTACATAACAGACCATGCCTCGAGCTTGTCCGGATTTTGCTTTTAGACATAGGCCGGACAACCCCAAATCTTAACAAACTTAAGATATGGGCTCTTCCCATTCATATCACATATGAAGTGGTAGACAACTGATTTGATTTGAACCCTATTCAACAGGTATGCAGCTTCTCAAGTGCATAACTCCCAAAAGGAAATAGGAAACTCAGTAGTACTCATCATAGAGCACACCATATCACATAGGGTGTTATTGCTCCGCCCCGATATACCATCGTGCTATGGTGTATAGGAGGAGTAATGCTGAGAGAGAATCTCATTCTCCTTTAGAATAGTCCAAGAATTCCGTGCTCAAGTATTCTCCTCCTTGATCTCATCAAAGGACATAATACTTTTACCCGTATTTTGGTTCTCTACTTCTGATTTATATTCTGTGAATATCTCAAAAGGTTCGGACTTGTGTTTCAGCAGGAACATATGTCTGAATCTTAAGAGATCATCAGAGAATGTAATGAAGTACAAAGAACCAGTCTTGGCTTGTGTAGACAGGAGACTTTCATACATCAGCATGTATCAATCCCAAGAGTTCGCTAACTCTTTCTCTGTTTCCAATAAACAGAGCTATGGTCATCTTATCTTTGTGACATGACCGGAAAGTTTCACAAGATGTAAATTCAAACTAATTTAAATATGCATCTATATGTAACTTAGCTAGTCGGGTCGCATTGATATGACCTAGTCTACAATACCTCAAGAAGGATTCGTTCATTTCTGAACTCTTCCTCTTGTTTGTGTTCCGTATACTAAGAACTGTAGTTTGATTTAGAACGTCAATGCTTTTAGATAACGTGCCTGAACCGATGAACTTTTGATATAGGAAATGTTCAAAACATTATCCAACAATACAAAATTATATCACTTCTTTACTAATAAAGAAACTTATATGATTTTGTATATCAGGTTCGGTATCTAATAACATTCGTTCAGAATCAATGTATTCAGGTAATACAGGGTGATAGTGACCAACAGACTTGGCTGCAACACTTGCAGCGTTTTCTGTCTCATGAAACTTATCACCCGTTCTCAGTTCTCTACCTATCCATAGCCCATGTAACAGATTACATATGCGGGATCCTGATCCGGTATCTCATACCCAGGACGTAAAGGATACTGAGAAACAGTTCTCTGTAATGAACACACCCGAAGATGATGCATCAGCATGCACTTTCTTCGTTTGGGCGGCACGGGAAATCTGGTATTCCTCAATTTCCTGCTCTGTCTTATAACAATTATAAGTTGGAGCGGGACCAACGTTCCCCAGCTCAGTATAACAAGCGGGTTCGGTCAATATATCCGTTTTATTATCTTGATTAAGGCGTGATATGGTCGCTACCTGGAGAGAGAGAGAAGAAAACACTCAGCGTATGCTCTTGCAAGATTAGATTGGTTATCTAATATATCTAATCAGGATGTCTCCCACTGTTTTAATCAAATCTTCCTTCAAACCATAAAAGGAAAGACTAGCCGGGATTAATTACACGCTACAAGTTCGCCAATCTTTCAGCCAGGCCAGTGTCGGTACTTTGAGGGAGGTCTCCCGTGCTTTCGCACGAACCTAATTAAGGTAAACCTCGTTTTCCTAGAGGCGTAACCCCGTTAACACCTTTCTAGACACCTACTTGATCGGCTAATTGTAATGTGTAAGACTCACCCAGGAGTAACTCTTACTCGCAGCGGGTATCGGGATCCAACTATCTCATAGAAGGTATGCAATCTCATTGCAAATTTCAACACTTGAAATTCCCAATAATATTTTACCCCTAGCGTGCTATGACCTTGACGCATGCCAAACAACCCATAGTCCGCTAGTCAAGTTCAACCCGTACATTTCTTGATTGAATTAAACCCACCCGCACGACCCTTGACGCATGCCAAACAACGCCGTACGAATACCCTAATCCAATCGCATCGTATGCTAGCAGATAAGAACTAGTTAGCTACCGTACACTACGCCTTGACGCATGCCAAACTACCGCAGCACGAATACTAACTAGTACTTATCTGAAATGACGGAGGGCTACGACAGGTTTTTAAGAAAACCCTTTGCATAATGAACTTGATATCGTTGTAGAATCGAGTGATTTTAAATGGAATGTTTTTGAGGCTTTTCTAGTTTTGCTAAAGGGGTCACTCCCGGTGAAGGGATCGTCGGCCCTTTCCTCATCGAATAAGGTGCAGGATATTTCACAAATACCACTATGCAAAGCAAGAACTATAGAAGCAATCAAAAGACAAACCGAGTTTGTAGCATCTGTCAGTTATCGCTAAAGGAGTCACTCCCGGTGAAGGGATCTCGGTCCTTTCCTTATCGAATAAGGTGCTGGATGTTCTACAAGGAACACCGCTATGCAAAGCAAGAACTGTAGCTACCAGTTTTTATTAAACAAGTTTCTACAACATCTTATGTTTCTTTTATTTCATTAATCTCATTAATGAAGTCCCATTTTATTATGCTTCACAAGCATCTCTTTTGAAACGAAATCTGCAATATAACATATATCTCATATATATAATATAAACATTCATCACAGGCAGTAATATGATCTCATCACAGAACATTGCAGCAGAAGAACATATATGAAATATTGGATATACTAGGACGTCCGTGTTTTCAATACGAGCCAGTATAAAACACGGATTCCACGGTCGCGATGAATAGCCAAACCCACATCCCTAGACCCCTACGAGAGCGGCAAGTAACACTGCCAATTCTAGGGTTAGGAGACCCGGTCTCGACTCCTCGAGATGGTCTCCCACTGGATCCTAGAACCCGGTTACTTGTGCTCCCCGCCTTGGGGCACTTCCAGGTAGCGGAAGATGTCGAAAAGATATTTGTAAGTGACTCATTCTTTAACCCAACCCAAACCCTAACCCTAGTCAATTCTCTACAATGGTTAAGTCAACCATGGTTGCATTATTCTTCATATCATTTCTTTTTCTATTCATCACAAAAGGATACTAACACCAATAGCTCGATAAGTCGTGTCGATATTAGGTCTATAACAGTTCGAGAAACTACTAGTAACACTTACCAGTAAATCTCAGCAACCCTGGCCAGGGATTTCCGGTTATAGCCAATCGAACACAGCGCAACATCAACTCCCTATACCGGGAGAGACGAATCCCCTCCTATCGCTCATTGCGTCCATGTGATTCAGGACTGTACCCAAAAGCCACCGTTTTGCACGCCCTCTTGGACGTGGTAAGGTGGAAATAAAAGCACAGTGGGAATCACACAAGACTCTATGACGATCTCGGGTCTACAGACTAACCTGTACCAGTGTCACCAGAGAACTGCCATCTGACGTGAGGTATAATACCATCTGGGAGTTCTCGGCGAGTCCGTCCAGTGTACCCAGTCTCTACTGAGCACCCGTATATCATCTCCGATGTCAAACACCAATGGATATGGGATCATCCATCGTCCATCTGTATGGGTCGAGAAGGTATACACTAGTCTACTCTGGTATATCGATGCCCCGTCTTGATACACCCACGACTAGGGACCTTGAAGGATGTACTTATCGACTACCATGTCCCCACTAGTATGATCTGCATCATAGTCCAGGTAGTCAAGTACACATCCTAAGGGCTTTACCAACATGTAACAGAGAGGCAATCAGTATACACGTTAAGGTAAAGAGTAACCAGATAGCATACTATCATGTCGAGCAAGAAAGTCCTCCCTATAAATGTCCCAGCATCCACTACAATATACATCCTATGTACAGTAATGGCCTCTAGGGCATACATATAACTAACAAACTATACATGCCAAAACACTAGACAACACAGCAGAGAACCCTAGCCAAGACCCCAACACCCCAGACCCCTACTTGGCTGCAATTTGCGGCCAAACCAAATAAATCTACGGCCTGGAAATTGAATGAGGGGCTCGTGTTCTTGTGGTGTGTTCTAGACCTAGTGTGCATGCCCCAGTTTTCTCAATTTTGTTCTGAAGGATCCGGTTCAAAAGCAGATTACAAAATGCTAATATATCGCATTAAAACGCCAATTTTGCACAAAACACAACCCTATGGTATTTTAGTGAAATCTGGGTAAATTCTCAGTTGAAGTGGCCCTAATAACACTTAAATAGGTAGGGTTAACCAACACAATCACCACATAATCAAAGTTCCATATAATTCACCTTAATTAGCACTAAACTCACTATTTAACACTAACCGACACTAATTGGCACACAAGCTAAGCAAGAGAGAGAGATGGGTTCAGAAAATATACCCTATAGGATCCTAAGAAGCAGGAGGAGAAGTGAATGGAGGAAATGAGGGCTTGCTATTGCTGTTGGGCTCCTGCTGTTGCTGTTGCAGAAGTTGCTGCTGCTGTTGATGCTGCTCTGCTGCTTGCTGATGCTGCTGTCTGCTACTGATGTTGCTGTTGTTTGGTGCTGCTGGGGCTGCTGCTTCTGTTGCTGCTGGGTGTGTGGGTGTGAGAGTATGAGAGAAAGATAATGAGGATAAGAAATGAGAGCAAGGCAAAACCCCTCTCTTCCTTTCTCTTCCCTCATTAAATGAGGCATGGTCTAAACCATGTAGCACCATTCTTCTCACTCTCTCTCTCTCTCTCAAGGTCAACATTCAACCATTTGAAAAAAACCCTTTTTCATTTTAAAAAACCACCATGAACAATAAAACCATAACACTTAAACAATAATAATAATTAACTTAAAGAGAATGGGTTAATCCATCATGCTTGCTAATCATGGTCTAACCCCATCTCTAAACCCTAGTTATGATGCACAAGTGTGTGTGCGCCTAGAAAAATTCTAATAAAATACTCATAAAATAGGGTAAAATATTTAAAACTTAATTTGGTAAATTTTTTATTAAAATCCGTACATTAAAATATAATCAGCTACAAAACACATTCTAAGGTGTTACAGATCCTATATGGAGAATCAATGTGATAAGAGGAGATTGACCGTGCATAGCATAGGAAACTCTTTTCCTATCAAGAGTATGTTTTCGACGTACAGTACGAGTAATACCACCATACTCTCTACTGCCTTTTTGTATATAAAAGGTTCATTTATTATTTTGATGAAGTAAAACACTTTGACTATCACATCAAAACAGACGTTCCAACTCCGCGATGCCTGCTTTAACTTTTAAAGCATCTTGCACACGTTTCCGCTGCTCCCACTGTTTACGAAGCCCTCTGGCTGTGTTCTTATAGACATTCTCTTCTAAATAAGTATTTAGAAAAGCAGTCCTGACACCCAACCACCAGATATCGTAGTCATGGTATGTAGCAATGGTAAGTAGGATCCGGATGGACTTAAGCACAACCACTGGAAAAGGTTTCATCATTATCCACGCTTGGTCGATGACGAGAACCTTTAACACGTCTAGCTTTGAAAGTCTCAACTTTTCTATCTACACCAGGTAATCTTCTCAAGATATACTTGCTCCTAATGGGGATTTAACCCTTCAGATATAGCAACCAAAGTCCATACTTTGTTGGTGTATATAGATTCCATCTCAGATTGCTAAGCACCCAGCCATTCTTACAGAGTCCCCACTCTTGATGGCCTACTCGAAACTAGTTGGGTCATCATCTCATGATGCAATCCTCGATCTCATTGTCATCGAGAAACCGAAGTATCTCTTGGGCGGATGAGGAACCCTACTAGATCGACGGAGAGGGTGAGGTTCGTCGGGAACTATTGAATCCTTTGGTTCTACCAAATCGTCAGCTCTAGTTTGTATAGCTGGAACTCCTCCCAGTTCTACAGAACTGGCCTTGCCTCGAGCTTGTCCGTATTTTGCTTTTAGACATAGGTCGGACAACCCTAAATCTTAACTCACTTAAGAGATGGGCTCTTCCCATACCATATCTTATATGGAGTGGTAGGCACTGTTTTGATTGGAACCTAATTCAATAGGTATGCAGCTTCTTAAGTGCATAACCCCAAAAGGAAACAGGTAACTTAGCAGTACTCATCATAGAGCGCACCATATTATATAGGGTGCGATTGCTCCGCCCCGATATACCGTCGTGTTGTGGTGTATACGGAGGAGTAATGCTGAGAGAGAATCACATTCTCCTTTAGAATAGTCTAGGATCTCCATGCCTAAGTATTCTCCTCCTTGATCTCATCACAGGATATAATACTTATACCTGTATTGGTTCTCTACTTCTGACTTATATTCTTTGAATTTCTCAAAAGTTTCAGACATGTGTCTCAATAGGAACATATGTCCGAATCTTAAGAGATCATCAGTGAATGTAAGGAAGTACAAAGAACCAGTCCTGGCAATTGTAGACTGGGGACTTTTATACATCATCATGTATCAGTCCTAATAGTTTACCAACTCTTTCACTGTTTCTAATAAACAGAGCCATGGTCATTTTATCTTTGTGACATGACTGGCAAGTTTCACAAGATGTAAATTCAAACTGATTTAAATATCCATCTAAATGTAACTTAGCTAGTCGGGTCACATTGATATGACCTAGTCTACAATGCCTCAAGAAGGATTTGTTCATTTCTGAATTCTTCCTCTTTTGTGTGTTCTGTACGTTAAGAACTATGATTTGATTTAGAATGTATATTCTTTTAGATAACGTGCCTGAACCGATCAACTCTTGATATAGGAAATGTTCAAAACATTATCCAACAATACAAAATTATATCCTTTCTTTAATAAATAAAGAGACTGATATGATGTTGTATATCAGGTTCGATATCTAATAGAATTCGTTCAGAATCAATGTATTTGGTAATACAGGGTGATAACAGCCAACACCTTGGCTGCAACAATTGCACCGTTTCAACTCTTGAAACTTATCACCCGTTCTCAGTTCTCTACCTATCTGTAGCCCATGTAACAGATTACATATGTAGGATCCTGATCCGGTATCTCATACCCAGGACGTAAAGGATACTGAGAAACAGTTCTTGGTAATGAACACACCCGAAGGAGATGCATCATCATGCATTTTCTTCGTTTGGGCGGCATGGGAATACTGGTATTCCCCTATTTCCTGCTCGGTCTTATAAATATTATAAGTTGGAGCGGGACCAACGTCCCCAGCTCAGTATAACAAGCGGGTTCGGTCAATACATCCATATTATTATCTTGATTAAGACGTGACATGGTCGCTACCTGGAGAGAGAGAGAGAAGAAACACTCTGCGTGCGCTCTTGCAAGATTAGATTGGTTATATATTTTATCTAATCAGGATGGCTCCCACTGTTTTTATCAAATCTTCCTTCAAACCGTAAAAGGAAAGACTAGCCGGGATTAATTACACTCTACAAGTTCGCCAATCTTTCAGCTAGGCCAGTGCCGGTACTTTAAGGGAGGTTCCCTGTGCTTTCGCACGGACCTAATTAAAATAAACCTCGTTTTCCCAGGGGCGTAACCCCGTTGACACCTTTCTAGACACCTACTTGATCGGCTAATTGTAAAGTGCAAAACTCTCCCAGGAGTAACAATTACTCGCAGTGGGTATCAGGATCCAACTATCTGATAGAAGGTATGCAATCTCATTGCAAATTTCAACACTTGAAACTCCCGATAATGGTTTTTACCCCTAGCACTTAGACCTTGACTATGATCAACATATCACAAGCACTGGTCAAGTTCTACCCGTCATTTCTGTAGGGTTACTAGGCACTCTCACAAGGGACTAGAAGGCATCAACCATGACCGATTTTAAATTTAGACGTGCCGAACAACCCTAACCAAGATCTTTAAACTAGAGATTAGACGAAACAAAGCATGTTAAACACTTTAACACTAAGAGTTTGGGATTACAACCTTTATAGTCCTGTCCTTCACTTCTAAAGCTCCGTGTTGAGTTCCCTTCGCTGCGATCATCGAGTTTCCGGACTCTAGAGAGGCTCCACGAAGAGAAAGATACAAGTTTGCTTCCGATCTTCGATAACAAAGATGATCTACCTTGAAGTTTCTTTAACACAAGCTCTCACTCACAAATGAAGTGAAAACCCAAATCTAAATGGCTAGGATAGATTAGGATGATGAATTAGGATTTTAGCTCTCATTTATTTTCTTATTCTCACTCATTTTCATCATTAAGCAAAAAGCTAGAAAGCTTTGCAAGAAGGAAGAAGAAGATGAATTACTTTGTGATGAATAATGAAAATGTAATAATGATAACAAATGCAACCATGGTTCAATATGAGAAGGCTAACCCATGTAGAGAGTTAACTAGGGTTAAGGGTGTGGTTTGGGTAAGGAAAATATCTCACAAAATATCCATCATAATATCTTTGCAAGGAATAAAAGGAAACCTTCTAGAAGGTTCAAGAAAGAACTAACCCAAATCAAACCCTAACCTTGTTTAATCTCCACTAAACATGTTGCATTAGTAATCATATCATGTTACAATATTATATATCACATATACAATATTTATTGTAACAAAATAAAATAATACAATTAACATATATCGCATATATATCAATGTATTACCCGAATGAGAAAAAGAATCTTTTAGTGAGCTTATATCAGTTAATGTAATTTAATATATCTAATATATAATTATACATTAAATTATCGAATCAACACTTGATCCGATAATCCGGCTATTTCACAAATAACCGACTAATATAGTCTGTATCAGTTCATCGAATCAACACTTGATCCGATGACCCGGCTATATCACATATACCCGGCCGATATCTCATATCGCGAGAATCTAATACGGTATCACATACACGTATTGTTCTCGGTCCCGCACATATTATATATGTGCTCCTACTCCGTTTTTCCTGAGTCAAGAAAGCTCTGTGTAGGACTCTAAAGAATCGTCAATACGCCGGCAATAGGTGATGATCATATCAAACACCCACAAGCTACAAGCGGTCAGCTAAACGTAACAGCCACCCAGGTATTGAGTTTTCATAAGATCAACAAGCAAGCCTATACATTCTCCCATGAATCCAATCAATAACACTCCCGTACAGTCCGGTCTCTTCGTCTGATATGTCGCATATCTCGCCTAGGGGTGGTAAACGTCAGACCCAAGTAGCTTGATAAGTCGTGTCGATATGAGGTCCATAACAGTTCAAGAAACTACTGATAACACTTACCAGTAAATCTCAGCAACCCTGGCCAGGGATTTCCAGTTATAGCAAATCGATCACAGTGCAACATCAACTCCCTATACCGGGAGAGACGAATCCCCTCCTATCGCTCATTGCCTCCATGTGGTTCGGGACTGTACCCAAAAGCCACCTTTTTGCACGCCCTCTTGGACGTGATATGATGGAAATGAAAGCACAGTGGGAATCACACAAGACTCTGACGATTTCGGGTCTACAGACTACTCTGTACCAGTGTCACCAGAGAACTTCCATCTGATGTGAGGTATAATACCATCTGGGAGTTCACGGCGAGTCCGTCCAGTGTACCCAGTCTCCACTGAGCACCCGTACACCATCCTTGATGTCAAACACCGATGGATATGGGATCATCCATCGCCCATCATATGGGTCAAGATGCGTATACGCTAGTCTACTCTAGTGTATCGATGCCCTGTCTCGATACACCCTCGACTAGGAACAGTTATAGGATGTACTCGTCGACTACCGTGTGTTAGTGTATATTACCTAGAGGCCATTACTGTATCATACTAGTATGTATATTACTTAATGGAAGTTTGGGATATTCACCTTGTATTGACATTCTTGCTCAAAATAGTAGTATGCTACTTGGTTTGTTTCTACTTTAATGTGTATATGTATTTCTTATAGCATATCGCCTTTACACATTAGTGGAGCCCTTAGGATCTTTGCTTGATTACCAGCGTTGTGATGGCAGTCACACTCGTGGGGGCTGGGTAATCCACAAGCACAGCCTTATACAGGTCCCTAGTCGTAGGATTATCGAGACAGGGCATCGATACTCCGGAGTAGACTAGCGTATGCGCTTCTCATCCCAGCTTGGGAGACGGTCTGTCCCACAGCCGTCAGTACGTCGTACTTGAGATAGTATGCGGGTGCTCGTTAGGTTACGAGTACACTGGACAGGACTCGTCGGGAACTGTTGGTTGGTATTATACCTATCTTCAGTTATCAGTTCCCAGGTGACATGAGTACAGCTTAGTCCGTTGACTTTACACTGTCACTTCGCCTCGAGTGTGTTCCCACTGTTCTTAGATTGCTACCCAACCACGGCTCAAAGGAGTCATGCAAACAGGTAACAGTTGGGTGCAGTCCCGTAGCACTTGGAGGCAGTGACGGTTAGACAGGATTCGTCTATCCCGATATTGGGGGTTGATATCGCACTGTGTCTAGGAGAGCCATTACACAAAGTCCCTGGCTAGGGCAAGCGAGATAGACTGGTAAGTTTCCAGTGTTATCTCAGGCTGTTCTGGGCTACACTCCGACACGACTTATACCACTATTAGGGGATGGCGTTTACCGCCCCCCTAGGCCCGCCATGCGATGTTCTTAGACGAACAGACCGGACTGTACGGAGACTGTCACATTCAGGCTCAGTAGGAGTTCAGATGGGTTTACCTCGTCAGTCTTCTTATCGGCATCTACCTGGGGACCGTTACGTACAGCTAGTGCCGCTTGCGGTCTGTGGTTAAACCCACTGCCAGCGTAGTGTCGAGTCTTTAGAGTCCCACATAGAGGGTTATTCGCCTTTAGGAAAAATGAGTAGAGGTCGCATGGTTTTGCGACGGGGTTCGTTCACATCCGCGCACTTGTGCACGTTTGGTGTCCGGACAGCTTATACTAGCGGGCTTTGGTTTAAGCCGGATCCTATTATATGTTTTGGGATTGGTTTTATCTCTTTGTATTCGTGTTCCTCGGAACACGGATACGGGTGTGTATGCACAGTTGACTGAGGCAGAGGCAGAGGACTTTCATTAGGGTTGATGACCATTGTCATTTTCTTAACCCTAATGTTTATGTGTGAAATATGATTATTAATATTAGTTAATTATAATTGTTTTATGGTTAGGGTTGTTGACCATTTGACCTTGGTTGACTTGTTGACCTATGTTGACATATTGACCATCATCATTTCATATGAAAGATGCTCTTTGATTCTTGCAAAAGTAATTAATGTGAAATGATAATGGTCATTTCAAGATTAACCATCACAATTATCTTTAGCTAATTATTTATTTATCATAATTCACCTATATGTGAGAAGGTTGGCTTAATCTTCTCATTCTATCATTCTCATTCTCTCTCATCCTCTTCCTCTCTCTCAAAGCTCTCCCCTCTCATGAGTTGAGAACCATTGAGCTTGAGATAAAACCTTCAAAATTACTCTCTACTCTTTCTAAGGTTCTAGGTTTAGCACACCAAGCACCTTAGTTACTTCTAGTTTGAGGTTGGAGCCAAAGGTAGAGGCCCTCGGGTGGATCTTTCTTCGGCAAGAGAAGGCGACGAGGAGAACCCATTCATCCCACTCCAAGGAGCAAAAAGAGAAGGACTTCAAGACTTAGGTATAACCCCTTAACCAAGTAGCTAACTCTTTTAGCTTGGTAGTTAGTTTATGTTTTGCAAAGATCCCTCCTTTGGTTAGTCCATGTTGTCTAGTGTTGTAAAAATCGAATTTTTCATAACGTTTCCGCCTCCCCGTAAGCACCGGGATGGGAAACGTGGACTTACAGTGGTATCAGAGCCTAGCTAAACACAAACTAACTAGTTAGCAAAGTATCTAGAACTTCGATCGGAAAAAATCGCAAAACACGTTTTCTAAAACCCAAGTTTCTGCCGATTTTTATTTCTGCTCCAAAAATAATAATTCATGTACTAAAAATCGGCTCAGGCTTTTGTTAGAATAGGCAAGAAAAATGATCCAGTGAGTCGACCAACTCACCGCGGTTCCGCGGCAAGAGCTTGCTCCTGCCGCGGATCCGCGGCCGAGTTGACTCGGCTGTCGATCGTTTCTCCTGCAGTTTTCTTCTCTTGGTGTTTTGTGATTTTTGAGATGGTTTGTTTTTGCCCAGAATTTCCAGAGAACAAGTTAGTTTTTGGGGTGGTCACAAATCCGTATTTTGATCGAACTTCTTTACACTTTGGCTAATGGGTTATATCTGTGATGTGTTATATGTATTGAACGTCTGCTAATCGCTATACGTCGATTAGTGGGGGTTATACAATCTGTGATCTGTAATGTTGATGGTTTGTGTATATGAATTCGTTGGATTGTCGCGGATGAATAGCCGGGGGGTTGTGAGATGAGAGTTTTCTTTTTCTTTCAATTCTTGTAATATGTAAATTGATGTAGTATTATTTATATGGCCGCACAACCGGGATGGGGTTGTAGCCGTCATTGTATAATTTCTTTTACTGTTTTTGCTCCTAGGATAGACCCAAGGTGGGGTGCAAAAACTACCGGGTATCTCGAAGTGCCGAGTGGCCTAATCACGATGTTGAGGGAGGTTGCTTCGCTTCGGGTACTTGGCGGGTAGTTTGCCGCACCCGTAGGGGTCTAGGGTGGGGTTTGGCTATTCATCGCGACCGTGTAATACGCTCTTCGTTACAGGCTCGTACGAAATGCGGATTCCTAGTATATCCAATGTGTTCATCTGTGATCTGGAATGGCTATAATTGCATGTGACGAATGTATATATCTATATATGATATCTATTTAGGCGTTGCTTATGTTTTGCATCCGCGCTAGTCCAGCCCCCGCTCTGTCGTTAGTTAAGTAACCTAACGGGTGATGACGGGACCCCGTGGAGAATGCGGATGGCATAAGCGTACGTCATATTTTCGTTGTTTTCTGCAATGGTAGGATTAATTGATGGGACACATTAAAATTAATGCAAGAAAAATAAACCAAGTAAAAGTCGTTGGAACACTTTCAAAACCACTCGGTTCTTTTCAAAACCAAATTTTAAATATGGAGCATGAACCATTCCTTTTGAAAGATATCTCGTTCCTTCGGTTATATCAAGTTCACTATGTTCACGGTTTCGCCAAAACCATTCGTAGACCTCCGTCGTTTCACATGAATGGTCAATAGTATTCAAGCTATGTATGTTGGCCAAAGTCAAGGCATAGTGATTGGTAGCTATTGGGTATTCATGTGCAACATAGATAGATGTGTTAGTTTGGGACAGTCGTACTGCCATGTTGGCCAAAGTCAAGGGTAGGTACGGATGGGTTCAAATTAACCTGGAGAATGACGGGTAGAACTTGATATGTGACTTATGATGTGTTGGCCAAAGTCAAGGTCATAAGAGCATGGGGCAAAAATCCACATCGGGAGTTTCAAAAGAAACTGAAACTTGCTAGCGCTGCATACCATTTGGAGTGTGATGATTCTGGTAGGATTCCTTCAGTTTTGTCACACGATGATATTTGGATCCCGATCCTACTGTGAGTATATGCTACTCCTCCGGAACTTTCTCACTTAACGATCAATGCTATAAACCAAGTAGGTGTCTAGAAAGGTTTTAGCGGGGCTACGCCCACAGGGAAAAGAGGTTATTTAATTAAGGAACTTCGCGAAAGCGTTGGAAAACCTCTCTCGAAGTACCGACACTGGCCTGGCTGAACGGTTAAGAAAGAATTGTACGGTGAGATTGATCCTGACTAATTCTTCCTTTATGGTTTGAGGAGGGATTCGAGAGACAGTGGGAGCCATCCTGTTTAGACAAATTAAAAACCACTCTAAACTTGCAAGAGCATCATGCTAAAGTGTTTCTTCTCTCTCTCTCCTAATTGCAGCGACCAAATTATTGGAGATAGTGCCCTCAGAGTCAATTATTGGATCACAGGCACGTGATTGCAATGATTGAGGGAGGACCTATCCCGGTAAGACAGTCTTACTCAAGATGATAGTATGCTATCTGGTTTACCTTTATCATCGTGTACTGCTTTAGGTGACATGACATGTCGCTATTGCACGTTGATAGAGCCCCTAGGATACATGCTTGACTGCCAGCAGTATGAGGGCGATCATATAAGTGAGAGCTGGAGTCTATAAGCACATCCTTAAAAGGTCCCTAGTCGTAGGAGTTTCGAGACAGGGCATCGATTCTCCAGAGTAGACTAGTGTATACAGTCGAGACCCCGACGAGGGGCGGTGGCCGGTCTCACAAGCCACTGGTGTCAGTTGGTTCACCTAAGATGTATACAGGTGCTCATTGGGTTATGAGTACACCGGACAGGACTCGCCGGGAACATGCTAGTTGGTCTTATACCTGACGTCAGATAGCAGTTCCCAGGTGACATGTGTATAGGTTAGTTCATCGACCTGGGGATCGTCATTTGTCTCGTGTGAGTTCCCACTGTGCTTTGATTACTACCCTACCACGGCTCAAAGGAGTCGTGCAAACAGGTTTTAGTTGGGTACAGTCCCGAGCCACATGGAGGCAGTGAGCGGATCTTCGGGGGTTTCGTCTCTCCCGGTATTGGGGGTGAGGTCGCGCTGTGTCTAGGAGAGCCATTACACGAAGTCCTTGGCCAAGGCAGGAGATTTACTGGTAAGTATTCCAGTAGTATTTCATGGTGTTCTGGGCTACACTCCGACACGACTTGTACCGCTTTTGGGGGTCTGACTTTTACCAACCCCCTAAGCCCGACATGCGATGCTCATAGACGAACGGACCGGACTGTACGGATATTGTCACTGACAGGCTCAGTAGGGTGTCAGGATGAGTTTGCTCATCGACGTCCCTTTTAGTCAATAGCTGGTGGCCCGTCACGTATTGGCTTATACCTCTGACGTGCTAGTGGTTAAATCCACAGCCATAGTATTGACGAGTCTTTAGAGTCCACCACACTCACAGTTACTCAAGCTTTCGGGCGAAAAGCAGTAGAGGCCGTATGGAGATATGGCAGGGTCCGATCAGATACGTGCGGTATTGCACGGATCAGGATCGGACAGTTTTGTACTAGTAGCCGTATGGTTATATGGCGGCGTTCGATCAGATACGTGCGGTATTGCACGGATCAGGATCGGACGGATATTACTAGCCGGCTTTGGTTTAAGCTGGATCCTAGTATAGTACAGTGTAGATTTTGTCTCATTGCATTTGTATCCGGACGGAATACAGATGCGGGTGTGTATGCACAGTATGGGGGTTTTCCTGTAATTTATTACGGGACCAGTTTTCTGGAGTTGCCAGTTTGCTTTCCGTTCCGGCCGGTTTTCCTTTGTTCTGTCCCGGCCGGACTTTTCCGATGGAGGGGGTTATTTGCTATTGTGCAAATAACATTTATGGAGGGGGGTTTCTTGAAAAAGGATTTATTATGAGAGCATCTTTTCTTTTGCACCATTCTTGCATTTATTGTGAAGAGAAAGGATTTGATTTGGATGTGAATGAAGTATGGTTGATGTTTTCTTGTCTTTAGATGTGGTCAGCTCTTCCATTCTCCTACACTCACCTCCCTTGGTATATTGTTCCATTCCTCCACCATTTTCTTAGTGTGTGAGTTTTGAGAAGAAAAGTGAGAAGGAGAAAAGAGAAGGAAAAAAAGGGAAGGAGAGAGCTTCATCTTTATCTTTGAGAGAGTAGCATTCTTGATCTCATTTTTGATGCTAGAAAAATGCAAGCACCATTTTTCTTACCTTGATTCCTCCATCATCTACAAATGGCAACAAACCCCAAAAGAGACTATGATTCTACACTACACTTCCTACAGCATATCTTGGACGCGTCGATTCGCCAGCTTCGCGCCCGAGTTGCCTCGGTATTGAGGTGGGAGCCCGTAAAAGCTACAGGCGATGTGGTGCCCTTCCGGTGAGGAGGCGACGACCGGAGTTCCCGCGAGGAGATCGGAGTGGAGATGAAGACCGGAGGACTCGGATCAGTCGGTATATCTCTAACCCATCCTCTTTTTAGCTTAGACTAGTTTAATGGCACGATCCGGGGTTTAGTGCGCGGTGGTGCCGGTTTGCTAAGTCCGCAAAAATTAAAGTTTATCACCGTTTCCACGTTTGGCCGTCGGATTGACGGCCGGGGCGCCGCCGTGCACTTACAGTGGTATCAGAGCCTCGCCATTAACTTCGTCTAGCTTCGTTTGATGTGTTTTTCAGTTCCGATCGACCAAAATTCCAAAACTTGCATTTTTGTTCACATCAGTTTCTGTTGAAATATTTTGGTCTCGAAAAATTTTTCAGGTTGTAAAATATTGATGTACTGGAAAATCTAAGAACACTGTAAAATTTCGATGAAGTGATTCCACAGTAGGAGCGCGGAACCGCCGCACATACCCCCATTCCGCCGCCCTTCCGCCGCACACTGTGGAGATCACTGCACCAATTTTTTACAGAGGCTTTCTGGGCTTAAAATATGGGTTTTGGAATATTAAAATTGGGCCCAGGATTTCTGTGAGTGCTACAGTTTTGATTGGGGGCCCACTTGTTAATGTTTGATCAATCGGAAAATTTTAAACACATTTTTCACAGTATTTACATTATATCTGCGACCGTGAATGTCACTCGATCGGTAAATCCGGTCTAACTGCTATAGCCCGGTTAGACGGATTTGCGAACGTGGCTTTCACGTTGATGTTCTATGTTTATGCTGTGATGTTGCGGATCGGTCGAGGGGGATAGCCTGGATGCAATGCTAGTACAGTGTTGTTGTATTATGTACATTTGATATTGCGGGGCGAGCGTCCGACATATGGACTGCCGTCACTGCCTGTTTGTATTATTCTTTTGGGGCACGACCTGGTTGCGGTCGATGTACCCGGTGTATGTATATTTTACTTTCTGTACTAGGATTACCCCGCGGAGGGGTGCACGGATAGCCGGGTTCTAGAGGGCAACATGCCCGCATCTCATGGCATTGGGACGGAGGGGGCTTCACTCTAGGATTGGCGGGCTATTCGCCGCACTCGTAGGGGGTACAGGTTGACCCAGGAGGGGTGCCCAAGTTACCGGATTCCGTGAAGTGCTGGGTGGTCCATTCACGGTGCTGAAGGGGGCTGCCTCGCTTCAGGTTTTGGCGGGTGACTTGCCGCGCCCATAGGGGTCTAGGATTTCATTGCATAGGCTATCCACACGACCAGGGGAACGTCGGGTTTCAGTAGTGGCTCTGTGAAACCCGGGGATCCCAGATATCTGTATTGTTCTGTGATGCTGTACATTTCTGTGATGTTGCATTTTATTCACGCCTTGAGCGAAATATAATATATTGGTATATATATTAGTAGATGTTGTATATGTTTTTCATCCGCGCTAGTCCAGTCCCCGCTCTGTCGTTAGTAAGCTAACCTAACGAGTGATGACGGGACCCAGTGGCGAATGCGGATGGCATATACGTACGTCAGTATATTTTCGTTCTTTGTGGTGTGATTAATTGATGGGTCTGCGTTGATTCGGATCAATGCAAGTTAAACAAACCTATTCTGATGTTGTTGGAACACTTTTCAAAAAGCTGTTATTGCAAGGACGTTCACTTTTGTTTTGCATCGCGGTATTCTTTTGGAATATCCTGCTCCTCAGTCGACGAGGCAAGGGCCGAGATCCCTCCACCGGGAGTGACCCCTTGGACAGAAGTTTGCGTCAGGGCATTAACTTCACTATAGCTGATTACTTTTGCTTTGCATCGTGGTATTCATTTGGAATATCCTGCACCCCATTCTACGGGGAAAGAGCCGAGATCCCTTCACCGGGAGTGACCTCTTTAGTAAAGGTTTTCGTCACTATATTTTCTAAAAAGCTATCCGTTCCTTCAACGATATCAAGTTCATTACGTTAAAGGTTTTCGCCAGAAACCATTCGTAGCCCTCCGTCGTTTCATATGGGTAGTCAATAGTATTCAAGCTGTGTTTGTTGGCCTTAGTCAAGGCACAGTGTTTGGTAGCTATTGGATATTCATATGCTGCATAGATAGATGCGTTGGTTTGGGACAGTCGTATAGCCTTGTTGGCCCTAGTCAAGGGCTTGTACGGGTGGGTTCAAATCAACCTGGACAATGACAGGTAAAACTTGACATGTGACTTATGATTTGTTGGCCTTAGTCAAGGTCATAAGAGCATGGGGTAAAAATCACATCGGGAGTTTCAAAAGTACTGAAACTTGCCAGATATGCGCATACCTTCTGGAGTGTGATACCGTGAGCGGATTCCGTCACGTTATCATGCGATGAGAGTTGGATCCCGATTCCCACTGATGAGTTAGTTTACTCCTCGGGTGACCCCGACTAATTCTTCTTTCAGGTTTGGAGGAGAATTTGAGGTACAGTGGGAGGTTTCCAGATCAGATAAATTGGTAACCATTCTGATCTAGGATAGAGTGCACGCTGAGTGTTTCTTTTCTCTCTCTCTTTGGCAGCGACCTTTGACCCGACCCTAAGACTATGACTCAGTGACCAAGTTGACCGAACCTACTTAACACTGGCTTTTGGATTGTCAGAGTTGCAGACCTCATTACCACTCCTACTTTTACCCTTTTCTCCAGGACACCCCGTATTACTGCGAACGTCCACTTCCATTGGACAAAACCATCGTATGGTTAGATACGAACTCGAAGGAATTCGAGGATGGTTTCTGGTTCTGGAGAAAACGAATAGGATTATTCAGTTGTCTTTTCTTTTCACCTTCTCTCAGGTTGCGAGTACTCCTTGGTTTAGGAGTAGTACACCTATTACGCAAATAGGATAGTCTTCTTCCAAACCATAGGCAGGTGCCGACCGGTAGGGAATGAAGAAAACCAGTTAGCCTAAACGGTGTACAGAAGGTATTAAGTTAAGACAAAGAAAGGGATTAGTAAGAGGGCAAAGTAAATTGCGACTGATATTCACGACCAAACCAAGTATTTCTTCGCCAATCCTAAATCACCTTTGTATTTCTCCAGGACACTCCGTATCACTACGAAGATCCACAGTTTATTGGATACTCCATCGTATGGTTATATACGAACTCGAAAGGAACTTGTTCCAGTTCGGGGATGGATCCTGGTTCAGGAGAAATAGGAATAAAGTACATTCAGGTGTCTTTTATCTTCACCTTCTCTCGCGTTGCGAGTGCTCCTAGGATTAGGACAGTACACCCTTTATGCTTATTGGATAGTCTTCTTCCAAACCATAGGCTGGTGCCGAACGGTAGGGAAGGAAGAAAACCAATTGGCCTAAAGGGGTGTGCAGAAGGTAATGACTAAAGACATATGAAGGGATTTAGAGAGGTGGCAAAGAATTATACGGTTATAGTTGTGAATCTGGATAATGGAAGAGGCATTACTAAGAATACCGGAATACCCCACCGAAACATTTCAATGTTTCAGTTTCAGCTGTGTGCTGTTAAAAGAAAACTGATTTCCCGATTGGACACTTGCTCCAGGGTATGTATTTACCAGATTTGATTCTCACATCTGTATGGCTTTACAGATGATGAGTGGGAGTAAGTTATTGGGAATTGGGTGATCATCCTCATTATATCGGGATTCGTTGTAATCGGTGATATTTAAGGAGATCACATGGGCTGTTTGCCGGTCGGCAAATGTTTGGTTTTGAATATCCGCTGTTGTGCACCAATTTCAAATTGATATATCTGTACGTCTATTTTCATAGAGTGAGATATACCTTTTGATATTATGTCTATGACATTTACCTATATCAGTGGATGGTTAGGTAAGGAGCATTGAACAGCGGTGTAATTCTTCTTAACCAAAAGTACAGTTTTCAACCTACGACACACAGTGATTGAGTCGCAAGACTCAGGGGACTTATACAGAGTATTGTATATTGTCCAGTGTCTACTAGGACAGAGGGGTTGGTCCTCGTACTGTATTCTGTTTACTTATGACTTCTCTAGTTCTTAGACAGGTGTTTCGTAGAAACACAGGGTCTGAGTTTTGAGGAGTTATAGGTATTTGAATAGAGTAGAGAACCAGGTGTAGCAAGTATCGGGATTCTTCAAAGTGATCGAAGATGTAGATACTTGTGTATGGTATTCAGTTTATAGTAATTACTTCTCTTTCAGGTTACTCATAATTGGAAGCATTCCTAAGTTGAGTAACGCTGATCGACCTCTCTCCATTTAGTAAACATGCACTAGAGACAGCTGCATGATTTGAATCTGGTTAAATTAAATCAGTGCCTCTGGTTCTATATTGGATATAGTACAGTTCATATCTTAACATTGTTAAGGTACGGGGAGTTGTCCGGCTTATGATTAAAACCAGACTCTGGATAACTCAAGGCACGTTTCTGTAATGGCTGTTTGTGGGTTGACCCAGGCTATGACGACGGTTGATTTTCTACCATCTGGCAGATCAATAGAAATATTGTTCTAGACTCGCCACAGTTTTATTAAAAATGGATTTTTTCAAAAACAGTAGTGGGAGTATGGTAGAACTGGAAGTGATTCCAGAACCACAAACGATTACTGAAGATTTGATAGGAACCTAAAGATTCAATCTGATTTGACATTCCATTGGCCACTCCGCAGATAAGGTGGGTAACTTCAGGCACCCGAGAGGTACTCCGGTAGCCTCAAGGACGGTGACAGGGAAGTTCTTGTTTACCCACACTTGCCATTGTTGTTGTTCCAGGCTGCGAGACCCGGCAGGAGGATGAGTATAGCGTCGTTCTAAACATGTTTTAGAAGTGCACGTCTATATGACTCTGCCAGAGGGTTGTCGTAGTCAGTGGGAGCAGCGGAAGCATTGGTGGACATCAGGCTTATGTCTATTTATAGACTAAAGCAGATATAGCGGAGATAGATCATCTATTTCTGATATGACAGTCATAGGTTTGACATCATCAGAATAGGGGATGGATCTGTTGAGAAGGTAGTAGGAAGTGATATTCCTATACTACGATCGGTTATACTTTGGTCGTCACACGGTGGTTTCTCCACAAAGGACATGGACATTATATCAGACATACTGGTTACTGGATCTATGGTTTTAGATCTAGATTTGGGTGGTTTCCCAATCAGGGTACTTTGACAGCATTCTAAGAGTATTTAGAATGGACGACTCCTGGCACGGTAGTATACCTGCAGGTAATGGAGTCACCCTCTCTAAAGGTGTCTTATAAACTAAAGTAGAGAGGGATGTGCATGATTGGCAGATCACTTGCTTAGGCAATTGAGTCAATCATGAGATGTCAAGTACCACACCAGATGTTGTTCTTGCAGTAGGTGCAATAAGTTGATATTGATCCAATCCTGGAGAAACAGTCAGAAGCAGTTTTAGAACATAAGTGAATGTTCTAGGGAAATGATAACGGCTGCCTTCTTTAGAAGACGGTTATCATTCCAGGCTTCCAAGGTGACAAGGACGACAAGGAGGTTGTCAGAGTTATAGTTTTTCCCTCTGACGAGGGGCAGTATTTTGGACAGGTGGTCTGAGGCAATACTGAGGGTGGCATGGCGCAGGATACTGATTAAGTTCAGTTGACGATACAGTCTAGGAAGTTTGGATTTGCAGTTCATTTATGAGCTACGTCCCATCAGACATCCAGACATTCTAAGGCAGGTATTGCTCATTTCGGGAGATGGCTTTCTCCGCGAACTTGAGATATAGAGAGACATAAAAAGAAACATCAAGGCGGATCCACTCACTGAGGCTATTCCTCGAACGTAATAGTTTCACAAAAGAGATTTGTGAAACTGACTAGTAGAGGAGTTGGGTGTTCGGTATCACACGGGCTGTGAGTATGCGACATTGCAATAATTAGCCTTGAGTGCAAGTGGGAGATTGTTGGAGATAGTGCCCTCAGAGTCAATTATTGGATCACAGGCACGTGATTGCAATGATTGAGGGAGGACCTATCCCGGTAAGACAGTCTTACTCAAGATGATAGTATGCTATCTGGTTTACCTTTATCATCGTGTACTGCTTTAGGTGACATGACATGTCGCTATTTCACGTTGATAGAGCCCCTAGGATACATGCTTGACTGCCAGCAGTATGAGGGCGATCATATAAGTGAGAGCTGGAGTCTATAAGCACATCCTTAAAAGGTCCCTAGTCGTAGGAGTTTCGAGACAGGGCATCGATTCTCCAGAGTAGACTAGTGTATACAGTCGAGACCCCGACGAGGGGCGGTGGCCGGTCTCACAAGCCACTGGTGTCAGTTGGTTCACCTAAGATGTATACAGGTGCTCATTGGGTTATGAGTACACCGGACAGGACTCGCCGGGAACATGCTAGTTGGTCTTATACCTGACCTCAGATAGCAGTTCCCAGGTGACATGTGTACAGGTTAGTTCATCGACCTGGGGATCGTCATTTGTCTCGTGTGAGTTCCCACTGTGCTTTGATTACTACCCTACCACGGCTCAAAGGAGTCGTGCAAACAGGTTTTAGTTGGGTACAGTCCCGAGCCACATGGAGGCAGTGAGCGGATCTTCGGGGGTTTCGTCTCTCCCGGTATTGGGGGTGAGGTCGCGCTGTGTCTAGGAGAGCCATTACACGAAGTCCTTGGCCAAGGCAGGAGATTTACTGGTAGGTATTCCAGTAGTATCTCAGGGTGTTCTGGGCTACACTCCGACACGACTTGTACCGCTTTTGGGGGTCTGACTTTTACCAACCCCCTAAGCCCGACATGCGATGCTCATAGACGAACGGACCGGACTGTACGGATATTGTCACTGACAGGCTCAGTAGGGTGTCAGGATGAGTTCGCTCATCGACGTCCCTTTTAGTCAATAGCTGGTGGCCCGTCACGTATTGGCTTATACCTCTGACGTGCTAGTGGTTAAATCCACAGCCATAGTATTGACGAGTCTTTAGAGTCCACCACACTCACAGTTACTCAAGCTTTCGGGCGAAACGCTGTAGAGGCCGTATGGAGATATGGCAGGGTCCGATCAGATACGTGCGGTATTGCACGGATCAGGATCGGACAGTTTTGTACTAGTAGCCGTATGGTTATATGGCGGCGTTCGATCAGATACGTGCGGTATTGCACGGATCAGGATCGGACGGATATTACTAGCCGGCTTTGGTTTAAGCCGGATCCTAGTATAGTACAGTGTAGATTTTGTCTCATTGCATTTGTATCCGGACGGAATACAGATGCGGGTGTGTATGCACAGTATGGGGGTTTTCCTGTAATTTATTACGGGACCAGTTTTCTGGAGTTGCCAGTTTGCTTTCCGTTCCGGCCGGTTTTCCTTTGTTCTGTCCCGGCCGGACTTTTCCGATGGAGGGGGTTATTTGCTATTGTGCAAATAACATTTATGGAGGGGGTTTCTTGAAAAAGGATTTATTATGAGAGCATCTTTTCTTTTGCACCATTCTTGCATTTATTGTGAAGAGAAAGGATTTGATTTGGATGTGAATGAAGTATGGTTGATGTTTTCTTGTCTTTGGATGTGGTCACCTCTTCCATTCTCCTACACTCACCTCCCTTGGTATATTGTTCCATTCCTCCACCATTTTCTTAGTGTGTGAGTTTTGAGAAGAAAAGTGAGAAGGAGAAAAGAGAAGGAAAAAAAGGGAAGGAGAGAGCTTCATCTTCATCTTTGAGAGAGTAGCATTCTTGATCTCATTTTTGATGCTAGAAAAATGCAAGCACCATTTTTCTTACCTTGATTCCTCCATCATCTACAAATGGCAACAAACCCCAAAAGAGACTATGATTCTACACTACACTTCCTACAGCATATCTTGGACGCGTCGATTCGCCAGCTTCGCGCCCGAGTTGCCTCGGTATTGAGGTGGGAGCCCGTAAAAGCTACAGGCGATGTGGTGCCCTTCCGGTGAGGAGGCGACGACCGGAGTTCCCGCGAGGAGATCGGAGTGGAGATGAAGACCGGAGGACTCGGATCAGTCGGTATATCTCTAACCCATCCTCTTTTTAGCTTAGACTAGTTTAATGGCACGATCCGGGGTTTAGTGCGCGGTGGTGCCGGTTTGCTAAGTCCGCAAAAATTAAAGTTTATCAACGTTTCCGCGTTTGGCCGTCGGATTGACGGCCGGGGCGCCGCCGTGCACTTACACAAATATCATGACTGGACTTAAGTTACTACTAGATAAAAACATACTGACAGGGCCAAACTACAAAGATTGGCTCAGGAATGTCAAAATGGCGATCGCTTATGACAAGTTGGGGTATCTCCTTACCACCAAAGCTCCCCCTGTCCCAGGTCCCAAAAACAGCGTCGCGGATAGGGAAATCCGTAAGACCTGGGAAATCGACTGTGCGAAGGCCAAGTGCCTCGTGCTTGCCTCTATGGACAATGAACATCAGAGGAGGCACGAGAATATGGACCTCGAATCCATATTTCTCCATACAAAAGAACTGTATGGAGAGCAATCCCGTATCGCCAGATACGAAGTGTCGAAAAAGCTGTTTTCGGCGAGATTGGTCATCGGATCATCGGTAGCGGAACACGTGCTTAAGATGATTGGCTACATAGAGGAGCTCGTGGACCTTGGGACCACGTTGGAGAATGAGCTCTATACGGACTTGATTCTCCAGTCCCTTCCTTCCACTTACGCCCAGTTTATCCTGAACTTCAACTTGCAAGAAAAGGAAGTTGAACTTTCAGAACTCCTCAACATGCTGAGGAGTGCAGAGGGCACCCTACAGAAAGGTAGGGAAACATCCACTTTGTTTGTAGGAGGATCTTCTTCTTTTAGGTCCAAGGCGAAAGCCAAGGGAAAGAAGAAGAAAACCCCCACCAAACTAAGGGGCGGTGTTAGTAAAGTGGATACGAAGGGAAAGGCAAAGGCAACAAAGGTAGCGGGAAAGCTTGTGGATAAGGAAGAGTGCTTTTACTGTCACAAGAGTGGACACTGGAAGAAAGATTGCAGGGCTTGGAAGGCCAGAAACAAGGATCTGAAGCAAGTTGCGGCTTCAGCTTCAGGTGTGTATGTTATTGAAAACTGTCTATCAATAAACTCTACTACCTGGGTATTGGATACCAGATCAGGATCTCATATCTGTAATTCTTTGCAGGCATTGAGAAAGCGTAGGGTTTTGAGGGCAGGTGATATGACCCTCAGAGTTGCAAACGGAGCTAGCATGGATGCTGAGGCCGTGGGGGACTATCTGTTAGTGTATATGCCCTAGAGGCCATTACTGTATCATACTAGTTTGTATATTACTTAATGGAAGCTTGGGATATTCACAGTTGTATATACAATCTTGCTCGAAATGGTAGTATGCTACTTGGTTTGTCTCTGCTTTAATATGTGCATGTGTTTCTTTTAGCATATTGCAGGTATACATATTAGTAGAGCCCTTAGGATCTTTGCTTGATTACCAGCGTTGTGATGGCGCTCGCACTCGTGGGAGCTGGGTAATCTATAAGCACATCCTTATACAGGTCCCTGGTCGTTGGACTATCGAGACAGGACAACGATACTCCGGAGTAGACTAGCGTATGCGCTTCTCATCCCAGTGTGGGAGACGGTCTGTCCCACAGCCGTTAGTACGTCGTAATTGGGATAGTATGCGGGTGCTCGTTAGGTTACGAGTACACTGGACAGGACTCGTCGGGAACTGTTGGTTGGTAATATACCTATCGTCAGTTATCAGTTCCCAGGTGACATGAGTACAGCTTAGTCCGCTGACTTGACACTGTCACTTCGCCTCGAGTGTGTTCCCACTGCACTTTGATTACTACCCTACCACGGCTCAGAGGAGTCGTGCAAACAGGTAGTTTTTGGGTGCAGTCCCGAAGCACTTGGAGGCAGTGACGGTTAGACAGGATTCGTCTCTCCCGGTATTGGGGGTTGACATCGCGCTGTGTCCAGGAGAGCCATTACACGAGTAATCCCTGGCCAGGGCAAGCGAGATATACTGGTAGGCTTCCAGTGTTATCTCAGGGTGTTCTGGGCTTCACTCCGACATGACTTGTACCGCTATTAGGGGACTGACGTTCACCGCCCCCCTATGCCCGCCATGCGATGTATCAGACGAACAGACCGGACTGTACGGAGACTGTCACATACAGGCTCAGTAGGAGTGCAGATGGGGTTCACCTCGTCAGTCTTCTTATCGACATCTACCTGGGGACCGTTATGTACAGCTAGTGCCGCTTGCGGTCTGTGGTTAAACCCACTGCCAGCGTAGTGTCGAGTCTTTAGAGTCCCACACAGAGAGCTATTCGCCTTTAGGCAAAACGAGTAGAGGTCGCATGGTTTTGCGACAGGGTTCGTTCGCATCCGCGCACTTGTGCACGTTTGCTGTCCGGACAGTTTATACTAGCGGGCTTTGGTTTAAGCCGGATCCTAGTATATGATTTGAGATTGGTTTTTCTCATTGTGTTCGTGTTCCTCGGATCACGAATGCGGGTGCGTATGCACGGTTGCTTGAGATTGAGGGAGAGGACCTTGTTTAGGGTTAATGACTATTGTCATTTTATTAACCCTATTGTTTTTGTGTGTATTATTGTTAATTAATAATTAGCTTAATTATTGTGCATGGTTGTTGTTGTTCACACTTTGACTTTGTTGACTTGTTGACCAAGTTGACAATTTGACCATGATCATTTCATTTGGAAGATGCTCTTTGATCCTTGCAATTTGCATTAAAAGTGAAATGATAATGGTCACCTCTTGATTAAACCATGACAATTTTCTTGCTAATTAATTAATTAAAATAACACACACATATTAGTGAGAATGGCTCACTAATAATTCATTCTATCATATCTTTTCTCTCTCTTGCTCATCCTCTCCCTCAAGCTCTCTCCCTCTCATGTGTTGAGAAACAAAAAGCTTGAGAAAAACCTTCACTTGATCTTCTCTACTCACTTCTAGGGTTCAAGTCTTAGCATTTCTTGCACTCTAGTTACTCCTAGCTTGGAGTTGAAGCTAAAGGTCGAGGCTTTCGGGTGGATCGTTCTTTGACGGAAGGAGACAAGCAAGGTGAGGCCTTTCTACCATTCCGACGAACAAGGAGAGAAGGAGTTCGAGCTCAAGGTATAACCTTTCTACAACTTAACTAGTTGTTAGTTTGCTTTAGCTAGTTTTCGTTTAGTAAAGATCCTCACAAACAAGGTCCATGTTGCCTGAGTCATTAAAAATCCGATTTTTATTATGTTTTCCGCCTCCCCGTAAGCACCGGGGTGGGCAACGTGGACTTACAGTGGTATCAGAGCCTAACTAAACTCAAACTAGCTAGGTAGTGAAGTGTAACGAAGTTTCGAAACCGAAAATCCAAAAACCAAACTTTGCAAAACCCAAGTTTCTGTTAATTTTTTCTCTGGTCAAAATGACATTTGTTATATACCAAAAATTATCTCAGGGTTTTGTGTGAAAAACCACCAAATACGAACCAGAGAGGAGATCAGAGGAGCGCGGATCCGCGGCAGGAGGAAGCTCCTGCCGCGGAAGCGCGGCCGTCTTGTCCCCTCTCTGCATCGTTTTTGGTGCAGTATGTTTCTGTGTTGGTATTGGGATTTTTAGGATATGTTATATGTGCCCAGATTTTCCAGAACTAAAATTTACTTTTGCGGGCCTATAAATCCGTATTTTTCGGAACTTCACTACGCTTTAACTACATCGGTTATATCTGTAATGCTTGCATGTATTGAACGTCGGCTAATCGCTATAAGACGATTAGTCGGGGTTATACATGATCTGTGATTGTTGTTGGTTTGTGGATATGAATGGATTGGATTGTCGCGGGTGAATGGCCGGGGTGGATGTGAGATGAGCGTTGTTTTTCTTTCATTCATTTGTAACATGTAAATTGATGTAATAATATTCTTTGTATGGCCGCACAACCGGGTCGGGGTTGTAGCCGTCATTGTATAATTCTTTTTACTGTTTTTGCTCCTAGGATAGACCCATGGAGGGGGTGCATAAACTACCGGGTATCTCGAAGTGCCGAGTGGCCTACTCACGGTGGTGAGGGAGGTTGCTTCGCTTCGGGTGCTTGGCGGGTAGTTTGCCGCACCCGTAGGGGTCTTGGGTGGGGTATTGGCTATTCACCGCGACCGTGTAATCCGCTTTGCGTTGCAGGCTCGAACGCATTGCGGATTCCTAGTATATCCAATGTATTCATCTGTGATCTGTAATGTCTATCATTGCTGCATATTTATATATAATAACTATTTTGGCGTTGCTTATGTTTTACAGCCGCGCTAGCCCAGCCCCCGCTCTGTCGTTAGTTAAGTAACCTAACGGGTGATGACGGGGCCCCGTGGCGAATGCGAATGGCATAAGCGTACGTCATATTTTGGTTGTTTTCTGCAATGGTAGGATTAATTGATGGGACGCATTAAAAGAAGTAATGCAAGAAATAAACCAAGTAAAAGTCGATTGGAACACTTTGAAAACCACTCGGTTCTTTTCAAAACTAAACTTTTAAACGCGGAGCTTGAACCACTCCTTTTAAAAGCTATCTCGTTCCATCGATTATATCAAGTTCACTACGTTCACGGTTTCGCCAAAACCATCCGTAGCCCTCCATCATTTCGGTTAAATATTCGGTAGTATTCAAGCTATGTATTTTGACCTCACGCCAAGGCATAGTGATTGGTAGCTGCCGGATATTTATCCGTTGCATAGATAGAATGCGTTGATTTGAGACAGTCGTACTACCATTTTGGCCTACGTCAAGGGTAGGTACGGGTGGGTTCAAATTAACCAGGATAATGATGGGAAGAACTTGACATGTGACTTATGACATTTTGACCTCACGCCAAGGTCATAAGAGCATGGGGCAAAAATCCACATCGGGAGTTTCATAAGCAATGAAACTTGCTAGCGTTGCATACCATTTGGAGTTTGATGATTCTGGTAGGATTCCTTCGGTTTTATCACGCGATGATATTTGGATCCCGATCCTACTGTGAGTATATGCTACTCCTCGGGAAAACTCTCACTTAACGATCAATGCTATAAACCTAGTAGGTGCCTAGAAAGGTGTTAGCAGGGTTACGCCCACAGGGAAAAGAGGTTACTTAATTAAGGAACTTCGCGAAAGCGTTGGAAAACCTCCCTCGAAGTACCGACACTGGCCTGGCTGAACGGTTAAGCAAGTATTGTACGGTGAGAATGATCCCGGCTAATCCTTTTCTTTATGGTTTGAGAAGGGATTCGAGAAACAGCGGGAGCCATCCAGTTTAGACAAACTAAAAACCACTCTAAACTTGCAAGAGCATCATGCTAAAGTGTTTCTTTTCTCTCTCCTAATTGCAGCGACCATTCAACATGACCGGACTTAAGTTACTGTTAGATAAAAATATATTGACAGGGCCAAACTACAAAAATTGGCTCAGGAATGTCAAGATGGCGATCACTTATGACAAGCCGGGGTATATACTTACCACCAAAGCTCCCCCTGTCCCAGGTCCCACCTCCAGCGTCGCGGATGTAGAAATCCGTAAGACATGGGAGATAGATTGCGCGAGGGCCAGATGCCTCGTACTAGCCTCGATGGACAACGAACATCAGAGGAGGCACGAGAATATGGACCTAGAGTCCATATTTCTCCATACAAAAGAACTGTATGGAGAGCAGTCTCGTATCGCTAGATACGAAGTGTCGAAGAAGCTTTTTTCGGCAAGGTTGGCCGTCGGATCATCGGTAGCGGACCACGTGCTTAAGATGATCGGCTACATAGAGGAGCTCGCGGACCTTGGGACCACGTTGGAGAATGAACTCTATACCGATTTGATTCTCCAGTCCCTTCCTTCCACTTACGCCCAGTTCGTTCTTAACTTCAACATGCAAGGAAAGGAGGTTGAACTTGCCCAACTTCTGAACATGTTGAGGACTGCTGAGGGCACCCTACAGAAGGGTAGGGAGACATCCACTTTGTTTGTAGGAGGATCTTCCTCTTCTAGGTCCAGGGCGAAAGCCAAGGGCAAGAAGAAGAAAGCCCCCGCCAAACCAAGAGGCGGTGTCGGTAAAGTGGATACGAAGGGAAAGGGTAAAGCAACAAAAGTAGCGGGGAAGATGGTGGGGAAGGAAGAATGCTTCTATTGTCACAAAAGTGGTCACTGGAAATAGGATTGCAAGGCTTGGAAAGCCAGAACACAGGATTTGAAGCGAGTTGCAGCTTCAGCTTCAGGTGTGTATGTTATTGAAAACTGTCTATCAATAAACTCTACTTCCTGGGTATTGGATACCGGATCAGGATCTCATATCTGTAATTCTTTGCAGGCGTTGAGAAAGCGTAGAGTTTTGAAGGCAGGTGACATGACCCTCAGAGTTGCGAACGGTGCTAGCATGGATGCAGAGGCTGTGGGGGACTATCACCTGGGATTATCTGATGGACACTTTTTGGTTTTGTGTAGTTGTTATTATGTACCAAATGCAACCTGTAATATCATATCTGTATCTTTATTATCTAAAGAAGGTTATGAATTTGCATTTGTAAGTAATGTAGTGAACATTCACCTTAATCAAGTTTTGATTGGGTCAGGTACATTGAACAACGGTATATACGTTTTAAACCAACCGCAGGTTTTCAATATCCAGAATACACACAAAAGAAAGTCTCCAGAAATTAATAAAACTTTCTTATGGCATTGTAGACTGGGTCACATCAATGAGAGAAGATTGACTAAGTTACATACTGAAGGATATTTGGATCCGTTCAAATATCAATCGTATGCAACTTGTCAATCCTGTCTCAAAGGAAAGATGACAAAGGCTACGTTTTCTGGACACGGAGAAAGAGCGAGCGAGCTCTTGGGACTCGTACACAGCGACGTGTGCGGTCCAATGTCTACACATGCGCGAAGCGGTTTTTCTTACTTCATTACTTTTACGGATGATTTCTCAAGATTCGGACACATCTTCTTAATGAAGCATAAATCCGAAGCTTTTGATAAGTTCCAGGAATATAAGAATGAAGTAGAAAAACAGACCGGCAAAAGTATCAAGATCCTAAGATCGGATAGAGGAGGAGAATACTTAAGTGCCGAATTCCTGAACTACTTAAAAGAGAATGGAATTCTCTCTCAGCTTACTCCTCCATACACTCCGCAACATAATGGTGTATCGGAGAGACGGAACCGGACCCTATTGGATATGGTACGGTCCATGATGAGTAACGCTGAGTTACCGCGATCGTTCTGGGGATATGCACTAGAAACAGCTGCATATCTTTTGAACCGTGTTCCCACTAAGACTGTGCCTACCACACCATATGAGTTATGGAGTGGGAAGAAACCCTATCTTCAATACTTGAAGATTTGGGGATGTCCAGCTTATGTCAAAAAGCAGCATACGGACAAGCTCGAGGCACGCTCAGTACTGTGCAAGTTTGTGGGATACCCAAAGAACTCCAGGGGGTATCTTTTCTATTACGCAGAGGAACAAAAAGTCCTTGTTTCTCGTAATGCCCATTTTCTGGAACATCAGTTTTTAGAAAAAGAATTAAGTGGGAGCGCGATAGAACTGGAAGAAATTCCAGAACCGCAAGCTATTACTGAAAGCTTAGTAGAACCAGAGGGTTCAAAAGGACAGGACATTCCTATGCCACTCCGCAGGAGTAGTAGGCAGTCTCATCTGCCCGAGAGATACTACGGTTTTCTCATTGACGGGGATAGAGAGGACTGCATCCTGGATTGTGATGAGCCTACTAGCTTCCAGCAAGCCATTCAGAGCGTCGACTCGGTAAAATGGCTGGATGCAATGCGGACCGAGATGGAGTCCATGTACACCAACAAAGTATGGACGTTGGACATTGCTCCAGACGGGGTAAAACCCGTAGGATGCAAGTGGATCTTCAAAAGGAAGATTGGTGTAGATGGACAGGTTGAGACCTATAAAGCTAGACTGGTAGCAAAGGGTTTTCGTCAGCGACCTAGTTTGGACTATGACGAAACCTTTTCTCCGGTAGCTATGCTGAAATCCATTCGGATCCTTCTCGCCATCGCTGCTTTCCACGATTATGAGATTTGGCAGATGGACGTAAAGACAGCTTTTCTAAATGGTCATTTAGAGGAGTGTGTCTATATGGACCAGCCAGAGGGTTTCATTCAGGGTGGGAGCAGCGGAAAGGTTTGCAAGTTGCTCAAGTCCATTTATGGACTCAAGCAGGCATCGCGGAGTTGGAACATCTGCTTTGATGAGACGGTCAAAGAATTTGGCTTTATCAAAAATCCAGATGAACCATGCATCTATTGTAGATTTGTAGCGAGAACTGTAGTATTCCTCGTTTTATACGTGGATGACATTCTCTTAATAGGAAATGACATTCCTATGCTACAATCTGTCAAGGGGTTCTTGTCACACAGGTTCTCCATGAAAGACCTGGGTGATGCCTCATACATTCTGGGTATCCGGATCTACCGTGACAGATCCAAGAGGATATTGGGACTTTCTCAGTCCAGGTACATCGACACCATACTGAAGAGATTCAGTATGGAAGATTCCAAGCGCGGTAATCTACCGGCTTGTCACGGGATCACCCTCTCCAAAGAGATGTCTCCCAAGACTGATTTGGAGAGGGATCGCATGTCTATTATACCCTACGCTTCTGCGGTAGGCTCTATAATGTATGCGATGTTGTGTACCAGACCGGATGTGGCTTATGCACTGAGTGTGGTAAGCAGGTATCAGTCAAACCCTGGGGAGAAACATTGGATAGCAGTAAAGAACATTCTCAAGTACCTGAGAAGGACTAAGGAGATGTTCTTGGTGTATGGCGGAAAAGACCTGCAGATTGAGGCCTTTGCTGACTCCAGCTTCCAGAGTGACAAGGATGATTCCAAGTCCATGTCGGGTTTTGTCTTTACCCTCAATGGAGGGGCGGTGTGTTGGAAGAGCTCCAAGCAGGAAACCGTTGCTGACTCGACTATGGAAGCGGAATACATCGCTGCATCTGATGCCGCAAAAGAAGCTGTCTGGATGAGGAAGTTCTTGAAAGAACTTCAGGTGGTTCCGTCCATTGTTGACCCAATACCTCTGTATTGCGACAACAACGGGGCTATAGCTTTAGCGAAGGAACCCAGGTCCCATTAGAAATCCAGACACATCTTAAGGCGGTATCACCTGATCAGGGAGATTGTGGATCGCCAGGAGATCGAGGTCCGGAGAGTTGCATCAGAGGATAACACAGCAGATCCATTCACCAAGGCCTTGCCCCAGACTCAGTTCGAGCGGCTGATCGAGATGATAGGTCTTCGATACGCCAGTACATGGCCTTAGTGCAAGTGGGAGATTGTTAGTGTATATGCCCTAGAGGCCATTACTGTATCATACTAGTTTGTATATTACTTAATGGAAGCTTGGGATATTCACAGTTGTATATACAATCTTGCTCGAAATGGTAGTATGCTACTTGGTTTGTCTCTGCTTTAATATGTGCATGTGTTTCTTTTAGCATATTGCAGGTATACATATTAGTAGAGCCCTTAGGATCTTTGCTTGATTACCAGCGTTGTGATGGCGCTCGCACTCGTGGGAGCTGGGTAATCTATAAGCACATCCTTATACAGGTCCCTGGTCGTTGGACTATCGAGACAGGGCATCGATACTCCGGAGTAGACTAGCGTATGCGCTTCTCATCCCAGTGTGGGAGACGGTCTGTCCCACAGCCGTTAGTACGTCGTACATGGGATAGTATGCGGGTGCTCGTTAGGTTACGAGTACACTGGACAGGACTCGTCGGGAACTGTTGGTTGGTAATATACCTATCGTCACTTATCAGTTCCCAGGTGACATGAGTACAGCTTAGTCCGCTGACTTGACACTGTCACTTCGCCTCGAGTGTGTTCCCACTGCACTTTGATTACTACCCTACCACGGCTCAGAGGAGTCGTGCAAACAGGTAGTTTTTGGGTGCAGTCCCGAAGCACTTGGAGGCAGTGACGGTTAGACAGGATTCATCTCTCCCGGTATTGGGGGTTGACATCGCGCTGTGTCCAGGAGAGCCATTACACGAGTAGTCCCTGGCCAGGGCAAGCGAGATATACTGGTAGGCTTCCAGTGTTATCTCAGGGTGTTCTGGGCTTCACTCCGACACGACTTGTACCGCTATTAGGGGACTGACGTTCACCGCCCCCCTAGGCCCGCCATGCGATGTATCAGACGAACAGACCGGACTGTACGGAGACTGTCACATACAGGCTCAGTAGGAGTGCAGATGGGGTTCACCTCGTCAGTCTTCTTATCGACATCTACCTGGGGACCGTTATGTACAGCTAGTGCCGCTTGCGGTCTGTGGTTAAACCCACTGCCAGCGTAGTGTCGAGTCTTTAAAGTCCCACACAGAGAGCTATTCGCCTTTAGGCAAAACGAGTAGAGGTCGCATGGTTTTGCGACAGGGTTCGTTCGCATCCGCGCACTTGTGCACGTTTGCTGTCCGGACAGTTTATACTAGCGGGCTTTGGTTTAAGCCGGATCCTAGTATATGATTTGAGATTGGTTTTTCTCATTGTGTTCGTGTTCCTCGGATCACGAATGCGGGTGCGTATGCACGGTTGCTTGAGATTGAGGGAGAGGACCTTGTTTAGGGTTAATGACTATTGTCATTTTATTAACCCTATTGTTTTTGTGTGTATTATTGTTAATTAATAATTAGCTTAATTATTGTGCATGGTTGTTGTTGTTGACACTTTGACTTTGTTGACTTGTTGACCAAGTTGACAATTTGACCATGATCATTTCATTTGGAAGATGCTCTTTGATCCTTGCAATTTGCATTAAAAGTGAAATGATAATGGTCACCTCTTGATTAAACCATGACAATTTTCTTGCTAATTAATTAATTAAAATAACACACACATATTAGTGAGAATGGCTCACTAATAATTCATTCTATCATATCTTTTCTCTCTCTTGCTCATCCTCTCCCTCAAGCTCTCTCCCTCTCATGTGTTGAGAAACAAAAAGCTTGAGAAAAACCTTCACTTGATCTTCTCTACTCACTTCTAGGGTTCAAGTCTTAGCATTTCTTGCACTCTAGTTACTCCTAGCTTGGAGTTGAAGCTAAAGGTCGAGGCTTTCGGGTGGATCGTTCTTTGACGGAAGGAGACAAGCAAGGTAAGGCCTTTCTACCATTCCGACGAGCAAGGAGAGAAGGAGTTCGAGCTCAAGGTATAACCTTTCTACAACTTAACTAGTTGTTAGTTTGCTTTAGCTAGTTTTCGTTTAGTAAAGATCCTCACAAACAAGGTCCATGTTGCCTAAGTCATTAAAAATCCGATTTTTATTATGTTTTCCGCCTCCCCGTAAGCACCGGGGTGGGCAACGTGGACTTACACTATCACCTGGGAATGTCAGATGGACATTGTTTGGTTTTATGTAATTGATTTTTTGTACCCAATGCAACTTGTAATATCATTTCTGTATCTTTAATATCTAAAGAAGGTTATGAATTTGCGTTTGTAAGTAATGTTGTAAACATTCACCATAATCAAGTTCTGATTGGGTCAGGTACATCAAGCAATGGTATATACGTATTAAACCAACCACAGATTTTCAATGTCCAGAATACACACAAAAGAAAGTCTCCGGAAACAAATCAGGCTTTCTTATGGCATTGTAGACTGGGTCACATCAATGAGAGAAGGTTGACAAAGTTACATACAGAAGGATATTTGGATCCGTTCGAATATCAATCATATGCAACTTGTCAATCCTGTCTCAAAGGAAAGATGACAAAGACTCCGTTCACTGGACACGGAGTAAGAGCGAGCGAGCTCTTAGGACTCGTGCACAGCGACGTGTGCGGTCCAATGTCTACGTATGCACGAAGCGATTATTCTTACTTCATTACTTTTACGGATGACTTTTCAAGGTACGGATATGTCTTCTTAATGAAACATAAATCCGAAGCCTTTGGAAAATTCCAGGAATATAAGAATGAAGTAGAAAAACAAACAGGCAAAAGTATCAAGACACTGAGATCTGATCGAGGTGGTGAATACTTGAGTGCCGAGTTCCTGGATTACTTAAAAGAGAATAGAGTTCTCTCTCAGCTTACTCCTCCATACACTCCGCAACATAACGGTGTATCGGAGAGATGGAACCGAACCCTATTGGATATGGTACGGTCCATGATGAGTAACGCTGAGTTACCGCGATCATTCTGGAGATATGCACTAGAATCGACTGCATACCTTTTGAACCGAGTTCCAACTAAGATTGTGCCTACTACACCATATCAGATGTGGTGTGGGAAGAGACCCTATCTTAATCACATTAAGACATGGGGATGTCTAGCTTTTGTCAAAAAGCAGCATGCGGACAAACTCGAGGCACGCTCAGTACAGTGCAAGTTTGCGGGATATCCAAAGAACTCCAAGGGATATTTCTTCTATTGCGAAGAGGAACAAAAGGTTTTTGTTTCTCGTCATGCCCACTTCTTGGAAACTCCGTTTTTGGAAAATCAGATAAGTGGGAGCGCAATAGAACTGGAAGAAATTCCAGAACCACGAGCTATTACTGAAAGCTTAGTAGAACCAGAGGGTTCGAAAGATCAGGACATTCCTGCGCCGCTCCGCAGAAGTAGTAGGCAGTCTTATCCGCCCGAGAGATACTATGGTTTTCTCATAGATGGGGATAGAGAGGATTGCATCATTGATAGTGATGAGCCGACTAGCTTCCAGCAGGCCATTCAGAGCGTTGACTCAGTAAAATGGCTGGATGCAATGCGGACCGAAATGGAGTCTATGTACACCAACAAAGTATGGACGTTGGTCGTTTCTCCAGATGGGGTAAAACCCGTAGGATGCAAGTGGATCTTCAAAAGGAAGATTGGTGTAGATGGACAGGTTGAGACCTATAAAGCTAGACTTGTTGCAAAGGGTTTTCGTCAAAGACATGGTTTGGACTATGACGAAACCTTTTCTCCAGTGGCTATGCTGAAATCCATTCGGATCCTTCTTGCCATTGCTTCCTTCCACGATTATGAGATTTGGCAGATGGACGTAAAGACCGTTGTCACGTCCCGAAAAGATGGAACATGACCGGCACTTAAACTACGAAACGTCTCGAGGCGTACGTAATCTAAGTAAGCCGAAAACCCAGAAATCCAAACCAAGAAAAGTAGTAGAGAAAAGGAAAACCAATTTAAAACAAGTAGTTTTAATAGCATAAGCCGAATTATGCGGTTTTTAAAAAAAAACATCAAATATTTCCCGAAAATTTCGGCAGAGTCTCCTTTGTAAATACAGGCCCCCAAACGGGATACAACATGAATAGTATACGAAATCAATAAAAAGGCATCCCCAAGCGGGAGCTAGCTCTTCGTCAATCGACGGTCACAACCCCACAAGCAATATAATATACAACGCCAACGGCGAGGATCAAAATTCAAAAGGAAACTTAAAACCACAAGAAAACCATAGAAATAAAACGCGCGACTCTAAGGTCGAAGGAATAACCTCACTGGTCTCTATCTCAAAAATAAATACATGTTTGGTTGATGGAACTTCTAGATACAATAGAATAATGATATACAAGATATATAATGGGGGTACGATACAAGTAAACCCACCTACTAGCAAATCACCCGAAGGAAACTATGCCCGCAAAGCCGTAATGAAACCTGTACGGCAAACCTGCAAGAAACTGGGGCACAACGGGGGTGAGTTGCCAACTCGTGAATAGAAAAAAACATCTACGAAAAGAAATCGCATAAATAACGCAATCCTAGGTCAATGATCATAATATATCCTCAAATATAAGAATAACATGCAACCTATAACAAGGCTAGGGTAGATATCTAACCCGAGTGTAATCTCATGTGCCCATGTCAGTGCCTCAGGTAGCAATATATCATATGAATGAGGTATGAATGCATGAAAACAGAATACATGTCAATGAAGAACTGTTTTCATAATTTAGTGAGATTTCCTTTGTATTTTTAAAATGAGGTATCATAATGAAATCAGCATAAAACAGCGCCTAGCATCGGCACAAAACGTAATCCAAATATCTCGATATCTCTGTATCACAGTCTCTGTACCTCAATTTCTCGAAATCTCAATATCACAGTCTCACTATCTAGGGCGCCGTCAGTCCAGACCGGCCCCTACCATCCATCTCAAGACCACGATGGTATCCTCCGGATATCCGACACATCGGGTAAAATCACCGGTAGGTAGTGCTCCCCTGCCAGGATCACATCGTCATCATCACGCGTTTCTTGCCCCGGGGTACCTTACCGGGTCCACCATGTACCCGAAACGGTTCATCCAACTCCTCGAATCGGGTCTCGAAATCAATCAGCAAACTCATGGTGGACGACTCATATATCATGGGAAAAACCGCACTTTTTATTTAAAAAGAGAGAAATCAGTTTATATAAGTTTTGCGGTTTTCCCCCCCAAATCCAGAAAATCTCATGGAAATCCGAATCCAAATCATCAATAGCATGTAAAATCATGAATATAGGCATAACAATGAATAACAGTGTGCATGAAGTGACAAGTAATAACTACAATGTTAAGCTGGCATATAAGGCAGGTATACTAATATCATGGCAAATTACTAACTAACAAGCTATGTCAAGCAATAATATTTTCTAAGGTGTACGTGACATGGCAATTACCGATGAAGATGTGTGTGTGCCGGTAAGTAAGTGTACGTAGTACATACGCATCATCGGTAATGGTGCTGGTGTCCTAACAATATGATATCAACATTGCAATAAGAAATTATAACATAAGTATGCGATGCGAAGTGAACCACAATAATAAGCGGGAGCTGAATACAAGACGCAACTGTAACTAACCTGCATTAATCTAATATAAGTCCTACAATAGTGCCTTTTGAAATAACACGAATCGCGGTGTTTTGAAAATAAGGGCTACGGTGTTTTTAAGAAAAGATACGTCTTTTGAAAAATCCGTAAAATCTCTTAACCAGTCTTTTAAAATACCCACGATCCGTTAGTTTTGAAATAGGTAGAAATCTAATCTAGTCTGACAACTACACTAAACTATACGGCTGAATTAAAGGTAAGGAAACCGCCTAGCATCTGAGTCGATACATATATGAATATATATTAGTCGGTGATCCCTCCTCGATACTATCACATCCGATACCATATCTATAATCAGATATTCCCTAGTCAAGAGTGCGGATCATTCATCAATATATAGCTCGTACGTAAATCCGTCGTACGGCATCCCCAAATCTGGGTACGGGTCAATATCATGTTCATCACATTATTCATCTGGTATCTTCTTTATGAAGATCATCATCTGGGGTACTGACCTACGTCTAGTACACTACTAAAATCACTATTCACATGGCATCGTCATCCAAAGATCCGCTATAACATCAGGCGTATCTCAAGTACGAATCCTGCCATATCACCGATCTCACGGCCTCAACTCAAATCTCATCGACTCATCTCAATCCCAAGTATCATCCGCAAATCCAGTATGTGAACACCTAGTCCCATACCCAGGTGAACACATAACACATATCTCCATATACGCACAGGTAATAACATAGATGTATGCATGTGTATGTGTGCGTGTGTGGGTGTAACAACTACTCTAGGGTTTCGCAACTAACAGTAAACTAATCAATGAACACCTAGAATCTACCTTTATCATCAAGTCTCATATCAACATAATATATATAATCAAAATATATGTGTGTATACGTATTCGTATACATCACCACGAACTGCGGGGGTGCTATACGCCATCCACCCGACTTCTCCCCGTAGATCTAAATCTACTCACCTGGTCCTCGCTCGCCGGTGCCGACGTCGCCACGCGCTTGCTTGTCGTCTCGAAGTCCACATGGGGTACCTACATATCATAACGCACCGTATTGCATTAAAACCAAATTCGAAATCGAAACGGCATACGAAAATCAAATCGGCATGAGCATCACGCATAGGTCAAAACCTATCGCCTACGCATGCAAGAATAGCCAAACCAACCCTCGATGTCGATATACAAACGTCAAACCATCGAGAAAAACCCAAACAGTCTCATTTGCGCATTCATGAACACTAATTATAATATAAAATATGTTAAAATTCACAAAAACCCCAAATTCACCTTAAAAGCCATTTTTCCGAAAATCTAGCAAGCAAAAATTACCCGTTTTAGTACAAAACTCGACGTTTAAACAAATCTAGCGGCCATAATACTTATTAAATATCTTTAATAAGTCATAAAAACAATTTCCCTAATTTAATCCCGATAAATTCATTAACCCTAAAATTCTAGTTACAATATACCCAAATTTTAACAATTTTATAGCAAAAATGCACAAACAACAATTTAGCTTGGATTTTCATGAACTAAAAGCATTAAACCACTCAATATAATACATATAATGACATGGAACCTTAATTAGAATTTTATCTCACCAAAATATAATTATTTTAAAAACCTAGTTTACAATTTATATAATTATCACAATTTAAATCAACAAAAATGCAAACTAGCAACTTAATTTGATTTAGCAAAACATTGATATGTCAAATACATCCCACACCCATAGTCTCACAACACAAAATCCTAACTAGACTTTTCACAAACCCTAATCTAAACCTTCTCTTGCAAACCCACATCTTTCAATTAAACCGCAATTAAGCACCTAACAAGCTTCATTAAGGAATTTAAATCAAAAAAAATGAATAATGGGTCAAAATTTATACCTCACAAACCATGATCAAAGTTGAAATCTTGACCTCCATTTTGAAATCCTTGCACCAAGATCCATGCTAAAGGAGATGAGGGAAAATGGGTAGGGCTTTGTTTTGAATTTTAGTTTAGATTTTGATGGGGATTGGTGAATTTTTTTGAGGGAAAAATGATGGAAGAAGAGGGGAGAGGGGGGATGTTGGCCTGCAGAATTTGGCCAGGAAATGCAGGGGGGTGAGGGAGGAGAGAGAGTGAGGTGGAGAAAGTGAGAAGAAAAGTCAAAGTCCACCTTTTACTTCTATCATTCTCTTTTCTTTTCTTTTCTTTTGCAAAACAAGTGGGGACAAGAGAGGGGGCTGCTGAATTCAGCCAAGGGGGAGGGAAAATGGGGGTGTGTAAGTATGGGTATGGGTGTGGGGTGATGGAAAATGATAAATACTATACCCCAAACATCCATTTACACTAAAAAAAAGGCTTTTTTCTTCAATAATTTCTAAACCGTTTTGGCAAACGATTTCGTTTCAAAAACCATATGATAAAATTTTATTCAATGTTTTATGATGCAAAATTTTTTTTTCAACTCATTCCAATTTGTAATTTTCCCTAATTAAATATATTAGTGACGGCTTAAAATAATATTAAAATAATATTAAAATAATTAATTTCGGAAAATTTTTCAGAAAATTTGAAATTTAACCAGTGGCTCAATAAACACCAAATACTAGCAATTACATAGCTATAATATGTATATTTAATTTTATAATAAAGATATTTGCATTTTGACTTTTTACAGAAAACCCCCTTATTTTACCGTTTTTTCGAAATTTCACCGAAACTATTTTCAAAACATTACAATCTTCCCCCCTTAAAGAAATTCGGTCCCCGAATTTAAATTAAAACTTCCCCCAAATACTAAAATATTTCAGCCAAAACCATCAAATCGCCGGGGCTCCGAAATCATAAATACATAAAACAAATCGTAGCGCAACGCATGCGCATGAAAAATGAGCATATAACTCAAATCAGAACTCCGTCAGGCATCCCGCAATAATCGGAGTCATGGGGAAGACATCAATACCAAATCCAAAGCAAAACCAATATGATATAACTCGAAACTATACATGTAAAATATATTCTGGTACTGTCCTCTGACTAGTCCTGCTTAGTACGAAAACACACAGCAATATCATAAAAACGTACTACTCTATAAGAAAAATCAATCCCAAAATACGCGTATGAATACTACGTGCGTCTTATGCGCACGGAAATCAAAATCCAAATATGTTCCATACATATGCACATAAACAACATCTAAGTGCATCGGGTGTGCACGAAACATCTGTCGTAGGCAACATGTGTGCCTGACAGCAAAATCAGGTGCATCTGACATGCATGAAAAAACTCGATTTAGTGCATCTGGTGTGCACCAAAATCACACTTCAAAACATGCATTCAACATGCGCGAAAATCCAAATCAGGTGCATCCATCGTGCACGAAATCATGAAATCCAATATCAAGTGCCGAACATGCGCAAAATCAAATCAGGTGCACAAGGTGCACAAAACAAATATCGAACATCACCATCGAAATCAAAGTCAAGTGCATCTAAGTGCACAAAAGGCGTATCACTGCACTGCAAGTATATATAAACTATACAGAGTGCAGGAAGCAAATCGTGTGCGTGCATACGCACAAAATCAACTTAAATGTCTAAAACCGTAAAATCACAAACATGTGAAACCAAAGCACGAAAACAATATCAAGTGCAACACTGTGCAAAGATCGTAAATCCTCAATCATCAAAATCAAATGCTGCGAATAAATCACCCAAAACATCGAAATCAATAATGGCGGAATAGCACCGCTCAAGCGCTTCCTCTAAGAATCTCAGGCCAACTGTCGCGGTCACTAGTGGGACGTCTCGTCAATGATCATGAACTCTAGCCTGCTGGTGTGCGTAACAATGACCACTCCTGGGTCAAGGTCTTCATTGTGAATTACCAATCTCTCGGTCCATCGGCTCATCGGCCCTGTTAGGTGTGCTAATGGGGATGATCCCGTTCTGGCACTTCTTTGGTCATCTCTCGGTCAATCATCGTGACCACTCGTAAGACAGCATATCACTGGCGTCGGCCTCTGGCTCTCTGAATGTACGTGACACATCTGATCCTGGGTGCAAGTATCATTGCAGCAGTGTCCTGGAAGGAATCCTGCTCATGGTCTCTTCCATGTCTCGTCTCTGCCAACTGTATGGAAGTCATCGTCCTTTCCTATATCTGCATCTTGCTCTGGAACGACTGCATACTCATCGCGACTCCTTCTGGAAGGTAAATCCAAGTACCATGCCTCGGCATGCGCATCGCATCTCTGATGTTGGCGGAGTGGAACGTCATCTCATCTAGATCTGATACGAACCTCTTACTTCACTTTTCTCTAATTTCGTCTGCTTTGGACTCGTCTCGTCGCGGCTGCATGGACTGAGCTCCAACGGCTATCCTCGTATCGGGAGTCTCCCAAGAAATGCATCTCACCACCTAGCATCCGAATTAAGTCGAGCCATCTGATCGATTCGTCAAAACCTCATAATCCCCCAAGAGCTCAACATCTTGGGCACAATTTAATAGTATCGAACACATACCACAGCATCGGTGGTCCAGCCGTAGAAGGGCAAACCCAAGCCTCACTAATGGCGCCGCAGAACTGCCACAAACCCGAAGGTTCCAAGGCTTTCACACGGTCATTAAGTCGAGTTAGGGTTTCATTCTTCTAGAGGGACCATAGAATTGCTTGCATGTCTTTCCGACTACTTTAAACTTGGAATAATAGGTTTCTGACATTCGGTCATCTCTGTCGACACTCAATGTCTCCGCGTGAAGTCATATCTAGCTGGAATCAATCTATCTGATGACCTCGCATCGGGGTAGGAGAACGAACCACCTGTCCTAGTCATTCATCCTCGGGTGACTAGCGACCTTCTATCATCTCTTAGTACAACTCATTCTGCACTAACTCCAGCATCTGGGGCAATACCTCGTCGTTTGCAGCAATAACTGGCTCGCTCGTCTGCACGCTGAACGGTGCCTCAATCATCAGGAGTAAGCAACACACCAACGGTCATCAAAATCTGGCTGGCCTCTATCATTGGCTCAATCCTCTAGTGCTGATCGGCATGTCCAAGTAATCTCATACAGCGATCCATCCAACTCTCGTAGAGCGAAATCATAATCAAAAGACACATCTTTACAATCGTGTGTCGCCGGAATTATATTCTGGTTAGTCCTCGTTCGTAACGAGCTCGTGCTGACCGCAACTCTAGCCGTAGCTCTCCCTGCCCGTAATCGTGGCAGCAAAACCATAACTGGTACTGATGAGGCTAGATCGGAATGAATATAATACTGAGTAAAGAAATGTACATCCTAAGGCTCCTTAAGTGGAGTAGCGTATTATAAATATGCCGCGGAACATACCTACGGTAAGTCACTCTACTTTAGTCACATATTCCATCAACCAAGGGTCATCCTATGCTCCGAAGATAAAACCTAACGCAATGATACCAACTTTGTCACATCCCGAAAAGATGGAACATGACCGGCACTTAAACTACGAAACGTCTCGAGGCGTACGTAATCTAAGTAAGCCGAAAACCCAGAAATCCAAACCAAGAAAAGTAGTAGAGTGAAGGAAAACCAATTTAAAACAAGTAGTTTTAATAGCATAAGCCGAATTATGTGGTTTTTAAAAAAACATCAAATATTTCCTGAAAATTTCGGCTGAGTCTCCTATGTAAATACAGGCCCCCAAACGGGATACAACATGAATAGTATACGAAATCAATAAAAAGGCATCCCCAAGCGGGAGCTAGCTCTTCGTCAATCGACGGTCACAACCACACAGGCAATATAATATACAACGCCAACGGCGAGGATCAAAATTCAAAAGGAAACTTAAAACCACAAGAAAACCACAGAAATAAAACGCGCGACTCTAAGGTCGAAGGAATAACCTCACTGGTCTCTATCTCAAAAATAAATACATGTTTGGTTGATGAAACTTCTAGATACAACAGAATAATGATATACAAGATATATAATAGGGGTACGATACAAGTAAACCCACCTACTAGCAAATCACCCGAAGGAAACTATGCCCGCAAAGCCGTAATGAAACATGTACGGCAAACCTGCAAGAAACTGGGGCACAACGGGGGTGAGTTGCCAACTCGTGAATAGAAAAAAACATCTACGAAAAGAAATCACATAAATAACGCAATCCTAGGTCAATGATCATAATATATCCTCAAATATAAGAATAACATGCAACCTATAACAAGGCTAGGGTAGATATCTAACCCGAGTGTAATCTCATGTGCCCGTGTCAGTGCCTCAGGTACCAATATATCATATGAATGAGGTATTAATGCATGAAAACAGAATACATGTAAATGAAGATCTGTTTTCATAATTTAGTGAGATTTCCTTTGTATTTTTAAAATGAGGTATCATAATGAAATCAGCATAAAACAGTGCCTAGCATCGGCACAAAACGTAATCCCAATATCTCGATATCTCTGTATCACAGTCTCTGTACCTCAATATCTCGAAATCTCAATATCAGAGTCTCAATATCTAGGGCGCCGTCAGTCCAGACCGGCCCCTACCATCCATCTCAAGACCACAACGGTATCCTCCGGATATCCGACGCGTCGGGCAAAATCACCAGTAGGTAGTGCTCCCCTGCCAGGCTCACATCGTCATCATCACGCGCTTCTTGCCCCGGGGTACCTTACCGGGTCCACCATGTACCCGAAACGGTTCATCCAACTCCTCGAATCGGGTCTCGAAATCCATCAGCAAACTCATGGTGGACGACTCATACATCATGGGAAAAATCGCACTTTTTATTTAAAAAGAGAGAAATCAGTTTATATAAGTTTTGCGGTTTTCCCCCCAAATCCAGAAAATCTCATGGAAATCCGAATCCAAATCATCAATAGCATGTAAAACCATGAATATAGGCATAACAATGAATAACAATATGCATGAAGTGATAAGTAATAACTACAATGTTAAGCTGGCATATAAGGCAGGTATACTAATATCATGTCAAATTACTAACTAACAAGCTAAGTCAAGCAATAATATTTTCTAAAGTGTACGTGACATGGCAATTACCGATGAAGATGTGTGTGAGCCGGCAAGTAAGTGTACGTGGTACATACGCATCATCGGTAATGGTGCTGGTGTCCTAACAATATGATATCAACATTGCAATAAGAAATTATAACATAAGTATGCGATGCGAAGCGAACCACAATAATAAGCGGGAGCTGAATACAAGACGCAACTGTAACTAACCTGCATTAATCTAATATAAGTCCTATAATAGTGCCTTTTGAAATAACACAAATCGCGGTGTTTTGAAAATAAGGGCTACGGTGTTTTTAAGAAAAGATACGTCTTTTGAAATATCCGTAAAATCCCTTGACCTTTCTTTTAAAATACCCACGATCCGTTAGTTTTGAAATAGGTAGAAATCTAATCTAGTCTGACAACTACACTAAACTATATGGCTGAATTAAAGGTAAGGAAACCGCCTAGCATCTGAGTCGATACATATATGAATATATATTAGTCGGTGATCCCGCCTCGATACTATCGCATCCGATACCATATCTATAATCAGATATTCCCAAGTCAAGAGTGCGGATCAATCATCAATATATAGCTCATACGTAAATCCGTCGTACGGCATCCCCAAATCTGGGTACGGGTCAATATCATGTTCATCACATTATTCATCTGGTATCTTCTTTATGAAGATCATCATCTGGGTACTGACCTACGTCTAGTACACTACTAAAATCACTATTCACATGGCATCGTCATCCAAAGATCCGCTATAACATCAGGCGTATCTCAAATACGAATCCTGCCATATCACCGATCTCATGGCCTCAACTCAAATCTCATCGACTCATCTCAATCCCAAGTATCATCCGCAAATCCAGTATGTGAACACCTAGTCCCATACCCAGGTGAACACATAATACATATCCCCATATACGCACAGGTAATAACATAGATGTATGCATGTGTATGTGTGCGTGTGTGGGTGTAACAACTACTCTAGGGTTTCGCAACTAACAGTAAACTAATCAATGAACACCTAGAATCTACCTTTATCATCAATTTTCATATCAACATAATATATATAATCAAAATATATGTGTGTATACGTATTCGTATACATCACCACGAATTGCGGGGGTGCTATACGCCATCCACCCGACTTCTCCCCGTAGATCTAAATCTACTCACCTGGTCCTCGCTCGCCGGTGCCGACGTCGCCACGCACTTACTTGTCGTCTCGAAGTCCACATGGGGTACCTACATATCATAACGCACCGTATTGCATTAAAACCAAATTCGAAATCAAAACGGCATACGAAAATCAAATCGGCACGCGCATCACGCATAGGTCAAAACCTATCGCCTACGCATGCAAGAATAGCCAAACCAACCCTCGATGTCGATGTACAAATGTCAAACCATCGAGAAAAACCCAAACAGTCTCATTTGCGCATTCACGAACACTAATTATAATATAAAATATGTTAAAATTCACAAAAACCCCAAATTCACCTTAAAAGCCATTTTTCCGAAAATCTAGCAAGCAAAAATTACCCGTTTTAGTACAAAACTCGACGTTTAAACAAATCTAGCGGCCATAATACTTATTAAATATCTTAAATAATTCATAAAACAATTTCCCTAATTTAATCCCGATAAATTTCATTAACCCCAAAATTCTAGTTACAATATACCCAAATTTTAACAATTTTATAGCAAAATTGCACAAACAACAATTTAGCTTTGATTTTCATGAACTAAAAGCATTAAACCACTCAATATAATACATATAATGACATGGAACCTTAATTAGAATTTTATCTCACCAAAATATAATTATTTTAAAAACCTAGTTTACAATTTATATAATTATCACAATTTAAATCAACAAAAATGCAAACTAGCAACTTAATTTGATTTAGCAAAACATTGATATGTCAAATACATCCCACACCCATAGTCTCACAAAACAAAACCCTAACTAGACTTTTCACAAACCCTAATCTAAACCTTCTCTTGCAAACCCACATCTTTCAATTAAACCGCAATTAAGCACCTAACAAGCTTCATTAAGGAATTTAAATAAAAAAAAAGAATAATGGGTCAAAATTTATACCTCACAAACCATGATCAAACTTGAAATCTTGACCTCCATTTTGAAATCCTTGCACCAAGATCCATGCTAAAGGAGATGAGGGAAAATGGGTAGGGCTTTGTTTTGAATTTTAGTTTAGATTTTGATGGGAATTGGTGAATTTTTTTGAGGGAAAAATGATGGAAGAAGAGGGGAGAGGGGGGCTGCTGTTGGCCTGCAGAATTTGGCCAGGAAATGTAGGGGGGTGAGGGAGGAGAGAGAGTGAGGTGGAGAAAGTGAGAAGAAAAGTCAAAGTCCACCTTTTACTTCTATCATTCTCTTTTCTTTTCTTTTCTTTTCTTTTGCAAAACAAGTGGGGACAAGAGAGGGGGGCTGCTGAATTCAGCCAAGGGGGAGGGAAAATAGGGGTGTGTGAGTGTGGGTATGGGTGTGGGGTGATGGAAAATGATAAATACTATATCCCTTCGATACGCCAGTACATGACCCTAGTGCAAGTGGGAGATTGTTAGTGTATATGCCCTAGAGGCCATTACTGTATCATACTAGTATGTATATTACTTAATGGAAGCTTGGGATATTCACCTTATATTGACATTCTTGCTCAAAATAGTAGTATGCTACTTGGTTTGTTTCTACTTTAATGTGTACATGTGTTTCTTATAGCATATCGCCTTTACACATTAGTGGAGCCCTTAGGATCTTTGCTTGATTACCAGCGTTGTGATGGTAGTCACACTCGTGGGGTTGGGTAATCCACAAGCACATCCTTATGCAGGTCCCTAGTCGTAGGACTATCGAGATAGGGTATCGATACTCCGGAGTAGACTAGCGTATGCGCTTCTCATCCCAGCTTGGGAGACGGTCTGTCCCACAGCCGTCAGTATGTCGTACTTGAGATAGTATGCGGGTGCTCGTTAGGTTACGAGTACACTGGACAGGACTCGTCGGGAATTGTTGGTTGGTATTATACCTATCGTCAGTTATCAGTTCCCAGGTGACATGAGTACAGCTTAGTCCGTTGACTTGACACTGTCACTTCGCCTCGAGTGTGTTCCCACTGTACTTAGATTGCTACCTTACCATGGCTCAAAGGAGTCGTGCAAAGTGGTAGCAGTTGGGCGCAGTCCCGAAGCACTTGGAGGCAATGACGATTAGACAAGATTCGTCTCTCCCAGTATTGGGGGTTGATATCACGCTGTGTCTAGGAGAGCCATTACACAAAGTCCCTGGCCAGGGCAAGCGAGATAGAATGGTAGGTTTCCAGTGTTATCTCAGGGTGTTCTGGGCTACACTCCGACACGACTTGTACCGCTATTAGGGGACTGACGTTTACCGCCCCCTAGGCCTGCCATGCGATGTTCTTAGACGAATAGACCGGACTGTACGGAGACTGTCACATTCAGGGTCAGTAGGAGTTCAGATGGGTTTACCTCGTCAGTCTTCTTATCGGCATCTACCCGGGGACCGTTACGTACAGCTAGTGCCGCTTGCGGTCTGTGGTTAAACCCATTAGGTACACCTTTCTAGACACCTACTAGGTTTATAGCATTGATCGTTAAGTGAAATAATCTCCCGAGAGTAATCCAACTCATCAGTGGGATCGGGATCCAACTGTCATTGTATAATAACCCAGATGGAATCCACTCTAGTCACCACACTCCAGAAGGTATGCTAAATCTGCAAGTTTCAGTACTTTTGAAACTCCCGATGTGGTTTTTGCCCCTAGGACCCAAGTGACCTTGACGAATAATCAACAAATCAAAAGGTCCTAGTCAAGTTCAACCCGTCGTTATCCAGGATTGCATTAGACCCGCCCGCTTGATCCTTGACGAATAATCAACAAAATCATGCGACCGTCCTAACCAATCGCATCTATCAGTGCAACAGAGAATTATTACTCAGCTACCGTTCACTGTGTCTTGACGAATAATCAACTAACGCAGCACGAATACTAAGTATTAATTATCTGAAACGACGGAGGGCTACGGCTGGGTTTTTGGCGAAAAACCCGTTAACGTAATGAACTTGATATCGTTGAAGGAACGTGATACACCTTTTTGAAAATATAGTGGCGAAAACTTTTGCTAAAGAGGTCACTCCCTGTGAAGGGATCTCGGCTCTTTCCTCGTCGAATGAGGTGCAGGATATTCCAAATTGAATACCTCGATGCAAAGCAAGAATAATCGACTATAGTGAAGTTATTACCCTGACGCAAATTTTTGTCCAAGGGGTCACTCCCGATGAAGGGATCTCGGCCCTTGCCTCGTCGACTGAGGTGCTGGGCATTCATAATCGAATACCTCGATGCAAAACAAAAATGAACGTCCTTGCAATAACAGCTTTTTGAAAAACTTGTTCCAACAACGTCTTTTTGGTTTATTTTCTTGCATTAGTTCTTTTAATGCGTCCCATCATTTAAATCCTACCATTGCAGAAAACAACCAAAATATGACGTACGCTTATGCCATTCGCATTCGCCACGGGGCCCCGTCATCACCCGTTAGGTTACTTAACTAACGACAGAGCGGGGGCTGGGCTAGCGCGGCTGTAAAACATAAGCAACGCCTAAATAGTTATTATATATTGATATACAGCAATGATAGCCAATCCAGATCACAGATGAACACTTTGGATATACTAGGAACCCGCGATTCGTTCGAGCCTGCAACGAAAAGCGGATTACACGGTCGCGATGAATAGCCAAAACCCCACCCAAGACCCCTACGGATGCGGCAAACTACCCGCCAAGTACCCGAAGCGAAGCAACGTCCCTCAACGCCATGAGTAGGCCACTCGGCACTTCGAGATACCCGGTAGTTTGTGCACCCCCTCCATGGGTCTATCCTAGGAGCAAAAACAGTAAAAAGAATTATACAATGACGGCTACAACCCCGACCAGGTTGTGCGGCCATACAAATAATATTACATCAATTTACAAATTTATTACATGAATGAAAGAAAAAGAAACTCTCATCTCACATCCACCCCGGCTATTCATCCGCGACAATCCAACGAGTTCATATACACAAACCATCAACAACACGGATCACAGATATGTATAACCCCCACTAATCGACGTATAGCGATTAGTAGACGTTCAATGCACATGTAACATTACAGAGATAACCATTAGCCAAAGTCTACAGAACATCGACCAAAAATACGGATTTATGAGCCCCAAAAACAAATTTTGCTTTCTGGAAAATCTGGGCAGAAAAGTCATATACCAAAAATCCCAAAATACCCCTCTAAGAAAACTGCAAGAAAAAGATTCCTCAACAGAGCCAACTCCGCCGCGGTTCCGCGGCATAAGCAAGCTTATGCCGCGGAAACACGGCGCTTTGGACGAGTTGGGGGATGAAATTTCTCCAGTTTTCTAACAAAAGCCTGAGCCGATTTTTAGTATATGATTTTTTAATTTTGGAACAGTTCTAAAATTCGGCAGGAACTGAATTTTTCGGGGTAATTTTGCGGGTTTTCGTCCGGTCGATATTCTTAATACTTTGCTAACATGCTAGGGTGTGTTTATTTAGGCTCTGATACCACTGTTAGGTCCACGTTACCTCTCCCTGTACTTTCGGGGTTGCGGAAACGGTAAAACAAATTTTTTTTTAGACTTGGCAACATGGACCGTAAAAGCCGGATCTTTGCTAAACAATACACTAGCATCCTAACTAGAGATTTATCTACTCGGTTAGGGGTTATACCTCAACTTGAAATCCTTCTCTTCTTCTTGTTCTTCTCCTTGCTTGCTCCAAGGGTTGATCCGGACTTTGGTCACTCAACTTGAACTCCTTCTCTTCTTGTTGTTCTTCTCCTTGCTTGCTCCGAGGGTTGATCCGGACTTTGGTCACCTCCGCGGCCTCCTTGAGTCGAAGACGATCCACCCGAGAGATGTGCACCAAGCTCCACCTCGAGCCGAGATAACTAGGGCAAAGTGATTGCTAATCTAGAAGCCCTAGGTTGTGTAGAAATAATCAATGGATGGTTTTGTCTTTGTGGGATCTTTATCTCTCAACACATGAGATCAAAAGATGAATCAAGAGGAGGAAGAAGAAGGAGGAGCAACAACCATGGTTCTTTTCTTTTCTTCTCACTTGAAAAAACCAAGAGAGAGAATGAGAAAGAAATTATGATCCAAAGAAAAGTAACCATGGTTGCAATAATGAAAAACCAACATCATTACTAATCCAATCAAGATAAAGTTTGATGGCTACATTGAAATGACCATTATCATAATCCAAAAGAAAAAGAAAATGAAAAGAAGAATGTAGATCCCTCTTGAAAGTCAATGGTCAACACGGTCAACCGGTCAACAAAGTCAAGAGAGGTCAACGGGGTCAAATGGTCAATGCAATTAGCCATCATAAAATTATCACTAAAAGGATTAGTAAATGATATCCGCGGCTCATAATGGTTTTGACCAAACGAACTGTCAAAACCCTAATGAGTCCGCCTCAAAATGGTTTTGACCGAATCAACTGTCAAAACCCTAATGGGCCTGCCACATAACGGTTTTGGCCGAACCAACTGCCAAAACCCTAATGAGGCACCTCCTCCTTCACCGCTCCGGAAAACTGTGCATACACACCTGCATCCGTATTCCGTAGAATGCGGATGCACAGAAGACAAAACAAATCCATCCGTACAATACTAGGATCCGGCTTAAACCAAAGCCCATTAGTACTGCCTGCCCGAACACCATACGCATACAAGTGTACGTAAGTGATCGAAGGCCTGCCGTAAAACCATACGGCTTCTACACGTTTCGCTCAGTGCAGGGAAACTCTCTGTGTGGGACTCTAAAGACTCGACACTACGCTGGCAGTGGGTTTAACCACAGACCGCAAGCGGCACTAGCTGTACGTAACGGTCCCCAGGTAGATGTCGATAAGAAGGCCGATGAGGTGAACCCATCCGAACTCCTACTGAGCCTGTATGTGACAATCTCCGTACAGTCCGGTCTATTCGTCTGATACATCGCATGGCGGGCCTAGGGGGCGGTAAACGTCAGTCCCCTAATAGCGGTACAAGTCGTGTCGGAGTGAAGCCCAATACACCCTGAGATAACACTGGAAACCTACCAGTATATCTCGCTTGCCCTGGCCAGGGACTACTCGTGTAATGGCTCTCCTAGACACAGCGCGATGTCAACCCCCAATACCGGGAGAGACGAATCCTGTTTAACCGTCACTGCCTCCAAGTGCTTCGGGACTGCTCCCAACTACTACCTGTTTGCACGACTCAGTAGAGCCGTGGTAGGGTAGTAATCAAAGAACAGTGGGAACACACTCGAGGCGAAGTGACAGTGTCAAGTCAGCGGACTAAGCTGTACTCATGTCACCTGGGAACTGATAACTGACGATAGGTATAATACCAACCATCAGTTCCCGACGAGTCTTGTCCAGTGTACTCGTAACCTAACGAGCACCCGCATACTATCTCAAGTACGACGTACCGACGGCTGTGGGACAAACCGTCTCCCGTGCTGGGATGAGAAGCGCATACGCTAGTCTACTCCGGAGTATCGATGCCCTATCTTGATACTCCCACGACTAGGGACGTGTATAAGGATGTGCTTGTAGATTACCCAGCCCCCACGAATGTGATCGCCATCACAACGCCGGTAATCAAGCATAGGTCCTAAGGGCTCTACTAATGCGTATAGGTGATATAATAAATAAACACACATGTACACATTAAAGCAGAGACAAACCAAGTAGCATACTACTATATTGAGCAAGATTGTCTGTACAACTGTGAATATCCCAAGCTTCCATCAAGTAATATACATACTAGTATGATACAGTAATGGCCTCTAGGGCATATACACTAACAATTCGCCTTTAGGCAAAATGAGTAGAGGTCATATGGTTTTGCGACGGGGTTCGTTCACATCCGTGCACTTATGCACGTTTGGTGTCCGGACAGCTTATACTAGCGGGCTTTGGTTTAAGCCGGATCCTAGTATATGTTTTGGGATTGGTTTTATCTCTTTGTATTCGTGTTCCTCGGAACACGGATACGGGTGTGTATGCACAGTTGACTGAGGCAGAGGCAGAGGACTTTCATTAGGGTTGATGACCATTGTCATTTTCTTAACCCTAATGTTTATGTGTGAAATATGATTATTAATATTAGTTAATTATAATTGTGTTATGGTTAGGGTTGTTGACCATTTGACCATGGTTGACTTGTTGACCTATGTTGACATATTGACCACATCATTTCATATGAAAGATGCTCTTTGATTCTTGCAAAAGTAATTAATGTGAAATGATAATGGTCATTTCAAGATTAACCATCACAATTATCTTTAGCTAATTATTTATTTATCATAATTCACATATATGTGAGAAGGTTAGCTTAATCTTCTCATTCTATCATTCTCATTCTCTCTCATCCTCTTCCTCTCTCTCAAAGCTCTCCCCTCTCATGAGTTGAGAACCATTGATCTTGAGATAAAACCTTCAAAATTACTCTCTACTTTTTCTAAGGTTCTGGGTTTAGCACACTAAGCACCTTAGTTACTTCTAGTTTGAGTTTGGAGCCAAAGGTAGAGGCCCTCGGGTGGATCTTTCTTTGGCAAGAGAAGGCGACGAGGAGAACCCATTCATCCCACTCCAAGGAGCAAGAAGAGAAGGACTTCAAGACTTAGGTATAACCCCTTAACCGAGTAGCTAACTCTTTTAGCTTGGTAGTTAGTTTATGTTTAGCAAAGATCCTTCCTTTGATTAGTCCATGTTGCCTAGTGTTGTAAAAATCAAATTTTTCATAACGTTTCCGCCTCCCCGTAAGCACCGGGGTGGGCAACGTGGACTTACACCGTGGCCCCACTATTATGATCTCATCATAGTCCTAGTAGTCGAGTACATTTCCTGAGGGCTTTATCAACATGTAATATAGAGACAATCAGAGTACATGTTAAGATAAAGTACAACCAGATAGCGTACTATCATGTCGAGCAATAAATTCCTCCCTATATATGTCCAAGCATCCCGTACAATATACATCGTATGTACAGTAATGGCCTCTAGGGCATATATATAACTAACAATCTCCCACTTGCACTTGGGCCATCTGTTGTGGTATCACATACCCAACAATTAGCTGTGGTTGAAGTATCTCATACTCAACCATCCCATAAAAGTCTCTACTGGGAAAAAGGCCTTTGTGAGTGGATCTGCGCTGTTGTCCTCTGTGTCTACTCTCCTAACCTCGATCTCCCTGGAGATCAACCATCTCCATGATCAGGTGATACTGCCTAAGAATTATATCTGGATTTCTGATGGGACGGGAGTTCCTTGGCTAAAGCCACAACTCCATTGTCACATAATGGCAGGAACCGAGTTTATCTCATGAACTATTATCTATATCCAGACTGCCTCTTTGGTAGCATCCTTGGTAACGATGTATCTTGCCTTTAATCGTCTAGTAAGTCACGGTATCTAGCTTGGAACTCTTCCAACATACCATCACTCCACTAAGGGTAAAGATAATGCCTGCGACTGACTTTCAGTCGTCCTTATCATCCTGAAACCTTTCCAGTGAATCTCCCCAGGATCGATTGATACCATCTCACTACAACCAGTGAGTATCCTAACATCCAATTAGATCTATCTCATAGATCCAAAACCCAGGATTTAGGAGGTATCACTTCGATCCTATATGGAGAATCCTTGTGATAAGCGGAGATTGACCAAGCGTAGCAAAGGAAACTCCTTCCCTATCAAGAGTATGTCATCCACGTACTCTACGAGGATCACCACCATACTCTCTACTACCTTTTTGTATATACAAGGTTCATCTACCATTTTGATGAAGTCAAAATTTTTTACTACCACATCAAAACAGACGTTCCAACTCCGCGATGCCTGATTTATCACATAAAACATCTTGCTCACGTTTCCGCTGCTCCCACTGTCTACGAAGCCCTCTGGCTGTGTACTTATAGACGCTCTCTTCCAAATTACCATTTAGAAAAGTAGTCATGACACCCAACCGCCAGATATCGTAGTCATGGTATGGAGCCGTGGCAAGTAGGATCTGGATGGACTTAAGCATAGCTTTGAAAGTCTCAACTTTTCCATGTACACTAAGTAATCTTCTCAAGATATACTTGTTCCTGATGGGGATTTAACCCTTCAGATAAAGCAACCAAAATCCATACTTTGTTGGTGTATAAGGATTCCATCTCAGATCGCTAAGCATCCAGCCATTCTTACAGAGTCCCACTCCTGATGGCCTGCTCGAAACTAGTTAGGTCATCATCTCATGATGCAATCCTCGCTCCCACTGCCATTGAGAAATCTGAAGTATCTCTCAGATGGGTGAGGAATCTTACTAGATCGGCGGAGAGGCTGAGGTTCGTTGGAAACTACTGAATCCTTTGGTTCTACCAAATCATTAGCTGCAGTTTGTATAGCTGGAACTCTTTCCAGTTCTACCTCATGATCAATAATTTCTTCACAAGAAAATCCCTTTCACAAAGGTGGCATGTTGAGAAACAAAACATCTTTTGTTCCTCGGTTAGGTAGAAGATATTCCCTTGCGAATACTTGGGATATCCAACAAACTTCCACAGAACTGACTTTGCCTCGAGCTTGTCCGGATTTTGCTTTTGACATAGGCCGGACAACCCCAAATCTTAACATCTTTAAGAGATGGGCTCTTCACACACCATATCATATATGGAGTGGTAGGCAACTGATTTTATTGGAACCCTATTCAATAGGTATGCAGCTTCACAAGTGCATAACTCCCAAAAGGAAATAGGCTACTCAGTAGTACTCATCATAGAGCACACCATATCATATAGGGTGTAATTGCTCCGCCCCGATACACCGAGGTGCTGTGGTGTATTCGGAGGAGTAATGCTGAGAGAGAATCTCATTCTCCTTTAGAATAGTCCATGAATCCCGTGCTCAAGTATTCTCCTCCTTGATCTCATCAAAGGACATAATACTTATACCCGTTTTTGGTTCTCTACTTCTAACTTATATTCATTGAATTTCTCAAAAGTTCCAGACTTGTGTTTCAACAAGAACATATGTCCGGATCTTGAGAGATAATCAGTGAATGTAATGAAGTACAAAGAACTGATCCTGGCATATATAGACAGGGGACTTTCATACATCAGCATGTATCAATTCCAAGAGTTCACTAACTCTTTCTCTCTTTCCAATAAACGGAGCTGTGGTCATCTTATCTTTGTGACATGACTGGCAAGTTTTACAAGATTTAAATCCAAACTAATTTAAATATGCATCTATATCTAACTTCAGCTAGTCGGGTCGCATTGATATGACCTAGTCTACAATGCCTCAAGAAGGATTCGTTCATTTCTGAACTCTTCCTCTTGTATGTGTTCTGTACGTTAAGAACTGTGGTTTGATTTAGAATGTCTATGCTTTTAGATAACATGCCTGAACCGATCAACTCTTGATATAGGAAATGTTCAAAACATTATCCAACAATGCAAAATTATATCCTTCTTTACTAATAAAGAGACTGATATGATGTTGTATATCAGGTTCGGTATCTAATAACATTCGTTCAGAATCAATGTATTCTGGTAATACAGGGTAATAACTACCAACAGACTTGGCTGCAACACTTGCACCGTTTCTAGCTCATGAAATTTATCACCCGTTCTCAGTTCTCTACCTGTCTGTAGCCTATGTAACAAATTACATATGTGGGATCCTGATCCGGTATCAAATACCCAGGACGTAAAGGATATTGAGAAACAGTTCTGTGTAATGAACACACCCGAAGAAGATACATCAGCATGTACTTTCTTCGTTTAGGCGGCATGGGAATTCTGGTAATCCCTTATTTCCTGCTCTGTCTTATAACAATTATAAGTTGGAGCGGGATCAACGTTCCCTAGCGCAGTATAACAAGCGGGTTTGGACAATACATCCGTATTATTATCTTGATTAAGGCGTGGCATAGTCGCAACCAGGAGAGAGAGAGAAGAAAACACTCAGCGTGCGCTTTTTACAAGATAGGTTGTTTATCGATTTATCTAATCAGGATGGCACCCACTGTTTTAGTCAAATCTTCCTTCAAACCCTAAAAGGAAAGACTAGCCGGGATTAATTACACTCTACAAGTTCGCCAATCTTTCATCCAGGCCAATGCCGGTACTTTGAGGGAGGTTTGCCGTGCTTTCGCACAGACCTAATTAAAGTAAACCTCGTTTTCTCAGGGGCGTAACCCCGTTAACACCTTTCTAGACACCTACTTGATCGGCTAATTGTAATGTGTAAAACTCTCCCAGGAGTAACTCTTAATCACAGCGGGTATCGGGATCCAACTATCTCATAGAAGGTATGCAATCTCATTGCAAATTTCAACTCTTGAAATTCCCAATAATATTTTACCCCTAGCGTCTTATGACCTTGACGCGGGCGCCAACAAACCATAGTCCGCTAGTCAAGTTCAACCCGACATTTCCCGATTGAATTAAATCCACCCGCACGACCCTTGACGCAGGCCAACAAAGTTGCACGACTACCCTAACTCAATCGCATCATATGCTTTTACAGATAAGCATAAATAGCTACCGCATACTACGCCTTGACGCAGGCCAACAAACGCAGTATGAATACTATGAAGTACTTATCTGAAATGACGGAGGGCTACGCGGGTTTTTAAGAAAACCATGAGCGTAATGAACTTGATATCGTTGTAGAATCGAGTGATTTTTAATGGAATGTTTTTGTGGCCTTTTCTAGTTTTGCTAAAGAGATCACTCCCGGTGAAGGGATCGTCGGCTCTTTCCTCAACGAATAAGGTGCATGATATTTCACAAATATCACTATGCAAAGCAAAAACTATAGAAACAATCAAAAGACAAGCCGAGTTTGTAGCATCTGCTAGTTTCGCTAAAGAGGTCATTCCCGCTGAAGGGATCTCGGCTCTTTCCTTATCGAATAAGGTGCTAGATGTTCTACAAGGAACACCGCTATGCAAAGCAAGAACTAGAGCTACCAGTTTTTAAGACAAGTTTCTACAACATCTTTAGGTTTCTTTTAGTTTCATTAATCTCATTAATGAAGTCCCATTTTATTAAGTTTCATAAGCATCACATTTGAAACGAAATCTGCAATATAACATATATCTCATATATATAATATAAACACTCGTCTCAGGCAGTAATATGATCTCATCATAGAACATTGCAGCAGAAGAACACATATGAAATATTTGATATACTAGGACGTCCGTGTTTTAATACGAGCCTGTATAAAACACGGATTCCACGGTCGCGATGAACAGCCAAACCCACATCCCTAGACCCCTACGAGAGTGGCAAGCAACACTGCCAATTCTAGGGTTAGGAGACCCGGTCTCTACTCCTCGAGATGGTCTCCCACTGGTCCCTAGAACCCGGTTACTTGTGCTCCCCGCCTTGGGTCTACCTAATGCGGAAAAGTAAATAATATATAATGGTGACATCATCCTCAGCCCGGAAGTGCCCAATAAAAGAATATTATATACAAATGAATTTTACATGAATGAAAAAGAAAAACCCACATCTCACATAAAACCCCCGGCTATTCAAAACGCGACGATCCAATATAATATATCACAGCAACACATATATCTCATATCATCAACGTAAGCAAGTATGCGTATCCCGATTGTCGTTGATGTATAGTAACGAAGCCGGCGATACACCACATACTACGCTTACGGTCACAGAAAAGAAAGTGTAAAACAACAACAGTTGGAATCCGCAACTTCCTTAGAAATCACATTCCTAACCAAATGAATTCCTTAGACATCGCATGCCTAACAATTATAAACCCCGCATTTTAGTCTCATTATCGAAAAATCTTTTCAATATGTAGTCGGGCAATTCAACAAGATTCCCGACATCCTGATCGAATGCTCGTCGCAAACTTTAGTAGACGGCCGCACCCCCAGATGCCGTCGACGAAGTGCACTAAGGCGGAACAGCGCTGCCGCGAGCACCCGAACGGATGCTTTTGGCGTTGGGGTTCTTCTACAGTCACTTTGTTGGGGCTTTGGGGCGTGGCTGTCTATTAAGTTTACCCGGCGAGTATCCGCGTACGCTACGTGATTGCAACGGACTTTTGATCACATCAAAAATCCCATGGCAACCGATCAAATGAGACTGAACTGCTAGATTTATAACATTCAAATTAGTTATCTCATAACTACTTGTGGATTCCAAATATTGTATCACATTCCAGATAAATAGACAATGTTAAACTTTCCGATCGAATAATCAAACACCCAAGTTTTCCCAAATAGCTCAACACTTGAGCGGAGTTCAAAAAATATCCATCACATGCCACAGTACCAATGGTCCAGCCGTAGAAGGGTCAAGCCAACGCCTCACATGTGGCAACGTCGTACTGCCCCAAACCCTAAGGTTTAGAAGCGGTTCAGACGGTCACATAATCAAGTTAAGGTTTGTGTTCTTCTAGAGGGTCCACCGCGTTACTTGCATGATTTTCCGGAAGTTTCAAACTCGAGAAAAAATCCAACTTTTGAAAAAAATTCCGACAGGGGGAAAAGTGAGTTATTGATATCCGTTCGAACTTTTTAACACGTTCTAAAATTATCCGAAAAAGACTTAAACGAAGTTAAATTATCCGATCGAATCAATGAGTCGCCAATACAACACAGAAAACTCAACACTTGAGCAAATTAAAAATTCCCAGAAACATCAGGAAGTACCTACGGATGTTACTGTGCAAACAGTAAACCCTAATTCTCCTATACGGTCGCGGAACCGCCACGCAAGCCATGGTACGTGTTAGTTATATGTATGCCCTAGAGGCCATTACTGTACATACGGTGTATATTGTAATCGATGCTTGGACATATATAGGGAGGACTTTCTTGCTCGACATGATAGTACGCTATCTGGTTGTACTATATCTTAACATGTACTCTGATTGTCTCTATATTACATGTTGATAAAGCTCTTAGGATATGTACTCGACTACTGGGACTATGATGAGATCATACTAGTGGGGCCACGGTAGTCGATGAGTACATCCTATAATTGTTCCTAGTTGATGGTGTATCGAGACAGGGCATAGATACACTAGAGTAGACTAGCGTATACGCATCTTGACCCATATGATGGGCGATGGATGATCCCATATCCATCGGTGTTTGACATCAAGGATGGTGTACGAGTGCTCAGTAGAGACTAGGTACACTGGACGGACTCGCCGAGAACTCCCAGATGGTATTATACCTCACGTCAGATGGCAGTTCTCCGGTGACACTGGTACAAAGTAGTCTGTTGACCCGAGATCGTCATAGTGTCTTGTGTGATTCCCACTGTGCTTTGATTTCCATCATACCACGTCCAAGAGGGCGTGCAAAAAGGTGGCTTTTGGGTACAGTCCCGAATCACATGGAGGCAATGAGCGATAGGAGGGGATTCGTCTCTCCCAGTATAGGGAGTTGATGTTGTGCTGTGTTCGATTGGCTATAACCGGAAATCCCTGGCCAGGGTTGCTAAGATTTATTGATAAGTGTTATCAGTAGTTTCTTGAACTATTATAGACCTCATATCGACACGACTTATCGAGCTACTGGGGTCTGACGTTTACCACCCCTAGGCGAGATATGCAACATATCAGACGACGAGACCGGACTGTACGGGAGTGTTACTGTTTGGATTCACAGGAGAATGTATAGGCTTGCTTGTTGATCTTCTGAGTGCTCAATACCTGGGTGGCTGTTACGTTTAGCTGACCGCTTGCAGCTTGTGGGTGTTTGATATGATCATCACCTACTGCCGGCGTATTGACGATTCTTTAGAGTCCTACACAGAGGTTTCTTGGCTCAGGCAAAACGGAGTAGGAGCACATATGTGATATGTGCGGGACCGAGGATATTACGATATGAGATACCGTATTCTATTCTCGCGATATTTGATATCAGCCGCGTCATCGGATCAAGTGTTGATTCGATGAATCGGTACGGATAAATATTAGTCGGTTTTATGCGATATAGCCGGATTGTCGGATCAAGTGTTGATTCGATAATTTAATGTATAATAATATATTTGATATATTAAATTACATTAACAAATATTTGCTCACTAAAATATTCTTTTTCTCACCGGATTAATACATTGATATATATGCGATATATGTTAATTTTATTATTTTCTTTTGTTGCAAATATATAATATATATGTGATATATATTATTGTGACATGATATGATTTATTATAAAACATGTTTAAGTATGATAAAAATGGATTAGGGTTTGATTAGGGTTAGCTCCTTCTTGTTCATTCTAGAAGGATTCTATTTTGTCATGATAAAGATATTTTGTTATGACTCATGCTTTGACCTAACCAAACCCTAACTCTAGTTTATTCTCTACATAAGTTTAGCCTCTCATCCTTGACCATGGTTTAATAATCAATCATATATTCTTGATTACTATTCATCACAAAAGGAATTCTATCATTATTCTTCATCTTCTTCTTTCTTCTTTCTTAATGGAAAAAGCTTACTAGCTTTTTTCCAAGTGATGAATAAATGTGAGAAAAAGAAAAATAAAGAGAGCAAAAATCCTACTTCATCATCCTCATCTTCCCTTGCCCTTTAGATGAGAGTGTTCACTCAATTTTAGTGAGTGTTAGCTTGTGTTAATGAAACTTCAAGGTAGATCATCTTTGTATCGAAGATCGGAAACAAGACTGCATCTTTCTCTTCGTGGAACCTCTCGAGAGTCCGGAACCCGATGATAGCAGCGAAGGGACCACAACACAGAGCTTATGAAGTGAAGGACCGGATCTACAACGGTTGTAATCCCTCTCACTTAGTGTTAAAGTTGTTAACATGCAAGTTTTCTCCAAAACCCTAGCCTAAAGATCCGTATTCGGGTTGTTCGGCACGGCTAAAATTTTAATCGAGCATGGTTGATGCCTCGTAGAACCTTGTGAGCGTGCCTAGCAACCCTACAGTACGGCCGCGGTTTCACGGCGCTTTAGTGGGATTAGTGTCTCGTTTTGTACAGTAATTCCTAAAATACCCTGCTGATTTTTTGAGTATTTTTAATAAGAAAAAATCAAAAGTTTTGAAAAATTTCCAGAAACTAGGGTTTTACTGGTATTCGGAGTTTGATCGGACTTTAAACTTCGCCTAAATCTCTAGCTTGGCTCTGATACCACTTTAGGGTTACTAGGCACTCTCACAAGGGACTATAAGGCTTCAACCATGCCCGATTTAAAACTTAGACGTGCCGAACAACCCTAACCAAGATCTTTAAACTAGAGATTAGGCAAAACAAATCATGTTAAACACTTTAACACTAAGAGTTTGGGATTACAACCTTTGTAGTCCGGTCCTTCACTTCTAAAGCTCCTTGTTGAGTTCCCTTCGCTGCGATCATCGAGTTTCCGGACTCTAGAGAGGCTCCACGAAGAGAAAGATGCAAGCTTGCTTCTGATATTCGATAACAAAGATGATCTACCTTGAAGTTTCTTTAACACATGCTCTCACTCACAAATGAAGTGAACACCCTAATCTAAATGGCTAGGATAGATTAGGATGATGAAGTAGGATTTTAGCTCTCATTTATTTTCTTATTCTCACTCATTTTCATCACTAAGCAAAAAGCTAGAAAGCTTTGCAAGGAGGAAGAAGAAGATGAATTACTTTGTCCCTGGAATTTCTTGTATTTATTCTTAGGTCCTTTCTTGGGAATTTTTCTGGGAATATTTTAATTCCACTCAAGTGTTGAGTTTTTAAGGGTTATATTGGGGACTCATTGATTCGATCGGATATTTTAACTTTGTTTAGTTTTGTCCGGATAATTTTTAGAAATTGTTAAAAAGTTTGAACGGATATCAATAACTCACTTTTTCCTCTGTCGGAAAATTTTTCAAAAGTTGGATTTTTTCTTGTGTTTAAGAATGTTCTAAGTCGTGCAAGTAACACGGTGGACCCTCTAGAAGACAACAAACCTTTACTCGATTATGTGACCGTCTTGAACTGCTTCTGAACCTTAGGGTTTGTGGCAGTACGGCGTGCCACATGTGAGGCGTTGGCTTGACCCTTCTACGGCTGGACCATTGGTACTGTGGCATGTGATGCATGTTTTTAAACTGATTTCAAGTGTTGAGATATATTGGGGAAATCTTGGGTGTTTGATTATTCGATCAGAAAGTTTAACATTGTCTATTTATCTGGAATGTGATACAATATTTGGAATCCACAAGAAGTTATGAGATAACTAATTTGAATATTATAAACATAGCAGTTTAGTCTCAGATGATCGGTTGCCACGGAATTTTGATTTGATCAAAAGTCCGTCGCAATCACGTAGCGTACGCGGATACTCGTCGGGTAAACTTAATAGACATCCATGCCCCATAGCCCCGACCAAGTGACTGTAGGAGAACCCTGTCGCCGAAAGCATCCGTTCGGGTGCTCGCGGCAGCGGTGCTCTGCCTTAGTGCACTTCGTCGACGGCATCCGGGGGTGCGGCTGTCTACTAAAGTTTGCGACGAGCATTCGATCAGGATGTCGGGAATCTTGTTGAATTGCCCGACTTGATATTGAAAAGAGTTTTCGATGATGAGACTAAAATGCGGGGTTTATAATTGTTAGGCATGCGATGTCTAAGGAATTCATTTGGTTAGGCATGCGATGTCTAAGGAGGTTGTGGATTCCAACTGTTGTAGTTTTACACTTTCTTTTCTATGACCGTAAGCGTAGTATGTGGTGTATCGCCGGCTTCGTTGCTATACATCAACGACAATCGGGATACGCATACTTGCTTACGTTGATGATATGAGATATTATATGTTGTTGTGATATGTTATATTGGATCGTCGTGTTCTGAATAGCCGGGGGTTTTATGTGAGATGAGAGTTTTTCTTTTTCATTCATGTAAAATTCATTTGTATGTAATATTCTTTTATTTGGGCACTTCCAGGTTGCGGAAGATGTCACCATTGTATATTATTTACTTTTTCGCATTAGGTAGACCCAAGGAGGGGAGCACAAGTAACCGGGTTCTAGGGTCCAGTGGGAGACCATCTCGAGGAGTCGGGACCGGGTCTCCTAACCCTAGAATTGGCTGTATTGCTTGCCGCTCTCGTAGGGGTCTAGGGATGTGGGTTTGGCTATTCATCGCGACCGTGGAATCCGTGTTTTATACAGGCTCGTACTAAAACACGGACGTCCTAGTATATCCAATATTTCATATATGTTTCTTCTGTTGCAATGTTCTGTGATGAGATCATATTACTGCCTGAGATGAATGTTTATATTATATATATGAGATATATGTTATATTGCAGATTTCGTTTCAAATGTGATGCTTGTGAAGCACAATAAAATGGGACTTCATTAACGAGATTGATGAAATAAAAGAAACCTAAGATGTTGTAGAAACTTGTTTAAAAACTTGTAGCTCTAGTTCTTGCTTTGCTAGCGGTGTTCCTTGTAGAACATCCAGCACCTTATTCGATAAGGAAAGAGCCGAGATCCCTTCACCGGGAGTGACCTCTTTAGTGAAACTAGCAGATGCTACAAACTCGGTTTGTCTTTTGATTGCTTCTATAGTTCTTGCTTTGCACAGCGGTATATGTGATATATCCTGCACCTTATTAGATGAGGAAAGGGCCGACGATCCCTTCACCGGGAGTGACCCCTTTAGCAAAACTAGAAAAGCCTAAAAAACACTCCATTTCAAATCACTCGATTCTACAACGATATCAAGTTCATTACGCAAAAGGTTTTCTTAAAAACCTGCCGTAGCCCTCCGCCATTTCAGATAAGTACTTCATAGTATTCGTGCTGCGTTTGTTGGCTTTCGTCAAGGCGTAGTGTGCGGTAGCTATTTATGCTTATCTGCTAGCATATGATGCGATTGAGTTAGGGTAGTCGTGCGACTTTGTTGGCTTTCGTCAAGGGTCGTGCGGGTGGGTTTAATTCAATCGGGAAATGACGGGTTGGACTTGACTAGTAGCCTATGGTTTGTTGGCTTTCGTCAAGGTCATAGGATGCTAGGGGTAAAATATTATTGGGAATTTCAAGTGTTGAAATTTGCAATGAGATTGCATACCTTATATGAGATAGTTGGATCCCGATACCCGCTGCGAGTAAGAGTTACTCCTGGAAGAGTTTTACACATTACAATTAGCCGATCAAGTAGGTGTCTAGAAAGGTGTCAACGGGGTTACGCCTTTGGGAAAATGAGGTTTACTTTAAATAGGTTCGTGCGAAAGCACGGGGGACCTCCCTCAAAGTACCGACACTGGCCTGGCTGAAAGATTGGCGAACTTGTAGCGTGTAATTAATCCCGGCTAGTCTTTTCTTTTAGGGTTTGAAGGAAGATTTGATTAAAACAGTGGGAGACATCCTGATTAGATATATTAGATAACCAATCTAATCTTGCAAGAGCATACGCTGAGTGTTTTCTTCTCTCTCTCTCCAGGTAGCGACCATATCACGCCTTAATCAAGATAATAATACGGATATATTGACCGAACCCGCTTGTTATACTGAGCAGGGGAACGTTGGTCCCGCTCCAACTTATAATTGTTATAAGACAGAGCAGGAAATTGGGGATTACCAGAATTCCCGTGCCGCCCAAACGAAGAAAGTGCATGTTGATGCATCATCTTCGGGTGTGTTCATTACACAGAACTGTTTCTCAGTATCTTTTACGTCCTGGGTATTTGATACCGGATAAGGATCCCACATATGTAATTTGTTACATGGGCTACAGATAGGTAGAGAACTGAGAACGGGTGATAAGTTTCATGAGACAGAAAACGGTGCAAGTGTTGCAGCCAAGTCTGTTGGTCACTATCACCCTGTATTACCAGAATACATTGATTCTGAACGAATGTTATTAGATACCGAACCTGATATACAACATCATATCAGTCTCTTTATTTAATAAAGAAAGGATATAATTTTGTATTGTTGGATAATGTTTTGAACATTTCCTATATCAAGAGTTGATCGGTTCAGGCACGTTTTCTAAAAGCATTGACGTTCTAAATCAAACTACAGTTCTTAGTATATGGAACACACACAAGAGGAAGAGTTCAGAAATGAACGAATCCTTCTTGAGGCATTGTAGACTAGGTCATATCAATGAGACCCGACTAGCTGAAGTTACATATAGATGCATATTTAAATTAGTTTGAATTTACATCTTGTGAAACTTGCCAGTCATGTCACAAAGTTAAGATGACCACAGCTCTGTTTATTGGAAATAGAGAAAGAGTTAGTGAACTCTTGGGATTGATACATGATGATGTATGAAGGTCCCCTGTCTACACATGCCAAGACTGGTTCTTTGTACTTCATTTACACTCTCTGATAATCTCTCAAGATTCAGACATGTGTTCCTGTTGAAACATAAGTCCGAAGCTTTTGAGATATTCACAGAATATAAGTTAGAAGTAGAGAACCAAAATACGGGTATAAGTATTATGTCCTTTGATGAGATCAAGAAGGAGAATACTTGAGCATGGAATTCCTGGACTATTCTAAAGGAGAATGAGATTCTCTCTCAGCATTACTCCTCCGTATACACCACAGCACGTCGGTGTATCGGGGCGGAGCAATAGCACCCTATGTGATATGGTGTGCTCTATGATGAGTACTACTGAGTTTCCTATTTCCTTTTGGGAGTTATTCACTTGAGAAGCTGCATACCTATTGAATTGGGTTCAAATCAAGTCAGTTGCCTACCACTTCATATGTGATATGGAAAGGGAAGAGCCCATATCTTAAGTTTGTTAAGATTTAGGGTTGTCCGGCCTATGTCTGAAAAGCAAAATCCGGACAAGCTCGAGGCAAGGCCTGTTATGTAGAACTGGAAAGGTTCCAGCTATACAAATTATAGCTGATGATTTGGTAGAACCAAAGGATTCAATAGTTTCCAACGAACCGTAGCCTCTCCGCCGATCTAGTAGGGTTCCTCACCCATCTGAGAGATACTTCGGTTTCTCTATGACAGTGGGAGCGAGGATTGCATCATGAGATGATGACCCAACTAGTTTCGAGCTGGCCATCAGGAGTGGGACTCTGTAAGAATGGCTGGATGCTTAAGCGATCTGAGATGGAATCCTTATACACCAACAAAGTATGGACTTTAGTTGCTTTATCTGAAGGGTTAAATCCCCATCAGGAGCAAGTATATCTTGAGAAGATTACTTGGTGTACATGGAAAAGTTGAGACTTTCAAAGCTATGCTTAAGTCCATCCAGATCCTACTTGCCACGGCTACATACCATAACTACGATATCTGGTGGTTGGGTGTCATGACTGCTTTTCTAAATGATATTTTAGAAGAAAGCGTCTATAAGTACACAGCCAGAGGGCTTCGTAGACAGTGGGAGCAGCGGAAACGTGTGCAAAATGTTTTATCTGATAAAACAGGCATCGCTGAGTTGGAACGTCAGTTTTGATGCGGTAGTCAAAGAGTTTGACTTCATCAAAATGGTAGATGAACCTTGTATATACAAAAAGGTAGTAGAGAGTATGGTGGTGATCCTCGTAGAGTACGTGGATGACATACTCTTGATAGGGAAGGAGTTTCCTATGCTACGCTCGGTCAATCTCCGCTTATTACAAGGATTCTCTATATAGGATCAAAGTGATACCTCCTAAATCCTGCGTTTTGAATCTATGAGATAGATCTAATTGGATGTTAAGATACTCACTAGTTGTAGTGAGATGGTATCAATCGATCCTGGGGAGAATCACTGGAAATGTTCCAGGGTGATAAGGACGACTGAATGTCAGTCGCAGGCATTGTCTTTACCCTCAGTGGAGGGACGGTATGTTGGAAGAGTTCCAAGCTAGATACCGTGACTTACTAGACGATTAAAGGCAAGATACATCATTACAAAGGATGCTACCAAAGAGGCAGTCTGGATATATAAGTTCATTAGATGAACTTCATTCCTACCATTGTTTTTCAATGGAGTTGTGGCTTTAGCCAAGGAACTACCGTCCCATCTGAAATCCAGATATAATTCTTAGGCATTATCACCAGATCATCGAGATGGTTGATCTCTAGGGAGATCGAGCTTAGGAGAGTAGACACAGAGGACGACAGCGCGGATCCACTCACAAAGGCCTTTTTCACAGTAGAAACTTTTATGGGATAGTTGAGTATGAGATACTTCAACCGCAGCTAATTGTTGGGTATGCGATACAACAACAGATGGCCCTAGTGCAAGTGGGAGATTGTTAGTTATATGTATGCCCTAGAGGCCATTACTGTACATACGATGTATATTGTAATGGATGCTTGGACATATATAGGGAGGACTTTCTTGCTCGACATGATAGTAAGCTATCTGGTTGTACTTTATCTTAACATGTACTCTGATTGTCTCTATATTATATGTTGATAAAGCCCTTAGGATATGTACTCGACTATTGGGACTATGATGAGATCATACTAGTGGGGCCACGGTAGTCGATGAGTACATCCTATAACTGTTCCTAGTTGAGGGTGTATCGAGACAGGGTATCGATACACCAGAGTAGACTAGCGTATACGCATCTTGACCCATATGATGGGCGATGGATGATCCCATATCCATCGGTGTTTGACATCAAGGATGGTGTACGGGTGCTCAGTAGAGTCTGGGTACACTGGACGGACTCGCCGAGAACTCCCAGATGGTATTATACCTCACGTCAGATGGCAGTTCTCCGGTGACACTGGTACAGAGTAGTCTGTTGACCCGAGATATTCATAGAGTCTTGTGTAATTCCCACTGTGCTTTGATTTCCATCATACCACGTCCAAGAGGGCGTGCAAAAAGGTGGCTTTTGGGTACAGTCCCGAATCACATGGAGGCAATGAGCGATAGGAGGGGATTCGTCTCTCCCGGTATAGGGAGTTGATGTTGTGCTGTGTTTGATTGGCTATAATCGAAAATCCCTGGCCAGGGTTGCTGAGATTTACTGATAAGTGTTATCAGTAGTTTCTCGAACTGTTATAGACCTTATATCGACACGACTTATCGAGCTACTGTGGTCTGACGTTTACCACCCCTAGGCGAGATATGCAACATATCAGACGACGAGACCGGACTGTACGGGAGTGTTACTGTTTGGATTCACAGGAGAATGTACAGGCTTGCTTGTTGATCTTCTGAGTGCTCAATACCTGGGTGGCTGTTACGTTTAGCTGACCGCTTGCAGCTTGTGGGTGTTTGATATGATCATCACCTACTGCCGGCGTATTGACGATTCTTTAGAGTCCTACACAGAGGTTTCTTGGCTCAGGCAAAACGGAGTAGGAGCACATATGTGATATGTGCGGGACCGAGGATATTACGATATGAGATACCGTATTCTATTCTCGCGATATTTGATATCAGCCGCGTCATCGGATCAAGTGTTGATTCGATGAATCGGTACGGATAAATATTAGTCGGTTATATGCGATATAGCCGGATTGTCGGATTAAGTGTTGATTCGATAATTTAATGTATAATAATATATTTGATATATTAAATTACATTAACTAATATTTTCTCACTAAAAGATTCTTTTTCTCACCGGATTAATACATTGATATATATGCGATATATGTTAATTGTATTATTTTCTTTTGTTGCAAATATATAATATATATGTGATATATATTATTGTGACATGATATGATTTATTATAAAACATGTTTAAGGATGATAAAAAGGGATTAGGGTTTGATTAGGGTTAGCTCCTTCTTGTTCATTCTAGAAGGATTCTATTTTGTCATGATAAAGATATTTTGTTATGACTCATGCTTTGACCTAACCAAACCCTAACTCTAGTTTATTCTCTACATAAGTTTAGCCTCTCATCCTTGACCATGGTTTAATAATCAATCATATATTCTTGATTACTATTCATAACAAAAGGAATTCTATCATTATTCTTCATCTTCTTCTTTCTTCTTTCTTAATGGAAAAAGCTTACTAGCTTTTTTCCAAGTGATGAATAAATGTGAGAAAAAGAAAAATAAAGAGAGCAAAAATCCTACTTCATCATCCCCATCTTCCCTTGCCATTTAGATGAGAGTGTTCACTCAATTTTAGTGAGTGTTAGCTTGTGTTAATGAAACTTCAAGGTAGATCATCTTTGTATCGAAGATCGAAAACAAGACTGCATCTTTCTCTTCGTGGAACCTCTCGAGAGTCCGGAACCCGATGATAGCAGCGAAGGGACCACAACACGGAGCTTATGAAGTGAAGGATCGGATCCACAACGGTTGTAATCCCTCTCACTTAGTGTTAAAGTTGTTAACATGCAAGTTTTCTCCAAAACCCTAGCCTAAAGATCCGTATTCGGGTTGTTCGGCACGGCTAAAATTTTAATCGGGCATGGTTGATGCCTCGTAGAACCTTGTGAGCGTGCCTAGCAACCCTACAGTACGGCCGCGGTTTCACGGCACTTTAGTGGGATTAGTGTCTCGTTTTGTACAGTAATTCCTAAAATACCCTGCTGATTTTTTGAGTATTTTTAATAAGAAAAAATCAACAGTTTTGAAAAATTTCCAGAAACTAGGGTTTTACTGGTATTCGGAGTTTGATCGGACTTTAAACTTCGCCTAAAGCTCTAGCTTGGCTCTGATACCACTTTAGGGCTACTAGGAACTCTCACAAGGGACTATAAGGCTTCAACCATGCCCGATTTAAAACTTAGACGTGCCGAACAACCCTAACCAAGATCTTTAAACTAGAGATTAGGCGAAACAAATTATGTTAAACACTTTAACACTAAGAGTTTGGGATTACAACCTTTGTAGTCCGGTCCTTCACTTCTATAGCTCCTTGTTGAGTTCCCTTCGCTGCGATCATCGAGTTTCCGGACTCTAGAGAGGCTCCACGAAGAGAAAGATGCAAACTTGCTTCCGATCTTCGATAACAAAGATGATCTACCTTGAAGTTTCTTTAACACATGCTCTCACTCACAAATGAAGTGAACACCCTAATCTAAATGGCTAGGATAGATTAGGATGATGAAGTAGGATTTTAGCTCTCATTTATTTTCTTATTCTCACTCATTTTCATCACTAAGCAAAAAGCTAGAAAGCTTTGCAAGGAGGAAGAAGAAGATGAATTACTTTGTGATGAATAATGAAAATGTAATAATGATAACAAATGCAACCATGGTTCAATATGAGAAGGCTAACCCATGTAGAGAGTTAACTAGGGTTAAGGGTGTGGTTTGAGTAAGGAAAATATCTCACAAAATATCCATCATAATATCTTTGCAAGAAACAAAAGGAAACCTTCTAGAAGGTTCAAGAAAGAACTAACCCAAATTAAACCCTAACCTTTTTTAATCTCCACTAAACATGTTGCATTAGTAATCATATCATGTTACAATATTATATATCACATATACAATATTTATTGTAACAAAATAAAATAATACAATTAACATATATCACATATATATCAATGTATTACCCGAGTGAGAAAAAGAATCTTTTAGTGAGCTTATATCAGTTAATCTAATTTAATAGATCAAATATATAATTATACATTAAATTATAGAATCAACACTTGATCCGATAATCCGGCTATTTCATAAATAACCAACTAATATAATCTGTATCAGTTCATCGAATCAACACTTGATCCGATGACCCGGCTATATCACATATAACCGGCCGATATATCATATCGCGAGAATCTAATACGGTATCACATACACGTATTGTTATCGGTCCCGCACATATCATATATGTACTCCTACTCAATTTTGCCTGAGTCAAGAAACCTCTGTGTAGGACTCTAAAGAATCGTCAATACGCCGGCAGTAGGTGATGATCATATCAAACACCCACAAGCTGCAAGCGGTCAGCTAAACGTAACAGCCACCCAGGTATTGAACGATCAGAAGATCAACGAGCAAGCCTGTACTTTCTCCCCTAAATCCAATCAGTAACACTCCCGTACAGTCCGGTCTTTTCGTCTGATTTGTCGCATATCTCGCCTAGGGGTGGTAAACGTCAGACCCCAGTAGCTTGATAAGTCGTGTCGATATGAGGTCCATAACAGTTCGAGAAACTACTGATAACACTTACCAGTAAATCACAGCAACCCTGGCCAGGGATTTCCAGTTATAGCCAATCGAACACAGCGCAACATCAACTCCCTATACCGGGAGAGACGAATCCCCTCCTATCGCTCATTGCCTCCATGTGATTCGGGACTGTACCCAAAAGCCACCTTTTTGCATGCCCTCTTGGATGTGGTATGATGGAAATCAAAGCATAGTGGGAATCACACAAGACTCTATGACGATCTCGGGTCTACAGACTACTCTGTGTTAGTTATGTGTATGCCCTAGAGGCCATTACTGTACATAGGATGTATATTGTAGTGGATGCCTGGACATATATAGGGAGGACTTTCTTGCTCGACATGATAGTATGCTATCTGGTTACTCTTTACCTTAACGTGTACACTAATTGCCTCTCTGTTACATATTGGTAAAGCCCTTAGGATGTGTACTTGACTACCTGGACTATGATGCGGATCATACTAGTGGGGACATGGTAGTCCATAAGTACATCCTTCAAGGTCCCTAGTCGTGGGTGTATCGAAATGGTGGCTTGCTTTGTTTTACATTGAAGCTTCTTGAAGCTTTGAAAAAGTCTATCATTTTTGTTTCATGCCAAACCTAACCATTCACCTAACCTTAGTTTACTCTCTACACATAACCATGGTTGCTAATATGATAAGAATCACTTATTTTCTATTTTTCTCAAATCACCATTGAAGCTAGCAAGCTTCTTTCTTCTTAAAGAAGAAGAAGAAGAAGAAGATAATATGATAAGAATTATTGGAAAAATAGAAAATAAGTGATTCTTATCATATTAGCAACCATGGTTATGTGTAGAGAGTAAACTAAGGTTAGGTGAATGGTTAGGTTAGGCATGAAACAAAAATGGTAGACTTTTTCAAAGCTTCAAGAAGCTTCAATGTAAAACAAAGCAAGCCACCATTTCTCTTTTCTTTTTCCAAAATGAATAAAGTAAATAAATAAATAAATCAAAACCCTAACTATTTACTTAACCAAGGTTTAAATCAAACATACACCCAAGTTTGCATGTATCATCAAACATGATACAAACTAGTGCACAAAACTATATCATATATACAATGTGCACATCAAGTGAGAAAATCCATCTTAAGTGAACAAATACTAGTTAATGTAAAGTAATATATCAAATATATAATTATACATTAAATCATTAAATAAACACTTGATTTAACGATCCGGTCACATCGCATATGACCGACTAATATCCAATGTATCGACTTATCGAATCAATCCTCGATTCGATAACTAGGTTATATCGTATACAACCAATCGATACATTCATCGCGAGAATAGAATACAGTATCAAATACTGGTATTATTCTCGGTCCCGCACATATCTCATATGCGCTCCTATTTCGTTTCGCTTGAGCCAGGAAACCTCTGTGTAGGACTCTAAAGACTCGTCAATACGCCGGCAGCAGGTGATGATCATATCAAACACCCACAAGCCGCAAGCGGTCTGCTAAACGTAACGGCCACCCGGGTATTGAGTGATCAGAAGATCGACGAGCAAGCCCGCTCACACTCCTGTGAATCCAACCAGTAACACTTACCGTACAGTCCGGTCTGTTCGTCTGATATGTCGCATATCTTGCCTAGGGGTGGTAAACGTCAGACCCCAGTAGCTCGATAAGTCGTGTCGATTTGAGGACTATAACAGTTAGAGATACTACTGATAACACTTACCAGTAAATCTCAGCAACCCTGGCCAGGGATTTCCGGTTATAGCCAATCGAACACAGCGCAACATCAACTCCCTATACCGGGAGAGACGAATCGCCTCCTATCGCTCATTGCCTCCATGTGATTCGGGACTGTACCTAAAAACCACCGTTTTGCACGCCCTCTTGGACGTGGTAAGGTGGAAATCAAAGCACAGTGGGAATCACACAAGACTCTATGATGATCTCAGGTCTTCAGACTAACATGTATCTGTGTCACCATAGAACCGCCATCTGACGTAAGGTATAATACCATCTGGGAGTTCTCGGCGAGTCCGTCCAGTGTACCCAGTCTCTACTGAGCTCCCGTATATCATCTCTGATGTCAAACACCAATGGATATGGGATCATCCATCGCCCATCTGTATGGGTCGAGAAGGTATACGCTAGTCTACTCTGGTATATCGATGCCCCGTCTCGATACACCCACGACTAGGGACCTTGAAGGATGTACTTATGGACTACCATGTCCCCACTAGTATGATCCGCATCATAGTCCAGGTAGTCAAGTACACATCCTAAGGGCTTTACCAATATGTAACAGAGAGACAATTAGTGTACACGTTAAGGTAAAGAGTAACCAGATAGCATACTATCATGTCGAGCAAGAAAGTCCTCCCTATATATGTCCAAGCATCCACTACAATATACATCCTATGTACAGTAATGGCCTCCAGGGCATACACATAACTAACAATCTCCCACTTGCACTAGGTCCATCTGTAGCAGTGGTTGTAGTATCTCATACTCAACCATCCCATAAAAGTCTCTCTCTGGGAATAGGCCTTCGTGAGTGGATCCGCCGTGTTGTCCTCTGAGTTTACTCTCCTAACCTTGATCATCTTGGAGATCAACCATCTCCATGATCAGGTGATACTGAATTAGAATATGTCTGGATCACTGATGGGATGGACGTTCCTTGGCATAAGCCACAACTCCATTGTCACACAATGGGAGGAACTAAGTTCATCTCATGAACAAATATACACCCAGACTGCCTCTTGGTAGCATCTTAAGTAGCGATGTATCCAGCCTTTATCGTCTAGTATGCCACGGTATCTAGCTTGAAACTCTTCCAACATACCGTCCTTTTTTCTGAGGGTAAAGACAATGCCTGTGACTGACTGTCAGTCATCCTTATCACCCTGGAACCCTTCCAGTGATTCTTCCCAGGACCAATTGATACCATCTCACTACAACTAGTGAGTATTCTAATATCCAATTAGATCTATCTCATAGATCCAAAACCCAGGATTTAGAAGGTATCACTTTGATCCTTTTTGGAGAATCATTGTGATAAGAGGAGATTGACCGAGCGTAGCATAGGAAACTCCTTCCCTATCAAGAGTATGTCATCCACGTACTCTACGATGATCACTACCATACTCCCTACTACCTTTTTGTACATACAAGGTTCATCTACCATTTTGATGATGTCAAACTTTTTGAGTAACACATCAAAACAGACGTTCCAACTCCGCGATGCCTGCTTTATCACATAAAACATCTTGCTCGCGTTTCCGCTGCTCCCACTTTCTACGAGGCCCTCTGGCTGTGTACTTATAGACACACTCTTCTAAAACATCATTTAGAAAAGCAGTCATGGCACCCAACCGCCAGATATCGTAGTCATGGTATATAGCCGTGGCAAGTAGGATCTGGATGGACTTAAGCATAGATACTGGAAAAGGTTTCATCATTCTCCACGCCTGGTTGATGACGGAAACCTTTAACAAGTCTAGCTTTGAAAGTCTCAACTTTTCCATGTACACCAAGTAATCTTCTCAAGATATACTTGCTCCTGATGGGGATTTAACCCTTCAGATAAAGCAACCAAAGTCCATACTTTGTTGGTGTATAAGGATTCCATCTCAGATCGATAAACATCCAGCCATTCTTACAGAGTCTCACTCCTGATGGCCAGCTTAAAACTAGTTGGGTCATCATCTCATGATGCAATCCTCGCTCCCACTGTCTTAGAGAAACAGAAGTATCTCTCAGGTGGGTGAGGAACCCTACTAGATCGGCGGAGAGGCTGAGGTTCGTCGGTTACTATTGAATCTTTCGGTTCTACCAAATCATCAGCTGCAGTTTGTATAGCTGGAACATTTCCAGTTCTACATAACAGACCTTGCCTCGAGCTTGTCCGGATTTTGCTTTTAGACATAGGCCGGACAACCCTAAATCTTAACTGACTTAAGAGACGGGCTCTTCCATTATCATATCTCATATGGAGTAGTAGGCAACTGAATTGATTGGAACCCTATTCAATAGGTATGCAGCTTCTCAAGCGCGTAACTCCCAAAAGGAAATAGGTAACTCAGTAGTACTCATCATAGAGCACACCTTATCATATAGGGTGTAATTGCTCCGCCCCGATACAACGTTGTGTTGTGGTGTATTCGGAGGAGTAATACTGAAAGGGAATCTCATTCTCCTTTAGAATAGTCCAGGAATTCCATGCACAAGTATTCTCCTCCCTGATCTCATCATAGGACATAATACTTATACCCGTATTTTGGTTCTCTACTTCTAACTTATATTCTGTGAATATCTCAAAAGGTTCGGACTTGTGTTTCAACAGGAACATATGTCTGAATCTCGAGAGATTATCAGAGAATGTAATGAAGTACAAAGAACCGGTCTTGGCATGTGTAGACAGGGGATCAACATACATCAACATGTATCAATCCCAAAAGTTCACTAACTCTTTCTCTGTTTCCAATAAACAGAGCTATGGTCATCTTATCTTTGTGACATGACTGGCGAGTTTCACAAGATGTAAATTCAAACTAATTTAAATATGCATCTTTATATAACTCCAGCTAGTCGGGTCGCATTGATATGACCTAGTCTACAATACCTTAAGAAGGATCCATTCATTTCTGAACTCTTCCTCTTGTGTGTGTTCCGTATACTAAGAACTGTAGTTTGATTTAGAACATCAATGCTTTTAGATAACGTGCCTGAACCGATCAACTTTTGATATAGGAAATGTTCAAAACATTATCCAACAATACAAAATTTTAGCATTTCATTACTAATAAAGAGACTGATATGATTTTGTATATCAGGTTCGGAATCTAATTGTAAGTCCATGCTACCTCTCCCGGTACTTTCGTGCATGCGGAATTAGGTGAAAAACAATTTTCAAGAGGTGGTAACATGGACTCAAAACCGGATCTTTGTTAAACATCTAACTAACAACCTAACTAGGAGTTGTTAACTACTCGGTTAGGGGGTTATACCTTTCTTTCTTGATCTCCTTAGTCTTCAAGCCTCGATGGTTGTCCGGATCGGCTTCACTCCGTCGTCTCCTTGCGCCGAAGATAGATCCACCTCGAAAGATTCTACCTTTGGCTTCTTCTTCGATCTTTGAAGAAACTAGTTCACTTGGTTTGCAAAACCTTATGAACTAGAATGAGTAGAGAAGAGTGTGTTGGGATTTTACTCTATGGTTCTTGGTTCTCAACACATGAGACAAGTGAACCATAAACAAAAAGAGAGGGAGAGCAAAAGGAAGGAGATGAGAGCTCAAGAACAAGAGAGAAAATGAGAATGATAGAATGAGAAAGACTTTTCTCTCTTGGCTCTCATAATCCAAAACCATCATCACAAAAATAGTAATCAAGTATTGTGTAAATGGTTTAAGCTACAATAGCCATATCATTTCATGCACTCATTTTGCATAAGAGGAACAAGCAAGCAAAAGTCTTTGCCATGAAATGATAGCCATTGTTAGCATGATGGTCAACTAGTCCAAACTAGTCAACCGGTCAACAAAGTCAACAAGTCAACAAAGTCAACCCCTCAACAACCATGTCACCATAATACTTAATTAATATTATTGTTAATCATATATCATATTCTCATTAGGGTTGAGCAAAAAGTCTATAGTCAACAGTCAACGGTCAACAACCCTAATGAGAATCCTCTGCCTCTGTCTCTCCGTCAACTGTGCATACACACCCGCATCCGCTTTCCGAGGAACACGAATACATACTGGATAAATCCAATCCCAATACGTACACTAGGATTTGGCTTAAACCAAAGCCCGCTAGTGTAAACTGTCCGGACACTGTACGTGCATAAGTGCACGGATGTGACCGAACCCTGTCGCAAAACCATGCGACCTCTACTCTTTTGCCTAAAGACGAATAGCTTTCTGTGTGGGACTCTAAAGACTCGACACTACGCTGGCAGTGGGTTTAACCACAGACCGCAAGCGGCAATAGCTATGCGTAACGGTCCCCAGGTAGAAGCCGACAAGAAGACTGACGAGGTGAAACCCATCTGAACTCCTACTGAGCCTGAATCTGACAATCTCCGTACAGTCCGGTCTGTTCGTCTGATACATCGCATGGCGGGCCTAGAGGGGCGGTAAACGTCAGTCCCCTAATAGCGGTACAAGTCGTGTCGGAGCGAAGCCCAAAACACCCTGAGATAACACTGGAAGCCTACTAGTATATCTCGATTGCCCTGTCCAGGGACTACTCGTGTAATGGCTCTCCTAGACACAGCGCGATGTCAACCCCCAATAGCGGGAGAGACGAATCCTGTCTAACCGTCACGCCTCCAAGTGCTTCGGGACTGCACCCAACTACCACATGTTTGCACGACTCCTTTGAGCCATGGTAGGGTAGTAATCAAAGTACAGTGGGAACACACTCGAGGCAAAGTGACAGTGTCAAGTCAGCGGACTAAGCTGTACTCATGTCACCTGGGAACTGATAACTGACGATAGATATAGTACCAACCGGTCAGTTCCCGACGAGTCCTGTGCAGTGTACTCGTAACCTAACGAGCACCCGTATACTATCTCCAGTACGACGTACTGATGGCTGTGGGACAGACTATCTCCCACACTGGGATGAGAAGCGCATACGCTAGTCTACTCCGGAGTATCGATGCCCTGTCTCGATAGTCCTGCGACTAGGGACCTGTATAAGGATGTGCTTATAGATTACCCAGCCTCCACTAGTGTGACTGCCATCACAACGCTGGTAATCAAGCAAAGATCCTAAGGGCTCCACTAATGTGTATAGGTGATATACTAAAATAAACACATGTACACATTGAAGTAGAAACAAACCAAGTAGCATACTACTATATTGAGCAAGATTGTTTATACAAGGTGAATATCCCAAGCTTCCATTAAGTAATATACAAATTAGTATGATACAGTAATGGCCTCTAGGGCATATACACTAACAATCTCCCACTTGCACTATGGCCATGTACTGGCGTATCGAAGACCTATCATCTCGATCAGCCGCTCGAACTGAGTCTGGGGCAAGGCCTTGGTGAATGGATCTGCAGTGTTATCTTCTGAAGCAACCCTCCGAACCTCGATCTCCTGGCGATCCATGATCTTCCTGATCAGGTGATACCGCCTCAAGATGTGTCTGGATCTCTGATGGGACCTGGGTTCCTTCGCTAAAGTTATAGCCCCGTTGTTGTCGCAATACAGAGGTATTGGATCAACAATGGATGGAACCACCTGAAGTTCTTTCAAGAACTTCTTTATCCAGACAGCTTCTTTTGCGGCATTAGATGCAGCGATGTATTCCGCTTCCATCATCGAGTCTGCAATGGTTTCCTGTTTGGAACTCTTCTAACACACCGCCCCTCCATTGAGGGTAAAGACAAAACCCGACATGGACTTGGAATCATCCTTGTCACTCTGGAAGCTGGAGTCAGCAAAGGCCTCGATCTGGAGGTCTTTTCCGCCATACACCAAGAACATCTCCTTAGTCCTTCTCAGGTACTTGAGAATGTTCTTTACCGCTATCCAGTGTTTCTCCCCAGGGTTTGGGTTTGACTGATACCGGCTTACCACACTCAGTGCATAAGCTACATCCGGTCCGGTACACAACATCGCATACATTATAGAGCCTACCGTAGAAGCGTAGGGTATACAAGACACGCGATCCCTTTCCAAATCAGTCTTGGGAGACATCTCTTTGGAGAGGGTAATCCCGTTACAAGCCGGTAGATTACCGCGCTTGGAATCTTCCATACTGAATCTTTTCAGTATGGTGTCGATGTACCTGGACTGTAAAAGTCCTAATATCCTCTTGGATCTATCACGATGGATCTGGATCCCCAGGATGTATGAGGCATCACCCAGGTCTTTCATGGAGAACCTGTGTGACAAGAACCCCTTGACAGATTGTAGCATAGGAATGTCATTTCCTATCAAGAGAATGTCATCCACGTACAAAACGAGGAATACTACAGTTCTCGCTACAAATCTACTATAAATGCATGGTTCATCTGGATTTTTGATAAAGCCAAATTCCTTGACCGTCTCATCAAAACAGATGTTCCAACTCCGCGATGCCTGCTTTAGTCTATAGATGGACTTAAGCAACTTGCACACCTTTCCGCTGCTCCCACTCTGAATGAAACCCTCTGGCTGGTCCATATAGACACACTCCTATAAATTTCCATTTAGAAAAGCGGTCTTTACGTCCATTTGCCAAATCTCATAATCGTGGAAGGCAGCAATGGCAAGAAGGATCCGAATGGATTTCAGCATAGCTACTGGAGAAAAGGTCTCGTCATAGTCCAAACCAGGTCTTTGACGAAAACCCTTTGCTACCAGTCCAGCTTTATAGGTCTCAACCTGTCCATCTATACCAATCTTCCTTTTGAAGATCCACTTGCATCCTACGGGTTTTACCCCGTCTGGAGTAATGTCCAACGTCCATACTTTGTTGGTGTAAATGGACTCCATTTCGGTCCGCATTGCATCCAGCCATTTTACCGAGTCGACGCTCTGAACGGCTTGCTGGAAGCTAGTAGGCTCATCATAATCCATGATGCAATCCTCTCTATCCCCGTCTATGAGAAAACCGCAGTATCTCTCGGGCGGATGAGACTTCCTACTACTCCTGCGGAGCGGCGTAGGAATGTCCTGTTGTTTTGAACTCTCTGGTTCCACTAAGCTTTCAGTAATAGTCTGTGGTCCTGGAATTTCTTCCAGTTCTATTTCGCTCCCACTTGTTTCCTTTTCTAAGAACCGGTGTTCCAGAAAATGGGCATTACGAGAAACAATGATCTTTTTTTCCTCTGCGTAATAGAAGAGATACCCACTGGAGTTCTTTGGGTATCCCACAAACTTGCACAGTACTGAGCGTGCCTCGAGTTTGTCCGCATGCTGCTTTTTGACAAAAAGCCGGACATCCCCAGATCTTCAGATATTGAAGATAGGGTTTCTTCCCACTCCATATTTCATATGGTGTAGTAGGCACAGTCTTAGTCGGAACTCGGTTCAAAAGGTATGCAGCTGATTCTAGCGCATACCCCCAGAATGATCGCGGTAACTCAGTGTTACTCATCATGGACCGAACCATATCCAATAGGGTTCGGTTCCGTCTCTCCGATACACTGTTATGTTGCGGAGTGTATGGAGGAGTAAGCTGAGAGAGAATTCCGTTCTCTTTTAAATAGTCCAGGAACTCGGCACTTAAGTATTCTCCACCTCGATCCGATCTTAGAATCTTAACACTTTTGCCGGTTTGTTTTTCTATTTCATTCTTATATTCCTGGAATTTTCCAAAGGCTTCGGACTTATGCTTCATTAAGAAGACATAACCGTACCTTGAAAAGTCATCCGTAAAAGTAATGAAGTAAGAATAACCGCTTCGCGCATGTGTAGACATTGGACCGCACACGTCGCTGTGTACGAGTCCCAAGAGCTCGCTCGCTCTTACTCCGTGTCCAGCGAACGGAGTCTTTGTCATCTTTCCTTTGAGACAGGATTGACAAGTGGCATACGATTGATATTCGAATGGATTCAAATATCCTTTTGTATGTAACTTCGTCAACCTTCTCTCATTGATGTGATCCAGTCTACAATGCCATAAGAAAGTCTGATTAATTTCCGGAGACTTTCTTTTGTGTGTATTCTGGACATTGAAAATCTGTGGTTGGTTTAATACGTATATACCATTGCTCAATGTACCTGACCCAATCAGAACTTGATTAAGGTGAATGTTTACAACCTTACTTACAAACGCAGATTCATAACCTTCTTTAGAAACTAAAGATACAGAAATGATATTAAAAGTTGCGTTGGGTACAAAAAAGCAATTACGCAAAACCAAAACATGTCCATCTGACATTACCAGGTGATAGTCCCCCACGGCCTTAGCATCCATGCTAGCTCCGTTTGCAACTCTGAGGGTCATGTCACCTGCCTTCAAAACCCTACGGTTTCTCAACGCCTGCAAAGAATTACAGATATGAGATCCTGATCCGGTATCCAATACCCAGGAAGTAGAGTTTATTGAAAGACAGTTTTCAATAACATACACACCTGAAGCTGAAGCCGCAACCTGCTTCAATTCCTGTGTCCTGGCTTTCCAAGCCCTGCAATCATTCTTCCAGTGACCTTTCTTATGACAATAGAAGCATTCTTCTTTATCCACAAGCTGCCCCGCTTTCTTTGTTGCCTTTGCTTTTCCCTTCGTATCCACTTTACTAACACCGCCCCTTGGTTTGGCGAAGGCTTTCTTCTTCTTTCCCTTGGCTTTCGCCTTGGACCTAGAAGAGGAAGATCCTCCTACAAACAAAGTGGATGTTTCCCTACCTTTCTGTAGGGTGCCCTCTGCACTCCTCAGCATGTTGAGGAGTTCTGAAAGTTCAACTTCTTTTTCTTGTAAGTTGAAGTTCAGTATAAACTGGGCGTAAGTGGAAGGAAGGGAGTGGAGAATTAAGTCAGTATAGAGCTCATTCTCCAACGTGGTTCCAAGTTCCGCGAGCTCCTCAATGAAGCCAATCATCTTAAGCACGTGTTCCGCTACCGATGATCCGATGGCCAGCCTTGCCGAAAATAACTTCTTCGACACTTCGTATCTTGCGATACGAGATTGCTCTCCATACAGTTCTTTTGTATGGAGAAATATGGATTCAAGGTCCATATTCTCGTGCCTCCTCTGATGTTCGTTGTCCATCGAGGCAAGTACGAGGCACTTGGCCTTCGCGCTATCAATCTCCCAAGTCTTACGGATTTCCTTATCCGCGACGCTGGAGGTGGGACTTGGGACAGGGGGAGCTTTGGTGGTAAGAAGATACCCCAGCTTGTCGTAAGTGATTGCCATTTTGACATTCCTGAGCCAATCTTTATAGTTTGGCCCTGTCAGTATGTTTTTATCTAGAAGTAACTTAAGTCCAGTCATGTCGATTGGTCGCTGCAATTAGGAGAGAGAAGAAGAAACACTCAGCATGATGCTCTTGCAAGTTTAGATTGGTTTTTAATTTGTCTAAACAGGATGGCTCCCACTGTTTCTCGAATCCCTCCTTAAAACCAAAAAGGAAGAATTAGTCAGGATCAATCTCACCGTACAACACTTGCTTAACCGTTCGTCCAGGCTAGTGTCGGTACTTCGAGGGAGGTTTTCCAACGCTTTCGCGAAGTTCCTTAATTTAAGAACCTCTTTTCCCTGGGGGCGTAGCCCCGCTAACACCTTTCTAGACACCTACTAGGTTTATAGCATTGATCGTTAAGTGAGATATTTCCCGAGGAGTAGCATATACTCAAAGTAGGATCGGGATCCAAATATCATCGCGTGACGAAACTGAAGGGATCCTACCAGAATCATCACACTCCAAATGGTATGCAACGCTAGCAAGTTTCAGTACTTATGAAACTCCCGATGTGGATTTTTGCCTCATGCTCTTATGACCTTGGCGTGAGGTCAAAATGTCATAAGTCACATGTCAAGTTCTTCCCATCATTATCCAGGTTAATTTGAACCCACCCGTACATACCCTTGACGTTGGCCAAAATGGCAGTACGACTGTCTCAAACCAACGCATTCTATCTATGCAACAGATAAATATCCGGCAGCTACCAATCACTATGCCTTGGCGTGAGGTCAAAATACATAGCTTGAATACTACCGAATATTTAACTGAAATGATGGAGGGCTACGGATGGTTTTGGCAAAACCATGAACGTAGTGAACTTGATATAATCGATGGAACGAGATAGCTTTTAAAAGGACTGGCTCAAACTCCGCATTTTAAAAGTTTGTTTTGAAAAGAACCGAGTGGTTTTTCGAAAGTGTTCCAACGACTTTTACATGGTTTATTTTCTTGCATTAGTTCTTTTAATGCGTGATATTCTTGCATTAGTTCTTTTAATGCGTCCCATCATTTAAACCTACCATTGCAGAAAACAACCAAAATATGACGTACGCTTATGCCATTCGCATTCGCCACGGGGCCCCGTCATTACCCGTTAGGTTACTTAACTAACGACAGAGCGGGGGCTGGGTTAGCGCGGCTGTAAAACATAAGCAACGCCTAAATAATATCATATATAGATATATTGCAATGATAGACATTTCAGATCACAGATGAACACATTGGATATACTAGGAACCCGCAATTCGTACGAGCCTGTAACGAAAAGCAGATTACACGGTCGCGGTGAATAGCCAAAACCCCACCCAAGACCCCTACGGGTGCGGCAAACTACCCGCCAAGTACCCGAAGCGAAGCAACCTCCCTCATCCCTGTGAGTAGGCCACTCGGCACTTCGGCATACCCGGTAGTTTGTGCACCCCCTCCATGGGTCTATCCTAGGAGCAAAAACAGTAAAAAGAAATTATACATTGACGGCTACAACCCCGACCCGGTTGTGCGGCCATACAAATAATTATTACATCAATTTACAAATTTACATGAATTGAAAGAAAAGAAAACTCTCGTCTCACAACCCCCGGCTATTCACCCGCGACAATCCAATGAATTCATATACACATTCCAATGACATTACAGATCACAGATTTGTATAACCCCCACTAATCGACATATAGCGATTAGTAGACGTTCAATACAAATATCACATCACAGAAAAACCCGTCAGCTTAAGTCTTTTAGAAGTTCGATCAAAAATACGGATTTATAGGCCCCAAACACAAAATTTTCGTTCTGGAAAATCTGGGCAGAAAATACATATTCCAAAAATCCCAAAACAACCCCATAAGCACTCTGCAAGAAGAATTTTCCCCGACCGAGTTAACTCGGCCGTGGAACCGCGGCGGGAGCATGCTCCCGCCGCGTTTCCGCGGCACATTGAACGATTCAGGGGATGAAATTTCTTGGGTGTTCACACAAAAGCCTGAGCCGATTTTCAATATGAAATTTATCAACTTTTGAACAGAAAAAAATTTGGCAGAAACTTGACAGTTTTGGGTTCGTTTTGCGACTTTTCTTTGATCGATCTTCTAGCTACTTTGCTAACATGTTAGATAGAGTTTAACTAGGCTCTGATACCACTGTAAGTCCATGCTACCTCTCCCGGTACTTTCGGGCATGCGGAATTAGGTGAAAAACAATTTTCAAGAGGTGGTAACATGGACTCAAAACCGGATCTTTGTTAAATATCTAACTAACAACCTAACTAGGAGTTGTTAACTACTCGGTTAGGGGGTTATACCTTTCTTTCTTGATCTCCTTCGTCTTCAAGCCTCGATGGTTGTCCAGATCTGCTTCACTCCGTCGTCTCCTTGCGCCGAAGATAGATCCACCTCGAAAGCTTCTACCTTTGGCTTCTTCTTCGATCTTTGAAGAAACTAGTTCACTTGGTTTGCTAAACCTTATGAACTAGAATGAGTAGAGAAGAGTGTGTTGGGATTTTACTCTATGGATCTTGGTTCTCAACACATGAGACAAATGAACCATAAACAAAAAGAGAGGGAGAGCAAAAGGAAGGAGATGAGAGCTCAAGAACAAGAGAGAGAATGAGAATGATAGAATGAGAAAGACTTTTCTCTCTTGGCTCTCATAATCCAAAACCATCATCACAAAAATAATAATCAAGTATTGTGTAAATGGTTTAAGCTACAATAGCCATATCATTTCATGCACTCATTTTGTATAAGAGAACAAGCAAGCAAAAGTTTTTGCCATGAAATGATAGCCATTGTCACCATGATGGTCAACTAGTCCAATCTAGTCAACCGGTCAACAAAGTCAACAAGTCAACAAAGTCAACCCCTCAACAACCATGTCACCATAATACTTAATTTATATTATTTTTAATCATATATCATATTCTCATTAGGGTTAAGCAAAAAGTCTATAGTCAACAGTCAACGGTCAACAACCCTAATGAGAATCCTCTGCCTCTGTCTCTCCGTCAACTGTGCATACACACCCGCATCCGCGTTCCGAGAAACACGAATACATACTGGATAAATCCAATCCCAATACGTACACTAGGATCTGGCTTAAACCAAATCCTGCTAGTGTAAACTGTCCGGACACTGTACGTGCATAAGTGCATGGATGTGACCGAACCCTGTCGCAAAACATGTCGCAAAACCATGCGACCTGTCGCAAAACCATGCGACCTCTACTGATTTTCCTGAAGGCGAATAGCTTTCTGTGTGGGACTCTAAAGACTCGACACTACGCTGGCAGTGGGTTTAACCACAGACCGCAAGCAGCACTAGCTATGCGTAACGGTCCCCAGGTAGAAGCCGACAAGAAGACTGACGAGGTGAAACCCATCTGAACTCCTACTGAGCCTGAATGTGACAATCTCCGTACAGTCCGGTCTGTTCGTCTGATACATCGCATGGTGGGCCTAGGGGGGCGGTAAACGTCAGTACCCTAATAGCGGTACAAGTCATGTCGGAGTGAAGCCCAAAACACTCTGAGATAACACTGGAAGCCTACTAGTATATCTCGATTGCCCTGGCCAGGGACTACTCGTGTAATGGCTCTCCTAGACACAGCGCGATGTCAACCCCCAATACCGGGAGAGACGAATCCTGTCTAACCGTCACTGCCTCCAAGTGCATCGGGACTGCACCCAACTACCATCTGTTTGCACGACTCCTTTGAGCCGTGGTAGGGTAGTAATCAAAGTACAGTGGGAACACACTCGAGGCAAAGTAACAGTGTCAAGTCAGCGGACTAAGCTGTACTCATGTCACCTGGGAACTGATAACTGACGATAGGTATAGTACCAACCGGTCAGTTCCCGACGAGTCCTGTCCAGTGTACTCATAACCTAACGAGCACCCGTATACTATATCCAGTACGACGTACTGATGGCTGTGGGACAGACCATCTCCCACACTGGGATGAGAAGCGCATACGCTAGTCCACTCTGGAGTATCGATGCCCTGTCTCGATAGTCCTGCGACTAGGGACCTGTATAAGGATGTGCTTATAGATTACCCAGCCCCCACTAGTGTGACTGCCATCACAACGCTGGTAATCAAACAAAGATCCTAAGGGCTCCACTAATGTGTATAGGTGATATACTAAAATAAACACATGTACACATTGAAGTAGAAACAAACCAAGTAGCATACTACTATATTGAGCAAGATTGTTTACACAAGGTGAATATCCCAAGCTTCCATTAAGTAATATACAAACTGGTATGATACAGTAATGGCCTCTAGGGCATATACACTAACACTAATAACATTCGTTCAGAATCAATGTATTTGTAATACAGGGTGACAGTGACCAACAGACTTGGCTGCAACAATTGCCCCGTTTTCTGCCTCATGAAACTTATCACCCGTTCTCAGTTCTCTACCTATCTGTAGCCCTATGAAACAGATTACATTTCTAGGATCCGGATCTGGTATCACATACCTAGGACATAAAGAATATTGAGAAACAGTTCTGTGTAACGAACACACCCGAAGATGATGCATCATATGCACTTTCCTCGTTTGGGCGGCACGGGAAATCTGGTATTCCCCAATTTCCTGCTCTGTCATATAACAATTATAAGTTGGAGCGGGACCAACGTTCCCCAGCTCAGTATAACAAGCGGGTTCGGTCAATTATCCGTATTATTATCTTGATTAAGGCGTGATATGGTCGCTACCTGGAGAGAGAGAGAAGAAAACACTCTGCGTGCGCTCTTGCAAGAATAGATTGGTTATTATTTTATCTAATCAGGATGGCACCCACTGTTTTTATCAAATCTTCCTTCAAACCCTAAAAGGAAAGACTAGCCGGGATTAATTACACGCTACAAGTTCGCCAATCTTTCAGCCAGACCAGTGTCGGTACTTTGAGGGAGGTCCCCCGTGCTTTCGCACGAACTTAATTATAGTAAACCTCGTTTTCCCAGAGGCGTAACCCCGTTGACACCTTTCTAGACACCTACTTGATCGGCTAATTGTAATGTGTAAAATTCTCCCAGGAGTAACAATTACTCGCAGTGGGTATCGGGATCCAACTATCTCATAGAAGGTATGCAATCTCATTGCAAATTTCAACACTTGAAATTCCCGATAATTTTGCCCCAAACGATATATGACCTTGACTGAGTCAACAAACCATAGACCGCAAGTAAAGTTCAACCCGTCATTTCTCGATTGAATTAAACCCACCCCCACGACCCTTGACTGAGTCAACAAGGCCACACGACTACCCTAATCCAATCGCATCATATGCTTTGCAGATAAGCACTAATCAGCTACCGCACACTACGCCTTGACTGAGTCAACAAACGCAGCACGAATACTAACTATTACTTATCTGAAATGACGGAGGGCTGTGACAGGTTTTTAAGAAAACCTTTTGCGCAATGAACTTTATATCGTTGTAGAATCAAATGATTTTAAAATGGAGTGTTTTTTAGGCTTTTCTAGTTTTGCTAAAGGAGTCACTCCTGGTGAAGGGATCGTCGGTCCTTTCCTCGTTGAATGAGGTGCGGGATATATCATATATATTACTGTGCAAACCAAAAACTATAGAAGCAATCAAAAGACAAACCGAGGGTTGTAGCATCTGCCAGTTATTGCTAAAGGAGTCACTCCCGGTGAAGGGATCTCGGTCCATTCCTTATCGAATAAGGTGCAGGATATTCTACAAGGAACACCGCGATGCAAAGCAAGAACTATAGCTACCTGTTTTATTTAGAAATTCGATTCCACAACATCTTAGGTTTCTTTTCTTTCATTAATCACATTAATGAAGTCCCATCATTTAAATCACCTAAACATCACAGATAAATACGACGTACACTTATGCCATCCGCATTCGCCTCGATGTCCCCTCGTGCACCGTTAGGTTAGGTAACTAACGACAGAGCGGGGCAGGGCTAGCGCGGGTGTAAAACATAAGTAACGTCTATATAATATATCATATATACTATATACAGTATTTATCACAGAACATCAATGATCACATCACAGACATTGCAGCAGAAGAAACATATGAAACATAGGATATACTAGGACGTCCGTGTTTTCAATACGAGCCAGTGTAAAACACGGATTCCACGGTCGCGATGAATAGCGAAACCCACACCCCTAGACCCCTACGAGAGCGGCAAGCAACCCTACCAATTCTAGAGTTAGGAGACCCGGACTCGACTCCTCGAGTTGGTCTCCCACTGGACCCCAGAACTCGGTTACTTGTGCCCTCCTCCTTGGGTCTATCCTAGTGCGGAAAAGTAAATAATATACAAAAGGTGACATCTTCCGCAACCTGGAAGTGCCCCAATAAAAGAATATTACATACAAGTTTTTACATGAATGAAAATGAAAAACACTCATCTTACATAAAACCCCCCCGGCTATTCAAACACGACGATCCAATATAACATATCCAGCAACACATAACATCACATGTCATCAACGTAATTAAACATGCGTATCCCAATTGTCGTTGACATATAGCAACGAAGCCGGCGATATCACATATTACACTTACGGTCACAGAAAAGAAAGTGTAAAACTACAACAGTTGGAATTCGTAACCTGCATAGACATCGCATGCCTAATCAAATGAATTCCAAATATTGTATCACATTCCAGATAAATAGAAAATGTTAAACTTTCCGATCGAACAGTCAAACACCCAAGTTTTTCCGAAACAGCTCAACACATGAAACAAGTTTAAAAACATCCAGTTCATGCCTCAGTACCAACGGTCCAGCCGTAGAAGGGTCAAGCCAATGCCTCACATATGGCACGCCGTACTGCCCCAAACCCGAAGGTTCGAAGGGCAGTTCAAGACGGTCACATAATCGAGTTAAGGTTTGTTGTCTTCTGGAGGGACCATCGCGTTACTTGCACTACTTAGAACGTCGTTAAACTACGGAAAAATCCAACAATTGAAAATTTCCCGGCAGGGGAAAAAGTGGGTATTTTTATCCGGTCGAATTTTTTAACATATTCTAAAGTTACCCGGAAAAACACATAGACAAAGTCAAAATTTCCGATCGAATCATCGAAGCCCCAAAACATCCCAGAATACTCAACTCTTGAGTGAAAATAAAAATTCCCAGAAAACTCAGCACCACAAAATATGAATTGCTGTGCAAAATTCAATGCAATAGGAGACCGTACGGCCGCGGAACCGCCGCACAGGCCAGGCTCGTGCCGCGGTTCCGCGGTGGTTTAATCGAATTATGCCCCCGTATTTCACAGTAATTCATATAAGGCCCTGCTTAATTTTCTTCATAGTTTTAATATAGAAAATCTCTCTGTTTTAAAAATTGTACAGAGAGCAAATTGGGATTAGGGTTTCGGGTTCGATCGGGTTTCTAACTTCGTCTACTCATCGCCTAAGGCTCTAGCTAGGCTCTGATACCACTGTAGGGTTGCTAGGCACACTAATGAGGTCTCACAAGGCATCAACCATGCCAATTCTCTGTACCAGTGTCACCAGAGAACTGCCATCTGACGTGAGGTATAATACCATCTGGGAGTTCTCGGCGAGTCCGTCCAGTGTACCCAGTCTCCACTGAGCACCCGTACACCATCCTTGATGTCAAACACCGATGGATATGGGATCATCCATCGCCCATCATATGGGTCAAGATGCGTATACGCTAGTTTACTCTAGTGTATCGATGCCCTGTCTCGATACACCCTCGACTAGGAACAGTTATAGGATGTACTCGTCGACTACCGTGGCCCCACTAGTATGATCTCATCATAGTCCTAGTAGTCGAGTACATATCCTAAGGGCTTTATCAACTTGTAATATAGAGACAATCAGAGTACATGTTAAGATAAAATACAACCAGATAGCGTACTATCATGTCGAGCAAGAAAGTCCTCCATATATATGTCCAAGCATCCACTACAATATACATCGTATGTACAGTAATGGCCTCTAGGGCATACATATAACTAACAATTTCGTGATTAATTAGACCCACATGACCTTGACTATGATCAACATATCATATGACTGTCATAACTAATCGCATCATATGCTGTGTAGGAAGACATCACTTAGCTACCGTACACTGCGCCTTGACTATGATCAATATACGTAGCACGAATACTAAGTACTCTACTTCCTAAAATGACGGAGGGTTGCGGATGGTTTTTAAGAAAACCATTAACGCTTTGAACTTTATCTCGTTGCAGAATCAAATGGTTTAAAATGGAGTGTTTTTGAGGCTTTTGCTAGTTTCGCTAAAGAGGTCACTCCCGGTGAAGGGATCTCGGCTCTTTCCTCGTCGAATGAGGTGCAGGATATTCATAATACCACTATGCAAAGAAAGAACTAGAAGAACAATCAAAAGACAAAACGAAGGTTGTAGCATCTTCTAATTATTGCTAAAGAGGTCACTCCCGGTGAAGGGATCTCGGCTCTTTCCTAATCGAATAAGGTGCTGGATGTTCTACAAGGACACCGCTATGCAAAGCAATAACTAGAGCTACCTAATTTTTGAAATTCGATTCCAAAACATCTTTTAGGTTTATTTTCTTTCATTAATCTCATTAATGAATGTCCCATCATTTAAGTCACCTAATCATCACAGATAAATACAACGTACGCTTATGCCATCCGCATTCGCCTCGATCTCTCGTCATGCACCGTTAGGTTAGGTAACTAACGGCATAGCGGGGCAGGGCTAGCGCGGGTGTAAAACATAAGCAACGTCTATATAATATATCATATATACTATATACAGTATCTATCTGAACATATCACATGATCACATCACAGATAACGCAGCAGAAAACAACATATGAAATATTGGATATACTAGGATGTCCGTATTTTATTTTGAGCCTATATAAAACATGGATTCCACGGTCGTGATGAATAGCCAAACGCACATCCCTAGACCCCTACGAGAGCAGCAAGCAGCCCTACCGGTTCTAGAGTTAGGAGACCCGGACTCGACTCCTCGAGATGGTCTCCTACTGGACCCTAGAGCCCGGTTACCTGTGCTCTCCTCCGTGGGTCTATCCTAATGCGGAAAAGTAAATAATATACATCAACGGTGACATCTTCCTCAACCCGGAAGTGCCCCAAATAAAAGAATATTACATACAAGTTTTACATGAATGAAAATGAAAAACACTCATCTCACATAAAACCCCCCCGGCTATTCAAACACGACGATCCAATATAACATATCCAGCAACACATAACATAACATGTCATCAACGTAAGTAAATATGCGTATCCTAATTGTCGTTGATGTATAGCAACGAAACCGGCGATACTCCACATATTACACTTACGGTCGCAGAAAAGAAAATGAAAACTACAACAGTTGGAATCCGCAACCACCTTTGACATCATAAACCCATAATATCACATATTGCGGATTTTATGCCTAACAAATGAATTCCTTAGACATCGCATGCCTAACAATTATAAACCCCGCATTTTAGTCTCGATATTGAAAACACTTTCCAATAATCAGTCGGGCAATTCAACAAGATTCCTGACATCCCGATCGAATGCTCGTCGGAAACTTTAGTAGACGGTCGCACCCCCCGATACCTTCGAAAAAGTGCACTTAGGCGGGACACCGTGGCCGCGAGCACCCGGACGGATGCTTTTTGGCTACGGAGTTCTCTTATAGTCACTTGGTCGAGGTTATGGGGTGTGGCTATCTAGTAATATTACCCGGCGAGTATCCGAATACACAAAGTGATTGCGACGGACTTTTGATCTTATCAAAATTTCGTGGCAACCGATCAAATGAGACTAAATTGCTAGACTTATAAAATTCAAATGTTGTTGATTCCAAGTATTGTATCACAATATACTAGACGATGTTTAAACGTTTCGATCAAATCAACAAATCCCCACAACTCCCAATGAGCTCAACACTTGAGCGAAGTCAAAGTACCCAAAACGTGCCACAGTACCTACGATCCAGCCGTAGAAGGGTCAAACCAACGCCTCACCTATGACACCGCGGAACCACGGCAAACCCTAAGGTTCAAACCGCAGTTCCGAGGGCACAGAATCGAGTTAAGGTTTATGTTCTTCTAGAGGATCCATAGAGTTACTTGCACGAACATTGAATATAATTAACTTAGGAAAATTCCAACACTTGGAAATTTCAAAGGGGGGGTCATGGGGCGCTGTTTGAATTTCGTTCGAACTGTCAAACATAGCCTAGGTTACCAATACGATGCTAAAAAATACGAATACGAAATACTCCGCAAAGAGTCCATAACACAATCATCATCACATGAAAATCTGGACTAAACAAACAATACCAGAAACCCCAGAACAAGAGCAGAAGAGCACTGGTGCAATACGAGGAGATGGGGAGCACACAGGGCCGGCGTCGCCGGAATTGTCCCCATGGTCGCCGGACTTTTTCCGAGCCCCCTTGTTCGTATTTCACCAGTGTTCTTACAATCTCCTAAACTTCACTCTGCAGTTGCTGAAATAATTTTTAGACCACTTTTGAAAAAATTTCCAGAGAACAATATCAAGGGTTTCTAAAACCGTATTTTTGCGGAGTTTTTCGTTTTCGCATTGTCTTAACATCGTCTAAGTTTCTAGTTAGGCTGTGATACCATGTTGGGATTCCTTAGCACCTAGCCTAGGGTTCACAAGCATCACACATGCCACAACAAAAATTTTAGGGTGTGCTAAGCAATCTAACTACGAATCGAACTAGAAAACTAGGGTAACAAAATAATAACCATACATTACAAAGTGAATTGAATGAAAATACAACCTTTGTAGATCCGGTCCTTCACTTGTAAAGCTCTGTTTTGACGTCCCTTCGCTGCGATCATCGAGATCCTGGACTCTAGAAAGGATTTCCCCGGAGAAATGAACGGGCTAGCTCGTTGACTTCGAGGCCGAAGATGATCTACGTCGAGGAGACTCAAACTTAAGCTCCATCTTCACTAAGCCAAGAACATTGTGAAGAGAACACCCTAAACTAAATGGCAAGTAGTAGAGGATGATGAAATAGTGTAACACCCGAGTCTGTGTTTAGTAGTAATTGCATGTTAATGTGGGGTCTTTTGGTAAAAAGTTTACCAAAACGGGTTCTAGTAATTTATCTGGTTTTATGGTTATTTTTGTAGAATTTTATCTCGACCACACATCAGCACATAGCCACCAAAACAGCACATTTCAGCCCCACACATCAGCACATTTCAGCCCCTGACCAACATCAGCACATAGCCACCAAAACAGCACATTTCAGCCCCACACATCAGCAAATTTCAACACCATCAGCCTAAAAAAAAATCAGCCATACATCAAAAACCAACATCAGCACATCAGCCCAAAAAAAATCAGCCATATATCATCATTTCAGCCACCAAAAACCAACATCAGCAACAGCTACAACCCCATAGCATCAGCTCCTTAACCCCTTTGCAGCAGTAGCTACATCATCAGCAGCACCATCATTTACATCAGCACAAATTCTGCCCAATTTCAGCCACAATATCAGCAACAATATCTGCATAACCCCATAGCTCAGCTGTAGCTGCATCAATAGCAGCACCATCATTTGCATCAGCCAAACTAGCCTCTAATGCAGCAGTAGCTGCTGCTACAGCCACCCTAACACCATAAAAACATCATCAGCATCAGCCACAACCCCACACCAGCTTCATAACATCAACACACAACACGACACACAACACCACAACAATAATCAACAGCAACAGCAGCTGCTTCAGCCACCCCAGCCCCTATTTTATCTTCAGCTGCTGCACTTCAGCCCCTCCCAACTTCATAAACAACACACACCCACACCAACACCTTATACACAACCGTTCCCTTAAAAATACTTCAACCCCTGCTTCTGCTACTGCTACAACAACAACAAAAATATATACACACACAGAGCAACAGCAACAGCCTCAGCCTGATACAGCTTCAGCCATAATCAGCAGTTGCAGCAACAGCCCTTGGAACTGCAGTAGCACCAATTCAGCAGCACACACATTTCCTACTTCTCTCTTCTCCTTCAATAGGGTCTCTAGAGGTATAACCCCCTTAACCCAACTCCTAATTGCTAAAGTTTTGGATTTCTAGCTTAATTTAGTGTTTTTTTTATATGTTTAGTGGTAGTTTTGGGGTAAATTAGGGGAATTTTGACAAGTAATGGTTGTGATGGTTAGAATAACCTAATTATGTACTGTTGAGACCAGTTAACCAGAGATTTGTAAATATACTCGATTTATCCGACTTGGCGTAATTTAGCAGTTTTAGCGACTTTTTGGCCTCTGTTAGATCTGCTGTTGACCCGAGCCCTTCAGAATAAAATTGTGAAGACTGTAGCATGGTGAGACTAGTAGGGACACACACACAAAATACAGGGACCCACTTCCCACTCTTGGCCGCCGGTTTATTCGATCTGGCCGCAATTTGCGGCCAGTGTAGGGGGAGGGGTGCTGGGTTTTTGAGTGTGGGGTCCTGCTTGGCAGCTTAGTCTGTTGGTATCTGTAAGTTTTTAAGTTAGGCCCAGAGGCAAAATCTAGAGCTTTAATCGTGTTTTCGTTGTTTTAAACTTGTGCGACACGGGCGTGATACGCGTAGTTCTGTGGCGCGCTGCGCGACACGGCGTGTTAGAATAGGTTCTGGTGGGTTTGTATGCGTCGCGACGTGTCGTGTGCACGCGCGTTTTAGTTTCACGCACACGTATCCTTTTTATCGATATATCGTGTTTTGCAGGATTTTCCTGATATATGTGACTTTTTTAAATTCTAGGTTCGCCGGCGGGGACTTCAAGCGCAGCAGAGAAAGAAAAGCAGGTGGTCGGACACACCTAGCACGGGATCACGGGTGAGTAGATTTAACATCTACGGGGGACGATCGTTTGGACGGCGCAAGTCGCCCGATAGATTTAGTAAATTTGAAAATAGTAAACTTCAACATTTACTTATGACTTTAGAAATAATAATACTTGTATGATAATTGCTGCATTTAGGATCTATATGTTGTACCCATATGCGCAAACTCATTCTGTAGGACACATGCACCATTACCAGGATTTTATATGCAGCACGAGCACTATTCATGTGTACACCCACACCCTGGTAATTACCATGTCACGACACTAGATAACTATAAATGTAACGTTTTGAAAATCGTTTCGGTGAAATTTCGAAAAAACGGTAAAATAAGGCGGTTTTCTGTAAAAAGTCAAAATGCAAATATCTTTATTATAAAATTAAATTTACATATTCTAGCTATGTAATTGCTAGTATTTGGTGTTTATTGAGCCACTGTTGAAATTTCAAATTTTCTTAAATTTTTTCCGAAATTAATTATTTTAATATTATTTTAAGCCGGTAAGAAAATACATTAAATTAGCGATAAATACAAATTTAAATGGGCTAATTTTAATCTTTAAAATCATGTTAATTAAAATCTAGTTGTAATATAATTTTTTAGTATTTTATTTCAAGTTTTAATTGATTTATTTTATGGAAAACAAAAATATAGTTATTTTGAACTAAAACTTGCAAATATGGTATTGTGGGGGGTCTTTTTGCATAGAATTTTTTTGTAAAGTCTCTCACACTCACCCTCACTCCCTTTGGCCGGCCCCACACTATTGTAGCAGCCCAAGAATTTTATTTCTCTCCTTTTGACCTTAAATCATGTGAGAAATGAGTTTAAATAAGGTTTTTATATATAGTAAAGTAGGTGGGGGTATTATGGTAATTGTGAGGGGCTTTGACCTTAGAATTTCCACCCCAATTTCCTCACCTCATTCCAGCCCCTCTACTGGCCGAAATTCTTATACAACAGCCCCCATCTTTTCCCCCCATTTTCCATCTCTCTTGCTTCAAAAATCGCCTCAAAATCCATCAAATAAATCCCAAAATCCAAATCCAACCCCTACCCATTTCTCATTAGCCAAACTTACATGGATCTAGGGACCAAGTTGGCATCTTAGAGGCTTTGATTTCCATAATTGATCTCTTGATCATGAGGTATAATTCTAACCTTTTTCTTAAATTGTTGTTAATTGCTTTAGGTTAGCTTAATTATATGTTTAAATAGGTTTTTATTTTAGTTCTAAGTGCATGATTTGAAATTCAAGAGTGGGATTTGAATTCAAATTAGGGTTTTATGTTGTGAGTTTAGGGTTGTCTGATGTATTTGACATATTAGGTTATGCTAAATCCAATTTAAGTTGCTAGTTTGCATATTTGTTGATTTAAATTGTGATAATTATATAAATTGTAAAATAGGTTTTTGGAATTTGATTAAATAATGGAGATAAAAATCTAATTAGGGTATTCATGGCATTATTAACATTTTTAAGTGTAGTTTAATACTTTAGTTCATGAAAATCCAAGCTAGATTGTAGTTTGTGCATTTTTGCTATAAAATTGTTAAAATTTAGGTATTTTGTAACTAGAATTTTGGGGTTAATGAAATTTATTGGGAATAAATTATAGAAATGGTTTAGATGATTTAATTAAGATGTTTAATAAGTATTATGGCCGCTAGATTTATTTAAACATCGAGTTTTTTACTAAAATGGTTAATTATGCTTGCTAGATTTTCGGAAAAATAGCTTTTAAAGTGAGTTTGAGGTTTTGGTGAATTGCAACCTATTTCATATTATAATTAGTGTTTGTGAATATGTAAATGAGTATGTTTGGGATTTTTCTCGATGGTTTGGTGTTTGTACGCCGACGTCGAGGGTTTTTGAGTTGATTTGTGAAAGAAACCATAGGTATTGACCTATGTGGGATTCGTGTGTCGTTTTGATCATGAGTCGGATTTTAATGTGATACGGTGCGTTATGATATGTAGGTACCCATGTGGACTTCGAGACGACAAGCAAGTGTGTGGCGACGCCGGCACCGGCGAGCGAGGACCTAGTGAGTAGATTTATATCTACGGGAAGAAGTCGGGTGGATGGCGTATAGCACCCCCGCAGTTCGTGGTGATGTATACGAATACGTATATAAACATATATATATTGTTTATTTTGTTGAGTTATTGATGATAAATATGGATATTTGGTGTTCTTGGATGTTATAGTGTCACGAAACCCTAGAGTAGCGGTCGCACCACACTTGCATACACCCACCCATACTTGCATACTTTCTTCTTTCTTTTGTGCTTACGGGAATATATCGTTATGTGTTCACATGGGTATGGGACTATGTGTTCACATACGGATTGAGATGAGTCGATGAGATTTGTGTTGAGATTGTGATATCGGTGATATGGCAGGATTCGTACTTGAGGTACGTCCTGGTGTTATAGCGGATCTTGGGGCGACGATACAGGTGAATAGTGTTAGATATAAAGTGGTCGACATGTGATCGTGATATGAGATATGATATGCTAGGATATTGATCCTAGGTTGTATTGGGCGATGTATACCCCTTGATGATGATATGTGCTGATCATATCAGTTTGTACGAGACTGTCGATCAGTAGCCAAATCATATCTATATTGATGATATCAGTATTGAACTAGACATAGGTCAGTACCCTAGACTATGATCTTGGATAAAGAGGATACCAGAGGAATAGTGTGAGGAATATGATATTGACCCGTACCCAGATTTGGGGATGCCGTACGACGGATTTACGTACGAGCTATATCTTGATGATTGATCCGCAATCTTGACTTGGGATATCTGATTATAGATATGGTATCGGATATGATATTATTGAGGCGGGATCACCGACTAATATATGGATCGACTCAGATGTTAGGCGGTTTCCTTACCTGTAGTTCAGCTTGTTAGCTTAGCCCTTTAGTTTAGTTTAGTTGTTAGATTAGATTCGATTCTTACCTATTTCAAAACTAACGAATCGTGGGTATTTTAAAAAACAGCCCAAGGGATCCTACGGATATTTCAAAAGACGTATCTTTTCATAAAAACACTGTAGCCCCTATTTTCAAAACCCCATGATTCGTGTTAGTTCAAAAGGCACCATTTGTAAGACTTATATTAGATTAATGCAGATTAGTTATAGTTGCGTCTAGTATTCAGCTCCCGCTCATTATTGTGGTTCGCTTCGCATCGCATGCTTATATTATGTTTCATACTCCATTATTGATATCATGCTGTTAGGACACCAGCACCATTACCGATGATGCGTATGTACCACGTACACTTACTTGCCGGCTCACACACATCTTCATCGGTAATTGCCATGTCACGTACACCTTAGAAAATATTATTGCTTGACATAGCCTGTTAGCTAATAGTTTAGACATGATATTAGCGTACTTGCCTTATATGTTAGTTTAGACATTGTAGTTATTACCTGCTACTTCATGCATACTGTTATTCATTGTTATGCCGCATTCATGTATTCTCATGCATATATTCACTATTTTACGTGTTATTGAGGTTTTGGATTCGGATTTCCATGAGATTTTCTGGATTTGGAGGAAAACCGCAAAAACATAAATAAACCTTTTCTCTCTTTTAAAATAAAAAGTGCGGTTTTCCCATGATGTATGAGTCGTCCACCATGAGTTTGCTGATGGATTTCGAGACCCGATTCGAGGAGTGGAGGAACCGTTTCAGGTATATGGTGGGCCCAGTGCGGTATCCCGGGGCAAGAGGATCGTGTTGTTGACGTTGAGCCTGGCAGGGGAGCACTACCGACCGGTGATATTACCCGACGCGTCGGATATCCGGAGGATACCGTCGTGGTCTTGAGATGGATGGTAGGGGCCGGTCTGGATTGACGGCGCCCTAGATATTGTGATTGAGATATTGAGATTTTGAGATATTGAGGTATAGAGATTGTGATACAGAGATATCGAGATATTTAGACACTTGTTTTGTGTCGATGATGGGTACTGTTGTATGCTGATTTCATTTATGGTACCTCACTTTTAAAATACAGAAATCTCATTGATTTATGAAAGCAGTTTTCGTCATTATATGCATTCTGTTCCATGCATTCATACCTCATTCATATGATATATTGCTACCTGAGGCACTGACACGGGCACATGAGATCACACTCGGGTTAGATATTACCCTAGCCATTGTAATAAGCTGCATGTTATTCATATATTTGAGGATATATTATGATCATTGACCTAGGTTGCGTTATTTATGCGATTTCTGTGCGTAGATGTTTTTCTATTCACGAGTTGGCAACTCACCCCCGTTGTGCCCCAGTTTCTTGCAGGTTTGCCGTACTGGTTTCATTACGGCTTGCGGGCAAAGTTTCCTTCGGGTGATTTGCTAGTAGGTAGGTTTACTTATATCGTACCCCCCATTATATAACTTGTATATTATTACTCTGTTGTATCTAGAAGTTCCATCAACCAAACATGTATTTATTTTGAGATAGAGACCAGTGATGTTATTCCTTCGACCTTAGAGTCGCGCGTTATATTTCTGTGGTTTTCTTGTGGTTTTGAGTTTCCTTTTGAATTTTGATCCTCGCCGTTGGCGTTGTATATTATATTGCTTGTGTGGTTGTGACCGTCGATTGACGAAGAGCAAGCTCCCGCTTGGGGATGCCTTTTTATTGATTTCGTATACTATTCATGTTGTATCCCGTTTGGGAGCCAGTATTTACAAAGGAGACTCTGCCGAAATTTTCAGGAAATATTTAATGTTTTTAAAAAAAGGCATAATTCGGCTTATGCTATTAAAACTACTTGATTTAAATTAGTTTTCCTTCACTCTACTACTTTTCTTGGTTTGGATTTCTGGGTTTTCGGCTTACTTAGATTACGTACGCCTCGAGACGTTCGTAGTTTAAGTGCCGGTCATATTCCGTAATTGCGGGACGTGACAATAAATCTGAACATGTTAATTTCTTAGACCTGTGCTACTGCAATAAATATTAAAAATGAAATCATAAGAATTGCTATTCTCGTGCATATATATCATTACATCACTTGCTCATGCCATGTATAAATCATACATTGCAACTTGAACATTAATACCATTTGCATTCATTATCATTGACATATGCACCCCTGATGATTTCATGAGATTTCTGATATTTCTGGATTTCGGGAAAAGCCGCAAGATTTGAAACTTATGATCTTTTAAAAATATAAAAGTTGCGGTTTTCTAGTGATGTAAAGTATCGTCCACCATGAGTTTGCTGTGTTCTCGAGACCCGTTTCGAGGAGGTGGATGAACCGTCTCGGGTACATGGTGGGCCCGGTAAGGTATCCCGGGGCAAGAAGATCGCAGGAGATGGCGTTGAGCCTGGCAGGGGACTGACTACCTACCGGTGACTTCATTTGGCACGGCGGATATCCAGAGGATACCGACCGTGGCCGCTGGTTTGAGATATGGATATTTGGGATGGATCAGTCGGATGGCTGAGACTAGAGATATTTGACACGGATATATGAGTTTGAGACAGTTTGAGGTGTCGTTGCTAGACACGGATTTTGTTGATTTCATGGATATTATGCTGATATTGAAAAGAGTTTTCAAAAACAAAGAAAGAATAGTTCTTGTACTTACATGTTGAGATCTTGAATTGACTTATATAGTATACATACCTGTTTGTACATCCATGTGACATTCATACTTGTTAGCACACTGATGATGCATACATACCTGCTTGTGCCTATAGCCATGCCTCCTTAGAGATGCTAGGATACTTGTGTGCAAACATCCGATAGCCTTTGTAGATGTTATTTATTACTCACGAGCTGGCAACTTACCCCCGTTGTGCCACAGCTTTTCTACAGGTCCATTCCGTCAGCACTGTAGCGGCGGACACTTTTGCCTCTTTTGCTCTCTTTGCCAGGATTCTAGGCTTTTGCTCATAGGTGGGTTGTTATCATTTTGTACCACCTTATATATGTTCATTGTATCTAGAGTACTCCATCTACTACTATTTCAGCTGTACCAGTTATTTGGATTACTGTATATTGACCTAGAGACGAGGTTGTGAGACTTGTGGATTTATGTTATTTGGGGGTCGAGCTCACTTGAGTCGACGTGTTATTTTACTTGTGCTTCATGCTTATTTATGCACATTGTTATCTTACATTGCGTGGGATTTGTGACCGCCTTGAGGCGAAGAGCTAGCTCCCGCTTGGGGATGCCATATTCATGTTATTCATTTATATTCCTGTTTTGTACCCGTTTGGGGCTTGTTTTTACAAAGGAGGTTCTGCCGGAATTTTTGAAAAAAGGGAAAGTTGTTTTAAAAAGGAAACTTGATGTGGTTTAATGGAGTAATTAGTTTTAAATAAATTGGCTTCCTTCACTCTAATTCTTAATTGGGTTTTGTATTCTGGGCTTCGGCTTACTTATTTACAGACGCTTTGAGACGTTTCGTAACTTAAGTGTCAGTCGCGTTCTGTACCTTGCTGGTCGTGACAAAGTTGGTATCAAAGCGATAGGTTTCCCCTTTCCGAGTGTAGGATGACCCTTAGTAGATGGAGTAAGTGACTTAAGCAGGGTAGCGTAGCGTAAGTATGTCCGCGGCATACTTGCGATATGGTACTCCGCCTAAGTGACTTAGGGATGTACTTGCTTGAAATTCCTTCTTCAATTCTGTGTATCCTACGATTCTATTGCACCGTTCTTATTGTCCTGTTTCCTGTACCAGTCACTATGCTGCAGAGGGCTACAAGAGCGCAGAGGGCTGCCGCCCTATACGAGGTTCGAGCTGGCTCGTCCGAGACTAGGACTGAGCAGGGTGGTATGCCTACACCGCAGGGACAGACTGATCCGCATTTCCCAGGCCGTGTGGATAGGCTTGAGACTAGTATGGAGGAGCTGTGACAGATGATGGGGAGTATACAGGAGCTACGTCAGATGGTGGGGTCCTTAGTTGCGGCCAGTCGTGCACCGAGGCCGGAGGACGTACCCACTACATCCTAGACTACTATGATACCTGCTCCTACTACTACCACCATGACCATCCCGGTTTCGCTACAGGAGTTCATGAGGCTGAGACCTCCAGTCTTCACGGGTACCGAGGCAGCAGAGGACCCGCAGACGTTCCTTGACAGTTTGGCCAGGATCTGCCGCTCGCTGAGGTGTTCTGATGACCGATGGGTAGAGCTGGCGAGTTTCCGACTAGAGGGCTTCGTACAGATATGGTGGGAGTCAGTTCTGAGAGGTCGAGTTGCAGGTCTACCGCCCATGACCTGGACCGAGTTTACAGCAGTCTTTCTGGCTCGTTTCCTTCCGGAGAGCATTCGTGACGCCAGAGCTCGTAGTTTTGAGGCCTTGATCAAGACCCCAGGGATGACGGTGTCTTAGTATGATGTCCAGTTTACACAGTTCTCCCGATATGCTCCGTATCTGGTGGATACCGAAGCAAAGAGGGTGAAGAGATTCATACAGGGACTGGATGCCCAGCTTTTTCTTGCTATTGGCGCCCAACACTTCGATACCTATTCAGCGGCTATGGATAAAGCGTTGCGGATGGAGACACGTATTTCAGCGACTTCGGCCGTTCCTTCGCCGAAGAGGATTCGTACCGGCACGCCAGATCAGAGGCAGCATGCCAGATTCTTTCCGAGAGATAGGGCCGGCAGAGGTTTTGGACGAGGTCAGCTGTATGGTTCGTATCTACAGGGAAAGCAGGCATCGCCAGGATGCTTTGGGTGCGGGAGTCTGCACCATCGTGTTAGAGATTGTCCAGCGAGACGACAGGGAGAGGCGACAGTTCCGCATGTGACCCTACCACCATCACCGCCCCCTCCTCAGAGAGCTCTACTTCCTGCCACTGGCTATGCTCCACGCCAGCTAGGTGCACCCAGAGGCCGTGGACGCGGCGGACCGATCCAGAGAGGACGAGGAGGCAGAGGACGAGGCCGAGGTCAGCCCGCTATTGGTGGAGGTCAGGCCCGAGTTTTTGCGTTGACACCCCAGGATGCACAGGCATCCAATGCCGTCGTGACAGGTACCCTATCTATTTGCTCTGTTGGTGCACACGTGTTGTTTGATCCCGGATCCATGCACTCATACGTTTCCACACACTTCATGCCGAGTTTGGGTAGAGAGTCCGGTTTGCTTGATCAGCCGCTTGTTGTGACCACTCCTGTAGGAGAGTCATTTGTTGCTAGGCACGTGTTCCGATCCTGTACCGTCCGTATTGGCGAGCGAGAGCTGCCTGTCGACTTGATCCTTCTTGAGATGTTGGACTTCGACGTTCTTTTGGGCATGGATTGGTTAGCCACGTGCTATGCGTCTGTGGACTGCCGCGAGAAGACAGTTAGATTTTGTTTTCCCGGCGAGTCGGCTTTTGTTGTGCAGGGGGACCGTGGTGCCGCCCCTCACATATTGATTTCGTCTCTTCGCGCTGATAAGCTGTTGAGGAAGGGATGTCGGGGATTTCTAGCCTATGTTTGCGATACTAGAGCTACAGATGTTCCATTGGACCAGGTTCCGATTGTATGTGAGTTCCCTGATGTTTTCCCTGATGAGCTGCCAGGATTACCGCCTGAGTGCGATGTCGAGTTCTGTATTGATTTGATTCCCGGCTCGGGGCCTATTTCTATACCGCCTTATAGGATGGCCCCGACGGAGCTTAGAGAGTTGAAGGTTCAGCTGCAAGATTTGTTAGATAAGAGACTTATTCGACCCAGTGTTTCTTCGTGGGGTGCTCCGGTCCTGTTTGTCAAGAAGAAGGACGGAAGTTTGCGCTTATGTATCGACTACCGCCAGCTGAACAAGGTTACCGTGCGAAACAGATATCCGTTGCCGCGCATTGATGATTTGTTCGACTAGCTTCAGGGTGCGGGTTATTTTTCGAGGATCGACTTGCGATCAGGATACCATCAGCTGCGAGTCCGACAGGAGGATATACCGAAGACAGCTTTCCGTACACGCTATGGCCACTATGAGTTTCTGGTGATGTCGTTCGGACTCACCAATGCCCCAGCTGCATTCATGGACTTGATGAACCGTGCATTCAGGCCGTATCTCGACTTATTCATCATAGTGTTCATTGACGATATTTTGGTGTATTCCCGGAGCCGAGAGGAGCACGAGCAGCACTTGCGGATTACGATGCAGAATCAGAGGGAGCACCAGCTCTACGCAAAATTTTCCAAATGTCCATTCTGGTTGGACAGCGTTGGTTTCTTGGGTCACGTGATTACGATAGATGGCATATGTATGGACCCGAAGAAGATTGAGGCCGTTCAGCAGTGGCCCAGACCGATATCGGTTACGGAGATCCGTAGTTTTCTAGGCCTGGCGAGCTACTACAGGCGATTCGTTCAGGATTTCTCCTGTATTGCTGCACCTTTGACCGGTTTGACCCGGAAGGGAGTTCCTTTCGTTTGGACGGAGGAGGGTGAGCACAGTTTTCAGCAGCTATGGACTTGTTTGACTACGACGCCGGTTTTATCTTTGCCTTCAGGATCAGGCGGATTCGTGGTGTATTGTGACGCTTCACGGGTGGGGCTAGGATGCGTATTGATGCAGCATGACCGGGTGATCGCGTATGCTTCGCGGCAATTGAAGAAACATGAACAGAACTACCCCACTCATGATTTGGAGATGGGTGCAGTGGTCTTTGCACTTAAGATATGGAGACATTACCTATACGGCGAGTCGTGCCAAATATTCACTGACCACATGAGCTTAAAGTATATATTTCAGCAGCGAGACCTGAATCTGAGACAGCGTCATTGGATGGAGCTGGTGAAAGACTACGACTGTGAGATCTTATACCACCCGGGCAAGGCGAATGTAGTGGCGGATGCTTTGAGCAGGAGGCCCGGGGGTAGTCTAGCTTGTTTGCGCGCAGTGCGGAGGCAGTCGTCGGCATATTGGCAGATTTTATGCGACAACCGAGTCGAGTTTGAGTTCACTCCGATAGGGGGAAAGCATGCGCATGTTCGTGCATGTCTGCAGTTACTTGACCGCATTCGAGAGGCACAGCCCAGTGATGGCCGACTTGCAGAGATCATGGAGCAGATCAGGCAGGGCAGAGATTCCGAGTTCATGATCGATGATCAGGGAGTACTACGATTTGGGACTCGATTGTGCGTACCAGATTCGGAGGGACTGCGACGTGAGATTCTTGAGGAGGCGCATAGATCTATATACAGCGTTCATCCAGGTTCCACCAAGATGTACCGTGACTTGAGAGATGTCTATTGGTAGGACGGGATGAAGAGGGAGGTCACATATTTCGTATCGAGATGCCTGACTTGTCAGCAAGTCAAGGCCGAGCACCAGAGGCCAGCAGGAGAGTTGCAGCCTTTGCCCATTCCGGAGTGGAAATGGGAGCAGATTTCGATGGACTTCGTTGTGGGTCTACCCAGGACCAGTCGAGGGTACGACTCCATTTGGGTGATCGTTGATTGATTGACGAAAGTGGCTCACTTCCTGCCAGTGAAGACCACTTTCAGTTTTTCTTAGTATGCCCAGATTTACATCGACGAGATCGTGCGGTTGCATAGTGTACCGACTTGTATCGTGTCAGATCAAGGCACCCAGTTTACCAGCCGACTATGGCAGAGAGTTCAGGAGGAATTGGGCACCCGTTTGAGTTTCAGCACTACATTTCATCCGCAGACCGACGGCCAGTCAGAGCGGACTATTCAGACTCTCGAGGACATGCTCAGAGCGTGCGTTTTGGACTTTGGTGGTAGCTGGGATCGTCATTTACCTCTAGTGGAGTTCTCCTACAATAACAGCTTCCAGGATACTATTTAGATGGCATCTTTCGAGGCCTTGCATGGGAGGAGATGTAGATCGCCCGTCTGTTGGACTGAGCTTAGCGAGAGCAGTATTTTGGGGCCGCAGATCGTGCCTGAGACGACCGAGAAAGTACAGTTGATTCGAGATCGGATGAGAGCAGCTCAGAGCAGGAAGAAATCGTATGCAGACAGGCGCCGTCGCAGATTAGAGTTCGCAGTTGGCGATCATGTTTTTCTGAGGGTCTCCCCGATGAAGGGCGTGATGCGATTTGGGCGAAAGGGGAAAGCTTAGCCCCAGATTTGTGGGTCCCTTCGAAATCCTCGAGCGTGTCGGCGCAGTCGCATATCGTTTGGCTCTTCCACCCAGCTTTTCAGATGTTCACCCCGTCTTCCACGTGTCGATGCTACGCAGATATCTTCATGACCCTTCCCATACGATTCAGCATCAGACAGTTCAGCTTGAGCCCGACCTTTCGTTCACCGTGCAGCCAGTGGAGATATTGGATCGGCAGGTGGAGAAACTTCGATCAAAGGTCCTGCCGTCGGTGAAGGTTCTTTGGCGCAGCCCGAATGGTGAGGAGATCACTTGGGAAGCCGAGGAAGAGATGCGGAAGAAATTCCCTCATCTTTTTGAAGGTACGCATAGTTATATATTTTAAATTCGGGGACAAATTTTCTTAAGGGGGGAAGACTGTAACACCTGAGTCTGTGTTTCGTAGTAATTGCGTGTTAATGTGGGGTCTTTTGGTAAAAAGTTTACCAAAACGGGTTCTAGTAATTTATCTGGTTTTATGGTTATTTTTCTAGAATTTTATCTCGACCACACATCAGCACATAGCCACCAAAACAGCACATTTCAGCCCCACACATCAGCACATTTCAGCCCCTGACCAACATCAGCACATAGCCACCAAAACAGCACATTTCAGCCCCACACATCAGCACATTTCAGCCCCTGACCAAAATCAGCACATTGCCACCAAAACAGCACATTTCAGCCCCACACATCAGCACATTTCAGCACCATCAGCCCAAAAAAAATCAGCCATACATCAAAAACCAACATCAGCACATCAACCAAAAAAAAATCAGCCATATATCATCATTTCAGCCACCAAAAACCAACATCAGCAACAGCTACAACCCCATAGCATCAGCTCCTTAACCCCTTTGCAGCAGTAGCTACATCAGCAGCAGCACCATCATTTACATCAGCACAAATTCTGCCCAATTTCTGCCACAATATCAGCAACAATATCTGCATAACCCCATAGCTCAGCTGTAGCTGCATCAACAGCAGCACCATCATTTGCATCAGCCAAACTAGCCTCCAATGCAGCAGTAGCTGCTGCTACAGCTACCTTAACACCATAAAAACATCATCAGCATCAGCCACAACCCCACACCAGCTTCATAACATCAACACACAATACACAACACCACACCACAACAACAATCAATAGCAACAGCAGTTGCTTCAGCCACCCCAGCCCCTATTTTATCTTCAGCTGCTGCACTTCAGCCCCTCCCAACTTCATAAACAACACACACCCACACCATCACCTTATACACAACCGTTCCCTCAAAAATACTTCAACCCCTGCTACTGCTACTGCTACAACAACTACAAAAATATATACACACACAAAGCAACAGCAACAGCCTCAGCCTGATACAGCTTCAGCAATAATCAGCAGTTGCAGCAACAGCTCTTGGAACTGCAGTAGCACCAATTCAGCAGCACACACACTTCCTACTTCTCTCTTCTCCTTCAATAGGGTCTCTAGAGGTATAACCCCCTTAACCCAACTCCTAATTGCTAAAGTTTTGGATTTCAAGCTTAATTTAGTGTTTTTTTTATATGTTTAGTGGTAGTTTTGGAGTAAATTAGGGGAATTTTGACAAGTAATGGTTGTGATGGTTAGAATAACCTAATTAGGTGCTGTTGAGACCAGTTAACCAGAGATTTGCCCCAGATTTCTTAAATATACCTGATTTATCCGACTTGGCGTAATTTAGCTGTTTTAGCGACTTTTTGGCCTCTGTTAGATCTGCTGTTGACCCGAGCCCTTCAGAATAAAATTGTGAAGACTGTAGCATGGTGAGACTAGTAGGGACACACACACAAAACACGGGGACCCACTTCCCACTCTTTGCCACCGATTTATTCGATCTGGCCGCAATTTGCGGCCAGAGTAGGGGGAGGGGTGCTGGGTTTTTGGGTGTGGGGTCCTGCTTGGTAGCTTAGTCTGTTGGTATCTGTAACTTTTTAAGTTAGTCCCAGAGGAAAAATCTGGAGCTTTAATCGTATTTTCGATGTTTTAAACTTGTGCGACACGCACGTGATACGCGTGGTTCTGTGGTGCGCTGCGCGACACAGCGTGTCAGAATAGGTTCTGGTGGGTTTGTACGCGTCGCGACGTGTCGTGTGCACGCGCGTTTTAGTTTCACGCACGCGTATCCTTTTTATCGATATATCGTGTTTTGCAGGATTTTCCTGATATATGTGACTTTTGTAAATTCTAGGTTCGCCGGCGGGGACTTCAAGCGCAGCAGAGAAAGGAAAGCAGGTGGTCGGACACACCTAGCACGGGATCACGGGTGAGTAGATTTAACATCTACGGGGGACGATCTTTGGACGGCACAAGTCGCCCGATAGATTTAGTAAACTTCAACATTTACTTATGACTTTAGAAATAATAATACTTGCATGATAATTGCTGCAGTTAGGATCTATATGTTGTACCCATATGCGCAAACTCATTCTGTAGGACACATGCACCATTACCAGGTTTTTATATGCAGCACGAGCACTATTCATGTGTACACCCACACCCTTGTAATTGCCAAGTCACGACACTAGATAACTATAAATCTGAACATGTTAATTGCTTAGACCTGTGCTACTGCAATAAATATTAAAAATTAAATCATAAGAATTGCTATTCTCGTGCATATATATCATTACATCACTTGCTCATGCCTAGTATAAATTATACATTGCAACTTGAACATTAATACCATTTGCATTCATTATCATTAACATATGCACCCCTGATGATTTCATGAGATTTATGATATTTCTGGATTTCGGGAAAAGCTGCAAGATTTGAAACTTATGATCTTTTAAAAATATAAAAGTTGCGGTTTTCTAGTGATGTAAAGTGTCGTCCACCATGAGTTTGCTGTGTTATCGAGACCCATTTCGAGGAGGTGGATGAACCGTCTCGGGTACATGATGGGCCCGGTAAGGTACCCCGGGGCAAGAAGATCGCAGGAGATGGCGTTGAGCCTGGCAGGGGACGGACTACCTACCGGTGACTTCATTTGGCACGACGGATATCCATAGGATACCGACCGTGGCCGCTGGTTTGAATATGGATATTTGGGATGGATCAGCCGGATGGCTGAGACTAGAGATATTTGACGCGGATATATGAGTTTGAGACAGTTTGAGGTGTCGTTGCTAGACACGGATTTTGTTGATTTCATGGATATTATGCTGATATTGAAAAGAGTTTCCAAAAACAAAGAAAGAATAGTTCTTGTACTTTCATGTTGAGATCTTGAGTTGACTCATATAGTATACATACATGTTAGTACATCCATGTGACATTCATACTTGTTAGCACACTGATGATGCATACCTGCTAGTGCCTATAGCCATACCTTCTTAGAGATGCTAGGATACTTGTGTGCATACATGCGATAGCCTTTGTAGATCTTATTTATTACTCACGAGCTGGCAACTCACCCCCGTTGTGCTACAGCTTTTCTGCAGGTCCGTTCCGTCAGCACTGTAGCGGCGGACACTTTTGCCTCTTTTGCTCTCTTTGCCTGGATTCGAGGCTTTTGCTCATAGGTGGGCTGTTATCATTTTATACCACCTTATATATGTTCATTGTATCTAGAGTACTCCATCTACTACTATTTCAGCTGTACCAGTTATTTGGATTACTGTATATTGACCTAGAGACGAGGTTGTGAGACTTGTGGATTTATGTTATTTGGGAGTCGAGCTCACTTGAGTCGACATGTTATTTTACTTGTGCTTCATGCTTATTTATGCACATTGTTATCTTACATTGCGTGGGCTTTGTGACCGCTTTGAGGCGAAGAGCTAGCTCCCGCTTGGGGATGCCATATTCATGTTATTCATTTACATTCCTGTTTTGTACCCGTTTGGGGCTTGTTTTTACAAAGGAGGTTCTGCCGGAATTTTTGAAAAATGGGAAAGTTGTTTAAAAAAGGAAACTTGATGTGGTTTAATGGAGTAATTAGTTTTAAATAAATTGGATTCCTTCACTCTAATTCTTAATTGGGTTTTGTATTCTGGGCTTCGGCTTACTTATTTACGGACGCCTTGAGACGTTTCGTAGCTTAAGTGCCGGTCGCGTTCCGTACCTTGCGGGTGCAATACCCCAGGTGGAGTTGGGGCTGAATACCACCTACCCCGTGAGAAGTGTGATGTTATCCGGTATCGTGGTGGGGATGTAACCGATACGGATGCACAGGGGGACCCACCAGAACAATGGGGAGTATCGAATTCCATTCCGAAAGAGGGCACGATCTGAACTATAAATGAAATGATACCACTCTTATAACATAGAGGCGCCTTTTGGATGAATCGGAACTCCGGAGTTTGAAGAACTCCGGAGTTAAGCGTGCTTGAGCCAGAGAAATTCTGGGATGGGTGTTCTACTGGGAAGTAGCCATGGGTTCATTCAAAGGGACAAAACCGTGCGGTTTCGGCCAGAGCGGACAATACCATCTGTGTTTGGTGATGGATCGTGACGAGTATGGTATCAGAGCCGGTCCCTCAAAAGCAGGTCTGTGGTTTGAGGACGAACCATTGTTCTAAGTCGGGGGAATGCAATACCCCAGGTGGAGTTAGGGCTGAATACCACCTACCCCGTGAGAAGTGTGATGTTATCCGGTATCGAGGTGGGGATGTAACCGATACGGATGCACATGGGGACCCACCAGAACAATGGGGAGTATCGAATTCCATTCCGAAAGAGGGCACGATCTGAACTATAAATGAAATGATACCACTCTTATAACATAGAGGCGCCTTTTGGATGAATCGGAACTCCGGAGTTTGAAGAACTCCGGAGTTAAGCGTGCTTGAGCCAGAGAAATTCTGGGATGGGTGATCTACTGGGAAGTAGCCCTGGGTTCATTCAAAGGGACAAAACCGTGCGGTTTCGGCCAGAGCGGACAATACCATCTGTGTTTGGTGATGGGTCGTGACGAGTATGGTATCAGAGCCGGTCCCTCAAAAGCAGGTCTGTGGTTTGAGGACGAACCATTGTTCTATGTCGGGGGGAATGGAATACCCCAGGTGGAGTTAGGGCTGAATACCACCTACCCCGTGATAAGTGTGATGTTATCCGGTATCGAGGTGGGGATGTAACCGATACGGATGCACACGGGGACCCACCAGAACAATGGGGAGTATCGAATTCCATTCCGAAAGAGGGCACGATCTGAACTATAAATGAAATGATACCACTCTTATAACATAGAGGCGCCTTTTGGATGAATCGGAACTCCGGAGTTTGAAGAACTCCGGAGTTTGAAAACTCCGGAGTTAAGCGTGCTTAAGCCAGAGAAATTCTGGGATGGGTGATCTACTGGGAAGTAGCCCCGGGTTCATTCAAAGGGACAAAACCGTGCGGATTCGTCCAGAGCGGACAATACCATCTGTATTAGGGGGTGGGTCGTGACAAATAGGAAGTGGGTTCAATTTGGATTTTGATTTCTCACTTTATTTCTTCACTTCTAAAAAATCTAGCAAGGTTTTCTTCTTCATGAAGAAGAAGAAGAAGAAAAAGAATAATGAGAATGAATAATAAAGTGAAGATAATATCATAATGCAACCATGGGTGAGTTAGTTTAATCCGTTAGCTCTTGTAGAGACATAACCATGGTTTAATATAATGGTTTGGTTTAAAAATATCTTAAGTAAAACAAAGTGTGTGGACTTTGTCAAAGATGCTTGAAGCTTCATGAAGCTTCAAGCCATGACAAATAAAGCCACCATTTTGAAATACTTAAAATAAATAAAACCCTCACAATTATAAATAAACATGGTGTATGCCACCCACCCACCCATGTTTGCATGTATCATCTACCATGATACAATCTAGTGCACAAACATATATCACATATACAAGTGCACAATAAGTGAGAATCAATCTTAAGTGAAAAAATACTAGTTAATGTAAAGCAATATATCAAATATATAATTATACATTAAATCATTAAATCAACACTTGATTTAATGATCCGGTAATATCGCATATAACCGACTAATATCAAATGTATCATTATATCGAATCAACACTTGATTCGGTAACCCGGCTATATCTCATAAAACCGACCAATGATACAAATCGCGAGAATGAAATACAGTATCACATACTGGTATTATTATCAGTCCCGCACATATCTCATATGCGCTCCTATTTCGTTTCGCTTGTGCCAGGAAACCTCTGTGTAGGACTCTAAAGACTCGTCAATACGCCAGCAGTAGGTGGTGATCATATCAGCCATCCACAAGCCGCAAGCGGTCTTCTAAACGTAACGGCCACCCGGGTATTGAGCAATCAGAAGATCAACGAGCAAGCCTGCTCATACTCCTGCGAATCCAATCAGTAACACTTACCGCACAGTCCAGTCTGTTCGTCTGATATGTCGCATATCTCACCTAGGGGTGGTAAACGTCAGACCCCAGTAGCTTGATAAGTCATGCCGATGTAAGGTCCATAACGAGCGTGAAACTACTGATAACACTTACCAGTAAATCAAATCAACCATGGCCAGGGATTTCCAGTTATGGCCAGTCGAGCATAGCGCAACATCAACCCCTAATACCGGGAGAGACGAATCCCCTCCTATCGCTCATTGCCTCCATGTGAATCGGGACTGTACCCAAAAACCACCTGTTTGCACGACTCAGTAGAGCTGTGGTAGGGTGGAAATCAAAGCACAGTGGGAGACACACAAGACTCTATGACAATCTCGGGCCAACAGACTAAGCTGTACCGGTGTCACCAGAGAACTGCCATCTGACATGAGGTATAATACCATCTGGGAGATCTCGGCGAGTCCGTTCAGTGTACCCAGTCTCCACTGAGCACTCGCATACCATCTCTGATGTCAAACACCAATGGATATGGGATCATCCATCGCCCATCACATGGGTCGAGAAGATATACGCTAGTCTACTCTGGAATATCGATGCCCCATCTCGATATTCCCACGACAAGGAACATTGAAGGATGTACTCATGGACTACCCAGGCCCCACTAGTATGATCTGCATCATAATCCTGGAAGTCGAGTACACATCCTAAGGGCTTTATCAACATGTAACAAAGAGACAACAAGTGTACATGATAAAGAGCAACCAGATAGCGTACTATCATGTCGAGCAAGAAAGTCCTCACTATATATGTCCTAGCATCCACTACAATATACATCTCATGTACAGTAATGGCCTCTAGGGCATACATATAACTAACATTGATGTCACATAGTGCACGGGTGGCCATCAACAGAAATCATTGGCCAAAGTAGATGAGAATTACTGATTTGGATTAATAGTTTTTCAGTTGGTGATGGGCTTCATACCGACACGAAATATTGCCTTATTAGGGGTCTGACTTTATCCACCCCCTAGACCCGATATGTGAAACTCTTAGACGAATAGACCGGGATATATGGAGATTGTCACGGACATGCTTAGTAGAGGTTCGGACGAGTTTTCTCTTCGGCCTTCCATTCGCTCAATACCTGGGTAGCCGTTACGTACAGCTAGTGCCACTGACGTGCTTGTGGTTAAACCCACTACCAGCGTATTGAAGAGTCTTTAGAGTCCCACACAGAGCATTTTCACGGTTCAGGCTATATGATGTAGATTACGTATGTTGGTACATACAGGTGTCTGATTAAATATGTGTACAGTGTTAGTTATATGTATGCCCTAGAGACCATTACTGTACATGAGATGTATATTGTAGTGGATGCTGGGACATATATAGGCAGGACTTTTTTTGCTCAACATGATAGTACGCTATCTGGTTGTTCTTTATCTTAACATGTATACTTGATGTCTCTCTGTTACATGTTGATAAAGCCCTTAGGATGTGTACTCGACTTCCAGGACTATGATGTAGATCATACTAGTGGGGCCTGGGTAGTCAATGAGTACATCCTTCAATGTTCCTAGTCGTGGGAATATCGAGACGGGGCATCGATATTTCAGAATAGACTAGCGTATATATTCTCGATCCATGTGATGGGCGATGGATGATCCCATATCCTTTGGTGTTTGACATCAGAGACGGTATGCGGGTGCTCACTGGAGGCTGGGTACACTGAACGGACTCTCCGAGAACTCCCATATGGTATTATACCTTACGTCAGATGGAAGTTCTCTGGTGACACTGGTACTGCTTAGTCTGTTGACCCGAGATCGTCATAGAGTCTTGTGTGTCTCCCACTGTGCTTTGATTTCCACCCTACCACGGCTTTACTGAGCCATGCAAACAGGTGGTTTTTGGGTATAGTCCCGATTCACATGGAGGCATTGAGCGATAGGAGGAGATTCGTCTATCCCGGTATTGGGGGTTGATGTTGCGCTATGCTCAACTGGCCATAACTGGAAATCCCTGGCCAGGGTTGCACTGATTTACTGGTAAGTGTTATCAGTAGTTTCATGCTTGTTATGGACCCTACATCGGCATGACTTATTAAGCTACTGGGGTCTGACGTTTACCACCCCTAGGCGAGATATGCGACATATCAGACGAACAGACCGGACTGTGCGGTAAGTGTTACTGGTTGGATTCACAGGAGTGTGAGCAGGCTTGCTCGTTGATCTTCTGATCGCTCAATACCCGGGTGGCCGTTACGTTTAGAAGACCGCTTGCGGCTTGTGGGTGTTTGATATGATCATCACCTACTGCCGGCGTATTGACGAGTCTTTAGAGTCCAACATAGGGGTTTCCTGGCTCAAGCGAAATGAAATAGGAGCACATATGAGATATGTGCGCGACCGAGAATAATACCAGTATGTGATACTGTATTCTATTCTCGCGATTTGTATCATCAGACGGTTATATGTGATATAGCCTGGTTACCGAATCAAGTGTTGATTCGATATATTGATACACTACATATTAGTCGATTATATGCGATATGACCGGATCATTAAATCAAGTATTGATTTAATGATTTAATGTATAATTATATATTTGATATATTACTTTATATTAACTAGTATTTGTTCACTTAAGATTGATTTTCTCACTTGATGTGCACAAGTTGTATATATGATATATGTTTGTGCACTAGTTTGTATCATGATTGATGATACATGCAAAGTTGGGTGTGTGTATGACTTACACCATGTTTAGGTTAATGGTTGGGTTTTATTTGTTTATTTATTTATTTTGGTAAAACTAAATGGTGGCTTTTCTTGTTTTGGCTTCAAGCTTCATGAAGCTTCTTTGCGTCTTTGAAAAAGTCTAACCATTTTGTTTTGTTCTTTGACCTAACCATCAACCTAAACTTTAGTTTATTCTCTACAAAAGTTAACTCACCCATGGTTGCAAGATGATAGAGTTCACTTGATTATTGATTTTCCAATTATTGATTATTCATTCTTTTTCTTTCTTCTTCTTCTTCTTCAAGAAGAAGAAAGCTTTCTTGAAATTTTTAAGTGAAGATTTAGAGTGAGAAATCCAAATCCAAAGTGAAACCACTTCCTATTTCTTCATCCTCTACCACTTGCCATGTTGTATAGGGTGTTCTCTTCACAAAGTTCTTGACCAAGTGAAGGAATAGCTTGAGTTTGAGTCTCCCCGACGTAGATCATCTTCGGCCTCGAAGTCAACGACCTAGCCCGCTCTTTTCTCCGATGAAACCAACGCTAGGGTTCGGGATCCCGATGATCGCAGCGAAGAGACGTCAACACGGAGCTTTAGAAGTGAAGGAACGGATCTACAAATGTTGTAATCCTTTTCACTTAGTAGGTAAAGTAGTTTACTTTCTTGCTTTCGCCTTACCTCTAGTAAACGATCTTAATTAGGGTTTCTCGGCACATAGAAAAATTTGATTTTGGCATAGTTGATGCCTTGTGGAACCTCTTGAGTGTGCCTAGGATCCCTACAGTGGTATCAGAGCCTAGCTAGAGGTTTAGGCGATGTGTAGACGAAGTTAGAACCCCGATCGAACCCCGAAACCCTAATCGATACCCTTCTTTGTAATTTTTCTGAAACTGTGGATTTTTCCAAATTAAAAATATCCAAAAAATTCAGCAGGGTTTTATAGGAATTACTGTGGAGCACGTGCCCCTAAGTCGACCAATGCGCCGCGGAACCGCGGCCCCACCCTGGCTTGAGCGGCGGTTCCGCGACCATAAAGGTGACTCTTGGCACGTGCTTTGCACAGTAATGCCCGTCTGTAATTCCTGTGTTTTCTGGGAATTTTTAATTTATACTCAACAGTTGAGTTTTCTGGGTTGTATTGGGGACTCGATGATTCGATCGGATTATTTAACTTTGTTTATTTTGTTTTTCCGGGTATTTTAGAATATGTTAAAATATTCGACTGGATATCAATATCTCACCTTTTCCCCTGCCGGAAAATTTCCAAGTGTTGGATTTTTCCGTAGTTTAAGAACGTCTAAGTAGTGCAAGTAACGCGATGGACCCTCTAGAAGACAACAAACCTTAACTCGATTATGTGACCGTCTTGAACTGCCCTTTGAACCTTAGGGTTTGGGGCAGTACGGCGTGCCACATGTGAGGCGTTGGCTTGACCCTTTTACGGCTGGACCGTTGGTACTGTGGCATGAAATGGATGTTTTTAAACTCCCCTCAAGTGTTGAGCTATTGGGAAAACTTGGGTGTTTGATTATTCGATCGGAAAGTTTAACATTGTCTATTTATCTGGAATGTGATACAATAATTGGAATCAACAACATTTGAATGTTATAAATCTAACACTTTAGTCTCATTTGATCAGTTGCCACGGAATTTTGATGCGATCAAAAGTCCGTCGCAATCACGTAGCGTACGCGGATACTCGCCGGGTAAACTTAATAGACAGCTACACCCCATAGCCCCGACCAAGTGACTGTAGGAGAACACCGTCGCCAGAAGCATCCGTTCGGGTGCTCGCGGCAGCGGTGTTCCGCCTTAGTGCACTTTGTCGACGGTATCAGGGGTGCGGCCGTCTACTAAAGTTTGCGACGAGCATTCGTTCAGGATGTCGGGAATCTTGTTGAGTTGCCCGACTTGATATTGAAAAGTGTTTTCGATAATAAGACTAAAATGCGAGGTTTATAATTGTTAGGCATGCGATGTCTAAGGAATTCATTTGATTAGGCATGCGATGTCTAAAGAGGTTGCGGATTCCAACTGTTGTAGTTTTACACTTTCTTTTCTGCGACCGTAAGTGTAATGTGTGATATCGTCGGTTTCGTTGCTATATGTCAACGATAATTGGGATAAGCATATTTACTTACGTTGATGACATGTGATGTTATGTGTTGCTGGATATGTTATATTGGATCGTCGTGTTTGAATAGCCGGGTTTTTTTTATGTGAGACGAGTGTTTTTCATTTTCATTCATGTAAAAAAACTTGTATGTAATATTCTTTTTTTTGGGCCACTTCCGGGTTGAGGATGATGTCACCATTGTATATTATTTACTTTTCCGCATTAGGATAAACCAAGGCGGGGAGCACAAGTAACCGGGTTCTAGGATCCAGTGGGAGACCATCTCGAGGAGTCGAGTCCGGGTCTCCTAACTCTAGAATTGGTAGGGTTGCTTGCCGCTCTCGTAGGGGTCTAAGGTGTGGGATTGGCTATTCATCACGACCGTGGAATCCGTGTTTTATACAGGCTCAAAATAAAACACGGACGTCCTAGTATATCCAATATTTCATATGATAATTTCTGCTGCGTTATGTGTGATGTGATCATGTGATTTGTTCAGATAGATATTGTATATAGTATATATGATATATTATATAGAAGTTGCTTATGTTTTACACCCGCGCTAGCCCTGCCCCGCTCTGCCATTAGTTACCTAACCTAACGGTGCAGACGGGACATCGAGGCGAATGCGGATGGCATAAGTGTACGTTATATTTATCTGTGATGTTTAGGTGGACTTAAATGATGGGACATTCATTAATGAGATTAATGAAAGAAAATAAACCTAAAAGATGTTGTGGAATCGAATTTCAAAAATTAGGTAGCTCTAGTTGTTGCTTTGCATAGCGGTGTTCCTTGTAGAACATCCAGCACCTTATTCGATAAGGAAAGAGCCGACGATCCCTTCACCGGGAGTGACCTCTTTAGCAATAATTAGCAGATGCTACAACCTTCGGTTTGTCTTTTGACTGCTTTTCAAGTTCTTGCTTTGCATAGTGGTATTGTGAATATCCTGCACCTCATTCAACGAGGAAAGAGCCGAGATCCCTTCACCGGGAGTGACCTCTTTAGCGAAACTAGCAAAAGCCTCAAAAACACTCCATTTAAAAACCATTTGATTCCGCAACGAGATCAAGTTCAAAGAGTTAAAGGTTTTCATAAAAACCATCCGCAACCCTCCGTCATTTTAGGAAGTAGAGTACTTAGTATTCGTGTTGTGTTTGTTGACCATAGTCAAGGCACAGTGTACGGTAGCTAAGTGATGTCTTCCTACACCGCATATGATGCGATTAGTTAGGACAGTCGCGTGACTTTGTTGACCTTAGTTAAGGGTCATGTGGGTGGGTCTAATTAATCATGAAATGACGGGTAGAACTTGACTAGTGCTTATGATTTGTTGACTATAGTTAAGGTCATAAGTGCTAGGGGTAAAAACCTTTATCAGGAGTTTCAAGTGTTGAAATTTGCAATGAGATTGCATACCTCTATATGATTGTCACGACCCGAAAGTACGGAACATGACCGGCACTTAGACTACGAACGTCTCGAGGCGTACGTACTCTAAGTAAGCCGAACCCAGAAATCTAAACCATGAAAAGTAGTAGAGAGTAGGAAGAACCATATCAAACCAATCTGTATGCAACAAATATACAACGCCTAAAGGCGAGGATCACAACAGAAAGGAAACTCCAACCAGCATGAAATCCATAAAAATGTAACACGCGACTCTAAGGTCGAAGAATAAACATCACTGGTCTCTATCTCAAATAAGTACATGTTTGGTTGATGGAACTTCTAGATACAACTGAAATACAATATACAATGTAAATGATGGGTACGATACAATAACCCACCTACTAGCAGATTGCAAGTCACCCGAAAAAGAAACCGTGCCCGCAAAGACGTAATGGAACCTGTACGGCAACACCTGCAAGAACTGGGGCACAACGGGGGTGAGTTGCCAACTCGTGAGTAGAAAAAGATCTACGAACAGACAATCGCATGTATGGCGCAATCCTAAGTCATACGATCAATATAAATAATCCTCAAATATATAACCAGCAATCTCTAACCATGGCTAGTATAAATATCTAATCCCAGCGTAAACCCACGTGCCTGTGTCAGTGCATCAGGTGGCAATATATCATATGAATGATGTATGAATGCATGAAACAGAATGCAAGTACTGAAGAAAACTGCTTTCATAAATTTATGAGATTTCTGTATTTTTAAAATGAGGTATCATAATGAAATCAGCATACAACAGTGCCTAGCATCGGCACAAAACATAAATCTCAATTTCTCGATATGTCTGTATCACAACCTCTGTACCTCAATATCTCAAATCTCAATGTCTCAATCATAATATCCAGGGCGTCGTCAGTCCAGATCGGCCCCTACCATCCATCTCATGACTACGACGGTATCCTTCGGATATCCGACGTGTCGGGTAATATCACCGGTCGGTAGTGCTCCCCTGCCAGGCTCAACGCCATCTCCTGCGATCTTCTTGCCCCAGGGTACCGTACCGGGCCCACCATGTACCCGAAACGGTTCCTCCACTCCTCGAATCGGGTCTCGAAATCCATCAGCAAACTCATGGAGGATGACTCATACATCATGGAAAAACCGCATTTATTTAAAAAGAGAGAAAGCGGTTTATATATGTTTTGCGGTTTTCCTCCAAATCCAGAAAATCTCATGGAAACCCGAATCCAATCATCAATAGCATGAAAAATCATGAATATATGCATGAGAATCCATGAATGCGGCATATAATATACAACAGTATGCATGATGTGACAAGCAGTAGCTGCAATATCAAGCTGGCATATAAGGCAGATGCACTAATATCATGTCACTACTAGCTAACAAGCTGAATCAGGCAATAATATTCTCTAAGTGTACGTGTCATGGAAATTACTGATGAAGATGTGTGTGCGCTGGCAAATAAGTGTGCGTGGTACATACGCATCATCGGTAATGGTGCTGGTGTCCTAGCAGCAGGATATTAATAATAGATTATGAATCACAACAATATGCGATGCAGAGAAACAACAATAATATGCGGGAGCTGAAATACTGAACACCATGATCACTAGACTGCATCTAATGTCATAAAAGTCACATGGCTACACCACTACAAGGCTGAGCTAAAGCTAACAGTAGGTAAGGGAAACCGCCTAACCTCTGAGTCGGTACATATATATATATATATATATATATATATATATATATATATATTTATATATAGTCGGTGATCCCGCCTCGATAATATTACTTCCGATAACATATCTCTATAATCGGTTATTCCCAAGTCAAGTGGGCGGATTAAACATCAAAATATAGTTCGTACGTAAATCCGTCGTACCGCATCCCCAAATCTGGGTACGGGTCAATATCACATTCGTCATATCATTCATCAAGTATTCTCCTTATCAAATATCATAAACTGGGGTACTGACCTACGTCTAGTACTCCGCTAACATCATCACTATAATGAAGATCTAACTACTGATCGACAGTCTAGTATAAATCGATATTATCATCATAAATCATCACAAAGAGTATACATCGCCCAAGGTGGCCTATCATAAGTATCCTGTCATATCATATCATATCATATCTCATAACATAATCACATGTCGATCGCATAATGCAATGGCACTATTGCTATGCATCATCATTCCCAAAATCCTCTAAAGTATCAAGACGTATCTCAATCATGAATCCTATCATATCACCGATATCATAATCCAGATCGAACTCACCGACTCATATCAATCCCAGGTATCATCCTCATGTCCGTATGTGAACACAAAATCCCAAACCCATGTGAACACATATCTATGTAGAATCCCATCTATGCACATATGAAGTGAGGATGTATGCAAGTATGTATGTGTGAGTATGTATGTGTAGTGCACCCACTACCCTAGGGTTTCGTAACCATTTACCAATCCAATATACCAATATCCACTTAACATCAATAATTAATTCCAACAACATAAAATGATTGTAGGTGTGTATACGTATCCGTATACATCACCATGGACTGCGGGGGTGCTATACGCCATCCACCTGACTTCTCCCCATAGATATAAATCTACTCACCCTTGCTTATGTGTGCCGGTGCCGATGTCGCCATTGCATCTCCAACGCTTCGACGCCACGTGGGGTACCTACAAGGGATATCACACGCTAAAACTTACGAAAACCATGTCGGAAACCAAAATGGTGCACGCTACGCCCATAGGTTAAAAACCTGTGAGCTTGTGTGCAAACACAGCCAATCACCACTGTCGTTGACGTCCAAACGCCACCCGACAGATACGAATCATTGAATATCAAAATCCATACAGAAAATAGGTCGTAAATCATACGCCAACTCATGAAAAACAACCCAGATTTTACCCTAACAGGAAACAGTCAAAACTAGACATACAGGGGGTCAGGTTTACATGAAATAGGGCTGTGCACGTAAAACGAGGCAGTTCCACCCAGGTCTGACCGCAATTTGCGGCAGGGGGAATAAATCTGCGGCCGGGGTTTGGTGGTTTGGGCTAGGGTTTTGGGTAATGGTTTTCTATCTACCTGCATATCTCACTGCCAAGTCAATTTTATTTTAGAAGGTCCCGGGGTTGATAGCAGTTTCCAGAAAGGCCACAAAGTCGACAAAAACTCTAATTTACATCGATTCTAAACTTTCAGGTATTTGGTGAAATCTGGAACAAATCTTGGTTAAACTTGTCTCACACACACCTAATAAGACTATAGTAACATTCAAAACCATCTCTTGGCCACATCTCACTTAAAATCCCTAAACTAGCACTAGATTACAGATATAACAGTAATTTTCAGTTTCTAACAGCTATAACCTGTGAGGTAGGAGTTGGGTTGCAAGATTATACCTCAAGAAAATTCCAAGAATGTAGGAGAAAGGAGGATGAAGGAAGGAGTGGGTTGTGTTGCTGGGGAGCTGCTCATTTGGCTGTTGCTGTATCTGCTGCTTATTGCTGATGCTGCTTCTGCAGCTGTTGCTTGCAACTCTCTCTCTCTCTTTTGGTTTTCTTTCTCTTCTCTTTTTTTTTCTATGTGTTGCAGTAGCAGCTGCAACACTTGAGGGGGGTATATGTGGTGCATTGTGATGTAGGGTGATGAGGGTGTGGGTTGTTACTAGTGCTGCTGCTGTTTTATAGAAACCATGGGCTGAAATGCAGCAATAGGTGTAGGGAGGGGGTTGTTTAGTGGCTAAAGTCAGCTATTGGGGCTGATAAGTCATGATGGGGTGTGTGTAGGTCAGCTATGGAGGCTGAAGAATCATGATGAGGGTGTGTAGGTCAGCTAGGGGGAGCTGAATGTGCTGAATTGATGCATGTTTTCAGCTGAATTTAGGGGCTGATGTTGTGTATCAGCAGTTGATGCGTTGATAGAGGCTGAAATGAGTGTTGGCTGATGTTGTTTGGGGCTGATATTGTTTTTGGCTGATGTTGTGTTGGCTGATGTTGTTTTGGCTGATGTTGTTTGGGGCTGATGTTGTGTTGGCTGATGTTGTTTTGGCTGATCTTGTTTGGGGTTGATGTTGTGTTGGCTGATGGGCTTGTTCTTGCTGCTGTTGCAGCATCAGATGGGGCTGTTTGAATGATGTTGTTGCTGATGATGTAGTAGTTTTGGTGGCTGATGTTGCTTCAGCTGAGGATACAATGGCTGAAATGCTGAGCTGATGCAGTTTCAGTAGCTGAGGCTGATGTTACTGCTGCTGAGGTAATGGGCTGCTGAAGGTGGCTGAAGTGGAAAGTTGGGGGCTGTTGTAGGGTGAAGGGACCTGATGTAGCTGCTGCTGGAGTGTGCTGATGCAAGATTGGGGGCTGAAGTGTTGATAATGGGGGGGCTGAAGCTGTTACATCAGCTGCTGTTTGCAGCAGTTTGATGTGGCTGATGCTTTTGTTTGGCTGAGGTTGTTGCTGTGGCTGATGTAGGGTGTGTAGGTGTTGGGCTAAGGTGTTAGGAGCAGGTGTAGGGTTGGCTGAAATATTGCTTCAGCTGCTGGTGTTGGCTGATGTAGCAGCTGAAGTGTTGCTATGGGCTGAAGTTGTTGCATTTGGGGCTGATGTGTGAGAGGGGGTAAAAGAACACAAGGGATTATAGAATGGAATGGATCATGGCTCACTCTAACCACCTCTCTCTCTCTCTCTAAATGTTGCTTGCTCAAGCCAACAAGGCCCCCCCTCTCTCACCTACCAATAATTCAACCTTTACCCTAATCAACTTTAAACAAAACCACACCCTTAATTAAACTAATTATCTTAACCAAAAGGTTAACCCATCATGATCATGTACATGGTTCAACCCTAGGCTACCATGACCAAAACAAGAAACATGTGTAACAAGTGTAGAAAATGTCATGTGTACATTCTTGCACAAAAAGCCAAAAATCCAATTAGCGATTTTTAATCGCGATTAACACCGAAATAACATAAAATCCATCATAAAAACTGTGAAATGGCATATTTCCACAAAATAACCTATTTTAGAATTTCCATAATTTTCTCCAGAATTTTCACCATTTATCGGTATTTAATTATACCGACTATTGAAATATTCATTAAAACTTAATATTAAATTCTGAAAATACCAAAAAATAATATTCTATTTTTTTGAAATGTTAAAATGATAGTTGGATCCTGATACCCACTGCGAGTAATTGTTACTCCTGGGAGTGTTTTGCACTTTACAATTAGCCGATCAAGTAGGTGTCTAGAAAGGTGTCAACGGGGTTACGCCCCTGGGAAAACGAGCTTTACTTTAATTAGGTCTGTGCGAAAGCACGGGGAACCTCCCTCAAAGTACCGGCACTGGCCTGGCTGAAAGATTGGCGAACTTGTAGAGTGTAATTAATACCGGCTAGTCTTTCCTTTTAGGGTTTGAAGGAAGATTTGATAAAAACAATGGGAGCCATCCTGATTAGATAAAATATATAACCAATCTAATCTTGCAAGAGCGCATGCAGAGTGTTTTCTTCTCTCTCCCGCCAGGTAGCGACCATGTCACGCCTTAATCAAGATAATAATATGGATGTATTGACCGAACCCGCTTGTTATACTGAGCTAGGGAACGTTGGTCCCGCTCCAACTTATAATTGTTATAAGACCGAGCAGGAATTAGGGGAATACCAGGATTCCCATGCCGCCTAAACGAAGAAAGTGCATAAGATGCATCTCCTTCGGGTGCGTTCATTACAAAGAACCGTTTCTCAGTATCCTCTGCGTCCTGGGTATTTGATACCGGATCAGGATCCCAGATATGTAATCTGTTACATCGGGCTAAAGAAAGGTAGAGAACTGAGAACGGGTGATAAGTTTCATGAGACAGAAAACGGTGCAAGTGTTGTAGCCAAGTCTGTTGGTCACTATCACCCTGTGTTTCCAAATACATTGATTCTGAACGAATGTTATTAGATACCGAACCTGATATACAACATCATATCAGTCTCTTTATTTACTAAAGAAAGGATATAATTTTGTATTGTTGGATAATGTTTTGAACATTTCCTATATCAATAGGTGATCGATTCAGGCACGTTATCTAAAAGCATATGCATTCTAAATCAAACTACAGTTCCTTACGTACAGAACACACACGAGAGGAAGAGTCCATAAATGAACGAATTCTTCTTGAGGCATTGTAGACTAGGTCATATCAATGCGACCCGACTAGCTAAGTTACATTTAGATGCATATTTAAAATAGTTTAAATTTACATCTTATGAAACTTGCCAGTCATGTCACAAAGATAAGATGACCAAAGCTCCGTTTACTAGAAACAGAGAAAGAGTTTGTGAACTCTTGGGACTGATACATAGGGATGTATAGAGGTCCCCAGTCTACATATGCCAAGACTGGTTCTTTGTACTTCCTTACATTCACTGATGATCTCTCAAGATTCGGACACTTGTTCCTGTTGAAACACATGTCTGAAGCTTTTGAGAAATTCAATGAATATAAGTTAGAAGTAGAGAACCAAATACAGGTATAAGTATTTTGTCCTATGATGAGATCAGGGAGGAGAATACTTGTGCATGGAATTCTTGGACTATTCTAAAGGAGAATGAGATTCTCTCTCAGTTTTACTCCTCTGTATACACCACAGCACAACGGTGTATCGGGGCGGAGCAATCACACCCTATATGATATGGTGCGCTCTATGATGAGTACTACTGAGTTACCTATTTTCTTTTGGGGGTTGTGCACTTGAGAAGCTGCATACCTATTGAATTAGATTCCAACCAAATCAATGCCTACCACTCCATATGAGATATGGTATGGGAAGAGCCCATCTCTTAAGTAAATTAAGATTTGGGATTGTCCGGCCTATGTCAAAAGCAAAATCCGGACAAGATCGAGGCAAAGTCAGTTCTGTACAACTGGAAGGAGTTTCAGTTATACAAACTACAGCTGATGATTTGATAGAACCAAAGGATTCAATAGACTCCGACGAACCTTAGCCTCTCCGCCAATCTAGCAGGGTTCCTCATCCGCCTGAGAGATACTTCGGTTTCTCGATGACAGTGGGAGCGAGGATTGCATCATGAGATGATGGCCCAACTAGTTTTGAGCAGGCCATCAAGAGTGGGGACTCTGTAAGAATGGCTGGATGCTTAGCGATCTGAGATGGAATCCATGTACACCAACAAAGTATAGACTTTGGATGCTGTATCTGAAGGGTTAAATCCCCATCAGGAGCAAGTATATCTTGAGAAGATTACTTGGTGTAGATGGAAAAGTTGAGACTTTCAAAGCTGGACTTGTTAAAGGTTTTCGTCATCGACCAGGCGTGGATAACGATGAAACCTTTTCCAATGCCTGTACTTAAGTCCATCCAGATCCTACTTGCCACGGCTACATACCATGACTACGATATCTAGCGGTTGGGTGTCATGACTGCTTTTCTAAATACTGATTTAGAAGAGAGCGTCTATAAGTACACAGCCAGAGGGCTTCGTAAACAGTGGGAGCAGCAGAAACGTGTGCAAGTTGCTTTACAGATTAAAGCAGGCATCGTGGAGTTGGAACGTCTGTTTTGATGCGATAGTCAAAGGGTTTGACTTCATCAAAATGGTAGATGAACCTTGTGTATACAAAAAGGTAGTAGAGAGTAAGGTGGTCATCCTCGTATTGTGCTTAGACAACTTACTCTTGGTAGGAAAAGAGTTTCCTATGCTACACTCGGTCAATCTCCTCTTATCACAAGGATTCTCTATATAGGATCAAAGTGATACCTCCTAAATCCTAGGTTTTGGATCTATGAGATAGATCTAAATGGATATTAGGATTCTCACTGGGTGTAGTGAGATGGTATCAATCGATCCCGGGGAGAATCACTGGAAAAGTTTCAGGGTGATAAGGACGACTGAATGTCAGTCGCAGGCATTGTCTTTATCCTCAGTAGAGGGACGGTATGTTGGAAGAGTTCCAAGCTGAGATACAGTGGCAAACTATACGATAAAGGCTGGTGATATCGCTATCAAAGATACTACCAAAGAGGAAGTTTGGGTGTATATTAGTTCATGAAATGAACTAGGTTCCTACCATTGTGTGACAATGGAAGTGTGGCTTTGGCCCAGGAACCCCGATCCCATCAGTGACCCAGACATATTCTGAGGCAGCATCACCTGATCATGGAGATAGTTGATCTCCAGGGTGATCGAGGTTAGGAGAGTAGACTCAGAGGACAACACGGCGGATCCACTCACAAAGGCCTTTTCCCAGAGAGAGACTTATATGGGATGGTTGAGTATGAGATACTGCAACCATTGCTACAGATAGCCCTAGTGCAAGTAGGAGATTGTTAGTTATATGTATGCCCTAGAGGCTATTTCTGTACATGAGATGTATATTGTAGTGGATGCTGGGACATATATAGGTAGGACTTTCTTGCTCGACATGATAGTACGCTATCTGGTTTCTCTTTATCTTAACATGTATACTGATGTCTCTCTGTTACATGTTGATAAAGCCCTTAGGATGTGTACTCGATTTCCAGGAATATGATGTAGATCATACTAGTGGGGCCTGGGTAGTCAATGAGTACATCCTTCAATGTTCCTAGTCGTGGGAATATCGAGACAGGGCATCGATATTCCAGAGTAGACTAGCGTATATCTTCTCGATCCATGTGATGGGCGATGGATGATCCCATATCCATTGGTGTTTGACATCAGAGACGGTATGCGGGTGCTCAGTGGAGACTGGGTACACTGAACGGACTCGCCGAGAACTCCCAGATGGTATTATACCTTACGTCAGATGGCAGTTCTCTTGTGACACTGGTACAGCTTAGTCTGTTGACCCGAGATCATGATAGAGTCTTGTGTGTCTCCCACTGTGCTTTGATTTCTACCCTACCATGGATCTACTGAGCCATGGAAACAGGTGGTTTTTGGGTACAGTCCCGATTCACACGGAGGCAATGAGCGATAGGAGGGGATTCGTCTCTCCCGGTATTGGGGGTTGATGTTGCGCTATGCTCGACTGGACATAACTGGAAATCCCTGGCCACGGTTGCACTGATTTACTGGTAAGTGTTATCAATAGTTTCATGCTTGTTATGGACCTTACATCGGCATGACTTATCAAGCTACTGGGGTCTGACGTTTACCACCCCTAGGCGAGATATGCGACATATCAGACGAAAAGACCGGACTGTGCGGTAAGTGTAACTGGTTGGATTCACAGGAGTGTGGGCAGGCTTGCTCGTTGATCTTCTGATCGTTCAATACCCGGGTGGCCGTTACGTTTAGCAGACCGCTTGCGGCTTGTGGGTGTTTGATATGATCATCACCTACTGCCGACGTATTGACGAGTCTTTAGAGTCCTACACAGAGGTTTCCTGGCTCAAGCGAAACGAAATAGGAGCGCATATGAGATATGTGCGGGACCGAGAATAATACCAGTATGTGATACTGTATTCTATTCTCGCGATTTGTATCATCGGACGGTTATATGTGATATAGCCGGGTTTCCGAATCAAGTGTTGATTCGATATATTGATACACTACATATTAGTCGGTTATATGCGATATGACCGGATCATTAAATCAAGTATTGATTTAATGATTTAATGTATAATTATATATTTGATATATTACTTTACATTAACTACTATTTGTTCACTTAAGATTGATTTTCTCACTTGATGTGCACAAGTTGTATATATGATATATGTTTGTGCACTAGTTTGTATCATGATTGATGATACATGCAAACTTGGGTGTGTGTTTGACTTACACCATGTTTAGGTTAATGGTTGGGTTTTATTTGTTTATTTATTTATTTTGGTAAAACTAAATGGTGGCTTTTCTTGTTTTGGCTTCAAGCTTCATGAAGCTTCTTAGCATCTTTGACAAAGTCTAACCATTTTGTTTTGTTCTTTGACCTAACTATCAACCTAAACTCTAGTTTATTCTCTACAAAAGTTAACTCACCCATGGTTGCAAGATGATAGACTTCACTTGATTATTGATTTTCTAATTATTGATTATTCATTCTTTTTCTTTCTTCTTCTTCTTCTTCAAGAAGAAGAAAGCTTGCTTGAAATTTTTAAGTGAAGATTTAGAGTGAGAAATCCAAATCCAAAGTGAACCCACTTCCTATTTCTTCATCCTCTACCACTTGCCATGTTGTATAGGGTGTTCTCTTCACAAAGTTCTTGACCAAGTAAAGGAATAGCTTGAGTTTGAGTCTCCCCGACGTAGATCATCTTCGGCCTCGAAGTCAACGACCTAGCCCGCTCTTTTCTCCGATGAAACCAACGCTAGGGTTCGGGATCCCGATGATCGCAGCGAAAGGACCTCAACACGGAGCTTTAGAAGTGAAGGACCGTATCTATAAAGGTTGTAATCTTTTTCACTTAGTAGGTAAAGTAGTTTACTTGCTTGCTTTCGCCTTACCTCTAGTAAACGATCTTAATTAGGGTTTCTCGGCATATAGAAAAATTTGATTTTGGCATGGTTGATGCCTTGTGGAACCTCTTGAGTGTGCCTAGGATTCCTACATATAGTCTACACAGATTTTAATCGGACGGTTGATAATACTAGCGGCTTAGGATTAAGCCGGATTGTTAAATCAGGTTTTGATTTAATAATTTATATATATATTTTTATATATGTATTCTAGTAGTATTGTTCACTATTCATTTTCTCTCTTGGTTATTCGTATTTTTATACGAATACGCGTATATGTATTTCGATACGTATACCGGGTTGTATTCCGTATTTATACGGAATATTTTCTAGAAGTTGGACACCTCATTGTTTGATTTTCTTTTTAGAAAATCATTTGTTATTTGTTGATGAGGTGGAGGAGTGAGGTGGCATGACCATGGTTGAGGTGTATGGCTATTGTTTGTTTTATTTGGAGATATTTTCCATGGTTGGAAAATAATGAGATATTTATCTAAATGAGAGACACTCTTCTTTGATATTCACACACTCTCTAACTCTCTTGGAGACTTAGCCCTTTTCTTGAGTTGCTCATGCCCATGGTTTTCCTCACCTCTTCTTTCTTCTTCTTTGATTGCTCACTTGAGCATGAGATATGAGAGAAAAAGATAGTGATATATTCCTACATCCCTACTCTCCGTTGATAGCGACCATGGAGCGTCGGTTGCTTCGCTAGGTGAAGCTGGAGCCTGCATCGTTTCCCTCGGATGGATCATCTTCGATGGAGGGAGACCGACAATCAAGCTCGATCTAGGACACCCCTAGGAGCTAATGAAGATGGTAGAAGACCGAAGGACACAGATCATTCGGTATAACACTTCTATCACCATAGTTTAGCTCTTTGTAATTTGCTTGTATAGGTTTATGGTTCGATTCTAGTCGGTTTCGTTAGCGCCAAGTTTTTTAAACGCCGTTTTTATTCCGCACCGGCCTTGGTAGATGGTCTGGGCGCTATCGTAACCCAACATGGTATCAGAGCCACCCCATAAACCTTACTAGCTAGTTTGCACAAGGTTAAAATCTCGATCGACCCATTTTTCTGAATCGTTTTTCCAATATGACATGCTTGCTGCCGATTTTAAAACTTGTTCAAAAAATCTTTTAGAGCATCTTAAAAATATGTGCAATAATTTTTAGAGAACCACAAGAAATTTGGACACGTGAGCCCACAAAGTGGCCGCGTAACCGCCGTGTTTAATGCTTATTGACAACGGTTCCGCGGCTCTTTTGAGGCCACTGTGCGCCTAACTTCTTCTGGCACTCTACAAGTTGGAAATATGATTTTTGGTATATTTGGTATTTGCCCAGATTTGTTTGAGTGTTGGTTTGCATTTGGGGCCTATTTGGAAAAGTTTAGTCGATCAAAATTTTAAGTGTGTGTTTATCAGTGCATGTGATATATCTGCGACCGTGAATATCATTGAGCGGTACAACCCGATTAGTTGCTATATGTTCGACCAGACATGTTTCCGAACGTGATATTCACGTTGATGTTCTATGTTGTGCTGATATTATGGATCGGTTGTCGTGATGGATAGCCTATGGTGCAGTGGTAGCAGTACAGTTCAGATTCATTTGTATATTCATTATTGCGGGGCGAGCTTCCGACATGTGGACTGCCGTCTCTGTCAGATTGTATATTCTTTTATTGGGGCATGACCGGGTTGAGGTCGATGTCTCCATTGTATATACTTTTCTTTTCTGTACTAGGATTACCCCATGATGGAGTGCTCGAATAGCCAGATTCTAGACGGCAACGGGCCCGTATGTCATGGCGTTGAGATGGAATGGGCCTCACTTTAGAATTAGTGGTCTATTCGCCGCATTCATAGGGGTACAGGTCGACCCACAGAGGGGTGCTCAAGTTACCAGATTCCGTGAATTGTTGGGTGGCCCATTCTCTTTTTTGATTGAGGTTGCCTCACTTCTGGGGTTGGAGGGTAACTTGCCGCGCTCGTTGGGGTCCAGGTTTACATTGCACAGGCTATCCACACGACCAGAGGAATGTCGGGTTTCACTTGCGGCTCATGTGAAACCCAGGGCTCCTACATTATCCATGATTCTGTGATGCTTATCGCTCTTCTGTGATGTTACTTATATTATGCCTGGGACGAATGTTATATATATATATATATATATATATATATATATATATATTTATATTTATATATATATTAGTAGATGTTGTATATGTTTTGCACCCGCGCTAGTCTAGCCCCCGCTCTGCCTTTAGTTAAGTAACCTAATGGTGCATGACGGAGCCCCATGGCAAATGCGGATGGAATATATGTACATTGTATTTTCTTTCTTTTCTAGTGTGATATGGTTTAATTAATAGGACTGCATTAATTCTGATTAATGCAAGGAAAACAAACCTATATGATGTTGTTGGAACTAAGTTTTTTAAAAATGACATTACAGACGTTTCCTTTTGCTTTGCACAGTGGCATTCGGTTATGAATATACAACACCTCATTCGACGAGGCAAGAGCCGAGATCCCTTCACAGGGAGTGACCTCTTGAGCAAAAGTTTGCGTCAGTGTAATAACTTCACTATAGTCGATTCTTTTGCTTTGCATTGTGGTATTCAGTTAGGAGTATCCTGCATCTCATTCGATAAGGAAAGTGCCGAGATCCCTTCACAGGGAGTGACCTCTTTAGCAAAAGTTTGTGCCACTATATATTTGTAAAACCACTCGGTTTCTTCAATGATATCAAGTTCATTACGTTAATGGTTTTTTGCAAAAAACCATCCATAGCCCTCCGCCGTTTCCAATAAGTAGCACATAGTATTCATGCGGTGTTTGTTGGCCAAATTCAAGGCATCGTGAATGGGAGCTATGTGTTGCTTATCCGTTTCATAGATAAATGCATTGGTTTAGGATAGTCGTACAACTTTGTTGTCCAAAGTGAAGGGTGTGTGCGGGTGGGTCTAAATCAATCTGGATAATTATGGGTAGAACTTGACTTGTGTGTTATGATTTGTTGGCCAAAGTCAAGGTCATAAGCGCTTGGGGCAAAAACCACATCGGGAGTTTCAAACATACAGGAAACTTTCCAGGCATGTGCATACCTTCTGGAGTGTGGTGACTTGAGTGACTTCCATCAAGTTATCATGTGATGATAATTGGATCCCGATTCCTACTGATGAGTAGGTGTTACTCCTCGGGTGATTTTAGATGATCCCTACTAATTCTCCTTTTAGGGTTTGAAGTAGAATTCGAGGAAACAGTGGGAGGCATCCTGATTAGATAAAGTGATTAATCAATCTAATCTAGGTTAGAGTGCACGCTGAGTGTTTATTTTCTCTCTCTCTTTGGCAGCGACCATGGCCTGACCCTAAACTAAAACTCATGAACCAAGTTAACTAAACCTTCTTAAAACACTTTGGCTTTTGGATTGTCATTTAGTCGCATATATCATTGCCAATCCTACATCCCCTTTGCATTTCTCCAGAACACTCCGTATCACTACGAAGATCCACATTTCTTGGATATTTCATCATATAGTTACATACGAACTCGAAGGAACTTGTTCCAGTTCGAGGATGGATTCTGGTTCTGGAGAAATTGAATCGGATTATTCGGTTGTCTTTTCTCTTTACCTTCTCTCAGCATGCGAGAGCTCCTAGTATTAGGAGAGTACATCTATTGCGCTTATTGGATAGTCTTCTTCCAAACCATTGGCAGGTGCCGAAAGGTAGGGAAGGAAGAAAACCAATTAGCCTAAGTGTGGTGTACAGAAGGTAATAAAGAAAGACATATAAAAGGATTAGAGTAAGGGCAAAGAAAATTGCGACTGCTATCATTCACAACAAAGCCACGTATATCCTTATCACTCCTACTTCTCCTTTGCATTTCTCCAGAACACTCCGTATCACTACAAAGATCCACATTTATTGGATATGCCATCGTATAGTTACATACGAACTCGAAGAAACTTGTTTCTGATCGAGGATGGATTCTAGTTCTGGAGAATAGAATAGGATTATTCAGTTGTATTTTCTCTTTACCTTCTCTCAGGTTGCGAGGGCTCCTGGTATTAGGAGAGTACACCTATTACGCTTATTGGATAGTCTTCTTCCAAACCTTAGGCTAGTGCCGAAAGGTAGGGAAGGAAGAAAACCAATTAGCCTAAGTGTAGTGTACAGAACATGATAAGTAAAGACATATAAAGGGATTGGAGTGAAGGAAAAGAAGTATACGGTTACTGTCATGAATTTGGATAGTGGAAGAGGAATTACTAGGAATACCCGGCTACCCCATCGAAACATTTTCATGTTTCAGTTTCACTGTGCGGTGTTAATTGAAAACTGTTTTCCCAATTAGATTCTGACTCCAGAGTATGTATTTACCAGACTTGATTCTCACATCTGTATGGCGTTACAGATGATGAGTGGGAGTAAGATATTGGGAATTGGGTGATTATATCCTCAATATATCGGAATTCTTTGTAATTGGTGATATTTGAGGAAATCACCTGGGTTTTTCCTAATGGAAAATATTTGGTTTTGAATACCCGTTGTTATGCACCAAATTCAAACTGATATATCTGAACGTTTATTTTATAAAGTGAGATATAACTTTTTGAAATTATATCTATGACATTTACCTATATCAGTTGATAATTAGGTAAGGAGCATTCAACATCGGTGTAATTCTTCTTAACCATAATAAAGTTTTTCAACCTACAACACACATGGTTTGAGTTATTAAACTCAATGGACTTATACAAAGTATTGTATGTTGTCCGATGTCCGTTAGGACAACGGGGTTGGTACTTATATTATTTCTGTATACTCATGATTTCTCTAGTTTTAGACAAGTATTTCGTTGAAATACAAGGTCCAAATTTTGAGAAGTTAAGAATAAGGTAGAGAACCATACGTTGCAAGTATCAGGATTCTTCAAGGTGATCGAAGATGTAGATACTTGTGTTAGGTATTCCGTTGTAAGTAATAGTTTTGAGAACTTGCTTCTCTTTCAGATTACTCATACGTGGGTGCATTCCTTGATGAGTAATGCTGCATGGCCGTCTTCCATTTAGTTGTTATGCATTGGAAACAGCTGCATGATTTTTGAATCTGATTCCAATTAAATTAGTGCATTTTTTCTATACTGGATATAGAATGGATTTATATCTTAACGATGTTAAGGTGTATAGAGTAGTCCGACTATTGGTTAAAACTTGAATCTAGACAAACTCAAGGCACGTTTCAGTAATGGCAGTTTGTGGGTTATCCCGGGCATTGACAAGGGTTAACATTCTACCATTTGGAAGATCAATAGTTATATTGTTCTTGACTTGCCACCCGTTTTACTAAAATGTTTTTTTTTTCAGAAAACAGAAGTGGGAGTATGGTAGAACTGGAATTGATTCCAGAACCACAAACGATTACTGAAAATTTAGTAGAACCTAAATATTCAAATGGTTTCAACAATCCATTAGCCACTCCGCAGATTTGGTGGGTAACCTCAGGCACCCGAGAGGTACTCCGGTCTCCTCAAAGACGGTGACAGGGAGGTTTTTGATTACCCAAACTTGATACTACTGCTGTTCTATACTATGAGAGGATGAGTATAACGTCGTTCTAAATTGGCTTTAGAAGTGAATGCGTATATGACTCGGCCAGAGGGTTATTATAGTCAGTGGGAGCAGCGGAAGCATGGTGGGCAAGTAACTTATGTCTATTTATAGACTAAAGCAAGTACAACGGAGATAGATCAACTAATTTTGATGTGACAGTCATAGAGTTTCACTTCATCAGAACAACAGATGGACCTGGTAAGAAGGTAGTAGGGAGTGATGTCCTGGTATTTGGATGACATGCTCTTGATAGGAAGTGATATTCCTATACTACGATCGGTTATACTGTGGTTGTCATAAGGATTTTCTCCACATAGGATCTGGATAAAATATCAGGAATTCTGATGACTAGATCTATGGTTTTAGATCTAGATTTGGGAAGTGTCCCAATTTGGGTACTTGACACTATTCTAAAGTGTTTTAGAATGGACGACTCCTGGCGTGGTGGTGTACCCGTAGGTGATGGAGTCACCCTTTCTTAAGAGATGTCTTCTAGACTGATGAGGAGAGGGATTTGCATGATTGACATATCACTTGCTTAGGCAATTGAATCAATCATGAGATATCAAGTACAACACCAGATTTTGCTTTTGCATAGGCTGCAATTAGCATATATATATTAATCCAATCCTGGAGAAACGTTGGGAAGCATTTATGAACATAAGTGGATGTTGTTGGTATATGGTAACGACAACCTCCTTTAGGAGGCGATTATCATTTCAGGCTTCTAAGGTGACCTGGATGACAGAGTGACTGTCAGAGTTATAGTTTTCCCTCTTTTTGAGGGGCAGTATGTTGGACAGGTGGTCCAAGCGGATACTGTGGAAGGCATGGCGCTTGATACTGATTAAATTCAGTGGATGATACAGTCTGAGAAGTTTGTTGGATTTGGAGTTCATTTGTGAACTGGGTCCCATCAAATATCCAAACAAATTCTAAGACAGGTATTGCTCATTTCGGGAGATAGTCTTTCTCCGCGAAGTTGAGATATAGAGAGATAAAGAAAAAAAACATTAGAGCGGATCCACTCACTGAGGCTATTTCTCGAACGCAATAATTTCACAAACGAACTTTGTGAGACTAATTAGCAGAGAAGTTGGGTGTTCGGTATCATACGGGCTGTGAGTATGCGACACCGCAATAATTAGCTTTAAGTGCAAGTGGGAGATTGTTGGCTATAGTACCCTCAAGGCAATTATTGTAATCGCAGGCAGGTGTGTCACGACCCGAAATATTAGTTCGTGACCGGCACTTGAATCACGCCATGTCTAAAGGCGTAACGTAATCAAGTAAGCCGAAACCCAGAAATCTAAACCTTTATAAGAAAATACAAGAGGTAAAGTTTTGAAATAAAGGTATATTAAAAATCAAGAGTTTTCTTAAGTGCATAAGTAATGGAATATAAAAAGGCAAGTAAATTTTTCTAGTTGAAAGCAGGTTTTGTCTTTTAAAAATTTGGGCAGCACATCCTTTGTATATTTTGATCCAAAACCACAAATACATGATAATGATAAAGGCATCCCCAAGCGGGAGCTAGCTCTTCGCCAACCGGCGGATTCACAACCACGCAAGACAGTATATATGTATACGACGCCCAACGGCAAAGATCACCACCAAAGATAAAGTAAAGAAAGAGATCAACCCAAAAAGCGAACATAAAACCCATCGCTCAAGTCTACCTACTACAAGTCTCACTAAGTCTTCACTTAATATACGAATACTAGTTTTGATTGATAGAGTTGACTAGATACAATACGAATAAAAAATACAAGAGGGGTACGGTCCAATATGTACCACCTACCAAAGCAATCACCCGAATGCAACTGTGTGCCAGCGATGCCGGTACTGATCCAAGCGGTCAACCTGCAAGAACTGTGGCATAACGGGGGTGAGTTGCCAACTCGTGAGTAGAAAAACATCAACAAGTAGAAATCGAATAAACAACGACCCCTAGGTCAACTGTATCATAAAGTTAATACTATAATATCTAGGGTAACCAAAACTGTATGTGTGCCAAAAATGTAATCAATGCCTATAAGCGTGTGGATAACATCCAACAATATAACCAATGTATGTATGCATGTGGATCTCATCCACATGTCAACCACTGACACAACAACATCATGCATGCAAATATCATAAAAGCATATGCATGTAAGTACGAGGATTGTTAGTTGTATGTATGCCCTAGAGGCCAGTATTATACATATGATGTATATTATGTAAGTCGACGTTAGACACCCCACATGATGCGGGGAGGCGGAATAGGTAAAACAATCATTTTGTTTAAACTAACATCGACTAACTTTACCGATCTTTGCTAAACCCTAACTAACAACTATATAAAAGTGATTAGCTACTATGATAGATGATTATACCTAATGATTCAAGTCCTTCTTGTCCTTGTAGTTCACCTCCTCGTCGGCCTTCTCGATGTGATAGAAGATCCATCCGAGAGCTCCTTCTCCAAGCTTTAACCTCTCACTTGAGGTAACTAGGTGGCTATGAGTGCTAATAAAAGTAACTTAGCGGATATAGAAGAGGATTAGGGACCTATTAGTCTTGCTAACCCTTGGATCTCAACACATGAGAGGATTAGGGTTAGTTCTTTGAAGAGAGAGAGCTTGAGGAGAGAGAATGTGAAAGTAATTATCAAATGAAAATTAACACATTTGTGTATATATTATGAAGCATAAAATATCTTGCACAAATATCTTGCACAAATATCTTCATGCTTCATTTAATACAAATGAATCATCTAATGAGTCATTAAAACCATTAATGCTTCATTAACTCATTTGATGAATCATCTCCATGAGTCACAAATCCATTTAATGCAAATTCCACCTAAGCTCTCCACCTCATCTATCTTCTAGAAGCTTCTCGACTAATTATGAGAATGCCCCTCCTATCCGTAAAAACACGGAAATACTGAGACTGTATAAATCCAATAATCCAATACTAGAATCTAGCTTAAACTAAAGCCCGCTAGTATAAACTGTTCGAACATCGTACGTGCATAAATACACGTAAGTGTTCGAACCCTGTCGTAAAACCATACGACCTCTATATCGTTTCGCCTGAAGTAGGGAAACTCTCTGTGTGGGACTCTAAAGACTCGACTACTACGCTGGCAGTGGGTTTAACCACAGGCCGCAAGCGGTACTAGTTGTACGTAATGGTCCCCAGGTAGATGTCCATAAGAAGGCCGATGAGGAAATCCATCCGAGCTCATACTGAGCCTGATGTGACAATCTCCATATAGTCCGGTCTGTTCGTCTAGGACTATCGCATATCGGGCCTAGGGGGCGGCAAGCGTCAGTCCCCTAAAAGCGGTTTAAGTCGTGTTGGAGTGAAGCCCATTACACCTTGAGAAGCTACTGGAAAACCTACCAGTAAATCTCGCTTGCCCTGACCAGGGACTTTGCGTAATGGCTCTCCAAACACAGCGCGATATCAACTCCCAATACCGGGAGAGACGAATCCTGTATAACCGCTACAGCCTCCAAGTGGTTTGGGACTGCACCCAACTGCTACCTGTTTGCACGACTCCTTAGAGCCATGGTAGGGTAGCAATCTAAGAACAGTGGGAACACACTCGAGACGAAGCAGCAATGTTAATTCTGCGGACTATGCTGTACTCCTGTCACCTGGGAACTGTTAACTGACAACGGGTATAATACCAACCAACAGTTCCCTGCGAGTCCTGTCCGGTGTACCCGTAACCCAACGAGCACCTGTATACTATCTCCAGTACAACGTACTAATGGCTGTGGGACAGACCATTTCCCCAACTGGGATGAGAAGCACACACACTTGTCTACTCCGGAGTATCGATGCCCTGTCTCGATAATCCTATAACTAGGGACCTGAAAAAGGATGTGCTTGTAGACTACCCAGCCCCCACTAGTGTGACTGCCATCACAACGCTGGTAGTCAAGAAAGATCCTAAGGGCTCTATCAATATGTATTCGCGATATACCAACATATACACATATTAAGATAGACATAAACTAAGTAGCTTACTACTATATTGAGCGAGACTGTTAATATAACTGTGAATATCCCAAGCTTCCATTAAGTAATATACAAACTAGTATGATACAATAATGGCCCCTAGGGCATATACACTAACAATCTCCCACTTGCACTAGGGCCATGTACTGGCGTATCGAAGACCTATCATCTCGAGTAGCCAGTCGAACTGAATCTGAGGTAAGTCCTTTGTGAATGGATCTGCAGTGTTCTCCTCTGTAGCAACTCTCCGGACCTCGATCTCCTGGTGATCTATGATCTCCCTGATCAGGTGATACCGCCTTAAGATGTGTCTGGACTTCTGATGGGACCTAAGTTCCTTCGCTAAAGCTATAGCGCCGTTGTTTTCACAATAAAGCAGAATTGGATTGACAATGGTAGGAACCACCTGAAGTTCTGTTAGGAACTTCTTCATCCAGACTGCTTCTTTTGCGGCATCACAAGCAGCGATATACTCCGCTTCCATCGTCAAGTCAGCAACGGTGTCCTGCTTGGAACTCTTCCAGCACACCGCCCCTCCATTGAGGGTAAAGACATAACCTGACATGGACTTGGAGTCATCCTTGTCACTCTGGAAGCTGGAGTCAGCAAAAGCCTCGATCTGGAGGTATTTTCCGCCGTAAACTAAGAACATCTCTTTAGTCCTTTTCAGGTACTTGAGAATGTTTTTTACTTCTATCCAGTGCTTCTTCCCTGGGTTTGACTGATATCGGCTTACACCGCTCAGTGCGTAAGCTACATCTGGTCTGGTGCACAACATCGCATACATTATAGAGCCTACCGCAGAAGCGTAGGGTATAATCGACATGCGATCCCTTTCCAAATCAGTCTTGGGAGACATCTCTTTGGATAGGGTGATTCCGTGACAAGCCGGTAAACTACCGTGCTTAGAATCTTCCATACTGAATCTTTTCAGTATAGTGTTGATATACCTGGACTGCGAAAGTCCCAACATCCTCTTAGATCTATCACGATAGATTTGGATCCCCAGAATGTAAGAGGCATCACCCAGGTCTTTCATGGATAACCTGTGTGACATGAATCCTTTGACATATTGTAGCATAGGAATGCCATTTCCTATTAAGAGAATGTCATCCACGTACAAGACGAGGAATACAATAGTTCGTGCTACAATTTTACAATATATACATGGTTCATATGAATTTTTGATAAAGTCATATTCTTTGACCGTTTCATCAAAACAGATGTTCCAACTCCGCGATGCCTGCTTTAGTCCATAAATGGACTTAAGCAACTTGCACATTTTCCCGCTGCTCCCACTCTGATTGAATCCCTCTGGCCGATTCATATAGACCCACTCTTCCCAATTTCTATTTAGAAAATCCGTCTTTACGTCCATCTGCCAGATCTCATAATCATGGAAGGAAGCAATGGCAAGAAGGATACGAATGGATTTGAGTATAGCCACTGGAGAAAAAGTTTCATCATAGTCCAAACCAGGTCTTTGACGAAAACCTTTTGCAACAAGTCTAGCCTTATAGGTTTCCACCTGTCCATATACACCAATCTTTTTCTTGAAGATCCACTTGCATCCTATGGGTTTTACCCTATCTGGCGCAAAGTCCAAAGTCCATACTTTGTTGGTGTACATGGAATCCATCTCGGTCCGCATTGCATCCAGCCATCTTACTGAGTCGCCGCTCTGGATGGCCTGCTGGAAGCTAGTAGGTTCATCATTATCAATGATGCAATCTTCTCGATCCCCGTCTATGAGAATACCGTAGTATCTCTCAGGCGGATGAGACAGCCTACTACTCCTGCGGAGGAGTGCGGGAATGTCCTGTTCTTCTTGAACTTCTGGTTCTACAAAAATTTCAGTATTAGTTTGTGGTTCTGGAATTTCTTCCAGTTCTATTGCGCTCCCACTTGTTTCCTTTTCTAAAAACCGCTGTTCTAGAAAATGGGCATTACGAGAAACAAAAAACCTTTTGTTCCTCTGCGTAATAGAAAAAATACCCCTTGGAGTTCTTTGGATATCCCACAAACTTACACAGTACTGAGCATGCCTCGAGTTTGTCCGCATGCTGCTTATTAACAAAAGCCAGACATCCCCATATCTTCAGATACTAAAGATAGGGTTTCTTCCCACTCCACATCTGATATGGCGTGGTAGGCACAGTCTTGGTAGGAGCCCTATTCAAAGATATGCAGCTGATTCTAGTGCATAACCCGAGAAAGATCGCGGTAACTCAGCATTACTCATCATGGAACGTACCATATCCAATAGGGTTCGGTTCCGTCTCTCCGATACACCGTTATGTTGTGGAGTGTATGGAGGAGTAAGCTGAGAGAGAATTCCATTCTCTTTTAGGTAACCCAGAACTCGGCACTTAAGTATTCACCACCTTGATCAGATCTCAGTGTCTTGATACTTTTGCCGGTTTGGTTTTCAACATCATTCTTATATTCTCGGAATTTCTCAAAGGCCTCGGATTTATGTTTCATCAAGAAAATGAATCCATACCAAGAGAAATCATCCGTAAAAGTAATGAAATATGAAAAACTGCCTCTTGCATGTGTAGACATTGGACCACATACATCGCTGTATATGAGTCCTAAGAGCACGCTCGCTCTTACTCCATGTCCAGTGAATGGAGTCTTTGTCATCTTTCTTTTGAGGCATGATTGATAAGTGGCATAAGATTGATATTCGAACGGATCCAAATATCCTTCTTTATGTAACTTAGTTAACCTTGTCTCATTGATGTGACCCAGTCTACAATGCCATAAGAAAGCCTGATTTATATCTGGAGACTTTGTTTTTAGTGTGTTCTGGACATTGAAAATCTGTAATTGGTTTAATACGTATATACCGTTATCTAGTGTACCAGACCCAATCAAACCATGATTAAGGTGGATGTTAACAACATCGCTTACAAACGTGAAATCATAACCTTCCTTTGATAACAACGATAATCATATGATATTACACGTTAAACTAGGTACACAAAAACAGTTACGTAAAACCAAAATATGTCCACTCGTCAATCCAAGGTGATAATCCCCTACGGACACAGCACCCACGCTAGCTCCGTTAGCAACCTGGAGGGTCATATCACCAACCTTCAGTACTCTACGGTTTCTCTGTGCCTGCAATGAATTGCATATATGAGATCTTGATCCGGTATCCAATACCCAGGAAGTAGAGTTGATTGACAGACAATTTTCAATTACAAACACACCTGAAGCCGAAGCCACAACTTTCCTCGGGTCCTGCTTTTTGGCAATCCAAGCTTTGCAATCCTTCTTCCAATGGCCTTTCCTACGACAGTGGAAGCACTCGTCCTTTGCCACTACTGGCACTGCAACCTTTTCCTTTCCCTTAACTCCCACCTTACCAATATCACCTCTTGGTTTGGTAGCGGCCTTCTTCTTCATTCCTTTGGCCCTTGCCTTGGACCTGGAAGAGGAAGCACAACGAACAAACATAGCGGGTGTTTCCCTTGCTTTCTGCAAGGTGCCCTCTGCACTCCTCAACATGTTAAGGAGTTCGGGAAGTTCAACTTCTTTACCTTGAATATTGAAATTCAAGATAAACTGTGTGTAGGTGGAAGGAATGGACTGGAGAATCAAGTCTGTATACGGCTCGTTCTCTAAAGTTGTCCCGAGGTCCGCGAGCTTTTCTATATAGCTAATCATCTTAACGACATGTTCTCCTACAGATGATCCGACGGCCATCCTCAATTGAGACAAGTTCTTCGAGGTCTCGTATCTAGCTATACGAGATTGCTCTCCATACAGTTCCTTGGTGTGGAGAAATATGGATTCAAGATCTATATTCTCGTGCCTCCTCTGATGTTCATTATTTATAGAGGCAAGCACGATGCATTTGGCCTTCGCGCAGTCTAACTCCCAGGTCTTGTGGATTTCCTTATCCACGATAGTGGATTTTGGACCGGGACAGCAGGGGCCTTAGTAGTAAGGACATACCCCAATTTGTCATAAGTTATATCCATCTTGACATTCTGGAACCAGTCTTTATAGTTTGGCCCTGTCAAAATATTTTTATCTAATAGTAACTTAAGGCCTGTCATGTTCTGGGTCGCTGCAATTAGGAGAGAGAGAGGAAACACTTTAGCATGATACTCTTGCAAGTTCAGAGTGGTTTTTAGTTTATCTAAACAGGATGGCTCCCACTGTTTCTCGAATCCTTCCTCAAACCAAAAAGGAAGAACTAGTCAGGACTATTCTCACCGTACAATACTTGCTTAACTGTTCAGCCAGGCCGATGTCGGTACTTCGAGGGAGGTTTTACGACGCTTTCGCGAAGTACCTTAATTAAATAACCTCTTTTCTCTGGGGGCGTAGCCCCGCTGACACCTTTCTCGGCACCTACTTGGTTTATAGTATTGATCGTTAAGTGACGAATCTCCTGATGAGTAGCGGATACTCACAGTAGGATCGGGATCCAAATATCATCGTGTGATAAAGCTGAAGGAATCCTACCAAAATTATCACACTCCAAATGGTATGCAACTCTTAGCAAATTTAAGGTTCTTTAGAAATTCCCGATATCATTTTCTGCCCCATGCTCTTATGACCTTGGCGTTAGTCAAAATGTCATAAGTCGCATGTCAAGTTCTACCCATCATTATCTTGTTAATTTGAACCCACCCGTACATACCCCTGATGTTGGCCAAATGATAGTACGACTGTCCTAAACCAACTCATCTATCTATGCAACAAATGAATACCCAGCAGCTACCAAACACTATGCCTTGGCGTTGGTCAAAATACATAGCTTGAATACTACTGAATACCCAAATGAAATGACGGAGGGCTACGAATGGTTTTGGCGAAACCGTGAACGTAATGAACTTGATATGATCGAAGGAACCTGATAGCTTTTAAAAGGAGTTGTTTAAGCTCCGCAATTAAAAAAATATCTTCTGTTTTAAAATAACCGAGTGGTTTCTTTTAAACTGTTCCAACGATTCAACTTTGGTTTATTTTCTTTGCATTAATATAATGCATGCCATCAATTAACCTATCATTGCAGAAAACAACGAAAATACAACGTCCTCTTATGCCATCCGCATTCGCCACTGGGCCCCGTCATCCACCCGTTAGTTACTTAACTAACGACAGAGCGGGAGCTGGGCTACCGCGGGTGCAAAACATAAGTGACGCCTACTAGATATCATATATAGATATTGTACATTCGTCAGATGCAATAATAGGAATTCCAGATCACAGATGAACATATTGGATTTTCTACGAATCCGCATTCCTTTTGAGCCTGCAAAGAAAGACGGATTTCACAGTCGCGATGAATAGCCAAAAACCCCACCCTAGACCCCTACGGGTACGGCAAACTACCCGCCAAGCACCCGAAGTGAAGCGGTCTCCCTCAACGACATGAGTAGGCCACTAGACACTTCAAAGTACTCGGTAGTTTGTGCACCCCACCTTGGGTCTATCCTAGGAGCAGAAAATAGTAAATGAAATAATACAACGGTGGCTACAACCTCAACCCGGATGTGCCCCGCAAAAGAATATTACAACAAATTACAATTTATATTTGAATGAAAGAAACAATTGTCTCACATCCCCGGCTATCCATTCAAGACAATCCAACAAGTCCACATTAACAAACCAGTAAAAACCATTACAGAAATGTGCAACCCCCTGCTAACCGACATACTAGCAGTTAGGGGAGGTTTACGAACACATTAAACACAACACAGATATAATTAAGTTAGCCAAACATCTTAGAATTTCGATCAAGCAACACAAATGAATCTACTCCAAAAAATTCTCTGTGCACATAAAATCTGAGCAGAAACAAATCATCCCAGAAAACACAACATCAACACAGAAGAATAACTGAGCAAATTTGGGTTGACTCGGAGTCAACTCGGCCGCGGATCCGTTGCGGATCGCTTGGATCGGCGGCGGTTCCGCGGCGCTATGGTTGAGTCACAGTCCCAAATTTCTTCACAATTCTTAAAATTCCCTTCTTGTATTTTTAAGGGTCCCTGAAAAATTTTTAAACCCCGTTTTAAAAACGGCAGAAACATGGTGAAAATGATGTTTTTTCGGGTTCGTTTTGCAATCGAACTTCTAACGACTTTGCTAACAAATTAGTTATGGTTTAGCTAGGCTCTGATACCACTGTAAGTCTACGTTAGACACCCCCACATGATGCGGGGAGGCGGAATAGGTAAAACAATCATTTTGTTTAAACTAACATCGACTAACTTTACGGATCTTTACTAAACCCTAACTAACAACTATATAGAAGTGATTAGCTACTATGATAGATGATTATACCTAATGATTCAAGTCCTTCTTGTCCTTGTAGTTCACCTCCTCATCGGCCTCCTCAATGTGATAGAAGATCCATCCGAGAGCACCTTCTCCAAGCTTTAACCTCTCACTTGAGGTAACTAGGTGGCTATGAGTGCTAATCAAAGTAACCTAGCGGATATAGAAGAGGATTAGGGACCTATTAGTCTTGCTAACCCTTGCATCTCAACACATGAGAGGATTAGGGTTAGTTCTTTGAAGAGAGAGAGAGAGCTTGAGGAGAGAGAATGTGAAAGTAATTATCAAATGAAATTAACACATTTGTGTATATATTATGAAGCATAAAATATCTTGCACAAATATCTTGCAAAAATATCTTCATGCTTCATTTAATACAAATGAATCATCTAATGAGTCATTAAAACCATTAATGCTTCATTAACTCATTTGATGAATCATCTCCATGAGTCACAAATCCATTTAATGCAAATTCCACCTAAGCTCTCCACCCCATCCATCTTCTAGAAGCTTCTCGACTAATTACGAGAATGCCCCTCCTATCCGTCAAAACACGGAAATACTGAGACTGTATAAATCCAATAATCCACAACTAGAATCTGGCTTAAACTAAAGCCCGCTAGTATAAACTGTCCGAATATCGTACGTGCATAAATACACGTATGTGTCCGAACCGTGTTGTAAAACCATACGACCTCTATATCGTTTCTCCTGAAGAAGGGAAACTCTCTGTATGGGACTCTAAAGACTCGACTACTACGCTGGCAGTGGGTTTAACCACAGGCCGCAAGCGGTACTAGCTGTACGCAACGGTCCCCAGGTAGATGTCGATAAGAAGGCCGATGAGGAAACCCATCCGAACTCGTACTGAGCCTGATGTGACAATCTCCATACTGTCCGGTCTGTTCGTCTAGGACTATCGCATATTGGGCCTAGGGGGCGGCAAGCGTCAGTCCCCTAAAAGCGGTATAAGTCGTGTTGGAGTGAAGCCCATTACACCTTGAGAACCTACTGGAAAACCTACCAGTAAATCTTGCTTGTCCTGGCCAGGGACTTTGCGTAATGGCTCTCCAAATATAGCGCGATATCAACTCCCAATACCGGGAGAGACGAATCCTGTCTAACCGCCACTGCCTCCAAGTGCTTCAGGACTGCACCCAATGTTGGGTTACTAGGCACAAGAACAAGGTTCTACAAGGCATCAACCATGCCAAAATCAAAATTTTCAAGTGCCGAACAACCCAAGAGAGATCTTAAACTAGAGATTAGGCAAAAACAATGAGCAAGTAAATAACTTTACTTCTAAGAGTTTGGGATTACAACATTTGTAGTCCGTTCCTTCACTTCATAAGCTCCGTGTTGAGGTCCCTTCGCCGCGATCATCATGTACCCGGACTCTTGAGAGGCTCCATGAAGAGAAAGATGCAAGCTTGTTTCCGATCTTCAACAACTAAGATGATCTACCTTAAAGAAACACAAACCCAAGCTCTTGCTTTGCTAATCAAGTATTAGCAAAGCAAACACCCTAATCTAAGTGGCAAGAATAGATGACGATGATGAAGTAGGAAGTTAGCTCTCTTTTGTTTTCAATTTCTCACTCATTATTATCACTTCTCAAAAAGCTAGAAAACTTTTCATCAAGAAGAAGAAGAAGCAAATCCTTTTTGTGATGAATAATGAAATAAAGAGTGAGGTTAGAAATGCAACCATGGGTTAAGCAAGAAAACTTAACCCTTGTAGAGATTTAACTAGGGTAAAGGGTTTGGGTTGGGTTAAGAAATATCTACACAAAATATCACAAGTCAAAGTCAAAACTTCAAGAAGCTTCTTGAAAGCTTCATGCAAGCTTAACCCTAATCCAAACCCTAACCACATTTAAACTCCACAAAACATGTTGCATTTGTAACCCTAACATGTTACAATATTATATATCACATATACAATATTTATTTTAACAAAATAAAATAATACAATTAACATATAATATATATCAATGTATTATCCAAGTGAGAAAAAGAATCTTTAAGTGAGCTTATATTAGTTAATGTAATAATATATCAAATATATAATTATATATTAAATTATCGAATCAACACTTGATCCGATAATCCGGCTATTTCATAAATAACCGACTAAAACAATCTGTATCAGTTCATCGAATCAACACTTGATCCGATGACCCGGCTATATCACATATACCCGGCCGATATCACATATCGCGAGAATCTAATACGGTATCACATACATGTATTGTTTTCGGTCTCGCACATATCACATATGTGCTCCTACTCCATTTTGCCTGAGCTAGAAAATCTCTGTGTATGACTCTAAAGAATCGTCAATACGCCGGCACTAGGTGATGATCATATCAAACACCCACAAGCTGCAAGCGGTCAGCTAAACGTAACAGCCACCCAGGTATTGAGCGATCAGAAGATCAACAAGAAAGCCTGTACATTCTCCTGCGAATCCAATCAGTAACACTCCCGTACAGTCCGGTCTCTTCGTCTGATATATCGCATATCTCACCTAGGGGTGGTAAACGTCAGACCCCGGTAGCTTGATAAGTCATGTCGTTATGAGGTCCATAACGGTTCGAGAAACTACTGATAACACTTACCAGTAAATCTCAGCAACTCTGGCCAGGGATTTCCAGTTATAGCCAATCGAACACAGCACAACATCAACTCCCTATACCGGGAGAGACGAAACCCCTCCTATCGCTCATTGCCTCTATGTGATTCGGGACTGTACCCAAAATCCACCATTTTGCATGCCCTCTTGGACGTGGTATGATGGAAATCAAAGCATAGTGGGAATCACACAAGACTCTATGACGATCTCGGGTCTACAGAATAACCTGTACCAGTGTCACCAGAGAACTGCCATTTGACGTGAGGTATAATACCATCTGGGAGTTCTCGGCGAGTCCGTCCAGTGTACCCAGTCTCTACTAAGCACCCGTATACCTTCTCTGATGTCAAACACTAATAGATATGGGATCATCAATCGCCCATCATATTGGTCAAGAAGCGCATACGCTAGTCTACTCTGGTATATCGATGCCCTGTCTCGATACACCTACGACTAGGAACATTTGAAGGATGTACTTAGCGACTACACTGTCCCAACTAGTATGATCTGCATCATAGTCTTGGTAGTCAAGTACTCATCCTAAGAGCTTTATCAACATATAACATAGAGACAATCAGAGTACATGTTAAGATAAAGTGTAACAAGATAGCATATTATCATGTCGAGCAAGAAAGTCCTACCTACATATGTCCAAGCATCCACTACAATATACATCGTATGTACAGTAATGGCCTCTAGGGCATACATATAACTAACACCCAACTGCTACCTGTTTGCACGACTCCTTTGAGCCGTGGTAGGGTAGCAATCTAAGAACAGTAGGAACACACTCGAGACGAAGCAGCAGTGTCAAGTCTGCGGACTATGCTGTACTCATATCACCTGAGAACTGTTACTGACAACGGGTATAATACCAACCAACAGTTCCACACGAGTCCTGTCCGGTGTACCCGTAACCCAACGAGCACCTGTATACTATCTTCAGTACAACGTACTAATGGCTGTGGGACAGACTATTTCCCCAACTGGGATGAGAAGCGCACACACTAGTCTACTCCGGAGTATCGATGCCCTGTCTCGATAATCCTACGACTAGGGACCTGAAAAAGGATGTGCTTGTAAACTACCCAGCGCTCACTAGTGTGACTCCCATCACAACGCTGGTAGTCAAGCAAGATCCGAAGGGCTCTATCAATATGTATTCGCGATATGCTAACATATACACATAATAAGATAGACATAAACCAAGTAGCATACTACTATGTTGAGCGAGACTGTTAATATAACTGTGAACATACCAAGCTTCCATTAAGTAATATACAAACAAGTATGATACAATAATGGCCCCTAGGGCATATACACTAACATATTATATTGGATGCTTGGACATATATAGAGAGGAATTTCTTGCTCGATATGATAGTATGCCATCAGGTTGCTCTTTATCTTAACATGTATACTTGTCTCTTGATACTGTCATATGGTTACATATTGGTAAAGCCCTTAGGATGTGTACTTGACTACCAGGACTATGATGCAGATCATGTTGGATGTATATGCCCTAGAGGCCAGTATTGTATATGTATACATATGGATACTAGGGATATATATGTACAGAAAAATCTTGCTCGGTTTTATAGTATGTTATTCGACTTGTCTTTGTCAGGATATGTGTATTTATTTGTATTGTTGTTATATCTGGTTTGCATATATTGATAAAGACTCGATACGGTAGTATACTATTGTGGTTTGTCTTTATCTTAACATAGTATATATTATACTCGTTATTAGATTTTGCGGTTATATGTGGATAAAGCCCCAAGGATCTTGCTTGACTACCTGCGTTGTGATGGCGATTATACTTGTGGGAGCAGGGTAGTCCACAAGCACATCCTTAAATGGTCCCTAGTCGCGTGAGTATCGAGACTGGGCATTGATACTCCAGAGTAGACTAGTGTATCCATTTCTACCCCCGTCGGGGGATGGTTGGTCCCGCAGCCATTGGTCTGATGTACCCAAGATCGTATACAGGTGCTCACTGGGGTGAGTACACTGGACGGACTCACCGAGAACTTCCATGTGGTACTATACCTATCGTCAGATAGAAGTTCTCAGGTGACATGTGCACAGGTTAGTCCTTGGACCCGAGATCGGCATTTTTCTCGTGTGAGTTCACACTGAAATTTGATCACTTCCCTACCACGGCTCTACTGAGTCGTGCAAACAGGTTTTGGTTGGGTTCAGTCCCGAGCCACATGGAGGCAGTGAGCGATTGTCGGGGATTAGTCTCTCCCGCTATAGGGAGTCGATATCGCACTGTGATTCGATTTGTCAGGACTATAAGACCTTAGCTAAAGCAGATGGAATTTACTGATAGGTTGATCAATAGTTTCCCGGATTGGTCCTGAGCCACATCGGCACGACTTATCAGGTTATTAGGGTCTGATGTTTACCATCCCTTAGACCAGGTATGCGATACTCTTTGACGAAGAGACCGGACTGTGCGGATATTGTCACGGATAGGCTCAGTAGGAGTTTGGACGAGCTTGCTCATCGGCCTTCCTTTTCGAAAGGTACCTGGGTAGCCATTACGTACAGCTAGTGCCGCTGACATGCTTGTGGTTAAACCCACTGCCAGAGTACTGTCGAGTCTTTAGAGTCCCACAAAGAGGGTTTACCTGATCCAGGCGAAATGATATAGTATCCGTATTGGATACGTGCAGGGTTCGATCGGTTGATGTACTTTGTACTCGGACTTTTGATCGGACAGTTTGTAATACTAGCCGGCTCGGGTTTGAGTCGGATTATTTAATCAGGTATTGATTTAATAATTTACGTCTATGTATTTTGATATATATATATATATATTCTAGTATTAAGTTCTTCGTGTTATTCTATCTCTTTGGGCGTTCGGATTTTTATCTGATTGCCGGTATATATGTACAGTAGACTGAAATCCGTATTTATTACAGATTTACTTCTAGAAGGTGGCCACCTCATTTTGGATTTTCCATTTATTTGATAAATGGAAATGAGGTGTAAAGTGAGAGGCGAGGGAGGTATAGAGTTGACCATGCTTCAATAGTTTACAAATGAATTTATAATTCATTTTGGGTTTACTATTGAAGCATGGTTGCTATTGTTTAATGAAAGAAATGAACATTCAAAACTCTTGTGTGTGAATTTCTCTCTCATGCTTGATCATTATTTTCTTGAGCTCCATTTTCTCTCCAAGCTCCTCTCTCCTCTTTCTTTCCTCCATCTTCATCTTCTTCCTTTACACTAACATTCTCTTGTGTTGAGAAACAAGTGAAGAGGTTTGAAAAGAGATAGCAAACACTTAGACATTCAAACTGCATCCTAGACTACTTGGACTAGCATCCCAAGTTCTCTAGTTACTATTTTGACTCTTAGCAAAGAGCTAGAGCCATGGATCATATTCCCCGGGTGGATCATCAAGGACCAAGGAAGGCCGGAGAACAAGCTCGATCCCGGAGGACCGACGGAGCAAGGAAAGAAGATCAAGCAAGTTCAAGGTGGCTAGTAGGAGGTAAGGATGAAGAACGAAGACCGAAGGACTTGGTTCGTTTGGTAAGAATTCCTCATCATAGTAGATAGCTCTCCTTCTGTAGCTAGTTAGTTTTATGGAAAGATCCGGGTTTAGAGTTAAACTAGTGCCAAGGTTTTGTTCGTTAGAATTTTTTTGTTCCGCATTTGGCCACGGAAGTTGGCCGGGGCACTAGGGTAACCCTTCATGGTATCGGAGCCATCCCATAAAACCTACACTAGCTTGTTTAAACGTGTTTAGAATAACGATCGACTGAAAATTTCAAAACCGCAATTCAATTAATGTAGTATCTGTCAATTTTTAAAAGTGCTCGAAAAATCAATTTTATGGTCTCAGAAAATCATGCAGGCTTTTTCAAGACGCCGGAAGAAAATTGGTCACGTGATCCCTCCAAACCACCGGGGAACCGCCGCGAAAACCCCCTCTTGGCGGCGGTTTCGCGGCCATTTTGGGGCCCACGTGAACAAAATGTTTTCTGGGTCTCTTATTTTTGGAATTGTGGTTTCTGGAATAATTAATTTTTTGGGCCCAGATTTGTTACAGTGTTTAATTAATACTTGGGGCCCACTTGGAAAGTTTAGTCGATCGTAATTTTAAAATACGTATTTTGTTATCAGTACTTAGATTAGATTCTGCGACCGTGAATGTCATTTGATCGGTAAATCCATCTATCTGCTATATGTTCTATTAGACAGATTTGCGAACGTGACATTCGCGTTGATGCTTCTGTGATTGTGCTGATGTTGTGGTTGGATTGTCGTGGTGGATAGCATGTGGTGCAATGTTAGAAATACAGTTTATAATTCATTTGTACATTTGTTATTGCGGGGTGAGCGTCCGACATGTGGACTGCCGTCTTTGTCGGGTTGTATATTTTTTTTAGGGCACGACCGGGTTGAGTTCGATGTCACCATTTGTATATAGTATTTTCATTTTCTGTATTAGGATTACCCCGCGGTGGGGTGAACAAGCCTGCATCTCATGGTGCTGAGACGGAGGGGGCTTCATTCTAGAACTGGCGGGCTATTCGCCGCACTCGTAGGGGGTACAGGTTTTCATTGCATAGGCTATCCACACGAACGGGAACGTCAGGTTTTATTTGTGGCTCAAATGAAACCCGGGGCTCCAAGGTTATCCACCATTCTGTATTGTTATCTGTGATGTTGTTTATTATCATGCCTGGGACGAATGTTATATATACTTATATATATACTAGTAGATGTTGTATATGTTTTGCACCCGCGCTAGTCCAGCCCCCGCTATGTCGTTAGTTAAGTAACCTAACGGGTGATGACAAGGCCCAGTGGCGAATACGGATGGCATATACGTAAATCATATTTTCGTTCTTTTCTGGTGTGATAGGTTACAAACTGATGGGACCACATTAATTTTGATTAATGCAAAACAATAAACCTAAAAGATGTTGTTGGAATCAGGATTTAAAAACTGACATTACAGACGTTCTCTTTTTCTTTGCACAGTGGTATTCAGTTTGGAATATCCAGCACCTCATTCGACGAGGCAAGGGCCGAGATCCCTTCACCGGGAGTGACCCTTTGAGTAAAAGTTTATGTCAGGGTAATAACTTCACTATAGTCGATTATTTTTTGCTTTGCATCATGGTATTCATTTTGGAATATCCTGCACCTCATTCGACGAGGAAAGAGCCGAGATCCCTTCACAGGGAGTGACCTCTTTAGCAAAGGTTTTCGCCACTATATATTTATAAAACCACTCAGGTTCCTTCAACGATATCAAGTTCATTACATTAACGTGCTTTTCGCCAAAACCCCAGCCGTAGCCCTCCGTCATTTCGGATTGATATTGCTTAGTATTCGTGCTACGCATTTCTATCTTTAGTCGAGGCGTAGTGTTCGGTAGCCATGTAATGCTTTTCCGTTGCTTATGCGATTGGTTAGGACATTCGTGCGATCATTTTGATCTTTAGTCAAGGCCCGTACGGGTGAGTCTAATGCAATCCAGATAATGACGGGTAGAACTTGACTAGGGCTCTTTGACATTTTGATCTTTAGTCAAGGTCACTTGGGTCCTAGGGGAAGAAACCACATCGGGAGTTTCAAATATACAGGAAACTTGCAGATTTAGCATACCTTCTGGAGTGTGGTGACTAGAGTGGATTCCATCTAGTGCATCACATAAGATAGTTGGATCCCGATCCCACTGATGAGTAGGATTACTCTCGGGAGATTATCACACTTAACAATCAATGCTATAAACCAAATAGGTGTTTAGAAAGGTGTTAGCGGGGCTACGCCTCCAGGGAAAAGAGGTTATGTAATTAAGGAACTTCCCGAAAGCGTTCGAAAACCTCCCTTGAAGTACCAACACCGGCCTGGCTGAAAGGTTAAGCAAGTATTGTGACGTGCGATTAATCCTGACTAGTTTTTCTTTTAGGGTTTGAAGAAGAATTTGAGGAAACAGTGGGAGCCATCCTAGTTAGATAAATTAAATAACCAATCTAATCTTGCAAGAGCGCACGCTGAGTGTTTTCCCTCTCTCTCTACAGGTAGCAACCATTTCACGCCCTAATCAAGATAATAAAATGTATCGCTTGACCGATCCGAATTCTTATTCGGGGTTGGGGACCGTCGGTTCGGCTCTAACTTACGACAACAGTCATAAGTATGGGCATGGGAAAGAGGAAAGTTTGAATTCCTTGATAAACCCATCGAAGGAGATGTAAGTCCATGCTACCTCTCTCGGTACTTACGGGCTTGCGGAAATGACGAAAAACGATTTTTCTAGAGGAGGTAACATGGACTCAAAATACGGATCTTTGTTAAACTATCTACCTAACAACCTAACTAGGAGTTGTTAACTACTCGGTTAGGGGGTTATACCTTTCTTTCTTGAACTCCTTCGTCTTCAACTCTCGAAGGTGTACGGATCGGCTTCACCCCGTCGTCTCCTTGCGCCGAAGATCGATCCACCCGAAAGCTTCTACCTTTGGCTTCTTCTTCGAACTTTGAAGAAACTAGTTCACTCGGTTTGCCAAACCTTGTGAACTAGAGTGAGTAGAGGAGAGTGTGTTGGGATTTTTCTCTATGGTTCTTGCTTCTTAACACATGAGACAAGTGAACAATAGACTAGAGAGAGGGAGAGCAAGAGGAAGAGGGTGAGAGCTCAAACACAAGAGAGAGAATGGAAATGAGAGAATGAGCAAGACTTTTCTCTCTTTGCTCTCATAATCCAAAGCCATCATAACCAATAATAGCAATCAAGTATTATGTGATGGTTTAAGTCAAAATAGCCATATCATTTCATGCACTCATTTTGCATAAAATAAACAAGCAAGCAAAAGTCTTTGCCATGAAATGATAGCTATTGTCATGATGATGGTCAACTAGTCCAACCTAGTCAACCGGTCAAAAAAGTCAACAAGTCAACAAAGTCAATCCCACAACAACCATGTCACCATAATACTTATTTAATATTATTGTTAATCATATATCATATTCTCATTAGGGTTGAGCAAAAAGTCAACAGTCAACAGTCAACAACCCTAATGAGAATCCTCTGCCTCTGTCTCTCCGTCAACTGTGCATACACACCTGCATCCGCGTTTCGAGGAACATGAATACATACGAGATAAAACCAATCCCAAAACGTACACTAGGATCTGGCTTAAACCAAAGCCCGCTAGTGTTAACTGTCCGGACACTGTACGTGCACAAGTGCATGGATGTGACCGAACCCTGTCGCTAAACCATGCGACCTCTACTCTTTTGCCTAAAGGCGAATAGCTTTCTGTGTGGGACTCTAAAGACTCGACACTACGCTGGCAGTGGGTTTAACCACAGACCGCAAGCGGCACTAGCTGTGCGTAACGGTCCCCAGGTAGATGCCGACAAGAAGACTGACGAGGTGAAACCCATCTGAACTCCTACCGAGTCTGACTGTGACAGTCTCCATACAGTCCGGTCTGTTCGTCTGATATATCGCATGGCGGGCCTAGGGTGCGGTAAATGTCATTCCCCTAATAGCGGTACAAGTCGTGTCGGAGTGAAGCCCAGAACACCCTGTGATAACACTGGAAACCTACCAGTATATCTCGCTTGCTCTGGCCAGGGACTACTCGTGTAATGGCTCTCCTAGACACAGCGCAGTGTCAACCCCCAATACCGGGAGAGACGAATCCTGTCTAACCGTCACTGCCTCCAAGTGCTTCGGGACTGCACCCAACAACTACCTGTTTGCACGACTCTTTTGAGCCGTGGTAGGGTAGTAATCTAAGTACAGTGGGAACACACTCGAGGCGAAGTGACAGTGTCAAGTCAGCGGACTAAGCTGTACTCATGTCACCTGGGAACTGATAACTGACGATGGGTATAGTACCAACCAACAGTTCCCGACGAGTCCTGTCCAGTGTACTCGTAACCTAACGAGCACCCGCATACTATCTCCAGTACGACGTACCGATGGCTGTGGGACAGACCATCTCCCACACTGGGATGAGAAGCGCATACGCTAGTCTACTCCGGAGTATCGATGCCCTGTCTCGATAGTCCTGCGACTAGGGACCTGCATAAGGATGTGCTTATAGATTACCCAGCCCCCACTAGTGTGACTGCCATCATAACGCCGGTAATCAAGCAAAGATCCTAAGGGCTCCACTAATGTGTATAGGTGATATACTAAAATAAAAACATGTACACATTGAAGTAGAAACAAACCAAGTAGCATACTACTATATTAAGCAAGATTGTTTATACAAGGTGAATATCCCAAGCTTCCATTAAGTAATATACAAACTAGTATGATACAGTAATGGCCTCTAGGGCATATACACTAACAGGAGAAACATACCGTTATGTCTTCTTGAGGTGTTCTTGTTATTGAGAACTGTTTTTCGGTCAGTCCTACCTCCTGGGTACTCGATACCGGATCAGGATCTCATATCTGTAATTTATTGCAGGGACTGAGAAAAAGTAGGATAGTTGGACCTGGTGATATGTCCCTCAGAGTGGGAAACGGAGCACAAGTTAATGCTGCTGCCGTCGGTGAATATCACCTAGTATTGCCAAATGGCAATACTATGATTTTGAACAATTGCTACTATGTGCCTTCCATGCTTTGCAACATCATATCAATTTCTTTACTTGATAAAGATGGATATAATTTTGTTCTTGATAGAAATATCATGAACATTTATCTTGATAAGGTACTGGTTTCAGAAGGTACACTGTGTAATGGTATCTATGTTCTAAATCAGAACACAGTTCTCAATGTTCAAAACACAGGCAAGAGGAAGAGTTCAGATACGAACGAATCCTACTTGTGGCATTGTAGACTTGGTCATATCGGAGAGAAAAGACTAAGTAAGTTTCATAAAGATGGACTCTTGAATACGTTCGAATTTTCATCTTATGAAACTTATCAGTCTTGTCTCAAAGGAAAGATGACCAAATCTCCATTCACCGGGCATGGAGAAAGAGCAACAGAGCTTTTGGGACTCATACACAGTGATGTATGTGGTCCGATGTCTATACATGCAAGGGGTGGGTTCTCGTACTTCATCACATTCACTGACGATCTCTCTAGATTCGGATATGTGTAACTCATGAAACACAAATCTGAAGCTTTTGAGAAATTCAAAGAATTCAGAAATGAAGTAGAGAACCAGACTGGAAAAAGTATCAAGATCCTCCGATCTGATAGAGGAGGAGAGTACTTAAGAACGGAATTCCTAGAATACTTAAAAGAGAATGAAATTCTCTCTCAGCTTACTCCTCCTTATACACCATAGCACAACGGTGTATCGGAGCGGAGGAATCGTACCCTATTGGATATGGTTCGCTCTATGATGAGTAATGCCGAGTTACCTCTTTCATTTTGGGGATTTGCGCTTGAAACAGCAGCCTACTTGTTGAATCAGGTTCCGTCTAAATCTGTGCCTAAGACTCCATATGAAGTATGGAGTGGAAAGAAACCATGTCTTAAATTCATTAAGATATGGGGTTGTCCGGCCTATGTGAAAACACAGAAGCCGGACAAACTAGAGGCACGATCAGTTTTATGTAAGTTTATAGGATATCCAAAACATTCAATGGGATATCTGTTTTACCACACCGAGGAACAGAAGGTGTTAGTCACTCGCCACGCCACCTTTTTAGAATGGCAATTTCTTGCAAAAGAAACAAGTGGGAGAACGGTATAACTGGAAGAAATTCCACAGGAACAAACTATAACTGAAGATTTAGTCGAACCTCAGGATTCAATAATCCCGGACGAACCTCAGCCACTCCGCAGATCTAGTAGGATTTCTCATCCGCCCGAGAGATACTACGGTTTTATCATAGACGGGGATCGAGAGGACTGCATCTTGGAAGAAGATGATCCTACTAGTTTCAGACATGTCATTATCAGTAGGGACTCTAATAAGTGGCTGGATGCTATGCAATCTGAAATGGAGTCCATGTACACCAATAAAGTGTGGACCCTGGAAGTTGCTCCACCTGGGGTAAAACCCGTTGGATGCAAATGAATCTAAAGAAGAAACTTGGTGTAGATGGACAGATGGAAACCTATAAGGCTAGACTCGTTGCAAAAGGTTTTCGTCATAGACCAGGAGTGGAATATGACGAAACCTTTTATCCAGTGGCTATGCTCAAATCCAATAGGATCCTGCTTGCCATTGCTGCCTTCCATGACTATGAGATCTGGAAGATGGACGTAAAAACAGCTTTTCTAAACGGAAGTTTAGAAGAGTACGTTTATATGGATCAACCAGAAGGTTTTATAGAAAGTGGGAGCAACGGGAAGTTGTGCAAGTTACTCAAATCCATTTATGGATTGAAGCAAGCATCGCGGAGCTGGAACATCTGTTTTGATGAGACAGTCAAGGATTTTGACTTCATCAAGAACGAAGATGAGCCTTGCATATATAAGAAGATTGTAGGACGAACTGTCGTGTTCCTAGTCTTGTACGTGGACGACATTCTTTTGATAGGAAATGATATTCCAATGCTACAATCGGTCAAGCTATTCTTATCACAAAGGTTCTCTATGAAAGACCTAGGTGATGCCTCGTACATTCTGGGGATCAAGATCTACAGAGATAAATCCAAGAGATTACTGGGACTTTCACAGTCCTGGTATATAGAGACCGTACTAAAGAGATTTAGTATGGAAGATTCCAAGCGCGGTAACATACCCGCATTGCACGGAATCACCCTCTCCAAGGAGATGTCTCCCAAGACTGACGAGAAGAGGATTCGCATGAGCACTATACCTTACGCTTCGGCGGTAGGATCTAAAATGTATGTGATACTATGTACAAGACCAGATGTAGCTTACGCGCTAAGCGTGGTGAGCCGGTATCAGTCGGACCCAGGTGAGAATCACTGGACAGCAGTAAAGAACATTCTCAAGTACTTAAGAAGGGCTAAGGAGATGTTCCTGATTTACGATAATGGAGACCTAAGGGTCGAATCCTTTACCGACTCAAGCTTCAAGAGTGAAAAGGATGACAGCAAGTCTGTCTCGGGTTTTGTGTTTACCATCAACTGAGGGGCGGTATATTGGAAGAGTTTCAAACAAGATACCGTCGCAGACTCGACGATGGAGGCTAAATACATTCCTGCAAGCGATGCCGCAAAAGAGGCGGTCTGGATGAAGAAGTTCATAGATGAACTTCAGGTCGTTCCGTCCATTGTTGATTCGATACCAGTGTATTGTGATAACTATGGGGCTATAGATTTAGCGAAGGAACCACGGTTCCATCAGAAATCCAGGAACATCTTAAGGCGGTATCACCTGATCAGGGAGATAGTAGATCGCCAGGAGATCGAGGTCCGGAGAGTGGATACAAAAGACAACACGGTGAATCCATTCACAAAGGCCCTCCCTCAAACACAGTTCGAGCGACTTTTTGGGATGTTGGGCATGCGGTACGCCAGCAGCTGGCCTTAGTGCGGACGTTGGGTATTCGATACGCCAATTACTGGCTTTTAGTGCAAGTGGGAGATTGTTGGATGTATATGTCCTGGAGGCCAGTATTGTCTATATATACATATGGATACTAAGGATATGTATGTACAGAACAATCTTGCTCAGTTTTATAGTATATTATTCGACTTGTCTTTGTCAGGATATGTGTATTTATTTGTATTGATGTTATATCTGGTTTGCACATATTGATAAAAACTCGATACGGTAGTATACTATTGTGGTTTGTCTTTATATTAACATAGCATATGTTATACTCGTTATTACATTTTGCGGTTATATGTGGATAAAGCCCCTAGGATCTTTCTTGACTACCTGCGTTGTGATGGCGATCATACTTGTGGGAGCAGGGCAGTCCACAAGCACATCCTTAAATGGTCCCCAGTCGTGTGAGTATCGAGACTGGGCATTGATACTCTAGAGTAGACTAGTGTATCCGTTTCTACCCCCGTCGGGGGATGGTTAGTCCCGTAGCCATTGGTCTGATGTACCCAAGATCGTATACAGGTGCTCACTAGGGCGAGTACACTGGACGGACTCACCGAGAACTTCCATGTGGTACTATACTTATCGTCAGATGGAAGTTCTCAGGTGACATGTGTACAGGTTAGTCCTTGGTCCCGAGATCGGCATTTGTCTCGTGTGAGTTCCTACTGAACTTTGATCACTACCCTACCATAGCTCTACTGAGTCGTGCAAACAGGTTTTGGTTGGGTTCAGTCCCGAGCCACATGGAGACAGTGAGCGATTGTCGGGGATACGTCTCTCCCGGTATAGGGAGTCGATATCGCACTGTGATTCGATTGGTCAGGACCATCAGTGTAGGGTTACTAGGCACACTAAGGAGGTTCCACAAGGCATCAACCATGCCAAACAAAAATTTTCCGGTGCCGAGAAACCCTAAACCAGATCGTTAACTAGAAGGATAGGCGAAAAGCAAGCAAGCAAACGACTTTGCTACTAAGTGAAAGGGATTACAACCTTTGTAGATCCGGTCCACCACTTCTTTAGCTCCGTGTTGACGTCCCTCCGCTGTGATCATCGGATCCCGGACTCTAGAAATGGTTTCGTCGGAGAAATGATCGGACTAGGTCATTGACTTCGAGGCCGAAGATGATCTACGTCGGGGAGACTCAAACTCAAGCTATTCCTTCACCCGGTCGAAAACTTTATGAAGAGAATACCCTATACTACATGGCAAGTGGTAGAGGATGAAGAAATAGGAAGTGGGTTCACTTTAGAATTGTATTTCTCACTCTTTTTCTCATGATGCCATTGGAGCTAGCAAGCTTTTTCAAGCTTGATGAAGATGAAGAAGAAGAAAGAATCATATGAATAATATCCAAAGTGAAACCTATCCAAATGAATGATGTCACCATGGTTGAGTTAACCCCTCATGCTTAACTCATGTAGAGATTTAACCAAACCATTAGGTTAAAGGTTGAGTTAACTAATATCTAAAAACATATGACAAAAGAGTTGACTTTGTCAATGTTTATCAAGCTTCATGAAGCTTGATAACTTTGACCAAAGTCACACTCTTTTGTTATATGCTTAAGAAAATAGTAAACCCTAATCTAACCTTGATTTGGTTCAAGTCTCATACACACAACTTGTTTGTATCATCAAGAATGATACAAACATGTACACTTGCATATATCGCACATAAACAATGTGCACATTCAAGTGAGAAAATCAATCTTAAATCAACCAATACTAGTTAATGTAAAGTAATATATCAAATATATAATTATACATTAAATCATTAAATCAACACTTGATTTAATGATCCGGTCATATCGCATATAACCGACTAATACCAATAGTAACAACTTATCGAATCAACACTTGATCCGATAACCCGGCTATATCGCATATAACCGATCAATGTCACAAATCGCGACAATATAATACAGTATCACATACTGGTATTATTCTCGGTCCCGTACATATCTCATATGCGCTCCTATTTCGTTTCGCTTGAGCCAGGAAACCCCTGTGTAGGACTCTAAAGACTCGTCAATACGCCGGCAGCAGGTGATGATCATATCAAACACCCACAAGCCGCAAGCCATCTGCTAAACGTAACGGCCACCCGGGTATTGAGCTATCAGAAGATCAACGAGCAAGCCCGCTCATACTCCAGTGAATCCAACGAGTAACACTATGGTACAGTCCGGTCTGTTCGTCTGATATGTCGCATATCTCGTCTAGGGGTGGTAAACGTCAGACCCCAATAACTCGATAAGTCGTGTCGATATGAGGCTCATAACGGGTCGAGAAAATACTGGTAACACTTACCAGTAAATCCCAAGAGCAGCCTTGGCCAAGGACTTCCTGTTATAGCCAATCGAACACTGCGCAACATCAACTCCCTATACCGGGAGAGACGAAACCCCTCCTATCGCTCATTGCCTCCATGTGATTCGGGACTGTAACCAAAAGCCACCTTTTTGCACGCCTTCTTGGACGTGGTATGATGGAAATCAAAGCACAGTGGGAATCACACAAGACTCTATGACGATCTCGGGTCTACAGACTAACCTGTACCAGTGTCACCAGAGAACTGCCATCTGACGTAAGGTATAATACCATCTGGGAGTTCTCGGCGAGTCCGTCCAGTGTACCCAGTCTCTACTGAGCACCCGTATATCATCTCTGATGTCAAACACCAATGGATATGGGATCATCCATCGCCCATTTGTATGGGCCGAGAAGCTACACGCTAGTCTACTCTGGCATATCGATGCCCCGTCTCGATACACCCACGACTAGGGACTTTGAAGGATGTACTTATGGACTACCATGTCCCCACTAGTATGATCTGCATCATAGTCCAGGTAGTCAAGTACACATCCTAAGGGCTTTACCAACATGTAACAGAGAGACAATCCGTGTACACGTTAAGGTAAAGAGTAACCAGATAGCATACTATCATATCGAGCAAGAAAATTATCCCTATATATATCCAAGCATCCACTGCAATATACATCCTATGTACAGTAATGGCTTCTAAGGCATACATATAACTAACAATCTCGCACTTGCACTAGGGCCATCTGATAGCAGTGGTTGTAGTATCTCATACTCAACCATCCCATAAAAGTCTCTCTCTGGGAAAAGGCATTTCGTGAGTGGATCCTCCGTGTTGTCCTCTGAGTCTACTCTCCTAACCTCGATCCCCTGGAGATCAACCATCTCCATGATCAGGTGATACTGCCTTAGAATATGTCTAGATCACTGATGCGACGGGCGTTCCTTGGCATAAGACACAACTCCATTGTCATACAATGGGAGTAACGAAGTTCATCTCATGAACTAATATACACCCAGACTTCCTCTTTGGTAGCATCTTTGCTAACGATGTATCTTGCCTTTAATCGTCTAGTATATCACGGTATCTAGCTTGGAACTCTTCCAACATACCGTCCCTCCACTGAGGTTAAAGACAATGCCTGTGACTCACATTCAGTCATCTTTATCACTCTGGAACCTTTCCAGTGATTCTCCCCAGGACCGATTGATACCTTCTCACTACAACTAGTGAGTATTCTAACATCCAATTAGATCTATCTCATAGATCCAAAACCCAGGATTTAGTAGGTATCACTTTGATCCTATATGGAGAATCCTTGTGATAAGCGGAGATTGACCGAGCGTAGCATTGGAAACTTCTTCCCTATCAAGAGTATGTCATCCACGTACTCTACGAGGATCACCACCATACTCCCTACTACCTTTTTGTATATACAAGGTTCTTCTACCATTTTGATGATGTCAAACTCTTTGACTAACTCATCAAAACAGATATTCCAACTTCGCGATGCCTGCTTTATCACATAAAACATCTTGCATACGTTTCCGCTGCTCCCACTGTCTACGAAGCCCTCTGACTGTGTACTTATAGACGCTTTCTTCCAAATCATCATTTAGAAAAGCAGTCAAGACACCCAACCGCCAGATATCGTAGTCATAGTATGTAGCCGTGGCAAGTAGGATCTGGATGGACTTAAGCATAGCTACTTAGAAAAGGTTTCATCATAACCCATACTTGGTCAATGATGCAAACCTTTAACAAGTGTAGCTTTGAAAGTCTCAACTTTTCCATGTACACCAAGTAATCTTCTCAAGATATACTTGCTCCTGATGGGGATTAACCCTTCAGATAAAGTAACCAAAGTCCATACTTTGTTGGTGTATAAGGACTTCATCTCAGATCGATAAGCATCAAGCCATTCTTACAGAGTCCTACTCCTGATGGCCAGCCCGAGATTAGTTGGGTCATCATCTCTTGATGCAATCCTCGTTCCCACTGTCATAGAGATACCGAAGTATCTCTCAGGTGGGTGAGGAACCCTACTAGATCAGCGGAGAGGCTGAGGTTCGTTGGTTGCTATTGAATCCTTTGGTTCTACCAAATCATCAGCTGTAGTTTGTATAGCTGGAACTGTTTCCAGTTCCACCTCATGACCAATAATTTCTTCACATGAAATTCCCTTTCACAAAGGTGGCATGTTGAGAAACAAAACATTTTTGTTCCTCGGTTAGGTAGAAGGTATTCCCTTGTGTATGCTTGGGATATCCAACAAACTTCTGCAGAACTGAATTTGCCTCGAGCTTGTCCGGATCTTCGTTTTAGACATAGGCCGGAGAACCCCAAATCTTAACAAACTTAAGATATGGGCTCTTCCCTTTCCATATCATATATGAAATGGTAGGCATCTAATTTGATCGGAACCCTATTCAATAGGTATGCAACTTCATAAGTGCATAACTCCCTAAAAGGAAATAGGAAACTCAGTAGTACTCGTCATAGAGCACACCATATCACATAGGGTGCTATTGCTCCACCCCGATATACTATCTTGCTATGGTGTATGCGGAGGAGTAATGCAGAGAGAGAATCTCATTCTTAGAATAGTCCAGGAATCCCGTGCTCAAGTATTCTCCTCCTTGATCACATCAAAGGACATAATACTTTTACCCGTATTTTGGTTCTCTACTTCTAACTTATATTCTATGAATATCTCAAAAGGTTCGGACTTGTATTTCAACAGGAACATATGTCTGAATTTTGAGAGATTATCAGAGAATGTAATGAAGTACAAAGAACCGGTCTTGGCATTTGTAGACAGGGGACCTTCATACATCATATGTATCATCCCAAGAGTTCACTAACTCTTTCTCTGTTTCCAATAAACAGAGCTATGGTCATATTATCTCTGTGACATTACTGGCAAGTTTCATAAGATGTAAATTCAAACAGATTTAAATATGCATCTAAATGTAACTTCAGCTAGTCGGGTCGCATTGATATGACCCAGTCTACAATGTCTCAAGTAGGATTTGTTCATTTCTGAACTCTTCCTCTTGTGTGTGTTCTGTATACTAAGAACTGTAGTTGGATTCAGAATGTCAATGCTTTTAGATAACGTGCCTGAACCGATCAACTATTGATATAGGAAATGTTCAAAACATTATCCAACAATACAAAATTTTATCATTTCTTTACTAATAAAGAGACTGATATGATTTTGTATATCAGGTTCGGTATCTAATAACATTCGTTCAGAATCAATGTACTGATCATACAGGGTGACTGTGACCAACAGACTTGGCTGCAACACTTGCCCCGTTTTCTGTCTCATGAAACTTATCACCCTTTCTCAGTTCTTTACCTTTCTGTAGCCCATGTAACAAATTACATATGCGGGATCCTGATCTGGCATCACATACCCAGGACGTAAAGGATACTGAGAAACAGTTCTCTGTAATGAACACACTCGAAGATGATGCATCAACATGCACTCTCTTCGTTTGGGTGGCACGGGAATTCTGGTAATCCCCAAATTCCTGCTCTGTCTTATAACATTTATAAGTTGGAGCGGGACCAACGTTCCCCAGCTCAGTATAACAAGCGGGTTCGGTCAATATATCCGTTTTATTATCTTGATTAAGGCGTGACATGGTCGCTACGAGGAGAGAGAGAAGAAAACACTCTGCGTGCGCTTTTGCAAGATCAGATTGGTTATTATTTTACCTAATCAGGATGGCTCCCACTGTTTTTATCAAATCTTCTTTCAAACCTTAAAAGGAAAGACTAGCCGGGATTAATTACACGCTACAAGTTCGCCAATCTTTCAGCCAGGCCAGTGTCGGTACTTTGAGAGAGGTCCCCCGTTCTTTCGCACGAACCTAATTAATATAAACCACGTTTTCCCAGAGGCGTAACCCCGTTGACACCTTTCTAGACACCTACTTGATCGGCTAATTGTAATGTGTAAAACTCTCCCAGGAGTAACAATTACTCGCAGTGGGTATCGGGATCCAACTATCTCATAGAAGATATGCAATCTCATTGCAAATTTCAACACTTGAAATTCCCGATAATATTTTGCCCTTAGCACCTATGACCTTGGCTAAGGTCAACAAATCATAAGCACTAGTCAAGTTCTACCCGTCATTTCATGATTAATTAGACCCACCCACATGACCCTTGGCTAAGGTCAACAAAGCCACATGACTGTCCTAACTAATCGCATCATATGCGGTGTAGGAAGACATCACTTAGCTACCGTACACTACGCCTCGGCTATGGTCGACAAACGTAGCACGAATACTAAGTACTCTACTTCCTAAAATAACGGAGGGCTACGACAGGTTTTTCTGAAAACCTACTGCATAATGAACTTGATATCGTTGTAGAATCAAATGATTAAAAAATGGAGTGTTTTTTAGGCTTTTCTAGTTTTGCTAAAGGGGTCACTCCCGGTGAAGGGATCGTCGGCCCTTTCCTCGTCGAATGAGGTGCAGGATATATCATATACATCTCTGTGCAAAGCAAAAACTATAGAAGCAATCAAAAGACAAACCGAGGGTTGTAGCATCTGCAAGTTATTGCTAAAGGAGTCACTCCCGGTGAAGGGATCTCGGTCCTTTCCTTATCGAATAAGGTGCAGGATGTTCTACAAGGAACACCGCGATGCAAAACAATAACTGTAGCTACCTGTTTTTGAAAATTCGATTCCACAACATCTAAGGTTTATTTTCTTTCATTAATCACATTAATGAAGTCCCATCATTTAAATCACCTAAACATCACAGATAAATACGACGTACACTTATGCCATCCGCATTCGCCTCGATGTCCCCTCGTGCACCGTTAGGTTAGGTAACTAACGACAGAGCGAGGCAGGGCTAGCGCGAGTACAAAACATAAGTAACGTCTATATAATATATCATATATATCATATACAGTATTTATCACAGAACATCAAATGATCACATCACAGTTATCGCAGCAGAAGAATCATATGAAATATTGGATATACTAGGTCGTCCGTGTTTTCAATATGAGCCTGTATAAAACACGGATTCCACGGTCTCAATGAATAGCCAAACCCACACCCCTAGACCCCTACGAGAACGGCAAGCAACCCTACCAATTCTAGAGTTAGGAGACCCGGACTCGACTCCTCGAGTTGGTCTCCCACTGGACTCCAGAACCCGGTTACTTGTGCCCTCCTTCTTGGGTCTATCCTAGTGCGGAAAAGTAAATAATATACAATGGGTGACATCTTCCGCTACCTGGAAGTTCCCCAATAAAAGAATATTACGTACAAGTTAATTTTACATGAATGAAAATGAAAAACTCTCATCTCACATAAAAACCCCCGGCTATTGAAACGCGACGATCCAACATAACATATCCAGCAACACATAACATCACATGTCATCAACGTAAGTAAATATGCGCATCCCAATTGTCGTTGACATATAGCAACGAAACCGGCGATATCACATATTACACTTACGGTCGCAGAAAAGAAAGTATAAAACTACAACAGTTGGAATCCACAAACTCTTTAGACATCGCATGCCTAATCAAATGAATTTCTTAGACATCACATGCCTAACAATTATAAACCCCGCATTTTAGTCTCTATATCGAAAACACTTTTCAATATCTAGTCGGGCAATTCAACAAGATTCCCGATAAACTGATCGAATGCTCGTCGCAAACTTTAGTAGGCGGCCGCACCCCCGATACCATCGACGAAGTGCACCAAAGCGGAACACCGCTACTGCGAGCACCCGAACGGATGCTTTCGGCGACGGGGTTCTCCTACAGTCACTTGGTCGGGGCTATGGGGTATAGCTGTCTATTAAGTTTACCCGGCGAGTATCCGCGTACGCTACGTGATTGCAACGGACTTTTGATCACATCAAAATTCTGCAGCAACCGATCAATCAAGACTAAATTGCTATGTTTATAACATTCATATTAGTTATCTCATAACTACTTCTGAATTCCAAATATTGTATCACATTCCAGATAAATAGAAAATGTTAAACTTTCCGCTCGAACAATCAAACACCCAAGTTTTCCCGAAATAGCTCAACTCTTGAAATAAGTTCAAAATCATCCATTTCATGCCACAGTACCAACGGTCCAGCCGTAGAAGGGTCAAGCCAACGCCTCGCATGTGGCACACCGTACTGCACCAAACCCTAAGGTTCAAAGGGCATTTCAAGACGGTCACATAATCGAGTTAAGGTTTGTTGTCTTCTGGAGGGTCCATCGCGTTACTTGCACTACTCAGACGTTCTTAAACTACGGGAAAATCCAACACTTGGAAATTTCCCGGCAGGGGAAAAAGTGGGTATTTATATCCGGTCGAACTTTCTAACATGTTCTAAAATAATCCGGAAAAACTTAATAAACAAAGTTAAATAATCCGATCGAATTATCGAGTCCCCAATACATCCCAGAAAACTCAACTCTTGAGTGAAACATAAAACTTCCCAGAAGAGTCAACAAACAACAAATAAGGTTACTGTCCAAAAATAATTCCCTGATCATTACATACGGCCGCGGAACCGCCACAAATATCATGTTAAAGTCGCGGTTCCGCGGCGGTTTTGTCGTATTACGGTCACGTGATTCACAGTAACCCTTAAAGTTTCCTGCTGATATTTTTGAGAATTTTTAATTTGGAAAAATCCACTGTTTTAAAATTTGTACAGAGGGGTGAAATCGGGGAATATCGGGGTCGATCGGACTTCTATCTTCGTCTACACTTCGCCTAAAGCTCTAGCTAGGCTCTGATACCACTGTAGGGTTACTAGGCACACTAAGGAGGTTCCACAAGGCATCAACCATGCCAAACAAAAATTTTCCGGTGCCGAGAAACCCTAAACTAGATCGTTAACTAGAAGGATAGGCGAAAAGCAAGCAAGCAAACGACTTTGCTACTAAGTGAAAGGGATTACAACCTTTGTAAATCCGGTCCACCACTTCTTTAGCTCCGTGTTGACGTCCCTCCACTGCGATCATCGGATCCCGGACTCTAGAAATGGTTTCGTCGGAGAAATGATCGGGCTAGGTCATTGACTTCGAGGCCGAAGATGATCTACGTCGGGGAGACTCAAACTCAAGCTATTCCTTCACTCGGTCGAAAACTTTGTGAAGAGAACACCCTATACTACATGGCAAGTGGTAGAGGATGAAGAAATAGGAAGTGGGTTCACTTTAGAATTGGATTTCTCACTCTTTTTCTCATGATGCCATTGGAGCTAGCAAGCTTTTTCAAGCTTGATGAAGATGAAGAAGAAGAAAGAATCATATGAATAATATCCAAAGTGAAACCTATCCAAATGAATGATGGCACCATAGTTGAGTTAAGTCCTCATGCTTAACTCATGTAGAGATTTAACAAAACCATTAAGTTAAAGGTTGAGTTAACTAATATCTAAAAACATATGACAAAAGAGTTGACTTTGTCAATGTTTATCAAGCTTTATGAAGCATGATAACTTTGAACAAAGTCATACTCTTTTGTTATATGCTTAAGAAAATAGTAAACCCTAATCTAACCTTGATTTGGTTCAAGTCTCATACACACAACTTGTTTGTATCATCAAGCATGATACAAACATGTACACTTGCATATATCACATATAAACAATGTGCACATTCAAGTGAGAAAATCAATCTTAAATGAACCAATACTAGTTAATGTAAAGTAATATATCAAATATATAATTATACATTAAATCATTAAATCAACACTTGATTTAATGATCCGGTCATATCGCATATAACCGACTAATACCAATAGTAACAACTTATCGAATCAACACTTAATCCGATAACCCGGCTATATCGCATATAACCGATCAATGTCATAAATCGCGAGAATATAATACAGTATCACATACTGGTATTATTCTCGGCCCCGCACATATCTTATATGCGCTCCTATTTCGTTTCGGTTGAGTCTGGAAACCCCTGTGTAGGACTCTAAAGACTTGTCAATATGCCGGCAGCAGGTGATGATCATATCAAACACCCACAAGTCGCAAGCGGTCTGCTAAACGTAACGGCCACCCGGGTATTGAGCGATCAGAAGATCAATGAGCAAGCCCGCTCACACTCCAGTGAATCCAACGAGTAACACTACCGTACAGTCCGGTCTGTTCGTCTGATATGTCGCATATCTCGTCTAGGGGTGGTAAACGTCAGACCCCAATAACTCGATAAGTCGTGTCGATATGAGGCTCATAACGGGTCGAGAAACTACTGGTAACACTTACCATTAAATCCTAAGAGCAGCCTTGGCCAAGGACTTCCTGTTATAACCAATCGAACACTGCGCAACATCAACTCCCTATAACGGGAGAGACGAAACCCCTCCTATCGCTCATTGCCTCCATGTGATTCGGGACTGTACCCAAAAGCCACCTTTTGGCACGCCCTCTTGGACGTGGTATGATGGAAATCAAAGCACAGTGGGAATCACACAAGACTCTATGACGATCTCGGGTCTACAGACTAACCTGTACCAGTGTCACCAGAGAACTGCCATCTGACGTAAGGTATAATACCATCTGGGAGTTCTCGGCGAGTCCGTCCAGTGTACCCAGTCTCTACTGAGCACCCATATATCATCTCTGATGTCAAACACCAATGGATATGGGATCATCCATCGCCCATTTGTATGGGTCGAGAAGCTACACGCAAGTCTACTCTGGCATATCGATGCCCCGTCTCGATACACCCATGACTAGGGACTTTGAAGGATGTACTTATGGACTACCATGTCCCCACTAGTATGATCTGCATCATAGTCCAGGTAGTCAAGTACACATCCTAAGGGCTTTACCAACATGTAACAGAGAGACAATCAGTGTACACGTTAAGATAAAGAGTAACCAGATAGCATACTATCATATCGAGCAAGAAAGTCATCCCTATATATGTCCAAGCATCCACTACAATATACATCCTATGTACAGTAATGGCCTCTAGGGCATACATATAACTAACAATAAGACCTTGGCTAAGGAAGATGGAATTTACTGATAGGTTGATCAGTAGTTTCCCGGATTGGTCCTGAGCCACATCGGCACGACTTATCAGGTTATTAGGGTCTGACGTTTACCATCCCTAAGACCCGGTATACGATACTCTTCGATGATGAGATCGGACTGTGCGGATATTGTCACGGATAGGCTCAGTAGGAGTTCAGACGAGCTTGCTCGTCGGCCTTCCTTTTCGACAGGTACCTGGGTAGCCGTTACGTACAGGTAGTGCCGCTGACGTGCTTGTGGTTAAACTTACTGCCCGAGTACTGCCGAGTCTTTAGAGTCCCACACAGAGGGTTAACCTGATCCAGGCAAAATGATGTAGTATCCGTATTGGATACGTGCAGGGTTCGATCGGTTGTTGTACTTTGTACTCGGACTTTCGATAGGACAGTTTGTAATACTAGCCGGTTAGGGTTTGAGCCGGATTATTAAATCAGGTATTGATTTAATAATTTACATATATGTATTTTGATATATATATTCTAGTATTACGTTCTTCGTGTTATTCTATCTTTTTGGGCGTTCGGATTTTTATCTGATTGCCGGTATATATGTACAGTAGACTGAAATCCGTATTTATTACAGATTTACTTCTAGAAGGTGGCCACCTCATTTTGGATTTCCCATTTATTTGATAAATGGAAATGAGGTGTAAAGTGAGAGGTGAGAGAGGTATGGAGTTGACCATGCTTCAATAGTTTACAAATGAATTTATAATTCATTTTGGGTTTACTATTGAAGCTTGGTTGCTATTGTTTAATGAAAGAAATGAACATACAAAACTCTTGTGTGTGAATTTCTCTCTCATGCTTGATCATTATTTTCTTGAGCTCCATTTTCTCTCCAAGGTCCTCCCTCTTCTTGCTTTCCTCCATCTTCATCTTCTTCCTCTTCACTAACATTCTCATGTGTTGAGAAACAAGTGAAGAGGTCAGAAAAGAGATAGCAAACACTCAGACATCCAAACTACATCCTAGATTACTTGGAATAGCATCCCAAGTTCTCTAGTTGCTCTTTTGACACTTAGCAAAGAGCTAGAGCCATGGATCATATTCCCCGGGTGGATCATCAAAGACCAAGGAAGGCCGGAGAACAAGCTCGATCCCGTAGGACCGACGGAGCAAGGAAAAAAGATCAAGCAAGTTCAAGGTGGCTAGTAGGAGCTAAGGATGAAGAACGAAGACCGAAGGACTTGTTTCGTTTGGTAAGAATTCCTCATCATAGTAGATAGCTCTCCTAGTGTAGCTAGTAAGTTTTATGGAAAGATCCGGGTTTAGAGTTAAACTAGTGCCAAGGTTTTGTTCGTTAGAAAACTTTTGTTCCGCATTTGGCCACGGAAGTTGGCCGGGGCACTAGGGTAACCCTTAAGATCATACTAGTGGGGCCATGGTAATCCATAAGTTCACCCTTTAACGTTCATAGTCGTGGGTGTATCGAGACAGAGCATCGATATACCAGAGTAGACTAGCCTATACGCTTCTCGACCCAAATGATGGGCGATGGATGATCCCATATCCATTGGTGTTTGACATCAGAGATGGTATACGGGTGCTCAGTGGAGACTGGGTACGCTGGACGGACTCACCGAGAACTCCCAGATGGTGTTATACCTCACGTGAGATGGAAGTTCTCTGGTGACACTTGTACAGGTTAGTCTGTAGACCGGAGACCATCATAGAGTCTTGTGTGATTCCCACTTGTACCGGACACTTATGATTCGAGGAACGTATGGATATGAGTATTTTTGTGTCGATGCTAGACACTTGTTTCATGATATTTTTTGGTGTCAATGTTGGACACTCACTTTATCTGAAACTTACATAATATTGGATTCAGGATATATGAGATTTATTTGATATTATACATTCAGGATTTGTGAGACTTACATGATATGAGAGCCAATTTGGGGGCTGATTTGAGGAAATTGGGATTCGGATTGTCTTGATGGACTTTTGTCCTACCACGATGTCAGGATTCCTTGGAAATGACATGTTTCATCCCATACTTCGCATTTATTGTTTATGCACTGCTTCATGTATTAGTTGTATCTACTAGAGGACCTTTCATGACTGTTGCATATATACATTGTCATATCATCGCTTCATGTATTAGTTGTACCTGATAGAGTACCTTACATGATTGATGCATACAGATTGTCATATTACTGCTTCATGTATTAGTGATACCTGCTAGTGTACCTTTCATGACTATTGCACACATATGACTTTTATTGCTATTAGTTGCTTATGTTAGATTCGTGTTGTACGTGCATACTTGCGATTACCTGCATTTGTTATTTACTATTCACGAGTTGGCAACTCACCCCCGTTGTGCCACAGTGTTTGCAGGTTGTTCCCTAGAGTAGTCGAGGCAGGCTATTCATCTATCTTATCATCTTTTGCTGCGGATACCGCATCAGCTCACAGTGTGCAGTTTGCTTATGTGGGTTTTGTGGTTATTCGTTGTTGTATTGTATATTCGTTGTATCCTTGTACTCTCCATCTACTATTTTCATGTTGACTTAGAGACTTGAGGTGAGGACGATATTGTATATTTTGTGACTTGGTTGTCTTTTATACAGTTTCCTTTCTATCATCTTTTATTTCTTCGCTACGGCGTCGTATATTTGTTGTGGTGGTTGTTTTCCGCCTTTTGGCGTGGATTTGCTCCCGTTGGGGATGCTTTACTTTATATTTATGTTGTACCCATTTTGGGGTTGGTTTTTACAAAGGAGGTGCTGCCGAAATTTTCAAGAAAGTAAATTTGACTTAAGGAATTTATACTTGAGATTTTCAAAAGTTTAAACAATATTTCTTATCTTTTCTTGTCTTTTAATGGTTTATATTTATGGGTTTTGGCTTTCTTTTACTGCGTTACGCCTGTAGACGTTGCGTAGTATTAGGGCCGTCTTGTGCCAATTTCGGGTCGTGACAAAGTTGGTATTAGAGCGCTAGGTTTTACCTTTCGGAGTGTAGGATGACCTTGGAATGATGGAGTAGGTAGCTTAAGCAGAGTAACATAGTGTGTGTATGTCAGCGGCATACTCACGATGCGGTACTCCGCCTAAAGTGACCTAAGTAAAAATTGCTTGAAATTCCTTCCTTGATGACATATCCTTGTAATTCGATTTTCTTGTTCATATCGAATCTTATTTTATTTATACCCTTTGCCACCGATGACTATGGGGACTCAAAGTGATGCAGCGAGGGCCGAGGTCAGGATTGACTCGGGTAGGACGAGGACTGACCAGGATGGCACGCTCGTTGCACAGGTGCAGATGGATTCGCCTTCGACAGATAGTATCGCTATGCTTGTGGCAGAGATGCATGACATGCGCCAGACTATGAGTTCATTGGTTGAGGCCGTTTGAGCGCAGCGACAGGAGGTTGTCACCCCTGTTACCCAGTTGTTCCTTGCAATCAGCATGCAGCATTCCGTCACCTACATAGCACCAGTGGATGCAGCCCCAGTTGACGAGACACGTATTCCAGAGACTTTGAGAGTTCCGGAACCGTGGAGGACTCGTACCGGTGTACCAGCCCAGAGATAGAGGCTTAGTTGTCGAGAAAGATTTCGTGACCGTCGCGGGAGTAGTAGATGCTTGGGACGAGGACAGTCGTTCAGCTCTCATCCCCGGGAGGATTAGCAGTCATCGCGTGGATGTTTTCGATGCGGGAGCCTTCATCACTTCGTCAGACATTGTTCCTTAGCACCGCGTCAGGATTATGTGCAGAGAGGTCGTGGTCGCAGAGGATTCGCTCAGAGGGGACAGGTTGGCAGAGAAGGATTTCATCCAGTTGCGGGTAGGGGGCAGACACGAGAGTTTGCTTCTACTCATCGGGATGCGCGGGCGTTCAATGCAGACTTTTCAGGTTTTCTAAATTCGTATGTTCTGTTGATGTACTTGTTTGTTTTACACACTTGTGACGTGGTTGGGGAGAGAGTCAGTTAGCTAGGTCAGCCGTTTGATGTGTTAACTTCTGTCAGCGATTCTTTTATTGCGCGACACGTAATTCAGTCGTGTGCCAATTAGATAGAAGATAGAGATTCGTCCGTCATTTTGATCCATCTAGAGATGTTGGATTTGACGTTCTCTTGGGCACGGACTGGTTCCTTATGTGCTTTGCATCTGTGGACTGCCGTGAGAAAATAAACAGGGTTTGTTTTCCCGGCGATTCAGTTCTTGTTGTGCATGGGAGGGCAGTGGTGCCGCCTCACACAGCTTGAATTCATCCTTTTTCGCTAGTCGACTTTTGAGGAGAAGATGTCGAGGATTCTTGGCGTTCATTCGTGATACCGGAACCATGGTAGGTTTGTTGGACCGGCTTTCCTTCGTGCGAGAGTTTTCCGACGTTGTTCTAGATGAGCCGGCGAAGCTTAGGGAGCTTAAGGATCACCTGCAGAGTTGTTTGTCGGGGGCCTTGTGCGTCTGAGTGTTTCGCATTGGGGAGCTCCTATTCTGTTCATCAGGAGAAGGACGGCAGTTGAGGTTGTGTATCGATTGATCGTCAATTTAACCGGCTTACGGTGCGGATAGGTATCCTTTACCTCGCATTGACGATTTCTTCGATCAGCTCCGGAGTGCGAGATATTTTTTCTAAGTTTGTTCGGGATCAGGTCATCATTGTTGCGGGTTCGGAGTGATGACATTCCGAAGTTTGCCTTGTGCGTGCTACGGGCTTTGTGTGTTTTGGTGGTGTCACTGGACTCACCAATGCCCTTAACCAAATTTCTTCAGGCCGTTCCTCGGCCAGTTATTGTTGTGTTATTGATGACATCCTGGTCTATTCAATGTGTCGTGAGGAACAGGAGCAGCACTTGAGGATTTGTTTTGCAGACATTGGGAGAGCGCCAGCTGTTTGCTAGATTCTTGGAGTGTTCCTTCAGGTTTGATTGTGTTGACTCCTAGGACTTGTAGTTACGGGAGACGTTTTTCATATGGTTCCGAGGAAGATCGAGGCCGTACAGCTTAGGCCCAGACTTGTGTGCAGGACGGAGGTCCGCAGATTATGGGCTAAGCAGGTTTTTACCGCCGTTTCGTGCAGGATTGCTAGTGTAGTGCTGCACCGTTGACTGGACTGACCAGAAAGGAGGTTCCTTTTCTTTGGACTGAGGCATGCGTGTGGAGTTTTCTGCTGTTGAAGACTCGGTTGACAACTGAATCAGTTCTTTATTTGCTTTCTGGTTCGGGCGACCTTGTTGTTTAACTGTGATGTTTCGCGAATGTGGCTCGACTATGTACTGAGGTGACACTATAGAGTTATCACTTTTACTCCCCGACAGTTGGAGGAAGTACGAGCAGGATATCCCACTGATGATCTGGAGATGGCCGTGGTGGTTTTGCGTTGGAAATTTGGAAAACACTACTTGTCCGGAGAGTCGTGGCAGATTTTCACGGACCGCCAGAGCTTAATGTACATCTTCCTGCAGCGGATTTTGATTGTTGAGATAGTCTTCTGCAGATTTACTATTCTTGTTCGATCGTTGAGTACAACTTAAGTTCGCCTCTACTGAGGGGACAGCTTGCTCATGTCCGCGCCCGACCACATTTCCTTAATCGCTTTCGTGAGGCACTGCCCGCCGATGCTTGTTCGTCAGAGATACTTGAGCATACTTGGCTGGGTAATGATTCAGAGTCCTTGATTTGTGACCAAGGTGTGCTTCGTTTAGGGACGAGTTTGTGTACCTATTGCTGATGGGCAGAGACGCAAAATCCTAGAGCAGGCACATCAGTCAACTTTCGGTGTTCATTCAAGTTCCAAAAATTTGTAGCGTGACTTATGAGATAGTTACGGGTGGGCAGGGGTGGAGAGTGAAGTTTTGGATTTCGTTTCAGGGTGTCTGTCTTGTTGCGTGCTAAGGTTGAGCATTTGAGACCGGCTAAAGAGTTGCAACCTTTAACCGTTCCGAAGTTGAAATGGGAGCAGATCTCCACGAATTTCGTTGTGGTGTCTACCCCGGTCTAGACAGGGTGTGACTCCATTCGGTGTTTGTTGTCCGGTTATGCTCAGTTTTCTCAGTTGTCCTTTGTTAAGTTGTGCGTTGCACGGAGTTCCTTCATGGGTCGTATCCAAATAGGGTACCCTATTCGCTTGCCGTCTTGGGTAGGAGCTTCAGGAAGCCTTGGGTACTAGTTGAGCTTTAACTCCGCCTTTCCATCCGCAGGATGATGGTTTTGTGAGAGCGGGCTATACCGACTCTGGAGGATATGCTTGTGCATGCGTACTTTTTGTTGTCGGCAGTGGGGATCGTCACATTCCATCGTTAGGGTTCTCCTTCGATAGCAGTTATCATGAGGCAAACCAATTGGCAACCATTAAGTTTAGTTGTTTGGTCGTGTCGATCACCATTCTGTTTTTCTGACTCTACGTGAGTAGGATTTTTGGACCCCAGCTAGTCTAGAGACTTCGGAGATGATCCAGTTGGTTCAGGTCAGGATGAGAGTAGCCCAGTGCAGACATAGGTCTTATGCCGACCGTAATGGTCGCAAACTTGAGTTCACTGTGGTAGATCATGTATTCCTACGGATTTTCCGATGAATGACGTGTTGAGCTTTGGGAAGATTATCCCAGAATTGTAGGTCCTTTTGAGATCCTCGAGCGAGTTGGTTCCGTTGCCTATAATTTGCCACTTCCGCCCAGATTATTGAGTGTTCACCCCGTATTCCTTGTGTCGACACTTCGCAATTACCTTCATGACCTTATTCACATGATTCAGCATCAGACCAATTAGCTTGGACGCGATCTTTCGTTCACCAGCAGCCGCTAGTTATAGTGGATCGGCAGGTGGAGGAACTTCGGTCAAGGGTCTTTCCGTCTGTGAGGGTTCTTTGGCGTAGCTGTATAGTGAGGTGATCACTTGGCAAGCTGCGAGCGAGATTTAAGAGTTTCGTACTCATCTTCTTGAACGTACGCGTAGATGAATTTTAATTCGGGGACCGAATTTCTTTAAGGGGGGAAGATTGTAACGTTTTAGAAATCGTTTTGCGAATTTTTCCGTTTTAGGGCAAAATTGTCGGTATTTTCCGTTTTAACCCGATTTCGATCAAATGTCCGTATAAACTTGCCGGCACCTAATTTTGCTAAAATAAAGCTATTGCGCGAACTTTGGGGGTATATGGGAGGTTTGGTTCAGATAGAATTTTTTCCAAATAAAATATTATTTTAGCCGGTAAAATATGCACGTAAATCGGGAAATTTCTTCTAAATGAGAATCATTAGAAATCATCACTAAAATTATTTTAGAACCTTCTTTTTAAATATCTAAATTTTTTTTGGTCAATGGAATTAAATTTTTAAAAAGAAAAGAAAAGAAAATGAAAGGTAGCAAAATTTCATTAAATGAAGCATTTATTGTATTTTTGCTAGAAACTTCTCCATTTTTCTTACACAAACACCCACCATCACCTTGGCCGGCCTATATTCCCCCATTTCTGTCCCAAATTTTTCCAAGCTCATTTCTTCTTTTTCCAAGATCAAAAACTCATCAAAAATCCCAAAATAAATCCAAAAATTCCTAAATAAAAATTAAACCATCAATTCCTTTTACTAAACTTGCTTGTTCTTCATGAAAAATTGGATTTTTTGGAGGCTAAGTTGATAGAATCTTGTGCTTGAAATTGTTCTTGAAGAGGTATAAACTCTTACCTTAATCCTTAATTAATTGCTTAAATCTTAATCTAGCTATTTAAGTTAGCTAATTATATGTTTAATATAGCTTTTAAATCATGATAAATTCATTATTCATAATTTTTATGAAATTAAAGTTAGGGTAAAACTTGATTAAGTGTTTAATTTTAATTAAAGTGTTAATTTGTAATTAGGAAAAGCTTAACCTAATAGAAAATTATAATTATTGTTAATTACTACTTTGTTTAATTAAGGATTTTGCTTATTAGGTTTTTGCTAAAACTTAATTAGCAAGTGTTAAAAATATAGAATTGATTTTGATAGCTTAGTTAATCTATTATAAGGTGTTTGTAATCGTTAGATATGCGTTAGCTTGAAACTAGTGCGAAATATTGCGATAAGTTGTTTACTAGGTTTCGGGGTTTTTCCGGTGTGGTCTCAATTAGTCGTTGCGAGGTTATATCTATTATATTCCTCGTATTTTATTTTGTTGTGTTGCGCAATCAGGACGATCGGAGTCTTGACATGGTGTTTCGTAGTTTAGCGACCCTAGTTAGTGTTTTTGGCCGATGTCGTGCGCGATAGATGTGCTAAGTGCGCCGTGCATTTTTCAGGGCGTTATCCTTGTGTTTCGTTGTCTTTTTGTCGTTTCAGGATATTTAGCACATGTGTTATGTTTGTGAAATTTTAAGTTCGCAGGCGGGGACTTCGGACGCTGCGACGAAGGGAAGACATGTGGTAGGCTTCACTTAGCCAGGAGCGTTGGTGAGTAGATTTAACATCTACAAGGGAATCGCCCGCATGGCGTTATGCGTCTGGGCTAGAAATGACTTGACTTGTTGCATATTCTATTTCATATTTAGAATTGCACATTCACCCTACTGCTTAGTTATTGTTGTGCTTGGACTATTATCCTTAGGACACTGCACTATTATTGACGGCTCATGTTGCACGAGCACTGATTGTATGCCACACACACCGTCAAAAATTGCCATGTCACGCACAACCCACTTATAGATATGATATTGTTTGGTTAGGGACATTGAGACATTGATTCATATTTCTTTACGCATATGACATATAGCATACCTGTATACCCACATGCTTACACATATGCCCTGACATGCTTACATGTTAGTTACCCATATACCTATAGGTAGTGTACCATTAGTAATAGGTATATACACATATGAGACATAACTACATGTACATCTGGCATACATACATATACCTGGAGGGTATTATGGATAGGTATAGAGGCATACCTTTGTATAGATACTTTTACATCATACATACTTACATATGGACACACATATCTTGCTATACCGACATGGTTACGCTTACCTTGTTATAGCTACATGTTCACCTGTATATGATGTTGCAACTGATTTCGGAGAAATCAGGAACCGCATGATATATTTTAAAACTTGTTGCAGTTAAATAGTGGTTTTCCTTTATATGCTCATATTACTGTTTCATGTTTGCATATATTACATCCATGGATTTCATATGATGTCCTCTGATATTTTTACTCCTAAGTACATATAACAGTGGAATGGGACGCTGTTATATATTCCTATACACATATATTAGTAGAATGGGACGCTAATATATGTGTATTGATTCATGCATTTATACTTATTCATTACTTGATGTTTTATGGATTTGAGGATCGTTGTGGTTTCATGAAATTATGCAAGTGTTCTTATTCTTTACTTGATATTTGTATGCGTCTACTCAGATATTTGTTATATACCGATATGTGGATCACGGGTGTCGATATCGGACACTTACTATTCGAGGAACGCATGAATATGACAAAGACCGATACATGGATCACGGGTGTCGATACCAGACACTTACGATTCGAGGAACGTATGGATATGAGTATTTTTGTGTCGATGCTAGACACTTGTTTCATGATATTTTTTGGTGTCGATGTTGGACACTCACTTTATCTGAAACTTACTTGATATTAGATTCAGGATATATGATATTTATTTGATATTATACATTCAGGATTTGTGAGATTTACATGATATGAGAGCCAATTTGGGGGCTGATTTGAGGAAATTGGGATTTGGATTGTCTTGATGGACTTTTGTCTTACCACGATGTCAGGATTCCTTGGAAATGACATGTTTCATCCCATACTTCGCATTTATTGTTTATGCACAGCTTCATGTATTAGTTGTATCTGCGAGAGTACCTTTCATGACTGTTGCATATATACATTGTCATATCATCGCTTCATGTATTAGTTGTACCTGATAGACTACCTTACATGATTGTTGCATACAGATTGTCATATTACTACTTCATGTATTAGTGATACCTGCTAGTGTACCTTTCATGACTATTGCACACATATGACTTTTATTGCTATTAGTTGCTTATGTTAGATTTGCGATGTACACGCATACTTGCGATTACCTGCATTTGTTATTTACTATTCACGAGTTGGCAACTCACCCCCGTTGTGCCACAGTGTTTGCAGGTTGTTCCCCAGAGTAGTCGAGGCAGGCTATTCATCTATTTTATCATCTTTTGCTGCGGATACCGCATCAGCTCACAGTGTGCAGTTTGCTTAGGTGGGTTTTGTGGTTATTCGTTGTTGTATTGTATAATCGTTGTATCCTTGTACTCTCCATCTACTATTTTCATGTTGACTTAGAGACTTGAGGTGATGACGATATTGTATATTTTGTGACTTGGTTGTCTTTTATACAGTTTCCTTTCTATCATCTTTTATTTCTTCGCTACGGCGTCGTATATTTGTTGTGGTGGTTGTTTTCCGCCTTTTGGCGTGGATTTGCTCCCGTTGGGGATGCTTTACTTTATATTTATGTTGTACCCATTTTTGGGGTTGGTTTTTACAAAGGAGGTGCTGCCGAAATTTTCAAGAAAGTAAATTTGACTTAAGGAATTTATACTTGAGATTTTCAAAAGTTTAAACAATATTTCTTATCTTTTCTTGTCTTTTAATGGTTTATATTTATGGGTTTTGGCTTTCTTTTACTGCGTTACGCCTATAGACGTTGCGTAGTATTAGGGACTTCACGTGCCAATTTCGGGTCATGACACTCTCTCACCATGGTTCACTCACTCACTTGATCATTATTCTCATCTCATTTTAGTTCATATTCTTCCTCAAGCTCAAAAAGCTTGCTAGTGTTTTGATAAGTGAGAAAAGAAATTCTAAAGTGAGTCCACTTCCTATTTCATCATCCTCTACTAGACTAGCACTTTAGTTTAGGGTGTTTGCTTCACTAATTCTCTAGTTAGTGAAGTAGAAGCTTGAGCTAGTATTCCCTCGACGTAGATCATCATCGGCCTCGAAGACTTCAAGCAAGATCGCTCATTTCTCTACGCGAAGCCATGCAAGAGTCCGGGAGTTCGACGATCGCAGCGAAGGGACTACTACAAGGAGGTTATGTAGTGAAGGAGCGATCTACAAAGGTTGTATTTCCTTTTTCAACTAGATAGTAAATGGTTTACAATGTTTCCGTATTGTATTCTAGTTAACGATCATGTTTAGAGTTCCTTTTAACGACAATTTTTTTTAAATGGCATGGACGATGCCTCCCGAAAGCTTGCTGCCGTCGATAAGAACCCTACAGTGGTATCAGAGCCTAGCTAGGAAATTATACGGATAATGTTTGATTACGAACACGAAACAAACTCCGAACTTGAAACCCTAAAATCCATGTTTCTGTCAATTTTAAAACGAGCCCTAAAAATTTTTTAAACATGTACAGAGTCATATATATGTGATAACATGAACACTGGTGAAATTTGGTGTCATTTGGGCACTATTGGGCCGGCGAGCCCCCCCATATCGGTCCAATCCGAGCCCCCCCTCCAAATTTTTCTCGTGTTCTATTGCATGGGTTTTGGTGTTTCAGGTGTTGTTTATTTTTGCTAAATTGTCATGTGATGTTAATTTACTATAATAACAACTCGGAGTGTTTCATAGTCGTATTTTAACTGTTTTCGGGTTACTTTAGAATATATTAAAAAGTTCAATCGGATGTCAAATACCCACTTTTTCCCTTGCCGGAAAATTTTCCAAGTGTTGGATTTTTCCCGTAGTTAAAAAGTTTTCAAACATCATGCAAGTTATGCAATGGACCCTCTAGAAGAACAAAACCTTAACTCGATTATATGACCGTCAGAACCGCTACTAAACCCTCGAGTTTGTGGTGGTTCAGCAGTGCCACATGTGAGGCGTTGGTTTGGCCCTTTTACGGATGGTTCATTGGTACTGTGGCATGTGCTGAATCTTTCTAATCTACACTCAAGTGTTGAGGTTTTTGGGTAATTGTGGGTGTTTATTGATTCGATCGGAATGTTTAACATCGTCTAGTTTTTTCTGCGACCGTAAGTGTAATATGTGGCCAACTTCGTTGCTATATGTCAACGGAAATTGGGATGCGCATATTTACTTACGTTGATGACATGTGATGTTATGTGTTGCTGTATATTTTATATTGGATTGTCGCATTTTGAATAGCCGGGGGTTTTATGTGAGATGAGAGTTTTTATTTTCATTCATGTAAAATCAAATGTATGTAATATTCTTTTATAGGGGCACTTCCGGGTTGAGGTTGATGTCACCATTGATGTATATTATTTACTTTTCTGCATTAGGATAGACCCAAGGAGGAGAGCATAAGTAACCGGGTTCTAGAGTTCAGTGGGAGACCAACTCGAGGAGTCGAGTCCGGGTCTTCTAACTCTAGAATTGGTAGGGTTTCTTGCCGCTCTCGTAGGGGTCTAGGGGTGTGGGTTTGGTTATTCATCGTGACCGTGGAATCCGTGTTTTACAGAGGATCAAAATAAAACACGGACCTCCTAGTATATCCAATATTTCATATGTTTCTTCTGCTGCGATATCTGTGATGTGATCATTTGATATGTTGAGATGGATACTGTATATAGTATATATGATATATTATATAGACGTTACTTATGTTTTACACCCGCGCTAGCCCTGCCCCGCTATGCCGTTAGTTACCTAACCTAACGGTGCATGACGGGACATCGAGGCGAATGCGGATGGCATAAGTGTACGTCGTATTTATCTGTGATGTTTAGGTGACTTAAATGATGGGACTTCATTAATGTGATTAATGAAAGAAAAGAAACCTAAAAGATGTTGTAGAATCTAAATTTTCAAAAAGGGCAGTTACAGTTTTTTCTTTGCATAGTGATATATATGATATATCCCGCACCTTATTCGATGAGGAAAGAGCCGAGATCCCTTCACCGGGAATGACCTCTTTAGCAAAACTGGCTGATGCTACAACACCCGGTTTCTCTTTTGATTGCTTTTGGAGTTTTGCTTTGCATAGTGATATATCTGATATATCCCGCACCTTATTCGATGAGGAAAGAGCCGAGATCCCTTCACCGGGAATGACCTTTTTAGCAAAACGAATGAAAGCCTCAAAAACATTCCTTTTCAAAATTCACTTGTTTCTACAATGATATCAAGTTCATTACGCAATAGGTGTAGGGTGTTTTTCGTCACCCCAGTGAGATGGGAATACGCGCACGCTTGTCAGGCGTACTACAGATTCCCCCTGCCTAGGGTAGGCTGGGGTTTAATGATTGTGGGGATCCGAATCTCCGGCAGCCGCGGACTAAACTGCCGTTAATTACCCCTCGCCTTTGGGGCGAGGGAACCTCCGATTAATGGGTTAAACTGGTCATGCGAACTCAATGTGCGGTGTGCGTGTGTTTTGTTTGAAAAGGGGGTTTTGGGTATATCGGGAGCCACACAGAGTTTTTACGGGGGTCCCGAAAATTTTTTGGAGGGGGAGAATGTGGCGGAGTATGTATATGTGTGAATTTGTATACATATGCATATATATACATGTATATATAAATAAGGGGGAAAAAGACATTCAAAGGATGCGTGGGGCCAGCGCCTAGACGCTTGAGCGCAAGCGCGCCACGTGGACGCTTTGCGCTCGAGCGCAACACGCTGGAGCGCAACGCGCCACGTGTCGGCACGCGGGCGCTTTGCGCTCGAGCGCAGAGCGCTGGAGCGCAACGCGCCACGTGTCGGCACGAGGGCGCTTTGCGCTCGAGCGCAGAGCGCTGGGGCGCAAGCGCTGGAGCGCAAGCGCGCCACGTGTCGGCACGGGGGCGACTTGCGCTCGAGTGCTTGCGCTTGCGCGCAAGACCGCCACGTGTCGGCACGGGGGCGACTTGCGCTCTAGCGCTTGCGCTGGAGCGCAAGAGCGCCACATGTCGGCACGGGGGCGACTTGCGCTCGAGCGCTTGCCCTTGAGCGCAAGCGCGCCACGTGTCGGCACGCGGGCGCTCTGCGCTTGAGCGCCGGTGAGGAAAAGAGGCTTTTAGCCTGAAAAAAATTTCTCAGAAGAGAAATCAGAGAGGAGTTAGACTCCTGAGTGTGTTTTTTCTTCTTTTGGGGGGGGGGGTTAGTGAAAGATGTTCTTCTTCTTCCTCCTCTGTTAGCTGGATCTTGAAGATCAAGAGCTGTGGGATTTTTAAAAATCTCTTCTTTTTGGGATCTAATAGAAGATCTGAGTTCCCCTTTATGGGTTTTGTGGTGGAAAACTATTTAGTTTTTGAAAAAGGAAGAGTAAAACTCTTGATTTAATTCAAGAGGAAGAAGAAGGTTTTGGAACATTGAAGATGGAAGAAAGAGCTCAGCTCTGAGACCTTTTTTTTTTGGAGAGAATGAAAAGTATATTTTTTTATCCATCATCTTGCCTTTTATAGGCTTACATATTTGCATATAGCCCCTTGGGCTTCACAAAAATGGCATTTTAGCCATCCCATGGCTCATGTGCCACTTTATTTTTGCACATAAGCCATGGGCTTACAAAATATTGGCTTTATGCCCATTTTGCATACATTTATGTATAAAAAATTACATAAAAATTATTTATTACATGATCTATATTTTAGCATGGAGGAGGCTGGCCGCGGGCTCGACTTGGGCATGGGCCCGCTTGACCTGGGCTTGGGCCCACCTGGCTTGGGGTTGACCTTGACTTTGACTCGGTCAACGGGGGTGTAAATTTTTACCCCAACAATAGGTTTTCAGAAAAACCTGTCGTAGCCCTCCGTCATTTCAGATAAGTCCTACTTAGTATTCGTGCTACGTTTGTTGACCTCCGTCAAGGCGTAGTATGCGGTAGCTAACTAGTGTTTATCTGCTTATGCATATGATGCAGATTGGATTAGGGTAGTCGTACGACCTTGTTGACCTCCGTCAAGAATCGTGCGGGTGGGTTTGATTCAATCAAGAAATGACGGGTTGAACTTGACTTGCATCCTATGGTTTGTTGACCCCCGTCAAGGTCATGGGATGCTTGGGGCAAAATATTATCGGGAATTTCAAGTGTTGAAATTTGCAATGAGATTGCATACCTTCTATGAGATAGTTGGATCCCGATACCCACTGCGAGTAATTGTTACTCCTGGGAGAGTTTTAGACAGGACAATTAGCCGATCAAGTAGGTGTCTAGAAAGGTGTCAACGGGGTTATGCCTCTGCGAAAACGAGGTTTATTTTAATTCGGTCCGTGCGAAAGCACGGGGAACCTCTCTTAAAGTACCGACACTGGCCTGGCTGAAAGATTGGCGAAATTGTAGGGTATAATTAATCAAGGCTAGTTTTTCCTTTTAGGGTTTGAAGGAAGATTTGATAAAAACTGTGGGAGCCATCCTGATTAGATAAAATAATAACCAATCTGATCTTGCAAGAGCATACGCTAAAGTGTTTTCTTCTCTCTCTCTCTCCAGGTAGCGACCATATAATGTAAGAATCAAGATAATAATATGGATGTATTGACCGAACCCGCATGTTATACTGTGCTGGGGAACGTTGGTTCCGTTCTTTCTTATAAAAGTTATAAGACTGAACAGGATATAGGGGAATACCAGGATTCCCATGCCACCCGAATGAAGAAAGTACATGTTGATGCATTTTCTTCAGGTGTGTTCGTTAGAGAGAACTGTTTTTCTATTTGCTCTACGTCCTGGGTATTAGATACTGGGTCAGGATCCCATATATGTAATCAGTTACATAGGCTGAGAAAAGGTAGAGAACTTGGAGAAGGTGATAAAGACATAAGGGTTGGAAATGGCGCAATTGTTACAGCTAAAACCGTCAGGGAATATCACCTTGTATTACCAAATGGTAATACATTGATTCTGAACGAATGCTATTACATGCCGAACCTGATATGCAACATTATATCGGTTTCTTTATTGAGTAAAGAGGGATATAATTTTGTATTACAGGATAATGTTATGAACATTTTCCTGAACCAAAAGTTGGTTGGATCAGGCACGTTGTGCAATGGCATTTATGTTCTAAATCAATCAACAGTTCTAAGCATAACAAATACACACAAGATGAAGAGTTCAGAACTGAACGAATCCTTCTTGTGGCATTGTAGACTAGGTTACATCAATTCGACACGGCTAGCAATGTTGCATAAGGATGGATATTTAAATCCGTTTGAATTTTCATCTTATGACACTTGCCAGTCATGTCTCAAAGGCAAGATGACCAAAACTCCGTTTACGGGACACGGAGAAAGAGTTACTGAACTCTTGGGACTGATACATAGTGATGTATGCGGTCCCATGTGTTAGGTCCACGTTACCCACCCCGGTTCTTTCGGGGAGGCGGAATACGTAAAACGAAAAATTTTCCCTAGCTAGGTAACATGGACCGTATCATGAAAGATCGTTGCTAAACAAAACTAACAAAAATCTACAAGTTCTAACTACTATGTAGAATGGTTATACCTAGTCTTGAACTCCTTCTCTTCTTGTTGTTCTCTTGAACTCCTTCTCTTATTGTTGTTCTCCTCCTTACTTGCTCCTTGTAGTAGTTTGTACGGCTCCTCCTCGTCGTCTCCTCTTTGTCGAAGATAGATCCACCCGAGGGCCTCGAACTTGAGCTCCTACCTCAACCTAGAGGTAACTAAGGTATTTGGTTTGCTAAACCTAGTACCCTAGAATGAGTAGAGATGTGTTATGGTGGCTTTGTCTCAAAAACTTATGATTTCCAACAAATGGAACACTTAAGGTTTTAGAGAGGAAGAAGAAGAGCTTTTGCAAAGAGAGAGAAAAGATATGATAGAATGAGAGCTCTCTTTTGCAACCATGCACATATGAGAATAATAGATTAACAATAATAATCAAAAAGGAAAATGTGATGGTGAGTATGTAATGACCATTATCATTTCATAATAAATGCAATTTGCAAAGATCAAGAAGCATCTTTGATATGAAATGATTATGGTCAAAATGTCAACAATGGTCAAAATGTCCACCATGGTCAAATGGTCAACCTAACCATCACACAAAAATCCTTGATTATCATTATTAATCATATTTATCATTCTCATTAGGGTTGGGAAAAAGTCAACCAAAGTCAAATGGTCAACAACCCTAATGAGAATTCTCTGCCTCTGCCTCTATCAACAGTGCATACACACCCGCATCCGCGTTCCGAGAAATACGAATACAATGAGACAAAACCAATCCCAAAACCAATACCAGTATCTGGCTTAAACCACAGCCCACTAGTAATAACTGCCCGGTCACCAAACGTGCACAAGTGCGCGAGTGTGAACGAACCCTGTCGCAAAACCATGCGACCTCTACTCAGTTTTGCCCAAAGGCGAGTAACCCTCTTTATGGGACTCTAAAGAATCGGCACTACGCTGGCAGTGGGGTTAACCACAGGCCACAAGCGGTACTAGCTGTATATAACAGTCCCCAGGTAGATGCCGATAAGAAGACTGATGAGGTGAATCCATCCGAACTCCTACTGAGCCTGTATGTGACAATCTCCGTACAGTCCGGTCTGTTCGTCTAAGAACATCGCATGGCGGGCCTAGGGGGGCGGTAAACGTCAGTCCCCTACTAGCGGTACAAGTCGTGCCGGAGTGTAGCCCAGAACACCTGAGATAACACTGGAAACCTACCAGTCTATCTCGCTTGCCCTGGCCAGGGACTTTGTGTAATGGCTCTCCTAGACACAGCGCGATATCAACTCCCAATACCGGGATAGACGAATCCTGTCTAACCGTCACTGCCTCTAAGTGCTTCGGGACTGCACCCAACTACTACCTGTTTGCACGACTCAGTAGAGCCGTGGTAGGGTAGTAATCTAAGAACAGTGGGAACACACTCGAGGCGGAGTGACAGTGTCAAGTCAACGGACTAAGCTGTACTCATGTCACCTGGGAACTGTTAACTGACGATAGGTATAATACCAACCAACAGTTCCCGACGAGTCATGTCCAGTGTACTCGTAACCTAACGAGCACCTGCATACTATCTCCAGTACGACGTACTGATGGCTGTGGGACAGACCATCTCCCCTACTGGGAAGAGAAGCGTATGCACTAGTCTACTCTGGAGTATCGATGCCCAGTCTCGATAATCCTACGAGTAGGGACCAAAATAAGGATGTGCTTATAGACTACCCAGCCCCTACTAGTGTGATCGCCATCACAACGCCGGTAGTCAAGCAAAGATCCTAAGGGCTCTACCAATATGTTTTTAGCGATATGTTAAAAGAAACATATACACATATTAAGATAGAAACAAACCAAGTAGCATACTACTATATCGAGCAAGACTGTCGTAAAACCATATATATATCCCAAGCCTCCAAAATGTATTATACAAACCAGTACTATACAATAATGGCCTCTAGGGCATACATATCTAACAATCTCCCACTTGCACTAAAGGCCAGTAATTGGTGTACCGCATACCCAACGTCTGCACTAAGGACAGCTGCCGGCGTACCGCATACCCAATAGCTCAAAAAGTCGTTCGAACTGTGTTTGAGGGAGGGCCTTCGTGAATTGATCCGCTGTGTTGTCTTTTGTGTCCACTCTCCGTACCTCGATCTCCTGGCGATCAATGATCTCCCTGATCAGGTGATACCGCCTTAAGATGTGTTTGGATTTCTGATGGGACCTTGGTTCCTTCGCTAAAGCTATAGCCCCATTGTTATCGCAATACAAAGGTATTGGGTCAACAATGGACGGAACCACCTGAAGTTCACTAATGAACTTCTTTATCCAGACCGCCTCTTTTGCGGCATCGCTTGCAGCAATGTATTCAGCCTCCATCGTTGAGTCTGCGATGGTATCCTGTTTGGAACTCCTCCAACATACCGCCCCTCCGTTAAGGGTAAACACAAAACCCGAGACAGACTTGCTGTCATCTTTGTCACTCTGGAAGCTTGAATCGGTAAAGGACTCGACCCTGAGATCTCCATTACCGTAAACTAGGAACATCTCCTTAGTCCTTCTCAGTTACTTGAGAATGTTCTTCACTGCTGTCCAGTGGTCCTTACCTGAGTCTGAATGATATCGGCTCACCACGCTCAGCGCGTAAGCTACATCTGGTCTTGTACATAGCATCGCATACATTATAGATCCTACCGCCGAAGCGTAGGGTATAGTGTTCATGCGAACCCTCTCCTCGTCAGTCTTAGGAGACATCTTCTTGGAGAGGGTAATTCCGTGCAATGCGGGTATGTTACCGCACTTGGAATCCTCCATACTAAATCTCTTTAGTACGGTCTCTATGTACCTGGACTGTGAAAGTCCCAGTAGTCTCTTGGATCTATCTCTGTAGACCTTGATCCCCAGAATGTACGAGGCATCACCAAGGTCCTTCATGGAGAACCGTTATGACAAGAATAGCTTGACCGATTGTAGCATAGGAATGTCATTTCCTATCAAAAGAATGTCGTCCACGTATAATACTAGGAACACGACAGTTCGTCCTACAATCTTCTTATAGACACAAGGTTCATCTTCGTTCTTGATGAAATCAAATTCCTTGATTGCCTCATCTAAACAGATGTTCCAGCTCCACGATGCCTGCTTCAATCCATAAATGGATTTAAGTAACTTGCACACCTTCCCGCTGCTCCCACTGTCTATGAAACCTTCTGGTTGATCCATGTAAACGCACTCTTCTAAACGGCCATTTAGAAAAGCCGTTTTAACGTCCATTTGCCAGATTTCATAGTCATGGAAGACAGCAATGGCAAGTAGGATCCGAATGGATTTGAGCATAGCCACTGGAGAAAAAGTTTCGTCATAGTCCAAACCAGGTCTTTGACGAAAACCTTTTGCAACGAGTCTAGCCTTATAGGTTTCCACCTGCCCATCCACACCAAGTTTCCTTTTGTAGATCCATTTGCATCCAACGGGTTTTACCCCAGGTGGAGCAATATCCAAGGTCCACACTTTATTGGTGTACATGGACTCCATCTCGGATTGCATTGCATCCAGCCACTTATCAGAGTCCCTACTGATAATGGCCTGCCTGAAACTGGTAGGGTCATCTTCTTCCAAGATGCAATCCTCTCGATCCCCGTCTATGAGAAAACCGTAGTATATCTCGGGCGGATGAGAAATCCTACCAGATCTGCGGAGTGGCTGAGGTTCGTTCGGGGTTATTGAATCCTGAGGTTCTGTCAAATCTTCAGTTTCATTTTGTGGTCGCTGAATTTCTTCCAGTTCTACCGTGCTCCCACTAATTTCTTTTGCAAGAAACTCCGTTTCTAAGAAAACGGCATGCTGAGAAACAAACACCTTCTGTTCCTCGGTGTGGTAGAACAGATATCCATAACCATTCTTTGGATATCCCACAAACTTACATAAAACAGACCGCGCCTCTAGTTTATCTGGTTTATGTGTTTTAACATAAGCCAGACAACCCTATATCTTAAATCTTTTAAGATATGGCCTTTTTCCATTCCATATCTCGAATGGAGTCTTAGGCACTGATTTAGATGGAACATCATTCAGTAGATATGCTGCTGTCAAAAGCGCATGTCCCCAAAATGAAAGAGGCAACTCGGCACTACTCATCATAGAGCGAACCATATCCAATAGGGTACGATTCCTCCGCTCCGATACACCGTTGTGCTGTGGTGTATAAGGAGGAGTAAACTGAGAGAGAATACCATTCTCTTTTATGTAATCTAGGAATTCCGTGCTTAAGTACTCCCCTCCTCTATCTGATCGGAGGATCTTGATACTTTTGCCAGTCTTGTTCTCTACTTCGTTTCTGAATTCCTTGAATTTCTCAAAATCTTCGGATTTGTGTTTCATCAGATACACGTATCCGAATCTAGAGAGATCGTCAGTGAATGTGATGAAGTACGAGAACCCACCCCTTGCATGTATAGACATCGGACCACATACATCACTGTGTATGAGTCCCAAGAGCTCTGCTGCCCTTTCTCCATGTCCGGTGAACGGAGATTTGGTCATCTTCCCTTTGAGACAAGACTGACAAGTTTTATAAGGTGAAAACTCGAACGTATTCAAGAGTCCATCTTTATGCAACTTACTTAGTCTTTTCTCTCCAATATGACCAAGTTACAATGCCACAAGTAGGATTCATTCGTACCTGAATTCTTCCTCTTGCGTGTGTTTTGTACATTGAGAACTGTATTCTGATTTAGAACGTAGATACCATTAAACAGTGTACCTTCTGCAACCTGTACCTTATGAAGGTAGATGTTCATGATATTTCTATCAAGAACAAAGTTATATCCATCTTTATCGAGTAAAGAAACTGATATGATGTTGCAAACCATGGAAGGTACATAATAGCAATCGTTCAAAATCATAGTATTGCCATTTGGCAACCCTAGGTGATATTCACCGACGGCTGCAGCATTAACTTGTGCTCCGTTCGCTACTCTGAGCGACATATCAACAGGTACAACTCTCCTACTTTTTCTCAGTCCCTGCATTAAATTACAGATATGAGATCCTGATCCGGTATCAAGTACCCAGGAGGTAGGGCTGACCGTAAAGCAGTTCTCAATTACAAGAACACCTGAAGTAGATGCAAAACCATGCTTCTTCTTCAACTGGGTATCCTTGGAATCCAAACAATCCTCTTTCCCTTGCTCATACTTATGAATGTTGTCGTAAGTTAGAGCCGAACCAACGTTCCCCAGCCCCGAATAAGAATTCGGATCGGTCAAGCGATACATTTTATTATCTTGATTAGGGCGTGAAAATGGCTGCTTCCTGGAGAGAGAGAAAATAAACACTCAACGTGCGCTCTTGCAAGATTAGATTTGTTTATTAATTTATTTAACCAGGATGGCTCCCACCGTTTCCTTAAATTCTTCATCAAACCTTAAAAGAAAGAACTAGTCAGGATTAATCGCACGTCACAATACTTGCTTAACCTTTCAGCCAGGCTGGTGTTGGTACTTCAAGGGAGGTTTTCCAACGCTTTCGCGAAGTTCCTTAATTAAATAACCTCTTTTTCCTGGAGGCGTAGCCCCGCTAACACCGTTCTAGACACCTACTTGGTTTATAGCATTGATTGTTAAGCGAAATATTCTCCCGAGAATAATCCAACTCATCAGTGGGATCAGGATCCAACTATCATCGTGTAATGACCTAGATAGAATCCACTCTAGTCACTACACTCCAGAAGGTATGCTAAATCTTCAAGTTTCAGTTTCTTTAGAAACTCCCGATGTGGTTTTTACCCCTAACGGTTTATGACCTTGACTAGGTCAACAAACCATAAACCGTTAGTCAAGTTCTTCCCGTCATTATCCTGATTGTGTTAGTGTATATGCCCTAGAGGCCTTTACTGTATCATACTAGTTTGTATATTACTTGATGGAAGCTTGGGATATTCACAGTTGTATATACAATCTTGCTCGAAATGGTAGTATGCTACTTGATTTGTCTCTGCTTTAATATGTGCATGTGTTTCTTTTAGCATATCACTGATATACATATTAGTAGAGCCCTTAGGATCTTTGCTTGATTACCAGCGTTGTGATGGCGCTCACACTCGTGGGGGCTGGGTAATCCATAAGCACATCCTTATACAGGTCGATGGTCGTTGGACTATCGAGACAGGGCATCGATACTCTGGAGTAGACTAGCGTATACGCTTCTCATCCCAGTGTGGGAGACGGTCTGTCCCACAGCCGTCAGTACGTCGTACTTGAGATAGTATACGGGTGCTCGTTAGGTTACGAGTACACTGGACAGGACTCGTCGGGAACTGTTGGTTGGTATTATACCTGTCGTCAGTTATCAGTTCCCAGGTGACATGAGTACAGCTTAGTCCGCTGACTTGACACTGTCACTTCGCCTCGAGTGTGTTCCCACTGCACTTTGATTACTACCCTACCACGGCTCAAAGGAGTCATGCAAACAGGTAGTTTTTGGTTGCAGTCCCGAAGCACTTGGAGGCAGTGACGGTTAGACAGGATTCGTCTCTCCCGGTATTGGGGGTTGACATCGCGCTGTGTCCAGGAGAGCCATTACACAAGTAGTCCCTGTCCAGGACAAGCGAGATATACTGGTAGATTTCCAGTGTTATCTCAGGGTGTTCTAGGCTACTCTCCGACACGACTTGTACCGCTATTAGGGGACTGACGTTCACCGCCCCCTAGGCCCGCCATGCGATGTATCAGACGAACAGACCGGACTGTACGGAGACTGTCACATACAGGCTCAGTAGGAGTTCAGATGGGGTCACCTCGTCAGTCTTCTTATCGGCATCTACCTGGGGACCGTTACGTACAGCTAGTGCCGCTTGCGGTCTGTGGTTAAACCCACTGCCAGCGTAGTGTCGAGTCTTTAGAGTCCCACACAGAGAGCTATTCGCCTTTAGGCAAAATGAGTAGAGGTCGCATGGTTTTGCGACAGGGTTCGTTCACATCCGCGCACTTGTGCACGTTTGTTGTCCGGACAGCTTATACTAGCAGGCTTTGGTTTAAGCCAGATCCTAGTATATGATTTGGGATTGGTTTTATCTCTTTGTATTCGTGTTTCCCGGATCACGAATACGGGTGCGTATGCACAGTTGCTTGAGACAGAGAGAGAGGACTTTGATTAGGGTTAATGACCATTGTCATTTTATTAACCCTAATGCTTATGTGTGTATTATGGTTAATTGATATTAGTTTAATATAATTGTGCATGGTTATGGTTGTTGACCATTTGACTATCTTGACTTGTTGACTTTAGTTGACATGTTGACCATCATCATTCCATATAAAAGATGCTCTTTGATCCTTGCAATTAGCATTAAATATGAAATGATAATGGTCATGTCTTGATTAAGCCATGACAATTATCTCACTAATTATATATTTACAATAATTCACACATATATGTGAGAATGCTTCATAATTCTCTCATTCTATGATTTTACTTTCTCTCTCTTGTTCTTCCTCTTCCTCAAGCTCTCCCCTCTCATGTGTTGAGAAACACTTGAGCTTGAGAGAAAACCTCTTGTAGATAATCTTTACTCTCATCTAGGGTTCTAGGATTGGCACTTCTAGCACCCTAGTTACTTCTAGCTTAGAGTTGAAGCCAAAGGTTGAGGCTTTCGGGTGGATCCTTCTTCGACGTGAGAAAACGACAAAGGTGATCCCTTTCCACTACTCCTAGGAGCAAGGAGAGAAGGACATAAAGCCCTAGGTATAACTATTCTACCCTTAGCTAGTTTCTAGTTAGCTTTAGCTTATTTTTGTTTAGCAAAGATTATCCTTTGTCTAGTCCATGTTGCCTAGCATGATAAAAATTTGATTTTTATTCCGTTTTCCGCCTCCCCGTAAGCACCGGGGTGGGCAACGTGGACTTACAGTGGTATCAGAGCCTAACTAAACATAAACTAGCTAGGTAGTAAAGTGTATGGAAGTTCAATCGGAAAAATCGCAAAACCGAGTTTACAAAAACACAAACTTTCTGTTATTTTTTTTTCTGTTCAAAATAAAATAAATCGTACGTCAAAAATCATCTCAGGGTTTTATGAAGAAAGCCACCAAAAACGATCCAGTGAATCGTTCAAAGAGCCGCGGTTCCGCGGCAATAGCAAGCTATTGCCGCGCAACCGCGGCCGTTTTGAGTCGGTTCTGGGTTGAGTTTGGTGCAGTGTTCTTCTGACTTGGTTTTGGGATTTTTAAGATGGTTTATTTGTGCCCAGGTTTTCCAGAAAAGAAATTTGTTTTTGGGGGCCTATAAATCCGTATTTTTGATCGAACTTTACTACACTTTGACTAAAGGGTTATATCTGTGATGTTTATATGTATTGAACGTCGGCTATTCGCTATATGTCGATTAGTGGGGGTTATACATATCTGTGATCTGTGTTTGATGCTGGTATGTGTATATGAATGCGTTGGATTGTCGCGGGTGAATAGCCGGGGTGGATGTGAGATGAGTGTTTCTTTTTCTTTCATTCATTGTTATATGTAAATTGATGTAATAATATTTGTTTGGCCGCACAACCGGGTCGGGGTTGAAACCGTCATTGTATATTTCTTTTTACTGTTTTTGCTCCTAGGATAGACCCATGGAGGGGGCGCACAAACTACCGGGTATCTCGAAGTGCCGAGTGACCTACTCACGGTGTTGAGGGAGGTTGCTTCGCTTCGGGTACTTGGCGGGTAGTTTGCCGCACCCGTAGGGGTCTTGGGTGGGGTATTTGGCTAATCACCGCGACCGTGTAATCCGCTTTTCGTTGCAGGCTCGAACGGATTGCGGATTCCTAGTATATCCAATGTTTTCATCTGTGATCTGTAATGTCTATCATTGCTATATATTTATATATTATAACTATTTAGGCGTTGCTTATGTTTTACAGCCGCGCTATCCCAGCCCCCGCTCTGTCGTTAGTTAAGTAACCTAACGGGTGATGACGGGGCCCCGTGGCGAATGCGAATGGCATAAGCGTACGTCATATTTTGGTTGTTTTCTGCAATGGTAGGATTAAATGATGGGACGCATTAAAAGAACTAATGCAAGAAAATAAACCAAGTAAAAGTCGATTGGAACACTTTGAAAACCACTCGGTTCTTTTCAAAACTAAACTTTTAAACGTGGAGCTTGAACCACTCCTTTTAAAAGCTATCGCGTTCCATCGATTATATTAAGTTCACTACGTTCACGGTTTCGCCAAAACCATTCGTAGCCCTCCGTCATTCCACATGAATGGTCAAAAAGTATTCAAGCTATGTATTTTGGCCAAAGTCAAGAAATAGTGATTGGCAGCTATTGGGTATTCATGTGCAGCATAGATAGATGCGTTGGTTTGGGACAGTCGTGCTGCCATTTTGGCCAAAGTCAAGGGTAGGTACGGGTGGGTCCAAATTAACCAGGAGAATGACGGGTAGAACTTGACATGTGACTTATGATATTTTGGCCAAAGTCAAGGTCATAGGAGCATGGGGCAAAAATCCACATAAGGAGTTTCATAAGCACTGAAACTTGCTAGTGCTGCATACCATTTGGAGTGTGATAATTCTGGTAGGATTCCTTCGGTTTTATCACGCGATTATATTTGGATTCCGATCCTACTGTGAGTATATGCTACTCCTCGGGAAAACTCTCACTTAACGATCAATGCTATAAACCTAGTAGGTGTCTAGAAAGGTGTTAGCGGGGCTACGCCCACAGGGAAAAGAGGTTACTTAATTAAGGAACTTCGCGAAAGCGTTGGAAAACCTCCCTCGAAGATCGGGCTAGGACATTGACTTCGAGGCCGAAGATGATCTACGTCGGGGAGACTCAAACTCAAGCTATTCCTTCACTCGGTCGAAAACTTTGTGAAGGGAACACCCTATACTACATGGCAAGTGGTAGAGGATGAAGAAATAGGAAGTGGGTTCACTTTAGAATTGGATTTCTCACTCTTTTTCTCATGATGCCATTGGAGCTAGCAAGCTTTTTCAAGCTTGATGAAGATGAAGAAGAAGAAAGAATATCATCTCCATTAAAAGAATAATATGAACACTTATCCCTTTAATCATAGCACCATGGTTGAGTTAAGCCCTCATGCTTAACTCATGTAGAGAATTAACCATAGCATAAGGTTAAGGGTTGGGTTAGCTAATATCTTTAACAAATTACAAAAGAGTTGACTTTGTCAATGTTCATCAAGCTTCATGAAGCTTGAAAACTTTGACCAAAGTCACTCTCTTTTGTTATTTGTTTAGGAAAATAATAAACCCTAATCCAACCTTGATATGGTTCAAGTCTCATACACTCAATCTTGTTTGTATCATCAAGCATGATACAAACATGTACACTCGCATATATCACATATAAACAATGTACACTTTCAAGTGAGCAAATCAATCTTAAGTGAACCAATACTAGTTAATGTAAAGTAATATATCAAATATATAATTATACATTAAATCATTAAATCATTAAATCAACACTTGATTTAACGATCCGGTCATATCGCATATAACCGACTAATATCAATAGTAACAACTTATCGAATCAACACTTGATCCGATAACCCGGCTATATCGGATACAACCGATCAATGTCACAAATCGCGAGAATAGAATACAGTATCACATACTGGTATTATCCTCGGTCCCGCACATATCTCATATGCGCTCCTATTTCATTTCTCTTGAGCAAGGAAACCCCTGTGTAGGACCCTAAAGACTCGTCAATACGCCGGCAGCAGGTGATGATCATATCAAACACCCACAAGCCGCAAGCGGTCTGCTAAATGTAGCGGCCACCCGGGTATTGAGCGATCAGAAGATCAACGAGCAAGACCGCTCACACTCCAGTGAATCCAACGAGTAACACTACCGTACAGTCTGGTCTGTTCGTCTGATATGTCGCATATCTCGTCTAAGGGTGGTAAACGTCAGACCCCAATAACTCGATAAGTCGTGTCGATATGAGGCTCATAACGGGTCGAGAAACTACTGGTAACACTTACCATTAAATCCCTAAAACTTCCTTGGCTAAGGACTTCCTGTTATAGACAATCAAGCACTGCGCAACATCAACTCCTTATACCGGGAGAGACGAAACCCCTCCTATCGCTCATTGCCTCCATGTGATTCGGGGCTGTACCCAAAAGCCACCTTTTTGCACGCCCTCTTGGACGTGGTATGATGGAAATCAAAGCACAGTAGGAATCACACAAGACTCTATGACGATCTCGGGTCTACAGACTAACATGTACCAGTGTCACCAGAGAACTGCCATCTGACGTAAGGTATAATACTATCTGGGAGTTCTCGGCGAGTCCGTCCAGTGTACTCAGTCTCTACTGAGCATCCGTATATCATCTCTGATGTCAAACACCAATGGATATGGGATCATCCATCGCCCATCTGTATGGGTCGAGAAGCTACACGCTAGTCTACTCTGGCATATCGATGCCCCGTCTCGATACACCCACGACTAGGGACTTTGAAGGATGTACTTATGGACTACCATGTCCCCACTAGTATGATCCGCATCATAGTCCAGGTAGTCAAGCACACATCCTAAGGGCTTTACCAACATGTAACAGAGAGACAATCAGTGTACACGTCAAGGTAAAGAGTAACCAGATAGCATACTATCATATCGAGCAAGAAAGTCATCCCTATATATGTCCAAGCATCCACTACAATATACATCCTATGTATAGTAATGGCCTCTAGGGCATACATATAACTAACAATCTCCCACTTGCACTAGGGCCATCTGATAGCAGTAGTTGTAGTATCTCATACCCAACCATCCCATAAAAGTCTCTCTCTGGGAAAAGGCCTTTCGTGAGTGGATCCGCCGTGTTGTCCTCTGAGTCTACTCTCCTAACCTCGATCCCCTGGAGATCAACCATCTCCACGATCAGGCGATACTTCCTAAGAATATGTCTGGATCACTGATGGGATGGACGTTCCTTGGCATAAGCCACAACTCCATTGTCACACAATGGGAGGAACGAAGTTCATCTCATGAACTAATATATGTTAGTGTATATGCCCTAGAGGCCATTACTGTATCATACTAGTTTGTATATTACTTAATGGAAGCTTGGGATATTCACCTTGTATAAACAATCTTGCTCAATATAGTAGTATGCTACTTGGTTTGTTTCTACTTCAATGTGTACTTGTGTTTATTTTACTATATCACTTATACGCATTAGTGGAGCCCTTAGGATCTTTGCTTGATTACCAGCGTTGTGATGGCAGTCACACTAGTGGGGGCTGGGTAATCTATAAGCACATCCTTATACAGGTCCCTAGTCGCAGGACTATCGAGACAGGGCATCGATACTCCGGAGTAGACTAGCGTATGTGCTTCTCATCCCAGTATGGGAGATGGTCTGTCCCACAGCCATCAGTACGTCGTACTAGAGATAGTATACGGGTGCTCGTTAGGTTACGAGTACACTGGACAGGACTCGTCGGGAACTGACAGGTTGGTATTATACCTATCGTCAGTCATCAGTTCCCAGGTGACATGAGTACAGCTTAGTCCGCTGACTTGATACTAGCACTTCGCCTCGAGTGTGTTCCCACTGCACTTTGATCACTACCCTACCACGGCTCAAAGGAGTCGTGCAAACAGGTGGTGGTTGGGTGCAGTCCCGAAGCACTTGGAGGCAGTGCCGGTTAGACAGGATTCGTCTCTCCCGGTATTGGGGGTTGACATCGCGCTGTGTCTAGGAGAGCCATTACACGAGTAGTCCCTGGCCAGGGCAAGCAAGATATACTGATAGGTTCCAGTGTTATCTCAGGGTGTTTTGGGCTTCACTCCGACACGACTTGTACCGCTATTGGGGGACTGACGTTTTACCGCCCCCTAGGCCCGACATGCGATGTATCAGACGAACAGACCGGACTGTACGGAGACTGTCACATTCAGACTCAGTAGGAGTACAGATGGGGTTTCACCTCGTCAGCCTTCTTGTCGGCATCTACCTGGGGACCGTTACGCACAGCTAGTGCCGCTTGCGGTCTGTGGTTAAAGCCACTGCCAGCGTAGTGTCGAGTCTTTAGAGTCCCACACAGAGGGTATTCGCCTCTGGGCAAAACTGAGTAGAGGTCGCATGGTTTTGCGACAGGGTTCGTTCTCCTCCGCGCACTTGTGCACGTTTGGAGTCCGGACGGATATTGCCAGCAGGCTCTGGTTTGAGCCGGATACTGGTATATGTTTTGGGGTTGCTTTTATCTCTCAGTATTCATGTTCCTCGGAACAAGAATGCAGGTGTGTATGCACAGTTTTTTGAGGAGGAGGAAGATGACTTTCATTAGGGTTTCGGAACGGGTGCGTATGCACAATTGACGGTTATCATTTTCCAAACCCTAATGGTTTTATGGATTATCTATTAATAATAGTAATTAAATGAGAATAATGTTATGGTTGATTTTGTTGACTTGTTGACCATGGTTGACTTGTTGACCATGGTTGAATGTTGACCACCATCATGCTTTGTAAAGATCCTCCTTGATTCATGCTTACATTTCATTAAATGAAGCATGATAGTGGTCATTCCAAATTACCATCAACTATTCTTATTTTGAATTATTATTATTTAGATAATTCTTTTCTTTTGGCATTATGGTTGCAAGAAAGAAAAAGATAGTTCATTATCTCATTTAGCTTCTCTCTCCTCTCTTCATCTTCTTCTTCCTCTAGCAAAGAGAAACCTTCTCATGTGTTGAGAATCCTTCTCTTTTAAAAGAAAAGCACCCCTTAAACACTCTCTACTCATTCTAGGTTCAAGGTTTAGCAAGCCGGAAACCCTAGTTCACTCAAAGATCGAGGAAGAGCCCAAAGGTTGAACCTTCGAGGGAGATCCATCTTCGACGGAAGAAGGCTACAAGGCAAGAACCATCAACCTCTACTAGGTTTGAAGAAGAAGGAGTTCAAGTTTAGGTATAACCTTCATCCGAGTAGCTAAGACTCTTTAGCTTGTATGCTAGTTTAGTTTAGACACGATCCCGACCTTGTTTAGTCCATGTTGCCTCTTGCGATAAAAAAATGTTTTTTATACCGTTTCCGCCTCCCCGTAAGAACCGGGGGTCGCAATATGGACTTACAGTGGTATCAGAGCCTAACTAAACTTAAACTAGCTTGGTAGTGAAGTATAACGAAGTTCGGAACCGAAAAAGTCACAAAACCGGAAAATAACAAAACCTGAGTTTCTGTTGAAATTTTTTTGGCTCAAAATGAAAAACGTTATACTTTTAAATTCGTCTCAGGGTTTTGTGAGAACACCCAAGAAAAACGATGCCCTAATTTGTTCAAACCGCCGCGGTTCCGCGGCACGAGGTAGGCATGTGCCGCGGAACCGCCGCCGTTTGTTTTCCTATCTGCATCGTTTTTCGTGCAGTGTTCTTATGGTGGGATTTTGGGATTTTTCAGATATATTATATGTGCCCAGATTTTCCAGAACTGAAATTCACTTTTGGGGTCCTATAATTCCGTATTTTTCCGAACTTCACTGCACTTTGACTATGATGGTTATATCTGTGATGCTTGCATGTATTGAACGTCGGCTAATCGCTATAAGACGATTAGTCGGGGTTATACATGATCTGTGTTTGATATTGGAATGTGTATATGAATGTGTTGGACTGTCGCGGGTGAATAGCCGGGGTGGATGTGAGATGAGCTTTTGTTTTTCTTTCATTCATTGTAAATGTAAATTGATGTAATAATTATTATTTGTTTGGCCGCACAACCGGGTCGGGGTTGTAGCCGTCATTGTATAATTCTTTTTACTGTTTTTGCTCCTAGGATAGACCCATGGAGGGGTGCACAAACTGCCGGGTACTTGGCGGGTAGTTTGCCGCACCCGTAGGGGTCTTGGGTGGGGTATTTGGCTATTCACCGCGACCGTGTTATCCGCTTTTCGTTTCAGGCTCGAAAGGATTGCGGATTGCTAGTATATCCAATGTATTCATCTGTGATCTGTAATGTCTATCATTGCTTTCTATTTAGGCGTTGCTTATGTTTTACAGCCGCGCTAGCCCAGCCCCCGCTCTGTCGTTAGTTAAGTAACCTAACGAGTGATGACGGGACCCCGTGGCGAATGCGAATGGCATAAGCGTACGTCATATTTTGGTTGTTTTCTACAATGGTAGGATTTAAATGATGGGACGCATTAAAAGTACTAATGCAAGAATATCACGCATTAAAAGAACTAATGCAAGATAATAAACCAAGTTAAAATCGTTGGAACACTTTCGAAAAACCACTCGGTTCTTTTCAAAACTAACTTTTAAATGCGGAGTTTGAGCCACTCCTTCTAAAAGCTATCTCGTTCCAATCGATTATATCAAGTTCACTACGTTCACGGTTTCACCAAAACCATTCGTAGCCCTCCGTCGTTTCATATGAATATTCAACGGTATTCAAGCTGTGTTTGTTGGCCTTAGTCAAGGCACAGTGTTTGGTAGCTGGTGGGTATTCATATGTTGCATAGATAGAATGCGTTGGTTTGGGACAGTCGTATTGCCTTGTTGGCCATAGTCAAGGGTAGATACGGGTGGATTCAAATTAACCTGGATAACGACGGGTAGAACTTGACATGTGACTTATGATTTGTGGGCCTTAGTCAAGGTCATAAGAGCATGGGGCAAAAATCCACATCGGGAGTTTCATAAGTACTGAAACTTGCTAGATTTGCATACCATTTGGAGTGTGGTGATTCTGGTAGGATTCCTTTAGTTTCGTCACGCAATGATATTTGGATCCCGATCCTACTGTGAGTATATGCTGCTCCTCGGGAAATTTCTCACTAGACGATCAATGCTATAAACCTAGTAGGTGCCTAGAAAGGTGTTAGCGGGGCTACGCCCCCAGGGAAAAGAGGTTATTTAATTAAGGAACTTCGCGAAAGCGTTGGAAAACCTCCCTCGAAGTACCGACACTGGCCTGGCTGAACGGTTAAGCAAGTATTGCACGGTGGGATTGATCCCGGCTAATTCTTCCTTTGTGGTTTGAGGAGGGATTCGAGAGACAGTGGGAGCCATCCTGTTTAGACAAATTAAAAACCATCTAAACTTGCAAGAGCATCGTGCTAAAGTGTTTCTTCTCTCCCCCCTGCAGCGACCAAATCGAAATGACTGGACTTAAGTTGATTCTAGATAAAAACATATTGACAGGGCCAAACTACAAAGATTGGCTCAGGAATGTCAAGTTGGCAATCACTTACGACAAGCTGGGGTATCTTCTTACCACCAAAGCTCCCCCCATCCCAAGTCCCACCTCCAGCGTCGCAGATAAGGAAATCCGTAAGACTTGGGAGATTGACAGCGCGAAGGCCAGGTGCCTCGTACTTGCCTCGATGGACAACGAACATCAGAGGAGGCACGAGAATATGGATTTGGAATCCATATTTCTTCATACAAAAGAACTGTATGGAGAGCAGTCTCGTATCGCAAGATACGAAGTGTCGAAGAAGTTGTTTTCGACAAAGTTGGCCGTCGGATCATCGGTAGCGGACCACGTGCTTAAGATGATTGGCTACACTGAGGAGCTCGCGGAACTTGGGACCACGTTGGACAGTGAACTCTACACGGATATAATTCTCCAGTCCCTTCCATCCACTTACGCCCAGTTCATACTGAATTTCAACTTGCAAGAAAAGGAAGTTGAACTTTCAGAACTCCTCAACATGCTGAGGAGCGCAGAGGGCACCCTACAGAAGGGTAGGGAAACACCCGCTTTGTTTGTAGGAGGATCTTATTCCTCTAGGTCCAAGGCGAAAGCCAAGGGAAAGAGGAAGAAAGCCCCCGCCAAACCAAGAGGCGGTGTTAGTAAAGTGGGTACGAAGGGAAAGGAAAAGGCAACAAAGATTGCGGGGAAGCTTGTTGGAAAGGAAGAATGCTTCTATTGTCATAAGAGTGGACACTGGAAGAAAGATTGCAGGGCTTGGAAGGCCAGGACACAGGAACTGAAGCAGGTTGCGGCTTCAGCTTCAGGTGTGTATGTTATTGAAAACTGTCTTTCTATAAACTCTACTTCCTGGGTATTGGATACCGGATCAGGATCTCATATCTGTAATTCTTTGCAGGCGTTGAGAAACCGTAAGTTTTTGAAGGCAGGTGACATGACCCTCAGAGTTGCGAACGGAGCTAGCATGGATGCTAAAGCCGTGGGGGACTATCACCTGGGATTGACAGATGGGCATGTTTTGGTTTTGCGTAATTGCTTTTTTGTACCCAACGCAACTTGTAATATCATTTCTGTATCTTTGGTTTCTAAAGAAGGTTATGAATTTGTGTTTGTAAGTAATGTTGTAAACATTCACCTTAATCAAGTTCTGATTGGGTCAGGTACACTGAGCAATGGTATATACGTGTTAAACCAACCACAGATTTTCAATGTCCAGAATACACACAAAAGAAAGTCTCCAGATATCAATCAGGCTTTCTTATGGCATTGTAGACTGGGTCACATCAATGAGACACGGTTGACTAAGTTACATAAAGAAGGATACTTGGATACGTTCGAGTATCAGTCTTATGCCACTTGTGAATCTTGTCTCATGGGAAAGATGACAAAGACTCCGTTCACTGGACACGGAGAAAGAGCAAGCGAGCTCTTGGGACTCGTACACAGCGACGTGTGCGGTCCAATGTCTACACATGCGCGAAGCGGTTATTCATACTTCATTACTTTCACAGACGATTTCTCTAGGTATGGACATGTCTTCTTAATGAAGCACAAATCCGAGGCCTTTGAGAAATTTCGGGATTACAAGAATGAAGTTGAAAAACAAACAGGCAAAAGTATTAAGATTCTAAGATCGGATCGAGGTGGAGAATACTTGAGTGCCGAGTTCCTGGACTATTTAAAAGAGAATGGAATTCTCTCTCAGCGTACTCCTCCATACACTCCGCAACATAACGGTGTATCGGAAAGGAGGAATCGAACCCTATTGGATATGGTTCGTTCCATGATGAGTAAGGCTGAGTTACCGCGATCTTTCTGGGGTTATGCACTGGAAACAGCTGCACATCTCTTGAACCAAGTTCCAACTAAGACAGTGCCTACCACACTATATCAGATGTGGAGTGGGAAGAAACCCTGTCTTAAATCCTTTAAGACATGGGGATGTCCGGCTTTTGTAAAAAAGCAGCATGCGGACAAGCTCGAGGCACGCTCAGTACAGTGCAAGTTTGTGGGATACCCAAAGAACTCCAAGGGGTATCTTTTCTACAATGAAGAGGAACAAAAAGTTCTTGTTTCTCGTCATGCCTACTTCTTGGAAACTGAGTTTTTGGAAAATCAGATAAGTGGGAGCGCAGTAGAACTGGAAGAAGTTTCAGAACCACAAACCATTACTGAAATCTTAGAGGAACCAGAGGGTTCGAAAGAACAGGACATTCCTACGCCGCTCCGCAGGAGTAGTAGGCAGTCTCATCCGCCCGAGAGATACTACGGTTTTCTCATAGACGGGGATAGAGAGGATTGCATCATAGATTATGATGAGCCTACTAGCTTCCAGCAGGCCGTTCAGAGTGTTGACTCGGTAAAATGGCTGGATGCAATGCGGACCGAAATGGAGTCCATGTACACCAACAAAGTATGGACGTTGGACATTGCTCCAGACGGGGTAAAACTCGTAGGATGCAAGTGGATCTTCAAAAGGAAGATTGGTGTAGATGGACAGGTTGAGACCTATAAAGCTAGACTTGTAGCAAAGGGTTTCCGTCAAAGACCTGGCTTGGACTATGACGAAACCTTTTCTCCAGTGGCTATGCTGAAATCCATTCGGATCCTTCTTGCCATTGCTGCCTTCCACGATTATGAGATTTGGCAGATGGACGTAAATACCGCTTTTCTGAATGGAAATTTAGAGGAGTGTGTCTATATGGATCAGCCAGAGGGTTTCATTCAGAGTGGGAGCAGCAGAAAGGTGTGCAAGTTGCTTAAGTCCATCTATGGACTAAAGCAGGCATCGCGGAGTTGGAACATCTGTTTTGATGAGACGGTCAAGGAATTTGACTTTATCAAAAATCCAGATGAACCATGCATCTATAGTAGATTTGTAGCGAGAACTGTAGTATTCCTCGTTTTATACGTGGATGACATTCTCTTAATAGGAAATGACATTCCTATGCTACAATCTGTCAAGGGGTTCTTGTCACACAGGTTCTCCATGAAAGACCTGGGTGATGCCTCATACATCCTGGGGATCCGGATCCATCGTGATAGATCCAAGAGGATATTAGGACTTTCTCAGTCCAGGTACATCGACGCCATAGTGAAAAGATTCAGTATGGAAGATTCCAAGCGCGGTAACCTACCGGCTTGTCACGGGATCACCCTCTCTAAAGAGATGTCTCCCAAGACTGATTTGGAGAGGGATCGCATGTCTATTATACCCTACGCTTCTGCAGTAGGCTCTATAATGTATGCGATGTTGTGTACCAGACCGGATGTAGCTTATGCACTGAGTGTGGTAAGCCGGTATCAGTCAAACCCTGGGGAGAAACACTGGATAGCAGTAAAGAACATTCTCAAGTACCTGAGAAGGACTAAGGAGATGTTCTTGGTGTATGGCAGAAAAGACCTCCAGATCGAGGCCTTTGCTGACTCCAGCTTCCAGAGTGACAAGGATGATTCCAAGTCCATGTCGGGTTTTGTCTTTACCCTCAATGGAGGGGCGGTGTGTTGGAAGAGCTCCAAACAGGAAACCGTTGCAGACTCGACTATGGAAGCGGAATACATCGCTGCATCTGATGCCGCAAAAGAAGCTGTCTGGATAAGGAAGTTCTTAAAAGAACTTCAGGTGGTTCCGTCCATTGTTGACCCAATACCTCTGTATTGCGACAACAACGGGGCTATAGCTTTAGCAAAGGAACCCAGGTCCCATCAGAGATCCAGGCACATCTTGAGGCGGTATCACCTGATCAGGGAGATCGTGGATCGCAAGGAGATCGAGGTTCGGAGGGTTGCTTCAGAAGAGAACACTGCAGATCCATTCACCAAGGCCCTACCCCAGACTCAGTTCGAGCGGCTGATCGAGATGATAGGTCTTCGATACGCCAGTACATGGCCTTAGTGCAAGTGGGAGATTGTTAGTGTATATGCCCTAGAGGCCATTACTGTATCATACTAGTTTGTATATTACTTAATGGAAGCTTGGGATATTCACCTTGTATAAACAATCTTGCTCAATATAGTAGTATGCTACTTGGTTTGTTTCTACTTCAATGTGTACTTGTGTTTATTTTACTATATCACTTATACGCATTAGTGGAGCCCTTAGGATCTTTGCTTGATTACCAGCGTTGTGATGGCAGTCACACTAGTGGGGGCTGGGTAATCTATAAGCACAACCTTATACAGGTCCCTAGTCGCAGGACTATCGAGACAGGGCATCGATACTCCGGAGTAGACTAGCGTATGCGCTTCTCATCCCAGTATGGGAGATGGTCTGTCCCACAGCCATCAGTACGTCGTACTAGAGATAGTATACGGGTGCTCGTTAGGTTACGAGTACACTGGACAGGACTCGTCGGGAACTGACAGGTTGGTATTATACCTATCGTCAGTCATCAGTTCCCAGGTGACATGAGTACAGCTTAGTCCGCTGACTTGATACTAGCACTTCGCCTCGAGTGTGTTCCCACTGCACTTTGATCACTACCCTACCACGGCTCAAAGGAGTCGTGCAAACAGGTGGTGGTTGGGTGCAGTCCCGAAGCACTTGGAGGCAGTTCCGGTTAGACAGGATTCGTCCCTCCCGGTATTGGGGGTTGACATCGCGCTGTGTCTAGGAGAGCCATTACACGAGCAGTCCCTGGCCAGGGCAAGCGAGTTATGCTGATAGGTTCCAGTGTTATCTCAGGGTGTTTTGGGCTTCACTCCGACACGACTTGTACCGCTATTGGGGGACTGACGTTTTACCGCCCCGTAGGCCCGACATGCGATGTATCAGACGAACAGACCGGACTGTACGGAGACTGTCATATTCAGACTCAGTAGGAGTACAGATGGGGTTTCACCTCGTCAGCCTTCTTGTCGGCATCTACCTGGGGACCGTTACGCACAGCTAGTGCCGCTTGCGGTCTGTGGTTAAACCCACTGCCAGCGTAGTGTCGAGTCTTTAGAGTCCCACACAGAGGGTATTCGCCTCTGGGCAAAACTGAGTAGATGTCGCATGGTTTTGCGACAGGGTTCGTTCTCCTCCGCGCACTTGTGCACGTTTGGAGTCCGGACGGATATTTCCAGCAGGCTCTGGTTTGAGCCGGATACTGGTATATGTTTTGGGGTTGCTTTTATCTCTCAGTATTCATGTTCCTCGGAACAAGAATGCAGGTGTGTATGCACAGTTTTTTGAGGAGGAGGAAGATGACTTTCATTAGGGTTTCGGAACGGGTTCGTATGCACAATTGACGGTTATCATTTTCCAAACCCTAATGGTTTTATGGATTATCTATTAATAATAGTAATTAAATGAGAATAATTTTATGGTTGATTTTGTTGACTTGTTGACCATGGTTGACTTGTTGACCATGGTTGAATGTTGACCACCATCATGCTTTGTAAAGATCCTCCTTGATTCATGCTTACATTTCATTAAATGAAGCATGATAGTGGTCATTCCAAATTACCATCAACTATTCTTATTTTGAATTATTATTATTTAGATAATTCTTTTCTTTTGGCATTATGGTTGCAAGAAAGAAAAAGATAGTTCATTATCTCATTTAGCTTCTCTCTCCTCTCTTCATCTTCTTCTTCCTCTAGCAAAGAGAAACCTTCTCATGTGTTGAGAATCCTTCTCTTTTAAAAGAAAAGCATCCCTTAAACACTCTCTACTCATTCTAGGTTCAAGGTTTAGCAAGCCGGAAACCCTAGTTCACTCAAAGATCGAGGAAGAGCCCAAAGGTTGAACCTTCGAGGGGGATCCATCTTCGACGGAAGAAGGCTACAAGGCAAGAACCATCAACCTCTACTAGGTTTGAAGAAGAAGGAGTTCAAGTTTAGGTATAACCTTCATCCGAGTAGCTAAGACTCTTTAGCTTGTATGCTAGTTTAGTTTAGACACGATCCCGACCTTGTTTAGTCCATGTTGCCTCTTGCGATAAAAATTTGTTTTTTATACCGTTTCCGCCTCCCCGTAAGAACCGGGGGTCGCAATATGGACTTACAATATACACCCAGACTTCCTCTTTGGTAGCATCTTTGGTAACGATGTATCTTGCCTTTAATCGTCTAGTATGTCACGGTATCTAGCTTGGAACTCTTCCAACATACCGTCCCTCCACTGAGGGTAAAGACAATTCCTGTGACTAACATTCAGTCATCTTTATCACTCTGGAACCTTTCCAGTGATTCTCCCCAGGACCGATTGATACCATCTCACTACAACTAGTGAGTATCCTAATATCCAATTAGATCTATCTCATAGATCCAAAACCCAGGATTTAGTAGTTATCATTTTGATCCTATATGGAGAATCCTAGTGATAAGCGGAGATTGATCGAGCGTCGCATAGGAAACTTCTTCCCTATCAAGAGTATGTCATCCACGTACTCTACGAGGATCACCACCATACTCCCTACTACCTTTTTGTATATACAAGGTTCATCTACCATTTTGATGATGTCAAACTCTTTGACTATCACATCAAAACAAATATTCCAACTCCGCGATGCCTGTTTTATCACATAAAACATCTTGCATACGTTTCCGCTGCTCCCACTGTCTATGAAGCTATCTGGTTGTCTACTTATAGACGTTCTCTTCTAAATCAATATTTAGAAAAGCAGTCATGACACCCAACCACCAGATATCGTAGTCATGGTATGTAGCCGTGGCAAGTAGGATCTGGATGGACTTAAGCATAGCTACTTAGAAAATGTTTCATCATAACCCATACTTGGTCAATGATGCAAACCTTTAACAAGTCTAGCTTTGAAAATCTCAACTTTTCCATGTACACCAAGTAATCTTCTCAAGACATACTTGCTCCTGATGGGGATTTAACCCTTCAGATAAAGCAACCAAAGTCCATACTTTGTTGGTGTATAAGGATTCCATCTCAGATCGATAAGCATCCAGCCATTCTTACAGAGTCCTACTCCTGATGGCCTGCCCGAAACTAGTTGGGTCATCATCTCATGATGCAATCCTCGCTCCCACTGTCATAGAGAAACCGACGTATCTCTCAGGTGGGTGAAGAACCCTACTAGATCGGCGGAGAGGCAGAGGTTCGTTGGTTGCTATTGAATCCTTTGGTTCTACCAAATCAGCAGCTGCAGTTTGTATAGCTGGAACTTTTCTAGATCTATGTAACTGACCTTGCCTCGAGCTTGTCCGGATTTTTCTTTTAGACATAGGCCGGACAACCCTAAATCTTAACTGGCTTAAGAGATGGGCTCTTCCCTTTCCATATCTCATATGAAATGATAGGCATATGATTTGATCTGAACTCTATTCAATAGGTATGCAACTTCATAAGTGCATAACTCCCTAAAAAGTAATAGGAAACTCAGTAGTACTCATCATAGAGCACACCATATCACATAGGGTGTTATTGCTCCGCCCCGATATACCATCGTGCTATGGTGTATACGGAGGAGTAATGCTGAGAGAGAATCTCATTCTCCTTTAGAATAATCCAGGAATTCCGTGCTCAAGTATTCTCCTCCTTGATCACATCAAAGGACATAATACTTATACCTGTATTTAGGTTCTCTACTTCTAACTTATATTCTATGAATATCTCAAAAGGTTCGGACTTGTGTTTCAACAGAAACATATGTCTGAATCTTGAGAGATTATCAGAGAATGTAATGAAGTACAAAGAACCAATCTTGGCATGTGTAGACAGATGACCTACATACATCAACATGTATCATCCCAAGAGTTCACTAACTCTTTCTCTATTTCCAATAAACAGAGCTATGGTCATTTTATCTCTGTGACATGACTGGCAAGTTTCACAAGATGTAAATTCAAACTGATTTAAATATACATCTAAATGTAACTTTAGCTTGTCGGATCGCATTGATATGACCTAGTCTACAATGCCTCAAGAAGGATTCGTTCATTTCTGAACTCTTCCTCTTGTGTGTATTCTATATACTAAGAACTGTAGTTTGATTTAGAACATCAATGCTTTTAGATAACGTGCCTGAACCGATCAACTTTTGATATAGGAAATGTTCAAAACATTATCCAACAATACAAAATTATATCCTTCTTTATCTAAATAAAGAGACTAATATGATTTTGTATATCAGGTTCGGTATCTAATAACATTTGTTCAGAATCAATGTATTCTGGTAATACAGGGTGACAGTGACCAACAGACTTGGCTGCAACACTTGCACCGTTTTCTGCCTTATGAAACTTATCGCCCGTTCTCAGTTCTTTACCTTTCTGTATCCTATGTAACATATTACATATGTGGGATCCTGATTCGGTATCATATACCCAGGACGTAAAGGACATTTGAGAAACAGTTCTCTGTAACGAACACACCTGAAGGAGATGCATCATATGCACTTTCTTCGTTTGGGCGGCACGGGAATTCTGGTAATCCCCTAATTCCTGCTCTATCTTATAACATTTATAAGTTGGAGCGGGACCAACGTTCCCCAGCTCAGTATAATCAAGCGGGTTCGGTCAATTTATCCGTTTTATTATCTTGATTAAGGCGTGATATGGTCGCTACCTGGAGAGAGAGAGAAGAAAACACTCTGCGTGCGCTCTTGCAAGATCAGATTGGTTATTATGTTATCTAATCAGGATGGCTCCCACTGTTTTTATCAAATCTTCCTTCAAACCCTAAAAGGAAAGACTAGCCAGGATTAATTACACGCTACAAGTTCGCCAATCTTTCAGCCAGGCCAGTGTCGGTACTTTGAGGGAGGTCCCCCGTGCTTTCGCACGAACCTAATTAATGTAAACCTCGTTTTCCCAGAGGCGTAACCCCGTTGACACCTTTCTAGACACCTACTTGATCGGCTAATTGTAATGTGTAAAACTCTCCCAGGAGTAACAATTACTCGCAGTGGGTATCGGGATCCAACTATCTTATAGAAGGTATGCAATCTCATTGCAAATTTCAACACTTGAAATTCCCAATAATATTTTACCCCTAGTATTCTATGACCATGACGAATGCCAAACAACCCATAGTCCACTAGTCAAGTTCAACCCGTACATTTCTTGATTGAATTAAGCCCACTCGCATGATCCTTGACGAATGCCAAACAACGCCGTACGAATACCCTAATCCAATCTGCATCATATGCATAAGCAGATAAATACTAGCTAGCTACCGTACACTACGCCTTGACGAATGCCAAACTACCGCAACACGAATACTAAGTAGTACTTATCTGAAATGACGGAGGGCTACGATAGGTTTTTCTGAAAACCTATTGCGTAATGAACTTGATATCGTTGTAGAATCAAATGATTTTAAATGGAATGTTCTTGAGGCTTTTCTAGTTTTGCTAAAGGGGTCACTCCCGGTGAAGGGATCGTCGGCCCTTTCCTCGTCGAATGAGGTGCAGGATATATCATATACATCACTGTGCAAAGCAGAAACTATAGAAGCAATCAAAAGACAAACCGAGAGTTGTAGCATCTGCCAGTTATTGCTAAAGGAGTCACTCCCGGTGAAGGGATCTTTGTCCTTTCCTTATCGAATAAGGTGCAGGATGTTCTACAAAGAACACCGCGATGCAAAGCAAGAACTGTAGCTACCTGTTTTTGAAAATTCGATTCCATAACATCTTTAGGTTTCTTTTCTTTCATTAATCATATTAATGAAGTCCCATCATGCAAGTCACCTAAACATCACAGATAAATACGACATACACTTATGCCATCCCTATTCGCCTCGATTTCCCCTCGTGCACCGTTAGGATAGGTAACTAACGGCAGAGCGGGGTAGGGCTAGCGCGAGTGCAAAACATAAGTAACGTCTATATTGTAACGTTTTGAAAATCGTTTCGGTGAAATTTCGAAAAAACGGTAAAATAATGGGGGTTTTCTGTAAAAAGTCAAAATGCAAATATCTTTATTATAAAATTAAATATACATATTCTAGCTATGTAATTGATGGTATTTGGTGTTTATTGAGCCACTGGTGAAATTTCAAATTTTCTGAAAATTTTTCCGAAATTAATTATTTTAATATTATTTTAAACCGTCACTAATACATTTAATTAGGGAAAATTACAAATTGGAATGAGTTGAAACAAATTTTGTGCATCATAATACATTAAACAAAATTTTATCATGTGATTTTTGAAATGAAATGAAACTGCCAAACGGTGTTAGAAATTATTGAAGAAAAAAGGCTTTTTTGGTGAAATTAGTGTAAATGGATGTTTGGGGGTATAGTATTTATCATTTTCCATCACCCCACACCCATACCCACACTCACACACCCTCATTTATCTTTTCTCTTGGCTGAATTCAGCAGCCCCTCTCTCAATCTTTTCCCCACTTTTGTTGCAAAAGAAAAGAAAAGAAAAGAAAAGAAAAAGGAAATGTAGAAATGAGAGTGGACTTTGACTAGGTTGACTAGGCATCATTTTCCCCACCTCCCTCTCTCTCCACTTTCCCTCTACATGCAGCCGAGCCCCTCTTCTTGCTGTCCAGATTTTTCCCCCATAACCCCACCTCATTTCCCCTCAAAAAAATGTCCAAATTCCATCAAAAATCAAGCTAAAATCCAAATCCGACTCCTACCCATTTTCCCTCATCTTCTTTAGCATGAATCTTGGTGCAAAGATTTCAAATTGGAGGTCTAGATTTCAAGTTTGATTCATGGTTGTGAGGTATAACTTTTGACCCATTGTTCAATTATTGGTTTAATTTCTTAATGAAGCTTATTAGGTGCTAATTTATGGTTTAATTGAAAGATGTGGGTTTGCAAGAGAAGATTTAGATTAGGGTTTGTGAAAATCTAATTAGGGTTTTGTGTTGTGAGACTACGGTTGTGTGATGTTTTTCGGCTCTTATGACATGTTAAAACAAGATTAGTAGCTAGTTGTTAATGGTTTGTTTAAAAATTGTGTTAATTATGCTAATTTGTAAACTAGGTTATTAAAATAATTATATTCTTGTGAGATAAAATTCAAATTAAGGTTTCATGTCATTATAAATATTATATTGAGTGGTTTAATGTATTTAGTTCATGAAAATCCAAGCTAAATTGTTATTTGTGTATTTTTGCTATAAAATTGTTAAAATTTAGGTATATTGTAAACTAGAATTTTGGAATTTATGGAAATTGATGAGAATAAATTATAGGAATGGTTTATATGATTTATTTAAGATATTTAATAAGTATATTGGCCGCTACATTCATTTAAACGTCGAGTTTTGTACTAAAACGGGAAATTTTTGCTTGCTAGATTTTCGGAAAAATGGCTTCTAAAGTGAATTTGGGGTTTTTGTGAATTTTAACCTATTCTATATTTAAATTAGTATTCATGAATGTGCAAATGAGTGTACTTGGGTTTTTCTCGATGGTCGGGCGTTTGCACGCCGACGACGAGGGTTTTTGGGTTGGTTTGTGAGAGCAACCATAGGTTTTGACCTATGCGGGATTCACGTATCGTTTTGGGTCATGAGTTGGATTTTAATACGACACGGTGCGTTATGATATGTAGGTACCCCATATGGACTTCGAGACGACAAGCAAGCACGTAGCGACGTCGGCACCGGCTAGCGAGGACCAGGTGAGTAGATTTATATCTACGGGGAGAAGTCGGGTGGATGGCGTATAGCACCCCCGCAGTCCGTAGTGTAGCTTATATATATGTTTATATAGGTGTTTTATGATACGAGAATGTTTATTCATGTTATGATTAGGTGTTCATGGATTAGCTTTGGGTTAGTTACGAAACCCTAGAGTAGTTGTTATACCCGCATACGCACACACAGACTTGCATACTTTACATTCTTGTGCGCAGATTGGGATGTGTATATATGTATATATGCGTGGGTATGGGACTATGCATATGTACATTCATATACACATGCATGGATAATGAGGATAGTACTTGGGATTTAAGATGAGTCGATGAGATTTGATTTGAGGCCGTGAGATCGGTGATATAGCAGGGTTCGTATTTAAGATACGACATGACGTTGTAGTGGGTCGTTGACGTAGTGTTTCACACACGTGCATGCATACTTAGGCGGTATCGGTATCGTACTAGGCGTAGATCAGTACCCCGATCATGATATTTGATAAAGAGGATACCAGGTGAATAGTATGATGAATGTGATATTGACCCGTACCCAGATTTGGGATGCCGTACGACGGATTTACGTACGAGCTATATTGATGATTGATCCGCACTCTTGACTTGGGATGCCTGCTTATAGATATGGTATCGGATATGATATTATTGAGGCGGGATCACCGACTGCATATATACAGGTATGTATATGTATCGACTCAGATGATAGGCGGCTTCCTTACCTGTAGTTCAGCTTGTTAGTTCAGCCGTATAGTTTAGTGTAGTTGTTAGATTAGATTAGACTCCTACCTATTTCAAAACTAGCGGATCGTGGATATTTTAAAAGATAGGTCAAGGGATCTACGGATATTTCAAAAGACGTATCCTTTCTTAAAAACCACCGTAGCCCCTATTTTCAAAACCCCGCGATTCGTGTTATTTCAAATGGCACCATTGTTTAATATTTAGCTCCCGCTCATTTTGGTTGCTCGCTCCGCATCGCATATTTATATTATAATTTCTTATTGTATTGTTGATATCATACTGTTAGGACACCAGCACCATTACCGATGATGCGTATGTACCACGTACATTTGCTTGCCGGCTAACACACATCTTCATCGGTAATTACCATGTCACGCACACCTTAGAAAATATTATCGCCTAATGTAGCTTGTTAACTAGTAGTTTTGACATGATGATTAGTTGCTTGCATTATATGCTAGTTTTAAACATTGTAGTTGTTACTTGTCACTTCGTGCATACTGTTATTCATTATATGCCGTATTCATGGATGCTCATGTTCATGGTTTTACATGCTTTTGATGATTCGGATTTCTATGAGATTTTCTGGATTTGGGGGAAAACCGCAAAACTTGTATAAGCTTCTTCCCTCTCTTTTAAATAAAAAGTGTGGTTTTCCCATGATGTATGAGTCGTCCACCATGTGTTTGCTGATGGATTTCGAGACCCGATTCGAGGAGACGGATGAACCGTTTCGGGTACATGGTGGACCCGGTAAGGTACCCCGGGGAAAGAAGCGCGTGATGATGACGATGTGAGCCTGGCAGGGGAGCACTACCTACCGGTGATTTTACCCGACGCGTCGGATATCCGGAGGATACCGTCGTGGTCTTGAGATGGATGGTAGGGGCCGGTCTGGACTGACGGCGCCCTAGATAGTGAGATTGACTTAAAGAGATTTTGAGATATTGAGGTACAGAGATTGCGACACAGAGATATCGAGAGATTTGGATACTTTTTTTTTGTTGATGCTAGGCACTGTTTATGCTGCTTTTATTTATGATACCTCATTTTTTTTAAAAAAGATACAGAAATCTCTCTAATTTATGACAACAGTTTTCATCAGTACATGCATTCTGTTTCATGCATTCATACATCATCCATATGATATATTGCTACCTGAGGCACTGACACGGGCACCTGGGATTACACTCATGTTAGATATTTACCCTAGCCTTTGTTATAGGCTGCATGTTATATATTTGAGGGTATATTATGATCGTTGAACTAGGTTTGCGTTGTTCATGCGGTTTCTGTTCGTAGATGTTTTTCTATTCACGAGTTGGTAACTCACCCCCGTTGTGCCGCAGTTTCTTGCAGGTTTCGCCGTACAGGTTTCTTTACGGCTTTGCGGGTACAGTTTCGTTCGGGTGACTTGCTAGTAGGTGGGTTTATTTGTATCGTACCCATCATTATAACTTGTATATTATTACTCTGTTGTATCTAGAAGTTCCATCAACCAAACATGTATTTATTTTGAGATAAAGACCAGTGATGTTATTCCTTCGACCTTAGAGTCGCGTGTTATATTTATGTGGTTTTCTTGTAGTTTTGAGTTTCCTTCTGAATTTTGATCTTCGCCGTTGTCGTTGTATATTATATTGCTTGTGTGGTTATGACCGTCGATTGATGAAGAGCTAGCTCTCGCTTGGGGATGCCTTTTTATTGATTTCGTAGACTATTCATGTTGTATCCTGTTTGGGGGCCAGTATTTACAAAGGAGGCTCTGCCAAAATTTTCGGGAAATATTTGATGTTTTTTTTAAAAACCGCATAATTCGGCTTATGCTATTAAACTACTTGTTTTAAATTGGTTTTCCTTCACTCTACTACTTTTCTTGGTTTGGATTTCTGGGTTTTCGGCTCACTTAGATTACGTACGCCTCGAGACGTTCGTAGTTTAAGTGCCGGTCATGTTCCGTACTTTCGGGGCGTGACATATATAATATATCATATATACTATATACTGTATCAATCACAGAACATCACATGATCACTTCACAGATATCGCAGCAGAAGAATCATATGAAATATTGGATATACTAGGACGTCCGTGTTTTCAATTCGAGCCTGTATAAAACACGGATTCCACGGTCATGATGAATAGCCAAACCCACACCCCTAGACCCCTACAAGAGCGGCAAGCAACCCTACCAATTCTAGGGTTAGGAGACCCTGACTCGACACCTCGAGTTGGTCTCCCAATGGACTCCAGAACCCGGTTACTTGTGCCCTCCTCCTTGGGTCTATCCTAGTGTGGAAAAGTAAATAATATACAATGGGTGACATCTTCCGCTACCTGGAAGTGCCCCAATAAAAGAATATTACATACAATAAATTTTACATGAATGAAAATAAAAACTCTCATCTCACATAAAACCCCCGGCTATTCATAACGCGACGATCCAATATAACATATCCTGTAACACATAACATCACATGTCATCAACGTAAGTAAATGTGCGCACCCCAATTGTCGTTGACATATAGCAACGAAACCGGCGATATCACATATTACACTTACGGTCACAGAAAAGAAAGTGTAAAACTACAACAGTTGGAATCCGCAACCACCTTAGACATCGCATGCCTAAACCAATGAATTCCTTAGACATCACATGCCTAACAATTATAAACCCCGCATTTTAGTCTCATTATTGAAAACACTTTTCAATATAAAGTCGGGCAATTCAATAAGATTCCCGAAAAACTGATCGAATGCTCGTCGCAAACTTTAGTAGGCGGCCGCACCCCCGATGTCGTCGACGAAGTGCACCAAGGCGGAACACCGCTGCCGCAAGCACCCGAACGGATGCTTTCTGCGACGGGGTTCTCCTACAGTCACTTGGTCGAGGCTTTGGGGTGAGGCTGTCTATTAAGTTTACCCGGAGAGTATCCGCGTACGCTACGTGATTGCGACGGATTTTTGATCACATCAAAATTCCGTGGCAACCGATCAAATGAGACTAAACTGCTGTGTTTATAACATTCATTCAGTTATCTCATAACTATTTGTGAATTCCAAGTATTGTATCACATTCCGGATAAATAGAAAATGTTAAACTTTCCGATCGAACAATCGAACACCCAAGTTTTCCCGATACAGCTCAACACATGAAATAGGTTTAAAAACATCCAGTTCATGCCTCAGTACCAACGGTCCAGCCGTAGAAGGGTCAAGCCAACGCCTCACATGTGGCACGCCGTACTGCCCCAAACCCGAAGGTTCAAAGGGCAGTTCAAGACGGTCACATAATCGAGTTAAGGTTTGTTGTCTTCTAGAGGGTCCATTGCGTTACTTGCACTACTCAGACGTTCTTAAACTACGGGAAAATCCAACACTTGGAAATTTCCCGGCAGGGAAAAAATTGGGTATTTATATCCGGTCAAACTTTTTAACATATTCTAAAATTATCTGGAAAAACTTATAGACAAAGCTAAACAATCTGATCGAATCATCGATTCCCCAAAGCAACCCAGAAAACTCAACTCTTGACTGCAAATTAAAAATTCCCAGAAAATACAGCATTAAAATATAGGAATTAATGTGCAGATTTCAAGTGCCGACGTCACTATATGGCCGCGGAACAGCCGCACAAGCCATGCTTGTGCCGCGGCTCCGCCGCTCTTTGGTTGAATCACGCGCACGTGCTTCACAGTAATTCATCAAAAATCCTGCTGAGTTTTCTGCATATTTTTAATTCACAAAAATCCCAGTTTTTAAAAAATGTACAGAGAAGGGTTTCGGATTAGGGTTTCGGGTTCGATCGGGTTTCTAACATCTTCTACACTTCGCCTAAGGCTCTAGCTAGGCTCTGATACCACTGTAGAGTTCCTAGGCACACTCAAGAGGTTCCACAAGGCATCAACCATGCCAAACAAAAATTTTCCGGTGCCGAGAAACCCTAAACTAGATCGTTAACTAGAAGTTAAGACGAAAAGCAAGCAAGAGAACGACTTTGTTACTAAGTGAAAGGGATTACAACCTTTGTAGATCCGGTCCACCACTTCTTTAGCTCCGTGTTGACGTCCTTCCGCTGCGATCATCGGATCCCGGACTCTAGAAATGGTTTCGTCGAAGAAATGATCGGGCTAGGTCATTGACTTCGAGGCCGAAGATGATCTACGTCGGGGAGACTCAAACTCAAGCTATTCCTTCACTCGGTCGAAAACTTTGTGAAGAGAACACCCTATACTACATGGCAAGTGGTATAGGATGAAGAAATAGGAAGTGGGTTCACTTTAGAATTGGATTTCTCACTCTTTTTCTCATGATGCCATTGGAGCTAGCAAGCTTTTTCAAGCTTGATGAAGATGAAGAAGAAGAAAGAATATCATCTCCATTAAAAGAATAATATGAACACTTATCCTTTTAATCATGGCACCATGGTTGAGTTAAGCCCTCATGCTTAACTCATGTAGAGAATTAACCATAGCATAAGGTTAAGGGTTGGGTTAGCTAATATCTTTAACAAATGACAAAAGAGTTGACTTTGTCAATGTTCATCAAGCTTCATGAAGCTTGATAACTTTGACCAAAGTCACTCTCTTTTGTTATTTGTTTAGGAAAATAATAAACCCTAATCCAACCTTGATGTGGTTCAAGTCTCATACACTCAATCTTGTTTGTATCATCAAGCATGATACAAACATGTACACTCGCATATATCACATATAAACAATGTACACTTTCAAGTGAGCAAATCAATCTTAAGTGAACCAATACTAGTTAATGTAAAGTAATATATCAAATATATAATTATAAATTAAATCATTAAATCAACACTTGATTTAACGATCCGGTCATATCGCATATAACCGACTAATATCAATAGTAACAACTTATCGAATCAACACTTGATCCGATAACCCGGCTATATCGCAAACAATCGATCAATGTCACAAGTCGCGAGAATAGAATACAGTATCACATACTGGTATTATCCTCGGTCCCGCACATATCTCATATGCGCTCCTATTTCGTTTCGCTTGAGCAAGGAAACCCCTGTGTAGGACTCTAAAGACTCGTTAATACGCCGGCAGCAGGTGATGATCATATCAAACACCCACAAGCCGCAAGCGGTCTGCTAAATGTAACGGCCACCCGGGTATTGAGCGATCATAAGATCAACGAGCAAGCCTGCTCACACTCCAGTGAATCCAACGAGTAACACTACCGTACAGTCCGGTCTGTTCGTCTGATATGTCGCAAATCTCGTCTAGGGGTGGTAAACGTCAGACCCCAATAACTTGATAAGTCGTGTCGATATTGTTAGTTATATGTATGCCCTAGAGGCCATTACTGTACATTGGATGTATATTGTAGTGGATGCTGGGACATATATAGGGAGGACTTTCTTGCTCGACATGATATTATGCTATCTGGTTGCTCTTTACCTTAACGTGTACACAGATTGTCTCTCTATTACATGTTGGTAAAGCCCTTAGGATGTGTACTTGACTACCTGGACTATGATGTGGATCATACTAGTGGGGACATGGTAGTCCATAAGTACATCCTTCAAAGTCCCTAGTCGTGGGTATATCGAGACGGGGCATCGATATACCAGAGTAGACTAGCGTATACCTTCTCGACCCATACAGATGGGCGATGGATGATCCCATATCCATTGGTGTTTGACATCAGAGATGATATACGGGTGCTCAGTAGAGACTGGGTACACTGGACGGACTCGCCGAGAACTCCCAGATGGTATTATACCCTACGTCAGATGGCAGTTCTCTGGTGACACTGGTACAGAGTAGTCTGTTGACCCGAGATCGTCATAGAGTCTTATGTGGTTCCCACTGTGCTTTGATTTCCATCTTACCACGTCCAAGAGGGTGTGCAAAACGGTGGTTTTTGGGTACAGTCCCGAGTCACATGGAGACAATGAGCGATAGGAGGGGATTCGTCTCTCCCGGTATAGGGGGTTGATGTTGCGCTGTGTTCGATTGGCTATAACAGGAAATCCCTGGCCAGGGTTGCTGAGATTTACTCGTAAGTGTTACCAGTAGTTTCTCGAATTGTTATAGACCTCATATCGACACGACTTATCGAGCTATTGGGGTCTGACGTTTACCACCCCTAGGCAAGATATGCGACATATCAGACGACGAGACCGGACTGTACGGTAGTGTTACTGGTTGGATTCACTGGAGTGTGAGCGGGCTTGCTCGTCGATCTTCTGATCGCTCAATACCCGGGTGGCTGTTACGTTTAGCAGACCGCTTACGGCTTGTGGGTGTTTGATATGATCATCACCTACTGTCGGCGTATTGACGAGTCTTTAGAGTCCTACACAGAGGTTTCCTGGCTTAAGAGAAACGAAATAGGAGCGCATATGAGATATGTGCGGGACCGAGAATAATGCGTGTATGTGATACCGTATTTCATTCTTGCGATCAATGTGTCGAATGGTTGTATGCGATATAACCTAGTTATCGATTCAAGCGTTGATTCGATAAGCCGATACATTGTATACTAGTCGGTTGTGTGCGACATGACCGGATCATTGAATCAAATGTTGATTTGATGATTTAATGCATAATTATATATTTGATATATTACTTTGCATTAACTAGTAATGGTTCACTTTAAATGGATTTTCTCACTTGGATTGTGCACATTGTATATGTGATATACTTTTGTACACAAGTATTGTATCATGTTTGATGATACATGCTCACTAGGGTTTGTGTAAAGATTAAACCATGGTTGTGTAATGATTAGGGTTTTCATTTTCTTATTCATTTATTTATTCTTTATTCATTTTGGAAAATGAAAAGCATAAAGAGAAAATGGTTGCTAATTTTGTTTCATATTGAAGCTTCATGAAGCTTTGACCATATGACCATTTTGTCTCATGCTTAACCCTAACCATTCCACTCAACCATGATTGATCCTCTACACATAACCATGGTTTGAATATGATAAGGTTTGATTTTCTTTTCCTTTTTCAATTAACACTTATCATATTCTTCATCTTCTTCTTCTTCTTCATTTCAAGAAAAAGCTTGATAGCTTTAATGGCAAAGTGAGAAAAAGAGTGAGAAATCCAATTCTAAAGTCTACCCACTTCCTATTTCTTCATCCTCTACCTCTTGCCAAGTAGCAGAGTGTGTTTTCTTCATAAGTTTCTTGACTTGATGAAGTGAGAGCTTGATCTAGTGATGCCTCGACGTAGATCATCTTCGGCACGAAGCCGACGACCTTGCCCGCCCATTTCTCCGATGAAGCCGACGCTTGAGCCCGGGATTCATTTTGGACAGCGGAGAGACATCATTGCGGAGCTATGGAGGTGGAGGACCGGATCTACAAAGGTTGTATTTTCGTTCCTTTAGTTAATTTGTTAGCTAATTTCATCTTTCGCCTAGAATTCTAGCCAACGATCCGTAGTCTAGGGTTTCTCGGCACCGTATTTTTGAAATTGGCATGGTTGATGCCTTGTGAGACCTCTTAAGAGTGCCTAGGAACCCTACAGATATGAGGCTCATAACGGGTCGAGAAACTACTGGTAACACTTACCAGTAAATCCCTAAAACTGCCTTGGCCAAGGACTTCCTGTTATAGCCAATCGAGCACTGCGCAACATCAACTCCCTATACCGAGAGAGACGAAACCCCTCCTATCGCTCATTGCCTCCATGTGATTCGGGACTGTACCTAAAAGCCACCTTTTTGCACGCCCTCTTGGACGTGGTATGATGGAAATCAAAGCACAGTGGGAATCACACAAGACTCTATGACGATCTCGGGTCTACAGACTAACCTGTACCAGTGTCACCAGAGAACTGCCATCTGACGTAAGGTATAATACCATCTGGGAGTTCTCGGCGAGTCCGTCCAGTGTACTCAGTCTCTACAGAGCACCCGTATATCATCTCTGATGTCAGACGCCAATGGATATGGGATCATCCATCGTCCATCTGTATGGGTCGAGAAGCTACACGCTAGTCTACTCTGGCATATCGATGCCCCGTCTCGATACACCCACGACTAGGGACTTTGAAGGATGTACTTATGGACTACCATGTCCCCACTAGTATGATCCGCATCATAGTCCAGGTAGTCAAGTACACATCCTAAGGGCTTTACCAACATGTAACAGAGAGACAATCAGTGTACACGTCAAGGTAAAGAGTAACCAGATAGCATACTATCATATCGAGCACGAAAGTCATCCCTATATATGTCCAAGAATCCATTACAATATACATCCTATGTATAGTAATGGCCTCTAGGGCATACATATAACTAACACGAAGTACCGACACTGGCCTGGCTGAACGGTTAAGCAAGTATTGTACGGTGGGATTGATCCTGACTAATCCTTTCTTTACGGTTTGAGAAGGGATTGGAGAGACAGTGGGAGCCATCCAGTTTAGACAAATTAAAAACCACTCTAAACTTGCAAGAGCATCATGCTAAAGTGTTTCTTTTCTCTCACCTAATTGCAGCGACCATTCAACATGACCGGACTTAAGTTATTACTAGATAAAAACATACTGACAGGGCCAAACTACAAAGATTGGCTCAAGAATGTCAAGATGGCAATCACTTACGACAAGTTGGGGTATGTCCTTACCACCAAAGCTCCCCCTGTCCCAGGTCCCACCCCCAGCGTAGCGGATAAAGAAATCCGTAAGACATGGGAGATCGATTGCGCGAAGGCCAAATGCCTCGTGCTTGCCTCGATGGACAACGAACATCAGAGGAGGCATGAGAATATGGACCTAGAGTCCATATTTCTCCATACAAAAGAACTATATGGAGAGCAGTCTCGTATCGCAAGATACGAAGTGTCGAAGAAGCTATTTTCGGCAAGATTGGCCGTCGGATCATCGGTAGCGGAACACGTGCTTAAGATGATTGGCTACATAGAGGATCTCGCGGACCTTGGGACCACGTTGGAGAATGAACTCTACACTGATTTGATTCTCCAGTCCCTTCTTTCCACTTACGCCCAGTTTATCCTTAACTTCAACATGCAAGGAAAGGAGGTTAAACTTTTCGAACTTCTGAACATGTTGAGGAGTACTGAGGGCACCCTACAGAAGGGTAGCGAGACATCCACTTTGTTTGTAGGAGGATCTTCCTCTTCAAGATCCAGGGCGAAAGCCAAGGGTAAGAAGAAGAAAGCCCCCGCCAAACCAAGAGGCGGTGTCAGTAAAGTGGATACGAAGGGAAAAGGAAAGGCAACAAAGGTAGCGGGAAAGCTAGTGGGGAAGGAAGAATGCTTCTACTGTCACAAAAGTGGTCACTGGAAACAGGATTGCAAGGCTTGGAAGGCCAGAACACAGGATTTGAAGCGAGTTGCTGCTTTAGCTTCAGGTGTGTATGTTATTGAAAATTGTCTATCAATAAATTCTACATCCTGGGTATTGGATACCGGATAAGGATCTCATATCTTTAATTCTTTGCAGGCGTTGAGAAAGCGTAGAGTTTTGAAGGCAGGTGACATGACCCTCAGAGTTGCAAACGGTGCTAGCATGGATGCTGAGGCCGTGGGGGACTATCACCTGGGATTATCGGATGGACACTTTTTGGTTTTGCGTAGTTGTTATTATGTATCAAATGCAACCTGTAATATCATTTCTGTATCTTTATTATCTAAAGAAGGTTATGAATTTGCATTTGTAAGTAATGTAGTGAACATTCACCTTAATCAAGTTTTGATTGGATCAGGTACATTGAACAACGGTATATACGTATTAAACCAACCACAGATTTTCAATGTCCAGAATACACACAAAAGAAAGTCTCCAGAAATCAATAAAACTTTCTTATGGCATTGTAGACTGGGTCACATCAATGAGAGAAGGTTGACTAAGTTACATACAGAAGGATATTTGGATCCGTTCGAATATCAATCGTATGCAACTTGTCAATCCTGTCTCAAAGGAAAGATGACAAAGACTCCATTCACTGGACACGGAGTAAGAGCAAGCGAGCTCTTGGGACTTGTACATAGCGACGTGTGCGGTTCAATGTCTACACATGCGCGAAGCGGTTATTCTTACTTCATTACTTTTACGGATGACTTTTCAATGTACGGTTATGTCTTCTTAATGAAACATAAATCCGAGGCTTTTGAAAAATTCCAGGAATATAAGAATGAAGTAGAAAAACAAACAGGCAAAAGTATCAAGGCACTGAGATCTGATCGAGGTGGTGAATACTTGAGTGCCGAGTTCCTGGGTTACTCAAAAGAGAATGGAATTCTCTCTCAGCTTACTCCTCCATACACTCCGCAACATAACGGTGTATCGGAGAGACGGAACCGAACCCTATTAGATATGGTACGGTCCATGATGAGTAACGCTGAGTTGCCGCGATCGTTCTGGGGATATGCGCTAGAATCAGCTGCATACCTTTTGAAGCGAGTTCCAACTAAAACTGTGCTTACTACGCCATATCAGATGTGGTGTGGGAAGAGACCCTATCTTAATCACATTAAGACATGGGGATGTCCAGCTTTTGTAAAAAAGCAGCATGCGGACAAGCTCGAGGCACGCTCAGTACAGTGCAAGTTTGTGGGATATCCAAAGAACTCCAAGGGATATTTCTTCTATTGCGAAGAGGAACAAAAGGTCTTTGTTTCTCGCCATGCCCAATTTCTAGAACACCGGTTCATAGAAAAAGAAATAAGTGGGAGCGCAATAGAACTGGAAGAAATTCCGGAACCACGAGCTATTTCTGAATGCTTAGTAGAACCAGAGGGTTCGAAAGATCAGGACATTCCCACGCCACTCCGCAGAAGTAGTAGACAGTCTCATCCGCCCGAGAGATACTACGGTATTCTCATTGACGGGGATAGAGAGGATTGCATCATAGATTGTGATGAGCCTACTAGCTTCCAGCAAGCCATTCAGAGCGTCGACTCGGTAAAATGGCTGGATGCAATGCGGACCGAAATGGAGTCCATGTACACCAACAAAGTATGGACGTTGGACATTGTTCCAGATGGGGTAAAACCCGTAGGATGCAAGTGGATCTTCAAAAGGAAGATTGGTGTAGATGGACAGGTTGAGACCTATAAAGCTAGACTGGTTGCAAAGGGTTTTCGTCAAAGACCTGGTTTGGACTATGACGAAACCTTTTCTCCAGTAGCTATGCTGAAATCCATTCGGATCCTTCTTGCCATTGCTGCCTTCCACGATTATGAGATTTGGCAGATGGACGTAAAGACAGCTTTTCTAAATGGACATTTAGAGGAGTGTGTCTATATGGACCAGCCAGAGGGTTTCATTCAGAGTGGGAGCAGCGGAAAAGTGTGCAAGTTGCTTAAGTCCATTTATGGACTAAAGCAGGCATCGCGGAGTTGGAACATCTGTTTTGATGAGACAGTCAAGGAATTTGGCTTTATCAAAAATCCAGATGAACCATGCATCTATTGTAGATTTGTAGCGAGAACAGTTGTATTCCTCGTTTTATACGTGGATGACATTCTCTTAATAGAAAATGACATTCCTATGCTACAATCTGTCAAGGGGTTCTTGTCACACAGATTCTCCATGAAAGACCAGGGTGATGACTCATACATTCCGGGTATCCGGATCTACCGTGATAGATCCAAGAGGATATTAGGACTTTCACAGTCCAGGTACATCGACACCATACTGAAGAGATTCAGTATGGAAGATTCCAAGCGTGGTAATCTACCGGCTTGTCACGGGATCACCCTCCCCAAAGAGATGTCTCCCTAGACTAATTTGGAGAGGGATCGCATGTCTATTATACCCTACGCTTCTGCGGTAGGCTCTATAATGTATGCGATGTTGTGTACCAGACCGGATGTGGCTTATGCACTAAGTGTGGTAAGCAGATATCAGTCAAACCCTGGGGAGAAACATTGGATAGCGGTGAAGAACATTCTCAAGTACCTGAGAAAGACTAAGGATATGTTCTTGGTGTATTGCGGAAAAGACATCCAGATTGAGGCCTTTGCTGACTCCAGCTTCTAGAGTGACAAGGATGATTCCAAATCCATGTCGGGTTTTGTATTCACCTTCAATGGAGGGGCGATGTGTTTGAAGAGCTCCAAACAGGAAACCGTTGCTGACTCGACTATGGAAGCGGAATACATCGCTGCATCTGATGCCGCAAAAGAAGCTGTCTGGATGAGGAAGTTCTTGAAAGAACTTCCGGTGGTTCCGTCCATTGTTGACCCAATACCTCTGTATTGCGACAACAACGGGGCTATAGCTTTAGAGAAGGAACTCAGGTCCCATCAGAAATCCAGACACATCTTAAGGCGGTATCACCTGATCAGGGAGATCGTGGATCGCCAGGAGATCGAGGTTCGGTGGGTTGCTTCAGAAGATAACACTGCAGATCCATTCACCAAGGCCTTGCCCCAGACTCAGTTCGAGCGGCTGATCGAGATGATAGGTCTTCGATATGCCAGTACATGGCCTTAGTGCAAGTGGGAGATTGTTAGCGTATATGCCCTAGAGGCCATTACTGTATCATACTAATTTGTATATTACTTGATGGAAGCTTGGGATATTCACAGTTGTATATACAATCTTGCTTGAAATGGTAGTATGCTACTTGGTTTGTCTCTGCTTTAATATGTGCATGTGTTTCTTTTAGCATATCGCTGATATACATATTAGTAGAGCCCTTAGGATCTTTTCTTGATTACCAGCGTTATGATGGCGCTCACACTCGTGGGGGCTGGGTATTCCATAAGCACATCCTTATACAGGTCCCTGGTCGTTGGACTATCGAGACAGGGCATCGATACTCCGGAGTAGACTAGCGTACGCGCTTCTCATCCCAGTGTGGGAGACGGTCTGTCCCACAGCCGTCAGTACGTCGTACTTGAGATAGTATACGGGTGCTCGTTAGGTTACGAGTACACTGGACAGGACTCGTCGGGAACTGTTGGTTAGTATTATACCTATCGTCAGTTATCAGTTCCCAGGTGACATGAGTACAGCTTAGTCCGCTGACTTGATACTGTCACTTCGCCTCGAGTGTGTTCCCACTGCACTTTGATTACTACCCTACCACGGCTCAAAGGAGTCATGCAAACAGGTAGTTTTTGGGTGCAGTCCCGAAGCACTTGGAGGCAGTGACGGTTAGACAGGATTCCTCTCTCCCGGTATTGGGTGTTCACATCACGCTGTGTCCAGGAGAGCCATTACACAAGTAGTCCCTAGCCAGGGCAAGCGAGATATACTGGAAGATTTCAAGTGTTATCTCAGGGTGTTCTGGGCTACACTCCAACACGACTTGTACCGCTATTAGGGTACTGACGTTCACCGCCCCCCTAGGCCCGCCATGTGATGTATCAGACGAACAGACCGGACTGTACGGAGACTGTCACATACAGGCTCAGTAGGAGTTCAGATGGGGTCACCTCGTCAGTCTTCTTATCGGCATCTACCTGGGGACCGTTACGTACAGCTAGTGCCGCTTGCGGTCTGTGGTTAAACCCACTGCCAACGTAGTGTCGAGTCTTTAGAGTCCCACACAGAGACCTATTCGCCTTTAGGCAAAATGAGTAGAGGTCGCATGGTTTTGCGACAGGGTTCGTTCACATCCGCGCACTTGTGCACGTTTGTTGTCCGGACAGCTTATACTAGCAGGCTTTGGTTTAAGCCAGATCCTAGTATATGATTTGGGATTGGTTTTATCTCTTTGCATTCGTGTTCCCCGAATCACGAATACGGGTGCGTATGCACAGTTGCTTGAGACAGAGGGAGAGGACTTTGATTAGGGTTAATGACCATTGTCATTTTATTAACCCTAATGCTTATGTGTGTATTATGGTTAATTGATATTAGTTTAATATAATTATGCATGGTTATGGTTGTTGACCATTTGACTATCTTGACTTGTTGACCTTAGTTGACATGTTGACCATCATCATTCCAGATAAAAGATGCTCTTTGATCCTTGCAATTAGCATTAAATATGAAATGATAATGGTCATGTCTTGATTAAGCCATGACAATTATCTCACTAATTATCTATTTACAATAATTTACACATATATGTGAGAATGCTTCATAATTCTCTCATTCTATCATTTTACTTTCTCTCTCTTGTTCTTCCTCTTCCTCAAGCTCTCCCCTCTCATGTGTTGAGAAACACTTGAGCTTGAGAGAAAACCTCTTCTAGATAATCTTTACTCTCATCTAGGGTTCTAGGATTGGCACTTCTAGCACCCTAGTTACTTCTAGCTTGGAGTTGAAGCCAAAGCTTGAGGCTTTCGGGTGGATCCTTCTTCGACGTGAGAAGACGACAAAGGTGATCCCTTTCCACTACTCCTAGGAGCAAGGAGAGAAGGACATAAAGCTCTAGGTATAACTATTCTACCCTTAGCTAGTTTCTAGTTTGCTTTAGCTTGTTTTTTTTAGCAAAGATCATCCTTTGTCTAGTCCATGTTGCCTAGCATGATAAAAATTTAATTTTTATTCCGTTTTCCGCCTCCCCGTAAGCACCGGGGTGGGCAACGTGGACTTACAGATTGAATTAGACCCACCCGTACGTGCCCTTGACTTGGTCAACAAGGCCGCACGACTGTCCTAACCAATCCCATTTGCAATGCACAGAAAAATATTATCTAGCTACCGTCCACTATGCCTTGACTAGGTCAACAAACGCAGCACGAATACTAAATAATACTAATCCGAAATTACGCAGGGCTACGGCTGGGTTTTGGCGAAAAACCCGTTAACGTAATGAACTTGATATAGTTGAAGGAACATTATTGCCTTTTTGAAAATACAGTGGCGAAAACTTTTGCTAAAGTGGTCACTCCCCGTGAAGGGATCTCGGCTCTTTCCTCGTCGAATGAGGTGCAGGATATTCCAAACTGAATACCTCGATGCAAAGCAAGAATAATCGACTATAGTGAAGTTATTACCCTGACGCAAACTTTTTATCCAAGGGGTCACTCCCGATGAAGGGATCTCGGCCCTTGCCTCGTCGAATGAGGTGCTGGGCATTCATAACCGAATACCTCTATGCAAAACAAAAGAGAACGTCCTTACAATAACAGCTTTTTGAAAATTGTTCCAACAACGCCTTTTAGGTTTGTTTTTTTGCATTAATTTAATGCGTCCCATCAATTAATCCTACCATTGCAGAAAACAACGAAAATATGACGTACGCTTATGCCATCTGCATTCGCCACGGGGTCCCATCATCACCCGTTAGGTTACTTAACTAACGACAGAGCGGGGGCTGGACTAGTGATTGTTAGAGATTCTGCACGTTCAAGTTTAGTTAATTACCGTAATCAAGACGGTTTCGCTTGTAGCTAGCCGGTTGAGTACGGGTCGACCGTAGGGAGATGGGAATCTTTTTCTAAGTGTTTTTACGAGTTAAGTCCAGTTTTCCAGATTTTGTTGTGATTAAGTAAGTGTTAAAATGATATGTAAAGAGAGCTTGTTAGGGTTAGGATTAGGTTACTTTGAGTTAGGAGTCGCTCACCTCTTTCGTTGCCACTCTTAATATCGGTGTTACGGTAATCGGCAACAACGGGGATTAGCACGACTAGGAAGGAACTTGCGAGTATAAGCTAGGCTTTCCAACGCATAAGTTCTTACTTTTGGTGCTTGTCCGTCCGTTCTTGGCTCTTAGCGATAACCTCCGGTTAATTCAACCACAACCGGTCTCACTACGGAATCACCGCTATCATGTGGGATAGGGTGCCGTAAGGAGCGGATTGTGGTTCAATTAACGGGAGTCGATTTAAGATGTTGGGCAAGGAAAGAGTGAGAGAGATTTCCTTCTCTCAAACTTCCCTTATCCTACCCTAACAAGTATGAAACTACTCACACATCATAATGAAAAGAAAACAAAACAAAAGAGGAAGATAGAAAGAAAGAGATTAGAAGATAACAACTAGCTATTTGCGACCTCACCTTGGCAAGGATCAAGCGTAAGCATCATGGTTGTTTTAAGGATAAAGGAAAAGAGAAAAGAAAGAAACAACAAGAAATAACAACAACTAAGTTAACAAATGAAAATTACAAGCAATAATAATTTAACTAAAGAACAAGACAAGCGTGATAAGTAAAGAGAACTCCTTTATTCATTCTTCACTCACAAAAGCTCACTACAAGATTTTTAATGGAGAGGAGAGGAGAGGAGGAAGAAGAACAACAACTAAAACCTAAAAAATAAATACAAGATTATGCACCCTTGGCTTCACAAGGTTCTGGGGTATTTATAGGCTGGAAAATGAAAACCTAGGGCAACATTCTGAACCAACATGAAAAGACCAAACAACCCCTGAAATCCCATCAAGTGAGGCGCCAGTACGGCCGCGGATCCGCGGCCTAGACCCCCTATTGGCCGCGGATCTGCGGCCCTATGGTGGAGTTGGGCCCTCCAACTTTCTGTGCTTCCCTGGTTTTCTCTGTACTTTATTCTGGTATATGTATTTTCTCAGATTTTTTTCACGATTTTTCCAGAATTCTAGTGGATCAAACGGTGATTGGACATGGATCTTTTGTCATGATTTTCTTGAGCTCCGCGTAGATTTCTTGGATCTTGTGTTGCCATTGAGCCTTGTGCATGAAGGTGACAATCGATTTGCCATTTTGTCTCCTAAACTGGTGTGTGGCAACAGACAGATAAAGAGCGGAGACCCGTGTTTTATCTGTGGTTGGCAGGAACCCGGATTTTGTCGTGTTTTCCATGAACTTTACCGTTTAGAGCCGAGAACCTGTATCCTGCAATTGACTAGCAAACACGGCTCAAGAGTACCTACCGATAAGCAATGTGATAAAAATTGGGCGGTATAAAAATGCAAAAATCTGATATGAACAACTAGCGCGGATGCAAAACATAAGCAACGCCTAAATAGATATCATATAGATATATACACATTCGTCAGATGCAATGATAGCCATTCCAGATCACAGATGAACACATTGGATATACTAGGAATCCGCATTCCGTACGAGCCTGTAACGAAGAGCGGATTACACGGTCGCGATGAATAGCCAAAACCCCACCCTAGACCCCTACGGGTGTGACAAACTACCCGCCAAGTACCCGAAGCGAAGCAACCTCTCTCAACGCCGTGAGTAGGACACTCGGCACTTCGAGGTACCCGGTAGTTTGTGCACCCCACCTTGGGTCTATCCTAGGAGCAAAAACAGTAAAAGAAATTATACAATGACGGCTACAACCCCATCCCGGTTGTGCGGCCAAATAAATAATATTACATCAATTTACATATTACATGAATTGAAAGATAAAGAAAACTCTCATCTCACAACCCCCGGCTATTCATCCGCAACAATCCAACGAATTCATATACACAAACCATCAACATTACATATCACAGATATGCACAATCCCCACTAATCGACGTATAGCGATTAGCCGACGTTCAGTGCATATATCACATCACAGATATAACCCATTAACCAAAGTCTAGAGAAGTTCGATCAAAATACGGATTTTTAACCACCCCAAAAACAAATTTGTTCTCTGGAAAATCTGGGCAGAAACAACATATACTAAAAATCCCAAAACATCCAAATAAGAACACTGCGCAAAACCCGGTCCACGGCCGAGTCAACTCGGCCGCGGTCCCGCGGCAGGAAGCATGTTCTTGCCGCGGATCCGCGGCTCTTTGAACGAGTCACTGGATCGATTTTGTTCTATTTTTTTACAAAACCCTGAGCCGATTTTTCATGTATGTTAAATCATTTTTAGAGCAGTATAAAAAATCGGCAGAAACATGGTTTTTCCGGATGTGTTTTGCGATTTTTGTCCGATCGAAATTATAGATACTTTGCTAACATGCTAGTTTGTGTTTAGCTAGGCTCTGATACAACTGTTAGGTCCACATTACCCACCCCGGTTCTTTCGGGTAGGCGGAATAGGTAAAACGAAAAATTTTCCCTAGCTAGGTAACATGGACCGTATCATGAAGGATCGTTGCTAAACAAAACTAACAAAAATCTACAAGTTCTAACTACTATGTAGAATGGTTATGCCTAGTCTTGAACTCCTTCTCTTCTTGTTGTTCTCTTGAACTCCTTCTCTTCTTGTTGTTCTCCTCCTTACTTGCTCCTTGTAGTAGTTTGTACGGCTCCTCCTCATCGTCTCCTCTTTGTTGAAGATAGATCCACCCGAGGGCCTCGAACTTGAGCTCCTACCTCAACCTAGAGGTAACTAAGGTATTTGGTTTGCTAAACCTAGTACCCTAGAATGAGTATAGATGTGTTATGGTGGCTTTGTCTCAAAAACTTATGATTTCCAACACATGGAACACTTAAGCTTTTAGAGAGGAAGAAGAAGAGCTTTTACAAAGAGAGAGAAAAGATATGATAGAATGAGAGCTCTCTTTTGCAACCATGCTCATATGAGAATAATAGATTAACAATAATAATCAAAAAGGAAAATGTGACGGTGAGTATGGAATGACCATTATCATTTCATAATAAATGCAATTTGCAAAGATCAAGAAGCATCTTTGATATGAAATGATTATGGTCAAAATGTCAACAATGGTCAAAATGTCCACCATGGTCAAATGGTCAACCTAACCATCACACAACAATCCTTGATTATCATTATTAATCATATTTATCATTCTCATTAGGGTTGGGAAAAAGTCAACGGTCAACAAGTCAACCAAAGTCAAACGGTCAACAACCCTAAAGAGAATCCTCTGCCTCTGCCTCTGCCTCTATCAACTGTGCATACACACCCGCATCCGCGTTCCGAGAAACACGAATACAATGAGACAAAACCAATCCCAAAACCAATACCAGTATCTGGCTTAAACCATAGCCCACTAGTAATAACTGCCCGGTCACCAAACGTGCATAAGTGCGCGAGTGTGAACGAACCCTGTCGCAAAACCATGCGACCTCTACTCAGTTTTGCCCAAAGGGGAGTAACCCTCTGTGTGGGACTCTAAAGACTTGGCACTACGCTGGCAGTGTGGTTAACCATAGACCGCAAGCGGCACTAGCTGTACGTAACGGTCCACGGGTAGATTCCGATAAGAAGACTGATGAGGTGAATCCATCCGAACTCCTACTGAGCCTGTATGTGACAATCTCCGTACAGTCCGGTCTGTTCGTCTAAGAACATCGCATGGCGGGCCTAGGGGGCGGTAAACGTCAGTCCCCTACTAGCGGTACAAGTCGTGCCGGAGTGTAGCCCAGAACACCTAAGATAACACTGGAAACCTACCTGTCTATCTCGCTTGCCCTGGCCAGGGACTTTGTGTAATGGCTCTCCTAGACACAGCGCGATATCAACCCCCAATACCGGGAGAGACGAATCCTGTCTAACCGTCACTTCCTCCAAGTGCTTCGGGACTGCACCCAACTACTACCTGTTTGCACGACTCAATAGAGCCGTGGTAGGGTTGTAATCTAAGAACAATGGGAACACACTCGAGGCGGAGTGACAGTGTCAAGTCAACGGACTAAGCTGTACTCATGTCACCTGGGAACTGTTAACTGACGATAGGTATAATACCAACCAACAGTTCCCGACGAGTCCTGTCCAGTGTACTCGTAACCTAACGAGCACCTGCATACTATCTCCAGTACGACGTACTGATAGCTGTGGGACAGACCATCTCCCCTGCTGGGAAGAGAAGCGTATTCACTAGTCTACTCTGGAGTATCGATGCCCAGTCTCGATAATCCTATGACTAGGGACCAAAATAAGGATGTGCTTAAAGACTACCCAGCCCCCACTAGTGTGATCGCCATCACAACGCCGTTAGTCAAGCAAAGATCCTAAGGGCTCTACCAATATGTTTTTAGCGATATGTTAAAAGAAACATATACACATATTAAGATAGAAACAAACCAAGTAGCATACTACTATATCGAGCAAGACTGTCGTAAAACCATATATATATGCCAAGCCTCCAAAATGTATTATACAAACCAGTACTATACAATAATGGCCTCTAGGGCATACATATCTAACATCTTGTCTACACATGCTAGGGATGGTTCTTCGTACTTCATTACATTCCCTGACGATCTCTCTAGATTCGGATATGTGTTCCTAATGAAACACAAATCAGAAGCTTTTGAGAAATTTTGAGAATATAAACAAGAAGTCGAGAACCAAACCGGGAAAAGTATTAAAATCCTTCGATCTGATCGAGGAGGTGAATACTTGAGCAATGAATTCCTGGACTTCCTAAAAGGGAATGGGATTCTCTCTCAGCTAACTCCTCCATATACACCACAGTACAACGGTGTATCAGAACGGAGGAACCACACCCTATTAGATATGGTGCGCTCTATGAGGAGCATAGCTGAGTTGTTGGAGATAATGCCCTCAGAGTCAATTATTGGATCACAGGCACGTGGTTGCAATGATTGAGGGAGGACCTATCCCGGTAGGACAGTCTTATTCAAGATGATAGTATGCTATCTGGTTTATCTTTATCATCGTGTACTGCTTTAGGTGACCTGACAGGTCACTATTTCACGTTGATAGAGCCCCTGGGATTCTTGCTTGACTGCCAGCAGCATGAGGGCGATCATATACGTGGGAGCTGGTAATCTATAAGCACATCCTTAAATGGTCCCTAGTCGTGGGAGTTTCGAGATAGGGCATCGATACTCCAGAGTAGACTAGTGTATACAGTCGAGACCCCGACGAGGGGCGGTGGCCGGTCTCACAAGCCACTGGTGCTAGTTGGTTCACCTAAGATGTATACAGGTGCTCATTGGGTTATGAGTACACCGGACAGGACTCGCCGGGAACATGCTAGTTGGTCTTATACCAGACGTCAGATAGCAGTTCCCTGGTGATATGTGTACAGGTTAGTTCATCGACCTGGGGATTGTCATTTGTCTCATATGAGTTCCCATTGTACTTTGATTACTACCCTACCATGGCTCAAAGGAGTCGTGCAAACAGGTTTTAGTTGGGTACAGTCCCGAGCCACATGGAGGCAGTGAGCGTATCTTCAGGGGTTCGTCTCTCCCGGTATTGGGGGTGAGGTCGCGCTGTGTCTAGGAGAGCCATTACTCGAAGCCCTCGGACGAGGCAGGAGATTTACTGGTAGATATTCCAGTAGTATCTCAGGGTGTTCTGGGCTACACTCCGACACGACTTGTACCGCTTTTGGGGGTCTGACTTTTACCAACCCTCTAGGCCCGCCATGCGATGTTCATAGACGAACGGACCGGACTGTACGGATATTGTCACTGACAGGCTCAGTAGGGTGTCAGGATGAGTTCACTCATCGACGTCCCTTTTGGTCAATAGCTGGTGGCCCGTTACGTATTGGCTTATACCTCTGACGTGCTAGTGGTTAAATCCACAACCAAGGTGTTGACAGTCTTTAGAGTTCCCCACATTCAGTTACTCAAGCTTTCGGGCGAAAAGCTGTAGAGGCCATATGGAGATATGGCAAGGTCCGATCAGATACGTGCGGTATTGCACGGATCAGGATCGGACAGTTTGTACTACAGGCCATATGGATATATAGCAGGATTCGATCAGATACGTGCGGTATTGCACGGATCAGGATCGAACGGATATTACTAGCCGGCTTTGGTTTAAGCCGGATCCTAGTATAGTACAGTGTAGATTTTGTCTCATTGCATTTGTATTTCCGTCGGAATACAGGTGCGGGTGTGTATGCACAGTATCGGGGTTTTCCTGTAATTTATTACGGGACCAGTTTTCTGGAGTTGCCAGTTTGCTTTCCGTTTCGGTCATTTTCATTTGTATCTTTCAATGGCCGAAGATTGGTGGAGGAGGGCTTATTTGCATGTGTATGCATAAGTATTTGTGGAGGGGGTCTTTGCATATTTCTTTGTATCATGATGGCTCACCATCACTTGACTTTCTTTGTGTCATGATGGATTGACCATTTGATGTCATCATGCTTGAGATGATGGTTGTGGTGGAGTGTTGGCCTTTGATTGTCATCATGCTTGTTGATGATGAAGTGTGATGATTGTTGTTTGAGTGTAGTTGTGGTTGTGATGATAATTCCTCATCATCACCCTTTTCCTCTTGATTATTGATCTACCCCCTCTTGGACTTTTTGACCACACTCTCATTCTCTCCTCTCAATGACCAAGGCCGGCCATTCCCTCATGGGGACTGCCCAATTTTTTTTGGTTTGGGTTTTTGGTTCATTTCATGCTCCAAAAATTCCCAAGTCCCTCTACATAGTTCTTGTATCATCCCTCCACCAAAATGGCACCTCCATAAACCCCAAATGAGACACAAGCCTCTACACTACATTCTACAGCAAACCTTGGGCACGTCGACTAGCCAGCTTCGTGCCCGAGTTGCCTCGGCATTGAGGTGGGAGCCCGTAAAAGATGTAGGCGATGTGGTGCACTTCTGGCGTTGAGGTGGAGACAGGACATTCCGCGAGAGATCGGGACGATGACGAGAAGACCGGAGGACTCGGATCAGTCGGTATATCTCTATTCCCTATCTTGTAGTTAGCTAGGACTAGTTAATGGTTCGATCCGGGTATTAGTGCGCGGTGGTGCCAGTTCATGAAAATTTAAGTATATCACCGCTTCCGCATTATGGCCTCGGGATGGAGGCCGGGGCGCCGCCGTGCACTTATATGAGTTACCTATTTCCTTCTGGGGGTATGCACTGGAGACAGCGACATACCTACTGAATAGAGTTCCTATCAAATCCGTGCCTACCACCCCATATGAGATATGGGAGGGGAAGAGACCATATCTTAATTTTATTAAGATATGGGGTTTCCCGGTCTATGTTAAAAGACAAAAACTGGACAAACTCGAGGCAAGATCTGTTTTGTGTAAGTTTGTTGAATATCCCAAGCATTCGCAAGGGTATATCTTCTACCACAGTGAGGAACAAAGGGTGTTGGTTGCTCAACACGCCACCTTTTTAGAAAAAGAATTTCTTGCAAAAGAAATTAGTGGCTCTGAGGTAGAACTGGAAGAGGTTCCAACTGTACAAACCACAACAGAAGATTTGGTAGAACCAGAGAATTCGGTAGTTCCCGATGAACCCCAGCCACTCCGCCGATCTAGTAGGGTTCCTTACCCACCTGAGAGATACTACGGTTTTCTCATGGATGGTGGGAGCGAGGATTGCATCATGGAGGATGATGACCCAAGTAGCTTCGAGCAGGCCATCACGAGTGGAGACTCAGTGAAATGGCTGGATGCAATGCAGTCCGAGATGGAATCCATGTACACCAACAAAGTATGGACTTTGGAAGATGCTCCTGAAGGTGTAAAGCCCATTAGGAGAAAGTGGATCTTCAAGATAAAACTTGGTGTAGATGGGAAAGTGGAGACTTTCAAAGCTAGACTTGTTGCAAAGGGTTTTCGTCAACGACCAGGTGTCGATTATGACGAAACCTTTTCTCCAGTGGCTATGCTTAAATCCTGCCGGATCATGCTTGCCATCGCTGCATATCATGACTACGAAATATGGCAAATGGATGTTAAGATCGCCTTTCTAAATGGTGATTTAGAAGAGAGCGTGTACAAGACTCAGCCAGAGGGCTTCGTAGCTAGTGGGAGCAGCGGGAAGGTATGCAAGCTGCTTAAATCCATTTATGGATTAAAGTAAGCATTGCGAAGTTGGAACATCTGCTTTGACGTCGTTATCAAAGAGTTTGATTTCATCAAAAATGTAGATGAACCTTGTATATACAAGAAGGTGGCAGAGAGTAAGGTTGTCTTCCTCGTATTGTATGTGGACGACATACTCTTGATAGGAAATGACATTCCTATGCTGCAATCGGTCAAGCTCTTCTTATCGCAAAGATTCTTAATGAAAGATCTAGGAGATGCCTCCTACATCTTGGGGATTAAGATCTATAGAGATAGATCTAAACGGATACTGGGATTGTCCCAATCCAGGTACATTAACACCATACTAAAGAGGTTTAGTATGGAAGAATCCAAGCGTGGGTTTTTACCTACGATCTCTGGTCTCACTCTCTTCAAAGAGATGTCTCCCAAGACAAATTTGGAAAGAGCTCGCATGCAAGGGATACCCTATGCTTCGGCAGTAGGCTCTATCATATACGCGATGCTATGTACCAGACCCGATGTAGCACACTCACTATGTGTAGTGAGTAGGTATCAAGCAGATCCTGGAGAGAGTCACTGGACAACTGTGAAGAGCATTCTCAAGTACTTACGAAGGACTAAAGAGATGCTCTTGGTGTATGGTAACGGAGAACTCCAAGTGGAGTCCTTTACCGATTCGAGGTTCCGGAGTGATAAGGACGACTCTAAATCTCACTCGGGATTTGTCTTTACCCTCTACGGAGGGGCGGTATGCTGGAAGAGTTCCAAGCAGGAAACCGTGGCAGACTCGACGATGGAGGCTGAATACATCGCTGCCAACGATGCTGCCAAAGAGGCTGTCTGGATCAAGAAGTTCATAACTGAACTTGGAGTGGTTCCATCAATTAAGGATCCAATACCTTTGAATTGTGATAACAATGGAGCGATGGCTTTGGCCAAGGAACTCAGGTCCCATCAGCGATCCAGGCATATTCTAACGCAGTATCACCTGATCCGGAAGATAGTTGATTGCCGGAAGATCGAGGTCAGGAGGGTTGACACGAAGAACAACACAAAGGATCCACTCACGAAGGCCATTCCCCAGATACAGTTCAAGAGACTCTTCGGGATGCTCGGTATGCGATACTACAGCAGCTGGCCCTAGTGCAAGTGGGAGATTATTAGTTGTATATATGCCCTAGAGGCCAGTATTGTACATGCGATATATATTATAGTGGATGTTTCGATATATATAGAGAGGACTTTCTTGCTCGACATGATAGTATGCTATCTGGTTGCTCTTTATCTTAACATGTATACTTGTCTCTTGATACAGTCTTATGGTTACATGTTGGTAAAGCCCTTAGGATGTGTACTTGACTACCAGGACTATGATGCAGATCATACTAGTGGGGCCATGGTAGTCCATAAGTTCATCCTTTAACGTTCCTAGTCGTGGGTGTATCGAGACAGGTCATCGATATACCAGAGTAGACTAGCGTATACGCTTCTCGACCCATATGATGGGCGATGGATGATCCTATATCCATTGGTGTTTGAGATCAGAGATGGTATACGGGTGATCAGTGGAGACTGGGTACACTGGACGGACTCGCCGAGAACTCCCAGATGGTATTATACCTCATGTCAGATGGCAGTTCTCTGGTGACACTTGTACAGGTGAGTCTGTAGATCCGAGATCGTCATAGAGACTTGTGTGATTCCCACTTTGCTTTGATTTCCACCTTACCACGTCCAAGAAGGCATGCAAAACGGTGGTTTTTGGGTACAGTCCCGAGTCACATGGAGGCAATGAGCGATAGGAGGGGTTTCGTCTCTCCCGGTATTAGGGGTTGATGTTGCACTGTGCTCGATTGGCCATAACAGGGAAGTCCCTGGCCAGGGCTGATTTAGAGATTTACTGGTAAGTGTTACCAGTAGTTTCTCGACCCGTTATGATCCTCACATCGGCATGACTTATCGGTTATTGGGGTCTGACGTTTACCACCCCTAGACTTGATATGCGACATATCAGACGAGGAGACCGGACTGTATGGCAAGTGTTACTGTCAGGCTTTTGCAGGAGCTGGAGCGGTCTTTCTTGCTAATCTTCTGATAGCTCAATACCCGGGTAGCCGTTACGTCCAGCTAGTACCGCTGACGGCTTGTGGGTGCTTGATGTGATCATCACCTACTGTCGGCGTATTGACGAGTCTTTAAAGACCTACATAGAGGTTTTACTGGCTCAGGAAAAACGAAATAGGTGCACATACGTGATATGTGCGGGACCGAGAATAATGCATGTATGTAATACCATATTCTATTCTCGTGAATTTTTGTATTGGTCGGTTATATGTGATATAGCCGGGTTATCGAATCAAAGGTTGATTCGATAAGTCGATACATTAGATGTTAGTCGGTTATATGTGATATAGCCGGATTATTAAGTCAAGTGTTGACTTGATAATTTAGTGTATAATTGTATATTTGATATACTAATTTACATTAACTAACATTGGTTCACTTAAGCATTTGTTTTTCTCACTTGTGCACAACTTAATATATATGTGATATATATTAATTTGTGTATTGATTTTAGTATCATGGTTGTTGATACAACATTCATGGGTGTACAAGACTTACACCATGCTAATTATCATGTTGGGTTTAGTATTTAAAGTAATTACAAAATTAAGGGAAAATTGGAAAAATGCAAGAAGCTAGTGAAAGCTTGTGGATGCATTGACTAAGTCCACTAGGTTTGTTTTACTTTAGATATTTGTTAACCTAACCTTGTTAATTAGCCATGGTTATGTCTCTACATGAGTTAGTATATGATACTCACTCCCTTGATCATTATTCTCATCTCATTTTAGTTCATTTTCTTCCTCAAGCTCAAAAAGCTTGCTAGGGTTTTGATTAAGTAAGAAAGTAAAGTGAGAAAAGAAATTCTAAAGTGAGCCCACTTCCTATTTCATCATCCTCTACTAGACTAGCACTTTAGTTTAGGGTGTTTGCTTCACTAATTCTCTAGTTAGTGAAGTAAGAGCTTGAGCTAGTTTTCCCTCGACGTAGATCATCTTCGGCCTCGAAGACTTCAAGCAAGATCGCTCATTTCTCTACGCGAAGCCATGCAAGAGTCCGGGAGTTCGACGATCGCAGCGAAGGGACTACTATAAGGAGCTTATGAAGTGAAGGACCGATCTACAAAGGTTGTATTTCCTTTTTCACTTAGATAGTAAATGGTTTACTATGTTTCTGTATTGTATTCTATTTAGCGATCATGTTTAGAGTTCCTTTTAATGGCAATTTTTTTAAAATGGCATGGACGATGCCTCCCAAAAGCTTGCTGCCGTCGATAGGAACCCTACAAGGATATAAATCAACGTGTGTCCCTCGCGACACATCAAAATCATGGAACCTGAGTGTCTAGCATCGACACTCGAAACATCATGAAACCCGTGTCCAGCATCGTCACGTAAATCCTCATATATCTCAGGCGCCGCATTCTCAGATCGGCCCTCATATATATCTCGTCTTAGGAGCCGCCTACTCTGGTTGGCCCTCATATCCATCTCATGACTCCGGTCGGTATCCTCCGGATAACCGACGGGTCCAAATACTATCACCGGTAGGTAGTGATCCCCTGCCAGGCTTACCGTCTAACAATACGAGTCTTCTTGTCTGGGGTACCTCACCGGGTCCACCATGTACCCGCAAACGGTGCCTACTTCTCCTCGAATCGGGTTTCAAATGCCACTCTTAGAACCGAGAAAACACATGGTTGACGCATTGAAATATCATATCAAGAAAAACTGGGTTTTTAAAACAATACATACTTTCTTTTATAATTACCACGGTTCTCAAATCCAGAAATCTCATGAAAACATCATATCTCAATGCGTCAAATCATAAAGCATGATGTATGCGACATATAACAGAAATGTAAGCATATCCGTATATCATGCAACATGGAACAGTAATCTGCACATATCTAGGGAAAACTGCTCTTTTAAATGAATCCAGTTTTAAAATATATCCTGCGGTTCCCAATTTCTCCAAAGTTAAATGCAACATCGTATAAAGGTGCATATGTAACTATAGCAAGTTAATTATGCAAGGAGTCATATCATGATGCAGCAATCCTACTGTGTAGTGACATGGAAATTATCGATGATGAAGTGTGTGAGCCGGCCAATCTGTGTAAGTGTAACAAACACATCATTGATAATGGTGTAGGTGTACTAGCACAGGTATATGAAATGCAATGAGAGTGACATGAACGTAGCATAATGTAAATCGTAAGCAAAACGCGGCCAGGTATACGTATCTACAATATGTCCGAGTCGATGAATCTAACAATCAACATCTAGCCTCACATCATCACGTACGGTACAATACATCGTACAATATCCTCTAGTCAAGGGTATGGATCAATCATCACAAAACTCATCAAGTACGGTAAATCATCGTACGACGGCATTAAACCATTAGGGATCCTATCAACCTATATGACAATGAGGGTACGGACCTAACGTCTCGTACGGTATATCACTCAAGATTCACAACATTATATAAATCTATATACCTACATCCCTGGTCGCATCCATAACAATATCATAACGGGGGACCGGCAAAGGTATCAGTCATCTTAATCGACTCGCATCCGTATCCTACATGTCAAACAAGTCCTCATATCACATCGTATATCCTTTTCACCACACTAAGTCATCTTATATATATACATTCTACCTTTGCTATTAGCATACGTATCTAATCTAACATCCACACACGAACCATACGATCAGTTTTTAAAAGATGCGAATTGTAGTTTTGAAAGTAGGGGCTATGATGTTTTTAAGGAAAAGACATCATTTGAAAGTCCATAACGTCCCTCAAGGTATTTATTTAAGAGATGCATATGATTCTTTAGTTGGAAATAGGTATGGTTCGGATGACACATTACGTCGGCTATCTAGTCTTATAGCATTCAATCCTGCAATATCATCGGACATCATCCTCAAATCTCGTCATCACGTATTAATCATATCATATCACTTCTAACTATTCATTTAATCATATCATGTCAAGAATTTTATCCTTAAAGCTTTCATCTCATATCTCGATATATATATTCGATCATATCTTGTTACCTAAACCCTAAGCTATAACTTTAAGTCATGGTATATCTTATTTCCTACTAATTCTTAACCCTACTTATGATTTCTTATGTCACGACCCAAGTTTGGATGTGACAGGCACTTAGATTGTATCATATCTAAAGATATGCACAAGTCCAAGTAAGCCAAAAAAACCAAGATCAAAATACCTTATTTCGGAATTATTTATAAAAATTTAGTTTTTTAAGTAGAAATCTCGAGTTATGAAGTTAATTCATTTAACAAGTAATAAAGGTTAAGTGTGGTTGTATTCCTAGTTGGAATCAACGATATCAAAATTGAACATGAATATACCCATAATAAACATTACTGAATCTCATATAGAAAGAAGCTATGAAACTGATCAACATATCTCAACTGTACATATATATACCATCTCTCCTTTCTAAGTCAAAATACAAGTCTGATGGAGTCTTTCTAGATACAACAGTACAAAATGGAAGGTTACTACACATGTAACCTACCTAACAAAAGATGGAATACAACAGCAACAGTGATCCTGCCTCGCAGCTACCCGTCCACTCTATCCCTGCAAGGAACTGTGGCACAACGGGGATGAGTTGCCAACTCAGTGAATACGACTAACATATAACGGCGAATAAAGTAAATATGACCATCCTGATAATGAATATGAATCAATATGATATATGATTATATGTGAAATCCAACAATCAATCTCATTATACTTCTGAAATCACAACTCAAGTAAATCATCTCTCGGTGTCCATCAATGACACAAAACTTTCATTTCTTAAAGGCATCATTCCCCGAATGATCCTATACTCATAATATCGGTCGTTATCCTCTAGATACACGCCGTATTTCTATAACCAACTCCGGTATCGAGTAACCTCGCTAGGCTCCCCCGTCTCAATACGGCTATCCTGCCCCTCGGTCTCGACCGGGTCCACCCTGTATCCAACTGTATATCTCCCCCACTCAGTATGGATAACGTAAATCCGCGACCGTATATCTCCCCCACTCGGTCCGGAATAAAACCAAAAACAGAAATCATCTCAGGGTGGACATGTCACATCAATCATGAAAATACTGGATTTATGTAATAGTATTCAAAACTCAAAACCATAAATCCTCAATTCTGTATCTATCTCATATCCAACATAGAAATACGCATAAAACAACAGGATGTAAAGAATGCAATCTACCAATATACTTGACATGTGAAATACGATATAATTCATGTTAATAAGTATGAATTTTAGGTGTATGTGACATGGCAATATCGACGAGGTGTGTGTAGCATATAAGAGGTGCACGTGGCATGACTCGTCGATAATTGTGAAGTGTTCTAACAGCTAAGCAATATACAAGTATTTTAATGAATGAAATTCTAACAGTTATACATGATGATATGAATATCACATTAAGTAAAACCATGGGCGAAACACGCCATCTTTACAAAATTCCCCGGTAGATGTTTAGTCTACTCACCGGAAAAATCGGATCTACTCCGGAATCGCTAATCCTTTCCCTTTCCTCGCGGCTTCCGTACTTCTCGTATTCGAGTCTAAATATACCAAGTTACTTGTATAAGCAAAATGGCTAACCTGATATAACGTAATTAGAAACACGCTATCCCTCTTATATGTTACCTATTATCTGATCATATCAAGTTATAAAACATTTAATCTTGCTGGATTTCAGCTTCAATCTGTACTGTTTCAGAAATTAAAACGCGACATGTTTTAGTCGTGTCGTATTTAACGTTTTACGATTCCATTTCCGATATATCTTCCCAGATTTTAACTGTAGTGAAACTAATTTAAATCAACAGTACCAAAATGACCTAAATTGTAAACTGAACACACCCCAACAGAGCAAACCCCAAAATTTCCCAACAGGGCCGGCGACGCCGGCCAAAACTCTTCTGTCGCCGGCCCAAAACCGGCCCCCCATTGTCGTTTTCTTGTGGTGTGTTCTAATTGCTTTCTACATCATTTTAGCTCTGTTGAATTTATTTAGTTATGTTCCAGATTACAGCAGATTTCCACAGACACTAATTTTACCTAGAATATGATATTATGTGTCATGCTAAACTGTAATTAATTAAACTACAGAACTTACTCAACCTACTATGATTAAGAATTTACCTTCCTATTAGTTGTAGGAAAAACCCCCAAAGATTAATCAACTCCCCTTAGCTTGATGATGAGCCATCTCCATGATCAAGCTCCCTCTTCTTCTTCTTCTTGTTCTTCTTGTTCTTTCTTTTCTCTCTTTATTTTTCCTTTCCTTTGAATTTTCTTTTCAGTTTTGTTTCAGAGTTTAAACTGAAATTAGGTTTTATATGTGAGAGGAGGAGGGGATAAGGGAAGGTGGTGGTGTCAAGTGAAGAAGGGTGTAGGTTTCATGCAAGAAGGAGGTGGGAGGAATTTGGAAACATGCAAGCATGAGGTGTTTAAGCATTATCTTCATAATTTTTGTTTTAAATCTCATTTAAATTCTGAACTAAAATGATTTCAACTCATTTCCACTTATATCCACAACAATTTCATAATTGCATAAAACCTAAACTTTTACAATTTAACCCCTCATAACTATACCTATTATAAAACACCTATTTTGTTAAAATGAAGCTAAAATTTTCATTAAAACCCTTATAACTTATTTAAGTTACATTCAAAATTTCTAATTTAATTTGTATTACAAATAACTTATGAAGATTAACATATTTGATTTTAATCATTTTGTGATTTAACAGCTTATTCTTAATTTAATTAAATTTATTTATTTCTAGCTTTTCCTAAATGTTACAATATTCCCCCCTTAAGAAAATTCGGTCCCCGAATTTAAAATAATTACTAAACATACCTATGAAAAGATGTGGAAATTTCTTCCGCATTGCGTCCTCCGTCTCCCAAGTAATCTCCTCGCGATCCTTTCCTTGCTAGAGAACCTTTACAGATGGCAGTATCCTCGATCGTAGTTGCTTTGCCTGCCTGTCCAGAATAGCGACTGGTTGCACTGTGAAGGATAGATCTGGCTCAAGCTGTAGAGTCTGATGCTGGATCGCATGAGATGGATCGTGAAGATATCTGCGAAGCATCGAAACGTGAAACACCGGATGTACGTCGGGAAAACCAGGTGGAAGTGCTAACCGATAAGCCACAGCGCCCACTCTCTCTAAAATCTCGTATGGTCCAATATATCTGGGGCTGAGCTTCCCTTTCTTCCCGAAGCGCATCACACCTTTCATTGGAGATACTCGAAGGAACACATGATCTCCCACATCAAACTCGAGTTTACGCCGTCTTCGATCTGCATATGACTTTTGTCTGCATTGAGCCGCTTTCATTCTATCTCGTATCAATTGAATCTTCTCTGTAGTTTCCTGTACTATCTGCGGTCCCAATAAACAACTCTCACTAAGTTCCGTCCAGCAAACAGGTGATCTATATTTCCTTCCATACAAGGCTTCAAAGGGTGCCATCTGGATCGTCTCTTGAAAACTGTTGTTATATGAGAATTCTACCAAAGGTAGATGACGATCCCAACTACCACCGAAATCTAGGCTACAAGCCCGAAGCATATCCTCTAGTATCTGAATGGTCCGCTCCGACTGACCGTCTGTCTGTGGGTGGAAAGCTGTACTAAAACTCAGTCGTGAACCAAGAGCGTCCTGAAGTTTCTGCCATAGCCTGCTCGTGAACTGAGTACCTCGATCTGATACTATGCATGTCGGCACTCCATGTAAACGTACAATCTCATCGATATAAATCTGTGCATACTGAGCAAATCCATATGTCGTCTTTACTGGAAGAAAATGAGCGGCCTTCGTCAGCCTGTCTACAATCACCCAAATGGAATCGTACCCTCTGCTAGTCCTGGGTAGACTCACCACAAAATCCATAGAAATCTGTTCCCATTTCCACTCTGGAATGGGTAAGGGTTGCAGCTCTCCGGCTGGCCTCTGGTGTTCTGCTTTGACTTGCTGACAAGTCAAGCATCGGGAAACAAAATCCGTAACATCCTTCTTCATTCCTTCCCACCAATAATTATCCTTCAAATCACGATACATTTTAGTGGAACCAGGATGAATACTGTATACTGACCTATGGGCATCCTCCAAAATTTCACGACTCAATCCGTCAGAATCTGGCACACAGAGACGAGTCCTAAAACGTAATACTCCAAGATCATCAATCATGAACTCCGTCTCCTTACCCTGCTTAACATGATCCATAATCTCCATCATGCGAGTATCTGTAGGTTGCGCATCTCGAATACGATCCAATAGCTGAGGTCTGGTGCGAATATGTGCTAACTGACCTCCTGCCGACGTAAACTCAAACTGTATACGACTATCACATAAGATCTGCCAGTCTGTAGAAGACTGTCTCTGCAAAATGCTCAAATAAGATAAATTACCTCCAGGCCTCCGACTCAAGGCATCTGCTACCACATTTGCTTTGCCTGGATGGTACAAAATCTCACAATCGTAATCTTTCACCAGTTCCATCCATCTACGCTGCCTGAGGTTCAGATCTTTCTGCTGAAAGATATACTTTAAACTTTTATGATCTGTGAAGATTTGACACGTTTCTCCATACAAGTAATGTCTCCAAATCTTCAATGCGAATATTACAGCAGCCATCTCTAGATCATGAGTGGGGTAGTTTTGTTCATGCCTTTTTAACTGTCGAGAAGCATATGCTATAACTTTGCCGTGTTGCATCAACACACAGCCTAAGCCCACTCTAGAAGCATCGCAATACACAACGAAACCCCCTGACCCGGAAGGTAAGGATAATACAGGTGCAGTAGTCAACCGTGTCTTTAACTGTTGGAAACTCTGCTCACACTCATCTGTCCACTGAAATGGAACTTCCTTCCTAGTCAGTCCTGTCAAAGGTGCCGCTATACGTGAGAAATCCTGTACGAAGCGTCTGTAATAACCTGCCAGACCTAAGAAACTCCGAACCTCCGTAACTGACATAGGCCTGGGCCAGTGTTGTACCGCTTCAATCTTCTTTGAGTCTACGCATATACCTTCTCTTGTAACTATGTGACCCAAGAACTCCACACTATCGAGCCAAAAAGCACACTTAGAAAACTTTGCATATAACTAATGCTCTTTCAAGGTCTGCAACGTGATACGTAAATGCTGCTCGTGCTCCGTCTGGCTCCGAGAATATACAAGAATATCATCTATGAATACTATAATAAACCGATCGATAAATGGTCTAAAGATACGGTTCATCATATCCATAAAAGCTGCTGGAGCATTGGTGAGTCCGAACGACATCACCAGAAATTCATAATGCCCATATCTCGTACGAAATGCCGTCTTCGGAATATCGTCCTTCCGAACCCTCAACTGATGATACCCTGACCTCAAGTCAATCTTCGAGAAGAATCCGGCTCCTTGTAACTGATCGAACAAGTCATCTATTCGTGGTAATGGATACCTGTTTCGCACAGTGACGCGATTCAGCTGTCGGTAGTCGATGCACATTCTCATACTACCGTGCTTCTTCTTTACAAATAACACAGGAGCTCCCCACGGTGAAACACTGGGACGAACAAGTCCTCTATCTAACAACTCTTGCAACTGGCCTTTGAGTTCTTTCAATTCCGTCGGTGTCATTCGATAGGGTGGTATAGAAATAGGCCCTGCACCCGGAATCAAATCGATACAAAATTCAATATCTCGATCAGGTGGCAATCCTGGTAACTCAGCTGGGAATACCTCAGGAAATTCTCGTATGATCGGAATTTGGTCCAATGGAACTTCAGCGACCTCTACGTCCTGAATAAAAGCCAAGAACCCAATACAACCCTTCTTCAAGAGCCGTCTCGCACCAAAAGCAGAAATCATGTTGACAGGGGTTGACTTGCTATCCCCCTGCACAACAAACACCGGTTCACCTGGAAAACAGAATCTAACCGCTTTTCCTCTACAATCTACATAGGCATGACAAGCGGCTAACCAGTCCATCCCAAGAAGTATATCAAAATCCAACATGTCCAGGAGAATCAGATCAACTAGCGAATCTCTATTACCAATATGCACCGAACACGATCTGAATACGTGCCGAGCTATAAAGGAATCTCCAACTGGAGTAATCACTACCAATGGTAACTCTAATAATGACGACTCCTTCCCCAATAAAAGTGCAAATCGTGAAGATACATAAGAGTGTGTAGAACCGGGATCAAATAAGACATGTGCCTCTAATGAGCATAATGTAAGAGTACCTGTCACGACTGCATTTGATGCCTGGGCATCCTGTGGAGTCAGCGCAAAAACCCGTGCCTGGCCCCTGCCCGCATCCTGTCGTCCTCTACCTCTATCTCCTCTACCTCTCTGAGCATGTCCTGCATAGCCTCGACCTCGTGGTGCAACTGCCTGGCGTGTAGCGCCAACTGGGGGAGGAAGTAAAGCCATCGGTATAGGAGATGGAAGGGGTAAAACAGCCTGTGGAGCAATGGTCCCGCCCTGAGATCTACAATCTCGCGCAAAGTGTCCAGGAAGTCCACAACTATAACAAGTAGATGGTGGTCTCTGATCATCAGGATAAGAACTGAACATCTGGCCCTGTGTCCAACCTCGTCCAACACTACGGCCTGGAGTATATCTGCCTGGATAAGACCCTCTACCTCGGCCAAACTGTCTATTTGTCGGCACGAATGGTCTACTCCTCTTTGGCTCCGGAACGACTCCTGACTGGCTCAAACGCTCCTCTACTCGTATCGCCGCATCCATGGCCTGTGCATATGTATCAAAATGCTGGGAACCTATCGCCAGATACAACTGTGTGTCCAAACTCCTTAGGAACCTTTTCACCCGAAGCTCCTCTGTAGGTACTAAATATGGGGCATACCGCGATAGCTGGGTGAATCGTAAGTCATAATCTGCTACTGACATACTTGCTGATTTCCTCAACGCTTCGAAACTGCTAGCTCTAGCATCCCTCACACTCTCAGGAAGAAATCTGGCAAGAAAGACTGTAGAAAACTCGGTCCACGTCATCGGAGGAAGATTCGTAGCTCGCCCTCTCTCCATCGACTCACACCACTCCTGTGCAAGTCCCTCCAAACGAAAGCTAGTCAGCTCAACTGACCTCGCATCAGAACATCGCAATGATCTGCCAATCCTCGCCATTCTATCAAGAAAAGATTGAGGATCTTCCGCTACATCGGTCCCTGTAAATACCGGGGGTCTTAATCTCATAAACTCTGCAAGTGATACTTCCATCACTCTCGTATCTTCTGGCGCTACCGTCTGTGTAGGCTGTACCTCGGACTCTGCTACGGTCGGTGCTGGATCTGATCTCAAAGCTCGAGTGGTCTCAGCTAACTGTCCTACCACTCGCTGTAATCCCAACATACCCTCCTCAATCCTAGTCATGCGATCTGGAGGAGGAGGATCAACATGCTCATGCACCGCCGGAACGTCCGGTGTACCAGTCCTCGTCACAGGCGGATTCGCCCTAGCTGCATTCCTGGCTGCGGCTCGCCTAGCCCGCATAGCCATAGCAACTGGAATAAGAAACGAGAGTTGATAAGGTGTGGGAACAGAAGTAATCAATAACGAAGAATCAACGGAAGAATAGATCAAGATAAACATCCTAAGGTTAGTTAGGCTGAATACGATAACGTAAATATGCCGCGGAACATACGTACGGTACTGCATTCGTCCTAATTCACCTACTCCATCAAACCAGAGGTCATCCTAACTCTCAGACTTACTTCAACCTATTGCAACCCCTTACTGAATTCCGTAAGGTTACTCCTAAGCTCTGATACCAACTTTGTCACGACCCAAGTTTGGATGTGACAGGCACTTAGATTGTATCATATCTAAAGATATGCACAAGTCCAAGTAAGCCAAAAAAACCAAGATCAAAATACCTTATTTCGGAATTATTTATAAAAATTTAGTTTTTTAAGTAGAAATCTCGAGTTATGAAGTTAATTCATTTAACAAGTAATAAAGGTTAAGTGTGGTTGTATTCCTAGTTGGAATCAACGATATCAAAATTGAACATGAATATACCCATAATAAACATTACTGAATCTCATATAGAAAGAAGCTATGAAACTGATCAACATATCTCAACTGTACATATATATACCATCTCTCCTTTCTAAGTCAAAATACAAGTCTGATGGAGTCTTTCTAGATACAACAGTACAAAATGGAAGGTTACTACACATGTAACCTACCTAACAAAAGATGGAATACAACAGCAACAGTGATCCTGCCTCGCAGCTACCCGTCCACTCTATCCCTGCAAGGAACTGTGGCACAACGGGGATGAGTTGCCAACTCAGTGAATACGACTAACATATAACGGCGAATAAAGTAAATATGACCATCCTGATAATGAATATGAATCAATATGATATATGATTATATGTGAAATCCAACAATCAATCTCATTATACTTCTGAAATCACAACTCAAGTAAATCATCTCTCGGTGTCCATCAATGACACAAAACTTTCATTTCTTAAAGGCATCATTCCCCGAATGATCCTATACTCATAATATCGGTCGTTATCCTCTAGATACACGCCGTATTTCTATAACCAACTCCGGTATCGAGTAACCTCGCTAGGCTCCCCCGTCTCAATACGGCTATCCTGCCCCTCGGTCTCGACCGGGTCCACCCTGTATCCAACTGTATATCTCCCCCACTCAGTATGGATAACGTAAATCCGCGACCGTATATCTCCCCCACTCGGTCCGGAATAAAACCAAAAACAGAAATCATCTCAGGGTGGACATGTCACATCAATCATGAAAATACTGGATTTATGTAATAGTATTCAAAACTCAAAACCATAAATCCTCAATTCTGTATCTATCTCATATCCAACATAGAAATACGCATAAAACAACAGGATGTAAAGAATGCAATCTACCAATATACTTGACATGTGAAATACGATATAATTCATGTTAATAAGTATGAATTTTAGGTGTATGTGACATGGCAATATCGACGAGGTGTGTGTAGCATATAAGAGGTGCACGTGGCATGACTCGTCGATAATTGTGAAGTGTTCTAACAGCTAAGCAATATACAAGTATTTTAATGAATGAAATTCTAACAGTTATACATGATGATATGAATATCACATTAAGTAAAACCATGGGCGAAACACGCCATCTTTACAAAATTCCCCGGTAGATGTTTAGTCTACTCACCGGAAAAATCGGATCTACTCCGGAATCGCTAATCCTTTCCCTTTCCTCGCGGCTTCCGTACTTCTCGTATTCGAGTCTAAATATACCAAGTTACTTGTATAAGCAAAATGGCTAACCTGATATAACGTAATTAGAAACACGCTATCCCTCTTATATGTTACCTATTATCTGATCATATCAAGTTATAAAACATTTAATCTTGCTGGATTTCAGCTTCAATCTGTACTGTTTCAGAAATTAAAACGCGACATGTTTTAGTCGTGTCGTATTTAACGTTTTACGATTCCATTTCCGATATATCTTCCCAGATTTTAACTGTAGTGAAACTAATTTAAATCAACAGTACCAAAATGACCTAAATTGTAAACTGAACACACCCCAACAGAGCAAACCCCAAAATTTCCCAACAGGGCCGGCGACGCCGGCCAAAACTCTTCTGTCGCCGGCCCAAAACCGGCCCCCCATTGTCGTTTTCTTGTGGTGTGTTCTAATTGCTTTCTACATCATTTTAGCTCTGTTGAATTTATTTAGTTATGTTCCAGATTACAGCAGATTTCCACAGACACTAATTTTACCTAGAATATGATATTATGTGTCATGCTAAACTGTAATTAATTAAACTACAGAACTTACTCAACCTACTATGATTAAGAATTTACCTTCCTATTAGTTGTAGGAAAAACCCCCAAAGATTAATCAACTCCCCTTAGCTTGATGATGAGCCATCTCCATGATCAAGCTCCCTCTTCTTCTTCTTCTTGTTCTTCTTGTTCTTTCTTTTCTCTCTTTATTTTTCCTTTCCTTTGAATTTTCTTTTCAGTTTTGTTTCAGAGTTTAAACTGAAATTAGGTTTTATATGTGAGAGGAGGAGGGGATAAGGGAAGGTGGTGGTGTCAAGTGAAGAAGGGTGTAGGTTTCATGCAAGAAGGAGGTGGGAGGAATTTGGAAACATGCAAGCATGAGGTGTTTAAGCATTATCTTCATAATTTTTGTTTTAAATCTCATTTAAATTCTGAACTAAAATGATTTCAACTCATTTCCACTTATATCCACAACAATTTCATAATTGCATAAAACCTAAACTTTTACAATTTAACCCCTCATAACTATACCTATTATAAAACACCTATTTTGTTAAAATGAAGCTAAAATTTTCATTAAAACCCTTATAACTTATTTAAGTTACATTCAAAATTTCTAATTTAATTTGTATTACAAATAACTTATGAAGATTAACATATTTGATTTTAATCATTTTGTGATTTAACAGCTTATTCTTAATTTAATTAAATTTATTTATTTCTAGCTTTTCCTAAATGTTACATCTTAACACGGTTATCTTAACCATACTCTATATATATCAGTTTCCATCAATGTTTGCGGGGGTGCTATACGCCATCCACCCGACTTCCCCCGTAGATATAGATCTACTCACTTTGCTCCTTGCTTGCCGAAGTCGATGACGCCACGCTCCGTCGCCTCGGAATCCACGTGAAGGTACCCACAATAATACACAGTCGCAATCGCTATTAGAATCGAATCCGGAAAACCAATACAGCACACGGATCGCCTATAGGTTAGAACCTATAGCCCATGCATGCAAAACCAACAAATCATCTCTTGTTGTTGATGTAAAAACATCTAACAACAAAATACAAATCCAAATATCAAAACCAAGCATTCAAAATACGAAAAACATAACCAAAAATCACACCAATGTGCTCCCAGATTTTGATTCAGGTCAAATGGGGATAAATAAACAGTACCATTGGGTAGTATATGGAGTGGGTGAGCTACTGTACCAATCTCAGCACCAGACACCACAAAGTGGCCGGCCACCCTCCCTCTAAATCCGGCCTGCTCGGCCATCTGTGCTCCGTTGGAGTTCGTCTGGTCAGGGTGGTCTCCTATTGGTCCAATTAGGTCTCTAGAGTTGTTTGCTTAACTCAGAAACTCCCCGGGTCATCCCAGATTCCCTGCAGTCCCCAATTTGTACACAAAACCGACATAGAACTAATCTAAGTTCATATTTAGGGTTCTATGCTATGGTCCAGGTCAAGAATCACCTCTAAAGTCTTGTTAACAGCCACTACTCATCATCAATTCCACACAATTACCCAAACCCTTCTCTAGAATTTTCCAAGTTCATAAATCCATCACTAAACAAATTATAAACTAAACTAAAATATAAGGAAACTAAAACTAAAGTACATGGGAGAAGCTATACCTCATTTGGGCAACTCAAGAAAAACCATAGCTTCCATATGTCATCAAAATCCCACTTTGCTTGGTCCATTGTGTAGAGGATGAAGAGGTGATCATTTTTTGTGAAAGGGGTATAGGGTTTTGACAAGGTTTTTTAGATGGATCTTAGGGTTGAAGGTGGAGGGAAGTGAGGAAGAAGAAGGAGAAGAAAATGATGGGGGGGGGGAATGAATGAGGCAGCCCCCCTCTCTCTCACACTTATTCTCACTCTCTCTCTCTCTCCAATCATTCTAAACTTTTACCCTTTTCTCCTTTCCTTTTCTTTTTAAAACCAAACCACATAATACCCCAAAACAACACAATAAACAACATGTAATCAAAATGCAACATAACATGTGCACTAGCCATGGAAAACTGTAGAAACACGGATTTGGCCTAATCGCGATTAGTAGTGAACTAATCAGCTTTTTATCCAAACTGCATATAATTAAATATAAAACTGCCAAATCCAATAAATATAATTTTAAATGAATAAATCATTTTAATCTCCATTTATTTCACAAATATTGGTATATATTTATACCCTTTTTCGAAAACCCCAATTTCGCAAATAGGGCAGTTTTCGGGAAATATATTATTTTAATATTAAATTCAAAAAATAATTTTTTATATTTTCTGAAATATTACAAGGTGATTATAATGATTGAGGGAGGACCTATATGGATAGAACAATCATACTCAAAATGATATTATGCTATCTGGTTTGCGTTTATCATCATGTACATGCATTATATGGTATTACAGATCACTATTACATGTTGATAGAGCCCATAGGATTCTTGCATGACTACCAGCATTATGATGGCGATCATATACGTGGGAGCTGGGTGGTCTATATGCACATCCTTAAATGTCCCTAGTCGCGGGAGTATCAAGGCTGGTCATCGATACTCCGGAGTAGACTAGTGTGTACTTATCGAGACCCCGACGTTGGATGGTGGCCGGTCTCACATGTCATTGATGTCAGTTAGTCACCTAAGATAGTATACATGTGCTCATTGGGTTATGAGTTACACTGGACGGAATCGCTGGGAACATGCAAGTTAGTATTATACCTATTGTCAGATAGCAGTTCCCAGGTGACATGTATACAGGTTAGTCTGTCGACCTGAGATCGTCATTTGTCTCGTGTGAGTTCCCACCGTTCTTTGATTAATACCATACCATGGCTCAAAAGAGTCGTGTAAGCAGGTTTTAGTTGCGTACAGTCCCGAGCCATATGGAGGCAGTGAGCGGATCGTCTAGGATTCGTCTCTCCCGGTATTAGGGGTTGATGTCGCGTAGTGCACGGGTGGCCATCACCAGAAATCTTTGGCCACGGTAGACGAGAATTACTGATTTGGATCAATAGTTTCTCAGTTGGTGATGGGCTTCATTCCGACACGAAATATCGCGTAATAGGGGTCTGACTTTATCCACCCCCTAGACCCGATATTGTTAGTTATATGTATGCCCTAGAGGCCATTATTGTACATGCGATGTATATTATAGTGGATGCTTAGATATATATAGAGAGGACTTTCTTGCTCGACATGATAGTATACTATCTTGTAGCTTTTTATCTTAACATGTTGACTTGTATATGTGATGCTGTCTTGCTCTCACATGTTGATAGAGCCCTTAGGTTGTGTACTTGACTACCAGGACTATGATGGAGATCATACTAGTGGGAGCCAAGGGTGGTCCACAAGTTCACCCTAAAATTGTTTCTAGTTGAGAGTGTATCGAGATAGGTGTTCATATCAGATTTTTGCATTTTCATACCGCCCAATTTTTATCACATTGAATATCGGTAGGTACTCTTGAGCCGTGTTTTCTAGTCAATTGCTGGATACAGGTTCTCGGCTCTAAAACGGTGAAATTCATGGAAAAACACGACAAAGTCCGGGTTCCTGCCAACCACAGATAAAACACGGATCTCCGCTCTTTATCCGTCTGTTGCCACACACCAGTTTAGGAGACAAAATGACAAATCAATTGTCACCTTCATGCACAAAGCACAATGGCAACACCAAATCCAAGAAATCTACGCGGAGCTCAAGAAAATCATGGCAAAAAGTTCCACATCCAATCACCTTTTGGTCTACTAAAATTCTGGAAGAAATGTGGAAGGATTATCAGAAAACACATATGCCAAACTACGGACAACATCAGACCAGGGGGCTCTACAAAACCTGAAGACCTAAGTCCTCTATATGGCCGTGGTTCCGCGGCCTAAGCATGCTTAGGCCGCGGAAACGCGGCCGTACGGCCTTGTCGGCTGATGAATTTTCAGGGTTATTTTTGTCTTTCTATGTACAGGCAGAATTTTGCCCTAGATTTCCATTTCCCTGCCTATAAATAGCCCAGATCCTTGTGAAGCGAAGGGTGCATAATCTTGTATTTTTTCTAGGTTTTAGAATTCTTGTTCTTCTTTCTCTTCTCATCTCTTCTCCATTAAAACTTGTAGTGAGCTTCGTGAGTGAAGAATGGTGAATAAAGAAGTTCATTTTGCTATTATATCTTGTCTTGTTCTTTAGTTAAATTGTTAATTGCTTGTAATTTCCATTTGTTAACTTAGTTGTTGTTATTTCTTGTGGTTTCTTTCTTCTCTCTTTTCCTTTATCATTAAAACAACCATGATGCTTACGCTTGATCCTTGCCAAGGTGAGGTCGCAAATAGCTAGTTGTTATCTTCTAATCTCCTTCTTTCTATCTTTCTCTTTTGTTTTGTTTTCTTTTCATTATGGTGTGTGAGTAGTTTCATACTTGTTAGGGTAGGATAAGGGAAGTTTGAGAGAAGGAAATCTCTCTCACTCTTTCCTTGCCCAACATCTTAAATCAACTCCCGTTAATTAAACCACAATCCGCTCCTTACGGCACCCTATCCTACATGATAGCGGTGATTCCGTAGTGAGAACGGTTGTGGTTGAATTAACCGGAGGTTATGGCTAAGAGCCAAGAACGGACGGACAAGCACCAAAAGGAAGAACTTATGCGTTGGAAAGCCTAGCTTATACTCGCAAGTTTCTTCCTAGTCGTGCTAATCCCCGTTGTTGCTGATTACCGTAACACCGATATTAAGAAGGGCAACGAAAGAGGTGAGCGACTCCTAACTCAAACTAACCTAATCCTAACCCTAACAAGCTCTCTTTACATATCATTTTACCACTTAGATAATCACAACAAAATCTGGAAAACCGGACTTAACTCGTTAAAACACTTAGAAAAAGATTCCCATCTCCCTGCGGACGACCCGTACTCAACCGGCTAGCTACAAGCGAAACCGTCTTGATTGCGATAATTAACTAAACTTAAACACGCAGAATCGCTAACAATCAAATGGCGCCGTTGCCGGGGAGACAGTAGTTTATTTCTTTGTGTAATTTCGGGTTAACTTGTGAATATAAAAACAACCGAAAAACAAAAAAAAAAATACTTTGTAAAAAAAAAATCATCTTGTTATTTTTGATTAGTTTTTGTGCAAGTGTGCAGGATAATACGGAGTTCGAGTTCAGTGCCAAAGTCGTGGGAAGATAAACCCACATTTCGCGGCTACACCGCAACGGATCAAAACGAAGCAAACGGTCTACCTTAAGATTCTGGAGCAGTTCCAGTGAGCAAATCCAGATTCAGGGTCTTAAAAACAGCAGAGGACACCCAATACAGCCCACACCAGAAAACTGAAGCCCCAACTCCCCAGTACTGCCGCGGAACCGCGGCATAAGCAAGCGTAGGCCGCGGAACCGCGGCCACTTGGTGGAGTTAGTGCGCAAAATTCACTGTAAGTCCTCTTTTTCTCTCTCCCACCCCTCTGGACTCCAATAAACTGTGTTTTCTGCAGCATTCTTTGCGTAAACTCTCTTCCCCCTTCCAATAAACTGTTCTTGTGCAGGATTCTTTGCGCCGCGCTAAAAAAATAAAAATTGTTTGCGGTTGATTTGTTATCGCTTTGCATTCATTAATACGGACTTAAGGGGCTTGAAACCAATTCAGATTGGGTGGGGATTTCATCACCCTTCCCATGACCCCAAAAATCACAAAAAGCATATGCATTGACCATTGTTAAAATTAAAAAATACTAGACTCAGCCCTAAGGACTTCGCGCTCAATAGGACAGAGGACTAGTTACAGGCATCGACCGTTTATCCTATCTGACTTTTGCGGTGCCTAGGCAAGTGTGACGAAGGCAAGTGGTTATTTAATTAAGGAACTTCGCGAAAGCGTTGGACAACCTCCCACTTACCTGGCACTTATCTGGCCGCATTAGACGGAGAAGAGGCGGTTTGAGGTCCTTTTTCTAGCCCTCTGGAATAGTTAGGAGCAGGTCTAGTTGACCTAGGTGACCCTAGATCTAGGTGAGATTATGCATATCTTATTTTTGATTGCTTAAAGCCGTAAGCCCGTACATATTTCTGTAAAGCTCTTTCTAAAGAGAAAAAAAAGGAAAAAATCAAAAACTTTTATAAAAACTTGCCCTTTGTCGCCAAATCCATTTTTCACCCTCCACCCATCGTTTTCTCTATTGACGTTTTCTTACCCTCACCTTCTCCGCTTTGACTATACTAAACTCGTTAGTGTATGTCCGCTTGGACTCGGGACACTAGTGCCCGTCTAGTCCGCGTTACGTTAGTCGCTACCGACAACGCGATCGACTCCGAAATCGAAACTCCATCCACTCCTCTTTCACTCCTTCCTTTGTCGGCCAACTCCGACGTTGACCGGAATTCTGTTCATACATCTTCACCTTCACCTTCACCAACCTCTTCTTCCGCGATGTCAGGATTTAATCCGAACATCTCTTTGACTACCGCTGGATTGGCTCCACCTCCTACGGAGACCAATATCCCACCACCACCGCCTGTTGTAGCGCCGTAGCGAATCGCGCTCCAGGATCGTTTCTATCCCACCCGTTCTGCACTTCCCACCTGCCTTTCTCTTCCACCGGCCAATGGGAACAACTTTGAAATTAAGCCCCACTTCATCAACATGCTTCCACGATTTCATGGGCTTGAATCTGAAGATGCCTATATCTTCATCAATAAATTTCAAAACGTCTGTGCCATGATGAAAACCACCCAACTGTCGGACGATGCTATACGTCTACGGGTAATTCCGTTCACTTTATGCGATCTTGCTGAAAAATGGCTGTATAGCACCGCTTCCCACTCAATAACCAGCTGGGACGAGTTTGTTAAAGCGTTTCTAAAAAAATTCTATCCGAATCATAAAACCGCAAGGATTCGCAATGAAATCAACCAATTCTGTTAGCGTCCTTCTGAACCCTTCTGGAAGTGCTTTGACCGGTACAAAGACCTTCTTGTTCAGTGTCCTCACCACGGTATAGAGAAATGGCAACTTTGACAAACCTTATACGAGGGCCTGAACCCAGCAACGAAGCAGTTGTTGGAAACCATCTGCCAGGGCCACTTCCTATCGAAATCTGACGAGGAAGCGTGGCAGTTCTTTGACGACCTTGCGGAGCAAACGCTACATTGGGAGAGCACCAGACCGACTTCTTCTTCTTCTACCTCCACTTCTACCGGTCAGTCTAGGGTAGGAATTCACCAACTTGATGTCTCTATTGCGATGAAAGCTGAAATGGCTGCAATAACAAGAAAGCTTGAAGCGATAGAGAGCAAATTTTCTTCTCCTGCTCCTGCCCCTATTCTCCCCCTTCGTACCATTTGCGCTTGTTGTTCCGATCCTTCTCACTTGACCGAAGAGTGTCCTTACAATCCACCATCGCAAGGACAGGATCAGGTTAATGCTGCATTTCAGCAAAGACCGAGGAATGATCCATACTCTTCCACCTACAATCCCGGTTGGAGGAACCACCCCAATTTCGCCTGGAATCAGAATCAGAATCAATTCCAAGGCAACAATTTCCAAAGGGCCCCTCCGCCGCAACAACAAGCGCAACAACAAACTCAGTTTCAGCAGCCCTTCCAACCCCAACCTTTCCAAAATCAGAAGAACAACTTTGCACCCAACAATTCTTTTCCACCAAACAACTTTGTTCCGTCAAACAACGATAAGGTTTCCTCGCTCGAACGAAGTCTGGAGACGTTCGTTAAACAATCGACTCAGTCCACCGCCAACATCCAATCTTCCATTCAGTCCTTAGTACAACACACTGCCGCTCACGGGCAAAGCATCAAGACCATCGAGGCCCAGATTGCACAGCGGAATGCGGCCTTAAGCGAGCGAGAGAAGGGGAAGCTCCCGTCCCAGCCACTCCCAAATCCCGGTCACCCACATAATGCACATGTTGCTCTTGAACAACAGAACCATAATGTGAGTGCCGTGACCATATTGAGATCGGGAAGGATGCTGCAAAACAACATTGGCACACGGATCAACGATGACACCCCGGCCGCTTCTTCTTCTTCTTCTTCTTCTTCTTCTCCTGCTTCTTCGTCTTCTGAGCCTATTCTCCGCTCCTCAACAGGCTCTCCTTCTTCTTCTTCTGCTCCGAATGGACCCACTTCTCACTCCACGAAAACACCTATTCTGGGATCCGTTCTAACTCCACAATCTCCTCCTCCAGCATTAGACTCAACCAATTTTAAAAATGTTCCATTTCCAACCCGGTTGAGGTCTAATAAACAAAATCCTCAAATGGAGAAGATTCTGGAGTTATTTAAGCAGGTTAACATTAACATTCCTCTTTTAGATGCTGTCCAACAAGTCCCGTCCTACGCGAAAATCTTAAAGGACTTGTGCACGAAAAAGAGGAAGTCTCAGGTACCCAAGAAAGTTTTCTTGGCGAGTGCTGTGAGTGATGCCCTTACCCAATCTTTACCACAAAAACGGAAGGACCCTGGCTGTCCTACGATTTCTATTACTTTTGGGGATAAGAACATCAACCGCGCACTATTAGATCTTGGTGCCAGTGTTAACCTTCTTCCGTATTCAGTATACAAGCAATTAGGCGTCGGAGAGCTGAAACCCACGCACTGCACTCTCCAAATGGCCGACCGATCAATCACCCATCCTAGGGGTGAGCTAGAGGATGTGTTAATAAAAGTCGAGGACTTCATATTCCCCGTTGACTTCATTGTATTAGATACACAGCCTGTAGCTAACCCCCGGAATCAAATTCCGGTGATACTCGATCGGCCATTCCTTGCAACCTCAAATACTGTGATCAATTGTCGCAATGGTTCGATGAACCTCTCTTTTGGAAACATGACGATTGAACTCAACATTTTTAGGTTGGGGAATCAGCCCGCCGAACCTAATGCTCATATATTGGACGTCTGCTCGATCCAGGAGATCACCCCTAAAGAGTGTGAATTCGAGGAGTTTCTGTTCGAACACGATAATCTTGACGCCACTAGTGCGTTCCTCCTCGAACCTGCTGCTGTTTCTGTGCCCGACAACGACTACGAGTGTTTCACGTTCTCGAACGATCTTAGCCGTGCACAACCCGAGTTTGAATCTTTCGAATTTCCGGATGAGTTACCTGAACCATCCGACTCGGTCGCTTACACTCGTTTTGAACCTTTGCTGGAGTCCTTTGAGTTCAAGACCTCTGCACCAATCTTACCTTCAATCGTTTCACCTCCAACGCTCGAACTCAAGCCTTTGCCGTCTCACCTTAAGTATGATTACTTAGGTGAGAACGAGACCCTCCCTATCATCATTTCGGCTTCCCTAGCTCTAGAGCAAGAGAAAGCCCATCTCGCGGTCTTGCATAGCAACAGGCAAGCTTTTGGCTGGTCCATGGCGGACATCAAGGGGATTAGTCCCCTGATCGTTGAGCATCACATTCATCTGATGGATGATGCCAAACCAGCCCGGGATCCACAAAGATGTCTCAATCCAGTCATGAAAGAGGCTGTGAAGAAGGAGATCGTAAAATGTCTAGATAGTGGTATCATTTACCCTATCTCTGATAGCCAGTTGGTTAGCCCCATCCACGTTGTCCCCAAGAAATCAGGCATCATGGTCATAACCAACGAGGCGAACGAGTTAATCCCTACTCGCACCCAAACTGGGTGGTGAGTATGCCTTGATTATAGAAAACTCAACGCCGCAACGCGGAAAGACCACTTTCCGCTACCTTTCATTGACTAGATGCTTGAACGATTGGCCGGACACGAGTACTACTGCTTTCTTGATGGCTACTCCGGCTATAATCAGATTCCCATCGCCGAAAAAGACCAGGACAAGACCACATTCACTTGTCCTTTCGGCACGTTTGCATATCGTCGCATACCCTTTGGGTTATGCAATGCGCCTGCTACCTTCCAGCGGTGTATGATGGGAATCTTCTCAGACATGGTGGAAAAATTTATGGAGATTTTCATGGATGATTTCTCTATCTTCGGCGATTCCTTCAACGAGTGTTTGCTGCATCTTGACGCTGTCCTTACCCGATGTAAGGACAAGAATCTCACTTTGAATTGGGAGAAATGCCACTTCATGGTGCGCGAAGGTATTGTCTTAGGACATATCATCTCGCAAAATGGCATAGAGGTTGACAAAGCAAAGATTGAGGTCATTTCCAATCTTCCTCCTCCCCGATGCGTCAGAGATATCCGAGCCTTCCTTGGCCATGCCGGTTTATATAGACGGTTCATCAAGGACTTTAGCAAGATTGCTAGGCCCTTGACTCTTTTGCTGGCCAAGAATACGCCATTCGACTTCAACTCGAGCTGTGTGACTGCATTTGAGTCATTGAAACGCTCACTCACTTCTGCTCCCGTTCTTTCTTCACCTGACTGGACGCACCCATTTGAGATTATGTGTGATGCATCCGACTTTGCCATTGGTGTTGTCCTTGGACAACACATCAACAAGATGCCGCACGTAATCTATTATGCGAGCCGAACCCTGAACGACGCCCAACTCAATTATACAACAACTGAGAAGGAATTCTTAGCTGTTGTATTTGCTTTAGAAAAGTTCAGGCCCTACCTCATCGGATCTCCAGTCATTGTCTACACTGATCATTCTGCTCTGCACCATCTTTTTGCGAAGAAAGATGCAAAATCTCGGTTAATCCGTTGGATCCTCTTGCTTCAGGAGTTTGACCTTGTCATTAAGGACAAACGAGGATGTGAAAACGTAGTTGCCGACCATCTCTCACGTCTTCCTTCTTCGCCTTCGCTTCCAATTCCGATCAACGACGTTTTCCCTGATGAACAGCTCTTGACAGTATCTTGCGAACCCTGGTTCGCAGATATTGTGAACTATTTGGCCACGGGATTACTACCGATTGAATGGTCAAGTCAGGACAGACTTCGCTTCTTATCCCAAGTAAAACACTTTTACTGGGACGAACCCTATCTGTTCAAGTACTGTCCCGACCAGATTATTCGTCGGTGTGTCCCTGACGAGGAATTCAAGAGTGTGCTGTCATTTTGCCACGATCAAGCGTGTGGCGGGCATTTTGGCCCCAGAAAGACAGCTGAGAAGATCTTGCAATGTGGTTTCTACTGGCCACAACTCTTCAAAGACGCTCATGACTATTGCAAGACTTGCTCCCGGTGCCAACACTTGGGCCGGATATCCCGGAGGAACGAGATGCCGCTCCAACCGATCTTGGTTGTGGAGATTTTTGATGTTTGGGGGATAGATTTCATGGGGCCGTTTCCCAGCTCTTTTGGGAACTTGTACATCCTTCTCACTGTTGATTACGTTTCTAAATGGGTCGAGGCTGTGCCTAGCCGGACTAACGACAACAAGGTTGTCGTTTGGTTCCTTAAAGAAAACATTTTCTCCCGGTTTGGGCACCCCCGAGCGATCATTAGTGACAATGGAAGTCATTTCTGCAATAAGACTTTCGAGGCCTTGATGCGGAAATATTCCATTAATCATAAGCTCTCTACGCCCTACCACCCCCAAACCTGCGGGCAGGCCGAAGTTTAAAATCGGCAAATCAAGCAGATACTGGAGAAGACAGTTTCCAAGAACCGTAAGGATTGGTCGCTGAAACTCACTGATGCCCTTTGGGCATTTCGAATTGCTTATAAGACCGACCTTGGCATGTCTCCCTATCGGCTTGTGTACGGAAAAGCCTGCCACCTACCTGTCGAAATAGAGCATCGCGCATTTTGGGCGATAAAGGAGCTGAACTGTCTCTCGAAGATGCGGGCAGCCATCGGAAGCTGCAGTTGATCGAACTGAGCGAGCTTAGGGATGAGGCTTACGATAACGCGGTTGTCGTTAAGAACCGTACGAAAGTGTTTCACAATAAATACCTTTTGCGCAAAACCTTCGTACCTGGTCAACAGGTACTGCTTTACGACACCCGACTTCACTTCCATCCAGAAAAGCTCAGATCTCGCTGGAAAGGGCCGTATTTTGTGCGGAATGTGTATCCGCAGGGCGCTGTGGATTTGGAAAATCCAAAGGACGGTTCATTTTTCAAAATGAACGGACACCGACTAAAACTGTACCTTAGTGCCGAACCAACAGAGGAGTTCCTGTTTTTACAGGAGCCGGTTTACCCTGCCTGATCTTCCTCTGCCTACCTCCAAACTTCGGTTATCCAGCCAAGAACAGTGGACACTGTTCCAAATAAGTTTGGGGGTATGTATAAACCATTTTGTATATATTTGTGGATATTCTTTTCCATTCTTTTTCTTTTTCTTTTCTTTAACAACAAAAACGAAAAAAAAATTTGTGTATCGCTAACCGACAATTTTGACCCTTCAAATGATCTCTTCATACAATGACAGCGAGGACACTGTCCAGTTTAAGTTTGGGGGTAGGCTCGGTACGCATTTCTTACCTTCACATTCATATGTATATTTTGCATCTGCATATTAAAATCCATAAAATCCATAAAAATCTGAAAATTTTCTAAAAACATAAAAACTTTTCTGTCAAGTTAGCTAGTGGGAGGACTCTGATTCAACATTTCGACGGTTTTGTTTGATAAAATAAGACTAACTAAATCTTATGTTTAGATTTTGAAAACCTGAAAGATAACTCTCCTTTGAAGATAACTATAGCTGATATACGTCTTTACATCACACTACACGTGTCGTGAGTTTTTGGAAATTAGATGACAAGTCTTTTATGTTTAAAAACTTTTAAACAGATAAATGATTTTCTGAGGATCAAATAGGTTTGTTCTGAAATAAGTAATATCAAGAATAGTTTATGAAGTGAGTGAATATGAAGGAATGTTATTGACGCCTTAGTTGGAACTCAGTCTGAAAAATAACCCATCTGGAACTTGATTGGAATGATTACACACCAAACCCACTAAACACGTCTTTTATCCAAAAATAACTGAACTGCCGGTTATATCTCCGTTCGTATTAAATCATCTGATTTTCACGCCAAACTGTCTTTTGTTTTTGGACCTAGGTAACTTGAGTAATTAAGTCCGCTGGGGTGTTTCTACACCTAATGCCCTAAAACCAACTGGCTTGGGAGCATTGGCCCAAAGCTCGCTAAGAAGCCTAGAAAGTCCAGATTAAAACAAAATCAAGCAAGTGTTCTCTCCGAGTTAAAATTCCTAACGGTTCTTTGTGTGAGAATAATCTTGATAAAAGACAGGCTTTTATAAAAAAAAAATTTAGCGGAGATATGAAGGTTTTATTCTATGATAAAGACTATTGCACGTTCACAGAGGTGTGTATGAAATGAAAACAAGAAAAAGGTGGAGTGAAAAATAAGACCTAGTTTCCTGTTACGGAAGATAGAAATTCTGAAGTTGAAACTTACTGGAAAACGAAACTGGAAAAGTGCTTAACTCTTTATAAAACTTATGTGATCCTTTCAAAAATTTTATCTGGGCTTTATTGTGTGACATGATGACGTAAATCGATCCTTCTGGAAACTTAACGACACTATTTGCACTGCACGTAAAGACATATAAAATCTGTAGTTAAATAAGAAGCGAGGTGTGAAAAATAAAGGTTCGATAGTCTAGACTTAGGATCATAGAATTCTTATTTTCTGAAACAAAACTTTAGGGTTTGAATCTTAGTTATTTTACAAAACTAGCTTGACCGGATTTTGTGGGTAGTATCCGCTGACAACCCTCAGGAGACAACACTCCTCCTACTAGGGACACCTAGAGGTTTAACGGCTTGTTGCACATGCTCAGTGCAATCGCGTTCCCTGCGAAAGTGAGGTTAGGAAATTTTTTGTGAATAAATTGGCTTTGCTCGGGACTAGCAAATGATAAGTTTGGGGGTATTTGTTCATATTAGATTTTTGCATTTTCATACCGCCCAATTTTTATCACATTGCATATCGGTAGGTACTCTTGAGCCGTGTTTTCTAGTCAATTGCAGGATACAGGTTCTCGGCTCTAAAACGGTGAAATTCATGGAAAAACACGACAAAGTCCGAGTTCCTGCCAACCACAGATAAAACACGGATCTCCGCTCTTTATCCGTCTGTTGCCACACACCAGTTTAGGAGACAAAATGACAAATCAATTGTCACCTTCATGCACAAAGCACAATGGCAACACCAAATCCAAGAAATCTACCCGGAGCTCAAGAAAATCATGGCAAAAAGATCCACATCCAATCACCTTTTGGTCTACTAAAATTCTGGAAGAAATGTGGAAGGATTATCAGAAAACACATATGCCAAACTACAGACAACATCAGACCAGGGGGCTCCACAAAACGTGAAGACCTAAGTCCTCTATATGGCCGCGGTTCCGCGGCCTAAGCATGCTTAGGCCGCGGAAACGCGGCCGTACGGCCTTGTCGGCTGATGAATTTTCAGGGTTATTTTTGTCTTTCTATGTACAGGCAGAATTTTGCCCTAGATTTCCATTTCCCTGTCTATAAATAGCCCAGATCATTATGAAGCCAAGGGTGCATAATCTTGTATTTTTTCTAGGTTTTAGAATACTTGTTCTTCTTCCTCTTCTCATCTCTTCTCCATTAAAACTTGTAGTGAGCTTTGTGAGTGAAGAATGGTGAATAAAGAAGTTCATTTTGCTATTATATCTTGTCTTGTTCTTTAGTTAAATTGTTAATTGCTTGTAATTTCCATTTGTTAACTTAGTTGTTGTTATTTCTTGTTGTTTCTTTCTTCTCTCTTTTCCTTTATCATTAAAACAACCATGATGCTTACGCTTGATCCTTGCCAAGGTGAGGTCGAAAATAGCTAGTTGTTATCTTCTAATCTCCTTCTTTCTATCTTCCTCTTTTGTTTTGTTTTCTTTTCATTATGGTGTGTGAGTAGTTTCATACTTGTTAGGGTAGGATAAGGGAAGTTTGAGAGAAGGAAATCTCTCTCACTCTTTCCTTGCCCAACATCTTAAATCAACTCCCGTTAATTAAACCACAATCCGCTCCTTACGGCACCCTATCCTACATGATAGCGATGATTCCGTAGTGAGACCGGTTGTGGTTGAATTAACCGGAGGTTATGTCTAAGAGCCAAGAACGGACGGACAAGTACCAAAAGCAAGAACTTATGCGTTGGAAAGTCTAGCTTATACTCGCAAGTTCCTTCCTAGTCGTGCTAATCCCCGTTGTTGCCGATTACCGTAACACCGATATTATGAAGGGCAATGAAAGAGGTGAGCGACTCCTAACTCAAACTAACCTAATCCTAACCCTAACAAGCTCTCTTTACGTATCATTTTACCACTTAGATAATCACAACAAAATCTGGAAAACCGGACTTAACTCGTTAAAACACTTAGAAAAAGATTCCCATCTCCCTGCGGACGACCCGTACTCAACCGGCTAGCTACAAGAGAAACCGTCTTGATTGCGGTAATTAACTAAACTTAAACACGCAGAATCGCTAACAATCAATAGGGCAAGCCGTTAAACCTCTAGGTGTCCCTAGTAGGAGGAGTGTTGTCTCCTGAGAGTTTTCAACAGATTACACCCACAAAATCCAATAACAAAAGAGAGGCGGTGAAATTTACATATAAAGATAAGAACCATAAAAGAAAGACTTTGAAAATAAGAGTTTCCAACTACACTAGCTTTTCAGTTGTCATGAGCCCTATCTTAATAGTCATGAAAAAATGTTAGAAATCACATTATCCCTCAATAAAACATCGTCTTTATTCTTCATTCCTATCTTTCTTCCCAACATTGATCATATACCCCTACGTGTGTGTATAGAACATCCCTACACTCGGAGAATTCAATTCAAGCTATCATACTCTTGTCCATCTTCCTTAGTACTTTTTAATTTGATGAATACTTAGGTTTGCTCACACCTTTTCATGCGACCGTTAATACTTCTTGAGGTACTAACCGACCGATTACTCATGTGCTTGCTGATTAGGTGATAATATTTTCCTCGTCTTGCACCACCTAAGGCTTAACAGTGACTCCCAGACCAGTTGGCCTTAGGGCAATAGGTGAAGAGGCACCCTCGCTATATTTTTTTTATTGCTGCCTTGGCGATACAAAACCAGTGTTTATTTTTTTCTTTTAACCATTTTTATATTTTCTTCATTTTTTTTTCATTTCCTTCATACTTTGGCTTTTAGACAAGAGCATTTCAAGGTATCCTCTACTATCCCGAGTTTCAAGACGTGTGTAAGTGCATATAGTAGGGTATCAACATTCAAATGTTTGGCTTCCAGAATAGAAACTATTTTTCAGACCTATTTTTATCCTCAGATTAGTGACATCCTTCATCTTACTACCTCTTGGGACAACAGCTCATAACTACTTATTACCAGTTCGTTTACGAAAACTTCTAATGTTCTTGGTTTTCTTAAACTATTCCTATCTTTTGGATGTAATTTTTCACTTTCTATCGTTTTATTATCAAAAAAAATAAAAATTGTTCTTATATATATTATAATGCAATGTATGCGTAAATAAGCACAAACCTCCCCCAAACTTGTTTTCAACAGTGTCCTCACTGTTGCTATCTGCTGGATCACAAAATCCTGTAAGCTTGGGAGGACATTATTAATGGGGGCAAGAATATATGAAAGTGAAAATCATCCCCCAAACTTATTTTTGGCTCACAAATTGGAGGACAAAAGTTATGTTCAAGAGCCAAAAAAATATACCCCCCTTCAAACATGAGTTAGATAATATGAAGCATTTTAAGAGGGGATGAGTCATTTGGTCAAAGTACGACTTTACAAAGACCAAAATTTAACACCAACCATTCAAAGATTTTATCAGTATATCGTATAGGTTGGTGGAAGAATGTGTTGTATCGAGTCAAGAAAAAGTGGGGAGGGGATAAGAGGTGGTTTGGAAAGGGTTTGAAATTAGAGAAAAGAAAGAATGAAGATGAATGTGAATGATTAGGAAGAAGGAATGGTGACGGTTCAACCTCTATAGGTGGAGATTGATCAATTACAAAATCCGTATTGTTTAAAAATTCAAGTTCGTCAGCAAAAAGTTCTTCAAAACATTTACCAATGGTGTGATTGAACATTTTGCTGTCAAAGAGTTTTGTGCCAGAATTTATCCTACTTGATTCAAAAATTATTGAGGTAGAGGACTCGAAAAACTTATCTACCTCATTTTCAAAAATATCCAAATCAAGTTGAATTTCTGGTATTATTGAACTTGAATTAACGGATTGTGATTTATCAAAACTCACTGAAACTATAGGAACAGAAGAAGAACCGGAGAAAGTAGAAGGTGAAATGGATAAACAAATTGGTGTGTCGAGTGTTGCTGAACCAGATGTGGAAGATAGAGGCTGTATTTCGGTCTGATCTTCGGGTATACCATTATCATCAACTTCAAGACATTTTTGGGGTTCGGGAAGAATTAAAGGCTCAAGATGATGACCATAAGGAAGTGAAAGGATTTGATGAATTGGTGGGACAAAATTATCCAAAATTTCAGGTTCATCAATCAATATATCCCCAACGTCAATCACCTCATTCAAGTGAAGGTTAAAATTCTCAAACACCTCATCAAAAGTATGGTTTTCAATCAGTTTTGGTTCAAGGGTGGAGGTGTAGAGATCACAAGGGTTGGGTATGGTTTCACTTGAAATGGACCCTTCACAGTCGGGTAAATCAAACACTACAAAGTCACACAACTTATCAGTCATTCTATTTGGTTTACTTGATGAATCTATGAAACTGGAGTTGTGGATTTCAGTTTGGAATGGGGAAGTTTGATTAGGAAGGGTGTACAGTTCTGTCTTACTACCCAAATCCTTCATAATTTGGTTCGACAGTTCCAGAAAATTTTCTAATGTCTGCTCCAGACTAGTCTTGGGTTGATAAGGGGTTTCAGTATAAGATTGAAATTCCTGTGGATAATTAAAACTCCCAAATGACTGATTAGAAGAACTGTCTAGAGTAGGTGGAAAAGTCGGATTGGATTGATAGGAATAGAATGGTTGCGGAACTTGGGTAGGAGTAGGATCAATATTATGATAAGAAGAATATTGATATGGGTTGGTTGGTTGGCTATTTTCAACAGACATCTTATATGCCACAAACTGCATATCAAACTCTTCTCCGGACAGTGGTGGTGATGGTTGATATTGGTCCGGGTTGAAACTTTGGCCTCTAGACCTAGCTATGTGCTCAGCAATGGACATTCGTCTAGGGGCTTCCTCACTCTGGGTATGAACTGAAATAGGTGTAGGATTAGGATATGGTTGATAATACCTAGACTGAGGTGGCCAACTGTTTCTTCCTGCTTGTTCTATATGATCTCTTAAGGACATGGAAGAGCCCGACGGTATACCGAAGGGATTACGAAAACAAGAGATATCTGGTTGTGGACAGCAAAGCTCGGCAAGAGATCGTCTGTTTGGGTCACCCATTATAAGAAGAGAAGAAGGGGGAAGGGGTAAAAAGGGGAGAAAATAATTGGTTTGTTTTGAAAAATGACGGATTTAGACAAATCACACAAAAATGCACAAACAACCCTAGAACTATGGTTACCTAGGTCTAGTCTCTAGACTGCTCCTAGACTTCCAAAGGATAAGCCGCAGGATAAATTCTCTACCGCCTCTTTACTACCCTTGTAGCCAGGTAAGTGCCTGGTGAGTGGGAGGCTCCCCACTGCAAAAGTAGTGGTCCTAATTAAGTAACCACTCGCCTTGGACACACTTGCCTAGTCACCACAAAAGTAATGCGGATAAGCGATAGATTACCCACGACCTTCCTCTGTCCTTAATGAGCGCGACAGTCCTTAGAGTCTGGTCTAGATATTTTTTAAATTAATGTAGGGTTGATCTAGATGCTCGGTTTGTGATTTGTGGGGCTTAGGGAGGGTGATGAAATCCCTACCTAATCTGAATTTTGGTCTTGCCCCTTAAAAATCCGTATTAAAATATGAAATAACAAACCGCAAAACAAAACTTTGCAAAAAGATTTTTGAGCGGCGATATTTTGCAAAGAATTCTGCAGAAAATAGATTTTATTGGATTTGAGTGGAGAGAGAAGGAGTTAAGAAAGATACCAGAGAAGTTTGTAACCCTAGATCTCCTGTTTCCTCAAGTCTGTGACTCCAGATTTTCTCGCAAAATTCACACAATAATCGTTAAATATACAATTTGCAGTTTTGTTTTAATAATGATATGAATCGTCTAAGAATTCAACACAAATAGTAAGAATAAAAAATTACGCACGTATCCCCGGCAACGGCGCCATTTAATTGATACGAAAAATTGTGTTTGTAGTTAACCGTAATCAATAACGGTGTCGCGTACAGCTAGACCGAGATGAGTACGGGTCGTCCTCTGGGAAACGTGGAACCTTTTACTCTTACTTTAGATGTGTTGAGAAAGGGGGTAGAAATAAGAATCTTGTGGAATGGTTTCTAGATCTACGTTAAGCGCTAATGCAAAATAAAGATCTAGATTATTTATGGATATAGTTAATATAAGAAGGGGCTTGTAGGGTTCATTAGGATTTAGTAGTTATGGATGATTAATTAAAAATTACTCTTTTTATCCTTTAATAGATTTAAAACTAGAACGACGGTGATGCATGTAGATTAGGGTTTCTGGAGGGAAAAGGAATCCCACTCTTAACCCTTATCTCGATATGGAACTCCGTTCATATGTAGCCTTTACCAAAACAATCATTAATCTAATCTCTAATCGCGGTCGGGACTAAAAATGAATTGTTAGCGCGCCCGATTAGGATGTTAATGATTCTTTTGGTAAAGTTTATAAACTTTATAGGACTTAAAAAGAGTTTAGAGATGTTCATCATCCATTAGCCTACCCTAATCCTACGAACCCTAACAAGCGGAGAATTACTCGCGCATGTTGGGAGAAAAAGAGATGGAGAGAAATTGCATGATTAAACTAAGAAGAAATAGAATAAGAAAAAGAAAGCTACCTTTATTAATCAACAATATTCATTACACTTTGATTCCTTAGAAAATGATTACAAATACTAGTTTGCTTCTCGATCTCTTCTAAGCAGGTAGATGAACCGTTGATGATCAGCCTGGATGCGTGAGCCGTCTTGGACTTCGTGATCTCGTCAGCTTGATGAATTTTTCCAAGAGGCTCTCGGTGCCTTTTTATAGTGCCAAAGACATAATCCAAGCTTCTAAATTTGGAAGTAAGCAGCAAAAGATCCTCCCCAAAAATCCTCGACTTCCAACTCCCTCTAACTGCGGCGGATCCGCGGCATAAAGGGGATAATGCCGCGGATCCGCGGCCTTCTCATCATGGCCGTTGATCAAGTTTTAGGGGCTGCCTCGTAGTGACATTTGGCGATCCTTGGAACCTTCAGAATTTGGAAATCTTCTCGTGGTTGCTGCCAGACTTGGTCTCTAAGTTTTGATTCTTAATTAGGCAAGTCTTCTTCAACAACTTGATTTGCTTGATTCTAGTCTTTGAAAAATTCTGCACAACTTGGAAAAATTCTGCACAACAACTCAAATAATATTTAGTAGACTTTGTTCTAATAGGATTTGGTCAATGAAATTATTTGCATACATTTTCCTACCAAATGCTAATTATAATATATCAACACATGGAAAATAGTATTTTTACACATAAACCCTCATATGTATGATATATTATAATAAAGTCCTTTTTTAATATGAAAATTGTAGGAAAAATGTAATACAAATGTGCAGTTTTATCAACTGAACAGGCATCGATATTCTGGAGTAGACTAGCGTATACGCATCTTGACCCATATGATGGGCGATGGATGATCCCAAATCCATTGGTGTTTGACATCAAAGATGGTATACGGGTGCTCAGTGGAGACTGAGTACACTGAAAAAACTCGCCGAGAACTCCTAGTTGGTATTATACCTATCGTCAGATAGCAGTTCTCTGGTTACACTAGTACAAGTTAGTTTGTAGATCCGAGATCGTCATAGAGTCTTGTGTGATTCCTACTGTGCTTTGATTTCCACCTTACCACGTTCATGAGAACGTGCAAAACGGTGTCTTTTGGGTACAGTCCTGAATCAGATGGAGGCAATGAGAGATAGGAGGGGATTCTTCTCTTCTGGTATTGGGGGTTGATGTTGCGCTGTGCTCGATTGGCCATAACAGGAAAGTCCCTGGCCAGGGGTGATTCAAAGATTTACTGATAAGTGTTATCAGTAGTTTCTCGACCCGTTATGAGCTTTACATCAGCACGACTTATCGGTTATGGGGGTCTGACTTTTACCACCCCTATACTGGATATGCGACATATCAGACGAAGAGACCGGACTGTACGGTAGTGTTACTGTTAGGCTTTTGCAGGAGTTAGAGCGGGCTTGCTTGCTGATCTTCTGATCATTCAATACCCGGGTAACCGTTACGTCCAGCTAGTACCGCTGATGGTTTATGGATGCTTAATGTGATCATCACCTACTGCCGGCGTATTGACGAGTCTTTAGAGTCCTACACAGAGGTTTCACTGGCTCAGGCAAAACGAAGTAGGAGCACATATGTGATATGTGCGGGACCGAGATTAATACGAGTATGTGATACAGCATTCTATTCTCGCGATATAGTGTATCGATCAGTTATATGTGATATAGCCGGGTTATCGAATCAAATGTTGATTCGATATGTCGATACAGTATCGGTCGGTTATATGTGATATAGTCGGGTTATCGAATCAAGTGTTGATTCGATATAATGATACAAATAATATTAGTAGGTCATATGAGATATAACCGGATTATATAATCAAGTGTTGATTTAATGATTTAATGTATAATTATATATTTGATATATTAATTTACATTAACTAATATTAGCTCACTTAAATATTTATTTTTCTCACTTGTTCACACTTAATATATATGTGATATATATTAATTGTGTTATTTTTTATGTGTCATGGTTGACGATACATGCAACATGGTTGTATGATACTTACACCATGATAAAGATAATGTAGGGTTTATTTATTTATTGTAATTCATTTATTAGTTGGAAATTTTTCACATGGCATGAAGCTTCATGAAGTTTTGAGATCCATTGACTTAGTCCACTAGTTTTGTCTCACACTGGATATTTGTTAACCCAACCATTATCTAAACTCATGGTTATGTCTCTATAAGGGTAATATTAGATATTTTTCCACCCATGGTTGCCATTCATCCTCACAACATTATCTCTCTTCATCTTCTTCTTTAAGCTCAAGAGCTCTCTAGTTTTTGTGCAAGTGAGAAATAATAGTGAGAAAAAGAAATCCAAAGTGACCAAAAATCCTACTTCATCATCCTCTACTAGATTAACACTTTAGTATAGGGTGTTAGCTTCACTAATCCCACATTAGTGAAGAGGGTATCCTTGGTTAGTGTCTCCTCGACGTAGATCATCTTCGGCCTCGAAGACTTCAAGCAAGATCGTTGCTTTCTTCTCATGGAGGCGTTCAAGAGTCCGCAAGATCACTTTATCGCAGCGAAGGGACAACTACAAGGAGCTATTGAAGTGAAGGACTGATCTTCAAAGGTTGTATTTCTAGTTCACTTAGATGTAAAGTAGTTTACATTTCGTCTCGTATGATTCTTTAGTATGCGATTCTAGTTTAGGGTTCTTTAAAACAACAAAATTTTAAAAATGGCATGGATGATGCCTCCCGAAACCTTGCCATCGTTCATAGGAACACTACAGTGGTCTCAGAACCGAGCTAGAGCATTATACGTTGTCTAGACGAAGTTAGAAGTCCGATCGAACCCCGAAAACCCAATTTTGGAACTCTCTCTGGAATTTTTTCAAAAAGTTGGATTTTTCCATGTTAAAAATACTCTAAAAATCATGCAGGTAATTCCATGGGCCCACCTGAAGAACGAGTCCTTAACTCGTCTAAGTGACCGCGGAACCGCGGCCAAAACATGGTTTTAGGGGCGGTTCCGCGGCGCCACTTGAGAGGCTTGGGATGGGCCTTCAGCTGCTGGTCCATGGGCACTGTGTTATGGTTCTGGGTATTTCTAACATCGCTCATGTGTTGAGCTTTTTGGGAAATTTTGGGTGTTTGTTGATTCGATCGGAAAGTTTAACATCGTCTAGCTATTTGTGGAATGTGATACAATATATGGAATTCGTATAGTTAGACATGAAATCCAAAGTATGTGATATTTTGGGTTTATGATGTCCAAGGTTATTATGGATTCCAAATGCTGTAGTTTGATATTTTCTTTTCTGCGACTGTAATTGTAATATGTGGTGTATCTCCGGTTTCGTTGCAATATGTCAACTACAATTGGGATACGCATATTTACTTACGTTGATGACATGTGATGTTATGTGTTGTTGTGATATGTTATTTTGGATCGTCGCTTTATGAATAGCCGGGGGTTTTATGTGAGATGGGAGTTTTTATTTTCATTCATGTAAAATTCAATATATGTAATATTCTTTTATTGGGGCACTTCCGGGTTGAGGATGATGTCACCATTGTTGTATATTATTTACTTTTCCGCATTAGGATAGACCCAAGGAGGGGAGCATAAGTAACCAGGTTCTAGAGTCCAGTGGGAGACAAACTCGAGGAGTCGAGTCCGGGTCTCCTAACTCTAGAATTGGTAGGGTTGCTTGTCGCTCTCATATGGGTCTAGGGATGTGGGTTTAGCTATTCATCGCGACCGTGGAATCCGTGTTTTATACAGGATCAAAATAAAACACGGACCTCCTAGTATATCCAATATTTCATATGTTTCTTATGCTGCTCTGTGATGTGATCACTGTGGATTCTGAGACGAATGGATATACTCTATATATATGAGATATATAGTACACATTGCTTATGTTTTTCACCCGTGCTAGTCCCGTCCCGGTATGCCGTTAGTTAAGTAACCTAACGGTGCATAACGGGACACTGTGGTAAATACGGATGGAATAAGCGTACTGTTAGTTATATGTATGCCCAAGAGGCCGTTACTGTACATACGATGTATATTGTAATGGATGCTTGGACATATATAGGGAGGATTTTTTTGCTCGACATGATAGTACGCTATCTGGTTATACTTTATCTTAACATGTACTTTGATTGTCTCTATGTTACATGTTGATAAAGCCCTTAGGATGTGTACTCGACTACTGGGACTATGATGAGATCATACTAGTGGGGCCACGGTAGTCGACGAGTACATCCTTTAACTGTTCCTAGTCGAGGGTGTATCGAGACAGGGCATCGATACACCAGGGTAGACTAGCGTATACGCATCTTGACCCATATGATGGGCGATAGATGATCCTATATCCATCGGTGTTTGACATCAAGGATGGTGTACGGGTGCTCAGTGGAGACTGGGTACACTGGACGGACTCGCCGAGAACTCCCAGATGGTATTATACCTTACATCAGATGGCAGTTCTCCGGGGACACTGGTACAGAGTAGTCCGTTGACCCGAGATTGTCATAGAGTCTTGTGTGATTCCCACTGTGCTTTGATTTCCATCATACCACGTCCAAGAGAGCATGCAAAAAGGTGGCTTTTGGGTACAGTCCCGAATCACATGGAGGCAATGAGCGATAGGAGGGGATTCGTCTCTCCCGGTATAGGGAGTTGATGTTGCGCTGTGTTCGATTGGCTATAACCGGAAATCCCTGGCTAGGGTTGCTGAGATTTACTGGTAAGTGTTATCAGTGGTTTCTCGAACTGTTATAGAGCTCATATCGACACGACTTATCGAGCTACTGGGGTCTGACGTTTACCACCCCTATGCGAGATATGCGACATATCAGACGACGAGACCGGACTGTACGGGAGTGTTACTGTTTGGATTCACTGGAGAATGTACTGGCTTGCTTGTTGATCTTTTGAGCGCTCAATACCTAGGTGGCTGTTACATTTAGCTGACCGCTTGCAGCTTGTGGGTGTTTGATATGATCATCACCTACTGCCGGCGTATTGACGATTCTTTAGAGTCCTACACAGAGGTTTCTTGGCTCAGGCAAAACGGAGTAGGAGCACATATGTGATATGTGCGGGACCGAGGATAATGCGGTATGTGATATCGTATTGGATTCTCGCGATATGAGATATGGGCCGGGTATATGTGATATAGCCGGGTCATCGTATTTGTCGGTTATATGCGATATAGCCGGATTGTCGGATCAAGTGTTGATTCGATAATTTAATGTTTAATAATATATATGATATATTAAATTACATTAACTAATATTAGCTCACTTAAAGATTCTTTTTCTCACTCGGGTAATACATTGATGTATATATGCGATATATGTTAAATGTATTATTTTATTTGGTTACAATAAATATTATATATGTGATATATAATATTGTAACATGATATGATAACTAATGCAACATGTTTAGTAGAGATTAAACAAGATTAGGGTTTGATTTGGGTTAATGCTTTCTAGATGATTCTAGAAGGTTTAGTTTTGTTTTGTGAAAGATATTTTGTTATGACTCATGCTTTAACCCAACCCAAACCCTAACCCTAGTTAATTCTCTACTTGGGTTTTGTTGACCATGGTTGCATTAATCATCATATTTATCCTTTCATTATTCATCACAAAAGGTTTTCATGTAGATTGTTCATCTTCTTCCTTCTTTCTTTTCATGAAAAAGCTTTCTAGCTTTTTCTAAGTGATGAAAAATGAGTGAGAATAAGAAAACAGATGAGAGCAAAAATCCTACTTCATCATCCTCATCTATCCTTGCCATTTAGATGAGGGTGTTCACATCATTTCATGAGTGATAGCTTGTGTTAACGAAACTTCAAGGTAGATCATCTATGTTATCGAAGATCGGAAGCAAGACTACATCTTTCTCTTCGTGAAGCCTCTCGAGAGTCCGGAACCCGATGATCGCAGTGAAGGGACCTCAACACAGAGCTTAAGAAGTGAAGGAGCGGATCTACAAAGATTGTAATCCCTCTCACTTAGTGTTAAAGAGTTTAACATGCTAGTTTTCTCCTAAACCCTAGTTTAAAGATCCGGCTTTGGGTTGTTTGGCACGGCTAAATTTTTAATCGGACATTGTTGATGCCTCGTAGACCCTTGTGCGTGTGCATAGAAACCCTAAAGTGGTATCAGAGCCAAGCTAGAGCTTTAGGCGAAGTCTGAGCGAAGTTTAAAGTCCGATCGAACCCGGAAACCCCGATGTTTACCCTTCTCTGGACATTTTTCAAAAATGTGATTTTTTATGAATTAAAAATGCTCTGAAAAAACAAGCAGGAAAAACTAAGAATTACTGTGAAGTACGGTCCAATAAGTCAGGCGGCGGTTCCGCGGCCAGAATTTAGACTTAGTCCCTCATATTACATATATTTATTCTTAGGTCCTTTCTTGTCATTTTTTTCTGGGAATTTTTTTCATTCCACTCAAGTGTTGAGTTTTCTAGGGTTGTATTGGGGACTCGTTGATTCGATCGGATAATTTAACTTCGTTTAAGTTTTTTCCGGATAATTTTAGAAACTGTTAAAAAGTTCGAACGGATATCAATAACTCACTTTTTCCCCTGTCCGAAAATTTTCAAAAGTTGGATTTTTTCTCGAGTTTGAAACTATCGTAAATTCATGCAAGTAACACGGTAGACCCTCTAGAAGACAACAAACCTTAACTCGATTATGTGACCGTCTTGAACTGCCTCTAAACCTTAGGGTTTGCGGCAGTACGGCGTGCCACATGTGAGACGTTGGCTTGACCCTTCTACGGCTGGACCATTGGTACTGTGGCATGTGATGGATGTTTTTAAACTGATTTCAAGTGTTGAGATATATTGGGGAAATCTTGGGTGTTTGATTATTCGATCGGAAAGTTTAACATTGTCTATTTATCTGGAATGTGATACAATATGTGGAATTCACGTAGTTAGGCATGAAATGCGAAGTATGTGATATTTCGGATTTACGATGTCTAAAGAGATTGTGGATTCCAAATGTTGTAGTTTTACACTTTCTTTTCTGTGACCGTAAGCGTAGTATGTGGTGTATCGCCGGCTTCGTTTCTATACATCAACGACAATCGGGATACGCATACTTACTTACGTTGATGATATGAGATATTATGTGTTGCTGTGATATGCTATATTGGATCGTCGCGTTCTGAATAGCCGGGGTTTTTATGTGAGATGAGAGTTTTTTCTTTTTCATTCATGTAAAATTCATACGTATGTAATATTCTTTTATTGGGGCACTTCCGGGCTGAGGATGATGTCACCATTGTATATTATTTACTTTTCCGCATTAGGTAGACCCAAGGCGGGGAGCACAAGTAACCGGGTTCTATGGTCCAGTGGGAGATCATCTCGAGGAGTCGAGACCGGGTTTCCTAACCCTAGAATTGGCAGTGTTGCTTGCCGCTCTCGTAGGGGTCTAGGGATGTGGGTTTGGCTATTCATCGCGACCGTGGAATCCGTGTTTTATACAGGCTCGTATTAAAACACGGACGTCCTAGTATATCCAATATTTCATATATGTTCTTCTGCTGCAATGTTCTATGATGAGATTATATTACTGCCTGAGACGAATGTTTATATTATATATATGAGATATATGTTATATTGCAGATTTCGTTTCCAATGAGATGCTTGTGAAGCATAATAAATTGGGACTTCATTAATGAGATTAATGAAACTAAAAAGAAATCTAAAGATGCTGTACAAACTTGTTTAAAAATTGGTAGCTCTAGTTCTTGCTTTGCATAGCGGTGTTCCTTGTAGAACATCCAGCACCTTATTCGATAAGGAAAGAGCCGAGATCCCTTCACCGGGAGTGACCACTTTTGTGAAACTAGTAGATACTACAAACTCGGTTTGTCTTTTGATTGCTTCTATAGTTCTTACTTTGCATAGTGGTATTTGTGAAATATCCTGCACCTTATTCGATGAGGAAAGGGCCGACGATCCCTTCACCGGGAGTGACCCCTTTAGCAAAACTAGAAAAGCCTCAAAAGCACTCCATTTAAAATCACTCGATTCTACAACGATATAAAGTTCATTACGCAAAGGGTTTTCTTAAAAACCTGTCGTATCCCTCCGTCATTTCAGATAAGGACTGTTTAGTATTCGTGCTGCGTTTGTTGGCCTTTGTCAAGGCGTAGTGTGCGGTAGCTGAATAGTACTTATCTGCTTATGCATATGATGCAGATTGGATTAGGGTAGTCGTGCGACCTTGTTGGCCTTTGCCAAGGGCCGTGCGGGTGTGTTTAATTCAATCAGGAAATGACGGGTTGAACTTGACTAGCAGCCTATGGTTTGTTGGCCTTTGTCAAGGTCATAGGACGCTAGGGGTAAAATATTATTGGGAATTTCAAGTGTTGAAATTTGCAATAATATTGCATACCTTCTATGAGATAGTTGGATCCCGATACCCGCTGCGAGTAAGAGTTACTCCTGGGAGAGTTTTACACATTACAATTAGCCGATCAAGTAGGTGTCTAGAAAAGTGTCAACGGGGTTACGCCCATGGGAAAATGAGGTTTACTTTAATTAGGTCCGTGCGAAAGCACGGGGAACCTCCCTCAAAGTACCGACACTGGCCTGGCTGAAAGATTGGCGAACTTGTAGAGTGTAATTAATCCCGGCTAGCCTTTCCATTTAGGGTTTGAAGGAAGATTTGATTAAAACAGTGGGAGACATCCTGATTAGATATATTAGATAACCAATCTAATCTTGCAAGAGCATACGCTAAGTGTTTTCTTCTCTCTCTCCAGGTAGCGACCATATCACGCCTTAATCAATATAATAAAATGGATATATTGACCGAACCCGCTTGTTATACTGAGCTGGGGAACGTTGGTCCCGCTCCAACTTATAATTGTTATAAGACAGAGCAGGAAATTGGGGAATACCAGATTTCCCGTGCCGCCCAAACGAAGAAAGTGCATATTGATGCATCATCTTCGGGTGTGTTCATTACATAGAACTGTTTCTCAGTATCCTTTACGTCCTGGGTATGAGATACCGGATCAGGATCCCGCATATGTAATTTGTTACATGGGCTACAGATAGGTAGAGAACTAAGAACGGGTGATAAGTTTCATGAGACAGAAAATGATGCAAGTGTTGCAACCAAGTCTGTTGGTCACTATCACCCTGTATTACTAGAATACATTGATTCTGAACGAATGTTATTAGATACCGAACCTGATGTACAACATCATATCAGTCTCTTTATTAGTAAAGAAAGGATATAATTTTGTATTGTTGGATAATGTTTTGAACATTTCCTATATCAAGAGTTGATCGGTTCAGGAACGTTATCTAAAAGCATTGACATTCTAAATCAAACTACAATTCTTAGTATACGGAACACACACAAGAGGAAGGGTTCAGAAATGAACGAATCCTTCTTGAGGCATTGTAGACTAGGTCATATCAATGCGACCCGACTAGCTGAAGTTACATTAAGATGCATATTTAAATTTGTTTGAATTTACATCTTGTGAAACTTGTCGGTCATGTCGCAAAGATAAAATGACCATAGCTCTGTTTATTGGAAACAAAGAAAGAGTTAGTGAACTCTTGGGATTGATACATGCTGATGTATGAAGGTCCCCTGTCTACACATGCCAAGACTGGCTCTTTGTACTTCATTACATTCTCTGATGATCTCTCAAGATTCAGACATATGTTCCTGTTGAAACACAAGTCCGAACCTTTTGAGATATTCACAGAATATAGGTTAGAAGTATAGAACCAAAAACGGGTATAAGTATTATGTCCTTTGATGTGATCAGGGAGGAGAATACTTGAGCACGGGATTCCTGGACTATTCTAAAGGAGAATGTGATTCTCTCTCAGCATTACTCCTCCGTATACACCATAGCACGATGGTATATCGGGGCGGAGAAAATGCACCGTATGTGATATTGTGTGCTCTATGATGAGTACTACTGAGTTTCCTATTTCCTTTTGGGAGTTATGCACTTGAGAAGTTGCATACCTATTGAATAGGGTTCAAATCAAATCAGTTACCTAACACTTCATATGTGATATGGAAAGGGAAGAGCCCATATCTTAAGTTTGTTAAGATTTAGGGGTTGTCCGTCCTATGTCTAAAAGCAAAATCCGGACAAGCTCGAGGCAATGTCTGTTATGTAGAACTGGAAAGGTTTCAGCTATACAAACTACAGCTGATGATTTGGTAGAACCAAAGGATTCAATAGTAACCAACGAACCTCAGCCTCTCCGCCGATATAGTAGGGTTCCTCACCCACTTGAGAGATACTTCGTTTTTTCTATGACAGTGGGAGCGAGGATTGCATCATGAGATGATGACCCAACTATTTTCGAGCAGGCCATCAAGAGTGGGACTCTGTATGAATGGCTGGATGCTTATCGATCTGAGATGGAATCCTTATACACCAACAAAGTATGGACTTTGGTTACTTTATCTGATGGGTTAAATCCCCATCAGGAGCGAGTATATCTTGAGAAGATTACTTGGTGTACATGGAAAAGTTGAGACTTTCAAAGCTATGCTTAAGTCCATCCAGATCCTACTTGCCACGGCTACATACCATGACAACGATATCTGGTGATTGGGTGTCATGACTGCTTTTCTAAATGATGTTTTAGAAGATAGCGTCTATAAGTACACAGCCAGAGGGCTTCGTAGACAGTGGGAGCAGAGGAAACATGTGCAAGATGTTTTATGTGATGAAGCAGGCATCACGGAGTTGGAACGTCTGTTTTGATGTAGTTGTCAAAGAGTTTGACTTCATCAAAATGGTAGATGAACCTTGTATACACAAAAAGGTAGTGGGGAGTATGGTGATGATCCTCGTAGAGTACGTGGATGACATACTCTTGATAGGGAAGGAGTTTCCTATGCTACGATCGGTCAATCTCCACTTATCACAAGGATTCTCCATATAGGATCAAAGTGATACCTCCTGTATCCTGGGTTTCAGATGCTACCAATCGATCCTGGGGAGAATCACTGGAAAGGTACCAGGGTGATAAGGACGACTGAATGTCAGTCGCAGGCATTGTCTTTACCCTCAGTGGAGGGACGGTATGTTGGAAGAGTTCCAAGCTAGATACCGTGACTTACTAGACGATTAAAGGCAAGATACATCGTTACCAAGGATGCTACCAAAGAGGCAGTCTTGATATATAAGTTCATGAGATGAACTTCGTTCCTACCATTGTGTGATAATGGAGTTGTGTCTTAAGCCAAGGAACTACCATCCCATCAGAAATCCAGATATAATTCTTAGGCAGTATCACCTGATCATGGAGATGGTTGATCTCCAGGGAGATCGAGGTTAGGAGAGTAGACACAGAGGGCAACATCGCGGATCCACTCACAAAGGCCTTTTTCCCAGTAGAGACTTTTATGGGATGGTTGAGTATGAGATACTTCAACCACAGCTAATTGTTGGGTATGTCATACTACAACAGATGGCCCTAGTGCAAGTGGGAGATTGTTAGTTATATGTATGGCCTAGAGGCCATTACTTTACATACGATGTATATTGTAATGGATACTTGGACATATATAGGGAGGACTTTTTTGCTCGACATGATAGTACGCTATCTGGTTATACTTTATCTTAACATGTACTCTGATTGTCTCTATGTTACATGTTGATAAAGCCCTTAGGATGTGTACTCGACTACTAGGACTATGATGAGATCATACTAGTGGGGCCACGGTAGTCGACGAGTACATCCTATAACTGTTCCTAGTCGAGGGTGTATCGAGACAGGGCATCGATACACCAGAGTAGACTAACATATACGCATCTTGACCCATATGATGGGCGATGGATGATCCCATATCCATTGGTGTTTGACATCAAGGATGGTGTACGGGTGCTCAGTAGAGACTGGGTACACTGGACGAACTCGCCGAGAACTCCCAGATGGTATTATACCTTACGTCAGATGGCATTTCTCCGGTGACACTGGTACAGAGTAGTCTGTTGACCCGAGATCGTCATAGAGTCTTGTGTGATTCCCACCGTGCTTTGATTTCCATCATACCACGTCCAAGAGGGCATGCAAAAAGGTGGCTTTTGGGTACAGTCCCGAATCACATGGAGGCAATGAGCGATAGGAGGGGATTCGTCTCTCCCGGTATAGGGAGTTGATGTTGCGCTGTGTTCGATTGGCTATAAGCGGAAATCCCTGGCCAGGGTTGCTGAGATTTACTGGTAAGTATTATCAGTAGTTTCTCAAACTGTTATAGACATCATATCGACACGACTTATCGAGCTACTGGAGTCTGACGTTAACCACCCCTAGGCGAGATATGCGACATATCAAACGACGAGACCGGACTGAACGGGAGTGTTACTGTTTGGATTCACAGGAGAATGTACAGGCTTGCTTGTTGATCTTCTGATCGTTCAATACCTGGGTGGCTGTTACGTTTAGCTGACCGCTTGCAGCTTGTGGGTGTTTGATATGATCATCACCTACTGCCGGCGTATTGACGATTCTTTAGAGTCCTACACAGAGGTTTCTTGGCTCAGGCAAAACGGAGTAGGAGCACATATGTGATATGTGGGGGACCGAGGATAATGCGGTATGTGATACCGTATTGGATTCTCGTGATATAAGATATCGGCCGGGTATATGTGATATAGCCGGGTCATCGTATTAGTCGGTTATATGCGATATAGCCGGATTGTCGGATCAAGTGTTGATTCGATAATTTAATGTTTAATAATATATATGATATATTAAACTACATTAACTAATATTAGCCCACTAAAAGATTCTTTTTCTCACTCGGGTAATACATTGATATATATGCGATATATGTTAAAAGTATTATTTTATTTGGTTACAATAAATATTATATATGTGATATATAATATTGTAACATGATATGATAACTAATGCAACATGTTTAGTAGAGATTAAACAAGGTTTGATTTGGGTTAATGCTTTCTAGATGATTCTAAAAGGTTTAGTTTTGTTTTGTGAAAGATATTTTGTTATGACTCATGCTTTAACCCAACCCAAACCCTAACCCCAGATAATTCTCTACATGGGTTTAGTTGACCATGGTTGCATTAATCATCATATTTATCCTTTCATTATTCATCACAAAAGGTTTTCATGTTGATTGTTCATCTTCTTCCTTCTTTCTTTTCATGAAAAAACTTTCTAGCTTTTTCTAAGTGATGAAAAATGAGTGAGAATAAGAAAACAAATGAGAGAAAAAATCCTACTTCATCATCCTCATCTATCCTTGCCATTTAGATGAGGGTGTTTACATCATTTCATGAGTGATAGCTTGTGTTAACGAAACTTCAAGGTAGATCATCTATGTTATCGAAGATTGGAAGCAAGACGGCATCTTTCTCTTCGTGAAGCCTCTCGAGAGTCCGGAACACGATGATCGCAGCGAAGGGACCTCAACACGGAGCTTAAGAAGTGAAGAACCGGATCTACAAAGGTTGCAATCCCTCTCACTTAGTGTTAAAGAGTTTAACATGCTAGTTTTCGCCTAAACCCTAGTTGAATGATCCGGCTTTGGGTTGTTCGGCACGGCTAAATTTTTAATCGGGCATGGTTGATGCCTCGTAGACCCTTGTGCGTGTGCATAGCAACCCTACACGTACGTTGTATTTTCGTTTCTTCTGTGATGCTTAGGAAGCATAAATGATGGGATTTCATTAATGAGATTAATGAAAAGAAAAGAAACCCAAAAGATGTTGTAGAATCATATTTTCAAAAAGGGTAGCTCTAGTTTTTTGCTTTCCATAGCGGTATTCCTTGTAGAATATCCTGCACCTCATTCGATAAGGAAAGATCCAAGATCCCTTCACCGGGAATGACCTTTTTAGAAAAAGCTAGCAGATACGACAACCCACTCGGTTTTGTTTTTGATTGCTTCTTTTAGTTCTTGCTATGCATAGCGGTATTTATGAAATATCCTGCACCTTATTCGATAAGGAAAGAGCCGAGATCCCTTCACCGGGAGTGACCTCTTTAGCAAAACTAGTTAAAAGCCTAAAAACACTACTTTTCAAAAATCACTTGTTTCTACAACTATAGGGTAGGCGTGCGACCTTATTACGCTCATGGTTTTCTTAAAAACCTGCATAGCCCTCCGTCATTTCAGATAAAGACTAGTTAATATTCGTGCTATGTTTGTTGGCCTTCGTCAAGGCATAGTGTGCGGTAGCTGATTAGTACTTATCTGCTTATAGCATGTGATGTGATTGAATTAGGGTAGGCGTGCGACTTTGTTGGCCTTCGTCAAAGGTCGCGCGGGTGGGTTTAATTCAATCAAGAAATGTACGGGTTGAACTTGACTAGCGACCTATGGTTTGTTGGCCTTCGTCAAGGTCATAGGTTGGTAGGGGCAAAAGTATTATCGGAAATTTCAAGTGTTGAAATTTGCAATGAGATTGCATACCTTCTATGAGATAGTTGGATCCCGATACCCACTGTGAGCAAAAGTTGCTCCCGGGAGAGTTTTGCACTTTACAATTAGCAAACTCATTAGATGTCTAGAAAGGTGTCAACGGGGCAACGCCTCTGGGAAAATGAGGTTTATTTTAATTAGTTCCGTGCGAAAGCACGGTGAACATCCCTCAGAAGTACCGGCACTGGTCTGGTTGAACGGTTAGCGAAGTTGTAGAATGCAATTAATCCTGGCCGAATTTTCTTTTTAAAGGTTTGAAGGAAAATTTGAGAATAGCAGTGGGAGACATCGATTACGTAAGTCAGCGTTGTACACCCCCTACTAGCGGGGAGGCGGAAATATGAAAAACAATCATTTTGTTTAAAACAACATCGACTAACCGAAAGGATCTTTGCTAAACTATAACTAACACTAACATAGGAGTTGTTAACTACTATGGAAGAAGATTATACCTAATTAACCGTGTCCTTCTTCTTCTCATTATCCACCTCCTCGTCGGCCTCCTCTATGTAATAGACGATCCACCCGAGAGCTTCTACTCCAAGCTTTGCCTCTAATCTTGAGGTAACTAGGTTTCTCTAGTTGCTAATCAAGGTCACCTAGGTGATATAGAGTATGGATTTGGATTAATTAGTCTTGCTAATCCTTGATCTCAACACATGAGAGGGTAGGATTAGGGTTTAAAGAGAGAGAGCTTGAGGAGAGAGAAGGTGAGGATGAGAATGATAATGAAATAATGATCCTTCTTGAATATATAAAGCATAATCATTTATCAAAATAAATAAATAAAATGATTAATCATCATGCTTCATTTATTCATTATGTGTGATTCATTACATGAGTCATTAACCATATAATGCATCATTAATGACATGAATGAATCACACAAATGAGTCACTAAATCAATAAATGCTTATGCGACCTAAACCCTCAAGTCATCATCCTTCTAGAAGATTCCCGCCAAATTAAGAGAACGCCCCTCCTATCCGTGAAAACACGGAAAAACTTTAGACTGTATAAATCCAATAATCCGATACTAGAATCTGGCTTAAACCAAAGCCGGCTAGTATAAACTGTCCGAACATCGTACGTGTGTTTAAACACGTATGCGTCCGAACCCTTGCCGTAAAACCATACGACCTCTATATCGTTTCGCTCGGAGCAGGGAAACTCTCTGTGTGGGACTCTAAAGACTCGACTACTACGATGGCAGTGGGTTTAACCACAGACCGCATGCGGCACTAGCTGTACGTAACGGTCCCCAGGTAGATGTCAATAAGAAGGCCGATGAGGAAATCCATCCGAACTCCTACTGAGCCTGATGTGACAATCTCCGTACAGTCCGGTCTGTTCGTCTAGGACTATCGCATATCGGGCCTAGGGGGCGGCAAGCGTTAGTCCCCTAAAAGAGGTATAAGTCGTGTTGGAGCGAAGCCCATGATGGATATATGTATGCTCTAGAGGCTATTATATGATAGTGGATGTATTTATACATGTATGTATATATATATATATATATATATATTTAGTGTACATTCTTGCTCGACATGATAGTATGCTATCTGGTTCTTCTATATCTGACATGTTGATTTGATCATGCTTTTATTCATTCACACATGTTGATAAAGCCCTGAGGATATAGACTTGACTACTGTGATTATGATAGAGATCATACTAGTGGGACATCTATAGTTTATAAGCATATCCTGGAATGTCCCTAGTCGTAGGTGTATCGAGACGGGGTATCGATATACCAGAGTAGACTAGCGTATATGATACTAGACCCATATGATGGGCGATGGATGTTCCCACATTCATCGATGTTTGACATCGAGATCGTATACGGGTGCTCAGTGGTGACTGGGTACACTGGACAGACTCACCGAGAACTCCTATATGGAATTATATCTATCGTCGGATAGCAGTTCTCAGCTGACACTGGTGCAGGTTAGTCTGTAGACCCGAGATCGTCATAGAGCCTTGTGTGTTCTCCCACTATACTTTGATTACCACCCTACCAGGACTCTACTGAGTCGTGCAAACAGGTGGCCGTTGGGTACAATCCCGAGACACACGAAGGAGATGAGCGATAGGAGGGGTTTCGTCTCTTCCGGTATTGGGAGTTGATGCTGTGCTGTGCTCGACGGGCTATATCAGTAAGTCCCTGGCCAGGGCTGTTGAGATTTGCTGATAAGTGTTATCAGTAGTTTCTCGATCTGTTATAGACCATTCATCGGCATGACTTATTGAGTTATTAGGGTCGACGTTACCATCCCTAGACTCGATATGCAGCATATCTGACGAAGAGACCGGACTGTACGGTAGTGTTGCCGGTTGGCTCGACGAGAGTTGTGACAGGTTCGCTTGTTTTCTTATGATCGCTCAATATCCGGGTGGCCGTTACGTTTAGCTGACCGCTTGCGGCTTGTAGGTATTTGATATGATCATTACCTACTCCCGGCGTATTGACGAGTCTTAGAGTCCCACAATGAAGTTTCCTGGCTCAGGCGAAAAGATGTGGTGTGCATATGAGATATGCGCGGGGACCCGATTAAATACGGATATGTGATACCGTATATTAATCGGGCATTTTCTATTGGTCGAGTCGTATGTGATATGACCGGTTTGCAAAATCAAGTGTTGATTTAACAAATGACTTTTAGATTAATTCTTTAATAAAACTCTTTTTCTATTTTTGTATGCATGCATGTATGCACATGATGATGTGCATGGATACATACATACATACATACATACATTGTATCATGGTTGTTGATACATGTTTGGTGGCAATGCAAGACTTATATTGTAGAATTATCTATTTATTTATCATTTAGAAAAAGAGAAAGGATAATTCACACAAGGTTTATACTTATCATCTTTGACCATGCTTCAACCACCATTTAACCTTGAGTTAATTATCCTTTTGTCTTTAACCCATTTGATAAAAATCTAGATGATTCTAACCATGGTTGAAGTGAGAAAGGATTAATATAGATTATTCTTTTCTCATTTCAATTATTATTCACTCTCATAACTTTTCTTTTGTGAGAAAGCTTAGCCACCATCTTCTTCTTCCTCTCTTGATAATTTTCTTGAGTGAGGTTGATAAAAAGAAAGAGTTTTGATTATAGAATACAAACCACATCATCATACTACACACATCTAGCCTATTTGTGTAGGGTGTTTGCTCTACTTCATTCACATATCGAGTAAAGCATGGAGCTTTGGGCAAAGGAGTTTCGGATGGATCATCGTGGACCTAGAAGATCTCAAGCGAACCTTTTTCCAACCCTCAAGTAGCCAAGGAGTCTGGCGTAGGGAGCTACAAAGGTTATACTCTCAAAACCCTAGCTTTTTCTACTTGTGATGATGTACATGTAATGAAACCCTAAATTTCTAGTGATGATTCTTTGTATGTTCACTTAGCACCTTAAAAATTTGATTTTGAGACATGTGATGCTTCCAAACCCTTCATGAGGTGCTATGTAAACCTAACATTGGTTTCAGAGCCAAGCTAGAGCTTTAGGCGATACTTTAGCGAAGTTAAAACTCCGATCGAACCAAAAATACGGATTTTTAACCCTTCTCTGGACAATTTTTTAAAACTGTGTTTTTCCAGTATTAAAAATACTTAAAAAATTCAGCAGGCAAATATAAGAATTACTGTAAAAAACGAAGCAATGAACCTTACATTCCACCACGGAACCGCGGCCAGAACTTTCTTGGGCCACGGATCCGCGGCCGTACAGATGAATCATTGCCTCGTTTTCACAAAGTAATGTTCTTACCTGCTTGTATACATTTTTGGGTATGTTTAATCTGATTCAAGTGTTGAATGTTCTGGGGATTGTTTTGGATTCGGTGATTCGATCGGAATTTTAATTTTGTGCCTTTTTCGGATAATTTAGAAAGTATTAAAAAGTTTGAACGAATATCATTAACTCACTTTTTCCCGGCACGAAAAATTTTCAAGTGTTTATTTTTTCTCGGGTTTAAATCTTTCGGAAATACGTGCAAGTTAAGTGGTGGACCCTCTAGAAGAACACAAACCTTAACTCTATTATGTGACCGTCTGAATTGCCTCTAAACCTTAAGGTTTGGGGCAGTACGGCGTGCCACATGTGAGGCGTTGGCTTGACCCTTCTACGGCTGGACCGCAGCTACTGTGACACATTCCGGGTTTTTTGAACTCCGCTCAAGTGTTGAGCTTTAGGAAATTTTGGGTATTTGATTATTCGATCAAAAAGTTTAATACTGTCTATTTATCTGGAATGTGATACAATATATGGAATTCATACAGTTGGGGATGAAATGCGAAGTATGCGATATTTAGGATTTACGATGTCTAAAGAGAATGTGGATTCCAAATGTTGTTGTTTTACACTTTCTTTTGTGACCGTAAGTGTAGTATGTCGATTATCGTCGGTTTTCGTTGCTATTCATCAACGACAATCGGGGTACGCATACTTACTTACGTTGATGATATCTGATATTATGTGTTGCTGAGATATGATGTGCAGGATTGTCGCGATTGAATAGCCGGGGGGGTTTATGTAAGATGAGAGTTTTATTTTCATTCATGTAAAATTCAAATGTAATGTAATATTCTTTTATTTGGGGCACTTCCGGGTTGAGGTTGATTTCACCAGTGTTGTATATTATTTACTTTTCCGCATTAGGATAGACCCAAGGAGGGGAGCACAAGTGACCGTGTTCTGGGGTTCAGTGGGAGGCCATCTTGAGGAGTCGAGACCGGGTCTCCTAAACTCCAGGATTGATAGGGTCGCTTGCCGCTCTCGTAGGGGTCCAGGGGTGTGGGCTTGGCTATTCATCGCAACTGTGGAATCCGTATTTTCTATTGTTGGCTAAATACTAAATACGGGCGTCCTAGTATATCCCATATTATATCTGTGTTTCTGCTACCTGTGTTCTGTGATATCTGAGACGAATGATATATTATATATGAGATATATAGTAGAAGTTTCTTATGTTTTACACCCGCGCTAGTCCCGTCCCGGTATGCCGTTAGTTAAGTAACCTAACGGTGCATAACGGAACATTGCGGCGAATGCGGATGGCATAAGCGTACGTTGTATTTTCGTTTCTTTTCTGTGATTGGCTTAAGGACTTAAATGATGGGACTACATTAATATGATTAATGTAAAGAAAATAAACCTAAAAAGATGTTGTATAATCGGATTTGAAAACCACTCGTCTCTTTATGAAAAAGCTATATTTCAAAACTGCGGAGCTCAAGCCACTCCTTTCGAAAACCATTTGATTCTACGACGATATCAAGTTCAAAGCGTTAAAGATTTTCTTAAAAATCATCTGCAACCCTCCGTCATTTTAGGAAGTAGAGTACTTAGTATTCGTGCTACGTTTGTTGACTATAGTTAAGGCGTAGTGTACGGTAACTAAGTGATGTCTTCCTACACTGCATATGATGCAGATTAATTAGTTCATTCATGCGACTTTGTTGACCATAGTTAAGGGTCATATGAGTGGGTCTAATTAATCAAGAAATAACGGGTAGAACATGACTGGTACTTATGATTTGTTGACCATAGTTAAGGTCATAGGTACTAGGGGTAAAACCGTATCGGGAATTTCAAGTGTTGAGATTTGCAATGAGATTGCATACCTTCCATATGATGGTTGGATCCCGATCCCACTGTGGGCAATAGTTGCTCCCAGTAGAGTTTTGCAGTTTACAATTAGCTAACTCATTAGGTGTCTAGAAAGGTGTTAACGGGGCTACGCCTCTGGGAAAACGAGGTTTACTTTAATTAGGTCCGTGCGAAAGCACGGGGAACCTCCCTCAGGTACCGACACTGGCCTTGCTGAACGGTTAGCGAAGTTGTAGACTGTAATTAATCCTGGCTAGTTTTCTTTTTAAGGTTTGAAAGAAAAACTTGATTAAAGCAGTGGGAGACATCGATTAGACAAGATAATAACCAATCTGATCTTTGTAAGAGCTTTCGCTGAGTGTATTCTTTTCTCTCTCTTAATGGCAGATACCAATGACTGGACTCAAGCTTCTACTAAATAAAAATAAACTGAATGGGACCAATTAAAAAGACTGGCTGAGAAATCTGAAAATTGCCTTGACTTATGATAAAGTATCATATGTCCTCACGGCTTCAGCCCCGCCCGTCTCAGGTCCAAAATCCTCAGTTGCGGATAAAGAAGTCCGCAAAACATGGGACGCTGACTGTGCCACGACCAAATGCCTCGCGCTTGCATCGATGGACAACACACATCAAAAGCAGCACGAGAATATGGACATTCAAGCCATATTCCTCCATACAAAGGAGTTGTATGGAGAGCAATCCCGCGTATTACGATACGAAGCATCAAAAAAATTGTTTCAGATGCGAATGGCCCCTGGCACACCGGTAGGAGATCATGTTCTGAAGATGATAGCTCTCATAGAAGAGCTTGAGAACCTTGGATGGACGATGGACAATGAACAATATACGGATATTATTCTGCAGTCCCTCCCCTCCACCTTTGCTCAATTCATAGTTAACTTCAATATGCACAACAAGGAGAAGGAACTACCTGAACTCCTTAATATGTTAAGGAGTGCAGAGAGCACACTGAAATCAGTGAAAACTCCCGTTTTGAGTGTTGGGCAATCTTCTTCTTCTCGCCCAAGGGCTAAGGCCAAGGGAAAGCTCAAGAAGAAGCCCACCAAGCCTAGGGGTGGAGTTAAAAAGGTTAAGGGGAAGGACAAGTCCAAAGCTGGAGAATCGGGGAAAGGGGAATGTTTTCATTGCCACAAAACCGGACATTGGAAGCGCAACTGTACCGAGTACTTAAATCTCAAGAAGAAGCATGGGGATGCTTCCGCTTCAGGTGTGTTTGTGACAGAAAACTGTTTTTCAATAAACTCTGCTTCCTGGGTATTAGATACCGGTTCAGGTTCTCACATTTGCAATTCTATGCAGGGGCTGAAAAATAGCAAGGTTTTGAAGATAGGTGACAATACTCTCCGCGTTGGAAATGGTTCCAATGTACATACAGTCGCAGTGGGAGAGTATCACTTGGGGTTGCCATCTGGGTGTATATTGGTTTTGAACCCATGTTATTTTGTACCAAGTATTCTTTGTAATATAATATTTATTTCTTTGTTAGACAATGAAGGATATAATTTTGTATTGCAGAACAATGTAATGAACATTCACCTGAATCAAATGTTGGTTGGGTATGGTACGCTTAATAACGGGATATACGTCCTAAATCAACACACAGTTTTTAGCATACAACACACTTATAAAAGAAAACTTTCAGAAATAAATGAAGCTTTTCTTTGGCACTGTGGACTTGGTCATATTAACAAAACAAGACTACACAAGTTACACAAAGATGGATATTTAAACCCTTTTGAATATAAATCTTATGCGACTTGCCAGTCTTGTATCAAGGGTAAAATGACCAAAACTCCGTTTACCGGACACGGAGAAAGAGCTACCGAGCTCCTAGGACTCATACATAGTGATGTATATGGGCCTATGTCTGCACAGGCTAGAGGTGGTTTTTCTTACTTCATTACTTTCACTGACGATTTCTCAAGATTCGGTCATGTATTTTTATTAAAGCACAAACCCGAAGCTTTCGAGAAATTCACTGAATATAAACTCGAAGTAGAAAAACAAACCGGCTTGAGTATCAAAATGCTTCGATCAGATCGATGTGGGGAGTACCTCGGTACAGAATTTGCAAACTTCCTAAAAGAGAATGGGATTCTCTCTCAGCTCACTCCTCCTTACACACCACAGCACAACGGTGTGTCTGAACGACGGAAATGGCCCTATTAGATATGGTTCGTTCCATGATGAGTGATGCTGAGCTACCCGTCTCATTTTGGGGGCATGCATTGGAAACTGCAGCGTTTCTACTGAATAGGGTCCCACCAAAACTGTGTCTACCACACTATATGAGATATGGCATGGGAAGAGACCATCTCTTAAGAGAATTAAGATTTGGGGTTTCCCGGCCTATGTTAAAAAGCAAAATCCGGAAAAACTCGAGACACGGTCGGTTATGTGTAACTTTATGGGATATCCAAGGAACTCTTATGGATATCTATTCTACCACAAGGAGGAACAAAAGGTGTTTGTTTCTCAGTATGCCATATTCTTAGAAAAAGAGTTTTTCACAGATAAAGATGATGGCAATGTGGTGGATCTAGAAGAGGTTCTAGAGACACAAACTACAAATGACGATTTGGTTGAACCGGCTGTTGCAATAGAAACAGAGGAACCTCGGCCACTCCGTAGGTCTGGTAGGACTTCTCGCCCACCGGAGAGGTACTACGGTTTCCTCATTGATGGTGACAGAGAAGACTGCATCATGGAGGATGATGATCCTACCAGTTTTCAGCAAGCTATCACGAGTGGAGATTCTGTGAAGTGGTTGGATGCCATGAGATCCGAAATGGAGTCTATGTACACTAACAAAGTATGGACTTTGGATATTGTACCCCCTGGGGTAAAACCTGTGGGGTGCAAATGGATCTTTAAAAGAAAGATTGGTGTAGATGGGCAGGAAGAGACCTATAAGGCAAGACTTGTGGCGAAGGGTTTGTTAGTGTTTATGCCCTAGAAGGCCATTACTGTATCATACTAGTTTGTATATTACTTAATGGAAGCTTGGGATATTCACATGTATATAACAGTCTTGCTAAACATGGTAGTATGCTACTTGGTTTTTCTATCTTAATATGTGAGCATACGTATTGATAGAGCTCTTAGGATCCTGCTTGACTACCAGCGTTGTGATGGCAGTCACACTAGTGGGGGCTGGGTAGTCTACAAGCACATCCTTATTCAGGTCCCTAGTCGTTGGATTATCGAGACAGAGCATCGATAATCCGGAGTAGACTAGTGTGTACGCTTCTCATCCCAGTTGGGGAGATGGTCTGTCCCACAGCCGTCAGTACGTCGTACTGGAGATAGTATGCAGGTGCTCGTTAGGTTACGGGTACACCGGACAGGACTCACAGGGAAATGTTGGTTGGTTTTATACCAGTCGTCAGTGAACAGTTCCCAGGTGACATGAGTACAGCGTAGTCCGCAGACTTGACACTGCTACTTTGCCTCGAGTGCGTCCCACTGTTCTTAGATTGCTACCCTACCACGGCTCAAATGAGTCATGCAAACAGGTAGCAGTTGGGTGCAGTCCCGAGCACTTGGAGGCAGTGGCGGTTAGAAAGGATTCGTCCCTCCCGGTATTGGGAGTAGATATCGTGCTGTGTCAGAGAGCCATTACGCAAAGTCCCTGGCCAGGGCAAGCGAGATTTGCTGGTAGGTTCCAGTAGTTTCTCAGGGTGTAATGGGCTTCCCTCCGACACGACTTATACAGCTATTAGGGGACTGACGCTTGCCGCCCCCTTAGCCGGATATGCGATAGTCCTGGATGAACGGACCGGACTGTATGGAGATTGTCACATCAGACTCAGTAGGAGTTCGGATGGGTTTTCTCATCGGCCTTCTTATCGATAACTACCTGGGGACCGTTACGTACAGCTAGTGCCGCTTGCGGTCTGTGGCTAAACCTACTGCCAGCGTAGTAGTCGAGTCTCTAGAGTCCCACACAGAGAGTTTCCTATTCCAGGCAAAAGGATATAGAGGTCGTATGGTTTTACGACAAGGGTTCGGACACATACGTGCGTTTACGCACGTACGACTTTCGGACAGTTTTTACCAGTCGGCTTTGGTTTAAGCCAGTTACTGGTATCCGGTTATTGGATTTTTACAGTCTAAAGTTTTTCCGTAATTTACGGATTGGAGGGGCGTTTTCGTAATTTTACGGGAACCTTCTAGAAGATGGTGACAAAGGAGGTTAAGGTGTAAAATGAAATGAGTGTAAAAATGAATCATCATAAGATATTATCTAGCATGGTTGTTAATATTATTTTCTAATAAAAGATATGCTAGATATATATATCTTCTTGATTTATTATTTTTTAGTAAATAAAAAGATATGCTAGATATATATATATCTTCTTGATTTACTATTTGCATAAGAAGAAGCTCATTATCATTTTTCATCTTATCTCTCCTCTAGCTCTCCCTCTTCAAGAAAACTAATCCTCCCTTCTCATGAGTTGAGTACAAGGGTTAGTAAGACTTTACAATCCATAACCAACACTCTATATCGATCTATCTTCTTCGATTAGCAATCCAAGAAGGTTAGTTGCCTCAAGTTTAGAGGCGAAGCTTGGAGTTTTGCTCTCGGGTGGATCTTCTACTACTTCAAGAAGGCCGAGGAGAACAAGGAGTTCGTAAAGACGAAGGAGTTGATTCATTCGGTATAATCCCGAAACACCGTATTTTAGGAACACTTGTGTTTCGTTATTTATAGTTTAGCTTCGATTCAAGCGGTTAGTCGATGTTCGTTCACTAAACAAGTTTGTTTTTTGAAAATTCCGCCTCCCCACAACTACTGGGGTGTTCCACATTGACTTACAGTGGTATCAGAGCCTCGCTAAACAATAAATAACTTTATTGCGAATTTGTACGAATTTCGAACGGAAAAACGAAGCCGGAAAATCCTAAAAAGCATCAGTTTCTGTCGATTTTAAAATGATGTCTAAAAATTTATTTGGGATGTTCAGAGAGCATGAAATGATCACAGAAGATGACCCAAGAAAAACAGTCCCCTAACTCGTCCAAAGAGCCGCGGAACCGCGGCCTCAGCCTACTGAGTCGCCGCGGTTCCGCCGCCGAGTTGGCGAGTTAGGGACCGAGTTTTCTTGGGTTGCCTCTGTATAAAATTTGGGATTTTCTGGGATATTTAATAGTTGCTCAGGTTTCCAGTTAATACAACAGATTTTGGAGCAATATTAAATACGTTTAATCGATCGAAATTGTACAGTATTTGCATGTTGGATTATATCTGTGATTGATAAATGTGTTCGTAAACCTCCCCTAACTGCTAGTATGTCAGTTGGCAGGGGGTTGCACATTTCTGAAATGGTTATATCTGTTTGTGCATATAAACTGTATTGGACTGTTGTGGTGTATAGCCGGGGTTATGCAATGGGTTATCTTTTAATTCATTTGTTGTAAAAGTAATTTGTTGTAATATTATTTTTGCGGGGCACATCCAGGTTGCGGTTGTAGCCACCGTTGTATTATCTCATTTTACTGTTTTTGCTCCTAGGACTGACCCAAGGTGGGGTACACAAACTGCCGGGTGGGTAGTTTGCCGTACCCGTAGGGCTCGAGGGTGGGGTAATGGCTATTCATCACAACTGTGTAATCTGTCTTTTCTTGCAGGCTCAAAAGAAATACAGATTGCTTGCAAATCCAATATTGTTTATCTGTGTTCTGGAATGTATATCATTGCGTCAGACGAATGTAAAATATCTATATATATTGTAGCTATTTTAGACGTCACTTATGTTTTACACCCGCGCTAGCCCAGTCCCCGCTCTGTCGTTAGTTAAGTAACCTAACGGGTAATGACGGGACCCAGTGGCGAATGCGGATGGCATAAGAGGACGTCATATTTTCGTTGTTTTCTGCAATGATAGGTTAATGATGGGACGCATTATCTATAATGCAAAGAAAAATAAACCAAAGTTTTAATCGTTGGAACAATTTAAAAGAAACCAATCGGTTATTTTTAAACAGATATTTTTAAATGCGGAGCCTTAACCACTCCTTTTAAAAGCTATCAGGTTCCTTCGGTTATATCAAGTTCACTACGTTCACGATTTCGCCAAAACCATTCGTAGCCCTCCGTCATTTCATTTGGGTATTCAGTAGTATTCAAGCTATGCATTTTGGCCAAAGTCAAGGCATAGTGTTTGGTAGCTGCTGGGTTTTCAATTGTTGCATAAGATAGATGAGTTGGTTTGGGACAGTCGTATTACCATTTGACCAAAGTCAGGGGTATATACGGATGGGTTCAAATTGACAAGATAATGACGGGTAGAACTTGACATGTGACTTATGACACTTTGACCAAAGCCAAGGTCATAAGAGCATGGGGCAAAAACTAATATCGGGAATTTCTAAAGAAACTGAAATTTGCAAAGAGATGCATACCATTTGGAGTTTGATGAATGTTGGTAGCACTCCTTCAACATTATCATACGATGATATTTGGATCCCGATCCTACTGTGAGTATATGCTACTTATCAGGATATTCGTCACTTAACGATCAATGCTATAAACCTAGTAGGTGTCCAGAAAAGTGTCAGCGGGGTTACGCCCCCAGAGAAAAGAGGTTATATAATTAAGGAACTTCGCGAAAGCGTTGGAAAACCTCCCTCGAAGTACCGACACCAGCCTGGCTGAACGGTTAAGCAAGTATTGTACGGTGAGAATAGTCTTGACTAATTCTTCCTTTATGGTTTGAGGAAGGATTCGAGAAATAGTGGGAGCCATCCAGTTTAGATAAACTAAAAACCACTCTAAACTTGCAAGAGCATCATGCTAAGAGTTTTCTTCTCTCTCCTAATTGCAGCGACCCTGAAAATGACTGGACTTAAGTTACTTTTAGAGAAAAATATACTGACAGGGCCAAACTATAAAGATTGGCTGCGGAATGTCAAAATGGCTTTGACCTATGACAAATTGGGGCACGTCCTCACCGCTACGGCACCTGCTGTCCCTGGTCCCAAATCCAGTAATGCGGATAAGGAAATCCGCAAAACCTGGGATTTAGATTGCGCGAAAGCCAAGTGCATCGTGCTTGCCTCGATGAACAATGAACATCAGAGGAGGCACGAGGATATGGGCCTTGATGGCATATTTCTCCATACAAAAGAACTTTATGGAGAGCAATCTCGTATAGCAAGATACGAGACCTCAAAGAACTTGTTTCGAGCGAGGTTGGCTGTCGGGTCATCAGTAGGAGAACATGTCCTAAAGATGATCGGCTATATAGAAGAGCTCGCAGACCTTGGGACGACTTTGGATACTGAGCTCTATACAGACCTTATTCTCCAGTCCCTTCCTCACACCTACGCCCAGTTTATCCTGAACTTCAATCTTCAAAGAAAAGAAGTTGAACTTCCGGAACTCCTGAACATGTTAAGGAGTGCAGAGGGCACCTTGAAGAACTCAAGGGAAACACCCGCTATGTTTGTTGGCGGTGCATCTTCTTCCGGGTCCAAGTCTAAGGCCAAAGGAAGGAAGAAGAAGGCCGCACCCAGACCTAGAGGAGGTGTTAGTAAGGTGGGAGGAAAGGGAAAGAAAAAGTTTGCAGCACCTGTAGTTGGCCAGGATGAGTGTTTCCATTGTCACAGGAAAGGGCACTGGAAAAAGGATTGCAAGGCGTGGAACGCCAAAAACCAGGAACCGAAGCAAGCTGTGGCTTCGACTTCAGGTGTGTTTGTAATTGAGAATTGTTTGTCAATCAACTCTACTTCCTGGGTATTGGATACCGGATCAGGATCTCATATTTGCAATTCATTGCAGGCACTGAGAAACCGTAGAGTGCTGAAGGAAGGTGATATGATCCTCAGGGTTGCTAACGGAGCTAGCGTGGGAGCTGCGTCCGTCGGGGATTATCACCTAGGATTGACGAGTGGACACATCTTGGTTTTACATAACTGTTATTTTGTACCCAGCTTAACGTGTAATATCATATCAGTATCCTTGTTATCAAATAAAGGTTATGATTTCACGTTTGTAAGAGATGTTGTCAACATCCACCTTAATCATGGTTTGATTGGGTCAGGTACACTAAATAACGGAATATATGTTTTAAACCAACTCCAAATTTTCAATGTCCAGAACACACTAAAAAGAAAGTCTCCAGAGTTGAATAAAGCTTTCTTATGGCATTGTAGACTGGGTCACATCAATGAGAGAAGGTTGACTAAGTTGCATAGAGAAGGATATTTGGACTCGTTCGAATATCAATCTTATGACACTTGTCAATCTTGTCTCAAAGGAAAGATGACAAAGACTCCATTTACTGGACAAGGAGTAAGAGCGAGCGAGCTCTTAGGACTCATACACAGCGATGTATGTGGTCCAATGTCTACACATGCGAGAGGTGGTTTTTCCTATTTCATTACTTTCACGGATGATTACTCAAGATACGGATTTATTTATCTGATGAAACATAAATCCGAGGCTTTTGAGAAATTCCAAGAGTATAAGAATGAAGTAGAAAACCAAACCGGCAAAAGTATCAAAACACTTAGATCTGATCGAGGTGGTGAATACTTGAGTGCCGAGTTCCTAGGTTACCTAAAAGAGAAAGGTATTCTCTCTCAGCTTACTCCTCCGTACACTCCACAGCATAACGGTGTATCGGAGAGACGGAATCGAACCCTATTGGATATGGTACGATCCATGATGAGTAATGCTGAGTTACCGCAATCTTTCTGGGGTTATGCGCTAGAATCAGCGGCATATCTTCTGAACAGGGCTCCTACCAAGACTGTGCCTACCACTCCATATCAGATGTGGACTGGGAAGAAACCCCATCTTCAGCATATGAAGATTTGGGGATGTCCAGCTTTTGTTAAAAAGCAGCATATGGACAAGCTCGAGGCACGATCAGTAAAATGTTTGTTTGTGGGATATCCAAAGAACTCCAAGGGATATTATTTCTATTACGCAGAGGAACAAAAGGTCTTTGTTTCTCGTAATGCCCATTTTCTGGAACATCTGTTTTTAGAAAAGGAAACAAGTGGGAGCGAAATAGAACTGGAAGAAATTCCAGAACCACAAACTGCTGCTGAAAGTTTGGTAGAACCAGAGGTTCAAGAAGAACAGGACATTCCCGCACCCCTCCGCAGGAGTAGTAGGCCGTCTCATCCACCTGAGAGATACTACGGTTTTCTCATAGATGGGGATAGAGAGGATTGCATCATAGAAGATGATGAACCTACTAGCTTCCAGCAGGCCATCCAGAGCGGCGACTCGGTACGATGGCTAGATGCAATGCGAAGCGAAATGGAGTCCATGTACACCAACAAAGTATGGACTTTGGACTTTGCTCCAGGTGGGGTAAACCCCATAGGATGCAAATGGATCTTCAAGAAAAAGATTGGTGTAGATGGGCAGGTAGAAACCTATAAAGCTAGACTTGTTGCAAAGGGTTTTCGTCAAAGACCTGGTTTGGACTATGACGAAACTTTTTCTCCAGTGGCTATGCTCAAATCCATTCGTATCCTTCTTGCAATTGCTGCCTTCCATGATTATGAAATCTGGCAGATGGACGTAAAGACGGCTTTTCTGAATGGAAATTTAGAAGAGAGCGTCTATATGGATCAGCCAGAGGGTTTCAATCAGAGTGGGAGCAGCGGGAAAGTATGCAAGTTGCTTAAGTCTATTTATGGACTAAAGCAAGCATCGCGGAGTTGGAACATCTGTTTTGATGAAACAGTCAAAGAATATGACTTTATCAAAAATCCAGATGAACCGTGCATATATAGTAAAGTTGTGGCCAGAAGTGTCGTATTCCTCGTCTTGTACGTGGATGACATTCTATTGATAGGAAATGACATTCCTATGCTATAATCTGTCAAAGGATTCTTGTCACACAGGTTCTCCATGAAAGACCTGGGTGATGCCTCTTACATTCTGGGGATCCGGATCTATCGTGATAGATCCAAGAGGATGTTAGGACTTTCGCAGTCCAGGTATATCGACACTATATTGAAAAGATTCAGTATGGAAGATTCTAAGCGCGGTAATTTACCGGCTTGTCACGGAATCACCCTCTCCAAAGAGATGTCTCCCAAGACTGATTTGGAAAGGGAACGCATGTCAGTTATACCCTACGCTTCTGCGGTAGGCTCTATAATGTATGCGATGTTGTGCACCAGACCAGATGTAGCTTACGCACTGAGCGTGGTAAGCCGGTATCAGTCAGACCCAGGGGAGAAACACTGGATAGCAGTAAAGAACATTCTCAAGTACCTGAGGAGGACTAAGGAGATGTTCTTGGTTTACGGCGGAAAAGACCTCAAGTTAGAGGGCTTTGCTGATTCCTGCTTCCAGAGTGATAAGGACGATTCCAAGTCCATGTCGGGTTATGTCTTTACCCTCAATGGAGGGGCGGTGTGCTGGAAGAGCTCCAAGCAGGACACCGTTGCTGACTCAACAATGGAAGCGGAGTATATAGCTGCTTGCGATGCCGCAAAAGAAGCAGTCTGGATGAAGAAGTTCCTAACAGAACTTCAAGTGGTTCCTACCATAGTTGATCCAATACCTCTGTATTGCGACAACAACGGAGCTATAGCTTTAGCAAAGGAACCAAGGTCCCATCAGAAGTCCAGACACATCTTAAGGCGGTATCACCTGATCAGGGAGATCATTGATCGTCAGGAGATCGAGGTTCGGAGAGTTGCTTCAGAAGAGAACATTGCTGATCCATTCACAAAGGCCCTACCTCAGATTCAGTTCGAGAGGCTACTCGAGATCATTGGTCTTCGATATGCCAGTACATGGCCCTAGTGCAAGTGGGAGATTGTTAGTGTTTATGCCCTAGAAGGCCATTACTGTATCATACTAGTTTGTATATTACTTAATGGAAGCTTGGGATATTCACATGTATATAACAGTCTTGCTAAACATGGTAATATGCTACTTGGTTTTTCTATCTTAATATGTGAGCATACGTATTGATAGAGCTCTTAGGATCCTGCTTGACTACCAGCGTTGTGATGGCAGTCACACTAGTGGGGGCTGGGTAGTCTACAAGCACATCCTTATTCAGGTCCCTAGTCGTTGGATTATCGAGACAGAGCATCGATAATCCGGAGTAGACTAGTGTGTACGCTTCTCATCCCAGTTGGGGAGATGGTCTGTCCCACAGCCGTCAGTACGTCGTACTGGAGATAGTATGCAGGTGCTCGTTAGGTTACGGGTACACCGGACAGGACTCACAGGGAAATGTTGGTTGGTTTTATACCAGTCGTCAGTGAACAGTTCCCAGGTGACATGAGTACAGCGTAGTCCGCAGACTTGACACTGCTACTTCGCCTCGAGTGCGTCCCACTGTTCTTAGATTGCTACCCTACCACGGCTCAAATGAGTCATGCAAACAGGTAGCAGTTGGGTGCAGTCCCGAGCACTTGGAGGCAGTGGCGGTTAGAAAGGATTCGTCCCTCCCGGTATTGGGAGTAGATATCGTGCTGTGTCAGAGAGCCATTACGCAAAGTCCCTGGCCAGGGCAAGCGAGATTTGCTGGTAGGTTCCAGTAGTTTCTCAGGGTGTAATGGGCTTCCCTCCGACACGACTTATACAGCTATTAGGGGACTGACGCTTGCCGCCCCCTTAGCCGGATATGCGATAGTCCTGGACGAACGGACCGGACTGTATGGAGATTGTCACATCAGACTCAGTAGGAGTTCGGATGGGTTTTCTCATCGGCCTTCTTATCGATAACTACCTGGGGACCGTTACGTACAGCTAGTGCCGCTTGCGGTCTGTGGCTAAACCTATTGCCAGCGTAGTAGTCGAGTCTCTAGAGTCCCACACAGAGAGTTTCCTATTCCAGGCGAAAGGATATAGAGGTCGTATGGTTTTACGACAAGGGTTCGGACACATACGTGCGTTTACGCACGTACGACTTTCGGACAGTTTTTACCAGTCGGCTTTGGTTTAAGCCAGTTACTGGTATCCGGTTATTGGATTTTTACAGTCTAAAGTTTTTCCGTATTTTACGGATTGGAGGGGCGTTTTCGTAATTTTACGGGAACCTTCTAGAAGATGGTGACAAAGGAGGTTAAGGTGTAAAATGAAATGAGTGTAAAAATGAATCATCATAAGATATTATCTAGCATGGTTGTTAATATTATTTTCTAATAAAAGATATGCTAGATATATATATCTTCTTGATTTATTATTTTTTAGTAAATAAAAAGATATGCTAGATATATATATATCTTCTTGATTTACTATTTGCATAAGAAGAAGCTCATTATCATTTTTCATCTTATCTCTCCTCTAGCTCTCCCTCTTCAAGAAAACTAATCCTCCCTTCTCATGAGTTGAGTACAAGGGTTAGTAAGACTTTACAATCCATAACCAACACTCTATATCGATCTATCTTCTTCGATTAGCAATCCAAGAAGGTTAGTTGCCTCAAGTTTAGAGGCGAAGCTTGGAGTTTTGCTCTCGGGTGGATCTTCTACTACTTCAAGAAGGCCGAGGAGAACAAGGAGTTCGTAAAGACGAAGGAGTTGATTCATTAGGTATAATCCCGAAACACCGTATTTTAGGAACACTTGTGTTTCGTTATTTATAGTTTAGCTTCGATTCAAGCGGTTAGTCGATGTTCGTTCACTAAACAAGTTTGTTTTTTGAAAATTCCGCCTCCCCACAAGTACTGGGGTGTTCCACATCGACTTACAGGGTTTTCGTCAAAGACCAGGTTTGGACTATGACGAGACTTTTTCGCCCGTAGCCATGCTTAAATCCATTCGGATCGTACTTGCTATTGCTGCTCACTACGACTATGAAATCTGGAAGATGGACGTTAAAACGACATTTCTAAATGGGGATTTAGAAGAATGCGTTTATATGGATCAGCCAGAGGGCTTCATTGACAGTGGGAGCAGCGGGAAAGCATGTAGATTGCTTAAATCCACATATGGGTTAAGGCAGGCATCACGGAGTTGGAACATCTGTTTCGATGATGTTATCAAAGAGTTCGATTTCATCAAAAATCCAGATGAACCTTGTGTTTATAAGAAGGCTGTAGGGAGAGCTGTCATATTCCTCGTATTGTACGTGGATGACATTCTTCTGATAGGAAATGATTTTCATATGCTACAGTCGGTCAAATCTTTCTTATCACTAAGGTTCTCCATGAAGGACCTGGGTGATGCCACATACATTCTGGGCATTAGGATCTATAGGGATAGATCCAAAAGGTTATTGGGATTGTCCCAAACCAGGTACATCAACACCATCCTAAAAAGGTTTAGTATGGAAGACTCCAAGCGGGGTGCCTTACCCGCTTGCCATAGGGTCACTCTCTCCAAGGACTAATGCCCAAAGATCGATGAAGAGAGAGCTCGCATGAGCATTATACCTTATGCTTCGGCAGTAGGATCTATAATGTATGCGATGTTATGTACACGCCCAGATGTAGCTTATGCACTTAGTGTTGTAAGCAGGTATCAATCCAACCCTGGGGAGAATCACTGGATAGCTGTGAAGAACATTCTTAAGTACTTACGAAGGACTAAAGAATTGTTCTTGGTGTATGGTAATGGAGATCTCCAAATGGAGGCCTTTACCGATTCGAGCTTCCAGAGCGATAAGGACGACAACAAATCTATCTCAGGGTTTGTATTAAGGACGACAACAAATCTATCTCAGGGTTTGTATTTACCCTCAATGGAGGGGCGGTAAGTTGGAAAAGTTCCAAACAGGATACCGTTGCAGACTCTACGATGAAGGCTGAGTACATTGCTGCAAATGATGCCGCCAAGGAAGCCGTCTGGATAAGGAAGTTCGTCTCGGAGCTAGGAGTAGTTCCAACCATTATTGATCCAATAACATTGTATTGTGATAATAATGGGGCTATGGCGTTAGCCAAGGAGCCCAGGTCCCATCAGCGGTCCAGACACATCCTGAGGCGCTTTCATTTGATCCGGGAGATTGTTGATCACCGCGAGATCGAGATTAGGAGAGTAGACACAAAGAATAACGCCGCGGATCCACTCACCAAGGCCCTCCCTCAGCCGCAGAATGAGCGACTTTTTGAGATGTTGGGTATGAGATACGCCAATAACTGGCCTTAGTGCAAGTGGGAGATTGTTGGATATATGTATGCCCTAGAGGCCATTATATGATAGTGGATGTATTTATACATGTATATATATATATATATTCAGTGTACATTCTTGCTCGACATGATAGTATGCTATCTGGTTCTTCTTTATCTGACATGTTGATTTGATCATGCTTTTATTCATTCACACATGTTGATAAAGCCCTGAGGATATAGACTTGACTACTGTGATTATGATAGAGATCATACTAGTGGGACATCTGTAGTTTATAAGCATATCCTGGAATGTCCCTAGTCGTAGGTGTATCGAGACGGGGCATCGATATACCAGAGTAGACTAGCGTATATGATACTAGACCCATATGATTGGCGATGGATGTTCCCACATTCATCGATGTTTGACATCGAGATCGTATACGGGTGCTCAGTGGTGACTGGGTACACTGGACGGACTCACCGAGAACTCCTATATGGAATTATATCTATCGTCAGATAGCAGTTCTCAGGTGACACTGGTGCAGGTTAGTCTGTAGACCCGAGATCGTCATAGAGTCTTGTGTGTTCTCCCACTGTACTTTGATTACCACCCTACCACGGCTCTACTGAGTCATGCAAACAGGTGGCCGTTGGGTACAGTCCCGAGACACAAGAAGGTGATGAGCGATATGAGGGGTTTCGTCTCTCCCGGTATTGGGAGTTGATGCTGTGTTGTGCTCGACTGGTTATATCAGTAAGTCCCTGGCCAGGGCTGTTGAGATTTGCTGATAAGTGTTATCAGTAGTTTCTCGATCTGTTATAGACCATTCATCGGCACGACTTATTGAGTTATTGGGGTCGACGTTACCATCCCTAGACTCGATATGTAGCATATCTGACGAAGAGACCGGACTGTACGGTAGTGTTGCTAGTTGGCTTGACGGGAGTTGTGACAGGTTCGCTTGTTTTCTTCTGATCGCTCAATACCTGGGTGGCCTTTACGTTTAGCTGACCGCTTGCGGCTTGTAGGTATTTGATATGATCATTACCTACTGCCGGCGTATTGACGAGTCTTAGAGTCCCATAATGAAGTTTCCTGGCTCAGGAGAAAAGATGTGGTGTGCATATGAGATATGCGCGGGGACCCGATTAAATACGGATATGTGATACCGTATATTAATCGGGTATTTTCTATTGGTCGGGTCGTATGTGATATGACCGGTTTGCAAAATCAAGTGTTGATTTAACAAATGACTTTTAGATTAATTCTTTAATCAAACTCTTTTTCTATTTTTGTATGCATGCATGTATGCACATGATGATGTGCATGGATACATACATACATACATTGTATCATACTTGTTGATACATGTTTGGTGGCAATGCAAGACTTATATTGTATAATTATCTATTTATTTATCATTTAGAAAAAGAGAAAGGATAATTCACACAAGGTTTATACTTATCATCTTTGACCATGCTTCAACCACCATTTAACCATGAGTTAATTATCCTTTTGTCTTTAACCCATTTGATAAAAATCTAGATGATTCTAACCATGGTTGAAGTGAGAAAGAATTAATATAGATTATTCTTTTCCCATTTCAATTATTATTCACTCTCATAACTTTTCTTTTGTGAGAAAGCTTAGCCACCATCTTCTTCTTCCTCTCTTGATAATTTTCTTGAGTGAGGTTGATAAAAAGAAAGAGTTTTGATTATAGAATACAAACCACATCATCATACTACACACATCTAGCCTATTTGTGTAGGGTGTTTGCTCTACTTCATTCACATATCGAGTAAAGCAAGGATCTTTGGGAAAAAGAGCTTCGGGTGGATCGTCGTGGACCTAGAAGATCTCAAGTGAACCTTTTTCCAACCCTTAAGTAGCCAAGGAGTCTGGCGTAGGGAGCTACAAAGGTTGTACTCTCAAAACCCTAGCTTTTTCTACTTGTGATGAGGTACATGTAATGAAACCCTAAATTTCTAGTGATGATTCTTTGTATATTCACTTAGCACCTTAAAAATTTGATTTTGAGACATGTGATGCTTCCAAACCCTTCATGCGGTGCTATGTAAACCTAACAGCCCATTACACCTTGAGAAACTACTGGAAAACCTACCAGTAAATCTCGCTTGCCCTGGCCAGGTACTTTGCGTAATGGCTCTCCAGACACAACGCGATATCAACTCCCAATACCGGGAGAGACGAATCCTGTCTAACCACTACTTCCTCCAAGTGCTCGGGACTGCACCCAACTGCTACCTATTTGCATGCCTCCTTTGAGCCGTGGTAGGGTAGCAATCTAAGAACAGTGGGACACACTCGAGGCAAAGTAGCAGTGTCAAGTCTGCGGACTATGTTGTACTCATGTCACCTGGTAACTGTTAACTGACGAAGGGTATAATACCAACCAACAGTCCCCTACGAGTCCTGTCCGTTGTACCCGTAACCCAACGAGCACCTATATACTATCTCTAGTATGACGTACTGATGGCTGTGGGACAGACCATCTCCCCAACTGGGATGAGAAGCGTACACACTAGTCTACTCCGGTGTATCGATGCCCTGTCTCGATAATCCTACGACTAGGGACCTGAAAAAGGATGTGCTTGTAGACTACCTAGCCCCCACTAGTGTGACTGCCATCACAACGCTGGTAGTCAAGCAAGATCCGAAGGGCTTTATCAATACGTATACACATATTAAGATAGACATAACTAAGTAGCATACTACCATGTTTAGCAAGACTGTTAATATAACTGTGAATATCCCAAGCTTTCATTAAATAATATACAATCAAGTATGATACAATAATGGCCCCTAGGTCATATACACTAACAATCTCCCACTTGCACTAGGGCCATGTACTGGCATATCGAAGACCGATCATCTCGAGTAGCTTCTCGAACTGAATCTGAGGTAAGGCCTTTGAGAATGGATCGGCAGTGTTCTCCTCAGTAGCAACTCTCCGAACCTCAATCTCCAGGCGATCTATGATCTCCCTGATCAGGTGATACCGCCTTAAGATGTGTCTGGACTTCTGATGTGACTTGGATTCCTTCGCTAAAGCTATAGCTCCGTTGTTGTCGCAATACAGCGGTATTGGATCAACAATGGTAGGAACCACCTGAAGTTCTGTTAGGAACTTCTTCATCCAGACCTCTTCTTTTGCGGCATCGCAAGAAGCAATATACTCCGCTTCCATTGTCGGGTCAGCAACGGTGTCCTGCTTGGAACTCTTCCAGCACACCGCCCCTCCATTGAGGGTAAAGACATAACCTGACATGGACTTGGAGTCATCCTTATCACTCTGGAAGCCGGAATCAGCAAAGGCCTCGATCTTAAGGTCTTTTCCGCCATAAACCAAGAACATCTCCTTAGTCCTTCTCACGTACTTGAGAATGTTCTTCACTGCTATCCAGTGCTTCTCCCGTGGGTCTGACTGATACCTGCTTACCACGCTTAGCGCGTAAGCTACATCTGGTCTGGTACACAACATCGCATAAATTATAGCGCCTACCGCAGAAGCGTAGGGTATAATAGATATGCGATCCCTTTCCATATCAGTCTTGGGAGACATCTCTTTGGATAGGGTGATTCTGTGACAAGACGGTAGATTACCGCGCTTAGAATCTTCCATACTGAATCTTTTCAGTATAGTGTTGATATACCTGGACTGCGAAAGTCCCAACATCCTCTTGGATCTATCACGATAGATCCGAAATCCCAGAATGTAAGAGGCATCACCCAGGTCTTTCATGGAGAACCTGTGTGACAAGAATCCTTTGACAGATTGTAGCATAGGAATGTCATTTCCTATCAATAGAATGTCATCCACGTACAAGACGAGGAATACGACAGTTCGGGCTACAATTTTACTATATATACATGGTTCATCTGGATTTTTGATAAAGTCATATTCTTTGACCGCTTCATCAAAGCAGATGTTCCAACTCCGCGATGCCTGCTTTAGTCCATAAATAGACTTAAGTAACTTGCACACTTTCCCGCTGCTCCCACTCTGATTGAAGCCTTCTGGCTGATCCATATAGACGCACTTTTCCAAATTACCATTTGGAAAAGCCGTCTTTACATCCATCTTCCAGATCTCATAATCATAGAAGGAGGAAATAGCAAGAAGGACCCGAATGGATTTGAGCATAGCCACTGGAGAAAAAGTCTCGTCATAGTCCAAACCAGGTCTTTGACGAAAACCCTTTGCAACAAGTCTAGCCTTATAGGTTTCCACCTATCCATCTACACCAATCTTTTTCTTGAAGATCCATTTGCATCCTATGGGTTTTACCCCATCTGGAGCAAAGTCCATAGTCCATACTTTGTTGGTGTACATGGAATCTATCTCGGTCCGCATTGCATCTAGCCATCGTACCGAGTCACCGCTCTGGATGGCCTGCTGGAAGCTAGTAGGTTCATCATCATCAATGACGCAATCCTCTCTATCCCCATCTATGAGAAAACCGTAGTATCTCTCAGGCGGATGAGACGGCCTACTACTCCTATGGAGGGGTGCAGGAATGTCCCGTTCTTCTTGAACTACTGGTCTTACCAAACTTTCAGTAGTAGTTTGTGGTTCTGGAATTTCTTCCAGTTCTATTTCACTCCCACTTGTTTCCTTTTCTAAAAACTGATGTTCTAGAAAATGGGCATTATGAGAAACAAAAACCTTTTGTTCCTCTGCGTAATAGAAATAATACCCCCTGGAGTTATTTGGATATCCCACAAACTTACACTGTACTGATCGTGCCTCGAGTTTGTCCGCATGCTGCTTTTTAACAAAACCTGGACATCCCCATATCTTTAGATACTGAAGATAGGGTTTCTTCCCACTCCACATCTGATATGGCGTGGTAGGCACAGTCTTGGTAGGAACGATGTTCAAAAGATATGTTGCCGATTCTAGCGCATAACCCCAGAAAGATCGCGGTAACTCAGCATTACTCATCATAGAACGTAGCATATCCAATAGGGTTAGATTCTGTCTCTCCGATACACCGTTATGCTGTGGAGTGTATGGACGAGTAAGCTGAGAGAGAATTCCTTTCTCTTTTAGGTAACCTAGGAACTCGGCACTTAAGTATTCACCACCTCAATCAGATCTCAGTGTCTTGATACTTTTGCCGGTTTGGTTTTCTACTTCATTCTTATACTCTTGGAATTTCTCAAAAGCCTCGGATTTATGTTTCATCAAGAAAATGAATCCGTACCTAGAGTAATCATCCGTAAAAGTAATGAAATAAGAAAAACTACCTCTTGCATGTGTAGACATTGGACCACATACATCGCTGTGTATGAGTCCTAAGAGTTCGCTCGCTCTTACTCCATGTCCAGTGAATGGAGTCTTTGTCATCTGTCCTTTGAGACATGATTGACAAGTGGAATAAGTTTGATATTCGAACATGTCCAAATATCCTTCTCTATGTAACTTAGTTAACCATGTCTCATTAATATGACCTAGTCTACAATGCCATAAGAAAGCTTTATTTAAATCTGGAGACTTTCTTTTTAGTGTGTTCTGGACATTGAAAATTTGTAATTGGTGTAAGACATATATACCGTTATCCAGTGTACCGGACCCAATCAAACCATGATTAAGGTGGATGTTAACAACATCACTTACAAACGTGAAATCATAACCTTTATTTGATAACAAGGAAACTGATATGATATTACACGTTAAACTAGGTACACAAAAACAGTTATGCAAAACCAAAATATGTCCACTCGTCAATCCAAGGTGATAATCTCCTACGGACACAGCTCCCACGCTAGCTCCGTTAGCAACCTGGAGGGTCATATCACCAATCTTCAGCACTCTACGGTTTCTCAGTGCCTGCAATGAATTACATATATGAGATCCTGATCCGGTATCTAATACCCAGGAAGTAGAGTTGATTGAAAGACAATTCTCAATTACAAACACACCTGAAGTCGAAGCCACAGCTTGCTTCGGTTCCTGGTTCTTGGCGTTCCACGCCTTGCAATCTTTCTTCCAGTGCCTTTTCCTATGACAATGGAAGCACTCATCCTTGGCCACTACTGGCACCGCAATATTTTTCTTTACCTTCGCTCCCACCTTACTAACACCTCCTCTAGGTTTGGTGGCGGCCTTATTCTTCCTTCCTTTGGCCCTAGCCTTGGACCCGGAAGAAGAAGCACTGCGAACAAACATAGCGGGTGTATCCCTTTCCTTTTGCAAGGTGCCCTCTGCACTCCTCAACATGTTAAGGAGTTCTGGAAGTTCAACTTCTTTTCCTTGAATGTTGAAATTCAGAATAAACTGGGCGTAGGTGAAAGGAAGGGACTGGAGAATCAAGTCTGTATAGAGCTCGTTCTCCAAAGTCGTCCCAAGGTCTGCGAGCTCTTCTATATAGCCAATCATCTTTAGGACATGTTCTCCTACCGATGATCCGACGGCCAACCTCACCTGAAACAAGTTCTTTGAGGTCTCGTATCTTGCTATACGAGATTGCTCTCCATAAAGTTCCTTTGTATGGAGAAATATAGCGTCAAGATCCATATCCTCGTGCCTCCTCTGATGTTCATTATTCATCGAGGCAAGCACGATGCACTTGGCCCTCGCGCAATCTAACTCCCAGGTTTTGGGGATTTCCTTATCCGCATTATTGGATTTGGGTCCAGGGACAGCAGGTGGCTTAGCGGTAAGGACATATCCCAATTTGTCATAGGTCAAAGCCATCTTGACATTCCGCAGCCAATCTTTATAGTTTGGCCCTGTCAATATATTTTTCTCTAATAGTAACTTAAGGCCAGTCATGTTTTGGGTCGCTGCAATGAGAGAGAGACGGAACACTTTAGCATGATGCTCTTGCAAGTTTAGAGTGGTTTTTAGTTTATCTAAACTGGATGGCTCCCACTGTTTCTCGAATCCCTCCTCAAACCAAAAAGGAAGAACTAGCCAGGACTATTCTCACTGTACAATACTTGCTTAACCGTTCAGCCAGGCCTGTGTCGATACTTCGTGGGAGGTTTTCCAACGCTTTCGTGAAGTAACTTAATTAAATAACCTCTTTTCTCTGAGGGCGTAACCCCGCTGACACCTTTCTCGGCACCTACTTGGTTTATAGCATTGATCGTTAAGTGACGAATCTCCTGATGAGTAGCATATACTCACAGTACGATCGGGATCCAAATATCATCGTATGATAATGCTGAAGGAATCCTACCAACATTCTTCAAACTCCAAATGGTATGCATCTCTTTGCAAATTTCAGTTTCTTTAGAAATTCCCGATATAAATTTTTGCCCCATACTCTTATGACCTAGGCGTTAGGTCAAAATGTCATAAGTCACATGTCAAGTTCTACCCATCATTATCTTGTTAATTTGAACACATCCGTACATATCCTTGACGTTCGGCCAAAATGATATTACGACTGTCCCAAACTAACTCATCTATCTATGCAACAAATGAATACCCAGCAGCTACCAAACACTATGCCTTGGCGTTAGGTCAAAATACATATCTTGAATACTACTGAATACCCAAATGAAATGACGGAGGGCTACGAATGGTTTTGGCGAAACCGTGAACGTAGTGAACTTGATATGACCGAAGGAAACTGATAGCTTTTAAAAGGAGTGGTTAAAGCTCCGCAATTAAAATATCTTCTGTTTTAAAAATAACCGAGTGGTTTCTTTTAAACTGTTCCAACGATTCAACTTTGGTTTATTTTCTTTGCATTAATAATAATGCGTCCCATCATTAACCTATCATTGCAGAAAACAACGAAAATACAACGTCCTCTTATGCCATCCACATTTGCCACTAGGTCCCGTCATCACTCGTTAGGTTACTTAACTAACGACAGAGCGGGGGCTGGGCTAGCGCGGGTGTAAAATATAAGTGACGTCTAAATAGCTATCATATATAGATATTGTACATTCGTCAGACGCAATAATAGGCATTCAAGATCACAGATGAACATTATTGGATATACAAGCAATCCGCGTTTCCTTTGAGCCTGCAACGAAAGACGGATTACACAGTTGTGATGAATAGCCATTACCCCACCCTAGACCCCTACGGATACGGAAAACTACCCGCCAAGTACCCGAAGTGAAGCGGTCTCCCTCAACAACGTGAGTAGGCCACTAAACACTTCAAAGTACCCAGTAGTTTGTGCACCCCACCTTGGGTCTATCTTAGGAGCAAAAACAGTAAATGAAAAAATACAACGGTGGCTACAACCGCAACCTGGATGTGCCCCGCAAAATAATATTACAACATATTACAATTACATCGAATGAATGAATATAGAAACCCATCTCAAACCCCGGCTAATCATCACAACAATCCAATCAAGTTCATAATCACAAACAGTAAAATCATTACAGAAATGTGCAACCCCCTGCCAACCGACATACTAGCTGTTAGGGGAGGTTTACGAACACATTATACAATTCACAGATATAATCTAATTAGCCAAACATCGTATAATTTCGATCGAGCAAACACAATAGATTCTACTCCAAAAACTTCTCTGTGCACCTGAGACTTGAGTAGAAACTAAACATTCCAGAAAGAACAAAAACATCACAGAAGAGTTCTGGGGAATTTTGGGCTGACTCGGCCGCGGATTGTAACATTTCTAAATAATTAAATATTATTTTTGGGAATTTTTATAATTTAATATTATTTTAATGAATATTTTAATATTTCGGTATAATTAAATATCGATAAATGAAGAAAAAGTTGGAAAAATTATGGAAAATTCTAAAATAGGGTATTTTATGGAAATATACCAATTTTAAGTTTTTATGATTAGTTATATGCTAATCTAGTGCTAATAGCGATTAAAAATCGCTAATCGGATTTTTGGCATTTTTGTGCAAAACATGCACATATCTTTTCTCCACACTTATGCACATCTACCATGACATTTCTTTTGGGTTTACTATTCAAGTGAGAAGGGATTTAGTGAAGAAAAGAAATAAGAAAAAAAAAGGAAAAGAAAATAGGTATGGTGAGAGAGGGTAGGTGAGGGTATTGACTTAGCCTTTTTCCTCTCATTTCTTCATCCCATTTCTCTCTCCCTCTCCTTCATTGCTGCTGCTGCTCCTGCTCCCTCTTCTCCCTCCCCTCTTCAAGCTCCAAATCACCATGAAAACAACACCAAAACACCAATATCATTTCATTAAAAGTGTGCACGAGCTCGAGATATACACTTTGGACCAAGGATGCTAGGATTTTGGCCACTAGGGGCAACTCAAGAAAATTCTTGAGTTGCCAAATGAGATAATTACTGAACCATTAGTTGAGTTTTAGCATTACTTATACCCCCATGCAAGTTTAGAACCGATATTGTGTGTGTTTGTGGACTTAAAGAAAACCTAGTTAGGGTTTGAGGAAAAATTGAGTTGTGAAGTGAAACTAAGACTTGTTGTGACCTTAGAATCTTGGTGTGATGTTATATTGGACCGTAACCTGAAGCTTTAACCCAGAATACGGATTTATGAGACGATGTCGGGAAAAACTGCAATTCTGGGATTGTATTTGGGAATCTGCTATCATCCCGGGAACCCTAAAATAAAATTGATTGGACAGTGAGATGTGCAGGTACCCTAGAACCACCACACAAGACCCCAGCCCCTACCTCTTTTCTCCGGCCGCCAATTAATTCCCTCTGGCCACAAATTGCGGCCAGACCTGCACTAATCTGTGTCGTTTTGGTTCTGCAGCCCCTACATGTGTATATTAGACCCCTGGCATGTATAGATTTGTCTAATTTGACCTAGGGTGAAATCTGGAGCCTATTTCCTTTGTTGCTGTTTTGGATTCGTGTTTCCGTATTCCGTATTTCTAATTCTGAATTTGGGTATGGTGTTTTACCTCGACTACTTGGCGTTCATACGACGATATCGAGGGTTGTTGATGGTTTTGGAAGGCGTTGTCCCTAGGTTCTAACCTATAGAACAAAGCATGTCGTTTTGGGGTTTCGTTTGCCGTTTTAGTTTTGAATTGGTTTTGATACGCATTTGCGATACTTTAATGTATAGGTACCCCATGAAGACTTCGGGATGACAAGCAAACGCGTGGCGACGTCGACAGATAAAGACGCAAGGTGAGTAGATTTTTATCTACGGGGAGAAGTCGGGTGGATGGCGTATAGCACCCCCGCAGTTCGTGGTGATGTATACGAATACGTATACACACGTATATTTATTATGTGTTGTTTAAGATTATTGATGGTAATAATGGAATTATTGGTGATAAGGGTGTATTGGTTTAGTATAGTGCGAAACCCCAGAGTAGTGGTTGCACCCACACATACACATACACATATACTTGCATACATTCTTTCTTTTATCTGTGCGCATTTGGAGGTGTGTATATCAACACAGGGGTATGGGACTATGTGTTCATATACGGGATTGAGGATGATACGTGGGATTGAGATGAGTCGATGAGGTTTGATTGAGGCCGTGAGATTCGGCATATGACAGAGTTCGTATTTGAGATGGGACATGATGGTTTTAGCTGGCCTTTGGGCATGTGTTTTACCCCACAATCATATTTATATAGATGGTATCGATGGTACTAGACTTAGACTTGTACCCTAGACTATGTGATATGATGGTAGTGATACCTGATATGTGATGACATGAATGTGATATTGACCCGTACCCAGCTATTGGGATGCCATACGACGATTTACCGTACGAGCTTTATATTGATGTCAGATCCGCCCTCATGACTCGAGAATGTTATATGATATACTGTATCGTACGTGATACTATTGAGGCGGGATCACCGACTATTGTATATATATGTGTATATTGACTCGGACTTTGGTGGTTTCCATACCCCTGCCGATTGACTTGATAGTTGGGTCCGTAGTTCGCATAGTAGGCGTAAACTAGACCCGAGTCATACCTATTTCAAAACTAACGAATCGGGGATACTTTAAAGATAGGCAAAAAGGGATTCTACGGATATTTTCAAACGTAGCATCTGTTCTTAAAACACCGTAGCCCTTATTTTACCAAAAACCCCGATTCGTCTTATTTCAAAAGGCAAGGCTGCATGATATAGTTTTTGAGGTAGATTCTTTACTGTTGCGTTGATTATTCGATTCCGCATTTTCATGCTATTTGCATTGCATCGCTTGTGTTGTTGATATATTACAGTCATGCTGCTAGGACACCAACACCATTATCGATGATGCGTATGTTCCACGTACACTATTTGCCGGCTCACACACATCATCATCGATAATTACCATGCCACTACACTGTAGTACTGTTGCATTCCTGATATGATCCTTGCATGGCATATTGTACACTTATATCTGTACACATACATAGATGATTCTGACTTGATTAGAGATTTGAGGACCGCAAGATATTCTTTAAAAACTGATTCATTTTAAAAAGAGCGGTTTCCCTCGACATATGCACATTACTATTCCATGTTGCATGACTTACTGATATGCTTACCCTTCTTTATATGTCGCATACATCATGTTTGATTATACGCATTGAGATATGTTGTTTCCATGATATTTCTGGATTTGGGAACCGTGGGGTATTTCAAAAAAAGAATATGTGATTGTTTTAAAAACCCGGTTACCCTTGATATGATATTTCAGTGCGTCCACCATGTATTTTCTCGGTGATGAGAGCGACATGTGAAACCCGATTCGAGGAGGCGGATGAGGCCGATTGCAGGTACATGGTGGACCCGGTATGGTACCGCGGGGCGAGAACGGTTTCGCTGTGTAGTAGACGGTGAGCCTGGCAGAGGGACTACTACCTACCGGTGATTGGTTGGACCTGGCGGTTATCCGGAGGATACCGACCAGAGTCGATAGATGGATATGGGCGTACTGCTGGGGCCGAGGGCCGATTCCGCAGACGGAGCCCGTGGGCTGGTCCGGACTGACGGATCCCGATATATGAGGATTTATGTGGCGATGCTAGGCACAGTTTTCATGATGTTTTCGAGTGTCGATGCTGGGCACTCCGGTTCCATGATTTTGACGTGTCGCGAGGGACACAGGTGGTTTATATCCTCATATTTCCATGCATATGCTGATGATATTTACATGCATGATGGTTATTGTCATTGGGTGATGAGTGGACGGGATCCACCTACATGCAGATTGATTTCATTGATCATACCTCACATTTATGATATGCTATTACCTGAGGCACTGGCACGAGCACTTGGCACTACACTCATGTATAGAGATTACATTGCCAGTTTAGTATGCTTCAGACTTGTTCATATTGAGGTTTATATATTTATCTGATCGTATTGACCTAGGATGGGTCATACATTCGATTTCTGCGTGTAGATATTTTCTATTCACGAGTTGGCAACTCACCACCGTTGGGCCACAGTTCTTGCAGGTTTTTGCCGTACAGATTCCATAGCGGCATTTCTGGCACACTGCTTCCATATGGGTGACTTGCGTTGGTAGGTGGGTTCTTTTGCATCAGAACCACCCTTGTACATGTACTTTCAGTTGTATCTAGTCATTCCATCAACCAAAACTTGTATATTGTTTCAGACATAGAGACAGTGATGTATTAATTTGACCATAGAGTCGCGCTTGTATTATTATGGTTTTCTGGCTATTTTGAGTTTCTTTTTGGGTTTTGATCCTCGCCCTTTGGCGTTGTATATTATTATTGCTTGCATGGTTATGACCGTCGATTGACGAAGAGCTAGCTCCCGCTTGTGGATGCCTTTTATCATTTCATATATATTATTCTTGTTGTACCTCGTTCGGGGCCAGTTTTTACAAGGGAAACTCTGCCGAAATTTTCAGAAAAGACTACACATTTTTAAAATGCATTTTCGGCTTAGTTATTTGAAAACTTTGATTTTAAACATGATTTCTTTACTTATTAAAAACCAGTTCCTTTATTTACTCTTTAAATGGTTTTAGATTTCTGGGCTTTTGGCTTACTTGGATCAGATGGAGTCCTATAGACTTCATATGGCCCAAGGGCCAGTTATGTGCTCTTTCGGGTCGTGACACGGATCCGCGGTCGATCGCTTGGATCAGCCGTGGTTCTGCGGCGCGTTGGCCGATTCAGGAACCCAAATTTCTCCAGTTGTCTTATAATTCCCCGCTTGTAATTTTAGAGGTCCCTGAAAAAATTTTAGACCTCATTTTAAATTCGACAGAAACTTGGTGATTTCGATGTTTTTTCCGGTTCGTTTTGCGTTCGAAATTCTAACGACTTTGCTAATAAGTTAGTTATTGTTTAGAGAGGCTCTGATACCACTGAAAGTCGACGTTGTACACCCTACTACTAGCGGGGAGACGGAAATATGAAAAACAATCATTTTGTTTAAAACAACATCGACTAACCGAAAGGATCTTTGCTAAACTATAACTAACACTAACATAGGAGTTGTTAACTACTATGGAAGAAGATTATACCTAATAAACCGTGTCCTTTTTCTTCTCGTTATCCACCTCCTCGTCGGCCTCCTCTATGTAATAGACGATCCACCCGAGAGCTTCTACTCCAAGCTTTGCCTCTAATCTTGAGGTAACTAAGTTTCTCTAGTTGCTAATCAAAGTCACCTAGGTGATATAGAGTATGGATATGGATTAATTAGTCTTGCTAATCCTTGATCTCAACATATGAGAGGGTAGGATTAGAGTTTGAAGAGAGAGAGCTTGAGGAGAGAGAAGGTGAGGATGCGAATGATAATGTAATAATGATCCTTCTTGAATATATGAAGCATAATCATTTATCAAAATAAATAAATAAAATGATTAATCATCATGCTTCATTTATTCATTATGTGTGATTCATTACATGAGTCATTAACCATTTAATGCATCATTAATGACATGAATGAATCACACAAATGAGTCACTAAATCAATAAATGCTTATGCCACCTAAACCCTTAAATCATCATCCTTCTAGAAGCTTCCCGCCAAATTACGAGAACGCCCCTCCTATCCGTGAAAACACGGAAAAACTTTAGACTGTATAAATCCAATAATCCAATACTAGAATCAGGCTTAAACCAAAGCCGGCTAGTAAAAATTGTCCGAACATCGTACGTGCGTTTAAACACGTATGCGTCCGAACCCTTGTCGTAAAACCATACGACCTATATATCGTTTCTCCCGGAGCAGGGAAACTCTCTGTGTGGGACTCTAAAGACTCGACTACTACGCTGGCAGTGATTTTTACCACAGACCGCAAGCGGCACTAGCTGTACGTAACGGTCCCCAGGTAGATGTCGATAAGAAGGCCGATGAGGAAACCCATCCGAACTCCTACTGAGCCTGATGTGACAATCTCCGTACAGTCCGGTCTGTTCGTCTATGACTATCGCATATCGGGCCTAGGGGGCGGTAAGCATCAGTCCCCTAAAAGCGGTATAAGTCGTGTTGGAGCGAAGCCCATTACACCTCGAGAAACTACTGGAAAACCTACCAGTAAATCTCGCTTGCCCTGGCCAGGGACTTTGCGTAATGGCTTTCCAGACACAACGCGATATCAACTCCTAATACCAGGAGAGACGAATCCTGTCTAACCACTACTGCCTCCAAGTGCTCGGGACTGCACCCAATGCTACCTGTTTGCACGACTCCTTTAAGCCGTGGTAGGGTAGCAATCTAAGAACAGTGGGACACACTCGAAGCGAAGTAGCAGTGTCAAGTCCGCGGACTATGCTGTACTCATGTCACCTGGGAACTGTTAACCTACGACGGGTATAATAACAACCAACAGTCCCCTGCGAGTCATGTCCGGTGTACCCGTAACCCAATGAGCACCTGTATACTATCTCCAGTACGACGTACTGATGGCTGTGGGACAGACCATCTCCCCAACTGGGATGAGAAGCGTACACACTAGTCTACTCCGTAGTATCGATGCCCTGTCTCGATAATCCTACGACTAGGGACATGAAAAAGGATGTGCTTGTAGACTACCCAGCCCCCACTAGTGTGACTGCCATCACAACGCTGGTAGTCAAGCAAGATCCTAAAGGCTCTATCAATATGTACACTCATATTAAGATAGACATAACCAAGTAACATACTACCATGTTTAGCAAGACCATTAATATAACTGTGAATATCCCAAGCTTCCATTAAGTAATATACAATCAAGTATGATACAATAATGGCCCCTAGGGCATATACACTAACAGATTAGACAAGATAAATAAGCAATCTAATCTTTGCAAGAGCATACGCTAAGTTTTCTTCTCACTTTCTCTAGGTAGCGACCATTACAGGCCTTAATCAAGATAATAATATGGATGTATCGACCGAACCCGTTTTTCTGCTGAGCAGGGGAACTTTGGTTCCGCTCCAACTTATAATTGTTATAAGTCTAAGCAGGAAATAGGAATATATCCGGATTTCCACGCCACCCAAATGAAGAATGAGCATGTTGATGCGTCTTGTTCAGGTGTGTTAGTTACCGAGAACTATTTCTCAGTTCACTCTGCATCCTGGGTATTAGATACCGGATCAGGATCCCACATATGTAATATGTTACATGGGCTACGGAAAGGTAGAGAACGGGGAATAGGTGATCATTCCGTAAGAGTAGGTAATGAGGAAAATGTTGCAGCCAAAACTATTGGCAAATATCACCTTATACTACCAAATGGTAATACATTGATTCTGAACGAATGCTATTACATTCCGACCCTGATATGCAATCTTATATCAGTTTCTTTATTAAGTAAAGGAGGATATAATTTTGTAGTACAGGATAATGTTATGAACATCTTCCTGAATCAAAAGTTGATTGGATCATGCTCGTTAAATAATGGCATATACGTTCTAGATCAAACCACAGTTCTAAACGTACAAAACACACACAAGAGAAAAAGTTCAAAAATGAACGATTCTTCTTGTGGCATTATAGACTAGGTCATATCAATGCGACACGACTAGCTAAGTTACATAAAGATAGATATTTGAATTCGTTCGAATTTTCATCTTATGACACTTTCCAGTCATGTCTCAAAGACAAGAAGAACAAAACTCCGTTTACAGGATACATAGAAAGAACTAGTGAGCTCTTGGGACTGATACATAGTGATGTATGTTGTCCTATGTCTACACATGCCAGGAATGGTTCTTCCTACTTCATTACATTCACTGACGATCTCTCAAGATACGGACATGTGTTCCTGATGAAACACAAGTCTGAAGCTTTTGAGAAATTCAAGGAATATAAATTCGAAGTAGAGAACCAAACGGGTAAAAATATTAAGATCCTTCGATCTGATCGAGGAGGAGAATACTTGAGCAATGAATTCCTGGATTATCTAAAAAAGATTGGAATTCTCTCTCAGGTTACTCCTCCGTATACACTACAGCACAACGGTGTATCAGAGAGGAGGAATCGCACCCTATTGGATATGGTGCGCTCTATGATGAGCACTGCTGAGTTACCTATTTCATTTTGGGGGTATGCGCTTGAGACAACCATACACCTATTGAATATGGTCCCAACCAAATCAGTGCCTACCACTCCATATGAGATGTGGAACGCGAAGAGACCGTGTCTTAATTATATTAAGATATGGGGTTGTCCGGCATATGTTAAAACGCAAAATTCGGACAAGCTCGAGGCAAGTTCAGTTCTGTGTAAGTTTGTTGGATATCCCAAAAATTCACGTGGGTATATCTTCTACCGTTCCGAGGAAGTGTTTTTTTCTCACAATGCCACAATTTTAGAAAAGGAATTTCTTGATAAAGAAATTAGTGGCAAGGAGGTAGAACAGGAAAAAGTTCCAGAGATACAAACTACGACAAAAGATTTGGTGGAACCAGAGGATTCGATAGCTCCCAACGAACCTCAGCCTCTCCGCCGATCTAGTAGGGTTCCTCATCCACCTGAGAGATACTACGGTTTTCTAGTAGACAGTGGCAGTGAGAATTGCATCATGGCTGATGATGACCCAACTAGCTTCGAGCAAGCCATCACGAGTGGGGACTATGTGAAATGGCCGGATGCAATGTGATCTGAGATGGAATCCATGTACACTAACAATGTATGGATTTTGGAAGTTTCTCTTGAAGGGGTAAAACCCATTGGGAGAAAATGGATATTTAAGAAGAAACTTGGTGTAGATGGAAAAGTTGAGACTTTCAAAGCTAGACTTGTTGCAAAAGGTTTTCGTCAACGACCAGGTGTGGACTATGATGAAACCTTTTCTCCAGTGGCAATGCTTAAGTCCATCCGGATCCTGCTTGCCATCGCTGCATACCATGACTACGAAATCTGGCAAATGGATGTTAAGACCGCCTTTCTAAATGGTGATTTAGAAGAGTGCGTGTACATGACTCAGCTAGAGGGATTCGTAGACAGTGGGAGCAGCGGCAAGGTGTGCAAGCTGCTTAAATCCATTTACGGGTTAAAGCAAGCATCGCGGAGTTGGAACATCTGTTTTGATGTTGTAGTCAAAGAGTTTGACTTCATCAAAAATGTAGATGAACATTGCATATATAAGAAGGTTGCAGAGAGTAAAGTTGTCTTCCTCGTATTGTACATGGATAACATACTCTTGATATGAAATGATGTTCCTATGTTGCACTCGGTCAAGCTCTTCTTATCACATAGATTCTCAATGAAAGATCTTGGGGATACCTCCTACATCTTGGGGATTAAGATCTATAGAGATAGATCTAAACGAATACTGTGATTGTCCCAATCCAGGTACATTGACACTATACTAAAGAGGTTTAGTATGGAAGAATCCAAGCATGGGTTTTTACCAATGATCTCATGACTCACTCTCTCCAAAGAGATGTCTTTCAAGACTGATTTGGAGAGAGCTCGCATGAAAGGGATACCCTATGCTTCGGCAGTAGGCTCTATCATGTATGCGATGTTATGTACCAGACCCGATGTAGCATACTCACTAAGTGTAGTGAGTAGGTATCAGGCAGATCCAGGAGAGAGTCACTGGACAGCTGTGAAGAGCATTCTCAAGTACTTGAGAAGGACTAAAGAGATGCTCTTGGTGTATGGTAATGGAGAACTCCAAGTGGTGTCCATTACTGATTCGAGCTTCCAAAGTGATAAGGACGACTCTAAGTCGCACTCGGGATTTGTCTTTACCCTCAATGGAGGGGCAGTTTGTTGGAAGAGTTCCAAACAAGAAACCATTGCAGACTCGACGATGGAGGCTGAATACATCGCTGCCAACGATGCTGCCCAAGAGGCTGTCTGGATGAAGAAGTTCATAACTAAACTTGGTGTGGTTCCATCCATTGAGCGTCCAATACCTTTGTATTGAAATAACAATGGAGCAGTGGCCTTGGCCAAGGAACCCAGGTCCCATCAGCGATCCAGGCATATTCTGAGGCGGTATCACCTGATCCGGGAGATAGTTGATCGCCGGGAGATAGTTGATCGCCGGGAGATTGAGGTCGGGAGAGTTGACACGAAGGACAACACGGCGGACCCATTCACCAAGGCCATTCCCAAGACACAATTTGAGAGACTCTTCGGGATGTTGGGTATGAGATACTACAACAACTGGCCTTAGTGCAAGTGGGAGATTGTTAGTTATATGTATGCCCTAGGGGCCATTATTGTACATGCGATGTATATTATAGTGGATACTTGGATATATATAGAGAGGACTTTCTTGTTCGACATGATAGTATGCTATCTGGTTGCCCTTTATCTTAACATGTTGACTTGTATATGTGATGTTGTCTTGCTCTCACATGTTGATAGAGCACTTAGGTTGTGTACTTGACTACCAGGACTATGAAGGAGATCATACTAGTGGGAGCCAAGGGTGGTCCATAAGTACACCCTAAAATTGTTCCTAGTCGAGGGTGTATCGAGACAGGGCATCGATATTCCAGAGTAGACTAGCGTATACACATATTGACTTATATGATGGGCGATGGATGATCCCGCACCCATTGTGTAAGTCCATATTGCTCATCCCGGTTCTTACGGGGAGGCGGAAACGGCGAAAAACAATTATTTGGCGCAAGGGAAACATGGACTAAAAGACAGATCTTTGCTAAACTAGAAACTAGAAAACTACTAGAGGTTTTAACTACTATGTCGTAGAAATTATACCTCACGAAACCGGTCCTTCGGGTCTTCATTCCGCTATCCCGCTCGTCCGTCCAAGCTCCAAGGAACGATCCGGATCTTGGTCACCTCCGCGGCCTCCTTGAGTCGAAGACGATCCACCCGAAAGATGAACACCGAGCTCCACCTCGATCCAAGGCAACTAGGGCGACAATATCGCTAGTCTTGTTGTCCTAGGTTGTGTAGAAGTAGTAGAGGGTTGGTTTTGTCAAGTGGGATCCTTTTTATCTCAACACATGAGATCAAAGGATGATTTCAAGAGGAGGAAGATGAAGGAGAGTTTTGCAACCATGGAGCTCTTTCTCTTTTTCTTTTCTAAGAAAGAGAATGAGCATGAGAAAATGAATATCATCCCAAAAGAAAAAAGGCACCATGGTTGCAATAATAGTAAAACAACATTATTACAAATCCTATCATGATAAAGTTGATGCTACATTGAATTGACCATTTTCATAATCAAAAAGAAAAAGAAAATCCAAAGAAGAGTGTAGACCTCTCATGAAGGTCAATGGTCAACACCGGTCAACGGGTCAACAAAGTCAAGAGAGGTCATGGTGGTCAAATGGTCAATGCAATTAGCCATCACAAAATTATCACAAAAAGGATTAGTAAAATAATGTCTCCGGCTCATAATGGTTTTGACCGAACGAATTGTCAAAACCCTAATGAGCCTGCCACATAACGGTTTTGGCCGAACCAACTGCCAAAACCCTAATGGGGCACCTCCTCCTTTATCGCTCCTCAAAACTTTGCATACACACCCGCATCCGCATTCCGTAGAATGCGAATGCACAGAAGAAAAAACAAATCCATCTGTGCAGTACTAGGATCCAGCTTATACCAAGGCCCACTAGTATTGCCTGCCCGAACAGCATACGCACACAAGTGCACGCAAGTGATCGCAGCCCTGCCGTAAAACCATACGGCCTCTACACGTTTTGCTCAGTGCAGGGAAACTCTCTGTGTGGGACTCTAAAGACTCGACACTACGCCGGCAGTGGGTTTAACCACAGACTGCAAGCGGCACTAGCTGTACGTAACGGTCCCTAGGTAGATGTCGATAAGAAGGCCGATGAGGTAAACCCATCCGAACTCCTACTGAGCCTGTATGTGACAATCTCCGTACAGTCCGGTCTATTCATATGATACATCGCATGGCGGGCCTAGGGGGTGGTGAACGTCAGTCCCCTAATAGCGGTACAAGTCGTGTCGGAGTGTAGCCCAGAACACCCTGAGATAACACTGGAAACCTACCAGTATACCTCGCTTGCCCTGGCCAGGGACTACTCGTGTAATGGCTCTCCTAGACACAGCGCGATGTCAACCCCCAATACCGGGAGAGACGAATCCTGTCTAACCGTCACTGCCTCCAAGTGCTTCGGGACTGCACCAAACTACTACCTGTTTGCACGACTCCTTTGAGCCGTGGTAGGGAAGCAATCTAAGTACAGTGGGAACACACTCGAGGCGAAGTGAAAGTGTCAAGTCAGCGGACTAAGCTGTACTCATGTCACGTGGGAACTGATAACTGACGATAGGTATAATACCAACCAACAGTTTCCAACGAGTCCTGTCCAGTGTACTCGTAACCCAACGAGCACCCGCATACTATCTCCAGTACGACGTACTGATGGCTGTGGGACAGACCATCTCCCCTGCTGGGATGAGAAGCGCATATGCTAGTCTACTCCGGAGTATCGATGCCCTGTCTCAATAGTCCTACGACTAGGGACCTGTATAAGGATGTGCGTATAGATTACCCAGCCCCCACAAGTATGACTGCCATCACAACGCTGGTAATCAAGCAAAGATCCTAAGGGCTCTACTAATATGTGTAAGCGATATGCTAAAAGAAACACATGCACATATTGAAGTAGAAACAAACCAAGTAGCATACTACCATGCACATATCCCAAGCTTCCATTAAGTAATATACAAGCTAGTATGATACAGTAATGGCCTCTATGGTATATACACTAACAATCTCCCACTTGCACTAAGGCCATGTACTGGCGTATCGAAGACCTATCATCTCGACCAGCCGCTCGAACTGAGTCTGGGGTAGGGCCTTTGTGAGTGGATCTGCAGTGTTATCTTCCGTATTTACTCTCTTCACCTCGATCTCCCGGCGATCTACGATCTCCCTGATCAGGTGGTACCGCCTCAAAATGTGCCTGGACTTCTGATGGGACCTGGGTTCCTTCGCTAAAGCTATAGCGCCGTTGTTGTCTCAATACAGCAGTATTGGATCAACAATGTTAGGAACCACCTGAAGCTCCGTGAGGAACTTCTTCATCCAGACAGCTTCCTTTGCGGCATCGCAAGCAGCTATATACTCCGCTTCCATAGTTGAGTCAGCAACGGTCTCCTGCTTAGAACTCTTCCAGCAAACCGCCCCTCCATTGAGGGTAAAGACATAACCCGACATGGACTTGGAGTCATCCTTGTCACTCTGGAAGCTGGAGTCAGCAAAGGCCTCGATCTGGAGGTCTTTTCCGCCATACACCAAGAACATCTCCTTAGTCCTTCTCAGGTACTTGAGAATGTTCTTTACCGCTATCTAGTGTTTCTCCCCTGGGTCCGACTGATACCGGCTTACAACGCTCAATGCGTATGCTACATCTGGTCTGGTACATAACATCACATACATTATAGAGCCTACCGCAGAAGCGTAGGGTATAATAGACATGCGATCCCTTTCCAAATCAGTCTTGGGAGACATCTTTTTGGAGAGGGTGATCCCGTGACAAGCCGGTAAATTACCGCGCTTGGAATCTTCCATACTGAATCTTTTCAGTATGGTGTCGATGTACCTTGACAGTGAAAGTCCCAACATCCTCTTAAATCTATCACGATAGATCTGGATCCCCAGAATGTAGTTGGCATCGCCCAGGTCCTTCATGGAGAACCTCTGCGACAAGAATCCGTTAACTGACTGTAGCATAGGAATATCATTTCCTATTAGGAGAATGTCATCCATGTACAAGACGAGGAATACCACAGTTCTCCTACAATCTTACTGTAAATGCATGGTTCATATGGGTTTATGATAAAGTCGAATTCTTTGACAGTATCATCGAAGCAGATGTTCCAACTCCGTGATGCCTGCTTCAGTCCATAAATGGACTTTAGCAACTTGCACACATTACCACTGCTCCCACTTTGAATGAATCCCTCCGGCTGATCCATATAGACGCACTCTTCCAAATTTCCATTTAGGAAAGCCGTCTTTACGTCCATCTGCCAGATTTCATAATCGTGGAAGGCAGCAATGGCAAGAAGGATCCGAATGGATTTCAACATAGCCACTGGAGAAAAGGTCTCGTCATAGTCCAAACCAGGTCTTTGACGAAAACCCTTTGCAACAAGTCTAGCTTTATAGGTCTCAACCTGCCCATCTACACTAATCTTCTTTCTGAAGATCCATTTGCAGCCTACCGGTTTTACCCCTTCTGGAGCAAAGTCCAAAGTCCAAACTTTGTTGGTGTACATGGACTCCATCTCGGTCCGCATTGCATCCATCCATTTTACCGAGTCACCGCTCTGAATGGCTTGCTGGAAGCTAGTAGGCTCACCATAATCTATAGTGCAATCCTCTTTATCCCCGTCTATGAGAAAACCGTAGTATCTCTCGGGTGGATGAGACTGCCTACTACTCCTGTGGAGTGGCGCTGGGATGTCCGGTTCTCTTGAAACTTCTGGTTCTTCCAAGCTTTCAGTAATAGCTTGTGGTTCTGGAATTTCTTCCAGTTCTACTACGCTCCCACTTGCTTCTTTTTCTAAAAACTGATGTTCCAGAAAGTGGGCATGACGAGAAACAAAAACCTTTTGTTCCTCTGCGTAATAGAAAAAATACCCCCTGGAGTTCTTTGGGTATCCCACAAACTTACACAGTACTGAGCGTGCCTCGAGCTTTTCCGCATGCTGCTTTTTTACAAAAGCTGGATATCCCCATATCTTCAGATATTAAAGATGGGGTTTCTTCCCACACCACATCTGATATGGTGTGGTAGGCACAGTCTTGGAGGGAACCTTGTTCAAGAGATATGCAGCTGATTCTAGTGCATAACCCCAGAAGGATCGCAGCAACTCAGCCTTACTCATCATGGAACGAACCATATCCAATAGGGTTCGATTCCTCCTTTCCGATACACCGTTGTGTTATGGTGTGTATGGAGGAGTAAGCTGAGAGAGAATTCCATTCTCTTTTAAGTAGCCCAGAAACTCGGCACTCAAGTATTTACCACCTCGATCAGATCTCAGTGTCTTGATACTTTTGCCTGTTTGTTTTTCAACTTCATTCTTGTATTCCCGAAATTTCTCAAAGGCCTCGAATTTGTGCTTCATCAAGAAGACATGCCCATACCTAGAGAAATCATCTGTGAAAGTAATGAAGTATGAATAACCACTTCGCGCATGTGTAGACATTGGACCACACACGTTACTGTGTATGAGTCCCAAAAGCTCGCTCGCTCTTTCTCCGTGTCCAGTGAACGGAGTCTTTGTCATCTTTCCCATGAGACAAGATTCACAAGTGGCATAAGACTGGTACTTGAACGAATCCAAGTATCCTTCTTTATGTAACTTTGTCAACCGTGTCTCATTGATGTGACCCAGTCTACAATGCCATAAGAAAGCCTGATTTAATTCTGGAGATTTTCTTTTAAGTTTGTTCTGGACACTGAAGACCTGAGCTTGATTCAAAACGTATATACCGTTTTTCAATGTACCTGACCCAATCAGTACTTGATTTAGGTGGATGTTTACTACATCGCTTACAAAAGTAAAATCATATCCTTCCTTAGAAAGTAAGGATACAGATATGATATTACAAGTCGCACCTGGTACATAAAAACAGTCACGCAGAATCAATATCTGCCCAGTTATCGGTCCTAGATGATATTCTCGTACGGATTCAGCATACATGCTCATTCCGTTAGCAACCCTGAGAGTCATATCGCCTTTCTTGATAACCCTACGGTTTCTCAGAGCCTGTAATGAATTATAGATATGAGATCCTGATCCGGTATCCAATACCAAGGAAGTAGGGTTAACTGACATACAGTTCCCTATTACAAACACATCCGAAGCCGAAGCCACAACATGCTTCGAATTCTGGCTACTGGCTTTGCAAGCCCTGCAATCCTTCTGCCCATGTTCATTCCCGTAACAACAGGAACATCCCACTTTTACTACATCCATTCCCGAAACTTCTGCCCTTCCCTTTCTTTCTACTTCCCTGGTTTCCTTCAGGGTAGTAGGTAGAGACTGATGAACTGAGTCAACATCTGACCCGTTCTTCAACGTGGTCTTCAGGTCCGAGGGCTCAAAAGAGCTGGTCTCTGTAAGGACGTTGCCTCCTACAGATTACCCGATAGCCAACCTCGCTGGAAGCAATTCGTTCGAGGTCTCATATCTTGCGATACGAGATTGCTCTCCATATAAATCTTTGTTATGGAGGAAGATAGAAACTAAGTCCATCTTCTCGTGCTGCCTCTGGTTTACACCATCAACTGAGGCTAACACGAGGCACTTGGCTTTCGCACAGTTCTTTTCCGATGTCTCGCGGATATGAATATCCGTGACAGGGTAAACTGGACCTGAGACGGCAGGGGTTGGATCAGTCAAGAGGTGTCCCAGCTTGTCATGGGCAATGGACATCTGGACAGACCTTTGCCAGTCATAACAGTCAGATTCAGTCATTTTATTATCTAGATGTAACCTAGGTGTGGTCACTGGGTCGCTGCAATTAAGAGAGAGAGAAGAAAACACTCAGCATGATGCTCTTGTAAGTTTAGATTGGTTTTTAATTTATCTAAACAGGATGGCTCCCACTGTCTCTCGAATCCCTCCTCAAACCATAAAGAAAGAATTAGTCAGGATCAATCTCACCGTACAATACTTGCTTAACCATTCAGCCAGGCCGGTGTCGGTACTTCGAGGGACGTTTTCCAACGCTTTCGCGAAGTTCCTTAATTAAGTAACCTCTTTTCCCTGTGGGCGTAGCCCCGCTAACACCTTTCTAGACACCTACTTGGTTTATAGCATTGATCGTTAAGTGAGAAAGTTCCCGGGGAGTAGCATATACTCACAGTAGGATCGGGATCCAAATATCATCGCGTGACAAAACTGAAGGAATCCTACCAGAATCATCACACTCCAAATGGTATGCAGCGCTAGCAAGTTTCAGTTCTTTTGAAACTCCCGATGTGGATTTTTGCCCCATGCACTTATGACCTTGACGAAGGCCAACATATCATAAGTCACATGTCAAGTTCTACCCGTCATTATCCAGGTTAATTTGAACCCACCCGTACATACCCTTGACGAAGGACAAAATAGTAGAATGACTGTCCCAAACCAACACATCTATCTATGCTACAGATAAATATTCAGCAGCTACCAATCACTATGCCTTGGCGAAGGTCAAAATACATAGCTTGAATACTACTGAATATTTAACTGAAATGACGGAGGGCTACGAATGGTTTTGGCGAAACCATGAACGTAGTGAACTTGATATAATCGATGGAACGAGATAGCTTTTTAAAAGGAGTGGTTCTAGCTCCGCGTTTAAAAAGCTGGTTTTTGAAAAGAACCGAGTGGTTTTGAAAGTGTTCCAACGACTTTTACTTGGTTTATTTTCTTGCATTAATTCCAATGCATCCCATCATTTAATCCTACCATTGCAGAAAACAACAAAAATATGGCGTACGCTTATGCCATCCACATTCGCCACGGGGCCCCGTCATCACCCGTTAGGTTACTTAACTAACGACAGAGCGGGGACTGGACTAGCGCGGATGCAAAACATAAGCAACACCTAAATAGATATCATATATAGATGTTAGTTATATGTATGCCCTAGAGGCCATTACTATACATAGGATGTATATTATAGTGGATGCTTGGACATATATAGGGATGACTTTCTTGCTCGATATGATAGTATGCTATCTGGTTACTCTTTACCTTGACGTGTACACTGATTGTCTCTCTGTTACATGTTGGTAAAGCCCTTAGGATGTGTACTTGACTACCTGTACTATGATGCGGATCATACTAGTGGGGACATGGTAGTCCATAAGTACATCCTTCAAAGTCCCTAGTCGTGGGTGTATCGAGACGGGGCATCGATATACCAGAGTAGACTAGCGTGTAGCTTCTCGACCCATATAGATGGGTGATGGATTATCCCATATCCATTGGTGTTTGCATCAGAGATGATATAAGGGTGCTCAGTAGAGACTGGGTACACTGGACGGACTCGCCGAGAACTCCCAGATGGTATTATACCTTACGTCAGATGGCAGTTCTCTGGTGACACTGGTACAGGTTAGTCTGTAGACCCGAGATCGTCATAGAGTCTTGTGTGATTCCCACTGTGCTTTGATTTCCATCATACCACGTCCAAGAGGGCGTGCAAAAAGGTGGCTTTTGGGTACGGTCCCGAATCACATGGAGGCAATGAGCGATAGGAGGGGTTTCGTCTCTCCCGGTATAGGGAGTTGATGTTGCGCAGTGCTCGATTGGCTATAACAGGAAGTCCTTGGCCAAGGCAGCTTTTAGGATTTACTGGTAAGTGTTACCGGTAGTTTCTCGACCCGTTATGAGCCTCATATCGACACGACTTATCGAGTTATTGGGGTCTGACGTTTACCACCCCTAGACGAGATATGCGACATATCAGACGAACATACCGGACTGTACGGTAGTGTTACTCTTTGGATTCACTGGAGTGTGAGCGGGCTTGCTCGTTGATCTTCTGATCGCTCAATACCCGGGTGGCCGTTACGTTTAGCAGACCGCTTGCGGCTTGTGGGTGTTTGATATGATCATCACCTGCTGCCGGCGTATTGACGAGTCTTTAGAGTCCTACAAAGGGGTTTCCTGGCTCAAGCGAAACGAAATAGGAGCGCATATGAGATATGTGCGGGACCGAGGATAATACCAGTATGTGATACTGTATTCTATTCTCGCGATTTGTGACATTGATCGGTTGTATGCGATATAGCCGGGTTATCGGATCAAGTGTTGATTCGATAAGTTGTTACTATTGATATTAGTCGGTTATATGCGATATGACCGGATCATTAAATCAAGTGTTTATTTAATGATTTAATGTATAATTATATATTTGATATATTACTTTACATTAACTAGTATTGGTTCACTTAAGATTGATTTTCTCACTTGAAAGTGTACATTGTTTATATGTGATATATGCAAGTGTACATGTTTGTATCATGCTTGATGACACAAACAAGTTGTGTGTATGAGACTTGAACCATATCAAGGTTGGATTAGGGTTTATTATTTTCCTAAACAAATAACAAAAGAGAGTGACTTTGGTCAAAGTTATCAAGCTTCATGAAGCTTGATGAACATTGACAAAGTCAACTCTTTTGTCATTTGTTCAAGATATTAGCTAACCCAACCCTTAACCTTATGCTATGGTTAATTCTCTACATGAGTTAATCATGAGGGCTTAAATCAACCATGGTGCTATGATTAAAAGGATAAGTGTTCATATTATTCTTTTAATGGATATGAGATTCTTTCTTCTTCTTCATCTTCATCAAGCTTGAAAAAGCTTGCTAGCTCCAATGGCATCATGAGAAAAAGAGTGAGAAATCCAATTCTAAAGTGAACCCACTTCCTATTTCTTCATCCTCTACCACTTGCCATGTAGTAGGGTGTTCTCTTCATAAAGTTTTCGACCGAGTGAAGGAATAGCTTGAGTTTGAGTCTCCCCGACGTAGATCATCTTCGGCCTCGAAGTCAATGACCTAGCCCGATCATTTCTCCGACGAAACCATTTCTAGAGTCCATGATCCGATGATCGCAGCGGAGGGACGTCAACACGGAGCTAAAGAAGTGGTGGACCGGATCTACAAAGGTTGTAATCCCTTTCACTTAGTAGCAAAGTCGTTTGCTTGCTTGCTTTTCGCCTATCCTTCTAGTTAACGATCTAGTTTAGGGTTTGTCGGCACCGGAAAATTTTTGTTTAGCATGGTTGATGCCTTGTGGAACCTCCTTTGTGTGCCTAGGAACCCTACAGTGGTATCAGAGCCTAGCTAGAGCCTTAGGCGAAGTGTAGACGATGTTAGAAATCCGATCGAACCCGAAACCCTAATCCGAGACCACTCTCTGTACATTTTTTCAAAACTGGGAATTTTGTGAATTAAAAATATGCAGAAAAATAAGCAGGCTTTTATAAGAATTACTGTACAAAACGGGACCCATAAATCGTTCAAAGAGCCGCGGAAACGCGGCACGAGCATGGCTCGTGCGGCGCTTCCGCGGCCGTACGGTCGCTTCCTTCAGATCTGTTTGCACAGTAATTCCTAACTTTGATTCCTGTATTTTCTGGGTATTTTTATTTTCTACTCAACAGTTGAGTTTTCTGGGATGTATTGGAGACTCGATGATTCGATCGGATTGTTTAGCTTTGTCTATTAGTTTTTCGAGATAATTTTAGAATATGTTAAAAAGTTCGACCGGATATAAATACCCACTTTTTTCCCTGTCGGGAAATTTCCAAGTGTTGGATCTTTCCATGGTTTAAAGACGTTCTGAGTAGTGCAAGTAACGCGATGAACCCTCTAGAAGACAACAAAACTTAACTCGATTATGTGACCGTCTTGAACTGCCCTTTGAACCTTCGGGTTTGGGGCAGTACGGCGTGCCACATGTGAGGCGTTGGCTTGACCCTTCTACGGCTGGAACGTTGGTACTGTGGCATGAAATGGATGTTTTTGAACTTATTTCAAGAGTTGATCTGTTTCGGGAAAACTTAGGTGTTTGATTGTTCGAGCAGAAAGTTTAACATTTTCTATTTATCTGGAATGTGATACAATATTTGGAATTCACAAGTAGTTATGAGATAACTAATATGAATGTTATAAACATAGCAATTTAGTCTCGATTGATCGGTTGCCGTGGAATTTTGATGTGATCAAAAGTCCGTTGCAATCACGTAGCGTACGCGGATACTCGCCGGGTAAACATAATAGACAGCCATACCCCATAGCCCCGACCAAGTGACTGTAGGAGAACCCTGTTGCCGAAAGCATCCGTTCGGGTGCTCGCGGTAGCGGTGTTCCGCCTTGGTGCACTTCGTCGACGGTATCGGGGGTGCGGCCGCCTACTAAAGTTTGCGACGAGCATTCGATCAGTTTATCGGGAATCTTGTTGAATTGCCCGACTTGATATTGAAAAGTGTTTTCGATAATGAGACAAAAATGCGGGGTTTATAATTGTTAGGCATGTGATGTCTAAAGAATTCATTTGATTAGGCATGCGATGTCTAAGAAGGTTGCGGATTCCAACTGTTGTAGTTTTACACTTTCTTTTCTGTGACCGTAAGTGTAATATGTGATATCGCCGGTTTCGTTGCTATATGTCAACGACAATTGGGATGCGCACATTTACTTACGTTGATGATATGTCATGTTATGTGTTGCTGGATATGTTATATTGGATCGTCGCGTTATTGAATAGCCGGGGGTTTTATGTGAGATGAGAGTTTTTATTTTCATTTATGTAAAATTTAATGTATGTAATATTCTTTTATTGGGGCACTTCCAGGTAGCGGAAGATGTCACCCATTGTATATTATTTACTTTTCCGCACTAGGATAGACCTAAGGAGGAGGGCATAAGTAACCGGGTTCTGGAGTCCAGTGGGAGACCAACTCGAGGAGTCGAGTCCGGGTCTCCTAACTCTAGAATTGGTAGGGTTGCTTGCCGCTCTCGTAGGGGTCTAGGGGTGTGGGTTTTGGCTATTCATCGCGACCGTGGAATCCGTGTTTTATACTGGCTCGTATTAAAAACACGGACGTCCTAGTATATCCAATATTTCATATGATTCTTCTGCTGCGATATCTGTGATGTGATCATTTGATGTTCTGTGATGGATACTGTATATAGTATACATGATATATTATATAGACGTTACTTATGTTTTACACCCGCGCTAGCCCTGCCCTGCTCTGCCGTAAGTTACCTAACCTAACGATGCACGAGAGGACATCAAGGCGAATGCGGATGGCATAAGTGTACGTCGTATTTATCTGTGATGATTAGGTACTTAAATGATGGGACTTCATTAATATGATTAATGAAAGAAAAGAAACCTAAAGATGTTGTGGAATCGAATTTCCAAAAACAGGTAGCTACAGTTCTTGCTTTGCATCGCGGTGTTCCTTGTAGAACATCCTGCACCTTATTCGATAAGGAAAGGACCGGGATCCCTTCACCGGGAGTGACTCCTTTAGCAATAACTGGCAGATGCTACAACTCTCGGTTTGTCTTTTGATTGCTTCTATAGTTTCTGCTTTGCACAGTGATGTATATGATATATCCTGCACCTCATTCGACGAGGAAAGGGCCGACGATCCCTTCACCGGGAGTGACCCCTTTAGCAAAACTAGAAAAGCCTCAAAAACACTCCATTTAAAATCATTTGATTCTACAACGATATCAAGCTCATTACGCAATAGGTTTTCAGAAAAACCTGTCGTAGCCCTCCGTCATTTCAGATAAGTACTACTTAGTATTCGTGCGGCGGTAGTTTGGCATTCGTCAAGGCGTAGTGTACGGTAGCTAACTAATATTTATCTGCTAATGCATATGATGCATATTGGATTAGGGTATTCGTACGACGTTGTTTGGCATTCGTCAAGGGTCGTGCGGGTGGGTTTAATTCAATCAAGAAATGTACGGGTTGAACCTAACTAGTGGACTATGGGTTGTTTGGCATTCGTCAAGGTCATAGAACACTAGGGGTAAAATATTATCGGGAATTTCAAGTGTTGAAATTTGCAATGAGATTGCATACCTTCTATGAGATAGTTGGATCCCGATACCCACTGCGAGTAATTGTTACTCCTGGGAGAGTTTTACACATTACAATTAGCCGATCAAGTAGGTGTCTAGAAAGGTGTCAACGGGGTTACGCCTCTAGGAAAACGAGGTTTACATTAATTAGGTTCGTGCGAAAGCACGGGGGACCTCCCTCAAAGTACCGACACTGGCCTGGCTGAAAGATTGGCGAACTTGTAGCGTGTAATTAATCCCGGCTAGTCTTTCCTTTTAGGGTTTGAAGGAAGATTTGATAAAAATAGTGGGAGCCATCCTGATTAGATAACATAATAACCAATCTGATCTTGCAAGAGCGCACGCAGAGTGTTTTCTTCTCTCTCTCTCCAGGTTGCGACCATATCACGCCTTAATAAAGATAATAAAACAGATAAATTGACCGAACCCGCTTGTTATACTGAGCTGGGGAACGTTGGTCCCGCTCTAACTTATAAATGTTATAAGATAGAGCAAGAATTAAGGGATTACCAGAATTCCCGTGCCGCCCAAACGAAGAAAGTGCATATGATGCATCTCCTTCGGGTGTGTTCGTTACAGAGAACTGTTTCTCAAATGTCCTTTACGTCCTAGGTATGTGATACCGGATCAGGATCCCGTATATGTAATATGTTACATGGGCTACAGAAAGGTAAAGAACTGAGAACGGGTGATAAGTTTCATGAGGCAGAAAACGGTGCAAGTGTTGCAGCCAAGTCTGTTGGTCACTGTCACCCTGTATTACCAGAATACATTGATTCTGAACAAATGTTATTAGATACCGAACCTGATATACAAAATCATATCAGTCTATTTATTTAGATAAAGAAGGATAAAATTTTGTATTGTTGGATAATGTTTTGAACATTTCCTATATCAAAAGTTGATTGGTTCAGGCACGTTATCTAAAAGCATTGATGTTCTAAATCAAACTACAGTTCTTTAGTATACAAAACACACACAAGAGGAAGAGTTCAGAAATGAACGAATCCTTCTTGAGGCATTGTAGACTAGGTCATATCAATGCGACCCGACTGGCTGAAGTTACATTTAGATGCATATTTAAATTAGTTTGAATTTACATGTTGTGAAACTTGCCAGTCATGTCACAGAGATAAGATGACCATAGCTCCGTTTACTGAAAACAGAGAAAGAGTTAGTGAACTCTTGGGATGATACATATTGATGTATGTAGGTCCCCAGTCTACACATGCCAAGACCGGTTCTTTGTACTTCATTACATTCTCTGATAATCTCTCGAGATTCAGACATATGTTCCTGTTGAAACACAAGTCCGAACCTTTTGAGATATTCATAGAATATAAGTTAGAAGTAGAGAACCAAAATACAGGTATAAGTATTATGTCCTTTGATGTGATCAAGGAGGAGAATACTTGAGCACGGAAATCCTGGACTATTCTAAAGGAGAATAAGCTTCTCTCTCAGCATTACTCCTCCGCATACACCATAGCACGATGGTATATCGGGACGGAGCAATAACACCCTATGTGATATGGTGTGCTCTATGATGAGTACTACTGAGTTTCCTATTTTCTTTTAGGGAGTTATACACTTATGAAGTTGTATACCTATTGAATAGGGTTCCGATCAAATCGGTGGCCTACCATTTCATATGAGATATGGAAAGGGAAGAGCCCATCTCTTAAGTCAGTTAAGATTTGGGGTTGTCCGGCCTATGTCTAAAAGCAAAATCCGGACAAGCTCGAGGCAAGGTCAGTTATATAGATATGGAAAGGTTCTAGCTATACAAACTGAAGCAGATGATTTGGTAGAACCAAAGGATTCAATAGCAACCAACGAACCTCAGCCTCTCCACCGATCTAGTAGGGTTCCTCACCCACCTGAGAGATACTTAGGTTTCTCTATGACAGTGGGAGCGAGGATTGCATCATGAGATGATGACCCAACTAGATTCGGGCTGGCCATCAGGAGTAGGACTCTGTAAGAATGGCTGGATGCTTAGCGATCTGAGATGGAATCCTTATACACCAACAAAGTATGGACTTTGGTTGCTTTATCTGAAGAGTTAAATCCCCATCAGGAGCAAGTATATCTTGAGAAGATTACTTGGTGTACATGGAAAAGTTGAGACTTTCAAAGCTAGACTCGTTAAAGGTTTGCATCATAGACCAGTTGTGGCTAATGATGAAACTTTTTCTAGGGCCTATGCTTAAGTCCATCCAGATCCTACTTGCCACGGCTACATACCATGACTACGATATCTGACGGTTGGGTGTCTTGACTGCTTTTCTAAATGATGATTTGGAAGAAAGCGTCTATAAGTACACAGCTAGAGGGCTTCGTAGACAGTGGGAGCAGCGGAAACGTATGCAAGATGTTTTATGTGATAAAACAGGCATCGCGGAGTTGGAACATCTGTTTTGATGTGATAGTCAAAGAGTTTGACATCATCAAAATGGTAGATGAACCTTGTATGTACAAAAAGGTAGTAGGGAGTATGGTAGTGATCCTCGTAGAGTACGTGGATGACATAATCTTGATAGGGAAGGAGTTTCCTATGCTACGCTCGGTCAATCTCCGCTTATCACAAGGATTCTCCATATAGGATCAAAGTGATACCTACTAAATCTTGGGTTTTGGATCTATGAGATAGATCTAATTTGATGTTAGAATACTCACTAGTTGTAGTGAGAAGGTATCAATCGGTCCTGGGGAGAATCCCTGGAAAGGTTCCAGAGTGATAAAGATGACTGAATGTCAGTCACAGGCATTGTCTTTACCCTCAGTGGAGGGACGGTATGTTGGAAGAGTTCCAAGCTAGATACCGTGACATACTAGACGATTAAAGGCAAGATACATCGTTACCAATGATACTACCAAAGAGAAAGTCTGGGTGTATATTAGTTCATGAAATGAACTTCGTTCCTCCCATTGTGTGACAATGGAGTTGTGGCTTATGCCAAGGAACGTCCATCCCATCAGTGATCCAGACATATTCTTAGGCAGTATCGCCTGATCGTGGAGATGGTTGATCTCCAGGGGATCGGAGTTAGGAGAGTAGACTCAGAGGACAACACGGCAGATCCACTCATGAAAGGCCTTTTCCCAGAGAGAGAATTTTATGGGATGGTTGAGTATGAGATACTACAACCACTGCTATCAGATGGCCCTAGTGCAAGTGGGAGATTGTTAGTTATATGTATGCCCTAGAGGCCATTACTATACATAGGATGTATATTGTAATGGATGCTTGGACATATATAGGGATGACTTTCTTGCTCGATATGATAGTATGCTATCTGGTTAATCTTTACCTTGACGTGTACACTGATTGTCTCTCTGTTACATGTTGGTAAAGCCCTTAGGATGTGTACTTGACTACCTGGACTATGATGCGGATTATACTAGTGGGGACATGGTAGTCCATAAGTACATCCTTCAAAGTCCCTAGTCGTGGGTGTATCGAGACGGGGCATCGATATACCAGAGTAAACTAGCGTGTAGCTTCTCGACCCATACAGATGGGCGATGGATGATCCCATATCCATTGGTGTTTGACATCAGAGATGATATACGGGTGCTCAGTAGAGACTGGGTACACTGGACGGACTCGCCGAGAACTCCCAGATGGTATTATACCTTACGTCAGATGGCAGTTCTCTGGTGACATTAGTACAGGTTAGTCTGTAGACCCGAGATCATCATAGAGTCTTGTGTGATTCCCACTGTGCTTTGATTTCCATCATACCACGTCCAAGAGGGCGTGCAAAAAGGTGGCTTTTGGGTACAGTCCCGAATCACATGGAGGCAATGAGCGAAAGGAGGGGTTTTGTCTCTTCCGGTATAGGGAGTTGATGTTGCGCAGTGCTCGATTGGCTATAACAGGAAGTCCTTGGACAAGGCAGCTTTTGGGATTTACTGGTAAGTGTTACCAGTAGTTTCTCGACCCATTATGAGCCTCATATCGACATGACTTATCGAGTTATTGGGGTCTGACGTTTACCACCCCTAGACGAGATATGCGATATATCAGATGAACAGACCGGACTGTACGGTAGTGTTACTCGTTGGATTCACTGGAGTGTGAGCGGGCTTGCTCGTTGATCTTCTGATCGCTCAATACCCGGGTGGCCGTTACGTTTAGCAGACCGCTTGCGGCTTGTGGGTGTTTGATATGATCATCACCTGCTGCCGGCGTATTGACGAGTCTTTAGAGTCCTACAAAGGGGTTTCCTGGCTCAAGCGAAACGAAATAGGAGCGCATATGAGATATGTGCGGGACCGAGGATAATACCAGTATGTGATACTGTATTCTATTCTCGCAATTTATGACATTGATCGGTTGTATGCGATATAGCCGTGTTATCGGATCAAGTGTTGATTCGATAAGTTGTTACTATTGATATTAGTCGGTTATATGCGATATGACCGGATCATTAAATCAAGTGTTGATTTAATGATCTAATATATAATTATATATTTGATATATTACTTTACATTAATTAGTATTGGTTCACTTAAGATTGATTTTCTCACTTGAAAGTGTACATTGTTTATATGTGATATATGCAAGTGTACATGTTTGTATCAAGCTTGATGATACAAACAAGTTGTGTGTATGAGACTTGAACCATATCAAGGTTGGATTAGGGTTTATTATTTTCCTAAACAAATAACAAAAGAGAGTGACTTTGGTCAAAGTTATCAAGCTTCATGAAGCTTGACGAACATTGACAAAGTCAACTCTTTTGTCATTTGTTCAAGATATTAGCTAACCCAACCCTTAACCTTATGCTATGGTTAATTCTCTACATGAGTTAAGCATGAGGGCTTAACTCAACCATGGTGCTATGATTAAAAGTATAAGTGTTCATATTATTCTTTTAATAGATATGAGATTCTTTCTTCTTCTTCATCTTCATCAAGCTTGGAAAAGCTTGCTAGCTCCAATGGAATCATGAGAAAAAGAGTGAGAAATCCAATTCTAAAGTGAAACCCCTTCCTATTTCTTCATCCTCTACCACTTGCCATGTAGTATAAGGTGTTCTCTTCACAAAGTTTTCGACCGAGTGAAGGAATAGCTTGAGTTTGAGTCTCCCCGACGTAGATCATCTTCGGCCTCGAAGTCAATGACCTAGCCCGATCATTTCTCCGACGAAACCATTTCTAGAGTCCGTGAACCGATGATCGCAGCGGAGGGACGTCAACACGGAGCTAAAGAAGTAGTGGACCGGATCTACAAAGGTTGTAATCCCTTTCACTTAGTAGCAAAGTCGTTTGCTTGCTTGCTTTTCACCTATCCTTCTAGTTAACGATCTAGTTTAGGGTTTCTCGGCACCGGAAAATTTTTGTTTGGCATGGTTGATGCCTTGTGGAACCTCCTTTGTGTGCCTAGGAACCCTACAACAGATATATAGCAATGATAGCCAATCCAGATCACAGATGAACACTTTGGATATACTAGGAACCCGCGATTCGTTCGAGCCTGCAACGAAAAGCGGATTACACGGTCGCGATGAATAGCCAAACCCCATCCTAGACCCCTACGGGTGCGGCAAACTACCCGCCAAGTACCCGAAGTGAAGCAACCTCCCTCAACAACGTGAGTAGGCCACTCGACACTTCGAGATACCCGGTAGTTTGTGCACCCCACCTTGGGTCTATCCTAGGAGCAAAAACAGTAAAAAGAAATTATACAATGACGGCTACAACCCCGACCCGGTTGTGCGGCCATTCAAATAATATTACATCAATTTACAAATTTTACAATGAATGAAAGAAAAAGAAACTCTCATCTCACATCCACCCCGGCTATTCATCCGCGACAATCCAACGAGTTCTTATACACAAACCATCAACATTATAGATCACAGATATGTATAACCCCCACTAATCAACGTATAGCGATTAGCGGACGTTCAATACATATATCACATCACAGATAATATTCATTAGCCAAAGTGTACGGAATATCGATCAAAATACGAATTTGTAACCACCCCAAAAAAGTCAATTTGTTCTCTGGAAAATCTGGGTAGAAACAACTTGTACTAAAAATCCTAAAACAGCCAAATAAAAACACTGCACAAAACCCGGTCTACGGCCGAGTCAAATCGGCCGCGGAACCGCGGCAATAAGCATGTTATTGCCGCGGAACCGCGGTGGTTTGATCGAGTCACTGGATCGTTTTTCTGCTGTGTTTTTACAAAACCCTGAGACGATTTTTCATATATGTTAAATCACTTTTTGAGCAGTATAAAAAATCGACAGAAACTTGGTTTTTCCGGGCGTGTTTTGCGACTTTTTTCCGATCGATATTCTTAAAACTTTGCTAATTTGCTAGTTTATGTTTAGCTAGGCTCTGATACCACTGTAAGTCCACATTGCTCACCCGGGTTCTTACGGGGAGGCGGAAACGGTGAAAAACAATTATTTGGCGCAAGGGCAACATGGACTAAAAGCCGGATCTTTGCTAAACTAGAAACTAGCAAACTACTAGAGGTTTTAACTACTATGCCGTAGAAATTATACCTTACGAAACCGGTCCTTCGGGTCTTCATTTCGCTGTCCCGCTCGTCCGTCCAAGCTCCAAGGAACGATCCGGATCTTGGTCACATCCGCAGCCTCTTTGAGTCGAAGACGATCCACCCGAGAGATGTACACCGAGCTCCAACTCGAGCTGAGGCAACTAGGGCGACAAGATCGCTAGTCTTGTTGTCCTAGGTTGTGTAGAAGTAGTAGAAGGATGGTTTTGTCAAGTGGGATCCTTTTTCTCTCAACACATGAGATCAAAGGATGATTTCAAGAGGAGGAAGATGAAGGAGAGTTTTGCAACAATGGAGCTCTTTCTCTTTTTCTTTTCTAAGAGAGAGAATGAGCATGAGAAAATGAATATCATCCCAAAAGAAAAAAGGCACCATGGTTGCAATAATAGTAAAACAACATCATTACAAATCCTATCATTATAAAGTTGATGCTACATTGAATTGACCATTTTCATAATCAAAAAGAAAAAGAAAATCCAAAGAAGAGTGTAGATCTCTCATGAAGGTCAATGGTCAACACCGGTCAACGGGTCAACAAAGTCAAGAGAGGTCATGGTGGTCAAATGGTCAATGCAATTAGCCATCACAAAATTATCACAAAAAGGATTAGTAAAATAATGTCTCCAGCTCATAATGGTTTTGACCGAACGAATTGTTAAAACCCTAATGAGCCTGCCACATAACGGTTTTGGCCGAACCAACTGCCAAAACCCTAATGGGGCACCTCCTCCTTTATCTCTCCTCAAATCTGTGCATACACACCCGCATTCGCATTCCATAGAATGCGAATGCACAGAAGACAAAACAAATCCATCCGTGCAGTACTAGGATCCGGCTTAAACCAAAGTCCACTAGTATTGCCTGCCCGAACATCATACGCACACAAGTGCACGTAAGTGATCGCATTCCTGCCGTAAAACCATACGGCCTCTACACGTTTTGCTCAGTGCAGGAAAACTCTTTGTGTGGGACTCTAAAGACTAGACACTACGCTGACAGTGGGTTTAACTACAGACCGCAAGCGGCACTAGCTGTACGTAACGGTCCCCAAATAGATGACGATAAGAAGGCCGATGAGGTAAACCCATCCGAACTCCTACTGAGCCTGTATGTGACAATCTCCGTACAGTCCGGTCTGTTCGTCTGATACATCGCATGGCGGGCCTAGGGGGTGGTGAACGTCAGTCCCCTAATAGCGGTACAAGTCGTGTCGGAGTGTAGACCAGAATACCCTGAGATAACACTGGAAACCTACCAGTATATCTCGCTTGCCCTGGCCAGGGACTACTCGTGTAATGACTCTCCTAGACACAGCGCGATGTCAACCCCCAATACCCGGAGAGACGAATCCTGTCTAACCGTCACTGCCTCCAAGTGCTTCGGGACTGCACCCAACTACTACCTGTTTGCACGACCCCTTTCAGCCATGGTAGGGAAGCAATCTAACTACAGTGGGAACACACTCGAGGCGAAGTGAAAGTGTCAAGTCAGCGAACTAAGCTGTACTCATGTCACCTGGGAACTGATAACTGACGATAGGTATAATACCAACCAACAGTTCCCGACGAGTCATGTCCAGTGTACTCGTAACCTAACGAGCACCCGCATACTATCTCCAGTACGACGTACTGATGGCTGTGGGACAGACCATCTCCCCTGCTGGGATGAGAAGCGCATACGCTAGTCTACTCCGGAGTATCGATGCCCTGTCTCGATAGTCCTACTACTAGGGACCTGTATAAGGATGTGCTTATAGATTACCCAGCCCCCACAAGTATGACTGCCATCACAACGCTGGTAATCAAGCAAAGATCCTAAGGGCTCTACTAATATGTATAAGCGATATGCTAAAAGAAACACATGCACATATTGAAGTAGAAACAAACCAAGTAGCATACTACCATTTTGAGCAAGATTGTCTATACAACTGTGAATATCCCAAGCTTCCATTAAGTAATATACAAGCTAGTATGATACAGTAATGGCCTCTAGGGCATATACACTAAAACATTGGTGTTTGAAATCAAAGATGGTATACGGGTGCTCAGTGGAGACTGAGTACACTAAACGGACTCACCGAGAACTCCTACTTGGTATTATACATATCTTCAGATAGTAGTTCTCTGGTGACACTGGTACAGGCTAGTCCGTAGACCCGAGATCGTCATAGAGTCTTGTGTGATTCCCACCGTGCTTTGATTTCCATCTTACCACGTTTATGAGAACGTGAAAAACGGTGGCTTTTTGGTATAGTCCCGAATCACATGGAGGCAATGAGCGATAGGAGGGGATTCTTCTCTCCCGGTATTGGGGGTTGATGTTGCGCTGTGCTCGATTGGCCATAACAGGAAAGTCCCTGGCCTGGGCTGATACAGTGATTTACTGATAAGTGTTATCAGTAGTTTCTTGGCCTGTTATGAGCCTCAATCGGCATGACTTATCGGTTATTGGGGTCTGACGTTTACCACCCCTATACTAAATATGTGACATATCAGACGAAGAGACCGGACTGTACGGTAGTGTTACTGTCAGGCTTTTGCAGGAGTTAGAGTGGGCTTGCTTGCTGATCTTCTGATCGTTCACTACCCGGGTAGCCGTTACGTCCAACTAGTAGCGCTGAGGACTTGTGGGTGCTTCAAGCAGACACTCCATAACAGGGAAACGTCAAGCAGACACTCCGTCTCGGGGACACGTCAACCAGCGACACTCTGCATCAGGGAAACGTCCAATACAGACACTCCGAAACAGGGAAACGTCCAACAACGACACTCCGTAATGGGGAAACGTCAAGCAGACACTCCGTCTCGGGGACACGTCAACCAGCAACACTCTGCATCGGGGACATGTTCAACACAGACACTCCGTAATAGGGAAACGTCAAACAACGACACTCCGTAACAGGGAAACGTCAAGCAGGCACTCTGTAATGGGGAAACGTCAAGCAGACACTCCACCTCGGTGACACGTCAGCCAGCCGACACTCCGTCTCGGGGAAACGTCGACCGGCGACACTCTGTGCCGGGGGCACGTCTACAAAATTGCACAGGATCAGAGCGTCGACCGTCCATGTCGCAAAAAGGGCAGTGCAGGCTTCCCACGAATCGGGAACCAAATCGTTCCGGATCAGAGCGTCGACCGTCCATTTCGCAAAAAAGGCAGTGCAGGCTTCCTACAAAGCAGGAACCAGATCGCTCCGGGCCAGGGAAACGTCTACCACAGACACTCCGTCTCGGAGACGCATCAAGCGTCGACCGTCCATGTCGTAAAAAAGGCAGTGCATCCCAAAAAGTGGGAACCAAAGAAAGTTGCCTCCACGCGAAAGAAGATCCATCAATTTCATGCACACGACTTGTTGGAGATAGTGCCCTCAGAGTCAATTATTGGATCACAGGCACGTGATTGCAATGATTGAGGGAGGACCTATCCCGGTAGGACAGTCTTACTCGAGATGATAGTATGCTATCTGGTTTACCTTTATCATCATGTACTGCTTTAGGTGACATGACAGATCACTATTGCACGTTGATAGAGCCCCTAGGATTCTTGCTTGACTACCGGCAGTATGAGGGCGATCATATACGTGGGAGCTGGTAGTCTATAAGCACATCCTTAAAAGGTCCCTAGTCATAGGAGTTTCGAGACAGGGCATCGATACTCCAGAGTAGACTAGTGTATACAGTCGAGACCCCGACGAGGGGCGGTGGCCGGTCTCACAAGCCACTGGTGTCAGTTGGTTCACCAAAGATGTATACAGGTGCTCATTGGGTTATGAGTACACCGGACAGGACTCGCCGGGAACATGCTAGTTGGTCTTATACCTGACGTCAGATAGCAGTTCCCAGGTGACATGTGTACAGGTTAGTTCATCGACCTGGGGATCGTCATTTGTCTCGTGTGAGTTCCCACTGTACTTAGATTACTACCCTACCACGGCTCAAAGGAGTCGTGCAAACAGGTTTTAGTTGGGTACAGTCCCGAGCCACATGGAGGCAGTGAGCGGATCTTCGGGGGTTTCGTCTCTCCCGGTATTGGGGGTGAGGTCGCGCTGTGTCTAGGAGAGCCATTACACAAAGACCTTGGCCAAGGCAGGAGATTTACTGGTAGGTATTCCAGTAGTATCTCAGGGTATTCTGGGCTACACTCCGACACGACTTGTACCGCTTTTGGGGGTCTGACTTTTACCAACCCCCTAGGCCCGCCATGCGATACTCGTAGACGAACGGACCGGACTGTACGGATATTGTCACTGACAGGCTCAGTTGGGTGTCGGGGTGAGCTTCCTCATCGACGTCCCTTTTAGTCAATAGTTGGTAGCCCGTCACGTATTGGCTTATACCTCTGACGTGCTAGTGGTTAAATCCACAGCCATAGTATTGACGAGTCTTTAGAGTCCACCACACTTTCAGTTACTCAAGCTTTCGGGCGAAACGCTGTAGAGGCCGTATGGAGATATGGCAGGGTCCGATCAGATACGTGCGGTATTGCACGGATCAGGATCGGACGGTTTGTACTAGTGGCCGTATAGTTATATGGCAGCGTTCGATCAGATACGTGCGGTATTGCACGCATCAGGATCAGACGGATATTACTAGCCGGCTTTGGTTTAAGCCGGTCCTAGTATAGTACAGTGTAGATTTTGTCTCATTGCATTTGTATCCGGACGGAATACAAATGCGGGTGTGTATGCACAGTGTGGGGTTTTCCTGTAATTTATTACGGGACCAGTTTTCTGGAGTTGCCAGTTTGCATTCCGTTCCGGCCGGTTTTTCTTTGTTCTTTCCCGGCCGGACTTTTCCGATGGAGGGGGTTATTTGCAGTTTTGCAAATAACTATTTGTGGGGGACTTATTTGCATAAGGGTTGATATGATAAGCATCTTTGCTTTTCATGATTTGATGAGATTAGAAATGAAGTGAGGTTTGATTTGAGTTTAGTGATGATTATGTTTTTGGGTGTGGTCACCCTCCTCCTTTTACTACACTCACCTCCCTTCTTGCTTCATATGGTTTTTCCTCCACCATTTCAAAGAGAGAGATTATTATCATGGTTGAAAAAGAAAAGTGAGAAGAAGAAAAGAGAAGAAGAGAGAGCTTCATCTTTGAGAGAGGTTTTCATTCTTGATCTCATTCCATGCCAAGAAAAATGCAAGCACCATTTTTCTTATCTTTGTTTCCTCCATCCTCTTCAAATGGCAACCAACCCCAAAGTGAGACATACATTCTACATTACACTCCCTACAGCATATCTTGAGTATGTCGAGTAGCCGGCTTCATGCGCGAGTTGCCTCGGTATTGAGGTGGGAGCCCGTAAAAGTACCCGGCTTCGTGGTGCCCTTTCCGACGAGGAGGAGACGGACGGAGATCCCGCGAGGAGATCGGAGTGGAGATGAAGACCGGAGGACTCGGATCGTATGGTATACTTCTCTACCCCCTCTCTAGATAGCTTAGACTAGTTTAATGGCACGATCCGGGGTTTAGTGTGCGGTGGTGCCGGTTTGCTAAGTCCGCAAAACTTAAGTTTATCACCGTTTCCGCGTTTGGCCGTCGGGTTTACGGCCGGGGCGCCGCCGTGCACTTACAGTGGTATCAGAGCCTCGCCATTAACATAGTCTAGCTTGGTGTAATGTGTTTTTCTGTTTCGATCGATCGAATGTTCCAAAACTGCATTATAGTTCGAATCAGTTTCTGTTGAAAATTTTTTGGTCTCGAAAAATTTTTCAGGTTGTAAAATATTGATGTACTGGAAAATCTAAGGGTTCTGTAAAAATTTGACGATGTAACTCCACAGTTGGAGCGCGGATCCGCCGCGAAACCCCACCTCGTGCGGCCCTTCCGCCGCGCACTATTCACATCACATCACCAAATTTTTTCAGAGGCCTTCTGGGCTTAAAATATGGGTTTTGGAATATTAAAATTGGGCCCAGGTTTTCTGTGAGTGCTACAGTTTTGATTGAGGGCCCACTTGTTAATTTTTGATCGATCGGAATATTTTAAAACACATTTTTCACAGTATTTACATTATATCTGCGACCGTGAATGTCACTCGATCGGTAAATCCTGTCTAACTGCTATAGCCCGGTTAGACGGATTTGCGAACGTGACTTTCACGTTGATGTTCTATGTTTATGCTGTGATGTTGCGGATCGGTCGTGGGGATAGCCTGGATGCAATGCTAGTACTGTATTGTTGTATTATGTACATTTGATTTTGCGGGGCGAGCGTCCGACATGTGGACTGCCGTCACTGCCTGATTGTATTATTCTTTTGGGGCACGACCTGGTTGCGGTCGATGTACCCGGTGTATGTATATTTTACATTATGTACTAGGATTACCCCGCGGTGGGGTGCACGGATAGCCGGGTCCTGGAGGGCAACAAGCCCGCATCTCATGGCATTGGGACGGAGGGGGCTTCACTCTAGGATTGGCGGGCTATTCGCCGCACTCGTAGGGGGTACAGGTTGACCCAGGAGGGGTGCCCAAGTTGCCGGATTCCATGGAGTGCTGGGTGGTCCATTCACGGAGCTGAAGGGGGCTGCCTCGCTTCAGGTTTTGGCGGGTGACTTGCCGCGCCCGTAGGGGTCTAGGATTTCATTGCACAGGCTATCCACACGACCAGGGGAACGTCGGGTTTCAGTAGTGGCTCTGTGAAACCCGGGGATCCCAGATATCTGTATTGTTCTGTGATGCTGTACATTTCTGTGATGTTGCATTTTATTCACGCCTTGAGCGAAATATAATATATTGGTATATATATTAGTAGATGTTGTATATGTTTTGCATCCGCGCTAGTCCAGTCCCCGCTCTGTCGTTAGTAAGCTAACCTAACGGGTAATGACGGGACCCAGTGGCGAATGCGGATGGCATATACGTACGTCGGTATATTTTCGTTCTTTTTGGTGTGATCAAATGATGGGACTGCATTGATTCGGATCAATGCAAGGTTAAAAACAAACCTAATCAGATGTTGTTGGAACACTTTTTTAAAAAAAGCTGTTATTGCAAGGACGTTCACTTTTGTTTTGCATCGCGGTATTCATTTGGAATATCCTGCTCCTCAGTCGACGAGGCAAGGGCCGAGATCCCCTCACCGGGAGTGACCCCTTGGACAGAAGTTTGCGTCAGGGCAATGACTTCACTATAGCCGATTACTTTTGCTTTGCATCGTGGTGTTCATTTGGGATATCCTGCACCCCATTCTACGGGGAAAGAGCCGAGATCCCTTCACCGGGAGTGACCTCTTTAGCGAAGGTTTTCGTCACTATATTTTCTAAAAAGCTATCCGTTCCTTCAACGATATCAAGTTCATTACGTTAAAGGTTTTCGCCAGAAACCATTCGTAGCCCTCCGTCATTTCAGACGGGTAGCACGTAGTATTCATGCTATGTTTGTTGACCTTCGTCAAGGCATAGTGTATGGTAGCTGCTTGTTGCTTTTCTGCTGCATAGATAGATGCGTTGGTTTGGGACAGTCGTATAGCCTTGTTGACCTTCGTCAAGGGCTTGTACGGGTGGATTCAAATTAACCTGGATAATGACGGGTAGAACTTGACATGTGACTTATGATTTGTTGACCTTCGCCAAGGTCATAAGAGCATGGGGCAGAAATCACATCGGGAGTTTCAAAAGAACTGAAACTTGCCAGATATGCGCATACCTTCTGGAGTGTGATACCGTGAGCGGATTCCGTCACGTTATCATGCGATGATAGTTGGATCCCGATTCCCACTGATGAGTTGGTTTACTCCTCGGGTGACCCCGACTAATTCTTCTTTCAGGTTTGGAGGAGAATTTGAGGTACAGTGGGAGGTTTCCTGATTAGAAAAAGTGATAACCATTCTGATCTAGGATAGAGTGCACGCTGAGTGTTTCTTTTCTCTCTCTCTTTGGCAGCGACCATTGACCCGACCCTAAGACTTTGACTCAGTGACCAAGTTGACCGAACCTTCTTAACACTGGCTTTTGGATTGTCAGAGTTGCAGACCTCATTGCCACTCCTACTTTTACCTTTTTCTCCAGGACACCCCGTATTACTACGAACGTCCACTTCCATTGGACAAAACCATCGTATGGTTATATACGAACTCGAAGGAATTTATTCGAGGATGGTTTCCGGTTCTGGAGAAAACGGATAGGATTATTCAGTTGTCTTTTCTTTTCACCCTCTCTCACGCTGCGAGTACTCCTTGGTTTAGGAGTAGTACACCCATTCTGCAAATTGGATAGTCTTCTTCCAAACCATAGGCTGGTGCCGACCGGTAGGGAATGAAGAAAACCAGTTAGCCTAAACGGTGTACAGAAGGTATTAAGTTCAGACAAAGCAAGGGATTAGTAAGAGGGCAAAGTAAATTGCGACTGCTATTCACGACCAAACCAAGTATTTCTTCGCCAATCCTAAATCACCTTTGTATTTCTCCAGGACACTCCGTATCACTACGAAGATCCCATTTTATTGGATAATCCATCGTATGGTTATATACGAACTCGAAAGGAACTTGTTCCAGATCGGGGATGGATCCTGGTTCAGGAGAAATAAGAATAAAGTACATTCAGGTGTCTTTTATCTTCACCTTCTCTCGCGTTGCGAGTGCTCCTAGGATTAGGACAGTACACCCTTTATGCTTTTTGGATAGTCTTCTTCCAAACCATAGGCTGGTGCCGAACGGTAGGGAAGGAAGAAAACCAATTGGCCTAAAGGGGTGTGCAGAAGGTAATGACTAAAGACATATAAAGGGATTTGGAGAGGTGGCAAAGAATTATATGGTTATAGTTGTGAATCTGGATAATGGTAGAGGCATTACTAAGAATACCAGGATACCCCAACGAAACATTTCAATGTTTCAGTTTCACTGTATACTGTTAATGGAAAACTGATTTCCCGATTAGACACTTACTCCAGGGTATGTATTTACCAGGTATGATTCTCACATCTGTATGGTTTTACAGATGATGAGTGGGAGTAAGTTATTGGGAATTGGGTAATCATCCTCATTATATCGGGATTCGTTGGAATCAGTGATATTTGAGGAAATCACCTGGGTTGTTTGCCGGTCGGCAAATATTTGGTTTTGAATATCCGCTGTTGTGCACCAATTTCAAATTGATATATCTGTACGTCTATTTTCATAGAGTGAGATATACCTTTTGATATTATGTCGATGACATTTACCTATATCAGTGGATGGTTAGGTAAGGAGCATTAAACAGCGGTGTAATTCTTCTTAACCATAAGTACAGTTTTCAACCTACGACACACAGTGAATGAGTCACTAGACTCAAGGGACTTATACAGAGTATTGTATGTTGTCCAGGGTCCATCAGGACAGAGGGGTTGGTTCTCGTACTATATTCGGTTTACTTATGACTTCTCTAGTTTTTAGACAAGTGTTTCGTGGAAACACAGGGTCTGAATTTAGAGAAGTTATAGGTATTTGAATATAGTAGAGAACCAGGTGTTGCAAGTATCGGGATTCTTCAAAGTGATCGAAGATGTAGATACTTGTGTATGGTATTCAGTTGATAGTAATGATTAAGAGAACTTGTTTCTCTTTCAGGTTACTCATAATTGGAAGCATTCCTAAGTTGAGTAACGCTGATCGGCCTCCTTCCATTTAGTAGACATGCACTGGAGATAGCTGCATGATTTGAATCTGGTTCAATTAAATCAGTGCCTCTGGTTCTATATTGGATGTAGAACAGTTCATATCTTAACGTTGTTAAGGTACGGGGAGTTGTCCGGCTTATGATTAAAACCAGACTCTGGATAACTCAAGGCACGTTTCTGTAATGGCTGTTTGTGGGTTGACCCAGGCTATGACGAAGGTTGATTTTCTACCATCTAGACTCGCCACAGTTTTACTAAAAATGGATTTTTTTTTCAAAAACAGCAGTGGGAGTATGGTAGAACTGGAAGTGATTCCAGAACCGCAAACGATTACTGAAGATTTGATAAGGAACCTAAAGATTCAATCTGATTTGACATTCCATTGGCCACTCCGTAGATAAGGTGGGTAACTTCAGGCACCCGAGAGGTACTCCGGTAGCCTCAAGGACGGTGACAGGGAAGTTCTTGTTTACCCACACTTGCCATTGCTGTTGTTCCAGACTGCGAGACCCGGCAGGAGGATGAGTATAGCGTCGTTCTGAACTAGCTTCAGAAGTGTACGTGTATATGACTCTGCCAGAGGGTTGTCGTAATCAGTGGGAGCAGCGGAAGCATTGGTGGACATCAGGCTTATGTCTATTTATAGACTAAAGCAGATGTAGCGGAGATAGATCATCTATTTCTGATGTGACAGTCATAGGTTTGACGTCATCAGAATAGGGGATGGATCTGCTGAGAAGGTAGTAGAAAGGAAACTCCTATACTACGATCGGTTATACTTTGGTCGTCACACAGTGGTTTCTCCACTAAGGACTTGGACATTATATCAGACATTCTGGTTACTATATCTATGGTTTTAGATCTAGATTTGGGTGGTTTCCTAATCTGGGTACCTTGACAGCATTCTATGAGTATTTAGAATGGACGACTCCTGGCACGGTAGTACACCTGCAGGTAATGGAGTCACCCTCTCTAAAGGTGTCTTATAGACTAAAGGGGAGAGGGATACTCATGATTGGCAGATCACTTGCTTAGGCAATTGAGTCAATCATGAGATGTCAAGTACCACACCAGATGTTGTTCTTGCATTACATGCAATAAGTTGATATTGATCCAATCCTGGAGAAACAGTCGGAAGCAGTTTTAGAACATAAGTGGCTGTTCTAGGGATATAATAACGGCTGCCTCTTTTAGGAGACGGTTATCATTCCAGGCTTCCAAGGTGACCTGGACGACAAGGAGGTTGTCAGAGTTATAGTTTTTCCCTCTGACGAGGGGCAGTATTTTGGACGGGTGGTCCAAGGCAATACTGAGGGTGGCATGGCGCAGGATACTGATTAAGTTCAGTTGACGATACAGTCTAAGAAGTTTGGATTTGGAGTTCATTTATGAGCTAAGTCCCATCAGACATCCAGACAGTCTAAGACAGGTATTGCTCATTTCGGGAGATGGTTTTCTCCGCGAACTTGAGATATAGAGAGACATAGAAAGAAACATCAAGGCGGATCCACTCACTGAGGCTATTCCTCGAACGCAATAGTTTCGCAAACGGATTTTGTGAGACTGACTAGTAGGGGAGTTGGGTGTTCGGTATCACACAGGCTGTGAGTATGCGACATCGCAATAATTAGCCTTGAGTGCAAGTGGGAGATTGTTGGAGATAGTGCCCTCAGAGTCAATTATTGGATCACAGGCACGTGATTGCAATGATTGAGGGAGGACCTATCCCGGTAGGACAGTCTTACTCGAGATGATAGTATGCTATCTGGTTTACCTTTATCATCATGTACTGCTTTAGGTGACATGACAGATCACTATTGCACGTTGATAGAGCCCCTAGGATTCTTGCTTGACTACCGGCAGTATGAGGGCGATCATATACGTGGGAGCTGGTAGTCTATAAGCACATCCTTAAAAGGTCCCTAGTCGTAGGAGTTTCGAGACAGGGCATCGATACTCCAGAGTAGACTAGTGTATACAGTCGAGACCCCGACGAGGGGCGGTGGCCGGTCTCACAAGCCACTGGTGTAAGTTGGTTCACCTAAGATGTATACAGGTGCTCATTGGGTTATGAGTACACCGGACAGGACTCGCCGGGAACATGCTGGTTGGTCTTATACCTGACGTCAGATAGCAGTTCCCAGGTGACATGTGTACAGGTTAGTTCATCGACCTGGGGATCGTCATTTGTCTCGTGTGAGTTCCCACTGTACTTAGATTACTACCCTACCACGGCTCAAAGGAGTCGTGCAAACAGGTTTTAGTTGGGTACAGTCCCGAGCCACATGGAGGCAGTGAGCGGATCTTCGGGGGTTTCGTCTCTCCCGGTATTGGGGGTGAGGTCGCGCTGTGTCTAGGAGAGCCATTACACAAAGACCTTGGCCAAGGCAGGAGATTTACTGGTAGGTATTCCAGTAGTATCTCAGGGTATTCTGGGCTACACTCCGACACGACTTGTACCGCTTTTGGGGGTCTGACTTTTACCAACCCCCTAGGCCCGCCATGCGATACTCGTAGACGAACGGACCGGACTGTACGGATATTGTCACTGACAGGCTCAGTTGGGTGTCGGGGTGAGCTTCCTCATCGACGTCCCTTTTAGTCAATAGTTGGTAGCCCGTCACGTATTGGCTTATACCTCTGACGTGCTAGTGGTTAAATCCACAGCCATAGTATTGACGAGTCTTTAGAGTCCACCACACTTTCAGTTACTCAAGCTTTCGGGCGAAACGCTGTAGAGGCCGTATGGAGATATGGCAGGGTCCGATCAGATACGTGCGGTATTGCACGGATCAGGATCGGACGGTTTGTACTAGTGGCCGTATAGTTATATGGCAGCGTTCGATCAGATACGTGCGGTATTGCACGCATCAGGATCAGACGGATATTACTAGCCGGCTTTGGTTTAAGCCGGTCCTAGTATAGTACAGTGTAGATTTTGTCTCATTGCATTTGTATCCGGACGGAATACAAATGCGGGTGTGTATGCACAGTGTGGGGTTTTCTTGTAATTTATTACGGGACCGGTGTTCTGGAGTTGCCAGTTTGCATTCCGTTCCGGCCGGTTTTTCTTTGTTCTTTCCCGGCCGGACTTTTCCGATGGAGGGGGTTATTTGCAGTTTTGCAAATAACTATTTGTGGGGGACTTATTTGCATAAGGGTTGATATGATAAGCATCTTTGCTTTTCATGATTTGATGAGATTAGAAATGAAGTGAGGTTTGATTTGAGTTTAGTGATGATTATGTTTTTGGGTGTGGTCACCCTCCTCCTTTTACTACACTCACCTCCCTTCTTGCTTCATATGGTTTTTCCTCCACCATTTCAAAGAGAGAGATTATTATCATGGTTGAAAAAGAAAAGTGAGAAGAAGAAAAGAGAAGAAGAGAGAGCTTCATCTTTGAGAGAGGTTTTCATTCTTGATCTCATTCCATGCCAAGAAAAATGCAAGCACCATTTTTCTTATCTTTGTTTCCTCCATCCTCTTCAAATGGCAACCAACCCCAAAGTGAGACATACATTCTACATTACACTCCCTACAGCATATCTTGAGCATGTCGAGTAGCCGGCTTCATGCGCGAGTTGCCTCGGTATTGAGGTGGGAGCCCGTAAAAGTACCCGGCTTCGTGGTGCCCTTTCCGACGAGGAGGAGACGGACGGAGATCCCGCGAGGAGATCGGAGTGGAGATGAAGACCGGAGGACTCGGATCGTATGGTATACTTCTCTACCCCCTCTCTAGATAGCTTAGACTAGTTTAATGGCACGATCCGGGGTTTAGTGCGCGGTGGTGCCGGTTTGCTAAGTCCGCAAAATTTAAGTTTATCACCGTTTCCGCGTTTGGCCGTCGGGTTTACGGCCGGGGCGCCGCCGTGCACTTACACGACTCACACATGTGGTGTGCATTTATTGATGGGGGGCACTTTGTTGAAGTCGAAAATTGCACCCCGGTTGACCAAGTCAAAGTCAAAGTCAACCCCAAGCCAAGTGGGCCCATGCCCAGGTCGAGTCGGAACATGAAGCGGCCGGCCCTCGGCCATACCAAAATAAAAAATCATGTAACAAATAATTTTTATGTAATTTTTGTGCATGAATGTATGCAAATGGGCATAAAGCCAATTTTTTTTGTAAGCCCATGGCTTATGTGCAAAAAGAAATGGCACATGAGCCATGGGATGGGCAAAACGCCATTTTGTAAAGCCCAAGGGGCTATATGTAAACATGTAAGCCTATATAAGGCAACATGATAATGAAAAAAGAAAGACTTTTTCATTCTCTCAAAAACCGAAGGTTTGTGCCTCTTTCCCCTTTCCGAAGGTCTCAAACCTTCGTCTTTCTTTTGAATTAAATCAAGAGTTTTACTTTTCTTTTTTCAAAACTAAATAGTTTTTCACCACAAAACCCACAAAGAGGAATTTGGATCTACCATCAGATCTCAAAAGAGAAGAGATTTTTTAAAATCTCACATCTCTTGATCTTCAAGATCCGGCCAAACAAAGGAAGAAGAAGGAGACCCATCTCCAGAAACCCCACTTTGGGGAAGAACTAGAGCTCAAGTGGAGAAGCCCTTCATCAGCTTCAAAACATCTTAGGAGTTTAAGTCCTCATATATATATATATATATATATATATATATATATATATATATATACAGAATAATAAGTGCCCCTTTCTGGGAGTACAACTCCCATTGTAGGGACCAAGTCCCTTTTGCTGCTCGAGCTCCCACGTGCTGGCACGTGGTGCGCTAGCGCTCAAAGCTCTAGAGCCCGAGCGCCCACGTGCTGACACGTGGCGCGCTAGCGCTCATAGCGCTAGCGCTCTTGCGCTAAGAGCGCTAGCGCTCGAGCGCCCACATGTTGACACGTGGCGCGCTAGCGCTCTTGCGCTCAGAGCGCTAGCGTCCGAGCGCCCACGTGCTTACACGTGGCGCGCTAGCGCTCAGTGCGCTAGCGCCCGAGCGCCCACGTGCTGACACGTGGCGCTCTTGCGCTCACAGCGCTAGCGCCCAAAGCATTAGAGCCCTAGCGCCTACGTGCTGACACGTGGTGTGCTAGCGTTCAAAGCGCTAGCGCTCTTGCGCTCAAAGCACTGGCCCCACGCATCCTTTGGATGCATTTCCCCCCCTTTTTTTATATATATACATATATATATATATATATATATACATATGTATACATATGTACACACACACATACTCTACAACATTGTCCTTCCTAACATTGACCCCCGTAAAAACTCTGCGAAGCCCCCGATACATCCAAAAACCCCTTTCAAAACACATCATAAGCACACGGCACATTGAGTTCGCATGACCAGTTTAACCCGTCAATCGGAGGTTCCCTCGCTCCAAAGGCGAGGGGTAATTAACGGCAGTTTAGTCCGCGACTGCCGGAGATTCGGATCCCCACAATCATTAAACCCCAGCCTACCCTAGGCAGGGGGAATCTGTATTACGCCTGACAAGCGCGCGCGTATTCCCATCTCAATGGGGTGACGAAAAACACCCTACAGATTCTGGCACGCCCGTTGGGACCAATCTCTCCTCCCATATTTCTGGTTAAGGTTTCATGCGAACTCAATCAATATACATATCTGTATTTATACTAAAATAATGCTCTTTCATGCAGGTTTTCAAGCAATCACTTCTCAACAATGTCTCCAAATATGACCTCTACGTCTTTAAACTGGAAACAGATGACCTCTAAGTCGTTAAACTGGAAACAGATGACCTCTAAATCGTTAAACTGGAAACAGATGACCTCTACGTCGTTAAACTGGAAACAGATGACCTGTACGTCTTTAAACTGGAAATAGATGACCTCCAAGTCGTTAAACTGGAAACAGATGACCTTTAAGTCGTTAAACTGGAAACAGATGACCTCTACATCGTTAAACTGGAAACAGTCGACCACCACGTCATTAAACTGGGAATAACCGACCACCACATCATTAAACTGGGAACGGTCGACATCTAAGTCGTTAAACTGGGAATGTAAAAAAAATGTAAATAAACAAAAAATGTGTAAATAAAACAAAAATAATAAAAAGCTGAAATGATAGGACAACTCGCAATAAAAATCAGCGAGTAAAAATAAAGAGGAAAATAAACAGCCGAAATGATGGGGCAACCACGAATAAAAGCCGAAATGATAGGGCAATCACGATCTTCGCGATAAGAAAAGCTGAAATGATAGAGCAATCACGGTAAAACAAAAACAAACAAACAAAAAAAAAACAAAAAACAAAACAACGGCGAATGATGAGTCGCTCCTGGTACTATATTCCAGTGCAGCGATGCAGACGCCAACCAAAATCCAATTTTTCAAAATTCTCCCGGCCCTACGGTTGGTCCCCAAACCGACCACCGTATACAATCCACGGGCTCAAATAATTCTCAGCATACCTATGCCCCACCGCAATTACCAGTTACGCGGGTGGTCTCCGTCCTTGGAATTATGCTCCATTGAGAAGGCCCACTCATGTGTCCTCATGATATATGAGGAGAACAAACCTATGTGGGATCCTTACGACTCACGAAGGAAAAACACACTTAGGAGTCCCAACGACTCCTAAGGAGAAAATACACCTGCGAGATCCTTACGACTCGCAGGGAGAATGCTTTTATGGGACCCTCACGGCCCATAAAATTGAAAATCCTTAGATGATAGGGAACCAAACCTGTCTCCTAAGCGATCGCCCCCCAATCCCAAAATGGTGAATGATGAGTCGCTCCTGGTACCATATTCCTGTGCAGCGATGCAGACGCTAACAAAGTCCTGAAATGTTTCCGGCCCTACGGTCTGGATCATACATCCTGCAAAACCGTATACAATCCACGGGCGTAAAACAACCCCAATCTCTCCCAAGTCCTACCGGTGAGACCACATTCAAAGTCCCACAAAAAAATAAAGAAAAAAATAAATAAAAAAAAATTAAAAAAAAATGGTATGTCCACAAGAAAAATGGGCTCGGATGAAAACCCGAAAGGGCTCCGTGAGTAAAAACAGCAGGACTGCCGGCGAGTTTGTGAAAACCCGAAAGGGCGCAAACTCGAAAAAGAGATGAAATACACTCACAAAGTCCTCTCGACTTTATGAGGAGAAAATCCCCGCGTGAGATCCTTACGACTCACAAAGGAGCAACACACTTAGGAGTCCCCACGACTCCTAAGGAGAAAATACACCTACGGGATCCTTACGACCTGTAGGGAGAAAATGCTTAGTGAGACCCTTACAGCTCACAAAATTGAAAAGTCTTAGGTGATAGGGACCTAACACCTATCTCCTAAGCCATCGCTTCCTGATAAACAAGCGCAAATGATGATTCGCTCCTGGTACCATATTCCAGTGTAGCGATACTGATGCCTAGCAAAAACCAATTCCCAAATCCTCTCGGGGCAAATGATGAGTTTCTCCTGGCATTATTCCAGTGCAGCAATGCAGATGCCAAACAAAAAAACCAATCCCCAAATCCTCTCATGACAGATGATGATTCGCTCCAGGTACCATGTTCCAGTATAGCGATGCTGATGTCAACTCAAATCAAACAAATCAAACCAACCAATTCCAACATCGACCTTTGCGTCAAACAGCGACACTCCGCTCCGGGGAAACGTCAAGCAGACACTCCGCCAGGGACACGTCAACCAGCGGCACTCTGCATCGGGGAAACGTCCAACACAGACACTCCGCATCAGGGAAATGTCCAACAACGATACTCCGTGCCGGTGGCACATCGACAACGGACACTCCGTCTCGGGGACACGTCAACTAGCCGATACTCCGCCTCGGGGAAACGTCAAGCAGACACTCCGTGCCGGGGGCACATCGACAACAGACACTCTGTGCCGGGGGAACATCGACAACAGACACTCTGTCTCGGGGACACGTCAAACAGCCGATACTGCAACTCGGGGAAACGTCAAACAGATACCCCGTGCTGGGGGCACATCGACAACAGACACTCCATGCCGGGGAAACGTCACCTACAGACACTCCGCATCGTGGAAACGTCCGACAACGACACTCCGTAGTGGGGAAACGTCAAGCAGACACTCCGTCTCGGGGAAACGTCCGACACAGACACTCCATACCGGGGAAACGTCCAACAGCAGACACTCCGTGCCGGGGACACGTAAACCAGCAGACACTCCGTCTCGGGGATACGTCAACCAGTGACACTCCGTGCCGGGGAAACGTCAAGCAGAAACTCCGTGCCGGGGACACGTCAACAAGCGACACTCTGCATCGGGGATACGTCCAACACAGACACTCTGTATCAAGGAAACGTCCGACAGCGACACTCCATAACGGAGAAACGTCAAGCTGACACTCCGTCTCGGGGACACATCAACCAGTGACACTCCGTGCCGGAAAAACATCAAGCAGACACTCCGTGCTGGGGACACGTCAACCAGCGACACTCTGCATCGGGGAAACGTCCAACACAGACACTCCGCATCAAGGAAACGTCCGACAACGACACTCAGTGCCGGGGAAACGTCAAGCTGACACTCCGTGCCGGGGACACGTCAACCAGCGACACTCTGCATTGGGGAAATGTCCAACACAGACACTCCGCATCAGGGAAACGTCCGACAATGACACTCCGTGCCGGGGAAATGTCAAGTAGACACTCCGTGCCGGGGACACGTCAACCAGCGACACTCTGCATCGGGGAAACGTCCAACACAGACACTCCGCATCAGGGACACGTCCGACAACGACACTCCGTGCCGGAGGAACGTCAACGACACTTCATGCCGGGGACACGTCAACCGGCGACACTCTGCATCGGGGATACGTCCAATACAGACACTCTGCATCAGGGAAACGTCCAACAACTACACTCCGTAATGGGGAAACGTCAAGCAGACATTCCATAACGGGGAAACGTCAAGCAGACACTCCGTCTCGGGGACACATCAACCAGCGACACTCTGCATCGGGGAAACGTCTAATACAGACACTCCACATCAGGGAAACGTCCAACAATGAAACTCCGTAAAGGGGAAACGTCAAGCAGACACTCCATAACGGGGAAACGTCAAGCAGACACTCCGTCTCGGGGACACGTCAACCAGCAACACTCTGCATCGGGGAAACGTCCAACACAGACACTCCATAACAGGGAAACGTCAAACAACGACACTCCGTAACAGGGAAACGTCAAGCAGACACTCTGTAACGGGGAAACGTCAAGCAGACACTCCGCCTCGGTGACACGTCAGCCAGCCGACACTCCATCTCGGGGAAACGTCGACCCGCGACACTCCGTGCCGGGGCACGTCTATAAAATTGCACTGGATCAGAGCGTCGACCGTCCATGTCGCAAAAAGGGCAGTGCAAGCTTCCCACGAATCGGGAACCAAATCGCTCCGGATCAGAGTGTCGACCGTCCATGTCGCAAAAAGGGCAGTGCAGGCTTCCTACAAAGCAGGAACCAGATCGCTCCGAGCCAGGGAAACGTCTACCACATACACTCCGTCTCGGAGATGCATCAAGCGTCGACCGTCCATGTCGTAAAAAGGGTAATGCATCCCAAAAAGTGGGAACCAAAGCAAGTTGCCTCCACGCGAAAGAAGATCCATTAATTTCATGCACACGACTCACACATGTGGTGTGCATTTATTGATGGGGGGAACTTTGTTGAAGTCAAAAATTGCACCCCGGTTGACCAAGTCAAAGTCAACCCAAAGCCAAGTGGGCCCATGCCCAGGTCGAGTCGGAACATGAAGCGGCCGTCCCTCCGCCATACCAAAATAAAAAATCTTGTAACAAATAATTTTTATGTAATTTTTGTGCATGAATGTAAGAAAAATGGGCATAAAGCCAATTTTTTTTGTAAGCCCATGGCTTATGTGCAAAAAGAAATGGCACATGAGCCATGGGATGGGCAAAACGCCATTTTGTAAAGCCCAAGGGGCTATATGTAAACATGTAAGCCTATATAAGGCAACATGGTGATGAATAAAGAAAGACTTATTCATTCTCTCAAAAACCTAGGGTTTGTGCCTCTTTCCCCTTTCTGAAGGTCTCAAACCTTCGTCTTTCTTTTGAATTAAATCAAGAGTTTTACTCTTCTTTTTTCAAAACTAAATAGTTTTTCACCACAAAACCCACAAAGGGGAACTTGGATCTACTATCAGATCTCAAAAGAGAAGAGATTTTTTAAAATCTCACATCTCTTGATCTTCAAGATCCGGCCAAACAAAGGAAGAAGAAGGAGACCCATCTCCAGAAACCCCACTTTGGGGAAGAACTAGGGCTCAAGGGGAGAAGCCCTTCATCAGCTTCAAAACATCTTAGGAGTTTAACTCCTCATATATATATATATATATAAACACACACACACAGAATAATAAGTGCTCCTTTCTGGGAGTACAACTCCCATTGCAGGGATGTAACGTTTCAAAATAATAAAATATTATTTTTGGGAATTTTTATAATTTAATATTATTTTAATGAATATTTTAATATTCTGGTATAATTAAATACAAATAAATGGGCGAAAATAATGGAAAATTCTAAAATAGGGTATTTTATGGAATTATGCAATTTTTAAGTTTTTATGATTAGTTATATGCTAATTTAGTGCTAATCGCGATTAAAAATCGCTTATCGGATTTTTAGCATTTTTGTGCAAAAATGTGCACATATCATTTTCCACACTTGTTACACTTGTTACATGTTTTGGGGATATGGTTGCTTAGGGTTTTTCCTTGAGTGAGAAGGAAGAGAAAAGGAAAAGAAAAAGAAAAGATAAAGGTTTCATGAGAGAGAGAGAGAGAGACCAAGTCAACCTTCACCTTTTTGAACCATACTCCCATCATTTTGCTTCTCATTTTCTCTCTCCCCTCTCTATGAGCTGCTGCTGCTCCTGCTCCCTCTCCCTCTCTCTCCCTCTTCACAAAAACCCTAGATCCACCATGAAATCAACCCCAAAACCCTATTCCCATTTCACAACAAATGCTCCCAAGCTCATTAGCTACACATTGAACCTAGCAAAAATGGATTTGGAGGACTTTGAGCAACTCAAGAATTTTCTTGAGTTGCCAAAGTAGGTAAATTCTGGACCTATTAGAGTAGTATTTCATTTCTTGTGCATCAATTCTAGTTTCATGCCGATATGGTGTCGTTTGGTGGGTTTGTGAAACTTCAAGTTAGGGCTTAGGTGAGATCTGAAATTAAAGATGAAATTGAGGATTGTGGTGACTTTAGAACCCCTGGTGTGATGATAGATTAGACCAAACCTGAAGCTAAAACCCAGAATACGGATTTATGAGATGATGTCGGGGGAAAACTGTGATTCTGTGATCGTATTTAGGAATCTGATATCACCCCGAGACCCCTAAAATAAAACTGAGTTGACAGTGAGATGTGCAGGCACCCTGAAACCACCACATCAAACCCTAGCCCCCAACTCCAATTTCCGGCCGTAGATTAATCCCATCTGGCCGCAAATTGCGGCCAGAGCAGAGGGAAACCATCTCGTTTTTTGTGCATGGCCCTATTTCCAGTAGTCTTGACCCATGGCATGTGCAATTTTGTCTGATTCCATCCAGGGTAAAATCTGGGTTGATTTTCCTATGTTGGCGCATGATTTACGACTTGTTTTAGCATGGATTTTGGTATTTGGTGATTCATTCCTGTCGGGTGGCGTTTGGACGTCAACGACAAGTAGATATTGATCGTGTCTACATGCGAGACGATATGTTTTTACCTATGCGGGTAGCGTGTGCTATTTTGGCTTTCCGATGTGATTTTCATGTGCTTTAGCGTTTGCGATATATGTGTAGGTACCCGACATGACGAAGATGGCGACATCGGCACACGAGAAGCAAGGTGAGAAGATTTATATCTACGGGGAGAAGTCGGGTGGATGGCGTATAGCACCCCCGCAATCCGTGGTGATGTATACGAATACGTATACACACATATATTTATTATGTGTTGTTTAAGATTATTATTGATGGTAATAATGGATTATTGATGATAAGGATGTATTGGTTTAGTATAGTGCGAAACCCTAGAGTAGGGGTTGCACACCCACACATACACGTACACATATACTTGCATACATTCTTTCTTTTATCTGTGCGTATTTGGAGGTGTGTATATCTACACATGGGTATGGGACTATGTGTTCATATACGGGATTGAGGATGATACGTAGGATTGGAATGAGTTGATGAGTTTTGATTTGAGGCCGTGAGATCGGCGATATGACAGAGTTCGTATTTGAGATGCGACATGATGGTTTTAGCGGGCCTTTGGGCATGTGTTTTACCCCGCATTCATATTTACATAGATGGTATCGATGGTACTAGACTTAGATTTGTACCCTAGATTATGTGATATGATGGTAGAGATACCTGATATGTGATTAGATAATGTGATATTGACCCGTTCCCAGCTATTGGGATGCCGTACGACGATTTACCGTACGAGCTTTATATTGATGTTAGATCCGCACTCATGACTCGAGGATGTTATATGATATACCGTATCGTACGAGATATTATTGAGGCGAGATCACCGACTATTGTATATATATATATATTTGTATATATCGACTCAGATTTAGGTGGTTTCCATACCCCTCCCGATTGACTTGATAGTCGGGTCCGTAGTTCGCATAGTAGGCGTTAGACTAGACCCGAGTCATACCTATTTCAAAACTAACGAATCGGGAATATTTTAAAGATAGGCAAAAGAGATTGTACGGATATTTTCAAACGACACATCTTTTTTTAAAACACGTAGCCCTTATTTTACCAAAACCCCCGATTCGTCTTATTTCAAAAGGCAAGGTTGCATGATATATTTATTGAGGCAGGTTCTTTTCTGTTGCGTTGATTATTCGATTCCGCATTTTCATGCTATTTGGATTGCACCGCTTGTATTGTTGATATATTTCAGTCATGCTGCTAGGACACCAACACCATTATCGATGATGCGTATGTTCCACGTATACTTGTTTGCCGGCTCACACACTTCATCATCGATAATTGCCATGTCACTACACTGTATTACTGTTGCATTCAGTATATGAATTATGCATGACATAGTGATATGCTTACATTTCTTTTACATGTCGCATACATCATACTTTCTGATTATACGCATTGAGAGTTGCTGTTTCCATGATATTTCTGGATTTGGGAACCGTGGGTATTTCAAAAGAGAATATGTAATTGCTTTAAAAACCCGGTTACCCTTGATATGATATTTCAGTGCGTCCACCATGTGTTTTCTCTGTGCTGAGAGCGACATGTGAAATCCGATTCGAGGAGTGGATGGGGCCGATTGCGGGTACATGGTGGACCCTGTATGGTTCTCCTCGGCAAGATGATCGAAGGACTTTGCCGATTGAGCCTGGAGGTGGGCGAGTACCTACCGGTGATTGGTTGGACCTGGTGGTCATCCGGAGGATACCGACCAGAGTCGATAGATGGATGTGGGCATACTGCTGGGGCCGAGGGCCGATTCCGCAGACGGAGCCCGATATATGAGGATTTACGTGCCGATGCTGGGCACAGTTTTCATGATGTTTTTGAGTGTCGATGTTGGACACTCCGGTTCCATGATTTTGACGTGTCGCGAGGGACACAGGTGGTTTATATCCTCATATTTCCATGCATATGCTGATGATATTTACATGCATGATGGTTATTGTCAGTGGGTAACGAGTGGACGGGATCCACGTACATGCAGATTTGATTACCTTGATCATACCTCACATTTATGATATGCTATTACCTGAGGCACTGGCACGAGCACTTGGCACTACACTCATGTATAGAGATTACATTGCCAGTTTAGCATGCTTCAGACTTATTCATATTGAGGTTTATATATATCTGATCGTATTGACCTAGGATGGGTCATACATTCGATCTCTGCTTGTAGATATTTTCTATTCACGAGTTGGCAACCCACCCCCGTTGTGCCACAGTTCTTGCAGGTTTTACCGTACAGATTCCATAGCGGCTTTTCTGGCACACTGCTTCCATATGGGTGACTTGCTTGGGTAGGTGGGTTCTTTTGTAACAGAACCGCCATTGTACTTATACTATTCATTGTATCTAGAAATTCCATCAACCAAAACTTGTATATAGTTTCAGACTTAGACACAGTGATGTATTATTTCGACCTTAGAGTCGCGCTTGTAGTATGATGGTCTTCTGGCTGTTTTGAGTTCCTTTTTTGGGTTTTGATCCTCGCCCTTTGGCGTTGTGTATTATTATCGCTTGCGTGGTTGTGACCGTCGATTGACGAAGAGCTAGATCCCGCTTAGGGATGCCTTTTATCATTTCGTATATTTTATTCTTGTTGTACCCCGTTGGGGGCCAGATTTTACAAAGGAAACTGTGCCGAAATTTTCAGAAAAGACTACACATTTTTAAAATGCATTTTCGGCTTAGTTATTTGAAAACTTTGATTTCAAACATGCTTTATTTACTTATTAAAAACCAGTTCCATTATTTACTCCTTAAATGGTTTTAGATTTCTGGGATTTTGGCTTACTTGGATCAGATGGAGTCTTATAGACTTCATAGGATTCAAGGGCCAGTCACGTGCTCTTTCGGGTCGTGACAAAGTTGGTATCAGAGCGCTAGGTTGACCTTGGTTCGAGTCTAAGTTTGACTATGTGGAGCCTACGGCGTTTATATATATACGGAACTTAGGCTTGACCTTATGAAACTTAGACTTGGTCGAGGGGATATTATACCCAAACTTTCGTCGCATAGGATGACCCTTGGTTGATGGAGTAGGTAGCTTGAGTAGAGTGACGTACCGTACGTATGTACCGCGGCATATTTACGACACGCCACTCCGCTTATGAAACCTTAGGATGTACATTTCCTTGCACAGTATTATATTCCTTCCTATGATCTATCCTTATCGATACTGGTTATCGGTTTGCTGCCATGATTGCACGGGCAGAGTGAGCTACGGCTCGAGTTGCATCAGCATGAGCTCGTCGTGGACGAGGACTGACCAGGGCGTGTTTCCAGACACATACGATTGCATATAAAGGCGTCGTCTTATTGTGTTTTCGCGCCATGAGCGTTTGACTGATCGCTTTTACGAGATTTCTCGGGCGTACCGATCGGTACCAGAGGATTGAGCCACTGATAGAGGCCAGCCAGGATGTGATGACCATTGATATATCGCTTATTCATGATGATTGAGGCGCTGTTCAGCGTACGGACGAATGAGCCAGTTGTTGCTGCGAATGATGAGATATCGCCCCAGATGTTGGAGCTACTACAGCTTGAGCATATACTTAGAGATATGATGGTGAGTCGCTAGCCACCGAGGATGAATGATTAGGACTTGTGGTTCGTTCGCTTAACCCGACGCAAGGTCCTCAGGTAGATTGATGCCAGCTAGAGACAACTTCACGCAGATTCGTTGAGAGTCGATTGAGACGATCGAATGTCAGGAACCCATTTTCCAAGTTTAAAGTATTCGGAAAGACATGCAAGCGATTCTATGGACCCTCTAGAAGAATGAAACCCTAACTCGACATAATGACCGTGTGAAAGCCTTTGAACCTTAGGGTTTGCGGCAGTTCTGTGGCGCCATTAGTGAGGCTTGGGTATGCCCTTCTACGGCTGGACCACTGATGCTGTGGTATGTACTCGATACTATTAAACTGTACCCAAGGTGTTGAGCTCTTGGGGGATTATGAGGTTCTGACGAGTCGATCGGATGGTTCGACATCTTTCGGATATTGTGATGGGACACTGCTTGGGAGACTCCAGATACGAGCATAGCCATTGGAGCGTAGTCCATGCAGCCATGAGTAGACGAGTCCGAATCAGTCGACATTGGAGAAAGTGGAGTAAATAGTTCGCACGAGATTTCGATGAGATGATGTACCACTCCGCTGACATTAGAGATGCGATACGCACGCTGAGGACGTGTTCGGCTAGATATCTTCTACTGAGTGATGAAGATACCGAGTTCGGGATTTCGAGTCCGTGTGAGAGACTTCGGATGGACCGTAGCCGATAACATTGCAGTGCGCAGATAGAGACGTGACATCGAAGTGGACGACGATACAGACAAGCGGGACAAGAAGTTCGTGCGAGATGCAGACGAGCTGCTACTACTCCCCGTTAAGATTAAAGGTCGGATATGCATACAGAAGCGATGGGATGCGACCAGCTTCCGAGTAGATGTTGTACTAAGGACGCAGATGTCCAGAGAGCGAGAAAAGATTATGCTAGAGTACCAGCCTCCGTACAGTTTGACTTAGGCGAGATCAGAAGAGACCTTGAGCAGGATTCCTTCCACTACACTGCTGCAATAAGATTTGCACCAGGAGCAGATGTGTGATGTGCATTCAGAGGACCAGAGGTCGGCGCCAGAGATGTACTGCCTTACGAGTAGTCGTGAGGATTGACCGAGAGATGACCAGAGAAGTGCCAGAACGGAATCGTTTCCATTATCACACCTGACGGGCCGATGAGCCGATGGATTGCGAGATTGGTAATCTACAGGGAAGATAAGGAACCAGAGGCAGAGGACGCCAGCCGTGAGCATGAGGCTAGTAGATATCTTACGCCGCTAGCATTGGATGTACCGGCAGCTTCTCGACTTCGAAGGAGGATATACCAACGATGGTATTTTTGATTGTGATTTTGTGATTCGATTATCACGTATCCGTCACTTTTGATTTCGGTATTTTGGGCGATCTATTCGTATGATTTGGTCCTGATGGCTGAGTGCCATAATTTTTGTTTTCGTGCACCATGGTTGCACCTACTGGGCATTTATACCTGGCGCATAGTTATTACTCTTGAGGTATTGATTGTGATTTCTTGCCTATTTTATACCGGTGATTTGATTGACGCTTCAAGCATAGTTTTCATGCACTTTTAGTGTTTTGATTTGATTTGTGCACGCTGATGCACACGGTTGTGAGATTTTCCATCGCGCAACACCTGATTTTGATTGAGCCGCATTATATCGTCGATTTCAACCCTGATATTGATGATTGATTCTTGCACTCCGTGCTTTTGATTGGACTTACGCATGTGCGGCGTTTGCTATCGGATTTCGTGATTCCGTGCATGTTGAGTGCGCAGGGTTTAGATTTTCATTCGTGCATGATGGATGCACAGATTTGGATTTTCGCGCATGTTGGGCGCATGTTTTGAGATACGATTTTGGTGCACACCAGATGCACTAAATCGAGATTCTTCGTGCATGTCAGATGCACCTGATTTGGCTGTCAGGCATACACGTTGCCTATGACAGATACTTCGTGCACACCCGTTGCACCTGAATGTTGTTTTGTGCACCTGTATGGCACATATATGGACTTTGATTTCCGTGCGCACCAGACGCACAGGGTGGTGTTATGTGCATTTTTGGGATTTATTCCTTTTGGAGCAGTACATTTTTTATGTTATTTGATATTCGTTTTGTACTGAGTAGGACTAGTCAGAGGACAGTACCTAGATATATTTTGCATGCATTGATAGTTATCGAAGGGATTTCCAAAAAGCGAGCTATAGTCTCAGCATATATACATACGTGTCCGATATGACACGAAACGTTTTAAAAACAAGGAAATCCTTCTAAATTGTTTTCAAAACGGCGGAACGTACATAGTAAACAAAAGATATATACATATATAGTTATTTTCTTATGAAAAACGTCCGCCTCTGTGCAGTATTACGCGCATCACACGGCGACTTAAAATGATTTGGCATGTATTTACATCCGCTATTCACATGTATAGATTGGATGTCTACATGTATAGTTCTGATCTATATCATATTGGTTTTGTATTGGATTTGATATTTGTGTCTTTACCATGAATCCGATGATTGCGTGATGCTTGACGGAGTTTCGATTTTGAGTTGTCAGCTCAGTACTCATGCGCATGCATTGCGCTATGATGTTTTATGTATTGATGATTCGGAGCCCCGACGACTTGGAATTTGTAATGAAATATTTTAGTATTTGGGGGTTTAAATTTAAATTCGGGGACCGAATTTCTTTAAGGGGGGTAGATTGTAACGTTTCAAAATAATAAAATATTATTTTTGGGAGTTTTTATAATTTAATATTATTTTAATGAATATTTTAACATTCTGGTATAATTAAATACAAATAAATGGGGGAAAATTATGGAAAATTCTAAAATAGGGTATTTTTTGGAATTATGCAATTTTTAAGTTTTTATGATTAGTTATGTGCTAATTTAGTGCTAATCGCGATTAAAAATCGCTAATCAGATTTTTAGCATTTTTTGTGCAAAAATGTCCACATATCATTTTCTACACTTGTTACACTTGTTACATGTTTTGGGGATATGGTTGCTTAGGGTTTTGCCTTGATTGAGAAGGAAGAGAAAAGGAAAAGAAAACGAAAAGATAAAGGTTTCATGAGAGAGAGAGACCAAGTCAACCTTTACCTTTTTGAACCATACTCCCATCATTTTGCTTCTCATTTTCTCTCTCCCCTCTCCATGAGCTGTTGCTGCTCCTGCTCCCTCTCCCTCTCTCTCCCTCTTCACAAAAACCCTAGATCCACCATGAAATCAACCCCAAAACCCTATTCCCATTTCACAAAAAATGCTCCCAAGCTCACTAGCTACACATTGAACCTAGCAAAAATGGATTTGGAGGACTTTGAGCAACTAAAAAATTTTCTTGAGTTGCCAAAGAAGGTAAATTCTGGACCTATTAGAGTAGTATTTCATTTCTTGTTCATCAATTCTAGTTTCCTGTCGATATGGTGTCGTTTGGTGGGTTTGTGAAACTTCATATTAGGGTTTAGGTGAGATCTGAAATTAAAGATGAAATTGAGGATTGTGGTGACTTTAGAACCCCTGGTGTGATGATAGATTAGACCAAACCTGAAGCTAAAACCCAGAATACGAATTTATGAGACGATGTCGGGGAAAAACTGTGAATCTGTGATCGTATTTAGGAATCTGCTATCACCCCGAGACCCCTAAAATAAAACTGAGTTGACAGTGAGATGTGCAGGCATCCTGAAACTACCAAACCAAACCCTAGCCCCCAACTCCAATTTCCGGCCGCAGATTAATCCTATCTGGCCGCAAATTGCGGCTAGAGCAGAGGGAAACCATCTCGTTTTTGGTGCAAGGCCCTATTTCCAGTAGTCTTGACCCATGGCATGTGCAATTTTGACTGATTCCATCTAGGGTAAAATCTGGGTTGATTTTCCTATGTTCGCGCATGATTTACGACTTGCTTTAGCATGGATTTTGGTATTTGGTGATTCATTCCTGTCTGGTGGCGTTTGGACGTCAACGACAAGTGGATATTCATCGTGTCTACATGCGAGACGATAGGTTTTTACCTATGCGAGTAGCGTGTGCTGTTTTGGCTTTCCGATGTGATTTTCATGTGCTTTAGAGTTTGTGATATACGTGTAGGTACCCGACGTGATGAAGATGGCGACATCGGCATCGGCACACGAGAAGCAAGATGAGTAGATTTATATCTACGGGGAGAAGTCGGGTGGATGGCGTATAGCACCCCCACAGTCCGTGGTGATGTATACGAATACGTATACACACATATATTTATTATGTGTTGTTTAAGATTATTATTGATGGTAATAATAGATTATTGATGACAAGGATGTATTGGTTTAGTATAGTGCGAAACCCTAGAGTAGGGGTTGCACACCCACACACACACATACACATATACTTGCATACATTCTTTCTTTTATATGTGCGTATTTGGAGGTGTGTGTATCTACACATGGGTATGGGACTATGTGTTCATATACGGGATTGAGGATGATACGTGGGATTGAGATGAGTCGATGAGTTTTGATTTGAGGCCGTGAGATCGGTGGTATGACAGAGTTCGTATTTGAGATGCGACATGATGGTTTTAACGGGCCTTTGGGCATGTTTTTAACCCCGCATTCATATTTACATAGATGGTATCGATGGTACTAGACTTAGATTTGTACCCTAGATTATGTGATATGATGGTAGTGATACCTGATATGTGATGAGATAATGTGATATTGACCCGTACCCAGCTATTGGGATGCCGTACGACGATTTACCGTACGAGCTTTATATTGATGTTAGATCCGCACTCATGACTCGAGGATGTTATATGATATACCGTATCGTACGTGATACTATTGAGGAGAGATCACCGACTATTGTATATATATATATATGTATGTATGTATGTATGTATGTATATATCGACTCAGATTTAGGTGGTTTCCATACCCCTCCCGATTGAATTGATAGTCGGGTCCGTAGTTCGCATAGTAGGCGTTAGACTAGACCCGAGTAATACCTATTTCAAAACTAACGAATCGGGAATATTTTAAAGATAGGCAAAAGGGATTCTACGGATATTTTCAAACAACACATCTTTTCTTAAAACACGTAGCTCTTATTTTACCAAAAACCCTGATTCGTCTTATTTCAAAAGGCAAGGTTGCATGATATATTTATTGAGGCAGGTTCTTTACTGTTGCGTTGATTATTCGATTCCGCATTTTCATGCTATTTGCATTGCACCGCTTGTATTGTTGATATATTTCAGTCATGTTGCTAGGACACCAGCACCATTATCGATGATGCGTATGTTCCACGTACACTTGTTTGCCGGCTCACACACTTCATCATCGATAATTGCCATGTCACTACACTGTAGTACTGTTGCATTCAGTATATGAATTATGCATGACATAATGATAAGCTTACATTTCTTTTACATGTCGCATACATCATGCTTTCTGATCATAAGCATTGAGAGTTGCTGTTTCCATGATATTTTTGGATTTGGGAACCGTGGGTATTTCAAAAGAGAATTTGTAATTGCTTTAAAAACCCGGTTACCCTTGATATGATATTTCAGTGCGTCCACCATGTGTTTTCTCGGTGCTGAGAGCGACATGTGAAACCCGATTCGAGAAGTGGACGGGGCCGATTGCGGGTACATGGTGAACCCGGTATGGTTCCCCTCGGTAAGATGATCGAAGGACTTTGCCGATTGAGCCTGGAGGTGGGCGAGTACCTACCGGTGATTGGTTGGACCTGACGTTCATCCGGAGGATACCGACCAGAGTCGATAGATGGATGTGGGCGACTGCTGGGGCCGAGGGCCGATTCCGCAGACGGAACCCGATATATGAGGATTTACGTGCCGATGATGGGCACAGTTTTCATGATGTTTTCGAATGTCAATGCTAGACACTCCGGTTCCATGATTTTGACGTGTCGCGAGGGACACAGGTGGTTTATATCCTCATATTTCCATGCATATGCTGATGATATTTACATGCATGATGGTTATTGTCAGTGGGTGACGAGTGGACGGGATCCACGTACATGCAGACTTGATTACCTTGATCATACCTCACATTTATGATATGCTATTACCTGAGGCACTGGCACGAGCACTTGGCACTACACTCATGTATAGAGATTACATTGCCAGTTTAGCATGCTTCAGACTTATTCATATTGAGGTTTATATATATCTGATCGTATTGACCTAGGATGGGTCATACATTCGATCTCTGCTTGTAGATATTTTCTATTCACGAGTTGGCAACCCACCCCCGTTGTGCCACAGTTCTTGCAGGTTTTACCGTACAGATTCCATAGCGGCTTTTCTGGCACACTGCTTCCATATGGGTGACTTGCTTGGGTAGGTGGGTTCTTTTGTAACAGAACCGCCATTGTACCTATACTATTCATCGTATATAGAAATTCCATCAACCAAAACTTGTATATTGTTTCAAACTTAGACACAGTGATGTATTATTTAGACCTTATAGTCGCGCTTGTAGTATGATGGTCTTCTGGCTATTTTGAGTTCCTTTTTTGGGTTTTGATCCTCTCCCTTTGGCGTTGTGTATTATTATCGCTTGTGGTTGTGACCGTCGATTGATGAAGAGCTAGCTCCCGCTTGGGGATGCCTTTTATCATTTCATATATATTATTCTTGTTGTACCCCTTTGGGGCCAGTTTTTACAATGGAAACTCTGCCGAAATTTTCAGAAAAGACTACACATTTTTAAAATGCATTTTCGGCTTAGTTATTTGAAAACTTTGATTTCAAACATGCTTTCTTTACTTATTAAAAACCAGTTCCTTTATTTACTCCTTAAATGGTTTTAGATTTCTGGGATTTTGGCTTACTTGGATCAGATGGAGTCCTATAGACTTCATAGGATTCAAGGGCCAGTCACGTGCTCTTTCGGGTCGTGACAAGGGTCCAAGTCCCTTTTACTGCTCGAGTGCCCACGTGGTGCGCTAGCGCTCTAGCACCCGAGCGCCCACTTGCTGACACGTGGCGCGCTAGCGCTCATAGCGCTAGCGCTCGAGCGCCCACGTGCTGACACGTGGCGCGTTAGTGCTCAGTGCGCTAGCGTTCTTGCGCTCAGAGCACTAGCGCCCATGTGCTGACACATGGCGCGCTAGCACCCAAAGTGCTAGTGCCCGAGCGCCCACGTGCTGAAACGTGGTACGCTAGCGTTCAGTGCGCTAGCGCCCGAGCGCCCACGTGCAGACACGTGGTGTGCTCGCGCTCAGTGCGCTAGCGCTCTTGCACTCAGAGCGCTATTGCCCAAAGCCCTAGCGCCCGAGCACCCATGTGCTGACACGTGGTGTGCGAGCGCTCAAAGCGCTGGCGCTGGCCCCACGCATCCGTTGGATGCCTTTTCCCCCTTTTTATATATATACATATATATATATACATATGTATACATATGTACAAACACACACATACTCTACAACATTGTCCTTCCCAAAAACTTTTTGGGCCGAGGCGCTGCACCGCACCCCGCAAGGGGGCTGCTAGCCTCCTTGACCCCCAGCTCGCTATCCGGGTAGCGGGACCCCGGTAAAAACTCTGTAAGGCCCCTGATACATCCAAAACCCCTTTTCAAAACACATCACAAGCACACAGCATATTGAGTTCGCATGACCAGTTTAACCCGTCAATCGGAGGTTCCCTTACTCCAAAGGCGAGGGGTAATTAATGGCAGTTTAGTCCGCGGCTGCCAGATATTCGGATCCCCACAATTATTAAACCCCGGCCTACCTTAGGCAGGGGGAATCTGTAGTACGTCTGACAAGCGCGCGCGTATTCCCATCTCAATGGGGTGATGAAAAACACCCTACAATTAGACTCTGCGTACCCAGAGGAGATGTTCGAGAAGAAGTACTGGCTGAGGCGCATAGTTCAGCTTATTCTGTGCATCCGGGAGGTACAAAGATGTATCGGGATCTAAAGCAGCATTTTTGGTGGAATGGGATGAAGCGAGAAATTATGCGGTTCGTATCCAGATGCTTGGTATGCCAACAGGTGAAGGCAGAATATCTGAGGACAACATGACTGTTACAACCACTTCCGATACCAGAATGGAAGTGGGAGCACATTACCATGGATTTCGTGACGGCCTTACCACGGAGCCCTAGAGGCAACAACCCCATTTGGGTTATCGTCGACCACCTCACGAAAACTGCACACTTCCTACCTTTCCGAGTGGGACAGTCGACGGAGTCACTGGAAGAGAGGTACATGCAGGAGATAGTGCAAGTTCACGGAGCCCCGGTCAGCATTGTGTCAGATCGAGACACCAGATTGGTTTCATATTTCTGGAGGAGCTTACAGGAGAGTTTGGGTACCCACCTCAAGTTCAGCACAGCTTATCACCCGCAGACGGACGGACAATCCGAGCGTACGATTCAGACGCTCGAGGATATGTTGAGGGCCTACATGTTGGATTTTCAGGGTTCCTGGGAAGATCATCTGCATCTAGTCGAGTTTTCTTATAACAACAGTTACCAGGCTAGCATCCAGATGGCTCCTTTCGAAGCATTTTACGGGCGGGGATGTCGATCCCCAGTGTGTTAGGATGATGTGGGAGAGCGAAGATTACTGGGTCCCGAGCTAATTGTTCAAACAGTCGACAAGGTCTAAATGATCAGGCAGCGTTTTAAGACGGCTCAGGATCGACAGAAGAGTTGGGCAGATACAAGCAAGAGGGCACTAGAATTTAAAGCCGGAGATCACGTGTTCATGAAGATCTCCCCTACCCGTGGAGTTATCAGGTTTGGAGGTCAGGGAAAACTTAGTCCCCGCTTCATCGGAACTTTTAAGGTGCTAGAGCGTGTAGGAGAGGTGGCCTACCGACTTGCCTTGCCTCCATCGCTAGCTGGTGTACACAATACCTTCCACGTGTCTCAGTTGCGGCGTTATGTTCGGGATGAGAGCCATGTTCTGGACTATTCGGAGTTAGCTTTGGGTACTGACCTATCTTACGAGGAGCAGCCCACCACCATCCTCGACCGCAGAGAAAAAAGTGCTGAAGAACAAGGTCATTCCGTTAGTCCGAGTGTCTTGGGGTTGTCGTTCCCCAGGAGAATCTACCTGGGAGCGGGAGGAACATATCCATGCACGTTTTCCATATCTCTTTGTTTAGTACTTTTGTTTCTTTGTATCATTGTTAAATTTCGAGGACGAAATTTTTGTAAGGGGGGTATGATGTAAATCCCCGTTTCCATCAATGAAAATCCTTCTATATTTTTCCTAGTTCCCCGAGTATTTTATTTTCTTTTTCCCTCATAATTTTATAGGAAATTGGTTGCTAGATTTGTCGTATTTTAAATCTTTCTAAACCTTTAAAATCTAAAACCCAAAACCTCTAAACCCTAGCCCAAACACTTAAATTTAAACCAGCCCAAAATAAACAAAATTATTTAATCAAAAACCAATTAACTTCCCCGGCCCAGCCCAAATCCAAGCCCCACGAATATTTTTCCCCAAAGCTCGTTCCCCTTTTTAAATCCATCCCACAGCCCAAACCAAAAAAAAAATTTTAAAAGATTAATTAAAACCTTTCCCCTGCCGGCCCAGCCCAGCTACCCACACTCCTTACTCTAACACCCGCCTAACCCCTACCCGACCCTCTTCTTTTAACCCTTCTTCCCCATTTCATTTTCCCGCTCATTCCTCCCTCTTCACGAACCCACGTCGCCACGTCCCCGCGCCATTGCCCCACGTCCCCGCGACCCCGAACACGACTGCACGCCCCTCAAACATCTCCTCGTCTCAAACTCCTCGCTCCCTCTCACTCTCCAACTCACTCATCTTCTCTCTCTCTCTCTACAGAAACCCAATGCCATCGAGCCCTCGCCGCCGCCGCCGCCAACGACTACAACCCCCTCGTCTTTCCTACCTCGCATCTCTCTCCTCTTCACCCACTACTTCACCCCCTCGCCCGCTCATCCTCCTCCACCACCGAGCTCTTTCAACCCACGCCGAGCTCACTGCACCCGAGCTCGAGCCCCTGTACCCTCTCGCCGGCGAGCCCCAACTGCACCTCATAGACCCCCTTCATCCTCAACATCATCATCATTATCACCACACCCGAGCCCCACTACCTACCCCCCCTCTCTCTCTCTCCAAAACACCAAGATCCAAACCTACACACGACCCCCGCTGTGCCATCGCCGGAGCGACCATCGTCGACCCCAGCACATCCCAGGAGATCCACAGAGCATCCCTCTCCACTTTCGGCGAACACGAGCCATCCCCGGACAACTCCGACGACGAACCCGAAACGCGGGCCGAGGCCGCGAACCCTAGCCGCGCCGTTCGTCGCGCATTGGTGCCGTTACAGCTGTCGTGCGTCGCCAAAACGTCTCCAGGCAAGTACCCTACTTGCTACATGCTAGATTATTTCCGTTACAAATTAAAATCGTACTAATTCCATGTTTACGATTAACGAAAACCTATATGGCATAGCTGTTTGATGCAAAACCCGAAAGAAAACCTTCCAATAAATTCACGGAACTTGATTGCATATGCTGGACCGTGTGATAATGAACATTGTGGTGAAATTTTACTGGAAAATACAATTGTAACTGACTTAAACGATTACCTCCAATTACACCCGTAAAAACTGAGAATTTCCCGCACCTGAAACTGGTTAAAATCATAATTAATTTCTTACACATTGAAATGATGCGTTCGAGGGCTCAAATCGAAGTCGACTCGACGAACTGTAACTCTATACAAGTTCTGAAATGTTTCTGTACTGAAATTATGATGAGAATTGGTTCGGAGAGCGGCTCTGGACTGCAGTCCAGAGCAGCTCCGGCTGTTGGTTTCTATCTCGTAATGCTCACTATCTTGTCGCATGAGCTTGTATGTTGCAGAACACTACACTTTATTGAAGATGAATCTGTTATCTTGATAACGCAAGTGATTTAACCTCTTTATATCGTCGTTTACTATTTAAACTGCAATTTAAAAGAACAGGACGTCCAGCAGTCCCAAACAGAAACAGAACTGATACCCTAGTGTTGAACAGTGCATAACTTCTGACGTAGAGACGAGATTGAGAATCCGTCTATTGCGTTGAAAACCCTAATTTTCATTTAACTGTAGCATCGCTAAATTCTGAGCCCAACTGGGTGAAAATTGTGCCGTGAAACGGACGCTCAGTTCAGAAACTGAATTTCCTGCAGCGAGCACTGAAATTGAAATGGATGTAACTTGAATACCAGAAATCCGATTGTACTGAAACAAATTTTTCTGAACTTCTGACAGAGTGTACTTGTTACCGTATTTGTAACGTTTTACTGAATTCTGAACATATGAATTACTGCAATTTTCGTAAGCTTATGACGTGCATAATAGTTCATATCATACATGACTTGTTAACTGCATAAATGTACATACCTTACCCGACTGCCATATACATAGTGATAGTGCGCGTTATTATTCAGTGGACATTGCATTATCGTGTGTGAATGGTATTGGTTTAGGAGTGTCAAGTACGCCAATGGAAAAGTGAATGATTTCGTGACAGTGAGATTAATACAATGAACAGTGACAAAACTGTGCTATTGGTGCATACTTGTACACGACTAAATTATAATCATCATTAGCGTAAACCTGGGGAAAAAGGGGAAATCGAAGTGGAAAGAGCATCGTATTTAGCGGGACCGTGTTTTAGAGGATGATCATTCGAACAGTGATTCTTATATATATTAGGTAGGATCAAGCGATCCGGCTGACATGGTTATGTCCCGGGCGTGTGGGCCGTTGTCTCGGGTATGTACGAGACTCCTGTTAAACTTGATCCTCCTTTCCACTATATGATTTCAAACATGACCTAGAGACTGATAGGGACACAGATTATACTTTGCATCATTTAGTGACATATCGATTATCAGCATTTTACTTTCACTGTTATTATCGTATTTGCATGTTTCATGTCATTAATATAAAAATTGCTATGGTGTCGCTCTGACGACCTGAGTATGCATGCTCAGTGATAGAGGTGGATTCGCTTGACCTCGAGAAGACCGTGAAGATCCAGACTAGTGAACCAGCTACATTTCTACACTGATATTCCTAGTTAGTTACCTTTGCTTACTTCCATTGAGCTCAGTTTCCTTTATGCCTGATAGTTTTAGTGACTGCATTCTCTTTACCCGTAATGCATTTTACTGATTACCATGTAATGCTAGAAGCCGAAGTGTGACTACGGCGGGATTATTCCTTGACCGTAGGAGCATGGCTGGCCTAGTCATCCCTCGTTTTCCGTATTTTAGGAAGCGGGGCGTGACAAGTTACGTACTTTATACCGTTCATGTTTATGCTGTTTTGTTTCCTTCATGACATACATACAACGTTCCCAACACTTATCGCTATATGGCTTCGTCTGTTAGAACACATGCACAATTACCGATAATGCGCATGTTACACATATACAGATTTGTCGGCTCACACACTCTTCATCGGTAATTTCCATGCCACTTACATAGTAGAACTATTACATCGTCGTATTGCTCTTAAACTGTATAGGTATAATCATTGTTCAGTACTTAATACATGATATGATAACATGAAAACACTTGTAATACTTTACAGTACTGTTCTGTGCATTGCATTTACTGTACCTTTATGGTTACATGTATATGAGATTCTGTTTTCATGAGATCTCTGGATTTGAGAACCGCTGATATATTTTAAAATTCTTATGTTTGTTTTAAAAACGCGGTTTCTCGTAATGAGATTTTGTTGGGTTTTGGCAGCGCCCTGGCCATCAAACCATGGCCGATTGCGTAACAAAAATTTATAAAACTGGCGCTAACACAACCCTCTACCCGGATCTACCATTAACCCTAAACTAGAAATATACAAAGGAGTGTAGAATGGTTATACCGAATGATCCGTGTCCTTCGGTCTTCAACCATCTTCCCAAGCTCCTAGAGGCCACCATGATCAAGCTTAGTCGCCGGTCTCCCTCCATCGAAGATGATCCACCTGAGGATTTGTATTCCGAGCTCCTACCTTAATAGTCGAGGTAACTAGGGTACCTAGTTTGCTAAACTAGATAGCCTAGAGGGTGTAGAGTGTAGTGATGGATTGATTTGTCTCATAACACCCTAGGTTTCTCAACACATGAGACTTGAAGGGTGGAGGTGTTAGTTATATGTATGCCCTAGAGGCCATTATTGTACATATGATGTATATTATAGTGGATGCTTAGACATATATAGAGAGGACTTTCTTACTCGACATGATAGTATGCTATCTGGTTGCTCTTTGTCTTAATATGTAGACTTGTATTGTGATACTGTCTTGCTCTCACATGTTGATAAAGCCCTTAGGATGTGTACTTGGCTACCAGGACTATGATGGAGATCATACTAGTGGGGCCAACGTAGTCCACAAGTACATACTTTAATAGTTCCTAGTCGAGGGTGTATCGAGACATGGCATCAATATTCCAGAGTAGACTAGCGTATGCGCTTCTTGGCCCATATGATGGGCGTTGGATGATCCCACATCCATTGGTGGTTGGCATCAAAGATGGTATAAGGGTGCTCAGTGGAGACTTGGTACACTGAACGGACTCACCGATAACTCCTAGTTGGTATTATACCTATCGTAAGATAGCAGTTCTCTGGTAACACTGGTCTAAGTTAGTCTGTAGACCCAAGATCGTCATAGAGTCTTGTGTGATTCCCATTGTGCTTTGATTTCCACCTTTCCACGTTCAAGAGAACGTGCAAAACGGTGGCTTTTGGGTACAGTCCCGAATCACATGGAGGCAATGAGCGATAGGAGGGGATTCGTCTCTCCCGGTATTGGGGGTTGATGTTGCGCTGTGCTCGATTGGCTATAACAGGAAGTCCCTGGCCAGGGATGATGCGGAGATCTACTGGTAAGTGTTATCAGTAGTTTCTCGACCCGTTATTAGCCTCAAATCGGCATGACTTATCGGTTACTGGGGTCTGACGTTTACCACCCCTAGACTGGATATGCGACATTTCAGACGAAGAGACCGGACTGTACGACAGTGTTACTGACAGGCTTTGCGGGGGTTTAGACTAGCTTGCTTGTTGTTCTTATAATTGCTCAATACCCGGGTAGCCGTTACGTCCAGCTAGTACCGCTGACGGTTTATGTGTGACTGATATGATCATTACCTACTGCCGGCGTATTGACGAGTCTTTAGAGTCCTACACAGAGATTTCCTAGCTCAAGCGAAATGAAGTAGGACACATATGTGATATGTGCGGGACCGAGATTAATACAAGTATGTGATACCGTATTCTATTCTCGCGATATTCGTATCGGTCGGTTATATGTGATATAGCCGGGTTATCGAATCAAGTGTTAATTCGATAAGTTGATACATATAATATTAGTCGGTTATATGTGATATAGCCGGATTACTGAATCAAGTGTTGATTTAATAATTTAATTTATGATTATATATTTGATATATTAGTTTACATTAACTAATATTTGCTCACTTAAGCATTTCTATTTCTCACTTATGCATTTAATATATGTGTGTGTATGTGTGTGTGTGTGTGTGTGTGTGTGTGTGTGTGTGATATTATTGTTTTTGTGTCATGCTTGATGATACAAGCTACATGGGTTTATGAGACTCACACTATGCTCATGATAATGTAAGGTTTATTTATTTAAAGTTAATCCAAATTAGTTGGAAATTAGTCACATGGCATGAAGCTTATGGATGCCTGTAGATCCATTGACTTAGTCCACTAGTTTTGTCGTACCTTAGATATTTATTAACCTAACCATTATCTAAACCAATGGTGAAGTCTCTACATGAGTTATATGAGATATTTCTCTCCCATGGTTGACATAACATTATTGGATTCATCTTCTTCTTCACAAGAGAGAGCTCTCTAGGTTTTTGAGAGGTGAAGAAAACTAGTGAGATAATTAATTCTAAAGTGAGAAAAAATCCTACTTCATCATCCTCTACTAGATTAGCCATTTAGTTTAGGGTGTTAGCTTCACAAATCCCTAATTAGTGTAGAGGTAGCTTGGGTTGGTGTCTTCTCGACGTAGATCATCTTCGGCCTCGAAGACTTCGTGCAAGCTTATTCCTTTCATCCTGTGGAGCCATTCTAGAGTCCGGAAGATCACTACTTGGAGCGAAGGGACTACTACACGGAGCTATTGAAGTGAAGGACCGGTTTACAAAGGTTGTATTCCTTGTTCACATAGATGTAAAGTTGTTTACATGTTGTATTGTCTAATTCTCTAGTTAAGATTCTAGGGTTAGGATTGTTTAGGATGACAAATTTTTGAAAATAGCATGGACAACGCCTCCCGAAATCTTGCTGTCGTGCTAGGCATTCCTACAGTGATATCAGAGCCAAGCTAGAGAATTATACGATGTTTGTAGAATTATAAAACCGAAACAACTCCGAAACACTCAAAACAATAACCTAGTTTCTGTCGAAATTTTCAAGTCGTCTAAAAAATTTTTAAGCAACCGAAGAATGTTATATGAGATGTAACATGAACACTGGACAAACATGAACCCAATTGGCCGGATTTGACCCGGCGAGACTTGCATTAAAACCGGCTTGGCTGACCCTGGGGATGTTTTTGGTGTTCGTTTTTATTCTGTGTTCCAGTATCTGGGTTTTAGTGTTTCAGGTGTTGCTTGTTTTTGCTGAAATTACATGAGATGTTAACATTCTATAATGGCAATTCGGAGTGTTTCGTAGTCGTAATTCTAACATCGTTTCGGGTATTCTAGACGGCATTAAAATGTTCAAACGAATATCAATAACCCGTTTTCTTCCTCGCTGAAAATTTTCCAAAAGTTGGATTTTTTCCAAGTTTAAAATCTTCAGAAAATCATGCAAGTAATTCTATGGACCCTCTAGAAGAACGAAACCTTAGCTCGATTCTATGACCGTCGGAAACGCCACCGAACCCTAGGATTTATGGTAGTTCCGTGGAGCAACAGGTGTGACAAGGGTTGGCCCATCTAGGGTTGGTCCATAGGTACTGTGGAATGTTCTGGGTACTTTTAAACTGCGCTCAAGTGTTGAGCTCTTTGGGAAATTTTGGGTGTTTGTTGATTCGATCGGAATGTTTAACATCATCTAGCTATCTGTGAAATGTGATACAATATTTGGAATTCATATTGTTAGGCATGAAATCCGAAGTATGAGATATTTTGGGTTTATGATGTCTATGGTGATTGTTGATTCCAAATGTTGTAGTTTGACATTTTCTTTTCTGCGATCGTAAGTGTAATATGTGGTGTATCGCCGGTTTCGTTGCTATATGTCAACGACAATTGAGATACGCATATTTACTTATGTTGATGACATGTGATGTTATGTGTTGCTGGGATATGTTATATTTGATCGTCGTGTTTTGAATAGCCGGGTTTTTTTTTATGTAAGATGAGGTTTTTTTTTATAGCCGGGTTTTTCTATAGCCGGGTTTTTCATTTTCATTCATGTAAAAACTTGTATGTAATATTCTTTTATTGGGGCACTTCCGGGTTGAGGATGATATCACCATTGTTGTATATTATTTACTTTTCCGCATTAGGATAGACCTAAGGAGGGGAGCACAAGTAACCAGGTTCTAGAGTCCAGTGGGTGACCATCTCGAGGAGTCGAGTTCGGGTCTCCTAACTCTAGAATTAGTAGGGTTACTTGCCGCTCTAGTAGGGGTCTAGGGATGTGGGTTTGGCTATTCATCGCGACCGTGGAATCCATGTTTTTTACTGGCTTAATATAAAATACGGACCACCTAGTATATCCAATATTTCATATGATGACTTCTGCTGTTGATATTCTTTGATGTGATCACTTTATATGTCTGAGACGAATGCTTTATTATTATATATATGATATATAATAAACGTTGCTTATCTTTTGCACCCACGCTAGTCCCACCCCGCTATGTCGTTAGTTAAGTAACCTCACGGTGCATAACGGGACACTGTGACGAATGTGGATGGCATAAGCGTACGTTGTATTTTCGTTTCTTCTGTGATGCTTAGGAAGCTTAAATGATGGGACTTCATTAATGAGATTAATAAAAGAAAAGAAACCTAAAAGATGTTGTAGAATCAAATTTTCAAAAGGGTAACTCTAGTTTTTGCTTTGCATAGCAGTATTCCTTGTAGAATATCCAACACCTCATTCGATGGGGAAAGAGCCGAGATCCCTTCACCGGGAGTGACCTCTTTAGCAAAAGATAGCAGTTGCTACAACCTACTCGGTTTTGTTTTTGATTGCTTCTCTAGTTCTTGCTTTGCATAGCGGTATTTCTTGTAGAATATCCAGTACCTCATTCGATGAGGAAAGAGCCGAGATCTCTTCACCGGAAGTGACCTCTTTAGCGAAACTAGTAAAAGCCTCAAAAACACCCCTTTTCAAAAATCACTTGTTTCTACAGCGTTATCAAGTTCATTACGCAAAAGGTTTTCTTAAAAACTTTTCGTAGCCCTCCGTCATTTCAGATAAGGACTATTCAGTATTCGTAATACGTTTGTTGACCTTGCTAAGGCGTAGTGTACGGTAGCTGATTAGTGCTTATCTGCTAAAGTGTTGGGATACGGCAGTGCCCCGACCGTCTTTCCGAGGCTAAATGCGGAACAAAAACTTTTTACGAACTGGCGCTAACTGCATCCAAATCCCAGATCGTTCCATTAACCATAAACTAGATAACTGTAAACGGGGTTTTAGAGATTATACCGATCGATCCGTGTCCTTCGGTCTTTAACCTCTGCCTCTAGCATGTGGCGGATCCACCGATGATGCTCGCTCTCCGATCTCGCTCGATCTACCATCTCCTCCTCGCCGAAAACTGCGCCACGTCAACGAATCTTTATACGGGCTCCCGCCTCTGAACCGAGGCAACTCGGACATGAAGTTTGTTAGCTGACATGTCCAAGGTTGCTGTAGAATAAGTGTAGAACACTTTTTCTCGAGTCACCCAAGCTAATGGATATGGGTTAATCGAAGTTGCCATAAGAGAAGTAGGAGGAGAAATGAGCTTTGAAAGTGCTAAGGATTTTGTTGCAAATGAAATGAATCACAAAAACTTCACTCTCTCAAAGATGGGGATGCCTAATATAGCTCGGCCAAGGCAGAAAAAATGCTTGCTGGAATTGTCAAGTGGGGGAGGGGGTGAGTGTAGGAGCAAGTGAGAGAGTGACCACAAGCAAAAGATCAAACAAATATCCTAAGCTTTCCAAAAAACAATAAATGCTTAAGATGGCTCATGAAAGAATACCATGTCAATCAAGAAAGTTCAGGTCTGTTGATGGAGCCCCGTGCACCACAAGAACCCCCCATTTATGAAAAGCCACGTTTGCAAATAAGCCCCTCAATGCAAAATTCAGCCAAGAAGGAAAGAATGAGAATTTGGCCAAATAAAGAATGCAAACTGACAACTTCAAAAAGCGATCCCGTAATAAATTACAGGATAACCCCGCAACTGTATATGCATACCCGCGTTTGTATTTCGACCGAATACAAATGCAACGAGACAAAATCCACACATTATAATACTAGGATCCGGCTTAAACCAAAGCCTGCTAGTATTATCCGTCCGAACAATAACACGTGCATAAGTGCACGTGCATGTTCAAACCCAGCCATTAAACCATACGACCTCTACAACGTTTCGCCCGAACTGGGAAACATTCTATGTGGGACTCTAAAGACTCGTCAATACCCTGACAGTGGGTTTAACCACAAGCCGTCAGTGGTACTAGCTGTACGTAACGGCTGCCCATGTATTGACCAAAAGGGAAGCCGATGAGTGAACTCATCCTGGAACCCTACTGAGCCTATGTGTGACAATATCCATATAGTCTGGTCCGTTCGTCTATAAGTATCGCATATCGGGCCTAGGGAGCCGGTAAACGTCAGACCCCCAAAAGCGGTATAAGTCATGTCGGAGTGTAGCCCAGAACACCCTGAGATATTACTGGAATACCTACCAGTAAATCTCACTTACCATGGCTATGGATTTTGTGTAATGGATCTCCAGACACAGCACGATCTCACTCCCAACATTGGGAGAGACGAATCCCCTTCCGATCCGCTCACTGCCTCCATGTGGCTCGGGACTGTACCCAACTAAAACCTGTTTGCACGACTCCTTCGAGCCGTGGTAGGGTAATAATCAAAGCACAGTGGGAACTCACACAAGACAAATGACGATCTCAGGTCGATAGACTAAGCTGTACACATGTCACCAGGGAATTGCTATCTGACGACGGGTTTCAAAAACCAGTTAGCATATTCCCGGCGAGTCCTGTCCGGTGTACTCATAACCCAATGAGCACATGTACACATCTTAGGTGAACTACCTGACACCAATGGCTTGTGAGACCGGCCATCGCCCCTCGTTAGGGTCTCGACTGTATACACTACTCCACTCCGCAGCATCGATGCCCTGTCTCGAAACTCCCACGACTAGGGACCACTTTTAAGGATGTGCTTATAGACTACCCAACTCTCACATATATGATCGCCATCATACTGTTGGTAGTCAAGAAAGAATCCTATGGGCTCTATCAACGTGCAATAGTGATATATCATGTCACCTAAAGCAGTACACGTTTGATAAAGATAAACCAGATAGCATACTATCATCTCGAGTAAGACTGTCCTACCGGTATAAGTCCCCCCTCAATCATCGCAATCATGTGCCTGCGATCCAATAATTGACTTTGAGGGCACTATATCCAAAAATCTCCCACTTGCACTTAAAGCTAATTATTGCGATGTCCCATACTCACAGCCCATGTGATACCGAACACCCAACTCCTCTACTAATCAGTGTCACAAAGCTTGTTTGTGAAACTCTTGTGTTCAAGAAATAGCCTCAGTGAGTGGATCCGCTCTGGTGTTCCTTTCTATGTCTCTCTAATTGTCAAGTTCGCGGCGAAACCCATCTCCCAAAATGAGCAATAAATGTCTTCGAATATGTCTGCATATCTGATGGGACCTAGTTCACGAATGAACTCCAAATTCAAACATCTTAGACTGTATCGTCAATTGAGCTTAATCAGTATCCAGCGCCATGCCTTCCTCAGTATCCTCTTGGAACACATGTCCAAACTACTGCCCCTCGTCGGAGGGAAAACTATAACTCTGACAGTCACTCTGTCATTAGGTCACCTTGGAAGTCTGGAATGATAACCGTCTTGTTGGAGATAGTGCCCTCAGAGTCAATTATTGGATCACAGGCACGTGATTGCAATGATTGAGGGAGAACCTGTCCTAGTAGGACAGTCTTACTCAAGATGATAGTATGCTATCTGGTTTATCTTTATCATCGTGTACTGCTTTAGGTGACCTTACAGGTCGCTATTACACGTTGATAGAGCCCCTAGGATAATTGAGAGCTGGTAGTCTATAAGCACATCCTTAAACGGTCCCTAGTCATGGGAGTTTCGAGACAGGGCATCGATACTCCAGAGTAGACTAATGTATACAGTCGACACCCCGACGAGGGGCGGTGGCCGGTCTCACAAGCCACTGGTGTCAGTTGGTTCACCTAAGATGTATACAGGTGCTCATTGGGTTATGAGTACACCGGACAGGACTCGCCGGGAACATGCTAGTTGGTCTTATACCTGACGTCAGATAGCAGTTCCCTGGTGATATGTGTACAGGTTAGTTCATCGACATGAGGATCGTCATTTGTCTCGTGTGAGTTCCCACTGTACTTTGATTACTACCCTACCACGCTCAAAGGAGACGTGCAAACAGGTTTTAGTTGGGTACAGTCCCGAGCCACATGGAGGCAGTGAGCGGATCTGCAGGGGTTCGTCTCTCCCGGTATTGGGGGTGAGGTCGCGTTGTGTCTAGGAGAGCCATTACACAAAGTCCTTGGCCAAGGCAGGAGATTTACTGGTAGGTATTCCAGTAGTATCTCAGGGTGTTCTGGGTTACACTCCGACACGACTTGTACCGCTTTTGGGGGTCTGACTTTTACCAACCCCCTAGGCCCGCCTTGCGATGCTCATAGACGAACGGACCGGACTGTACGGATATTGTCACTGACAGGCTCAGTAGGGTGTCAGGATGAGTTCGCTCATCGACGTCTCTTTTGGTCAATACCTGGTAGCCCGTTACGTATAGGCTAATACCTCTGACGTGCTAGTGGTTAAATCTACAACCAAAGTATTGACGAGTCTTTAGAGTCCCCCACAGACCGTTTTCTCAAGTTTCGGGCGAAACGCTGTAGAGACCGTATAGAGATATGGCAGGGTTCGATCAGATACGTGCGGTATTGCACGGATCATGATCAGACGGTTAATACTAGCGGCCTTTGGTTTAAGCCGGATCCTAGTATTGTACAGTGTAGATTTGTCTCATTGCATTTGTATTTCGGTCGGAATACAAATGCGGGTATGTATATACAGTAGCGGGGTTTTCCTGTAATTTATTAATGGATCAGTTTTCTGAAGTTGCAAGTTTGCTTTCCATTTCGGCCATTTTCCTTTGTTTCTTTCCTTGGCCGGAAATTGGTGGAGAGGGGGTTATTTGCAAGCATGCAATTTTGTTTAGTGGAGGGTTGTTTTTGTAAGAAATTGTTTCATGATGATTCTACCACCATTGACTCCATGACTTCATGATGGCTTGACCTTTGTAGGAAATGATTGGGTTTTGGAGTGATGTTTTTGATTGTGATCATTGCTTTTCATTATCACTCTTTTCTCACTCTTGCATTTTTTGGGCTCACTCTCTATTCTCCCTCACTCTCTTCCTCATGCATGGCCGGCCGTTCAAAGGGAAGGGCTGTCCCAAATTTTTGGAGTGCAAAAATTGTTCTTTTGGCTTTGCAAAATGATATAGCTCCTCCTCCAAAAGTTCATTCCTTCTCCTCCACTAAATGGGCAACTTCTAGTAACCCAAAAGAGACATAGATTTCTACAGTTAACCTACAGCATCCTTGGGCACGCCGGCTCGCCAATTTCGTGCCCGAGTTGCCTCGGTCCAGAGGTGGGAGCCCGTAAAAGAAGCCGGCGACGTGGTGCCCTTCCGGCGAGGAGGTGAAGACCGGAGATTCCGCGGGAGATCGGGACGACGACGAGAAGACCGAAGGACTCGGATCGCTCGGTATATCTCTCTACCCCTTCTCTAGTTAGCTAGGATTAGATTAATGGCCCGATCCGGGAATTTTGTGCGCGGTGGTGCCGGTTATAAAGTTTAAAGTAAATCATCGTTTCCGCATTTTGGCCTCGGATTGACGGCCGGGGCGCCGCCGTGCACTTACACTGGTATCAGAGCCACGCCATTAACCTATTCTAGCTTGCACTAGTATGTTTAATGCTTCGATCGAACAAATATTCCAAAACCGTATTTTTCAGTACATCAGTTCTCTGCCGAAATTTTTTTTCCTCGAAATTTTTTTCAGTATGTTGCAGAAGTACAAGCAGGTAATTTTAAGACGTCTGTGAAAAAATGGTAGTCTGACACTGTAGACCCACCGCGGAACCGCGGCAAAAACCCCCTTGGCGCCGCGGTTCCGCCGCAGTAAGTGCCTTCACTGCACCATTTTTGCACAGTGATCTTTTTACAGGGAAATTAGGGTTTTGGAATATTCTTTTTGGGTCCAAAATTTCTTTAAGCGCTACAGTAGTGCTTGGGGGCCCACTTTGGAAAATTTGATCGATCGAAAATTTTAAACACATTAGTTCACAGTATTTACATTATATCTGCGACCGTGAATGTCATTTGATCGGTAAATCCTGTCTAACTGCTATAGCCCGGTTTGACGGATTTGCGAACGTGACATTCACGTTGATGTTCTGTGTTGTGCCGTGATATTGCGGATTGGTCGTGGGGGATAGTCTGGATGCAATGGTAGTGCAGTTTTGGTTGTATTATGTACATTTGATATTGCGGGGCGAGCGTCCGACGTGTGGACTGCCGTCACTGCCTGTTTGTATATTATTCTTTTGGGGCACGACCGGGGTGAGGTCGATGTACCCGTTGTATGTATATTTTACTTTCTGTACTAGGATTACCCCAAGGTGGGGTGCACGGATAGCCGGGTTCTAAAGGGAAACGGGCCCTCATCTCATGGTATTGAGACAGAGGGGACTCTACTCTAGAATTGGTGGGCTATTCGCCGCACTCATAGGGGGTACAGGTTGACCCAGGAGGGGTGCCCAAGTTACCGGATTCCGTGAAGTGGTGGGTGGTCCATTCACGTTGCTGAAGGGGGCTGCCTCGCTTCAGGTTTTGGCGGGTAACGTGCCGCGCCCGTAGGGGTCTAGGATTTCATTGCACAGGCTATCCACACGACCAAGGGAACGTCGGGTTTCAGTAGCGGCTATGTGAAACCCGGGGATCCCAGATATCTGTATTGTTTTGTGATGCTTATTACATTTCTGTGATGTTGCATTTTATCACGCCTTGAGGGAAATATTATATATTGATATATATACTAGTAGATGTTGTATATGTTTTGCATCCGCGCTAGTCCAGTCCCCGCTCTATCGTTAGTTAAGTAACCTAACGGGTAATGATGGGACCCAGTGGCGAATGCGGATGGCATATACGTACATCATTATTTTCATTCTTTATTGGTATGATCAATTGATGGGACGGTGTTGATTCGGATCAATGCAAGCTAAACAAACCTATTCTGATGTTGTTGGAACAATTTTCAAAAAGCTGTTATTTCAAGGACGTTCACTTTTGTTTTGCACAGTGGTATTCAGTTGGAATATCCTACACCTCAGTCGACGAGGCAAGGGCCGAGATCCCTTCACCGAGAGTGACCCCTTGGACAGAAGTTTGCGTCAGGGCAATAACTTCACTATAGTCGTTTACTTTTGCTTTGCATCGTGGTATTCAGTTGGAATATCCTGCACTTCATTCTACGAGGAAAGAGCCGAGATCCCTTCACCGGGAGTGACCTCTTTAGCAAAGGTTTTCGCCACTATATTTTTCTAAAAAGCTATCCGGTTCCTTCAACGATATCAAGTTCATTACGTTAAAGGTTTTTCGCCAGAAAAAATTCGTAGCCCTCCATCATTTCAGACGGGTAGCACGTAGTATTCATGCTATGTTTGTTGACCTTCGTCAAGGCATAGTGTATGGTAGTTGCTTGTTACCTTTCTGCTGCATAGATAGATGCGTTGGTTTGGGACAGTCGTATAGTCTTGTTGACCTTCGTCAAGGGCTTGTACGGGTGGGTTCAAATTAACCTGGACAATGACGGGTAAACTTGACATGTGACTTATGATTTATTGACCTTCGTCAAGGTCATAAGAGCATGGGGTAAAAATCACATCGGGAGTTTCTAAAGAAACTGAAACTTGCCAGATATGCGCATACCTTCTGGAGTGTGATAACGTGAGCGGATTCCGTCACGTTATCATGCGATGATAGTTGGATCCCGATTCCCACTGATGAGTTGGTTTACTCCTCGGGTGATCCCGACTAATTCTTCTTTCAGGTTTGGAGGAGAATTTGACGGTACAGTGGGAGGTTTTCATATTAGATAAATTGGTAACCATTCTGATCTAGGTTAGAGTGCACGCTGAGTGTTTCTTTTCTCTCTCTCTTTGGCAGTGACCATTGACCCGACCCTAGACTATGACTCAGTGACCAAGTTGATCGAACCTTCTTAACACTGGCTTTTGGATTATCAGAGTTGCAAACTTCATTGCCACTCCTACTTTTACCCTTTTCTCCAGGACACCCCGTATTATTACGAACGTCCACTTCCATTGGATAAAACCATCGTATGGTTATATACGAACTCGAAGGAATTTATTCGAGGATGGTTTCCGGTTCTGGAGAAAACGAATAGGACTATTCAGTTGTCTTTTCTTTTTACCTTCTCTCAGGTTACGAGTACTCCTTTGTTTAGGAGATAGTACACCTATTACGCAAATTGGATAGTCTTCTTCCAAACCTTAGGCTGGTGTCGAACTGTGGGGAATGAAGAAAACCAATTAGCATAACGATGGTGTGCAGAAGGTACTAAGTTAAGACAAATCAAGGGATTAGTAAGAGGGCAAAGTAAACTGCGACTGCTATTCACGACCAAACCAAGTATTTCATTACCACTCTCATTTCACCTTTGTATTTCTCCAGGACACTCCGTATCACTACGAAGATCCACAGTTTATTGGATACTCCATCGTATGGTTATATACGAACTCGAAAGGAACTTGTTCCAGTTCGGGGATGGATTCTGGTTTAGGAGAAATAGGAATAAGGTTTATTCAGGTGTCTTTTATCTTCACCTTCTCTCGCGTTGCGAGTGCTCCTGGGATTAGGACATTACACCCATTATGCTTATTGGATAGTCTTCTTCCAAACCATAGGCTGGTGCCGAACGGTAGGGAAGGAAGAAAACCATTTGGCCTAAAGGGGTGTAAAGAAGATAATGACTAACGACATATAAAGGGATTTGGAGAGTTGGCAAAGAAATATACGGTTACAGTTGTGAATCGGATAATGGAAGAGGCATTACTAGGAATACCAGAATACCCCATCGAAACATTTCAATGTTTCTATTTCACTGTGTATTGTTAAAAGAAAAATGATTTCCAAATTAGTCCTTACTCCATGGTATGTATTTACCAGGTATGATTCTCACATCTGTATGGTTTTACAGATGATGAGTGGGAGTAAGTTATTAGGAATTAGGTGATCATCCTCATTATATCGGAATTCGTTGTAATTGGTGATATTTGAGGAAATCACCTGGGTAGTTTGCCGGACGGCAAATATTTGGTTTTGAATATCCGCTGTTATGCACCAATTTCAAATTGATATATCTGTACGACTATTTTTATAGAGTGAGATATACCTTTTTGAAATTATGTCCATGATGTTTACCTATATCAGTGGATGGTTAGGTAAGGAGCATTAAACAGCGGTGTAATTCTTCATAACCATAAGTACAGTTTTCAACCTAGGACACACAGGGAATGACTTATTAGACTCAAAGGGACTTATACAGAGTATTGTATGTTGTCCAGCGTCCATGAGGACAGAGGGGTTGATCCTCGTACTATATTCGGTTTACCTATGACTTCTCTAGTTCTTAGACAAGTGTTTCGTAGAAACACAAGGTCTGAGTTTTAAGAAGTTATAGGTATATGAATAAAGTAGAGAACCAGGTATTGCGAGTATCGGGATTCTTCAAGGTGATCGAAGATGTAGATACTTGTGTATGGTATTCAGTTAATAGTAATGATTAAGAGAACTTGCCTCTCTTTCAGGTTACTCATAATTGGAAGCATTCCTAAGTTGAGTAACGCTGATCGGCCTCTTTCCATTTAGTTGACATGCACTGGAGACAGCTGCATGATTTGAATCTGGTTCAATTAAATCAGTGCCTCTGTTTCTGTATTGGATATAGAACTGTTTATATCTTAACGATGTTAAGGTACGGGGAGTTGTCTGGCTTATGCTTAAAACCAGACTCTGGATAACTCAAGGCACGTTTCTGTAATGGCTGTTTGTGGGTTGACCCAGGCTATGACGAGCATTAACTTTCTACTATCTGGAAGATCAATAGTGATATTGTTCTAGACTCGCCACAGTTTTAACAAAAATGGAATTTTTTCGGAAAACAGTAGTGGGAGTATGGTAGAACTGGAAATGATTCCAGAACCGCAAACGATTACTTAAGATTTGATAAGAACCTAAAAATTCAATCTGGTTTGACATTCCATTGGCCACTCCGCAGATACGGTGGGTAACCTCAAGCACCCGAGAGGTACTCTGATAGCCCAAGGACGGTGACAAGGAGGTTCTTGTTTACCCAGACTTGCCATTGCTGTTGTTCCAGGCTGCGAGACCCGGCAGGAGGATGAGTATAGCGTCGTTATAAACTAGCTTTAGAAGTGTACGTGTATATGACTCTGCCAGAGGGTTGTCGTATTCAGTGGGAGCAGCGGAAGCATTGGTGGAAAAGTAGCTTATGTCTATTTATAGACTAAAGCAGATGTAGCGGAGATAGATCATCTATTTCTGATGTGACAGTCACAGGTTTGACTTCATCAGAATAGGGGATGGATCTGTTGAGAAGGTAGTAGGGTGTGATGTCCTGGTATTTGGATGACATACACAGAGTAAGAAAGGAAACTCCTATACTACGATCGGTTATACTTTGGTTGTCACACAGTGGTTTCTCCACATGGGACTTGGATATAATATCAAGACATTCTGGTTACTAGATCTATAGATCTAGATTTGGGTGGTTTCCCAATCAGGGTACTTAGACAGCATTCTAAAGGTGCTTTAGAATGGACGACTCCTGGCACGGTAGTATACATGCAGGTGATAGAGTCACCCTCTCTAAAGGTGTCTTACAGACTAAAGGGGAGAGGGATGTGCATGATTGACAGATCACTTGCTTAGGCAATTGAGTCAATCATGAGATGTCAAGTACCGCACCAGGTATTGTTTTTGCAATAGATGCAATAAGATGATAATGATCTAATCCTGGAGAAACAGTCGGAAGCAGTTTTAGAACATAAGTGGATGTTCTAGGATATGATAACAACAGCCTCTTTTAAGGAGACAGTTATCATTCCAGGTTTCCAAGGTGACCTGGACGGCAGAGTGACTGTCAAAGTTATAGTTTTCCCTCTGACGAGGGGCGGTATTATGGACAGGTGGTCCAGGAGGATACCGAGGGAGGCATGGCGCATGATACTGATTAAGTTCAGTTGACGATACAGTCTAAGAAGTTTGGATTTGGAGTTCATTTATGAGCTAGGTCCCATCAGACATCCAGACACATTCTAAGACAGGTATTTCTCATTTCGGGAGAGGTCTTTCTCCGCGAACTTGAGATATAGAGAGACATAGAAAGAAACATCAAGGCGGATCCACTAACTGAGGCTATTCCTCGAACGCAATAATTTCACAAACGGGTTTTGTGAGATGACTAGTAGAGGAGTTTGGTATTCGGTATCACACGGGCTGTGAGTATGCGACATCGCAATAATTAGCCTTGAGTGCAAGTTGGAGATTGTTGGAGATAGTGCCCTCAGAGTCAATTATTGGATCACAGGCACGTGATTGCAATGATTGAGGGAGGACCTGTCCCAGTAGGACAGTCTTACTCAAGATGATAGTATCCTATCTGGTTTATCTTTATCATCGTGTACTGCTTTAGGTGACCTTACAGGTCGCTATTACAAGTGGATAGAGCCCCTAGGATTCTTGCTTGACTGCCAGCAGTATGAGGGCGATCATATACGTGAGAGATGGTAGTCTATAAGCACATCCTTAAACGGTCCCTAGTTGTGGGAGTTTCGAGACAGGGCATCGATACTCGAGAGTAGACTAGTGTATACAGTCGAGACCCCGACGAGGGGCGGTGGCCGGTCTCACAAGCCACTGGTGTCAGTTGGTTCACCTAAGATGTATACAGGTGCTCATTGGGTTATGAGTACACCGGACAGGACTCGCCGGGAACATGCTAGTTGGTCTTATACCTGACGTCAGATAGCAGTTCCCTGGTGACATGTGTACAGGTCAGTTCATCGACCTGAGGATCGTCATTTGTCTCGTATGAGTTCCCACTGTACTTTGATTACTACCCTACCACGCTCAAAGGAGACGTGCAAACAGGTTTTAGTTGGGTACAGTCCCGAGCCACATGGAGGCAGTGAGAGGATATGCAGGGGTTCGTCTCTCCCGGTATTGGGGGTGAGCTCGCACTGTATCTAGGAGGGCCATTACACAAAGTCCTTGGCCAAGGCAGGAGATTTACTGGTAGGTATTCCAGTAGTATCTCAGGGTGTTCTGGGTTACACTCCGACACGACTTGTACCGCTTTTAGGGGTCTGACTTTTACCAACCCCCTAGGCCCGCCATGCGATGCTCATAGACGAACGGACCGGACTGTATGGATATTGTCACTGACAGGCTCAGTAGGGTGTCAGGATGAGTTCGCTCATCGACGTCCCTTTTGGTCAATACCTGGTAGCCCGTTACGTATAGGCTAATACCTCTGACGTGCTAGTGGTTAAATCCACAACCAAAGTATTGACGAGTCTTTAGAGTCCCCCACAGACCGTTTTCTCAAGTTTCGGGTGAAACGCTGTAGAGGCCGTATGGAGATATGGCAGGGTTCGATCAGATATGTGCGGTATTGCACGGATCATGATCGGAAGGTTAATACTAGCGGGCTTTGGTTTATGCCGGATCCTAGTATTGTACAGTGTAGATTTGTCTCATTGCATTTGTATTTCGGTCGGAATACAAATACGGGTATGTATATTCAGTAGCGGGGTTTTCCTGTAATTTATTACGGGATCAATTTTCTGAAGTTACCAGTTTGCTTTCCGTTTAGGCCATTTTCCTTTGTTTCTTTCCTTGGCTGGAAATTGGTGGAGAGGGGGTTATTTGCAAGCATGCAATTTTGTTTAGTAGAGGGTTGTTTTTGTAAGAAATTGTTTCATGATGATTCTACCACCATTGACACCATGACTTCATGATGGCTCGACCTTTGTAGGAAATGATTCGGTTTTGGAGTGAGGTTTTTGATTGTGATCATTGCTTTTCATTATCACTCTTTTCTCACTCTTGCATTTTTTGGGCTCACTCTTTATTCTCTCTCACTCTCTTCCTCATGCATGGCCGGCCATTCAAAGGGAGGGGCTGTCCCAAATTTTTGGAGTGCAAAAATTGTTCTTTTGGCTTTGCAAAATGATATAGCTCCTCCTCCAAAAGTTCATTCCTTCTCCTCCACTAAATGGGAAACTTCTAGTAACCCCAAAGCGACATAGAGTTCTACAGTTAACCTACAGCATCCTTGGGCACGTCGGCTCGCCAACTTCGTGCCCGAGTTGCCTCGGTCCAGAGGTGGGAGCCCGTAAAAGAAGCCGGCGACGTGGTGCCCTTCCGGCGAGGAGGTGAAGACCGGAGATTCCGCGGGAGATCGGGACGACGACGAGAAGACCGAAGGACTCGGATCGCTCGGTATATCTCTCTACCCCTTCTCTAGTTAGCTAGGATTAGATTAATGGCCCGATCCGGGAATTTTGTGCGCGGTGGTGCCGGTTATAAAGTTTAAAGTAAATCACCGTTTCCGCATTTTGGCCTCGGATTGACGGCCGGGGCGCCGCCGTGCACTTACACGTCTCCCGAAAGAGGCTGCCATTATCAAATCCCTAAAACATCCACTTATGTTCTAAAACTGCCTCCGAACGTTCCTCCAGGATTGGATCTATATCATCTTATTGCATCTAGTGCAAAAACAACATCTGGTGTGGGACTTGACATCTCATGATCAACTCAATCGCCTAAGCAAGTGATCTGCCAATCATGCGCATCCCTCTCCCCTTTAGTCTGTAAGACACCTTTAGAGAGGGTGACTCCACCAACTGCTGGTACACCACCATGCCAGGAGTCATCCATTCTAAATACCTTAGGAATGCTGCCTAAGTACCCATATTGGGAAACTACCCAAATCTAGATCTAAAACAATAGATCTACTAACCAGAATGTCTGATATAATATCAATATCCTATGTGAAGAAACCACTGTGTGACAACCTAAGTATAACCGATCATAGTATAGGAATTTTACTTCCTACTCTGTGTATGTCATCCAAATACCAGGACATTACACCCTACTACTTTCTTAACAGATCCATCCTCTATTCTGATGAAATAAAAGCCCATGACTGTCACATTAAAAATAGATGATCTATCTCCGCTATATTTGCTTTAGTCTATAAATAGACACAAGCTACTTATCTACTATGCATCCGCTGCTCCCACTAACTACGACAACCCTCTGGCAGAATAATATACACGTGCACTTCTAAAACTAGTTTAGAACGACGTTATACTTATCCTCCTGCCGGGTCTCATAGTCTGGTACAACAGCAATGGCAGGTCTGGGTAAACAAGAACCTCCCTGTCACCGTCCTTAAGGCTACCGGAGTACCTCTCAGGTGTCTGAGGTTACCGACCATATCTGTGGAGTGGCTAATGTAATATCAAACCTGATTGAATCTTTAAGTCCTACTAAATTTTCCATAATCTTTTGCGGTTTTAGAATCTCTTCCAGTTCTACCATACCCCCATTACTGTTTTCTGAAAAAATCCATTTTACTAAAACTGTGGCGAGTCAAGAACAATATCACTATTGATCTACTAGTTGGTAGTTATTCAACCCTCGTCAAAGCTAGGGTCAACCCTGAAACTGCCATTACAGAAAAGTGCCTTAAGTTATCCACAGTCTGGTTTTAAGCATAAGCCGGACAACTCCATATACCTTAACATCGTTAAGATATGATCCATTCTATATACAATATAGAAACAGAGGCATGATTGGAAAGATTTAGCGTGCTTGCGCTTTCTAAAAGATATATCAAAAATATTTGTAACCGCAATCAAGAACAGCGTCGCATGAAGCTAGCCGGTGAGTACGGGTCGGTCCACAGGGATGTTGTGAATCTCCGATTCATTCTTACGAGTTAATTCCGAAGGGTGTTCGGAGTTGTTATTAAATCTAAAATCCTAAATTATCCTAGGGCAATTATCTAGATCTAAATCTTGCTAGGGTTAGGTTTAGGAATGGTTTGGAAATGTAAATAAATGTCAACGCTTTCTATACCCAGATTAGGATCTAAGAGGAGTTTTGATAATTATCAATAAAGTGGATTAGATCCATTCGGGAAGGTGTTCCTTCCTCTAGGTTCTTGTCCTTCCTTTAGAGATCCTTACCCTAACCTCCATGGAAAACGCGCGCAACTGAGCCTTTATACTACGGTATCACCGCTACCTCGAGGGATAGGGTGCCGTAGGGCGCAGTGTGTGCGTGTATGCATGGAGTCCTATAGATTCTATGTGATGGGTAAGAAAGGGATGAGAGATCTCATCTCTCAAAAGCCCTTCCCAAAGCTAACATCTAAGGCAAGGAATTAAAATCTAAACTAGAACAAGAAATTAAATTACTTACAGATGGATCCCTCCAATCTTCCATGCAGGTTTGTCAGATCTGAATTTCTGAATTAAAGAGAGGCACCGATGCTCTCCAAAAGATTTCTAAATTTTATTCATTAAAGGGAAGCATAAGAATTACAATCCTTAGAGTTCCTATTTATAAAGAATAGGAAACCCTATGGTTTCAATGAACCGCATGTCTACATTTACAAAAATAGCCCTAGGTTGACTAGTCAACGCCGCCACAAAAATATGGAAAAAATATTTGTTCCTGATTGCACTATCCTGCCGCGGAACCGCGGCCTGAGGCATGGTTTTGCCGCGGTTCCGCGGCCAAATGTTAGAGTTGGGCTCTGGACTTTCTGGTGCTGGCTTCTGGTGATTTTGTCTTCCTGTTTATATATGTTCTTTTCCATTTGGGCTTCTAGGTTGGTTCCAGATTTCCAGTGAACAATTTGCAATGGATTTTTAACCGTTCGCTTTGAGTCGATGTCTTGAATCTTGCTTTATGAATTGTTCCTTATGTAGGCTTGATCAAGATTCTCTGTTTGTTGGTTAAAGTCCACTTTTGCATCATCTTTTCATCGTTTTCACTGTTTCCTGTCCAAGAACCTGTAACCTGTAACATGTAGCAGACATGCGTCAAAAGCACCCGTTTATTTATAAAAAGTATAAGAATGGGAAATATAATAATACAATATTATGGTGTGAACAAGGCACTGATTTAATTGGAACCAGATTCAAATCATGCATCTGTCTCCAGTGCATGTCAACTAAATGGAGAGAGGCCGATCAACATAGCTCAACTTAGGAGTGCATCCAATTATGAGTAACCTGAAAGAGAAGCAAGTTCTCTAAAACATTACTATCAACTGAATATCACACACAAGTATCTACATCTTCGATCACCTTGAAGAATCCCGATACTTGTTACACCTGGTTCTCTACTTTATTCTTATACCTATAACTTCTCTAACTTGGACCTTATATTTCTACGAAACACATATCCAAAAATAGGGAAGTCACAAATAAACAGAATATAGTACGAGGACCAACCCCTTTGTCCTAATGGACATTGGACAACATATAATACTCTGTATGAATCCCCTGAGTTGAATAACTCAAACTCTATGCGTCGTAGGTTGAAAACTGTACCTAGGCGATTTCCTCAAATATCACCAATTACAATGAATTCCGATATAATGAGGATGATCACCTAATTTCCAATAACTTACTCCTACTCATCATCTATAAAACCTTACAGATGTAAGAATCATACCTGTTAAACACATACCCCGGAGCAAGGACTAATTGGGAAATCAGTTTTCTATTAACAATACACAGTGAAACTGAAACAAGAATATGTTTCGAAGGGGTATCCGGGTATTCCTAGTAATGCCTCTTCCATTATCCAGATTCATGAATATAACCGTATATTTCCTTTGCCATCTCTCCAAATCCCTTTATTTGTCTTTAGTCGTTACCTTCTGTACACCATCGTTAGGCTTAATGGTTTTCTTCCTTCCATACCGTTCGGCACCAGCCTATGGTTTGGAAGAAGACTATCCAATAAGCGTAATAGGTGTACTTTCCTAATCCTAGAAGTACTCGCAACCTGAGAAATGGTGATGATAAAAGACAACTGAATAAAACTTTATTCTATTTCTCCTGAACCAGAATCCATCTCCGAACTGGAACAAGTTCCTTCGAGTTCGTATATAACCATACGATGGATTATCCAAATAATTGTGGATCTTCGTAGTGATACGGGATATTCTGGAGAAATACAAAGGTGAAATAGGAGTGGCGATGAAATACTTGGTTTGGTCATGAATAGCAGTCACAATTTACTTTGCCCTCTGTTTCCTGATTTAAAATCAGGAAAGCTTACGGAAAAAGGCTTCAGAAAAGGGTCACGTGCTTACACGTGACCAGCAGTCACGTGTTGGCACGTGACATCTAAAAGCATCGGCAAGGTAAATTCAGTTTCCCAACAACATCGAAGAAAAGGGCTTCAGAAAGGGTCACGTACTCCCACGTGACCAGGGTCACGTGTTGGCACGTGACACTCAAAAGCGGCAGACTCAATTCCTTGATTGAATCAAGAAAAATGGCTCCAGACGAGGGTCACGTGCTCACACGTGACCAGGGGTCACGTGGTGGCACGTGACAGCTAAGCAGTGACCAGAAAGCAGAGCGCAGAAAGAAAGAAGAGGGCTCGTTACAAGGGGGGTCACGTGCCCATACGTGACCAAGGGTCACGTAGCCACACGTGACCAGCTTTCAAAGCCTATCTGTTAACAGAATTAAATTCTGAGAAAATACCTCTTAAATCTTTCCAAACCAACCAATTGAATTAAAGATTTAAAGGTGATTAAAAATCATCTATCTATGGGAAAATCTCGAATTTGGAAAGATTTCCCCGTAAAATCTAACCAAAATAACAATGGAGAATCTCTGGATTTAAAATCCAATGGTGAATAAAATTCACCTAATAATCCAAAGGTCCAAAACGAATGATGGATACAAATCAAATCTCTCAATGAAAGATTCATCAAAAACTAATTGACTCGGCTGCTTCTCCTATAAATAGGAGCCAAGAGACACACAAAGAAAGATATATGCAGAGGGAAGAAAAGAGAGAGAACCTTGATACTTTGGAGGAATTTGGATCTTCTGCAAAAGAAAACCCTAGGTAAGAAAGGGAAGGTTTTTTGAAAGAAAAGAGAATTTAATTCTCAACAGAGTTTAACTCTGATATAAAACAGAAGAACATAGTTCTCTCTTTGGTGAAGGATCTGTAAAGTGCATATCTCCCCTTGAGTTGAGAATTTATTTCTCAATGGGTTGAGATCCTGCCATGCAGATCCAAAGCATAGAGAGGGAATGGAAGCACGGGAATTTAATTCTCACAGAACTATAGGAATTTAATTCCTTTAAAATAAAATTAGGGTTTGACCCTGTGTTATGGGAATTTAATTCCTTCAGAATGAAAAGAATCAGGGTTTAACCCTAGTTAAGAAATTAGTTATGTTAAAACAACAGGAATTTAATTCCCTTAATCTCATTCCCCAGAATAATTCTTTAACAGAGAGTGGGAGTTTAATTCCTTAAAGCTTTTATTAGGGTTTAAGCCTATTCAGTTATTCACATATATGAGGAATTTAATTCCAACGGAAAATTCAGAGTTCAACTCTATTCCAGAATATAAATCTTCAAAAGGAAGTAGGAATTTAATTCCTCTGAAATTATTGTCAGGGTTCAACCATACGAGGAATTTAATTCCTGAAAGGGATTAACAGATCTTCTAAAAAACATACATAGAGGCAGGGTCACGTGTCACCACGTGACCCCAAAAAAAGATCTACAGAAAAGCCCCTTTGAGGCAGTGCCTCACGTGACCCTTGGCAGAGGCTTTAACATACTCCATTTAAACACCCGTCACATGATGTCACGTGATGCCCCAAAAGATGCGATATTCTCAGCAGAACAAACAAAGGGAGGGCGCCCTCACGTGCTACCACGTGACCCCTCTTGCCTTAGCGTCTAACGCTAAATTGGAACCCCTGAATCCAGTGTTAAAACACTGTTTGGCCTTAGTGTTCAACACTAATCAAAGAACTTTATTTGCAGTGTTCAACACTGATTACCTTAGTGTTCAACACTAATTTGAGATTTCTGTTGCCAGTGTTTAACACTGATCTGTTTTAGTGTTTAACACTAATTTGAAAGCCTTGTTGCTGGTGTTTAACACCAACTATCTTTTAGTGTTAAACACTGACTTATCAATCTCATTCCCAGTGTTCAACACTGATTGGTCTTTAGTGTTTATGTCACGACCCGAAATTGGCACGTGACGGCCCTAATACTACGCAACGTCTACAGGCGTAACGTAGTAAAAGAAAGCCAAAACCCAGAAATCTAAACCATTAAAATACCAGAAAAGATAAGAAACATTGTTTAAAAGTCTTTGAAATCAAAACCCAAATTCTTTAAAAGTCCAAGTTTATTTCGTTTAAAATTTTGGCAGCACCTCCTTTGTAAAAACTAGCCCCAAAAATGGGTACAACATAAATATAAAGTAAAGCATCCCAAACGGGAGCAAATCCACGCCCAAAGGCGGAAAACAACCACCACAACAAATATACGACGCCGTAGCGAAGAAATAGAAGACGATAGAAAGGAAACTGTATAAAAGACAACAACTCCAACATAATATACAACATCGTCCTCACCAAGTCTCTAAGTCAATATGAAAATAGTAGATGGAGAGTACAGGGATACAACGACAATACAACGAATAATCACAAAACCCACCTAAGCAAACTGCACACTGTGAGCTGATGCGGTATCCGTAGCAAAAGATGATAGATGAATAGCCAGCCTCGACTACTCTGGGGAACACTCTGTAACACCTGTGGCACAACGGGGGTGAGTTGCCAACTCGTGAATAGTAAATAACATATGCAGGTAATCGCAAGAATGTACGTACAGCATGAATCTAATATATGACAATTGCAGTAATAACAGGTCATGAGTACGAAATAATGGAAGGTACACTAACAAGTACCACCAATATATAAAGCAATAATGTATGACAACAGTATGCAATAATCATGCACTGGGGATATGAGAAAGTAAATGTGCAACACTCATGAAAGGTACACTCATAGGTACTCCTAATACATGGAACAGTGCACAAGTATATAAAGATGAGGTATGGAGTGAAATATGTCATTTCCACGGAATCCTGACATCGTGGTAGGATCACAATCCAGTAAGACAAATCAAAATCCCAATTCCTCAAATCAGCCCCCAATTTGGCTCTCATATCATCTAAGTGTCACATCGCCTCAATTGCATAATATCAAGTATATCTCGCATATGTATCGAATGTACAACATCAAGTAGATCGCACCTATCTAGTATGTACAATATCAGGTATATCTCACATATATCAAATATACAACATCAAGTGGATCTCACATATCTCGTATGTACAATATCAGTATATCTCACATATATCAAATGTACAACAGCAAGTCGATCTCACATATCTCGTATGTACAATATCAGTATATCTCACATATATCAAATGTACAACAGCAAGTGGATCTCACATATCTCGTATGTACAATATCAGTATCCAATCCTAATGAATCTCTTAAGTCCCAAATCAAATCTCCAGCACAGTTCTAACATCCTAATATAATGTCATAAATAAATATGATGAGGGCAATACACATATATTAGCGTCCCATTCCACTAGTATTGGTGTAAGGGTATATATAACAGCGACTCAATCCCCTGTTATATATACAAAAGAGTAATTGGAAATATCATGAAACCAATGTGCCAAGCATCGACACAGAAATGCTGATCCATCAGGTGCTGTCTCCATGACTGGCCCCCTGATAGGTACGTATCATATGCTATCCCGAAAGCTCGAGTGCCTAGCTCTGACCCTCGCCTCTCGACGTATCCATACGTACGTGACTCCCATCGGTATCCACTCGATAGCCGATGAGTCAATGGTCCTGTCACCGGAAAGTATGGTTCCCCTAAGCCTCATCGCCTAGCACCGCGATGTCGACTCACACAGCGACAACGTTCTTGCTTCAGGGTACCTCCGGGCCCCACCATGTACCCATACACGGATCCCTCCTTTCCTCGCGTAGGGTATATATATCAGCACTGATAAATCTCATGGTGGCTGCTAAAATATCATATCAAGGAAACCGAGTTTTTCAATTTATGCATAATTTCATGAACTACCACGGTTCCCAAATCCAGAAAACATCATGAAAAATCCATATAACAATGCGATAATCCATGAATAAAGTATACGCCACATAAAAACTGTAATGAAAGCGTATAAAAGAAAAGCATAGCATTCACCAGATATAAATGAACACATGAATGGTATAGCAGAAATATAGGTATCTACCTATATGATGATGTGATATACCTATCAGGTATAAGTAAAGTATAAAATGCAAGTACACCTGTAGCTATGTCCTTAGGTGTGTATGTACCTATCACTAATGGTACAATACCCTATAGGTAAACAGATAACTGTATGTCAATGTGATAAGAAATATGAATCAATGTCACAATGTCCCTAACCAAGAAATATAACATCTATAAGTGGTTATGTGTGTGACATGGTAATTATTGACGGTTTGTGTAGCATACAAACAGTGCTAGTGCAACATAAATCATCAATAATATGTGCAGTGTCCTACTACTACTAGTCCAGGCACACTACAATCTAACTAATAGGGTAAATGCGCAATTCTAAACATGACATAGAATATGCGACAATGTAAATATTTCTAGCCCAGACGCATAACGCCATGCGGGCGATTCCCCTGTAGATGTTAAATCTACTCACCAATGCTCCAAGCTAGGTGAAGCCTACCACCTGTTTTCCCCATGTCGTAGCGTCCGAAGTCCCCGCTTGCGAACCTAAAATTTCATAAACACATCACATAAGCATATATTCTACAATGACGAAAAGACAACGAAACGCGACGAAAACGCCCGGAAAATTACACTGCGCGCTTAGCGCATCTATTGCGCACGATACCGGCCAAAACCCTAATTGGGGTCGCTAAACTACAAAACACCAATCCTGGACCCCGATCGTCCCGATCGCGCAACACAACACAAAAATTACGAGGAATACACTGGATATAACCTCGCAACTACCAAAAGAACCCTACGTCGGAAAAACCCCGAAATCTAGTAAGCAACCTATCGCAAAATATCGCACTAGATTCAAGATAACACAAATCTAACAATTACAAATACCTTAAAATAGCTTAACTAAGCTATCTAAACCAATCCTATATTTTTAAACTTGCTTAAATAAGTTTTAGCAAAAATCTAGTAAGCAATTTTGCTTAATTAAACAAAATGCTTATTAACAAATTTTAACACTTTCTACTAGATTAATCTTTTCCAAAACACAATTTAACACTTGAATTAAACACTAATCACTTGATCAAAATTTAACCCTAACATGAATTTTTTAAACCAAATATAATGAATTAATCATGAATTAAAAGCTAAATTAAGCACTTAAATAGCTATCTAAATTAGCTAGTTAAAGATTAAAGCAATTAATTATAGATTAAGGTAAGAAATTATACCTCCTCAAGAACACCAAAAAGAAATTTGATCCATCATTTTATCCTCCAAAATCAAGCTTTGATGAAGATCCATGAAAGATTAGTGAAGGAAAAATGGTTTAATATTTATATAGGAATTTTTGGATTTATTTTTTGGAATTCCTTTTGTGTTTTTGATAGAAAATGAGTGAGAAATGAGTTTGGAATTGTTAAGGACAGAAATGGGGGGGTTGAGCTCGGCCAAGAAGGGAGGGGGGGGTATTTTTGTGAATAATTTGTGAGGAAATAGCTAAGAAAGAGTGTAAATAATATAAAAAATGCTATTTTTGCCACCTTTCACTCTTTTCTTTTCTTTTTAAATCCAAACCATTAGTCACTAATAAAAATCTAGATATTTAAAAAAAACCTTCTAAAATAATTCTAGTGACAAAATTAATTTATTCACAAAATAAAATTTTCCCGATTTACGTGCACAAAATACCGCTTAAAATAATATTTTATTCGGAAAAAAATCTATCTGAACCAAAACCTCCCAAATTCTCCCAAAGTTCGCGCACAAGCTTTATTTTGGCCAAATTAGGTGTCGGTAAGCTTATACGGTCGTTTGATCGAAATCGGGTTAAAACCGGAAAAACCGACAATTTTGCCCTAAAACGGGAAAATTCGCAAAACGATTTCTGAAACGTTACAGTTTAACACTAGGCATTGGCCCAATTGGCGAAATGGCCAGAGGCAAAGCCTCTCCTTCAAGGGACCAACAGGAGGGCCGATGTCCCAGACATGATTGGACTTAGCCCAAGCTGGCCATAAGTCCTCAATTCGTAATTAACTGGGCTAATGGGCTCATAACATAATTAATTGGTCTTGATCCCAAATTGGGCCAAAGACTATTTAATCCACTCCGGTTCCAGGGTACATCTCTTCACTCCTTTGATACTTGGCGTTGTAATCCCTCAACGTCTTCAAAGAGGTGACGGGTCCCGATGACCACACATTGATATGGACTGTGGGGTCCTTAAACCCATGGACTACGACGTCCTTAACCTTAACCGAGATGTCTTAAAACTAACAATGGACTGTAGGGCCCTTAAACCCATGGACTACGACTTCCTTAACCTTGACCGAGATGTCTTAAAACTAACAACGGACTGTGGGGTCCTTAAACCCATGGACTACGACGTCCTTAACCTTGACCGAGATGTCTTAAAACTAACATTGGACCGCAATGTCCTTAAACTACCCATGGACCGCAATGTCCTTAAACTAGAAATGGACCACTATGTCCCTAAACTAGAGAGGGACCACTATGTCCCTAAACTGGAACAATAGAGCCACAAATGCTCTTTTGCCGGATCTAAACAATCCCGTTTAAGTTGATCTTAGCCTCAAATATGGCTAACGTATCCTTAAACCTTCAAACAGACTGGACTATGAATCCCTCCAATCAACTTTGGTTAAAGGGTACATCTCGGAACTCCTTTGACACTTGTCGTTGTAATCCTTCAACGCCGTCAGAGAGATAACGGGTCCCGACGACCATACATGCAATGGACCACTATGTCCCTAAACTGGAACAATGGAGCCCAAATGCTCTTTTGTCGGATCTAAACAATCCCGTTAAGTTGATCTTAGTCTCAAGTTAGACTAACGTATCCTTAACAAACGTTTGAGTTGATCTTAGCCTCAAATATGGCTAACGTATCCTCAAACCAAACCCCCAAACCCAAATCTAAGATAATACGGATTTGGACTAGTCCACGCCCTACGGGCGACGACATAACTCGGTCTCCGTAAACAATCCACGGGAAACAAAACATAAAATAAACACACACGACACGAAGTGACCATCTGGAGAAGGAGAAAGTTGTTACTGCGACGCTGTAGCGTAATTAACTGCAGGGGCTTGCGCCTGCAGGGAAGAGCGTCCCCACAATCAAAAAACCCCTCAAGTGAGGGGGAATCTGACGAAGTCTGCTACATCGGACGCTTCCGTTCAACCTTCGATGCACGGTGCCATAAATCAACTTGGCATCCTCGGAGAGGTGGACGGATAGCACCAATTAGTATCTGCCCCGAATCTCAGGCGAGACGCCCAGTCGACGCCGCCATTCGGAGGGGAACAGATTCTGGCATGCCCGGTGGGACCTTTTCCTCTTTCCACTCCACACTTCGTGTGTCGTGATTCGCGAACCAATCGCGGTTCGCTAATGGTTTCCCTTGGGTTTCAAGATACTAAGACTTGGCGTCTTGCTCATTGCAGAAAGCAAAGAATCGATGGCTTCTACTTCTGCGAAATGCTCCAACTGCTCGGACTGCAATTGCAACCAACGCTCTGCCTCGTCAGGAGGTATAGCCTACGGACCCCAAGCTGCTTCGCTACTCACAATGCCCGTGGAACAGGTCACTCGAGCCACCATAGGATTGTTCTTTGGGACCATGCTCCCGCCGACAAGCATCACCGCTCCAATGCTGACAACGGAAGCTCCCAAGAAGTCGGTCTTCGATCGTCTTACCCCTGACGCGGCCCTTCTCGACGGGTCGCCCAACATCAGCGCCTCGGTCTTCTCTAGATTGGGCCAGAACTCCTGTGGACCCACAATGGGGCCTACAATCCCAGAGAAGGCTGCTTCTAAGAAAGTGACCGGTCCTGCTCCTGAAGTCATCAAAGCGGCTTCCCCTGCCAAAAAGTCTGTCTTTACAAGATTGACGGCTCCAGCTCCCGCTTCTGCTAACCAAAGGACATCGGTCTTTGATAGGCTAACACCAGCAGCGACCCCCCACCTACACAGAGGGCAAGACGAAGCCATTCTCACCGCTGAACCAACGCCGTCCGCTTGACACGCTCGACGTCGCCATTGGCGCTTAGTAAGGAAGGCTGGGGGCAACTCCCCCTCTGGGCTAACTCCATTAGCCCCGACGGCAGAAGTTAATGCTGCTATTCCAACTGGGAACAGCTTCGAGATGCTAAATAAGGTGGGAAGGAATTCTCCTACTGCGGTGCTAAAGAGGTCTCCTCCTCAACTAAAAAAGGTTGTGGAAATAAAGCCAGAACAGCCCCGATCCCCGCAACGGCTGTCTTCCAAAATCTATAAGGTTTGGCGGCAGGCCCGGGACTCGATGATCGATCCAAACTTCTCCCGCCAGCACAAGAAGCTGAAAATCCAACCGGAAGCCAGTCACCAGGTTAAACCACGAAAGGCTGTCTAGGTGCCCACCTCAACGGCCCCCTCAGCTCCCACTGCTCATTAAAGGAGGAAGCCAGAGAAGATACCCCAGCCAGCAACGACAGCTAAAAGCACTAAACCCAGACGCCCTAAGTCTGGGGGCATGATGGTCCATACCGTATACATGGCGTCAGGAAAAGAAGACAGCCGGGCGTCTACAGGTCATAGACCGCTTACACGGTCGGTGACCAAAGCTCAGGACCAACAGAAAAAGCTCCAGGAAATGATGAATGCTATGGCCGCACTTACCGGGCCAAAAGAAAACCCAGAAACGTCCTCGGACGAACGCCATGAGGAAGAAACCGACACCGAATTCCTTCGCCGAATACTGGAGAAGAAGGACAAAGAGGCTGCTGAACAAGCAACCAACATACAGCGTATGGGCCTTCTCTTCCAAGATATGATAGGAATGATAATCCAACAGGACCCACCCGCCGAGGATCCCCCAATCGTTCTTGAAGACGACCGAGGAGAAATGTCAAATCCACCATCGGCCCTCTCAACGGCCAAGGAGGAGACAATCTCTAAGGCTGATTTGGTCGACTATATACCCCAGCAAATCCGGGTTCATCATGCGACTGAGGCAGCTGGTCAAGTCATAAAAACAGGCCAGCCGTATCCAAGCTGGTACGACCAAATTAAATACCCGCCGGGTTATACAATACCGAAATTCCATGTGTATAAGGGGACCGACAATCCCCATCAACATGTTGCCCAGTTCAGGGCCCTTTGCAGTAACACCGGCGGTGATGATAAACTGTTGCTTCGCCAGTTCGTGGGCAGCTTATCAGAAACAGCGTTCAAATGGTATTCGGAACCCCCGAATGATTCTATCAAGACGTTCGCTGAAATGGAGCTGCTATTCACTCAGCGATTCGCAAGCGCCAGCGAACGCACTCCAATAACGGCATTGATTAACGCCAAGGTAAAACCAGACGAAACCTGGGTCCAGTATGCTATACGCTGGCGGAATTTGTGGTCGAAATGCGAGCAACACATTGAGGAAGCACCCGCAGTGGGCATGTTCGTGGGAACCCTAGACCCTCACGTAACTATCTCCCAGTTTATGATGTTCTTTAAGCCAACCACGTTCCAGGCTTTAATCGACAAGTTGGCTCAGATGGACCAGATGGGTCATAGACCACCTCCCCCGAAGTCGGAACCTCGGAATGACAAGGGTAAAGGAAGGGCAACCTTCGTCGCGAATGCCCAGCAGCAACCCAACGCCCCGAAGCTGGCGGATCAATTGGAAGAAAGACGCCGATATTATAATGAGAAGATGAAGCGTCCCTACTCTTTCCCACGAGACAAGACGAAACGGTTGTTTGAGCTGGCAGTACGCAACAGACTTATAAACCTACCAAATCCAAGGCGACCGCCACAACCCACTGAGGTGAATAACCCTAACTATTGCCCTTACCATCAAACGGCAAGTCATCCGATTGAGGATTGCTTCTTCTTCAAAGGATGGATTGAAGATCAATACCTCCAGGGGAAGTTTGCACTGTCCGAAATGTGGAAGGTGAACCCACCACAGCCGCATACTCCTAAGAAAGCAGATACACCGGGGGCAGCCTGTTCCTTTATTGAAGAAGCTCCATAGGAGGTCGTGCTGTCAACTAAAACCAAAAGAATGCTGAGAGACCTTCATGCGTGCCCTGCGATCGAATGGAAGGACCCTCTTGAACCTCAAATTATCGAAGGGATGTTGAAGCCCCGCCCAACTATGAAGACTCGTGATAATGGCCCAAATACTCATGCCCAACCATCAAAATCTTCGAAGAAAAAGAAGAAGAAATCCAAGAAGCCCGTGAAGCCTGGAGATGAGCACACGAACTTGCAGAAGCAAATCGACGCGCTGGAAGAGTATAATCAAAAGGCGCGAACTCCTGTCACACTGCAAGAGTTTCTCAGCCACATCTTTCAAGAGGACGATGATGGATAGAGCTCGTCGGATGAATCCGAGGGATACGTGGCGAGTTGTAACGTAATCTCCCACTCGTTTACTGACGATGAGAAAACTCCTGGCACTAGGAAACTGGGGACAGAGCCTGAACCAGAGCGTGTGTGGCCAACAGATGAAATGATCAACGCCTTTCTAGACGAGACACATCTAAAGAGTAAAGCGGATCAGGAGCGTGAGATGGCCGCATCGGAAGGAGCCAAATGCAGGCGACTGAACGAAAGAGTTGAAGTACTCCTGCCGGATCGAAAGGCATCTGAGGCAGACAAGAAGATATTCAAGACGAGAAAAAGGTTTGCCAAAGCCATGTCTATAGGAATGAAGCTACCACCCTCGGAAGAAAACACGCTAAATGGGGTGGAGAGGCACCCTGATTATTACGCATATCATCGGAAAATTTCGCACCCCACGGAGGAGTGCGACGCCTTTAAGATATGGTGGCAAGGATATGTTGCTCATCGGCAACATTTTAAGCGCATAAAACGCAAGACTCGTCGGGAACGAAGGAGTACTGCCGACGGGCACAACAGAACTATTGGCAGCTGTTACATGGTAACGCCGGGGGGTCACAAGTTCTCACCTTTGGGAGAGACTCTGATGAAGAAGTGGCTCTGGTCCCTCTCTTTAAAGAATCCGTTTTAGGGAAAGAGGAGAAATCGGAGGCCTGCGAGAACATTCAGCTGCGCAATCGCACACTCCCAGAAAAGAATCTCGGGCCCGCGAATAGAAAAGATAAGGGAAAGGAAAAGGTCACTAAGGATATCACTTTAGATGACCAAGTCATGAAAGAACTGACTACCAAAGACCCTCCCAGGAAGGGTAAGATGGATTACAATATCCTAACGCACCTAAGGAAGCTACCTTCTCAGCTTAGCATTCTCGATGCCCTCCTATTATCAAAAGAAGCGCGAGATTTACTAATTAAGGTGCTACAAGAACCTGAGCAATTCCAGGCCTTCCTCGCCACTCAAAGGATGAAGGATGAACTGGAGGAAGTGCATACGGCCGACATCACTTTCGGTGACGAAGACCTCCTTCTCGGGACGTGCGACCACAACCGTCCACTATATGTCTCTGGATACTGCCATGATATCAAGATAGGCAAGATCCTAGTGGATAATGGATCCTCCGTTAATCTCCTTAACGTTCGGGTGTTAAAGGAAATCTGCATGAGTGTGCAACACCTTGCTCGTGAAAAAATTACCATCTCCGGTTTCGATTCACAATCGTCACGGACTCTCGGATCCGTGATACTAACATTACGCTTTGGACTACTCGTCACAGACATCAAATTCCATGTCATTGACGCCAAGACCTGCTACAACGCCTTGCTCGGTCGTCCTTGGTTACACGAATACAACATCATCCCTTCGACACAATATCAATGCATGAAGTACTTCAAGGATGGTTTCGAATATACGGTAACAGGTGAGCTGAACCCATTTTCCGTGAACGAAGTCCGCAAATACGAAGATACGAAGTACTTTTTGCCAGATTTCGAGGATACAGAAAGGTGTCGCAAGCCGGAGAACAAAGCCGCCGCCCCCATCCCTGTTTTCGGGAGCGATACTGAAGAAGAAGAAGAGATAGTTTATGTCGGGCCATCTCAACGCAACAATCCGGGGACGTCCGCCCCCATATTGGTCTTTGGAAGTGACTCGGAAGATGAGGTTAATGCCGTGTTCTCCAATCGGCCGTCAATACAAGCACCCCCTAGCGATGATCAAAGTTTGCAAATCACCATGGTGCCGTGAGTACACTATAAGGATCTCGACACACTTCAAGCTTACAATGTGCAGGACCTGCAAACATTTTACGTCCCTCCCAAGCAAAGGGGTGAGAAGGTAATCCTATTCTACCGATCCTCGGAGTCGAAAGTAGAGAAAGAGATTTGGCATGGCGTGGATGCTACACTCGACAGGCTCCAACCCATCCGTCTGCCCAGATACTATACGAATGGATTAAAGAGGCTATTGAAGCGCCAAGGAGTACCCTTAAAACAGACTGTTCGACAAGCTCGGTTCTACAACAGGATTTGGGATGTCCCTGGGACTCAACGCAAATTGCCCAACGGGAAAATGGAAACACTTGGGCTTGGATACATGAGAGCCGGAAAACGGGAACGGGCCCACAGTAGCTACGCTATATATACCTTTGATGAAGAAGAGGACGCCCTGTCAGGAAATGCCAACCCCTCATCAAAACTAGATCCCGCGATTGAAGTGCCGAGTCCGTCGTTTGAAGAACGAATGGACAAGCTTATCAGGAAAGTGGGTCAAAAAGCTCGGGAAGACCACAACCGCGAGATGGCCATCTACGAGAAGGCCAGGACACAACGTCTGTTTCAACAGGCTGCAAAAGACAAAGATGCTCATCCCTGTCAACCCGTTGTACAAAAGGCTCGACGCAGAGGAAGAAATAAATCAAGAAGCGGAAAGAGGAGCCGACAACAACGACGCAGGATTAGAGAGTTACGTGATCGGGTATTGCGCGGCTCGGATTATCCCTCATGAAGAAGATGAGTCGAGCGTACTCCTTCCTCCGAGACAAGACGTAGAGGTTACTCAAGCTCGCTATAAAACATCAAATGATCGCGCTTCCAGAGTCTAGACACCCTGAGCAAGCTAACAAGGCTTCTCATCTGAGCTATTGCTCTTATCACCGAGCCATAGGACATCCTACCGAAGACTGCTTCACCTTCAAGAACTGGGTCGAGGACCAGTACCAACAGGGAAGATTCGCTTTATCCGACGGCTGGAGGGTAACACCGCCACAAAAGCACGAATCCAAATCCGCAAAAGCAGAACCAGATCCACCTCAGTCCTGGAAGCGGATTCGCACCTGTTATACGATTATGTTATTAAAAGAAGAGCCCGAGAACATGGATGGCCTTCCCTCGTGCTTTGAGAACAGCGATGATGAGGTGATCTCAGAATTTCCGCCAGCTCCGAAAGAACTGGAAGACGGCATACATACTACTGCAGATAACTTCAAGAAGATTGAGTTGGGATCGGCAGATGACCCGCGACCGACATTTTTCAGCGAGCTGCTATCTGAAGAAAGGGTGGCTGCGTTAAAGAACGTTCTTCTACGGCATAAAGACTACTTCGCATGGAACTATTCCGAAATGCCAGGATTGGATCCAGAGATTGCTGTGCATAAATTAGCAATATCCCCAGATATCAAGCCAGTCAAGCAGGCGCCAAGAAGGATGCGACTCGAGCTTGAAATGAGCATCAACGCCGAAGTCAAGAAGCTGATCGATTCTGTATTTATCCAAGAAGTCCAGTATCCCGACTGGATCGCCAATATCGTCCCGGTAATGAAGAAAAATAGGATGGTACACATATGCATGGATTTCAGGGATCTCAATAAAGCCTGTTTAAAGGACGATTTCCCAGTACCAGTAACCGAGCTAATGATAGATAACACGTTCACTCACGAGGTTTTCTCCTTTATGGACGGTTCATCAGGATACAATCAGATAAAAATGCATCCCGAAGACCAGAAGCACACCGCTTTCCGGACCCCTTTGGGTATATTCTGCTACAGGGTTATGCCCTTTGGTCTAAAGAACGCCGACGCTACCTATCAAAGGGCCATGACAAAGATCTTCGACGACCTCATACATGACATCGTCGATTGCTATATCGATGACCTTGTAGTAAAGAGCATGTCATACGAAGAGCATTTAAAGCATCTGGAGACTGTATTTCAACGCCTTCGGCAATATAATTTGAAGATGAATCCCCTCAAATGCGCGTTTGGAGTCTCTTCGGGTAAATTCCTGGGATTCATCATCCGACACCGAGGTATCGAAATAGATCCATCTAAGATCAAGGCAATCACGGAAATGCCTCCGCCAAGAACCCTCAAACAATTGCGGTCTCTCCAAGGGAAGCTCGCATACATCCGGCGGTTTATCGCCAATCTTTCAGGAAAATGCCGTCCTTACAGCCACATGATGAAGAAGGGAACTCCATTCGTTTGGGATCATAAATGCCAAGGTGCACTAGACGAGATCAAGCAGTACCTGCAGAACCCTCCGTTGTTGGCTGTGCCGGTCAAGGGAAAACCCCTCATTCTTTATACAACCGCCCTCGAAGGTTCCTTAGGCGCATTATGGGCACAAGAGAACGATCAAGGGAAAGAGAGAGCACTCTACTACTTAAGTCGAGTTCTGCTGGGGGCAGAAAACAACTACTCCTACTACTTAAGTCGAGTTCTGCTGGGGGCAGAAAACAACTACTCTCCCATTGAAAAATACTGCTTGGCGTTAATCTTCGCGATAACAAAACTCCGGCACTATGCGTTGGCACATGAAGTCCGTCTTATATCAAAGGTGGACCCTCTAAAATTTTTGATGTCAAAGGCTGTATTGACGGGTCGACTCGCTAAATGGGCTCTACTCCTGATGGAGTTCTCGATAACGTATCGACCTCTTAAGGTAGTGAAAGGCCAGGCCATTGCCGACTTCCTCGCTGAGCATCCAGTACCTGCCGGTTCTCCTCTGAACTGCGATTTGCCGGATGAACATGCATTCGATGTGATCGGCGGCGGTGATACCCGATGGGAACTCTATTTTGACGGGGCATCTTCCATGAAGAAGCGCAAACAATGTACCCCCATAATCAAATCGGGAGTAGGCCTCATCTTCGTAACCTCACAAGGAGGGATAATGCGCTTTGCTTTCTCCTTAACGGAATCGAGGACGAACAATGAAGCCGAATACGAAGCTTTGATAGCGGGCCACGAGATCGCCATTGACATGGGAATTGAAGACCTCTCTATATACGGGGATTCTCAACTGGTCGTTAGTCAAGTAAATGGTGACTACCAAACGTGCAAACCGGAGCTGGTGAAGTACGGCGAAAAGGTGCAACAACTGTTGACTCAAATTCCCTCCTATACTTTGGAGAACATACCACGTGCGGAAAACAGCAAAGCAGACGCGTTGGCCAAACTTGCTAAAGAGCTCGCAGACGAAAACCTCGATGATGTAAGAATCGTGGTACAAAGCCGTCGGGTGCTTGCCCTAACGGATATATCTCTGGAATTATACGAAGAAAAGGGGGCGACTGAGCAGACGACCCTACAAATAAAAGACCATGAGAAGGCCGAGGACTGGAGGGAAGTCTTCATAGACTATTTTTAGTCCCACCGAATGCCCGAAGAAGCGTCCTCAAGACATCAGCTCATGAAACGAGCTCTATTTTTCGCTTTTGTCAACGACACTCTATACAAGAGATCGTTTGATTCTCTGTGGCTGAGATGCTTAGGACCTGACGAAGCAGAAAGAGTCGTTCAGAAAGTTCACGACGGACTCTGCGGTTCTCACCAAGCAGGCCCGAAGATGAAATTGAAGATCAAACGAATGGGTTATTATTGGCCCACGATGGTCCAAGACTGCCTCGAGTATGCGAAGCAATGCCACTCGTGCCAGATTCATGGAGACTTTATCCACCAACATCCGAATCCACTACACCCAACGGTGGCTAGCTGGCCATTCGAAATGTGGGGGACTGACATAGTCGGCCACATCGAGCCAGCATCGTCCCGGGGACATCGTTTCATCCTGGCGACAACTGATTACTTCTCCAAATGGGCAGAAGCAGTACCGCTGAGGGAAGTGAAGACGGAGAATATCCTCCACTTCTTCAAGACGCACGTCATCTATCGGTTTGGAACCCCACGGCGGATTATCTCCGATAACGGGCCAGCCTACAGAAGCCATAAGATTAGCCGCTTCGCGCAACAGCACAAAATAGACTGGAGATATTCTTCAGTTTACAATCCATGAGCTAACGGTCTGGCCGAGGCCTTCAATAAGGCCTTGACAAAGATCATAAAAAAGACGGTGTCCCAAAATAAGAAAGACTGGCACGAGAGGCTGCAAGAGGCCCTTTGGGCCTATCGAACTACGTTCAAGATGGCCACGAACACAACGCCGTACGCGTTGGTATTTGGGACGGAAGCAGTGCTCCCCCTCGAGATAGAGTTACCTTCTCTACGAGTGGCGGTCCACTACGAGCTGATGGACGAAGAAAATGCTCACCTTCGGCTCGAGGAGCTTGATGCCCTCGATGAAACCCGGCTCATAGCACAACAAAATCTAGAGTCCTACAAAGCAAAGATGACGCGCTTATACGAAAGATTGACCAGGCCGAGGACATTCTGCCAAGGTGAACTCGTACTAGTAGTCAAAAGACCTATGATCCCCAATCATGCCAAGCGGGGAAAATTTGAGCCGAACTATGAAGGCCCGTACATTATAGACAAGGTCTACCAGGGTGGTGCCTATCTACTCATGGACATGCACGGTGGGAGGCCTTTCAGGCCAATAAACGGCCGCTTCTTAAAGAAATACTATGCTTAATGAGCCACAGCCTGGGTCAATGATAGATGACGAGGACTATGTCCGCTCGCTATCTTCCTAAGCTCAGACCTTATAAGCAGTAGCCGGCCTTCCCCTTAACGCCGGACCGAAATGTCCTTAAACTAACGACGGACCGATACGTCCTTAAACTAACGACGGACCGAAACGTCCTTAAACTAACGACGGACCGAAACGTCCTTAAACTATCGACGGACCGATACGTCCTTAAACTAACGACGGACCGAAACGTCCTTAAACTAACGACGGACCGAAACGTCCTTAAACTACTACCGCAGCATCCTTAGGCTGACGAGATGAATAAAAAAAAAGTAGAAAATAAAATATATATATATATAAAAAATGATAAAAAAAACGGTATGTCCATAAGCAAAATTGGCACGGATGAAAACCCGAAAGGGCTCCGTGAGTAAAAACAGCAGGGCTACCGGCGAGTGTTCGTGAAAACCCGAAAGGGGCGACCTTGTAAAAAAAAGAGAAAAAGAATAAAAAAACGGTATGTCCATAAGCAAAATGGGCACGGATGAAAACCCGAAAGGGCTCCGTGAGTAAAAACAGCAGGACTACCGGCGAGTGTTTGTGAAAACCCGAAAGGGCGCAACCTCGTTAAAAGACTCTTATAGGGTCCTCTCGACCTTGTAAGGAGAAACCACCTACGTGAGATCCTTACGACTCACAAAGGAGCAACACACTTAGGGATCCCCACGATTCCTAAGGAGAAAATACACTTGCGAGATCCTCACGACTCGTAAGGAGAAGTCTCTTATGGGACCCTCACGGCTCATGAGATTTGAAAGTCTTAAGTTACAGAAACCTAAACCTGTTCTTAAGCAAATCCCCCACAACCTTCGATACCGCTCTACAAGGGGCTCAATACTGACCCTTGTATACAATCCACGGGCGCGAATAAACATTTTCCCAGCAAAGTCCCACCCGTGACTAGGGATATGTCCATATGATGAGCAACCCTTGTAGGTCCTCTCGACCCATAAGGAGAAAGCCCTCTTGTAGGATCCTTACGACTTGCAGAGGAACATACACTTAGGAATCCTCACGATCCCTAAGGAGAAAATACACCTACAAGATCCTCACGACTTGTAGGGAGAAATACCTTTATGAGACCCTTACGGCTCAAGAAGTCAAAAGCCTTGGTCGACAGGACCCTTAACCCTGTTTGCTAAGCCACCTTTGTTCAACATCGACAGAGGCAAATGATGATTCACTCCTGGCAACATCCCAGTTGCAGCGGCGCTGATGTCGAAATCGGTGTCTAAAATCCAAGCTTGCGGCGAAAAAGCTAGCAAGCCACGCATGCATACGAAATAGTCGAAATGATGGGGCAACTTGCAATAAAAAGCAGCAAGTAAAAATGTATGCATGAAAAATAGCCGAAATGATGGGGCAACTCGCAATAAAAAGCAGCGAGTAGAAAATAAATAAATAGCCGAAATGATTGGGCACCGCGAAAAATAGCCGAAATGATGGGGCAATCGCGACCTTCACGATATAAAAGCTGAAACGATAGAGTATCGCGGAAAAAGAAATAAAATAAAATTAAAATTTATGCCCTACGGTGATGTTCCATCACACCCTGTACATAATCCAAGGGCGTAAACAAAAAGGGAACATACCTCCCCCCCCCAGGTTTCACCAAAGAAAGAAACTAAATCTCGACGGGTCACAAGCGACCTAGAGATCATCCCAACACTCGTCTCGTAACGACGGACACAACTTCAAGCTAAGCGGAACAGCGGCAACTCCCAGTTCCATGGCTCGGTGGTATACATATCGCCAACAGTCAAACCTCCATCCCGTGAAATGCGGATACAATAAGCAAAATTCGTGGTTAGGTGGAACGCGGATAACATCACTCTTTGACCCCGTGGAAAACATCCAGAGCGGTGCCTAGTCCTCGCCGAGCACGGCAGTGAACCCGTGTGAAGCATCTAGTGAAAAATTCCTGGTTACGTGGAACGCGGATAACGTCACTCTTTGACCCCGTGGAAAATGTCCAGAGTGGATCCTGGTCCTCGCAGAGCACGGCAGTGAACCCGTGTGAAGCATCCAGAGCGGAGCCTAGTCCTCGACGAGCACGGCAGTGAACCCGTGTGAAGCATCTAGTGCAAAATTCCTGGTTACGTGGAACGCGGATAACGTCACTCTTTGACCCCGTAGAAAATGTCCAGAGCGGATCCTGGTCCTCGCAGAGCACGGCAGTGAACCCGTGTGAAGCATCCAGAGCGGAGCATAGTCCTCGCCGAGCACGGCAGTGAACCCGTGTGAAGCATCAAGTGCAAAATTCCTGGTTACGTGGAACGCAGATAACGTCAGTCTTGGACCCCATGGAAAACGTCCAGAGCGGATCCTGGTCCTCGCAGAGCACGGCAGTGAACCCGTGTGAAGCATTGTCACGACCCAAAAATGGCCCGTGACGGCCCTAATTCTACGCAACGCCTAAAGACGCAACGTAGTAAAAGAAAGCCAAACCCAGAAATCTAAACCAAGAAAAATACGGAAAAGATAATATAAGTTTGAAAACAATTGAAATCGCAACCTAAATTCTTTAAAAAGTCTTCCTTCCTTTCTTTAAAATTTTAGCATCACCCAATTTTTATAAAGACAAGTCAATATGAGTACAACAGAAGAATAAGGACAGTAGAGAAAAGCTGTATATATAAAGACATCAAATCCACCATAATACATGCTAACGTCCTCACCAAGTCTCTATGTCAATAATACAATAGTAGATGGAGAGAGAGTACAATCTATAACGAATATACAATATGAAATACAGATATCCATCTAACCCACCTAAGCAAAAGGTACTGTGAGCTGATGCGGTATCTGTAGCAAAAGATGGTAGCTGGATAGCTGGATAGGGGAATAGCCTGCCTCGATTACTCTGGGGAAAAAACCTGAAACACCTGTGGCACAACGGGGGTGAGTTGCCAACTCGTGAATAGTATAAAACATATGCAGGTAATCGCAGGAATGTACGTACAGCATGAATCTAAGATATGCGATTACAATAGTAATATGTCATGCAATGCTGAAATAAGAAGAGTACACTAGCAGGCACAATCAACAAGTGAAGCGATGATGGCATGATAGTAGTATGCAATGTCTATGCAATAGAGATATGAGAAAGCAAATATGCAACTATCATAAGGGTACACTACAAGTACTACCAATATATGAATCTGTGCATAAGATAGGTAATGGTGAGGTGTAGGGTGGAATATGTCATTTTCCACGGAAACCTGACGTCGTGGCAGGATCACAATCCACCAAGATACTCCAATCCCAAATCCTCAAACCAGGCCCCACATTGGGCACTCACATCAAATAAGTCTCACATCTCCTCAATGTACAATGTCGAGTAATCTCCCATATCCCGAATGTACAAGTCACCAATCACATAGGTATATCCAATGTCCAAGTCCCAATAGATCACCTTGTATCCCAAGTCCAATCTCAAGTTGGTTCTAGCATCCTAAAGGTAAATATATGTACAGAAATAAATATGATGGGGGCAATACACATATATTAGCGTCCCATTCCACTAATATTGGTGTAAGGGTATATATAACAACGGCTAAGTCCCCTGTTATATATACAAAAAAGGGGGTTAAGGAAATATCATGAAACCATGTGCCAAGCATCGGCACAGAAATCCTCGTATAAGGGGGGCTCCGTCAGTCCGGATCAGCCCACGGGGTCCGTCTGTAGTGTCGGCCCTCGGCCTCGACAGTACAGGTCATCCCGCATCCATCTCTCTACTCTGGCCAGTAGCCTCCAGACAACTGCCAGGTCCAAACAATCACCGGTAGGTACTCGCCCGCCTCCAGGCTCAATCGGCAAACCCATCGATCTTCTTGCCGAGGGGAACCATACCGGGCCCCACCATGTACTCTCATACGGCAACCACACATCGTATGGAGCATAGAATCAGCACCGATAAAACTCATGGGGGACGCTCGAAATATCATATCAAGGAAACCGGGTTGTTCATGTATGCATAATTTCATGAACTCCCGCGGTTCCCAAATCCCGAAAACATCATATAAAATCCAGATAAACAATGCATAGATACAGGAATAAATGTATGCGATATATCTGAATGCGAGCAGGTAAACACAAGTATATAGCTGAACCAGATGTATGCGAAATCATGATAAGGTACAGCTAAGTAACATCAGTAAATGTGAATATGCGACAACAACTGAATATGTATCTAACATACAGGTGTAGCAAAGTATAGGTATCTACCTATAGGAACTGATGTCGTATACCCCCTGGGTATAGTAACATATGTAGGAAATCCCTCCCGGTATAGGTAAAATATGTAGGAGGTATACCTGTAGCTGTATCGCAAGTGAAAATATACCTATCACTAAAGGTATGATACACTATAGGTATACCGATAAGCTAGATGTCAAGTGTGGCAAGCAATGGTAGCTATAAGGGGTAGTGTGTGACATGACAATTATTGACGGTGTGTGTGTAGCATGCAATCCGTGCTCGTGCAACATGAACCGTCAATAATGTGTGCAGTGTCCTACGGCTGCTAGTCACAGTATATAGCTATATCTAGGAAATGCAGTAAGGCGCAATTCTACAATGACGTAGAATGTGCGACAGGAAATTGAATCCTAGCCCAGACGCATAACGCCATGCGGGCGATTCCCCTGTAGATGTTATATCTACTCACCTAAACTCCACGCTGGGTGAATCCTATCACCTGCTCCCCCCTGTAGCCGTGTCCGTAACTCCTGCTTGCAAACCTGTAAATATAACATGAAAATCACATATAAGCCAAGATATCTCGCGAAACGCGATATCGAAACGAAACGAGAAACTCGCGTCGCGAACTAAACGCGCGTGTGCACGATACGCTGAATCGTGTGTGTACGCGTCTAAAAACCATCGCGACACGCCGCGATATGCTGGATCACAGAACCCACTCACGTATCGCGCGTATCGCGCAAACACAACGAAACACAAAAGCGACATATAGCCCCAGATTTTCCTACAGGCCAAATCTTACAAAACTATACATACCAAAGACCTAGAAAACACTGCAGAGGACCATACTCAAAACCCCAACACCCCAGCCCACCTTTGGGCCGCAAATTGCGGCCAAAACAGAGAAATTGGCGGCCAGGTTTGGGAGGTAGGGGCTCGTACTCTGGTGGTGGTGTCTAGACCTAGGTATCATGTCCTAGTATCCTCAATTTTGACCTGAAGGCATCGGGTCTACAGCAGATCACAAAAGTCACTATTATCACCTCAAAAGTCACAATTTGCACAAATAGAAAACTTATGGTATTTTAGTGAAATCTGGGGATTTCTCAGTTGAAGTGGCCTAACTAACACTAAACCAACCTAAGGTAGCTAACCAAATCAACAATTATCCACAATTCCACTTAAACACCACAATCTAGCACTAAACTTAGCTAATTAGCACTAAACGACACAAAACCACATACAATCAAGCAAACTAGGGATTGGGGTTCAGAAATATACCCTACTGGACCCTAGTGAGCAGGAGATGAAGTGTGTGAGGGGTTGCTACTGCATGCTGGGGCTCCTGCTGCTACAAGTGCTGCTACTGCTGCTTGCTTCTGAAGCTGTTGATGATCCTGTTGCTGCTGCTGATGATGGTAATAATGATGATGATGAAGTGCTGGTGATGTTGCTGTTGTTATTGTTGTTGTTGTTGTTGTTGTGAAGATAATGATGATGATGATGATGATGTCTGCAGCTGCTGCTGCTGCTGCTTGCTGCTGCTTCCTCTGCTGCTGCTGCCTCTCTCTCTCTCTCTCTCAGTTGCTGCTGCTTCTGCTGCCTCTCTCTCTCTTTCTCGGCTGTGTGTGTGTGGGGGGGGATTGGGAGAATGAGAGTGAGGAGAGAATGAGAGTCCAAGTCAAAGACCCCCCTCTCTCTTTCCCTCTCTCTCTTCACTTAATGAGCATGGCTCAAGCCATGCCCATACCCCCCCTCAAGCACCAAGTCAACAAAACAACACATAAAAAAAGAATTTCAAATAATAAAACACAAATAATTAAAACCCAAAACACTTAATACAAATTGGTTAACCCTTCATGCTAGCTAAACATGGTTTAACCCCAAAAACAAGTCTAGTTAACATGCACAAGTGTGTGTGTGCCTAACAAAATTCTATTAAAATACACATTAAATAAGATAAAATATTTAAAACTTAATTTGGTAAACTTTTTATTAAAAACAATATATTAAAATATAACTAGCTACAAAACACATTCTAAGGTGTTACAATCTCCCCCCCCCCCCCTTAAAAGAAATTCGTCCCCGAATTTAAAAATTATACCTTTACGTGTACCTTCAAAGAGAAGATTAAAATCCTCAAATCTCGTTCGCAGCCTCCGAAGTGACTAACTCACTATACGGCTACGTCCAAGGAAACCCTTCACAGATGGCAAGACCCTTGACCGACGTTTCTCCATCTGTCGAGCCATTAACACACATGGCTGCTGGTGAACGAAAGATCGCGTCCAGCTAAAAGGTCTGGTGCAAACATGTGAGAAAGGTCAAGAAGGTAATTGTAAAGTATCATCACAAGGAATACGGGGTGAAAATCTAATAATCTGGGCGGAAGTGCCAAATTAAAGGCAACAAAACTAACTCGCTTATAGGATCTCGGAAGGACCTAAACCCTGGGATAAGCTTCCGAGAATCCAACACGTCATTCATCGGAAAGTCCATAAGAATCCATGATTTGCCACTGCGCACTCAAGCCTGCGACCAGCACAGTCGCAATAAACATTTGTTTGCAATGGACAGTTCTCATCCTGACCTGAACACAACTGGACTATCTCCGAATTCTCTAGACATAGCTGGGGTTCAAAATCCTACCTACGCAGATTCAGAAAACAACAGGCTGGCGATCGACACGACCTAACCCCTAAGCCTAAGGGTGGCCAATTGGAGTGTCTCCTGATAACAGCTACCGAAGGAGAACCCGAACGATGGCGAGTGACGATCCCAAGCTGCTGACGACCAAACAAAACAACAAACACACCACTTAACAAAAACAACTGAGCACACTGAGTAAAAAACCGGACGACAAGAATCCGAATGGAGTCACACCCTAACTAAACTGGGTAGAAACCATAACGGAATTCATGGAGGTCTGCTTCCACTCCTACTTCGGAACGGTAAAAAGATTGCAATTCTCCAGCCGGCCTCAGGTGCTCGACCCAAAGCACACAACAAGACAGACACTTGAAACGAAACCTGTAACTTCCCTTACATTCCTGTCCACTCGTAACTATCTCACAAGTCACGCCAAAGCTGGTGGAACTTGAATGCACAGAAGGAGTTGACAGATGTGCCTGCTCTAGGATTTCACGTCTCTACCCGATGAAACCAGGTACACAAACGCGTCCCTAACTTAGCACATCATTGTCACAATCAAGGTCTCCGCATCATTACCCAGCCGAATATGCTCAAGTATCTCTGACGTACGAGCTTCGACGGGCAGTGTCTCGCGAAAACGATTTAAGGAAAGTGGTCGGGCGCGGACATGAGCAAGCTGTCCCCTCCGTAGAGACGAACTAAGCTATACTCGACGATCACACAAGAACTGTAAATCTGCAGAAGACCATCACAACATTCCAAATCTGCTGCAGGAAGATGTACATTAAGCTCTAGTGGTTTGTGGAAAATCTGACACGACTCCCAAGCAAGTAGTGTCTCCAAATCTCCAACGCAAAACCACCGCGGCCATCTCCAGATCATGAGTGGAATATCCTCCTCGTACTTCCCCCAAGTGTAGGGAAAGCAAAAGCGATATCTCTATAGTGTCACCTCAGTACACTCTCGAGCCCACTCAAGAAACATTACAGTTAAACAACAAAGTCGCCCGAACCAAAAGCAAAGAAAGACTGATGCAGTTGTTAACTGAATCTTCAACTGCCGAAAACTCCGTACACATGCCTCAGTCCACAGAAAAGAAACCTCCTTTCTGGTCCATTCAGTCGACGGTGCAGCACTACTCTAGCAATCCTGCATGAAACGGCGGTAAAAACCCTGCTAAGCCCAACAATCCGCGGATCTCCGTCTGGCACACCAGTCTGGGCCTAAGCTATACGGCCACGATCTCCCTCGGAACCATACGGAACCGTCTCCTGCGACTACAAGACCTAAGAGTCAACACAAACAAGCCTGAAGAAACACTCCGAGAATTTAGCAACTGCTGGTGCTCTCCCAGTATCTGCATAACAAATCCTCAAGTGCTACTCCTGTCCCTCAAAACACACTAAGTAAACCAGAGTGTCGTAAATAACACAACAAAAACTGGTCGAGAAACGGCCTGCAGAAATCTGGCTCATCATATCTACGAGTGCTGGTAGGGCGACAGTGAATCCAACGACTCACAAAAACACACAAAGCCCGTAGCACGCACAAGGCAGTCTTCGGAATGCCGTCACTCCGAATCCGCAATGATGATGACCTGATCACAAACAACCTTAGAGAAATGTCTCACACTCTGGAGCTGATCGAAGAAATCGTCACGGCGAGATGAAGGATACCTATTCGCACCGTAAGCCGGTTCAATTGACGATCCGTCGATACATAACCCTAAACTGCCGTCTTCCTCCTCGAAGAACAGAAATCGGAGCTCCCAAAAGCGAAACACTCAGACGCACAAAACTTCCCAAACCAAAACTCTGCAGCTGATCCTTAAGCTCCCTCAGCTTCGCCGGCTCATCAGGAACAACGTCGGATAAACATCTCGCACGAAAAGAACCCGGTCCAACAATCCCACGGTGGCTCCGGTATCACGAACGAACGTCAAGAATCCACGACATCTCCTCAGTAGCCGACTAGCGAAAAAGGCTGAATTCAAGCTGTGAGAGGCGGCACAACTATCCACCTGCACAACAAGAACTGACTTGCCGGGGAAAACAAAACCTAACTTGTTTCCACACGGTAGTCCACAGACGCCTAACACGTAGTTACCCAGTCCGTGCCCAGGAGAACGTCAAACCCAACATCTCTAGAAGGATCAAAACGACGGATGAAATCTCTATCTCCTATCCGGTTGGCACACAACTGAATACGTATCGCGCAACTAAAGGATCGCTGACAGAAGTTAAAACAACTACGACTAATCTACCCAACCACGGTACGAGCAAGAAACAAACAAATACACCAAGAGAAAATGTAACTCAAGGGTACCTGAAAACTCCACATTGGACGTCTGCGCGTCCAGATGAGTAGGAGCAAACTCCTGTGTCTGCCCTCTACTCGCAGCTGGATGAACTCCTCTGGTAGCCTGAGCCCTCTGAGCGAATCTCCCATGTCCACGGCCTCTCTGGAAACGATCATGACGAGGTGCTAAGGAACAATCCCTGACGAAGTGCTGAAGGCTCCCGCATCGAAAACATCCTCGTGCTGACTGCTGACCATCCTGGGGATGAGAGCTGAACGACTGTCCTCGTCCCAAGCCTCTGCTACTCCCGCGACGGCCACGAAATCTGTCTCGACGATCGAACCTCTGCCTCGGGGCTGGTACGCTGGTACGAGTCCTCCACTGTCCTGGAACTCTCTGCGCCTCTGGAATGTGTGCCTCGTCAACTGGAGCTGTAACCACTGGTGCTATGTAGGTGACAGACTGCTGCATGCTGATCGTGAGGGACAGCTGAGTAACAGGGGTGACAACCTCCTGTCGTAGCTCCCGAACGACATCAACCAAGGAACTCATCGTCTGGCGGAAGTCCTGCATCTCTACCAAAAGTCTATCCATAGTATAGATCGTAGGCTGGTCCGTCTGCACCTGTGCAACTAGAGTGCCATCCTGGTCAGCACTCGTCTCACCCGAGCTAACTCTGACCTCGGCCCTCGCTGCATCGCTCCGAGTCCCCATAGTCATCGGCGGCAATGCTATAAATAGATATAAGATGAGATTCGATAAGAATGAGGAAATCGAATCTCAAAGCTATGAATCATCAAGGAAGGAATGTCAAACAAATTGTACTTAGGTCACTTAATGCAAGGTACCGCGCTGTGGGTATGCTGCAGACATACACACACTACGTTACTCTGCTTAAGCTACCTACTCCATCATACTAAGGTCATCCTACACTCCGAAAGGTAAAACCTATCGCTCTGATACAAACTTTGTCACGACCCAAAAATGGCCCGTGACGGCCCTAATACTACGCAACGCCTAAAGACGCAACGTAGTAAAAGAAAGCCAAACCCAGAAATCTAAACCAAGAAAAATACGGAAAAGATAATATAAGTTTGAAAACAATTGAAATCGCAACCCAAATTCTTTAAAAAGTCTTCCTTTCTTTCTTTAAAATTTTAGCATCACCCCATTTTTATAAAGACAAGTCAATATGAGTACAACAGAAGAATAAGGACAGTAGAGAAAAGCTGTATATATAAAGACATCAAATCCACCATAATACATGCTAACGTCCTCACCAAGTCTCTATGTCAATAATACAATAGTAGATGGAGAGAGAGTACAATATATAACGAATATACAATATGAAATACAGATATCCATCTAACCCACCTAAGCAAAAGGTACTGTGAGCTGATGCGGTATCTGTAGCAAAAGATGGTAGCTGGATAGCTTGATAGGGGAATAGCCTGCCTCGACTACTCTGGGGAAAAAACCTGAAACACCTGTGGCACAACGGGGGTGAGTTGCCAACTCGTGAATAGTATAAAACATATGCAGGTAATCGCAGGAATGTACGTACAGCATGAATCTAAGATATGCGATTACAATAGTAATATGTCATGCAATGCTGAAATAAGAAGAGTACACTAGCAGGCACAATCAACAAGTGAAGCGATGATAGCATGATAGTAGTATGCAATGTCTATGCAATAGAGATATGAGAAAGCAAATATGCAACTATCATAAGGGTACACTACAAGTACTACCAATATATGAATCTGTGCATAAGATAGGTAATGGTGAGGTGTAGGGTGGAATATGTCATTTTCCACGGAAACCTGACGTCGTGGCAGGATCACAATCCACCAAGATACTCCAATCCCAAATCCTCAAACCAGGCCCCACATTGGGCACTCACATCAAATAAGTCTCACATCTCCTCAATGTACAATGTCGAGTAATCTCCCATATCCCCAATGTACAAGTCACCAATCACATAGGTATATCCAATGTCTAAGTCCCAATAGATCACCTAGTATCCCAAGTCCAATCTCAAGTAGGTTCTAGCATCCTAAAGGTAAATATATACAGAAATAAATATGATGGGGGCAATACACATATATTAGCGTCCCATTCCACTAATATTGGTGTAAGGGTATATATAACAACGGCTAAGTCCCCTGTTATATATACAAAAAAGGGGGTTAAGGAAATATCATGAAACCATGTGCCAAGCATCGGCACAGAAATCCTCGTATAAGGGGGGCTCCGTCAGTCCGGATCAGCCCACGGGGTCCGTCTGCAGTGTCGGCCCTCGGCCTCGACAGTACAGGTCATCCCGCATCCATCTCTCTACTCTGGCCAGTAGCCTCCAGACAACTGCCAGGTCCAAACAATCACCGGTAGGTACTCGCCCGCCTCCAGGCTCAATCGGCAAACCCATCGATCTTCTTGCCGAGGGGAACCATACCGGGCCCCACCATGTACTCTCATACGGCAACCACACATCGTATGGAGCATAGAATCAGCACCGATAAAACTCATGGGGGACGCTCGAAATATCATATCAAGGAAACCGGGTTGTTCATGTATGCATAATTTCATGAACTCCCGCGGTTCCCAAATCCCGAAAACATCATATAAAATCCAGATAAACAATGCATAGATACAGGAATAAATGTATGCGATATATCTGAATGCGAGCAGGTAAACACAAGTATATAGCTGAACCAGATGTATGCGAAATCATGATAAGGTACAGCTAAGTAACATCAGTAAATGTGAATATGCGACAACAACTGAATATGTATCTAACATACAGGTGTAGCAAAGTATAGGTATCTACCTATAGGAACTGATGTCGTATACCCCCTGGGTATAGTAACATATGTAGGAAATCCCTCCCGGTATAGGTAAAATATGTAGGAGGTATACCTGTAGCTGTATCGCAAGTGAAAATATACCTATCACTAAAGGTATGATACACTATAGGTATACCGATAAGCTAGATGTCAAGTGTGGCAAGCAATGGTAGCTATAAGGGGTAGTGTGTGACATGGCAATTACTGACGGTGTGTGTGTAGCATGCAATCCGTGCTCGTGCAACATGAACCGTCAATAATGTGTGCAGTGTCCTACGGCTGCTAGTCACAGTATATAGCTATATCTAGGAAATGCAGTAAGACGCAATTCTACAATGACGTAGAATGTGCGACAGGAAATTGAATCCTAGCCCAGACACATAACGCCATGCGGGCGATTCCCCTGTAGTGTAAGTCCACGCTAGCGCCCCGGCAGTCTACAGACGCCAAATGCGGAACAAAAACTTTTAACTTGGCGCTATCGTATACTTTAACCCGGATCTGCCATTATTGCTAAACTAACAAACTGTAAAGAGTGTAGAATGGTTATACCGAACGATCCGAGTCCTTCGTTCTTCAACCATCATCCCACGCTCCGTTGCGGCTGCTCCGATCTCGTCGATCTTCGATCTCCTCGTCGAGGTGGCACCACATGATCGGTTCTTTAAACGGGCTCCCGCCTCTGACTCGAGGCAACTCGATCGTCAAGTTTGCTAAAAGAGACGACAAAGATTGATGTAGAGAATGAGTGGATGACTTTGTCTCACTTCGTCCAAATCCGTGGACGATCGGTTAATGAAGTTGCCGTGGAAATCGGGTGATGGAATGAAATGAACTGTAAATTCCATACACCCCAAAACTATCATATCTTTTCAAGAATGAATCAAGTGAGAGAGTGAGAATGAGGAGAGAGAGGGGGCCGGCCTCATATAGGAAGAGGGGGGTGACCGTAGGAGGGGGGGTGACCACAAGCAAAAGATATTATCATAACAAATATCCTAAGGAAAACAAAACCACTAATAACAAAGCATGAGTCATTAGGCTAGTCATCAAAAACAATAATGACACCATTAATGCCTAATGAGTCATGAAGCCACTTCATCACTTCTAGAAGCTTCTAGAATGATGACTCACTCCATCTGAAGAAAAGATAAATCCTTCTTTAACAGAATGTTAAAAAACGGCTGATAGAAAACTGGAAACTGGCAACTTCCAAAAGTGATCCTGAAACGACTTTCAGGATAACCCCGAAACAGTATAAATATACCCGCATTTGTATTACGACCGAATACAAATGCAACTGAGACAAAGATATTATACCTACTCAATATAATACTTGGATCCGGCTTAAACCAAAGCCGACCAGTATCATCTGTCCGAAAATCGACACGTGCGTAAACGCACGTGCATTTTCCGAACCCTGCCATAAAACCATACGGCCTCTACAACGTTTCGCCCGAACTTGGGAAACTGTCTGTGGGGGACTCTAATGACTCGTCAGTACCCTGGCAGTGGGTTTAACCACAAACCGTCAGCGGCACTAGCTATGCATAACGGCTGCCCATGGACTGACCTCAAGGGTGGCCGAGGAGCGAACTCAAGGGAGACCGATGAGCGAACTCCTCCGAAAACCCTACTGAGCCTAACAGTGACAATGTATATACAGTCCGGTCCGTTCGTCAATGAGTATCGCATATCTGCCTAGGGGGCTAGCAACGTCAGACCCCCAATAGCAGTATAAGTCGTGTCGGAGTGAAGCCTAAATACACCCTGAGATACTACTGGAGTACCTACCAGTAAATCTCCTGCCATGGCCATGGACTTTGTGTAATGGCTCTCCTAGACACAGCACGACCTCGCCCCCAATACCGGGAGAGACGAATCCCCTGCCGATCCGCTCACGTGCCTCCATATGGCTCGGGACTGTACCCAAAAACTACCTGTTTGCACGACTCCTTTGAGCCGTGGTAGGGTAGAAATCAAAGCACAGTGGGAACTCACACGAGACAAATGACGACCTCAGGTCGATGAACTAACCTGTACACATGTCACCAGGGAACTGCTATCTGACGGTAGATATAATACTAACTAGCAGATTCCCGGCGAGTCCTGTCCGGTGTACTCATAACCCAATGAGCACCTGTATACATCTTAGGTGATCCTACATACACCAGTGGCTTGTGAGACCGGCCACCGCCCCTCGTCGGGGTCTCGACTGTACACACTAGTCTACTCCGGAGTATCGATGCCCTGTCTCGAAACTCCCACGACTAGGGACCATAATTAAGGATATGCATATAAACTACCCAACTCTCACGTATATGATCGCCCTCATACTGTTGGTAGTAAAGCAAGATCCTAAGGGCTCTATCAAAGTGTAACATGCAATCAGTCACCTGATCATGTACACGACTGATAAAGTCAAACCAGATAGCATACTATCATTTCGAGTAAGACTGTCCTACCGGGATAGGTCCTCCGCAATCATTGCAATCACGTACCTGCGATCCAATAATTGACTATGAGGGCACTATCTCCAACAATCTCCCACTTGCACTCAAGGCTAATATTGCGATGTCGACTACTCACAGCCCGTGTGAAACCGAACATCCAACTCCTCTACTAATCAGTTTCACAAAGCCCGTTTGTAAAACTATTGTGTTCGAGAAATAGCCTCAGTGAGTGGATCCGCCTAGAAGTATCTTTCAATATCTCTCTAAATCTCAAGTTCGCGGAGAAAGCCATCTCTCGAATTGAGTAGTACCTGTCTTAGAATATGTCTGGATATCTGATGGGACCTTAGTTCATAAATGAACTCCATATCCAAACTTCTTAGACTGTATCGATCACTGAACCTAATCAGTATCGGGCACCTTGCTCCCCACAGTATCCTCTTGGACCACCTGTCCATAATACTGTCCCTCGTCAGAGGGAAAACTAAAAACTCTGACAATCACTCTGTCATCCATGTCACCTTTGAAGCCTGGAATGATAACCGTCTCCCGAAAGAGGCTGCCGTTATCAATTCCGTAGAACATGTACCAATGTTCTAAAACTGCTTCCTTATGTTTTTCCAGGATTGGATTAATACAAACTTATTGCATCTAGTGCAAAACTAACATTTGGTGTGGTACTTGACATCTCATGATTGACTCAATTGCCTAAGCAAGTGATCTGCCAATCATGCACATCCCTCTCCCCTTTAGTCTATACGACACCTTTAGAGAGGGGTGACTCCATCACCTGCAGGTACACTACCATGCTAGGAGTCAACTATTCTAAAAACCATTAGAATATCTGTCAAAGTACCCACATTGGGAAACTACCCAAATCCAGATCTAAAACCATAGATCTAGAAACCAGAATGTCAAATATTATATCCATATCCTGTCTGGAGAAACAACTGTGTGACGACCACAGTACAACCGATCGTAGTATAGGAATTTTACATCCTATTCTGTGTATGTCATCCAGATACCATGACATCACAGCCTACTACCTTCTTAACTGATCCACCCCCTATTCTGATTGAAGTCAAACCCATGACTGTCATATCAAAATTAGATGATCTATCTCCGCTATAACTGCTCAAGTCTATAAATAGACTTAAGCTACTTGCCCACCATGCTTCCGTTGCTCCCACTGACTACGACAACCCTCCTACCGGGTCTCATATCCTGGAACAACAGTAGTGTCAAGTCTGGGTAGATAAGAACCTCCCTGTCACCGTCCTTGAGGCTACCGAAGTACCTCTCGGGTGTCTGAGGTTACCTACCATACCTGCGGAGTGGCTATTGGAATGTCAAACCTGATTGAATGTATAGGTCCTATTAAATTTTTCCGTAATCGTTTGCGGTTCTGGAATCACTTCCAGTTCTACCATACTCCCACTACTGTTTTCTGAAAAAGATCCATTTTTACTAAAACTGTGGCGAGTCAAGAACAATATCACTATTGATCTTCTAAATGGTAGAATATCAACCCTCGTCATAGCCAGGGTCAACCCACAAACAGCCATTACAGAAACGTGCCCTGAGTTATCCAGTGTCTGGTTTTAATCATAAGCTGGACAACTCCCGTACCTTAATTTCTTTTAAGGTACGAACTATTCTATATCCAATACAGAAACTTTGGCACTAATTTAATTTGGAACCATATTCAAATCCATGCATCTGTCTCCAGTGCATATCAACTTAATGGAAAGAGGCTAATCAGCATTACTCAACTTAGGAATCCATCCAATTATGAGTAACCTGTAAGAGAAATACGTTTCTCAAAACCATCACTATAATCTGAATACCATTCACAAGAATCTACATCTTCGATCTCTTTGAAGAATCCCGATACTTGTGATACCTGGTTCTCTACTTTATTCTTATACCCACAACTTTTCAAAACTTAGACCTTGTATTTCTACGAAACACTTGTCTAAATACTAGAGAAGTTATAAGTAAACAGAACATAGTACGAGGACCTACCCCTTTGTCCTGATGGACACTTGGACAACATACAATACTCTGTATAAGTCCGCTGAGTTAAACAACTCAAAACCTGTGCGTCGTAGGTAGAAAACTGTACCCTGGCGATTTGCTCAAATATCACCAATTGCAACGAATTCCGATATAATGAGTATGATCACCTAATTCCCAATATCTTACTCCCACTCATCATCTGTAAAACCATACAGATATGAGAATGAAACCTGGTAAATACATACCCTTGGAGTAAGTGTCTAATCGGGAAAATAGTTTTTCCTATAACAATGCACTGAAACATGAAAATGTTTCGTAGGGGTATCCTGGTATTCATAGCAATGCCTCTTCCATAATCCAATTCATGACTTCAACCGTATATTTTATTGCCATCTCTCCAAATCCCTTTATTTGTCTTTAGTCGTTACCTTCTGTACACCATCGTTAGGCTAAATGGTTTTCTTCCTTCCCTACCGTTCGGCACCAGCCTATGGTTTGGAAGAAGACTATCCAGTAAGCATAATAGGTGTACCCTCCTAAACCAAGGAGTACTCGCAACTGAGAGAAGGTGATGATAAAAGACAACTGAATAATACCTTATTCTTTTAAAGGTGAAATAGGAGCGGCGATGAAGTACGCGGTTTTGGTCGTGAATGATATCAGTCGCAATTTACTTTGCCCTCTTTCTAATCCCTTTATTTTGTCTTTACATATTACCTTCTGCACACCCTACTTAGGCTAATTGGTTTTCTTCATTCCCTACCTTTCGGCACCAGCCTATGGTTTGGAATAAGACTATCCAATAGGCGTAATAGGTGTACTCTCCTAAACCAAGGAGCTCTCGCAACCTGAGAGAAGGTGATAATAAAAGACAACTGAATAAACCAATTCTATTTCTCCTGAACCTTGATCCATCCTCGAAGAAGTCCCTTCGAGTTCGTATATAACCATACGATGGCTCTATCCAATGGAAGTGGATATCCGTAGTAATACGGGTGTTCTGAGAAATTCAAAGGGTAAAATAAGGAGTGGCAATGACTTATGCAACTCAGACAATCCAAAAGCCAGTATTTTAAGAAGGTTCGGTCAACCTGGTCACTGAGTCATAGTCTAGGGTCGGTCAAAGGTCGCTGCCAAAGAGAGAGAGAGAAAAGAAACACTCTGCGTGCACTCTAACCTAGATCAGAATGGTCATCACTTTATCTAATCCGGAAACCTCCCACTGTCCTGTCAAATTCTCCTCCAAACCTAAAGAAGAATCAATCGGGATCACCCGAAGAGTAAACCAACTCATCAGTGGGAATCGGGATCCAACTCTCATCGCATGTTAACGTGATGGAATGCATCCACGTTATTCATACTCCAGAAGGTATGCGCATACTTGGCAAGTTTCAGTTTCTTTAGAAACTCCCGATATCATTTTCTTGCCCCATGCTCTTATGACCTTGGCGAAAGTCAACAAATCATAAGTCACATGTCAAGTTCTGCCCATCATTATCTTGTTAATTTGAATCCACCCGTACATACCCTTGACGAAAGCCAACAAGGTAATACGACTGTCCCAAACCAACTCATCTATCTATGCAACAAATGAATACCCAGCAGCTACCAAACACTATGCCTTGACGAAAGCCAACAAACATAGCTTGAATACTACTGACCATCCATAAGAAACGACGGAGGGCTACGACTGGTTTTTGGCGAAAAACCTTTAACGTAGTGAACTTGATATCGCTGAAGGAACCTGATAGCTTTTTTTTTAAAATATAGTGGCGAAAACCTTTTGCTAAAGAGGTCACTCCCGGTAAAGGGATCTCGGCTCTTTCCTCGTGGAATGAGGTGCAGGATATTCCACTGAATACCGCTATGCAAAGCAACTTGTAATCGACTATAGTGAAGTTATTACGCTGACGCAAACTTCTGCCCAAGGGGTCAGTCCCGGTGAAGGGATATCGGCCCTTGCCCCGTCGAATGAGGTGCAGGATATTCCACTGAATACCGCTATGCATAACAAAAGGAAACGTCTTTGTAACAACACTTTTTAAAATTGTTCCAACAACTCAAACAGGTTTGTTTTACTTTGCATTGATCAGAATCAACGCAGTCCCATCATTCAATCACACCAGAAAAGAACGAAAATAAAATGTACGTATATGCCATCCGCATTCGTCACTGGGTCCCGTCATCACTCGTTAGGTTACTTAACTAACGACAGAGCGGGGGCTGGACTAGCGCGGGTGTAAAACATATACAACATCTAATAGTATATAAACCAATATACATAATCGCTCCAGGCGTGATAGTATGCAACATTACAGAAAAGTAATAAGCATCACAGAACAATACAGATATCTGGGATCCCCGAGTTTCACAGAGCCGCTGCTGAAACTCGACGTTCCCCTGTCGTGTGGATAGCCTGTGCAATGAAACCTAGACCCCTACGGGTGCGGCAAGTTACCCGCCAAAACCTGAAGCGAGGTAGTCCCCACAGCATAGTGAATGGAACACCCGGCACTTCACGGAATCCGGTAAATTGAGCACCCCTCCTTGGGTCAACCTGTACCCCCTACGAGTGCGGCGAATAGTCTGCCAATTCTGAAGTGGGGTCCCTCTGCCTCTCAAAGCCATGAGATGCGGACCCGTTGCTTTCCCGAACCCGGCTATCCGTGCACTCCGTCTCGGGGCAAAACCTAGTACAGTAATGAAAAATAGTACAATAGGTACATCGACCGCAACCTGGTCGTGCCCCAAAAGAATATTATACAACAGGCAGTGACGGCAGTCCACAAGTTGGACGCTCGCCCCGCAATATCAAATGTACAAATAAACTCAAACTGTACTATCATTGCACACTGCTATCCACCACGACAAATCCGCAACATTACAGCACAACACAGAACATCAACGCGAATGTCACGTTCGCAAACCCGTCTAAAAGAACTATAGCAATGAAACGCGGTTTACCGATCAAATGACATTCCCGGTCGGAGATATAATGTAAGCACTGTAAACTAACGTGTTTAAATTACGATCGACCAAAGACCAAATTTCAAAAAGTGGGCCCCACAGCTTACTGGTGAACAGTAACAAAACCTGGGCCAAAACTGTATTGACCAAAAACCCCAAAATCCTTCACAGAACCCACTGAAAAATTTTGGAGGCACGTGCTCCCCACGTGGCCGCGGAAGGGCGGCCAAACCATGGGTTTGGCCGCGCTTCCGCGCCTCCATGGAGTGATCATGACCCCAAATTTCTTCGTGGTTCTTAGAATCGCCTGCTGTGATTTTTAAGATGTACAGAAATCAATTTTGACACCATTTAAAATTAACAGAACTGTCAAGTGAAGAAAAATGCGATTTTTGCAGTTTTCGATTTTCGGTCGGATCGATGTTTTAAACGCGTTAGCACAAGTTAGTATAGCAAAATGGTGAGGCTCTGATACCAATGTAAGTCCACGCTAGCGCCCCGGCAGTCTACAGACGCCAAATGCGGAACAAAAACTTTTAACTTGGCGCTATCGTATACTTTAACCCGGATCTGCCATTATTGCTAAACTAACAAACTGTAAAGAGTGTAGAATGGTTATACCGAACGATCCGAGTCCTTCGTTCTTCAACCATCATCCCACGCTCCGTTGCGGCTGCTCCGATCTCGTCGATCTTCGATCTCCTCGTCGAGGTGGCACCACATGATCGGTTCTTTAAACGGGCTCCCGCCTCTGACTCGAGGCAACTCGATCGTCAAGTTTGCTAAAAGAGACGACAAAGATTGATGTAGAGAATGAGTGGATGACTTTGTCTCACTTCGTCCAAATCCGTGGACGATCGGTTAATGAAGTTGCCGTGGAAATCGGGTGATGGAATGAAATGAACTGTAAATTCCATACACCCCAAAACTATCATATCTTTTCAAGAATGAATCAAGTGAGAGAGTGAGAATGAGGAGAGAGAGGGGGCCGGCCTCATATAGGAAGAGGGGGGTGACCGTAGGAGGGGGGGTGACCACAAGCAAAAGATATTATCATAACAAATATCCTAAGGAAAACAAAACCACTAATAACAAAGCATGAGTCATTAGGCTAGTCATCAAAAACAATAATGACACCATTAATGCCTAATGAGTCATGAAGCCACTTCATCACTTCTAGAAGCTTCTAGAATGATGACTCACTCCATCTGAAGAAAAGATAAATCCGTCTTTAACAGAATGTTAAAAAACGGCTGATAGAAAACTGGAAACTGGCAACTTCCAAAAGTGATCCTGAAACGACTTTCAGGATAACCCCGAAACAGTATAAATATACCCGCATTTGTATTACGACCGAATACAAATGCAACTGAGACAAAGATATTATACCTACTCAATATAATACTTGGATCCGGCTTAAACCAAAGCCGACCAGTATCATCTGTCCGAAAATCGACACGTGCGTAAACGCACGTGCATTTTCCGAACCCTGCCATAAAACCATACGGCCTCTACAACGTTTCGCCCGAACTTGGGAAACTGTCTGTGGGGGACTCTAATGACTCGTCAGTACCCTGGCAGTGGGTTTAACCACAAACCGTCAGCGGCACTAGCTATGCATAACGGCTGCCCATGGACTGACCTCAAGGGTGGCCGAGGAGCGAACTCAAGGGAGACCGATGAGCGAACTCCTCCGAAAACCCTACTGAGCCTAACAGTGACAATGTATATACAGTCCGGTCCGTTCGTCAATGAGTATCGCATATCTGCCTAGGGGGCTAGCAACGTCAGACCCCCAATAGCAGTATAAGTCGTGTCGGAGTGAAGCCTAAATACACCCTGAGATACTACTGGAGTACCTACCAGTAAATCTCCTGCCATGGCCATGGACTTTGTGTAATGGCTCTCCTAGACACAGCACGACCTCGCCCCCAATACCGGGAGAGACGAATCCCCTGCCGATCCGCTCACGTGCCTCCATATGGCTCGGGACTGTACCCAAAAACTACCTGTTTGCACGACTCCTTTGAGCCGTGGTAGGGTAGAAATCAAAGCACAGTGGGAACTCACACGAGACAAATGACGACCTCAGGTCGATGAACTAACCTGTACACATGTCACCAGGGAACTGCTATCTGACGGTAGATATAATACTAACTAGCAGATTCCCGGCGAGTCCTGTCCGGTGTACTCATAACCCAATGAGCACCTGTATACATCTTAGGTGATCCTACATACACCAGTGGCTTGTGAGACCGGCCACCGCCCCTCGTCGGGGTCTCGACTGTACACACTAGTCTACTCCGGAGTATCGATGCCCTGTCTCGAAACTCCCACGACTAGGGACCATAATTAAGGATATGCATATAAACTACCCAACTCTCACGTATATGATCGCCCTCATACTGTTGGTAGTAAAGCAAGATCCTAAGGGCTCTATCAAAGTGTAACATGCAATCAGTCACCTGATCATGTACACGACTGATAAAGTCAAACCAGATAGCATACTATCATTTCGAGTAAGACTGTCCTACCGGGATAGGTCCTCCGCAATCATTGCAATCACGTACCTGCGATCCAATAATTGACTATGAGGGCACTATCTCCAACATGTAGATGTTATATCTACTCACCTAAACTCCACGCTGGGTGAATCCTATCACCTGCTCCCCCCTGTAGCCGTGTCCGTAACTCCTGCTTGCAAACCTGTAAATATAACATGAAAATCACATATAAGCCAAGATATCTCGCGAAACGCGATATCGAAACGAAACGAGAAACTCGCGTCGCGAACTAAACGCGCGTGTGCACGATACGCTGAATCGTGTGTGTACGCGTCTAAAAACCATCGCGACACGCCGCGATACGCTGGATCACAGAACCCACTCACGTATCGCGCGTATCGCGCAAACACAACGAAACACAAAAGCGACATATAGCCCCAGATTTTCCTACAAGCCAAATCTTACAAAACTATACATACCAAAGACCTAGAAAACACTGCAGAGGACCATACTCAAAACCCCAACACCCCAGCCCACCTTTGGGCCGCAAATTGCGGCCAAAACAGAGAAATTGGCGGCCAGGTTTGGGAGGTAGGGTCTCGTGCTCTGGTGGTGGTGTCTAGACCTAGGTATCATGTCCTAGTATCCTCAATTTTGACCTGAAGGCATCGGGTCTACAGCAGATCACAAAAGTCACTAATATCACCTCAAAAGTCACAATTTGCACAAATAGAAAACTTATGGTATTTTAGTGAAATCTGGGGATTTCTCAGTTGAAGTGGCCTAACTAACACTAAACCAACCTAAGGTAGCTAACCAAATCAACAATTATCCACAATTCCACTTAAACACCACAATCTAGCACTAAACTTAGCTAATTAGCACTAAACGACACAAAACCACATACAATCAAGCAAACTAGGGATTGGGGTTCAGAAATATACCCTACTGGACCTTAGTGAGCATGAGATGAAGTGTGTGAGGGGTTGCTACTGCATGCTGGGGCTCCTGCTGCTACAAGTGCTGCTACTGCTGCTTGCTTCTGAAGCTGTTGCTGATCCTGTTGCTGCTGCTGATGATGGTAATAATGATGATGATGAAGTGCTGGTGATGTTGCTGTTGTTATTGTTGTTGTTGATGTTGTTGTGAAGATGATGATGATGATGATGATGATGTCTGCAGCTGCTGCTGCTGCTGCTTGCTGCTGCTTCCTCTGCTGCTGCTGCCTCTCTCTCTCTCTCTCTCAGTTGCTGCTGCTTCTGCTGCCTCTCTCTCTCTTTCTCGGCTGTGTGTGGGGGGGGGGGGATTGGGAGAATGAGAGTTAGGAGAGAATGAGAGTCCAAGTCAAAGACCCGCCTCTCTCTTTCCCTCTCTCTTTTCACTTAATGAGCGTGGCTCAAGCCATGCCCATACCCCCCCTCAAGCACCAAGTCAACAAAACAACACATAAAAAAAGAATTTCAAATAATAAAACACAAATAATTAAAACCCAAAACACTTAATACAAATTGGTTAACCCTTCATGCTAGCTAAACATGGTTTAACCCCAAAAACAAGTCTAGTTAACATGCACAAGTGTGTGTGTGCCTAACAAAATTCTATTAAAATACACATTAAATAAGATAAAATATTTAAAACTTAATTTGGTAAACTTTTTATTAAAAACAATATATTAAAATATAACTAGCTACAAAACACATTCTAAGGTGTTACAAGCATCCAGAGCGGAGCCTAGTCCTCGCCGAGCACGGCAGTGAACCCGTGTGAAGCATCTAGTGCAAAATTCCTGGTTACGTGGAACGCGGATAACGTCACTCTTTGACGCCGTGGAAAACGTCCAGAGCGGATCCTGGTCCTCGCAGAGCACGGCAGTGAACCCGTGTGAAGAATCCAGAGCGGAGCCTAGTCCTCTCCGAGCACGGCAGTGAACCCGTGTGAAGCATCTAGTGCAAAATTCCTGGTTACGTGGAACGAGGATAACGTCACTCTTTGACCCCGTGGAAAACGTCCAGAGCGGATCCTAGTCCTCGCAGAGCACGGCATGAACCCGTGTGAAGCATCCATAGCGGAGCCTAGTCCTCGCCGAGAACGGCAGTAAACCCGTGTGAAGCATCTAGTGCAAAATTCCTGGTTACGTGGAACGCGGATAACGTCACTCTTTGACCCCGTGGAAAATGTCCAGAGCGGATCCTGGTCCTCGCAGAGCACGGCAGTGAACCCGTGTGAAGCATCCAGAGCGGAGCCTGGTCCTCGCCGAGCACGGCAGTGAACCCGTGTGAAGCATCTAGTGCAAAATTCCTGGTCACGTGGAACGTGGATAACGTCACTCTTTGACCCTGTGGAAAACGTCCAGAGCGGATCCTGGTCGTCGCAGACCACGGCAGTGAACCCGTGTGAAGCATCCAGATCGGAGCCTAGTCCTCGCCGAGCACGGCAGTGAACCCGTGTGAAGCATCTAGTGCAAAATTCCTGGTTACGTGGAACGCGGATAACGTCACTCTTTGACCTCATGGAAAACGCCCAGAGCGGAGCCTGGTCCTCGCCAAGAACGGCAGTGAACCCGTGTGAAGCATCCAGAGCAAATACCGGACTGTGGAGTCCTTAAAATCCTTGGACTATGATGTCCTTAACCTCGACCGTGATGTCTTAAAATTATCTATCAACCACCCCGATTCCCTACGGATTCTGCCTTGGTTTAAGGGTACATCTCTTCACTCCTTTGATACCTGGCGTTGTAATTCCTCAACGTCTTCAAAGAGGTGACGGGTCCCTGCAACCAAACATCGGACTAAGGAGTCCCTAAATCCATGGACTATGAGGTCCTTAACCATGACCGCGACGTCTTTGAACTACGATACCTGGAGCAGCCCCCTGGCCCCGTGAAACACGGACAAGGGCGACCACATCCAGCACTTGCAGGCCCTCACGACCTGTAAGGAAGAAAACTTTCTTGTGAGATCCCTACGACTCTTAAGGGAAAACCCGCTTAAGAATCTTCACGATTCTTAAGAAGGACTTACACCTATGGGATCCTCTCGACCTGTAGGGAGAAAAACTCTTTATGAGACCCTCGTGGCTCATAAAATGCAAATTCTTAGGAAGCAGATCTTAACCATGAATCCTAAGCCACTGTCCTGCAAGGAGATCAAGATAGAATATCCGCAGAATACATTCAATAAAAAGGGGACACACCATTGAGAAGAAAAATGTATCTTTTATTCATAAACCAAAATGGATACAAAGTACAATTCATGAAAGAAACAAAAAAGAAAGATACTCTCATCCATGAGTATGTACAAAAAAGGGGAAAAGATAAAAGTCCTCAAGCCGACGGGCGGTGCAGTAATTTTACCAGCTCATCGTTCGGTTGCTGAGCCACGGCTTCATGACGCAAGATCTCCAGAAGAAGAGCCTCCGCCTGAGCTTGTTGAGCCTGATACGAAGCAAGCCGAGCTTCGAGCTCTTTCTCGGTGGCTTTATGAGCCTCGACCCTCTCATGAGTGAACATGGCAGCTTTATCGAGAGCCACCATCTCTTTTATGGACTCCTGGAGCACTCTCCAGAGTTCGTATGCTTTGTTGGCCTTGGCTGTGAGGCTGGCCTGAAGCTCGCTCAGCGCCTTAGAAGCCAACTCCCTCTCCGAGAACTTGCGGCCAAGCCTCTTCTCGCATGACGTCATGTTGGCCGCACATCGTGCTATCAGACCCCGCAACTCCGCTTTTGCAGCCACGGCTTCCGAGGAAAGGCGAGAACATTCAAGAGCGTGCAAACAAGCCTCCACCTTCTTACAGAACTCCACCCAGACCCGCACCACCTCCTCGCTATGATAGGTGGTGAGAAAAGGAAGAGAGCCGTTAGCTTCAGCGACAAACGCTTCGGCCTTGATCGCGCTACCAGCACGGAACTCCTCGACGAAAGATGATAGGGAGACAAGGCTCAATTGGGCCAAGCGTTCTGAAGCCTGCAAAGCATAAGGGCCAGGCGGCATCACGAAGCGCGATCCCAACGCCATGGAGACTGGCAGGGTTGTTCAAATTTGACAAATGTTAGTAAAATTCTTAAGCACAGAACGAACGGGATTATAATAAAATGTCACTCACCGACAGTCATGCAAGTAGGAGCCGAAGGTTCCCCTGGCCGTTCAACGACCTCGACCTTATCGTCAGCTCCCAAAACTATAAGAGACATCAACGTCATTTCGCAAGATAGTAACAATGCTATGGTAAAAGAAAAAATGGTGAATGACACTAACCTTGCCTGGAGGAAAGGACAAAACGCTGAGGGGAGATCGCCTGAGGAGCTGCCATCTCCAATAAACGCTGAAATGACTGTCGAGGCGACAGATCAGCGATAGTGGCCGCCAAACCGCGCAATTCTGGGAAAGATAAAAGAGTTTAGACTATGAAAGGGTTGCTAAATTAAAACGCAGAGGGTTACCTTCAACGCTCCTCCTATTCTGAGCCGGGGGGATAGCAGCTTCAACGGTCTCCGCCGTAACATCAGGATTCAACAAAGGAAGAGTAGTCCCGACTACCTCTCTTCCAGCCTCTGAGCCGCCCTCAGTAAGGGTCATTGGGGCGGCGACCTCCAAAGGAGCTTCCCCCAAAGGGGCAAGCGCTCCCTGATCAAGAACTGCTGCTGGAGGCTCTACAATGAGAGGAGCAGCCTCATCAGCCCCCTCCACATCAAGCAAGGCCTCATTGAGAATTCCGGCGGGCTTTAGCTTTAATGGGCCCGTAGAGAGCTCCCCCAGCGTCGAAGATTCTGCACGATTCGAATAAGAATAATGATACATATGCACGGGCATAAATAATCGGAAAGACTACAAAAGAAGCACAACGTACCTATACGCAAAGAAGCCCTCAATATGGCTTCTTCAAGCCGATGCTCCTTCTCAAGGAGGTGGGCTCGCCGGGGTTCAAGGGTAGACTCATGACCACCGGTCCATAAAGAAAGTGCGTCAGCTGCGTCTTCTGAAGCGGCCTGCTTCAAAGCCTTTTCCCCCCCATTTCTCCAAAGGACCGATAAATCGCCGCCGAATCCACGAAGGGTCTTCGTAAAAAATTACAGCGGGATAAGACTTCTTCGGAACCTTGGCGTTATGAGACTCGTCTTTTGAACGCCGTATGGCCTCAGCCAACTGTGCGGCCTCCTCATCAGCCGAACTCGGGAAGAGAAGTCCAGCGTCTGACACTTGCAGGGCCAATGGTTCATCTTCAAGAATAGGCACAGACTCCGCCAAAGAATCGAGCAGGTTGGTGGCCGCTTTCCTCCGCCCTTTAGACCCAGAGCCGGTCGCTGAGGATGACCGCTTCCTCCCTCGCGAAGCCTTAGGGCAGCGCTGGCCCACATCGCCCTCGGCGCCCTCATCCCTATTACTCTCGCTCGGTGCCACAACCGAGGATGACATCGCCATTGTCGATGCCATAGGGGGCGGTGCCGCCACCGTCAGGGGTGCTACTACTGGGGCCCGTTTACCCCGCGATCGGGAACCTAAGGGCATACCAGCTGTTGGAGTAAGGTCTACCCCTGACTCCCCTGGAATGAGCGCGGTGCCAATCTCCCTCAAAGGGAAGCGGACCGGAACCCTCGGTCGCAGCTTAGCCTCCGAAACCTGAGGAGGGGCATCGTGACCAAGAAGCACCCTTCTTTCTTCAAGAATAATTGGGCTGATCAAATGAAGATACCAGCCCGTAAATGCACCCACGCACCGGGGCATGTACTCAGCTTCAGGGACCATGAAACGGGAGCCGGTGTTCAGCCTCATGAAATGATGAGCGGCATCGCGAACGACATCGAGCGAAGGGATCGGGGCGACTATAAAAGCCTCGAAAGGAACACCCTGGTCGTATCCAAGCTGTCGGGCGAATCGATGCGGATTGTACCGCATGAAAAGAGCTGCACCGTCCTGGAGAAACACCAAGTAGCCCGGTCTAATTGTATACAAATGCGCGGCCTCCCGGGGCTTCAAAGAAGGTGCGTTGTCTTTCGACTGGTCTCAGAGTTGTTGAACTGGACCCGAGGGAGTAGACAGGACCCGATCATTAAAAACCAGCCCGCCAGCGGCGGCGTGAGGAGAAATCATCACCCGAATAGCCCCGAATTGAGTCGGGTCAGCGGCAGAAGCACCCACCAATCGCATATGTCGCGGGAAGGGATAGGCGTCGTAAAACGCGGGCCTCTGATGCATAGCGAAAGCCCCCAGCACATGCATTTCGACCCAGGACGTGAAATAATGAAGCGAAAAGTTCACTACATCCACGCCGGGTGTAGAGGTATTAGCTGCGGTGCCCAATCCATGATAGAGGTGCGCCAAGGCCGGGATGCCGATGGCCAACCGCGTCCCCTCAGCAATACGATGAGCCGGGTAGATGACCGAGGCTCTCATGAAGCGGCGATGCATGGGGATAACGAACCAACTGAGCCAAACACTAACAAACCCCACGAAGAACGTCTCCTCGTCCATGCCTGGAACAGCAATGGATTCAAAAGATATCGGCGACATAATAGGGATGTAGTACTGAGGTAAATCCGATTCAGTGGTCGGCAGCTTCTTCAGACCGAACCCAAAGGGGTCTCCAATGTTGGCAAACTTCGGAGCTGTCTTCGATAAGGCGTCCTCACGAAGGAAACGAGCAATGAAGCTCTTGAAAGTAACACCCTGCTCTTCGGATTCGGTGAATAATCGGTCGAAGATACCTAGCGCCTTGATTAAACTGGGACGCATGTGGCGGACGGCATTCTCAACAGACAGGCCGTCAACTGGGGCGGGCTCGGGTTCAAAAATGTACTCGTCAGAAGGCAACAACTCCTCGTACAGACTACCCCTGATTGGCAACCCCGAGATGTCATAAAATTCGGCCAGAGAGATCGAGACCTCGCCATCTCCTAGAATGAAAGTGTTGGTGGGAAGATTCCATTGGTTCAAAAACGCCTTGACCCACCAGACATGCGGGGACTTATAATGGAAGAGTGACGCGTATATTTCCTGATAAAGCCCGACTTTCTGCAACCGCGCATGATGGGCAAAAAGGATGTAGCGAGCCCAGAGAAGGTAGCCCGTAGGGTGTCGAGGAGTAAGCCCTATCTTATAAATTTGCCCCCACGGGTGGGCCTCACCCTGGCAGATACACCGTCCCAAGATGTCTATGGCCGGGATCGGATGGTTCGGAATACCGGTCGTCGAAGGCTCGAGCGTCCCCGTTGGAGTCCAGTTGGGCATTTCCACAGCAAAAACCATCCTCGGAGGGTCCATCGGTAAGAATGGGAAAGTGGGCTCCATCGGTACCGCGCAAAGAAAACTCCGGCGACCCTGAATAATCAAACTATACCAAGATCCCCATTGAAGAAGGTTGGTGCAGTTCGGGTAATGGGCCCGGATCATCGCCATCGCTTCGTCATCAGATGGTGACTGAGGAAAAGCAGCCTCCGAGCGAGAAAAGGGAAAGCACGGAACAGAAGCCATCGCACCTGAAATCCAATAAAAGAAGACCGTTAAAAGCAAAGTCAGCGATATATATCCATGCATGAACATGAAGACTAGTTAAAGAAAGCAACAGCAGATTTTTCTGGGACCATTGGCTACAAAACACATGGGCCCCACAGAATCAGGATGACGGCTCATTAATAATGAGACCAAATAGTTACAATAAAACAAAGGGAATATCCTCATTAAATAAAGAATGGTAACCCTACACATTCCCCCAACAGGATCTGTCTCGGGCTCTATAATGTATCCAACAAGATCAAAGGAATTAAATTCCCACTGAAGACATCATTACAAAGCTCCTGTTTCATTAATTGCAGAAGGACAACCTCGGGTCGAGAGACCCCAAGAAGCCTCCGTATGAAGAAACTGAGTTCTTCATTGGAAGTAAATTCTTTATTAAGAGAAGGGAATTAAATTCCCAGAAACATTTTTGGATGGAATTAAATTCCATGGAGTTGAAACGCCATCATCATCTCCCCAAAGATCATCTAAACCCTAAGAGATCTACAGTTCGAAGGTTAGGTGGTTTCCTGTTCTTATGGAAAAACTTGAAGAAAAATGGGTTCCTTGTTTTGGATTTAAAATCCAAAGGAATGTGGAAGTTCGCTGTTTGTCCAAGAACATTACCTGAGGAAAAAGGATCACCTGAACAGAGTTAAACTCTGAAGAATGTTTCAAGACAGAGAACTAAGCTCTGGAAGCGAGAATTAAATTCTCAAGGGAAAAAGTTCTCAGAAGAAGAAGATGAGCAAAGTGAAGGCTCTTCTGAAGAAACATGAGTATTTATAGGAGGTGATGGAAACGTTTCATCTCCCCAAATCCCTAGAGGAATCCAACGGTCACAACAGGTGACAGCGTTGCACTCACGTGCGGACACGTGAGAACAACGCTGTGGGGGAATTTGTTTCCTGATTTAAAATCAAGAAAGCTTACGGAAAAGGCTTCAGAAAAGGGTCACGTGCTTACACGTGACCAGCAGTCACGTGTTGGCACGTGAAATCTAAAAGTATCGGCAAGGCAAATTCTGTTTCCCAACTACATCGAAGAAAAGGGCTTCAGAAAAGGTCACGTGCTCCCACGTGACCAGGGTCACGTGTTGGCACGTGACACTCAAAAGCGGCAGACTCAATTCCCTGATTGAATCAAGAAAAAGGGCCCCAGGCGAGGGTCACGTGCTCACACGTGACCAGGGGTCACGTGGTGGCACGTGACAGCTAAGCAGCGACCAGAATGCAGAGCGCAGAAAGAAAGAAGAGGGCTCGTTACAAGGGGGTCACGTTCCCATACGTGACCAAGGGTCACGTGGCCACACTTGACCAGCTTTCAAAGCCTATCTGTTAACAGAATTAAATTCTGAGAAAAGACCTCTTAAATCTTTCCAAAGCAACCGATTGAATTAAAGATTTAAAGGTGATTAAATATCATCTATCTATGGGAAAATCTCGAATTTGGAAAGATTTCCCCGTAAAATCTAACCAAAATAACAATGGAGAATCTCTGGATTTAAAATCCAATGGTGAATAAACTTCACCTAATAATCCAAAGGTCCAAAACGAATGATGGATACAAATCAAATCTCTCAATGAAAGATTTATCAAAAACTAATTGACTAGGCTGCTTCTCCTATAAATAGGAGCCAAGAGATACACAAAGAAAGATATATGCAGAGGGAAGAAAAGAGAGAGAACCTTGATACTTTGGAGGAATTTGGATCTTCTGCAAAAGAAAACCCTACGTAAGAAAGGGAAGGTTTTTTTGAAAGAAAAGAGAATTTAATTCTCAACAGAGTTTAACTCTGATATAAAACAGAAGAACATAGTTCTCTCTTTGGTGAAGGATCTGTAAAGTGCACATCTCTCCTTGAGTTGAGAATTTAATTCTCAATGGGTTGAGATCCTGCCATACAGATCCAAAGCATAGAGAGGGAATGGAAGCACGAGAATTTAATTCTCACAGAACTATAGGAATTTAATTCCTTTAAAATAAAATTAGGGTTTGACCCTGTGTTATGGGAATTTAATTCCTTCAGAATGAAAAGAATCAGGGTTTAACCATAGTTAAGAACTTACTTCTGTTAAAACAACAGGAATTTAATTCCTTTAATCTCATTCCCCAGAATAATTCTTTAACAGAGAGTGGGAGTTTAATTCCTTAAAGCTTTTATTAGGGTTTAACCCTATTCGGTTCTTCACATATATGAGGAATTTAATTCCTACGGAAAATTCAGAGTTCAACTCTATTCTAGAATATAAATCTTCAAAAGGAAGTAGGAATTTAATTCCTCTGAAATTATTGTCAGGGTTCAACCCTACGAGGAATTTAATTCCTGAAAGGGATTAACAGATCTTCTAAAAAACATACATAGAGGCAGGGTCACGTGTCACCACGTGACCCCAAAAAAAGATCTACAGAAAAGCCCCTTTGAGGCAGTGCCTCACGTGACCCTTGGCAGAGGCTTTAACATACTCCATTTAAACACCCGTCACGTGATGTCACGTGATGCCCCAAAAGATGCGATATTCTCAGCAGAATAAACAAAGGGAGGGCGCCCTCACGTGCTACCACGTGACCCCTCTTGCCTTAGCGTCTAACACTAAATTGGAACCCCTGAATCCAGTGTTAAAACACTGTTTGGCCTTAGTGTTCAACACTAATCAAAGAACTTTATTTGCAGTGTTCAACACTGATTACCTTAGTGTTCAACACTAATTTGAGATTTCTGTTGCCAGTGTTTAACACTGATCTGTTTTAGTGTTTAACACTAATTTGAAAGCCTTGTTGCTGGTTTTTAACACCAACTATCTTTTAGTGTTAAACACTGACTTATCAATCTCATTCCCAGTGTTCAATACTGATTGGTCTTTAGTGTTTAACACTAGGCATTGGCCCAATTGGCTAAATGGCCAGAGGCAAAGCCTCTCCTTCAAGGGACCAACAGGAGGGCCGATGTCCCAGACATGATTGGACTTAGCCCAAGCTGGCCATAAGTCCTCAATTCGTAATTAACTGGGCTAATGGGCTCATAACATAATTAATTGGTCTTGATCCCAAATTGGGCCAAAGACTATTTAATCCACTCCGGTTCCAGGGTACATCTCTTCACTCCTTTGATACTTGGCGTTGTAATCCCTCAACGTCTTCAAAGAGGTGACGGGTCCTGATGACCACACATTGATACGGACTGTGGGGTCCTTAAACCCATGGACTACGACGTCCTTAACCTTGACCGAGATATCTTAAAACTAACAATGGACTGTGGGGTCCTTAAACCCATGGACTACGACGTCCTTAACCTTGACCGAGATGTCTTAAAACTAACAACGGACTGTGGGGTCCTTAAAACCATTGACTACGACGTCCTTAACCTTGACCGAGATGTCTTAAAACTAACATTGGACCGCAATGTTCTTAAACTACCCATGGACCGCAATGTCCTTAAACTAGCAATGGACCACTATGTCCCTAAACTGGATGTCCCTAAACTGGAGAAGGACCACCATGTCCCTAAACTGGAACAATAGAGACACAAATTCTCTTTTGCCGGATCTAAACGATCCCGTTTAAGTTGATCTTACCCTCAAATATAGCTAACGTATCCTTAAACCTTCAAACAGACTGGACTATGAATCACTCCAATCAACTTTGGTTCAAAGGTACATCTCGGAACTCCTTTGACACCTGTCGTTGTAATCCTTCAACGCCGTCAGAGAGATAACGGGTCCCGACGGCCATACATGCAATGGACCACTATGTCCCTAAACTGGAACAATGGAGCCTAAATGCTATTTTGTCGGATCTAAACAATCCCGTTAAGTTGATCTTAGTCTCAAGTTAGACTAACGTATCCTTAACAAACGTTTGAGTTGATCTTAGCCTCAAATATGGCTAATGTATCCTCAAACCAAACCCCCAAACCCAAATCTAAGATAATACGGATTTGGACTAGTCCACGCCCTACGGGCGACGACATAACTCGGTCTCCGTAAACAATCCACGGGCAACAAAACATAAAATAAACACACACGACACGAAGTGACCATCTGGAGAAGGAGAAAGTTGTTACCGCGACGCGGTATCGTAATTAACTGCAGGGGCTTGCGCCTGCATGGAAGAGCGTCCCCATAATCAAAAAACCCCTCAAGCGAGGGGAAATCTGACGAAGTCTGCTACATCGGACGCATCCATTCAAACCTTCGATGCACGGTGCCATAAATCAACTTGGCATCCTCGGAGAGGTGGACGGATAGCACCAATTAGCATCTGCCCCGAATCTCAGGCGAGACGCCCAGTCGACGCCGCCATTCGGAGGGGAACACCCTTTTTCTAATCCCTTTATTTGCCTTTACCTATTACCTTCTGTACACCACCGTTAGGCTAATTGGTTTTCTTCATTCCATACCTTTCGGCACCTGCCTATGGTTTGGAAGAAGACTATCCAATAAGCATAATAGGTGTACCCTCTCCTAATCCTAGGAGCCCTCAAAACCTGAGAGAAGGTAAAAGGAAAAGACAACTGAATAATCATATTCAATCTCTCCAGAACCAGAATCCATCCATGAATCTGGAACAAGTTCCTTCAAGTTCGTATATAACCATACAATGGATTTATCCAATAGAAGTGGATGTCCGTAGTGATACGGGGTGTTCTGGAGAAATGCAAAGGGTAAAAAAAGGAGTGGCAATGATGTATGCAACTCAGACAATCCAAAAGCCAGTGTTTTAAGAAAGTTCGGTTAACTTGGTTTCTAAGTCATAGTCTAGGGTCGGGCCATGGTCGCTGCCAAAGAGAGAGAGAAAAGAAACACTCTGCGTGCACTCTAACCTAGATCAGAATGGTTATCATTTTATCTAATCAGGAAACCTCCCACTGTATCCTTAAATTCTCCTCCAAACCTGAAAGAACAATTAGTCGGGATCACCCGAGGAGTAAACCAACTCATCGGTGGGAATCGGGATCCAACTATCATCGTATGATAACGTGATGGAATCAACTCATGTTATCACACTCCAGAAGGTATGCGCATTCCTGGCAAGTTCAGTTTCTTTAGAAACTCCCGATATGTGTTTTTACCGCAAACGGCTTATGGCCTTGACTAGGTCAACAAACCATAAACCGCTAGTCAAGTTCAACCAGTCATTATCCTGGATTGCATTAAACCCACCCGTACGTGCCCTTGACTAGGTCAAAAAGGACGCACGACTGTCCTAACCAATCCCATTTATGCAACAGAAAAGCACCACTTAGCTACCGAACACTACGCCTTGATTAGGTCAACAAACGCAGCACGAATACTAAATAATGCTCGTAAGAAATGACGGAGGGCTACGACTTGTTTTTGGCGAAAAACCTTTAGCATAATGAACTTGATATCGTTGACGGAACTGCATAGCCTTTTATAAAAAATATAGTGGCGAAAACTTTTGCTAAAGAGGTCACTCCCGGTGAAGGGATCTCGGCTCTTTCCCCGTAGAATGAAGTGCAGGATATTCCAAACTGAATACCACGATGCAAAGCAAAAATAATCGACTATAGTGAAGTTATTACCCAGACGCAAACCTCTTTCCAAGGGGTCACTCCCGATGAAGGGATCTCGTCCCTTGCCTTGTCGAATGAGGTGCTGGATATTCTAAACTGAATACCACTGTGCAAAACAAAAGAGAACGTCCTTGCAATAACAGCATTTTAAAAAATTTGTTCCAACAACATCTGTATAGGACTGTTTTCTTTGCATTGATCTGAATCAACGCAGTCCCATCAATTAATCACACCAGAAAAGAACGAAAATAAAATGTACGTATATGCCAACCGCATTCGCCACTAGGTCCCGTCATCACCCGTTAGATTACTTAACTAACGACAGAGCGGGGACTGGACTAGCACGGGTGTAAAACATATACAAAATCTACTAGTATATATATAACAATATACAATAATCGCTCCAGGCGTGATAAATGCAACAACACAGAACAATACAAATAATCTGGGATCCCCAGGTTTCATAGAGCTACAAATGAAACCAGACGTTCCCTGGTCGTGTGGATAGACTGTGCAATGAAAACCTAGACCCCTACGACTGCGGCAAGTTACCCGCCAAAACCAGAAGCGAGGCAGCCCTCTTCAGCATCGTGAATGGACCACCCGGCACTTCTTGGAATCCGCTAACTTAAGCACCCTACCTTGGGTCAACCTGTACCCCTTACGAGTGCGGCGAATAGCCCGCCAATCCTAGAGTGAGGTCCCCTCCCTCTCAAAGCCATGAGATGCGGACCCGTTGCCCACCAGAACCCGGCTATCCGTGCACTCCACCGCGGGGTATTCCTAGTACAGAAAATAAAATATGTACAACGGGTACATCGACCTCAACCCGGTCATGCCCCAAAAGAATAATATACAAACAGGCAGTGACGGCAATCTACTTGTCGGACGCTCGCCCCGCGATATCAAATGTACAAATATATCCAAACTGCACTACCATTACACGCAAGATATCCACCACGACAAATCCGCAACATCACAGCACAACACAGAACATCAACGTGAATGTCACGTTCGCAAAACCCGTCTAAAAGGACTATAGCAGTTAGACAAGTTTTACCGATCGAATGACATTGACGGTCACAGATAGTAATGTAAAGCACTGCAAAACTTAAACAATGTTAGAAAATATTGACTCTGAAATAACCCCGAAATAGCCCAAACATACTGATAAAACATTATCCAAAATAGACCGAATAAACAACACCACAGGATCAACTTCTCAGAGACCAGAGCAACACCTAAAACACCAACACAATTGGCCAATGCAGGGCCGGCCTGGCCGGAAAAATGCACTTGGGGATCAGCCAAAATCTGAGCCCAGGTGTCCGTGTTTGGGGTGTGTTCTTGTGTCCTCCTGAGTAGTCTTCTGCACATGTTTAAAAAAAATTCTGGACCATTACAAAAAAAACAGAGAACAGAATTCCAGTGGCATCGATTGGGTTTGTTCCGGTTTCGATACTTTAACATTATCTAAATCAACTAGTTAACGGATAATAGTTTGGCTCTGATACCATGTTGGGATACGGCAGCACCCCGGCCGTCTTTCCGAGGCCAAATGCAGAACAAAAACTTTTTACGAACTGGCGCTAACCATATCCGAATCCCGGATCATTCCATTTACCGTAAACTAGATAACTGTAAACGGGGTTTTAGTGATTGTACCGATCGATCCGTGTCCTTCGGTCTTTAACCTCTGCCCCTAGCATGTTGCGGATGCACCAACGAAGCTCACTCTCCAATCTCGCTCGATCTACCATCTCCTCCTCGTCGAAAACTGCGCAACTTCAATGAATCTTTATACGGGCTCTCGCTTCTGAACCGAGGCAACTCGGACATGAAGTTTGCTAGCCGACATGTCCAAGGTTGCTGTAGAAAAAGTGTAGAACACTTTGTCTCGAGTCACCCAAGCTAATGGATGACGGTTAATCGAAGTTGTCATAAGAGAAGTGTGAGGAGAAATGAGCTTTGAAAGTGCTAAGGATTTTGTTGCAAATGAAATGAATCACAAAAACTTCACTCTTTCAAAGATGGGGCTGCCTAATATGGCTCGGCCAAGGCAGAAAAACTGCTTGCTGGAATTGTCAAAGTGGGGGGTGAGTGTAGGAGCAAGTGAGAGAGTGACCACAAGCAAAAGATCTCACAAATATCCTAAGCTTTCCAAAAAACAATAAATGCTTAAGATGGCTCATAAAAGAATACCATGTCAATCAAGAATGTTCAGGTCTACTGAAGGAGCCCTGTGCACCACAAAAAAAAACCATTTATGAAAAGTCACGTTTGCAAATAAGCCCCTCAATGCAAAATTCAGCCAAGAAGGAAAGAATGGGAATTTGGCCAAATAAAGAATGCAAACTGACAACTTCAAAAGGAGATCCCGTAATAAATTACAGTATAACCCCGCAACTGTATATACATACCCGCATTTGTATTTCGATCGAATACAAATTCAACGAAACAAAATCTACACACTATAATACTATGATCCGGCTTAAACTAAAGCCCGCTAGTATTATCCATCCGAACCATGACACGTGCACAAGTGCACGTGCATGTTCGAATCCAACCAAAAAACCATACGGCCTCTACAACGTTTCACCCGAACTGGGAAACTTTCTGTCGGGGACTCTAAAGACTCGTCAATAACCTGACAGTGGGTTTAACCATAAGCCGTCAGTGGTACTAGTTGTACGTAACGGCTGCCCATGTATTGAGCAAAAAGGAAGCCGATGAGCGAACTCATCCTGGAACCCTACTGAGCCTATGTGTGACAATATCCGTACAGTCCGGTCCGTTCGTCTATGAGTAACGCATATCGGGCTTAGGGAGCTGGTAAACGTAAGACCCCCAAAAGCGGTATAAGTCGTGTCGGAGTGTAGCCCAGAACACCTTGAGATACTACAGGAATAACAACCAGTAAATCTCGCTTACCATGGCCATGGATTTTGTGTAATGGCTCTCCAGACACAGCACGATCTCACTCCCAACGTTGGGAGAGATGAATCCCCTGTCGATCCGCTCACTGCCTCCATGTGGCTCGGGACTGTACCCAACTAAAACCTGTTTGCACGCCTCCTTTGAGCCGTGGTAGGGTAATAATCAAAGCACAGTGGGAACTCACATGAGACAAATGAAGATCTCAGGTCGATAGACTAACCTGTACACATGTCACCTAGGAATTGCTATCTGACGACGGGTTTCAAAAACCAGCTAGCATATTCTCGGCGAGTCTTGTCCGGTGTACTCATAGCCCAATGAGCACCTGTATACATCATAGGTGAATCAACTAACACCAATGGCTTGTGAGACCGGCTACCTCCCCTCGTCGCGGTCTCGACTGTATACACTAGTCTATTCCGGAGTATCGATGCCCTGTCTCGAAACACCCGCGACTAGGGACCACTTTTAAGGATGTGCTTATAGACTACCCAACTCTCACGTATATGATCACCATCATACTGTCGGTATCGTAAAGGTTTAAATGGTTTAACCTTGCTATTTTGAGATGTTTGTAAATTCTACTTTTGATAAAACTTGTAGTTTTGTGCTAAAAAGGATAAATATTGCTTACTAGATTTCGGTAACTTTTAGGCGTGGGTTTCTTTTGACGTTGCGACGTTTTTTATATTGAGACCACGTTTATTATTTTGTTTTGAATATGCGATCGGGATGATCGGAATCCAGACTAGGTGTTTCGTAGTTTAGCGACCCAAGTTAGGGTTTTTGCCTGATGTCGTGCGCGATAGATGCGCTAAGTGCGCAGTACAATTTTCAGGGCGTTATTCTTGCAATTCGATGTCTTTTCGTCGATGTAGGATATTTGCTTATGTGATGTGTTTGTGAAATTTTAGGTTCGCAAGTAGGGACTTCGGACGCTACGACAAGGGAAAACAGGTGGTAGGCTTCACTTAGCCAGGAGCGTTAGTGGGTAGATTTAACATCTACAGGGGAAATCGCCCACATGGCGTTATGCGTCCGGGCTAGAGATGTTATTTCTGTCGCATATTCTATGTCATATTTAGAATTTCGCATACACCCTAATGCTTAGTTAAGTGTTGTGCTTGGACTAGTATCCTTAGGACACTGCACTATTATTGACGGCTTTTATTGCACGAGCACTGATTGTATGCCACACACACCGTCAATAATTGCCATGACACGCACAACCCACTTATAGATGTGATATTGTTTGGTTAGGAATATTGGGACATTGATTTATATTTCTTATCGCATATGATATATATAGCATACCTGGATACCTACATGCTTACACATATGTCTTGACATACTTGCATGCTAGTTACCTGTATACCTATAGAGTATTGTACCATTAGCGATAGGTATATACACACCTTATGACATAGCTGCAGGTATACCTTGCATACATACTTCACTTATACCCAGGGGGTATATTACATCATTACTTATAGGTAGATACATATACCTTGCTATACCTTTATGTTTACACGTATATCTGGATATAGCTACATGTTTACCTTTGTTTGATGTTATTTAGACTTGGATAAAATAAGAACCGCATGATATTTTATATTAACTTGTCGTAGTTAATTAGAGGCTTTTCCTTTATATGCTTACATTTCAGTTTATGTTGCATATATTATATTCATGGATTTTCGCATTGTGATATGGATTTCTCATGATGTTTTCTGGATTTGGGGACCGTGGGAGTTCATGAAATTATGCATTATTTGAAAAACCTGGTTTCCCTTGATATGATATTACAGCATCCACCATGAGATTTATCGGTTCTGATTATAAACCCGATTCGAGGAGCGGGAGGCACCGTCTGTGGGTACATGGTAGGGCCCGGGAGGTACCCCGGGGCAAGAATCATGGAGTAGACGATGGGTTAGTGGAGGAACCATACCATCCGGTGACATTACCAATGACTCGGCGGTTATCATGAGGATACCGACGGGAGTCATGTACGTATGGATACGTCGAAAGGCGAGGGTCGGAGATAGGCACTCGAACTTTCGGTATAGTGTATGATACGTACCTATCAGGGGGCCAGTCATGGTGACAACATCTGATAGATCAGCATTTCTGTGTCGATGCTTGACACGTTAGTTTCATGATATTTCTTTTTACTTCTGTGTATATATAACAGTGGAATGGGACGCTGTTGTATATGCCTTTACACCAATATTAGTGGAATGGGACGCTAATATATGTGTATTGATATCAATTTATATACATCATCATATTTATTCATGCAAATATATTTAGGATGTTAGAGATTTACTTGATATTGGATTTGGGATATAGATGATTCATTTATATTGGATACAGGATATTTATGAGATTGCTGATTTTGTACATTTAGGATATATGAGATTTATTCGATATTGTACATTCAGGATCTGTGAGACTTATATGATATGAGAGAAAATTTGGTGGCTGATTTGAGGAATTGGGATTTGGATTGTCTTGATGGATTTTGATCCTACCACGATGTCAGGATTCCGTGGAAATGGCATGTTTCATTCTATTCTCCATATTTTTTGTTTATGCACTGCTTCATGTATTAGTTGTACCTGATAGAGTACCTTTCATGACTGTTGCATTTACATACCTTTATTTATATGCATTACTTCATTTGTTAGTTGTACCTGCTTGAGTACATTTCATGACTATTGCATATATACATTTTCATATCATTATTGCATGATTATTGCATTCATATGACCTTTTATTGCTATTAATTGCATATGTAGATTCGCGTTGTACGTGCATACTTGCGATTACCTGCATATGTTATTTACTATTCACGAGTTGGCAACTCACCCCCATTGTGCCACAGTTGTTTTGCAGGGTGTTCCCAAGAGTAGTCGAGGCAAGCTATTCATCTATCTTATCATCTTTTGCTGCGGATACCGCATCAGCTCACAGTGTGCAGTTTGCTTAGGTGGGTTTTGTAGTTATTCGTTGTTTTATTGTATATTCGTTGTATCCATGTACTCTCCATCTACCATTATCTTGTATGACTTAGAGACTTGATGTGAGGACGATATTATATATTTTGGGTACTTGGATGTCTTTTATGCAGTTTTACTTATATCGTCTTTTATTTCTTCGCTATGGCGTCGTATATCTGTTGTGGTGGTTGTTTTCCGCCGTTGGGCGTGGATTTGCTCCTGTTGGGGATGTTTTACTTTATATTTATGGTGTACCCATTTTGGGGTTGGTTTTTACAAAGGAGGTGCTGCCGAAATTTTCAAGAAAGAAAATTGGACTTAAAGAATTTATACTTGAGATTTTCAAAGGTTTAAACAATGTTTCTTATCTTTTCTTGTTTTTTAATGGTTTAAATTTCTGGGTTTTGTCTTTCTTTTACTGCGTTACGCCTGTAGACGTTGCGTAGTATTAGGGCCGTCACGTGCCAAATTCGGGTCGTGACAATGTTGGTATCAGAGCGCTAGGTTTTACCTTTCGGAGTGTAGGATAACCTTGGTATGATGGAGTAGGTAGCTTAAGCAGAGGAACGTAGTGTGTGTATGTCCACGGCATACTCACGATGCGGTACTCCGTTTAAAGTGACCTAAGTACAAATTGCTTGAAATTCCTTCCTTGATATATATCCTTGAGATTCGATTTCCGTGTTCATATCGAATCCTATCTCTATTTATAGCCTTTGCCACCGACGACTATAGGGACTCAGAGTGATGCAGCGAGGGCCGAGGTCAGAGTTGACTCGGGTGGGTCAAGGACTGACCAGGATGGCACGCTCGTTGCACAGGAGCAGACGGATCCGCCTTCGACAGATAGTATCGCTAGGCTTGTGGCAGAGATGCAGGATTTGCGCCAGACGATGAGGTCTTTGATTGAGGCCAGTAGAGCTCAGCGACAGGAGGTTGTCACCCCTATTACCCAGTTTTTCCTTACGATCCACACACAGCATGGTGTTACTTACAAAGCACCAGTGGATGCATCCATAGTTGACAAGGCACGTCTTCCAGAGACTTTGGGAGTTCCGGAATAGTGGAGGACTCGTACCCGTATACCAGCCCAGAGACAGAGGCGTAGTCGTCAAGACAGATTTCGTGACCGTCGCGGGAGTAGCAGAGGCTTGGGACTAGGAGAGTCGGTTAGCTAGATCAACCGTTCGTTGTGTTAATTTCTGTCAGCGATTCTTTTGTTGCACGACACGTATTTCAGTCGTGTGCCAATCGGATAGGAGATAGAGTTTTGTCCGTCATTGTGATCCTTCTAGAGATGTTGGATTTGACGTTCTCCTGGGCACGGACTGGTTAGTTATGTGCTAGGCGTCTGTGGACTGCCGCGAGAAAACAGTCAGGTTTTGTTTTCCCGGCGAGCCAGTTCTTGTTGTGCAGGGGGACAGTGGTGCCGCCCTCACAGGTTGAATTCTGCCTTTTTCGCTAGTCGGCTTTTGAGGAGTGGATGTAGAGGATTCTTGGTTTTCATTCGTGATACCGGAACCATAGTGAATTGTTAGACCGGTTTTCTTTCGTGCGAGAGTTTTTCGACGTTGTTCCAGATGAGCCGGCGGAGCTTAGGGAGCTTGAGGATCAGCTGCAGAGTTGTTTTGTTAGGGGACTTGTTCGTCCAAGTGTTTCGCTTTGGGGAGCTCCTATTCTGTTCGTCAGGCGAAGGGCGGCAGTTTGAGGTTTTGTATTGATTGATCGTCAATTGAACCGGCTTACGGTGCGGATAGGTATCCCTTACCTCGTATTGACAATTTCTTCGATCAGCTCCAGAGCGCGAGACATTTTCTAAGTTTGTTTGGGATCAGGTCATCATTGTTGCGGGTTCGGAGTGATGACATTCCGAAGACTGCCTTGTGCGTGCTACGGGCTTTGTGTGTTTTGGTGGTGTCATTGGACCACCAATGCCCTAGTAGCATTCGTGGATGTGATGAACCGGATTTCTTCAGGCTGTTTCTCGACCAGTTTATTATTGTGTCATTGATGACATTCTGGTCTATTCCAATGTGTCGTGAGGAACAGGAGCAGCACTTGAGGATTTGCTTTGCAGACATTGGGAGAGCCCCATTTGTTTGCGAAATTCTCAGAGTGTTCCTTCAGGCTTGTTTGTGTTGACTCCTAGGTCTTGTAGTTATGGGAGACGGTTTCGTATGGTCCCGAGGGAGATCGAGGCCGTACAGTTTTGGCCCATACTTATATCAGGGACAGAGGTCCGCAGATTTTTGGGCTTAGAAGGTTTTTACCGCCGTTTCGTGAAGGATTGCTAGTGTAGTGCTGCGCCGTTGACTGAACTAACTGGAAGGGAGGTTTCTGTTCTTTGGACTGAGGCATGCGTGCAGAGTTTTTCAGCAGTTGAAGACTCAGTTAAAAACTGCATCTGTTCTTTCTTTGCTTTCTGGTTCGGGCGACTTTGTTGTTTTACTGTAATGTTTCGCGACTAGGGCTCGATTGTGTACTGAGGTGACACTATAGAGTTATCGCTTTTACTTCCCGATATGTGGAGGAAGTACGAGCAGGATATCCCATTCATGATCTGGAGATGGCCGCGGTAGTCGTGCGTTGGAGATTTGGAGACACTACTTGTTCGAGAGTCGTGTCAGATTTTCACGGACCACCAGAGCTTAATATACATCTTCCTGCAGCGAGTGTTGATTGTTGAGACAGTCTTCTGCAGATTTACAGTTCTTGTGCGATCGTTGAGTATAGCTTAAGTTCGCCTCTACTGAGGGGACAGCTTGCTCATGTCCGTGCCCGACCACTATTCCTTAATCGCTTTCGCGAGGCTCTGCCCGCCGATGCTCGTTCGTCAGAGATACTTGAGCATACTCGGCTGGGTAATGATTCGGAGTCCTTGAATTGTGACCTGATGTGCTACATTTGGGGACGCGTTTGCGTACCTGATAATATTGGGTAGAGACACGGAATCCTAGAGCAGGCACATCAGTCAGCTTTCGGTGTTCATCCAAGTTCCACCAAATTGTGACGTGACTTGTGAGTCAGTTACTGGTGGGAAGGATGAAGAGTGAAGTTTCGGATTTCGTTCAAGGTGTCTGTCTTGCTGTGTGCAAGGTTGAGCATCTGAGACTGGCTGGAGAGTTTCATCCTTTAACCATTCCGAAGTGGGAATTGGAGCAGGTCTCCATGAATATTCGTTGTGACGTCTACCTAGGTTTAGTCTGGGTGTGACTCCATTCGGATGCTAGTTGTCCGGTTATACTCGGGTTGCTCAATTGTCCTTGGTTAAGTTTGCGTGTTGCACGGAGTTCCTTCATGGGTCGTATCCAAATAGGGCACCGTATTCGCTTGTCGTCTTGGGAAGGAACTTCAGGAAGCCTTGTGTACTGGTTGAGCTTTAACTCCGTTTTTCCATCCACAGGATGATAGTTTTGTGAGAGCGGGCTATACCGACTCTGGAGGATATGCTTGTGCGTACGTATTAATTGTTGTTGGCAGTTGGGATCGTCACTTGCCATTGTTAGGATTCTCTATCGATAGCTGTTATCAGGAGGCACTCCAATTGGCAACCTTTAAGTTTTGTTTGTTAGGTGGTGTCGATCTCCAGTTTCTTTTTCTGACTCTGCGAGATTAGGATTTTTGGACCCCAGCTAGTCTAGAGATTTCGGAAATGATCCAGTTGGTTCAGGTCAGGATGATGACAGCCCAGTGCAGATAGAGGTCTCATGCCGACCGTTGTGGTCGCAGACTTGAGTTCGCTGTGGGAGCTCATGTATTCCAATGGATTTTTCCGATGAATGACGTGTTGAGTTTTGGGAAGCTTATCCCAGAATTGTAGGTGCTTTTAAGATCCTTAAAGAGAGTTAGTTCCGTTGCCTTTGATTTGGCACTTCTGCCGAGATTATTGAGTGTTCACCCCGTATTCCTTGTGTCGATAATTTGCAATTACCTTCATAACCTTTCTCAAATGATTCGGCACCAGACCATTTGGCTTGGACGCGATCGTTTCGTTCACCGGCAGCCAATTGTGTTAATGACTCAGCAAGTGGAGAAACTTCGGTCAAGGGTCTTGCCATCTGTGAAGGGTTTTCTTGGACGTAGCCGTATAGTGAGGTGCTCACTTGGAAGGCTGAGAGCGAGATTCGGGAGTCTTGTAATCTTCTCTTTGAAGGTACACTTAGTAAATATTTTAAATTCGGGTACGAATTTTTATATGGGGGGAGATTGTAACGTTTTAGAAATCATTTTGCGAATTTTTCCGATTTAGGGCAAAATAGTCGGTATTTTCCGTTTTAACCCGATTTCGATCAAACTTCCGTAGAAACTTACCGACACCTATTTTAGCTAAAATAAATCTTGTGCGCGAACTTTGGGGGTATATGGGAGATTTTGGTTCAAATAAAAAAATTTCCCAAATAAAATATTATTTTAATTATTGGTTGATGCTGATATATCATTTTGGCCAAAATCCAATTCTTTCTTGACTTGGCCGAATGCATCTTGTAGGTGAGTGGGGATTTTCTTTTGTGATGAGTCATTGTTTAAAGTTTCTAGAATTGTTAAGTCATGGTTGTGACTCATTCTTGTTCATTAATGGTTCTTTAATTATTTTTGTTTTGGTTAAAGATTTTTTTGTGATGGATATTTTATTAAGCTCACTTTGCTTATGCTCATTCCCCGTTCACTGTGTGTGGCCCCCTCCCATTAATTGCACATGAATTGTTTATATTAATTTGATGAGTGGTTTCAATTAATGTATTCATTCTCTCCATTTGTTTTGCTTCTCATTTCCACAGCACAATTTAACCCCCCCCCCCATTTCCAGCAAGCATTTTGAAGTGGCCGACCCCATTCTTTTTTCAAGTGAGCTCATTTCCTTTGCAAAAATTCCATAGCTCATTTCATCCAAAATCAATGAGGCGACTCCATTAACCTTTCACCCAAATGCTTGGGTGCCTTGAGGCAAAATATTCTACATTCTATCTACTTCAATCTTGGACTTGTCGGCTAGCAAACAAGATTTTTTAATCTTTTGTGGAGGTATAAAACCCTAACCCTAATTTCTTTGTTGTTCTAATACTTTAATTGGCTTATTAGTTGTTAAAATTAATCTATTTAATTTCATGTTTAAAATTCTAGATATGGGTTTTGGATAATTAATTTGGGTTTTGATTAGTGAATAGGTTAATTGTTAGTTTTAACCAAAAGAAAACTTAACCTTGTTTGCTAGTTTGTTAAATGTTATTTTCCTAATTACCTAATTAGCTTAATTACAAACTAGAATTTTGCTAATCCTAATTAGGCGAGATCTAAAATTATAGTAAAGGTTTAAATGGTTTAACCTTGCTATTTTGAGATGTTTGTAAATTCTACTTTTGATAAAACTTGTAGTTTTGTGCTAAAAAGATAAATACTGCTTATTAGATTTCGGTAACATTTAGGCGTGGGTTTCTTTTGACGTTGCGACGTTATTTATATTGAGACCACGTTTATTATTGTGTTTTGAATGTGCGATCGGGACGATCGGAATCCAGACTAGGTGTTTCGTAGTTTAGCGACCCTAGTTAGGGTTTTTGGCCGATGTCATGCGCGATAAATGCGCTAAGTGCGCAGTACAATTTTCAGGGCATTATTCTTGCGTTTCGATGTCTTTTCGTCGATGTAGGATATTTTCTTATGTGATGTGTTTGTGAAATTTTAGGTTCGCAAGCGGGGACTTCAGATGCTACGACAAGGGAAAACAGGTGGTAGGCTTCACTTAGCCAAGAGCGTTGGTGAGTAGATTTAACATCTAAAGGGGAAATCGCCCGCTTGGCATTATGCGTCTGGGCTAGAGATGTTATTTCTGTCACATATTTTATGTCATATTTAGAATTTCGCATACACCCTAATGCTTAGTTAAGTGTTGTGCTTGGACTAGTATCCTTATGACACTGCACTATTATTGACGGCTTTTGTTGCACGAGCACTGATTGTATGCCACACACACCGTCAATAATTGCCATGACACGCACAACCCACTTATAGATGTGATATTGTTTGGTTAGGAATATTGGGACATTGATTTATATTTCTTATCGCATATGATATATATAGCATACCTGGATACCTACATGCTTACACATATGTCTTGACATACTTGCATGCTAGTTACCTGTATACCTATAGAGTATTGTACCATTAGCGATAGGTACATACACACCTTATGACATAGCTGCAGGTATACCTTGCACACATACTTCACTTATACCCAGGGGTATATTACATCATTACTGTAGGGTTGCTAGGCACGCGCACAAGGGTCTACGAGGCATCAACCATGCCCGATTCAAAATTTAGACGTGCCGAACAAACCGAATACGGAACTTTAAACTAGAGATTAGGCGAAAACTAACATGCTAAACATTTTAACACTAAGTGAGAGGGATTACAACCTTTGTAGATCCGGTCCTTCACTTCATATGCTCCGTGTTGTGGTCCCTTCGCTGCGATCATCGGGATCTGGACTCTCGAGAGGTTCCACGAAGAGAAAGACGCAACCTTTGCTTCCGATCTTCGATACTAAGATGATCTACCTTGAAGTTTCTTTAACAAAAGCTTACTCTCACTAAGATGAGTGAACACTCTCATCTAAAGGGCAAGGGAAGATGAGGATGATGAAGTAGGATTTTTGCTCTCTTTATTTATATTTTTCTCACATTTATTCATCACTTTGGAAATATCAAGAAAGCTTTTTCATGGAAGAATGAAGGAGGAAGAAGATGAATAATGAATAAATCCATTTGTAATGAATAGAAAAAGAGATGATAATGATTAATAAAGCAACCATGGTTGCTAAACCATTGTAGAGAATAAACCAAGGGTTAGGGTTTGGGTTGAGTTAAAGATGAGTCATGAGTAAATATCTTTCACAAAACAAAATGAAAAGCTTCTAGAATCAACTAGAAGACTTAACCCTAATCCAAACCCTAATCATGTTTAAACTCCACAAAACATGTTGCATTAGTTATCATATCATGTTACAATATTATATATCACATATATAATATTTATCGTAACAAAAGAAAATAATACAATTAACATATATCGCATATATATCAATGTATTAATCCGGTGAGAAAAAGAATCTTTTAGCGAGCTAATATTAGTTAATGCAATTTAATATATCAAATATATTATTATACATTAAATTATCGAATCAACACTTGATCCGATAATCCGGCTATATCGCATATAACCGACTAATATTTATCCGTACCGATTCATCGAATCAACACTTGATCCGATGACCCGGCTGATATCAAATATCGCGAGAATAGAATACGATATCACATACCGCATTATCCTCGGTCCAGCACATATCACATATGTGCACCTACTCCGTTTTGCCTGAGCCAAGAAACCTCTGTGTAGGACTCTAAAGAATCGTCAATACGCCGGCAGTAGGTGATGATCATATCAAACACCCACAAGCTGCAAGCGGTCAGCTAAACGTAACAGCTATCCAGGTATTGAGCGCTCAGAAGATCAACAAGCAAGCCTGTAACTTCTCCTGTGAATCCAAACAGTAACACTCCCGTACAGTCCGGTCTCGTCGTCTGATATGTTGCATATCTCGCCTAGGGATGGTAAACGTCAGACCCCAGTAGCTTGATAAGTCGTGTCGATATGAGGTCTATAACAGTTCGAGAAACTACTGATAACACTTACCAGTAAATCTCAGCAACCCTGGCCAGGGATTTCCGGTTATAGCCAATCGAACACAGCACAACATCAACTCCCTATACCGGGAGAGACGAATCCCCTCCTATCGCTCATTGCCTCCATGTGATTCGGGACTGTACCCAAAAGCCACCTTTTGCACGCCATCTTGGACGTGGTATGATGGAAATCAAAGCACAATGGGAACCACACAAGACTCTATGACGATCTCGGGTCAACAGACTACTCTGTACCAGTGTCACCGGAGAACTGCCATCTGACGTATGGTATAATACCATCTGGGAGTTCTCGGCGAGTCCGTCCAGTGTACCCAGTCTCCACTGAGCACCCGTACACCATCCTTGATGTCAAACACCGATGGATATGGGATCATCCATCGCCCATCATATGGGTCAAGATGCGTATACGCTAGTCTACTCTGGTGCATCGATGCCCTGTCTCGATACACCCACGACTAGGAACAATTATAGGATGTACTCGTCGACTACCGTGGCCCCACTAGTATGATCTCATCATAGTCCCAGTAGTCGAGTACATATCCTAAGGGCTTTATCAACATGTAATATAGAGACAATTAGAGTACATGTTAAGATAAAGTACAACCAGATAGCATACTATCATGTCGAGCAAGAAAGTCCTCTCTATATATGTCCTAGCATCCACTACAATATACATCGTATGTACAGTAATGGCCTCTAGGGCATACATATAACTAACAATCTCCCACTTGCACTAGGGCCATCTGTTATAGTATCGCATACCCAACAATTAGCTGCGGTTGTAGTATCTCATACTCAACCATCCCATAAGAGTCTCTACTGGGAAAAAGGCCTTTGTGAATGGATCCGCGCTGTTGTCCTCTGTGTCTACTCTCCTAACCTCGATCTCCCTGGAGATCAACCATCTCCATGATCAGGTGATACTGCCTAAGAATTATATCTAGATTTCATATGGGATGGTAGTTCCTTGGCTAAAGCCACAACTCCATTGTCACACAATGGTAGGAACGAAGTTCATCTTATGAACTTATATATATCCAGACTGCCTCTTTGGTAGCATCCTTGGTAACGATGTATCTTGCCTTTAATCGTCTAGTATGTCACGGTATCTAGCTTGGAACTCTTCCAACATACCGTCCCTCCACTGAGGGCATAGACAAGCCTGCGACTGACATTCAGTCGTCCTTATCACCCTGGAACCCTTCCAGTGATTCTCCCCAGGATCGATTGATACCATCTCACTACAACTAGTGAGTATCCTAACATCCAATTAGATCTATCTCATAGATCCAAGAACCCATGATATAGGAGGTATCACTTTGATACTATATGGAGAATCCTTGTGATAAGCGGAGATTAACCGAGCACAGCATAGGAAACTCCTTCCCTATCAAGAGTATGTCATCCACGTACTCTACGAGGATCACCACCATACTCTCTACTACCTTTTTGTATATACAAGGTTCATCTACCATTTTGATGAAGTCAAACTCTTTGACTACCACATCAAAACAGATGTTCCAACTCCGCGATGCCTGTTTTATCATATAAAACATCTTGCACACGTTTCCGCTGCTCCCACTGTCTACGAAGCCCTCTGGCTGTGTACTTATAGACGCTCTTTTCTAAAACATCATTTAGAAAAGCAGTCATGACACCCAACCACCAGATATCGTAGTCATGGTATGTAGCCGTGGCAAGTAGGATCTGGATGGACTTAAGCATAGCTCCTTAGAAAATGTTTCATCATAATCCATACCTGGTCAATGATGCAAACCTTTAATAAGTCTAGCTTTGAAAGTCTCAACCTTTCCATGTACACCAAGTAATCTTCTCAAGATATACTTGCTCCTGATGGGGATTTAACCCATCAGATAAAGCAACCAAAGTCCATACTTTGTTGGTGTATAAGGATTCCATCTCAGATCGCTAAGCATCCAGCCATTCTTACAGAGTCCTACTCCTGATGGCCAGCTCGAAACTAGTTGGGTCATCATCTCATGATGCAATCCTCGCTCCCACTGTCATAGAGAAACCGAAGTATCTCTCAAGTGGGTGAGGAACCCTACTAGATCGGCGGAGAGGCCGAGGTTCGTTGGAAACTATTGAATTCTTTGGTTCTACCAAATTATCAGCTGTAGTTTGTATAGCTGGAACATTTCCAGTTCTACATAACAGACCTTGCCTCGAGTTTGTCCGGATTTTGCTTTTAGACATAGGCCGGACAACCCCAAATCTTAACAAGCTTAAGATATGGGCTCTTCCCTTTCCATATCACATATGAAGTGGTAGGCAACTGATTTGATTTGAACCCTATTCAATAGGTATGCAGCTTCTCAAGTGCATAACTCCCAAAAGGAAATAGGAAACTCAGTAGTACTCATCATAGAGCACACCATAACACATAAGGTGCTATTGCTCCACCCCGATACACCGACGTGTTGTGGTGTATACGGAGGAGTAATGCTGAGAGAGAATCTCATTCTCCTTTCGAATAGTCCAGGAATTCCGTGCTCAAGTATTCTCCTCCTTGATCACATCAAAGGACATAATACTTTTACCCGTATTTTGGTTCTCTACTTCTAAGTTATATTCTGTGAATATCTCAAAAGTTTCGGACTTGTGTTTCAACAGGAACATATGTCTGAATCTTGAGAGATCATCAGAGAATGTAATGAAGTACAAAGAACCAGTCTTGGCATGTGTAGACAGGAGACTTTAATACATCAGCATGTATCAATCCCAAAAGTTCACTAACTCTTTCTCAGTTTCCAAAAAACAGAGCTGTGGTCATCTTATCTTTGTGACATGAAAGGCAAGTTTCACAAGATGTAAATTCAAACTAATTTGAACATGCAGCTTTATGTAACTTCAGCCAGTCGGGTCGCATTGATATGACCTAGTCTACAATACCTCAAGAAGGATTCATTCATTTCTGAACTCTTCCTCTTGTGTGTGTTCCATATACTAAGAACTGTAATTTGATTTAGAACGTCAATGCTTTTAGATAACGTGCCTGAACCGATCAACTCTTGATATAGGAAATGTTCAAAACATTATCCAAAAATACAAAATTTTATCATTTCTTTACTTCTAAAGAGACTGATATGATTTTGTATATAAGGTTCGGTATCTAATAACATTTGTTCAGAATCAATGTATTCTGGTAATACAGGGTGACAGTAACCAACAGACTTGGCTGTAACACTTGCACCGTTTTCTGTCTCATGAAACTTATCACCCGTTCTCAGTTCTATACCTATCTGTAGCCCATGTAACAGATTACATATACGGGATCCTGATCTGGTATCACATACCCAGGACGTAAAGGATACTGAGAAACAGTTCTCTGTAATGAACACACCCGAAGATGATGCATCAGCATGCACTTTCTTCGTTTGGGCGGCACGGGAAATCTGGTATTCCCCAATTTCCTGCTCTGTCTTATAACAATTATAAGTTGGAGCGGGACCAACGTTCCCCAGCTCAGTATAACAAGTGGGTTCGGTCAATATATCCGTTTTATTATCTTGATTAAGGAGTGATATGGTCGCTATCTGGAGAGAGAGAGAAGAAAACACTCAGCGTATGCTCTTGCAAGATTAGATTGGTTATCTAATATATCTAATCAGGATGTCTCCCACTGTTTTAATCAAATCTTCCTTCAAACCCTAAAAGGAAAGACTAGCCGGGATTAATTACACGCTACAAGTTCGCCAATCTTTCAGCCAGGCCAGTGTCGGTACTTTGAGGGAGGTCCCCCGTGCTTTCGCACGAACCTAATTAAAGTAAACCTCGTTTTCCCAGGGGCGTAACCCCGTTAACACCTTTCTAGACACCTACTTGATCGGCTAATTGTAATGTGTAAAACTCTCCCAGGAGTAACTCTTACTCGCAGCGGGTATCGGGATCCAACTATCTCATAGAAGGTATGCAATCTCATTGCAAATTTCAACACTTGAAATTCCCGATAATATTTTACCCCTAGCACTTATGACCTTAACTAAGGTCAACATATCATAAGCACTAGTCAAGTTCTACCCGTCATTTCATGATTAATCAGACCCACCCTACATGACCCTCAACTATGGTCGACATAATCACATGAATGTCCTAACTAATCGCATCATATGCTGTGTAGGAAGACATCACTTAGCTACCGTACACTACGCCTCAACTAAAGTCGACATACGCAGCACGAATACTAAGTACTCTACTTCCTAAAATGACGGAGGGCTACGCTAGGTTTTTAAGAAAACCCTTTGCGTAATGAACTTGATATCGTTGTAGAATCGAGTGATTTTAAATGGAATGTTTTTTAGGCTTTTCTAGTTTTGCTAAAGGGGTCACTCCCGGTGAAGGGATCGTCGGCCCTTTCCTCGTCGAATAAGGTGCGGGATATATCATATATATCACTGTGCAAAGCAGAAACTATAGAAACAATCAAAATACAAACCGAGGGTTGTAGCATTTGCCAGTTATTGCTAAAGGAGTCACTCCCGGTGAAGGGATCTCGGTCCTTTCCTTATCGAATAAGGTGCTGGATGTTCTACAAGGAACACCGCTATGCAAAGCAAGAACTAGAGCTACCAGTTTTTATAAACAAGTTTCTACAACATCTTAGGTTTCTTTTAGTTTCATTAATCTCATTAATGAAGTCCCATTTTATTATGCTTCACAAGCATCTCTTTTGAAATGAAATCTGCAATATAACATATATCTCATATATATAATATAAACATTCGTCACAGGCAGCAATATAATCTCATTACAGAACATTGCAGCAGAAGAACATATATGAAATATTGGATATACTAGGACGTCCGTGTTTTCAATACGAGCCTGTATAAAACACGGATTCCACGGTCGCGATGAATAGCCAAACCCACATCCCTAGACCCCTACGAGAGCGGCAAGTAACACTGCCAATTCTAGGGTTAGGAAACCCGGTCTCGACTCCTCGAGATGGTCTCCCACTGAACCCTAGAACCCGGTTACTTGTGCTCCCCTCCTTGGGTATACCTAATGCGGAAAAGTAAATAATATACAACGGTGACATCTTCCGCTACCTGGAAGTGCCCCAATAAAAGAATATTACATACAAATGAATTTTACATGAATGAAAAAGTAAAAACTCTCATCTCACATAAAACCCCCGGCTATTCAGAACGCGACGATCCAATAGAACATATCACAGCAACACATAATATCTCATATCATCAACGTAAGCAAGTATGCGTATCCCGATTGTCGTTGATCTATAGCAACGAAGCCGGCGATACACCACATACTACGCTTACGGTCACAGAAAAGAAAGTGTAAAACTACAACAGTTGGAATCCGCAACCTCCTTAGACATCACATGCCTAACCAAATAAATTCCTTAGACATCGCATGCCTAACAATTATAAACCCCGCATTTTAGTCTCCTTATCGAAAACACTTTTCAATATCAAGTCGGGCAATTCAACAAGATTCCCGAAAAACTGATCGAATGCTCGTCGCAAACTTTAGTAGACGGCCGCACCCCCGATACCGTCGACGAAGTGCACCAAGGCGGAACACCGCTACCGCGAGCACCCGAACGGATGCTTTCGGCGATGGGGTTCTCCTACAGTCACTTGGTCGGGGCTATGGGGCGTAGCTGTCTATTAAGTTTACCCGGCGAGTATCCGCGTACGCTACGTGATTGCGACGGACTTTTGATCACATCAAAATTCCGTATCAACCGATCATCTGAGACCAAACTGCTATGTTTATAATATTCAAATTAGTTATCTCATAACTACCTGTGGATTCCAAATATTGTATCACATTCCAGATAAATAGAAAAAGCTAAACTTTCCGATCGAATCATCAAGCACCCAAGATTTCCCCAATATATCTCAACACTTGAAATCAGTTTAAAAACATCCAACACATGCCACAGTACCAATGGTCCTGCCGTAGAAGGGTCAAGCCAACGCCTCACATGTGGCACGCCGTACTGCCCCAAACCCTAAGGTTCAAAAGGCAGTTCAAGACGGTCACATAATCGAGTTAAGGTTTGTTGTCTTCTAGAGGGTCCATCGCGTTACTTGCACGACTTAGAACATTCTTAAACATAAGGAAAAATCCAACTTTTGAAAAATTTTCCGACAGGGGAAAAAGTGAGTTATTGATAACCGTTCGAACCTTTTTAACAGTTCCTAAAATTATCCGGACAAAACTAAACAAAGTTATAATATCCGATCAAAACTTTAAGTCCCCAATACAACCTAGATAATTCAACAGTTGAATAAAAAATAAAAATTTCCAGAAAATACAACATTAAAAAATAGGAGTTACTGTGAAAAGCACGTGCGCAGAATCGATCACGTGGCCGCGGAACCGCCGCACAAGCTGGGGTGGGGCCGCGGTTCCGCGGCTCTTTGGTCGAATTGCGCTCACGTGCTTCACAGTAATTCTTGTAATTACCTGCTGTAATTTTTGGATATTTTTAATATGGAAAAATCCCAATTTTTAGAAAATTTCCAGAGAGCATGTTTTATCGGGGTTTCGGGTTTCGATCGGACTTTAAACTTCGTTCAGACTTCGCCTAAAGCTCTAGCTTGGCTCTGATACCACTGTAGGGTTGCTAGGCACGCGCAAAAGGGTCTACGAGGCATCAACCATGCCAGATTAAAAATTTAGCAGTGCCGAACAAACCGAATACGGAACTTTAAACTAGAGATTAGGCGAAAACTAACATGCTAAACATTTTAACACTAAGTGAGAGGGATTACAACCTTTGTAGATCCGGTCCTTCACTTCATATGCTCCGTGTTGTGGTCCCTTCGCTGCGATCATCGGGATCCGGACTCTCGAGTGGTTCCACGAAGAGAAAGACGCAACCTTTGCTTCCGATCTTCGATACTAAGATGATCTACCTTGAAGTTTCTTTAATACAAGCTTACTCTCACTAAGATGAGTGAACACTCTCATCTAAAGGGAAAGTGAAGATGAGGATGATGAAGTAGGATTTTTGCTCTCTTTATTTATATTTTTCTCACATTTATTCATCACTTTGGAAATATCAAGAAAGCTTTTTCATGGAAGAATGAAGGAGGAAGAAGATGAATAATGAATAAATCCATTTGTAATGAATAGAAAAAGAGATGATAATGATTAATAAAGCAACCATGGTTGCTAAACCATTGTAGAGAATAAACCAAGGGATAGGGTTTGGGTTGAGTTAAAGATGAGTCATGAGTAAATATCTTTCACAAAACAAAATGAAAAGCTTCTAGAATCAACTAGAAGACTTAACCCTAATCAAAACCCTAATCATGTTTAAACTCCACAAAACATGTTGCATTAGTTATCATATCATGTTACAATATTATATATCACATATATAATATTTATCGTAACAAAAGAAAATAATACAATTAACATATATCGCATATATATCAATGTATTAATCCGGTGAGAAAAAGAATCTTTTAGTGAGCTAATATTAGTTAATGCAATTTAATATATCAAATATATTATTATACATTAAATTATCGAATCAATACTTAATCCGATAATCCGGCTATATCGCATATAACCGACTAATATTTATCCGTACCGATTCATCGAATCAACACTTGATCCGATGACTCGACTGATATCAAATATCGCGAGAATAGAATACGATATCACATACCGCATTATCCTCGGTCCAGCACATATCACATATGTGCTCCTACTCCGTTTTGCCTGAGCCAAGAAACCTCTGTGTAGGACTCTAAAGAATCGTCAATACGCCGGCAGTAGGTGATGATCATATCAAACACCCACAAGCTGCAAGCGGTCAGCTAAACGTAACAGCTACCCAGGTATTGAGCGCTCAGAAGATCAACAAGCAAGCCTGTAACTTCTCCTGTGAATCCAAACAGTAACACTCCCGTACAGTCCGGTCTCGTCGTCTGATATGTTGCATATCTCGCCTAGGGGTGGTAAACGTCAGACCCAGTAGCTTAATAAGTCGTGTCGATATGAGGTCTATAACAGTTCGAGAAACTACTGATAACACTTACCTGTAAATCTCAGCAACCCTGGCCAGGGATTTCCGGTTATAGCCAATCGAACACAGCACAACATCAACTCCCTATACCGGGAGAGACGAATCCCCTCCTATCGCTCATTGCCTCCATGTGATTCGGGACTGTACACAAAAGCCACCTTTTGCACGCCATCTTGGACGTGGTATGATGGAAATCAAAGCACAATGGGAACCACACAAGACTCTATGACGATCTCGGGTCAACAGACTACTCTATACCAGTGTCACCGGAGAACTGCCATCTGACGTATGGTATAATACCATCTGGGAGTTCTCGGCGAGTCCGTCCAGTGTACCCAGTCTCCACTGAGCACCCGTACACCATCCTTGATGTCAAACACCGATGGATATGGGATCATCCATCGCCCATCATATGGGTCAAGATGCGTATACGCTAGTCTACTCTGGTGCATCGATGCCCTGTCTCGATACACCCACGACTAGGAACAATTATAGGATGTACTCGTCGACTACCGTGGCCCCACTAGTATGATCTCATCATAGTCCCAGTAGTCGAGTACATATCCTAAGGGCTTTATCAACATGTAATATAGAGACAATTAGAGTACATGTTAAGATAAAGTACAACCAGATAGCATACTATCATGTCGAGCAAGAAAGTCCTCTCTATATATGTCCTAGCATCCACTACAATATACATCGTATGTACAGTAATGGCCTCTAGGGCATACATATAACTAACAATTACTTATAGGTAGATACATATACCTTGCTATGCCTCTATGTTTACACATATATCTGGATATAGCTACATGTTTACCTTTGCTTGATGTTATTTAGACTTGGATAAAATAGGAACAACATGATTTTTTATATTAACTTGTTGCAGTTAATTAACGGCTTTTCCTTTATATGCTTACATTTCAGTTTATGTTGCATATATTATATTGATAGATTTTCGTATTGTGATATGGATTTTTCTAGATGTTTTCTGGATTTAAGGACCATGGGAGTTCATGAAATTATGAATTATTTGAAAAACCCGGTTTCCCTTGATATGATATTACAGCATCTACCATGAGATTTATCGGTTCTGATTATATACCCGATTCATGGAGCGGGAGGCACCGTCTGTGGGTACATGGTAGGGCCCGGGAGGTACCCGGGGCAAGAATCGTGGAGTAGACGATGAGTTAATGGGGGAACCATACCATCCGTTGACATTACCAATGACTCGGCGGTTATCATGAGGATACCGACAGGAGTCATATACGTATGGATACGTCGAAAGGTGAGGGTCGGAGATAGGCACTCGAACTTTCGTTATAGCGTATGATACGTACCTATCAGGGGGCCAGTCATGGTGACAGCACCTGTTAGATCAGCATTTCTGTGTCGATGCTTGACACATTGGTTTCATGATATTTCTTTTTACTCCTATGTATATATAACAGTGGAATGGGACACTGTTGTATATGCCTTTACACCAATATTAGTGGAATGGGACGCTAATATATGTGTATTGATATCAATTTATATACATCATCATATTTATTCATGCAAATATATTTAGGATGTTAGAGATTTACTTGATATTGGATTTGGGATATAGATGATTCATTTGATATTGGATACAGGATATTTATGAGATTGCTGATTTTGTACATTTTGGATATATGAGATTTATTCGATATTGTACATTCAGGATCTGTGAGACTTATATGATATGAGAGCCAATTTGGTGGCTGATTTGAGGGATTGGGATTTGGATTGTCTTGATGGATTTTGATCCTACCATGATGTCAGGATTCCGTGGAAATGACATGTTTCATTCCATACTCCACATTTATTGTTTATGCACTGCTTCATGTATTAGTTGTACCTGATAGAGTACCTTTCATGACTGTTGCATTTACATACCTTTATTTATATGCATTACTTCATGTGTTAGTTGTACCTATTAGAGTACCTTTCATGACTGTTGCATATACACATTTTCATATCATTATTGCATGATTATTGCATTCATATGACCTTTTATTGCTATTAATTGAATATGTAGATTCGCGTGGTATGTGCATACTTGCGATTATCTGCATATGTTATTTACTATTCATGAGTTGGCAACTCACCCCCGTTGTGCCACAGTTGTTTTGCAGGGTGTTCCCCTGAGTAGTCGAGGCAGGCTATTCATCTATCTTATTATCTTTTGCTGCGAATACCGCATCAGCTCACATTGTGCAGTTTGCTTAGGTAGGTTTTGTAGTTATTCGTTGTTTTATTGTATATTCGTTGTATCCATGTCCTCTCCATCTACCATTATCTTGTATGACTTAGAGACTTGATGTGAGGACGATATTGTATATTTTGGGGACTTGGATGTCTTTTATGCAGTTTTACTTATATCGACTTTTATTTCTTTGTTATGGCGTCGTATATCTGTTGTGGTGGTTGTTTTCCGCCGTTGGGCGTGGATTTGCTCCCGTTGGGGATGCTTTACTTTATATTTATGTTGTACCCATTTTGGGGTTGGTTTTTACAAAGGAGGTGCTGCCGAAATTTTCAAGAAAGAAAATTGGACTTAAAGAATTTATACTTGAGATTTTCAAAGGTTTAAACAATGTTTCTTATCTTTTCTTGTTTTTTAATGGTTTAGATTTCTGGGTTTTGGCTTTCTTTTACTGCGTTACGCCTGTAGACGTTGTGTAGTATTAGGGCCGTCACGTGCTAATTTCGGATCGTGCACCTTCTATGAGATAGTTGGATCTCGATACCCACTGCGAGTAAGAGTTACTCCTGAGAGAGTTTTACACATTACAATTAGCCGATCAAGTAGGTTTCTAGAAAGGTGTCAACGGGGTTACGCTCCTGGGAAAACGAGGTTTATTTTAATTAGGTCCGTGCGAAAGCACGGGGAACCTCCCTCAAAGTACCGGCACTGGCCAGGGTAAAAGACTGGCGAACTTGTAGGGTGTAATTAATCCCGGCTAGTCTTTTTTTTAGGGTTTGAAGGAAGATTTTGTTGGATATATATGCCCTAGAGGCTATTATTGTATAGTACTGGTTTGTATAATACATTTTGGAAGCTTGAGATATATACACGGATTTTACGACAGTCTTGCTCGATATAGTAGTATGCTACTTGGTTTGTTTCTATCTTAATATGTGTATATGTTTCTTTTAACATATCGCTAATACATATTGATGGAGCCCCTAGGATCTTTGGTTGACTACCGGCGTTGTGATGGCGATCACACTTGTGGGGGCTGGGTAGTCTATAAGCACATCCTTATTTTGGTCCCTAGTCATAGGATTATCGAGACAGGGCATCGATACTCCAGAGTAGACTGGTGCATACTCTTCTTGTCCCAGCATGGGAGATGGTCTGTCCTACAGCCATCAGTACGTCGTACTGGAGATAGTATGCAGGTGCTCGTTAGGTTACGAGTTCACTGGACAGGACTCATCGGGAACTGTTGGTTGGTATTATACCTATCATCAGTTAACAGTTCCCAGGTGACATGAGTACAGCTTAGTCCGTTGACTTGACACTGTCACTTCACCTCGAGTGTGTTCCCACTGTACTTAGATTACTACCCTACCACGACTCTATTGAGTCGTGCAAATAGGTAGTAGTTGGGTGCAGTCCCAAAGCACTTGGAGGCAGTGACGGTTAAACAGGATTCGTCTCTCCCGGTATTGGAAGTTGATATCGCGCTGTGTCTAGGAGAGCCATTACACATAGTCGCCCTGGCCAGGGCAAGCGAGATATACTGGTAGCGTTTTCAGTGTTATCTCAGGGTGTTCTGGGCTACACTCCTACACGACTTGTACCTCCATTAGGGGACTGACGTTTACCGCCCCCTAGGCCCACCATGCGATACTCTTAGACGAACAGACCGGACTGTACGGAGATTGTCACATTCAGGCTCAGTAGGAGTTCGGATGGGTTCACCTCATCGGTCTTCTTATCGGCATTTACCTGGGGACCGTTACATACAGCTAGTACTGCTTGCGGCCTGTGGTTAAACCCACTACCATCGTAGTGTCGAGTCTTTAGAGTCCCACACAGAGGGTTATTCGCCTTTGGGCAAAACTGAGCAGAGGTCACATGGTTTTGCGACAGGGTTCGTTCACATCCGCGCACTTGTGCACGTTTGGTGTCCGGGCAGTTATTACTAGCGGGCTTTGGTTTAAGCCAGATCCTAGTATTTGTTTTGGGATTGGTTTTGTCTCATTGTATTCGTGTTCCTCAGAACACGGATGCAGGTGTGTATGCACAGTTGACAGAGGCAGAGGAATCTCATTAGGGTTTTTAACAGTTGAATTTTTCTAAACCCTAATGAGAATGAGAAATATGATTAATGATATTAATTAAGGATAATTGTGCCATGGTTAGGTTGACCATTTGACTTTTGTTGACCTTTTGACTTTAGTTGACCGGTTGACTTTTGTTGACATTTTGACCATCATCATTTCACATGGAAGATACTTCTTGTTTCTTGCAAAATGCATTTAATGTTGAAATGATAATGGTCATTCAAAACTAATCATCACATTTTCCTTAATTATTATTATTATTATTATTATTCCCATTTGAGAGCATGGTTGTAGATTTTTAGTTCATTCTCTCATGCTCTTTCTCTCTCTTGAAAAAGCTCTCCCTCTTCCTCCCTCAAAACTTAAGTGTTTCATGTGTTGAAAATCATAAGCTTTTGAGACTAAACCATCAAAACATCTCTCTACTCTTTCTAGGGTTCTTTGTCTAGCAAACCAAGCACTCTAGTTACCTCTTGGTTGAGGTAGGAGCTCAAGGTAGAGGCCCCCAGGCGGATCTTTCTTCGGCAAAGAGAAGACGAAGAGGAGGAGCCGTCTACACCACTCCAAGGAGCAAGCAAGAAGGAGGACCACAACAAGAAGAGAAGGAGTTCAAGATCTAGGTAAAACCATTCAACATAATAGCTAGAACTTGTTGTTAGTATGTTAGTTTTTGTTTAGCAAAGATCCTTCATGGTTGGTCCATGTTATCTTGTGAGAAAATTTTGATTTTTACCTATTCCGCCTCCCCATAAGAACCGGGGTGTGTAACGTGGACCTAACAGATTTGACTAAAACAGTGGGAGTTATCCTGATTAGATAAATAAATAACTAATCTAATCTTGCAAGAGCATACGCTGAGTGTTTTCTTCTCTCTCTCCCCCAGGTAGCGACCATGTCACGCCTTAATCAAGATAATAATACGGAAGTATTGACCGAACCCGCTTGTTATACTGCGCTAGGAAACGTTGGTTCCGCTCCAACTTATAATAGTTATAAGACCGAGCAGGAAATAGGGGATTACCAGAATTCCCGTGCCACTCAAACGAAGAAAGTGTATGTTGATACATCATCTTCTGGTGTGTTCATTATAGAGAACTGTTTCTCAGTATCCTTTACGTCCTGGGTATGAGATACCGGATCAGGATCCCGCAAATGTAATCTGTTACATGGGCTACAGATAGATAGAGAACTGAGAAAGGGTGATAAGTTTTAAGAGTTAAAAATGGTGCAAGTGTTGCAGCCAAGTATGTTGGCAGTTATCACCCTGTATTACTAAATACATTGATTTTGAACGAATGTTATTAGATACCGAACCTGATATACAATATCATATCAGTCTCTTTTTTAGATAAAGAAGGATATAATTTTGTATTGTTGGATAATGTTTTGAACATTTCCTATATCAAAAGTTGATCGGTTAAGACACGTTATCTAAAAGCATATACGTTCTAAATCAAACCACAGTTCATAACGTATTGAACACACACAAGGGGAAGAGTTCAGAAATGAACGAATCCTTCTTGAGGCATTGTAGACTAGGTCATATCGATGCGACCCGACTAGCTAAGTTACATAAAGATGCATATTTAAATCGGTTTGAATTTACATCTTGTGAAACTTTCCAGTCATGTCACAAAGATAATATGATCATAGCTCCGTTTATTAGAAACAGAGAAAGAGTTAGTGAACTCTTAGGATTGATACATGTTGATGTATGTAGGTCCCCTGTCTACAGATGCCAGGACCGGTTCTTTGCACTTCATTACATTCACTGATGATCTCTCAAGATTCAGACATATGTTCCTATTGAAATACTGGTCTGAACCTTTTGAGATATTCAATGAATATAAGTTAGAAGTAGAGAACCAAAACAGGTATAAGTATTATGTCCTTTGATGTGATCAAGGATAAGAATACTTGAGCACGGAATTTCTGGACTATTCTAAAGGAGAATGAGATTCTCTCTCAGCATTACTCCTCCGTATACACCATAGCACGTTGGTATATCGGGGCGGAGCAATCGCACCCTATGTGACATGGTGTGCTCTATGATGAGTACTACTGAGTTGCCTGTTTCCTTTTGGGGATTATGCACTTGAGAAGATGCATACCTATTGAATAGGGTTCCAATCAAATCAACTGCCTACCACTCCATATGTGATATGGTATGGGAAGAGACCATCTCTCAAGGAAGTTAAGATTTGGGGTTGTCCGGTCTATGTTTAAAAGCAAAATCCGGACAAGCTCGAGGCAATGTCAGTTCTGTGGAAGTTTGTTGGATATCCCAAGCATTCGCAAGGGAATATCTTCTACCACACTGAGAAGCAAAAGGTGTTTTGTTTCTCAGCATGCCACCTTTGAGAAAGGGAATTTATTATGAAGAAATTAGTGGTCATAAGGTAGAACTGGAAGGAGTTCCAGCTATACAAAACTGTAGCTGATGATTTGGTAGAACCGAAGGATTCAATAGTTCCCGACGAACCTCATCCTATCCGTCGATCTAGTAGGGTTCCTCATCCGCCTAAGAGATACTTCGGTTTCTCTATGACAGTAGGTGCGAGGATTGCATCATGAGATGATGACCCAACTAGTTTTGAGCAGGCCATAAGAGTGGGGAATCTGTAAGAATGGCTGGATGCTAAGCGATCTGAGATGGAATCCATATACACCAACAAAGTATAGACTTTGGTTGCTTTATCTGAAGGGTTAAATCCCCATCATGAGCAAGTATATCTTGAGAAGATTACTATGTGTACATGGAAAAGTTGAGACTTTCAAAGCTATGCTTAAGTCCATCCAGATCCTACTTGCAATTGCTACATACCATGACTACGATATCTAGCAGTTGGGTGTCATGACTGCTTTTTCTAAATAGTGAATTAGAAGAGAGCGTTTATAAGTACACAGCCAGAGGTCTTCATAGACAGTGGGAGTAGCGGAAACGTGAGCATGTTGCTTTATGAGTTAAAGCAGGCATCGCGGAGTTGGAACATCTGTTTTGATGTGGTAGTCAAAGAGTTTGACTTCATCAAAATGGTAGATGAACCTTGTATATACAAAAGGGTAGTAGGTAGAATGGTGATGATCCTCGTATTGTACGTGGATGACATACTCTTGATAGGAAAGGAGTTTCCTATGCTACGCTCGGTCAATCTTCTCTTATCACAAGGATTCTCCATATAGGATCAAGACGGTATCGCCTAAATCCTGGGTTTTCGATCTATGAGATAGATCTAAATGGATGTTGGGATTATCACTAGGTGTAGTGAGATGGTATCAATCGATCCGGGGGAGAATCACTGGATAGGATCCAGGATGGTAAGGACGACTGAATGTCAGTCACAGACATTGTCTTTACCCTCAGTGGAGGGACGGTGTGTTGGAAGAGTTTCAAACTAGATACCATGGCATACTAGACGATAAAGGCTGAATACATTGCTACCTAAGATTCTACCAAAGAGTCAGTCTGGATGTATATAAGTTCATGAGATGAACTTCGTTCCTACCATTGTGTGACAATGGAGTTGTGGCTTTGGCCTTGGAACCCTCGTCCCATCAGCGATCCAGACATATTCTTAGGAAGTATCACCTGGTCATAGAGATGGCTAATCTCCAGGGAGATCAAGGTTAGGAGAGTAGATACAGAGGACAACTACGCGGATCCACTCACAAAGGCCTATTTCCCAGTAGAGACTTTTATAGGATGGTTGAGTATGAGATACTTCAACCACTGCTGATTGTTGGGTATGAGATACTACAACAGATGGCCCTAGTGCAAGTGGGAGATTGTTAGTAATATGTATGCCCTAGAGGCCATTACTGTGCATACTATGTATATTGTAGTGGATGCTTGGATATATGTAGGGAGGATTTTCTTGCTCTTCATGATAGTATGCTCTGGTTGCTCTTTATCTTAACATGTACTCTGATTATCTCTATGTTACATGTTGATAAAGCCCTAAGGATGAGTACTTGACTACCAGAACTATGATACAGATCATACTAGTGGGGACAGTGTAGTCGCTAAGTACATCCTTCAAATGTCCCTAGTCGTGGGTGTATCGAGACAGGGCATCGATATACCAGAGTAGACTAGAGTATAGCTTCTCGACCCATGTTGATGGGCGATGGATGATCCCATATCCATTGGTGTTTGACATCAGAGACAATATACGGGTGCTCAGTAGAGACTGGGTACACTATACGGACTCGCCGAGAACTCCCAGATAGTATTATACCTCACGTCAAATGGCAGTTCTCTGGTGACATTGGTACAGGTTAGTCTGTAGACCCGAGATCGCCATAGAGTCTTGTGTGATTCCCACTGTGCTTTGATTTCCACCTTACCACGTCCAAGAGGGCATGCAAAACGGTGGCTTTTGGGCACAGTCCCGAATCACATGGAGGCAATGAGCGATAGGAGGGATTTCGTCTCTCCCGGTATATGGAGTTGATGTTGCGCTGTGTTCGATTGGCTATAACAGGAAGTCCTTGGCCAAGGAAGCTTCAGAGATATACTGGTAAGTGTTATCAGTAGTTTCTCGACCCGTTATGAGCCTTATATCGACATGACTTATCGAGTTACTGGGGTCTGACGTTTACCACCCCTAGACGAGATATGCGATATATCAGACGAAGAGACCGAACTGTACGGTAGTGTTACTGATTAGATTCGCAGGAGTGTGAGCAGTCTTGCTTGTTGATCTTCTGATCGCTCAATACCCGGGTGGCCATTACGTTTAGCTGACCGCTTGCGGCTTGTGGGTGTTTGATATGATCATCACCTACTGCCGGCGTATTGACGAGTCTTTAGAGTCCTACACAGGGGTTTCCTGGCTCAAGCGAAATAGAGTAGGAGCACATATGTGATATGTGCGGGACTGATATTGATACGATATGAGATACCGTATTCAATTCTCGTGATTTGTGACATTGATCGGTTGTATGCGATATAGCCAGGTTATCGAATCAAGTGTTGATTCGATAAGTTGTTACACATGATATTAGTCGGTTATAGCCGGATTATTAAATCAAGGGTTGATTTAATAATTTAATGTATAATTATATATTTGATATATTATATTGCATTAATTAGTATTAGCTAACTTATGATTTTTTTTCTCACTTATTGTGCATAAGTGTATATGTGATATATATTTGTGTACATATGTTTGTGTCATGCTTGATGATACATACAAGATGGGCGTATGAGATTTATACCATGTTTAGGTTAAATTAGGGTTTATTTATTATCTTAAGATTTAACAAAAGAGTTACACTTGGTCAAAGTTATTAAGCTTGAAGAAGCTTGGAGAAACTTTGACAAAGTCCACTCTTTTGTCATTTCTCTTGATATTTTTTAACCCAACCCTTAACCTCATATCTTGGTCAATTCTCTATATGAGTTAAGCATGATAGCTTAACTCACCCATGGTTACATTATTAAAAAAAATGGATTAATTCATATGATGAATTATTCTTTCTTCTTCTTCTTCATCAAGCTCCATGAAAAGCTTGCTAGCTCTAATGGTGGAATGAGAAAAAGTGTGAGAAAATCAATTCTAAAGTGAGCCCACTTCCTACTTCATCATCCTCTACTACTTGCCATGTAGTATAGAGTGTTCTCTTCACAAACTTCATGACCTAGTGAAGGAATAGCTTGAGTAAGTGTCTCCCTGACGTAGATCATCTTCGGCCTCGATGTCTTCAAAGCAAGCACGTTCATTTCTTCAACGGAGCCTCTCTAGAGTCCGGAGCTTGAGTTTGCAGCAGAGGGGAATACTACATGGAGCTATTTGAAGTGAAGGACCGGTCTACAAAGGTTGTATTCCTTGCTCACTATTAGTTGCAAAGTGTTTGCTTATGTTTCCCGTATTGTTTCTAGTAAACGATCTATGTTTAGGGTTAGCTAAAACGGCAAAATTTTAATTAGTCATGGACGATACCTCCCGAAACCTTGCTGCCGTCGTAGGTAACCCTTCAACCAGATTGTTGGTCCTTTGAGATCCTCGATCGAGTTAGTTCCGTTGCATATAATATGGCACTTCCATCCAGATTTTTGAGTATTTACACCGTATTCCTTGTGTCAATACTTCGCAAATACCTTCATGACCTTTCTCACATGATTCAGCACCAGAACGTTCTTTTGGACGCGATCTTTCGTTCACCAGTAGCCGATAGTTATTGTGGATCGGCAGGTGGAGGGAATTCGGTCAAGGGTCTTGCTATATGAGAGTGTTCTTTGGCGTAGCCGTATACTGAGGTGATCAATTCGGAGGCTGCGAGTGAGATTTAGGAGTTTTGTACTCATCTCTTGAAGGTACGCTTAGTGAGAATTTCAAATCCGGGGACCGAATTTCTTTAAGGGGGGAAGATTGTAACTTTTTAAAAATCGTTTTGCGAATTTTCCATTTTTAGGGTAAAATAGTCGGTGTTTTCCGTTTTAACCCGATTGTAATCAAACTTTTGTATTGCGGGCTTTGGGGGTCAATGGAAAGTTTTGGTTCACATAGAATTTTTCCTTAATTAAATATTATTTTAATGCTTTATTTATGCACTAAATTAGTTGTAATTATATTTTTGGTTTGGGTTAATAACTTCTAATGAGTATCTATGCTAAACTAATCACTAGAATTAGACTTAAACCATTCATGCCAAATATCTAGATATTTTGTGGTTAATGGTTGTTTTTAATAAGAAAAGAAAAGAAAAGGTGCATTTTGCATTAATGAGCTTTTATTACATTTGTTTTGCTAGAAATTTCCACACACTTCACAAAACACCCCCCCCCATTCGTCCTTTGGTCGGCCACTTCAGCCCTTGCTGCCCTTTGTGTTTTTCTCACTCCATTTTCATCATTTCAAGCACAAATAAATCATCAAAAATCCAAATAAATTCATACAAACTCAAATATAATCATTTCCCTTCATTCTTGAACTGAAAACTAGCTTGGATCTTCATTCTAGTGAGGATTTTGGAGGCTAAAGTTTGGATTTCTTTCTTGTTTCAAGTGGTGTTCAGTGAGGTATAAAACCCTAACCCTAATCTCTTTTGTGGTTTTAATACTTTAATTAGCTTATTTAGATGTTTAATTTAAGCTTTTAATTACATATTTAGAATTTGTAGTAAGGGTTTTTGTTAATCAAGTTAGGTTTTAATTAGTAAAAAGGGTTAATTGTTAAGTTATGCTTGATGAAAACTTAACCTAGTTTGCTAGTTTGTTAAATGTTATTTTCCTAATTGTTAAATTAGCTTAATTACAAACTAGAGTTTTACTAAATCCTAATTAGGTGAGATTAAAATTCTAGTAATGGTTTGGATGGTTTAATTTTGCTATTTGGTGATATTTGTAAATTCTAGTTTTGGTAAAAACTTGTAGTTTTGAGCTAAAATGATATATGTTGCTTACTAGATTTCGGTAAGTTTAGGCGTGGGTTTCTTTTGACGTTGCGACATTATTTATATCATATTCCATGTTTATTAGTGTGTTGTGAATGCGCAATCGGTACGATCAGGGTCTAGGCTTGGTAGTTGTGTCGCTTTGTGTTCCTAGCTAGGGTCGTGCCGATGTCGTTCGTGTCTTTGTGTAGCTTTTGCTCTTGAATTGGTTTCGTAGTGTCTCTACTCACGTTAGCCACTTGACGAACACTTAAGAGTATGTTTGGAGTTGGTGCGTCGGTCAAACGTAGTTGGTACGTGTTATTGATCGATTGCTAAAATACACTTGTTATATTGTTATATGCTATCAGGATCGCAGGCGGGGACTTCGGGCGCTGCGAACAGGGGAAAGTGAGTAGTTGGCTTTACTTAGCCAGGAACGTTGGTGAGTAGATTTAACATCTACAGGGGATCGCCCGCATGGCGTTATGCGTCTGGGCTAGATCAAATGACATGATTATTAGTTAGAAATATACGGATATTGATTGTGCATGTATACCTTTGTTGCTTATCTCATTTCCTTATGTATAGACTTAGTATTAATGAGACACAACACCATTATTGACGGTTCATATTTCACGAGCACTAATTGTATGCTACACACATACCGTCAATAATTGCCATGACACGCACAACACCTATACATATGTGATATTGTATTGTTTAGAGACATTGAGACATGATCCCTATTTCCTTTTGTGCATATGACATATAGCATACCTGTATACCTACATGCTTACACATATGCCTTGACATGCTTACATGCTAGTTACCTATATACCTATATGGTATTGTACCATTAGTGATAAGTATATACACATATGAGACATAGCTATATGTACATCTCGCATACATACTTACACTTATACCTGGAGGGTATTACATCATTATTGATAGGTAGATACACATATCTTGCTATGCCAACATGGTTACGCATACCTGGCTATAGCTACATGTTCACCTTTATTTGATGTTGTATGGATTTGGAGAAATTAGGAACCGCATGATATATATATTAACTTGTTGCAATTAAATAGCGGTTTTTCCTTTATATGCTCATATTACTGTTTCATATTGCATATATTACATTCATGGATTTCATATGATGTTCCCTGATATTTTTACTCCTAAGTATATATAACAGTGGAATGAGACGCTGTTATATATGTATATATATATATATATATATATATTAGTGGAATGGGTCGCTAATATATATGTATTGATTCATGCATTTATACTTATTCATTACATGATGTTTTCTGGATTTGAGGAACGTGGTAGTTTCATGAAAGTATGCATTATTTGAAAAACCCGGTTTCTCTTGATATGATATTTCTACAGCCACCATGAGTTTTATCGGTTCTGATATATATACCCCATGCGAGGAGGTGTAGTGGGCCATGTGCGGATACATGGTGGGGCCCGGAGGTACCCCGGGGCAAGAAAGGTATTTCGATGCACCACGCCGATGAGCCTGACAGGGGAACCATACCTACCGGTGACAGTACCTATGACTCGGCGGTTATCGTGGGGATACCGACCGAGGTCATGTACGTATGGATAATTCGAATTTCGAGTGTCGAAGCTGGGCCCTCGAGTTTTCGGGATAGCGTATGATACGTACCTATCAGGGGGCCAGTCGTGGTGACAGCACCTGATGGATCAGTATTTATGTGTCGATACTAGACACTTGTTTCATGATGTTTTTGGGTGTCGATGTTGGACACTCACTTTATATGAAACTTACTCGATATTGGATATTGGATATATGAGATTTACTTAATATTGTACATTCAGGATATATGAGGTTTACTTGATATTGTACATTCAGGATATATGAGGTTTACTTGATATTGTACATTCAGGATATATGAGGTTTACTAGATATTGTACATTCAGGATATATGAGACTTACAGGATATGAGAGCCAATTTGGGGGCTGATTTGAGGGAATTTGGGATTTAGATTGTCTTGATGGACTTTGGTCCTGTCACGAGGTCAGGATTCCGTGAGAATGACATGTTTTATTCCACACTCCTCATTTAATTTATATGCATTGCTTCATGTATTAGTAGTACCTGCTAGAGTACCTTTCATGACTATTGCATATACATATTGTCATATTATTGCTTCATGTATTAGTTGTACCTGCTAGAGTACCTTTCATGACTGTTGCATATATATGACCATTTATTCCTATCAGCTTTCATGTATTCAATTCGCGCTGTACATGCATACTTACGATTACCTGCATATGTTATTTACTATTCACGAGTTAGCAACTCACCCCCGTTGTGCCATAGTGTTTTGCAGGTAGTCCCTCAGGGTAGTCGCGGGAGGCTTTTCATCTTTCGTATCATCTTTTGCAGCGGATACCGCTACGGCTGACTGTGTACAGTTTTGATATAGGTGGGTCTTACGGTTATCCGATGTTGCATATTGTATATTCGTTGTATCCCGTACTCTCCATCTACCACTTTCATGTGTATGACTTAGAGACTTGATGTGAGGACGATATTGTATATTTTGGTGACTTAGATGTCTTTTATGCAATTTTACTTATATCGTCTTTTATTTCTTCGCTACGACGTCGTATATCTGTTGTGGTGGTTGTTTTCCGCCGTTGGGCGTGGATTTGCTCCCGTTGGGGATGCTTTACTTATATTTATGTTGTACCCATTTTTGGGGTTAGTTTTTACAAAGGAGGTGCTGCCGAATTTTTTAAGAAAGTAAAGTTGGACTTTAAAGAATTTGGTTTAAGATTTCAAAAGTTTTGAAAATGCTATTATCACTTACTACTTTTGATTGTTTAGATTGCTGGGTTTTCGGCTTACTTAAATTGCGTTACGCCTGTAGACGTTGCCTAGTTTAAGGGCCATCACGTGCCAATTTCGGGTCGTGACAGTGTTATCAGTAGTTTCTCGAACCGTTATGGGCCTCACATCGGCATGAATTATCAAGCTATTGGGGTCTGACGTTTTCCACCCCTAGGCTGAGATATGCGACATATCAGACGGAAAGACCGGACTGTACGGTAGTGTTACTTATTGGATTCGCAGGAGTATGAGCTGGCTTGCTTGTTGATCTTCTGACCGCTCAATACCCGGGTGGCCGTTACGTTTAGCAGACCGCTTGCGGCTTGTGGGTGACTGATATGATCACCACCTACTGCTATTGACGAGTCTTTAGAGTCCTACACAGAGGTTTCCTGGCTCAAGCGAAACGAAGTAGGAGCACATATGTAATATATGCGGGACCGAGATTAATACGTGTATGTGATACCGTATTCTATTCTCACGATTTGTGTTATCAGTCGGTTATATGTGATATAGTCGGGTTATCGAATCAAGTGTTGATTCGATAAGTTGATACATATGATAATAGTCGGTTGTATGTGATATAGCTGGATTATTAAATCAAGTATTGATTCAATAATTTAATGTATAATTATATATTTGATATATTAATTTACATTAACTAATATTAGCTTACTTAAGTATTTCTTTTTCTCACTTATGTGTGCACTTAATATATATGTGATATATATTATTGTGTCATGCATGTTGCAACATGCTACATGGGTGTATGAGACTCACACCATGCTTATAATAATGTAAGGTTTTATATATTTAAAGTAAATAAAATTAGTTGAAAATTAGTCACATGGTTAAGCTTAGTGGAAGCTTGTAGAACCATTGACTTAGTCCACTAGTTTTATTTTACATTAGATATTTATTAACCCAACCATTATCTTAAGCCATGTTTAAGTCTCTACAAGAGTTAGTAGGAGATATTATCTCACCCATGGTTACTATTCTCACCACTTGATTCATTCTTGACTTGTTTCTCTCTATGATTGCTTTTCTTCATCTCCTTCCTCAAGCTCTAGATTTTTGGGAGGTGAGGAAAATGAGAGAGAAAATAATTCCTAAAGTGAGAAAAATTCTGTAACGTTCTGAAAAATCGTTTAGGTGAAATTTTCGATAATCGGTAAGATAACTGGTGTTTTCCGTAAAAACCAAGATATAATTATTTTTCAACAAAGACTTACATATTCCTATTTTAGCTATGTAATGCCAAGTATTTGGTATTTAATTGGTCACATATAAATTTCTAGTTTATTTAAATATTTTCAATAATTAATTTTTTAAATATTATTTTAAGCTTTTATCTATACATTAAATTAGTGTAAATTAAAAATTGGAATGGGTTAATCTTATTTTAGTGAACCATAACCACTTAATACTAAGTTTGTAACATATTCTCTTTTCTCCATTTATCTCTAAGATTCTATAGAATTCTAGGTTGGTTAGAAAATAAAATAAAAACAAATTAATTAAGCTATTAATTAATAGATGTAATAATGGGACTTTCTTGACATGGAACCTTCTACAATCACCCACACACACTCATTCCTCACTCAAGGCCGAGTCTTCCCTGCAGCAAACCTCCTCACTTTACCACTTCATTTCTCCTATAAAATAAAAGGAAAAAAAAGAAAGGAAATATAGAAACAATGAAGTATGGTTTAGATACTTGTGGTATGGGGTTTCTTAACATGGAATTTTCTACACCTCACTCTCTCTCTTCTCTCATTCCATATTGGCCGAGCCTCCCCCCATGGCAGCCCCAATTTTTATCACCCCATTCCCACTTCAAAAATCCACAAAAATTTCACCAAAAATCAATATAAAACCCCACTAATTCCTAATTATTCTCTACCCAATTTTCCTTGGCCAAATCAAGCATGGATCTTGGAGCAAAGAGAGCAAATTGGGAGGCTAAGTTTTCATGTTTGATCTACGATCTTTGAGGTATAAATCCCTAACCTATAGTTAAATTTTTGGTTATTGCTTTAATCTAGCTTAATTAGGTATTTAATTACAGTTTTAATTTCAAGATTTAATTTTCAAGAGATGGGTTTGTAATCAAGTTAGGGTTGTTATCATGTGATTATGGATACATAGTGTAGTTTAACATCTTAAGACATGAAAAATCTAAACTAGTTGTTAGTTTGCAAATAGTTACTTTAAAATTGTCTAAATTATATAATTGTGCAAACTAGGTTTTTAGAATTTATGAAAATAAGTGAGATTAAAATCTAGTTAATATTTGTGTGACCTAATTAAGTTATTAAATGAATATTGCGGCCACTAGCTTTGTTAAAACATCTAGATTTGCACAAAAACGGTAAATGGATGCTTACTAGGTTTTCGGAATAAATTGATTTTAAATTAAGTTGAGGTTTTGATGTTATACAACCTATTTCCTATAATATCTAGGGCGTTGTGAGTGCGCGATTGATGTGGTTTGGGTTTTAGGCTTGGTGGTTTTCACGTATACTGACCCTAATTATGGTTTGTGGCGTTGTCGCGGCGCGTTTCATGCACCAAGTGTGTGCGCGTCTTATTGTGCACGTTGATTGACTTGTGCCGTTTGTGTCCGCGACTAATCGTATATCTGTTCTCTTATTTACTTGTGTACGTTTCTAGGACCGGGTGCAGAGGTGTTGGATGTGGTGCGGAAAATACATGGCTAAAATCGGATCATATTAGCCGAGGCGTCCCGGTGAGTAGATGTACACATCTACGGGGGAATCGTCGGGATGGCGCAAGGCGCCCGATAGTTAGAATTTCTATTAGTACTTGCATTTATATGCGTAGTTCCTAGTTATTCATCCCGTTGCATCGCATCATCTTTTATATATATGTGTGATATCATCTCATAGGACACTTGCACCATTACCATTGGTTTATTATGCGAACACACACGCCTTTGGTAATTGCTATGTGACGAACACTACAGAACTTGCTTAAAATCGGTAACTGTGCATTTGCATGATATATGATCCGTAGACTTATACTTGTATATTCATTTCATTAAATGGATACGTATGATGGTTAGTTATGTATACATACCCATTGCATCATGATTCATGCATAGCTTCTGGCCGTACTTCACATGGTATATACTATCGTATCATATACATCCATCATCACCGACATGTTTACATATTGTGATTCTTCTCGAGGATTTCAGTATTTATGAGATTTATGGATTTTGGAGAAACCGCAAGGATTTTAAGAACGTATTACCATTTAAAAATGTAAGTTTCCGTTTTCTCGTGATATGATGTGCATGGTTTCCACCATGGGTTTTCTCGGATCTTGAGCGGTATCATACACCCGATTCGAGGAGGAGGATAAACCTTCTGCGGGTGCATGGTGGACCCGGTTCGGTACCTCGGGGCAAGATGGTCGCAGATGATGGTGTTGAGCTCGGCAGGGGAGCACTACCGACTAGTTATTTATGATGCGGCAGATATCCGGAGGATACCGACGTGGTCTTGAGATTTGATGATATGGGCCAGTCCGGACTGCCGGAGCCCGAGATATTGAGGTATTGAGATATTGAGACATTGAGATACTGGGATATATATTTTGTGTTGATGCTTGACACGGATTTTCTTTTGATTTCATTGATGATACTTCAGTTTATTACACAGAGGTTTTTCTAAGATAAGAATAAGGATTTTCTCATACCAGACTTGTTCAGGTTTCATTTTGATTATGCATACATGTTGCATGCATGTTAGTACATCGTATTATATCTATATGCGTAGGTTGAGACGCATTTGCGTGCATACTTACGATAGCCTTATTAGATGTTATTTACTACTCACGAGTTGGCAACTTACCCCTGTTGTGCCACAGTATCTTGCAGGTCCGACCCGTCAGCACAGTAGCGGCGGGCGCACTTCCTCATTTTGTTCCTTTTACTTGGACATGCGGCATTGCTCGTAGGTGGTTTGCGAGGATATGTTATCCCATCATGTATATTATTTTGTATCTAGTATAATCCATCTACCCTTGTATATTGACTAGACGAAAGACTCGTGAGATTTTTATTTGTGGTGTTTGGTGTCGATGCTCACTTGAGCCGACGTGATATTTTCTTATTTCTTGCTTTTTGATGCTTATTGTGCACTTTTGATATATTTATGGCATGTGGTTGTGATTCCGCCTTTGGCGAAAAGCTAGCTCCCGCTTAGGGTTTCCTTTATTCTTTACTTGTATATATTTTGTATTGTACCCGTTTCGGGGCCAGTTTTTACAAAGGAGACTCTGCCGAAAATTTCGGGAAAATATGATGTTGTTTTTAAATGTTTAATGCCACTTAATTTGTTAAAACCACTTGCTTTTAAACAAGTTTTCCTTCACTCTAATTGTCAAACGGTTTAGTTTTCTGGGCTTTGGCTTACTTAGATTATGTGGCACCTTAAGACGTTTCGTAGTTTATGTGTCAGTCACATTCCGTACCTTCGGGTCATGACAAAGTTGGTATCAGAGCGATAGGTTTTACCTTTTTGAGTGTAGGAAGACCCTTGGTAGATGGAGTAGGTGACTTAAGCAGAGTGGCGTAGCGTGTGTATGTTCCGCGGCATACTTACGATACGGTACTCCGCCTAAGTGACCTTAGGATATATATATATTTTCTTTTATTTCCTTCCTTGATTCCGGAAATCCTTTGATTTGATCGCAATGTTCCTATCAATCCTGTTCTTGCTCCAGACACTATGCCGCCGGAGACTACGAGGGCCAGAGGGCTGCCGCCGGGGATGAGATTAGAGCAGTTTCGTTTGAGACGAGGACCGATCAAGGAGGTACGCCTAACCCTCAGGGACAGAGTGATCCTCTTTTTACAGGTCGGATGGCTATTCAGGACTTGCGATAGATGGTTGCATTGTTAGTGGTGGTTATCCGAGCTCCGAGAGCCGATGATGACCCTCCTACTGTAGGGACTGTGATTGTACCAGCTGCACAGGCAGCTATTTCTGTTATTACCAAGTTTATTTCCATATCCTTATAGGAGTTTTTGAGGCTGAGGCCTCCAGTTTGCTTTTACCGGCACAGATGCAGCGGAGGATACGTAGACAATCCTGGACAGGATGGCTAGGATTTGTCGTTCACAGAGATATTCTAACGAGATTTGGATTGAGCTTGTGAGTTTTCGTCGAGAGAGATCTTGCTCAGACGTAGTGCAAGTCAATTTAGAGAGGCGAGCTGCAGATCTATGTCCTATGACTTGGGATAAGTTCACAGCTGTATTTCTTGCTCGGAGAGCGTTCACGATGCCCGAGCTCGTAGTTTCGAGCCTTTGCGTAAGATTTCAGGGATGACGGTGTCCGAGTACGACATTTAGTTACTTAGCGGTCCGATATGCTCCTTACCTGGTGGACACCGAAGAGAAACGAATAAAGAGGTTTGTGTGGAGATTGGACATGCAGTTATTTCTTGCCATAAGCACCCAGCATTTTGACACTTATGCAGCTGCGATGGATGCAACCTTACTGCTAGAGGAGCGCATTTCTAAGACTTCAGTCGTTTTTGGACCGAAGCTGTCACGACCCGAAAGAGTACGTGACTGGCCCTTGAACCATATGAAGTCTATAGGACTCCATCTGATCCAAGTAAGCCAAAAGCCCAGAAATCTAAAACCATTTTTAAGAATAAGTAAAGAAACTAGTTTAAAGAAGTGAAGAAAAACATGTTTGAAATCAAGGTTTTTAAATAACTAAGCCGAATATGCATTTTTAAAAACAGTACAGTCTTTTCTAAAAATTTCGGCAGAGTTTCTTTTGTAAAACTGGCCCCGAATGGGGTATAACAAGGATAACAATATATGCAATGATAAAGGCATCCCCAAGCGGGAGCTAGCTCTTCGTCAATCGACGGTCACCACCACACATGCAACAATAATATACAACGCCAAGTGGCGAGGATCAAATCCAAAAGAAAGCTCAAAAGCAACAAGAAAACCGCAACACTACTAAGCGCGACTCTATGGTCGAATAACACATCACTAGTCTAGTTCTGAAACAATATACGAGTTTTGGTTGATGGATATTCTAGATACAATGAATAATATAAATACAACGGCGGTTCTGATACAAAAGAACCCACCTATCCAAGCAAATCACCCAAAAGGAAGCAGTGTGCCAGAAATGCCGCTATAGAACTGTACGGCAAACCTGCAAGAACTGGGGCACAACGGGGGTGAGTTGCCAACTCGTGAATAGAAAGATATCTACAAGCAGAGATCGAATGCATGACCCAACCTAGGTCAATACGATCAGATATAAAGAAACCTCAATATGAATAAAGCTGAAGCATGCTAAACTGGCAATGTAATCTCTATACGTGAATGTAGTGCCAAGTGCTCGTGCTAGTGCCTCAGGTAATAGTATGTCATGAATATGAGGTATGAATGCATGAAAGCAGAATACATGTAAATGAAGAAACTGTTTTCATAATTTAGTGAGATTTCCCTTGTATTTTTAGTTGAGGTATCATAATGAAATCAGCATAAAACAGTGCCTAGCATCGGCACAAAACGTAATCCTAATATCTCGATATCTCTGTATCACAGTCTCTGTACCTCGAAATCTCGAAATCCCAATGTCTCAATCATAATATCTAGGGCGCCGTCAGTCCAGACCGGCCCCTACCATCCATCTCAAGACCACGACGGTATCCTCCGGATATCCGACGCGTCGGGTAAAATCACCGGTAGGTAGTGCTCCCCTGCCAGGCTCACATCGTCATCACCACGCGCTTCTTGCCCCGGGGTACCTTACCGGGTCCACCATGTACCCGAAACGGTTCATCCGTCTCCTCGAATCGGGTTTCCAAATCCATCAGCAAACTCATGGTGGACGACTCATACATCATGGGAAAACCGCACTTTTTATTTTAAAGAGAGAAAAGAAGTTTATATAAGTTTTGCGGTTTTCCCCCAAATCCAGAAAATCTCATGGAAATCCGAATCCAATCCTCAATAGCATGTAAACAGTGCATACAGGCATAAAAATCCATGAATAATAACATGCATGATGTAACAACTAATAATTACAATGTCTAATCTAGCATATAAGGCAAGTACACTAATATCATGTCTAAATTATTAGCTAACAACCTATGTCGATGCAATAATATTTTCTAAGGTGTACGTGACATGGCAATTACCGATGAAGATGTGTGTGAGCCGGCAAGTAAGTGTACGTGGTACATACGCATCATCGGTAATGGTGCTGGTGTCCTAACAGCATAACATCAATAATGGAGTATGAAACATAATATAAGCATGCGATGCGATGCGAACCACAATAATGAGCGGAAGCTGAATACTAGACGCAACTATAACTAATCTGCATTAATCTAAAATAACCTCTACAATTGGTGCCTTTTGAAATAACACGAATCATGGGGTTTTGAAAATAGGGGCTACGGTGTTTTTATGAAAAGATACGTCTTTTGAAATATCCGTAGGATCCCTTGGGCTGTCTTTTAAAATACCCACGATTCGTTAGTTTTTGAAATAGATAGGAGTCTAATCTAATCTAACAACCATCCTAAACTATACGGCTGAACTAACAAGTAGAGCTACGGGTGAGGAAACCGCCTAACATCTTAGTCGATACATATACATACATGTATATATATTAGTCGGTGATCCCGCCTCAATAATATCATATCCGATACCCTATCTATAATCAGACATCCCAAGTCACGAGTGCGGATCAATCATCAAAATATAGCTTGTACGTAAATCCGTCGTACGGCATCCCAAATCTGGGTACGGTCAATATCACATTCATCATACTATTTATCCGGTATCATCTTTATCAAATGCCATGATCGGGGTACTGATCTACGTCTAGTACAATATTGATACCCTCTATGTATGCATGCAGGTGTAAGAATCACTACGTCAAAAGACCCGTTAAAACATCGTGTCGTATCTCAATACGAACCAAATCACATCACCGATCTCCTGGCCTCAAGCCCAATCTCATCGACTCATCTCAAATCCCAAATATTATCCTCAAATCCAGTTTATAAACACATAGTCCCACACCCATGTGTAGATATACGCACCATCATATGCACTCTAATAAATGAAAGAATGAATGCAAGTATGTGTGTAAATGTATGTGTGAGTGCAACCACTACTCTAGGGTTCTCACTAAACTAAACCAATATATTCTTATCATCAAAATATCATTATTACCATCAATAACCCTAAACAACACATAATAAATATTCGTGTGTATACGTATTCGTATACATCACCACGGACTGCGGGGGTGCTATACGCCATCCACCCGACTTCTCCCCACAGATATAAATCTACTCACATTGCTTCTCGTGTGCCAAAGCCGATGTCGCTATCTTCACCTCCTTTGCCTCAACATCACGCGGGGTACCTACAAGTATATCACAATGCTAAAGCACATGAAAATCACATCGGAATCCAAAATAGCACACGCTACCCGCATAGGTAAAAACCTATCGACTCGCATGTAAACACAATCAAAATCCACTTGTCGTTGACGTCCAAACGCCACCCGACAGGAATGAATCACCAAATACCAAAATCCATGCTAAAACAAGTCCCAAATTATACACCAACATAGGAAAATCAACCCAGATTTCACCTTAGATGGAATCAGTCAAAACTAGACATACTCAAGGTCAAAACTAGAGGAAATGGGGGCATGCACAGAAAACGAAGCAATTCCTTAAAATACCTTATTTTAGAATTTTCCATAATTTTTCCCCATTTATCTGTATTTAATTATACCAGAATATTAAAATATTCATTAAAATAATATTAAATTATAAAATTTCCCAAAAATCATATTTTATTATTTTGAAGACGTTACAATCTACCCCCCTTAAAGAAATTCGGTCTCCGAATTTAAATTTAAACCCCCAAATACTAAAATATTTCAATACAAATTCCAAGTCATCGGGGCTCCGAAATCATCTATACATAAAACATCATAGCGCAATGCATGCGCATGAGTACTGAGCAGATAACTCAAAAGCAACACTCCATCAAGCATCCGCAATCATCGGAGTCATGGTAACGACACAATGTCAAATCCAATACAAAATCAATATGATATGGACCAAGACTATACATGTAGACATCCAATCTATACATGTAAATAGCTGATGCAAATGTATGCCAAATCTTTTTAAGTCGCTGTGCGATGCGCGTAACACTGCACAGTGGCGGACGTTTCTCATAAGAAAATAACTATATATGTGTATATATATCCTTTGTTTAATAGGTACGTTCCGCCGTTTTGAAAACAGTTTAGAAGGGTTTCCTTGTTTTTAAAACGTTTCGTGTCATATCGGACACGTAGGTATATACTGAGACTATAGCTCGCTTTTCGGAAATCCCTTCGATAACTATCGATGCATGCAAAATATATCCAGGTACTGCCCACTGGCTAGTCCTGCTCAGTATGAAAGCAAATATCCAACATCATAAAAATGTACTGCTCCAAAAGGAATAAATCACAAAAATCACATAACACCACCCTGTGCATCTGGTGCGCACGGAAATCAAAATCCATATATGTGCTAAACATGTGCACAAAACAACATCTAGGTGCAACAGGTGTGCACGAAGCATCTGTCATAGGCAACGTGTGCCTGGCAGCCAAAACAGGTGCATCTGACATGCACGAAGAATCTCGATTTAGTGCATCTGGTGTGCCCCAAAATCGTATCTCAAAACATGCGCCCAACATGCGCGAAAATCCAAATCGGTGCATCCATCATGCACGAATGAAAATCTAGACCCTGCGCACTCAATATGCACGGAATCACAAAATCCAATAGCAACTTCGAATATGCGTAAGTCCAGTCAAAAGCACGGAGTGCAAGAATCCACATCAATATCACAATCAAAATCGACATACCGAAAGGCATCAAATCGAAGTCAGGTGCAATCGTAATGCACAAAATATAAATCCGGTGCAACAAAGGCACGAAATATAAATCTGATGCGATAAACGCAAGAAACATAAAACTGGTGCGACAAATGCACGAAGTATAGAACTGGTGCATCCCATGCACAAATACCAAGCAATAACTCAAATACGTAAGCAGCAACACCAAGTGTATCCAGATATGAAGAAAATCATAAACGTGTGCAGCTGCGGGCACAAAACACATATCGATACACTACAAGCACATATAAGCTATACCGAGTGCAAAATCAAAACACTAAAATTACATGAAACTCTGCTGGAAGCGTAAATCAAATCACCAGCATAAAATAGGCATGAAATCGCAATCAACAGCTCAAGAGTAATAACTATGTACAAGGTATAAATACCCAGTAGATGCAACCATGGTGCACAAAATCAAATATCATGAAACTCAGTCATCAAGACTAAATCATGTGAATAGATCGCCCAAAATACCGAAATCCAAAGCAACGGATACGTGATAATCAAATCACAAAATCACAAATCATAATTACCGTCGTCGGTATACCATCCTTCAGGGTCGAGAAGGTACCGGAACATCCGATGCTAGCTGCGCAAGATATCTACTTGCCTCTTGCTCGCGGCTGGCGTCCTCTGCCTCTGGTTCCTGATCTTTCCTGTAGATTACCAATCTTGCAATCCATCGTCTCATCGGCCCGGTCAGGAGTACTGACAGGAACGATTCCGTTCTGGCACTTTCCTGGTCACCTTTCGGTCAATCCTCACGACCGCTCGTAAGGCAGCGTATCACTGGCGTCGGCCTCTGGCTCTCTGAAAGCACGTCACACATCTGATCCTGGGTGCAAACATCATTGCAGCAATGTCCTGGAAGGAATCCTGCTCAAGGTCTCTTCCGATCATGCCTATGCCGATCTGTACAGAGGCTGGCTTCCTGCACAACCTCTTCTCGCTCAAAAACACCTGTGTCCTCAGCACAATATTTTCTCGGAAACTGGTCACATTCCAACGTCTCTGTAAGCATATCAGGTCTCTAGTCTCGACGGGAAGCAATGACAGCTCATCAGTGTCTCACACGAACCTCTTGTTCCAACTGTCTCTATCGTCGTCCACTATGACGTCACGCCAAGCTACTACGCACTGCACTGTTCTCGGCCACGGTCAATCTGAAGTCTCTCGCACGGACTCGAAATCGCATATTCTGTAGCTTCATCATTCTGTAGAGGATGTCAGGCCGAACAGGTCCTCGGGAACACGTCCCAACCATCGGAGGAATACTCATCACTCGTCTGTCCCTGATCAATCTGCAACGCATCTGGGTAAGTTCCTTTATCCGAACATGGTCAACTACCTCGTCGACAATGCCGAACTCTGTCCTGCTGGGTGTGCGCAATACGACCACTCCTGGTCTAGGTCTTCTCGTAACGTACTCCAGAAAGGTCCTGTCGAGGTTCCTTTCTCAAATCTCAATCCTGCCGAAATGCCCGGAAGTCATCATCCAATGCTGAAGCTAAAGCTTATTCCGGAACGGCTGCATACCTATCGCGCTTCTCTCTGGAAGATACATCCATATACCACGCCTCGGGGTGCATATCACATCTCTAATGTCAGCGGAGTGGGACGTCATCTCGTCGAAATCTCGTACGAACTCTTTACTCCACCTTGCTCAATGTCGACTGATTCGGACTTAACTCATCGTGGCTACACGAACTGCGCTCCGACGGCTACGCTCGCATCTGGAGTCTCCCAAGCAGTGTCCCATCACGATATCCGAAAGATGTCGAACCATCCGATCGACTCGTCAGATCCTCATAATCCCCCAAGAGATCACATCATGGGTACAGTTTAATAGTATCGAGTACATGCCACAGCGTCGGTGGTCCAGCCGTAGAAGGGCAAACCCAAGCCTCACTAATGGCGCCGAGGAACCGCCGCAAACCCGAAGGTTCAAAGGCTTTCACACGGTCATTAAGTCGAGTTAGGGTTTCATTCTTCTAGAGAGTCCATAGAATCACCTGCATGTCTTTCCGTATACTTTAAACTTGGAAAATGGGCTCCTGACATTCGATCGTCTCTATCGACTCTCAACGAACCTGCGTGAAGTCGTCTCTAGCTGGAAACAATCTATCTGATGACCTCGCATCGGTAAACAAACGAACCACCTGTCCTAGTCATTCATCCTTAGGTGACTAGCGACTCGCTATCATCTCTCTAAGTATATGCTCACGCTGCAGTAGCTCTATCATCTCTCTAAGTATATGCTCACGCTGCAGTAGCTCCAACCATCTGGGCGACATCTCGTCATTTGCAGCAGCAACTGGCTTATTCGCCTGTACGCCGAACAGCGCCTCAATCCTCCAGGAAAGGCAATACATAGGCGGTCATCTCTGAGTCGGTCTGCTCTAGATCTGAGTAAGACTCTCCACACTGGAAATCTTAAACTCATCAGGGCCCGCTCCGGCGCAAAATCGGACGAATCACCTTCGTCTCTCAAATCGGGTAGACTAGCTATCATCTGTCTCATATCTGCCTGAAAGCTACGGCAATCTCAGCTCGTAAGCTTCGGAAGCGACATCCTGTCAATCTCAGCAACAGCTGGTCCATCTGTCTGCACGGTAGGCGACATCACAATCTCTGAGGTATGCTGTACATCAACAGTCCTCTCTCAACTGGCAGCTCTAACAATGGCCCGATCATCCGGTGCAAGACCAAGCACTCGCCTCCACTAGAGGTCACAATCACCAACACTAACACGAGACGTTCCCATGTCACCAGAAAACACAATGGTCGGCCCTCGTACCAAACGAGCTCACACCGGCCGTAACCCTAGCAGCAGCCCAAACTGCCCTCAAACATGGTGACAGGAACCTCAATCGAGTATCAAGGGGAGCACATCAATGGCAAGAAAGGAAACAACAGATCCAAAGTGGATACATGATCATGGGAAGGAACAGCATCAATAAAGGTATGATCATGAAACTAATAGAATCGGGGATCTCAAATGGATGTATAATCCTGGATATAAAGAGGATCACTGATCTCGAAAATATGTACATCCTAAGGTTCCTTAAGCGGAGTGGCGTGTCGTAAGTATGCCGCGGAACATACCAACGGTACGTCACTCTACTTTAGTTACCTATTCCATCAACCAAGGGTCATCCTACACGACGAAAGTTCGGGTCTAATACCCCCTCGACCAAGTCTAAGTTCCGTAGGGTCAAGCCTAAGTTCCGTATATATATAAACGCCCTAGGCTCCACATAGTCAAACTTAGACTCGAACCAAGGTCAACCTAGCACTCTGATACCAACTTTGTCACGACCCGAAAGAGCACGTGACTGGCCCTTGAACCATATGAAGTCTATAGGACTCCATCTGATCCAAGTAAGCCAAAAGCCCAGAAATCTAAAACCATTTTTAAGAATAAGTAAAGAAACTAGTTTAAAGAAGTGAAGAAAAACATGTTTGAAATCAAGGTTTTTAAATAACTAAGCCGAATATGCATTTTTAAAAACAGTACAGTCTTTTCTAAAAATTTCGGCAGAGTTTCTTTTGTAAAACTGGCCCCGAATGGGGTATAACAAGGATAACAATATATGCAATGATAAAGGCATCCCCAAGCGGGAGCTAGCTCTTCGTCAATCGACGGTCACCACCACACATGCAACAATAATATACAACGCCAAGTGGCGAGGATCAAATCCAAAAGAAAGCTCAAAAGCAACAAGAAAACCGCAACACTACTAAGCGCGACTCTATGGTCGAATAACACATCACTAGTCTAGGTCTGAAACAATATACGAGTTTTGGTTGATGGATATTCTAGATACAATGAATAATATAAATACAACGGCGGTTCTGATACAAAAGAACCCACCTATCCAAGCAAATCACCCAAAAGGAAGCAGTGTGCCAGAAATGCCGCTATAGAACTGTACGGCAAACCTGCAAGAACTGGGGCACAACGGGGGTGAGTTGCCAACTCGTGAATAGAAAGATATCTACAAGCAGAGATCGAATGCATGACCCAACCTAGGTCAATACGATCAGATATAAAGAAACCTCAATATGAATAAAGCTGAAGCATGCTAAACTGGCAATGTAATCTCTATACGTGAATGTAGTGCCAAGTGCTCGTGCTAGTGCCTCAGGTAATAGTATGTCATGAATATGAGGTATGAATGCATGAAAGCAGAATACATGTAAATGAAGAAACTGTTTTCATAATTTAGTGAGATTTCCCTTGTATTTTTAGTTGAGGTATCATAATGAAATCAGCATAAAACAGTGCCTAGCATCGGCACAAAACGTAATCCCAATATCTCGATATCTTTGTATCACAGTCTATGTACCTCGAAATCTCGAAATCCCAATGTCTCAATCATAATATCTAGGGCGCCGTCAGTCCAGACCGGCCCCTACCATCCATCTCAAGACCACGACGGTATCCTCCGGATATCCGACGCGTCGGGTAAAATCACCGGTAGGTAGTGCTCCCCTGCCAGGCTCACATCGTCATCACCACGCGCTTCTTGCCCCGGGGTACCTTACCGGGTCCACCATGTACCCGAAACGGTTCATCCGTCTCCTCGAATCGGGTTTCCAAATCCATCAGCAAACTCATGGTGGACGACTCATACATCATGGGAAAACCGCACTTTTTATTTTAAAGAGAGAAAAGAAGTTTATATAAGTTTTGCGGTTTTCCCCCAAATCCAGAAAATCTCATGGAAATCCGAATCCAATCCTCAATAGCATGTAAACAGTGCATACAGGCATAAAAATCCATGAATAATAACATGCATGATGTAACAACTAATAATTACAATGTCTAATCTAGCATATAAGGCAAGTACACTAATATCATGTCTAAATTATTAGCTAACAACCTATGTCGATGCAATAATATTTTCTAAGGTGTACGTGACATGGCAATTACCGATGAAGATGTGTGTGAGCCGGCAAGTAAGTGTACGTGGTACATACGCATCATCGGTAATGGTGCTGGTGTCCTAATAGCATAACATCAATAATGGAGTATGAAACATAATATAAGCATGCGATGCGATGCGAACCACAATAATGAGCGGAAGCTGAATACTAGACGCAACTATAACTAATCTGCATTAATCTAAAATAACCTCTACAATTGGTGCCTTTTGAAATAACACGAATCATGGGGTTTTGAAAATAGGGGCTACGGTGTTTTTATGAAAAGATACGTCTTTTGAAATATCCGTAGGATCCCTTGGGCTGTCTTTTAAAATACCCACGATTCGTTAGTTTTTGAAATAGATAGGAGTCTAATCTAATCTAACAACCATCCTAAACTATACGGCTGAACTAACAAGTAGAGCTACGGGTGAGGAAACCGCCTAACATCTGAGTCGATACATATACATACATGTATATATATTAGTCGGTGATCCCGCCTCAATAATATCATATCCGATACCCTATCTATAATCAGACATCCCAAGTCACGAGTGCGGATCAATCATCAAAATATAGCTTGTACGTAAATCCGTCGTACGGCATCCCAAATCTGGGTACGGTCAATATCACATTCATCATACTATTTATCCGGTATCATCTTTATCAAATGCCATGATCGGGGTACTGATCTACGTCTAGTACAATATTGATACCCTCTATGTATGCATGCAGGTGTAAGAATCACTACGTCAAAAGACCCGTTAAAACATCGTGTCGTATCTCAATACGAACCAAATCACATCACCGATCTCCTGGCCTCAAGCCCAATCTCATCGACTCATCTCAAATCCCAAATATTATCCTCAAATCCAGTATATAAACACATAGTCCCACACCCATGTGTAGATATACGCACCATCATATGCACTCTAATAAATGAAAGAATGAATGCAAGTATGTGTGTAAATGTATGTGTGAGTGCAACCACTACTCTAGGGTTCGCACTAAACTAAACCAATATATTCTTATCATCAAAATATCATTATTACCATCAATAACCCTAAACAACACATAATAAATATTCGTGTGTATACGTATTCGTATACATCACCACGGACTGCGGGGGTGCTATACGCCATCCACCCGACTTCTCCCCACAGATATAAATCTACTCACATTGCTTCTCGTGTGCCAAAGCCGATGTCGCTATCTTCACCTCCTTTGCCTCAACATCACGCGGGGTACCTACAAGTATATCACAATGCTAAAGCATATGAAAATCACATCGGAAACCAAAATAGCACACGCTACCCGCATAGGTAAAAACCTATCGACTCGCATGTAAACACAATCAAAATCCACTTGTCGTTGACGTCCAAACGCCACCCGACAGGAATGAATCACCAAATACCAAAATCCATGCTAAAACAAGTCCCAAATTATACACCAACATAGGAAAATCAACCCAGATTTCACCCTAGATGGAATCAGTCAAAACTAGACATACTCAGGGTCAAAACTAGAGGAAATGGGGGCATGCACAGAAAACGAAGCAATTCCTTAAAATACCTTATTTTAGAATTTTCCATAATTTTTCCCCATTTATCTGTATTTAATTATACCAGAATATTAAAATATTCATTAAAATAATATTAAATTATAAAATTTCCCAAAAATCATATTTTATTATTTTGAAGACGTTACAGAAGCGGATTCATACCAGTAGGCCAGCTCAGAAGCGGTTAGATACACGCCGTTGGGACTGGTATTCATTCGGTGTTTTCTTCCGATGCGTACTTCTTTCTAGTGTCATTTGAAATGGTATCTACATATTTTGTATCGAGATTGGGCCGGAAGTCGTCCTTTCTAAATCAGCCGCTTGTTGTGATTTCTTCCGTAGGCTAATCTCTTGTCGCTTGAAATGTTTTCGTTCGTGTTGTTTGTTCATATCGGAGATAAGAATTTTTTTTTCTATCAATTTGATTCCTCTCAATATGTTTCACTTCAAAGTTTTTCTGGGCGTAGATTGGTTAGCCACGTGTTATGCGTCCGTGGACTGCCGTGAGGAGGCAGTCGGATTTAGTTTTCCGAGGGCGCCAGTTCTTGTCATTCACGGAGATCGTAGCGCCACCCTTCACGGTTTGATTTCTTCTCTTCACCCTAGTCAACCATTGACAATGGATGTCAAGAATTCTTGGCGTATGTTTTTGATGTTAAAGCCGCAGAGGTCCCGTTGGACCAGGTCCCTATTGGGAGAGAGTTTCCAGATGTTTTCCTGACGAGTTGCTTGGTTTATCGCCAGAGCGCGATATTGAGTTCTCCTTTGACTTGATTTCCTGCACGGAGTCTTTTTCTATACCGCAATATCGGATGGATCCGGCGGAGCTTAAAGAACTGAAGGATCAGTTGCAAGAATTGTTGGATATAAGGGCTTGTTCGTCCGAGTGCGTCACTTGGGGAGCTCCTGTTCTGTTCGTCAAGAAAAAAGAAGGCCGTTGTGTTTGTGCATCGATTTTTGTCAGTTGAATCGGGTTATTGTGCGGAACAGATATCCCTTACCTCGTATCGATGATATATTTGATTAGCTCCATGGTGCGGGACATTTCTCGAAGATTGACTTGCGATCAGGTTACAATTAGTTGTGGGTTCGAGAGGATGATATTTCGAAGGCCGCTTTTCGTACATGTTACGGGCGTTATGAGTCTTGGTGATGTCATTCGAGCTGACCAATGCCCCAGCAGCATTTATGGATTTGATGAACCATATATTCAGGTCGTTTCTTGACCAGTCTATCATCATGTTCATTGAGTACATCCTAGTATACTTTTGGAGCCGAGTGGAGCCTGGGCAGTAATTGAGGATTTCGTTGCAGAATTTGAGGGAGCACTAGCTATTCTCTAAATTATACAAGTGTGTTTTCTGGTTGGATGATGTTGTAAGTCCACATTGCCCACCCCGGTGCTTGCGGGGAGGCGGAAACGTTATGAAAAATCTAATTTTTACAACACTAGGCAACATGGACTATATAAAGGAGGGATCTTTGCTAAACAAAACTAACTACAAAGCTAAAGAGAGTTAGCTACTCGGAAAGGGGGTTATACCTAGGTCTTCAAGTCCTTCTCTTCTTGCTCCTTGGAGTGAAAGAACGGATCGTCTCGTCGCCTTCTCTTGCCGAAGAAAGATCCACCCGAGGGCCTCTACCTTTGGCTCCAACTTCAAACTAGAAGTAACTAAGGTGCTTGGTGTGCTAGACCTAGGACCTTAGAAAGAGTAGAGAGTGTTTTTGAAGGGATTATCTCAAGCTCAAATGGTTCTCAACTCATGAGAGGGGAGAGCTAGAGAGAGAGGAAGAGGAGGAGTGAGAATGAAAATGATTAAGTGAGAAGAATATCTCAACCTTCTCACATATATGTGAATTATGGAAATTAGATAATTGGCTAAGATAATTGTCATGGTTAATCAAGACTTGACCATTATCATTTCACATTAAATGCCATTTGCAAGGATCAAAGAGCATCTTTCATATGGAATGATGATGGTCAACATGTCAACCTAGGTCAACAAGTCAAGTATATTCAAATGGTCAACAACCCTAACCATGCACAATTATAATTAAATAATATCAATTAATCATAATTCACACATAAGCATTAGGGTTAAGAAAATGACAATGGTCATCAACCCTAATCAAAGTCTTCTGCTTCTGTCTCAGTCAACTGTGCATACACACCCGTATCTGTGTTCCGAGGAACACGAATACAATGAGATAAAACCAATTACAAATCATATACTAGGATCCGGCTTAAACCAAAGCCCGCTGGTATAAGCTTTCCGGACACCAAACGTGCACAAGTGCGCGGATATGAACGAACCCTGTCGCAAAACAATGCGACCTCTACTCATTTTGCCTAAAGGCGAATAACCCTCTGTGTGGGACACTAAAGACTCGACACTACGCTGGCAGTGGGTTTAACCACAGACCGCAAGCGGCACTAGCTGTACGTAACGGTCCCCAGGTAGATGCCGATAAGAAGACTGACGAGGTAAACCCATCTGAACTCCTACTGAGCCTGTATGTGACAGTCTCCGTATAGTCCGGTCTGTTCATCTAAGAACATCGCATGGCGGGCATAGGGGACGGTAAACGTCAGTCCCCTACTAGCGGTACAAGTCGTGTCGGAGTGTAGCCCAGACACCTGAGATAACACTGGAAACCTACCAGTCTATCTCGCTTGCCATGGCCAGGGAGTTTGTGTAATGGCTCTCCTAGACACAACGCGATATCAACCCCCAATACCGGGAGAGACGAATCCTGTCTAACCGTTACTGCCTCCAAGTGCTTCGGGACTGCACCCAAAAACTACCTGTTTGCACGACTCCTTTGAGCCGTGGTAGGGTAGTAATCAAAGTACAGTGGGAACACACTCGAGGCGAAGTGATAGTGTCAAGTCAACGGACTAAGCTGTACTCATGTCACCTGGGAACTGATAACTGACGATAGGTATAATACCAACCAACAGTTCCCGACGAGTCCTGTCCAGTGTACCCGTAACCTAACGAGCACCCGCATACTATCTCAAGTACGACGTACTGACGGCTGTGGGACAGACCGTCTCCCAAGCTGGGATAAGAAGCGCATACGCTAGTCTACTCCGGAGTATCGATGCCCTATCTCGATAGTCCTGCGACTAGGGACCTGCATAAGGATGTGCTTATGAATTACCCAACCCCCACGAGTGTGACTGCCATCACAACGCTGGTAATCAAGCAAAGATCCAAAGGGCTCCACTAATGTGTAAAGGCGATATGCTAAAAGAAAAACATGCACACATTAAAGCAGAAACAAACCAAGTAGCATACTACCATTTTGAGCAAGAATGTCAATACAAGGTGAATATCCCAAGCTTCCATCAAGCAATATACAATCCAGTATGATACAGTAATGGCCTCTAGGGCATATACACTAACAGATGTTGGCTTCTTGGGTCACGTAGCTACGAAAGATGATAAATATGGAACCGAAAAAGATCGAGGCCGTTCAGCACTGGCCCAGACCTGTATCAGTGACGGAGGTTCGCAGCATTTTGGGTTTAGGCGGATACTATTGATATTTCGTACAAGATTTTTCGCATTTAGCTACAACGTTGACTGGGTTGGCCCGGAAGGGAGTTTCTTTTCGTTGGACTGATGTATGCGAGCAGAGCTTTCAGCAGTTGAAGACCCGTTTGATTACGGCGCCAGTATTATCTTTGCCTTAAGGATCAGGAGGTTTTGTTGTTTATTGCGATGCTTCTCGACAGTTGAAGAAGCACGAGCAGAATTATCCCATGCATGATTTAGAGATAGCTACAGTGATTTTTACACTTATGATTTGGAGACGAGTCGTGCCAGATATTTACGGATCACCAGAGTTTGAAGTACTTTTGTTTCAGCAGCAAGATCTAAATTGAGACAGCGTAGCTGGATAAAGCTAGTGAAAGACTATGACGGCGAGATAAATTATCATTCGGGCAAGGAGAATGTTGTGGCAGATGTTTTGAGTAGGAAGCTGGAGGTAGCTTTTCTTGTGGAGTACAGTTCAGAGACAGTCGACGGCAGATTAACAAATTCTATGTGACAGCTGAGTACAGTTCAAGTTTACATCGACCGGGGGAAAACTTTCCGTGTCCATGCACATCCACAGTTATTTGATCATATCCGTGAGACACGGTACGATGACGTTCGTTTGCCGGAATTTATGGAGCATGTTCGACAGGGTAGAGATTTAAAGTTCGTGATTGATGATCAGGGAGTATTACGATTTGGGACTCGACTGTGTGCGCCAGATTCCGAGGGACTGAGACCCGAGATCTTAGAGGAGGCGCATCAGTCAGCATATAGTGTTCATCCGGTTTCCACCAAGATGTCTTATGATTTGAGAGAAGTCTACAGATGTGATGAAATGAATAGAGATGTCACAGATTTTGTTTCGGGATGCTGACTTGTCAGCAAGTCAAGGCCGAGCATCAGGAGTCAGCAGGAGAATTGCAACCTTTGCCTATTCCTGAGTGGAAATGGGAACAAATTTCTATGGAATTTATTGTAGGTCTACCTAGGAACGGTCGAGAGTATGGCTCTATTTGAGTGATCGTAGACCGATTGACGGAAGCAGCTCATTTTCTGCCAGTCAAGACCATTTTCGGATTCGTTCAGTATGCTCAGATATATGTTGATGAGATTGTGCAACTACATGGAATTACGACTTGTATTGTGTCCAACAGAGGCACCCAATTAGCCGACTATTCTAGAAACATTAAGAGGCTTTGGACACCCGATTGAGTTTCGGTACAGCTTTCTATCCAAAGACCGACGGTCAGTCAGAGCGGACCATTCAGACTTTTGAGGATATGCTCCGAGCTTGAATTCTAGTTTTCAGTGGTAGTTGGGATCGCCACTTGCCCTTGAGAGAGTTTTCTTATAATAACAGCCTCCAGGAGAACGATTCAGATGACACCCTTTGAGATATTATATAGGAAGAAATGTCGATCACCAGTTTGTTGGATAGAGCTCAGTGAGAGCAGTATTTTAGGACCACAGATTGTGCAGGAGATAACCGAAAAGATTCAGATGATTTAGGATAGGATGAGAGCGGCCCAGAGCAGGCAGGAATCTTATGCATACCGACGTCGACGCAGACTTGAGTTCATCGTTGTAGACCATGTTTTCTTGAAGGTTTCTCCGATGAAAGGCGTGTCGAGATTCGGAAAGAAAAGGAAGGCTTAGTTCTAGATATGTGGGTTCTTTGAGATTTTCGAGCGTGTCGGCATAGTTGCTTATCGTTTGGCTCTTCCACCCAGTTTCCCAGATATTCATCCCGTGTTTCATGTATTGATACTCCACAAGTACCTTCATGGCCCCTCTCGCATGATACAGCATCAAACAATCTAGCTGAAGCGCAATCTTTCTTTCACCGAGCAGCCAATAGTCATTCTCGATCGGCAGATGAAGGAACTGAGGTCCGAGGTCATACCGTCCGTATAGGTTCTTTGATGTGGCCCTAGCGGCGAAAAAGGTCACGTTGGAAACCGAGGACGAGATGCGGAAGAAATATTCTGTCACGACCCGCAGGGTACGGAACGTGACTGGCACTTAAGTTTACGAAACGTCTAAAGGCGTCCGTAAAATAAGTAAGCCAAAGCCCAGAAAACAAAACCAATGAAGCAAAAGAGTGAAGAAAACCTAATCAATTGAAAGCGAGTTATCAAAATAAGTCATGTAAAACCCTTTTTAAAAACAATATCAATTTTTCCGAAAATTTCGGCAGAGTCTCCTTTGTAAATACTGGCCCCCAAAAATGGGTACAACAAAATATATACATGAATCCACAAAATAGGGCATCCCCAAGCGGGAGCTAGCTCTTCGCCATACGGCGGTCACAAATCACACGCAATGTAAATGACAACAAGCATAATAAAGCATAATAAAGCATAAGGAAGCATGAAAAAGTAGCATGTCGGCTCAAGTGAGCTCGACCCCAAATACAGTATAAAATCCACAAACCTCACAGTCTCATCTCTAGGTCAATATACAATAATCTGGTAGAACAGTAGATGGAGTACACTAGATACAAGAATATACAAGGTGGTACAAAAAAAATAACATAACCCACCTATGAGCAAATCTCGAGCTCAGGCAAAAGAGGCAAAAGACAAGTGCGCCCGCCGCTACTGAACTGACGGAGCGGACCTGCAAAAGACTGTGGCACAACGGGGGTGAGTTTCCAACTCGTGAGTAATAAATAACATCTACAAAGGCTATCGTATGCATGCACACAAGCATCCTAACATCTATAATACAGGTAAGACTGGATGCGCTAGCAGGTGTGTATATAACATCAGTGTACTAATATGTATGCAACATGAATATCTGAGGTCTCAATAGGTATATATAAGAAATATTTTATCTCTTTTTGTTTTTGAAACTCTTTTAGAATGCCAGCATAATGTCAATGAATCGACGAAAATCGGTGTCCAGCAACGACACCCAAAAGCTATCTCAAATCTCATAAATCCATGTCATAGTGTCTCTGGCCTCAGCCATCCGGCTGACCCATCTCAGTATCAATATATCATCCTCTCGCGGCCCCGATCGGTACCCTCTGGATATCCGCCGTGCCCAATGAAGTCACCGGTAGATAATCCGTCCCCTGCCAGGCTCAACGTCATCACCACATTCCTCTTGCCCCGGGGTACCTTACCGGGCCCACCATGTACCCGTGCCGGTTCCTCCACTCCTCGACACGGATTTCCAAATCCACAGCAAACTCATGGTGGACGACACTTACATCACTAGAAAACCGCAATTTACATATTTTAAAATATAATAAGTTTAGAAATTTTGCGGCTTTCCCCCGAAATCCAGCAATATCATAAAATCTCAAGAAATCCTCATAAGTGCATATATCAATGATAATGAATGCGTATGATATCAATAATCAAGTTGCGATGTGTGATTAATGTATTAAGCATGAACAATTAATATGATGAAGTACATGCACATGAATAGCAATACTACGGTTTCATTTTTAAGGAATTAAAGGCAATAGTACCAGTTTAAGTATCGATTAGTAAAAGGTTTCAATTTAAAAGTTATCTAGTGTGGTGGCATGGCAATTACCAGGGTGTGTGTGTAAACATGAATAGTGCTCGTGCTGCATATAAAGACCCTGGTAATGGTGCAGGTGTCCTATGAAATGGTTTCGTATAGGTATGTCAATATAATGCATGGATTGCAGCAAATAGTCAATTAAGTAATTCACCCCTAATTATTAACATTACTAAGGATCTTGTAAGTTACTAAAACTATCGGGCGGCTTGCGCCATCCAACGATAGTCCCCCGTAGATGTTACATCTACTCACCGGGATCCCTGGCTAGCTGTGTCCGATCACCGCCTTTCCCTTTCGCGCCGCGTCTGACGTCTCCGCGACCGAACCTGGAATTTACATCAATACCAGATATAAGGTTACATATCAAGAACGACGCAAACCCTTACGAAACTACTAAAGTTCGCTAGCTAGGTACAACGTGCACAAAGTGCGCGGAACACACGCGAAAATTGCAAAAACTGCCAAAAAAAACGCCGATTTGGGTCGCCCGGCAAAACTAAAACCCGACTACCCAAAAACCGCACTCACGCATCCTAAAAGTCGTAGGACAAGCCATTACAATCATCAAGATATCAAAAATAGTCCATCACATAATTTATATAAAAATCTAGTAAGCATATACATTCCAAAAATCGGTGCAAAAATCGCCGATTTACGACAAAACGACTACAATAAAGCATACTCGCCCAAGCACACTACAAGCAATCCACACCCACTAATTACAACACATTAACCATGCTCCAAAACCTATATTCCACAACCCAAACCCTTTCTTGATTTTTATAAATAACAATTGCAAATCAAAATCCACACTTGAAAAACTTAATTTAACACTACAAAAGCCCACTTAAGGAAATTAACCTCTTAGGTTAGGTTAGCAAAACACTAGATAACAATTTAGGTTCAATTAACTAAATAATGCTTTCTAAAACTTAATCCACTCACTAATCAAGCTTCAAATATCATTTTCCATACCTAACCCTCTCTTGAAAAACCTTAAAACAACAATTTACAACTAAAATCAACTTCTAAAATTACCTAAATTAGCATAATTAAAGACTACATAACAAGGTAACCATATAGATTAGTTCACTAACAACTAGATTAACTAATAAACAACTTAATTAATTATCATGGTTCAAAACCCTAGTTTAAACAAACTACTCATTTTAAACTAGATTAGAAATAAGCTAACTTTTAACACTAACCATACAATTAAAGGAATTAGCAACAAAAGAAAGTAACTTTGATGGAATTATACCTCTTGATCTATGGATCAAGCAAGAAAGTTTGCTCCAAAGAATGGCTTCCTAGCTTCATGATTCAAGCAAGAATGGCTAAGGATAATGATAGCATAAGGAAATTGTTTGGATTTTTGAATTAAATCATGGATTTTGATGTATTTTTCTTGAAGAAATTGAAAAGAAAAGAAAAGAAAAGAGAGGAAGAAGAGGGTGCAGGTTTTTCGGCCAGAATGAGGTATGGGGGAGGGTGTGGGGGTGAGTGGGAAGGTCAAGGGTCAAGTTCCAAAGTCAAATGTGTCATACTTTATTCATTATATTAAAATAAAGCCATAAATTAACAAAACAACTCAAGAAGCAACCAAAGAAAAGAGAGGCCAGAAATTTCTGGTCTTGGCCAAGGTTTGGGCTGTTCTTGGGCTGAGGGAAAAGATAGAGAGGTTTTACAAAAGAAATTTTATGCAAAAAGGCCCCCTACAACTCAAAAATTGCAAGTTTTAGCCCAAAAATTCAATAATTTCGTTTCAAATCATAAAAATTTGAAAAAAACAAAATAAATTACTAAAAATTCATGTTATCACTAGAATATAATTATCATAATTTTAGAGATTAAAATTAGCCCGGAAAAATTTGTATTTATCGCTTATTTAATGTATTTTCTTACCGGCTTAAAATAATATTAAAAAAATGAAAAATAGGGAAAAATTTTTAAATGACTAAAATTTCATAATTAACTCATTAGCTACTAAAAACAAGTAATTACCTATCCATTTAAGGTATAATTAGCCCTAAACTGCAAAATATCGAGAAGACGGTTTTCGGAAAAAATATCGAATTTTCACCGAATTTCAGGAAAACACCAAAACGACTTTTCAAGACGCTACAATCTTCCCCCCTTAAAGAAATTCGGTCCCCGAATTTAAAAATATAGCTACGCGTACCTTCGAAGAGATGGGGATATTTCTTCCTCATCTCGCCCTCGGTCTCCCAGGTAACCTCCTCGCTGCTCGGGCTACGCCAAAGGACCTTGACGGTTGGTATAACCTTCGACCTCAACTTCTTCACCTGCCGATCCAAGATGGCCACCGGCTGCTCTGCAAAAGAAAGGTCGCGCTCTAGCTGGACTGTCGGGTGCTGAATCGCATGTGAAGGGTCGTGAAGGTACTTGCGGAGCATCGAAACATGGAAGACGGGGTGAACATCGGGAAAGCTGGGAGGAAGAGCCAAACGATATGCAACAGCGCCAACACGCTCGAGGATCTCGAAGGGACCTACGAATCTAGGGCTAAGCTTCCCCTTTCGCCCAAAACGCATCACGCCCTTCATCGGAGAGACTTTCAGAAAAACATGGTCGCCAACTGCGAACTCTAATCTGCGACGGCGTCTGTCTGCATAGGATTTCTGCCTGCTCTGAGCCGCTCTCATCCGGTCTCGGATCAACTGGATCTTCGATGTCGTCTCCTCAACAAGCTGCGGCCCCAAAATGCTGCTCTCGCTGAGCTCTGTCCAACAAACGGGCGATCTGCATCTCCTCCCATACAATGCCTCGAAAGGTGCCATCTGAATAGTATCCTGGAAGCTATTGTTGTAGGAGAACTCCACTAGAGGCAAATGACGATCCCAGCTACCACCAAAGTCTAAAACGCACGCTCTGAGCATGTCCTCGAGGGTCTGAATGGTCCGCTCTGACTGTCCGTCCGTCTGCGGATGAAACGCTGTGCTGAAGCTCAAACGAGTGCCCAAAGCCTCCTGAAGTCTCTGCCAAAGTCGGCTGGTGAACTGAGTGCCTCGATCTGACACAATACAAGTCGGTACGCCATGTAGTCGCACGATCTTGTCAATATAGAGCTGAGCATACTGAGCAAAGCTGAAAGTCGTCTTCACTGGCAGGAAGTGAGCCGCTTTCGTCAATCTATCCACGATCACCCAGATGGAGTCGTACCCTCGACTGGTCCTGGGTAGACCCACAACGAAATCCATCGAAATCTGCTCCCATTTCCACTCTGGAATGGGTAACGGCTGAAGCTCTCCTGCGGGCCTCTGGTGCTCGGCCTTGACTTGCTGACAAGTCAGGCATCTCGAAACGAACTCCGCAATGTCCCTCTTCATCCCATCCCACCAGTAGGTCTCTCTCATATCATGGTACATCTTGGTGGAACCGGGGTGGACACTATACACTGATCGGTGTGCCTCCTCAAGAATGTCGCGCCGCAATCCATCAGCATCTGGTACGCACAGTCTAGATCCATATCGTAAAATCCCATGATCGTCAACCATGAACTCGGAAAATCTGCCCTGTCCCATCTGTGCCATGATCTCTGAGCAACGGTCGTCACTACGCTGTGCCTCATATATACGGTCAAGCAACTGTGGGCGTGCACGAACATACGCGAGCTGTCCCCCTGTCTGAGTGAACTCGAACTCAACTCGGCTGTCGCATAACCTCTGCCAATCTGCTGACGACTGCCTCTGCACTGCGCGCAAAAAGGATAGACTACCCCCGGGCCTCCTACTCAACGCATCTGCCACCACATTCGCCTTGCCGGGGTGATATAAGATCTCGCAGTCGTAGTCTTTCACCAACTCCATCCAACGACGCTGTCTGAGGTTCAGGTCTCGCTGCTGAAATATGTACTTTAAGCTCTTGTGATCGGTGAATATCTGACATGACTCGCCGTAAAGGTAATGTCGCCAAATCTTCAGTGCAAAGACCACTGCAGCCATCTCCAAATCATGAGTGGGGTAGTTCTGTTCATGCTTCTTCAACTGCCGAGAAGCATAAGCGATCACCCGGCCATGCTGCATCAAAACGCATCCTAATCCCACTCGCGAAGCATCACAGTAGACAACAAATCCGCCTGATCCCGAAGGTAAAGATAATACCGGTGCCGTAGTCAAACATGTCCGCAGCTGCTGAAAACTGCGCTCGCACTCCTCCGTCCAGACGAAAGGAACTCCCTTCCGGGTCAAACCGGTCAACGGTGCAGCTATACGGGAGAACTCCTGAACAAAACGCCTGTAGTAGCCCGCCAAGCCTAGAAAACTACGGATCTCAGTAACCGATGTAGGTCGGGGCCACTGCTGAACAGCCTCAATCTTCTTCGGGTCCACACAAATGCCGTCTCTCGTAACCACGTGACCCAAGAATCCGACGCTGTCCAGCCAGAATGCACACTTGGAGAACTTCGCGAACAGCTGGTGCTCCCTCAGAGTCTGTAACGTAATCCGCAAGTGCTGCTCGTGCTCCTCTCTGCTCCGGGAGTACACCAAGATATCGTCGATAAACACGATGATGAACAAGTCAAGATACGGCCTGAATGTACGGTTCATCAAATCCATAAATGCTGCTGGGGCGTTGGTGAGTCCGAACGACATCACCAAAAACTCGTAGTGGCCATAGCGTGTACGGAAAGCTGTCCTCGGTATATCCTCCTGTCGAACTCGCAGCTGATGGTATCCTGATCGCAAGTCGATCCTCGAAAAATACCCCGCACCCTGAAGCTGGTCGAACAAATCATCAATGCGCGGCAACGGATATCTGTTCCGAACGGTAACTTTGTTCAGCTGGCGGTAGTCGATACATAAGCGCAAACTTCCATCCTTCTTCTTGACAAACAGGACCGGAGCACCCCACGAAGAAACACTCGGTCGAATAAGCCCCTTATCCAACAAATCATGCAACTGATCCTTCAGCTCTCGAAGCTCTGCCAGGGCCATCCGATAAGGTGGTATAGAAATAGGCCCCGAACCGGGAATCAAATCAATGCAGAACTCAACATCGCGCTCAGGCGGTAGCCCGGGTAGCTCATCAGGGAAAACATCAGGGAACTCACAAACTACCGGGACCTGGTCCAACGGAACCTCTGTAGCTCGAGTATCATAAATAGACGCTAAGAATCCCTGACATCCCTTCCGCAAGAGCTGACCAGCGCGAAGAGAAGAAATTAAGCTGGGAAGGGTGACACTGCGGTCTCCCTGAATAACAAAGACTGGCTCTCCCGGAAAGCTAAATCTGACTGCCTTCTCACGGCAGTCCACCGAAGCATAACAAGTGGCCAGCCAATCCATGCCCAGAAGCACATCAAAGTCCAACATATCGAGGAGTATCAAATCAACTGATGAATCCCTCTCCCCGATACGAACGGAACACAAACGAAATACAAACCGAGCGACAAACGACTCGCCTACCGGAGTAACAACAACAAGCGGCTGATCTAACGACGACGACTCACGGCCCAACATCGATGCAAAGTGTGTAGAGACGTACGAATGTGTGGAACCTGGGTCGAATAATACCCGTGCGTCGAAAGAACAAACTGGCAAAGTACCTGTCACGACGGCATTGGATGCCTGCGCATCCTGCGGTGTCAAAGCAAAAACTCGAGCCTGTCCTCCACCGATAGCGGGCTGACCTCGACCTCGGCCTCTGCCTTCTCGTCCTCTCTGAACAGGACCGCCACGTCCTCGGCCTCTCGGTGCACCTAACTGGCGTGGAGCATCGCCTGGGGTAGGAAGTAGGGCTCTCTGAGGAGGGGGTGGTGATGGTGGTAGGGTCACGTGCGGAACTGTCGCTGCTCCCTGTCGTCTCACCGGGCAGTCTCTGACAAGATGGTGCAAACTCCTGCACCCAAAACATCCTGGCGACGGCTGCTGCCCCTGGGAATAAGAACCATATAACTATCCCCGCCCAAATCCTCTGCCAGGCCTATCTCTCGGAAAGAATCTGGCGCGTTGCCTCTGAGGTGGTACATCGGTGCGCATCCTCTTCGGCCCAGAAACGGCCGAAGTCCGCGATATGCGTGCCTCCATCCGCAATGCCGTATCCATAGCTGCTGAATAAGTGTCGTAGTGCTGGGCGCCAATGGCAAGATATAGCTGGGCATCAAGTCCCTGTACGAACCTCTTCACCATCTTCTCCTCGGTATCCACCAAATACTGAGCATATCGGGACAACTGTGTAAACTGGATGTCATACTCAGACACCGTCATCCCAGGTGTCTTGACTAAGGACTCGAAGCTGCAAGCTCTGGCGTCACGAACGCTCTCTGGAAGGAAACGGGCTAGAAAGACCGCTGTAAACTCGGCCCAAGTCATAGGCGGTAGACCTGCAGCTCGACCTCTCAAGACTGACTCCCACCATGTCTGCGCGAGACCCTCTAGTCGGAAACTCGCAAGCTCTACCCATCGATCATCCGAACATCTCAGCGAACGGCAGATCCTGGCTAAACTGTCAAGGAACGTCTGTGGGTCCTCCGCTGCCTCGGTGCCGGTGAATACTGGAGGTCTCAGCCTCATGAAATCCTGTAGTGAAACCGGAATGGCCACGGTGGTAGTAGTAGGCACAGGTATCATGGTCGTCTGTGACGTAGTAGGTACGTCATCTGGCCTCGGTGTACGACTGGCTGCAACTAGGGATCCTACCATCTGACGCAGCTCCTGCATGCCTCCCATCATCTGTCGCAACTCCTCCATACCGGTCTCGAGCCTATCCATACGGCCTGGGGAAGGTGGATCGGTCTGTCCCTGTGGAGTAGGCATACCGCCCTGCTCAGTCCTAGTCTCGGACGAGCCAGCTCGAATCTCGTCTCTGGCGGCAGCCCTCTGTGCCCTCGTAGCCTTCGGCGGCATAGTGGCTGTCATAGGAAACGGATAGTAAGAACAGTGCAATAGGATCATAGGATACACGGAATTGAAGAAGGAAATTTCAAGCAAGTATATCCTAAAGTCACTTAGGCGGAGTACCGTATCGCAAGTATGCCGCGGACATACGCACGCTACGTTACCCTGCTTAAGTCACTTATTCCATCTACCAAGGGTCATCCTACACTCACAAAGGTAAAACCTATCGCTCTGATACCAACTTTGTCACGACCCGCAGGGTACGGAACGTGACTGGCACTTAAGTTTACGAAACGTCTAAAGGCGTCCGTAAAATAAGCAAGCCAAAGCCCAGAAAACAAAACCAATGAAGCAAAAGAGTGAAGAAAACCCAATCAATTGAAAGCGAGTTATCAAAATAAGTCATGTAAAACCCTTTTTAAAAACAATATCAATTTTTCCGAAAATTTCGGCAGAGTCTCCTTTGTAAATACTGGCCCCCAAAAATGGGTACAACAAAATATATACATGAATCCACAAAATAGGGCATCCCCAAGCGGGAGCTAGCTCTTCGCCATACGGCGGTCGCAAATCCCACGCAATGTAAATGACAACAAGCATAATAAAGCATAATAAAGCATAAGGAAGCATGAAAAAGTAGCATGTCGGCTCAAGTGAGCCCGACCCCAAATACAGTATAAAATCCACAAACCTCACAGTCTCATCTCTAGGTCAATATACAATAATCTGGTAGAACAGTAGATGGAGTACACTAGATACAAGAATATACAAGGTGGTACAAAAAAAATAACATAACCCACCTATGAGCAAATCTCGAGCTCAGGCAAAAAAGGCAAAAGACAAGTGCGCCCGCCGCTACTGAACTGACGGAGCGGACCTGCAAAAGACTGTGGCACAACGGGGGTGAGTTGCCAACTCGTGAGTAATAAATAACATCTACAAAGGTTATCGTATGCATGCACACAAGCATCCTAGCATCTATAATACAGGTAAGACTGGATGCGCTAGCAGGTGTGTATATAACATCAGTGTACTAATATGTATGCAACATGAATATCTGAGGTCTCAATAGGTATATATAAGAAATATTTTATCTCTTTTTGTTTTTGAAACTCTTTTAGAATGCCAGCATAATGTCAATGAATCGACGAAAATCGGTGTCCAGCAACGACACCCAAAAGCTGTCTCAAATCTCATAAATCCATGTCATAGTGTCTCTGGCCTCATCCATCCGGCTGACCCATCTCAGTATCAATATATCATCCTCTCGCGGCCCCGATCGGTACCCTCTGGATATCCGCCGTGCCCAATGAAGTCACCGGTAGGTAATCCGTCCCCTGCCAGGCTCAACGTCATCACCACATTCCTCTTGCCCCGGGGTACCTTACCGGGCCCACCATGTACCCGTGCCGGTTCCTCCACTCCTCGACACGGATTTCCAAATCCACAGCAAACTCATGGTGGACGACACTTACATCACTAGAAAACCGCAATTTACATATTTTAAAATATAATAAGTTTAGAAATTTTGCGGCTTTCCCCCGAAATCCAGCAATATCATAAAATCTCAAGAAATCCTCATAAGTGCATATATCAATGATAATGAATGCGTATGATATCAATAATCAAGTTGCGATGTGTGATTAATGTATTAAGCATGAACAATTAATATAATGAAGTACATGCACATGAATAGCAATACTACGGTTTCATTTTTAAGGAATTAAAGGCAATAGTACCAGTTTAAGTATCGATTAGTAAAAGGTTTCAATTTAAAAGTTATCTAGTGTGGTGGCATGGCAATTACCAGGGTGTGTGTGTAAACATGAATAGTGCTCGTGCTGCATATAAAGACCCTGGTAATGGTGCAGGTGTCCTATGAAATGGTTTCGTATAGGTATGTCAATATAATGCATGGATTGCAGCAAATAGTCAATTAAGTAATTCACCCCTAATTATTAACATTACTAAGGATCTTGTAAGTTACTAAAACTATCGGGCGGCTTGCGCCATCCAACGATAGTCCCCCGTAGATGTTACATCTACTCACCGGGATCCCTGGCTAGCTGTGTCCGATCACCGCCTTTCCCTTTCGCGCCGCGTCTGACGTCTCCGCGACCGAACCTGGAATTTACATCAATACCAGATATAAGGTTACATATCAAGAACGACGCAAACCCTTACGAAACTACTAAAGTTCGCTAGCTAGGTACAACGTGCACAAAGTGCGCGGAACACACGCGAAAATCGCAAAAACTGCCAAAAAAACGCCGATTTGGGTCGCCCGGCAAAACTAAAACCCGACTACCCAAAAACCGCACTCACACATCCTAAAAGTCGTAGGACAAGCCATTACAATCATCAAGATATCAAAAATAGTCCATCACATAATTTATATAAAAATCTAGTAAGCATATACATTCCAAAAATCGGTGCAAAAATCGCCGATTTGCGACAAAACGACTACAATAAAGCATACTCACCCAAGCACACTACAAGCAATCCACACCCACTAATTACAACACATTAACCATGCTCCAAAACCTATATTCCACAACCCAAACCCTTTCTTGATTTTTATAAATAGCAATTGCAAATCAAAATCCACACTTGAAAAACTTAATTCAACACTACAAAAGCCCACTTAAGGAAATTAACCTCTTAGGTTAGGTTAGCAAAACACTAGATAACAATTTAGGTTCAATTAACTAAATAATGCTTTCTAAAACTTAATCCACTCACTAATCAAGCTTCAAATATCATTTTCCATACCTAACCCTCTCTTGAAAAACCTTAAAACAACAATTTACAACTAAAATCAACTTCTAAAATTACCTAAATTAGCATAATTAAAGACTACATAACAAGGTAACCATATAGATTAGTTCACTAACAACTAGATTAACTAATAAACAACTTAATTAATTATCATGGTTCAAAACCCTAGTTTAAACAAACTACTCATTTTAAACTAGATTAGAAATAAGCTAACTTTTAACACTAACCATACAATTAAAGGAATTAGCAACAAAAGAAAGTAACTTTGATGGAATTATACCTCTTGATCTATGGATCAAGCAAGAAAGTTTGCTCCTAAGAATGGCTTCCTAGCTTCAAGATTCAAGCAAGAATGGCTAAGGATAATGATAGCATAAGGAAATTGTTTGGATTTTTGAATTAAATCATGGATTTTGATGTATTTTTCTTGAAGAAATTGAAAAGAAAAGAAAAGAAAAGAGAGGAAGAAGAGGGTGCAGGTTTTTCGGCTAGAATGAGGTATGGGGGAGGGTGTGGGGGTGAGTGGGAAGGTCAAGGGTCAAGTTCCAAAGTCAAATGTGTCATACTTTATTCATTATATTAAAATAAAGCCATAAATTAACAAAACAACTCAAGAAGCAACCAAAGAAAAGAGAGGCCAGAAATTTCTGGTCTTGGCCAAGGTTTGGGCTGTTCTTGGGCTGATGGAAAAGATAGAGGGGTTTTACAAAAGAAATTTTATTAAAAAGGCCCCCTACAACTCAAAAATTGCAAGTTTTAGCCCAAAAATTCAATAATTTCGTTTCAAATCATAAAAATTTGAAAAAAACAAAATAAATTACTAAAAATTCATGTTATCACTAGAATATAATTATCATAATTTTAGAGATTAAAATTAGCCCGGAAAAATTTGTATTTATCGCTTATTTAATGTATTTTCTTACCGGCTTAAAATAATATTAAAAAAATGAAAAATAGGGAAAAATTTTTAAATGACCAAAATTTCATAATTAACTCATTAGCTACTAAAAACAAGTAATTACCTATCCATTTAAGGTATAATTAGCCCTAAACTGCAAAATATCGAGAAGACGGTTTTCGGAAAAAATATCGAATTTTCACCGAATTTCAGGAAAACACCAAAACGACTTTTCAAGACGCTACATATTCCCATCTCTTCGCGGGTACGCGTAGTTAAATTTCAAATTCGGGGACCAAATTTCTTTAAGGGGGGAAGATTGTAACGTTCTGAAAAATCGTTTAGGTGAAATTTCCGATAATCGTTAAAATAACTGGTGTTTTCCGTAAAATCCAAGATATAATTATTTTTCAACATAGACTTAAATATACCTATTTTAGCTATGTAATGGCTAGTATTTGGTATTTAATTGGTCACTTATAAATTTCTAGTTTATTTAAATATTTTCCTTAATTTATTATCTTAAATATTATTTTAAGCTTTTATTTATAAATTAAATAGGTGTAAATTACAAATTGGAATGAGTTAATCTTATTTTAGTGAACCATGACCACTTAATACTAAGTTTGTAACATATTCTCTTTTCTCCATTTGTCTCTAAGATTCTAGAGAATTCTAGGTTGGTTAGAAAATAAAATAAAAATAAATTAATTAAGTTATTAATTAATAGATGCAATAATGGGACTTTCTTGACATGGAACCTTCTTCAATCACCCACACACACTCATTCCTCACTCAAGGCCGAGCCTTCCCTGCAGCAAACCCCCTCACTTCACCACTTCATTTCACCTCTAAAATAAAAGAAAAAAAGAAAGAAAGGAAATATAGTAAACAATAAAGTATGGTTTAGATACTGTGGTATAGGGTTTCTTAACTTGGAATTTTCTACACCTCACCCTCTCTCTCTCTCTTCCCTCATTCCATATTGGCCGAGCCTCCCCCCATGGCAGCCCCAATTTTTATCACCCCATTCCCACTTCAAAAATCCACAAAAATTTCACCAAAAATCAATATAAAACCCCACTAATTCCTAATTAATCTCCACCTAATTTTCCTTGGCCAAATCTAGCATGGATCTTGGAGCAAAGAGAGCAAATTGGGAGGCTGAGTTTTCATGTTTGATCTACTATCTTTGAGATATAAATCCCTAACCCATAGTTAAATTGTTGGTTATTGCTTTAATCTAGCTTAATTAGGTATTTAATTATGCTTTTAATTTCAAGATTTAATTTTCAAGAGAAGGGTTTGAAATCAAGTTAGGGTTTTTATCATGTGATTATGGTTACAAAGTGTAGTTTAACATCTTAAGACATGAAAAATCTAAACTAGTTGTTAGTTTGCAAATTGTTACTTTAAAATTGTCTAAATTATATAATTGTGCAAACTAGATTTTTAGAATTTATGAAAATATGTGAGATTAAAATCTAGTTAATATTTTTGTGACCTAATTAAGTTATTAAATGAATATTGTGGCCATTAGTTTTGTTAAAACATCTAGATTTCAACAAAAACGGTAAATGGATGCTTACTAGGTTTTCGGAATAAATCGACTTTAAATTAATTTGAGGTTTTAATGTTATACAACAAATTTCCTATAATCTCTAGGGCGTTGTGAGTGCGCGATTGATGTGATTTGGGTTTTAGGCTTGGTGGTTTTCACGTATACTGACCCTAATTATTGTTTGTGGCGTTTCGCGGCGCGTTTCGTGCACCAAGTGTGTGCGTGTCTTGTTGTACGCGTGGATTGTCTTGTGCCGTTTGCGTCCGCGACTAATCGTATATCTGTTATCTTATTTACTTGTGTACGTTTCTAAGATCGGGTGCAGAGGCATCGGATGTGGCGCGGAAAAGACATGGCTGAAATCGGATCAGATTAGCCGAGGCGTCCCGGTGAGTAGATGTACACATCTACGGGGGAATCGTCTGGATGACGCAAGGCGCCCGATTGTTAGAATTTCTATTAGTACTTGCATTTATATGCGTAGTTCCTAGTTATTCATCTCGTTGCATCGCATCATCTTTTATATATATATATGTGATATCATCTTATAGGACACTTGCACCTTTACCATTGGTTTATGCTGCACGGGCACTATTTATGCGAACACACACGCCTTTGGTAATTGCTATGTCACGAACACTATAGAACTTGCTTAAAATCGGTAATTGTGCATTTGCATCATATATGATCCGTAGACTTATACTTGTATATTCATTTCATTAAATAGATACGTAGGATGGTTTGTTATGTATACATACCCCCATTGCATCATGATTCATGCATAGCTTCTGGCCTACTTCGCATGGTATACACTATTGTATCATATACATCCATCATCACCGACATGTTTACATATTGTGATTCTTCTCGAGGATTTCAGTATTTATGAGATTTATGGAATTTGGAGAAACCGCAAGGATTTTAAGAACGTATTACCATTTAAAAATGTTAGTTCTGGTTTTCTCATGATATGATGTGTGTGGTGTCCACCATGGGTTTTCTCAGTTCATAAGCTGTATCATACACCCGATTCGAGGAGGAGGATGAACCGTCTACGGGTGCATGGTTGACTCGGTGCGGTACCTCGGGGCAAGATGGTCGCAGATGATAGCATTGAGTCCGGCAAGGGAGCACTACCGACCGGTTATTTATGACGCGGCGGATATCCGGAGAATACGGACATGGTCATGAGATTTGATGATATGGGCCAGTCCGGACTGCCGGAGCCCGAGATATTGAGGTATTGAGATATTGAGATACTGGGATATATATTTTGTGTCGATGCTTGACATGGATTTTCTTTAGATTTCATTGATGATACTTTAGTTTATTACATAGTGGTTTTTCAAAGATAAGAACAAGGATTTTCTCATACCAGACTTGTTCAGGTTTCGTTTTGATTATGCATTCATGTGGCATGCATGTTAGTACATAGTATTATATCGATATGCGTAGGTTGAGATGCATTTGCGTGCATACTTACGATAGCCTTATTAGATATTACTTACTACTCACGAGTTGGAAACTCACCCCAATTGTACCATAGTATCTTGAAGGTCCGACCCGTCAGAACAGTAGCGGCGGGCGCACTTCCTCATTTTGTTCCTTTTGCTTAGACTTGCGGTATTGCTCGTAGGTGGGTTGCGAGGATATGTTATCCCATCATGTATATTATTTTGTATCTAGTATACTCCATCTACCCTTGTATATTGACTAGACGAGAGACTCGTGAGATTTGTATTTGTGGTGTTTGGTGTCGATGCTCACTTGAGCCGATGTGATATTTTCTTATTTCTCGCTTTTTGATGCTTATTGTGCACTTTTGATATATATATATATTGCATGTAGTTGTGATTCTGCCTTTGGTAAAGAGCTAGCTCCAGCTTGGCGATGCCTTTATTCTTTACTTGTATATATTTTGTATTATACCCGTTTCGGGGCTAGTTTTTACAAAAAAGACTCTGCCGAAATTTTCGGGAATATATGATGTTGCTTTTAAATGTTTAATGCCACTAATTTTCTTAAAACCACTTGCTTTAAAACAAGTTTTCCTTCACTCTAATTGTCAAACGTTTTAGTTTTCTGGGCTTTGGCTTACTTAGATTACGTTACTCCTTGAGACGTTTCATAGTTTAAGTGCCAGTCACGTTCCGTACCTTTGGGTCGTGACAAATTCCTACTTCATCAACCTCTTCTAGACTAGACATTTAGATTGGGTTGTTTCTTCACTAGTTCATCACTTAGTGAAGAGGTAGCTTGGGTTAGTGTCTCCTCGACGTAGATCATCTTCGGTCTCGAAGACTTCAAGCAAGTTTGTTCCTTTCACCTTGTGGAGCCTTTCTAGAGTCCGGGAGATCACTACTTGAAGCGAAGGGACAACTACACGGAGCTTTTGAAGTGAAGGACCGGTCTACAAAGGTTGTATTCCTTATTCACTTAGATGTAAAGATGTTTACATTCTTGTTTCGTCTAATTCTCTAGTTAAGATTCTGGGCTAGGGTTCTTTAGCGCGCCAATTTTTTGAAAACGGCAATGTCGATGCCTCCCGAAACCCAGCGGCCGCCCTACGAAACCCTGTAGTGGTATCAGATCCAAGCTAGACAATTAGACGATGTTTGTAGAATTACGAAACTGAAACAACTCCGAAACACTCGAAACAAAAACCATATTTCTGTCGAAATTTTAAGAGTGTCTAAAATTTTTTTAAGCAACCGCAGAATGTTACATGTGATGTGACATGAACACTGAAGAAAATTGAACCCATTTAACCGATTTTGACCCGACGAAGGAGGCAGAAAATCCGGCCTTGCCGGTTCTGTATGCTAATCCTGGCTTCGATTTTTGGTTGTGTTCCAGTCTTTGGGTTTTGGTGTTTCAGGTGTTGCTTGTTTTTACAGATATTTCATGTGATGTTATATTTCTGTAAAAGCAATTCGGAGTGTTTCGTAGTCGTAATTCTAACATCGTTTCGGGTTATTTAGACGACGTTAAAAAGTTCAAATGGATATCAATAACTCATTTTCTCCCTCGCTGGAAATTCTCCAAGAGTTGGATTTTTCCAAGTTTAAAATCTTCAAAAAATCATGCAGGTGTTTTCTATGGACCCTGTAGAAGAACGAAACCCTAACTCGATTCTGTGACCATCGGAACCGCCACAAAACCTAAGGGTTTGTGGTAGTTCCACAGCGCCATAGGTGAGGCAAGGGTTAACTCTTCTACGGTTGGTCCATAGGTGTTGTGGCATGTTCTGGGTACATTCTAAACGGTGCTCTAGTATTGATCTCTCTGGGAAATTTTGGATATTTGTTGATTAGATCGAAAAGTTTAACATCGTCTAGCTATCTGATGATTGTGATACAATATTTGGAATCCAAAAAATTTAGTTTTGTGAAAACTAATTTGAATTTTATAAATCTTGCAATTTAGTCTATTTGATCGGTTGCCACGAGATTTTGATGTGGATCAAAAGTCCTCGCAATTACGTATTGTATGCAGATACTCGCCGGGTAACCTTACTAGATAGCCACACCCCATAGCCCCGACCAAGTGACTGTAGGAGAACCTCGTGGCCAAAAGCATCCGTTCGGGTGCTCGCGGCCACGGTGTTCCGCCTAAGTGCACTTCGTCAACGGCATCGGAGGTGCGACCGTCTACTAAAGTTTCCGACGAGCATTCGATCAAGTTGTCGGGAATCTTATTGAATTACCCAACTGGTTATTGAAAAGTGTTTTCAATAACGAGACTAAAATGCGGGGTTTATAATAGTTAGGCATGAAATTCGGAATATGTGATATTCTGGGTTTATGATGTCTAAGGAATTCATTTGGTTAGGCATGAAATCCGAAGTATGCGATACATTGGGTTTATGATGTCTAAGGTGCTTGCGGATTCCAATTGTTGTAGTTTTTCTCTTTCTTTTCTGAGACCGTAAGTGTAATATGTGGTGTATCGCCGGTTTCGTTACTATATGTCAATGCCAATTGGGATACGCATATTTACTTACGTTGATGACATGTGATGTTATGTGTTGCTCTGATATGTTATATTAGATTGTCGTGTTTGAATAGCCGGGATTTTTATGTGAGATGAGAGTTTTTCATTTTCATTCATGTAAAAACTTGTATGTAATATTCTTTTATTGGGGTACTTCCGGGTTGAGGATGATGTCACCATTGATGTATATGTCACGACCCGAAAAGTACGGAACATGACCGGCACTTAAATTACGGACGTCTCGAGGCGTGCGTAATCTAAGTAAGCCAAAACCCAGAAATCAAAACCAAAGAAGCAGTAGAGTAAAGGAAAAACCAACTTAAAGCAAGTAGTTTTAATAGCATAAGCCGAATTATGAATTTTTAAAAACATCAAAAATTTCCTGAAAATTTCGGCAGAGTCTCCTTTGTAAATACTGGCCCCCAAACGGGATACAACATGAATAGTATACGAAATGAATAAAAGGGCATCCCCAAGCGGGAGCTAGCTCTTCGTCAATCGACGGTCACAACCACGCAAGCAATATAATATACAATGCCAAGGGCGAGGATCAAAACTCAAAAGGAAACTCAAAACAGCAAGAAATCCATAGAAATACAACGCGCGACTCTAAGGTCGAAAGAATAACATCACTAGTCTATATCTCTGAAATAAATACATGTTTGGTTGATGGAACGTCTAGATACAACAGAATAATAATATACAAGATATAATGATGGGTACGATACAAGTAAACCCACCTACTAGCAAGTCACCCGAAAAAGAAGCAGTGCCAACAAAGCCGTAATGAAACCTGTACGGCAAAACCTGCAAGAAACTGTGGCACAACGGGGGTGGGTTGCCAACTCGTGAGTAGAAAACATCTACGAACAGAAATCGCATGAACAACGCAATCCTAAGTCATACGATCATAATATATCCTTAAATATATAATCTGCAGCCTATAACAATGGCTAGAGTATACCTCTCAACAACGGTAATACTAAGTGCTCGTGTCAGTGCCTCAAGTAGCAATATTTCATATGGATGAGGTATGAATGCATGAAAATAGAATACATGTAAATGAAGAAACTGCTTTCATAATTTAGTGAGATTTCTGTACTTTCAAAACGAGGTATCATAAATGAAATCAGCATAAACAGTGTCTAGCATCGACACAAAACATAAATCCCAATATCTCAATATCTCAGACTCCGGCTATCCGGACTGGCCTGGATCATCAATCTCGGTACCTCGATGTCTCAAAATCTCAATGTCTCAATCTCACTATCTAGGGCGCCGTCAGTCCGGACCGGCCCCTACCATCAATCTGAAGACCACGACGCTATCCTCCGGATATCCGAAGCGTTGGGTAAAATCACCGGTAGGTAGTCCTCCCCTGCCAGGCTCATCGTCTACTACTCGAACTTCTTGCCCCGGGGTACCTTACCGGGTCCACCATGTACCCGAAACGGTTCATCCAACTGCTCGAATCGGGTCTCGAAATCCATCAGCAAACTCATGGTGGACGACTCATACATCATGGGAAAACCGCACTTTTCATTTAAAAAGAGAGAGAAAAGAAGTTTATAAATGTTTTTGCGGTTTTCCCCCAATTCCAGGAAATCTCACGAAAATCCGAATCCAAATCCTCAATAGCATGTAAACAGTGAATATAGGCATAAAAATCCATGAATGCGGCATAACAATGAATAATAACATGCATGAAGTAGCAAGTAATAACTACAATGTCTAAACTAGCATATAAGGCAAGTACACTAATATCATGTCTAAACGATTAGCTAACAAACTATGTCAATGAAATAGTATTTTCTAAAGTGTTCATGACATGGCAATTACCGATGAAGATGTGTGTGAGCCGGCAAGTAAGTGTACGTGGTACATACGCGTCATCGGTAATGGTGCTGGTGTCCTAGCAACATGATATTAATAACGGTATATGAATCACAAAATAAGTATGCGATGCGGAGCGAACAGCAATAATGTGCGGGAGCTGAATACTAAACGCAATGATAACTAATCTGCATTTAATAAAATATGAGTTCCACAGTGGTGCCATTTGAAATAACACGAATCGTGGGGTTTTGAAAATAAGGGCTACGATGTTTTTAAGAAAAGATACATCTTTTGAAATATCCGTAGAATCCCTTGACCTGTCTTTTAAAATACCCACGATTCGTTGGTTTTGAAATAGGTAGGAATCTAACCTAGTCTTACAACTACACTAAACTATACGGCTGAACTAACAAGCTAACTGAAGGTAAGGAAACCGCCTAACATTTGAGTCAATACATACATATATATATATATATATATATATATTAGTCGGTGATTCCGCCTCGATAATATCACATCCGATACCATATCTATAATCAGAAATTCCCAAGTCAAGAGTGCGGATCAAACATCAATATATAGCTCGCACGTAAATCCGTCGTACGGCATCCCAAATCTAGGTACGGGTCAATATCACATTCATCACATCATTCATATGGTATCCTCTTTATCAACATCAAGATCCGGGGTACTGACCTACGTCTAGTATAATACTGATACCATCTATGTATGCATGCATTTGTATGAAACGCTACGTCAAAGGACCCGCTAAAATATCATGTCGTATCACACGTACGAACCCTGTCACATCACCGATCCCACGGCCTCAAATCCTATACTCATCGACTCATCTGTAGGGTTACTAGGCACTTTAGTAAGGTTCTACAAGGAATCAACCATGCCCGATTAAAATTTTAGCCGTTCCGAATAACCTTAAACAAGATCTTTGCTAGATAATTAGGGTAACACATGCAAGTAAATAACAACTATCATCTAAGTGAATACGAAATACAACCTTTGTAGATCGGTCCTTCACTTCTTAAGCTCCTTGTTGTAGTCCCTTCGCTGCGATCATCGAACTCCCGGACTCTCGGACGGCTCCATGAGAAGAGGGCAACGGTTTTGCTTGAAGTCTTCGAAGCCGAAGATGATCTACGTCGAGGGAATACGAACTCAAGCTTCTACTTCACTAACTAGAGAATTAGTGAAGCAAACACCCTAAACTAAAGTGCTAGTCTAGTAAAGGATGATGAAATAGGAAATGGGTACACTTTAGAATTTCTTTTCTCACAATCTTTCTCTCTCTTTATCAAACCCTAGAAAGAATTTGAAGGAGGAAGAAGATAAGCTCAAAATGAGAATGAAAACTAATCAAGAGAGAGTAAGCAAACCATGGGTGAGTGGGTATCATATACTAACTCATGTAGAGACATAACCATGGCTAATTATAGTGGTTAGGTTAATTAATATTTTAAGTAAAACAAAACTAGTGGACTAAGTCAATGCAACCATAAGCTTCATGAAGCTTCATGCATGTGAACAATTATCCACTAATTTTGTATTTACTTTGTATATTAAAACCCCACCAATATAATTATAATGGTGTATGTCTCATACACCCATGTAGTGTGTATCAATAACCATGATACAAAATGAACACAAATAAATATATATCACATATATATTAAGTTGTGCACAAGTGAGAAAAAACAAATGCTTAAGTGAACCAATGTTAGTTAATGTAAATTAGTATATCACATATACTATTGTACACTAAATTATTAAATCAACACTTGACTTAATAATCTGGTTATATCACATATAACCGACTAACACAAAATGTACTAACTTATCGAATCAACACTTGATTCGATAACCCGGCTGTAAGTCCACGTTACCTCTCCCGGTTCTTTCGGGCTTGCAGAAATGATGAAAAACGATTTTTCTTTTGGTGGTGACATGGACTCAAAATACGGATGTTTGTTAAACAACTATCTAGCAACCTAACAAGAGTTTTACCTACTCGGTTAGGGGTTATATATTAACTTGAACTCCTTCTCATGGTCTCCTTGTGGTGGTCGGATGGTTCTCTCCTCGTCGTCTCCTTGTGCCGAAAATGGATCCACCTGAAAGCTTCTACCTTTGGCTTCAACCTCAAACTAGAGGAAACTAGAACACTTGGCTTGCTAGACTTTGTGTACTAGGATTAGTAGAGAAGTGTTTTGGGTTTTTATCTCCAAGGCAAATGATTCTCAACACATGAGAGGTTTTCGCCTTGAAATAGAGAGAGCAAGAGGAAGAGGGAGAGCTTGAGGATGAGAGAGCTTTCATGAGAGAGAAAGCAAATGAAAGAATGAGCAAGACTTTTCTCACCCTTGCTCTCATAATCCAAAATAATCATAACCCATAATAGTAATTGAGTATTATGTGATGGTTCAAGTCAAAATGGCAATATCATTTCATGCACTCATTTTGTGAAGAATAACAAGCAAGCAAAAGTCTTTGCCATGAAATGATAGCCATTGTAATGATGATGGTCAACTAGTCTAACCTAGTCAACCGGTCAACAAAGTCAACAAGTCAACAAAGTCAACCCTTCATCCCAACCATGACACAATAATACTTAATTAATATTATCATTAATCATATTTCTTATTCTCATTAGGGTTTAGCAAAAGTCAACAGTCAACAACCCTAATGAGAATCCTCTGCCTCTGTCTCTCTGTCAACCGTGCATACACACCCGCATCTGCGTTCCGAGGAACACGAATGCAAAAGAGATAAAACCAATCCCAAAACGTACACTAGGATCTGGCTTAAACCAAAGCCCGCTAGTGATAACTGCCCGGACACTAAACGTGCACAAGTGCACGGATGTGACCGAACCCTGTCGCAAAACCATGCGACCTCTACTCTTTTGCCTAAAGGCGAATAGCTCTCTGTGTGGGACTCTAAAGACTCGGCACTACGCTGGCAGTGGGTTTAACCACAGACCGCAAGCGGCACTAGCTGTGCGTAACGGCCCCCAGGTAGATGCCGATAAGAAGACTGACGAGGTGAAACCCATCTGAACTCCTACTGAGCCTGAATGTGACAATCTCCGTACAGTCCGGTCTGTTCGTCTGAGAATATCGCATGGTGGGCCAAGGGGGCGGTAAACGTCAGTCCCCTAATAGCGGTACAAGTCGTGTCGGAGTGTAGCCCAGAACACCCTGAGATAACACTGGAAACCTACCAGTATATCTCGCTTGCCCAGGCCAGAGACTTTGTGTAATGGCTCTCATGGACACAGCGTGATATCAACCCCCAATACCGGGAGAGACGAATCCTGTCTAACCGTCACTGCCTCCAAGTGCTTCGGGACTGCACCCAACTACTACCTGTTTGCACGACTCCTTTTAGCCGTGGTAGGATAGTAATCTAAGTACAGTGGGAACACACTCGAGGCGAAGTGACAGTGTCAAGTCAGCGGACTAAGCTGTACTCATGTCACATGGGAACTGATAATTGACGATAGGTATAGTACCAACCAACAGTTCCCGACGAGTCCTGTCCAGTGTACTCGTAACCTAACGAGCACCCGCATACTATCTCAAGTACGACGTACTGACGGTTGTGGGACAGACCGTCTCCCCTGCTGGGATGAGAAGCGCATACGCTAGTCAACTCCGGAGTATCGATGCCCTGTCTCGATAGTCTTACGACTAGGGACCTGCATAAGGATGTGCTTGTGGATTAACCAGCCCCCACGAGTGTGACTGCCATCACAACGCTGGTAATCAAGCAAAGATCCTAAGGGCTCCACTAATGTGTATAGGTGATATACTAAAATAAACACATGTACATATTAAAGTAGAAACAAACCAAGTAGCATACTACTATTTTGAGCAAGATTGTCTATACAAGGTGAATATCCTAAGCTTCCATTAAGTAATATACAAACTAGTATGATACTGTAATAGCCTCTAGGGCATATACACTAACAATCTCCCACTTGCACTAAGGCCATGTACTGGCATATCGAAGACCTATCATCTCGATCAGCCGCTCGAACTGAGTCTGGGGTAAGGCCTTCGTGAATGGATCAGCAGTGTTATCTTCCGTATTTACTCTCTTCACCTCGATCTCCCGGCGATCTACGATCTCCCTGATCAGGTGGTACCGCCTCAAAATGTGCCTGGACTTCTGATGGGACCTGGGTTCCTTCGCTAAAGCTATAGCGTCGTTGTTGTCACAATACAACGGTATTGGATCAACACTGGTAGGAACCACCTGAAGCTCCGTGAGGAACTTCTTCATCCAGACAGCTTCCTTTGTGGCATCGCAAGCAGCTATGTACTCCGCTTCCATAGTTGAGTCAGCAACGGTTTCCTACTTGGAGCTCTTCCAGCAAACTGCCCCTCCATTAAGGGTAAAGACATAACCCGACATGGACTTGGAGTCATCCTTGTCACTCTGGAAGCTGGAGTCAGCAAAGGCCTCGATCTGGAGGTCTTTTCCGCCATACACCAAGAACATCTTCTTAGTTCTTCTCAGGTAATTGAGAATGTTCTTTACTGCAATCCAGTGTTTCTCCCCTGGGTCCGACTGATACCGGCTTACAACGATCAATGCGTATGCTACATCTGGTCTGGTACACAACATCGCATACATAATAGAGCCTACCGTAGATGCGTAGGGTATTGATGACATGCGAGCCCTTTCCAAATCAGTCTTGGGAGACATCTCTTTAGAGAGGGTGATTCCATGACAAGCCGGTAGATTACCGCGCTTGGAATCTTCCATACTGAATCGTTTCAGTATGGTGTCGATGTACCTGGACTGTGAAAGTCCCAACATTCTTTTAGATCTATCACGATAGATCTGGATCCCCAGAATGTAGTTGTCATCGCCCAGGTCCTTCATGGAGAACCTCCGTGACAAGAATCCTTTGACTCACTGTAACATAGGAATATCATTTCTTATTAGGAGAATGTCATCGATGTACAAGACGAGGAATACCATATTTCTCCCTACAATCTTACTGTAAATGCATGGTTCATCTGGGTTTTTGACAAAGACGAATTCTTTGACAATATCATCAAAGCAGATGTTCCAACTCCGCGATGCCTGCTTCAGTCCATAGATGGACTTGAGCAACTTGCACACTTTACCGCTACTCCCATTCTGATTGAATCCCTCTGGCTGATCCATATAGACGTACTCTTCCAAATTTTCATTTAGGAAAGCCGTCTTTACGTCCATCTGCCAGATCTCATAATCGTGGAAGGCAGCAATGGCAAGAAGGATCCGAATGGATTTGAGCATAGCTACCGGAGAAAAGGTATCGTCATAGTCCAAACCAGGTCTCTGAAGAAAACCCTTTGCAACAAGCCTAGCTTTATAGGTTTCGACCTACCCATCTACACCAATCTTCTTTCTGAAGATCCATTTGCAGCCTACGGGTTTTACCCCTTCTGGAGCAAAGTCCAAAGTCCAAACTTTGTTGGTGTACATGGACTCCATCTCGGTCCGCATTGCATCCAGCCATTTTACCGAGTCACCGCTCTGAATGACTTGCTGGAAGATAGTAGGCTCATCATAATCAATAGTGCAATCCTCTCTATCCCCGTCTATGAGAAATCCGTAGTATCTCTCGGGCGGATGAGACTGCCTACTACTCCTGCGGAGCGGCGCAAGAATGTCCGGTTCTCCTGAAACTTCTGGTTCTTCCAAGCTTTCAGTAATAGCTTGTGGTTCTGGAATTTCTTCCAGTTCTATTGCGCTCCCACTTATCTGATTTTCCAAAAATTCAGTTTCCAAGAAGTGGGCATGCGGAGAAACAAAAACTTTTTGTTCTTCTGCGGAATAGAAAAGATACCCTCTAGAGTTCTTTGGGTATCCCACAAACTTACACAGTACTGAGCGTGCCTCGAGTTTGTCCCCATGCTGCTTCTTTACAAAAGCTGGACATCCTCATGTCTTAAGATACTTAAGACAGGGTTTCTTCACACTCCACATCTGATATGGGGTGGTAGGCACAGTTTTGGTTGGAGCCTTGTTCAAGAGATATGCAGCTGTTTCTAGTGCATAACCCCAGAAAAATTGCGGTAACTCAGCCTTACTCATCATGGAACGAACAATATCCAATAGGGTTCGATTCCGCCTTTCAGATACACCGTTGTGTTGTGGTGTGTATGGAGGAGTACGCTGAGAGAGAATTCCATTCTCTTTTAAGCAGTCCAGAAACTCGCCGCTCAAGTATTCACCACCTCGATCAGATCTCAGTGTCTTTATACTTTTGTCTGTTTGTTTTTCAACTTCATTCTTGTATTCCCGAAATTTCTCAAAGGCCTCGGATTTGTGCTTCATTAAGAAGACATGTCCATACCTAGAGAAATCATCTGTGAAAGTAATGAAGTATGAATAACCACTTCGCGCATTGTAGACATTGGACCACACACATCCCTGTGTATGAGTCCCAAGAGCTTGCTCGCTCTTAGTCCGTGTCCAGTGAACGGAGTCTTTGTCATCTTTCCCATGAGACAAGATTCACAAGTGGCATAAGACTGATACTCGAACGGATTCAAGTATCCCTCTTTATGTAATTTAGTTAATCGTGTCTCATTAATGTGACCCAGTCTACAATGCCATAAGAAAGCCTGATTTGTTTCCGGAGACTTTCTTTTAAGTGTGTTCTGGACACTGAAAATCTGAGCTTGATTTAATACGGATATCCCGTTTTCTAATGTACCTGATCCAATCAGAACTTGATTTAGGTGGATGTGGACCGCATCGCTTACAAAAGTAAAATCATATCCTTCCTTAAAAAGTAAGGATACAGATATGATGTTATAAGTCGCACCTGGTACATACAAACAGTTACGCAGAATCAATATCTGCCGAGTTGTCAGTCCAAGATGATATTCCCCTAGGGATTCAGCGTCCATGCTCATTCCGTTAGCAACCCTGAGAGTCATATCACCTTTCTTGAAAACCCTACGGTTTCTCAGAGCCTGTAATGAGTTACAGATGTGAGATCCTGATCCGATATCCAATACCCAAGAAATAGGGTTAACTGACATACAGTTCACTACTACAAACACACCCGAAGCCGAAGCCACAACATGCTTCGAATTCTGGCTACTGGCTTTGCTAGCCCTGCAATCCTTCTGCCAATGTTCATTCCCGTAACAATAGGAGCGTTCCTCTTTTACTACATCCAGTCCCGGAACTTTTGCCCTTCCCTTTCCTTCTTCTTCCCTGGTTTCCTTCAGGGTATAAGCAGAGGGCAGGGACTGTAGAAACAAGTCAGTATTTGACCCGTTCTCCAAAGTGGTCTTCCGGTCCGTGAGCTCAAAATAGCTGGTCTCTGTAAGGACGTTGCCCCCCACAGATGACCCGACAGCCAACCTCGCTTGAAGCAATTCGTTCGAGGTCTCATATCTTGTGATACGAGATTGCTCTCCATATAAATCTTTTTTATGGAGGAAGATAGAAACTGAGTCCATCTTCTCGTGCTGCCTCTGGTTTGCACTATCAACTGAGGCTAACACGAGGCACTTGGCTTTCGCACAGACTTTTTCCGATGTCATACGGATGTCAATGTCCGTGACAGGGGAAACTGGTCTTGAGACGGCAGGGGTTTGATTAGTTAAGAGGTGTCCCAGCTTGTCATGGGTAATGGACATCTGGACAGACCTTTGCCAATCATAACAGTTAGGTTCAGTCATTTTGTTATCTAGATTTAACCTATGTGTGGTCACAGGGTCGCTGCAATTAAGAGAGAGAGAAGAAAACACTCAGCATGATGCTCTTGCAAGTTTAGATTGGTTTTTAATTTATCTAAACAGGATGGCTCCCACTGTTTCTCGAATCCCTCCTCAAACCAAAAAGGAAGAATTAGCCAGGATCAATCTCACCGTACAATACTTGCTTAACCGTTCAGCCAGGCTAGTGTCGGTACTTCGAGGGAGGTTTCCAACGCTTTCGCGAAGTTCCTTAATTAAATAACCTCTTTTCTCTGGGGGCGTAGCCCCGCTAACACCTTTCTAGACACCTACTTGGTTTATAGCATTGATCGTTAAGTGAGAAAGTTCCTGAGGAGTAGCATATACTCACAGTAGGATCGGGATCCAAATATCATCGCGTGACAAAACTGAAGGAATCCTACCAGAATCATCACACTCCAAATGGTAGGCAGCGCTAGCAAGTTTTAGTTTCTTTAGAAACTCCCGATGTGGATTTTTTCCCCATGCTCTTATGACTTTGACGAAGGTCAACAAATCATAAGTCACATGTCAAGTTCTACCCGTCATTGTCCAGGTTAATTTGAACCCACCCATATATACCCTTGACGAAGGTCAACAAGGTAATACGACTGTCCCAAACCAACGCATCTATCTATGCTACATATGAATACCCAACAGCTACCAATCACTATGCCTTGACTAAGGTCAACAAACATAGCTTGAATACTATTGAATATTTATACGAAACGACGGAGGGCTACAAATGGTTTTGGAGAAACCGTGAATGTAGTGAACTTGATATAATCGAAGGAACCTTGATAGCTTTTAAAAGGAGTGGCTTAAGCTCCGCGTTTAAAAGTTGTTTTTGAAAAGAAACCGAGTGGTTTTTGAAATTGTTCCAACGAATTTTACTTGGTTTATTTTCATGCATTAATTTTAATGCGTCCCATCATTTAATCCTACCATTGCAGAAAATAACGAAAATATGACGTACGCTTATGCCATCCGCATTCGCCATGGGGCCCCGTCATTACCCGTTAGGTTACTTAACTAACGACAGAGCGGGGGCTGGACTAGCGCGGATGCAAAACATAAGCAACGCCTAAATAGATATCATATATAGATATACACATTCTTCACATGAAATGATAGCCATTCCAGATCACAGATGAACACATTGGATATACTAGGAATCCGCATTCCGTACGAGCCTGTAACGAAGAGCGGATTACACGGTCGCGGTGAATAGCCAAGACCCCATCCTAGACCCCTACGGGTGCGGCAAACTACCCTCCAAGTACCCGAAGCGAAGCAACCTCCCTCATCACCGTGAGTAGGTCACTCGGCACTTCGAGATACCCGGTAGTTTGTGCACCCTATCTTGGGTCTATCCTAGGAGCAAAAACAGTAAAAGAAATTATACAATGACGGCTACAACCCCATCCCGGTTGTGCGGTCATATAAATAATATTACATCAATTATAAATTACATGAATTGAAAGAAAAAGAAAACTCTCATCTCACAACCCCCCGGCTATTCATCTGCGACAATCCAATGAATTCATATACACATACCATCAACATTACAGATCATAGATATGTATAACCCCCACTAATCGAAGTATAGCGATTAGCAGACGTTCAATACATATATCACATCACAGATATAACCCGTTAGCTTAAGTCTTTAGAAGTTCGATCAAAATACGGATTTTTAAACCCCAAAAACAAATTTTGCTTTCTGTAAAATCTGGGCAGAAAAAACATATTCCAAAAATCCCAAAACAGCCCCAGAAAAACAATGCAGGAAAATTGTGCCACGACCGAGTCAACTCGGCCGCGGAACCGCGGCAGGAGCATGCTCCCGCCGCGTTTCCGCGGCGCTTTGACCGAATAGGTGGACCAATTTTCTTGTGTGGGTTTTAAAAAGCCTGAGCCGATTTTTAGTGTCAGATTAATTATATTTTGAACAGAAAACAGAATCGGCAGAAACTTGAAATTACGGGCATGTTTCGCGACTTTTTCTCCGATCGAACTTCTAATTACATTGCTAACATGTTAGATAGTGTTTAACTAGGCTCTGATACCACTGTAAGTCCACGTTACCTCTCCCGGTTCTTTCGGGCTTGCGGAAATGATGAAAAACGATTTTTCTTTTGGTGGTAACATGGACTCAAAATACGGATCTTTGTTAAACAACTATCTAACAACCTAACAAGAGTTTTACCTACTCGGTTAGGGGTTATACCTTATCTTGAACTCCTTCTCTTGGTCTCCTTGTGGTGGTCGGATGGTTCTCTCCTCGTCGTCTCGTTGTGCCGAAGATGGATCCACCTGAAAGCTTCTACCTTTGGCTTCAACCTCAAACTAGAGGAAACTAGAACACTTGGCTTGATAGACTTTGTGTACTAGGATGAGTAGAGAAGTGTTTTGGGTTTTTATCTCCAAGGCAAATGATTCTCAACACATGAAAGGTTTTTGCCTTGAACTAGAGAGAGCAAGAGGAAGTGGGAGAGCTTGAGGATGAGAGAGCTTTCATGAGAGAGAAAGCAAATGAAAGAATGAGCAAGACTTTTCTCACCTTTACTCTCATAATCCAAAATAATCATAACCCATAATAGTAATTGAGTATTATGTGATGGTTCAAGTCAAAATGGCAATATCATTTCATGCACTCATTTTGTGAAGAATAACAAGCAAGCAAAAGTCATTACCATGAAATGATAGCCATTGTAATGATGATGATCAACTAGTCCAACCTAGTCAACCGGTCAACAAAGTCAACAAGTCAACAAAGTCAACCCTTCATCCCAACCATGACACAATAATACTTAATTAATATTATCATTAATCATATTTCTTATTCTCATTAGGGTTTAGCAAAAGTCAACAGTCATAATGAGAATCCTCTGCCTCTGTCTCTCTGTCAACCGTGCATACACACCCGCATCCGCGTTCCGAGGAACACGAATTCAAAAGAGATAAAACCAATCCCAAAACATACACTATGATTTGGCTTAAACCAAAGTCTGCTAGTGATAACTGCCCGGACACTAAACGTGCACAAGTGCACGGATGTGACCGAACCCTGTCGCAAAACCATGCGACCTCTACTCTTTTGCCTAAAGGCGAATAGCTCTCTGTGTGGGACTCTAAAGACTCGACACTACGCTAGCAGTGGGTTTAACCACAGACCGCAAGCGGCACAAGCTGTGCGTAACGGCCCCCAGGTAGATGCCGATAAGAAGACTGACGAGGTGAAACCCATCTGAACTCCTACTGAGCCTAAATGTGACAATCTATGTACAGTCCGGTCTGTTCGCCTGAGAATATCGTATGGAGGGCCTAGGGGGTAGTAAACGTCAGTCCCCTAATAGCGGTACAAGTCGTGTCGGAGTGTAGCCCAGAACACCCTGAGATAACACTGAAAACCTACCAGTATATCTCGCTTGCCCTGGCCAGGGACTTTGTGTAATGGCTCTCCTAGACACAGCGCGATATCAACCCCCAATACCGGGAGAGACGAATCCTGTCTAACAGTCACTGCCTCCAAGTGCTTCGGGACTGCACCCAACTACTACCTGTTTGCACGACTCCTTTGAGCCGTAGTAGGGTAGTAATCTAAGTACAGTGGGGACACACTCGAGGCGAAGTGATAGTGTCAAGTCAGCGGACTAAGCTGTACTCATGTCATCAGGGAACTGATAACTGACGATAGGTCTAGTACCAACCAACAGTTCCCGACGAGTCCTGTCCAGTGTACTCGTAACCTAACGAGCACGCGCATACTATCTCAAGTACGACATACTGACGGCTGTGGGACAGACCGTCTCCCCTGCTGGGTTGAGAAGCGCATACGCTAGTCTACTCCGGAGTATCGATGCCCTGTTTCGATAATCCTGCGACTAGGGACCTGCCTAAAGATGTGCTTGTGGATTACCTAGCCCCCACGAGTGACTGCCATCACCACGCTGGTAATCATTCAAAGATCCTAAGGGCTCCACTAATGTGTATAGGTGATATACTAAAATAAACACATGTACACAATAAAGTAGAAACAAACCATGTAGCATACTACTATTTTGAGCAAGATTGTCTATACAAGGTGAATATCCCAAGCTTCCATTAAGTAATATACAAACTAGTATGATACAGTAATGGCCTCTAGGGCATATAGACTAACACCGGCTATATCACATATAACTGGCCGATACAATAGTCGCGAGAATAGAATACGGTATCATATACATGCATTATTCTCGGTCCCGCACATATCACATATGCGCTCCTATTTCGTTTTTCCTGAGCCAGTAAAACCTCTATGTAGGACTCTAAAGACTCGTCAATACGCTGGCAGTAGGTGATGATCATATCAAGCACCCACAAGCCGTCAGCGGTACTAGCTAGACGTAACGGCTACCCGGGTATTGAGCGATCAGAAGATTAGCAAGCAAGCCCGCTCCAACTCCTGCAAAAAGCCTGACAGTGACACTACCGTGCAGTCTGGTCTCCTCGTCTGATATGTCGCATATCAAGTCTAGGGGTGGTAAACGTCAGACCCCAATAACCGATAAGTCATGCCGATGCGAGGCTCATAACGGGTCGAGAAACCACTGGTAACACTTACCAGTAAATCTCTAAACCAGCCCTGGCCAGGGACTTCCCTGTTATGGCCAATCGAGCATAGCGCAACATCAACCCCCAATACCGGGAGAGACGAAACCCCTCCTATCGCTCATTGCCTCCATGTGGCTCGGGACTGTACCCAATAACCACCGTTTTGCACGCCCTCTTGAACGTGGTAAGGTGGAAAACAAAGCACAGTGGGAATCATACAAGACTCTATGACGATCTCGGGTCTACAGACTAACCTGTACCAGTGTCACCAGAGAACTTCCATATGACGTAAGGTATAATACCATCTGGGAGTTCTCGGCGAGTCTGTCCAGTATACCCAGTCTCCACTGAGCACCCGTATATCATCTCTGATGTCAAACACCAATGGATATGGGATCATCCATCGCCCATCTAATGGGTCGAGAAGGTATACGCTAGTCTACTCTGGTATATCGATTCCCCTTCTCGATACACCCACGACTAGGGACCTTGAAGGATGTACTTATGGACTATCATGTCCCCGCTAGTATGATCTGCATCATAGTCCAGTTAGTCAAGTACACATCCTAAGGGCTTTACCAACATATAACAGAGAGACAATCAGTGTACACGTTAAGGTAAAGAGTAACCAGATAGCATACTATCATGTCGAGCAAGAAAGTCCTCCCTATATATGTCCAAGCATCCATTACAATATACATCTCATGTATAGTAATGGCCTCTAGGGCATACATATAACTAACAATCTCCCACTTGCACTAGGGCCATCTGATAACAGTGGTTGTAGTATCTCATACTCAACCATCACATAATAGTCTCTCTATAGGAAAAGGCCTTTGTGAGTGGATCCGCTGTGTTGTCCTCTGAGTCTACTCTCCTAACCTCGATCCCCTAGAGATCAACCATCTCTATGATCAGGTGACACTGCCTTAGAATATGTCAGGATCACTGATGGGACGGGCGTTCCTAGGCATAAGCCACAACTCCATTGTCACACAATGGTAGGAACGAAGTTCATCTCATGAACTAATATACACCCAGACTGCCTCTTTGGTAGCATCTTTGGTAGAGATGTATCCAGCCTTTATCGTCTAGTATGCCACGGTATCTAGCTTGGAACTCTTCCAACATACCGTCGCTCTACTGATGGTAAAGACAATGCATGTGACTGACTTTCAGTCGACCTTATCACTCTGGAACCTTTCCAGTGATTCTCCCCAGGATCAATTGATACCATCTCACTACAACTAGTGAGTATCCTAACATCCAATTAGATCTATCTCATAGATCCAAAAACCAGGATTTAGTAGGTGTCACTTTGATCTTATGTGGAGAATCATTGTGATAAGCGGAGATTGATCGAGCGTAGCATAGGAAACTCCTTTCCTATCAAGAGTATGTTATCCACGTACTCTACGAGGATCTCCACCATACTCTCTACTACCTTTTGTATATACAGGGTTCATCTACCATTTTGATGATGTCAAACTCTTTGACTAACACATCAAAACAGACGTTCCAACTCCGCGATGCCTGCTTTATCACATAAAACATCTTGCACACGTTTCCTCTGCATCCACTGTCGACGAAGCCCTCTGGCTGTGTACTTATAGACGCTTTCTTCAAAATCTCTATTTAGAACAGCAGTCATGACACCCAACCGCCAGATATCGTAGTCATGGTATGTAGCCATGGCAATTAGGATCTGGATGGACTTAAGCATAGCTACTTAGAAAAGGTTTCATCATAATCCATACCTGGTCAATGATGCAAACCTTTAACAAGTCTAGCTTTGAAAGTCTCAACTTTTCCATGTACACCAAGTAATCTTCTCAAGATATACTTGCTCCTGATGGGGATTTAACCCTTCAGATAAAGCAACCAAAGTCCATACTTTGTTGGTGTATAAGGATTCCATCTCAGATCGTTAAGCATCCAGCCATTCTTACAGAGTCCCACTCCTGATGGCCAGCTCGAAACTAGTTGGGTCGTCATCTCATGATGCATTCCTTGCTCCCACTGTCATAGAGAAACTCGAAGTATCTCTCAGGTGGGTGAGCAACCCTACTAGATCAGCGGAGAGGCTGAGATTCGTTGGATACTATTGAATCCTTTGGTTCTACCAAATCATCAGCTGCAGTTTGTATAGCTGGAATTCTTTCCAGTTCTACCTTATGACCATTAATTTCTTCACAAGAAATTCCCTTTCACAAAGGTGGCATGTTGAGAAACAAAACATCTTTTGTTTCTCGGTTAGGTAGAAGATATTGCCTTACGAATGCTTGGGATATCCAACAAACTTCTACAGAACTGACTTTGCCTTGAGCTTGTCCGGATTATGCTTTTAGACATAGGCTGGACAACCCCAAATCTTAACAAACTTAAGATATGGGCTCTTCCCTTTCCATATCTCATATGAAGTGGTAGGCAACTGATCTGATCGGAATCCTATTTAATAGGTATGCAGCTTCATAAGTGCATAACTCCCAAAAGGAAATAGGCAACTCAGTAATACTCATCATAGAGCACACCTTATCACATAGGGTGTGATTGCTTCGCCCCGATACACCGATGTGCTGTGGTGTATACGGAGGAGTAATGCTGAGAGAGAATCTCATTCTCCTTTAGAATAATCCAGGAATTCCGTGCTCAAGTATTCTCCTCCTTGATCACATCAAAGGACATAATACTTATACCCGTTTTGGTTCTCTACTTTCTAACTTATATTCTTTGAATGTCTCAAAAGCTTCGGACTTGTGTTTCAACAAGAACATATGTCTGAATCTTGAGAGATCATCAGAGAATGTAATGAAGTACAAAGAACCGGTCTAGGCATGTATAGACAGGGGACCTTCATACATCAACTTGTATCATCCCAAGAGTTCACTAACTCTTTCTCTGCTCCTAAAAACAAAGTTATGGTCATCTTATCTCTGTGGCATGACCGGCAAGTTTCACAAGATGTAAATTCAAACTAATTTAAATATGCATCTAAATATAACTTCAGCTTGTCGGGTCACATTGATATGACCTAGTCTACAATACCACGAGAAGGATTCGTTCATTTCTGAACTCTTCCTCTTGTGTGTGTTCTGTATACTAAGAACTGTAGTTTGATTTAGAACGTCAATGCTTTTAGATAACGTGCCTGAACCGATCAACTCTTGATATAGGAAATGTTCAAAACATTATCCAACAATACAAAATTATATCCTTTCTTTACTAATAAAGAGACTGATATGATGTTGTAAATCAGGTTCGGTATCTAATGACATTTGTTCAGAATCAATGTATTCTGGTAATACAGGGTGATAACTACCAACAGACTTGGCTGCAACACTTGCACCGTTTCTATCTCATGAAACTTATCACCCATTCTCAGTTCTCTACCTATCAGTAGCCCATGTAACAAATTACATATGTGGGATCCTGATCCGGTATCTCATACTAGGACGTAAAGGATACTGAGAAACAATTCTCTGTAATGAACACACCAGAAGAAGATGCATCAGCATGCACTTTCTTCGCTTGGGCGGCACTGGAATTCTAGTAATCCCCTATTTTCTGCTCTGTCTTATAACAATTATAAGTTGGAGCGGGACCAAAGTTCCCCTAGCTCAATATAACAAGCGGGTTCGGTCAATACATCTGTATTATTATCTTGATTAAGGCGTGACATGGTCGCTACCTGGACAGAGAAAGAAGAAAACACTCTGCGTGCGCTCTTGCAAGATCAGATTGGTTATTATTTTATCTAATCAGGATGGCTCCCACTGTTTTTATCAAATCTTCCTTCAAACCCTAAAAGGAAAGACTAGCCGGGATTAATTACACCCTACAATTTCGCCAATCTTTCAGCCAGGCCAGTGTCGGTACTTTGAGGGAGGTTCCTTGTGCTTTCGCACGGACCTAATTAATGTAAACCTCGTTTTCCCATAGGCGTAACCCCGTTGACACCTTTCTAGACACCTACTTGATCGGCTAATTGTAATGTGTAAAACTCTCCCAGGAGTAACAATTACTCGCAGTGGGTATCGGGATCCAACTATCTCATAGAAGGTATGCAATCTCATTGCAAATTTCAACACTTGAAATTCCCGATAATATTTTGCCCCTAACGTGCTATGATCTTGACGAAAGCCAACAAACCATAGCCCGCTAGTCAAGTTCAACCCGTACATTTCTTGACTGAATTAAACCCACCCGCATGACCCTTGACGAAAGCCAACAAAGCCGTACGACTACCCTAATCCAATCGCATCATATGCAGCAGATAAGCAGCATATAGCTACCGCACACTACACCTTGACGAAAGCCAACAAATGTAGCACGAATACTATATACAACTTATCTGAAATGATGTAGGGCTACGACAGGTTTTTCAGAAAACCTATTGCGTAATGAACTTGATATCGTTGTAGAATCAAATAATTTTAAAATGGAGTGTTTTTTAGGCTTTTGCTAGTTTCGCTAAAGAGGTCACTCCCGGTGAAGGGATCTCGGCTCTTTCTTCGTCGATTGAGGTGCAGGATATATCATATATATCACTGTGTAAAGCAAGAACTAGAAAAGCAATCAAAAGACAAAACCGAGGGGTGTAGCATCTGCCAGTCATTGCTAAAGGGGTCACTCCCGGTGAAGGGATATCGACCCTTTCCTTATCGAATAAGGTGCAGGATGTTCTACAAGGAACACCGCTATGCAAAGCAAGAACTGTAGCTACCCGTTTATGAAAATTCGATTCCACAATATCTTTTAGGTTTCTTTTTCTTTCATTAATCATATTAATTAAGTCCCATCATTTAAGTCTCCTAAACATCACAGATAAATACGACGTACACTTATGCCATCCGCATTCGCCTCGATGTCCCCTCGTGCACCGTTAGGTTAGGTAACTAACGGCAGAGCGGGGTGTTGGAGATAGTGCCCTCAAAGTCAATTATTGGATCGCAGGTACGTGATTGCAATGATTGAGGCAGGACCTATACCGATATGACAGTCTTGCTCGAGATGATAGTATGCTATCTGGTTTGTCTTTATCATCGTATACATGCTTTAGTTCACTATTGCATGATGATAGAGCCCATAGGATTCTTGCTTGACTACCAGCAGTATGATAGCGATCATATACATGGGAGCTGGGGTCTGTAAGCACATCCTTTAAGTGTCCCTAGTCGTGGGAGTTTCGAGACAGGGCATCGATACTCCAGAGTAGACTAGTGCATACAGTCGAGACCCCGACAAGGGGCGGTGGCCGGTCTCACAAGCCACTGGTGTCAGTTTGATCACCAAAGATGTATATAGGTGCTCATTGGGTTATGAGTACACCGGACAGGACTCGCCGGGAATCTGCTAGTTGGTATTATACATATCGTCAGATAGAAATTCCCTGGTGACATGTGTACAGGTTAGTTCATCGACCTGAGATCGTCATTTGTCTCATGTGAGTTCCCACTGTGCTTAGATTACTACCCTACCACGCTCAAAGGAGTTGTGCAAACAGGTTTTAGTTGGGTACAGTCCCGAGCCACATTGGAGGCAAGTGAGCGGATCGTCGGGGATTCGTCTCTCCCGGTATTGGGGGTTGATGTCGCGCAGTGTACGGGTGGCCATCACTAGGAATCCTCGGCCGAGGTAGTGGAGAATTACTGATTTGGATCAGTAGTTTCTCAGGAGGTGATGGGCTTCATGCCGACACGATTTATCGCGTTATTAGGGGTCTGACTTTATCCACCCCCCTAGACTCGATATGCGATACTCTTTAGACGAATGGACCGGACTATATATACATTGTCACTGTCAGGCTCAGTAGGGTTTAGAGATGAGTTCGCTCGTCAGCTTCCCTTCCAATCAATACATTGGCAAACCGTTATGTACAGCTTGTACCTCTGACGTGCTAGGGGTTATACCCAGTGCCAGTATATTGATGAGTCATTAGAGTCCCCCACAGACACTTTCCCAAGTTCGGGTGAAACGTTGTAGAGGCCGTATGGGTTTATGGAAAGGTTCGGAAAATGCACGTGCGTTTTCGCACGTGTCGTTTTTCGGACAGATAATACTGGTAGGCTTTGGTTTAAGCCGGAACCCAGTATTATACTGTATAGATATAATATCTTTGTCTCGGTTGCATTTGTATTCGGTTGTAATACAAATGCGGGTATGTTTATACTGATACGGGGTTATCCTGAAATTCGTTTCAGGATCACTTTTGGAAGTTGCCAGTTTCCAGTTTTCTATCAGCCGTATTTTGACATTCGGTTAAATGCGGATTTATCTTTTCTTGATGAGGTGAGTCAGTGTTCTAGAAGGTTCTAGAGAGGATGACAAGGTGACTAGGTTAATTGTGATTGGTTTGCTTTAATGCATTCATACTAGATGTATTTGTGACTCATTGTTTCTTTCATGATCTTTTGCTTGTGGTCACCACTCCCTCCTCCTACACTCACCTCCCTCCTCTCCTATAAGTGGCCGGCCACCCCCTTGAGGATTGCTCATGGTTGCTAGAAAAAGATTGGTATTGTTTTGGACTCATGGAAATTAGATAAGCCTCATTTCTCATTTCACCCGATTCCAAAAAGGCAACTTCATTAACCGTTTGTCCATAGCCTTGGACGTATCGAGACAAAGTGTTCTACTCATTCTCTACTTCATCTTGGTTGTCTCTTTTGGCAAACTTGACGATCGAGTTGCCTCGGTTCAGAGGCGGGAGCCCGTTTAAATATCCGTCGACGTGGTGCCACCTGGACAAGAAGATTGGAGATTCAGGAGATCGGAGCAGCCGCAACAAGCGTGGGATGATGGTTGAAGACCGAAGGACTCGGATCGTTCGGTATAACTCTTCTACCCACTTTGTAGTTTGTTAGTTTAGCTTTAATGGCAGATCCGGGTTACGGTACACGATAGCGCCAGTTGTAAAAAGTTTTTGTTCCGCATTTGGCGTCTGTTAGACTGCCGGGGCGCTACCGTGGACTTACAGTGGTATCAAAGCCTCACCATTAAGCTATACTAACTTGTGCTAACGCGTTTAAAAGATCGATCGAACGGAATTTCCAAAATCACAATTTTCAAGTGCTTAAGTTTCTGTCGATTTTAAACAGCGTCTAAAAATTATTTTTATCATCCCAGATAATTAAGAAGGGTTTTTTAAGCATACGGATGAAAATTGGGCATGTGATCCCACAAGAGCACAGTGGAACCGTGGCGCTTTAGTGGGAACAGTGCATCAATTTTTCACAGTGAGCTGAATTTGGGAAATTGTGGGTTTTGGAATAGTTCTTTTGGGCCCAGATTTTATTACTGTACAGCAGATGTACGTGGGGCCCACTTCGGGAAATTTTGTCGATCGAAATTTTAAATTTGTTAGTATGCAGTATTTACATTATATCTCCGACCGGGAATGTCATTTGATCGGTAAACCGTGTCTGATTGCTATAGTTCTTTTAGACGGGTTTGCGAACGTGACATTCGCGTTGATGTTCTGTGTTGTACTGTGATGTTGCGGATATATCGTGGTGGATAGCAGGGTGCAATGATAGTGCAGTTTGGATTTATTTGTACATTTTATATTGCGGGGCGAGCGTCCAACATGTGGACTGCTGTCACTGCCTGTTGTATAATATTCTTTTGGGGCACGACCGGGTTGAGGTCGATGTACCCGTTGTACATATTTTTATTTCTGTACTAGGTTTATCCCGTGAAGAAGTGCACGGATAGCCGGGTTCTGGAGGGCAACGAGTCTGTATCTCATGGCTTTCAGAGGCAGAGGGACCTCACTCTAGAATTGGCAGACTTTTCACGGCACTCGTAGGGGGTACAGGTTGACCCAAGGAGGGGTGATCATTTTACCGGATTCCGTGAAGTACCGGGTGTTCCATTCACTATGCTGTAGGGACTACCTCGCTTCAGGTTTTGGCGAGTAACTTGCCGCACCCGTAGGGGTCTAGGTTTCATTGCACAGGCTATCCACACGACCAGGGGAACGTCAGGTTTCAGCAGCGGCTCTGTGAAACCCGGGGATCCCAGATTATCTGTATTGTTCTGTGATGCTTATTACTTTTCTGTAATGTTGCATATTATCACGCCTGGAGCGATTATTGTATATTGGTATATATACTATTAGATGTTGTATATGTTTTACACCCGCGCTAGTCCAGCCCCCGCTCTGTCGTTAGTTAAGTAACCTAACGAGTGAGGACGGGACCCAGTGGCGAATGCGGATAGCATATACGTACATTATATTTTCATTCTTTTCTGGTGTGATTGAGTGATGGGACTGCGTTGATTCTTATCAATGCAAGAAAAACAAACCTATATTTGATATTGTTGGAACAAATTTTAAAAAGGTGTTATTACAAAGATATTTCCTTTTGTTTTGCATAGTGATATTCAGTTAGAATATCCCGCACCTCATTCGATGAGGCAAGGGCCGAGATCCCTTCACCGGGAGTGACCCCTTGGGCAGAAGTTTATGTCAGGGTAATAATTTCAATATAATCGATTACAAGTTGCTTTTCATCGCGGTATTCAGTTGGAATATCCTGCACCTCATTCCACGAGGAAAGAGCCGAGATCCCTTCACCGGGAGTGACCTCTTTAGCAAAGGTTTTTCGTCACTATATTTTTATAAAAATCTATCAGGTTCCTTCAACGAGATCAAGTTCATTACGTTAAAGGTTTTTCGCCAAAAACCAGCCGTAGCCCTCCGTCATTTCTTATGGATGGTAAGTAGTATTCAAGCTATGTTTGTTGGCCTTCGTCAAGGCATAGTGTTTGGTAGTTGCTGGGTATTCATTTGTTGCATAGATAGATGTGTTGGTTTGGGACAGTCGTATAGCCTTGTTGGCCTTCGTCAAGGGCTTGTACGGGTGGGTTCAAATTAACCTAGACAATGACGGGTAGAACTTGACATGTGACTTATGATTTGTTGGCCTTCGTCAAGGTCATAAGAGCATGAGGCAAAAAATTCTCATCGGGAGTTTCAAACATACAGGAAACTTGCCAGGCATGCGCATACCTTCTGGAGTGTGATAACTTGAATGGCTTCCATCAAGTTATCATGCGATGATAGTTGGATCCCGATTCTCACTGATGAGTTGGTTTACTCTTTGGGTGATCCCGACTAATTCTTCTTTCAGGTTTGGAGGAGAATTTGAGATTACAGTGGGAGGTTTCCTGATTAGATAAAATGATAACCATTCTGATTTAGGTTAGAGTGCACGCAAAGTGTTTCTTTTCTCTCTTTCCTTTTGGCAGCGACCTTTGCCCGACCCTAGACTATGACACAGTGACCAAGTTGACCGAACCTTCTTAAAATACTGGCCTTTGGTTTGTCTAAAGTTGCATAAGTCATTGCCGCTCCTTCTTTTACCCTTTGTATTTCTCAGAACACCCCATATTACTACGGATATCCACTTCCATTGGATAGATCCATCGTATGGTTATATACGAACTCCAAGAGACTTCTTCGAGGATGGATCCAGGTTCAGGAGAAATAGAATTGGTTTATTCAGTTCTCTTTTATTATCACCTTCTCTCAGGTTGCGAGAGCTCCTTAGTCTAGGAGAGTACACCTATTACGCTTATTGGATGGTCTTATTCCAAACCATAGGCAGGTGCCGAAAGGTAGGGAATGAAGAAAACCAATTAGCCTAAGTAGGGTGTACAGAAGGTAATATGTAAAGACAAAATAAAAGGGATTAGAAAGAGGGCAAAGTAAATTACGACTGTTATCATTCACGATCAAACCGCGTACTTTATCGCCACTCCTATTTTCACCTTTCCCCGGTTCGGGAGAAATAGAATAAGGTATTATTCAGATTGTCTTTTATCATCACCTTCACTCTAGTTGCGAGTACTCCTAGGATTAAGAGGGTACACCTATTCTGCTTACTGGATAGTCTTCTTCCAAACCATAGGCAGGTGCCGAAAGGTAGGGAAGGAAGAAACCTTTTAGCCTAATGAAGGTGTACAAAAGGTAACGACTAAAGACAAATAAAGGGATTTTGGAGAGGTGGCAAAGAGATATACGGTTAAACTCATGAATTGGATTATGGAAGAGGCGTTACTAAGAATACCAGGATACCCCTACGAAACATTTTCATGTTTTAGAACATTGTTAAAGGAAAACTGATTTCCCGATTAGATACTTACTCCTGGGTATGTATTTACCAGGTTTCATTCTCATATCTATACAGTTTTGCAGATAATGAGTGGGAGTAAGTTATTGGGAATTAGGTGATCATCCTCATTATATCGGAATTCGTTGTAATTGATGATATTTGAGGAAATCGCCTGGGTACAGTTTTCAACCTACGATGCACAGGTTTTTGAGTTATTCAACTCAGTGGACTTATACAGAGTATTTTATGTTGTCCAGTGTCCGTCAGGACAAAGAGGTAGGTCCTCGTACTACGTTCTGTTTACTTGTGACTTCTCTAGTTTTTAGACAAGTGTTTCGTAGAAATACAATATCTAAGTTTTCAGAAGTTATGGGTATAAGAATAAAGTAGAGAACCAGATGTCGCAAGTATCAGGATTCTTCAAAAAGATCGAAGATATAGATTCTTGTGATTAGTATTCAGATGATAGTAATGGTTTTAAAAACTTGTTTCTCTTTCAGATTACTCATAATTGGATGGATTCCTAAATTGAGTAATGCTGATTAGCCTCTCTCCATTAAGTTGTTATGCACTGGAGACAGTTGCATGATTTGAATCTGGTTCCAATTAAATTAGTGCCTCTATTTCTGTATTGTATATAGAATGCTTCATATCTTAACGATGTTAAGATAAGGGGAGTTGCCTAGCTTATGCTTAAAACCAGACACTGGATAACTCAAAGCACGTTTCTGTAATGGTTGTTTGTGGGTTGACCCTGGCTTTGCAGAGGGTTGACATTTCTACCATCTGGAAGATCAATAGTGATATTGTTCTTGACTCGCCACAGTTTTAGTAAAATGGATTTTTTCAGAAAACAGTAGTGGGAGTATGGTAGAACTGGAAGTGATTCCAGAACCGCAAACGATTAAGGAAAATTTAATAGGACCAATATATTCAATCAGGTTTGACATTCCATTACCCACTCTGCAGATATGGTGGGTAACCTCAGACACCCGAGAGGTACTCCGGTAGCCTCAAGGACGGTAATAGGGAGGTTCTTGTTTACCCAGACTTGACACTACTGTTGTTCCAGACTATGAGACCCGGCAGAAGGATAAGTATAGCGTCGTTCTAAACTAGCTTTAGAAGTGCACGTATATATTATTCTGCCAGAGGGTTGTCGTAGTCAGTGGGAGCAGCGGAAGCATAGTGGGCAAGTAGCTTATGTCTATTTATAGGCTTGAGCAGATATAGCGGAGATTAGATCATCTAATTTTGATAAGACAGTCATGGTTTTGACTTCATCAGAATAGGGGATGGATCTGTTGAGAAGGTAGTAGGGTGTGATGTCCTGGTATTTGGATGACATACTCAGAGTAGGAAGTAAAATTCCTATACTTCAATCGGTCATACTTTGGTCGTCACACAGTTGTTTCTCCAGAAAGGATATGGATGTAATATCAGACATTCTGGTAACTAGGTCTATGGTTTTAGATCTAGATTTGGGTAGTTTCCCAATGTGTGTACTTTGACAGTATTCTAATAGTATTTTAGAATAGATGACTCCTGGCATGGTGGTGTACCTGCAGGTGATGGAGTCACCCTCTCTAAAGGTGTCTTAGAGACTAAAGGAGAGGGGGATGTGCATGATTGGCAGATCACTTGCTTAGGCAATTGAGTCAATCATGAAATGTCAAGTATCACACCAGATGTTTTTTTTGCACTAGATGCGATATGTTTATATTAATCCAATCCTGAAGAAACATAAGGAAGCAGTTTTAGAACATAAGTGCTTGTTCTACGGATTTGATGACGGCAGCCTCCTTCGGGAGATGGTTATCATTCCAGGCTTCAAAGGTGACATGGATGACAGAGTGATTATCAGAGTTATAGTTTTTCCTCTGATGAGGGACAGTATTATGGACAGGTGTTCCAAGAGAATACTGTGGGAGGCATGGTGCTGGATACTGATTAGGTTCAGTTATCGATACAGTCTAAGAAGTTTGGATTTGCAGTTCATTTATGAACTAGGTCCCATCAGATATCCAGACATATTCTAATACAGGTATTACTCGATTCGGGAGATGGCTTTCTCCGAAAACTTAAGATTAAGAGAGACATAGAAAGAAACATCAGGGCGGATCCACTCACTGAGGCTATTTCTCGAACACAAGAGTTTTACAAACTAGCTTTGTGAAACTGATTAGTAGAGGAGTTGGATGTTCGGAATCACACGGGCTGTGAGTATGCGACATTGCAATAATTAGCCTTGAGTGCAAGTGGGAGATTGTTGGAGATAGATCCCTCAAAGTCAATTATTGGATCGCAGATACGTGATTGCAAGGATTGAGGCAGGACCTATACCGATATGACAGTCTTGCTCGAGATGATAGTATGCTATCTGGTTTGTCTTTATCATCGTATAAATGCTTTAGTTCACTATTGCATGATGATAGAGCCCATAGGATTCTTGCTTGACTACCAGCAGTATGATGGCGATCATATACGTGGGAGCTGGGGTCTGTAAGCACATCCTTTAAGTGTCCCTAGTCATGGGAGTTTCGAGACAGGGCATCGATACTCCAGAGTAGACTAGTGTATACAGTCGAGACCCCGACGAGGGGAAGTGGCCGGTCTCACAAGCCACTGGTGTCAGTTTGATCACCTAAGATGTATACAGGTGCTCATTGGGTTATGAGTACACCGGACAGGACTCGCCGGGAATCTGCTAGTTGGTATTATACATATCGTCAGATAGAAATTCCCTGGTGACATGTGTACAGGTTAGTTCATCGACCTGAGATCGTCATTTGTCTCATGTGAGTTCCCACCGTGCTTAGATTACTACCCTACCACGCTCAAAGGAGTTGTGCAAACAGGTTTTAGTTGGGTACAGTCCCGAGCCACATTGGAGGCAAGTGAACGGATCGTCGGGGATTCGCCTCTCCCGGTATTGGGGCTTGATGTCGCGCACTGCACGGGTGGCCATCACTAGGAATCCTCGGCCAAGGTAGTGGAGAATTACTGATTTGGATCAGTAGTTTCTCAGGAGGTGTGGGCTTCATGCCGATACGATTTATCGCGTTATTAGGGGTCTGACTTTATCCACCCCCTAGACTCGATATGCGATACTCTTTAGACGAATGGACAGGACTATATATACATTGTAACTGTCAGGCTCAGTAGGGTTTAGAGATGAGTTCGCTCGTCAGCTTCCCTTCCAATCAATACATAGGCAAACCGTTATGTACAGCTTGTACCTCTGACGTGCTAGGGGTTATACCCAGTGCCAGTATATTGATGAGTCATTAGAGTCCCCCACAGACACTTTCCCAAGTTCGGGCGAAACGTTGTAGAGGCCGTATGGGTTTATGGCAAGGTTTGGAAAATGCACGTGCATTTTCGCACGTGTCGTTTTTCGGACAGATAATACTGGTAGGCTTTGGTTTAAGCCGGAACCCAGTATTATACTGTATAGATATAATATCTTTGTCTCGGTTGCATTTGTATTCGGTTGTAATACAAATGCGGGTATGTTTATACTGATACGGGGTTATCCTGAAATTCGTTTCAGGATCACTTTTGGAAGTTGCCAGTTTCCAGTTTTCTATCAGCCGTATTTTGACATTCGGTCAAATGCGGATTTATCTTTTCTTGATGAGGTGAGTCAGTGTTCTAGAAGGTTCTAGAAGGTTCTAGAGAGGATGACAAGGTGACTAGGTTAATTGTGATTGGTTTGCTTTAATGCATTCATACTAGATGTATTTGTGACTCATTGTTTCTTTCATGATCTTTTGCTTGTGGTCACCACTCCCTCCTCCTACACTCACCTCCCTCCTCTCCTATAAGTGGCCGGCCACCCCCTTGAGGATTGCTCATGGTTGCTAGAAAAAGATTGGTATTGTTTTGGACTCATGGAAATTAGATAAGCCTCATTTCTCATTTCACCCGATTCCAAAAATGCAACTTCATTAACCGTTCATCCATAGCCTTGGACGTAACGAGACAAAGTGATATACTCATTCTCTACTTCATCTTGGTCATCTCTTTTGGCAAACTTGACAATCGAGTTTCCTCGGTTCAGAGGAGGGAGCCCGTTTAAAGATCCGTCGACGTGGTGCCACCTGGACGAGAAGATTGGAGATTCAGGAGATCGGAGCAGCCGCAACAAGCGTGGGATGATGGTTGAAGACCGAAGGACTCGGATCGTTCGGTATAACTCTTCTACCTACTTTGTAGTTTGTTAGTTTAGCTTTAATGGCAGATCCGGGTTACGGTACACGATAGCGCCAGTTGTAAAATGTTTTTGTTCCGCATTTGGCGTCTGTTAGACGGACAGGGCGCTACCGTGGACTTACACGGGGCAGGGCTAGCGCGGGTGTAAAACATAAGTAACGTCTATATAATATATCATATATACTATATACAGTATTTATCACAACATATCAAATGATCACATCACAGATATCGCAGCAGAAGAAACATATGAAACATTGGATATACTAGGACGTCCTTTTTTTATTTTGAGCCTCTATAAAACACGGATTCCACGGTCGCAATGAATAGCCAAACCCACACCCCTAGACCCCTAAGAGAGCGGCAAGCAACCCTTCCAATTCTAGAGTTAGAAACCCGGACTTGACTCCTCGAGTTGGTCTCCTACTGGACTCTAGAACCCGGTTACTTGTGCTCTCCTCCTTGGGTCTATCCTAGTGCAGAAAAGAAAATAATATACAAATGGTGACATCAACCTCATCCCGGAAGTGCCCCAATAAAAGAATATTACATACAATGATTTTTACATGAATGAAAATAAAAACCCTCATCTCACATAAAACCCCCGGCTATTCAAAACGCGACGATCCAATATAACATATCCAGCAACACATAACATCACATGTCATCAACGTAAGTAAATATGCGCATCCCAATTGTCGTTGACATATAGCAACGAAACCTACGATATAACATATTACACTTACGGTCGCAGAAAAGAAAGTGTAAAACTACAACAGTTGGAATCCGCAACCTCCTTAGACATCGCATGCCTAACAATTATAAACCCCGCATTTTAGTCTCTATATCGAAAACACTTTTCAATACCTAGTCGGCAATTCAACAAGATTCTCGATATGTGATCGAATGCTCGTCGCAAACTTTAGTAGACGGCCGCACCCCCGGATGTCGTCGACGAAGTGCACTAAGGCGGAACACCGTTGCCGCGAGCACCCGAACGGATGCTTTTGGCGACGGGGTTCTCCTACAGTCACTTGGTCGGGTCTATGGGGCATGGCTGTCTATTATGTTTACCCGACGAGTATCCGCATACGCTACGTGATTGCGACGGACTTTTGATCGCATCAAAATTCCGTGACAACCGATCATTTGAGACTAAACTGCTATGTTTATAACATTCAAATTAGTTATCTCATAACTACTTGTGGATTCCAAATATTGTATCACATTCCGGATAAATAGACAATGTTAAACTTTCCGATCGAATGATCAAACACCCAAGTTTTCCCAAATAGTTCTCAACACTTGAGGGGAGTTTAAAAACATCCATCACATGCCACAGTACCAATGGTCCAGCCGTAGAAGGGTCAAGCCAACGCCTCACATGTGGCAACGCCGTACTGCTCCAAACCCTAAGGTTCAAAAGGCAGTTCAAGACGGTCACATAATCGAGTTAAGGTTTGTTGTCTTCTAGAGGGTCCATTGCGTAACTTGCATGATTTAGAACTTTCTTAAACAACGGAAAAATCCAACACTTGGAAATTTTCCGGGTCGGGAAAAAGTGAGTTATTGATATCCTTTCGAACTTTTTAATACTTTCTAAATTATCCGGAAAACACAACGAAATTAAATTTTCCTATCGAATCAACGAATACAAAATAAACCCCAGAACACTCAATACTTGAGTCAGATAAAAAAATACCCAGAAACATGCAGGAACACCTACGGATCAAACCGTAGAAAAATAAAACCCCAATTCACACATACGGCCGCGGAACCGCGACATAAGCAGGGGTCTTTCCGTGGGTCCGCGGCTATTCAATCGAATTAGAGGGTCGTATTTTACCAGTATCCTTAGAATTCCCTGCTGATTTTTTTAAGTATTTTTAATTCAGAAAAAACCACATTTTAAAAAAATGTCCAGAGAGGGGTATATTTTGTCGATTCGGAGTTCGTTCGGAGTTTTGACTTCGTATACACGTCGCCTAATGCTCTAGCTAGTCTCTGATACCACTGTAGGGTTACTAGGCACTCTAATAAGGTTCTACAAGGCATCAACCATGCCCGATTAAAATTTTAGCCGTGTCGAATAACCCTAAACAAGATCTTTGCTAGATAATTAGGGTAACACATGCAAGTAAATAACAATTATCATCTAAGTGAATACGAAATACAACCTTTGTAGATCGGTCCTTCACTTCTTAAGCTCCTTGTTGTAGTCCCTTCGCTGCGATCATCGAACTCTCGGACTCTCGGACGGCTCCATGAGAAGAGGGCAACGGTTTTGCTTGAAGTCTTCAAGGCCGAAGATGATCTACGTCGAGGGAATACGAACTCAAGCTTCTACTTCACTAACTAGAGAATTAGTAAAGCAAACACCCTAAACTAAAGTGCTAGTCTAGTAGAGGATGATGAAATAGGAAATGGGTACACTTTAGAATTTCTTTTCTCACAATCTTTCTCTCTCTTTATCAAACCCTAGAAAGAATTTGAAGGAGGAAGAAGATAAGCTCAAAATGAGAATGAAAACTAATCAAGTGAGAGTAAGCAAACCATGGGTGAGTGGGTATCATATACTAACTCATGTAGAGACATAACCATGGTTAATTATAGTGGTTAGGTTAATTAATATCTTAAGTAAAACAAAACTAGTGGACTAAGTCAATGCAACCATAAGCTTCATGAAGCTTCATGCATGTAAACAATTATCCACTAATTTTGAATTTACTTTGTATATTAAAACCCTACCAATATAATTATAATGGTGTATGTCTCATACACCCATGTAGTGTGTATAACTAACCATGATACAAAATGAACACAAATAAATATATATCACATATATATTAAGTTGTGCACAAGTGAGAAAAAACAAATGCTTAAGTGAACCAATGCTAGTTAATGTAAATTAGTATATCACATATATTATTATACACTAAATTATTAAATCAACACTTGACTTAATAATCCGGTTATATCACATATAACCGACTAACACAAAATGTACCAACTTATCGAATCAACACTTGATTCGATAACCCGACTATATCACATATAACCAGCCGATACAATATTCGCGAGAATAGAATGCGGTATCATATACACGCATTATTCTCGGTCCCGCACATATCACATATGCACTCCTATTTCATTTTGCCTGAGCCAGTAAAACCACTATGTAGGACTCTAAAGACTCGTCACTACGCCGGCAGTAGGTGATGATCATATCAAGCACCAACAAGCCATCAGCGGTACTAGATGGACGTAACAGCTACACGGGTATTGAGCGATCATAAGATCACCAAGCAAGCCCGCTCTGCAAAAAGCCTGACAGTGACACTACCGTACAGTCTGGTCTCCTCGTCTGATATGTCGCATATCAAGTCTAGGGGTAGTAAACTTCAGACCCTAATAACCGATAAGCCATGACGATGCGAGGCACATAACGGGTCGAGAAACTACTGGTAACACTTACCAGTAAATCTCTAAACCAGCCCTGGCGAGGGACTTCCCTGTTATGGCCAATCGAGCATAGCGCAACATCAACCCCCAATACCGGGAGAGACGAAACCCCTCCTGTCGCTCATTGCCTCTATGTGACTCGGGACTGTACCCAAAAACCACCGTTTTGCACGCCCTATTAGACGTAGTAAGGTGGAAATCAAAGCACAGTGGGAATCACACAAGACTCTATGACGATCTCGGGTCTACAGACTAACCTGTACCAGTGTCACCAGAGAACTGCCATCTGACGTACGGTATAATACCATCTGGGAGTTCTCGGCGAGTCCGTCCAGTGTACCCAGTCTCCACTGAGCACCCGTATATCATCTCTGATGTCAAACACCAATGGATATGGGATCATCCATCGCCCATCTATATGGGTCGAGAAGGTATACGCTAGTCTACTCTGGTATATCGATACCCCGTCTCGATACACCCACGACTAGGGACCTTGAAGGATGTACTTATGGACTACCATGTCCCCACTAGTATTATCCGCATCATAGTCCAGGTAGTCAAGTACACATCCTAAGGGCTTTACCAACATGTAACAGAGAGACAATCAGTGTACACGTTAAGGTAAAGAGTAACCAGATAGCATACTATCATGTCGAGCAAGAAAGTCCTCCCTATATATGTCCAAGCATCCACTACAATATCCATCTCATGTATAGTAATGGCCTCTAGGGCATACATATAACTAACATCATCTCATATCCCGAGTACTATCCTCAAATCCAGTATATGAACACATAGTCCCATACCCATGTGTAAATATACACATCCCTATATACGCACAGATAAAAGAAAGAATGTATGCAAGTAAGTGTGTGCGTGTGTGTGGGTGCAACCACTACTCTAGGGTTTCGCAACTAACTCTAAACCAATCCAAGAACATCTAGAATCCATCTTTATCAACAATAAACTCAAATCAACATATATATAATATATGTGTGTATACGTATTCGTATACGTCACCACGAACTGCGGGGGTGCTATATGCCATCCATCCGACTTCTCCCCGTAGATATAAATCTACTCACCTGGTCCTCGCTCGCCGGTACCGACGTCGCCACGCGCTTGCTTGTCGTCTCGAAGTCCACAAGGGGGTACCTACATGTCACAACGTATCGTGTCACATAAAAACCCAATTTGAAATTGAAACGGCATACGAAAACCAATTCGACACGCGTATCACGTATAGGTCAAAACCTATCGCCTACGCATGCAAGAACAGCCAAACCAACCCTCGATGTCGATGTACAAACGTCAAACCATCGAGAAAAACACCAAACGTACCTATCATGGTTTCACAAATCACTAATTATATAAGAAATAGGTTAAAATTCACAAAAACCCCAAACTCGCTTTAAAAGCTATTTTTCCGAAAACCTAGCAAGCAAAAATTAACCATTTCAGTACAAAACTCGATGTTTTTGCAAAACTAGTGGTCACACTATTAACTAATTATATGAGAAGTAGGGTTTAATGCATCAAGACCAAAAATTAAACAATTCGTTTTATTTTAAAAAAAACCTAGTTTGCAATTTTAACCAATTTCGACCATTTTATAGCAAAATGCACAAACAACAATCTAGCTTGGATTTGCATGATCTAAAGCATTAAACTACAATTTAAAATATTAATGAAGTCATGAAAAACCTAATTACATTTTTCTCTTAATCAAATTCATGGTTTACAAAAACCTAGTTTGTTAAAAAGCTTAAAGTTGGACATTTTTCAAGTAACAACTTGTAATTAGCAAATAGATTAGTTTTAACAAGTTTCAAGATGCAAGCCCACATCAGATAACCATGCACAATTGATCACAACCCAATTTCAAAACAAAACCCTAACTTGAATTCCTTAATCATGCAATTGAACCCATATAAAACCTAATTAACACTTAATTAAGCTAAACACAAGCAATTAACAACAAATTAAGTAAAAGGGTTAGAATTTACCCAAACAATGAAGATCCCACAAGCACACTTAGCCTCCCAAATTGAAATCTTGTTCCCTAGATCCATACTAGAATAGCCAATAAGAAATGGGTAGGGATTAAATTTTGATTTTTATGGGTTTTTTGATGAATTTGTGAGGATTTTAGCACAAGAATTAAAGAAGCAAAAAAGGGGGTTGTTGCTAGAGGGAGGCTCGGCCAGAATAGGGAGGGGGAGGAGAGAGAGTGAGGTGGGGAAAGTAATTGGATAAGTCAAAGACCCATATCACAAGTCAACCCATTCTCATTTCTTTATTGTTTTCATTTTCTTTTCTTTTCTTTAGCCTTTGAAGTGGGGACAAGTTTGGGGATGGGGCAAGCTAGGCTCGGCCAGCACATCGGGATGGGGGAAGCTGGGGTGAGAGGGTGTGGGTGAGTGTGGGTGAGGAAGGAAAATGATAAATATTATACCCCAATTTCTATTTACACTAATTTCACTATTTAAGCCTTTATCTTCGATATTTTCTAAAACCGTTTGACAGCTTCACTTTATTTCAAAAACAACATGCTAAAATTTTGTTTAATTTGTTATGATGCACAAAATTTGTTTCAACCCATTCCAATTTGTAATTTTCCCTAATTAAATGTATTAGTGACGGCTTAAAATAATATTAAAATAATTAATTTCGGAAATTTTTTCAGAAAATTAGAAATTTTACCAGTGGCTCAATAAACACCAAATACTAGCAATTACATAGCTAGAATATGTATATTTAATTTTATAATAAAGATATTTGTATTTTTACTTTTTACAGAAATCCCCCTTATTTTACCGATTTGTTCGAAATTTCACCGAAATGATTTTCAAAACGTTACAATCTTCCCCCTTAAAGAAATTAGGTCCCCGAATTTAAATTAAAACTCCCCCCAAATACGAAAACATCTAAGCAAAACCATCAAGTCGTCGGGGCTCCGAAATCATAAATACATAAAACAATCGTACCGTAGCGCATGCGCAAGAAAAAAATGAGCATATAACTCAAAATCAAAACTCCGTCAAGCATCCCGCAATCATCGGAGTCATGGGGAAGACATCAATGTCAAGATCCAATACGAAAACCAACAAGATATACATCATTAATGCATCTAGAAGCAATGCATGCCAAACCTTTTTCAAATCGCCGTGCGATGTTCGCAACACTGCACAGTGGCAGACGTCTATTGTAAGAAAATAACTACATATATATATATATATATCCTTTGGTTAATATGCACGTCCTGCCATTTTGAAAGCAATTTCAAAAGGGTTTCCTTTATAAAATGTTTCGTGTCATCTCGGACACGTAGGTAAATACTGAGACTATAGCTCTTCTTTGGAAATCCCTTCGATAACTATCAATGCATGCAAAAATATACTCAGGTACTGTCCTGTGACTGGTCCTGCTCAGTACTAAACCAAATAGCAAACATCATAAAATATACTGCTCCAACATAAATCAGTCCCAAATATATATGAATGCCATGTGCGTCTGGTGCGCACGGAAATCGAAATCCATGAATGTGCCATACATATGCACATAAACAACATCTAAGTGCAACTGGTGTGCACGAAACACCTGTCAAAGGCAACGTGTATACCTGACAGCAAAACCAGGTGCATCTGATATGCACGAAGAATCTCGATTTAGTGCATCTAGTGTGCACCTAAATCGCATCAAACGTCTTAAGTATGCGCAAAATCCAAATCAAGTTCACAATGTGCATGAAAACGAATATCGAATATCACACTCGAAATCTATGGTATACGATACATTTCAATCAAAATCCAAATCAGGTATACCGTGGTATAAAGTCTCACCATCCTGTGCATCGGCATGCACAAAAGCAAATCAAATACTAAAAGTGCATGAAAACTATGCCGAAAGTATAAGTCAAATCATATGCATGCCCTGTTAGAGATAGTGCCCTCAGAGTCAATTATTGGATCACAGGCACGTGATTGCAATGATTGAGGAAGGACCTATACCGGTAGGACAGTCTTAGTCAAGATGATAGTATGCTATCTGGTTAATCTTTACCATCGTGTACTGCTTTAGGGGACCTTACAGGTCGCTATTGCACGCTGATAGAGCCCTTAGGATTCTTTCTTGACGACCAACAGTATGATGGCGATCATATACGTGGGAGCTGGGATCTATAAGCACATCCTTAAAAGGTCCCTAGTCGTAGGAGTTTTCGAGACAGGGCATCGATACTCCAGAGTAGACTAGTGTATGCAGTCGAGACCCCGACGAGGGGCGGTGGCCGGTCTCACAAGCCACTGGTGTCAGTTTGTTTAAGATGTATACAGGTGCTCATTGGGTTATGAGTAAACCGGACAGGACTCGCCGGGAACATGCTAGTTGGTCTTATACCTGACGTCAGATAGCAGTTCCCTGGTGATATGTGTACAGGTTAGTTCATCGACCTGAGATCGTCATTTGTCTCGAGTGAGTTCCCACTGTACTTTGATTACTACCCTACCACGGCTCAAAGGAGTCGTGCAAACAGGTTTTAGTTGGGTACAGTCCCGAGCCACAAGAGGCAGTGAGCGGATCTGCAGGGGTTCGTCTCTCCCGGTATTGGGGGTGAGGTCGCGCTGTGTCTAAGAGAGCCATAACACAAAGCCGTCGGCCGAGGCAGGAGATTTACTGGTAGTTATTCCAGTAGTATCTTAGGGTGTTCTGGGCTACACTCCGACACGACTTGTACCGCTTTTGGGGGTATGACTTTTACCAACCCCCTAGGCCCGCCATGCGATGCTCATAGACGAACGGACCGGACTGTACGGATATTGTCACTAACAGGCTCAGTAGGGCGTCAGGATGAGTTCGCTCATCAACGTCCCTTTTGGTCAATACCTGGTAGCCCGTTACATATGGATAATACCTCTGACATGCTAGTGGTTAAATCCACAGCCAAGGGATTGACGAGTCTTTAGAGTCCTCCACAGACCGTTTTCTCAAGTTTCGGGCGAAACGCTGTAGAGGCCGTATGGAAATATGGCAGGGTTCAATCATATACGTGCGGTATTGCACGGATCATGATCGGACGGATAATCCTAGCGGGCTTTGGTTTAAGCCGGGTCCTAGTATTATACAGTGTAGATTTTGTCTCATTGCAATTGTTTTCGGTCGGAATACAAATGCGGGTATGTATATACAGTCGCGGGGTTTTCCTGTAATTTATTACGGGTTCAGTTTTATGAAGTTGCCAGTTTGCTTTCTGTTTCGGCCAATTTCCTTTGTTTCTTTTCTTGGCTGAAAATTGGTAGAGGAGGGCTTATTTGCAATTGTGCAAATTAGCATTATGGAGGGTGGTCTTTGCATATTTATGCTTCATGATGGTTGCACCATCATTTGACTTCTTGACTTCAAGATTGCTTGACTTTGGATGTGATGATGGTTGATGGAGTGTTGGACTTTGATTGTGATCATTGCTTATTATCATCACCCTTTCTCTCTCTTGCATTATGTTGGGGCTAACTTCTTTTTGATTCTAATTCACTCCATTCTCTCATTCCTCACAATAGAAGGCCGGCCACTTCTTCATGGGGCTGTCCCAATTTTTGGGTGGGGGAATTACTCTCATTTGGCTTGGTAAAATCATATAGCTCCTCCTCCAAAAGTTCATATCTCATACCTCCACCAAAAGGCAACTTCTAGTAACCCCAAATGAGACATAGAGCACTACATTATTCTGCAGCAATTCTTGGGCACGTCGACTCGACAACTTCGTGCCCGAGTTGCCTCGGTCCAGAGGTGGGTGCCCGTAAAATAACCCGGCGATGTGATGCCCTTCCGGCGAGGAGGTGAAGACCGGAGATTCCGCGGGGAGATCAGGACGACGACGAGAAGACCGAAGGATACGGATCGCTCGGTATATTTCTCTACCCCTTCTCTAGTTAGCTAGGATTAGGTTAATGGTCCGATCTGGGTTCGTGGTCCGCGGTGGCGCCGGTTAAAAGTTAAGAAAATTTTTGATTCCGCATTTTGGCCTCGGAAAGACGGCCGGGGCGCCGCCGTGCACCAACATGGTATCAGAGCCACACCGTTAACCTAGTCTAGCTTGCTCTAATATGTTTAGAACTTCGATCGAACAATTTTTCCAAAACCGCGATTTCATGTACATCAGTTTCTGTCGAATTTTTGCAGTGGTCAAAATAATTATTTGGTGCATTGAAAAAATTTGTGCAGGGTTTTATAAGAACACTATAAAAATTTGGTGACTTGATCCTACTATAGAGCCGCGGAACAGCGGCCTTAACCCCACTTTGGCCGCGGTTCCGCCGCCGAAATATAGCTTCACTTCACCAATTTTCTGCAGTGGCTCTCTGACATGGAATTAGGGTTTTTGGTATACTCTGTTTGGGCCCAGAATTTTTGAGTGCTACAGTTGTGCTTGGGGTCCACTTCGGTAAATTTGATCGATCGAAAATTTTAAACATGTTAGTTCACAGTATTTACATTATATCAGCGACCGTGAATGTCATTTGATCGGTATATCCTGTCTTACTGCTATAGCCCTTTTAGACGGATTTGCGAACGTGACATTCACGTTGATGTTCTGTGTTGTGCTGTGATGTTGCGGATTGGTCGGTGGGGATAGCCTGGATGCAATGTTAGTACAGTTTCGTTTTATATGTATATTTGATATTGCGGGACGAGCGTCCGACATGTGGACTGTCGTCACTGCCTGTTTGTATATTATTCTTTTGGGGCACGACCGGGGTGAGGTCGGTGAACCCGTTGTATGTATATTTTACTTTATGTACTAGGATTACCCCAAGATGGGGTGCACGGATAGCCGGGTTCTAGAGGGTAACGGGCCCGCATCTCATGACATTGAGATGGAGGGGGCTTTACTCTAGAATTGGAGGGTTATTCGCCGCACTCGTAGGGGGTACAGGTTGACCCAGGAGGGGTGCCCAAGTTACCGGATTCCGTGAAGTGCTGGGTGGTCCATTCACGTTACTGAAGGGGGCTGCCTCGCTTCAGTTTTTGGCGGGTAACTTGCCGCGCCCGTAGGGGTCTAGGATTTCATTGCACAGGCTATCCACACGACCAGGGGAACGTCAGGTTTCAGTAGCGGCTCTATGAAACCCGGGGATCCCAGATATCTGTATTGTTCTATGATGCTTATTACATTTCTGTGATGTTGCATTTTTATCATGCCTTGAGCGAAATATTATATAATGATATATATATACTAGTAGATGTTGTATATGTTTTGCATCCGCGCTAGTCCAGTCCCCGCTCTGTCGTTAGTTAAGTAACCTAAAGGGTAATGACGGGACTCAGTGGCGAATGCGGATGGCATATACGTACATCATTATTTTCGTTCTTTATTGGTGTGATCAATTGATGGGACTGCGTTGATTCGGATCAATGCAAGCTAAACAACCCTATTCTGATGTTGTTGAAACATTTTTCAAAAAGCTGTTATTGCAAGGGCGTTCTCTTTTGTTTTGCACAGTGATATTCAGTTGGAATATCCAGCACCTCAGTCGACGAGGCAAGGGTCGAGATCCCTTCACCGGGAGTGACCCCTTGGACAGAAGTTTGCGTCAGGGCAATAACTTCACTATAGTCGATTACTATTGCTTTGCATCGTGGTATTCAGTTGGAATATCCTGCACCTCATTCTATAGGGAAAGAGCCGAGATCCCTTCACCGGGAGTGACCTCTTTAGCAAAGGTTTTCGTCGCTATATTTTTATAAAAAGCTATGCAGTTCCTTCAACATTATCAAGTTCATTACGTTAAAAGTTTTTCACCAAAAACTAGACGTAGCCCTCCGTCATTTCTTACAAGCATTACTTAGTATTCGTGCTGCGTTTGTTGACTGTGTCAAGGCGTAGTGTACGGTAGCTAAGTAGTGTTCGTTTGTGACATATTAATGGGATTGGTTAGGACAATCGTGCAGCCTTGTTGACTGTGTCAAGGGCTTGTACGGGTGGGTTTAATGCAATCCAGGATAATGACAGGTTGAACTTGACTAGGACTCTTTGATTTGTTGACTGTGTCAAGGTCACTTGGGTCCTAGGGGTAAAAATCACATCGGGAGTTTCTAAAGAAACTGAAACTTGCCAGATATGCGCATACCTTCTGGAGTGTGATAACGTGAATGGATTCCGTCACGTTATCATGTGATGATAGTTGGATCCCGATTCCCACTGATGAGTTGGTTTACTCCTCGGGTGATCCCGACTAATTCTTCTTTCAGGTTTGGAGGAGAATTTGAGGATACAGTGGGAGGTTTCCTGATTAGATAAATTGGTAACCATTCTGATCTAGGTTAGAGTGCACGCTGAGTGTTTCTTTTCTCTCTCTCTCTCTCTTGCAGCGACCAAGCCCCGACCCTAAGACTATGACTCAGAGACCAAAATTAACCGAACCTTCTTAAACACTATCTTTTTGGATTGTCAGAGTTGCATACCTCATTGCCACTCCTACTTTTACCCTTTTTCTCCAGGACACCCCGTATTACTACGAACGTCCACTTCCATTGGATAAAACCATCGTATGGTTATATACGAACTCGAAGGAATTTATTCGAGGATGGTTACCGGTTCTGGAGAAAACGAATAGGACTATTCAGTTGACTTTTCCTTTTACCTTCTCTCAGGTTGCGAGTACTCCTTGGTTTAGGAGATAGTACACCTATTACGCAAATTGGATAGTCTTCTTCCAAACCATAGACAGGTGCCGAACGGTAGGGAATGAAGAAAACCAATTAGCCTAAACGGTGTATAGAAGGTATTAAGTAAAGACATATCAAGGGATTAGTAAGAGGGCAAAGTAAATTACGACTGCTATTCACGACCAAACCAAGTATTTCTTCGCCAATCCTATATCACCTTTGTATTTCTCCAGAACACTCTGTATCACTACGAAGATCCACAGTTATTTGGATACTCCATCGTAAGGTTATATACGAACTCGAAAGGAACTTGTTCCAGTTCGGGGATGGATTCTGGTTCAGGAGAAATAGGAATAAGGTTTATTCAGTTGAGTTTTATCTTCACCTTCTCTCGCATTGCGAGTGTTTCTAGGATTAGGACAGTACACCCATTATGCTTATTGGATAGTCTTCTTCCAAACCATAGGCTGGTGCCGAGCGGTAGGGAAGGAAGATAACCATTTGGCCTAAACGGGTGTATAGAAGGTAATGACTAAAGACATATGAAGGGATTTGGAGAGATGGCAAAGAAATACACGGTTACAATTTTGAATTTGATAATGGAAGAGGCATTACTAGGAATACCAGGATACCCCATCGAAACATTTCAATGTTTCAGTTTCACTGTGTAATGTTAAAAGAAAACTGATTTCCCAATTAGACACTTGCTCCAGGGTATGTATTTACCAGGTATGATTCTCACATCTGTATGGTTTTACAGATGATGAGTGGGAGTAAGTTATTTGGAATTAGGTGATTATCCTCATTATATCGGAATTCGTTGTAATTGGTGATATTTGAGGAAATCGCCTAGGTTGTTTGCCGGACGACAAATATTTGGTTTTGAATATCCGTTGTTATGCACCAATTTCAAATTGATATATCTGTACGTCTATTTTTATAGATTGAGATATACCTTTTTGAAATTATGTCCATGACATTTACCTATATCAGTGGATGGTTAGGTAAGGAGCATTAAACAGCGGTGTAATTCTTCTAAACCATAAGTATAGTTTTCAACCTACGACACACAGGGAATGAGTTATTAGACTCAAAGGACTTATACAGAGTATTGTATATTGTCCAGTGTCCATTAGGACAGAGGGGTTGGTCCCCATACTATATTCGGTTTACTTATGACTTCTCTAATTTTTAGACAAGTGTTTCATAGAAACGCAAGGTCCGAATTTTGAGAAGTTATAGGTATAAGGATAAAGTAGAGAACCAGGTTTTGCAAGTATCGGGATTCTTCAAGGTTATCGAAGATGTAGATACTTGTGTAGGGTATTCAGTTGATAGTAATGATTAAGAGAACTTGCTTCTCTTTTAGGTTACTCATAATTGGAAGCATTCCTAAGTTGAGTAACGCTGATCGGCCTCTTTCCATTTAGTTGACATGCACTGGAGACAGCTGCATGATTTGAATCTGGTTCAATTAAATCAGTGCCTCTACTTCTATATTGGATATAGAACAGTTCATATCTTGACATTGTCAAGGTACGGGGAGTTGTCCGGCTTATGCTTAAAACCAGACTCTGGATAACTCAAGGCACGTTTCTGTAATGGCTGTTTGCGGGTTGACCTGGGCTATGACGAGGGTTGATTTTCTACCATCTGGAAGATCAATAGTGATATTGTTCTAGACTCTCCATAGTTTTAATAAAAATGGACTTTTTCAGAAAACAGTAGGGGGGTATGGTAGCACTGGAAGTGATTCCAGAACCGCAAACGATTACTGAAAATTTGATAAGAACCTAAAGATTCAATTTGGTTTGACATTCCATTGGCCACTCCGCAGATACGGTGGGTAACCTTAGGCACCCGAGAGGTACTCAGGTAGCCTCAAGGACGGTGACATGGAGGTTCTTGTTTACCCAGACTTGCCATTGCTGTTGTTCCAGATTGTGAGACCAGGCAGGAGGATGAGTATAGCATCGTTCTAAACTAGCTTTAGAAGTGTACATCCATATGACTCTGCCAGAGGGTTGTCGTAGTCAGTGGGAGCATTGGAAGCATTGGTGCACAAGTGTCTTATGTCTATTTATAGACTAAAGCAGTTGTAGAGGAGATAGATCAACTATTTCTGATATGACAGTCATAGGTTTGACTTCATCAAAATAGAGGATGGATCTGTTAAGAAGGTAGAAGGGTGTGATGTCCTGGTATTTGGATGACATACACAGAGTAGGAAGTGATGTTCCTATACAACGATCGGTTATATTTTGGTTGTCACACAGTGGTTTCTCCACATAGGACTTGGATATAATATCAAGACATTCTGGTTACTGGATCTATGGTTTTAGATCTGGATTTGGGTAGTTTCCCAATCAGGGTACTTAGACAACATTCTAAAGGTGTTTTAGAATGGACGACTCTTGGCATGGTGGTGTACCTGCAGGTGATGGAGTCACCCTCTCTAAAGGTGTATTATAGACTAAAGGGAAGAGGGATGTACATGATTGGCAGATCACTTGCTTAGGCAATTGAGTCAATCATGAGATGTTGTTTTTGCAAGTACCACACCAGATGTTGTTTTTGCAGTGGATGCAATAAATTGATATTAATCCAATCCTGGAGAAATGGTCTGAAGCAGTTTTAGAACATAAGTGGATGTTCTAGGAATTTGATAACGGCAGCCTTCTTTGGGAGACGGTTATCATTCTAGGATTCCAAGGTGACCAGGATGACAGAGTGACTGTCAGAGTTATAGTTTTCCCTTTGAGGAGGGGCAGTATTTTGGACAGGTGGTCCAGGCGGATACTGAGGGAGGCATGGCGCAGGATACTGATTAAATTCAGTTGACGGTACAGTCTAAAAGGTTTGGATTTGGAGTTCATTTTTTAGCTAGGTCCCATCAGATATCCAGACATATTCTAAGACAGGTATTGCTCATTTCGGGAGATGGGTTTCTCCGCGAATTTGAGATAAAGAGAGACATAAAAAGAAACATTAGGGCGGATCCACTCACTGAGGATATTCCTCGAACGCAATAGTTTCGTAAACGAGCTTTGTGAGACTAACTAGTAGAGGAGTTGGGTGTTCGGTATCACACGGGCTGTGAGTATGCGACATCGCAATAATTAGCCTTGAGTGCAAGTGGGAGATTGTTGGAGATAGTGCCCTCAGAGTCAATTATTGGATTACAGGCACGTGATTGCAATGATTGAGGGAGGACCTATACCGGTAGGACAGTCTTACTTAAGATGATAATATGCTATCTGGTTTATCTTTATCATCGTGTACTGCTTTAGGTGACCTTACAGGTTGCTATTGCACGCTGATAGAGCCCTTAGGATTCTTGCTTGACGACCAGCAGTATGATGGCGATCATATATGTGGGAGCTGGGATCTATAAGCACATCCTTAAAAGGTCCCTAGTCGTAGGAGTTTTCGAGACAGGGCATCGATACTCCAGAGTAGACTAGTGTATGCAGTCGAGACCCCGACGAGGGGCGGTGGCCGGTCTCACAAGCCACTGGTGTAAGTTGGTTCACCTAAGTTGTATACAGGTGCTCATTGGGTTATGAGTACACCGGACAGGACTCGCCAGGAACATGCTAGTTGGTCTTATACCTGACGTCAGATAGCAGTTCCCTGGTGACATGTGTACAGGTTAGTTCATCGACATAAGATCGTCATTTGTCTCGTGTGAGTTCCCACTGTACTTTGATTACTACCCTACCACGGCTCAAAGGAGACGTGCAAACAGGTTTTAGTTGGGTACAGTCCCGAGCCACAGGAGGCAGTGAGCGGATCTGCAGGGGTTCGTCTCTCCCGGTATTGGGGGTGAGGTCGCGCTGTGTCTAGGAGAGCCATTACACAAAGCACTCGGTTGAGGCAGGAGATTTACTGGTAGTTATTCCAGTAGTATCTCAGGGTGTTCTGGGCTACACTCCGACACGACTTGTACCGCTTTTGGGGGTCTGACTTTTACCAACCCCTTAGGCCAGCAATGCGATACTCATAGATGAACGGACCGGACTGTACGGATATTGTCACAGACAGGCTCAGTAGGGTGTCAGGATGAGTTCGCTCATCGACGTCCCTTTTGGTCAATACCTGGTAGCCCGTTACGTATGGCTAATACCTCTGACGTGCTAGTGGTTAAATCCACAGCCAAGGGATTGACGAGTCTTTAGAGTCCCCCACAGACCGTTTTCTCAAGTTTCGGGCGAAACGCTGTAGAGGCCGTATGGAGATATGGCAGGGTTCGATCATATACGTGCGGTATTGCACGGATCATGATCGGACGGATAATACTAGCGGGCTTTGGTTTAAGCTGGATCCTAGTATTGTACAGTGTAGATTTTGTCTCATTGCATTTGTATTCGGTCGGAATACAAATGCGGGTATGTATATACAGTCGCGGGGTTTTCCTGTAATTTATTACGGGTTCAGTTTTATGAAATTGGCAGTTTGCTTTCCGTTTCGGCCAATTTCCTTTGTTTCTTTCCTTGGCTGAAAATTGGTGGAGGAGGGCTTATTTGCAATTGTGCAAATTAGCATTGTGGAGGGTGGTCTTTGTATATTGATGCTTCATGATGATTGCACCATCATTTGACTTCTTGACTTCATGATTGCTTGACTTTGGGTGTGATGATGGTTGATGGAGTGTTGGACTTTGATTGTGATCATTGCTTATTATCATCACCCTTTCTCTCTCTTGCATTATGTTGGGGCTAACTTCTTTTTGATTCTAATTCACTCCATTCTCTTATTCCTCACAATAGAAGGCCGGCCACTTCTTCATGGGGCTGTCCCAATTTTTGGGTGGGGGAATTACTCTCATTAGGCTTGGTAAAATCATATAGCTCCTCCTCCAAAAGTTCATATCTCATACCTCCACCAAAAGGCAACTTCTAGTAACCCCAAATGAGACACAGAGCACTACACTATTCTACAGCAATTCTTGGGCACGTCGACTCGCCAACTTCATGCCCGAGTTGCTTCGGTCCAGAGGTGGGAGCCCGTAAAAGAACCCGGCGATGTGGTGCCCTTCCATCGAGGAGGTGAAGACCGGAGATTCCGCGGGGAGATCGGGACGACGACGAGAAGACCGAAGGACACGGATCGCTCAGTATATTTCTCTACCACTTCTCTAGTTAGCTAGGATTAGGTTAATGGTCCGATCCGGGTTCATGGTCCGCGATGGCGCCGGTTAAAAGTTAAGAAAATTTTTGATTCCGCATTTTGCCCTCGGAAAGACGGCCGGGGCGCCGCCGTGCACCAACATGCCCTAGGCATGAAATCAAATATTATGAAACTCGGTCATCAAAACTCAATCATGAAATAAATCACCCATAAATACTGAAATCCAATATGACGGATACGTGATAGTCAATCACCAAACCACAAATCATAAATGTTGTCGTTGATATGTCCGTCCTTAAAGTCGAGAAGGTGTCGGTGCATCCAATGCTAGCAGAGCAAAACATCTACTTGCCTTTTGATCATGGCATGTTGCCTAGTGCCCTTAGGCTCTCGTCTCTCACTGCAGATTGCTAAGTACATAGCTCCTCGGCTCAACGGTCCAATATAGAAACGATAACGGAAGCAATCCGCTCTGACACATCCTCTAAAGATCTCTGGCCAACTATCATGGTTACTCATAACATGTCTCGTCGACGATGCCGAACTCTAGCCTACTGGGTATGCGTCATATGACCGCTCCTGGGTCCAGGTCTTCTTGTTCTGTATTTCCAGAAAGGTCATGTCGATGTCTCTCCCAATTCTCGTTTCTGCCGAACTGCCCGGAAGTTATCATCCTTTTACTATATCTATTTCTTGTTCCAGAACGGCTGCATACTCATCACGACTCCTCCTGGAATATATATCCATAGTCAACGCTCCTGCTTGCGTATCACATCTCTGATGTCGGCGAAGTGGAACGTCACCTCATTAAGATCTCGTACGAACCTCTTACTCCACTTTTCTCTAATGTCGACTGCTTCGAACTCGCCTCGTCGTGGCTGCATGGACTGTGCTCCAATGGCTATACTCGTATCTGGAGTCTCCCAAGTAATGCATCCCATCGCATAGCATCCGAATAAAGTCGAACCATTCGACCGATTCGTCAAAACCTCATAATCCCCCAAGAGCTCAACATATTGGGTACAGTTTAATAGTATCGAGTACATACCACAGCATCGGTGGACCAGCCGTAGAAGGGCAAACCAAAGCCTCACTAATGGAGCCACGGAACTGCCGCAAACCCTAAGGTTCGAAGGCTTTCACACGGTCATTATGTCGAGTTAGGGTTTCATTCTTCTAGAGTGTCCATAGAATTGTCTGCATGTCTTTTCGAATACTTTAAACTTGGAATAATAGGTTTCTGACATTCGATCGCCTCTATCGACTCTCAACGTATCCGTGGGAAGTCATCTCTAGCTGGAATCCATCTATCTGATGACCTCGCATCGGGGTAGAGAACGAACCACATGTCTTATTCATTCATCCTCGGTGACTAGCGACCTTCTCTCATCTCTTAGTACAACTCGTACTGCAGTAGCTCCAACATCTGGGGCGATATCTCGTCGTTCGCAGTAATAACTGGCTCACTCGTCTTCACGCTGAACAATGCCTCGATCATCATGAATAAGCCATACACCAACGGTCATCAAAATCCGGCTGGCCTCTATCAGTGGCTCAATCCTCTGGTGCCGATCTGCACGTCCGAGTAATCTCATACAGCGATCCATCAAACGCTCGTGGCGCAAAACACAATAAAAAGACACATCTCTGCAATCGTGTGTCGCCGGAATCACGCCCTGGTCAGTCCTCGTTCGTAACGAGCTCGTGCTGATCGCAACTCTAGCCGTAGCTCTCCCTGCCCGTAATCGTGGCAGCAAACCATAACTAGTATCGATGAGGCTAGATCACAGGAAGGAATATAATACTGAATAAAGAAATGTACATCTTAAGGCTTCTTAAGCGGAGTAGCGTATCGTAAGTATGCCGCGGAACATACCCACGGTACATCACTCTACTTTAGTTACCTACTCCATCAACCAAGGGTCATCCTACGCTCCAAAGGTAAAACCTAACGCTCTGATACCAACTTTGTCACGACCCGAAAAGTACGGAACATGACCGGCACTTAAATTACAGACGTCTCGAGGCATACGTAATCTAAGTAAGCCAAAACCCAGAAATCAAAACCAAAGAAGCAGTAGAGTAAAGGAAAAACCAAATTAAAGAAAGTAGTTTTAATAGCATAAGCCGAATTATGCGTTTTTAAAAATATCAAAAATTTCCTAAAAATTTCGGCAGAGTCTCCTTTGTAAATACTGGCCCCCAAACGGGATACAACATGAATAGTATACGAAATGAATAAAAGGGCATCCCCAAGTGGAAGCTAGCTCTTCGTCAATCGACGGTCATAACCACGCAAGCAATATAATATACAACACCAAGGGCGAGGATCAAAACACAAAAGGAAACTCAAAACAGCAAGAAATCCATAGAAATACAACGCGCGACTCTAAGGTCAAAAGAATAACATCACTAGTCTCTATCTATGAAATAAATACATGTTTGGTTGACGGAACTTCTAGATACAACAGAATAATAATATACAAGATATAATGATGGGTACGATACAAGTAAACCCACCTACTAGCAAGTCACCCGAAAAAGAAGCAGTGCCAGCAAAGCCGTAATGAAACCTGTACGGCAAAACCTGCAAGAAACTGTGGCACAACGGGGGTGAGTTGCCAACTCGTGAGTAGAAAACATCTACGAACAGAAATCGCATGAACAACGCAATCCTAAGTCATACGATCATAATATATCCTCAAATATATAATCTGCAGCCTATAACAATGGCTAGGGTATACCTCTAAACAATGGTAATACCAAGTGCTCGTGTCAGTGCCTCAAGTAGCAATATATCATATGGATGAGGTATGAATGCATGAAAACAGAATACATGTAAATGAAGAAACTGCTTTCATAATTTAGTGAGATTTCTGTACTTTCAAAACGAGGTATCATAAATGAAATCAGCATAAACCGTGTCTAGCATCGACACAAAACATAAATCCCAATATCTCAATATTTCAGGCTCCGGCTATCCAGACTGGCCTGGATCATCAATCTCAGTACCTCGATGTCTCAAAATCTCAATGTCTCAATCTCACTATCTAGGGCGCCATCTGTCCGGACCGGCCCCTACCATCAATCTCAAGACCACGACGGTATCCTCCGGATATCCGATGCGTCGGGTAAAATCACCGGTAGGTAGTCCTCCCCTGCCAGGCTCATCATCTACTACTCGAACTTCTTGCCCGGGGGTACCTTACCGGGCCCACCATGTACCCGAAACCGTTCATCCAACTCCTCGAATCGGGTCTCGAAATCCATCAGCAAACTCATGGTGGACGACTCATACATCATGGGAAAACCGCACTTTTCATTTAAAAAGAGAGAGAAAAGAAGTTTATAAATGTTTTTGCGGTTTTCCCCCAAATCCAGAAAATCTCATGAAAATCCGAATCCAAATCCTCAATAGCATGTAAACAGTGAATATAGGCATAAAAATCCATGAATGCGGAATAACAGTGAATAATAACATGCATGAAGTAGCAAGTAATAACTGCAATGTCTAAACTAGCATATAAGGCAAGTACACTAATATCATGTCTAAACTATTAGCTAACAAACTATGTCAATGAAATAGTATTTTCTAAAGTGTTCGTGACATGGCAATTACCGATGAAGATGTGTGTGAGCCGGCAAGTAAGTGTACGTGGTACATACGCGTCATCGGTAATAGTGCTGGTGTCCTAGCAGCATGATATTAATAACGGTATATGAATCACAAAATAAGTATGCGATGCGGAGCGAACGGCAATAATGTGCGGGAGCTGAATACTAAACACAATGATAACTAATCTGCATTTAATAAAATATGAGTTCCACAGTGGTGCCATTTGAAATAACACGAATCGTGGGGTTTTGAAAATAAGCGCTACGGTGTTTTTAAGAAAAGATACGTCTTTTGAAATATCCGTAGAATCCCTTGACCTGTCTTTTAAAATACCCACAATTCGTTAGTTTTGAAATAGGTAGGAATCTAACCTAGTCTAACAACTACACTAAACTATACGGCTGAACTAACAAGCTAACTGAAAGTAAGGAAACCGCCTAACATCTGAGTCGATACATATATATATATATATATATATTAGTCGGTGATTCCGCCTCGATAATATCATATCCGATACCATTTCTATAATCAGATATTCCCAAGTCAAGAGTGCGGATCAAACATCAATATATAGCTCGCACGTAAATCCGTCGTGTGTGCGTGTGTGTGGGTGCAACCACTACTCTAGGGTTTCGCAACTAACACTAAACCAATCCAAGAACATCTAGAATCCATCTTTATCAACAATAAACTCAAATCAACATATAAATAATATATGTGTGTATACGTATTTGTATACGTCACCACGAACTGCGGGGGTGCTATACGCCATCCACTCGACTTCTCCCCGTAGATATAAATCTACTCACCTGGTCCTCGCTCGCCGGTGCCGACATCGCCACGCGCTTGCTTGTCGTCTCGAAGTCCACATGGGGGTACCTACATGTCACAACGTATCGTGTCGCATAAAAACCTAATTCGAAATTGAAACGGCATACGAAAACCAATTCGACACGTGTATCACGTATAGGTCAAAACCTATCGCCTATGCATGCAAGAACAGCCAAACCAACCCTCGATGTCGATGTACAAACGTCAAACCATCGAGAAAAACACCAAACGTACCAATCATGGTTTCACAAATCACTAATTATATAAGAAATAGGTTAAAATTCACAAAAACCCCAAACTCGCTTTAAAAGCTATTTTCCCGAAAACCTAGCAAGCAAAAATTAACCATTTCAGTAAAAAAACTCGATGTTTTAGAAACACTAGTGGTCACACTATTCACTAATTATATGAGAATTAGGGTTTAGTGCATCAAGACCAAAAATTAAACAATTCGTTTTATTTTAAAAAAAAACTAGTTTGCAATTTTAACCAATTTCGACCATTTTATAGCAAAAGTGCACAAACAACAATCTAGCTTGGATTTGCATGATCTAAAGCATTAAACTACAATTTAAAATGTTAATGAATTTATGAAAAACCTAATTACATTTTTCTCTTAATCAAATTCATGGTTTACAAAAACCTAGTTTGTTAAAAAGCTTAAAGTTGGACATTTTTCAAGTAACAACTTGTATTTAGCAACTAGATTAGTTTTAACAAGTTTCAAGATGCATGCCCACATCACATAACCATGCACAATTGATCACAACCCAATTTCAAAACAAAACCCTAACTTGAATTCCTTAATCATGCAATTGAACCCATTTAAAACCTAATTAACACTTAATTAAGCTAAACACAAGCAATTAACAACAAATTAAGTAAAAGGGTTAGAATTTACCCAAACAATTTGAAGATCCCACAAGCACACTTAGACTCCCAAATTGAAATCTTGTTACCTAGATCCATACTAGAATAGCCAATAAGAAATGGGTAGGGATTAGATTTTGATTTTTGTAGGTTTTTTGATGAATTTGTGAGGATTTTAGCACAAGAATTAAAGAAGCAAAAAGGGGGGTTGTTGCTAGAGGGAGGCTCTACCAGATTAGGGAGGGGGAGGAGAGAGAGTGAGGTGGGGAAAGTGATTGGATAAGTCAAAGACCCATATCACAAGTCAACCCATTCTCATTTCTTTATTGTTTTCATTTTCTTTTCTTTTCTTTAGCCTTTGAAGTGGGGACAAGTTTGGGGATGGGGGAAGCTAGGCTTGGCCAGCATATGGGGATGGGGGAAGTTGGGGTGAGAGGGTGTGGGTGAGTGTGGGTGAGGAAGGAAAATGATAAATATTATACCCCAATTTCTATTTACACTAATTTCACTATTTAAGCATTTTTCTTCGATATTTTCTAAAACCGTTTGACAGCTTCACTTTATTTCAAAAACAACATGGTAAAATTTTGTTTAATTTGTTATGATGCACAAAATTTGTTTCAACCCATTCCAATTTGTAATTTTCCCTAATTAAATGTATTAGTGACGGCTTAAAATAATATTAAAATAATTAATTTCGGAAAAAATTTCAGAAAATTAGAAATTTTACCAGTGGATCAATAAACACCAAATACTAGCAATTACATAGCTAGAATATGTATATTTAATTTTATAATAAAGATATTTGTATTTTGACTTTTTACAGAAAACCCCCTTATTTTACCGATTTTTCCGAAATTTCACCGAAACGATTTTCAAAACGTTACAGTATATTATTTACTTTTCCGCATTAGGATAGACCCAAGGTCAGGAGCACAAGTAACCAGGTTCTGAAGTCCAGTGGGAGACCATCTCGAGGAGTCGAGACCGGGTCTCCTAACTCTAGAATTGGTAGGGTTGCTTGCCGCTCTCATAGGGGTCTAGGGATGTGGGTTTAGCTATTCATCACGACCGTGGAATCCGCCTTTTTTTACAGGCTTAATTTAAAACACAGAATTCCTAGTATATCCAATATTTCATATGTGTTCTTCTGCTGCTGATATTCTGTAATGTGATCACTTAATATGTTGAGACGAATGCTTATATTATATATATGATATATAATAAATATTGCTTCTTTCGTTTCTTCTGTGATACTTAGGAAGCATAATTGATGAGACTTCATTAATAAGATTAATGAAAGAAAAGTAACCTAAAAATATTGTAGAATCTTGTTTTAAAAACTGGTAGCTCTAGTTCTTGCTTTGCATAGCGGTATTCCTTATAGAATATCCAGCACCTTATTCGATAAGGAAAGTGCCGAGATCCCTTCACCGGGAGTGACATCTTTAGCGAAACTGGCAGATGCTACAACCCACTCGGTTTGGTTTTTGACTTCTTTTTTAGTTCATGCTTTGCATAGTGATATTTGTGAAATATCCAGCACCACATTCGATAAGGAAAGAGCCAAGATCCCTTCACCGGGAGTGACCTCTTTAGCAAAACTAGTAAAAGCCTAAAAAACACTCCTTTTCAAAATCACTCGATTCTACAACGATATCAAGTTCTTTACGCAAAAGGTTTTTTTAAAAACCTGTCGTAGCCCACCGTCATTTTAGATAAGTACTTTTTAATATCCGTGCTGCGTTTGTTGATCTTAGCCAAGACGTAGTGTGCAGTAGCTAATTAGTGCTTATCTGCAGCATATGATGCGATTGAGTTAGGGTAGTTGTACGGCTTTGTTGAGCTTAACCAAGGGTCGTACGGGTGGGTTTAATTCAATCATGAAATGACGGGATGAACTTAGCTAGCGCTTATGATTTGTTGACCATAGCCAAGGTCATAAGTTGCTAGGGGAAAAATATTATTGGGAATTTCAAGTGTTGAAATTTGTAATGAGATTGCATACATTCTATGAGATAGTTGGATCCCGATACCCACTGCGAGTAAGAGTTACTCCTGGGAGAATTTTGCACATTACAATTAGTCAATCAAAGTAGGTGTCTAGAAAGGTGTTAACGCGGTTACGCCCTAGGAATACGAGATTTATTTAATTAGGTCCGTGCGAAAGCACGGGGAACCTCCCTCAAAGTACCGACACTGGCATGGCAGAAAGATTGGCGAACTTGTAGGATGTAATTAATCCCGGTTAGTCTTACCTTTTAGGGTTTGAAGGAAGATTTGATAAAAACAGTGGGAGCCATCCTGATTAGATAAAATAATAACCAATATGATCTTGCAAGAGTATACGCTGAGTGTTTTCTTCTCTCTCTCTCCTGGTAGCGACCATATCACGCCTTAATCAATATAATAATATGGATGTATTGACTGGACCTGCTTTTTATGCTGAGCTGGGGAACGTTGGTTCCGCTCCAACTTATAATTGTTATAAGTCTGAGCAGGAAATAGGAGATTATCCGGATTTCCACGCAACCCAATCGAGGAATAAGCATGTTGATGCCTATTCTTTGGGTGTGTTCATTACCAAGAACTGTTTCTTAGTGTCCTCTACATCCTAGGTATGAGATACCGGATTAGGATCCCACATATGTAATCTGTTACATGGACTACACAAAGGTAGAGAACTGGGATAGGGTGATATATCTCTAAGTGTTAGAGAATGGTGTAATTGTTGCAGCCAAATCGGTTGGCAGATATCACCTTGTATTACCAAATTGTAAATACATTGATTCTGAACAAATTTTATTACATGGCAAACCTGATATACAACATTACATCAGTTTCTTTATTAAGTTAAAGAAGGATATAATTTTGTATTGCTGGATAATGTTGTGAACATTTTCCGTAATCAAGAGTTGATTGGATCAGGCACGTTATGTAATGGCATATGTGTTCTAAATCAAACCGCGGTTCAAAGTATATAGAACACATACAAGAGGAGTAATTCAGAAATGAATGAATCTTTCTTGTGGCATTGTAGACTAGGTCATATCAATACGATACGACTAGCTATGTTACATAAGGATGAATATTAGAATCTGTTCTAATTTTCATCTTATGATACTTTCCAGTCTTGTCTCAAAGGTAAAATGACCAATACTCCGTTTACTGGAAACAGAAAAAGAGTTATTGAACTCTTGGGATGCATACATGATGATGTATTCGGTCCTATGTCTACAAATGCCAGGGCTGGTTCCTTGTACTTCATTATATTCACTGACCATCTCTCAAGATTCGGACATATGTTCCTGTTGAAACACAAGTCTGAAACTTTTGAGAAATTCAAGGAATATAAGCTTGAAGTTAAGAACCAGACGGGTAGAAGTATTAATGTCCTTCGATGAGATCGAGGAGGAGAATACTTGGGCATGGAGTTCCTGGATTTTCTAAACGGAGAATGAGATTCTCTCTCAGCTTACTCCTTCGTATACACCACAACACAACGGTGTATCGGGGTGAAGGTATCGCACCCTATGAGATATGGTGCGCTCTATGATGAGTACTGCTGAGTTACCTATTTCCTTTTGGTTTTATGCACTTGAGAAGCTGCATACCTATTGAATGGGGTTCCATCCAAATCAGTGCCTACCACTTCATATGAGATATGGAATGGGAAGAGGCCATCTCTTAAACGAGTTAAGATATGGAGTTGCCCGGCCTATGTTGAAAAACAAAATCCGGAAAAGCTCGAGGCAATGTCAGTTCTGTAAGTTTATTGGATATCCCAAACATTAGCGAGGGTATATCTTCTACCACACTGAGGAGCAAAAGGTGTTTTGTTTCTCAGCATACCACCTTTTTAGAAAAGGAATTTCTTGTGAAGAAATTTATGGTCATGATGGTAGAATTGGAAGAAGTTTCAGCTACACAAACTAACAGCTGATGATTTAGTGAAACCAAAGGATTCAATAGTCTCCAACGAACCTCAGCCTCTCCGCGAATCTGGTAGGGCTCCCCATCCACCTGAGAGATACTACGGTTTTCTCGGTGACGGTGGGAGCGAGGATTGCATCATGGAAGATGATGACCCAACCAGGTTCAGGAAGGCCATCATGAGTGGGGACTCTGTGAAGTGGCTGGATGCTATGCAATCAGAGATGGAATCTATGTACACAAACAAAGTATGACTTTGGATGTTGCACATAAAAGGGTAAAACCCATCGGGAGCAAGTGAATATTGAGAAGATTCTTGGTGTAGATGGAAAAGTTGAGACTTTCAAAGCTATGCTTAAGTCCATCAGGATTAAAGCAGGCATCACGGAGTTGGAACATCTGTCTTGATGTGGCAGTCAAAGTGTTTGACTTCATCAAAAAGGTAGATGAACCTTGTATATATAAGAAGGTTGTAAAGAGTAAGGTTGTCTTCCACATATTGTACGAAGATGACATACTCTTGATAGGAAAGGGTTTCCTATGCTACACTCGGTAAAAATCCTCTTATCACGAGGATTCTCCATGGAAGATCTGGATGATACTTACTACATATTGTGGATTATGATCTATGGTGATAGATCTAAGTGGATGTTGGGAGTGTCCCAAATCCAGGTACATTAGCACCATACTAAAGGGGTTTATGTAGGGTTCCTGTGAACGACAGCAAGGTTTCGGGAGGTATCGTCTATGCCATTTTCAAAATTTTGCCGTTTTAAAGAACCCTAAACTAGAATCTTTAACTAGAGAATCATACGAAAGCAAATGTAAACTACTTTACAACTAAGTGAACTAGGAATACAACCTTTGTAAACCAGTCCTTCACTTCAATAGCTCCTTGTAGTAGTCCCTTTGCTCCAAGTAGTGATCTTCCAGACTCTAGCATGGCTTCTCAAGGTGAAAGGAACGAACATGCTTGAAGTCTTCGAGGCCGAAGATGATCTACGTCGAGGAGACACTAACCCAAGCTATTACTGTAGGTTTCTTTGGCAGAACCACAAGGTTTCACAAGGCATCAAACATGCTAATTTCAAATTTTCTAGTGTGCCAAACAACCTAACCTAGGATTTAACTAGAGTTTTAGGAGCAAAACTTTAATGTAAGCTACTTTACTTCTAAGTGATAACGGAATACAACCTTTGTAGACCGGTCCTTCACTTCAATAGCTCCTTGTAGTGGTCCCTTCGCTGCGATCATGGTACTCCCGGACTCTTGCATGGCTTCTCAAGGTGAAGAAGATGAAGTAAAGAAATGAGAATGAACTAATGAGGTGAGAGAATCAACCATGGGTGCGTTTGTATCATATAGCTAACTCATGTAGAGACATAACCATGGCTAAATTATAATGGTTAAGTTAATAAATATCATAAGTAAAACAAAATGAATGGACTAAGTCAATGCATCCATAAGCTTCTACAAGCTTCATGCATGTGAAAAATTATCCACTAATTTGGATTTACTTTAAATACTTAAACCCTACATTATAATTAGTATGGTGTAAGTCTCATACACCCATGTAGTGTGTATCAACAACCATGACACAAAATAATGTACATTAATATATATCATATATATATATATATATATCAAATGCACACAAGTGAGAAAAATAAATGCTTAAGTGAGCTAATATTAGTTAATGTAATTTAGTATATCAAATATACAATTATACACTAAATTATCAAATCAACACTTGATTTAATAATCCGGCTATATCACATACAACCGACTAATATTATATGTACCAACTTATCTAATCAACACTTAATTCGATAACCCGGCTATATCACATATAACCGACCGATACAAATAATCGCGAGAATAGAACACGGTATCACATACTCGTATTATTCTCGGTCCCGCGCATATCACATGTATGCTCCTACTTCATTTTTCCTAAGCCAGTAAAACCTCTATATAGGACTCTAAAGACTCGTAATTACGCCGGCAGCAGGTGATGATCACATCAAGAACCCACAAGCTGTCAGCGGTACTAGCTGGACGTAACGGCTACCCGGGTATTGAGCGATCAAAAGATCAGCAAGCAAGCCCGCTCTAACTCCTGCAAAAGCCTGACAATAACACTACCGTACAATCCAGTCTCCTCGTCTGATATGTCGCATATCTAGTCTAAGGGTGGTAAACGTCAGACCCCAATAACCAATAAGTCATGCCGATATGAGGCTCATAACAGGTTGAGAAACTACTGATACACTTACCAGTAAATCTCTAAATCAGCCCTGGCCAGGGACTTCCCTGTTAAGGCGAATCGAGCACAACGTAACATCAACCCCCAATACCGAGAGAGACGAAACCCCTCCTATCGCTCAGTGCCTCCATATGACTCGGGAATGTACCCAAAAACCACCGTTTTGCATGTCTTCTTGAACGTGGTAAGGTGGAAATCAAGCACAGTGGGAATTACACAAGACTCTATGACGATCTCGGGTCTACAGACTAACCTGTACTAGTGTCACCAGAGAACTGCTATCTGACGTGAGGTATAATACTATCTTGGAGTTCTCGACGAGTCTGTCCAGTGTACCCAGTCTCCACTGAGCACCCGTATACCGTCTCTGATGTCAAACACTAATGGATATGGGATCATCCATCGCCCATCTCATGGGTCGAGAAGTGTATACGCTAGTCTACTCTGGTATATCGATGCCCCTTCTCGATACACCCACGACTAGGGATGTTAAAGGATGTACTTACCGACTACCTTTGTCCCATTAGTATGTCTGCATCATAATCCAGGTAGTCAAGTACGCATCTTAAGAGCTTTACCAACATGTAACAGAGAGATAATCAGTGTACATGTTAAGATAAAGAGTAACCAGATAGCATACTATCATGTCGAGCAAGAAATTCCTCCCTATATATGTACAAGCATCCACTACAATATACATCTCATGTACAGTAATGGCCTCTAGGGCATACATATAACTAACAATCTCCCACTTGCACTAGGGCCATCTCATAGCAGTGGTTGTAGTATCGTATACTCAACCATCCCATAAAAGTCTCTCCTGGAAAAAGGCCTTTGTGAGTGGATCCGTCGTGTTTTCCTCTGAGTCTACTCTCCTAACATCGATCTCCCTGGAGATCAACCATCTCCATGATCAGGTGATACTGGTTTAGAATATGTCTGGATCACTGATAGGATGGGGGTTCCTAGGCCTAAGACACAACTCCATTGTCACACAATGGTAGGAACGAAGTTCATCTCATGAACTATTATACACCCAGACTTCTTCTTTAGTAGCATCTTTGGCAGCGATGTATCCAGCCTTTTATCGTCTAGTTTTCCACGGTATCTAGCTTGGATCTTTTCCAACATACCGTCCCTCTACTGAGGGTAAAGACAATGCCTGTGACTGACATTCAGTCGACCTTACCATCCTGGAATCTATCCAGTGATTCTCTCCAGGATTGATCGATACCATCTCACTACACCTAGTGAAAACCCTAGCATCCACATAGATCTATCTCATAGATCCAAAACCCAGGATTTAGGAGGTATCACCTTGATCCTATTTGGATAATCAATGTGATAAGAGGAGATTGACCGAGTGTAGCATAGGAAACTCCTTTCCTATCAAGAGAATGTCATCCACGTACAATACGAGGAAGACCACCTTATTCTCTCCTACCTTTTTGTATATGCAAGGTTCATCTATCATTTTGATGAAGTCAAACGCTTTGACTACCACATCAAAAAAGATGTTCCAACTCCGCGATGCCTGCTTTAACCTGTAAAGAACTTGCACACGTTTCCGCTGCTCCCACTATCTACGAAGCCCTTTGGCTGTGTACTTATAGATGCTCTGTTCTAAATCAGTATTTAAAAAAGCTTTCATGACACCCAACCACCAGATATCGTAGTCATGGTATGTAGCAATGGAAAGTAGGATCCGGATGGACTTAAGCATAGCCACTGGAAAAGGTTTCATCATAATCCATACCTGGTCGATGATGAGGACCTTTTACAACATGTCTAGCTTCGAAAGTCTCAACTTTTCCATCTACACCAAGTAATCTTCTCAAGATATACTTGCTCCTGATAGGGGTTTAACCCTTCAGATATAGCAACTAAAGTCCATTCTTTGTTGGTGTACATAGATTCCATCTCAGATCGCATAGCATCCAGCCATTCTTACAGAGTCCCCACTCTTGATGGCCTGCTCGAAAATAGTTGGGTCATCATCTCATGATGCAATCCTCACTCCCACTGTCATATAGAGAAAACCGAAGTATCTCTTAGGTGGGTGAGGAACCCTACCAGATCGGCGGAGAGGCTGAGGTTCGTCGGTACTATTGAATCCTTTGGTTCCACCAAATCATCAGCTGTAGTTTGTATAGCTGGAACTCCTTCCAGTTCTACCTCATGACCACTAATTTCTTCATAAGAAATTCCCTTTCCAAAAAGGTGGCATGCTGAGAAACAAAACACCTTTTGCTCCTCAGCGTGGTAGAAGATATTCCCTTGCGAATGCTTGGGATATCCAGCAAACTTCCACAGAACTGACCTTGCCTCGAGCTTGTCCGGATTTTGCTTTTAGACATAGCCCGGACAACCCCAAATCTTAACTTACTTAAGTGATGGGCTCTTCCCATACCATATCACATATGGAGTGGTAGGCACTGATTTGGTTGGAACCCTATTCAATAGGTATGCAGCATTACAAGTTCATAACCCCCAAAAGGAAATAGGCAACTCAGTAGTACTCATCATAGAGCGCACCATATCTTATAGGGTGCTATTGCTCCGCCCCGATACACCGTTGTGATGTGGTGTATACGGAGGAGTAATGCTGAGAGAGAATCTCATTCTCCTTTAGAATAGTCCAGGAATTCCGTGCTTAAGTATTCTCCTCCCTGATCGCATCAAAGGACATAATACTTATACCCGTTTTGGTTCTCTACTTCTAACTTATATTCATTAAATTTCTCAAAAGGTTCAGACTTGTGTTTCAACAGGAACATACGTCCGAATCTTGAGAGATCATCAGTGAATGTAATGATGTATAAAGACAAGTCCTGGCATGTGTAGACAGGGGACCTACATACATCATCATGTATCATTCCCAAGAGTTCACTAACTCTTTCTCTGTTTTCAGTAAACGGAGTTTTGGCCATCTTGCCTTTGAGACATGACTGGCAAGTGTCATAAAATGAAAATTCGAAAAGATTCAAATATCCATCCTTATGCAACTTAGCTAGCCGTGTCGCATTGATATGATCTAGTCTACAATGCCATAAGAAGGATTCGTTCATTTCTGAACTCTTCCTCTTGTGTGTGTTTTGTACATTAAGAACTGTGGTTTGATCTAGAATGTATATGCCATTATTTAACGAGCCTGATCCAATCAACTTTTGATTCAGGAAGATGTTCATAACATTATCCTGTACTACAAAATTATATCCTTCTTTACTAAGTAAAGAAACTGATATAAGATTGCATATCAGGGTCGGAATGTAATAGCAATCGTTCAGAATCAATGTATTACCATTTGGTAATACAAGGTGATATTCTCCAACTGCTTTGGCTGCAACATTTGCCCCATTCCCTACTCTTACGGAATGATCACCTACTCCCAGTTCTCTACCTTTCTTTAGCCCATGTAACATATTACATATGTGGGATCTCGATCCGGTATCTAATACCTAGGACGTAGAGTGAACTGAGAAACAGTTCTCAATAACTAACACACCCGAAGAAGATGCATCAACATGCTTATTCTTTGTTTGGCGGCATGGGAATCCGGATATATCCCTATTCCCTGCTCAGTCTTATAACAATTATAAGAAAGAACGGAACCAACGTTCCCCAGCCCAGCATAAAAAACGGGTTCGGTCAATACATCTATATTATTATCTTGATTAAGACGTGACATGGTCGCTACCTAGAGAGAGAGAGAGAAGAAAACACTTTAGCGTATGCTCTTGCAAGATCAGATTGGTTATTATTTTATCTAATCAGAATGGCTCCCACTGTTTTTATCAAATCTTCTTTCAAACCCTAAAAGGAAAGACTAGCCGGGATTAATTACACCCTACAATTTCGCCAATCTTTCAGCCAGGCCAGTGTTGGTACTTTGAGGGAGGTTCCCCGTACTTTCGCACGGACCTAATTAAAATAAACCTCGTTTTCCCAGGGGCGTAACCCCGTTAACACCTTTCTAGACACCTACTTGATCAGCTAATTGTCCTGTGCAAAACTCTCCCAGGAGTAACTCTTACTCGCAGTGGGTATCGGGATCCAACTATCTCATAGAAGGTATGCAATCTCATTGCAAATTTCAACACTTGAAATTCCCGATAATATTTTGCCCCTAGCGTCCTATTACCTTGACGCGGGCCAACAAACCACAGTCCGCTAGTCAAGTTCAACCCGTCATTTCTTGATTGAATTAAACCCACCCGCACGACCCTTGACGCAGGCCAGCAAAGTCACACGACTACCCTAATCCAATCGCATCTCATGTTGCAGATAAGCACTAGTTAGCTATCGCACACTACGCCTTGATGCAGGCCAACAAACATAGCACGAATACTAAGTAGGACTTATCTGAAATGACGGAGGGCTATGACAGGTTTTTCAGAAAACCTTTTGCGTAATGAACTTGATATCGTTGTAGAATCGAGTGAATTTTGAAAAGGAGTGTTTTTTAGGCTTTTACTAGTTTCGCTAAAGTGGTCACTCCCGGTGAAGGGATCTCGCTCTTTCCTTATCGAATAAGGTGCAGGATATTTCATAAATACCTCTATACAAAGCAAGAACTATAGAAGCAATCAAAAACAAAACCGAGTGTTTGTAGCATCTTCTAGTTTCACTAAAGAGGTCACTCCCGGTGAAGGGATCTCGGCTCTTTCCTTATCGAATAATATGCTGGATATTCTACAAGGAATGTCGCTATGCAAAGCAAGAACTAGAGCTACCCTTTTTGAAAATTTGATTCTACACCGTCTTTTAGGTTTCTTTTCTTTTCATTAATCATATTAATGAAGTCCCATCATTTATGCTTCCTAAGCATCACAAAAGAAATGAAAATACAACGTACGCTTATGCCATCCGCATTCGCCACAGTGTCCCGTTATTCATCGTTAGGTTACTTAACTAACGGCGTACCGGGATGGGACTAGCGCGGGTGCAAAACAAAAGCAACGTCTACAATATATCTCATATATAATGTATATCCATTCGTCTCAGAATCCATAGTGATCACATCACAGAGCAATAGAAGAAACATATGAAATATTGGATATACTAGGAGGTCCGTGTTTCATTTCGAGTCTGTATGAAACACAGATTCCACGGTCGTGATGAATAGCCAAACCCACATCCCTAGACCCCTACGAGAGCGGCAAGCAACCCTTCCAATTCTAGAGTTCGGAGACCCGGACTCGACTCCTCGAGTTGGTCTCCCACTGGACTCTAGAACCCGGTTACTTATGCTCCCCTCTTTGGGTCTATCCTAATGCGAAAAAGTAAATAATATACATCAACGGTGACATCTTCCTCAACCCGGAAGTGCCCCAATAAAAGAATATTACATACAATTAATTTTACATGAATGAAAATAAAAACTTTCATCTCACATAAAACCCCCGGCTATTCAAACCACGATGATCCAATATAACATATACAGCAACACATAACATCACATGTCATCAACGTAAGTAAATATGCGTATCCCAATTGTCGTTGACATATAGCAACGAAACCAGCGATACTCCACATATTACTGTAAGTCGATGTACTTCACCCCAGTACTTGTGGGGAGGCGGAATTTTCAAAAATGATCATGTTTAAAGAACGAACATCGACTAACCGCTTAAATCGAAGCTAAACGATAACTAACCAAACATATAGTTGTTCTAAACTACTATGCTTAGGGATTATACCTAATGAAACCGGTCCTTCGTCTTTGTGTTCTCCTTTGTTCTCCTCGACCTTCTCTAGGTAGTAGACGATCCACCCGAGAGCAAAACACCAAGCTACACCTCTAACTTGAGGTAACTAATCTACTTTGATTGCTAATCAAAGAAGAAAGGATGATATAGAGTGAAGGTAATGGATGTTTAAGTCTAACTAAACCTTTGATCTCAACACATGAGGATTAAGGATTAGTCTCTTGAAGATGAGAGCTTGAGGAGAGAGAATGTGAGATAAGATAATGAGATGAGAGAGAGTGTATCATAATATATTATGAAGCATTCTTATAAAAGAATAATGAATAATAGAAATGAATAAGCATGCTTCATAAATGAAAAGAGGTGATTCATTAACATGAGTCATTAAGCATTTATGGTGCATTAATGATCATGATGAATCACCCTCATGACTCACTAATCTTATCCAAAGCTTATGTCACCTTAACCTCCTTAGTCACATCTTCTAGAAGCTTCTCGTACAATTACGAGAACGCCCCTCCAATCCGCAAAAATACGGAAAAACTTTAGACTGTAAAAATCCAATAACCGGATACCAGTAACTGTCTTAAACCAAAGCCGACTGGTAAAAGCTGTCCGAAAGTCGTACGTGCGTAAACGCACGTATGCGTCCGAACCCTTTGTCGCAAAACCATGCAACCTCTATATCGTTTCGCCTGGAGTAGGAAACTCTCTGTGTGGGACTCTAGAGACTCGACTACTACGCCGGCAGTGGGTTTAACCACAGACCGCAAGCGGCACTAGCTGTACGTAACGGTCCCCAGGTAGTTGTCGATAAGAAGGCCGATGAGGAAAGCCATCCGAACTCCTACTGAGTCTGATGTGACAATCTCCATACAGTCCGGTCTGTTCGTCCAAGACTATCGTATATCGGGCCTAGGGGGCGGCAAGCGTCAGTCCCCTAATAGCGGTATAAGTCGTGTCGGAGGGAAGCCCATTACACCCTGAGAAACTACTGGAACCTACCAGCAAATCTCGCTTGCCCTGGCCAGGGACTTTGCGTAATGGCTCTCTGACACAGCACGATATCTACTCCCAATACCGGGAGGGACGAATCCTGTCTAACCGCCACTGCCTCCAAGTGCTCGGGACTGCACCCAACTGCTACCTGTTTGCACGACTCCTTTGAGCCGTGGTAGGGTAGCAATCTAAGAACAGTGGGACACACTCGAGGCGAAGTAGCAGTGTCAAGTCTGCGGACTACGCTGTACTCATGTCACCTGGGAACTGTTCACTGACGACTGGTATCAAACCAACCAACAGTTCCCTGTGAGTCCTGTCCGGTGTGCCCGTAACCTAACGAGCACCTGCATACTATCTCCAGTACGACGTACTGACGGCTGTGGGACAGACCATCTCCCCAACTGGGATGAGAAGCGTACACACCAGTCTACTCCGGAGTATCGATGCTCTGTCTCGATAATCCAACGACCAGGGACCTGAATAAGGATGTGCTTGTAGACTACCCAGCCCCCACTAGTGTGACTGCCATCACAACGCTGGTAGACAAGCAAGATCCTAAGAGCTCTATCAATACGTACACTCACATATTAAGATAGAAAAACCAAGTAGCATACTACCATGTTTAGCAAGACTGTTATATACATGTGAATATCCCAAGCTTCCATTAAGTAATATACAAGCTAGTATGATACAGTAATGGCCTTCTAGGGCATAAACACTAACAATCTCCCACTTGCACTAGGGCCATGTACTGGCATATCGTAGACCAATGATCTCGAGCAGCCTCTCGAACTGAATCTGAGGAAGGGCCTTCGTGAATGGATCAGCAATGTTCTCTTCTGAAGCAACTCTCCGAACCTCGATCTCCTGACGATCAATGATCTCCCTGATCAGGTGATACCACCTCAAGATGTGTCTGGACTTCTGATGGGACCTTGGTTCCTTCGCTAAAGCTATAGCTCCGTTGTTGTCGCAATACAGAGGTATTGGATCAACTATGGTAGGAACCACCTGAAGTTCTGTTAGGAACTTCTTCATCCAGACTGCTTCTTTTGCGACATCGCAAGCAGCTATATACTCCGCTTCCATCGTCGAGTCAGCAACAGTGTCCTGCTTGGAGCTCTTCCAGCACACCGCCCCTCCATTGAGGGTAAAGACATAACCCGACATGGACTTGGAATCGTCCTTATCACTCTGGAAGCCGGAATCAGCAAAGGCCTCCAACCTGAGGTCTTTTCCGCCGTAAACCAAGAACATCTCCTTAGTCCTCCTCAGGTACTTGAGAATGTTCTTTACTGCTATCCAGTGTTTCTCCCCTGGGTCTGACTGATACCGGCTTACCACGCTTAGTGCGTAAGCTACATCTGGTCTGGTACACAACATCGCATACATTATAGAGCCTACCGCAGAAGCGTAGGGTATAATAGACATGCGTTCCCTTTCCAAATCAGTCTTGGGAGACATCTCTTTGGAGAGGGTGATTCCGTGACAAGCCGGTAGATTACCGCGCTTAGAATCTTCCATACTGAATCTTTTCAGTACAGTGTCGATATACCTGGACTGCGAAAGTCCCAACATCCTCTTGGATCTATCACGATAGATCCGGATCCCCAGAATGTAAGAGGCATCACCCAGGTCTTTCATGGAGAACATGTGTGACAAGAATCCTTTGACAGATTGTAGCATAGGAATGTCATTTCCTATCAATAGAATGTCATCCACGTACAAGACGAGGAATACGACACTTCTGGCCACAACTTTACTATATATGCACGGTTCATCTGGATTTTTGATAAAGTCATATTCTTTGACTGTCTCATCAAAACAGATGTTCCAACTCCGTGATGCCTGCTTTAGTCCATAAATGGACTTAAGCAGCTTGCATACTTTCCCGCTGCTCCCACTCTGATTGAAACCCTCTGGCTGATCCATATAGACGCTCTCTTCTAAATTTCCATTCAGAAAAGCCGTCTTTACGTCCATCTGCCAGATTTCATAATCATGGAAGGCAGCAGTAGCAAGAAGGACCCGAATGGATTTGAGCATAGCCACTGGAGAAAAGGTTTCGTCATAGTCCAAACCAGGTCTTTGACAAAAACCCTTTGCAACAAGTCTAGCCTTATAGGTTTCCACCTATCCATCTACACCAATCTTTTTCTTGAAGATCCATATGCATCCTATGGGTTTTACCCCATCTGGAGCAAAGTCCAAAGTCCATACTTTGTTGGTGTACATGGACTCCATTTCGGTCCGCATTGCATCTAGCCATCGTACCGAGTCGCCGCTCTGGATGGCCTGCTGGAAGTCAGTAGGTTCATCATCATCTATGATGCAATCCTCTCTATCCCCGTCTATGAGAAAACCGTAGTATCTCTCAGGCGGATGAGACGGCCTACTACTCCTGCGGAGGGGTGCGGGAATGTTCTGTTCTTCTTGAACTTCCGGTTCTACCAAACTTTCAGTAGCATTTTGTGGTTCTGGAATTTCTTCCAGTTCTATTTCGCTCCCACTCTTCTGATTTTCCAAAAATTCAGTTTCTGAGAAGCGGGCACGACGAGAAACAAAAACCTTTTGTTCCTCTGCGTAATAGAAGCAATATCCTGTAGAGTTCTTTGGATATCCCACAAACTTACACTCTACTGAGCGTGCCTCGAGCTTGTCCGGACGCTGCTTTTTTACAAAAGCTGGACATCCCCACGTCTTCAGGTACTGAAGATAGGGTTTCTTCCCACTCCACATATGATATGGTGTGGTAGGCACAGTTTTGGTTGGAACTCTGTTCAAAAGATGTATCGCTGATTCTAGCGCATACCCCCAGAAAAATCGCGGTAACTCAGCATTACTCATCATGGATCGTACCATATCCAATAGGGTTCGATTCCGTCTCTCCGATACACCGTTGTGCTGTGGAGTGTATGGAGGAGTAAGCTGAGAGAGAATTCCTTTCTCTTTTAGGTAACCTAGGAACTCGGCACTTAAGTATTCTCCACCTCGATCAGATCTCAGTGTCTTAATACTTTTGCCTGTTTGGTTTTCCGCTTCACTCTTGTATTCCAGGAATTTCTCAAAGGCTTCGGATTTATGCTTCATTAAGAAGACATGTCCGAACCTAGAGAAATCATCTGTAAAAGTAATGAAGTAGGAATAACCACCTCTCGCATGTGTAGACATTGGACCGCATACATCGCTGTGTATGAGTCCTAAGAGCTCGCTCGCTCTTACTCCTTGTCCAGTAAATGGAGTCTTTGTCATCTTTCCTTTGAGACAAGATTGACAAGTGTCATAAGATTGATATTCGAACGAGTCTAAATATCCTTCTCTATGCAACTTAGTTAACCTTCTCTCATTGATGTGACCCAGTCTACAATGCCATAAGAAAGCTTTATTCAAATCTGGAGACTTTCTTTTTAGTGTGTTCTGGACATTGAAAATTTGGAGTTGGTTTAAAACATATATGCCGTTATTTAGAGTACCGGACCCAATCAAACCATGATTAAGGTGGATGTTGACAACATCTCTTACAAACGTGAAATCATAACCTTTATTTGATAACAAGGAAACTGATATGATATTACACGTTAAGCTGGGTACAAAATAACAGTTATGTAAAACCAAAATGTGTCCACTCGTCAATCCTAGGTGATAATGCCCGACGGACGCAGCTCCCACGCTAGCTCCGTTAGCAACCCTGAGGATCATATCACCTTCCTTCAGCACTCTACGGTTTCTCAGTGCCTGCAATGAATTGCAAATATGAGATCCTGATCCGGTATCCAATACCCAGGAAGTAGAGTTGATTGACAGACAATTCTCAATTACAAACACACCTGAAGTCGAAGCCACAGCTTGCTTCGGTTCCTGGTTCTTGGCGTTCCACGCCTTGCAATCCTTCTTCCAGTGCCCTTTCCTGTGACAATGGAAGCACTCATCCTGACCAACTATCGGTACTGCTTTCTTTTTCTTTCCCTTCCCTCCCACCTTACTAACACCTCCTCTAGGTCTGGGTGCGGCCTTCTTCTTCCTTCCTTTGGCCCTAGCCTTAGACCCGGAAGAAGATGCACCGCCAACAAACATAGCGGGTGTTTCCCTTGCCTTCTGCAAGGTGCCCTCTGCACTCCTTAACATGTTTAGGAGTTCCGCAAGTTCAACTTCTTTTCCTTGAAGATTGAAGTTGAGGATAAACTGGGCGTAGGTGGGAGGAAGGGACTGGAGAATAAGGTCTGTATAGATCTCATTATCCAAAGTCGTCCCAAGGTCTGCGAGCTCTTCTATGTAGCCGATCATCTTTAGGAAATGTTCACCTACCGATGACCCGACAGCCAACCTCGCTCGAAACAAGTTCTTAGAGGTCTCGTATCTTGCTATACGAGATTGCTCTCCATAAAGTTCCTTTGTATGGAGAAATATGCCATCTAGGGACATATCCTCGTGCCTCCTCTGATGTTCATTGTTCATCGAGGCAAGCACGATGCACTTGGCTCTCGCGCAATCTAAATCCCAGGTTTTGCGGATTTCCTTATCCGCATTGCTGGATTTGGGACCAGGGACAGCAGGTGCCGTAGCGGTGAGGACGTACCCCAGTTTGTCATAGGTCAAAGCCATTTTGACATTCCGCAGCCAATCTTTATAGTTTGGCCCTGTCAGTATATTTGTCTCTAAAAGTAACTTAAGTCCAGTCATTTTCAGGGTCGCTGCAATTAGGAGAGAGAGAAGAAAACTCATTAGCATGATGCTCTTGCAAGTTTAGAGTGGTTTTTAGTTTATCTAAACTGGATGGCTCCCACTGTTTCTCGAATCCTTCCTCAAACCATAAAAGAAGAATTAGCCAGGACTATTCTCACCGTACAATACTTGCTTAACCGTTCAGCCAGGCCAGTGTCGATACTTCGAGGGAGGTTTTCCAACGCTTTCGCGAAGTTCCTTAATTAAATAACCTCTTTTCTCTGGGGGCGTAACCCCGCTGACACCTTTCTGGACACTTACTAGGTTTATAGCATTGATTGTTAAGCGACGAATATCCTGATAAGTAGCATATACTCACAGTAGGATCGGGATCCAAATATCATCGTATGATAATGTTGAAGGAATCCTACCAACATTCATCAAACTCCAAATGGTATGCATCTCTTTGCAAATTTCAGTTTCTTTAGAAATTCCCGATATAAGTTTTTGCCCCATGCTCTTATGACCTTGACGTATGCCAACAAATCATAAGTCACATGTCAAGTTCTACCCATCATTATCTTGTTAATTTGAACCCACCCGTATATACCCTTGACGTATGCCAACAAGGTAATGCGACTGTCCCAAACCAACACATCTATCTATGCAACAAATGAATACCCCAGCAGCTACCAAACACTATGCCTTGACGTATGCCAACAAGCATAGCTTGAATACTACTGACCATCCATAAGAAATGACGGAGGGCTACGACTGGTTTTGGCGAAACCGTGAACGTAGTGAACTTGATATAACCGAAGGAACCTGATAGCTTTTAAAAGGAGTGGTTAAATCTCCGCATTTAAAAATATCTGTTTTTAAAATAACCGAGTGGTTTCTTTTAAATTGTTCCAACGATTTAAAACTTTGGTTTATTTTTCTTTGCATTATAGATAATGCGTCCCATCATTAACCTATCATTGCAGAAAACAACGAAAATACAACGTCCTCTTATGCCATCCGCATTCGCCACGGGGTCCCGTCATCACCCGTTAGGTTACTTAACTAACGACAGAGCGGGGGCTGGGCTAGCGCGGGTGTAATACATAAGTGACGTCTAAATAGCTACAATATATATAGATATTTTACATTCGTCTGACGCAATGATATTCATTCCAGAACACAGATAAACAATATTTGATTTGCAAGCAATCTGTATTTCTTTTGAGCCTGCAAGAAAAGACAAATTACACAGTTGTGATGAATAGCCGTTACCCCACCCTCGACCCCTACGGGTACGGCAAACTACCCACCCGGCAGTTTGTGTACCCCACCTTGGGTCAGTCCTAGGAGCAAAAACAGTAAAATGAAATAATACAACGGTGGCTACGACCGCAACCTGGAAGTGCCCCGCAAAAATAATATTACAACAAATTACATTTACAACAAATGAATTAAACAATAACCCATTGCTAACCCCGGCTATACACCACAACAGTCCAATACAGTTTATTTGCACAAACAGATATAACCATTTCAGAAATGTGCAACCCCCTGCCAACCGACATACTAGCAGTTAGGGGAGGTTTACGAACACATTAAAAAATCACAGATATAATCCAATATGCAAATACTGTACAATTTCGATCGATTAAACAACATCAATATTGCTCCAAAATCTGCTCTGTTAAACAGTAACCTGAGCAAATATTAAATATTCCAGAAAACCCGAAATATCACAGGGGACCCACACATGAAAGATGAGTCCATGACTCGGCAACTCGGCCGCGGAAGCGCGGCGGATCGGTGGGATCCGCCGCCCTTCCGCGGCGCTTTAGCCGATTCATGGGCTCGAATTTCATGGGTGTTCTCCTGGACCCTTTTCTAGCTTTCTGAGCAACCCTGAACAATTTTAGGACATCAAATTAAGTTCGACAGAAACTGAACAGATTTAGGGTTTTCCGGCTTCATTTTTTCGTTCGAAATTCGTACAAATTTGCAATTAAGTTATTTATTGTTTAGCGAGGCTCTGATACCACTGTAAGTCGATGTACTTCACCCCAGTAGTTGTGGGGAGGCGGAATTTTCAAAAACGATCATGTTTAAAGAACGAACATCGACTAACCGCTTAAATCGAAGCTAAACGATAACTAGCCAAACATATAGTTGTTCTAAACTACTATGCTTAGGGATTATACCTAATGAAACCGGTCCTTCGTCTTTGTGTTCTCCTTTGTTCTCCTCGACCTTCTCTAGGTAGTAGACGATCCACCCGAGAGCAAAACACCAAGCTACACCTCTAACTTGAGGTAACTAATCTACTTTGATTGCTAATCAAAGAAGAAAGGATGATATAGAGTGAAGGTAATGGATGTTTAAGTCTAACTAAACCTTTGATCTCAACACATGAGGATTAAGGATTAGTCTCTTGAAGATGAGAGCTTGAGGAGAGAGAATGTGAGATAAGATAATGAGATGAGAGAGAGTGTATCATAATATATTATGAAGCATTCTTATAAAAGAATAATGAATAATAGAAATGAATAAGCATGCTTCATAAATGAAAAGAGGTGATTCATTAACATGAGTCATTAAGCATTTATGGTGCATTAATGATCATGATGAATCACCCTCATGACTCACTAATCTTATCCAAAGCTTATGTCACCTTAACCTCCTTAGTCACATCTTCTAGAAGCTTCTCGTACAATTACGAGAACGCCCCTCCAATCCGCAAAAATACGGAAAAACTTTAGACTGTAAAAATCCAATAACCGGATACCAGTAACTGGCTTAAACCAAAGCCGACTGGTAAAAACTGTCCGAAAGTCGTACGTGCGTAAACGCACGTATGCGTCCGAACCCTTTGTCGCAAAACCATGCAACCTCTATATCGTTTCGCCTGATGTAGGAAACTCTCTGTGTGGGACTCTAGAGACTCGAGTACTACGCTGGCAGTGGGTTTAACCACAGACCGCAAGCGGCACTAGCTGTACGTAACGGTCCCCAGGTAGTTGTCGATAAGAAGGCCGATGAGGAAAGCCATCCGAACTCCTACTGAGTCTGATGTGACAATCTCCATACAGTCCGGTCCGTTCATCCAAGACTATCGTATATCGGGCCTAGGGGGCGGCAAGCGTCAGTCCCCTAATAGCGGTATAAGTCGTGTCGGAGGGAAGCCCATTACACCCTGAGAAACTACTGGAACCTACCAGCAAATCTCGCTTGCCCTGGCCAGGGACTTTGCGTAATGGCTCTCTGACACAGCACGATATCTACTCCCAATACCGGGAGGGACGAATCCTGTCTAACCGCCACTGCCTCCAAGTGCTCGGGACTGCACCCAACTGCTACCTGTTTGCACGACTCCTTTGAGCCGTGGTAGGATAGCAATCTAAGAACAGTGGGACACACTCGAGGCGAAATAGCAGTGTCAAGTCTGCGGACTACGCTGTACTCATGTCACCTGGGAACTGTTCACTGACGACTGGTATCAAACCAACCAACAGTTCCCTGTGAGTCCTGTCCGGTGTACCCGTAACCTAACGAGCACCTGCATACTATCTCCAGTACGACGTACGGACGGCTGTGGGACAGACCATCTCCCCAACTGGGATGAGAAGCGTACACACCAGTCTACTCCGGAGTATCGATGCTCTGTCTCGATAATCCAACGACCAGGGACCTGAATAAGGATGTGCTTGTAGACTACCCAGCCCCCACTAGTGTGACTGCCATCACAACGCTGGTAGACAAGCAAGATCCTAAGAGCTCTATCAATACGTACACTCACATATTAAGATAGAAAAACCAAGTAGCATACTACCATGTTTAGCAAGACTGTTATATACATGTGAATATCCCAAGCTTCCATTAAGTAATATACAAGCTAGTATGATACAGTAATGGCCTTCTAGGGCATAAACACTAACAATTACACTTACGGTCGTAGAAAAGAAAATGTCAAACTTGTTGGCTATAGTGCCCTCAAGGCAATTATCATAGTCGCGGACTAGTGATTATGATGATTGAGGCAGGACCTATACCGATAAAACAGTCCTACTCAAGATGATAGTATGCTATCGGGTTTGTCTTTATCATCATGTACATGTTGATAAAGCCCATAGGATTCTTGCTTGACTGCCAGCATTATGATGGCGATCATATATGTGGGAGCTGGGGTCTATAAGCACATCCTTAAATGTCCCTAGTCGTAGGAGTATCGAGACCGGGCATCGATACTCCAGTGTAGACTAGTGTATATTGATCGAGACCCCGACGAGGGGCGGTAGCCAGGTCTCACAAGCCATTGGTGTTAGTTTGTTCACCTAAGATGGTATACAGGTGCTCATTGGGTTAAAAGTACACTGGACGGACTCGCCGGGAACCTGCTAGTTGGTATTATACCTATTGTCAGATAGCAGTTCCCAGGTGATATGTGTACAGGTTAGTCTGTCGACCTGAGATCGTCATTTGTCTCGTGTGAGTTCCCACTATACTTTGATTACTACCCTACCACGGCTCAAAGGAGTCGTGCAAACAAGTTTTAGTTGGGTACAGTCCCGAGCCACATGGAGGCAGTGATCGGATCGTCGGGGATTCGTCTCTCCCGGTATTGGGGTTGATTTCGCGTTGTGTATGGATGGCCATTACCATAAATCCGTGGCCACGGTAGACGAGAACTACCGATCCAGGATCGATAGTTTCTCAGGTGGTGATGGGTTTCATGCCGACACTAAATATCGCGTTGTTGGGGGTCTGACTTTATCCACCCCCTTAGACTCGATATGCAATACTCGTAGACGAACAGACCGGACTGTACGGATATTATCACTGTCAGGATCAGAGGGGTTCTGTATGAGTTTGCTCGTCGGCCTCCCTTTCGCTCAATACCGGGGTAGCCGTTACGTACAGCTAGTGACGCTGACGTGCTTATGGTTAAACCCACTGCCGGCGTTTTGATGAGTCTTTAGAGTCCCACACAGAGGGTTTCACTGGTTCTGGCGAAATGTTGTAGTTGCCGTATTGGATAAGTGCAGGGTTCCGATCGATTGATGTACATTGTACTCGGACTTTCGATTGAACAGTTGATAATACTAGCCGGCTCGGGTTTGAGCCGGATTATTAAATCAGGTATTGATTTAATAATTTACATATATGTATTTCGGTATGTATATTCTAGTATTATATTCTTTGTGTTATGCTATCTTTTTGGGTATTCGTATTTCGGTACGAATGCAGATATATTTACAGTTGAATGTAATCCGTAATTTTTACCGGATAACACTCTAGAAGGTGCCACCTCATTTCTTGATTTGACCATTTTATTAAAATGGTAAATGAGGTGGATATTAGCATAATGAGGTGTGGAGACAACCATGCTTGCAATAGTGCACACAAATGAATTGCTAATTCATTTGTGTTCACTATTCAAGTATGGTAGGATTTTAAAATTGAAAAAAATGCATTTTACAAAACCTTGCATGTTATTTTCTCTTTCTTTGGTAAGCTCATTTTTCAAGCATGAAGGTTTTGTTCATTGTTTTTCTTCTTGAGCTCCTCCTTCACCATTTGTGTTTCACCTCCACTAGCTTTCATGCTTTGCTTCCACCTTCATAAATTGAGATAGCTAACACTAAGAAACGTTCACACTACATCCTAGGCTCTCTAGGGTAGCATCCTAGAGACCCTAGTTGCTCCGTATGCATCATGTCTTGGAGCTAGAGCCGGAGTTATATCCCTCGGGTGGATCATCGGAGATGGAGGAAGACCGGCGACCAAACTTCATCGAGGTACCGCTAGGAGCTTGGAATGAAGACCGAAGGACACGGATCAACTCGGTATAACAATTCTAACTCTTAGTTTAGATTTCTAGTTTAGGGTTTAAGATCGATACGTAATTCGGGTAACGGTAGCGCCGGATTCAGAAATTTTTGTTCCGCATTTTGGCCGCGTTTCGGTGGCCGGGGCGCTGCCGTAACCCAACATGCTATCAGAGCCACCCTTTAAACCCCTTACTAGCTTGGTTAAATGTGCTTAATAGATCGATCTACGGAAATTTCTGAAATCACGATTTCATTTTTGATGTTTCTTCTGATTTTCAAAAGTGGTCAAAAAATTATTTCCAGAGGCTTAAAAATCCGTGCAGGCGTTTTTAAGGGTACAGAAAAAATTTGAGCTCCTGAATCCTCCAAACCGCCACGGAACCGCCGCACTTACCCCCTATTGGCGGCGGTTCCGCTGTCGTTTAGCGGCGACGGGCTTCCAAATTTTTTCTGTAGCCCTCTGACTTGGAATTGTGATTTTTGACATATTCTGTTTTGGCCCAGATTTCTGTGCAGTGTTGTTTTTGCTATTGGGGCAATTTGGAAATTTAGTCGATCAATATTTTAAGTGGGCGTTTAACAGTTCATACATTTCTATCTGCGACCGTGAATGTCATTTGATCGGTAAACCTGTCTAACTGCTATATGTTCTTTTAGACGGGTTTGCGAACGTGACATTCACATTGATGTTCTGTGTTGTGCTGTGATGTTGGTTGGATCGTCGTGGTGGATAGCCTGGGTGCCGTGGTAGTACAGTTTAATTCTATTTGTACATTTGATATTGCGCGGCGAGCGTCCGACATGTAGACTGCCGTCACTGCCAGTTTGTATATTATTCTTTTGGGGCACGACCGGGCTGAGGTCGATGTCACCCCTGTATATTATTTTATTTTCTGTACTAGGATTACCCCGCGGTGGAGTGCACGAATAGCCGGGTTCTAGAGGGAAGCGGGTCCGCATCTCATGGTGTTAGGACGGAGGGGACCTTACTTTAGAATTGGCGGGCTGTTCGCCGCACTCATAGGGGATATAGGTTGACCCAGGAGGGGTGCTCAAGTTACCGGATTCCGTGAAGTGCCGGGTGGCCCATTCACGTTGTTGAAGGGGGCTTCCTCACTTCTGGTCTTGGCGGGTAACTTGCCGCGCTCGTAGGGGTCTGGGTTTCATTGCACAGGCTATCCACACGACAGGGAACGTCGAGTCTCATTTGCGGCTCAAATGAAACCCGGGGCTCCAGATTATCCACCATTCTGTGTTGTTTCTGTGATGTTTTCTGTGATGTTGCTTATATCATGCCTGGGACGATTGTTATATATTTATATATACTAGTAGATGGTGTATATGTTTTGTACCCACGCTAGCCCAGTCCCCGCTCTGTCGTTAGTTAAGTAATCTAACGGGTGATGACGGGACCCAGTGGCGAATGCGGATGGCATATACGTACATTTTATTTTCGTTCTTTTCTGGTGTGATTAATTGATGGGACTGCATTGATTCTTATCAATGCAAGTATAAAAAAAACCTATTTATGATGTTGTTGGAAGCAAGTTTTTAAAAACTGACATTACAGACGTTCTCTTTTGCTTTGCATCGTGGTATTCATTTGGAATATCCTGCACCTCATTCGACGAGGCAAGGGCCGAGATCCCTTCATCAGGAGTGACCCCTTGGGTAAAAGTTTGCGTCATCGTAATAACTTTACTATAGTCGATTGTTTTTGCTTCTCATCGTGGTATTCAGTTTGGGATATCCTGCACCCCATTCGACGGGGAAAGAGACGAGATCCCTTCACCGGGAGTGACCTCTTTAGCAAAAGTTTTTGCCACTATATATTTATAAAACCACTTGGATTCCTTCAACGATATCAAGTTCATTACGTTAAAGGTTTTTCGCCAAAAACCAGCCGTATCCCTCCGTCATTTCGGATAAATAGCGCATCGTATTCGTGCGGTGTTTGTTGGCCAAAGTCAAGGCATCGTGTGCGGTAGCTGTGTGTTGCTTGTCCGTTGCATGGATATGCATTGGTTCAGGACAGTCTTACCACTTTGTTGGCCAAAGTCAAGGGTGTGTGCGGGTGGGTCTAAATCAATCAGGACAATGACGGGTAGAACTTGACTTAGGGTTATGAGTTGTTGGCCAAAGTCAAGGTCATAAACCGCTTGGGGTAAAAATCTTATCGGGAGTTTCAAACATACAGTAAACTTGCCAGGCTTGCGCATACCTTCTGGAGTGTGGTGACTTGAGTGGCTTCTATCAAGTTATCATACGATGATAGTTGAATCCCGATTCCCACTGATGAGTAGGATTACTCCTCGGGTGATTCCGACTAATTCTCCTTTTAGGTTTGGAGGAGAATTCGAGGAAAAAGTGAGGGCCATCCAGATTGGATAAAATGATTAACCATTCTGATCTAAGTTAGAGTGCACGCTGAGTGTTTCTTCTCTCTCTCTCTCTCTGGCTACGACTATGACCCGACCTTTGACTAAAACTCATGAAACCAAATTGACCGAACCTTCTTAAAACACTTTGACTTTTAGAATGTCACAGTGTCGCATACATCATTGCCACTCCTACATCACCTTTTGTATTTCACCAGAACACCTCGTATCACTACAAACATCCACTTCCATTGGATAAATCCATTGTATGGTTTTATACGAACTCGAAGGAACTTTTTTGAGGATTGATTCTGGTTCTGGAGAGATTGAATAGGATTATTCGGTTGTTTTTTCCCTTTACCTTTCTTAGGTTGTGAGGGCTCCTAGGATTAGGAGAGGGTACACCTATTGAGCTTATTGGATAGTCTTCTTCCAAACCATAGGTCGGTGCCGAACGGTAGGGAAGGAAGAAAACCAATTAAGCTTAAGTGTGGTGTACAGAAGATAATAAGTAAAGACATATAAAGGGATTAGAATAATGGCAAAGGAAATTGCGACCACCATCATTCACGACAAAAACCGTGTATACCCCTGCCACTCCTACATCTACTTTGCATTTCTCTAGGACACTCCGTATCACTACGGATATACACTTCCATTGGATAAATCCATCGTATGGTTATATACGAACTCGAAGGAACTTTTTCGAGGATGGATTCTGGTTCTGGAGAGATTGGATAGGATTATTCATATGTCTTTTCCCATTACCTTCTCTCAGGTTGCGAGGGCTCCTAGGATTAGGAGAGTACATCTATTACTCTTATTGGATAGTCTTCTTCCAAACCTTAGGCTGGTGCCGAAGGGTAGGGAAAGAAGAAAACCAGTTAGCCTAAAGAAGGTGTACAGAAGGTAATAAGTAGAGACATAATAAAGGGATTGCAGTGAGGGCAGGTATAGTATATGGTTACTGTCGTGAATCAGGATAGTGGAAGAGGCGTTACTAGGAATACCAGTAAACCCTTTTGAAACATTTTCATGTTTCAGTTTGACTGTGCGATGTTAATTGATAACTGTTTTCCCAGTTGGAATCTAACTCCAGGGTATGTATTTACCAAATCAGTTTCTCACATCTGCATGTTATTGCAGATGGTGAGTGGGAGTAAGATATTGGGAATTTGGTGATTAGATCCTCATTATATCGGAATACGTTGTAATTGGTGATATTTGAGGAAATCATCTGGATTTTGCCGGATGGCAAATATTTGGTTTTGAATATCCGTTGTTATGCACCAATTTCAAACTGATATATCTGTACATTTATTTTATAAAGTGAGATATAACTTTTTGATATTATGTCTGTGACATTTACCTATATCAGCTGGTGATTAGGTAAGGTGCATTCAACAGCGGTGTAATTCTTCTTAACCATAGTACAGTTTTTCAACCTACGACGCACAGAGTTTGAGTTATTGAACTCAGGGGACTTATACAAAGTATTGTATGTTGTCCAGTGTCCATTGGGAAAAATGGGGTTGGTACTTGTACTATATTCTGTTTACTCATAACTTCTCTAAGTTCTAGACATGTATTTCGTTCAAATGCAAGGTCCAGATATTGAGAAGTTATAGGTATAAGAATAAAGTAGAGAACCATTTGTTGGAAGTATCAGGATTCTTCGATGATGTCGAAGATGTAGATACTTGTGTTTGGTATTCCATTGATAGTAATGGTTTTGAGAATTTGCTTCTCTTTCGGTTTACTCATATATGGATGCACTCCTAGATGAGTAATGTTGATTGTCCTCTTTCCATTTGGTTGATATGCACTGGAGACAGCTGTATGATTTTGAATCTGGTTCCAATTAAATTAGTGCTTTTGTTTCTATATCAGATATATATAGAATCAATTTATATCTTAACGATGTTAAGGTATAGGGAGTTGTCCGGCTGATGCTTAAAACCAGAATCCGGATAAACTTAGGGCACGTTTCCGTAATGGCAGTTTGTGGGTTATCCTGAGCTTTCACGAGGGTTAACTTTCTACCATCAGGAAGATCAATATTTATATTGTTCATGACTCGCCACAGTTTTAGTAAAATGGATTTTTCAGAATAACAAAAGTGGGAGTATGGTAGAACTGGAAGTTATTCCAGAACCACAAACGCTTACTAGAAATTTAATAGAACCTAAGGATTCAATTGGATTTGATGTTCCATTAGCCACTCCGCAAGATTTGGTGGGTAACCTCAGGCACCCGAGAGGTACTTCGGTCTTCTCAGTAATGGTGACAGGGAGGTTCTTGTTTACCCATACTTGCCATTGCTGTTGTTCTAGACTATAAGTCCCGGCAGGAGGATGAGTATAGCGTCATTCTAAACTAGCTTCAGAAGTGCACGTGTATATGACTCTACCAGAGGGTTGTTGTAGTCAGTGGAGGCAGCGGAAGAATAATGAGCAAGTAGGTTATGTCTATTTATAGACTAAAGCAGGTATAGCTGAAATAGATCATCTATTTTTGATGTGACAGTCATAGGCTTTGACTTCATCAGAATAGGAGATGGATCTGCTAAGAAGGTAGTAGAGAGTGATGTCCAGGTATTTGGATGACATGCACTTGATAGGAAAAGATATTCCTATACTACGATCGGTTAAACTGTGGTTGTCACAAAGTTGTTTCTCCGCATAGGATATGGATATAATATCAGCTTTTCTGGTTACTAGATCTATGGTTTTAGATCTAGATTTGGAAAGTAATCCAATCTGGATACTTTGACATTATTCTAAAGAGATTTTAGGATGGACGACTCCTGGCATGGTGGTGTACCTGTAGATGATGGAGTCACTCTCTCTGAAGGTGTCTTATAGACTAAAGGGGAGAGGGGTCTGCATGATTAGCATATCACTTACTTAGGTAATTGAGTTAATCATGAAATGTCAAGTACCACACCAGATATTGTTTTTGCACTAGCTGCAATAAACATATTTTAATCCAATCCTGGAAAAACATTGGAAAGCAGTTATTGAACATAAATGGATGTTCTTGGGAAATGATTACGGTAGCCTCCTTCGGAAGACGGTTATCATTTCAGGCTTCCAAGGTGACCTGGATGTCAGAGTGACTATCAGAGTTATAGTTTTTCCCTCTTTTAAGGGAAAGTATGTTGGACAGGTGGTCCAAGCGGATACTGAGGAAAGGCATGACGTAGGATACTGATTAACTTCAGTGGACGATACAGTCTATGTAGTTTGTTGGATTTGGAGTTCATTTGTAAACTGGGTCCCATCTGATATCCAGACAAAATTCTAAGACAGGTATTGCTCATTTCGGGAGATAGCTTTCTCCGTGAAGTTGAGATTAAGAGAGATACAAAAAGAAACATTGGAGCAGATCCACTCACTGAGGCTATTTCTCGAACGCAATCATTTTCGCAAACGGGCTTTAAGAAACTGATTAGTAGAGAAGTTGGGTGTTCGGTATCACATTGGCTATGAGTATGCGACATTGCAATAATTGGCCTTAAGTGCAAGTTGGAGATTGTTGGCTATAGTGCCCTCAAGACAATTATCATAGTCGCAGACTAGTGATTATGATGATTGAGGCAAGACCTATACCGATAAAACAGACTTACTCAAGATGATAGTATGCTATCTGGTTTGTCTTTAGCATCATGTACATGTTGATAGAGCCCATAAGATTCTTGCTTGACTGCCAGCATTATGATGGCGATCATATATGTGGGAGCTGGGGTCTATAAGCATATCCTTAAATGTCCTTAGTCGTAGGAGTATCGAGATCGGGCATCGATACTCCAGTGTAGACTAGTGTATACTGATCGAGACCCCGACGAGGGGCGGTGGCCAGGTCTCACAAGCCATTGGTGTTAATTTGTTCACCTAAGATAGTATACAGGTGCTCATTGGGTTATGAGTACACTGGACGGACTCGCCGGGAACCTGCTAGTTGGTATTATACCTATAGTCAGATAGCAGTTCCCAGGTGACATGTGTACAGGTTAGTCTGTCGACCTGAGATCGTCATTTGTCTCGTTTGAGTTCCCACTGTACTTTGATTACTACCCTACCATGGCTCAAAGAAGTCGTGCAAACAGGTTTAAGTTGGGTACAGTCCCGAGCCATATGGAGGCAGTGATCGGATCGTCGGGGATTCGTCTCTCCCGGTATTGGGGTTGATTTCGCGTTGTGTACGGATGGCCATCACCATAAATTTGTGGCCACGGTAGACGAGAACTACCGATCCAAGATCGATAGTTTCTCAGGTGGTGATGGGTTTCATGCTAACACTAAATATCGCGTTGTTGGGGGTCTGACATTATCCACCCCCCCAGACTCGATATGCGATACTCTTAGACGAACAGACCGGACTGTACGGATATTGTCACTGTCAAGCTCAGTAGGGGTTCTGCATGAGTTTGCTCGTCGGCCTCCCTTTCGCTCAATACCTGGATAGCCGTTATTTACATCTAGTGCCGCTGACGTGCTTGTGGATAAACCCACTGCCAGCGTATTGACGAGTCTTTAGAGTCCTACACAGAGGGTTTCCCTGGTTCTGGAAAAATGATGTAGTAGCCGTATTGGATACGTGCATGGTTCCGATCGATTGATTTACATTTTACTCGGACTTTCGATTGGACAGTTGATAATACTAGCCGGCTCGGGTTTGAGCCAGATTATTAAATTAGGTATTGATTTAATAATTTACATATATGTATTTCGGTACGTATATTCTAGTATTATATTCTTTGTGTTATGCTATCTTTTTGGGTATTCGTATTTCGGAACGAATGTAGATATATTTACAGTTGAATGTAATCCGTAATTTTTACCGGATAACATTCTAGAAGGTGCCACCTCATTTCTTGATTTGACCATTTTATTAAAATGATAAATGAGGTGGATATTAGCATGATGAGGTGTGGAGACAACCATTCTTGCAATAGTGCACACAAATGAATTGTTAATTCATTTGTGTTCACTATTCAAGTATGGTAGGATTTTAAAATTGAAAAAATGCATTTTACAAAACCTTGCATGTTATTTTCTCTTTCTTTGGTAAGCTCATTTTTCAAGCATGAAGGTTTTGTTCATTGTTTTTCTTCTTGAGCTCCTCCTTCACCATTTGTGTTTCACCTCCACTAGCTTTCATGCTTTGCTTCCACCTTCATAAATTGAGATAGCTAACACTAAGAAACATTCACACTACATCCTAGGCTCTCTAGGGTAGCATCCTAGAGACCCTAGTTGCTCCGTATGCATCATGTCGTGGAGCTAGAGCCGGAGTTATATCCCTCGGGTGGATCATCGGAGATGGAGGAAGTCCGGCGACCAAACTTCATCGAGGTACCACTTGGAGCTTGGAATGAAGACCGAAGGAAACGGATCAACTCGGTATAACAATTCTAACTCTTAGTTTAGATTGCTAGTTTAGGGTTTAAGGTCGATCCGTAATTCGGGTAACGGTAGCGCCGGATTCAGAAATTTTTGTTCCGCATTTTGGCCACGTTTCGGTGGCCGGGGCACTGCCGCAACCCAAAAAAACTACAACATTTGGAATCCATAATAACCTTAGATATCATAAACCCAAAAATATCACATACTTTGGATTTCATGCCTAACTATACGAATTCCACATATTGTATCACATTCCAGATAGCCAGACGATGTTAAACCTTTCGATCGAATCAACAAATTCCCAAAATTTTCCCAGAAACCTCAACACTTGAGCAATATCAAAAATACCCAGAAGCATGCCCAGTAGCTATGGACCAACCGTAAAAGTATCGGCCCAAGCCTCACATATGGCGCGGCGGAACCGCCGCCAAACCCATTGTTTGGCCGCGGTTCCGCGGTCATGCTGTCGAGTTAGTGTGTCGTTCTTCTAGAGGGTCCATAGTTTTACCAGCATGATTTTCTGAGGATTTTTAATGTGAAAAATTCCAACATTTTGAAAATTTTCCAGAAAGTGGGCAATATTGTATTTTCGGAGTTCGTTCGAACTTCTAACTTCGCCTAGATAACTCCTAAAGCTCTAGCAAGGCTCTGATACCACTGTAGGTTTCTTTGGCACAACCACAAGGTTTCACAAGGCATCAAACATGCTAATTTCAAATTTTCTAGTGTGCCAAACAACCTAACCTAGGATCTAACTAGAGTTTTAGAAGCAAAACTATAATGTAAGCTACTTTACTTCTAAGTGATAATGGAATACAACCTTTGTAGACCGATCCTTCACTTCAATAGCTCCTTGTAGTGGTCCCTTCGCTGCGATCATGGTACTCCCGGACTCTTGCATGGCTTCTCAAGGTGAAGAAGATGAAGTAAAGAAATGAGAATGAGAGGTGAGAGAATCAACCATGGGTGAGTTTGTATCATATAGCTAACTCATGTAGAGACATAACCATGGCTAAATTATAATGGTTAGGTTAATAAATATTTTAAGTAAAACAAAATGAGTGGATTAAGTCAATGCATCCATAAGCTTCTACAAGCTTCATGCATGTGAACAATTATCCACTAATTTGGATTTACTTTAAATACTTAAACCCTACATTATAATTAGTATGGTGTAAGTCTCATACACCCATGTAGTGTGTATCAACAACCATGACACAAAATAATATACATTAATATATATCGCATATATATCAAATGCACACAAGTGAGAAAAATAAATGCTTAAGTGAGCTAATATTAGTTAATGTAATTTAGTATATCAAATATATAATTATACACTAAATTATCAAATCAACAATTGATTTAATAATCCGGCTATATCACTGTTCATATCATAATTTTTCATTATTATATTCCCCATTCTTATTCATTTTGCAAATAAATATGTGCTTTTGATCCATGTCTGCTAAATAGTTGCAGGTTACAGGTTCTCGGAACAAAACAGTGAAAATGATGAAAAGACGTTACAAAAGTGAGACTACGACCAACAAATAGAAGAATCTTTATCATGCCTACAGTTTGAAGGACAAACGAAGATCAATGAACAATTTCACAAAGTACAAAGGTAGCACAAGATTCAAGACTTCAACACGAAGTGAATGGTAAAAGTCCACAACATTCTGCACTGTGGAAATCTGGAAGAAACTAGAAGACATTCTGAAGAACCAAGTGAATAAAATAGAAGGAAAAAGCAATAGAATGAAGCCCTGAAGAAATGAAGCATCAAGACCATCAAATGGCCGCGGAACCGCGGCCAAACCATGCTTATCACCGCGGATCCGCGGCCGTGCTAAGCGCGTGTCGGTGCGTCAGTGCATTGACTCGGTTTTCTTAAGGGTATTTTTGTAATTCTAGATATGGATCAGATGTAAACCCTAGGGTTTCCATAATCTATAAATAGGAACCCTACAGCTTTTTTTGGAGTGTGCCTCCTTTTGGGTTCCTCTTTTGAGATGCCTCTTTTTATTCAAATTTTCAATACCATTGTAATCGTCAAAGAGTGCATCAATAAAGAGTAAGTTTTCCATTATCATGAAATATTCTTTGATTCATCTTTTAAACGCGCACAAGCGCGAAACATACAAAATCTCTCTCAATCAAATGGCGCCGTTGCCGGGGGGACGGTAGTCTCTTTCTTTGTGTAATTTCGGGTTAAGAGAAAAAAATTATAAAAAATAAAAATAAATTATAAATTATAAAAATTGAAAATTTTTAAAACGATATATATATATATATATAATAAAATAAAATTCATCTTGTTCTTTTTTAGAGGTATTGTGTGAATTGTGCAGAAAAAGAAGACGGACAGATTCAGATCTGGAAAATCCCAGTGAACAAATCAAGAAACAGAGAATCTGAACAAACAGGGGAGAATCCAAACAACACAGAGAAATATTTTGGAGATCTAAACCATCTTAACCACCGCGGAACAGCGGCGGATTCAAGCGTTTGACCGCGGAACCGAGGTCAATTGCTGACGTCAGCATCCCAAAATTCTCTGTATGTATTTTTGTCCTCTCTTCTACCCTCTGAACTCAACTGGAAAAAAAAATTCCTGCAGGGTTCTTTGCGTAAAATCTTTCTCCCTCTCCAATAAATTGTTTTTGTGCAGGATTCTTTGCGCTGCAAAATAAATAAAAAAAATTTTGAAAGTGTTTTAGATTTTGTGTGTTAATTGCTTTACATATTTAAAATGGACTTTTAAGGGGCTATAACACCAATCCAGATTGGGTGGGGATTTCATTACCCTTCCTAGGACCCCAAAACTCACAAAAAGCATTTTGTATAAACCCTTGAGTTAAATAAAAAATATTAGACTCAGCCAACTAAGGACTGTCGTGCTCATTAGGACAAAGGAAAGGTTGTAGGCATCGATCGTTTATCTAAAGCTGACTTTGTTGTGCCTAGGCTAGACAAGTAGGAAAGGTAATTTTAAAAGTCCCGTCTCACGGTGATTCGTGAGCGGATCCCTCCTTTCTTTACTTGTGCTTACCTGGCCATAATTGACGGTGAAGAGGCGATTTGAGGATCTCACAACTTGCCTTTTAGAACAGTTAGGAGCAGTCTAGTTGACTTAGGAGACCCTAACTCTAGGCTTGATTGTGCATATATAAATTGTGATTAGTTCCGTACAGAATTTTGCAAAACTATTTCTAAAAAAAACACTTTCAAAAATTTCAAAACTCTAAAAACAAACAATTTTTTTAAATAAATAAATAAAATAAATAAATAAAAAATTTGAAATAAAAAATTCATCACATTCTTTTCTTCTCCTTTCTCACATCATGGGTACCCCACCTCCCAAAACTCTTGCCGAACTTTGGTATCCTGAACCAAACTTTGCTTCCTACGCGAATTGTTTTAGTCGAATTACGGACGACCCCTCCATGCCCAAAATTTCTTTGAAAGATCGAATAGAAGCGTCTAGGAGAAACAGTTGGACTCCGCAATCCACTTTGTATCAACAGTTTCAACCTTCAACATCTTTTTACGTTGATACTCCTTCGAGTCCTGTTGTAACTCCGAAACCCATGTCTATTACTAAGCATATTGAACAATCTCGTAGCCGATCTTTCACTCCTCTCAACACATCCAGTTCTTGGGATCAACAGTTACATTCACCTTTTTATCCAAAAGTCGATCCTAATCATGTCCAACCATTCAATTTCTATCATTCCTACCCGACTTTTGCACCTTCCCTATACATAGCTTCTACACAACCATTTGGGAGTTTCCAGTATCCAAACAACTTTGAATCTTTTACTGAAACCCCTTCACAACCCATGTCTAGTCTGGAACAGTCATTGGAAGCTTATATAGTAGCGACAAACCAACAGATGAGAAATTTGGATGCATCCATAGCCGCACTTATACAACCTAGAGACCCGGTAGTTAGTTTCCAACTAGCTCCAAAAATTCCAATGTATGATGAGGCGGTGGGACAGATTAGGAATTTGAGTGAAGAGAGTGAGTTGTGCACCCTTCCAAATCAAACCTACCCATCCCTAATTGAATCCCACAACTCCGGTTTTGAATGTCTATCAAGTGTCCCAAATGATTCACCAGTTGAAGATAAAACGTGTACTGAGTTGTGCGACTTTGTAGTGTTTGATTTACCTGATTTTGAAGAGCCCTTTTCGAGTGAAACCATCACCAATCCTTTTGACCTCTACACCTCCACTCTAGAACCTGAATTGATTGATATCCATGCTTTTGATGAGGTGTCTGAGAAAATTAATTTTCACTTGATCGAGGATATTGACGCCGGGAATATTTTGGATGATGAACCCGCAGATTTGATTGAAATTGTCTCTTCAAGCCATCATCCCGAATCATTAAATGTTTTTCCCGAACTTCATATGCGTCTTGATTTTGATGATAATAGCATGGATAAGCTAAATTTTGAGGAGAATACTGAGGAAATTATTGAGGATGAACAAGTTTTGTTTGATGAGTCGGATTTTCCAATTCATCATGTCCCTTCCACTGATTGTGTACACCCTTTGGAACCTTTAACTGTTACCCTTCCTAAATCACTTCCCTTCGTCCTTTCCATCGTTCCGATCGCGAAAGAATCCGTTAAGCTTTCATCTCCAATGTCTGGTTTACCAAGTTCGATGTACCCATGTTTGCTCACGAATCTTGAGGGATTTGATCTCATTTCTCCGTGGGTTGATAGATTAGCACAATCGCTTTTTACACATCGGACATTACAAATTGTGCTAATTTATACACTCCATCCCCACCCTCAAGTTCGTATTCCCACTTTATTTGGTTCTTCTTCTAATCTTCCTTTAATGATATCGAGTGTTAATGAATCATAATCCGATATTTTGAGTTCGATAATTTTAGAAAAACAACTTGATTTAGAATCTTTTGAGAATAAGGTAGATGAGCTTTACGAGTCTCCTACCTCCGTAATTTTTGAAAAATCAAGTGTGTTGAATTCTGGCGTGACACTTATTGACATTGAAACGTCCAATCGGACCTTCGATGAAAGTTTCGAAGATATTTTCGCCGACGAACTCGCATTCTTAAATGACACAAATTTTGTGATTAATCAACCTCCACCCGAAGAAGTCGAACCACCACCACCATTTCTTTTTCCCTTCCGCCATTCTTCTCCTCCACCGAGACCGTATACTGCTTCTATCTCCACACGGTCTCGTGTGCTTCTCATCTCTTTTCTCTACACTCCATTCTTTCACCAACCCTACCATTATAACGATAAAAAATTTGAATGGTTGGTGCTAACCTTTGGCCTGTGTAAGGCCTTGTATAGCTTGATACTGTGTTTTTCTCCTCCCTAACTCTGAACTTTAACGCTTAAACAGTGGAAACACTGTCTCACTTAAGTTTGGGGGGACCTTTTTGTATATATATATTTTTCTTTTCACAATAAAAAAAATTATTAAAAAAATATTAACAGGGGAGTGCCGACATTTTTTACCCTCTTGGTGTGGCCTGACAGTGAGGACACTGTCAAGTTTAAGTTTGGGGGTGTACTCGGTAAGCCTTCTTCCTTCGCATTCATGTGTATATTTTTGCATTTGCATGCTTATTTTAAAATCCATAAAAATCAAAAAAAATTATAAAAATTGAAAAGATTCAATTTTGGCCATAATTGACTTAAGTTTAACAAGACGGTTAACTAGCTAGGAAAAACTAGATCCAAAACTTAGTAAATTAAAAACCTTAAAAATAACCTTTTCTTAAAGTTTAACGGTAGAAAATATATGTCCTTGTGGTTTACTTAGAAATAGGCAAATTTTGAGTTCACTTCTTGGGCTAAGTCAAAATAAAGGAGGAGTATTGAAATTTTTATTAAAGTGTAAGTTTGAAAAATAATTCCGAACCTTAAGTCCAAATTCTGAAAATATATACCCTACAACTTGCACAAACACGAACTATGAAACCTGGAATAGTAAAGGATACCTTGAAATGCTCTTGTCTAAAATCCTTAGTATAAAGGAAAATAAAATTATAAGTTTAAATAAAGAGATATAAAAAATGAACACTGGTTTTGTAATTACTTAAGGCTGCATAAAATAAAAAAATATTTAGCGAGGGTGCTTTATCACCTAGTGTCTTAGACCAACTAGTTTGGGAGCCACAGCTAAAGCCTTCGGTATTACAAGACGAGGAATTACGCCATAATGCGCAAACACATTTTGTAATCGGTCGTTAGTACCTCAAGAAGTATTAACGGTTGCATGAAGAATGTGTGAGCAATTTCATCTAAAAATTCACCACCTAAAAATACTTTGGATGATGGACAAGAGTATAAGAGCTTGAATTGAATTTCCAAGTGTATGGGTGATACATACACATACGTAGGGGTATATGATTGGGGTTTGGATGAGAGATAGGAATGAAAAATAGGACTTATATCTTTAATAGAGATGATAAAAATTCCTAAGTTGAGATGGAACCTTAGAAGAAAAACACAAAAGATGCTAAAAGCTAAGTAAATTTACAGAACATATACGATCTTAAGTTAAATGATAAGAAAGCATGAAAAATACGGGTTGATAATTTCTGAGTTGAAGATAATAGAATTTCTTGCTAGAACACTGAATTGAAGAATGAAAGTCAATAGGCCAAATTGATAGGATTTTGTGGGTAGTATCCGCTGAAAACCCTTAGGAGACAACACTCCTCCTACTAGGGACACCTAGAGGTTTAACGGCTTGTTGCACGAGCTCAGTGCAATCGCGTTTCCCTGCGAAAGTGAGATTAGGTTTTTTCGAGAATAAAACTAGTTTTGCTCGAGGACGAGCAAAAGATAAGTTTGGGGGTATTTGTTCATATCATAATTTTGCATTATTATATTCCCCGTTCTTATTCATTTTGCAAATAAATAGGTGCTTTTGATCCATGTCTGCTAAATAGTTGCAGGTTACAGGTTCTCGGAACAAAACAGTGAAAATGATGAAAAGACGTTACAAAAGTGAGACTACGACCAACAAATAGAAGAATCTTTATCATGCCTACAGTTTGAAGAACAAACGAAGATCAATAAACAATTTCACAAAGTACAAAGGCAGCGCAAGATTCAAGACTTCAACACAAAGCGAATGGTAAAAGTCCACAACATTCTGCACTGTGGAAATCTGGAAGAAACTAAAATACATTCTGAAGGAACCAAGTGAATAAAATAGAAGGAAAAAGCAACAAAATGAAGCCCTGAAGAAATGAAGCATCAAGACCATCAAATGGCCGCGGAACCGCGGCCAAACTATGCTTATGACCGCGGATCCGCGGCCGTGCTAAGCCCGTGTCGGCGCATGTCGGTGCGTCGGTGCATTGACTCGGTTTTCTTAAGGGTATTTTTGTAATTCTAGATATGGATCAGATGTAAACCCTAGGGTTTCTATAATCTATAAATAGGAACCCTACAGCTTTTTTGGAGTGTGCCTCCTTTTGGGTTCCTCTTTTGAGATGCCTTTTTTTATTCAAATTTTCAATACCATTGTAATCGTCAAAGAGTGCATCAATAAAGAAGTAAGTTTTCTTTTATCTTGTATTTCTTATCTTCCCTAGTTAAGTTTTTTATATGCCGTAGTTATAAGTTTTTATCTTCCGTAGTTATCTAGCAATTTTTTATCTGCCGTAGTTCTAAATTTTTTATCTACTGTAGATCTTAAAATAAAAACACCATTTTTTGGACTTAACTCGTTAGAACATAAAGATAAGGAATCCATCTCCCTGTGGACCGACCCGTACTTAACCGGCTAGCTACCAAGCGACACCGTCTTGATTGCGGTATATAATTCTTTCATTTAAAATCTTTCAAACAATCAATCACATGATTCGATAACCCAGCTATATCACATATAACTGACCGATACAAATAATCGCGAGAATAGAATAAGGTATCGCATACTCGTATTATTCTCGGTCCCGCACATATCACATATGTTCTCCTACTTTGTTTTTCCTGAGCCAGTAAAACCTCTATGCAGGACTCTAAAGACTTGTCAATATGCCGGTAGCAGGTGATGATCACATCAAGCACCCACAAGCCGTCAGCGGTACTAGCTGGACGTAACGGCTACCCGGGTATTGAGCGATCAGAAGATCAGCAAGTAAGCCCGCTCTAACTCCTGCAAAAGCCTGACAGTAACACTACCGTACAGTCATGTCTCCTCGTCTGATATGTCGCATATCTAGTATAGGGGTGGTAAATGTCAGACACCAATAACCGATAAGTCATGCCGATATGAGGCTCATAACGGGTCGAGAAACTGCTGATAACACTTACCAGTAAATCTCTAAGTCAGCCTGGCCAGGGACTTCCCTGTTATGGCCAATCGAGCACAGCGCAACATCAACCCCCAATACCGGGAGAGACGAAACCCCTCCTATCGCTCATTGCCTCAATGTGACTCGGGACTGTACCCAAAAACCACCGTTTTGCACGTCCTCTTGAACGTGGTAAGGTGGAAATCAAAGCACAGTGGGAATCACACAAGACTCCATGACGATCTCAGGTCTACAGACTAACTTGTACTAGTGTCACCAGAGAACTGCTATCTGACGTGAGGTATAATACCATCTAAGAGATCTCGGCGAGTCCGTCCAGTGTACCCAGTCTCCACTGAGCACCCGTATACCATCTCTGATGTCAAACACCAATGGATATAGGATTATCCATCGCCCATCTCATTGGTCGAGAAGCGTATAAGCTAGTCTACTCTGGTATATCGATGCCCCGTCTCGATACACCCACGACTAGGGACGTTAAAGGATGTACTTACCGACTAGCTTTGTCCCATTAGTATGATCTGCATCATAATCCAGGTAGTCAAGTACGCATCCTAAGGGCTTTACCAACATATAACAGAGAGACAATCAGTGTACATGTTAAGATAAAGAGTAACCAGATAGCATACTATCATGTCGAGCAAGAACGTCCTCCCTATATATATCCAAGAATCCACTACAATATACATCTCATGTACAGTAATGGCCTCTAGGGCATACATATAACTAACAATTACTTCACTAATGAGAGATTAGTGAATCTAACACCCTATACTAAAGTGCTAATCTATTAGAGAATGATGAAGTAGGATTTTTGCTCACTTTAGAATTGTTTTTATCACTAATGTTTCTCACTTGCACAAAAGCTAGAGAGCTCTTGAGCTTGAAGAAGAAGATGAAGAGAGATAATATTGTGAGAGTGAATGGCAACCATGGGTGACAAAATATCTAATATGACTCATGTTGAGACTTAACCATGAGTTTAAATAATGGTTGGGTTAACAAATATCTAGTGTAAGACAAAACTAGTGGACTAAGTCAATAGGTCTCAAAGCTTCATGAAGCTTCATGCCATGTGACAAATTTCCAACTAATAATTGAACTACAATAAATAAATAAACCCTACATTATTTTTATCATGGTGTAAGTCTCATACACCCATGTTGCATGTATCATCAACCATGACACATAATAAAAAACAATTAATATATATCACATATATATTAAGTGTGCACATGTGAGAAAAATAAATGCTTAAGTGAGTTAATATTAGTTAATGTAAACTAGTATATCAAATATACAATTATACACTAAATTATCAAATCAACACTTGATTTAATAATCCGGCTATATCTCATATAACCGACTAATATTGTATGTACCAACTTATCGAATCAACACTTGATTCGATAACCCGGCTATATCACATATAACCGACCGATACAAAAATCGCGAGAATAGAATACGGTATCACATACTCGTATTAATCTCGGTCCTGCACATATAACATATGTGCTCTTACTTCGTTTTTCCTGAGCCAGTAAAACCTCTATGTAGGACTCTAAAGACTCGTCAATATGCCAGTAGTAGGTGATGATCATATCAAGCACCCATAAGCCGTCAGCGGTACTAGCTGGACGTAACGGCTACCCGGGTATTGAGCGATCAGAAGATCAACAAGCAAGCCCGCTCTAGCTCCTGTAAAGTATGTCAGTAACACTACCGTACAGTCCGGTCTCTTCGTCTAAGATGTCGCATATCCAGTCTAGGGGTGGTAAACGTCAGACCCCAATAACTCGATAAGTCATGCCGATAAGAGGCTCTTAACGAGTCGAGAAACTACCGATAACACTTACCAGTAAATCTCTAAATCATCCCTGGACAGGGACTTCCAGTTATAGCCAATCGAACACAGCACGATATCTACCACCAATACCGAGAGAGACGAAATCCCCTCCTATCGCTCATTGCCTCCATGTGACTCGGGACTGTACCCCAAAACCACCGTTTTGCACATCCTATTGAACATGGTAAGGTGGAAATCAAAGCACAGTGGGAATCACACAAGACTCTATGACGATCTCGGGTCTATAAACTAACCTGTACCAGTGTCATCAGAGAACTGCTATCTGACGTCAGGTATAATACCATCTAGGAGTTCTCGGCGAGTCCGTCCATTGTACCCAGTCTCCACTGAGCACCCATATACCATCTCTGATGTCAAACACCAATGGATATGGGATCATCCATCGCCCATCACATGGGTCGAAAAGCGTATACGCTAGTCTACTCTGGTATATCGATGCCCTGTCTCGATACACCCACGACTAGGAACATTAAAGGATGAACTTATAGACTACCATGGCCCCACTAGTATGATCTACATCATAATCCTGGTAGTCAAGTACACATCCTAAGGGCTTTACCAACATGTAACCATAAGACAGTATCAAGAGACAAGTACACATGTTAAGATAAAGAGCAACCAGATAGCCTATTATCATGTCGAGCAAGAAAGCCCTCTCTATATATGTCCAAGCAACCACTATAATATACATCATATGTACAATAATGGCCTCTAGGGCATACATACAACTAACAATTTAGTATGGAAGATTCTAAGCGTGGTGGTTCGCCCACTTACTCATGAATCACTCTCTCCAAAAAGATGTCTCCCAAGACTGATTTGGAGAGAGCTCGCGTGCAACGGATACCCTATGCTTCGGCAGTAGGCTCTATCATGTATGCGATGTTATGTACCAGACCAGATGTAGCTAACTCACTAAGAGTAGTGATCAGGAATCAATTGGATCTTGGGAAAATCATTGGACAGCTATGAAGGACATTCTTAAGTACTTGAGAAGCGCTGAAGAAATGTTCTTGGTTTTTGGTAATGGTGAACTCCAGTGAGAGTCCTTTACCAATTCGAACTTCCAGAGTGATAAGGTCGACTGAAAGTCAGTCTCGGGATTTGTCTTTACCCTCAGTGGAGGGACGGTATGTTGGAAGAGTTCCAAGCTAAATATCGTGACAAACTAGACGATAAAGGCTGAATACATTGCTACCAACGATACATCTTAAGTGGGTGTCTGAATATTTCTTTTTCATGAGATGAATATGGTTCCTACAATTGAGCGTCCAATAACTGTTATTGTGACAACAAAGGAGTTGTGGCTTTAGCCTAGGAACGCAGGTCTCATCAGCATTCCAAACATATTTTGAGGACAGTATCACCTGATCAGGGAGATGGTTGATCTCCAAGGGATCGAGGTAAGGAGAGTTGACGCGAAGGATAACACGGCGGATCCACTCACAGAAGCTTTTCCCTAGAGAGACTTTTATGGGGCGTTGAGTATGAGATACTACAACAAATAGCCTTAGTGTAAGTGGGAGATTGTTAGTTATATGTATACCATAGAGGCCATTATTATACAAGTGATGTATATTATAGTGGATGCTTGGACATATATAGAGAGAACTTTCTTGCTCGACATGATAGTGTGCTATCTGGTTGCTCTTTATCTTAACATGTACATTTATTGTCTCTCTATTACATGTTGATAAAGCCCTTAGGATGAGTACTTGACTACCAGGATTATGATGCAGATCATACTAGTGGGGCAGAGGTAGTCGGTAAGTACATCCTTCAAATGTTCCTAGTCGTGGGAGTATCGAGACGGGGCATCGATATTCCAGAGCAGACTAGCGTATACACTTCTCGGCCCATATGATAGGCGATGGATGATCCTATATCCATTGGTGTTTGAAATCAGAGATGGTACACGGGTGCTCAGAGGAGACTGGGTACACTGAACGGACTCTCCGAGAACACCTAGATGGTATTATACCTATGGTCAGATAGCAGTTCTCCGGTGACACTGGTACAGGTTAGTCTGTCGACCCGAGGTCGTCATAGTGTCTTGTGTGATTCTGTCACGACCCGAAATTGGCACGTGATAGCCCTAATACTACGCAACGTCTACAGGCGTAACGCAGTAAAAGAAAGCCAAAACCCAGAAATCTAAACCAGTAAAAGACAAGAAAAGATAAGAAATATTGTTTAAAAGTCTTTGAAATCACAACCCAAATTCTTTAAAAGTCCAACTTTATTTCCTTTAAAATTTTGGCAGCACCTCATTTATAAAAACCAACCCCAAAAGTGGGTACAACATAAATAAAAAGTAAAGCATCCCCAACAGGAGCAAATCCACGCCCAAAGGCGGAAAACAACCACCGCAACAAATATACGACGCCGTAGCGAAGAAATAGAAGACTGTAGAAAGGAAACTGTATAAAAGACAACAAATCCAACATAATATACAACATCGTCCTCACCAAGTCTCTAAGTCAATATGAAAATAGTAGATGGAGAGTACAGGGATACAACGAATGTACAATACAACAAATAACCACAAAACCCACCTAAGCAAACTGCACACTGTGAGCTGATGCGGTATCCGTAGCAAAAGATGATAAGATGTGTGATAATAGCCTGCCTCTGACTATCCTGAGGAACACCTGCAAACACTGTGGCACAACGGGGGTGAGTTGCCAACTCATGAATAGTAAATAACATATGCAGGTAATCGCAAGTATGCACGTAAAGCGTGAATCTAAAATATGCAATTAACAGTAATAACATGTCATATGAATGTAGAATAATGGAAAGTACACTAGCAGGTACAACCAATATATAAAGCAATGATGATATGACAACAGTATGCAATAATCATGCAATAGGGATATGAGAAAGTAAATGTGCAACAATCATGAAAGGTACACTAACAGGTACTACTGATACATGAAGCAGTGCACAAACAGATAAAGGTGAGGTATGGAGTGAAGTATGTCATTTCCACGGAATCCTGACATCGTGGTAGGATAACAATCCAGCAAGACAATTCAAATCCCAATTCCTCAAATCAGCCCCCAAATTGGCTCTCATATCATCTAAGTATCACATCTCCTCAATTGCACAATATCAAGTATATCACATATATCGAATGTACAACATCAAGTATATCTCACATATCTCGTATGTACAATATCAAGTATATCTCACATAATCGAATGTACAATCATCAAGTATATCTCACATATATCGAATGTACAACATCAAGTGGATCTCACATATCTATCCAGTATCCAATCTCAAATGAATCTCTTATATCCCGAATCAAATCTCCAGCAAAATTCTAACATCCTAAATATAATGACATAAATAAATATGATGAGGTCAATATACGTATATTAGCGTCTCATTCCACTAATATTGGTGTAAGGGTATATATAACAGCAGATAAATCTCCTGTTATATATACAAGGAGTAATTAGAAATATCATGAAACCAATGTGCCAAGCATCGACACAGAAATACTGATCTATCATATGCCGTCTCCCAGACTAACATCTTGATAGGTACGTATCATACGCTATCCCGAAAGCTCGAGTGCCTAGCTCTGACCCTCGCCTCTCGACGTATCCATACGTACATAACTCCCGTCGGTATCCACGTGATAGCCGCTGAGTCATTGGTCCTGTCACCGGATAGTATGGTTCCCCTAAGCCTCATCGCCTGACACAACGACATAGTTCTTGCTTCGGGGTACCTCCGGGCCCCACCATGTACCCGCACACGGACCACTCCTTTCCTCGTGTGGGGTATACAATCGTAAACGACAAATCTCATGGTGGCTGCTGAAATATCATATCAAGGGAAACCGGGTTTTTCAAATAATGCATAATTCCATGAACTACCACGGTTCCCAAATCCAGAAAACATCATGAAAAATCCATATCTCAATGCGAAAATCCATGAATAAAGTATACGCATCATAAATCTGAAATGCGAGTATATAGAGGAAAAGCAGCAATTAACTGTAACAAGTTAATATAATATCATGCGGTTCCTAATCTCTCCAATTCTAAAATAACATCAAGTAAAGGTAAACATGTAGCTATAACCAGATATATGTGCAACATAAAGGTATAGCAAGATATATGCATCTACCTATAAGTAATGATGTAGTATACCCCCTTGGTATAAGTGAAATAGGTGTGCAAGGTATACCTGTAGCTATGTCATAAAGTGTGCATGTACCTATCACTAATGGTACAATACTCTATAGGTATACAGGTAACTAGCATATAAGTATGTCAGAACATATATGTAAGCATGTAGGTATACAGGTATGCTATAAGTCAATGCGTAAAGAAATATGAATCAAAGTCTCAATGTCCCTAACCAAGCAATATCATATCTATAAGTGGGTTTTGCGTGACATGGCAATTATTGACGGTGTGTGTAGCATACAATCAGTGCTCGTGCAACATGAATCGTCAATAATATGTGCAGTGTCCTAAGGATACTAGTCCAAGCACAACAATATCTAAGTAATAGGGTAAATGCGCAATTCTAAATATGACATAGAATATGCGACAGAAATAACATCGCTAGCCCAGACGCATAACGCCATGCGGGCGATTCCCCTGTAGATGTTAAATCTATTCACCAACGCTCCTGGCTAAGTGAAGCCTACCACCTGTTTTCCCTTGTCTTAGCGTCCGAAGTCCCCGCTTGCGAACCTAAAATTTCACAAACACAACACATAAGCAAATATCCTACATCGACGAAAAGACATCGAAACGCAAGAATGACGCCCTGAAAAATACACTGCGCGCTTATCGCATCTATCGCGCACGACATCAGCCAAAAACCCTAACTGGGGTCGCTAAACTACAAAACACAAGTCTAGACCCCGATCGTCCCGATCGCGCAACAAAACAGAAAAATTACGAGGAATACAATATATATAACCTCGCAACGACCAATCGAACCCACGTCGGAAAAACCCCGAAATCTAGTAAACAACTTATCGCAATATTTCGCACTAGTTTCAAGCTAACGCATATCTAGCGATTATAAACACCTTAAAATAGCTTAACTAAGCTATAAAAACAAATTCTATATTTTTAACACTTGCTAAATAAATTTTAGCAAAAACCTAGTAAGCAAAAATTGCATAATTAAACAAAGTGTTCAATAGCAAAAATTAACATTTTCTACTAGGTTAATCTTCTCAAAAACACAAATTAACACTTCAAATAAACATTAAACACATAAATCAAGTTTTACCCTAACTAGATTATCATAAAAATCAAGTCTTGAATTTCAAACATGAAATTAAAAGCTTAAATAAACAATTAATATACTAATTAGACATTTAGAAACAACAAAAAGGATTAGGGTTAGAGTTTTATACCTCCACAAAAGATCAAAACCAAGAAACCAAACTCATCATCTTTTCCTCCAAAATGATGTTTTGAATGAAGATCCAAGCTACTTTTGTGAAGAAGAATGAAGGAAAATGAATATATTTGAGTTTTTGTGATTTTATTTGGATTTTTCATGATTTATTTGATGCAAAATGAGTTGAAAATGGGTGGAAATGATAAGGGGCAGCAAGGGGAAGGGAAGGGCCGGCCAAGTGGGTGAGGGGGTATTTTTGTGAATGTTTTGTGAAGAAATTGCTATGAAAAAGAGTAATAAATGCTAATAAATGCTAATTGTCACCTTTACACCTTTTCTTTTCTTTTTAAAATAATTCCTTTTGCACTCCAAAAGTATCTAGATATTTAAAAAGAAGTTTCCAAAATATTCTGGTGACAAAAAAAATTAATTTATTCTCAAGAGAAGAAATTTCCCAATTTACGTGCACCAAATACCGCTTAAAATAATATTTTATTTGGGAAAAATTCTATCTGAACCTAAACCTCCCAAATACCCCTAAAGTTCGCGCACAAGCTTTATTTTAGCTAAAAAAAAGGTGCCGGTAAGCTTATACGGACGTTTGATCGAAATCGGGTTAAAACGGGAAAAACCAACAATTTTGCTCTAAAACGGGAAAATTCGCAAAACGATTTCTAAAACGTTACAATCTCCCCCCCCCCCCCTTATAAAAATTCGTCCCCGAATTAAATTTTTTTACTAAGCGTACCTTCAAAGAGAGGATTACTAAACTCTCATATCTCGTTCGCAGCCTCCCAACTGATTACCTCACTATACGGCTACGTCAAAGAAAAACCCTTCACAGATGGCAAGACCCTTGACCGAAGTTTCTCCACCCGCCTAGCCATTAACACAATTGGCTACTGGTGAACGAAAGATCACGTCCAAGCTAAATGGTCTGGTGCTGAATCATGTGAGAAAGGTCATGAAGGTAATTGCAAAGTATTGACACAAGGAATACAGGGTGAATACTCAATAATCTGGGCGGAAGTGCCAAATTAAAGGCAACGGAACTAACTCACTTTAAGGATCTCGAAAGGACCTACAATTCTGGGTAAGCTTCCCAAAACTCAGCACGTCCTTCATCGGAAAAATCCATAGGAATACATGATCTCCCACTGCGAACTCGAGCATGCGATCACCATGGTCGGCATAAGACCTCTATCCGCACAGGACTGTCATCATCCTTACCTGAAACAGCTGGATCATTTCCGAAGTCTCTAGACTAGCTGGGGTCCAAAAATCCTACTACGCACGTCAGAAAAACAGACTGGAGATCGACACCACCTAACAAACAAAACTTAAAGGTTGCCAATTGGAATGTCTACTGATATCTACTATCGAAGGAGAGTCCTAACAATGGCAAGTGACGATCCCAACTGCCGACAACAATTAGTACGTATGCACGAGTATAACCTCTAGAGTCGGTATAGCCCGCTCTCACAAAACCAACATCCTGCGGATTGAAAGATGGAGCTAAAGCTCAACCAGTACCCAATGCTTCCTGAAGCTCTTGCCCAAGATGGCAAGCGAACAGGGTGCCTTCATTGGATACGACCCATAAAGGAACTCCGTACAACACACAAACTTAACAAAGAACAACTGAGCAAACTGAGTATAACCGGACAACAAGCATCCGAATGGAGTCACACCCTGACTAAACCTGGGTATACGCCACAACGAATATTCATGGAGATCTGCTCCCATTCCCACTTCGAAACGGTTTAATGTTGCAACTCTCCAGCCGGTCTCAGATGCTCAACCAAAACACACAACAAGACAACACCTTGAAACGAAATCCGAAACTTCTCTTTACATCCTTGCCTACCCGTAACTATCTCACAAGTCACGTCAAATGCTGGTGGAACTTAAATGAGTACAGAGAGTTGACAGATGTGCCTGCTCTAGGATTTCAAGTCTCTACCCAATAGTATCAGGTACACAAACGCATCCCTAAACTCATCATACCCTTGTCACAAATCAAGGACTCTGAATCATTACCCAGCCAAGTATGCTCAAGTATTTCTGACGAACGAGCATCGGCGGGCAGTGTCTCCAGAAAACGATTAAGGAAAAGTGGTCGGGCGCGGACATGAGCAAGCTGTCCCCTCAGTAGAGACGAACTTAAGCTGTGCTCCACGATCGCACAAGAACTGTGAATCTGCAGAAGACTATCTCAACAATCAAAATCTGCTGCAGGAATGTGTACATTAAGCTCTGATAGTCCGTGAAAATCTGACATGGCTCTCAAACAAGTAGTGTCTCCAAATCTCCAACGCAAGACCACCGCGGCTATCTCCAGATCGTGAGTGGAATATCCTGCTAGTACTTCTCCAAATGTAGGAAAGCAAAAGCGACAACTCTATAGTGTTACCTCAGTACACAATCGAGCCCCACTCGCGAAACATCACAGTTAAAACAACAAAGTCGCCCGAACCAAAAAGCAAGAGGAACTGGTGCAGTTGTTAACCGAATCTCCAACTGCTAAAAAAACTCCGCACGCATGCCTCAGTCCAAAGAAAAAGAAACCTCCTTTCAGGTCAGTCCAGTCAACGGTGCAGCACTACACTAGCAATCCTGCATGAAACGGCGGTAAAAACCTGCTAAGCCCAAAATCTGCGGACTTCCGTCCCGTATACAAGTCTGGGCCAAAGCTGTATGGCCTCGATCTTCCTCGGAACCATACGAAAACCGTCTACCGTAACTACAAGACCTAGGAGTCAATATAACAAGCCTGAAGGAACACTCCGAGAATCTAGCAAACCGCTGGGGCTCTCCCTGTATCTGCAAATCAAATTCTCAAGTGCTGCTCCTGTCCCTCAAGACACATTAAATAGACCAGAATGTCGTAAATAACACAACAATAACTGGTCGAGGAACGGCTTGAAGAAATCCGGTTCATCACATCTATGAGTGCTGCTAGGGCATTAGTGAGTCCAATGACACACCAGCACACACAAAGCCCGTAGCACACACAAGGCAGTCTTCGGAATGTCATCACTCCGAACCCGCAACAATGATGACCTGAACCCCAAACAAACTTAGAAAAAAATGTCTCGCATTTAGGAGCTGATCGAAGAAATCGTCAATGCGAGGTAAAGGATACCTGTCCGCACCGTAAGCCGGTTCAATTGACGATCCATCAATACACAACCTCAAACTGTCGTCTTCCTCATTGACGAACAGAAATAGGAGCTCCCCAATGCGAAACGCTCAGACGCACAAGCCCCCCAACAAACAACTCTGCAGCTGATCCTTAAGCTCCCTAAGCTCCGTCGGCTCATCTGGAACAACGTCGGAAAACTCTCGCACGATAAGAACCCGGTCCAACAAACCCACTGTGGCTCCGGTATCACGAATGAACGCCAAGAATCCTCGACATCCTCTCCTCAAAAGCCGACTAGCGAAAAAGGCTGAATTCGAGCTTTAAGAGGCGGCACCACTGTCCCACTGCACAACAAGAACTGACTTGCCGGAAAAACAAACCTGACTGTTTCCTCGCGGTAGTCCACAGACGTCTAGCACGTAACTAACTAGTCCATGCCCAGGAGAATGTCAAATCCAACATCTCTAGAAGGATCAAGTGACGGATGAATCTCCTAACCGATTGGCATACGACTGAAATACGTGTCGCGCAACAAAAGAATCGCTGACAGAAGTTAACACAACAAACGGCTGATCTAGCTAACACGAATCCCCTCATCCCAAACCTCTGCTACTCTCGCAACGGTCACGAACCTATCTCGACAACTAGTCCTCTGTCTCTGGGTTGGTACACCGGTATGAGTCCTCCACTGTTCCGAAACTCTCAAAGTCTCTGGAATACGTGTTTTGTAAACTGGGGCTGCATCCACTGGTGCTATGTAGGTGACGGAATACTATGTGCTGATCGCAAGGAACAACTGGGTAGTAGGGTTGAAAACCTCCTTTCGCTGCGCTCGAATGGCCTCAACCAATGAACTCATCGTCTGACGCATGTCCTGCATCTCTGCCACAAGCCTAGCGATATTATTTGTCGAAGGCGGATCCGTCTACACCTGTGCAACGAGCATGCCATCCTGGTCAGTCCTTGACCCACCCGAGTCAACTCTGACCTCGGCCCTCGCTGCACCTCACTGAGTCCCCATAGTCGTCGGTGGAAAAGGCTATAAATAGGGATAGGATTCGATATGAACACGGAAATCGAATCACAAGGATATGAATCATCAAGAAAGGAATTTCAAGTAGTTGTACTTAGGTCACTTTAGGCGGAGTACTGCATCGTGAGTATGCTGCAGACATACACACACTACGTTACTCTGCTTAAGCTACCTACTCCATCATATCAAGGGCATCCTACACTCCGTAAGGTAAAAACCTAGCGCTCTGATACCAACTTTGTCACGACCCGAAATTGGCACGTGACGGCCCTAATACTACGCAAAGTCTACAGGCGTAACGCGGTAAAAGAAAGCCAAAACCCAGAAATCTAAACCAGTAAAAGACAAGATAAGATAAGAAATATTGTTTAAAAGTCATTGAAATCACAACCCAAATTCTGTAAAAGTCCAACTTTATTTCCTTTAAAATTTTGGCAGCACCTCCTTTATAAAAACCAACCCCAAAAGTGGTTACAACATAAATAAAAAGTAAAGCATCCCCAACGGGAGCAAATCCACGCCCAAAGGCGGAACACAACCACCACAACAAATATACGACGCCGTAGCGAAGAAATAGAGGACGATAGAAAGGAAACTGTATAAAAGACAACAAATCCAACATAATATACAATATCGTCCTCACCAAGTCTCTAAGTCAATATGAAAATAGTAGATGGAGAGTACAGGGATACAACGAATATACAATACAACGAATAACCACAAAACCCAACTAAGCAAACTGCACACTGTGAGCTGATGCGGTATCCGTAGCAAAAGATGATAAGATGTGTGATAATAGCCTGCCTCTGACTATCCTGAGGAACACCTGCAAACACTGTGGCACAACGGGGGTGAGTTGCCAACTCGTGAATAGTAAATAACATATGCAGGTAATCGCAAGTATGCACGTAAAGCGTGAATCTAAGATATGCAATTAACAGTAATAACATGTCATATGAATGCAGAATAATGGAAAGTACACTAGCAGCTACAACCAATATATAAAGCAATGATGATATGACAACAGTATGCAATAATCATGCAATAGGGATATGAGAAAGTAAATGTGCAACAATCATGAAAGGTACACTAACAGGTACTACTAATACATGAAGCAGTGCACAAACAGATAAAGGTGAGGTATGGAGTGAAGTATGTCATTTCCACGGAATCCTTACATCGTGGTAGGATAACAATCCAGCAAGACAATTCAAATCCCAATTCCTCAAATCAGCCCCCAAATTGGCTCTCATATCATCTAAGTATCACATCTCCTCAATTGCACAATATCAATTATATCACATATATCGAATGTACAACATCAAGTATATCTCACATATCTCATATGTACAATATCAAGTATATCTCACAAAATCGAATGTACAATCATCAAGTATATCTCACATATATCGAATGTACAACATCAAGTGGATCTCACATATCTATCCAGTATCCAATCTCAAATGAATCTCTTATATCCCGAATCAAATCTCCAGCAAAATTCTAACATCCTAAATATAATGACATAAATAAATATGATGAGGTCAATACACATATATTAGCGTCCCATTCCACTAATATTGGTGTAAGGGTATATATAACAGCGGATAAATCCCCTGTTATATATACAAGGAGTAATTAGAAATATCATGAAACCAATGTGCCAAGCATCGACACAGAAATACTGATCTATCATATGCCGTCTCCCAGACTAACATCCTGATAAGTACGTATCATACGCTATCCCGAAAGCTCGAGTGCCTAGCTCTGACCCTCGCTTCTCGACGTATCCATACGTACATGACTCCCGTCGGTATCCACATGATAGCCGCTGAGTCATTAGTCCTGTCACCGGATAGTATGGTTCCCCTAAGCCTCTTCGCCTGACACCACGACATCGTTCTTGCTTCGGGGTACCTCCGGGCCCCACCATGTACCCGCACACGGACCCCTCCTTTCCTCACGTGGGGTATACACATCGTAAACGAGAAATCTCATGGTGGCTGCTGAAATATCATATCAAGGGAAACCGGGTTTTTCAAATAATGCATAATTCCATGAACTACCACGGTTCCCAAATCCAGAAAACATCATGAAAAATCCATATCTCAATGCGAAAATCCATGAATAAAGTATACGCAACATAAATCTGAAATGCGAGCATATAGAGGAAAAGCAGCAATTAAATGTAACAAGTTAATATAATATCATGCGGTTCTTAATCTCTCCAATTCTAAAATAACATCAAGTAAAGGTAAACATGTAGCTATAACCAGATATATGTGCAACATAAAGGTATAGCAAGATATATGCATCTACCTATAAGTAATGATGTAGTATACCCCCTGGGTATAAGTGAAATAGGTGTGCAAGGTATACCTGTAGCTATGTCATAAAGTGTGCATGTACTTATCACTAATGGTACAATACTCTATAGGTATACCGGTAACTAGCATGTAAGTATATCAGAACATATGTTTAAGCATGTAGGTATACAGGTATGCTATAAGTCAATGCGTAAAGAAATATGAATCAAAATCTCAATGTCCCTAACCAAGCAATATCATATCTATAAGTGGGTTGTGCGTGACATGGCAATTATTGACGGTGTGTGTAGCATACAATCAGTGCTCGTGCAACATGAATCGTCAATAATATGTGCAGTGTCCTAAGGATACTAGTCCAAGCACAACAATATCTAAGTAATAGGGTAAATGCGCAATTCTAAATATGACATAGAATATGCGACAGAAATAACATCTCTAGCCCAGACGCATAACGCCATGCGGGCGATTCCCCTGTAGATGTTAAATCTACTCACCAACGCTCCTGGCTAAGTGAAGCCTACCACCTGTTTTCCCTTGTCGTAGCGTCCGAAGTCCCCGCTTGCGAACCTAAAATTTCACAAACACAACACATAAGCAAATATCCTACATCGACGAAAAGACATCGAAACGCAAGAATGACGCCCTGAAAATTACACGGCGCGCTTAGCGCATCTATCGCGCACGACATCGGCCAAAAACCCTAATTGGGGTCGCTAAACTACAAAACACAAGTCTAGACCCCGATCGTCCCGATCGCGCAACACAACACAAAAATTATGAGGAATACAATAGATATAACTTCGCAACGACCAATCGAACCCACGTCGGAAAAACCCCGAAATCTAGTAAACAACTTATCGCAATATTTCGCACTAGTTTCAAGCTAACGCATATCTAGCGATTATAAACACCTTAAAATAGCTTAACTAAGCTATAAAAACCAATTCTATATTTTTAACACTTGCTAAATAAATTTTAGCAAAAACCTAGTAAGCAAAAATTGCATAATTAAACAAGGTGTTCATTAGCAAAAATTAACATTTTCTACTAGGTTAATCTTCTCCAAAACACAAATTAACACTTTAAATAAACATTAAACACATAAATCAAGTTTTACCCTAACTAGATTATCATAAAAATCAAGTCTTGAATTTCAAACATGAAATTAAAAGCTTAAATAAACAATTAATATACTAATTAGACATTTAGAAACAACAAAAGGATTAGGGTTAGGGTTTTATACCTCCACAAAAGATCAAAACCAAGAAACCAAACTCATCATCTTTTCCTCCAAAATGAAGTTTTGATTGAAGATCTAAGCTACTTTTGTGAAGAAGAATGAAGGAAAATGAATATATTTGAGTTTTTGTGATTTTATTTGGATTTTTCATGATTTATTTGATGCAAAATGAGTTGAAAATGGGTGGAAATGATAAGGGGCAGCAAGGGGAAGGGAAGGGCTGGACAAGGGGGTGAAGGGGTATTTTTGTGAATGTTTTGTGAAGAAATTGCTATGAAAAAGAGTAATAAATGCTAATAAATGCTAATTGCCACCTTTACACCTTTTCTTTTCTTTTTAAAATAATTCCTTTTGCACTCCAAAAATATCTAGATATTTAAAAAGAAGTTTCCAAAATATTCTAGTGACAAAAAAAATTAATTTATTCTCAAGAGAAGAAATTTCCCGATTTACATGCACCAAATACCGCTTAAAATAATATTTTATTTGGGAAAAATTCTATCTGAACCAAAACCTCCCAAATACCCCTAAAGTTCGCACACAAGCTTTATTTTAGCTAAAAAAGGTGTCGGTAAGCTTATACGGACGTTTGATCCAAATCGGGTTAAAACGGGAAAAACCGACAATTTTGCCCTAAAACGGGAAAATTCGCAAAACGATTTCTGAAACGTTACAGATTCCCACTGTGCTTTGATTTCCCCCTTACCACGTTCAAGAGATCATGCAAAACGGTGGTTTTTTGGTACATTCCCAAGTCATATGGAGGCAATGAGCGATAGGAGGGGATTTCGTCTCTCCCGGTATTGGGGGTTGATGTTGCGCTGTACTTGATTGGCCATAATCGGAAATCCCTGACCAGGGTTACTGAGATTTACTGGTAAGTGTTATTAGTAGTTTCCCGAATCGTTATGGGCCTCATATCGGCATGACTTATCAGGCTATTGGTGTCTGACGTTTACCACCCCAGGCTGAGATATGCGACATATCAGACGGAGAGACCGGACTGTACGGTAGTGTTACTTATTGGATTCGCAGGAGTATGAGCAGGCTTTCTTATTGATCTTCTGATCGCTCAATACCCGGCTGGCCGTTACGTTTAGCAGACCGCTTGCGGCTTGTAGGTGACTGATATGATCACCACCTACGGCCGGCGTATTGACGAGTCTTTAGAGTCCTACACAGAGGTTTCCTGGCTCAAGCGAAACGAAGTAGGAGCACATATGTGATATGTGCGGGACCGAGATTAATACGTGTATGTGATACCGTATTCTATTCTCGCGATTTGTGTTATCTGTCGGTTATATGTGATATAGCCGGGTTATCGAATCAAGTGTTGATTCGATAAGTTGATACATATGATATTAGTCGGTTGTATGTGATATAGCCGGATTATTAAATTGAGTGTTGATTTAATAATTTAATGTATAATTATATATTTGATATATTAATTTACATTAACTAATATTAGCTCACTTAAGCATTTCTTTTTCTCACTTATGTGTGCACTTAATATATATGTGATTTATATTATTGTGCCATGCATGTTGTAACATGCTACATGGGTGTATGAGACACACGGCATGCTTATAATAATATAAGGTTTTATTTATTTAAAGTAAATCAAATTAGTTGGAAATTAGTCACATGGTTAAGCTTAGTGGAAGCTTGTCGAACCATTGACTTAGTCCACTAGTTTTGTTTTACATTAGATATTTATTAACCCAACCATTACCTTAAGCCATGGTTAAGTCTCTACAAGAGTTAGTATGAGATATTATCTCACCCATGGTTGCTATTCTCACCACTTGATTCATTCTTGACTTGTTTCTTTCCATGGTTGCTTTTCTTCATCTCCTTTCTCAAGCTTTCTAGCTTTTTGGGTGGTGAAGAAAATGAGTGAGAAAATAATTTCTAAAGTGAGCAAAATTCCTACTTCATCAACCTCTTCTAGACTAGCCATTTAGATTGGGTTGTTTCTTCACTAGTTCATCACTTAGTGAAGATGTAGTTTGGGTTAGTGTCTCCTCGACGTAGATCATCTTCGGCCTCGAAGACTTCAAGCAAGCTTGTTCTTTTCACCTTGTGGAGCCTTTCTAGAGTCCAGGAAATCACTACTTGAAGCGAAGGGAATAATACACGGAGCTTTTGAAGTGAAGGACCGGTCTACAAAGGTTGTATTTCTTGTTCACTTAGATGTAAAGATGTTTACATTCTTGTTTTGTCTATTTCTCTAGTTAAGATTCTAGGCTAGGGTTCTTTAGAGCGCCAATTTTTTGAAAACGGCATGGTCGATGCTTCCCGAAACCCAGCGGCCGCCCTACGGAATCCTGCAAATACAAGTGTACATGTTAAGATAAAGTGCAACCAGATAGCATAATATCATGTCGAGCAAGAAAGTCCTCTATATATATATATATATATATATATATATATATGTCCAAGCATCCACTATATCATACAATAATGACCTCTTGGGCATACATATTCCTAACAAATATTTCTCCGCGAAATTGAGAATTAGAGAGATAAAGATAGAAATATTGGAGCGGATCCAATCACTGAGACTATTTTTCGAACGCGATAGTTTCACAAATGTGCTTTGTGAGTCTGATTAGTAGAGAAGTTGGGTATTCGGTATCACAAGGGCTGTGAGTATGCGACACTGCAATAATTAGCCTTAAGTGCAAGTGGGAGATTGTTGGACATAGCGCCCTCAAGTCAATTATTGTAATCGCAGGCAGGCGATTGTGATGATTGAGGGAGGACTTATACGGGTAAAACAGTCATACTCGAGAAGATAGTATGCTATCTGGTTTGTTTTTATCATCATGTACATGCATTATATGATATTACAGATCACTATTATATGTTGATAAAGCCCGTAGGATTATTACTTGACTGTCAGCATTATGATGGTGATCATGTTAGTTATATGTATGCCCTAGAGGCCATTACTGTACATACGATGTATATTGTAGTGGATGCTTGGACATATGTAGGAAGGACTTTCTTGCTCGACATGATATTAAGTTATCTGGTTGCTCTTTATCTTAACATGTACTCTGATTTTCTCTATGTTACATGCTGATAAAGCCCTTAGGATGAGTACTTGACTACCAGGACTATGATCCAGATCATATTAGTGTGGACAATGTAGTCGCCAAGTACATCCTTCAAAAGTTCCTAGTCGTGGGAGTACCGAGACAGGGCATCGATACTCCAGAGTAGACTAGCGTATGCGCTTCTTGACCCATATGATGGGCGATGGATGATCCCATATCCATTGGTGTTTGACATCAGAGAAGGTATACGGGTGCTCAGTGGAGACTGGGTACACTGGACGGGCTCGCCGAGAACTCCCAGATGGTATTATACCTCACGTCAGATGGCAATTCTCTGGTGACACTGGTACATGTTAGTCTGTAGACCCGAGATCGTCATAGAGTCTTGTGTGATTCCCACTGTGCTTTGATTTCCATCATACCACGTCCAATGGGGCGTGCAAAACGGTGGCTTTTGGGTACAGTCCCGAATCACATGGAGGCAATGAGCGATAGGAGGGGTTTCGTCTCTCCAGTATAGGGAGTTGATGTTGCGCTGTGTTCGATTGGCTATAACTGGAAGTCCCTGGCCAGGGCTGATATAGAGTACTACCGGTAAGTGGTATCAGTAGGTTCTCGATCTGTTATGATCCTCACATCGACACGACTTATCAAGCTACTGGGGTCTGATGTTTACCACCCCTAGGCGAGATATGCGACATATCAGACGAAGAGACCGGACTGTACGGGTGTTAGTGTTTATGCCCTAGAAGGCCATTACTGTATCATACTAGCTTGTATATTACTTAATGGAAGCTTGGGATATTCACATGTATATAACAGTCTTGCTAAACATGGTAGTATGCTACTTGGTTTTTCTATCTTAATATGTGAGTGTACGTATTGATAGAGCTCTTAGGATCTTGCTTGTCTACCAGCGTTGTGATGGCAGTCACACTAGTGGGGGCTGGGTAGTCTACAAGCACATCCTCATTCACGTCCCTGGTCGTTGGATTATCGAGACAGAGCATCGATACTCCGGAGTAGACTGGTGTGTACGCTTCTCATCCCAGTTGGGGAGATGGTCTGTCCCACAGCCGTCAGTACGTCGTACTGGAGATAGTATGCAGGTGCTCGTTAGGTTACGGGTACACCGGACAGGACTCACAGGGAACTGTTGGTTGGTTTGATACCAGTCGTCAGTGAACAGTTCCCAGGTGACATGAGTACAGCGTAGTCCGCAGACTTGACACTGCTACTTCGCCTCGAGTGTGTCCCACTGTTCTTAGATTGCTACCCTACCACGGCTCAAAGGAGTCGTGCAAACAGGTAGCAGTTGGGTGCAGTCCCGAGCACTTGGAGGCAGTGGCGGTTAGACAGGATTCGTCCCTCCCGGTATTGGGAGTAGATATCGTGCTGTGTCAGAGAGCCATTACGCAAAGTCCCTGGCCAGGGCAAGCGAGATTTGCTGGTAGGTTCCAGTAGTTTCTCAGGGTGTAATGGGCTTCCCTCCGACACGACTTATACCGCTATTAGGGGACTGACGCTTGCCGCCCCCCTAGGCCCGATATGCGATAGTCTTGGACGAACGGACCGGACTGTATGGAGATTGTCACATCAGACTCAGTAGGAGTTCGGATGGGTTTTCTCATCGGCCTTCTTATCGACAACTACCTGGGGACCGTTATGTACAGCTAGTGCCGCTTGCGGTCTGTGGTTAAATCCACTGCCAGCGTAGTAGTCGAGTCTCTAGAGTCCCACACAGAGAGTTTCCTACTCCAGGCGAAACGATATAGAGGTTGCATGGTTTTGCGACAAAGGGTTCGGACGCATACGTGCGTTTACGTGCGTACGACTTTCGGACAGTTTTTACCAGTCGGCTTTGGTTTAAGCCAGTTACTGGTATCCGGTTATTGGATTTATACAGTCTAAAGTTTTTCCGTATTTTTACGGATCGGAGGGGCGTTCTCGTAATTACTCGAGAAGCTTCTAGAAGTGGTGACTAAGGAGGTTTAGGTGTCATTTGCATTAAATGAGTTTAGTGAGTCATGAGGGTGATTCATGCATATCATTAATGCATGATAAATGCTTAATGAGTCATGGTTATGAATCACCACTAGATATTTATGAAACTTCATTATTCATCATTTAGTTTTTCTTTTATGGATGAATATTAAAGGTTCATATATATTATGATAGATTTACTATTCTTATTAGATTCATTCTCACCTTCTCTCTCCTCAAGCTCTCATCTTCAAACCCTAATCCTTACACCTCATGAGTTGAGATCAAAGGATTAGTTAGACTAAACAATCCATAACCATCACTCTATTTCATCTATCTTCTTTGATTAGCAATCCAAGAAGGTTAGTTGCCTCAAGTTTAGAGGTTTAGCTTGGAGTTTTGCTCTCGGGTGGATCGTCTACTACCTAGAGAAGGCCGAGGAGAACAAGGAGATCGTAAAGACGAAGGACTAGTTTTCATTAGGTATAATCCCTTAACACTATAGTTTAGTATAGCTATGTGTTCGGTTATTATTTGTTTAGCTTCGATTCAAGCGGTTAGTCGATGTTCGTTCTTTAAACTTGATCGTTTTTGAAAATTCCGCCTCCCCACAAGTACTGGGGTGTACTACATCGACTTACAGTGGTATCAGAGCCTCGCTAAACAATAAATAACTTAATTGCAAATTTGTACGAATTTCGAACGGAAAAACGAAGCCTGAAAACCCTAAAATATTTCAGTTTCTGTCGAGTTTAAAATGAAGTCCAAAAATTTTTCATGTGTGCTCAGAAAGCTAGAAAAGAGTTCAGGAGAACACCCATGAAATTCGAGCCCATGAATCGGCTAAAGCGCCGCGGAAGGGCGGCGGATCCCACCGATCCGCCGCGCTTCCGCGGCCGAGTTGCCGAGTCGTGGGCTCATCTTTCATGTGTGGGTCCTATCTGGTATTTGGGGTTTTCTGGAATATTTAATATTTGCTCAGGTTACTGTTTAACAGAGCAGATTTTGGAGCAATATTGATGTTGTTTAATCGATCGAAATTGTACAGTATTTGCGTATTGGATTATATCTGTGATTGTTTAATGTGTTCGTAAACCTCCCCTAACTGCTAGTATGTCGGTTAGCAGGGGGTTGCACATTTCTGAAATGGTTATATCTGTTTGTGCATATAAACTGTATTGGACTGTTGTGGTGTATAGCCGGGGTTTTGCAATGGGTTATTGTTTAATTCATTTGTTGTAAATGTAATTTGTTGTAATATTATTTTGCGGGGCACTTCCAGGTTGCGGTCGTAGCCACCGTTGTATTATTTCATTTTACTGTTTTTGCTCCTAGGACTGACCCAAGGTGGGGTACACAGACTACCGGGTGGGTAGTTTGCCGTACCCGTAGGGGTCGAGGGTGGGGTAACGGCTATTCATCACAACTGTGTAATCTGTCTTTTCTTGCAGGCTCAAAAGAAATACAGATTGCTTGCAAATCCAATATTGTTTATCTGTGTTCTGGAATGAATATCATTGCGTCAGACGAATGTAAAATATCTATATTTATGATAGCTATTTAGACGCCATTTATGTTTTACACCCGCGCTAGCCCAGCCCCCGCTCTGTCGTTAGTTAAGTAACCTAACGGGTGATGACAGGACCCCGTGGCGAATGCGGATGGCATAAGAGGACGTTGTATTTTCGTTGTTTTCTGCAATGATAAGTTAATGATGGGACGCATTATCTATAATGCAAAGTAAAACAAACCAAAGTTTAAATCGTTGGAACAATTTAAAAGAAACCACTCGGTTATTTTTAAAACAGATATTTTTAAATGCGGAGATTTAACCACTCCTTTTAAAAGCTATCAGGTTCCTTCGATTATATCAAGTTCACTACGTTCACGGTTTCGCCAAAACCATTCGTAGCCCTCCGTCATTTCATTTGGGTATTCAGTAGTATTCAAGCTATGCATTTTGGCCAAAGTCAAGGCATAGTGTTTGGTAGCTACTGGGTTTTCATTTGTTGCATAAGATAGATGAGTTGGTTTGGGACAGTCGTATTACTATTTGACCAAAGTCAGGGGTATATACGGATGGGTTCAAATTGACAAGATAATGACGGGTAGAACTTGACATGTGACTTATGACATTTTGACCAAAGCCAAGGTCATAAGAGCATGGGGCAAAAACTTATATCGGGAATTTCAAAAGAAACTGAAATTTGCAAAGAGATGCATACCATTTGGAGTTTGATGAATGTTGGTAGCACTCCTTCAACATTATCATACGATGATATTTGGATCCTGATCCTACTGTGAGTATATGCTACTTATCAGGATATTCGTCGCTTAACGATCAATGCTATAAACCTAGTAGGTGTCCAGAAAGGTGTCAGCGGGGTTACGCCCCCAGAGAAAAGAGGTTATATAATTAAGGAACTTCGCGAAAGCGTTGGAAAACCTCCCTCGAAGTATCGACACCGGCCTGGCTGAACGGTTAAGCAAGAATTGTACGGTGAGAATAGTCTTGGCTAATTCTTCTTTTATGGTTTGAGGAAGGATTCGAGAAACAGTGGGAGCCATCCAGTTTAGATAAATTAAAAACCACTCTAAACTTGCAAGAGCATCATGCTAAAGTGTTTTCTTCTCTCTCCTAATTGCAGCGACCCTGAAAATGACTGGACTTAAGTTACTTTTAGAGAAAAATATACTGACGGGGCCAAACTATAATGATTGGCTGCGGAATGTCAAAATGGCTTTGACCTATGACAAACTGGGGTACGTCCTCACCGCTACGACACCTGCTGTCCCTGGTCCCAAATCCAGCAATGCGGATAAGGAAATCCGTAAAACCTGGGATTTAGATTGCGCGAGAGCCAAGTGCATCGTGCTTGCCTCGATGAACAATGAACATCAGAGGAGGCACGAGGATATGTCCTTAGATGGCATATTTCTCCATACAAAGGAACTTTATGGAGAGCAATCTCGTATAGCAAGATACGAGACCTCTAAGAAATTGTTTCGAGCGAGGTTGGCTGTCGGGTCATCAGTAGGTGAACATGTCCTACAGATGATTGGCTATATAGAAGAGCTCGCAGACCTTGGGACGACTTTGGATAATGAGCTCTATACAGACCTTATTCTCCAGTCCCTTCCTCCCACCTACGCCCAGTTTATCCTCAACTTCAATCTTCAAGGAAAAGAAGTTGAACTTCCGGAACTCCTGAACATGTTAAGGAGTGCAGAGGGCACCTTGCAGAAGGCAAGGGAAACACCCGCTATGTTTGTTGGCGGTGCATCTTCTTCCGGGTCCAAGGCTACGGCCAAAGGAAGGAAGAAGAAGGCCGCACCCAAACCTAGAGAAGGTGTTAGTAAGGTGAGAGGGAAGGGAAAGAAGAAGACTGCAGTACCGATAGTTGGCCAGGATGAGTGCTTCCATTGTCACAGGAAAGGGCACTGGAAGAAGGATTGCAAGGCATGGAACGCCAAGAACCAGGAACCGAAGCAAGCTGTGGCTTCGACTTCAGGTGTGTTTGTAATTGAGAATTGTCTGTCGATCAACTCTACTTCCTGGGTATTGGATACCGGATCAGGATCTCATATTTGCAATTCTTTGCAGGCACTGAGAAACCGTAGAGTGCTGAAGGAAGGTGATATGATCCTCAGGGTTGCTAACGGAGCTAGCGTGGGAGCTGCGTCCGTCGGGGATTATCACCTTGGATTGACGAGTGGACACATTTTGGTTTTACATAACTGTTATTTTGTACCCAGCTTAACGTGTAATACATATCAGTTTCCTTGTTATCAAATAAAGGTTATGATTTCACGTTTGTAAGAGATGTTGTCAACATCCACCTTAATCATGGTTTGATTGGGTCCGGTACTCTAAATAACGGCATATATGTTTTAAACCAACTCCAAATTTTCAATGTCCAGAACACACTAAAAAGAAAGTCTCCAGATTTAAATAAAGCTTTCTTATGGCATTGTAGACTGGGTCACATCAATGAGAGAAGGTTGACTAAGTTGCATAGAGAAGGATATTTGGACACGTTCGAATATCAAACTTATGACACTTGTCAATCTTGTCTCAAAGGAAAGATGACAAAGACTCCATTTACTGGACAAGGAGTAAGAGCGAGCGAGCTCTTAGGACTCATACACAGCGATGTATGTGGTCCAATGTCTACACATGCAAGAGGTGGTTTTTCCTATTTCATTACTTTCACGGATGATTACTCAAGATACGGATTCATTTATCTGATGAAACATAAATCCGAGGCTTTTGAGAAATTCCAAGAGTATAAGAATGAAGTAGAAAACCAAACAGGCAAAAGTATTAAGACACTAAGATCTGATCGAGGTGGAGAATACTTAAGTGCCGAGTTCCTAGGTTACCTAAAAGAGAAAGGAATTCTCTCTCAGCTTACTCCTCCATACACTCCACAGCATAACGGTGTATCGGAGACGGAATCGAACCTTATTGGATATGGTACGATCCATGATGAGTAATGCTGAGTTACCGCGATCTTTCTGGGGTTATGCGCTAGAATCAGCGGCATATCTTCTGAACAGGGCTCCTACCAAGACTGTGCCTACCACTCCATATCAGATGTAGACTGGGAAGAAACCCCATCTTCAGCATATGAAGATTTGGGGATGTCCAGCTTTTGTTAAAAAGCAGCATGTGGACAAGCTCGAGGCACGATCAGTAAAATGTATGTTTTTGGGATATCCAAAGAACTCCAAGGGATATTATTTCTATTACGCAGAGGAACAAAAGGTTTTTGTTTCTCGTAATGCCCATTTTCTGGAAAATCAGTTTTTAGAAAAGGAAATAAGTAGGAGCAAAATAGAACTGGTAGAAATTCCAGAACCACAAACTGCTACTGAAAGTTTGGTAGAACCGGAAGTTCAAGAAGAACAGAACATTCCCGCACCCCTCCGCAGGAGTAGTAGGCCGTCTCGTCCGCCTGAGAGATACTACGGTTTTCTCATAGATGGGGATAGAGAGGATTGCATCATAGATAATGATGAACCTACTGACTTCCAGCAGGCCATCCAGAGCGGCGACTCGGTACGATGGCTAGATGCAATGCGGACCGAGATGGAGTCCATGTACACCAACAAAGTATGGACTTTGGACTTTGCTCCAGATGGGGTAAAACCCATAGGATGCAAATGGATCTTCAAGAAAAAGATTGGTGTAGATGGAAAGGTGGAAACCTATAAGGCTAGACTTGTTGCAAAGGGTTTTCGTCAAAGACCTGGTTTGGACTATGACGAAACTTTTTCTCCAGTGGCTATGCTCAAATCCATTCGGGTCCTTCTTGCTATTGCTGCCTTCCATGATTATGAAATCTGGCAGATGGACGTAAAGACGGCTTTTCTGAATGGAAATTTAGAAGAGAGCGTCTATATGGATCAGCCAGAGGGTTTCAATCAGAGTGGGAGCAGCAGGAAAGTATGCAAGCTGCTTAAGTCTATTTATGGACTAAAGCAGGCATCGCGGAGTTGGAACATCTGTTTTGATGAGACAGTCAAAGAAAATGACTTTATCAAAAATCCAGATGAACCGTGCATATATAGTAAAGTTGTGGCCAAAAGTGTCGTATTCCTCGTCTTGTACGTGGATGACATTCTATTGATAGGAAATGACATTCCTATGCTACAATCTGTCAAAGGATTCTTGTCACACAGGTTCTCCATGAAAGACCTGGGTGATGCCTCTTACATTCTGGGGATCCGGATCTATCGTGATAGATCCAAGAGGATGTTGGGACTTTCGCAGTCCAGGTATATCGACACTATACTGAAAAGATTCAGTATGGAAGATTCTAAGCGCGGTAATCTACCGGCTTGTCACGGAATCACCCTCTCTAAAGAGATGTCTCCCAAGACTGATTTGGAAAGGGAACGCATGTCTATTATACCCTACGCTTCTGCGGTAGGCTCTATAATGTATGCGATGTTGTGTACCAGACCAGATGTAGCTTACGCACTGAGCGTGGTAAGCCGGTATCAGTCAGACCCAGGGGAGAAACACTGGATAGCAGTAAAGAACATTCTCAAGTACCTGAGGAGGACTAAGGAGATGTTCTTGGTTTATGGCGGAAAAGACCTCAGGTTGGAGGCCTTTGCTGATTCCGGCTTCCAGAGTGATAAGGACGATTCCAAGTCCATGTCGGGTTATGTCTTTACCCTCAATGGAGGGGCGGTGTGCTGGAAGAGCTCCAAGCAGGACACCGTTGCTGACTCGACGATGGAAGCGGAGTATATAGCTGCTTGCGATGCCGCAAAAGAAGCAGTCTGGATGAAGAAGTTCCTAACAGAACTTCAGGTTGTTCCTACCATAGTTGATCCAATACCTCTGTATTGCGACAACAACGGAGCTATAGCTTTAGCGAAGGAACCAAGGTCCCATCAGAAGTCCAGACACATCTTGAGGCGGTATCACCTGATCAGGGAGATCATTGATCGTCAGGAGATCGAGGTTCGGAGAGTTGCTTCAGAAGAGAACATTGTTGATCCATTCACAAAGGCCCTTCCTCAGATTCAGTTCGAGCGGCTACTCGAGATCATCGGTCTTCGATACGCCAGTACATGGCCCTAGTGCAAGTGGGAGATTGTTAGTGTTTATGCCCTAGAAGGCCATTACTGTATCATACTAGCTTGTATATTACTTAATGGAAGCTTGGGATATTCACATGTATATAACAGTCTTGCTAAACATGGTAGTATGCTACTTGGTTTTTCTATCTTAATATGTGAGTGTACGTATTGATAGAGCTCTTAGGATCTTGCTTGTCTACCAGCGTTGTGATGGCAGTCACACTAGTGGGGGCTGGGTAGTCTACAAGCACATCCTCATTCAGGTCCCTGGTCGTTGGATTATCGAGACAGAGCATCGATACTCCGGAGTAGACTGGTGTGTACGCTTCTCATCCCAGTTGGGGAGATGGTCTGTCCCACAGCCGTCAGTACGTCGTACTGGAGATAGTATGCAGGTGCTCGTTAGGTTACGGGCACACCGGACAGGACTCACAGGGAACTGTTGGTTGGTTTGATACCAGTCGTCAGTGAACAGTTCCCAGGTGACATGAGTACAGCGTAGTCCGCAGACTTGACACTGCTACTTCGCCTTGAGTGTGTCCCACTGTTCTTAGATTGCTACCCTACCACGGCTCAAAGGAGTCGTGCAAACAGGTAGCAGTTGGGTGCAGTCCCGAGCACTTGGAGGCAGTGGCAGTTAGACAGGATTCGTCCCTCCCGGTATTGGGAGTAGATATCGTGCTGTGTCAAAGAGCCATTACGCAAAGTCCCTGGCCAGGGCAAGCGAGATTTGCTGGTAGGTTCCAGTAGTTTCTCAGGGTGTAATGGGCTTCCCTCCGACACGACTTATACCGCTATTAGGGGACTGACGCTTGCCGCCCCCCTAGGCCCGATATGCGATAGTCTTGGACGAACGGACCGGACTGTATGGAGATTGTCACATCAGACTCAGTAGGAGTTCGGATGGGTTTTCTCATCGGCCTTCTTATCGACAACTACCTGGGGACCGTTACGTACAGCTAGTGCCGCTTGCGGTCTGTGGTTAAACCCACTGCCAGCGTAGTAGTCGAGTCTCTAGAGTCCCACACAGAGAGTTTCCTACTCCAGGCGAAACGATATAGAGGTTGCATGGTTTTGCGACAAAGGGTTCGGACGCATACGTGCGTTTACGCGCGTACGACTTTCGGACAGTTTTTACCAGTCGGCTTTGGTTTAAGCCAGTTACTGGTATCCGGTTATTGGATTTATACAGTCTAAAGTTTTTCCGTATTTTTACGGATCGGAGGGGCGTTCTCGTAATTACTCGAGAAGCTTCTAGAAGTGGTGACTAAGGAGGTTTAGGTGTCATTTGCATTAAATGAGTTTAGTGAGTCATGAGGGTGATTCATGCATATCATTAATGCATGATAAATGCTTAATGAGTCATGGTTATGAATCACCACTAGATATTTATGAAACTTCATTATTCATCATTTAGTTTTTCTTTTATGGATGAATATTAAAGGTTCATATATATTATGATAGATTTACTATTCTTATTAGATTCATTCTCACCTTCTCTCTCCTCAAGCTCTCATCTTCAAACCCTAATCCTTACACCTCATGAGTTGAGATCAAAGGATTAGTTAGACTAAACAATCCATAACCATCACTCTATTTCATCTATCTTCTTTGATTAGCAATCCAAGAAGGTTAGTTGCCTCAAGTTTAGAGGTTTAGCTTGGAGTTTTGCTCTCGGGTGGATCGTCTACTACCTAGAGAAGGCCGAGGAGAACAAGGAGATCGTAAAGACGAAGGACTAGTTTTCATTAGGTATAATCCCTTAACACTATAGTTTAGTATAGCTATGTGTTCGGTTATTATTTGTTTAGCTTCGATTCAAGCGGTTAGTCGATGTTCGTTCTTTAAACTTGATCGTTTTTGAAAATTCCGCCTCCCCACAAGTACTGGGGTGTACTACATCGACTTACAACGGGCGTGTTACTGATTGGATTCATGGGAGAAAGTACAGGCTTGCTTATTGATCTTCTGATTGCTCAATACCTCGGTGGCTGTTACGTTTAGCTGACCGCTTGCAGCTTGTGGGTGTTTGATATGATCATCACCTACTGCCGGCATATTGACGATTCTTTAGAGTCCTACACAGAGGTTTCCTGGCTCGGGCAAAACGGAGTAGGGGCACATATATGATATGTGCAGGACCGAGAACAATACGTGTATGTGATACCATGTTAGATTCTCACGATATGAGATATCGGAAGGGTATATGTGATATAGCCGGGTCATCGGATCAAGTGTTGATTCGATGAATTGATACAGATTATATTAGTCGGTTATTTATGAAATAGCCGGATTATCGGATCAAGTGTTGATTCGATAATTTAATGTATAATTATATATTTGATATATTATATTACATTAACTAATATTAGCTCACTTAAAGATTCTTTTTCTCACTCGGGTAATACATTGATATATATGTGATATATGTTAATTGTATTATTTTATTTTGTTACAATAAATATTCTATATATGATATATAATATTGTAACATATTATGGTTATAAATGCAACATGATTTGTGTAGTTTAAATATGGTTAGGATTTGGATTAGGGTTAAACTTTCATGAAGTTTTCAAGAAGCTTCTTGAAGCTTAAGCTTTGACCTTGATATTTTGTGATATTTTTGCAAAGATATTTCTTTAACCCAACCCAACCCTTTAACCATAGTTAATTATCTACATGGGTTAAGTCTTCATACTTAACCCATGGTTGCATTTCTAACCTCACTTGATTTCATTATTCATCACAAATGGTTTTGTTCTTCTTCTTCCTTCTTGCTTGATAAAAAGCTTCACTAGCTTTTTCATATGTGATGAAAATGAGTGAGATAAAGAAAACAAATGAGAGCTAAATTCCTACTTCATCATCCTCATCTATTCTAGTCACTTAGATTAGGGTGTTTGATTTGCTAATACTTGATTAGTGAAGCAAAATCTTGGACTTGAGTTTCTTCAAGGTAGATCATCTTTGTTATCGAAGATCGGAAGCAAGCTTGCATGTTTCTCTTCATGGAGTCTCTCTAGAGTCCGGATACTCGATGATCGCAGCGAAGGGACCTCAACACGGAGCTTTAGAAGTGAAGGACCGGACTACAAAGGTTGTAATCCCAAACTCTTAGAAGTAAAGTTGTTTACTTGCTTTGTTTCGCCTAATCTCTAGTCTAAGATCTTGGTTAGGTTTGTTCGGCACGTCTAAAATTTAAATCGTTCATGGTTGATGCCTTGTAAAACCTTGTGAGAGTGCCTAGTAACCCTACAGATCATACATGTGGGGGCTAGGTAGTCTATACTCACATCCTAAAATGTCCCTGGTCGTGGGAGTATCGAGACTTGGTATCAATACTTCGGAGTAAACTGGTGTATACGTTTCTAGACCCCAACGAGGGATGATGGTTGGTCCTACGACCATTGGTCTTTTACACCTAAGATCGTATACAGGTGCTCACTGGGGTGAGTACACTGGACGAACTCGCCGAGAATATGCTAGTTAGTATTATACATATTTTCACATAGCAGTTCTCAGGTGACATGAGTACAGGTTAGTCCTTCGACCTGAGATCGTCATTTGTCTCGTGTGAGTTCCCTATGTACTTTGATTACTACCCTACCATGGCTCTATGGAGTCGTGCAAATAGGTTTTAGTTAGGTACAGTCCCGAGCCACATGGAGGCAGTGAGCTGGTCGTCGGGGATTCTTCTCTCCCGGTAGTGGCGGTTGACGTCGCGCTGTGCACGGGTAGCCATCACCAGAAATCCTTAGCCAATATGGACGATAATTACTGATTTGGATCAATAGTTTCTCAGTGGATTATGGGCTTCACACCGACACGAATACCACGTTATTAGGGGTAAGACTTTATCCACCACCTAGACCCGATATGCGATACTCTTAGATGAAGATAGCAGACTGTACGGAGATTGTCACAGATAGGCTCAGTAAGGATCCGGATGAGTTTGCTCGTCGTCCTTCCTTTTCGACAGGTATCCGGGTAGCCCTTACGTACAACTAGTGCTGCTGACGTGCTTATAGTTATGTATTTATCCAGTAACTCGCTGCCGGCGTACTGTCGAGTCTTTAGAGTCCCACACAGACGGTTTCCGTGGTTCAGGAGAAATGATGTAGTAGCCGTATTTTGATATGTGCAGGGTTCCGATCGAATGATTGTACTAGTTAACCGGACTTTCGATCGGACGGCTGATAATACTAGCCGGCTTAGAATTGAGCCGGATTATTAAATCATGTATTGATTTAATAATTTACGTATATATATTTTGATATGCATATTCCACTATTATGCTCATTGTGTTATTCTATCTCTTTGGGTATTCGTATTTTGATACGAATACGGGTATGTATATACAGTTGAGTGTATTCCGTATTTATACGGAAAACATTCTAGAAGGTGGACACCTCATTTTAGTTTATCCATTTATTAATTTAAATGGAAAATGAGGTGTAAAGGTAGTGAGGTGAGAATGGTGAGAACCATACTTGAATAGTGTTGACAAATGAATTGTATATTCATTTGTGCAAACTATTCAAGTATGGTTGCTATATGTGTTGGCAATAGTGCACTCAAGGCAATTATCATAGTAGCGGACTTGTGATTTTGATGATTGAGTGAGGACCTATACCGATAAAATAGTCTTATTCAAGATGATAGTATGCTATCTGGTTTGTCTTTATCATCATATACGTGTTGATAGAGCCCATATGATTCTTGCTTGACTGCCAGCATTATGATGGCGATCATATATGTGGAAGCTGGGGTCTATAAGCACATCCTTAAATGTCCCTAGTCATAGGAGTATCGAGACCGGGCATCGATACTCCAGTGTAGACTAGTGTATACTGATCGAGACCCCGACGAGGGGAGGTGGCCAGGTCTCACAAGCCATTGGTGATAGTTTGTTCACCTAAGATGGTATACAGTTGCTCATTGGGTTATGAGTACACTGGACGGACTCGCCGGGAACCTTCTAGTTGGTATTATACCTATTGTCAGATAGAAGTTCCCAGATGACATGTGTACAGGTTAGTCTGTCGACCTGAGATCGGCATTTGTCTCGTGTGAGTTCCCACTGTGGTTTGATTACTACCCTACCACGGCTCAAAGGAGTCATGCAAACAGGTTTTAGTTGGGTACAGTCCCGAGCCACATGAATGCAGTGATCGGATTGTCGTGGATTTATCTCTCCCGGTATTGGGGGTTGATGTCGCGTTGTGTACGGATGACCATCACAAAAAATCTGTGGCCACGGTGAACGAGAATTACCGATCCAACATCGATAGTTTCTCAGGTGTTGATGGGATTCATACCGACACTAAATGTCGCGTTGTTAGGGGTCTGGCTTTATCCACTCCCTTAGACTCGATATGCGATACTCTTAGACGAACATACCGGACTGTACGGATATTGTCACTGTCAGACTCAGTAGGGGTTCTGCATGAGTTTGCTCGTCGGCCTCCCTTTCGCTCAATATCTGGGTAGCCGTTACGTACAGCTAGTGACGCTCACGTGCTTTTGGTTAACCCCACTGCCAGCGTATTGACGAGTCTTTAGAGTCCCACACAGAGGGTTTTCACGGTTCAGGCGATATGGTGTACATGAGGTATGTTGGTACATACTGGTGTCCGGTTAAATATGTGCACATGCTGCGCAGACATTAATCAGACGGTTGATAATACTAGCGGCTTAGGATTAGGCTGGATTATTAAATCGGGTTTTTGATTTAATAATTTACATATGTATTTATACATAAGTATTCTAGTATTATTGTTCACTATTCGTTTTCTCTCTCGGCTATTCGTATTTTGGTACGAATACGCGTATATATATTTCGATATATATACTGGGAAGTATTCCGTATTTTATATGGAATAGCTTCTAGAAGGTGGCCACCTCATTTGTATGATTTTCCATTTTTGGAAAATTCATTTGACTCACAAATGAGGTGGAGGTGTGAGGTGGCATGTGCATAGTGTAAAGCATGGTTTTGGGCATGTAGCAAAGTATGGTTGTGAATTATTTATTTGATTAATTGGATAAGATCTTTTTTTTATGGGAATGAGAGAAGGGGGGCCGACCACTTTTTGGTGGGGGATTCATTTTTCCATTTGTGAAATTATGCTTGCTACACTCCACTCTCTCATGCTCACACAAAAGACTTAACCAATTTTGTTGCTCACGCCATTCTTTCCTCACCTCCTCATTCATCTTCTATTGTTGCTCACTTGAGCTTATGGATGAGAGAAAATTATAGTGACACTTTCATACACCCCCACTCTCCATCGCTAGCGACTTTGGAGCGTCGGTTGCCTCGTTCGGCGAGGTTAGAGCTTGCGTCGTTTCTCTCGGGTGGATCATCGGAGATAGAGGAAGACCGGCAACCAAACCACATTAAGGAGCCGCTAGGAGCTTGGAATGAAGACCGAAGGTCACGGATCAACTCGGTATAACGATTCTAACTCTTGGTTAGTTTGCTAGATTAGGGTTTAAGGTCAATCCGGGAATCGGGTAACGGTAGCGCCGGTTTTAGAAATTTTTGTTCCGCATTTGGCCACGTTTCGATGGCCGGGGTGCTGCCGTAACCCTTCATGGTATCAAAGCCAGGCCATTTAACCCTACTAGCTTGTTTTGAAGTGCTTAAAAGATCGATCGACAGAAATTTCCGAAATCACGATTCCATTTTTGTGTTTGTTGTCGATTTTTAAAAGTGATCAAAAAATATTTTCAGGCATCTTAAAATTACATGCAGGCAACAATAAAGCTACAGAAAAATTTGGTGACCGAACTCCAAAATTCCATCCCGGAACAGCCGCGAAATGTCACATTTGGCGGCGCTTCCGCGGCCATTTTTGGGCTACAGTGACCAAAAAATTTTCTGGAACTTTAGTTGGTGGAAAAATGATTTTTGTGATATATGGTTTTGGCCCAAATTCATTTGAGTAAAAGTTTTCGTCAACGTAATAACTTCACTATAGTCGATTACTTTTGCTTTGTATCGTGGTATTCAGTTTGGGATATCCTGTACCCCATTCGACGGGGAAAGAACCGAGTTCCCTTCACCGGGAGTGACCTCTTTAGCAAAAGTTTTCACCACTATGTATTTATAAAAACCACTTGGATTCCTTCAACGAGATCAAGTTCATTACGTTAAAGGTTTTTCGCCAAAAACTAGCCGTAGCCCTCCTCATTTCAGATAGGTATCTCGTAGTATTCGTGCTATGTACGTTGGTATCTATCAAGGCATAGTGTACGGTAGTTGCGTGATACGTGTCTGTAGCATGGATATGCGATTATCTAGGATAGCCGCATAGTCACGTTGGTCTCTATGAAGGGCTTGTGCGGGTGGGTTTAGATCAATCCTGGATAATGACGGGTTGAACTTGACTAGCGACTTATGGCACGTTGGTCCCTATCAAGGCCATGAAGTCGTTAGGGGTAAAAATCACATCGGGAGTTTCAAACATACAGGAAACTTGCCAGGCTTGCGCATACCTTATGGATTGTGGTAACTTGGGTAGCTTCCATCAAGTTATCATACGATGATAGTTGGATCCCGATTCCCACTGATGAGTAGGATTACTCCTCGGGTGATTCCGACTAATTCTCCTTTTAGGTTTGGAAGAGAATTCGAGGAAACAGTGGGAGCCATCCAGATTAGATAAAATGATTAACCATTCTGATCTAGGTTAGAGTGCACGCTGAGTGTTTCCTCTCTCCCTCTCTCTGGCTGCGACTATGACCTACCCTTAACTAAAAATCATGAACCAAGTTAACCGAACCTTCTTAAAACACTTTGGCTTTTGGAATGTCACAGTGTCGCACATATCATTGCCACTTCTATATCACCTTTGCATTTCTCCAGAACACCCTGTATCACTACGAACATCCACTTCCATTGGATAAATCCATCGTATAGTTACATACAAACTCGAAGGAACTTTTTCGATGATGGATTCTGGTTCTGGAGAGAATGAATAGGATTATTCGGTTGTCTTTTCTCTTTACCTTCTCTCAGGTTGTGAGGGTTCCTAGGATTAGGAAAGGGTACACATATTGAGCTTATTGGATAGTCTTCTTCCAAACCATAGGCAGGTGCCGAACGGTAGGGAAGGAAGAAAACCAATTAAGCTTAAGTGTGGTGTACAGAAGGTAATAAATAAAGACATATAAAGGGATTAGAATAATGGCAAAGGAAATTGCGACCACCATCTTTCACGACAAAAACCGTATATACCCTTGCCACTCCTACATCCACTTTGCATTTCTCTAGAACACTCCGTATCACTACGGATATCCACTTCCATTGGATATGCCATCGTATAGTTACATACGAACTCGAAGGAATTCGTTCCAGATTCGGGAATGGTTTCCGGTTCAAGAGAAATTGGATAGGATTATTCAGATGTCTTTTCTCTTTACCTTCTCTCAGGTTGCGAGGGCCCCTAGGATTAGGAGAGTACACCTATTACGCTTATTGGATAGTCTTCTTCCAAACCTTAGGCTGGTGCCAAAGGGTAGGGAAGGAAGAAAACCAATTAGCCTAAAGAAGGTATACAAAAGGTAATAAGTAAAGATATAATAAAGGGATTGGAGTGAGGGCCGGCAAGTATATGGTTACTGTCGTGAATCAGGATAGTGGAAGAGGCATTACTAGAAATACCCAGTTACCCCTTAAAAAACTTTTTCATGTTTCGGTTTCACTGTACGATATTAATTGAAAAACTGTTTTCCCAATTGGAATCTAACTCCAGGGTATGTATTTACCAGATCAGTTTCTCGCATCTGTATGTTTTTACAGATGGTGAGTGGGAGTAAGATATTGAGAATTGGGTGATTAGATCATCTTTATATCGGAATTCGTTATAATTGGTGATATTTGAGGAAATCATCTGGATTTTGCCAGATGGCAAATATTTGGTTTTGAATATCCGTTGTTATGCGCCAATTTCAAACTGATATATCTGTACATTTATTTCATAAAGTGAGATATAACTTTTTGATATTATGTCTATGACATTTACCTATATCAGCTGGTGATTAGGTAAGGTACATTCAACAGCGGTGTAATTCTTCTTAACCATACTACAGTTTTTCAACCTACAACGCATAGAGTTTGAGTTATTGAACTCAAGGAACTTATACAAAATATTGTATGTTGTCCAGTGTCCATTAGGATAATGGGGTTAGTACTCGCACTATATTCTGTTTACTCATAACTTCTCTGATTCTAGACATGTATTTCGCTGAAATGCAAGGTTCAGATTTTGAGAAGTTATAGGTATAAGAATAAAGTAGAGAACCATTTATTGTAAGTATCAGGATTCTTCTAGGAAGTCGAAGATGTAGATACTTGTGTTTGGTATTCCATTTTGAGAACTTACTTCTCTTTCGGGTTACTCATATATGGATGCACTCCTAGATGAGTAATGCTGATTGTCCTCTTTCCATTTGGTTGATATGCACTGGAGACAGCTGCATGATTTTGAATCTGGTTCAAATTAAATTAGTGCTTTTGTTTCTATATTAGATTTATATAGAATCAATTTATATCTTAACGATATTAAGGTATAGGGAGTTGTCCGGGTGATGCTTAAAACTAGAATCCGGATAAACTCGAGGCACGTTTCAGTAATGGCTATTTGTGGGTTATTGATTGATTATAAAATTCAAGACCGTGTCGTGTAACTCGAATAAATTTCTTTGTGTCGGTATTTAGAAAATGAATAAAATTCATAATCAAAGAATTATATTTTACCGCAATCAACTACGGTGTCAGTTGTAGATTGTAAGTGAGTGTGGATCGTCTATAGGGATTGTGCGATTCGTTTCTATGTTTGATTTGTTTGAATTGAAAAGTTAATCGGAAAGAAAAGAAAACATGATTCAAGATTTTATCGATTGATTCAAGTGTCACTAGTTTAATCAAGAATCAAGAAAATGATAAACAATCGAGAATCGGGTTTCGATGATATTTCCAACCAAATGTCAAGAATCTAAATGAGGCTCGCAGGAATCGATCGGATCTATAGACGTGATGTAATCTCAAGATATCGTGTTCTTGTCCTTCGAAGAAATGATACTAGATCGATGATGATCGACGAGAGTTAGGGCTTTCTCGTGAAACTAGGGTTTCATCATTTAACCCTTGTTCTTTCGTCGATATCATTCACATTCTAGCCTCTAGCAATTTCAAGAAACGATCATAACTCCCCAATTTCGAGCGATAACAATCAAGAAAGCATCGCAACGAAACTAGGTCGTCGATTCTTGAACTTGCTAGGGTTTACAAAACTCGTAGGAATCAAGAATCGTTTTAAGATATGTTACATCATCATTCTATTGATCGTCTCGACTCCTCGACGAGCGGAGTATTACTCAAACATCACAACAAGAACTACAACTATAAATTGAGATCGAATCATGATGCAAGAATTTAAAGAAAACAAGATAAAAGAATTTCACCTTTTATTTATATCAACAATTTCATTACAGTCGCTCAAGAACTACAAGAGGAAGAACTAGATTGTCGATTTGGCTTCGCTTTTCTCCGTGAGTCGTGGATCGGCTTGGACCACTTGCTCTGTTGAAAATCGGCTCCGCTCATAAAAGGTTGAAGGGCTTCTTGCTTGATTTGGTACTCAGGATCTTGGCTTTTGATTGGAATTAGGGTTAGGGTTTCACACAAGTCTTGTCACTAGACTTGTGGAAGAAGAAGATGAAGAAAGAGTTAAAGAATGGAGATGTTTCTAAGTATCTAAGTGTTGGATTATGGATCCAAGTATATGATGATGATTAACCCTAGGTCTAGGTTTGAAATTACAATTCCCTCCAAAAGTTTGTTGAGGAGCTTCTAGAATTAGTTTGTTAGGAGCTAGCTTAGGCTTTAATCTAGGATTAATTAAGCTTAGAAACCCTAGTTTGCTGAACTGGCAGAAGCCTCTGGAGTCTTCTGGAAGCTGAAGTACATTTCTGAGCTGTAGCCACTGAGATAGGGGTATTGAAGCAAAGTTGAGGAGGTGACGTCGACAAGCCGCCGCGGAACAGCGGCGCAAGCCGGCTCCGGTCGCAGTTCCGCGGCCATGTAGGCTCCTTGGGGCTTGGGCTCTTTGCAGTGGTCTTGGGCTAATATTTGAAGCTTTATCTGATATGTTGAATTGTATTTTGCCCTTTTGATTGCTACCAGATCTCAAAAACTTGGAGTTGGTGTAATTTATCAGCTCAATTTGATCCTGCAATTTCCTGCACAAATCTTGAAACAAGTGTTGCACAATATAGGGATGATGCGATACCATGGAATGCAGTCAATTTCCTTTATAGTGCCGGTTTTAAAGTCTAACACATGCAATCTGATATTTAACGACCGATTTGCTAATATGTGAAATATGAATACCGTACACTTCTAAATGAGTTCAAATGATAGGAAAATTGCCGGTTAAAAGATGCAGTATTTTCGACTGATCAAATTCCCCCAAACTTATTTTCGATCGTCTCGACCGAACTGTTTTATTAAAATGAGAAGGAGAAAATAAAGAAAGAGAAAAATTTACTAGCACACTTTCGTAGGCAACACGATTGCACTGAGCACGTGCAACAACCCTTTAAACCTCTAGGTGTCCCTAGTAGGAGGAGTGTTATTTCCTGAGGGTTTTCAGCGGATTGCACCGACAAAATCCAATAATAAAAGTAAGATCATGAAATTTACATTTAAAGAAAAGAATTGTAAAAGAAAAGCATTGAAAATTAGGGTTTCCAACTAAGCTAGCTTTTCGGTTGTCATGAGCCCTATCTTAATGGTCATGAAAAGATGTCAGAAATCACGTCCTCCCTCAATAAAACATCGTCTTATTCTTCATTCCTATCTTTCTTCCAAACATCGATCATATAACCCTGCGTGTGTGTAAAGACATCCTTACACCCGGAGAATTCAATTCAAGCTATCATACTCTTGCCCATCAGCCTCAGTACTTTTTAATTAATGAATATTTAGACGAAATTGCTCACACACTTTCATGCGACCGTTAATACTTCTTGAGGTACTAACCGACCGATTACTCCTGTGCTTGCTTACTTGGTGTATTTTCCTCGTCTTGCACCACCTTAGGCATAGCAGTGACTCCCAGACCAGTTGGCCTTAGGGCACTAGGTGAAGAGGCACCCTCGCTATACATTTTTTATTATCCTTGGTGATAACAAAACCAGTGTCCATTTTTCTCACCATTTTCTTCATCAATTTTTTTATTATTTCCTTCATACTTTTGGCTTTAAGACAAGAGAATTTCAAGGTATCCTCTACTATCCCAGGCTTTAAGACGTGTGTAAGTGCGAATAGCAGGGTATCAACGTTCAAAATGTTTGGCTTCCAGAATAGAAACTATTTTTCAGACTTATTTTTATCCTCAGATTAGTGACGTCTTTCATCTTACTAACCCTTGGGACAACGGCTCATAACTACTTATTACTAGTTCGTATAAGAAAACTTCTAATTTTCTTGGTTTTCTTAAATTTTTCTAATCTCATGGATGTAATTTTTCACTATCTAAACTTTCATTATCTTATTTATGTACAAAAAATGTTTAAAATGTGAAAATAATTTTATATTTTAAAAATTTTAAATTTTTATGGATTTTTAAAATTTTTAAATTCTTATAAGTTTTTAAAGAAATGTTTTGTGCTTATGCAAATGATATGCAAATGATGCAAAAATAAGCACAAACCTAATTCCCCCAAACTTGTTTTCAACAGTGTCCTCACTGTTGCCAACAGCTATATCTACAAAACCTGTAAGTCTAGGAGGAATTATTAGTGGGAGCAAAATATATAAGTGAAGAACTTCCTCCAAACTTACTCTTTTCACTCACCTCCATTCAAAAGATGATGCAATGATATACTGGACATGAAGGTGAGACGGAGGAATTTTAATCCAAATAAACTGGCTCCTGTAAGAACAGGAGCTCCTCCGTGGGGTCAGTGGACAAATACGGCTTTAGTCTGTGTCCATTCACTTTGAAAAATGTGCCGTTTTTAACATTTTCTACTTCTACTGCCCCGTGCGGATATACAGACCGCACAACAAAAGGTCCCTTCCACCGAGATCGGAGATTACCCGCGTGAAGGTGTAGTCGTGAATCATAAAGAAGGACTTGTTGACCAGGTGAAAATGTTTTCCTCAAAATGTTTTTATCATGAAAAACCTTAGTCCTATTCTTTATGATCACAGCATTATCATAAGCTTCATCGCGGAGTTCGTTTAGCTCATTAAGTTGCAGCTTCCGAAAGTTGCAAGCAAGGTTTAGATCAAAATTTATTTCCTTAATAGCCTACAATGCTTTATGCTCAATTTCGACGGGTAAATGACATGCTTTCCTAAACACTATCCTATATGGAGACATCCCTAGGTCGGTTTTAAATGCAGTTCGGAATGCCCAAAGAGCATCCGTCAGTTTGGTCGACCAGTCTTTTCTATTTTTAGCAACAGTCTTCTCCAGGATAAGTTTGATTTGTCTGTTTGAGATTTCAGCCTGCCCGCTTGTTTGGGGATGATAGGGTGTAGAAAGTCGGTGGTTGATTGAGTATTTCCGCATCAGTGTCTCGAAAGACCTGTTGCAGAAATGTGTCCCATTATTGCTAATAATAGCGCGTGGGTGTCCAAATCGCGAAAAGATATTCTCTTTCAAGAACATAATGACAACTTTCCTGTCATTAGTGTGACATGGAATGGCTTCCACCCACTTTGAGACATAATCAACCGCCATTAGTATGTACAAATTCCCAAAGGAGTTGGGAAAGGGACCCATAAAATCAATGCCCCAAACATTGAATATTTCAACAACCCGAATGGGTTGCTGAGGCATTTCATTTCTCTGGGAGATTCTACCCGTGTACTGACATTGTGTACAGGTTTTGCAATAGTCAAATGCGTCCTTGAATAAGGTCGGCCAATAAAATCCACATTGCAAAACCTTCTCCGCCGTCTTTTTAGGACCGAAGTGACCCCTACAGGCCTGATCATGACAAAAAGAAAGAACACTCTTGAACTCTTCTTTCGGGACACACCGGCGAATGATCTGATCAGGACAATACTTAAACAAATATGGATCATCCCAGTAAAAGTGTTTTACTTGGAATAGAAAGCGGTATTTTTCCTGTTTTGACCAATCGCTGGGTATAAGTCCCGTGACAAAATAGTTCACTATATCCCTGAACCATGGTTCATTGGATACGCTCAAGAGTTGTTCGTCAGGAAATAAATCATTGATCGGCAGGGTCATAAGGGAAGAAGAGATGCGTGAAAGATGGTCGGCTACTACATTTTCACATCCTTTTTTATCTTTAATAACAAGATCAAATTCTTGTAACAGAAGGATCCAACGTATTAGTCGACCTTTTGCATCTTTCTTCGCCAGAAGATGTTTTAAGGCAGAATGGTCAGTATACACAACTATAGGTGAGCCAATTAAGTAAGGCCTGAATTTTTCTAATGCAAATACAACCGCCAAAAGTTCTTTTTCAGTGGTTGTATAATTTATTTGCGCATCATTCAGGGTCTTACTTGCATATTAAATCATGTGTGGCATCTTTTCGATATGTTGTCCTAAGACTGCACCTACTGCAAAATCAGATGCGTCACACATCAGCTCAAAGGGGTAGTCCCAGTTTGGTGATGATAGCACGGGGGCTGAAGTGAGTGAGTGTTTAAGTGAGTCGAAAGCTGTCTCACAGTCCGAGTCAAAATGGAAGGCCGTATCCTTGGCCAGGAGAAGAGTTAAAGGTCTAGCAATTTTGCTAAAGTCCTTAATAAATCTCCTATAAAAGCCCGCATAGCTAAGGAAAGATCGAATATCTTTGACGCTTTTGGGATGAGGGAGGTTTTGAATGATATCTATCTTAGCTCTGTCAACCTCAATGCCTTTCTGTGAAATGGCATGTCCAAGAACAATTCCTTCTTGGACCATGAAATGGCATTTTTCCCAGTTCAAAGTCAAGTTCTTCTCTTTGCAACGAGTAAGAACAGCGTCAAGATTCGCTAGGCAATCAGAAAAAGAGTCTCCAAAAATCAAGAAATCGTCCATAAAGATCTCCAGAAAATTCTCTACCATATCAGAGAATATTCCCATCATACACCGCTGAAAGTTAGCGGGAGCATTGCATAGCCCAAAGGGCATGCGACTGTAAGCAAAGGTACCAAAAGGACAAGTAAAAGTGGTTTTATCTTGATCCTTTTTGGCGATGGGGACCTGATTATAGCCTGAGTATCCGTCCATAAAACAATAATACTATCGTCCCGCTAAGCGTTCCAGCATTTGATCAATGAATGGTAGAGGAAAGTGGTCTTTCCTCGTGGCAGCATTGAGTTTTCTATAATCGATACATACACGCCACGCAGTTTGGGCGCGTGTCTGAATCAAATCATTCGCCTCATTGGTTATAACAGTGATGCCGGATTTCTTAGGAACGACATGTATAGGACTCACCCATTGGCTATCAGAGATGGGGTATATAATATCATTATCTAGGCATTTGACGATCTCTTTCATCACAGCTTCCTTCATGACGGGATTCAACCGTCTCTGTGGTTCTCGGGTTGGTCTGGCATCATCCATCACATGTATATGATGTTCAACAATCAAGGGACTAATCCCTTTGATGTCCGCCATACTCCAACCAAACGCCTCTTTGTTAAATCTCAATACCGATAAAAGTGCATTCTCTTGCTCTAATGCTAGAGAAGCGGATATTATAACCGGTAAATACTCCTTCTCATCTAAATAAGCATATTTAAGATGAGAAGGTAAAATTTTGAGATCTAATTCAGGTGGAGAAATAATAGAAGGAGGAATCATTGAGTGATTTTTGGATTTACAAAGAAGCTCATAGCCTGTGAAAGATACAGACTCGGGTGGAGAAAAGTCAGGAGTGCAGGACTCAAGTGTAGGTAAAGTGTCCTCACTAAGATCATGTGTAAAGTCAAACAGAGATGTGGTAATGTCGTCGAGATCAGTAAAGAAAAGTTCCTCAGCTCCGCAACTATCGGGAGCGATCTCGTGGACAGAGCACACATCTAAAATATGAGCAGAGGGTTCTGTTGGCTGACTTCCAACTTTGTAGATATTTAGTTCAATGGTCATATTTCCAAATGATAAGTTCATTGGACCATTTCTACAGTTAATAACAGCGTTGGAAGTGGCAAGGAAAGGACGACCTAGAATCACCGGAATTTGGCCCCGGGGGTTTGCTACAGGCTATGTGTCGAGCACAATGAAGTCTACAGAGAATACAAATTATCCGACCTTTATCAACACATCCTCTAGTTCACCCCTTGGTTTGGTGATTGAACGGTCTGCCATTTGGAGAGTGCAGTGAGCAGGTTTCAGCTCTCCAATCCCTAATTTCTCATATACAGAATATGAAAGTAGGTTAACACTTGCGCCAAGGTCTAAAAGAGCACGATTTATGTTTTTACCCCCAATAGAAATCGATATTATAGGACATCCTGGGTCCTTTCGTTTCTTTGGTAGCTGGGGGATAAAAGCAGTGCTAATATTATTAGACATAAAGACCTTCTTCGGCACTTGAGTCTTCCTCTTCCTAGTGCACAAGTCCTTAAGAATTTTAGCATAAGCGGGGACTTGTTGAATCGCATCTAGGAGAGGGATGTTGATGTTAACCTGTTTAAACATTTCCATAATTTTCTCCATATGAGGACTCGTTCTATTACCCTTTAACCGATTCGGGTAAGGAACTTTCGCAATAAGCGCTGGGTCCATCATAGGAGAAGGAAGAGGGGGTAGACGAGATCCCAAAAGAGGTGTGGGAACCGTCTGTGGAGAACTATAAGGGTTGGGTTGAGGTGTTGAGCCTAGTGGGAAATGGAGAATAGGTTCGCGAGAAAGTGGTGGGGTAGAAGAAGAAGGATCAGAATTAGAAGTGTGTGTGTGAGGAAAGGTCTCAGCCGGGGTGTTATTGATAGGATTTTCAATATCATCAATTCCTTCCCCGACATGATTGTTCAGCACTCTTCCCGATCTCAATAATGACGGCATTAACATTGTAATGCCCAGGATTCTGTAAGGGTTGAGAGGGAAGTTTCCCTTTTTCTCTCGCACTCATCTCGGCTTTAAGTCGTGCTATTTCAGCTTCCATCGATCTGATACTCTCAGCTTGAGACGCTGAGTTTTTCTTTATCTCACTGACGGAAGTTCTAACCTCAGCCGAAACCTCTATGAAATTTGACAAGAGTGATTTCATGGTTTGAGTGAATTGAGAAAGTTCGTCAGAACCGGTCAACTGCATAGAATTAGACTGTGCAGGAGTGTTGACCTGGTTGTGGAAATTTTATGACTGGTAGGGTGCTGAGTGAGTTGAAGTGGTTGCTGTTGTGGTGGAAGAGCCCTTTGAAAATTATTTTGGCTTGGAACCGTGTTTTGAGATTGTTGTTGGTTCCAAGCAAAATTCGGGTGATTCCTCCAACCCTGATTATATGTGGAAGAATATGGATCGTTTCTAGGTCGTTGAAATGCGGCATTTGTATGCTCGTGACCTTGAAACAGACATTCTTCCGTCAAGTGAGACGGATCAGAACAGCACCCACAAACAGTTTTAGGGAGCGACATTGGGTTTAGGGAGGCTGCAGAAAATTTGTGTTCCATAGCGTCGAGCTTCTTTTGCATTGCTGCCATCTCAACTCGAACACCTATGGACACATCTATTTGGTGTACGCCACCCCTATTCAATGGTTGGGTTCCACTCTCCCACTGTAGTGATTTTTCAGCGAACTCTTCTAAAAACTTCCAAGCTTCCCCATCATCCTTAGTCATAAAAGTACCTTGACACATGTTTTCAAGGTTCTGTTTAGTGTTTGAGTTAATGCCCTCATATATGATTCGGCAAAGATCCTATCTAGGGATGCCGTGATGAGGACATTGAACCAATAGATCTTTGAAACGTTCAAAGCATTTAGAGAATGGTTCAGTAGGGAGCTGGGTAAATTGGTTCAGTTCGCTACGGAATCGAGCTGTCTTTTGCATTGGGTAAAATTTCTTAGGGAATGCCACGACGAATTCTTCCCAATTCATGATAGAGTGTGCGGTAGTGTTATATAGCCACTTCTCGGCTATATCGCACAAAGTAAATGGAAGAAGTCGTAGACGCATAGCATCCACTGAAAGTTGTGACGTACCCATCATTACGCATACGTTTTCAAATTTGGTAATGAAAACGTAAGTGTCCTCAGTCTCGAGTCCGTGGAATTTGGGTAAAAGGTTGATGTATTGGGGTTTAATCTCAAAGTTATCCCCATTGGCTGGTAGAATGGATAAGCAGGTCGAAAGAGGACCTCGCAGTGGATGGCACCTCTCTTGGAGAAAGATGCGGGGTGGATTCTGCGCACCAACGGACGGCGGCAGATTAGGGTTAAATAAGTTCGATGGAGGTGGATCCATCAATATGGGTGTGGTAGTGGGTAAAGAAGAAGTAAATGGAGAAATACCGACTTCGGAGTCGATAAAGGGTACGCGGACTAAACGGACACAAGAATCCCGTGTCCAGCCTATCTTGCACTAAAAAGGGTTAGTACAAGTGGCAGCGTTGACTTATAATTAGGGGTAATGAATGAATGTGGTGTTTGAAAATAGGACGGATTTTTTTGAAAAAAAATGATGCGACACAACAAATGCAGCACACAAACCCTAATTCTATTGGTCGCCTAGGTCATATTTCTAGACCGCTCCTAACTTCCAGAAGACAAGACGCAGGATAAAATCCTCCACTGCCTCTTTGTCTCTCCTGTGGCCAGGTAAGTGCCAGGTAAGTGGGAGGTTCTCCACTACGTAAGTAGTGGGCCTAATTAAGTAACCACTAGCCTTCGACACACTTGCCTAGACACCACAAGAGAAACGCGGATAAGCAATGAATTACCCACGGCCTTCTTCTGTCCTAAGTGAGCGCGACGGTCCTTAGAGTCATCTCTAGATCTTTTTTAGTTAATTGGGGTAAATGCGGATGCAAGTTTTGCGGTTTTCGGGGCTTAGGAAGGGTAATGAACTCCCCACCTAATCTGGATTTGGTCTTTGCCCCTTAATGTCCGTATTAATTATGCAAACAACCACAAGAATCAAACCAAGCACAATTTAATTTGCTATTTTGCGTGTTGCGATTATTTGCAAAGAAGCCTGCAGAAATTTATTAGTTGGAGCAGAGAGGGAAGAAGATAAGAAAGTGAGAAGCTTACAGTAAAATTTTTGTGCAGAGAGGGCTTCACCGAGCCGCGGAACCGCCGCAATAGGAGGCTCCCATCGCGCTTCCGCGGTCATCTGTGCTGGTCTCTACGCCAAAATTCAACAGCAGCTTGCTGTTGATTTCTTCTGCTCTCTGGAATTTTCCAAAAAATTTCTTCAATTGCACAACAACTCCAGATTTTCTTGCAATGAACCGCAACAAATCGTTTAGATTTTGCGCGAATTTTGATCTCAAAATAACAATGGAATAAATCTTTCAATATAAAACGAATTAGCGCGTGATCCCCGGCAACGGCGCCATTTGATTGATTATAAAATTCAAGACCGTGTCGTGTAACTCGAATAAATTTCTTTGTGTCGGTATTTAGAAAATGAATAAAATTCACAATCAAAGAATTATATTTGACCGCAATCAACTACGGTGTAAGTTGTAGATTGTAAGTGAGCGCGGATCGTCCACAGGGATTGTGCAATTCGTTTCTATATTTGAATTGTTTGAATTGAAAAGTTAATCGGAAAGAAAAGAAAACATGATTCAAGATTTTATCGATTGATTCAAGTGTCACTAATTTAATCAAGAATCAAGAAAATGATAAACAATCGAGAATCGTGTTTCGATGATATTTCCAACCAAATGTCAAGAATCTAAATGAGGCTCGCAGGAATCGATCGGATCTATAGACGTGATGTAATCTCAAGATATCTTGTTCTTGTCCTTCGAAGAATTGATACTAGATCGATGATGATCGACGAGAGTTAGGGCTTTCTTGTGAAACTAGGGTTTCATCATTTAACCCTTGTTCTTTCATCGATATCATTCACATTCTAGCCTCTAGCAATTTCAAGAAACGATCGTAACTCCCCAATTTCGAGCGATAACAATCAAGAAAGCATCGCAACGAAACTAGGTCGTCGATTCTTGAACTTGCTATGGTTTACAAAACTCGTAGGAATCAAGAATCGTTTTAAGATATGTTACATCATCATTCTATTGATCGTCTCGACTCCTCGACGAGCGGAGTATTACTCAAACATCACAACAAGAACTACAACTATAAATTGAGATCGAATCATGATGCAAGAATTTAAAGAAAACAAGATAAAAGAATTTCACCTTTTATTTATATCAACAATTTCATTACGGTCGCTTAAGAACTACAAGAGGAAGAACTAGATTATCGATTTGGCTTCGCTTTTCTCCGTGAGTCGTGGATCGGCTTGGACCACTTGCTCTGTTGAAAATCGGCTCCGCTCATAAAAGGTTGAAGGGCTTCTTGCTTGATTGGTACTCAGGATCTTGGTTTTTGATTGGAATTAGGGTTAGGATTTCACACAAATCTTGTCACTAGACTTGTGGAAGAAGAAGATGAAGAAAGAGGTAAAGAATGGAGATGTTTCTAAGTATCTAAGTGTTGGATTATGGATCCAAGTATATGATGATGATTAACCCTAGGTCTAGGTTTGAAATTACAATTCCCTCCAAAAGTTTGTTGAGGAGCTTCTAGAATTAGTTTGTTAGGAGCTAGCTTAGACTTTAAGCTAGGATTAATTAAGCTTAGAAACCCTAGTTTGCTGAACTGGCAGAAGCCTTTGGAGTCTTCTGGAAACTGAAGTACATTTCTGAGCTGTAGCCACTGAGATAGGGGTATTGAAGCAAAGTTGAGGAGGTGACGTCGACAAGCCGCCGCGGAACCGCGGCGCAAGCCGGCTCCGGTCGCAGTTCCGCGGCCATGTAGGCTCCTTGGGGCTTGGGCTCTTTGCAGTGGTCTTGGGCTAATATTTGAAGCTTTATCTGATATGTTGAATTGTATTTTGCCCTTTGGATTGCTACCAGATCTCAAAAACTTGGAGTTGGTGTAATTTATCAGCTCAATTTGATCCTGCAATTTCCTGCACAAATCTTGAAACAAGTGTTGCACAATATAGGGATGATGCGATGCCATGGAATGCAGTCAATTTCCTTTATAGTGCCGGTTTTAAAGTCTAACACATGCAATCTGATATTTAACGACTGATTTGCTAATATGTGAAATATGAATACCGTACACTTCTAAATGAGTTCAAATGATAGGAAAATTGCCGGTTAAAAGATGCAGTATTTTCGACTGATCAGTTATCCCGGGCTTTGACGAGGGTTAAATTTCTACCATCAGGAAGATCAATAGTGATGTTGTTCTTGACTCGCCACGGTTTTAGTAAAATGGATTTTTTCAGAAAAACAGAAATGGGAGTATGGTAGAACTGGAAGTGATTCCAGAACCACAAACGATCACTGTAGATTTAATACAACCTAAGGATTCAATTAGTTTCGACATTCCATTAGCCACTCCGCAGATTTGGTGTGTAACCTCAGGCACCCGAGAGGTACTTCGGTCTTCTTAGAGACGGTGACAGGGAGGTTCTTGTTTACCTAGACTTGCCATTGCTTCTATTCTAGACTTTAAGACCCGGCAGAAGGTTGGGTATAGCGTCATTCTAAACTAGCTTTAAAAGTGCACGTGTATATGACTCTGCCACAGGATTGTTGTAGTCAGTGGGAGCAGCGGAAGCATAGTGGGCAAGTAGCTTATGTCTATTTATAGACTAAAGCAGTTATAGCCGAAACAGATCATCTAATTTTGATGTGACAGTCATAGTCTTTGACTTCATCAGAATAGGAGATGGTCTGGTAAGAAGATAGTAGAGAGTGATGTCCAGGTATTGGGATGACATGCAATTGATAGGAAGGGATATTCATATACTACGATCGGTTATATTGTGGTTGTCACAAGGTTGTTTCTCCACATAGGATATGGATATAATATCAGGGTTTCTGGTTACTAGATCTATGGTTTTAGATCTAGATTTGGGAAGTATGCCAATCTGGGTACTTTGACATTATTCTAAAAGGTATTTTAGAATGGACGACTCCTGGTATGGTGGTGCACCTGCAGGTGATGGAGTCACCCTCTCTAAAAGTGTCTTACAGACTAAAGGGGGGAGAGATCTGCATGATTAGCATATCACTTGCTTAGGAAATTGAGTTAATCATGAAATGTCACGTACCACACCGATGTTGTTTTTGCACTAACTGCAATAAACATATATTAATCCAATTCTGGAGAAACAATGGGAAGCAGTTTTTGAACATAAGTGAATGTTCTTGGGATATGGTAACGGCAGCCTCCTTTAAGAGACGGTTATCATTTCAGGCTTCCAAGCTGACCTGGATGACAGAGTGACTGTCAGAGTTACAGTTTTTCCCTCCTTTGAGGGACAGTATGTTGGACAAGTGGTCCAAGCGGATACTGAGGAAGGCATGGCGCATGTTACTGATTAAATTCAGTAGATGATACAGTCTAGGAGGTTTGCTGGATTTGGAGTACGTTTATGAACTGGGTCCCATCAAATATCCAGACAAATTCTAATACATGTATTGCTCATTTCGGGAGATAGTTTTCTCCGCGAAGTTGAGATACAGAGAGATACAGAAAGAAACATTGGAGCGGATCCACTCACTGAGGCTATTTCTCGAACGCAATCATTTTCGCAAACAGGCTTTGCTAAACTGATTAGTAGAGAAGTTGGGTGTTCGGTATCACACGAGCTGTGAGTATGCGACATCGCAATAATTGGCCTTAAGTGCAAGTGGTAGATTGTTGGTTATAGTGCCCTCAAGGCAATTATCATAGTCGCGGACTAGTGATTATGATGATTGAGTGAGGACCTATACCGATAAAACAGACATACTCAAGATGATAGTATGCTATCTGGTTTGTCTTTACCATCATGTACATGTTGATAGAGCCCATAGGATTCTTGCTTGACTGCCAGCATTATGATGGCGATCATATATATGGGAGCTGGGGTCTATAAGCACATACTTAAATGTCCCTAGTCGTAGGAGTATCGAGACCGGGCATCGATACTCCAGTGTAGACTAGTGTATACTTATCGAGACCCCGACGAGGGGCGGTGGCCAGGTCTCACAAGCCATTGGTGTTAGTTTGTTCACCTAAGATGGTATACATGTGCTCATTGGGTTATGAGTACACTGGACGGACTCGCCGGGAACCTGCTAGTTGGTATTATACCTATTGTCAGATAGCAGTTCCCAGGTGACATGTGTACAGGTTAGTCTGTCAACCTGAGATCGTCATTTTTCTCGTGTGAGTTCTCACTGTGCTTTGATTACTACCCTACCACGGCTCAAAGGAGTCGTGCAAAAAGGTTTTAGTTGGGTACAGTCCCGAGCCACATGGAGGCAATGATCGGATCGTCGGGGATTTGTCACTCCCGGTATTAGGGGTTGATGTCGCGTTGTGTACGGATGTCCATCACCAAAAATCCGTGGCCACGGTGGACGATAATTACCGATCCAGGATCGATAGTTTCTCAGGTGGTGATGGGTTTCATACCGACATTAAATGTCGCGTTGTTAGGGGTCTGACTATATCCACCACCTTAGACTCGATATGCGATACTCTTAGACGAACAGACCAGACTGTACGGATATTGTCACTGTCAAGCTCAGTAGGGGTTCTGCATGAGTTTGCTCGTCGGCCTCCCTTTCGCTCGATACCTGGGTAGCCGTTACGTACAGCTAGAGCCGCTGACGTGCTTTTGGTTAAACCCACTGCCAGCGTATTGACGAGTCTTTAAAGTCCCACACAGAGGGTTTTCACGGTTCAGGCGATATGGTGTACATGAGGTATGTTGGTACATACTAGTGTCCGGTTAAATATGTGCACATGCTGCGCAGACTTTAATCGGACGGTTGATAATACTAGCGGCTTAGGATTAAGCCGGATTATTAAATCGGGTTTTTGATTTAATAATTTACATATGTATTTATATATATGTATTCTAGTATTATTGTTCACTATTCGTTTTCTCTCTCGTCTATTCGTATTTTGGTACGAATACGCGTATATGTATTTCGATACATGTACCGGGAAGTATTCCGTATTTTATACGGAATAGCTTTTAGAAGGTGGCCACCTCATTTGTATGATTTTCCATTTTTGGAAAATTCATTTGACTCACAAATGAGGTGGAGGTGTGAGGTGGAATGTGCATAGTGTTGAGCATGGTTTTGGGCATGTAGCAAAGTATGGTTGTGAATTATTTATTTGATTAATTGGATAAGATCTTTTTTTATGGGAATAAGAGAAGGGGGGCTGGCCACTTTTTTGTTGGGGGATTCATTTTTCCATTTGTGAGATTATGCTTGCTACACTCTACTCTCTCATGCTCACACAAAAGACTTGACCAATTTTGTTGCTCATGTCATTCTTTCCTTACCTCCTCATTCATCTTCTATTGTTGCTCACTTGATCTTATGGATGAGAGAAAATTGTAGTGACACTTTCTTACACCCCCACTCTCCATTGCTAGCGACTTTGGAGTGTCGGTTGCCTCGTTCGACGAATTTGGAGCTTGGGCCGTTTCTCTCGGGTGGATCATCGGAGATGGAAGAAGACCGACAACCAAACCACATCAAGGAGCCGCTAGAAGCTTAGAATGAAGACTGAAGTACACGGATCAACTCGGTATAACGATTCTAACTCTTAGTTAGTTTGCTAGTTTAGGGTTTAATGTCGATCCGGGAATCGGGTAACGGTTGCGCCGGTTTTAGAAATTGTTGTTCCGCATTTGGCCATGTTTCGATGGCCGGGGCGCTGCCGTAACCCTTCAATATGTTTATTGGGAAAATGTTTATACAAAACCATACTTCATGGTTTTCACTCACTTGGTTTTTTGGTTGGTTGGATGAAAATCATTATCACCATTTTTTCTCATCTCTCCTCACTAGCCTTTCTTGAGCTCCTCCTCCTTCTTTTTGATCTTCCACCCTACCATCTCATATGTTGAGAATCAAGGGTGGATGAGAGATAGAAATACACTAAGAACAACTCACTACATCACTATACACTCTAAATTAGCAACTTAAAGTCCCTAGTTGCTCTACTAGATTTTTAGTGTGGAGCTAGAGCCATGAACCACATCTCTCAGGTGGATCATCTTCGACGTATGAAGACCGGTGGCCAAGCTCCATAAAGGAGAACTCAAAGAGCTAAGAAAGAGGGTAGAAGACCGAAGGACATAGATCTTTTGGTAAAACAACTCAATCATGGTAGATAATCTCTTTGTAGCTTGCTAGTTTCATATTTAGTTTCGATTCTAGGTAGTTGTTTCTAGCGCCAAGTTTTTTAAACCCAAAATTTTTCGTTCTGCAACGGTCGCAGTCGACGGCCAGGAAGCTAGGAACCCCAACACATATATATCACCAGCATCCTATACGATACAGGCCTCTAGGGCATATATATCCAACATATACATATCCTTAGCATTCTATACAATATAGGCCCCTAGGGCATATATATCCAACAAATCCTACGGGCTTTATCAACATGTATCAGCTATATTTGATATCGAATATAATATATACACATGTTAAGATAAAGACAAACAAAAATAGTATACTACTGTGACGAATCTTTATCAACATGTATAAGCAATACAAAGCAGTAAGAAAAACAAATACACATGTTCAGATAAAGACAAAATTGTATACTATATAATTGAGAAAGATTATCATGTACATACATATCCCCAGCATCTTATACGATACAGGCCCCTAGGGCATACATATCCCTAACATTCTATACAATACAGGCCTCCAGAGTATATATATCCAACATAAATACACAAAATTAAGTATGAGTGGTATTTAAAATGCAATAAATCGTGAAGAACACTTGGAGAATGATTTTTGGATGAAGCTTAGAAAAAGGTGAGAAAAAGGTTCATAAATGAGGAAATATCTCCTTCTTTAATGAGACCTAAATAAACTTAACCCAGCCATGTACGATTACTTATGGATTTGAGGTTTTTTGAATAGCGGATTTGTTTTGGGATCAAATAAAAAATTTCAACGTTTTCTGCGTGGAATATAAAAATATCTAAGTTTCTGTAAGTCCATGCCGCGCACCCCGCAGTTTCTCGAGGAGGCGGAATAGGTGAAAAACGATTTTCAAAAGATCGCGGCACGGACTTGGACTCCAGGATCGGTGCTAAACCCTAACTAGCAAACTAGATGTGAGGTAAACTAAATGTACAGAAGTTTATACCTCACGATTCCGGTCCTTCGGGTCTTCATTCCCCGCTGTCCTTCTTCTTGTTGTTAACTCCATGGATCGATTCAGATCGCCGCTCCCTCATCGGACTCCTCAAATCCAAGATGATCCACCCGAGGAGATGTGCATCGAACTCCTGCCTCATCCGAGGTAACTAGGGCATCAAGATCTCTACTCATGATGTCGTAGGAGATGTAGAGATGTGTGGATGGATTGTAATATCTATACTTGCCCTAGATCACTCAACATATGAGTTCACTAGAGCTTTGAGGAAGAAGGTGACCTTGGAGAAAAAGCTAGTGAGGAAAGAGAGTGAAGAATGGAGTTAGCTCTCTTTCTTTTCTCAACTGAACCATATTGATAATTCATATGATAAATCAATATCAATTATCACATATATGGTTCAAGTAACAAAAAATGAGTCATGGACTAAAAAGTCACCATGTGCCATGTGAAGCTATGTCCATCTTCATGCAATTTCCACCTCATTCTCCTATGTCATAATGCATTTTTCATTTAAACCAAAATGAATAATAACAATATGACATGTCACCTTCTAGAAGCATCTTTGACCAATTTACAAAAATGCCCCTCGTCCGTACATACGTACCCGTATCCGTATTCCGAAAAATACAGATACAAAAGACGAAAACAATCCATCAGTACAATACTAGGATCCGGCTTAAACCAAAGCCCACTAGTATTGTCCGTCCGAATCATCATGCGCGTACAAGTACACGCACGTGACCGAACCCTGTCGTAAAACCATACGACATCTACATCTTTTGTCTGATGCAGGGAAACCCTCTGTGTGGGACTCTAAAGACTCGACACTACGCCGGCAGTAGGTTTAACCACAGGTCGCAAGTGGCACTAGCTGTACGTAACGACCCCCAGGTATATGTCGAAGAGAAGGCCGATGAGAATAACTCATCCGAACTCCTACCGAGCCTATCTGTGACAATCTCCGTACAATCCGGTCTGTTCGTCTAAAAGTATCGCATATCGGGCCTAGGGGGGCAGTAAACGTCAGACCCCTAATAGCGGTATAAGTCGTGTTGGGGTACGGTCCAATACACCCTGAGAAACTATTGGAGTACCTACAAATAAATCTCGCTTGCCCTGGCCAGGGACATGTGTAATGGCATTCCGAACACAGCGCGATATCAACCCCCAATACCGAGAGAGACGAATCCTATCCAACCGCCACTGACTCCAAGTGCTTCGGGACTGTACCCAACTACTACCTGTTTGCACGACTCCTTTGAGCCGTGGTAGGGTAGTAATCAAAGTACAGTGGGAACACACTCGAGGCGAAGTGGCAGTGTCAAGTCGACGGACTAAGCTGTACTCATGTCACCTGGGAACTGTTATCTGACGATAGGTATAGTACCAACCAACAGTTCTCGACGAGTCCTGTCGAGTGTACTCGTAACCTAACGAGAACCCGCATACTATCTCCATTACGATGTACTAATGGCTGTAGGACAGACCATCTCCCCTGCTGGGATGAGAAGCGTATACGCTGGTCTACTCCGGAGTATCGATGCCCCGTCTCGATAATCCTACGATTAGGGACCTGTATAAGGATGTGCTTGTAGATTACCCAGCCCCCACTAGTGTGACTACCATCACAATACTGGTAATCAAGAAAAGATCCTAAGGGATCCACTAATATGTATAAGCGATATGCTAAAAGAAACACATGCACATATTGAAGTAGAAACAAACCAAGTAGCATACTACCATTTTGAGCAAGACTGTCTATACAACTTTGAATATCCCAAGCTTCCATTAAGTAATATACAAACTAGTATGATACAGTAATGACCTCTAGGGCATATACACTAACAATCTCCCACTTGCACTAGGGCCATGTACTGGCGTATCTAAGACCTATCATCTCGATCAGCCGCTCGAATTGAGTCTGAAGAATGGCCTTCGTGAGTGGATCTGCAGTGTTTTCTTCTGTATCTACTCTCCACACCTCGATCTCCTGGCGATCAATGATCTCCCTGATCAGGTGGTACCGCCTCAAGATGTGTCTGGACTTCTGATGGGACCTGGGTTCCTTCGCTAAAGCTATAGCGCCGTTGTTGTCGCAATATAGAGGTATTGGATCAACAATGGTAGGAACCACCTGAAGCTCCGTGAGGAACTTCTTCATCCAGACAGCTTCCTTTGCGGCATCGCAAGCAGCTATATACTCCGCTTCCATAGTTGGGTCAGCAACGGTTTCCTGCTTGGAGCTCTTCCAGCAAACCGCCCCTCCATTGAGGGTAAAGACATAACCCGACATGGACTTGGAGTCATCCTTATCACTTTGGAAGCTGGAGTCAGCAAAGGCCTCAATCTGGAGGTCTTTTCCACCATACACCAAGAACATCTCCTTAGTTCTTCTCAGGTACTTGAGAATGTTCTTTACTGCTATCCAGTGTTTCTCCCCTGGGTCCAACTGATACCGGCTTACAACGCTTAATGCGTATGCTACATCTGGTCTGGTACACAACATCGCATACATTATAGAGCCTACCGCAGATGCGTAGGGTATAGATGACATGCGAGCCCTTTCCAAATCAGTCTTGGGAGACATCTCTTTGGAGAGGGTGATTCCGTGACAAGCCGGTAGATTACCGCACTTAGAATCTTCCATACTAAATCGTTTCAGTATGGTGTCGATGTACTTGGACTGCGAAAGTCCCAACATCCTCTTAGATCTATCACGATAGATCTGGATCCCCAGAATGTAGTTGGCATCGCCCAGGTCCTTCATGGAGAACCTCTGTGACAAGAATCCTTTGACTGAATGTAGCATAGGAATGTCATTTCCTATTAAGAGAATGTCATCCACGTACAAGACGAGGAATACCACAGTTCTCCCTACAATCTTACTGTAAATGCATGGTTCATCTGGATTTTTGATAAAATTGAATTCTTTGACAGTATCATCAAAGTAGATGTTCCAACTCAGCGATGCCTGCTTCAGTCCATAAATGGAGTTAAGCAACTTGCACACTTTACCGCTGCTCCCACTCTGAATGAAACCCTCCGGCCGATCTATATAGACGCACTCTTCCAAATTTCCATTTAGAAAAGCCATCTTTACGTCCATCTGCAAGATCTCATAATAGTGGAAGGTAGCAATGGCAAGAAGGATCCGAATGGATTTGAGCATAGCCACTGGAGAAAAGGTTTCGTCATAGTCCAAACCAGGTCTTTGACGAAAACCCTTTGCAACAAGTCTAGCTTTATAAGTTTCAACCTGCCCATCTACACCAATCTTCTTTCTGAAGATCCATTTGCAGCCTACGGGTTTTACCCCTTCTGGAGCAATGTCCAAAATCCAAACTTTGTTGGTGTACATGGACTCCATTTCAGTCTGCATTGGATCCAGCCATTTTACTGAGTCACCACTCTGAATGGCTTGCTCGAAGCTAGTAGGCTCATTATTTTCAATGATACAATCCTCTCGATCCCTATCTATGAGAAAACCGTAGTATCTCTCGGGCGGATGAGACTGCCTACCACTCCTGCGGATTGGCGCTGGGATGTCCGGTTCTTCTGAAACCTTTGGTTCTACCAAGCTTTCAGTAATAGCTTGTGGTTCTGGAATTTCTTCCAGTTCTATTGCGCTCCCACTTATCTGACTTTCTAAAAATTCAGTTTCCAAGAAGCGGGCATGACGAGAAACAAAAACCTTTTGTTCCTCTGCGTAATAGAACAGATACCCCTTGGAGTTCTTTGGGTATCCCACAAACTTACACTGTACTGAGCGTGCCTCGAGCTTGTCCGCATGCTGCTTTTTAACAAAAGCTGGACATCCCCATGTCTTAAAGTGTTTAAGACAGGGTTTCTTCCCACTCCACATCTGATATGGTGTGGTAGGCACTGACTTAGTAGGAACCTGATTCAAAAGATATGCAGCTGATTCTAGTGCATAACCCCGGAAGGATCGCGGTAACTCGGCCTTACTCATCATGGAACGAACCATATCCAATAGGGTTCGATTCCGCCTTTCCGATACACCATTGTGTTGTGGTGTGTATGGAGGAGTAAGCTGAGAGAGAATTCCATTCTCTTTTAAGTAGCCCAGGAACTCGGCACTCAAGTACTCACTACCTCGATCAGATCTCAGTGTCTTGATACTTTTTCCTGTTTGTTTTTCTGCTTCATTCTTGTATTCCAGGAACTTCTCAAAGGCCTCGGATTTGTGCTTCATCAAGAAGACATGTACATACCTAGAGAAATCATCCGTAAAAGTAGTGAAGTATGAATAACCACTTCGCGCATGTGTAGACATTGGACCACATACGTCACTGTGTATGAGTCCTAAGAGCTCGCCCGCTCTTACTCCGTGTCCAGTGAACGGAGTCTTTGTCATCTTTCCCATGAGACAAGATTCACAAGTAGCATAAGATTGATATTCGAATCCAAATATCCTTCTTTATGTAACTTCGTCAACCGTGTTTCATTGATGTGACCCAGTCTACAATACCATAAGAAAGCCTGATTTAATTCCAGAGACTTTCTTTTAAGTGTGTTCTGGACACTGAAAACCTGAGCTTGATTTAATACGTATATTCCATTTTCTAATGTACCTGACCCAATCAGAACTTGATTTAGGTGGATGTGGACCACATCGCTTACAAAAGTAAATTCATATCCTTCCTTAGAAAGTAAGGATACAAATATGATATTATAAGCTAGACTAGGTACATATAAACAGTTACGTAGAATCAATATCTGCCCATTTGTCAATCCAAGATGATATTCCCCTACGGATTCAGCGTTCACGCTCATTCCGTTAGAAACCCTGAGAGTAATATCACCTACCCTGATAACTCTACGGTTTCTCAAACCCTATAATGAATTACAGATATGAGATCCTGATCCGGTATCTAGTACCCAGGAAGTAGAGTTAATTGACATACATTTTTCTATTACAAACACACCCGAAGCCGAAGTCACAACATGCTTCGAATCCTGGCTACTGACTTTGCAAGCCCTGCGATCCTTCTGCCAATGTCCTTTCCCGTAACAATAGGAATGTCCCTCCTTCACTACATTTAGTCCCGAAACTTATTCCTTTCCCTTTCCTTCTACTTCCCTGGTTTCGTTCAGGGTGTAAGTATAGTGCAGAGACTGTAGAATCAAGTCAGTATTTGACCCGTTCTTCAACAGGGTCTTCATGTCCGTAAGCTCATCAAAATAGGTGGTCTCTGTAAGGACATTGTCCCCTACAGATGACCCGACAGCCAACCTCGCTTGAAGCAATTCGTTCGAGGTCTCATATCTTGCGATACGAGATTGCTCTCCATATAAATCTTTGTTATGGAGGAAGATAGAAACTAAGTCCATCTTCTCGTGTTGCCTTTGGTATGCACCATCAACTGAGGCCAACACGAGGCACTTGGCATTCACATATTCTTTTTCTGATGTCTTACGGATATCAGTATCCGTGACGATGGAAACTGATCCTGAGACGGCAAGGGCTTGATTAGTGAAGAGGTGTCCCGGTCTGTCATGGGTAATGGGCATCTGGACAGACCTTTGCCAGTCAATATAGTCAGATTCAGTCATTTTATTATCTAGATGTAACCTATGTCTGGTCACTGGGTTGCTGCAATTAAGAGAGAGAGAGAAGAAAACACTTAGCATGATGCTCCTTGCAAGTTTTAGATTGGTTTTTAATTTATCTAAACAGGATGGCTCCCACTGTTTCTCGAATCCTTCCTCAAACCATAAAAGAAGAATCAGTCAGGATTGATCTTACCGTACAATACTTGCTTAACCGTTCAGCCAGGCTAGTGTCGGTACTTCGAGGGAGGTTTTGCGACGCTTTCGCGAAGTTCCTGAATTAAATAACCTCTTTTCCCTGGAGGCGTAGCCCCGCTAACACTGTTTTAGACACCTACTTAGTTTATAACATCGATCGTTAAGTGAAGAAATCTCCCGAGGAGTAGCGGATACTCACAGTAGGATCGGGATCCAAATATCATTGTGTGATAATGCTGAAGGAATCCTACCAACATTATCAAACTCCAAATGTTATGCAGTACTAGAAAGTTTCAATTTCCTTAGAAACTCCCGATGTGGATTTTTTGCCCCATGCTCTTATGACCTTGACTAAGGCCAACAAATCATAAGTCACATGTCAAGTTCTACCCATCATTGTCCAACTTAATTTGAACTCACCCGTATATACCCTTGACTAAGGCCAACAAAGTAATACGACTGTCCCAAACCAACGCATCTATCTATGCAACATATGAATACCCAGCAGCTACCAATCTCTATGCCTTGACTAAGGCCAACAAACATAGCTTGAATACTATTGAATATTCATATGAAATGACGGAGGGCTACAAATGGTTTTGGCGAAACCGTGAACGTAGTGAAGTTGATATGATCGAAGGAACCAGATAGCTTTTAAAAGTAGTGGTTTAAGCTCCACATTTTTAAAAGTTTTGCTGTTTTGAAAAAACCGAGTGGTTTTGAAACTGTTCCAACGATTCAACTTTGGTTTGTTTTCTTTACATTAATTTAATGCGTCCCATCAATTAATCCTACCATTGCAGAAAACAACGAAAATATGATGTACGCTTATACCATCCGCATTCGCCACTGGGCCCCGTCATCACCCGTTAGGTTACTTAACTAACGACAGAGCGGGGGCTGGACTAGCGCGGATGCAAAATATAAGCAATGCCTACTAGATATCATATATAGATATATACATTCGTCAGATGCAATAATAGACATTCCAGTCACAGATGAACATATTGGATATGCTAGGAATATCGCATTTCGTTTAAGCCTGTAACGAAAGACGGATTCCACGGTCGTGATGAATAGCCAAACCCCACCCCAGACCCCTACGGGTACGGAAAACTACCCGCTAAATTCCAGAAGTGAAGCAACCTCCCTCAACAAAGTGAGTAGGTCACTCGGCACTTCAAAGAATCCGGTAGTTTGTATACCCCACCATGGGTCTATCCTAGGAGCAGAAAACAGTAAAAAGAAAATAATACAACAGTGGCTACAACCTCAACCCGGATGTGTCCCGCAAAATAATATTACATCAATTTTACAATTTACATGAATGAAAGATAAAAAAAACGCTCATATCACATTCTCGGCTATTCATCATTGACGATCCAACAAGTTCATATACACAAACCAACAAATATGTACAACTTTAAACTAACAGACATATAGCAATTTGATGAAGTCTAAAACACATATAAACATTATATAAGAACCGGTTAGCCAAGTACAATTAGAATTTCGATCGAGAAACATTTTCCGTAACCACTCCAAATGCAAACCAGGATTCAGAAACATACTGGGTAGAAACCAAATATTCCAGAGAACTAAACACCCAAAGAAAGAAATAACAGAAGAAGAATGGCCTGAATCGGCCTTGACTCGGCCGCGACTCCGCGGTGGATCGGTCCGATTCGCCGCGGTTCCTCGGTCCTCTTGGCGATTCAGGGGACCATTTTTCTTCAGCCATCTTAGAAAACCCTGCACATATTTTTAGTACATCTGAAATAATTTTTACAGCACTTTTAAAAATCGACAGAATGTAAGGTTTTCGGTGTTTTGTTTTCCGGTTTTTCCGACGATCGAAATTCTAAAGCTTGCTAATGAACTAGTTTGGGTTTAGTAGGCTCTGATACTACTGTAAGTCCATGTCGCGCACCCCGCGGTTTCGTGAGGAGGCGGAATAGGTGAAAAACGATTTTCAAAAGATCGCGGCACGGACTTGGACTCCAGGATCGGTGCTAAACCCTAACTAGCAAACTAGATGTGAGGTAAACTAAATGCACAGAAGTTTATACCTCACGATTCCGGTCTTTCGGGTCTTCATTCCTCGCTGTCCTTCTTCTTGTTGTTGACTCCATGGATCGATTCGGATCTCCTCTCCCTCATCGGACTCCTCAAATCCAAGATGATCCACCTGAGGAGATGTGCATCGAACTCCTGCCTCATCCGAGGTAACTAGGACATCAAGATCGCTACTCATGATGTCGTAGGAGATGTAGAGATGTGTGGATGGATTGTAATATCTATGCTTGCCCTAGATCACTCAACACATGAGTTCATTAGAGCTTTGAGGAAGAAGGTGACCTTGGAGAAAAAGCTAGTGAGGAAAGAAAGTGAAAAATGGAGTTAGCTCTCTTTCTTTTCTCAACTAAACCATATTGATAATTCATATGATAAATCAATATCAATTATCACATATATGGTTCAAGTAACAAAAAATGAGTCATGGGCTAAAAAGTCACCATGTGTCATGTGAAGCTATGTCCATCTTCATGCAATTTCCGCCTCATTCTCCTATGTCATAATGCATTTTTCATTTAAACCAAAATGAATAATAACAATATGACATGTCACCTTCTAGAAGTATCTTTGATCAATTTACAAAAATGCCTCTCGTCCGTACATACGTTCCCGTATTCCGAAAAATACAGATACAAAAGACGAAAACAATCCATCTGTACAATACTAGGATCCGGCTTAAACCAAAGCCCACTAGTATTGTCCGTCCGAATCATCATACGCGTACAAGTACACGTACGTGACCGAACCCTGTCGTAAAACCATACGACATCTACATCTTTTGTCTGATGCAGGGAAACCCTCTGTGTGGGACTCTAAAGACTCGACACTACGCCGACAGTGGGTTTAACCACAGGTCGCAAGCGGCACTAGCTGTACGTAACGACCCCCAGGTATATGTCGAAGAGAAGGCCGATGAGAATAACTCATCCGAACTCCAACTGAGCCTATCTGTGACAATTTCCGTACAGTCCGGTTTGTTCGTCTAAGAGTATCGCATATCGGGCCTATGATGCGGTAAACGCCAGACCCCTAATAGCGGTATAAGTCGTGTCGGAGTACGGTCCAATACACCCTGAGAAACTACTAGAGTACCTACCAGTAAATCTCGCTTGCCCTGGCCAGGGACTATGTGTAATGGCGTTCCGAACACAGCGCGATATCAACCCCCAATACCGGGAGAGACGAATCCTATCTAACCGCCACTGCCTCCAAGTGCTTCGGGATTGTACCCAACTACTACCTTTTTGCACGACTCCTTTGAGCCATGGTAGGGTAGTAATCAAAGTACAGTGGAACACACTCGAGGCGAAGTGGCAGTGTCAAGTCGACGGACTAAGCTGTACTCATATCACCTGGGAACTGTTATCTGACGATAGGTATAGTACCAACCAACAGTTCTCGACGAGTCATGTCGAGTGTACTCGTAACCTAATGAGCACCCGCATACTATCTCCAGTACGATGTACTAATGGCTGTGGGACAGACCATCTCCTCTGCTGGGATGAGAAGCGTATACGCTAGTCTACTCCGGAGCATCGATGTCCCGTCTCGATAATCCTACAACTAGGGACCTGTATAAGGATGTGCTTGTAGATTACCCAGCCCCCACTAATGTGACTTCCATCACAACGCCGGTAATCAAGCAAAGATCCTAAGGGCTCCACTAATATGTATAAGCGATATGCTTAAAGAAACACATGCACATATTGAAGTAGAAACAAACCAAGTAGCATACTACCATTTTGAGCAAGATTGTCTATATAACTATGAATATCCCAAGCTTCCGTTAAGTAATATACAAACTAGTATGATATAGTAATGGCCTCTAGGGCATATATACTAACAGTTTCACAGTGATCAAGAGAGAGTAAAAAACCTTTTATTTTCAGTATATTTTTTGAGTGTTGCTTTATTCCCAACTTTTTTGCTTGGAAAAAAGAAGGAATCTCCGATCGATAATTATATTTTTGAGTAAATAAGTAATGTGTTATACACTAGGGCTTTTCAGATTAAGAGGGAAAAAGAAAGGATCTCCCCATTGAAACTTGTGTTTTGTTCAAAATTGTGCATTTACATTGTAGGCACCAAATAATGTCTTGAAATTAACCCAATGCACTTTTGACCCTATTTGTCTACATTACTACATGTCATTCAAGTTAGACTGCTTTAACTTTCTATCTTTAGTAACGATATTAGATATATATATCTCTCTCACACACACATTTTTACACCAACACACCGTTAGATATTACAAGTGGTTCTCTAACTATCTTAAAGGCATGTTTGAAAAATAATTCTTAGCATTCCATTTTGGATAAATAAATTTTGAAACTCATATGGATTTAAATAAAAGAAATTTATAATGATTTTTTTAATTTGTAGACATTTGCATAATTTGGGATAAAAATATGCTTTTAATACTTACCTTTTCTTTTCATGCATAGTTGAATTAAAATATTCTTTTTTTAATAAAGAGAAAGAGAGCAACACGGTTTTCAAAAAGATGGAGAGCGAAAAAGTTTGGAGAAAAAATAATTAGGTCTTAGCTAATTTTTTTAATCCTATGAAATGGACCTATTTGTAGTATTTTTTCCCGTCGGGTTTACCCATGAAAATGCCATCAAAACAACCTTTTTTAAAGGATTGCGTTGATCCGGAGGTCTATAGATTGTATATATCCGAACATGCCCTAAAGATTTTTTATTATATAAAACATGCAGGCTAGAAAAGATGGGTATGCTGGTGCATCTTGTAATAACATATCTTAAGTTCTATTTTCAGGGTATTTCAATGGAAAATGTCACATGAAAATATGAAAAAAAATAAATTAAGGCAATTTAGTAAAGAATCCGGATTGTTAAAGGTATTCTAGTGTAACATACACTTACATATACATCCCTTTCCGAACCTATATAATTCCTATTCAATGACCGAAACTCACATCAAGCAATTCAATGGCAACCTCAATAAACTTCTATTGCTGCCTCAAGCCATCATCTCCTCCACCGTTACCTCATATACCTCAACCTGCCTCCACATACAGTTCTCCGATCATCGCTGGCCTAATTCATAGCCGGTGCATATCGGTCGCTGCCTCAGCATGTATACTTGTCGGCCTTGTGGACCCCACAGCATCCGGTACGATTCTTGCGGCCGACCTACTGGAGTTTGTGTCTGCGCCGAAGCCGCGGAAATCGGTTCGATGGAGCGATAAGATCAGAAAATGCCCGCCGTGGCGCATGAACTCGTTGGAGAACGTCATGCCGGAGAATCTTCCAAGGCGGTCGGACCGCCGGAGAAGCGACGGCTTTGTGTCAGCTCCGGCGTTGACTGAGGGAGGAGTCGGATATGGGGATAATACTTGTTATTTTCTATAGAATTAAGTTGCCTTTCCTTTAAACTATTGATTATTAATTGTATATTCATGTACAATAATATTGGAAATTGGTCTAATGGATATTGGTATATTGGGGTTAATCCTTTGGGATCCTATCAAGTTTCTTTGCTTTTTATCTTGCGAGTAATTTGTTTTTCTTTTTTCTATTTTTTCCTTCTTTTTTTTATTTTGTTTTTCTCTTGCTTTTTTACTTCTTCTTTTTTCCCTTTTATTGATATAGTTGAAAATAGACACACACGTGATAATATCTATGCTTATTATTATAATAGTTTATAAATACCTTTTACCATTTTCAGCCAGAATAATTTCCTACATTAATTTAGTAGACACTCGTTTATTATCTAACAAATTGGTTATGTTGAAATCATGAAAAGCTTATGCTAGTGTTTATTTAAGATCACTAATTTCATTGTATTATATATTTCAAGAAGAAATTATTTGTTGTGCCGGATGCGCTGGACTCCAGCATGAGTGACTGAGAGTTGAAAATTTATGATCTAAAATTAATTGTTAAGGGTATGTAATTATAATGTTACCAGTATAATTAGCTAGGAACTGTTCTCGTTGAACATGTGTTTGATTAAATATGTTCTAAAATTAATTGTTCAAAGATTTATGGCAAAAATGAAGAATAATACCTCTTATATATTTATTTACGCATTGTTACTCGCATTGATTCTTCAAATATTTCCAGTACACTTTTTATTATTACTTGTTTAATAAACTAGGTACTCTATATTATTCGCTTATTCAAGTACTAATATTTATGGTTTTTGTTTATTTTATAGGCGAAACAATGATTTTTAATGTTTTTTCCAAAAAAAAATAGAGGAGAATATTTTTTTATATCCTTTTTTAGGGTATTGTTATTTTTATTGATTTTATATATCTTTTCAATATCTTTTTTTCTATTTTACCATATGACTACTCTCTTTTCTATGATGGAGTATCAGTTTCAATTTTTCTAGTTATTTTCTGAATTCTAAATCTTACATCAATTCAAAAATAAATTGTAAACTCCAAATTTGAACTAATTAATCATTTAGTTCTAATCATTCTAGTAGGACAGAGGGCTATATCCCATGCTTTAAGGTTATAATCAAGTAATTTCTATTTTGATTTTGATTAATGAAAAATGGAAAGAAGAAAAAAAAGCAATATGGGAGATCCAGGGGATACTTGTATCCTACTCACTAATTGGTGATTCAGGAATAGTTCGGCGAGATCGAAAATTCGGATACGGAGAACTATTCGGAAAAAATCGGCAGGCAATCGGAAAAGATTCGGAAGTGTTCGGGAAATGTTCTAGAAGTATTTGGAGCAAGAAGTTAATATATGAGACCCTGGGTTTTGATTTTGTGAATTATTCGCTGTTTTTCGAATTATTCGCGAATACGCGTTCGGCAACAGCGATTAAATAGGAGATTTAATCGGCCGATAAAAAATTCGCGAATTATTTCCGAATTCGCCGAATAATTCGCGAATTATGTGACTGTGCTCGCATCGCTGAAACTCTTTTTTGCTATTATAACCAGAAGTCTCATGGATGATATCATTAATCAACAAAATAAAAAATTGGCAAAATTCCACTAGACAAACTTGAGAATTGGAGATGTCCATCACATTCATCACAAAAGACAAAAAGAAAATAATGAAAAATCAACGATTCTCTCTCACACATTCATTACACGTTCTCTCTTATACTTCAAAACTCAAAATGAGATGGGCTTTACAAATTTATACACAAACTCTTACATCTTTAATATTTTGTATAACTTATAAATTTCTCAAATCTAATATTACCACTGACCGTATTCATTTAATTTAAATTTGGAAAAACTATATATATTTTATTTGTTTTCATGAACTGTTTAAGATAAAAAAAAATTATGCATACCTTCAAGACCATGCATATATGTTGTTCAAAAAAGATGCGTGCATTGACCGTACAAAATACCATAACTTTAACAATCAGCTGCTCCTGTTTTGGACGCCAGTGATGCGATAGATATTATAACAAAGGAACAAATAAATCAAATTGGTGTGGGGCCATTTCGGACATAGAAGGCATTTGTTTATTTGTGGAGTACAACCTGCCTGCAGTACAAATTGGAAATGTCTACTGTCTTTGTACTACCTAAAAACAAACAAAAAAAGAAACTAAATAAGCCTTATTTCATAGAAACTATAACGTGGTTTACTTGCATTTTTCAAAACCAGCTACAGTTTAAACTAATCAGTAAATCCTTTTGAACTTTCAGTTGGTTACATAAAAATCCCTTATGGTTTGATTTGTATTTTTTGCGATTAACAGATGATGTGATCGTACATTTGACCGGTCTTATTGTTTTATACTAAATTATTAGTTCTGATCTCATTATATCATCTCTTTGTTCTCTAAATTTCAATTTAATTTCAAATTGAGGCTTGTTCTCTAAATTCTCAAAGCTAAAGTCTCGTTCTCCAAATTAGGGCAATTTGCTCACTAAACTACACTTAGAGTATGGTTTTCCTTTAATGTATCTAGATGATACGTGCTTTTATCAAAATAAGAGGTTAATTTAGTCAATTGAATAATAAATATTCATAGGGTTTCTATGTAACGAAATAAAAGTTCAGGAGGTTCCATGATGATTTTAAAATACATGGTGGTTTTAAAAATCTCAACTAAACCATAAAGTGATTTCTGTGAAATAAGCCATTAAATAAATATAAAAATCCCACGAACTATTGATTTATTTATGCATTTATTTTAAACTTAATTTATGTAATATACCATGGCTATTCGGTGCTTGTTAGATAAGTAACATATGGGCTATAAATTGTACATATATTTCATTGTTTTCAGTTAAATACCAAGAGCTTTTGTCCATTTTCGTTTTGATGCCAACTTTTGTTCTATGTGAAATTACGGAGAGATGTATCATGCTTCGTAGGTTTTCATCGATAACGGTATATGGTGTTAACCTAAAAATAGCTGTAATTTTGTAGTAATTATTGAAATTGTGTGGTTTATGAATTTACAAAGTATATGGAAATTATCTTTAAAATGATGAAATATCTTTTTTGCCAAATAAACAAAATGCCGAAATGCATGCCATGATATTAAAGTATTCTTACCTTATTCAGTTATCTTTCTAACTGTGTAATTTTGGAAGATGAATCTGAAATGCATGTCATGATAGTTTAGTGTAGTCTATATGTATCTAGTTTTCTTTCTAACTTCGTGTAATTTTGGAAGAGGAGATTCCACTGGCCAAGTTTAGGTGTAGACTGAAATCACATAACATCATCTACTCCCAAACAAGTCGGACTTATTCTTTTGTTGGCTAAATGCAAGAAATCTCACTCAGTGTTGACCCAAAAGCAATATATTCATTTCTCCCATGCCATTCTCTCTCGGCTCCTTCTTCTTCACGCTTGAGTGAAAACGAGAGATAAGAATGGTGAGCTCTCTACATCTCTTCCCTTCTTGATCTTGCAAATCAAGAAACCCAAGTTACTTCACAAGACATTATTCTTGGTGAAACTTGAGTTGGGGTTTTCTCGATGTGGATCATCTTCAGCGAGAATATTGGCTTGCAAGCTCGTTCCTACGACGACGGAGTCTAGTTCGGGTTATCCACGATTGGATGGACACGCTACAAATATTTTAGCACCTTAAAATTTACTCTTAGCTTGCTGGTTTTTGTTTACTACAAGAATTTGAATGATTTTGGGCTTGGGATTTGGTACTAGTGTTTTGTAATTTTTTGTTCATTATTTCGTCGTTGTCCGCTAGTGTAGCGGCCCTAGCACCAAGTCCAGCAGTGGTATTGGATCCGACTCAAATACTAGTAGTTGTTTTTGCGAAAAAAAGATCTCAAAACCCATTTTTAAAATATGTCAAATGTACAGTTTTTTTTGCAAATGTGCTGTTTTCAAATTTCTGCAGCACAAAATCTAACGTTTTTGCTTGTATTTGATGCCGGGGGTTCTCATTTTGGAACGAGAACTCCGCCGGGCATCGAGGGCGGCCTCGAGGATGTCCCGAGGGGCTGGGGTGGGGAGCACACTCGAGACACACTTTGGCGGCCTTGGGTGTGGCCTCAAACCCGAGAGTAACCAAAGAGTGCTCTCGGGTTTGAGCTTGCTGTCCAAGGCCACCAAAGTGTGGCCTTGGGAAGTGGGCCCCACCTATGCCACCAAGGTGCCCCATGGGTCGTTACCGAGTTTCACCATAGGGTCTGTGGCACTTTTCAGGTCTTTCGGGATTCGAAAATGTGCAAAATGAGAGATTTTGGATTGCCCGAGTGGATTTAAAATTCGGTTTTTGTAATTTCAAGTTTGCGACTCCGTGAGTTTTGAAATATTTTTCCGCGGCTTCAAATTAACTCGATGAAGTGTTTCCATCGAGTTGGTTTGATTGCATATGTTGATATGTGTTGGTAAACGTCGCCTAATTGATGTGTGATCAATTAGATGAGGTTGCACATTGTGTGTTTGCTATGTTGGTGTGTTTGCTTTAGTTCGGATTGTCGCGATGAATAGGCTCTCGTGTAAATTTGTTATATATTCTATGGATTTCCAAGTGTATATTCTTTTATAGATCGCGGTCGGGTTGTGACCGGCGAGTCCGCGTGTATGTATATTCTTTTATTCAGGACGCGGTCGGGATAAGACCATCATTGTCATATGATGTATATTATATAGGTTTTACCCTACAGAGAAGCGCTCGAGCCGCCGAATTCCAAAATACTGTAGGTGGACATCTCAAAGAGTTGAGACCGCGTCGTCTTGTTCTAGAATTGGCGGGTTACTCGCCGTACTTGTAGAGGGTATAGGATAGACCCGCGGAGGAGTGCTTGATTGGTAGAGTTTTTGCATGTTCAAGTTTATTACCGCAATCAAGACGGTTTCGCTTGTAGCTAGCCGGTTGAGTACGGGTCGTCCGCAGGAAGATGGGAATCTTTTTCTGTGTGCTTGAACTAGTTAAGTCCAAAGGTCCAGGTTTGTTTGAGATTAACTATGTGCTAAAAATGTATATAAAGAGAGATTGTTAGGGTTAGGATTATGTTAGTTTGAGTTAGGAGTCGCTCACTTCTTTCGTTGCCCCTCTTAATATTGGTGTTACGGTAATCGGCAACAACGGGGATTAGTACGACTAGGAAGAAACTTGCGAGTATAAGCTAGGTTTTCCAACGCTTGAGTTCTTCCTTTTGGTGCTTGTCCGTCCGTTCTTGGCTCTTAACTTTAACCTTCGGTTAATTCAACCACCACCGGTCTCACTAAGGAATAACCGCTATCATGTAGGATAGGGTGCCGTAGGGAGCGGATTGTGGTTCAATTAACGGGAGTCCGAATTAAGATGTTGGGCAAGGAAAGAGTGAGAGAGATTTCCTTCTCTCAAACTTTCCTTATCCTACCCTAACAAGTAAGAAAACTACTCACCCATTACAAGAAAAAGAAAATAAAACAAAAGGAGGAAGATAGAAAGAAAGAGATTAGGAGATTACAACTTGCTATTTGAGACCTCACCTTGGCAAGGATCAAGCTTAAGCATCATTGTTGTTAAGGATAAAGAAAAAGAGAGCAAGAAAGAAAAAAAAAACAAATAACAACAACTAAATTAGCAATTGAAGATTACAAGCAATTATAATTAACAACATAACAAGACAAGCATGATAACAAAAAGAACTCTTTTATTCATCACTTCACTCATGAAACCTCTCTACAAAATTTTAATGGAGAAAAGATGAAAAAGAGGAGGAAGAAGAACAAAGTATATCTAAATCCTAATACAAGAATAAGCACACTTCACTTGGCATTGTTCTGGGCTATTTATAGGCAGGAAACTGAAACTCTAGGGCAACTTTCAGGCACTACATGAAGTTACAAAAATGCCCCCAGAAGATGACCCTCTGCCAAGTCAGTATGGCCGCGGTTCCGCGGCCTAAGCGCGCTTATGCCGTGGATTCGCGGCCATAATAGAGAGTTGGGCCTTCAGTTTTGGTGATTTTCCCTTATTTGTTGTTGTCTGCAGTGTGGTATATGTTTTTTCTCAGAAACTCTTCACAATTTTTCCAGAATTTCAGCAGATCAAAAGGTGATATGATGTGGATCTTTTGTCATGATTTTCTCCGCGTAGATATGTCGGATCTTGTGTTGACAGCGAGCTTTGTGTATGAAAATGACATTGATTTGCCATTTTGTCCCTTAAATTGGTGTGCGGCAACATACGGATAGAGAGCGAAGACCCGTGTTTTATCTATGGTTGGTAGTAATCCGGAATTTGTCGTGCTTTTCCATGAATTTCACTGTTTAGAGATGAGAACCTGTATCCTGCAATTAACTAGCAAACACGGCTCAAGAGTACCTACCGATAAGCAATGTGATAAAAATTGGGTGGTATAAAAATGCAAAAATCTGATTTGAACAAATATCCCCAAACTTATCATTTGCTCGTCCCGAGAAAAACCAATTTATTCATAAAAATTCCTAACCTCACTTTCGCAGGGAACGCGATTGCACTGAGCATGTGCAACAAGCCGTTAAACCTCTAGGTGTCCCTAGTAGGAGGAGTGTTGGCTCCTGAGGGTTTTCAGCTGATGCTACCCACAAAATCTGGTCAAACTAGTTTTGCTAAATAACTATGATTCAAATCCTAAAGTTTTGTTTCAGAAAATAACAATTCTATGATCCTAAGTCTAGACTATCGAACCTTTATTTTTCACACCTCGCTTCTTATTTAACTAAAGATTTTATATGTTTTTACGTGCAGTGCAAATAGTGTCGTTAAGTTCCAGAAGGATCGATTAAAGTCATCATGTCACACAATAAAGCCCAGATAAATTTTTTTAAAAGGATCACATAAGTTTTATAAAGAGTTAAGTATTTTTCAAGTTTCGTTTTCCAGTAAGGTTTCAATTTCAGAATTTCTATCTTCCTTAACATGAAACCAGGTCTTATTTTTCACTCCACATTTTTCTTGTTTTCATTTCATACACACCTCTGTGAACGTGCAATAGTCTTTATCATATAATAAAACCTTCATATCTCCGCTAGAAATATTTTTATAAAACCCCGTCTTTTGTCAAAATTATTCTCACACAAAGAACCGTTAGGAATTTTAATTCGGAGAGAACACTTGTTTGACTTTGTTTTAATCTGGACTTTCTAGGCTTCTTAACGAGCTTTGGGCCAATGCACCCAAACCAGTTGGCTTTAGGGCATTAGGTGTGTTAGAGATAGTGCCCTCATAGTCAATTATTGGATCGCAGGTACGTGATTGCAATGATTGCGGAGGACCTATCCCGGTAGGACAGTCTTACTCGAGATGATAGTATGCTATCTGGTTTGCCTTTATCAGTCGTGTACATGTTCAGGTGACTGATTGCATGTTACACTTTGATAGAGCCCTTAGGATCTTGCTTTACTACCAACAGTATGATGGCGATCATATACGTGAGAGTTGGGTAGTTTATATGCATATCCTTAATTGTGGTCCCTAGTCGTGGGAGTTTCGAGACAGGGCATTGATACTCCGGAGTAGACTTGTGTGTACAGTCGAGACCCCGATAAGGGGCGGTGGCCGGTCTCACAAGCCACTGGTGTCAGTTGGATCACCTAAGATGTATACAGGTGCTCATTGGGTTATGAGTACACCGGACAGGACTCGCCGGGAATCTGCTAGTTAGTATTATATCTACCGTCAGATAGCAGTTCCCTGGTGACATGTGTACAGGTTAGTTCATCGACCTGAGGTCGTCATTTGTCTCGTGTGAGTTCCCACTGTGCTTTGATTTCTACCCTACCACGGCTCAAAGGAGTCGTGCAAAAAGGTAGCTTTTGGGTACAGTCCCGAGCCATATGGAGGCACGTGAGCGGATCGGCAGGGGATTCGTCTCTCCCGGTATTGGGGGCGAGGTCGTGCTGTGTCTAGGAGAGCCATTACACAAAGTCCATGGCCATGGCAGGAGATTTACTGGTAGGTACTCCAGTAGTATCTCAGGGTGTTATTGGGCTATACTCCGACACGACTTATACTGCTATTGGGGGTCTGACGTTACTAGCCCCCTAGACGGATATGCGATACTCATTGACGAACGGACCGGACTGTATATACATTGTCACTGTTAGGCTCAGTAGGGTTTCTGGATGAGTTCGCTCATCGGCCTCCCTTGAGTTTGCTCATCAGCTTCCCTTGAGGTCAGTCCATGGGCAGCCGTTACGCATTGCTAGTGCCGCTGACGGTTTGTGGTTAAACCCACTGCCATGGTGTTGACGAGTCATTAGAGTTCCCCACAGACAGTTTCCCAAGTTCGGGCGAAACGTTGTAGAGGCCGTATGGTTTTATGGCAGGGTTCGGAAAATGCACGTGCGTTTACGCACGTGTCATTTTTCGGGCAGATGATACTGGTCGGCTTTGGTTTAAGCCGGATCCGAGTATTATATTAAGTAGGTATAATATCTTTGTCTCAGTAGCATTTGTATTCGGTCGTAATACAAATGCGGGTATATTTATACAGTTTCGGGGTTATCCTGAAAGTCGTTTCAGGATCACTTTTGAAAGTTGCCAGTTTCCTGTTTTCTATCAGCCGTCTTTTAACATTTGGTTAAAGACGGGTTTATCTTTTTTTCTGTTAGGGTGAGTCATCATTCTAGAAGCTTCTAGAAGTGATGATGAGGCTTGTAAGTCATTAGTGCATTAATGGTGTCATTAATGCAATAATGACTCATGCTTTGATTTCAAAACATTCTTGTTTTGGTTAAGATCTTTATGCTTGATATTTCTTCATGATATTGAGACAAGTGAATGTGGTCTTGTCCTGTTCTTTTTCGGCAATGGGAATCTGATTATAGCCGGAGTAGCCATCAAGAAAGCAGTAGTACTCATGTCCGGCCAATCGTTCAAGCATTTGGTCAATGAAAGGTAGCGGAAAGTGGTCCTTCCGCGTTGCGGCGTTGAGTTTTCTGTAATCGATGCATACTCTCCACCCAGTTTGGGTGCGAGTAGGGATTAACTCGTTCGCCTCGTTAGTGATGACCATTATGCCTGATTTCTTGGGGACAACATGAATGGGGCTAACCTACTGGCTATCAGAGATAAGGTAAATGATACCACTATCCAGACACATTACGATTTCCTTTTTCACAGCCTCCTTCATGACTGGGTTGAGTCGCCTTTGTGGATCCCTGGCTGGTTTGGCATCATCCATCAGATGAATGTGATGTTCAACGATCAGGGAAATAATCCCCTTGATGTCCGCCATGGACCAGCCAAAAGCTTGCCTATTGCTGTGCAAGACCGCAAGAGGGGCTTTCTCTTGCTCTGAAGATAGAGAAGCCGAGATGATAACAGGGAGGGTCTCGTTCTCACCCAAGTAAGCATACTTAAGGTGAGACGGCAAAGGCTTGAGTTTGAGCGTTGGAGGTGAAACGATTGAAGGTAAGATTGGTGAAACGGTCTCGAACTCAAAGGATTCCAGCAAAGGTTCAAAACGAGTGTAAGCGACCGAGTTGGATGGTTCAGATAACTCATCCTGAAATTCGAAGGATTCAAACTCGGGTGGTGAGTGGCTAAGATCGTTCGAGAAAGTGAAACACTCGTAGTCATTGTCGGGGGCAGAAACAGCAGCAGGTTTGAAGAGGAACCCACTAGTGGCGTTAAGGTTATCGTGATCGAACAAAAACTTCTCGAATTCACACTCTTCCATGGTGATCTCCTGGATTGAGCAAACGTCTAGTATATGAGCATTAGGTTCGGAGGGCTGATTCCCCAACCTAAAAATGTTGAGTTCAATTGTCATGTTTCCAAAAGATAGGTTCATCGAACTATTTCGACAATTGATCACAGCATTTGAGGTTGCAAGGAATGGGCGACCGAGTATCACCGGAATTTGATTCCGGGGGTTAGCTACAGGCTGTGTGTCTAAAACAATGAAGTCAACAGGGAATATGAAGTCCCTAACCTTGATTAACACATCCTCTAGCTCACCCCTAGGATGGGTGATTGATCGGTCGGCCATTTGGAGAGTGCAGTGTGTAGGTTTCAGCTCTCCTATACCTAGTTGCTCATATACTGAGTACGGAAGCAGGTTAACACTGGCACCAAGATCTAATAGTGCGCGGTTGATGTTCTTATCCCCAATGGTAATAGAAATCGTAGGACAGCCAGGGTCCTTCCGTTCTTGAGGTAAAGATTGGGTAAGAGCATCACTCACAGCACTAGCTAAGAAAACTTTCTTGGGTACCTGAGATTTCCTCTTTTTCGTGCACAAGTCCTTTAAGATTTTCGCGTAGGACGGGACTTGTTGGACAACATCTAAAAGGGGAATGTTGATGTTAACCTGCTTAAACAACTCCAGAATCTTCTCCATTTATGGATTTTGTTTATTGGACCTCAACCGGTTTGGAAATGGAACGTTTTTAAAATTGGTTGAGTCCAATGCTTGTGGAGGAGATTGTGGAGTTGGAACGGATCCCAGAGCTGGTGTTTTCGTGGAGTGAGAAGTGGGTCCGTTCAGAGCAGAAGAAGAGCCTTTTGACGAATGGAGATTAGGCTCAGAAGACGAAGAAGAAGAAGAATAAGAAGCGGCCGGGGTGACATTATCTTCAATTGTTGTGTCGATGTTGTTGTGTAGCATCCTTCCAAATCTCAATGTAGTCACGACACTCACATTATGGTTCTGTTGTTCAAGAGCAACATGTACATTATGTGGGTGACCGGGATTTGGGAGTGGTTAAGATGGAAGCTTCCCCTTTTCTCGCTCGCTTAACGCCCCATTCAGCTGTGCAATCTGGGCTTCGATGGTCTTGATGCTTTGCCCGTGTGCAGCAGTGTGTTGCACTAAAGACTGCATAGACGACTGGATGTTTGCGGTGGATTGTGTCGATTGTTTAATGAACGCTTCCAGACTTCGTTCGAGCGAGAAAACCTTATCGTTGTTTGACGGAACAAAGTTATTTTGGGGAAAAGAATTGTTGGGTGCAAAGTTGTTCGTCTAATTTTGAAAAGGTTGGGGTTGGAAGGGCTGCTGAAACTGATGTTGAGTTTGTTGTTGCGCTTGTTGTTGCTGAGGAGGGGGCCTCTGGAAATTGTTGCCTTGGAATTGATGCTGATTCTGATTCCAGGCGAAATTGGGGTGGTTCCTCCAACCGGGATTGTAGGTGGAAGAGTATGGATCATTTCTCGGTCTTTGCTGAAATGCAGTATTAACCTGATCCTGTCCTTGAGATGGTGGATGTAGGGTTCCTAGGCATACTCATGAGGTTCTACAAGGCATCAACCATGCCAAAATCAAATTTTTATGTGCCGAACAACCCTATGCAAGATCGTATACTAGAGATTAGGTGAAACTAAAAGAAAGCAAACTACTTTGCTACTAAGTGAAAGGGATAACAACCTTTGTAGATCCGGTCCTTCACTTCTAATGCTCCGTGTTGACGTCCCTTCGCTGCGATCATCGGGATCCCGGACCCTAGTTTCTTCGGAGAAATGAGCGGGCTAGGTCGCTGACTTCGAGGACGAAGATGATCTACGTCGAGGAGACTCAAACTCAAGCTCCATCTTCACTTGGTCATGAACTTTGTGAAGAGAACACCCTATACTACATGGCAAGTGGTAGAGGATGAAGAAATAGGAAGTGGGTTCACTTTGGATTTAGATTTCTCACCCTTAATCTTCACTTGGTCATTTTCAAGAAAGGTTTTTCTTCTTCTTGAAGAAAAAGAAGAAGAAGAAGAAGGAATAAGAATGAATTATATATTAACTCAAATGAATAATCAAGTGAAGTATATCATAATGCAACCATGGGTGAGTAAACCTTTGTAGGGACTAAACCCTAGTTTGAGCTAATGGTTAGGTTAGTGAAAATCTCATGCAAAACAAAATGGTTAGACTTTGTCAAAGATGCTTAAAAAGCTTCATTAAGCTTCAAGCAAAAAACAAAGAAAGCCACCATTTTGTTTTTGCCAAAAATAAATAAAATAAATAAAACCCAACCATTAACCTAAACATGGTGTAATTCATACACACACCCAAGTTTGCATGTATCATCAATCATGATACAAACTAGTGCACAAACATATATCATATATACAACTTGTGCACATCAAGTGAAAAAATCAATCATAAGTGAACAAATACTAGTTAATGTAAAGTAATATATCAAATATATAATTGTACATTAAATCATTAAATCAATACTTGATTTAATGATCCGGTCATATCGCATATAACCGACTAATATTTAGTGTATCAATATATCGAATCAACATTTGATTCGGTAACCCGACTATATCACATATAACCGTCCGATGATACAAATCGCGAGAATAGAACACAGTATCACATACTGGTATTATTCTCGGTCCCGCACATATCTCATATGCGCTCCTATTTCGTTTCGCTTGAGCCAGGAAACCTCTGTGTAGGACTCTAAAGACTCGTCAATACGCCGGCAGTAGGTGGTGATCATATCAATCACCCACAAGCCGCAAGCGGTCTGATAAACATAACGGCCACCCGGGTATTGAGCGATCAGAAGATCAACGAGCAAGTCTGCTCACACTCTTGCGAATCCAATCAGTAACACTACCGCACAGTCCGGTCTGTTCGTCTGATATGTCGCATATCTCGCCTAGAGGTGGTAAATGTCAGACCCCAATAGCTTGGTAAGTCATGCCGATGTAGGGTCCATAACAAGCATGAAACTACTGATAACACTTACCAGTAAATCAGTATAACCCTGGCCAGGGATTTTCAGTTATGGCCAGTCGAGCATAGCGCAACATCAACCCCCAATACCGAGAGACGAATCCCCTCCTATCGCTCATTGCCTCCATGTGAATCGTGACTGTACCCAAAAACCACCTGTTTGCATGGCTCAGTAGAGCCGTGGTAGGGTGGAAATCAAAGCACAGTGGGAGACACACAAAACTCTATGACGATCTCGGGTCAACAGACTAAGCTGTACCAGTGTCACCAGAGAACTGCCATCTGACGTGAGGTATAATACCATCTGGGAGTTCTCGGCGAGTCTGTCCAGTGTACCCAGTCACCACTGAGCACCCGCATACCGTCACTGATGTCAAACACCAATGGATATGGGATCATCCATCGCCCATCACATAGGTCGAGAAGATATACGCTAGTCTAATCTGGAATATCGATGCCCCGTCTCGATATTCCCACGGCTAGGAACATTGAAGGATGTACTCATGGACTACCCAGGCCCCACTACTATGATCTACATCACAGTCCTGGAAGTCGAGCATACATTCTAAGGGCTTTATCAACATGTAATAGAGAGACAACAAGTATACATGTTAAGATAAAGAGCAACCAGATAGCGTACTATCATGTCGAGCAAGAAAGTCCTACCTATATATGTCCCAGCATCCACTACAATATACATCTCATGTACAGTAATGGCCTGTAGGGCATACATATAACTAACAATCTCCCACTTGCACTAGGGCCATCTGTAGCAGTGGTTGTAGTATCTCATACTCAACCATCCCATAAAAGTCTCTCTCTGGGAAAAGGCCTTTATGAGTGGATCCGCTGTGTAGTCCTCTGAGTCTACTCTCCTAACCTCAATCACCCTGGAGATCAACTATCTCCTTGATCAAGTGATGCTGCCTCAGAATATGTCTGGGTCACTGATGGGATCGGGGTTCCTGGGCTAAAGCCACACTTCCATTGCCACACAATGGTAGGAACCTAGTTCATCTCATGAACTAATATACACCCAAAATGCCTCTTTGGTAGTGTCTTTGATAGCGATGTCACTAGCCTTTATCGTCTAGTTTGCCACGGTATCCAGCTTGGAACTCTTCCAACATACCGTCCCTCCACTGAGGGTAAAGACAATGCCTGCGACTGACATTCAGTCGTCCTTATCACCCTGGAACTTTTCTAGTGATTCTCCCCAGGATCAATTGATACCATCTCATTACACCTAGTGAGAATCCTAATATCCATTTAGATCTATCTCATAGATCCAAAACCCAGGATTTAGGAGGTATCACTTTGATCCTATATGGAGAATCCATGTGATAAGAGGAGATTGACCGAGCGTAGCATAGGAAACTCTTTTCCTATAAAGAGTATGTTGTCCACGTACAATACGAGGATGACCACCTTACTCTCTACTACCTTTTTGTATGTACAAGGTTCATCTACCTTTTTGATGAAGTCAAACACTTTGACTACCACATCAAAACAGATGTTCCAACTCCGCGATGCCTGCTTTATCCTGTAAAGCAACTTGCACACGTTTTCGCTGCTTCTATTGTCTATGAAGCCCTCTGGCTGTATACTTATAGACGCTCTCTTCTAAATCAATATTTAGAAAAGACACCCAACCACCAGATATCGTAATCATGGTATATAGCAATGGCAAGTAGGATCCGGATGGACTTAGGCACAGCCACTGGAAAAGGTTTCATCATTATCCATGCCTGGTCGATGACGAAAACCTTTAACAAGTCTAGCTTTGAAAGTCTCAACTTTTCCATCTACACTAAGTAATCTTCTCAAGATATACTTGCTCCTGATGGGGATTTAACCCTTCAGATATAGCATCCAAAGTCCATACTTTGTTGGCGTACATGGATTCCATCTCAGATCGCTAAGCATCCAGCCATTCTTACAGAGTCCCCACTCTTGATGGCCTGCTCGAAACTAGTTGGGTCATCATCTCATGATGTAATCCTCGCTCCCACTGTCATCGAGAAACCGAAGTATCTCTCAGGCGGATGAGGAACCCTACTAGATCGGCGGAGAGGTTGAGGTTCGTCGGAGACTATTGAATCCTTTGGTTCTATCAAATCATTAGCTGTAGTTTGTATAGCTGTAAATCCTTCCAGTTCTACAGAACTGACCTTGCCTCGATCTTGTCCGGATTTTGCTTTCAACATAGGCCGGACAACCCCAAATCTTAACTTGCTTAAGAGATGGGTTCTTCCCATACCATATCTCATATGGAGTGGTAGGCACTGATTTGATTCGAATCTAATTCAATAGGTATGCAGCATTTCAAGTGCACAACCCCTAAAAGGAAATAGGTAACTCAATAATACTCATCATAGAGCACACCATATCTAATATGGTGCGATTGCTCCGCCCCGATACACCGTTGTGCTGTGGTGTATACGGAGGAGTAATGCTGAGAGAGAATCTCATTCTCCTTTAGAAAAACCCAAGAATTCCATGCACAAGTATTATCCTCCCTGATCTTATCATAGGACATAATACTTATACCTATTTTTGGTTCTCTACTTCTAACTTATATTCGGTGATTATCTCAAAAGTTTCGGACTTGTGTTTCAACATGAACATATGTCTGAATCTAGAGAGATGATCAGTGAATGTAATGAAGTACAAAGAACCGGTCCTGGCATATGTAGACTGGGGACCTTCATACATCACTATGTATCTGCCCAAGAGTTCACTAACTCTTTCTCTGTTTCCAGTAAACGGAGCTATGGTCATCTTATCTTTGTGACATGACTGGCAAGTTTCATAAGATATAAATTTAAACTGATTTAAATATGCATCTAAATGTAACTTAGCTAGTCGGGTCGCATTGATATGACCTAGTCTATAATACCTCAAGAAGAATTTGTTCATTTCTGAACTCTTCTTCTCGTGTGTGTTATGTATACTAAGAACTATAGTTTGATTTAGAACGTTAATGCTTTTAGATAACGTGCCTGAACCGATCAACTCTTGATATAGGAAATGTTCAAAACATTATCCAACAATACAAAACTATATCCTTTCTTTACTAATAAAGAGACTGATATGATGTTGTATATCAGGTTCGGTATCTAATAGCATTCGTTCAGAATCAATGTATTCTGGTAATACAGGGTGATAGTGACCAACAGACTTGGCTGTAACACTTGCACCGTTTTCTGTCTCATGAAACTTATCACCCGTTCTCAGTTCTCTACCTTTCTGTAGCCCATGTAACAGATTAAATATGCGGGATCCTGATCCGGTATCTAATACCCAGGATGTAGAGGATACAAAGAAACAGTTCTTTGTAATGAACACACCCGAAGAAGATGCATCATCATGCACTTTCTTCGTTTGGGTGGCACGGGAATCCTGGTATTCCCCTAATTCCTGCTCGGTCTTATAACAATTATAAGTTGGAGCGGGACCAACGTTCCCCAGCTCAGTATAAACAAGTGGGTTCGGTCAATACATCCATATTATTATCTTGATTAAGGCGTAACATGGTCGCTACCTGGAGAGAGAGAGAAGAAAACACTCTGCGTGCGCTCTTGCAAGATTAGATTGGTTATATATTTTATCTAATCAGGATGGCTCCCACTGTTTTTATCAAATCTTCCTTCAAACCCTAAAAGGAAAGACTAGCCGGGATTAATTACACTCTATAAGTTCGCAAATCTTTCAGCCAGACCAGTGTCGGTACTTTGAGGGAGATTCCCCGTGCTTTCGCATGGACCTAATTAAAATAAATATCGTTTTTCCGGGGGCGTAACCCTGTTGACACCTTTCTAGACACCTACTTTATCGGCTAATTGCAAAGTGAAAAACTCTCCCAGGAGTAACAATTACTCGCAGTGGGTATCGGGATCCAACTATCTCATAGAAGGTATGCAATCTCATTGCAAATTTCAACACTTGAAACTCCCGATAATGGTTTTTACCCCTAGCACTTATGACCTTAACTATGTTCAACAAATCATAAGCCCTAGTCAAGCTCTACTCGTCATTTCGTGACTAATTAGACCCACCCACATGACCCTTAACTAAGGTCAACAAAGTCACGCGCCTGTCCTAACTAATCGCATCATATGCGGTGTAGGACGACATCACTTAGCTACCGTACACTGTGCCATGACTATGGTCAACAAACACAGCACGAATACTAAGTACTCTACTTCCTAAAATGATGGAGGGTTGCGGATGGTTTTTAAGAAAACCTTTAACGCTTTGAACTTGATCTCGTTGCGGAATCAAATGGTTTTTAAATGGAGTGTTTTTGAGGCTTTTGCTAGTTTCGCTAAAGAGGTCACTCCCGGTGAAGGGATCTCGGCTCTTTCCTCGTCGAATGAGGTGCAGGATATTCACAATACCACTATGCAAAGCAAGAACTAGAAAAGCAGTCAAAAGACAAACCGAAGGTTGTAGTATTTGCTAATTATTGCTAAAGAGGTCACTCCAGGTGAAGGGATCGTCGGCTCTTTCCTTATCGAATTAGGTGCTGGATGTTCTACAAGGAACACCGCTATTCAAAGCAACAACTAGAGCTATGATTGAAAGAATTAAAGTTAACCGCAATCAAGACGGTGTCGCTATGCAGCTAGCCGGTTGAGCACGGGTCGATCCACAGGGAGATGGTTCTATTTCCGTTCATGTCTCAGACGAGTCAATAAAAAATTTGTATATGTTTGTTCAGACTAACCTATGTGTATTATATGCAAGTATGAAGTTGTTAAGAAAAAGATACGAAATTGTAAGCTAAAGAAATCCGAACTCAAAACCTTTGGGCCGAGTCTTGACCAATTGAAGCTAGAGCAATCGGCAACAACGTGGATTAGGGGATTTAAGCACGGTATTCGTGGAATCCGGCTTATTTACCCTTGTCCTTCCGTTCTTGTCTCTTGCTTTCGCCTCCGGCCAAACCGAACGCAACCGGTCACGGTTAGGAATCACCGTTACCTTGGTAGGGTAGGGTGCCTAACGGAGCGCTTGCGTAACGTTTGGGCGGAGTTCAATGGAAAATAACGGGAAAAGGAAATGAGCAAAGAAACATTAACTTACAATACCGTATTTGTTCTTAACAACGATAATTACAATCATTCACAAAAACGACCCAAAAAGAGAGAACAAAAAGAACAAAGAAAAGAAAAGATTACAAGTAAGTAAGGGCATGGAATTTAAAGTGCAAGAAAGTAAAGCATGAATGTAAAGCAAGTAATAAAAAGCAAGAAAGAAATAAGCAAGAAAATAATTACAAGAACACTAGAACTCAAGACAAGCATGGGATCAATAGCCAACTCTTAAACTTGCAAGCTCAATCAAGAGGTTGCAAGATCAAGAGAAGGGTAAAGAACTCATGTGAAATGAAACACTAATTCCACAAGAAGATACAACCCTTGAAATCAATAACAAACCCTTAAACTTTCAAGCTCAATGAAGAAGTTGAAAGATCAAGAGAAAGCAAGGATCTCAAGGGGAAGTTAAACAAAAGAGAATGATACAAAAACCTCATCTTCATTGATCTTCCACTCACAAAGCCCTCACTACAATTTTCATGGAGAAAAGAATGAAGAAGAAGAAGAAGACTAAACTACACTAAATCCTACAAAAGAGGCAAAAGAAGTTAACACCAAAAGCATGGCAAGTTCTGGGGTATTTATAGGAAGGGAACTGGAAACCTAGGGCAAGAATCTGCCCCTACAAGAAAAGACCAACATGCCCCTGAAAAACGACAACGAGAGGAGACTAAATGGCCGCGGTTCCGCCGCCTAAGCGCGCTTATGCCGAGGAACCGCGGCCGTTTAGAGGAGTTAGGCCATGAAATTTGGTGGTTTTCCATAGTTTTTAGTACTCTTCAGTGTGGTATATGACTTTTTCTCAGAAACTTTTCCCATTTCTTCCAGAATTTCAGTAGATCAAAAGGTGATGTGATGTGGATCATTTGCCAAGATTTCCTCGAGCTTCGCGTAGATATGTTGGATCTTGTGTTGACATTGAGCTTTGTGCACGAAAATGACATCGATTTTCCATTTTGTCCCTTAAACTGGTGTGTGGCAACATACGGATAGAGAGCGGAGACCCGTGTTTTATCTGTTGTTGGCAGTAATCCGGAATTTGACATACTTTTCTATGAATTTCACTGTCTAAAGCTAAGAACCAGTATCCTGTAAATATGTAGCAAACTCTGATTAAAAGCACCTGCCTATAACCAAATGAACGTAAGAATAGGCAGTATAAAATGCAATATTCTGGTATGAACAAATACCCCCAAATTTAACTTTTGCTCGTCCCGAGCAAAACCAATTATTCACAAAAAAGTCCTAACCGCACTTTCGCAGGGAACGCGATTGCACTGAGCACGTGCAACAAGCCGTTAAACCCCTAGGTGTCCCTAGTAGGAGGAGTGTTGTCTCCTGAGGGTTTTCAACGGATCACACCCACAAAATCCCGTCAAGCTAGTGTCATAAGTTAACATTGATTCTACTCATACAGTTTAGTATTTACGTTAGAAATTCTATCATCCTAAGCTAGAAATATCCAACCCTTATTTTTCACACCTCCTATCTATTTATCCTTGGAACTCCTGAGTTTTCCTTCTAAAGTGCGGCCTCAAATCAGGGATTTTTATCAACTTTACAGAAAACACAAGTCTTATTCTTTATTTCTATCTTTTATCCAAACATCGATTGTATACCCCTACGTGTGTGTGTATTTGCACCTCTACACTCAAGAATTCAATTCAAGCTATAATACCCTTGCCCTAATACCTAATACTACTTCTTTTCAATAAAGATGGACGGATTTGCTCACACACCTTTCATGCGACTATTAATGCTTCTTGAGGCACTAACGACCGATTACTGAATGTGTGAACTTTAAAGCGTAAATAGCAGTTTCCAGGTCTTGACTTTATTTTTCTTTTTCTTTTTCTTTTTTCTTTTTCAAGACCGGATATATTTTTCAATATGCTCTTTTGTTGTTTAGCTTTAAATACCGTTTTTTCTTTCATACTAGGCTTTCAGGCAAGAGTATTTCTAGGTATCCTCTACTATCCCAAGTTTCAAGGTGCGTGAGTGCAGTTTGTAGGGTATGTACTTTCTAAATTTGAACTCAAGAAAAGAAACTATTTTTCAGACTTATCCTCCAGTAAAGCTTCAATACTTTCCCTTCATCTTGACTTAACTCAAGAACTGAACTCAACGTATACTTACCAAAGTTAGACAGAATGATGGTTATTTTTAGGGTTTTCAATTCCTAAGCCTAGAATTTAGTTATTTCTAATATATCGACTAAACTTTCGGAATAAAGATCTAAGTTACCCTATTAGCTAACTTGACGACAAAGTTTTTATATTTTTGGAATTTTTTTCGATTTTTGTGGGTTTTTAATAAGGTATGCAAATGCAAAATATACAAATGAATGCGAAGGAAGAAAGCTTACCGAGTACACCTCCAAACTTAAACTTGACAGTACCCTCACTGTCAGGCTATACCAAGAGGGTCAAAATTGCCGGCGCTCCCTAAAAACAAATTATATACAACAAAGAAAACAAAACAAAAAATATATACACAAAAAGAGTTCCCCCCAAACTTAAGTGAAACAGTGTTTCCACTGTTAAGCGATGAAGTTCAGGATTAGGGGGGAAAGAACAGTGTCATGCTATACAAGGCCTTACACAGGCCAAAAGTTAACACCAACCATTCAAAAATTCTATCTCTGTAATATGCGGGTTGGTGAAAGAAGGTGAAGAGGAAAGAAATGGAGAATACGCGAGACCGTATGTAGATAGAAGCGGGATACGGTCTCGGTATATCAGAAGAAGAAGAATGGCGGAAGGGAGAAAGAAGTGGAATACGAACTTGGGGGTGGAAATGGAGTGAATAGATTAGCACAATTTGTGATGACTGATGTGTAAGAAGAGTTTGTGCTAATCTATTAACCCATCGAGAAATGGGGTCAAATCCCTCAAGATTCGTGAGAAACCATGGGTACGCCGAACTTGGTAAACCAGACACAGGGAGTGAAAATGATACAGTTTCTTGCAATGTCGGAACGATGGAAAGGATGGGGGGAAGTGATTGAGGAAGGGTATCGGTTAAGGATTCTGGAGGGTGTACACAGTCAATGACAGGGACATGATGAATTGGAAAATCCGACTCATCAAGCAAAACTGGTTCATCCTAAAAAATATCCTCAAAATTCTCCTCAAAATTCAGCACATCCATGCATTTATCCTCAAAATCCAGACGCATATGGGGTTCGGGAAAAGCATTTAATGACTCGGGATGATGAACTGGAGAGAAAAACTCAGCCAAATCTGTGGGTTCATCATCCAAAATATTCCCAGCATCAATATCCTCAATCAAGTGAAAATCTATATTCTCAGACACCTCAACAAAAGCATGGATATTAATCAATTCAGGTTCTAGAGTGGAGGTGTAGAGGTCAAAAGGATTGGGTGTGGTTTCAATTGAAAAGGACCCTTCACAATCGGGCAAATCAAACACTACAAAGTCACACAACTCATTATCTGTTCTATCTTTAATCAATGAATCGTTTGGAACACTAGATAGGCATTCAAGACCGGAGTTGTGGGATTCAAGTTGAAACGGGTAGGCTTGATTCGGAAGGGGGTACAACTCACTTTCTCGACTCAAATTCTCAACCTGTCCTACCGCCTCTTCATACATTGGAAAATTTGGAGCTAGTTGAAAACTAGCTACCGGGTCACTAGGTTGTATGAGGGCGGCCATGGACGCATTTAAATCCATCATCTGTTGGTACGACGCTACCCTAAAGTCTTCCAAAGACTGTTCCAGACTAGACATGGGTTATGAAGGGGTTTTAGTAAAAGATTCAAAGTTGTTTGGATACTGAAAACTCCCAAATGGCGGTTCAGAAGCAATGTCTAGGGAAGGTGCAAAAGTCGGGTAGGACTGGTAGGAATTGAATGGCTGGACAGGAGCAGGATCAACATTTGGATAAGAAGGTGAATGGAATTGTTGATCCCAAGAATCTGTAGTGGTGAAAGGAGTGAAAGATCGGCTACATGATTGTTCAATATGTTCAGCGATAGACAAAGGACGACTTGCAAAAGGGGTATCAACATAAGAGGGTGGGGGAGGTTGAAAAGGTTGATACAAAATGGAATGCGGAGTGCAAGTGTTTGTCCTAGACGCTTCTATGCGATCTTTCAATGAAACTTTGGGCATGGAGGGATCGTTTGATGTTCGGCCAAAGCAAGAACCGTAGGAAGTTATGTCTGGTTGTGGGTACCAAAGTTCGGCAAGAGTTTTGCGAGGTGGGGTACCCATGATATGAAAAGAGAAAGAAAGAATTGAAGAGAAAAGGAGGGGAAAAAGAATGTGATTTTTTTTTAGGTAGTTATTAACAAAAGAATGAAATATACACACAAAAAGAATCTGAACAAAAACAATCACGACACAAAAATACCACATACCTAATCGTTCTAGGGTTCACCTAGGTCAACTAGACCTGCTCCAGAACTTGATTGTCGAAGTAAAACTGTGTCGAGAAACGGGCTCAAGATACACTGATCACGAGGCCAGGTAAGTGCAGAGATAAGGGAAGGTTTTCCAATGCTTTCGCGAAGTTTCTTAATTAAATAACTCTTTCTCTTTTGGCGGTTTCGCCGTTAACACTTTCCTAGACACCCCGTAAACAATATACCGTTAAGAGAGGTTCTAAACACAGTTAACTTCTCCTAGTGAGCGCGAAGTCCTTAAGGATTAAAGTCTAGTTTCTTTTAAATTTTGTGCGGGTAAACGTTATGCTCAAGTTCGTGATTTGTGGGCAACGGAAAAGGTGATGAAATCCTTTACCGTATGTTGTGGGGTTCGCTTGCCCTTAAGTCCGTATTAATGTATGCAATGCGCAATTCAAAAAAAATTCTATAAAGAATCAAACAATCATTTTTTAGTTTAAGCACGGCACTGCAACAAATACGGGTTAGTCAATTTTTAGCGTTTGCTAGCGAACCTGCAAAGAATCCTGCAAAGAATAGTATATTGGATGCGTCGGATTTGAGAAGAAGGTGTTAGTAAAGTACGTACCGTTAAGTTTTTGGGTTAGGAAACCCCCGTTGAATCAAATCCGGTAAGCTTGAAAAGTTCGTTTGCGCGGGTCAAACTACCCGGATCTTTGGCACTGTACTTTGCAATCACCTTAGCCTTGAACGTACACTTTGCTCCCCACAATCGCCGTTCGCAACAAAAATCTGCAGACTTGCTCACAAAAATTATCAAAAATAACAAAAAGATTTTTTTTTATTTTTATAAATATATACAAAAAGAATATTAACCCGAATAACAAGAAAGAAAATACGCTACCGTCTCCCCGGCAACGGCGCCATTTGATTGAAAGAATTAAAGTTAACCGCAATCAAGACGGTGTCGCTATGCAGCTAGCCGGTTGAGCACGGGTCGATCCACAGGGAGATGGTTGTATTTCCGTTCTTGTCTTAGACGAGTCAATAAAGAATTTGTATATGTTTGTTCAGACTAACCTATGTGTATTATATTCAAGTATGAAGTTGTTAAGAAAAAGATACGAAATTGTAAGATAAAGAAATCCGTACTCAAAACCTTTGGGCCGAGTCTTGACCAATTGAAGCTAGAGCAATCGGCAACAACGTGGATTAGGGGATTTAAGCACGGTATTCATGGAATCCGGCTTATTTACCCTTGTCCTTCCGTTCTTGTCTTTTGCTTTTGCCTCCGGCCAAACCGAACGCAACCGGTCGCGGTTAGGAATCACCGTTACCTTGGTAGGGTAGGGTGCCTAACGGAGCGCTTGCGTAACGTTTGGGCGGAGTTCAATGGAAAATAACGGGAAAAGGAAATGAGCAAAGAAACATTAACTTACAATACCGTATTTGTTCTTAACAACGATAATTACAATCATTCACAAAAACGACCCAAAAAGAGAGAACAAAAAGAACAAAGAAAAGAAAAGATTACAAGTAAGTAAGGGCATGGAATTTAAAGTGCAAGAAAGTAAAGCATGAATGTAAAGCAAGTAATAAAAAGCAAGAAAGAAATAAGCAAGAAAATAATTACAAGAATACTAGAACTCAAGACAAGCATGGGATCAATAGCCAACCCTTAAACTTGTAAGTTCAATCAAGAGGTTGCAAGATCAAGAGAAGGGTAAAGAACTCATGTGAAATGAAGCACTATTCCATAAGAAGATACAACCCTTGAAATCAATAACAAACCCTTAAACTTTCAAGCTCAATGAAGAGGTTGAAAGATCAAGAGAAAGTAAGGATCTCAAGGGGAAGTTAAACAAAAGAAAATGATACAAAAACTCTCATCTTCATTGATCTTCCACTCAAAAAGCTCTCACTATAATTTTCATGGAGAAAAGAATGAAGAAGAAGAAGAAGAAGACTAAACTACACTAAATCCTACAAAACAGGCATAAGAAGTTAACACCAAAAGCTTGGCAAGTTCTGGGGTATTTATAGGAAGGGAACTGGAAACCTAGGGCAAGAATCTGCCCCTATAAGAAAAGACCAACATGCCCCTGAAAAACGACAACGAGAGGAGACTAAATGGCCGCGGTTCCGCGGCCTAAGCGCGCTTATGCCGAGGAACCGCGGCCGTTTAGAGGAGTTAGGCCATGAAATTTGGTGGTTTTCCCTAGTTTTTAGTACTCTTCAGTGTGGTATATGACTTTTTCTCAGAAACTTTTCCCATTTCTTCCAGAATTTCAGTAGATCAAAAGGTGATGTGATGTGGATCTTTTGCCAAGATTTCCTCGAGCTCCGCGTAGATATGTTGGATCTTGTGTTGACATTGAGCTTTGTGCACGAAAATGACATCGATTTGCCATTTTGTCCCTTAAACTGGTATGTGGCAACATACGGATAGAGAGCGGAGACCCGTGTTTTATCTGTTGTTGGAAGTAATCCGGAATTTGACGTACTTTTCTATGAATTTCACTGTCTAGAGCTGAGAACTAGTATCCTGTAAATATGTAGCAAACACTGATTAAAAGCACCTGCCTATAACCAAACGAGCGTAAGAATGGGCGGTATAAAATGCAATATTCTGGTATGAACAAGCTACCTAATTTTTGAAATTCGATTCCACAACATCTTTTAGGTTTATTTTCTTTCATTAATCTCATTAATGAATGTCCTATCATTTAATTCCACCTAAACATCACAGATAAATACAACGTACACTTATGCCATCCGCATTCGCCTCGATGTCCCGTCTGCACCGTTAGGTTAGGTAACTAACGGCAGAGCTGGGCAGGGCTAGCGCGGGTGTAAAACATAAGCAACGTCTATATAATATATCATATATACTATATACTATATCTATCTGAACATATCACAGATAACGCAGCAGAAAATATCATATGAAATATTTGATATACTAGGACGTCCGTGTTTTATTTTGAGCCTATATAAAAATCGGATTCCACGGTCGTGATGAATAGCCAATCCCACACCCTAGACCCCTACGAGAGAGGCAAGCAACCCTACCAATTCTAGAGTTAGGAGACCGGACTCGACTCCTCGAGATGGTCTCCCACTGGACCCTAGAACCCGGTTGCTTGTGCTCCCCGCCTTGGGTCTATCCTAATGCGGAAAAGTAAATAATATACAATGGTGACATCATCCTCAACCCGGAAGTGCCCCAATAAAAGAATATTACATACAAGTTATTTACATGAATGAAAAAGAAAAACACTCATCTCACATAACAACCCCCGGCTATTCAAACACGACGATCTAATATAACATATCCAGCAACACATAACATCACATGTCATCAGCGTAAGTAAATATGCCCATCCCAATTGTCGTTGACATATAACAACGAAACCGGCGATATCACATATTACACTTACGGTCGCAGAAAAGAAAGTGTAAAACTAAAACAGTTGGAATCCGCAACCTCCTTAGACATCGCATGCCTAATCAAATGAATTCCTTAGACATCGCATGCCTAATAATTATAAACCCCGCATTTTAGTCTCAAAATTGAAAACTCTTTTCAATATCAAGTTGGGAAATTCAACAAGATTCCCGACATCCTGATCGAATGCTCGTCGCAAACTTTAGTAGACGGCCGCACCCCCGGATGCCGTCGACGAAGTGCACTAAGGCGGAACACCGCTGCCGCGAGCACCCGAACGGATGCTTTTGGCGACGGGGTTCTCCTACAGTCACTTGGTCGGGGCTATGGGGCGTGGCTGTCTATTAAGTTTACCCAGCGAGTATCCGTGTACGCTACGTGATTGCGACAGACTTTTGATCGCATCAAAATTCCATGGCAACCGATCAATTGAGACTAAAGTGCTATGTTTATAATATTCAAATCAGTTATCTCATAACTATTTGTGAATTCCAAATATTGTATCACATTCCAGATAAATAGACAATGTTAAACTTTCCGATCGAATAATCAAACACCCAAGTTTTCCCAAATAGCTCAACACTTGAGGGGAGTTTAAAAACATCCATTTCATGCCACAGTACCAACGGTCCAGCCGTAGAAGGGTCAAGCCAACGCCTCACATGTGGCACGTCGTACTACCCCAAACCCTAAGGTTCAAAAGGCAGTTCAAGACGGTCACATAATCGAGTTAAGGTTTGTTGTCCTCTACAGGGTCCATTGCATTACTTGCATGATTTAGACGTTCTTAAACTACGGAAAAATCCAACACTTGGAAATTTTCCAGCAGGGGAAAAAGTGAGTTATTGATATCCGGGCGAACTTTTGAACACTTTCTAAATTACCCGGAAAAACACAGACAAAGTTAAACTTTCCGATTGAATCAACGAACTCCCAATACAACCCAGAAAACTCAACACTTGAGTATAAATTAAAAATTCTCAGAAAACACAGGAACTATACATGAACATTACTGTGAAAACAGTGTAGCATAAAGCTACAGAATGGCCGCGGAACAGCCGCTCCACCTAGGGTACGGCCGCGGTTCCGCGGCGCCTTGATTGAATTGAGGTCACGTGCTGCACAGTAATTCCTAGAAAACCCTGCTGAATTTTTTGAGTATTTTTAATTAGGAAAAATCCACAGTTTTAAAAAATGTACAGAGAAGGGTTTTGATTAGGGTTTCGGGGTTCGATGGGGTTTCTAACTTCGTCTACACTTCGCCTAAAGCTTTAGCTAGGCTCTGATACCACTGTAGGGTTCCTAGGCACACTCATGAGGTTCTACAAGGCATCAACCATACCAAAATCAAATTTTTATGTGCCGAACAACCCTATGCAAGATCGTATACTAGAGATTAGGTGAAACTAAAAGCAAGCAAACTACTTTGCTACTAAGTGAAAGGGATAACAACCTTTGTAGATCCAGTCCTTCACTTCTAATGCTCCGTGTTGACGTCCCTTCGCTGCGATCATCGGGATCCCGGACCCTAGCGATGGTTTCTTCTGAGAAATGAGCGGGCTAGGTCGTTGATTTCGAGGCCGAAGATGATCTACGTCGAGGACACTCAAACTCAAGCTCCATCTTCACTTGGTCATGAACTTTGTGAAGAGAACACCCTATACTACATGGAAAGTGGTAGAGGATGAAGAAATAGTAAGTGGGTTCACTTTGGATTTAGATTTCTCACTCTTAATCATCACTTGGTCATTTTCAAGAAAGGTTTTTCTTCTTCTTGAAGAAGAAGAAGAAGAAGGAATAAGAATGAATTATATATTAACTAAAATGAATAATCAAGTGAAGTATATCATAATGCAACCATGGGTGAGTAAACCTTTGTAGAGACTAAACCTTAGTTTGAGCTAATGGTTAGGTTAGTGAAAATCTCATGCAAAACAAAATGGTTAGACTTTGTCAAAGATGCTTAAAAAGCTTCATGAAGCTTCAAGCAAAAAACAAAGAAAGCCACCATTTTGTTTTTGCCAAAAATAAATAAAATAAATAAAACCCAACCATTAACCTAAACATGGTGTAAGTCATACACACACCCAAGTTTGCATGTATCATCAATCATGATACAAACTAGTGCACAAACATATATCATATATACAACTTGTGCACATCAAGTGAGAAAATCAATCATAAGTGAACAAATACTAGTTAATGTAAAGTAATATATCAAATATATAATTGTACATTAAATCATTAAATCAATACTTGATTTAATGATCCGGTCATATCGCATATAACCGACTAATATCTAGTGTATCAATATATCGAATCAACATTTGATTCGGTAACCCGACTATATCACATATAACCGTCCGATGATACAAATCGCGAGAATAGAACACAGTATCACATACTGGTATTATTCTCGGTCCCGCACATATCTCATATGCGCTCCTATTTCGTTTCGCTTGAGCCAGAAAACCTCTGTGTAGGACTCTAAAGACTCGTCAATACGCCGGCAGTAGGTGGTGATCATATCAATCACCCACAAGCCGCAAGCGGTCTGATAAACGTAATGGCCACCCGGGTATTGAGCGATCAGAAGATCAACGAGCAAGCCTGCTCACACTTCTGCGAATCCAATCAGTAACACTACCGCACAGTCCGGTCTGTTCGTCTGATATGTCGCATATCTCGCCTAGGGGTGGTAAACGTCAGACCCCAATAGCTTGATAAGTCATGCCGATGTAGGGTCCATAAAAAGCATGAAACTACTGATAACACTTACCAGTAAATCAGTGCAACCCTGGCCAGGGATTTCCAGTTATGGCCAGTCGAGCATAGCGCAACATCAACCCCCAATACCGGGAGAGACGAATCCCCTCCTATCGCTCATTGCCTCCATGTGAATCGGGACTGTACCCAAAAACCACCTATTTTCACAACTCAGTAGAGCCGTGGTAGGGTGGAAATCAAAGCACAGTGGGAGACACACAAGACTCTATGACGATCTCGGGTCAACAGACTAAGCTGTACCAGTGTCACCAGAGAACTGCCATCTGACGTGAGGTATAATACCATCTGGGAGTTCTCGGCGAGTCCGTCCAGTGTACCCAGTCACCACTGAGCACCCGCACACCGTCTCTGATGTCAAACACCAATGGATATGGGTTCATCCATCACCCATCTCATGGGTCGAGAAGATATACGCTAGTCTACTCTGGAATATCGATGCCCCGTCTCGACATTCCCACGACTAGGAACATTGAAGGATGTACTCATGGACTACCCAGGCCCCACTAGTATGATCTACATCACAGTCCTGGAAGTCGAGTATTGATTTGTCCAAAAATATAAGTTAACCGTAATCAGAAACGGCGTCGCTTTGCAGCTAGCCGGTGAATACGGGTCGATCCACAGAGATGGGTAATTTTCTTAATGTGCCTTTACGAGTTGATTCCAAATGTTGTTTTGATTGGTTTATTAAATCTATAAAAACCTAGATCTATCACTATACTAATTTAATCTAAATTAAAGTCTTGCTAGGGTTAGGTCTAGGGGAAGTTTGGAGATTAAAGGTTTCCTCACCGCTTTCAATGCCTTATTTTAGATCTATTAGATGTTGTGGTAATTATCAATGAAGTGGATTAGAATCTTTTGGGAAGATGTTTCTTCCTCTAGATTCTTATCCTTCCTTTATCGATAATTACCCTAACCTCCATGGAAAACATGCGCAACCGGGCCTTTATACTGCGGTGTCACCGTTACCTCGAGGGGTAGGGTGCCGTAGGGAGCGGTTGTGCGTGTATGCATGGAGTTCTAATTCTTGTGAAGGGGCATGAAAGGGGTGAGAGATCTCATCTCTAAAACCTTTCCCTAAAGCTAACCCTAACAAGCGAGGAGATTACTCGCTCATTAGGGGATGAATAAACATACTAATTAAAAGACAATTAAAACAAAGAATAAAAAAATAACTTACTAATTTATTGATGGCTCCCTCCAAGCAAGAATACAGAAAAGATCTGAATTTGTTTATTGAAAAGAGGCATAGGGTTTTACAATTTTCGATTACAATTTATAAGTAAACAGGAGAATTTAGGGTTTCAGAGTCTCGCGCATGTGCAATTACAGATATGCCCATGAAAAATCCCAACCCCTGCATTGACGCACCGACATGGGAAAAATGCACCGACACGGGCACTAAGCGGCCGCGGGACCGCGACATTGGTTGGCTTGGGCCGCGGTTCCGCGGCCCATTGGTGGGCTTGGCTCACCATCTTTTCTGGGATGCATTGTACTTGTCTGGGCTTGTTATTTCTTCATCCTATTTCTTTGTTTGGCTTCTTATTCTTCTCCAGATCTTCAGTGAAAATTTGTATTGGTCTTTTAACCGTTTCATTTTGACATGTTTGGACCTTGCGTTGCCTTGTACCTATGTGAACTGTGATTAGTCTCGGCTTGACTAGGATCCTTCTATTTGTTGGTAAAAAGTCCCTTTTCTGTTGTCTTGTGTCTTTTTTCACTGTTTTCGCTCCAGAAACCTGTATCCTGTAACATGCAGCAGACATGCGTCAAAAGCACCTGTTTAATTATAAAACGAATAAGAATTGGGGAATATAAATTGCAATATTATGATATGAACAAATACCCGCAAACTTATCTTTTGCTCGTCCTCGAGCAAACTTATTTTTATTCACTAAAATCCTAACCACACTTTCGCAGGGAAACGCGATTGCACTGAGCACGTGCAACAAGCCGTTAAACCTCTAGGTGTCCCTAGTAGGAGGAGTGTTGTCTCCTGAGGGTTTTCAGCGGATTACACCCACAAAATCCTATCAACTTGGCCCATTGACTTTTGTTCTCCAATTAGTTTTTTAACTAAGAATTCTATTATCTTTTACTTGTAAATTATCCACCCATATTCTTCACACTTCCTCATCATTTAACTTAAGATTATATATATCTTGCCGATCTACTTAGCTTTCGGTATTTCCTAAGTTTTCCTTCTAGGGTTCCATCTCCACTTAGGAATTTCTATCAACCCTACTAAAGATACAAGTTTTATTCTTCATTCTTTTCTCTCCTCTAAACTCTAATCACATATCCCCACGTGTGTGTAAATATCACCCCTACACTTGGTGGAAATTCAAATCAAGCAATCGTACTCTCATCCATTGTCCAAAGCACTTATTAATTAGTGAATTTTTAAATGAATTTTGCTTACACATCCTTCATGCGACCGTTAATACTTCTTGAGGTACCAACAACCGATTACAAAATGTGTTTTCACATTTAAGCGTAATTCCTAGTTTTGCAACACCCAAGGCTTTAGCAGTGACTCCCAAACCAGTTGGTCTAAGGCACTAGGTGATGAAGCACCCTCGCTAAATATTTTTCTAGTTTTGCAGCCTTAAGTAATCACAAAAACCAGTGTCCATTTTTTTATTCTTTATTCACACTTTTTTTCTTTTATTTTCTTCGGACTAAGGACTTTAGACAAGAGCATTTCAAGGTCTCTTCTACTATTCCAAGTTTCAAGGTGCGTGATTGTGCAAATTGTAGGGTATATATTTTCAGAATCTAGACTTAAGCTAGGAACTATTTTTCAAACTTATACTCTAATAAGAACACCAATACTCTTCCCTTGTTTCGACTTAGCCCAAGAAGTGAACTCAAAATTTGCCTATTTCTAAATGAACTACAAGGCATATACTTTCTACCGCTAAACTTTAAGGAAGGTTATTTTTAGGGTTTTTAATTTACTAAGTCTAAGATCTAGTTGTTCCTAGCCAGTTAACCTATTTGTCAAACTCAAGTCAATTAGCCAAAATTGAATACAATAATTTTTATAATTTTTGAAATTTTTCAATTTTTTATGGGTTTTCAAATAAGTATGCAAATGCAAAAATATGTATAAATGAATGCGAAGGAAGAAGACGTACCGAGCATACCCCCAAACTTGAACTTGACAGTGTCCTCACTGTCATGCTAAACCAATAGGGTCAAAATACCGGCACTTCCCTGTTTATTTATTTATAATTTTTTATTGTTAAGGAAAACAAAAATATATACAGAAAAGGCCCTCCCCCAAACATCATTTAAACTATGTTAGACATTACTACCAAACCTTGCATAGACCAAACGTTAACACCAACCAGTTGAAAAATTTATCAGTAAAGAGTATAAGTTGGTGGAAGAATAAGTCGTAGCGACCAAAAAGAATGGGGGAAGATAGAAGTGGTGGTGTGGAGGTGAATATACAGGAGGTGGTGATGCATCAAAACGAGAATGTGAATGATCAGCAATCAGTGGAATATTGGCATTCTCGTAGCTTATTAAAAGAAATGGGGGTGGTTCAACTTCTAAAGAAGGAGGTTGACTAACCACAATACCCCCAAAATGTTTCTGTGGGTCCTCTATTGACTTGGCATCATCCATCAATTGCATATGATATTCAATTATAATGGAACTGATCTTCTCGATGTCCGCCATAGTCCAACCGAAAACTTGCCGCCTATCTTGTAAGACTTTTAAAAGGGCGTTCTCTTGCTCAAGGGCTAGAGAAGCCGATATTATAATGGGAAAAGTCTCATTCTCACCTATGTAAGCATATTTAAGGTGAGGCGGTAAGGACATGAGTTCGAGTTTCGGAGTCGAAAGAATCATTGCGGAATTTACCTCGAACTCAAAGGACTCCATCACAGGTTCGAAATCACTGCAAACAACCGATTCGGATGGTTCGACTAACTCATCCAAAAATTCAAAAGACTCATATTTGGGCTGTGAGTCGTCATCATCCGAAAAAGTGAAACATTCATAATCAATGTTGGTTGTGTCAACGGTGGTAGGCTCAAGGAGGGACGCACTAGTGGCGTCAAAACTGTTTTCATCAAACAAGAATCTTTCAAGCTCCCAGTCCTCCTGCGTGATTTCGTGAATAGAGCAAACTTCTCGTGTACTAGTTTTAGGCACGGGGGGCAGACTTCCCATCTTATAAATATTGAACTCACTAGACATCTTCCCAAAGGATAGAGTCATGGAGCCATTGCGACAGTTTATTACAACATTGGAAGTGGCCAAAAATGGTCGACCGAGGATCACCGAAATTTGGTTTCTTGGGTTAGCAGCAGGTTGTGTATCCATAACAATAAAATCAACGGGGAATATGAACTCCCTAACTTTGATCAACACATCCTCTAGTTGACCCCTTGGATGGGTGATTGATCGATCAGCCATTTGGAGAGTACAACGAGTGGGTTTCAACTCTCCAACCCCTAATTGTTCGTACACGGAGTAGTGAATCAGGTTAACACTAGACCTAAGATCTAAAAGTGCTCGATTAATTTTCTTATCCCCAATTGTGATTGAAATCGTAGGACAGCCGGGGTCCTTTCGTTTTTGGGGTAAGGTTTGATGGTGGTTAATAGCATTGCTCACTGCACTAGCCACTAGCACTTTCTTGGGTACTTGAGATGCCTTTTTCTTCGAGGTGCATAAGCCCTTTAAGATTTTCGCGTATGAAGGGACTTGTTGGATTGCATCCAAGAGAGGTATATTTATGCTAACCTGCTTAAATATCTCCACAATCTTCTCCACTTGTGCATTTGGTTTATTAGGACTCAACCTGTTTGGGAATGGGGCATTTTGAAAATTCGTTGAGTCAAATGTCTGTGGAGTAGAATGTGGAGTAGGAACGGATCCCGGTGTAGATGTGTTCATGTTGTAAGAAATGGGTCCGTTCGAGCTAGAAGAAGTAGAGCCGTGTGAAGGGTGGAGAATAGGCTCTAAAGAAAAAGGTGAAGAAGAAAGTGAAGAAAATGAAGAAGGGGAAGATGACGATGGAGAAAAAGAAGAAGAAGAAGAACCACCGGCGGGGATGTCATCACTAGTTCCCACATTATTTTGCAACACTCTTCCGGATCTCAACGTGGTCACCGCATTTACATTGTGATTGGGATATGCGTTTTGTGTGTGACCGGGATTTGGCAATGGTTGAGATGGAAGCTTTCCCTTTTCTCTCTCGCTCAACGCAGCAGTTAATTGTGCAATTTGTGCCTCAATAGATTTGATACTTTGATCGTGTGAGGCATTGTTATGCATCAAAGACTGAACATAATTTTTAAATCTTGCTGCGGATTCTGTAGATTGCTTGAGAAATGCATCTAGACTTTTTTCGAGCGAGATAACCTTATCATCATTTGGTTGAACCAAATTGTTCGTTTGATTTGTATAAGGTTGTTGTTGGAAAGGTTGCTGGTTTTGAGTTTGTGAAGGTGCTTGTTGTTGTTGTGGAGGAGGTCTTTGAAAATTGTTATTCCCTTGGAACTGTTGATTTGGGTGACTCCTCCACCCCGGATTTTATGTCGAAGAGTATGGATCGTTTCTTTGTCGTTGCTGAAATGCAGCATTGACTTGATCCTGTCCTTGAGTAGGTGCATTATAAGGACACTCTTCGGTGAGATGTGATGGGGTCGAACAACAAGCACAAACAGTTCGTGGAGGTAAGGCAGTGGCAGGAGAAGACGATGAGATTTTGGTCTCAATGGCTTCTAGCTTTTTCATAAGTGCGGCCATCTCGGCCTTCATAGCAATCGACATATCTACTTGATGTATGCCTGCCCTAGATTGACCAACAGAAGAAGATGATGTGGTCTTGGTACTCTCCCACTGAATTGTTTGCTCAGTAAGATCCTCAAGAAACTGCCAAGCTTCGCCGCTAGACTTGGAGAGAAAATGACCTTGACATATGGTTTCTAGAAACTGCTTCGTTGCCGAGTTCAATCCCTCGTATAATGTTTGGCAAAGTTGCCAACTTTCGATCCCATGATGAGGGCATTGAACGAGTAGGTCTTTAAATCTCTCGAAGCACTTCCAAAATGGTTCGGAAGGAAGCTGTGAAAATTGTATAATCTCATTACGGATTCTAGCAGTTTTGTGATGAGGATAGAACTTTTTCAGAAAAGCTCTCACAAACTCGTCCCATTTTCTAATGGAATATGATGTGGTGCTGTATAGCCACTTCTCGGCTAGGTCACATAAGGTAAAAGGAATGACCCTTAGCCTTATAGCGTCATCACTTAATTGGGTCGTTTTCATCATAGCGCACACATTTTGGAATTTATTGATAAAGATATATGCATCTTCAGATTCCAAACCATGAAATTTTGGCAGCATATTGATGAAATGTGGTTTTATTTCAAAATTGTCCCCATTCGCCGGTGGGGGTGAAAGACATGTAGGTAAAGAAGTGCGGACGGGGTAGAAGAGATCCTGGAGCGCAACTCGTGCGGGTGCTACAACAGGCGGAAGATTCGGGTTATTCGCACCTAACAGAGGTGGAATCATTCCCGTCGGTAAAGTATCATTGGGGTTGAATCCCGACATACCTTCGAAAGAAGAATTTGAAGGTGGAGGTAAGGAAATGGAGGGAATTTCGACTTCGGTGTCGAAAGGTTCGTCGGTCGGTACCAACGAAACACGGACTAATCGGGCGTTAGTATCCCTAGTCCAAAGTGACATACACTAAAAGGGTAGTGTAGTCAGAAAGAAAAAACAGAATGTGGGGGTAAGATAACGTCAATGGAGGGAAGTGGTGGAAATGAGTTGTAAGTTTTCTTAGCGACAAGTTGCAAGTTTTGAAAAGATTTTTTTTCCTTTTTTTAATGTGAGAGTTTAGCAAAGAAGTTTTGAAAAGAGACCCGTGACACAAATGTATCAACCACACATGCACAATCAGGCCTAGATCTAGCGTCGCCTAGGTCTGCTAGACGGCTCCTAACTAGGGCTAGAAATAGGACCTCAAACCGCCTCTTCACCGACACTTGCGGCCAGGTAAGTGCCAGGTAAGTGGGAAGGAACCACAACAGTGGGCCTAATTAATAACCACTAGCCTAGACACACTTTCCTAGACACCGCAAGGTCAGGTTAGGATAAACGGCCGATGCCTATACTAGTCCTTTTCCTATTGAGCTCGAAGTCCTTAGGTCTGAGTCTAGTATTTTTTAATTAATTGTGATCAATGCACATGCTTTAAGTGTTTTCTGGGGTCCTGGGAAGGGTGATGAAATCCCTACCCAATCTGAATTTGGTCAAATAGCCCCTTAAAGTCCGATTAAATTATGCAAAACATTAAATTCACTTGCAATCAAATTGTTTAGCGCGGCGCAAAGAAACCTGCAGAAAATCTGTTATTTAGAAGGGGAGAGAAGATTTTTAGCGCAAAGAAATCCTGCAGAAAATTTTCACAAAAGATATATGGTGGTTGACTGAGGGGAGAATGAGAAAACAAACCGAACAAATTTCGCGCAGAGAGGAGATCAACTAGCCGCAGAACCGCGGTTTTTGGCGCTTCTTGGCCGCGGTTTCGCGGTCAGGTGGTGGGATCGTGGCTCCAAAACAATTCTATGCCCCTTTTGTGATATTTCTCCTCTGTTTTAATGTTCACTTTTCTGATTTGCCCTCCGTAAAATTCCAGATCCGAGAATCTTCGCTATTCCTGCAAAATTCAAAAGATAACCCTTCAAACAGATCAAAATTGTTAATTTTTTTATTTCTTTTTTTTTATTTTCAGATTTTTATAATTTTTAAAATTTATATCAACCCGAAATTACACAGAAAGAAATTTTACGCCATCCCCGGCAACGGCGCCATTTGATTTGTCCAAAAATATAAGTTAACCGTAATCAGAAACGGCGTCGCTTTGCAGCTAGCCGGTGAATACGGGTCGATCCACAGAGATGGGTAATTTTCTTAATGTGCCTTTTCGAGTTGATTCCAAATGTTGTTTTGATTGGTTTATTAAATCTATAAAAACCTAGATCTATCACTATACTAATTTAATCTAAATTAAAGTCTTGCTAGGGTTAGGTCTAGGGGAAGTTTGGAGATTAAAGGTTTCCTCATCGCTTTCAATGCCTTATTTTAGATCTATTAGATATTGTGGTAATTATCAATGAAGTGGATTAGAATCTTTTGGGAAGATGTTTCTTCCTCTAGATTCTTATCCTTCCTTTATCGATAATTACCCTAACCTCCATGGAAAACACGCGCAACCAGGCCTTTATACTACGGTGTCACCGTTACCTCGAGGGGTAGGGTGCCGTAAGGAGCGGTTGTGCGTGTATGCATGGAGTTCTAATTCTTGTGAAGGGGCATGAAAGGGGTGAGAGATCTCATCTCTCAAACCTTTCCCTAAGGCTAACCCTAACAAGAGAGGAGATTACTCGCTCATTAGGGGATGAATAAACATACTAATTAAAAGACAATTAAAACAAAGAATAAAAAAAATAACTTACTAATTTATTGATGGCTCCCTCCAAGCAAGAATACAGAACAGATCTGAATTTGTTTATTGAAAAGAGGCATAGGGTTTTACAATTTTCGATTACAATTTATAAGTAAACAGGAGAATTTAGGGTTTCAGAGTCTCGCGCATGTGCAATTACAGATATGCCCACGAAAATTCCCAACCCCTGCACCGACGCACCGACACGGGAAAAATGCACCGACACGGGCACTAAGCGGCCGCAAAACCGCGGCATTGGTTGGCTTGGGCCGCGGTTCCGCGGCCCTTTGGTGGGCTTGGCTCACCATCTTTTCTGGGCTGCTTTGTACTTGTCTGGGCTTGTTATTTCTTCATCCTATTTCTTTGTTTGGCTTCTTATTCTTCTCAAGATCTTCAGTGAAAATTTGTATTGGTCTTTTAACCGTTTCACTTTGACATGTTTGGACCTTGCGTTGCCTTGTACCTATGTGAACTGTGATTAGTCTCGGCTTGACTAGGATCCTTCTATTTGTTGGTAAAAAGTCCCTTTTCTGTTGTCTTGTGTCTTTTTTCACTGTTTTCGCTCCAGAAACCTGTATCCTGTAACATGCAGCAGACATGCGTCAAAAGCACCTGTTTAATTATAAAACGAATAAGAATTGGGGAATATAAATTGCAATATTATGATATGAACAAGTATACATCCTAAGGGCTTTATCAACATGTAATAGAGAGACAGCAAGTATACATGTTAAGATAAAGAGCAACCAGATAGCGTACTATCTTGTCGAGCAAGAAAGTCCTACCAATATATGTCCCAGCATCCACTACAATATACATCTCATGTACAGTAATGGCCTATAGGGCATACATATAACTAACAATGGATTGTAAGGACACTCTTCGGTTAAGTGAGAAGGATCGGAACAACAAGCATAAATGGTATGAAGGGGAAGAACAGGGGCAGGAGCAGGAGATGAAAATTTGCTCTCTATCGCTTCAAGTTTTCTCGTTATTGCAGCCATTTCAGCTTTTATCTCAATAGAGACATCAAGTTAGTGAATGCCTACCCTACACTGACCAGTAGAAGTGGAGGAGGAAGAAGAAGAAGTTGGTCTGGTGCTCTCCTATTGAAGCGTTTGTTCCGCAATGTCGTCGAAGAATTGCCACGCTTCCTCGTCAAATTTCGATAAGAAGTGGCCCTGACAAATGGTTTCCAACAACTGCTTGGTTGCTGGGTTCAGGCCCTCGTATAAGGTTTGGCAAAATTGCCATTTCTCAATACCATGGTGAGGGCACTGAACAAGCAGGTCTTTATACCGGTCAAAGCACTTCCAGAAGGGTTCAGTAGGAAGCTGGGAGAATTGGTTGATTTCGTTACGGATCCTCACGGTTTTATGATTCGGATAGAATTCTTGAGAAATGCTTTCACAAACTCGTCCCAACTGGTTATGGAGTGGGAAGTAGTGCTATACAGCCACTTTTTAGTAAGATCGCACAAAGTGAACGGAATGACCCGTAGCCGTATAGCATCGTCCGACAGCTGGGTCGTTTTCATCATGGCACAAACATTTTGAAACTTGTTGATGAAGATATAAGCATCTTCAGATTCAAGCCCATGAAATTTCGGAAGCATGTTAATGAAGTGGGGCTTAATTTCAAAATTATCCCCATTGGCCGGTGGAAGGGAAAGACAGGTGGGAAGTGCAGAACGGGTGGGATAGAAACGATCCTGGAGCGCGATTCGCTGTGGCGCTACAACAGGCGGTGGTGGTGGGTTATTCGCATCCATAGGAGGTGGAATCAATCCCGGGGAGTCAAAGAGATGTTTGGATTAAATCCTGACATCGCAGAAGAAGAGGTTAGTGATGGTGAAGGTGAGGATGTATGAACGGAATTCCGGTCAACGTCGGAGTTGGCCGGCAAAGGTAAGGGTGAAAGAGGCGTGGACGGAGTTTCGACGTCTGAGTCGATCGCGTAGTCGGTAGCGACTAACGTAACGCGGACTAGGCGTGCGCTAGTGTCCCGAGTCCAAGCGGACATACACTAAATGAGTTTAGTATAGTCAAAGCGGAGAAGGTGAGGGTAAGAAAACGTCAATGGAGAAATACGATGGGTGGTGGGTGAAAAAATGGGATTTTGGCGACAAAGGGCAAGTTTTTATAAAAGTTTTTGGTTTTTGTGTGTATTTTTTTCTTTTTAGAAAGAGCTTTACAGAAATATGTACGGACTTATGGCTTCAAACAATCACAGATAAAATATGCACAATCACACCTAGATCTAGGGTCACCTAGGTCAGCTAGACAGCTCCTAACTGTTCCAAAGGGCTAGAAATAGGACCTCAAATCGCCTCTTCTCCGCCAATTGCGGCTAGGTAAGTGCCAGGTAAGTGGGAGGCTCCCCACTACGTAAGTAGTGGTCCTAATTAAGTAACCACTTGCCTTGGACACACTTTCCTAGACACCGCAAAGTCAGGATAGGATAAACGACCGATGCCTGTAACTAGTCCTCTGTCCTATTGAGAGCGAAGTCCTTAGAGCTGAGTCTAGTATTTTTTAATTAAACAATGGTCAATGCATATGCTTTTTGTGATTTCTGGGGTCCTGGGAAGGGTGATGAAATCCCCACCCAATCTGGATTGGTTTCAAGCCCCTTAAAGTCCGATTAAAATATGCAAAGCAGTAACAATCAACTGCAATCAATTTTTTTATTTTTTTAGTGCGGCGCAAAGAATCCTGCACAAAAATAATTTATTGGAAGGGGGAAGAGAGTTTGCGCAAAGAATGCTGCAGAAAACACAGTTCAGTGGAGTTCAGAGGAGTGGGGAAGATGACAGAAAGACTCACAGGTAATTTGAGATGCTGACGACACCAAGTGGCCGCGGTTCCGCTGCTATAGCCTGCTTATGCCGCGGTTCCGCGGCAATAAGGTGGATTTGGGCCTTGAAATTTCTGTGGTATGCTAAGTTGGGTGTCCTCTTCTTGTCCGGAGCTCCTGAATCTTGATTTGCTTACTGGGTTTGCTCCAGAATTTCACAGTAGATCGTTGGTTCCGTTTTGATCAAACGCGGTGTAGCCGCGAGATATGGGTCTAACTTCCCACGTCTTTGGCACTGAACTCGACCGTCTTTTTATCCTGCACACTTGCACAAAAACTAATCAAAAATAACAAGATGGTTTTTTTTTACAATGTATATTTTTTTTGTTTTGTTTTTCGGTTGTATTTATATTCACAAATTAACCCGAAATTACACAAAGAAATAAACTACCGTCTCCCCGGCAACGGCGCCATTTGATTGGTAGAGTTTTTGCGTGTTCAAGTTTATTACCACAATCAAGACGGTTTCGCTTGTAGCTAGCCGGTTGAGTACGGGTCGTCCGTAGGGAGATGGGAATCTTTTTCTGTGTGCTTTAACGAGTTAAGTCCAAAGGTCCAGGTTTGTTTGAGATTAACTATGTGCTAAAAATGTATATAAAGAGAGATTGTTAGGGTAGGATTAGGTTAGTTTGAGTTAGGAGTCACTCACTTCTTTCGTTGCCACTCTTAATATCGGTGTTACGGTAATCGGCAACAACGGGGATTAGCACGACTAGGAAGGAACTTGCGAGTATAAGCTAGGCTTTCCAACGCTTAAGTTCTTCCTTTTGGTGCTTGTCCGTCCGTTCTTGGCTCTTAGCCTTAACCTCCGGTTAATTCAACAACAACCGGTCTCACTAAGGAATCACCGCTATCATGTAGGATAGGGTGCCGTAGGGAGCGGATTGTGGTTCAATTAATGGGAGTCCGAATTAAGATGTTGGGCAAGGAAAGAGTGAGAGAGATTTCCTTCTCTCAAACTTTCCTTATCCTACCCCAACAAGTAAGAAAACTACTCACCCATTACAAGAAAAACAAAATAAAACAAAAGGAAGAAGATAGAAAGAAAGAGGTTAGGAGATTACAACTAGCTATTTGAGACCTCACCTTGGCAAGGATCAAGCTTAAGCATCATTGTTGTTAATGATAAAGAAAAAGAGAGCAAGAAAGAAACAAAAAACAAATAACAACAACTAAATTAGCAATTGAAGATTACAAGCAATTATAATTAACAACATAACAAGACAAGCATGATAACAAAAAGAACTCTTTTATTCATCACTTCATTCATGAAACCTCACTACAAGATTTTAATGGAGAAAAGATGAAAAAGAGGAAGAAGAAGAACAAAGTATATCTAAATCCTAATACAAGAATAAGTACACTTCACTTGGCATTGTTCTGGGCTATTTATAGGCAGGAAACTGAAACTCTAGGGCAACTTTCAGGCACTACATGAAGTTACAAAAATGCCCCCAGAAGATGACCCTCTGCCGAGTCAGCATGGCCGTGGTTCCGCGGCCTAAGCGCGCTTATGCCGCGGAACCGCGACCATAATAGAGAGTTGGGCCTTCAGTTTTGGTGATTTTCCCTTGTTTGTTGTTGTCTGCAGTGTGGTATATGTTTTTTCTCAGAAACTCTTCACAATTTTTCCAGAATTTCAGCAGATCAAAAGGTGATGTGATGTGGATCTTTTGTCATGATTTTTCTTGAGCTCCGCGTATATATGTTGGATCTTGTGTTGACATTGAGCTTTGTGCATGAAAATGACATTGATTTGCCATTTTGTCCCTTAAACTGGTGTGCGGCAACATACGGATAGAGAGCGGAGACCCGTGTTTTATCTGTGGTTGGTAGTAATCCGGAATTTGTCGTGCTTTTCCATGAATTTCACTGTTTAGAGCTGAGAACCTGTATCCTGTAATTAACTAGCAAACACGGCTCAAGAGTACCTACCGATAAGCAATGTGATAAAAATTGGACGGTATAAAAATGCAAAAATCTGATATGAACAGTGCTCAAGCCGCCAGATTCTAGAAAGTGTCGGGTGGCCCTCTCATGGTATTGAGGCCAGGTTGCCTCATTTCTAGAATTGGCGGGTGGATCGCCATGCTCGTAGGGGTCTTGGTGTCACGATCCGGAATTGGCACGTGACTAGCACTCGAATCACGTGAAGTTTATAGGACCCCACCATAATCTAAGTAAGCTAAAAGCCCAGATATCTAAACCTTTTTGGGAAAATAGCGGAGGTGAATTTTTGAAATAAAGGTATAATGAAATCATGTTCTTTCTTTAAATGCAAGAGCAATGATATATGAAAATACAAGTGGATTATATACTATAGTTGAAAATATTTTCGTCGTTTGAAATTTGGGCAGCACCTCCTTTGTAAATTTTGAACCAAAACCAATACATAACAACAATAATAATAGTCATCCCCAAGCGGGAGTTTGCTCTTCGCCAATTGGCGGAATCATAACCACAAAAATGATATATATAGGACGCCTTAAGGCGAAGATCAAACACAGAAAAGAAAGAACAACAAAACATCAAGAAAACAGAAATAAGGAATAAATACATATCTGTGACTCCAGGTCTGAAAGAATATACAATTTGTGGTTTTTTAAGTCTACTAAATAAACAAAGTCTGGTTGATGGAGCTTTTAATTAGATACAACTGAATAAATATATAAGTACAAATGGTGGTCACGATGCAAGTGTACCCCACCTACCAAAGCAAATCATCCAGAAGGAAACTGTGTGCCAGCAAGCCGCTACTGAATCCGTGAGGTCAGACCTACAAGAAAACTGTGACACAACGGGGTGAGTTGCCAACTCATGAGTAGAAGACAACACCGGGTAGAAATCGGATGTATGACGATCTCCTAGGCCATACAGTAATAATATAATAATATCGAGTGGTAATAAGGGTGATATTGTTAATGTTTGCTATAGTGCCCTCAAGGCAATTATCGTAGTCGCAGGTACATGATTATGATAATTGAGCAAGGACCTATACCGATAAAATAGTCTTACTCAAGATGATAGTATGCTATCTGGTTTGTCTATATCATCATGTATATGTTGATAAAGCCCATAGGATTCTTGCTTGACTGCCAGCATTGTGATGGCGATCACATACGTGGGAGCTGGTGTCTATAAGCACATCCTTAAATGTCCATAGTCGTGGGAGTATCGAGACTGGGCATCGATACTCCAGTATAGACTGGTGTATACTTATCTAGACCTTGACGAGGGGCGGTGGCCTGTCTCACAAGCCATTGGTGTTAGTTGTTCACCTAAGATAGTATACAGGTGCTCATTGGGTTATGAGTACACTGGACGAACTCGCCGGGAACATGATAGTTGGTATTATACCTATAGTCAGATAGCAGTTCCCTGGTGACATGTGTACAGGTTAGTCTGCCGACCTGAGATCGTCATTTGTCTCGTGTGAGTTCCCACTGTGCTTTGATAACTACCTTACCACGGCTCAAAGGAGTCGTGCAAACAGGTTTTAGTTGGGTACAGTCCCGAGCCACATGGAGGCAGTGAGCGGATCGTCTGGGATTCGTCTCTTCCGGTATTAGGGGTTGATGCCGCGCAGTGCACGGGTGGCTATCACTAGAAATTCTCGGCCGGGGTATGTGAGAATTACCGATCCAGGATCGATAGTTTCTCGGGTAGTGATGGGTTTCATACCGACACGAATTATCGCGTTGTTAGGGGTCTGACTTTATCCACCCCCTAGACTCGATATGCGATACTCTTAGACGAACAGACTGGACTGTACGGATATTGTCACTGACAGGCTCAGTAGGGGTTCGGATGAGTTTGCTCGTCGGCCTTCCTTTCGCTCAATACCTGGGTAGCCGTTACGTACAGCTTGTGCCGCTGACGTGCTTGTGGTTAAACCCACTGCCAGCGTATTGACGAGTCTTTAGAGTCCCACACAGAGGGTTTTCACGGTTCAGGCAATATGGTGTAGGTGACGTATGTTGATACATACAGGTGTCCGATTGAATATGTGCACAGGCTGCACAGACTTTAATCGGATGGTTGATAATACTAGCGGCTTAGGATTAAGCCAGATTGTTAAATCAAGTTTTGATTTACATATGTATTTATATATATGTATTCTAGTATTATTGCTCACTATTTATTTTCTCTCTTTGGCTATTCGTATTTTCGTACGAATACGCGTATGTGTATTTCGATACATATACCGGAAAGTATTCCGTATTTATACGGAATGACTTCTAGAAGATTTGCCACCTCATTATTGATTTTCCTTTTTAGAAAAATCATTTGATTCATAATGGGGTGGAAAGATGATTGGGTCATAGCATGGGTTGGCAATGTAGAGATTGGCATGGTCTTCAATTGTTTATTGATAATTAGACATAGTGTTTTTTGGTGTGCATTTTTTTGGTGGAAAAATGGAGGGGTCGGCCACACTTGATGGGGGATTTTTGCTCATTTTGTAGAGCTCACTCTCCCTTCATTACACACACACCAAAAAAGACTTAACCATTCTTTTTGAGCTCATGCCTTCCATGCTTTCATCACCTCCAAATCTTCCATGGTTGCTCTATGAGCATAATATTTTAAGAGAAAGTTTTAGTGACACTATTCTACACTCCTCACTCTCCACTACTAGCAATTTTGAAGAGTCGGTTGGTTCATTTGGCGAACCTGAAGTTTGCGTCGTTTCCCTCGGGTGGATTATCGGAGATGAAGGAAGACCGGCGACAAAAGTCGATCCGCATCACTAGGATCTTGGAATTGGTTGAAGTCCCAAAGGACTTGGTTCATTAGGTATAACCATTCCTATCTCTTTTCTCAGATTGCTAGTTTTAGGGTTAATGGTTTCGATCTTGCAAATCGGGTAATGGTAGCGCCGGGTTTTAAGAAATTTTTGTTCCGCATTTTGCCACGGTTCAATGGCCGGGGCGCTCCCACTACCCAGCAATGGTATCAGAGCCACCCATTAAACCCTACTAGCTAGTTTGCACAAGCTTAAAATCTTGATCGATCAAAATTTCAAAAACAATTTTCCGATTTGCCAAGTATCTGTCGATTTTAAAACTTGCTCGAAAATTTTTTCTGTATAGCTTAAAAATCCGTGCAGCAAAATATAGGGCACGACAAGAAATTTGGAAACATGATTCAAGATTTTGGCCGCGGAACCGCCGCACGACATGCCATTTGGCGGCGGTTCCGCCGCTCCTTTGTGGCTTCATGACTCCAAATTTCTTCTGGAGCTATCTGACAAGGAAAAATTATTTTTGTGATGTTTTGTTTTGGCCCAGAATCTTTTGAGTACTGGATTTGCTTTTGGGGCCTTTGCGGATAAATTTAGTCGATCAAAATTTTAACTGTGTAATTTTTCAGTACTTTACATTTCTATCTGTGACCGTGAATGTCATTTGATCGGTAAACCTTGTCTAATCGCTATAGTCCTTTTAGATGGGTTTGCGAACGTGACATTCACGTTGATGTTCTGTGTTGTACTGTGATATTGCGGATTGTCGTGGTGGATAGCCTGGGTGCAGTGGTAGTACGGTTTTGTTGTATTTGTATATTTGATATTGCGGGGAGAGCGTCCGACATGTGGACTGCTGTCACTGCCTGTTTGTATATTATTCTTTTGGGGCACGACCGGGCTGAGGTCGATGTCACCCTTGTATATTATTTTCTTTTCTGTACTAGGATTACCCCGCGGAGGAGTGCACGGATAGCCGGGTTCTAGAGGGCAACAGATCCGCATCTCATGGCGTTGAGACGGAGGGGACCTTGCTCTAGAATTGACGGGCTACTCGCCGCACTAGTAGGGGGTATAGGTTGACCCAAGGAGGGGTGCTCAAATTACCGGATTCCGTGAAGTGCTGGGTGGTCCATTCACTTTGCTGAAGGGGGCTGCCTCACTTCAGGTTTTGGCGGGTAACTTGCCGCGCTCGTAGGGGTCTAGGAGTTCATTGCACAGGCTATCCACACGACCAGGGGAACGCCGGGTTTTCAGTTGTGGCTCAAAGGAAACCCGGGGCTCCCAGATTATCTGTATTGTTCTGTGATGCTTATTACTTTTCTGTGATGTTGCATTTATCATGCCTGGGACGATTGTTATATATATATATACTAGTAGATGTTGTATATTTTTTGCACCCGTGCTAGCCCAGTCCCCGCTCCGTCGTTAGTTAAGTAACCTAACGGGTGATGACGGGACCCAGTGGCGAATGCGGATGGAATATACGTACATTTTATTTTCGTTCTTTTCTGGTGTGATTAATTGATGGGACTGTGTTGATTCTTATCAATGCAAGGAAAAAAAACCTATTTATATGATGTTGTTGGAACCAAGTTTTTAAAAACTGACATTACAGACGTACGCATTTGCTTTGCACAGTGGTATTCAGTTTGGAATATCCTGCACCTCATTCGACGAGGCAAGGGCCGAGATCCCTTCATCGGGAGTGACCCCTTGAGTAAAAGTTTGCGTCAACGTAATAACTTCACTATAGTCGTTTACTTTTTGGTTTGCATTGTGGTATTCAGTTTGGAATATCCTGCACCTCATTCGACGGGGAAAGAGCCGAGATCCCTTCACCGGGAGTGACCTCTTTAGCAAAAGTTTTCGCCACTATACATTTGTAAAACAACTTGGATTCCTTCAACGATATCAAGTTCATTACGTTAAAGGTTTTTCTCCAAAAACCAGATGTAGCCCTCCGTCATTTCTTACAAGTATTGCTTAGTATTCGTTCTGCGTTTGTTGACCTAGTCAAGACGTAGTGTTCGGTAGCTAAGTAGTGCTTGTTTGTTGCATTTTAAATGCGATTGGTTATGACATTCGTGTAGCCTTGTTGACCTAGTCAAGGGCACGTGCGGGTGGGTTTATTGCAATCCAGGATAATGACGGGTTGAACTTGACTAGTGGTTTATGGTTTGTTGACCTAGTCAATGTCATAAACCGCTTGGGGTAAAAATCATATCGGGAGTTTCAAACATACAGGAAACTTGCCAGGCATGCGCATACCTTGTGGAGTGTGGTGACTTGAGTGGCTTCCATCAAGTTATCATGCGATGATAGTTGGATACCCGATTCCCACTGATGAGTACGATTACTCCTCGGGTGATTCCGACTAATTCTCCTTTTAGGTTTGGAGGAGAATTCGAGAAAACAGTGGGAGCCATCCATATTAGATAAAGTGATTATCCATTCTGATCTAGGTTAGAATGTACGCTGAGTGTTTCTTTTCTCTCTCTCTTTGGCATCGACCATGCCCCGACCCTAGACTATGACTCAGTGACCAAGTTAACCGAACTTTCTTAAAAACACTGGCTTTTGGATTGTCCAAGTTGCATACATCATTGCCACTCCTTCTTTTACCCTTTGCTTTTCTCCAGAACACCCCGTATCAGTACGTATATCCAATTCCATTGGATAAAACCATCGTATGGTTATATACGAACTCGAAGGAACTTTTTCGAGGATGGTTTCTCGTTCTGGAGAAAATGAATATGACTATTCAGTTGTCTTTTCCTTTTATCTTCTCTCAGGTTGTGAGGGCTCTTAGGATTAGGAGACAGTACACCTATTACGCTTATTGGATAGTCTTCTTCCAAACCATAGGCAGGTGCCGAAAGGTAGGGAATGAAGAAAACCAATTAGCCTAAGTATGGTGTGCAGAAGGTAATAAGTAAAGACAAATAAAGGGATTAGAAAGAGGGCAAAGTAAAATGCGACTGCTATGATTCACGACCAAACCGTGTATTTCATCGCCACTCCTACTTCACCTTTGTATTTCTCCAGAACACCCCGTATCACTACGAACATCCAATTCCATTGGATAAATCCATCGTATGGTTATATACGAACTCGAAGGAATTTTTTCGAGGATGGATTCTGGTTCAGGAGAAATAGGAATAAGGTTTATTCAGTTCTCTTTTATCCTTACCTTCTCTCAGGTTGCGAGTACTCCTAAGATTAGGAGAGTATACCTATTATGCTTATTGGATAGTCTTCTTCCAAACCATAGGCTGGTGCCGAACGGTAAGGAAGGAAGAAAACCACTTAGCATAACGATGGTGTACATAAGGTAATGAGTATAGACAAATAAAGGGAATTGGAGAGATGGCAAGGAAATATATGGTTACAGTCATGAATCTGATAATGGAAGAGGCATTACTAGGAATGCCCGGATACCCCTTCAAAACATATTCATGTTTCAATTTTACTGTGTATTGTTAATAAAAAACTGATTTCCCAATTAGACCCTTGCTCCAGGGTATGTATTTACCAGGTATGATTCTCACATCTGTATGGTTTTACAGATGATGAGTGTGAGTAAGTTATTGGGAATTAGGTGATCATTCTCATTATATCGGAATTCGTTGTAATTGGTGATATTTGAGGAAATCGTCTGGGTACAGTTTTCAACCTACGACGCACAGAGTTTGAGTTATTAAACTCAGGGGACTTATACAATGTATTGTATATTATCCAGTGTCCATTAGGAAAAAGGGGTTGGTCCTCATACTTTATTCTGTTTACTTGTGACTTCTCAATTTTTAGACAAGTGTTTCATAGAAATACAGGGTTTAAATTTTGAGAAGTTATAGGTACAAGAATAAAGTAGAGAACCAGGTGTCGCAAGTATCGGGATTCTTCAAGGTGATCGAAGATGTAGATACTTGTATAAGGTATTCAGTTGATAGTAATGGTTTTGAGAAACTTGTTTCTTTTTCAGGTTACTCATAATTGGATGCACTCCTAAGTTGAGTAATGCTGATCGTCCTCTATCCATTTAGTTGACATGCACTGGAGACAGCTACATGATTTGTATCTGGTCCCAATTAAATTAGTGTCTTTGTTTCTATATTAGATATATATAGAATCAATTTATATCTTAACGATGTTAAGGTATAGGGAGTCGTCCGGCTGATGCTTAAAACCAAATTCCGGATAAACTCAAGGCACGTTTCAGTAATGGCTGTTTGTGGGTTATCCCGGGCTTTGACAAGGGTTAACTTTCTACCATTAGGAAGATCAATAGTGATATTGTTCTTGACTCGCCACAGTTTTAGTAAAATGGATTTTTTCAAAAAACAGTAGTGGGAGTATGGTAGAACTGGAAGTGATTCCAGAACCACAAACGATTACGGAAAATTTAATAGTACCTAAAGATTCAATATGGATTGACATTCCAATAGCCACTCCGCAGATATGGAGGGTTACCTCAGGCACCCGAGAGGTACTTCGGTAGCCTCAAAGATGGTGACATGGAGGTTCTTGTTTACCCAGACTTGACACTACTGTTGTTCCAGACTATGAGACCCGGCAGGAGGATGAGTACAGCGTCATTCTAAACTAGCTTTAGAAATGCACGTGTATATGACTCTGCTAGAGGGTTGTCATAATCAGTGGGAGCAGCGGAAGCGTAGTGGACAAGTAGCTTGGGTCTATTTATAGACCAAAGCGGATATAGAGAAGATAGATCATCTATTTTTGATGTGATAGTTATATGTTTTTGACTTCATCAGAATAGGAGATGGATCTGTTAAGAAGGTAGTAGGGTGTAATGTCCTGGTATTTAGATGACATGCAATTTGTAGGAAGTAAAATTCCTATACTACGATCGGTTATACTGTGGTTGTCACACAATGTTTTCTCCACATTGGATATGGATATTATATCAAGCATTCTGGTTACTAGTTCTATAGTTTTAGATCTAGATTTGGGTAGTGTCCCAATCTGGCTACTTAGACAGTATTCTAAAAGTTTTTTAGAATGGACGGCTCCTGGCATGGTGGTGTACCTGCAGGTGAAGGAGTCACTCTCTCTAAAGGTGTCTTACAGACTAAAGGGGAGAGGGATGTGCATGATTGACATATCACTTGCTTAGGCAATTGATTCAATCATGACATGTCATGTACCACACCAGATGTTGTTTTTGCACTAGATGCAATAATTTGATATATTAATCCAATCTTGGAGAAAATGATTGGAAGCAGTTAATGAACATAAGTGGATGTTCTAGAGATTTGATAACGGCAGCCTCCTTCTGGAGACGGTTATCATTTCAGGCTTCCAAGGTGACCTGGATGACAGAGTGACTGTCAGAGTTATAGTTTTTCCCTCTGACGAGGGGCAATAGTTTGGACAGGTGGTCTAAGCGGATACTGAGGAAGGCATGGTGCAGCATACTGATTAAGTTCAGTAGACAATACAGTCTAAGATGTTTGCTGGATTTAGAGTTCATTTTTGAACTGGGTCCCATCAGATATCCAGAAATATTCTATGACAGGTATTGCTCATTTCGGGGGATAGTTTTCTCCGCGAAGTTGAGATAAAGAGAGACATAGAAAGAAACACTGGAGCGGATTCACTCACTGAGGCTATTTCTCGAACGCAACAGTTTTACGAACGAGGTTTGTGAAACTGATTAGTAGAGGAGTTGGGTGTTCGGTATCACACAGGTTGTGAGTATGCGACATCCCAATAATTAGCCTTAAGTGCAAATGGGAGATTGTTGGCTATAGTGCCCTCAAGGCAATTATCGTAGTCGCAGGCACGTGATTATGATAATTGAGCGAGGACCTATACCGATAAAACAGTCTTACTCAAGATGATAGTATGCTATCTGGTTTGTCTTTATCATCATGTATATGTTGATAAAGCCCATAGGATTCTTGCTTGACTGTCAGCATTGTGATGGCGATCACATACGTGGGAGCTGGTGTCTATAAGCACATCCTTAAATGTCCCTAGTCGTGGGAGTATCGAGACTGGGCATCGATACTCCAGTGTAGACTGGTGTATACTTATCTAGACCCTGGCGAGGGGCGGTGGCCGGTCTCACAAGCCATTTGTGTTAGTTGTTCACCTAAGATAGTATGCAGGTGCTCATTGGGTTATGAGTACACTGGACGGATTCTCCGGGAACAAGCTAGTTGGTATTATACCTATAGTCAGATAGCAGTTCCCTGGTGACATGTGTACAGGTTAGTCTGTCGACCTGAGATCGTCATTTGTCTCGTGTGAGTTCCTACTGTGCTTTGATTACTACCCTACCACGGCTCAAAGGAGTCATGCAAACAGGTTTTAGTTGGGTACAGTCCCGAGCCATATGGAAGCAGTGCGCGGATCATCGGGGAATCATCTCTCCCGGTATTGGGGGTTGATGCCGCGCAGTGTACGGGTGTCCATCACAAGAAATCCTCGGCCGGGGTATGTGAGAATTACCGATCCAGGATCGATAGTTTCTCGGGTAGTGATGAGTTTCATACCGACACGAATTATCGCGTTGTTAGGGGGTCTGACTTTATCCACCCCCTAGACTCGATATGCGATACTCTTAGATGAACAGACCGGACTGTACGGATATTGTCATTGACATGCTCAGTAGGGGTTCGGATGAGTTTGCTCGTCGGTCTTCCTTTTGCCCAATTCCTTGTTAGCCGTTACGTACAGCTAGTGCCGCTGACGTGCTTGTGGTTAAACCTACTGCCAGCGTATTGACGAGTCTTTAGAGTCCCACACAGAGGGTTTTCATGGTTCAGGCAATATGGTGTAGGTGACGTATGTTGATATATACAAGTGTCCGATTGAATATGTACACAGGCTACACAGACTTTAATCGGACGGTTGATAATACTAGCGGCTTAGGATTAAACCAGATTGTTAAATCAAGTTTTGATTTACATATTTATTTATATATATGTATTCTAGCATTATTGCTCACTATTTATTTTCTCTCTTTGGCTATTCGTATTTTCGTACGAATACGTGTATGTGTATTTCGATACATATACCGGGAAGTATTCCGTATTTATACGGAATGACTTCTAGAAGATTTGCCACCTCATTATTGATTTTACTTTTTAGAAAAATCATTTGATTCATAATGAGGTGGAAAGGTGATTGGGTCAAAGCATAGGTTGGCAATGTAGAGATTGGCATGGTCTTCAACTGTTTATTGATAATTAGACATAGTGTTTTTTGATGTGTAGTTTTTGGGTGAAAAAATGGAGGGGCCGGCCACACTTGATGGGGGCCTTTTGCTCATTTTGTAGAGCTCACTCTCCCTTCATTACACACACACCAAAAAAGACTTAACCATTTTTTTTTGAGCTCATGCCTTCCATGCTTTCATCACCTCCAAATCTTCCATGGTTGCTCTATGAGCATAATATTTTGAGAGAAAGTTTTAGTGACACTATTCTACACTCCCCACTCTCCACTACTAGCAATTTTGATAAGTCGGTTGGTTCGCTTGGCGAACCTGAAGCTTGTGTCGTTTCCCTCGGGTGGATCATCGGAGATGAAGGAAGACCGGCGACCAAAGTCGATCCGCATCACTAGGAGCTTGGAATTGGTTGAAGACCCGAAGGACTTGGTTCATTAGGTATAACCATTCCTATCTTTTTTCTTAGATTGCTAGTTTTAGGGTTAATGGTTTCGATCTTGCAAATCGGGTAATGGTAGCGCCGGGTTTTAAGAAATTTTTGTTCCGCATTTGGCCACGGTTCGATGGCCGGGGCTCTCCCACTACCCAGCAGTTAACATAGGTATACTACTAATATAATCATGTCCGTATCATAATGTGGTACCATGTCATCTGTATTATATATATGTGTATAGATGTATTATCCAACGTGTGTCCATCAACGACACACCAAATCAACATAAAAACCTGAGTGTACAGTATCGACACTCGATAACATCATAAAAACCGTGTTCAACAGAGACACATAAATCCTCATATCTCGGGCGCCATCTCATCGGATTGGCCTTCAAATCCATCTGATCACACGACTCCGGTCGATATCCTCCGGATATCCACCGAGCTAAACTATCATCGGTCGGTAGTGCTCCCCTGCCGGGCTTAACGTCTCTCTATACGATCTTCTTGTTCCGGGGTACCGTACCGGGTCCACCATGTACCCGCAAACGGTGCCTCCTCTCTTCTCGAATCGGGTACACATATAGCTCAGAACCGAGAAAACTCATAGTGCATGCCACACATCATATCAAGGAAAACTGTATGTTTTCTTTTAAAATGATCATAAGTTTTCAAAATTCACATGTGGTTTCCCAAATACAGAAATCTTATGAAAATTGAAATCTCATAAACATGAGCCAATGATGAAACAATGAGTACCAGCATAGAACTAATCTACAGTGCATAACCAGAGTGTATATATAAATGTGTCATCTAACTAAGTAAGAAATGCAATATCTAAACTAGCATGTGAGGTAATGAGTACTAAGCAATACTAATATGCTACAAGTTATTAGGTTATACGATGTAGTTACGATTTCTAATGTGTACGTGGCATAGAAATTACCGATGATGAATGTGTGATCCGGCGAGTATGTGTACATGCAACATGCGCATCATCGGTAATGGTGCATGTGTCATAGCATACAAGGTCATAAAGATAATGAAAAGAATATGTATTTAAAGCACAAAAGAGAATAATACTAGCATAGCAGAAAAGTAAACAGTAAACGCAACAATATAAAATATATAGCTACATACGAGCCATACAATTATAGTATTTAAAATAGTACGAATCGTTGTTCTTAGAAAAATAGGGGCTACGGTGTTTTTGAGTAAAATATACTATTTGAAAATCTGTAGCGTCCCTTGGGGTTGTCTTTTGAAAATGCATACAATTCGTTAGTTTTGAAGATAGGTATGGCTCTAGTTATATTCTAATATCTACTTAAGTGATTAGAAGACTAAAATATTTCCAAGTCGAAAGTGATTAGAAGACTATAACATTTCCGAGTCGATACATCCATCAGTCGGTGATCCAGTTTCATAGTATCACGTATGGTGTAGTCCATTGTATGGAATCCTTGAGTCAAGAGTGTGGATCAATCATCATATATATCATATCTCGTACGGTATAATCTGTCATACAGCATCCTAGAAGCAAGAGTACGGGTCAATAATCATATATCTCATATCTCGTACGGTATAATCTGTCGTACGATATCATAAATCAGAGGTATGGATCTATAGTCATGTACATTCTATCATCTCCTCTAGTCACATGTCATGTGTATATCGCCCAATGATCATTTAATATATCATATCATAACATGATGTTTCAATCTTAAATCATATATCATAACCTTATGACATCATGTCCGATCATATCGACTCATATTATTCTAATATGTCATATTCTCATCTCGTGATATCATATCGAAATTATCCTTAAATCTACATGTGTGTGTGTGCACATATCATACCAAGTGTGTGTGTGTATGTGACAACATATATACCAAAGGTTCAACGCTAAAAGAATAAGAACTAAGGGTAATCCTTCCTACGTGTATGCCTATTATAGCCTAAAATCTCCTAGAACCCTATTAACTAAGTATACCCATCTAATATTTACCTATATAGCTATATACCTAATATCTTAATACTACGGTTGCGGGGGTTCTATACACCATCCACCCAACTTCCTACGTAGATATATATCTACTCATCTACTATACCCGCTTTAGCCGAAGTAGATGACGCCTTATCCTCCTTTGTCGTCCCGAAAGTCCACGCGAAGGTACCTACAGTTCAATGCACATCGTATCGACATTAAAATCAAGTCTGGAAACCGATATGGTAAGCGAAACGTACATAAGTTAGAACCTATGGTCTACACATGCAAGAATAACCAAAAAAATCTCGACGTTGACGTAAAAACGTCAAACGACCGAGTCAAAACTCAAGTTAATAAAAGTCGCAAAACGAAATCACCAATTTAGAAAAACACTCCCAGATTTTGACTCAGGTAAAATTAGGATATTTTGCATATAGGGTAGGTCTATATATCAGATAACAGAGCCAGGGACCAAAAACCAACCCAAAACTCACTGGTCAGGCCACAATTTGCGGCTTGGGGGAATATTTCTGCGTCCTGGTGAGGGAGTTGGGGTCTCGGGTTTCTAAGGCAGTCTCTAGGTGGCTTGCACATCTCACCGTGTTTGCAACTTATTTTTCAGAGCTCTCGAGTGATACCAGATTCCATTTAATTATCACAATTCGTCAAAAACCGATATCGGGAAAAATCTAAGTTCGTGTTTTGGGGTTTCTAGTTTCAAGTTTGTCCAGAATGTCATCACTAGTGGTCTGTGATAACTAACTAAACCTCAATTGCATCTCTACAACTCCAAATCATCGACTAAAATCATCTTAGAATTTTCCAAGATCATTATGCTACACTTGTTAAACTCTAATTTAATATAGGAGATTAGGAAAACTTAACACTTAACTAAAAGTGAGGGATTTACCTTCCAAGAGCAACTCAAGAAAATTCTAGGATGGTCAAAGTGCTCAAAGTCCTAACTTGATCCCACCATGGTGTTTGTAGTAAGCTTTGGAATGATTTTTGTGAATGTGGTAATTGGTTTTGGGTAGTTTTGAGGGTGGAATTGTGGTGGCAGTGAGGATGGAGGAGGATGAAGGAGAAGGAGATGAAGAAATGAAGAAGAGAATGAGGAGGTGAAGAAAATAAGTAGAATGAAGGCTCATGGTGCTTGAACCTTCCCTCACTCTCTCTCTTTCTCACCCATGACACTTGTCACCTCAAGTCTCTCTCTCTCATCTTTATTTCTTTTCTTTTCTTTTCTCAAATTAAAAAAAAAACAAATTAAATCAACTGAAGAAAATGAAGCCATGGTTCAATAAATATGGACAAAAGTTATAACATAAAATGTTGCATGTCATGATACATGAACATGGTTAATACATAATTAGTAAAGTATTAATCGAGTTTAGCATTAAACTTGTATATAAATAATTGTATATTAATTTATAAAATGTCCAAATCAAATAATTGTTTCCATAATCAATAATTCATATTAATTTCCAAATATTTTCCAAAATATAGGTATATAATTGTACCATTCCATTAAAACTAATTTCTATACTTCTATAATATTCATAAAATTTATTATTTTATTTATTTAAATTCTGAAAATAATATTTTATATTTCTGAAATGTTACAATTTTTCCTCCCTTAAATAAATTCGGTCCCCGAATTTAAATTTAAACCCCCTAAATACTAAAACACTTTAGTAAAAAAATCAAGTCATCGGGGCTCCGAAATCACGAATACATAAGATATATCATAGCGCAACGCATGCGCATGAAAACGAGTGCAAAACTCAAAATCGAAACTCCGTCAAGCGTCACACAATCATGGGAGTTATAACGAAAATACAAGTTTCAAAATCCACTATTAAGATCAAACATAATATAATTAAGACTATAACATATATATAGTATGTATCCTTGTGAAATCGTCTAAACAACTGAATAAAGGTTCATGCAAAATCCTTTTCAAATCACCATGCGATGCGTATATCTCGGCACAAGTAGCGAACGTTCTTTTGTAGAGAAATAACTATATATGTCTATATACATTTTACTTATAATACATGTTCCGCCTTTTTGAAAATGAGTTGGAAGGATTTTCTTTGTAAAATTTCGTGTCATCATGGACACGTAGGAAAATATTGAGACTATAGATCTTTTTTGAAAATCCCTTAGGTAATTATCGATGCATGTAAAATACTCAGGTAGTGTTCTTAGACTAGTCCTGCTCAGTTACTATATGATATAGTATATGTCATAAACATGATGCCCGAAGGAAATCAATCTCAAATAGTGTATACAAAAATACCACGTGCGTTTGGTGCGCACGGAAATCGAAATCAAACACAAGTGCTACGAATGTGCACAGAAGCAAAAACTAAGTGCAACGGGTGTGCACGAAAGCATCTGTCAAGTGCAACAGGTGTGCACGACAAAAATATTAAGTGCATCAAATATGCACTAAGAATCTTGATTAAGTGCACTTGGTGTGCACGAAATCACATCAAGTGCGCCAAGTGTGCGCAAGAATCTAAATCAAGTGAACAAGGTGCACGAAAATATAAATCCAGTGCACTAGGGTGCACGAAAACATATAGCGAGTGCACCAGGATGCACAAAAATAAATATCAAGTATATGAATCAGGATCAACGGTATAGGACATGACAAATTAAAAACAAGTACACCGACATTTATGAAATCGTAAACATGTGCAACTGCGTGCACAATATCACATCAATGCACTAAAAGCTCATGTGAACCACACTGAGTGCATAAGTCAAAATCAAGTGCATACTATATGCAAAAAATCAAAATCAAGTATCTCGAAGTGTATAAAATCAAAATCGAGTGCAATAGGTGTGCATGAAAACGAAAATCAGTACAACTGATACATAAAAATACGAATGAAGTGCAACTGTGGTGCACATAGGAAATATCAATCATGAAACAAATCGTCAAAATACTGGAATCAAAACGATGGAAACGTGATATCCGAATCATCAAGGCGCAATTCCTAAATAACTGACGTAGAGGTACTGATTATTTCAAAAAGAAGAATATAGGTTTGTAGTTTATAGTAGCCACAATCAATAACGGTATCGCATGTAGCGAGCGTTAGTGAGCACGGGTCGTCCTCTAGAATTCGAGGAATTCGTAAATTCTTACTTTAGTTGAGTCGAAAGAAATAGTAAAGAAAATTCAAGAAGTTGTTTAAGATTTGGTTGAAGTAATCATTTCAAGAAATTCAAGAAATCGTTTTCAAGAAAGAATATCAAGAAAATTGTCCAAGATCAAATGTAGTTATCAAGAAAATTGAAGAAGGCTTCTAGGATTCGAATGGAATTAGTAGCCATGGATGATTATTCGAGATGATTCATCTTATCTATAGATAGAATTACTACCAGATCGATGGCTATTAATGAGAATTAAGGATCCTTTGAAGAAACTAGGGTTTCTCCTTCATTGCCCTTTGTCCTTTCATTGATTGCCATTCCTATCTAGCCTTTAACAAGAAGGATCATCAATCTAATCCCCAAATTATGATGAACTTCTCAATAAATTGATCTCACTCACAATTTGGACATTAATGATTCTTTTGGCTAAAGTTTATAATCTCCATAATACTTTAAAATGAATATAGAATTCTCTCACCATTGGATCTACCAAATTTCTCCGAATCCTTAGTAAGCGGAGATTTACTCACACATTATGAAAATAGAAGAATCAACAAATATAGATTTCATAATGCGAAAATTTAAAGAAAGCAAGACTAAAAGTAATAATCACCTTTATTATTCAACTTCAAATTACAACTTCTTCAATCTTAGATTACAAGAAGAATAGCTCTCGATTACTCCTTTGAAGAGGTAATTTCTCCGTTGATCTCCGCTTTGCTCGATCTCTGTGAGTCTTGGATCTATCGAGGATCACGTGCTCGTTGATGACGATCGACTTCGCGTAAAGGATCTTTTGTTGAATCGATTGATGAACTTCTGGATGATTCTTTATCTTGAGATTTGGCGTTCTTGAAATTGGATCTAAATTGTTTTTGTAATTGTGTACTGAAAATCAACTAAAATTCAACAACCCTTTTAATGTAGGCTTAGGCCCTTTTTATAGCCCCTAATCAAGCTTTCCCAATAAGCTAGGTAGTTATGCAGAGGCTTCTAGAATAAGCTAGGTAGTTATGAAGCGTCCTCAGCAAGCTAAGAAGTTACAGGGAAGCTTCTGGAGAAATCTCGATCTTCGATCCCCTGACGCGGCCGCGGATCCGCGGCGACTCGGGATGACTCGACTGTGGATCCGCGGCCGATTTGTGAGATCATGACTCCAAATCACTTGAGCCTTATGTTGTTGGTCTCTGGGTTTATATGTGATATCTGGAATCTTATTATCTTTACTGAATCTCTGCCAGAATTTAACTCTTTGATTTCCTATATTTTATCGGCGAATTTCTTATTCCGATATCTGATCTGGGCTGAATTTTGCATAAGATCTCAATGAAGAATGTTAGAGATATACAAGATTATCCGTGAAATATTAAACACACAATTTCCTTCATAATGTTGATTATAATATATAACACATGGTATTTTATATTTTGCAGACGAACTTCTAATTTGTGTTATATTTATATCAAATACCTTTAGATGAATAAGAAAGGTAAGGAAATTGTCATGTTAAAAGTGCACTATTTTTGACTGAACAAATATTCCCAAACTTGACTTTGATCGTCCCAAGCAAATTTTATTTATTCAATAGAAGGAGAAAAATAGAAAGAAAAAGAAAAACTAACTAGCACACTTTTATAGGCAACACGATTGCACTGAGCACGTGCAACAAGCCTTTAAACCTTTAGGTGTCCCTAGTAAGAGGAGTGTTGTCTCCTGAGGGTTTTTAGCGGATTGCACCCACAAAATCCTATAAGAAAAGAAAGACTATGAAAGTTACATAAAAAGATAAGAATTATAAAAGAAAGAACTGGAAAATCATAGTTTTCAACTATACTAGATTTTCGGTTGTCATGAGCCTTATCTTAATAGTCATGAAAAGATATTAGAAATCACATCATCTCTCAAATAAAACATTGCCTTTATTCTTCATCCCTACCTTTCCTCCAAAAACTGATCATATACCCCTACGTGTGTGTAAATGTCACGACCCGAAATGGCACGTGACAGTCACTTGAATCATATGAAGTCTATAGGACCCCATCTAATTCAAGTAAGCCAAAAATCCCAGAAATCTAAACCATTTTAAGGAAGAAGTGAAGAAAACTAGTTTTAAAACAGGTGGTTTTAATAACATAATCCGAAGTATGCATTTTTAAAAACCTAAGTCTTTTCTGAAAATTTCGGCAGAGTTTCCTTTGTAAATATTGGCCCCAAACGGGGAACAACATGAATAATATATGCACAATGATAAAAGGCATCTCCAAGCGGGAGCTAGCTCTTCGTCAATTGACGGTCACAACCACGCAAGCAATATAATATACAACGCCGAAGGGCGAGGATCAAAAACTCAAAAGCAAACTAAAAACATCAAGAAAACCCATAATAATACAACGCGCGACTCTAAGGTCGAAATAATAAACAACTGGTTTTCTAAGTCTGAAACAATATATAAGTCCGGTTGATGGAGTTTCTAAATACAACTGAAATAAATGAAGTACAATGGTGGTCACGATGCGAGTGAACCTACCTACCAAGCAATCATCCGGAAAAGGACAGTGTGCCAGCAAAGCCGCAACGAACCTGTACGACAAAATCTGCAAGAAACTGTGGCACAACGAGGGTGAGTTGCCAACTCGTGAGTAGAAAACATCACAGAGCAGAAATTGAATAAACAACGACTCCTAGGTCAACTATATCATAAAGGTAATACTATGATATCTAGGGTGACCGGGTCATCATATGTGCCAACAATGGTAAACAATGCCTAACAGCATGTGGATATCATCCAACCATAAAATCAAAGTATGTATGCATGTGGATCCCGTCCACGTGCCAACCACTGACACAACAACATCATGCATGTAAATATCATAAAAGTATATGCATGGAAGTATGAAAATATAAATCAACATGTGTCCCTCGCGACACATCAAAATCATGGCACCTGAGTGTCCAGCATCGACACTCGAAACTTCATGAAACCCGTGTCCAGCATCGACACGTAAATCCTCATATATCTCGAGCTTTGTCTACGGGATCGGCCCGCGGGCTCCGGCAGAACGGGTCGGCCCATATCCATCTCTCGACTCCGGTTGGTATCCTCCGGATAACCGGCAGGTCCAACCAATCACCGGTAGGTAATCTCTACCCTGCAAGGCTCATCGTCTACTCCACGAAAAATATTCTCGCCCCGGGGAACCATACCGGGTCCACCATGAACCCGCAAACGGATCATCCGCTTCCTCGAATCGGGTTTCACATATCACACGTCTCAGAACCGAGAAAGGGTGTACAATATGTATGTACACAAGTATGTTATGCAAGGAGTCATATCCTGATGCAACAATCCTACTGTATAGTGACATGCCAATTATCGATGATGAAGTGTGTGAGCCGGCAAGCAGGTGTACGTGGAACATACGCATCATCGATAATGGTGCTGGTGTCCTGACAGCATGGGTTTAATATAATAATAAACATATTTAAACATGCAATGCGATGCGAATAGCAAGAATATGCGGAAAATGAATAATAAACACAACAGTGAAGAATCTACATCAATATATATATGTCATACAGTTTTGCCATTTGAAATAACACGAATCGTGGTGTTTAGAAAAATAAGGGCTACGGTGTTTTTAGGAAAAGACGTGTCTTTCGAAAATAACCGTAGAATCCCTTGGCCTGTCCTTAAAATACTCACGATTCGTTAGTTTTGAAATAGGTATGACTCGAGTCTTGTCTAACATCTATACGTAAACTACAGGCTAATCGAAAAGGTAAGGAAACCACCTAAATCTGAGTCGATACATATAAATATAATAGTCGGTGATCCCGCCTCAATAGTATCACATACGATACAATAAATAACATGACATCCTCGAGCTAAGAGTGCGGATCTATCATCAATATAAAGCTCGTACGGTAAATCCATCGTACGACATCCCAATCTGGGTACGGGTCAAATATCATATTCATCTCATCATTTATCTGGTATCCTTATCATCATATCTCATGAACTAGGGGTACTGATCTAAGTCTAGTACAAACTGATACCATCTGCATATATGTGCGTGTATGAAAACACACGCCTAAAGGCCCGCTAAAATCATGTAAGTCTACGGTAGCGCCCCGGCAGTCTTTCCGAGGCCAAAATGCGGAAACGAAAACTTTTTCAAAACTAGAAACCGGCGCTATCGTATGCTTAAATCCCGGATCGAACCATTAACTTATAAACTAGCAACCAGAGAAGGGATAGAAAAGCTATACTGATCGATCAGTGTCTTTCGGTCTTTGGCCACCATCCCAAGCTCCTCGCGGCATCTCCGGTCTCGATCTCCTCGACGGAAAGGGCACCACATTATCGATTCCTTTTACGGGCTCCCGCTTCAAACGAAGCAACTCGGGTACGAAGTGTGCTAGCCGACGTGTCCAAGGTGATGTAGAGAATGTATGTGATCACTTTGTCTCTTGCATCCATAAGATGGATGGAGGTTGAAGGTGTTGCCATTGATGGTGATTATGAGCTAGAGAAGAAAGAGGAAGAAGAAGAAGTTTTTCTCTTTCTTTTCTTTTGTGATGGAATGATAATGAGAGCAAGTATGAGAGAATACAAGAGCTTACCCACAACCTAATGGTAATGAGAGCAAGTATGAGAGAATACAAGAGCTTACCCACAACCTAATGGCTGCCCTTTCTCTTTCTTCCTCTCATATCAACTCACAAATCAATCTCAAATGCGACACACGCACAATAAAAGAGACCATGAGTCACTAGGTTGCATGTGCCACATTTAATGGATCAAATGATGAATTCTAGCTCATAATTTCCACCATCCAAACATTAATCCAAATGTTTTGTCCAACAAAAAAGATCCGACAACATCTAAAGTAAACTCGTGACGGATCACAAGGATACTCCTCACCTGTATATACATACCTGCATCCGCATTCCGATTGAATGCGAATGCGATGAGACTAAAGTAATCCAACAAATCTAACACTAGGATCCGGCTTAAACCAAAGCCAACTAGTATGATCCGTCCGATCATGATCCGTGCACTACCGCACGTATATGGTCGAACCCTGTCATATATTATACGGCCTTTTCAACGTTTCGCCCGAAACTTGAGAAACTTTCTGTGGGGGACTCTAAAGACTCGTCAATACTTTGGCTGTGGATTTAACCACTAGCACGTCAGAGGTACTAGCCGTACGTAACGGGCTACTAGGTATTGACCAAAAGGGAGGTCGATGAGCGAACTCATCCTGACACCCTACTGAGCCTGTCAGTGACAATATCCGTACAGTCCGGTCCGTTCGTCTATGAGCATCGCATGTCGGGCCTAAGGGGTTGGTAAAAGTCAGACCCCCAAAAGCGGTACAAGTCGTGTCGGAGTGTAGCCCAGAACACCCTGAGATACTACTGGAATACCTACCAGTAAATCTCCTGCCTTGGCCAAGGACTTCGTGTAATGGCTCTCCTAGACACAGCGCGACCTCACCCCTAATACCGGGAGAGACGAAACCCCTGCCGATCCGCCCACTGCCTCCATGTGGCTCGGGACTGTACCCAACTAAAACCTGTTTGCACGACTCCTTTGAGCCGTGGTAGGGTAGTAATCAAAGTGCAGTTGGAACTCACACGAGACAAATGACGATCTCAGGTCAATGAACTAACCTGTACACATGTCACCAGGAAACTGCTATCTGACGTCAGGTATAATACCAACTAGCATGTTCCCGGCGAGTCCTGTCCGGTGTACTCATAACCCAATGAGCACCTGTATACATCATAGGTGAACCAACTGACACCAATGGCTTGTGAGACCGGACACCGCCCCTCGTCGGGGTCTCAACTGTATACACTAGTCTACTAATGGAGTATCGATGCCCAGTCTCGAAACTCCCACGACTAGGGACCACTTTAAGGATGTGCTTATAGACCCCAGCTCCCACGTATATGATCGCCATCATACTGCTGGCCGTCAAGCAAGAATCCTATGGGCTCTATCAACATGTAATAGAGACCTGTAAGGTCACCTAAAGCAGTACACGATGATAAAGACAAAGCAGATAGCATACTATCATCTTGAGTAAGACTGTCCTACCGGTATAGGTCCTCTCTCAATCATTGCAATCATATGCCTGTGATCCAATAATTGACTCTGAGGGCACTATATCCAACAATCTCCCACTTGCACTCAAGGCTACTTATTGCGATGTCGTATACTCACAGCCCGTGTGATACCGAATACCCAAATCCTCTACTGATCAGTCTCACAAAGCCCGTTTGCGAAACTATTGCGTTCGAGGAATAGACCCAGTGAGTGGATCCGCCCTGATGTTTCTTTCTATGTCTCTTTTAATCTCAAGTTCGCGGAGAAAGCCATCTCCCGAAATGAGCAATACCTGTCTTAGAATATGTCTGGATATCTGATGGGACCTAGTTCATAAATGAACTCTAAATCCAAACTTCTTAGACTGTATCGTCAACTGAACTTAATCAGTATCCTGCGCCATGCCTCTCTCAGTATCTGCTTGGACCACCTGTCCAAAATACTGCCCCTCGTCAGAGGGAAAACTATAACTCTGACAGTCACTCTGTCATCCAGGTCACCTTGGAAGCCTGGAATGATAACTGTCTCCCAAAAGAGGCTGTTGTTATCATATCCCTAGAACATCCACTTATGCTCTAAAACTGCTTCCGAACGTTTCTCCAGGATTGGATCAATATTAACTTATTGCAGCTCGTGCAAAAACAACATCTGGTGTGGTACTTGACATCTCATGATCAACTCAATTACCTAAGCAAGTGATCTGCCAATCATGCACATCCCTCTCCCCTTTAGTCTGTAAGACACCTTTAGAGAGGGTGACTCCATCACCTGCAGGTATACTATCGTGCCAGGAGTCGTCCATTCTAAAACACTTTTAGAATGCTGTCTTAGTACCCAGATTGGGAAACTACCCAAATCTAGATCTAAAACCATAGATCTAGTAACCAGAATGTCTGATATTATATCTATATCCTATATGGAGAAACCACCGTGTGACAACCAAAGTATAACCGATCGTAATATAGGAATTTCACTTCCTACTATGTGTATGTCATCCGAATACCAGGACATCACACCCTACTACCTTCTTAACAGATCCATCTCCTATTCTGATGAAGTCAAACCTATGACTATCACATCAGAAATAGATGATCTATCTCCGCTATATCTGCTTTAGTCCATAAATAGACATAAGCTATCTGTTCACTATGCTTCTGCTGCTCCCATTGACTACGACAACCCTCTGGCAGAGTCATATACACGTACACTGTAGGGTTACTAGGCACACACAAGAGGTTCCACAAGGCATCAACCATGCCAAATTCAAATTTTCCGGTGCCGAGAAACCCTAAACTAGATCGTTAACTAGAGATTAGGCGAAAAGAAAAGCTAGCAAACAACTTTGCTACTAAGTGAAAAGGATTACAACCTTTGTAGATCCGGTCCTCCACTTCTTTAGCTCCGTGTTGACGTCCCTCCGCTGCGATCATCGGGATCCCGGACTCTAGCGATGGGTTCGTCGGAGAAATGATCGGGCTAGGTCATTGACTTCGAGGCCGAAGATGATCTACGTCGGGGAGACTCAAACTCAAGCTATTCCTTCACTTGGTCAAAAACTTTGTGAAGAGAACACCCTCTACTACATGGCAAGTAGTAGAGGATGAAGAAATAGGAAGTGGGTTCACTTTAGAATTGGATTTCTCACTCTTTTTCTCATGGCACCATTGGAGGTAGCAAGCTTTCTTGAAGCTTGATGAAGATGAAGAAGAAGAAAGAATCATATGAATCATTATCCAAATGAAACTTATCCAATAAATAATGGCACCATGGTTGAGTTAAGCCCTCATGCTTAACTCATGTAGAGAATTAACCAAAGCATTAGGTTAAGGGTTGGGTTAACTAATATTTTGAACAAATGACAAAAGAGTTGACTTTGTCAATGTTTATCAAGCTTACAAAAAGCTTGATAACTTTGACCAAAGTCACACTCTTTTGTTATATGCTAGGAAAATAGTAAACCCTAATTTAACCTTGATTTGGTTCAAGTCTCATACACACAACTTGTTTGTATTATCAAGCATGATACAAACATGTACACTTGCATATATCACATATAAACAATGTGCACATTCAAGTGAGAAAATCAATCTTAAATGAACCAATACTAGTTAATGTAAAGTAATATATCAAATATATAATTATACATTAAATCATTAAATCAACACTTGATTTAACGATCCAGTCATATCGCATATAACCGATTAATATCAAGTGTATCAATGTATCGAATCAACACTTGATTCGGTAACCCGGCTATATCACATATAACCGATCGATGATACAAATCGCGAGAATAGAATACAGTATCACATACTGGTATTATTCTCGGTCCCGCACATATCTCATATGCGCTCCTATTTCGTTTCGCTTGAGCCAGGAAACCCCTGTATAGGACTCTAAAGACTCGTCAATACGCCGGCAGTAGGTGATGATCATATCAAACACCCACAAGCCGCAAGCGGTCTGCTAAACGTAACGGTCACCTGGGTATTGAGCGATCAGAAGATCAACGAGCAAGCTCGCTCACACTCCTGTGAATCCAACTAGTAACACTACCGTACAGTCCGGTCTGTTCGTCTGATATGTCGCATATCTTGTCTAGGGGTAATCCCTAAAGCAGCCTTGGCCAAGGACTTCCTGTTATAGCCAATCGAGCAGAGCGCAACATCAACTCCCTATACCGGGAGAGACGAAACCCCTCCTATCGCTCATTGTCTCCATGTGACTCGGGACTGTACCCAAAAGCCACCTTTTTGCACGCCTTCTTGGACGTGGTATGATGGAAATCAAAGCACAGTGGGAATCACACAAGACTCTATGACGATCTCGGGTCTACAGACTAATCTGTACCAGTGTCACCAGAGAACTGCCATCTGACATAAGGTATAATACCATCTGGGAGTTCTCGGCGAGTCCGTCCAGTGTACCCAGTCTACATTGAGCACCCGTATATCATCTCTGATGTCAAACACCAATGGATATGGGATCATCCATCGCCCATCTGTATGGGTCGAGAAGCTACACGCTAGTCTACTCTGGTATATCGATGCCCCGTCTCGATACACCCATGACTGGGGACTTTGAAGGATGTACTTATGGACTACCACGTCCTCACTAGTATGATCTGCATCATAGTCCAGGTAGTCAAGTACACATCCTAAGGGCTTTACCAACATGTAACAGAGAGACAATCAGTGTACACGTTAAGGTAAAGAGTAACCAGATAGCATACTATCATATCGAGCAAGAAAGTCATCCCTATATATGTAACGTGTTGGAAATCGTTATGCGATTTCATCCGTTTTAGGGTAAGTTTGTCAGTATTTTCCGTTTTTACCCGACTGTGAACAAACGACCATATAGACTTGCCAGCACCTAGATTAGCTAAAATAAAGCTAGTGCGCGAACTTTGGGAGTATATGGGACGTTTTGGTTCAATTTGGTTTTTCCCAATTTTTAATATTATTTTTAATACGGTATTTAAATTTTGGGAAAATTTCCGTTAGCAATCTTTTCTTTAAAACTTCTAAGTTAGGAATCCTTCTCACTTCACCCTAGGGTTTATTGTGTGGACTAGGATTAAAGATAGAAATTAAAAGAAAAAGAAAAGAAAAGATAAAGAGATGCATGCATGAGTGTGTGTGTATGTGTGTATGCATTAATGGGCATTAAATGAAGGAAAATGCTTGGAAATTCATCAAAACTCCACCTCCTCATCACTTGGCCGAATTCCTTCATCCCTCTACTGCTCTTGCTCCATTATTCCTCATACTTTATCATTCTAAACTCACAAAATCATCAAAATTCTGAAACTATCACAAAAATACCTAAAACTTGGGTTATTCTTGATCTTGATCACTTGGAGAGGGGAAAAGCTTGGACTTGAGAGCAAAGTTGTTAGGTATAACCCCTCTACTGTTAATTTATAGTTTTTGTGTAGTTTCGATCGTTAAATTCTGCGTAGAGCGTAGTTTATATCGTTTGAGGCGATATCGGGTTTTTAGTGTCTTTTTAGTGATATTGGAATCTGCTATGATCTGGAGAGTTTAGTGATTGAGGAAACAACTTCAGAGTGATGTGCAGGTTGACCTGAGACACCACCCAGGAGACGGGGACCACCCCGCCGGTCTGGGCCGGCGAGATTCGAAGAGGGGGCCGGCGACGCCGGCCGACTTGGGGAGATTTTGGGGTGGGTCTTCTGTGGTAGTTGTCTGCTGTTATTTGGGGTCTTTTGGTACTGTTGATTTTATAAATAGATGCAGTATGCAAAATCTGGGATCGATTACCTAAAATCGTGTGTTTTGAGTTCGCGTGATACGTGTTGCGATACGAGTCGTGTGTCGTGCTGCGACGTACTCAGTTTGGGTTTAGGTATCGTTTCGTGTGTTTGCGCTAGACGTGTATTCGTGATATGGTTTAGTGCGTTGTTGCGTTTTATATTGCGTAGTTTTACGTTATTGTGATTGCTTCTGAGATATTCGCATTATTTCTTGTGTTTGTGATATTATAGCGTCGCAAGCGGGGACTTCAGACGCTGCGAACAAAGGGAAGCAGGTGGTCGGATCTTCATAGCTGGAGACCACAGTGTGAGTAGATTTAACATCTACGGGGAATCGCCCGTATGGCGCTACGCGTCGGGGCTAGATATGATATGATATTAGCCGTATGCCTATTTGCTTATATAGAGACATTGCATGATTCACATTGCATATAGTTACTTGTAGTGCATGATATTATATCTGATGTACACTGCACTATTATCGACAGTCCATGTTGCACGAGCACCAATGATATGCTACACACACACTGTTGATAATTGACATGATAGGCACAACACAATTGCTAATTCATATACCTTGCTAGTAGTTAGCGACATTAAACAGTTATACTTGTGCGATAGTACATGTTACATAGAACATACCTGTATACCTACATGCTCATATGTATACCATGCTACATTACTTGTTCGCACATATACCATGCTATTTTATTTGTTAGCACATATACCTTGCTATTGATTTATGATCAGTTTGTATTGCATATATATCAGTGGTATGGGACGCTGTGTATATATGTATTCTGGATTTAGATATTATAGATTGTATTGCATATATATCGGTGGTATGGGACGCCGTATATATATGTATTTGGATTTGGATTTATATGATTTGTATTGCATATATATCAGTGGTATGGGACGCTGTATATATATGTATTCTGGATTTGGATTCTTGAGATCCGCGAGATACATTATATGGACTTATGCATTTGAGATGCGATATGGGAAATTAAGGTGTCGATGTGGGCACTTAATTTCCGAGAGATATATAGGGTTTGACAGACCGATACGTGGAAACGCAAGTATCGAGGTGGGATACTTGGTTTCGAGGAACGTATGAATATCAGAAAGACCGGTACGTGAAAACGCAAGTATCGAGGTAGGGTACTTGGTTTTCGAGGAACGTATGGATATTATGTTTTTGGGTGTCGATGTTTGACACTCGGGTTTCATGAGATGTACAGTATTGGAAGGGCCGATTTGAGGGCCGATCTGAGTATTTTGGGATTTGGGTGTTGTTGAGATACACCGTATTTTTCATGCTGATGATATGCGCATGAGATTATTTACTTTCCGCACTCAGTATTATATTGATATGGATATCATGATAGTTGCATATTCATATTGTCATACTCATGTTATCAGTTCACATGTTATTGATTATTGATGTTAGTGCATACTTGCGATTACTGTATGATGTTAATTACTATTCACGAGTTGGCAACTCACCCCCGTTGTGCCACAGTTTTGCAGGACTTACCCTCTGAGTAGTCGCGGCGGGGCAGCTTATCATCATTTCTTTTGGGGATACCGCTACCTTGGGCAGTGAGGCCGTTGCTTTATAGGTGGGTTTGCGGTTATCCGTTGTACTTGTATATCATTTTGGGTTGGATCTAGTATTCTCCATCTACTTGTTGTTTATGACTTAGAGACGACTTGTGAGATATCAGTGTTGTATATTGGTTTTGGGAACCGTGCTCGTAGAAGCAGGTTATTGTGGATATGTATACTTATTGATATAGTCGTTCTCTTTGATTTTTCTTCGCTTTGGCGTCGTATACTTGTTGTGGTGATTGTCTCCGCCGGTGGGCGTGATTTTTCTCCCACTTGGGATGTTTATTATTATCTGTGCTGTACCCGTTTACGGGGCTAGTTTTACAAAGGAGGTGCTGCCGAAATTTTTATGAAAGAAAACTAGAGTTGGAAATTTTAAATGGCGACTCCTAAAACTTTTAAATTATGTTTTCTCCGTTGATCCAGTTTTGGGTGGTTTAGATTTCTGGGTTTTCGGCTTACTTAAGTTACGTACACCTTTAGACGTTACGTAGTTTAAGTGCCGGTTACGGGCCGAATTTGCGGGTCGTGACAAAGTTGGTATCAAAGCGTTAGGTTTTACCTTTCGGAGTCTAGGATGACCTTGGTATGATGGAGTAGGTGGCTTAAGCAGAGTGACGTAGCGTGTGTATGTTCCGCGGCATACTTACGACACGGTACTCCGCCTAAGTGACCTTAGGACTTGTTGATTGATATTCCTTCCGTGATTGATATACATCTTGTGATTCGATTTCCGTTCCCTTATCGAATCTTGTTTCAATTTATAGCCCATATGCCGCCGAAGACTACGAGGGCTCAGAGAGCGGCCGCGAGGGCCGAGGTCAGAGTTGACTCGCCTGAGGCGAGGACTGACCGGGATGGTACGCCTGTTGTACCGGAGTATATTGCTATGATTGGAGCTGGTATGCAGGATCTGCGCCAGATTGTGGGGACTTTGGTAGAGACCATCCGAGCGCAGGGGCAGGCAGTTGTTCCACCCGCTGCGGTGGCCACGGTGGTACCTACAGTTCCGATAGTCGCAGTTGCAGCTCCGGGGGTTATTGCTGTGTCATTGACGGATTTCATGAGGCTGAGACCTCCGGTGTTTACGGGTACAGATGTTACCGAGGATCCGCAGTCGTTTATCGACCGGATGGCCAGGATTTGTCGCTCACTCCGATGTTCCGACGAGAGATGGGTGGAGTTTGCCAGTTTTCGTCTGGAGGGTATGGCCCAGAAGTGGTGTGAGTCGTTGGAGAGAGGCAGAGCCGCTGGTCTTGCTTCTATGACCTGGGCTGAGTTTGTGACGTCTTTTCTCGTTCGTTTTCTTCCACCGAGCGTCAGAGATGCGCGAGCACGCTGATTTGAGTCTTTACGTCAGACGCCGGGGATGACGGTGTCGGATTATGATGTATTGTTTACTGAGCTGTCGATATATGCTCCATACCTGGTGGCGACTGAGGAGATGAGGGTGAAGAGGTTTGTTCGAGGCCTACTTGCCCAGATATTCTTAGCCATCAGTGTTCAGCATTGTGACACGTATGCGGCAGCGGTGGATGCAGCTCTTTCGGTAGAGGAGCGTCTAGCTGAGTTATCAGTTGTTCCGGGACCGAAGAGAGTTCGTATGGGTGATCCGGCAGCGAGGCAGGCGTTTAGACGTCGAGACAGTTTTCGTTCTGATAGTGGCGGTTCGGGAAGCGGTCGACTTTATGGTTCTTACCCTCAGGATGATCGGCAGTTTACTTCGGGATGTTACCGGTGTGGTAGTTTGGGTCATCGGGTTCGAGATTGTATAGAGCCGCGTGTGAACGAGCCAGCTGTACCGCAGATTACCTTACCACCTTCTCCAACTCAGAGAGCGTTGCCTCTTGTTCCAGTAGTTGCGCCACGTCAGACTCCTGTTCAGCGAGGTCGTGGTCGCGGAGGTTTTGTACCGAGAGGTCGAGGTGGCAGAGGCAGAGGACAGCCAGTAGCAGGTAGAGGTCAGGCTAGGGTTTTTGCCTTGACTCACCAGGACGCTCAGGCGTCCAATGCCGTGGTTTCAGGTACTCTTTCTGTATGTTCTTTTGATGCGCATGTTCTTTTTGATCCGGGATCCACGCATTCGTATGTTTCTACGCACTTCGTGCCGAGGTTAGGCCGAGAGTCGTGTTTGCTGGATCAGCCGCTGATCGTGACTACTCCTGTGGGAGAGTCGTTTGTTGCGCGTTATGTGTTTCGATCTTGTGTCGTCCATATTGGTGACAGAGATCTGCCCGTCGACTTGATCCTTCTGGAGATGTTGGACTTCGACGTTTTGTTGGGCATGGATTGGCTAGCTACTTGCTATGCGTCCGTGGACTGCCGCGAGAAGACAGTTAGATTTTGTTTTCCCGGCGAGTCGGTGTTGGTTGTGCAGGGGGACCGTAGTGCCGCCCCTCACAGCTTGATTTCTGTGTTGTGCGCTAGTCGGCTTTTGAGGAGGGGATGTCGGGGATTCTTGGCGTTCATTCATGATACTGGAGCCACAGTGGAGTTGTTGGACCAGGTTTCTACCGTGCGAGAGTTTCCCGATGTTTTTCCCGATGAGCTACCTGGGATGCCGCCAGAGCGCGATATTGAGTTTTGCATTGATCTGATTCCTGGCACGGAGCCTATTTCTATACCGCCTTATCGGATGGCTCCGGCCGAGCTTAGAGAGCTTAAAGATCAATTGCAAGAGTTGCTTGATTTGGGACTTGTGCGTCCGAGTGTTTCGCCATGGGGAGCTCCTGTTCTGTTCGTCAAGAAGAAGGACGGCAGTTTGAGGTTATGTGTGGATTATCGTCAGTTGAACCGTGTTACGGTGCGGAACAGGTATCCTTTACCCCGCATTGACGATTTATTCGATCAGCTCCAGGGTGCGAAACATTTTTCGAAGATTGATTTGCGTTCGGGTTATCATCAGTTGCGGGTTCGGGATGATGACATTCCAAAGACTGCTTTTCGTACACGCTATGGGCATTATGAGTTTTTGGTGATGTCGTTCGGACTCACAAATGCGCCAGCAGCATTCATGGATCTGATGAACCGGATTTTCAGGCCGTTCCTCGACCAGTTCATTATCGTGTTTATTGATGACATACTGGTTTACTCTAGGAGTCGAGAGGAGCATGAGCAGCACTTGGGGATTACTTTGCAGATATTGAGAGAGCACCAGCTGTATGCTAAATTTTCAAAGTGCGCGTTTTGGCTTGATCGAGTGGACTTCCTGGGTCATGTGGTGACTAGTGATGGGATTCTTGTGGACCCGAGGAAGATCGAGGCTGTACAGCTTTGGCCCAGACCTGGATCGGTGACTGAGGTCCGCAGCTTTTTGGGCTTAGCTGGTTATTATCGCCGTTTTGTGCAGGATTTTTCGAGTATCGCTGCACCGCTGACTGGACTGACCCGGAAGGGGGTTCCTTTTCTCTGGACTGATGCGTGCGAGCAGAGTTTTCAGGAGTTGAAGACTCGGTTGACGACAGCACCAGTTCTTTCTTTACCTTCTGGATCGGGAGGCTACGTTGTGTATTGTGATGCTTCTCGAGTGGGGCTCGGCTGTGTTTTGATGCAGCATGATAGGGTGATTGCATATGCTTCTAGGCAGCTGAAGAAGCATGAGCAGAATTACCCCACTCACGATCTAGAGAAGGCTGCGGTAGTATTTGCGTTGAAGATCTGGAGGCACTACTTGTATGGAGAGTCGTGTCAGATCTTCACGGATCACAAGAGTCTGAAGTACATCTTCCAGCAGAGAGATCTGAACCTGAGACAGCGCCGATGGATGGAGCTAGTAAAGGATTATGATTGTGAGATCCTTTATCACCCGGGCAGGGCGAATGTGGTAGCCGATGCTTTGAGTCGTAGGCCCATGGGTAGCTTGTCCCAGCTGAGCGCCGTTCGGTGTCAGTCTTCTGCAGATTGGCAGCTCTTGTGTGATAGTAGAGTGCAGTTTGAGTTTACCTCCACTGGGGGACAGTTTGCTCATGTCCGTGCCCGTCCTCTACTTGTTGATCGTATTCGTGAGGCGCAACCCAGTGATGCTCGTTTGTCTGAGATTCTTGAGCTTGTTCGACGGGGTACAGTTTCGGAGTTCATGATTGATGACCAGGGTGTGCTACGATGCGGGACTCGCTTGTGTGTACCGGATGTTGATGGGTTGAGACGCGAGATCCTAGAGCAGGCACATCAGTCGACTTTTAGCGTTCATCCAGGTTCCACCAAGATGTTCAGAGACTTGAGAGACTACTACTGGTGGGAAGGGATGAAGCGCGATATTTCGGACTTCGTTTCGAGGTGCCTGACTTGTCAGCAAGTCAAGGCTGAGCATCAGAGACCGGCTGGAGAGTTGCAACCTTTACCCATTCCGGAGTGGAAATGGGAGCAGATTTCCATGGACTTTATTGTGGGTCTACCCAGGACCAGTAGAGGGTATGACTCCATTTGGGTTGTTGTAGACCGGTTGACGAAAGCGGCTCACTTTCTTCCAGTGAAGACCACTTTCGGCTATGCTCAGTACGCTCAGCTTTATATAGATGAGATTGTGCGTTTGCACGGTGTTCCCACATGCATAGTATCCGACAGAGGTACCCAGTTTACTAGCCGTCTATGGCAGAAGCTTCAGGAAGCTTTGGGTACCAGATTGAATTTTAGCACCGCTTTTCATCCGCAGACAGATGGTCAGACGGAGCGGACTATTCAGACTCTGGAGGATATGCTCCGTGCATGTGTGCTTGATTTTGGGGGCAGTTGGGATCGTCACTTGCCGTTGATTGAGTTCTCCTATAATAACAGCTTTCAGGAGACTATTCAGATGGCATCTTTTGAGGCTTTATATGGTAGGAAGTGTCGATCGCCAGCCTGTTGGACCGAGCTTAGTGATAGTTTGGTGTTGGGACCCCAGCTTGTTCAGGAGACTACGGAGAAGATCCAGCTGATTCAGGACAGGATGAGAGCAGCCCAGTGCAGGCAGAAGTCTTATGCCGACCGTCGTCGTCGCAGACTTGAGTTCGCAGTGGGAGATCATGTATTCCTGAAGATTTCTCCGATGAAGGGCGTTATGCGATTTGGGAAGAGAGGGAAGCTCAGTCCCAGATTTGTAGGTCCTTTCGAGATCCTTGAGCGAGTAGGTTCGGTTGCTTATCGTTTAGCGCTCCCGCCTAGTTTTCCGGATGTTCACCCCGTTTTTCATGTGTCGATGCTTCGAAGATACCTTCATGATCCTTCTCATATGATTCAGCACGAGACCGTTCAGCTTGAGCGTGATCTTTCGTTCACCGAGCAGCCGATAGTTATTTTGGATCGGCAGGTGAAGAAGCTTCGGTCTAGGGACTTGCCGTCTGTAAAGGTTCTGTGGCGTAGTCCGACTGGTGAGGAGATCACTTGGGAGATCGAGAGCGAGATGCGGGAGAGATTCCCTTATCTTTTTGAAGGTACGTCTTTTTATGAAATTGTAATTCGTGGACCGAATTTCTATAAGGGGGGGAGATTGTAACGTGTTGGAAATCGTTATGCGATTTCGTCCGTTTTAGGGTAAGTTTGTCGGTATTTTCCGTTTTTACCCGACTGTGAACAAACGACCATATAGACTTGCCAGCACCTAGATTAGCTAAAATAAAGCTAGTGCGCGAACTTTGGGAGTATATGGGACGTTTTGGTTCAATTTGGTTTTTCCCAATTTTTAATATTATTTTTAATACGGTATTTAAATTTTGGGAAAATTTCCGTTAGCAATCTTTTCTTTAAAACTTCTAAGTTAGGAATCCTTCTCACTTCACCCTAGGGTTTATTGTGTGGACTAGGATTAAAGATAGAAATTAAAAGAAAAAGAAAAGAAAAGATAAAGAGATGCATGCATGAGTGTGTGTGTATGTGTGTATGCATTAATGGGCATTAAATGAAGGAAAATGCTTGGAAATTCATCAAAACTCCACCTCCTCATCACTTGGCCGAATTCCTTCATCCCTCTACTGCTCTTGCTCCATTATTCCTCATACTTTATCATTCTAAACTCACAAAATCATCAAAATTCTGAAACTATCACAAAAATACCTAAAACTTGGGTTATTCTTGATCTTGATCACTTGGAGAGGGGAAAAGCTTGGACTTGAGAGCAAAGTTGTTAGGTATAACCCCTCTACTGTTAATTTATAGTTTTTGTGTAGTTTCGATCGTTAAATTCTGCGTAGAGCGTAGTTTATATCGTTTGAGGCGATATCGGGTTTTTAGTGTCTTTTTAGTGATATTGGAATCTGCTATGATCTGGAGAGTTTAGGGATTGAGGAAACAACTTCAGAGTGATGTGCAGGTTGACCTGAGACACCACCCAGGAGACGGGGACCACCCCGCCGGTCTGGGCCGGCGAGATTCGAAGAGGGGGCCGGCGACGCCGGCCGACTTGGGGAGATTTTGGGGTGGGTCTTCTGTGGTAGTTGTCTGCTGTTATTTGGGGTCTTTTGGTACTGTTGATTTTATAAATAGATGCAGTATGCAAAATCTGGGATCGATTACCTAAAATCGTGTGTTTTGAGTTCGCGTGATACGTGTTGCGATACGAGTCGTGTGTCGTGCTGCGACGTACTCAGTTTGGGTTTAGGTATCGTTTCGTGTGTTTGCGCTAGACGTGTATTCGTGATATGGTTTAGTGCGTTGTTGCGTTTTATATTGCGTAGTTTTACGTTATTGTGATTGCTTCTGAGATATTCGCATTATTTCTTGTGTTTGTGATATTATAGCGTCGCAAGCGGGGACTTCAGACGCTGCGAACAAAGGGAAGCAGGTGGTCGGATCTTCATAGCTGGAGACCACAGTGTGAGTAGATTTAACATCTACGGGGAATCGCCCGTATGGCGCTACGCGTCGGGGCTAGATATGATATGATATTAGCCGTATGCCTATTTGCTTATATAGAGACATTGCATGATTCACATTGCATATAGTTACTTGTAGTGCATGATATTATATCTGATGTACACTGCACTATTATCGACAGTCCATGTTGCACGAGCACCAATGATATGCTACACACACACTGTTGATAATTGACATGATAGGCACAACACAATTGCTAATTCATATACCTTGCTAGTAGTTAGCGACATTAAACAGTTATACTTGTGCGATAGTACATGTTACATAGAACATACCTGTATACCTACATGCTCATATGTATACCATGCTACATTACTTGTTCGCACATATACCATGCTATTTTATTTGTTAGCACATATACCTTGCTATTGATTTATGATCAGTTTGTATTGCATATATATCAGTGGTATGGGACGCTGTGTATATATGTATTCTGGATTTAGATATTATAGATTGTATTGCATATATATCGGTGGTATGGGACGCCGTATATATATGTATTTGGATTTGGATTTATATGATTTGTATTGCATATATATCAGTGGTATGGGACGCTGTATATATATGTATTCTGGATTTGGATTCTTGAGATCCGCGAGATACATTATATGGACTTATGCATTTGAGATGCGATATGGGAAATTAAGGTGTCGATGTGGGCACTTAATTTCCGAGAGATATATAGGGTTTGACAGACCGATACGTGGAAACGCAAGTATCGAGGTGGGATACTTGGTTTCGAGGAACGTATGAATATCAGAAAGACCGGTACGTGAAAACGCAAGTATCGAGGTAGGGTACTTGGTTTTCGAGGAACGTATGGATATTATGTTTTTGGGTGTCGATGTTTGACACTCGGGTTTCATGAGATGTACAGTATTGGAAGGGCCGATTTGAGGGCCGATCTGAGTATTTTGGGATTTGGGTGTTATTGAGATACACCGTATTTTTCATGCTGATGATATGCGCATGAGATTATTTACTTTCCGCACTCAGTATTATATTGATATGGATATCATGATAGTTGCATATTCATATTGTCATACTCATGTTATCAGTTCACATGTTATTGATTATTGATGTTAGTGCATACTTGCGATTACTGTATGATGTTAATTACTATTCACGAGTTGGCAACTCACCCCCGTTGTGCCACAGTTTTGCAGGACTTACCCTCTGAGTAGTCGCGGCGGGGCAGCTTATCATCATTTCTTTTGGGGATACCGCTACCTTGGGCAGTGAGGCCGTTGCTTTATAGGTGGGTTTGCGGTTATCCGTTGTACTTGTATATCATTTTGGGTTGGATCTAGTATTCTCCATCTACTTGTTGTATATGACTTAGAGACGACTTGTGAGATATCAGTGTTGTATATTGGTTTTGGGAACCGTGCTCGTAGAAGCAGGTTATTGTGGATATGTATACTTATTGATATAGTCGTTCTCTTTGATTTTTCTTCGCTTTGGCGTCGTATACTTGTTGTGGTGATTGTCTCCGCCGGTGGGCGTGATTTTTCTCCCACTTGGGATGTTTATTATTATCTGTGCTGTACCCGTTTACGGGGCTAGTTTTACAAAGGAGGTGCTGCCGAAATTTTTATGAAAGAAAACTAGAGTTGGAAATTTTAAATGGCGACTCCTAAAACTTTTAAATTATGTTTTCTCCGTTGATCCAGTTTTGGGTGGTTTAGATTTCTGGGTTTTCGGCTTACTTAAGTTACGTACGCCTTTAGACGTTACGTAGTTTAAGTGCCGGTTACGGGCCGAATTTGCGGGTCGTGACAATATATGTCCAAGCATCCACTACAATATACATCCTATGTATAGTAATGGCCTCTAGGGCATACATATAACTAACAATCTCCCACTTGCACTAGGGCCATCTGATAGCAGTGGTTGTAGTATCTCATACACAACCATCCCATAAAAGTCTCTCTCTGGGAAAAAGCCTTTGTGAGTGGATCCGCCGTGTTGTCCTCTGAGTCTACTCTCCTAACCTCGATCCCCTAGAGATCAACCATATCCACGATCAGGTGATACTGCCTAAGAATATGTCTGGATCACTGATGGGACGGGCGTTCCTTGGCATAAGCCACAACTCCATTGTCACACAATGGTAGGAACAAAGTTCATCTCATGAAGTAATATATACCCAGACTTCCTCTTTGGTAGCATCTTTGGCAGCGATGTATCCAGCCTTTATCGTCTAGTATGCCACGATATCTAGCTTGGAACTCTTCCAACATACCGTCCCTTTACTGAGGGTAAAGACAATGCCTGTGACTGACATTCAGTCATCCTTATCACTCTGGAACATTTCCTGTGATTCTCCCCAGGATCAATTGATACCTTCTCACTACAACTATTGAGTATCTTAACATCCAATTAGATCTATCTCATTGATCCAAAACCCAGGATTTAGTAGGTATCACTTTGATCCTATATGGAGAATCCTTGTGATAAGTGGAGATTGACCGAGCGTAGCATAGGAAACTACTTCCCTATCAAGAGTATGTCATCCACGTACTCTACGAGGATCACCACCATACTCCCTACTACCTTTTTGTATATACAAGGTTCATATACCATTTTGATGATGTCAAACTCTTTGACTAACACATCACAACAGACGTTCCAACTCCGTGATGCCTGCTTTATCACATAAAACATCTTGCACACGTTTCCGCTGCTCCCACTGTCTATGAAGCCCTCTGACTGTGTACTTATAGACTCTGTCTTCTAAATCATTATTTAGAAAAACAGTCATGACACCCAACCGCCAGATATCGTAGTCATGGTATGTAGCCGTGGCAAGTAGGATCTGGATGGACTTAAGCATAGGTACTTAGAAAAAGTTTCATCATAATCCATACCTGGTCAATGATGCAAACTTTTAACAAGTCTAGCTTTGAAAGTCTCAACTTTTCCATGTACACCAAGTAATCTTCTCAAGATATACTTGCTCCTGATGGGGATTTAACCCTTCAGATAAAGCAACCAAAGTTCATACTTTGTTGGTGTATAAGGATTCCATCTCAGATCGCTAAGCATCCAGCCATTCTTATAGAGTCCTACTCCTGATGGCCAGCTCAAAAATAGTTGGGTCATCATCTCATGATGCAATCCTCGCTCCCACTGTCATAGAGAAACCGAAATATCTCTCAGGTGGGTGAGGAACCCTACTAGATCGGCGGAGAGGCTGAGGTTCGTTGGTTGCTATTGAATCCTTTGGTTCTACCAAATCAGCAGCTGCAGTTTGTATAGCTGGAACTCTTTCCAGTTCTACCTCATGTCCACTAATTTCTTCACAAGAAATTCCCTTTCACAAAGGTGGCATGCTGAGTAACAAAACATCTTTTGTTGCTCGGTTAGGTAGAAGATATTCCCTTGCGTATGCCTAGGATATCCAACAAACTTCTACAGAGTTGACTTTTCCTCGAGCTTGTCCGGATTTTGCCTTTTAGACATAGGCCGGACAACCCTAAATCATAACTGACTTAAGAGATGGGCTCTTCCCTTTCCATATCTCATATGAAATGGTAGGCATCTGATTTGATCGGAACCCTATTCAATAGGTATGCAGCTTCTCAAGTGCATAACTCCCAAAAGGAAATAGGAAACTCAGTAGTACTCATCATAGAGCACACCATATCACATAGGGTGCTATTGCTCCGCCCCGATATACCAAGGTGCTGAGGTGTATACGGAGGAGTAATGTTGAGAGAGAATCTCATTCTTAGAATAGTCCAGGAATCCCGTGCTCAAGTATTCTCCTCCTTGATCACATCAAAGGACATAATACTTATACCCGTTTTTGGTTCTCTACTTCTAACTTATATTCTGTGAATATCTCAAAAGGTTCGGACTTGTTTTTTTAATAGGAACATAGGTCTGAATCTCGAGAGATCATCAGAGAATTTAATGAAGTACAAAGAACCGGTCTTGGCATTTGTAGACAGGGGACCTTCATACATCAATATGTATCATCCCAAGAGTTCACTAACTCTTTCTCTGTTTCCAATAAACAGAGCTATGGTCATCTTATCTCTGTGACATGACTGGAAAGTTTCACAAGATATAAATTTAAACTAATTTAAATATGCATCTTAATGTAACTTCAGCTAGTTGGGTCGCATTGATATGACCTAGTCTACAATGCCTCAAGAAGGATTCATTCATTTCTGAACTCTTCCTCTTGTGTGTGTTCTGTATACTAAGAACTGTAGTTTGATTTAGAACGTTAATGCTTTTAGATAACGTGCCTGAACCGATCAACTCTTGATTTAGGAAATGTTCAAAACATTATCCAACAATACAAAATTATATCCTTCTTTATCTAAATAAAGAGACTGATATGATTTTTTCTATCAGGTTCGGTATCTAATAACATTTGTTCAGAATCAATGTATTCTGTTAATACAGGGTGACAGTGACCAACAGACTTGGCTGCAACACTTGCACCGTTTTCTGCCTCATGAAACTTATCACCCGTTCTCAGTTCTTTACCTTTCTGTAGCCCATGTAATATATTACATATGTGGGATCCTGATCCGGTATCAGATACCTAGGACGCAGAGGATATTGAGAAACAGTTCTGTGTAACGAACACACCCGAAGATGATGCATGAACATGCACTTTCTTCATTTGGGCAGCACGGGAAATCTGGTATTCCCCAATTTCCTGCTCTGTCTTATAACAATTATAAGTTGCAGCGGGACCAACGTTCCCAGCTCAGTATAACAAGCGGGTTCGGTAAATATATCCGTTTTATTATCTTGATTAAGGCGTGACATGGTCGCTACCAGGAGAGAGAGAGAAGAAAACACTCTGCGTGCGCTCTTGCAAGATCAGATTGGTTATTATTTTATCTAATCAGGATGGCTCCCACTGTTTTTATCAAATCTTCCTTCAAACTCTAAAAGGAAAGACTATCCGGGATTAATTACACGCTACAAGTTTGCCAATCTTTCAGCCATGCCAGTGTCGGTGCTTTGAGGGAGGTTCCCCGTGCTTTCGTACGGACCTAATTAAAGTAAACCTCTTTTTCCCAGAGGCGTAACCCCGTTGACACCTTTCTAGACACCTACTTGATCGGCTAATTGTAATGTGTAAAACTCTCCCAGGAGTAACTCTTACTCGCAGAGGGTATCGGGATCCAACTATCTCATAGAAGGTATGCAATCTCATTGCAAATTTCAACACTTGAAATTCCCGATAATATTTTGCCCCTAGCAGCTATATGATCTTAACATAGTCAACAAATCATAAGTGCTAGTCAAGTTCAACCCTTCATTTCCCGATTGAATTAAACCCACCCGCACGACCCTTAACATAGTCAACAAAGTCACACGACTACCCTAATCCAATCGCATCATATGCTTATACAGATAAGCACTAATTAGCTACCGCACACTACGCCTTAACATAGTCAACAAACGTAGCATGAATACTAACTAGTACTTATCTGAAATGACGGAGGGCTACGACAGGTTTTTAAGAAAACCTTTTCCGTAATGAACTTGATATCGTTGTAGAATCGAATGATTTTAAAATGGAGTGTTTTTGAGGCTTTTTCTAGTTTTGCTAAAGGGATCACTCCCGGTGAAGGGATCGTCGGCCCTTTCCTCATCGAATAAGGTGCAGGATATATCATATATTCCGCTGTGCAAAGCAAGAACTATAGGAACAATCAAAAGACAAACCGAGGGTTGTAGCATCTGCCAGTTATTGCTAAAGGGGTCACTCCCGGTGAAGGGATCTCGGCCCTTTCCTTATCGAATAAGGTGCAGGATGTTCTACAAGGAACACCGCGATGCAAAGCAAGAACTGTAGCTACCTTTTTTTTTGAAATCCGATTCCACAACATCTTTTAGGTTTATTTTCTTTCATTAATCACATTAATGAAGTCCCATCAATTAAATGACCTAAACATCATAGATAAATACGACGTACACTTATGCCATCCGCATTCGCCTCGATGTCCCCTCGGCACCGTTAGGTTAGGTAACTAACGGCAGAGCGGGGCAGGGCTAGCACGGGTGTAAAACATAAGTAACGTCTATATAATATATCATATATACTATAAACAGTATCCATCACAAGATATCAAATGATCACATCACAGATATCGCAGCAGAAGAAACATATGAAATATTGGATATACTAGGACGTCCGTGTTTTCAATACGAGCCAGTATAAAACACGGATTCCACGGTCGCGATAAATAGCCAAACCCACATCCCTAGACCCCTACGAGAGTGGCAAGCAACCCTACCAATTCTAGAGTTAGGAGACCTGGACTCGACTCCTCGAGTTGGTCTCCCACTGGACTCTAGAACCCGGTTACTTGTGCCCTCCTCCTTGGGTCTATCCTAGTGCGGAAAAGTAAATAATATACATCAACGGTGACATCTTCCGCAACCAGGAAGTGCCCCAATAAAAGAATATTACATACAATAAATTTTACATGAATGAAAATGAAAAATTCTCATCTCACATAAAACCCCCGGCTATTCAAACGCGACGATCCAATATAACATATCCAGCAACACATAACATCATATGTCATCAACGTATGTAAACATGCGTATCCCAATTGTCGTTGACATATAGCAACGAAACCGGCGATATCACATATTACACTTACGGTCACAGAAAAGAAAGTGTAAAACTACAAAAGTTGGAATCCGCAACCCCTTTAGACATCGCATGCCTAACCAAATGAATTCCTTAGACATCGCATGCCTAATAAATATAAACCCCGCATTTTAGTCTCATTATCGAAAACTCTTTTCAATATCAAGTCGGGCAATTCAGCAAGATTCCCGACATCCTGATAGAATGCTCGTCGCAAACTTTAGTAGATGGCCGCACCCCCGGTTGCCGTCGACGAAGTGCACCAAGGCGGAACACCGCTACCGCGAGCACCCGAACGGATGCTTTCGGAGACGGGGTTCTCCTACAGTCACTTGGTCGGGGCTAAGGGGTGTAGCTGTCTATTAAGTTTATCCGGCGAGTATCCGCGTACGCTACGTGATTGCGGCGGACTTTTGATCACATCAAAATTCCGTGGCAACCCATCAAGTGAGACTAAAGTGCTATGTTTATAACATTCATTTTAGTTATCTCATAACTACTTGTGAATTCCAAATATTGTATCACATTCTAGATAAATGGAAAATGTTAAACTTTCCGATCGAACATTCAAACACCCAAGTTTTCCCGAAATAGCTCAACACTTGAAATAAGTTTAAAGACATTCACTTCATGCCACAGTACCAACGGTCCAGCCGTAGAAGGGTCAAGCCAACGCCTCACATGTGGCACGCCGTACTGCTCCAAACCCGAAGGTTCAAAGGGCAGTTCAAGACGGTCACATAATCGAGTTAAGGTTTGTTGTCTTCTAGAGGGTCCATCGCGTCACTTGCACTACTTAGACGTTCTTAAACTACGGAAAAATCCAACACTTGGAAATTTCCCGGCAGGGGAAAAATTGGGTATTTATATCCGGTCAAACTTTTTAACATATTCTAAATTATCCGGAAAAACACAGACAAAGTTAAAGATTTCGATCGAATCGACGAACTCCCAATACAACCCAGAAAACTCAACACTTGAGTATAAGTTAAAATTACCCAGAAAACACAGGAATCAGTATAGGACATTACTGTGTAAAGCACGTGCCAAGAATCACCATTATGGCGGCGGAACCGCCGCACATGCTAGGATGGGGCCACGGTTCCGCGGCGCTCTGGTTGACTTGGGCTCACGTGCTTCACAGTAACTCTTATAATACCCTGCTGTATTTTTTGGATATTTTTAATTTGGAAAAATCCACATTTTCAGAAAATGTACAGAGAAGGGTTTGAGTTAGGGTTTCGGGGTTCGATCGGATTTCTAACATCGTCTACACTTCGCCTAAAGCTCTAGCTAGGCTCTGATACCACTGTAGGGTTACTAGGCACACACAAAAGGTTCCACAAGGCATCAACCATGCCAAATTCAAATTTTCCGGTGCCGAGAAACCCTAAACTAGATCGTTAACTAGAGATTAGGCGAAAAGAAAAGCTTGCAAACAACTTTGCTACTAAGTGAAAAGGATTACAACCTTTGTAGATCCGGTCCTCCACTTCTTTAGATCCGTGTTGATGTCCCTCCGCTGCGATCATCGGGATCCCGGACTCTAGCGATGGTTTCGTCGGAGAAATGATCGGGCTAGGTCATTGACTTCGAGGCCGAAGATGATCTACGTCGGGGAGACTCAAACTCAAGCTATTCCTTCACTTGGTCAAAAACTTTGTGAAGAGAACACCCTCTACTACATGGAAAGTAGTAGAGGATGAAGAAATAGGAAGTGGGTTCACTTTAGAATTGGATTTCTCACTCTTTTTCTCATGGCACCATTGGCGGTAGCAAGCTTTCTTGAAGCTTGATGAAGATGAAGAAGAAGAAAGAATCATATGAATCATTATCCAAATGAAACTTATCCAATAAATAATGGCACCATGGTTGAGTTAAGCCCTCATTCTTAACTCATGTAGAGAATTAACCAAAGCATTAGGTTAAGGGTTGGGTTAACTAATATCTTGAACAAATGACAAAAGAGTTGACTTTGTCAATGTTTATCAAGTTTACAAAAAGCTTGATAACTTTGACCAAAGTCACACTCTTTTGTTATATGCTAGGAAAATAGTAAACCCTAATTTAACCTTGATTTGGTTCAAGTCTCATACACACAACTTGTTTGTATCATCAAGCATGATACAAACATGTACACTTGCATATATCACATATAAACAATGTGCACATTCAAGTGAGAAAATCAATCTTAAATGAACTAATACTAGTTAATGTAAAGTAATATATCAAATATATAATTATACATTAAATCATTAAATCAACACTTGATTTAACGATCCGGTCATATCACATATAATCGACTAATATCAAGTGTATCAATGTATCGAATCAACACTTGATTCGGTAAGCCGGCTATATCACATATAACCGACCGATGATACAAATCACGAGAATAGAATACAGTAGCACATACTGGTATTATTCTCGGTCCCGCACATATCTCATATGCGCTCATATTTCGTTTCGCTTAAGGTAGGAAACCCCTGTGTAGGACTCTAAAGACTCGTTAATACGCCGGCAGTAGGTGATGATCATATCAAACACCCACAAGACGCAAGCGGTCTGCTAAACATAACGGCCACCCGGGTATTGAGCGACCAGAAGATCAACGAGCAAGCCCGCTCACACTCCTGTGAATCCAACCAGTAACACTACCTTACAGTCCGGTCTGTTCGTCTGATATGTCGCATATCTTGTCTAGGGGTGGTAAACGTCAGACCCCAATAACTCGATAAGTCGTGTCGATATGAGGCTCATAACGGGTAGAGAAAGTACTGGTAACACTTACCAGTAAATCCCTAAAGCAGCCTTGGCCAAGGACTTCTTGTTATAGCCAATCGAGCACAGCGCAACATCAACTCCCTATACCGGGAGAGACGAAACCCCTCCTATCGCTAATTGCCTCCATGTGACTCGGGACTGTACCCAAAAGCCACCTTTTTGCACACCCTCTTGGACGTGGTATGATGGAAATCAAAGAACCGTGGGAATCACACAAGACTCTATGACGATCTCGGGTCTACAGACTAACCTGTACCAGTGTCACCAGAGAACTGCCATCTGACGTAAGGTATAATAAGATCTGGGAGTTCTCGGCGAGTCCGTCCAGTGTACCCAGTCTACACTGAGCACCCGTATATCATCTCTGATTTCAAACACCAATGGATATGGGATCATCCATCGCCCATCTGTATGGGTCGAGAAGCTACACGCTAGTCTACTATGGTATATCGATGCCCCGTCTCGATACACCCACGACTAGGGACTTTAAAGGATGTACTTATGGACTACCACGTCCCCACTAGTATGATCCTCATCATAGTCCAGGTAGTCAAGTACACATCCTAAGGGCTTTACCAACATGTAACAGAGAGACAATCAGTGTACACGTTAAGGTAAAGAGTAACCAGATAGCATACTATCATATCGAGCAAGAAAGTCATCCTTATATATGTCCAAGCATCCACTACAATATACATCCTATGTATAGTAATGGCCTCTAGGGCATACATATAACTAACTTACACTTCTAAAGCTAGTTTAGAACGACGCTATATTCATCCTCCTGCCGGGTCTCACAGTCTGGAACAACAGCAATGGCAAGTCTGGGTAAACAAGAACCTCCCTGTCACCATCTTTGAGCATACCGAAGTACCTCTCGAGTGCCTGAGGTTACCCACCATATCTACGGAGTGGCCAATGGAATGTCAATCCAGATTGAATCTTTAGGTTCTTATCAAATTTTCAGTAATCGTTTGCGGTTCTGGAATCACTTTCTGTTCTACCATACTCCCACTACTGTTTTCTGAAAAAATCAATTTTTATTAAAACTGTGGCGAGTTAAGAACAATATCACTATTGATCTTCCAGATGGTAGAAAGTCAACCCTCGTCATAGCCTGGGTCAACCCACAAACAACCATTACAGAAACGTGCCTTGAGTTATCTAGAGTCTGGTTTTAAGCATAAGCCGGACAACTCGCCGTACCTTAACAATGTTAAGATATGAACCGTTCTATATCCAATATAGAAACAGAGGCACTGATTTAATTGGAACCAGATTCAAATCATGCAGCTGTCCCCAGTGCATGTAAACAAAATGGAGAGAGGCCGATTAGCATTACTCAACTTAGGAGTGCATCCAAACATGAGTAACCTGAAAGAGAAACAAGTTTCTCAAAACCATTACTATCAACTGAATACCATACACAAGTATCTACATCTTCGATCACCTTGAAGAATCCTGATACTTGCAATACCTGGTTCTCTACTTTATTCATATACCTATAACTTCTCAAAAATTGGACCTTGTATTTCTATGAAACACATGTCTAAGAACTAGAGAAGTCATAAGTAAACAAAATATAGTACGAGTACCAACCTCTCTGTCCTAATGGACACTGGACAACATACAATACTCTGTATATGTCCCTTGAGTCTAATAACTCATTCCCTGTGTGTCGTAGGTTGAAAACTGTACTTATGGTTAAGAAGAATTACACCGCTGTTTAATACTCCTTACCTAACTATCCACTGATATAGGTAAATGTCATAGATATAATTTCAGAAATTTATATCTCACTTTATAAAAATAAACGTACAGATATATCAATTTGAAATTGGTGCATAACAACGGATATTCAAAACCAAATATTTTCCATCCGGCAAACAACCCAGGAGATTTCCTCAAATATCACCAATTACAACGAATCCCGATATAATGAGGATTATCACCCAATTCCCAATAACTTACTCCCACTCATCATCTGTAAAACCATACAGATGTGAGAATCAAACCTGGTAAATACATATCCTGGAGCAAGGGCTAATTGGGAAATCGGTTTTCTTTTAACAATACACAGTGAAACTGAAACATGTAAATGTCTCGAAGGGGTATCCGGGTATTCCTAGTAATGCCTCTTCCATTATCAGATTCACAACTGTAACCGTATATTTCTTTGCCATCTCTCCAAATCCCTTTATATGTCTTTAGTCATTCCCTTCTGTACACCCCTTTAGGCGAAAATGTTTTCTTCCCTCCCTACCGTTCGGCACCAGCTTATGGTTTGAAAGAAGTCTATCCAATAAGCATAATGGGTGTACTCTCCTAATCCTAGGAGTACTCGTAACCTGAGAGAAGGTGAAGATAAAAGAAAACTGAATAAATCTTATTCCTATTTCTCCTAAACCAGAATCCATCCCCGAAATGGAATAAGTTCCTTCGAGTTCGTATATAACCATACGATGGAGTATCCAATATACTGTGGATCTTCATAGTGATACGGAGTGTTCTGGAGAAATACAAAGGTGATGTAGGATTAGCGAAGAAATACTTGGTTTGATCGTGAATAGCAGTCGCAATTTACTTTGCCCTCTTACTAATCCATTTATTTGTCTTAACTTATTACCTTCTGTACACCATCGTTAGGCTAATTGGTTTTCTTCATTCCCCTCCGTTCGGCACCTGCCTATGGTTTGGAAGAAGACTATCTAATAAGCATAATAGGTGTACCGTCCTAATCCAAGGAACACTCGCAACCTGAGAGAAGGTAAAAGGAAAAGACAATTGAATAGTCCTATTCGTTTTCTCCAGAACCGGAAACCATCCTCGAATAAGTTCCTTCGAGTTCGTATATAACCATACGATGGTTTTATCCAATGGAAGTGGATGTTCGTAATAATACGGGGTGTCCTGGAGAAAAGGGTAAAAGTAGGAGTGGCAATGAGGTATGCAACTCAGACAATCCAAAAGCCAGTGTTTTAAGAAGGTTCGGTTAACTTGGTCACTGAGTCATAGTATAGGGTCGGGCCATGGTCGCTGCCAAAGAGAGAGAGAAAAGAAACACTCTATGTGCACTCTAACCAAGATCAGAATGGTTATCAATTTATCTAATCAGGAAACCTTCCACTGTAACCTCAAATTCTCCTCCAAACCTGAAAGAAGAATTAGTCGGGATCACCCGAGGAGTAAACCAACTCATCAGTGGGAATCGGGATCCAACAATCATCGCATGATAACGTGATGGAATCCACTCACATTATCACACTCCAGAAGGTATGCGCATATCTGGCAAGTTTCAGTTTCTTTAGAAACTCCCGATGTGATTTTTACCCCTAGGACCCAAGTGACCTTGACGGAGTCAACAAATCAAAGAGTCCTAGTCAAGTTCAACCCGTCATTATCTTGATTGCATTAAACCCACCCGTACGTGCCCTTGATGGAGTCAACAAGGCCGCACGACTGTCCTAACCAATCGCATATCCATGCTACAAAAGCTACCGTACACTACGCCTTGACGGAGTCAACAAACGCAGCACGAATACTAAGTACCACTTGTAGGAAATGACGGAGGGCTACGAATGGTTTTTGGCGAAAAACCTTTAACGTAATGAACTTGATATCGTTGAAGGAACCGGATAGCTTTTTATAAAAGTATAGTGGCGAAAACCTTTGCTAAATAGGTCACACCCGGTGAAGGGATCTCGGCTCTTTCCTCATAGAATGAGGTGCAGGATATTCCAACTGAATACCATGATGCAAAGCAAAAAGGCAATCGGCTATAGTGAAGTTATTACCCTCTCGCAAACTGTTGTCCAAGGGGTCACTCCCGGTGAAGGGATCTCGGCCCTTGCCTCGTCGACCGAGGTGCTGGATATTCATAACCGAATACCACTGTGCAAAACAAAAGAGAACGTCCTTGCAATAACAGCTTTTTGAAAAATGTTCCAACAACATCAGAATAGGTTTGTTTAGCTTGCATTGATCCGAATCAACGCAGTCCCATCAATTAATCACATCACAAAAGAACGAAAATATGATGTACGTATATGCCATCTGCATTCGCCACTGGGTCCCGTCATCACCTGTTAGGTTACTTAACTAACGACAGAGCGGGGACTGGACTAGCGCGGGTGTAAAACATATACAACATCTACTAGTATATATATTAATATAAAATAATCGCTCAAGGCGTGATAAAATGCAACATCACAGAAATGTAATAAGCATCACAGAACAATACAGATAATCTGGGATCCCCGCGTTTCATAGAGCCGCTACTGAAACCTGACGTTCCCCTGGTCGTGTGGATAGCCTGTGCAATGAAATCCTAAACCCCTACGGGCGCGGCAAGTTACCCGCCAAAACCTGAAGCGAGGCAGCCCCCTTCAACAACGTGAATGGACTACCCAGCACTTCACAGAATCCGGTAACTTGAGCACCCCTCCTTGGGTCTATCTATACCCTCTATGAGTGCGGCGAATAGCCCGCCAATTCTACTGTAAAGCCCCCTCCGTCTGAAAGCCATGAGATGCGGGCCCATTGCCATCTAGAACCCGGCTATCCGTGCACCCCACCTTGGGGTAATCCTAGTACAGAAAGTAAAATATACATGTTGAACGGGTACTTCGACCTGAGCCCGATCGTGCCCCAAAAGAATAATATACAAACAGGTAGTGACGTCAGTCCACATGTCGGACGCTCGCCCCGCAATATCAAATGTACAAATACAACCAAACTGTACTACCATTGCATCCAGGCTATCCACCACGACAAATCCGCAACATCACAGCACAAGACAGAACATCAACGTGAATGTCACGTTCACAAATCCGTCTAAAAGAGCTATAGCAATTAGACATGATTTACCGCTCGAATGACATTCACGGTCGCAGATATAATGTAAATACTGTGAACTAACATATTTAAAATTTTCGATCGATAAAATTTCCCCGAAGTGGGCCCCAAGCACAATTCCCAGTACTCAAACAAATCTGGGCCCAAACAAAAAATACCAGAAACCTTATTTTCATGTCAGAGACCACTGTGGAAATTTTGGTGGACTGATGCTACAGTACGGTGGCGGAACCGCGGCCAAAATGTGGGTACGGCCGCGGTTCCGCCGCGCTACAGTGAAATCAGCCTACAAAATTTCTGCAGTTTTCTTAGAAAAGCCTGCCTGATTTTCTACAACACTCAAAATAATTTTTTGACGAAAATAAAAATTCGACAGAAACTTCATGATTGGAAATGCAGTTTTGGAAAATTTCGTTCGATCAAAGTTCTAAACACGTTAGAGCAAGCTAGTAAAGGTTAATGGCGTGGCTCTGATACCATATAAGTCTACGGTAGCGCCCCGGCCGTCTTTCCGAGGCCAAAATGCGGAAACGAAAACTTTTTCAAAACTAGAAACCGGCGGTATCGTATGCTTAAATCTTGGATCGAATCATTAACTTATAAACTAGCAACTAGAGAAGGGATAGAAAAGCTATACCGATCGATCCGTGTCCTTCGGTCTTTGGCCACCATTCCAAGCTCCTCGCGGCATCTCCGGTCTCGATCTCCTTGTCGGAAAGGGCACCACTTCATCGATTCCTTTTACGGGCTCCCGCTTCATCCGAAGCAAATCGGGCACGAAGTGTGCTAGCCGACGTGTCCAAGGTGATGTAGAGAATGTTTGTGATCACTTTGTCTCCTTCATCCATGAGATGGATGGAGGTTGAAGGTGTTGCCATTGATGGAGATTATGAACTAGAGAAGAAAGAGGAAGAAGAAGAAGTTTTTCTCTTCTTTTCTTTTGTGATGGAATGATAATGAGAGCAAGAATGAGAGAATACAAGAGCTTACCCACAACCTAATGGCTGCCCTTTCTCTTTCTTCCTCTCATATCAACTCATAAATCAATCTCAAATGTGACACATGCACAATAAAAGAGACCATGAGTCACTAGGTTGCATGTACCACATTTAATGCATCAAATGATGAATTCTAGCTCATAATTTCCACAATCCAAACATTAATCCAAATGTTTGGTCCAACAAAAAAGATCCGGCAACATCTAAAGTAAACTCGTGACGAATCACAAGGATACCCCTCACCTGTATATACATACCTGCATCCGCATTCCGATTGAATGCGAATGCGATGAGACTAAAGTAATCCAACAAATCTAATACTAGGATCCGGCTTAAACCAAAGCCCACTAGTATGATCCGTCCGATCATGAACCGTGCACTACCGCACGTATATGATCGAACCCTGCCATATATCATATGGCCTCTACAACGTTTCGCCCGAAACTTGAGAAATTGTCTGTGGGGGACTCTAAAGACTCGTCAATACTTTGGCTGTGGATTTAACCACTAGCATGTCAGAGGTACTAGCCGTACGTAACGGGCTACCAGGTATTGACCAAAAAGGAGGTCGATGAGCGAACTCATCCTGACACCCTATTGAGCCTGTCAGTGACAATATCCGTACAGTCCGGTCCGTTCGCCTATGAGTATCGCATGTCGGGCCTAGGGGGTTGGTAAAAGTCAGACCCCCAAAAGCGGTACAAGTCGTGTCGGAGTGTATCCAGAACACCCTGAGATACTACTGGAATACCTACCAGTAAATCTCCTGCCTTGGCCAAGGACTTCGTGTAATGGCTCTCCTAGACACAGCGCGACCTCACCCCCAATACCGGGAGAGACGAAACCCCTGCCGATCCGCTCACTGCCTCCATGTGGCTCGGGACTGTACCCAACTAAAACCTGTTTGCACGACTCCTTTGAGCCGTGGTAGGGTAGTAATCAAAGTACAGTGGGAACTCACACGAGATAAATGACGATCTCAGGTCGATGAACTAACCTGTACACATGTCACCAGGGAACTGCTATCTGACATCAGGTATAATACCAACTAGCATATTCCCGGCGAGTCCTGTCCGGTGTACTCATAACCCAATGAGCACCTGTATACATCTTAGGTGAACCAACTGACACCAATGGCTTGTGATACCGGCCACCGCCCCTCGTCGGGGTCTCGACCGTATACACTAGTCTACTAATGGAGTATCGATGCCCAGTCTCGAAACTCCCACGACTAGGGACCACTTTAAGGATGTGCTTATAGACCCCAGCTCCCACGTATATGATCGCCATCATACTGCTGGCCGTCAAGCAAGAATCCTAAGGGCTCTATCAACGTGTAATAGCGACCTGTAAGGTCACCTAAAGCAGTACACGATGATAAAGACAAACTGGATAGCATACTATCATCTTGAGTAAGACTGTCCTACCGGTATAGGTCCTCCCTCAATCATTGCAATCACGTGCCTGTGATCTAATAATTGACTCCGAGGGCACTATATCCAACAAATCTCATGTCGTATCTCATAATACGAACTACATCATATCACCGATCTTATGGCACAATACCCAATCTCATCGACTCATCTCCAAATACCATGTACAATCCTCATCATCCATGTATAAGTATACGTATATATATATATACATCTCCTCATAACCGCACAAGTAAAACAATGTAAACATGTGTGTGCGCGCGCGCGCGTGTGGGTGCAAACCTTATTCTAAGGTCCGCGACTAACTAACTAATGACGCTATCATCCAATTATACTAAAATTATCCATGACTCCCAAAGTATATCTAGATAATCATAATCTCATATAATATATCCATACACTACACTACGAACTGCGGGGGTGCTATACGCCATCCACCCGACTTCCCCCGTAGATATATATCTACTCACCTTGCTCTTCGCTTGCCGTTGCCGACGTCGCCATGCACTTGCTTGTCGTCCTGAAGTCCACATGGGGGTACCTACACATCATAACGTATCGTGCCGCATTAAAACCCAATTTAAAACCAAAACGACACGCTAAAAGCCTATATGTTAGAACCTACAGACTACGCCTTCGAACCACCAAACAACCCTCGATATCGTCGTACAAACGTCAAGTGATCGAGGTAAAACGCAAATACTAAAATCCAAAATCCAAAATACGAAAAATATAACCCCGAATCAAAACAACAACTCATGAATTTAGTCCCAGATTTTACCCTAGGTGAAATTAGCCAATTTTGCATATGTAAAAGGTCTAGTTTACTAGAGATGGAGCTACAGAACAAACATGAACCAAAATGCAACAGGTCTGGCCATAAATTGAGGCCAGAGGGAATATTTCTGCGGCCATGGTGAGTGCTTACGGGCTAGGGTTTCAGTGGTTGGTCCTAGGTTGCCTGCATGTATCTCAGTGTTTGCTAAATAATTTTTCAGGTCCCTGAGTGTTAGCTGATTTCAAATTCCCTACAGAATTCCATAAAATACGAATATCGGGGATTTCTAAGTTCGCTAATAAGGGCTTAAGTCTCAGGTTTGGGTCTGAATTCTAGCACTAGGGGGTTGTGTGGCCTCTACTATGCTCAATCATATTTCACAACTCAAGAATTCCTCAAACCATAACTAGAAATTTCCAAACCTCACTAAACGACACTAAATCGGTTCTAAACAAACAAGGATGTAAATGCAATGGAAAAACTATGCTAATGGTTAAGAGAATACCTCATTTGGCAACTCAAGAAAATTCTTGAGTTGCCCCAAGTCTTCAAAATCCGATTTTTCTTGGTCTAAAGGGTTTGTGAGAAGCTTGTGCATGATTTTAATGAAAGGAGTGAGGTGTTTTGATGTGGGAAATGAGGTGTTTTGAGGATGAAGAGGAAGGGGGGAGGGAGTGGCAGCCATGGAGTGAAAGGGAGAGAGAAAGAGATGAAGAAAATGAGAGGGACAAATGGGCATGATTCTCTCTTGACCCCTCACACTCTCTCACTTACCCATGCTTCATATTCTATTCTTTTTTTTTCTTTTCTTTATCTTTTCTTCTCATTTCATTTTTTAAAACCAAACACATAAACCCCAATTGAAACCATGGTTATAAAATGTAACACAAGTGTAAAATACGACACGGTGCATGTCTTGCACAAAACAAGCTTAATTCGCGGTTAGCGATATTTAATTGCGATTAGTTTTAAAACGGAAAATAATTACCCATAAAAATTTATAATTTTCTTAAATCTCATAAAACACCTTCATTTTACTAATTTCTATAATTTTCCAAAATTTTCCTAATTTATCGGTATTTAATTATACCGCAATATTAAAATATTCAATATATTTATTATTTAATTATAGAAATTCTCAAAAATAATATTTTTTTTCTTCTGAAATGTTACAATCTTCCCCACTTAAAGAAATTCGGTCCCCGAATTTAAATTTAAACCCCTCAATACTAAAACATTTCAGTAAAAAGTCCAAGTTGTCGGGGCTCCGAAATCATCAATACATAAGATGCATCATAGCGCAATGCATGCGCATGAACAATGAGCAGATAACTCCAAATCAAAACTCTGTCAAGCATCCTGCAATCATCGGAGTTAAGGCGAAGACATCAATGTCAAAGCCCAAAACGAAAACAACATGATGTACATCAAAACCATACATGTAAACATCAAAACTATACATGTAAACATCTGAAAGAAATGCATGCCAAACCTTTTTAAATCGCTGTGCGTTGCACGTATCGCGGCAAAGTGTCGGACGTCTATTATCAGAAAATAACTATATATATACTTATCCTTTGTTTAATATGTATGTCCCGCCGTTTTTGAAAATAATCTAGAAGGGTTTCCTTATTTTAAACGTTTCGTGTCATATCAGACGCGTTGGTAGATACTGTGCCTATAGCTCCCTTTTTGGAAATCCCTTCGATAACTATCAATGCATGCAAAATATATCCAGGTACTGTCCTCTGACTAGTCATTCTCAGTACGAAAAGAAATAGCAAATATCATAAAAACGTATTGCTCCATACGAAATCAATCCTAAAATGTGCATATGAATGCTATGTACGTCTGGTGCGCACGGAAATCGAAACCCATAAATGTGCCATACATGTGCACGGAAACAACATCTAAGTGCATCGGGTGTGCACAAAGCACCTGCTATAGGCAACGGGTGTTCCTGCCGGCAATATCAGGTGCATTTGATATGCACGAAGAATCTCAATTTAGTGCATCTGGTGTGCACCAAAATCGCATCTCACGCCCAAGTATGCGCAAGGATTCATATAAAATGCACAGAGCGCACGAAATCGACATCAATATCATATTCGAAATCGACGGTATACAATAAACCTCAATCCAAATCCGGTATACCGCAGTATATAATCTCACAACCATGTGCATCAGCGTGCACAAATCAAATCAAAACACTAAAAGTGCATGAAAACTATGCCGAAAGCATAAGTCAAATCACATGCATACCATAGGCATGAAATCAAAATCAATATCTCGAATGACATCAAATCGAAGTCAAGTGTAACCGTAGTGTACAAAATCTCAATCATGCAAACAAATCGTCCAAAATACCGAAATCCAAAAATGACGGTTGCATGATATTCGAATCACCAAATCCATGATCATAAACACTGTCATCGATATGTCTTTCCTTCGCAGTCGAGAAGGTGTTGGTGCATCCAAAGCTAGCAGAGCAAGATGTCTACTTGCCTCCTGTTTATGGTCTGGCGCCTGGTGCTATTAGGCTCTTGTCTCTCACTGCGAATTGCTAGATATATAGCTCCTCGGCTCAACGGCCCAATATGGAATGACGACGGAAACAATCCGCTCTGGCACATCCTCTAAAGATCTCTGGCCAACTATCTCGTCGACGATGCCGAACTCTGGCCTACTGGGTGTGCGTAAAATGAGCGCTCCTGGGTCCAAGTCTTCTTGTATAGTATTCCAGAAGGTTCTATCGAAGTCTCTCCCAAATCTCGCTTATGCCGAACTGCCCGGAAGTCATCATCCTTTATTAAATATTTTTCTTGTTCCGGAACGGCTGCATACTCATCGCGACTCCTTCTGTAAGATATATCCATATATTTCGGTTAGTGTTAGTTTAGACGTTAATGCGGGTTTACAGTAAAAAGTTTACCAATTCTGGTTCCTCACAATTCATAACATTTAATTAATAATTTATTATTATTTTTTATGAACATGCACGCACGTGTGCATGTAAATGTGAGGGTTTGTTGGTGCTAATCTAGTTCTTAGCAACCTTGACACTTAACCATTTATCTAATCCTTTGCCTTAACCCTAATCCAACCCTTAACCATTTCCTTGATATTTTAAGTGAGAAGTGGAGATATTTGTTTTTGAAGTGATGAGGTGTGTGTGAATGCATTGATGGTGCATTAATGCAAGCCCTTAACCTCACCTCTCTCTCTCATTTCTTCTTACACTCTCTCTCACACTCATTTCCACTCATTTTTTTCTTTATCTCATCAACACAACTGAACACTTAAGTTTCTATCACCAAACTTCATCAAATCCTTCACAAATATCACAAAAATCACATCTTTGATCACCTTTTGCCTCTTAGATGCCTAGGAGCTTGCAAAGCTTGGATCTTTGAGTTACTTTGAGTTCCTTTGAGTAGGTAATGATCTCTTTCAGTTGTTTATGTATTTATTGTGTAGCTTAGCTTGTTAGTTTTAGTTTAGAATGTTTAAAATTAAGTTTATGTGCAAATATCGTCATTTTAGTGTCGTTTGTGACATCTGTGATCTGCTGTGACCCGGAGAGTTTACTAGAAAACCAAACAATGTCGTTGTGTTGTACCTGAGACCATAGGACTTCACTTGAAGAACGAGACCCCTTGCTCGGACCTCGGCCGGCGAAACAAAGGAGAATTCCGGCGACCTCAGCTTGAGGAAGGAGTTAGGGTTTGGGTTTTTGTGGGTAGGTGTCTGCTTCGGTTTGGGTGTGTTTGGTTCTGTTTGTTTGTTGTGTTTTCTCTGTATACGAAATCTGGGATCAACCATGGAGTTTCTTGTGTTACGGCTAAGCGCGATATGTTATACGACACAGATCGTGCACTTTGTGTGGTTTTGCTCTTGAGTTGTTTTCGTCGTGTCGCTACACACGTTAGCCACAATACGGACTCTTGAGAGAATGTTTTTTGTTGTTGCGTTTGTATAATATAGTCTGTACGTGTTTTAGGTCTATTACTAATATACACTTATTTTATCTTTTTATTGTTTTAGGTTCGCAGGCGGGGACTTCGGACGCTGCGACGAAAGGAAAATAGGTGGTTGTCTTCACTTAGCCAGGAGCGTTGGTTAGTAGATTTAACATCTACAGGGGAATCGCACGAATGTCGTTATGTGTCTGGGCTAGAGATAACTTGACTTGTCGCATATTCTGTTTCATATATAGAGTTGTGCATACACTTTATTGCTTAGATATTGTTGTGCTTGGACTAGTACCCTTAGGACACTGCACATATTATTGACGGCTTATGTTGCACGTGCACTGATTGTATGCCACACACACCGTCAAAAATTGCCATGTTACGCACAACACACTTATAGATATGATATTTTTTGGTTAGGGACATTGAGACATTGATTCTTATTTCTTTATGCATATGATATATTGCATGCCTGTATACCTGTTCATACCATAATATTGCATTATTATATTCCCCATTCTTATTCGTTTTATAAATAAACAGGTGCTTTTGACGCATGTCTGCTACATATTACAGGATACAGGTTCTTGGAGCGAAGACAGTGAAAAAGACAAAAGATGATACAAAAGAGGGACTTTTGACCAACAAGTAGAAGGATCCTAGTCAAGTCTAGACGAAGAACAATTCACAATTGTACAAGACAATGCAAGATCCAAAATGTCAAAGTGAACGGTTAAAAGATCATTACAAGTTTTCACTGAAGATCTGGAGAAGACTCAGAAGTCAAATGGAGAAAAGAACTAGAGAAATAGAAAGCCCAAAGCATCAAGAAGCAGCCCACAAAAAATGATCATATGATCCTACCAATGGGCCACGGAACTGCGGCCCAACCCCCACCAATGCCGCGGTTCCGCGGCCATTTATTGCACTTGTCGGCGCAGATTTTTAGTGGCGGTGCGTCGGTGACTTTGTTGGGATTTATCGGGGGTATTTTTGTAATCGCACATGTGCGAATCCTGTAACCCTAATTTCCCTGTTTCCCTATAAAATTGTATTCTAAAGATTGTATTAGGGATGCCTCTTTTCAATAAATAAAATTCAGATTCTTTGGAAGATTAAGAGCATCAATTCTTGTACGTATCTTTTTTTCTTCTGCAGTAGTATTCTAAATTAATTCTTGCCTTAGATAAATCCTTCCATTGCCCTAGTTTAATCTAGTGTAGTATTTCTTAAACTGCAGTAGATAAGCATATTTTAAAATATTGTTTTTAATAGATCCCCTAATGTGCGAGTAATTTCCTCGCTTGTTAGGGTTAGGAATAAGGGAGGGATTGAGAGATGAATATCTCTCATCTCTTTTAAGCCCATTAATTTGTAATAACTAGAACTTCATGCACACATGCATGATCCGCTCCCTACGGCACCCTACCCACGAGGTAACGGTGAAACCGTAGTATAAAGGACCGGACATGCATGACTTCCATGAAGGTTAGAGCAATTAGTAGGAAAGGACGGACAAGGATCTAGAGGAAGAAACTTCGTTTCTTCCCAATCATCCTAATCCCCTTTCCTAATAATTGTTATAACTTCTAAAAGGATTTAATTGAGGGCATTGAAAGAGGTGTGAATATTAATCTTATCAAACTCACCTTAGACCTAATCCTAACAAGTTTCGTGATCATCGTACAACCTATTTTTTAGATTCAATTAAAAGACCAAACAACCATTGGAATTAGCTCGTAAGAACACTTAGGAAATTACACATCCCTGTGGACCGACCCGTATTCACCGGCTAGCTGCAAAGCGACGCCGTTTCTGATTGCGGTAAAATATTTTTGGTGATCGTAAAATCTCTACAAATCAAATGGCGCCGCTACCGAGGATGGCGTAAAATTTCTTTTGTGTAATTTCGGGTTGATATAAATTTTAAAAATCAGAAAATAGAAAAAGTACAAAAAGAAGTTTTTTATCAATTTTTATCTGTTTGAAGGGTTGTCATTTGAATCTTGTAGGAACAGCGAAGAATCTCGGATCTGGAAAATTTCAGATTGAGAAACAGAAAACGCTACATCAGAACAGAGGGGAAAGTCCACAACAGAACTGTACAAATTTTCCAAAGACCTAATCCCTCCATTCAACCGCGGAAACGCGGCCTAAACCTACTTCAGACCGCGGAAGGGCGGTGACTCAGCAACGTCAGCCTCTGGAGTTTTTTCTGGGGAACCGTGCTCTGTATTCAGCCGTGGAAACGCGGCAGGAACGCTTTTGGGCCGCGGATCCGCGCTCTGGTGACCTGATCTGTTGACTAAATTTGCACTGTAAGATCTTTTCTCTCTCCTCTGAAATCTCCCGATATATCTTTTGCCAAATTTTCTGCAGGATTTCTTTACGCTAAAAATCTTCTTCCTCCTTCTAAATAACAATTTTCTGCAGGTTTCTTTGCGCCGCGCTTTTAAAAAATTTATTGCAAGTGAATTTACTGTTTTGCATAATTTAATCGGACTTTAAGGGGCTATTGACCAAACTCAGATTGGGTGGGGATTTCATCACCCTTCCTAGGACTCCAGAAAGCACTTAAAGCATTTGCATCGACCACTCTTAATTAAAAAATACTAGACTCAGCCCTAAGGACTTCGAGCTCAATAGAACAAATGACTAGACATAGGCATCGACCGTTTATCCTAACTGATTTTGCGGTGTCTAGGCAAGTGTGTCAAGGCAAGTGGTTACTTAATTAGGACCGCTACTTGTAGCGGGGAGCCTCCCACTTACCTGGCACTTACCTGGCCGCAATTGGCGGTGAAGAGGCGGTTGAGGTCCTATTTCTAACCCTAGTTAGGAGTTGTCTAGCTGACCTAGGTGACCCTAGATCTAGGCCTGATTGTGCATGTATGGTTGATCGCATTTGTGTCACAAGTCTCTTTTCAAAATTTTTTTGCAAAAATCTCACATAAAAAAAAAGAAAAAGAAAAATAAATTTTTCAAAACTTGCAACTTGTCGCTAAAGAAATCTTGCAACTCACTTACACCACTTCCTTTCATTGACGTTATCTTATCTCCACATTCTTTCTTTCATTTTTTTTCCTGACTACACTGCCCCTTTAGTGTATGTCACTTTGGACTAGGGACACTAACGCCCGATTAGTCCGTGTTTCGTTGGTACCGACCGACGAACCTTTCGACACCGAAGTCGAAACTCAGTCCACTTTCTTACCTCCACCTTCAAACTCTTCTTCCGAAGGCATGTCGGGATACAATCCTAAAGATACCTTACCGACGGGAATGATTCCACCTCCGTTATGTGCGAATAACCTGAATCAACCTCCTGTTGAAGCGCCCGCACGAGTTGTGCTCCAGGATCTCTTCTACCATGTCCGCACTTCTTTACCTACCTGTCTTTCACCCCCACCGGCAAATGGGGAAAATTTTGAAATAAAACCACATTTCATCAATATGCTGCCAAAATTTCACGGTTTGGAATCAGAAGATGCGTATATTTTTATCAATAAATTCTAAAACGTTTGCGCCATGATGAAAACGACCTAATTAAGTGATGACGCTATAAGGCTAAGGGTCATTCCTTTCACCTTATGTGACCTAGCCGAGAAGTGGCTATACAGCACCGCATCACATTCAATTAGAAATTAGGACGAGTTTGTGAAAGCTTTTCTTAAAAAGTTCTATCCTCATCACAAAACTGCTAGAATCCGCAATGAGATTATACAATTTTCACAGCTTCCTCACGAACCATTTTGGAAGTGTTTTGAAAGATTTAAAGACCTACTCGTTCAATGCCCTCATCATGGGATCGAAAGTTGGAAACTTTGCCAAACATTATACGAGGGATTGAACTCGGCAACGAAGCAGTTGCTAGAAACCATCTGTCAATGTCACTTTCTTTCCAAATCTAGTGAGGAAGCGTGGCAGTTTCTTGAGGACCTTAGTGAACAAACAATTCAATGGGAGAGCACCAAGACCACATCATCTTCTTCTCAATCTAGGGCAGGCATACATCAAGTCGAGATGTCGATTGCTATGAAGGCCGAGATGGCCGCTCTTACGAAAAAGCTAGAAGCGATTGAGACCAAAATCTCATCGCCTTCTCCTGACCCTATTGTGCCTCCACGAACTGTTTGTGCTTGTTGTGCGGATCCATCATATCTCACCGAAGAGTGTCCTTACAATTCATCTACTCAAGGACATGATCAAGTCAATGCTGCCTACCAGCAACGACAGAGAAACGATCCTTACTCTTCGACATACAATCCGGGGTGGAGGAGTCACCCAAATTTCGCTTGGAACCAAAATCAACAATTCTAAGGAAATAACAATTTTCAAAGGCCTCCTCCCCCACAACAACAACAAGCACCACCACAAACTCAATTTCAACAGCAACCTTTTCAACAGCAACCTTACCCTAATCAAGTGAACAATTTTGTGTCTAACAATTCTTACCAGCCAAACAATTTTGTTCAACCTAATAATGACATGGTTACATCACTCGAAAGAAGTCTGGATGCGTTTCTAAAGCAATCTACACAATCTACAACAAAATTGGAGACTTCTATTCAATCTTTGGTGCAAAACAGTACCTCACACGATCAAAGCATCAAATCTGTCGAGGCACAAATTGCACAACTCAACGCAGCATTGAGCGAGCGAGAAAAAGGAAAGCTTCCATCTCAACCACTGCCCAATCCCGGTCACGCACATGCTGCATATCAACAGCAAAATCATAACGTAAATGCTGTGACCACGTTGAGATCCAGGAAGGTGTTGCAAAACAATGTGGGTATTAACCATGACACCCCTGCCGGTGGTTCTTCTTCTTCATCTTCTTCACCTTCTTCTTCGTTAGAGCCTATTCTTCATCCTTCACACGGCTCTACTTCTTCTAGCTCGAACGGACCCACTTCTCACAACACGAACACATCTACACGGGGATCCGTTCCAACTCAACAATCTGATCCGCAAAAATTGGACTCAACATCCTTTCCAAATGTACCTTTTCCAAACCGGTTGAGATCCAATAAACCAACTCCACAGATGGAGAAGGTTGTAGAGTTTTTCAAACATGTCAGCATAAATATCCCTCTTTTGGATGCAATCCAACAAGTTCCTTCATATGCAAAAATCTTAAAGGACTTATGCACCAAAAAGAGGAAGACACAAGTACCAAAGAAAGTTTTTGTGGCTAGTGCTATTAGTGATGCTATTGTAAACTCTTTAGCCCCAAAGCAAAGGGACTCCGGTTGTCCTACTATTTCGATAACAATTGGGGACAAAAACATCAATAGAGCACTATTAGATCTTGGTGCTAGTGTCAATTTGCTACCTTATTCTGTGTACGAGCAATTAGGCGTTGGAGAGCTTAAGCCCACTCACTGCACTCTCCAAATGGCCGACCGATCAATCACCCATCCTAGGGGAGAGTTGGAGAATGTGTTAATTAGAGTTGGGGATTTCATTTTCCCCGTAGACTTTATTGTTATGGATACACAACCTGTCGCTAACCCCCGGAGTCAAATTCCGGGGATACTTGGTCGACCATTCCTAGCGACTTCTAACGCTGTGATCAATTGTCGTAACGGTTCAATCAATCTATCTTTTGGCAATATGACAATTGAACTCAACATCTTTAAGTTTGGAAATCAGCCTGCCGAGCCGAATGCTAGCGTACTTGATGTTTGCTCGATCAATGAGATCGCGGAGGAGGACTGTGAGTTCGAAAATTTCATGTTCGATCACAGCAGTGTTGACGCCACTAGTGCATTCCTCCTAGAATCCGACACAGCTTTCACTGCAGACAACGATTATGAGTGTTTAACCTTTGTAGACGAATCTGAAGACTCCCCACCCGAGCTTGAGTCTTTTGCTTTTTCGGATGAGTTAGTTGAACCATCCGACTCGGTTGCGTACACTCGATTTGAACCTTTGATGGAATCCTTCGAGTTTGAAACAGTTACTCCATTGTTACCATCTATTGTTTCACCTCCTAAGCTCGAACTAAAGCTTCTGCCGTCGCACCTAAAGTATGCTTATCTAGGTAATAATGAGACCTTACCCGTTATCATATCGGCCTCTCTAGCTCTTGAGCAAGAGAAGGCCCTATTAATGGTCTTAGAGAATAATCGGCAAGCTTTTGGCTGGTCTATGGCGGACATCAAGGGGATTAGTCCCCTCATTGTTGAACATCATATACACTTGATGGATGATGCCAAGCCGGCAAGGGATCTACAAAGACGCCTCAACCCCATTATGAAAGAGGCTGTTAAGAAGGAGATAGTTAAATGTCTTGATAGTGGTATCATCTACCCTATCTCGGATAGCCAATGGGTTAGCCCCATTCATGTCGTGTCAAAGAAATCGGTCATCACGGTCATAACCAATGAGGCAAATGAGTTAATTCCCACTCGCACCCAAACGGGGTGGCGAGTTTGTATCGACTATAGAAAACTCAATGCCGCGACAAGAAAGGACCACTTTCCTTTACCATTCATTGACCAAATGTAAGTCCATGCTACCTCTCCCGGTACTTTCGGGCATGCGGAATTTGGTGAAAAACAATTTTCTAGAGGCGGTAACATGGACTCAAAACCGGATCTTTGTTAAACTATCTACCTAACAACCTATCTAGGAGTTGTTAACTACTCGGTTAGGGGTTATACCTTTCTTTCTTGAACTCCTTCGTCTTTGACTCTCGATGGTGTACGGATTGGCTTCACTCCGTCGTCTCCTTGCGCCGAAGATCGATCCACCCGAAAGCTTCTACCTTTAGCTTCTTCTTCGAGCTTTGAAGAAACTAGTTCACTCGGTTTGCTAAACCTTGTGAACTAGAGTGAGTAGAGAAGAGTGTGTTGGGATTATACTCTATGGTTCTTGCTTCTCAACACATGAGACAAGTGAACCATAGACTAAAGAGAGGGAGAGCAAGAGGAAGAGGATGAGAGCTCAAGAACACAAGAGAGAGAAAGGAAATGAAAGAATGAGCAAGACTTTTTTCTCTTGGCTCTCATAATCCAAAAACATCATAACCAATAATAGCAATCAAGTATTAGTGATGGATTAAGATACAATAGCCATATCATTTCATGCACTCATTTTGCACAAGAGAACAAGCAAGCAAAAGTCTTTGCCATGAAATGATAGCCATTGTCATCATGATGGTCAACTAGTCCAACCTAGTCAACTGGTCTACAAAGTCAACAAGTCAACCCCTCAACAACCATGTCAATATAATACTTAATTAATATTATTTTTAATTACATATCATATTCTTATTAGGGTTGAGCAAAAAGTCGATAGTCAACAGTCAACGGTCAACAACACTAATGAGAATCCTCTGTCTCTGTCTCTCCGTAAACTGTGCATACACACCCGCATCCGCGTTCCGAGGAACACGAATACATACTGGATAAAACCAATCCCAATACGTACACTAGGATCTGGCTTAAACCAAAGCCCGCTAGTGTTAACTGTCCGTACACTGTACATGCATAAGTGCACGGATGTGACCGAACCTTGTCGCAAAACCATGCGACCTGTCGCAAAACCATGCGACCTCTACTCTTTTGCCTAAAGGAGAATAGCTTTCTGTGTGGGACTCTAAAGACTCGACACTACGCTGGCAGTGGGTTTAACCACAGACCGCAAGCGGCACTAACTGTGCGTAACGGTCCCCAGGTAGATGCCGACAAGAAGACTGACGAGGTGAAACCCATCTGAACTCCTACTGAGCCTGAATGTGACAGTCTCCGTACAGTCCGGTCTGTTCGTCTGATACATCGTATGGAGGGCCTAGGGGGGCGGTAAACGTCAGTCCCCTAATAGCGGTACAAGTCGTGTCGGAGTGAAGCCCAAAACACCCTGAGATAACATAGGAAGCCTACCAGTATATCTCGCTTGCCCTGGCCAGGGACTACTCGTGTAATGGCTCTCCTAGACACAGCGCGATGTCAACCCCCAATACCGGGAGAGACGAATCCTGTCTAACCGTCACTGCCTCTAAGTGCTTCGGGACTGCACCTAAATACTACCTGTTTGCACGACTCCTTTGAGCCGTGGTAGGGTAGTGATCTAAGTACAGTGGGAACACACTCGAGGCGAAGTGACAGTGTCAAGTCAGCGGACTAAGCTGTACTCATGTCACCTGGGAACTGATAACTGACGATAGGTATAATACCAACCGGTCAGTTCCCGACGAGTCCTGTCCAGTGTACTCGTAACCTAACGAGCACCCGCATACTATCTCCAGTACGACGTACTGATGGATGTGGGACAGACCATCTCCAACTCTGGGATGAGAAGCGCATACGCTAGTCTACTCCGGAGTATCGATGCCCTGTCTCGATAGTCCTGCGACTAGGGACCTGCATAAGGATGTGCTTATAGATTATCCAGCCCCCACTAGTGTGACTGCCATCACAACGCTGGTAATCAAGCAAAGATCCTAAGGGCTCCACTAATGTGTGTAGGTGATATGCTAAAATAAACACATGTACATATTGAAGTAGAAACAAACCAAGTAACATACTACTATATTGAGCAAGATGGTATATACAACTGTGAATATCCCAAGCTTCCATTAAGTAATATACAAACTAGTATGATACAGTAATGGCCTCTAGGGCATATACACTAACAATCTCCCACTTGCACTAAGGCCATGTACTGGCGTATCGAAGACCTATCATCTCGATCAGCCGCTCGAACTGAGTCTGGGGCAAGGCCTTGGTGAATGGATCTGCAGTGTTATCTTCTGAAGCAACCCTCCGGACCTCGATCTCTTGGCGATCCACGATCTCCCTGATCAGGTGATACCGCCTCAAGATGTGTCTGGATCTCTGATGGGACCTGGGTTCCTTCGCTAAAGCTATAGCCCCGTTGTTGTCGCATAATAGAGGTATTTGATCAACAATGGACAGAACCACCTGAAGTTCTTTCAAGAACTTCCTCATCCAGACAGCTTCTTTTGCGGCATCTGATGCAGCGATGTATTCCGCTTCCATCGTCGAGTCTGCAACGATTTCCTGTTTGGAACTCTTCCAACACACCGCCCCTCCATTGAGGGTAAAGACAAAACCCGACATGGACTTGGAATCATCCTTGTCACTCTGGAAGCTGGAGTCCGCAAAGGCCTCGATCTGGAGGTCTTTTCCGCCATACACCAAGAACATCTCCTTAGTCCTTCTCAGGTACTTGAGAATGTTCTTTACCGCTATCCAGTGTTTCTCCCCAGGGTTTGACTGATACCGGCTTACTATACTCAGTGCATAAGCTACATCCGGTTTGGTACACAACATCGCATACATTATAGAGCCTACCGCAGAAGCGTAGGGTATAATAGACATGCGATCCCTCTCCAAATCAGTCTTCGGAGACATCTCTTTAGAGAGGGTGATCCCGTGACAAGCCGGTAGGTTACCGCGCTTGGAATCTTCCATACTAAATCTTTTCAGTATGTTGTCGATGTACCTGGACTGTGAAAGTCCTAGTATCCTCTTGGATCTGTCACGATAGATCCGGATCCCCAGAATGTATGAGGCATCACCCAGGTCTTTCATGGAGAACCTGTGTGACAAGAACCCCTTGACAGATTGTAGCATAGGAATATCATTTCCTATTAAGAGAATGTCATCCACGTATAAAATGAGGAATACTACAGTTCTCGCTACAAATCTACTATAGATGCATGGTTTATCTGGATTTTTGATAAAGCCAAATTCCTTGACCGTCTCATCAAAATAGATGTTCCAACTCCGCGATGCCTGCTTTAGTCCGTAAATGGACTTAAGCAACTTGCACACCTTTCCGCTGCTCCCACTCTGAATGAAACCCTCTGGCTGGTCCATATAGACACACTCCTCTAAATTTCCATTTAGAAAAGCGGTCTTTACGTCCATCTGCCAAATCTCATAATCGTGGAAGGCAGCAATGGCAAGAAGGATCCGAATGGATTTCAGCATAGCTGCTGGAGAAAAGGTCTCGTCGTAGTCCAAACCAGGTCTTTGACGAAAACCCTTTGCAACCAGTCTACCTTTATAGGTCTCAACCTGTCCATCTACACCAATCTTCCTTTTGAAGATCCACTTGCATCCTACGGGTTTTACCCCTTCTGGAGCAACGTCCAACGCCCATACTTTGTTGGTGTACATGGACTCCATTTCGGTCCGCATTGCATCCAGCATTTTACCGAGTCAACGTTCTGAACGGCCTGCTGGAAGCTAGTAGGCTCATCATAATCTATGATGCAATCCTCTCTATCCCCGTCTATGAGAAAACCGTAGTATCTCTCGGGTGGATGAGACTGCCTACTACTCCTGCGGAGCGGCGTAAGAATGCCATTTTCTTTTGAACCCTCTGGTTCTACTAAGCTTTCAGTAATAGTCTGTGGTTCTGGAATTTCTTCCAGTTCTATTTCGCTCCCATTTATTTCCTTTTCTAAGAACTGGTGTTCTAGGAAGTGGGCATTACGAGAAACAATGATCTTTTGTTCCTCTGCGTAATAGAAGAGAAACCCCCTGGAATTCTTTGGGTATCCCACAAACTTGCACAGTACTGAGCGTGCCTCGAGCTTGTCCGCATGCTGCTTTTTGACAAAAGGCGGACATCCCCAGATCTTCAGATATTGAAGATAGGGTTTCTTCCCACTCCATATCTCATATGGTGTGGTAGGCACAGTCTTAGTTGGAACTCGGTTCAAAAGGTATGCAGCTGATTTTAGCGCATACCCCCAGAATGATCGCGGTAACTCAGCGTTACTCATCATGGACCGTACCATATCCAATAGGGTTCGGTTCCGTCTCTCCGATACACCGTTATGTTGCAGAGTGTATAGAGGAGTAAGCTGAGAGAGAATTGCATTCTCTTTTAAATAATCCAGGAACTCGGCACTTAAGTATTCTCCACCTCGATCCGATCTTAGAATCTTGATACTTTTGCCGGTTTGTTTTTCTACTTCATTCTTATATTCCTGGAATTTTCCAAAGGCTTCGGACTTATGTTTCATTAAGAAGACATAACCGTACCTTGAAAAGTCATCCGTAAAAGTAATGAAGTAAGAATAACCGCTTCGCGCATGTGTAGACATTGGACCGCACACGTCGCTGTGTACGAGTCCCAAGAGCTCGCTCGCTCTTACTCCGTGTCCAGTGAACGGATTCTTTGTCATCTTTCCTTTGAGACATGATTGACAAGTGGCATACGATTGATATTCGAACGGATTCAAATATCCTTCTGTATGTAACTTCGTCAACCTTCTCTCATTGATGTGACCCAGTCTACAATGCCATAAGAAAGTCTGATTTATTTCCGGAGACTATCTTTTGTGTGTATTCTGGACATTGAAAATCTGTGGTTGGTTTAATACGTATATACCATTGCTTAATGTACCTGACCCAATCAGAACTTGATTAAGGTGAATGTTCACAACATTACTTACAAATGCAAATTCATAACCTTCTTTAGATAATAAAGATACAGAAATGATATTACAAGTTGCATTGGGTACAAAATAGCAATTACGCAAAACCAAAACATGTCCATCTGACAAGCCCAGGTGATAGTCCCCCACGGACTCAGCATCCATGCCAGCTCCGTTTGCAACTCTGAGGGTCATATCACCTGCTTTCAAAACCCTACGCTTTCTCAGTGCCTGCAAAGAATTACAGATATGAGATCCTGATCCGATATCCAATACCCAAGAAGTAGAGTTTATTGAAAGACAGTTTTCAATAACATACACACCTGAAGCTGAAGCCGCAACTTGCTTCAGTTCCTTTGTCCTGGCTTTCCAAGCCCTGCAATCATTCTTCCAGTGTCCCTTCTTATGACAATAGAAGCATTCTTCTTTATCCACAAGCTGCCCCGCTTTCTTTGTTGCCTTTGCCTTTCCCTTCGTATCCACTTTACTAACACCACCCCTTGGTTTGGCGGGTGCTTTCTTCTTCTTTCCCTTGGCTTTCGCCTTGGACCTAGAAGAGGAAGATCCTCTTACAAACAAAGTGGATGTTTCCCTACCTTTCTGTAGGGTGCCCTCTGCGCTCCTCAGCATGTTGAGGAGTTCTGAAAGTTCAACTTCCTTTTCTTGTAAGTTGAAGTTCAGTATAAACTGGGCGTAAGTGGAAGGAAGGGACTGGAGAATCAAGTCCGTATAGAGCTCATTCTCCAACGTGGTCCCAAGGTCCGTGAGCTCTTCTATGTAGCCAATCATCTTAAGCACGTGTTCCGCTACCAATGATCTGACGGCCAACCTTGCCAAAAATAACTTCTTCGACACTTCGTATCTTGCGATACGAGACTGCTCTCCATACAGTTCTTTTGTATGGAGAAATATGGATTCGAGGTCCATATTCTCGTGCTTCCTCTGATGTTCGTTGTCCATAGAGGCAAGCACGAGGCACTTGGCCTTCGCGCAATCAATCTCCCAAGTCTTACGGATTTCCTTATCCGCGACGTTGGAGGTGGGACCTAGGACGGGGGGAGCTTTGGTGGTAAGAAGATACCGCAGCTTGTCGTAAGTGATTGCCATTTTGACATTCCTGAGCCAATCTTTGTAGTTTGGCCATGTCAGTATGTTTTTATCTAGAAGTAACTTAAGTCCAGTCATGTCGATTGGTCGCTGCAATTAGGAGAGAGAAGAAGAAACACTCAGCATGATGCTCTTGCAAGTTTAGAGTGGTTTTTAGTTTGTCTAAACAGGATGGCTCCCACTGTTTCTCGAATCCCTCCTCAAACCAAAAAGGAAGAATTAGTCAGGATCAATCTCACCGTACAATACTTGCTTAACCGTTCGGCCAGGCTGGTGTCGGTACTTCGAGGGAGGTTTTCCAACGCTTTCGCGAAGTTCCTTAATTTAAGAACCTCTTTTCCTTGGGGGCGTAGCCCCGCTAACACCTTTCTAGATACCTACTTGGTTTATAGCAATGATCGTTAAGTGAGAAATTTCCCGAGGAGTAGCATATACTCACAGTAGGATCGGGATCCAAATATCATTGCGTAACAAAACTGAAGGAATTCTACCAGAATCATCACACTCCAAATGGTATGCAGTGCTAGCAAGTTTCAGTTCTTTTGAAACTCCCGATGTAGATTTTTGCCCCATGCTCTTATGACCTTGGCGTGAGGTCAAAATGTCATAAGTCACATGTCAAGTTCTTCCCATCATTATCCAGGTTAATTTGAACCCACCCGTACGTACTCTTGACGTAGGCCAAAATGGCAGTACGGCTGTCTCAAACCAACGCATTCTATCTATGCAACAGATAAATATCTGGCAGCTACCAATCACTATGCCTTGGCGTGAGGTCAAAATACATAGCTTGAATACTACCGAATATTTAACAGAAATGATGGAGGGCTACGGATGGTTTTGGCAAAACCGTGAACGTAGTGAACTTGATATGATCAATGGAACGAGATAGCTTTTAAAAGGAGTGGCTTAAGCTCCGCGTTTAAAAGTTATTTTGAAAAGAAACCGAGTGGTTTTTGAAAGTGTTCCAACGACTTTTACTTGGTTTATTTTCTTGCATTAGTTCTTTTAATGCGTGTAATTCTTGCATTAGTTCTTTTAATGTGTCCCATCAATTAATCCAACCATTGCAGAAAACAACCAAAATATGACGTACGCTTATGCCATTCGCATTCGCCACGGGGCCCCGTCATTACCCGTTAGGTTACTTAACTAACGACAGAGCGGGGGCTGGGCTAGCGCGGCTGTAAAACATAAGTAACGCCTAAATAATATCATATATAGATATGTTGCAATGATAGCCATTTCAGATCACAGATGAACACATTGGATATACTAGGAACCCGCAATTCGTACGAGCCTGTAACGAAAAGCAGATTACACGGTCGCGGTGAATAGCCAATACCCCACCCAAGACCCCTACGGGTGCGGCAAACTACCCGCCAAGTACCCGAAGCGAAGCAACCTCCCTCAACTCCATGAGTAGGCCACTCGGCACTTCGGCATACCCGGTAGTTTGTGCACCCCCTCCATGGGTCTATCCTAGGAGCAAAAACAGTAAAAAGAAATTATATAATGACGGCTACAACCCCGACCCGGTTGTGCGGCCATATAAATAATTATTACATCAATTTACAAATTTACATGAATTGAAAGAAAAGAAAACTCTCGTCTCACAACCCCCGGCAATTCACCCGCGACAATCCAATGAATTCATATACACATTCCAATGACATTACAGATCACAGATTTGTATAACCCCCACTAATCGACATATAGCGATTAGCAGACGTTCAATACAAATATCACATCACAGATAAAAACCCGTCAGCTCAAGTCTTTAGAAGTTCGATAAAAAATACGGATTTTTAGGCCCCAAACACAAAATTTTCGTTCTGGAAAATCTGGGCTGAAAAGACATATTCCAAAAATCCCAAAACAACCCCAGAAATACACTGCACTAAATTTGGACCTCGGCCGAGTCAACTCGGCCGCGGAACCGCTGCGGGAGCGTGCTCCCGCTGCGTTTCCGCGGTGCTTTGATCGGTTCGTGGGACCAAATTTTGTGGTTATTCAGTAAAAAGCCTGAGCCGATTTTTAAGATGAAATTTATCAATTTTTGAACAGATAAAAAATCGGCAGAAACTTGACATATCGGGTTCGTTTCGTGACTTTTTCTTTGATCGATCTTCTAGTTACTATGCTAAAATGTTAGATAGAGTTTAACTAGGCTCTGATACCACTGTAAGTCCATGCTACCTCTCCCGGTACTTTCGGGCATGCGGAATTTGGTGAAAAACAATTTTCTAGAGGCTGTAACATGGACTCAAAACCGGATCTTTGTTAAACTATCTACCTAACAACCTAACTAGGAGTTGTTAACTACCCGGTTAGGGGGTTATACCTTTCTTTCTTGAACTCCTTCGTCTTTGACTCTCGATGGTGTATGGATTGGCTTCACTCCGTCGTCTCCTTGCGCCGAAGATCGATCCACCCGAAAACTTCTACCTTTAGCTTCTTCTTCGAGCTTTGAAGAAACTAGTTCACTCGGTTTGCTAAACCTTGTGAACTAGAGTGAGTAGAGAAGAGTGTGTTGGGATTATACTCTATGGTTCTTGCTTCTCAACACATGAGACAAGTGAACCATAGACTAAAGAGAGGGAGAGCAAGAGGAAGAGGATGAGAGCTCAAGAACACAAGAGAGAGAAAGGAAATGAAAGAATGAGCAAGACTTTTTTTCTCTTGGCTGTCATAATCCAAAAACATCATAACCAATAATAGCAATCAAGTATTAGTGATGGTTTAAGCTACAATAGCCATATCATTTCATGCACTCATTTTGCACAAGAGAACAAGCAAGCAAAAGTCTTTGCCATGAAATGATAGCCATTGTCATCATGATGGTCAACTAGTCCAACCTAGTCAACCGGTCAACAAATTCAACAAGTCAACAAAGTCAACCCTTCAACAACCATGTCACTATAATACTTAATTAATATTATTGTTAATTACATATCATATTCTCATTAGGGTTGAGCAAAAAGTCAATAGTCAAAAGTCAACGGTCAACAACCCTAATGAGAATCCTCTGCCTCTGTCTCTCCGTAAACTGTGCATACACACCCGCATCCGCGTTCCGAGGAACACGAATACATACTGGATAAAACCAATCCCAATACGTATACTAGGATCTGGCTTAAACCAAAGCCCGCTAGTGTTAACTGTCCGGACACTGTACGTGCATAAGTGCACGGATGTGACCGAACCCTGTCGCAAAACCATGTGACCAGTCGCAAAACCATGCGACCTCTACTCTTTTGCCTAAAGGCGAATAGCTTTCTGAGTGGGACTCTAAAGACTCGACACTACGCTGGCAGTGGGATTAACCACAGACTGCAAGCGGCACTAGCTGTGCGTAACGGTCCCCAGGTAGACGCCGACAAGAAGACTGACGAGGTGAAACCCATCTGAACTCCTACTGAGTATGAATATGACAGTCTCCGTACAGTCCGGTCTGTTCGTCTGATACATCGCATGGCGGGCCTAGGGGGCGGTAAGCGTCAGCCCCCTAATAGCGGTACAAGTCGTGTCGGAGTGAAGCCCAAAACACCCTGAGAAAACACTGGAAGCCTACCAGTATATCTCGCTTGCCCTGGCCAGGGACTACTCGTGTAATGGCTTTCCTAGACACAGCGCGATGTCAACCCCCAATACCGGGAGAGACGAATCCTGTCTAACCGTCACTGCCTCCAAGTGCTTCGGGACTGCACCCAACTACTACCTGTTTGCACGACTCCTTTGAGCCGTGGTAGGGTAGTGATCAAAGTACAGTGGGAACACACTCGAGGCAAAGTGACAGTGTCAAGTCAGCGGATTAAGCTGTACTCATGTCACCTGGGAACTGATAACTGACGATAGGTATAATACCCACCGGTCAGTTCCCGACGAGTCCTGTCCAGTGTACTCGTAACCTAACGAGCACCCGCATACTATCTCCAGTACGACGTACTAATGGCTGTGGGACAGACCATCTCCCACTCTGGGATGAGAAGCGCATACGCTAGTCTACTCCGGAGTATCGATGCCCTATCTCGATAGTCCTGCGACTAGGGACCTGCATAAGGATGTGGTTATAGATTACCCAGCCCCCACTAGTGTGACTGCCATCACAACGCTGGTAATCAAGCAAAGATCCTAAGGGCTCCACTAATGTGTGTAGGTGATATGCTAAAATAAACACATGTACACATTGAAGTAGAAACAAACCAAGTAGCATACTACTATATTGAGCAAGATTGTATATACAACTGTGAATATCCCAACCTTCCATTAAGTAATATACAAACTAGTATGATACAGTAATGGCCTCTAGGGTATATAGTCCCCTCATTGTTGAACATCATATACACTTAATGGATGATGCCAAGCCGGCAAGGGATCCACAAAGACGCCTCAACCCCATTATGAAAGAGGCTGTTAAGAAGGAGATAGTTAAATGTCTTGATAGTGGTATCATCTACCCTATCTCGGATAGCCAATGGGTTAGCCCCATTCATGTCGTGCCAAAGAAATCGGGCATCACGGTCATTACCAATGAGGAAAATGAGTTAATTCCCACTCGCACCCAAACGGGGTGGCGAGTTTGTATCGACTATAGAAAACTCAATGCCGTGACAAGAAAGGACCACTTTCCTTTACCATTCATTGACCAAATGCTAGAACGATTGGCGGGGCACGAGTTCTACTGCTTTTTAGATGGCTATTCCGGTTATAACCAAGTCCCCATAGCCAAAGAGGATCAGGACAAGACCACATTTACTTGTCCCTTTGGCACTTTTTCTTATCGTCGCATGCCCTTTGGGTTATGCAATGCTCCCGCTACATTTCAGCGGTGTATGATGGGGATCTTTTCAGACATGGTTGAAAAGTTCTTGGAGATCTTTATGGATGATTTCTCCATTTTTGGTGACTCCTCCGACGAGTGTTTACGACATCTTGACGCTGTTCTTACCCGCTGTAGGGATAAGAACCTGACTTTGAATTGGGAGAAGTGCCATTTTATGGTACGAGAGGGCATTGTCTTAGGACATGTCATCTCGCAAAACTGCATAGTGGTTGATAGAGCCAAACTTGAAGTCATCTCTAATCTTCCTCCTCCTAAATGCGTTAAAGACATCCGAGCTTTCCTTCGTCACGCCGGATTTTATAGACGGTTCATCAAGGATTTTAGCAAGATTGCTAGACCCTTGACTCTCTTATTGGCCAATGACACAACATTTGACTTCGACTCAACTTGCATGGAAGCGTTCGAGTCTTTGAAACACTCTCTCATTTTTGCGCCCATTCTTTCATCTCCAGACTGGACGCAACTTTTCGAAATTATGTGCGACGCATCAGATTTTTCCATTGGTGTTGTTCTTGGACAGCACATTAACAAGATGCCGCACGTGATTTATTACGCTAGCCGTACATTAAATGAGGCCCAACTAAACTACACAACAACAGAAAAAGAGTTTTTAGCAGTTGTGTTTGCACTTGAAAAATTTCGGCCTAATTTAATCGGCTCTCCAGTTATTGTGTATACGGATCATTCAGCTCTTCGCCACCTTTTTGCGAAGAAGGATGCTAAGTCGAGGCTAATACGTTGGATCCTCCTGCTACAAGAATTTTACCTTATCATAAGGGACAAAAAAGGATGTGAAAACGTAGTGGCCGATCACCTTTTACGACTTCCTTCTTCGCCCACACTTGAACTTCCTATCACTGATGCTTTTCCCGATGAGCAACTCTTGACCGTTTCTTGCGAACCATGGTTCGCTGACATAGTAAACTACTTAGACACCGGCTTGATACCTAACGATTGGTCGAAACAGGATAAACTTCGATTCTTATCCCAAGCAAAGCATTTTTACTGGGATGCACCTTATATTTTTAAATACTGTTACGACCAAATCATTCGTCAGTGTGTACCAGAAAACGAGTTTAAGAGTGTGCTGTCTTATTTCCACGATTAAGCATGTGGCGGGTACTTTGGCCCAAAGAAGACAGCCGAAAAAATCTTGCAGTGTGGTTTCTATTGGCCACGACTTTTCAAAGATGCATATGAATACTGCAAGACATGCTCCCGGTGCCAACACTTGGGCCGGATATCGCGGAGAAACGAAGTGCCGCTCCAACCAATTTTGGTTGTCGATGTTTTTGATGTTTGGGGTATAGACTTCATGGGACCATTTCTCAATTCTTTTGGGAATGTTTATATTCTGTTGGCTGTTGACTATGTTTGAAAGTTGGTCGAGGCTGTGCCTAGCCGAACGAACGACAACAAGGTCGTGGTTCGATTTCTTAAAGAACACATCTTTTCTCGAATTGGGCACCCTCGAGCGATCATAAGTGATAATGGTTCTCACTTTTGCAATAGGACTTTTGAGTCCTTAATGCGCAAATATTCTATAACCCACAAGTTGTCAACGCCATACCATCCCCAAACATGTGGGCATGCCGAGGTTTCAAATCGGAAAATAAAGCAAATCTTGGAGAAAACGGTTTCTAAAAACCGTAAAGATTGGTCACTTAAACTGATCGATGCACTATGGGCTTTCCGTACTGCATACAAGACTGATCTGGGTATGTCTCCATACCGGCTTGTTTACGGGAAGGCTTGCCACCTCCCGGTAGAGATTGAGCATAAGGCATTTTGGGCTATCAAAGAGCTGAATTTATCTTTAGGAGATGCGGGCAGCAACCGAAAGCTGCAATTAAATGAACTAGAAGAGCTGCGGGATGAGGCATATGATAATGCCGCAATTGTCAAAAACCGAACTAAGGTGTTCCACGATAAACACCTTTTGCGAAAAACTTTTGAACCTGGTCAACAGGTTTTACTCTATGATACTCGGTTACATTATCACCCAGGCAAGCTCCGTTCTAGATGGAAGAGACCATTTGTTGTCCGCACCGTTTATCCGCACGGTGCGGTCGATCTTGAAAATTATGAGGACGGTACTTTAATCAAGGTTAATGGACATCGATTGAAACCGTTCCTCACAGCGGACCATTCGGAGGAGCTCCTGTTTTTGCAGGAGCCGATTTACACTGATTGATTTTCCTCCACTTTCACCCCCGAATTTCCAATCAATTTTCCAAAACCTTAATTCAAATAAGTTTGGGGGTGTGTATCATTTGTAAATATGTTAATAACAGGGGAGTGCCGACATTTTGACCCTCTTGGTGCAGCATGACAGTGAGGACACTGTCAAGTTTAAGTTTGGGGGTATGCTCGGTACGTCTTCTTCCTTCGCATTCATTTGTACATATTTTCTTTCATTTGCATACTTATTTTAAAACCCATAAAAATTTAAAAATTTCGAAAATTATAAAAATTATTGTATTCAATTTTGGCTTATTTGACTAGAGTTTGACAGATAGGTTAACTGGCTATGAACAACTAGATCTTGAAAGGTTCCTAGGCACTCTTGTGAAGGTTCATAAGGCATCAAACATGCCCGGATAAAAATTTAGACGTGCCGAACAACCCAAAGCCGGGATCTTTGCTAGATTATTAGGGTTTAACATGCAAGATGATAACTTTTATCTAAGTGTGAGGGATTACAACCTTTGTAGTCCGCTCCTTCGCTTCACAAGCTCCGAGTAGAAGTCCCTTTGCCGCGATCCACGATCTCCCGGACTCATGAGAGGCTCCACGACTCGAACGATCCATGCTAGCTTGAAGTGTTCCAATTCTCCGATGATCTACGTTGAAGTTGCAAAGACTCAAGCTTTCTCACTCTAAAGAGATGAACACACTAATCTCATGGGATAGATGAGATGAGGATGAGAGAGTAGTATTTTTGCTTTCTTTTTAAATCATTTTCTCATATTTATTCATCACATAAAGAAAATCAAGTGAGCTTTTTTCAAGAGAGAAGAAGATGATAATGGAAAAGATAATGAATAATTCTTTTGTGATGAATAGAAAGAAATGTATATGATTGATATATAAACCATGGTCAAGGATGAGTGGCTAAGATTGTGTAGAGAATAAACTAGAGTTAGGGTTTGGTTGGGTTAAAAATGTGTCATCCAAAAATATCTTAACAATGACAAAAGAAAATGCTTCTAGAAGGTGCATGAAGCATCTAACCCTAATCAAACCCTAACCTCAATTAATCATCCTTAAACATGTTTAACAATAAATCATATCATGTCACAATAATATATATCACATATATATTATATATTTGCTACAAAAGAAAAAAATACAATTAACATATATCGCATATATATCAATGTATCATCCAGTGAGAAAATGAAATAATAAAGCGAGCCGATATTAGATAATGTAATACAATATATCATATATATTATTATACATTAAATCATCGAATCAACACTTGATTCGATGATCTGGCCATATCGAATATTACCGACTAATATATCATGTACCGATTCATCGAATCAACACTTGATCCGATGTCCCGGTTCATATCTAAATATCGCGAGAATATAATACGGTATCTCATATCGCATTATTCTCGGTCCTGCACATATCACATATGTGCCTCTACTCCGTTTCTCCTGAGCCAAGAAACCTCTATGTAGGACTCTAAAGAATCGTCAATACGCCGGTAGCAGGTGATGATCATATCAAACACCCACAAGCTGCAAGCGGTCAGCTAAACGTAACAGCCACCCAGGTATTGAGCGATCAGAAGATCAACAAGCTAGCCTGTGCGTTCTCCTGTGAATCCAATCAGTCACACTCCCGTACAGTCCGGTCTGTTCGTCTGATATGTCGCATATCAAGTCTAGGGGTGGTAAACGTCAGACCCCAGTAACCGATAAGTCGTGTCGATGTGTGGCTCATAACGGGTCGAGAAACTACTAGTAACACTTACCGGTAAATCTCTATATCAGCCCTGGCCAGGGACTTCCAGTTATAGCCAATCGAACACAGCACAACATCAACTCCCTACACCTGGAGAGACGAATCACCTCCTATCGCTCATTGCCTCCATTTGATTCGGGACTGTACCCAAAAGCCACCGTTTTGCACGCCCTCTTGGACGTGGTAAGGTGGAAATCAAAGCACAGTGGGAATCACACAAGACTCTATGACGATCTCGGGTCTACAGACTACCCTGTACCAGTGTCACCGGAGAACTGCCATCTGACGTGTGGTATATCACCATCTGGGAGTTCTCGGCGAGTCCGTCCAGTGTACCCAGTCTCCACAGAGCACCCGTACACCATCTCTGATGTCAAACACCGATGGATATGGATCATCCATCACCCATCATATGGGTCAAGATGCGTATACGCTAGTCTACTCTGGTGTATCGATGCCCTGTCTCGATATACCCTCGACTAGGAACAATTATAGGATGTACTCATCGACTACCGTGGCCCCACTAGTATGATCTCATCATAGTCCCAGTAGTCGAGTACAGATCCTAAGGGCTTTATCAACATGTGAGAGTAAAACAGTAAACCAATACGAGTCAACATGTTAAGATAAAGTGAAACCAAATAGCATACTATCATGACGAGCAAGAAAGTCATCTCTATATATATCCAAGCATCCATTATAATATACATCATATGTACAACAATGGCCTCTAGGGCATATACATAACTAACAATCTCCCACTTGCACTAAGGCCAGCTGCTGTAGTATCTCATACCTAGCATCCCGAATAATCTCTCAAACTGTATCTAGGGAATAGCCTTCGTGAATGGATCCGCAATGTTGTCCTTCGTATCTACTCTCCTGACCTCGATCTCCCGGCGATCAACTATCTCCCTAATCAGGTGATACCGCCTCAGAATCTGTCTGGACTTCTGATGGGACCTGGGTTCCTTGGCTAACGCCACAGCTCCATTGTTATCGCAATACAGAGGTATTGGATGCTCAATGGATAGAAACACACCAAGTTCACTAATGAACTTCTTGATCCAGACAGCCTCTTTGGCAGCATCGTTGGCAGCGATGTATTCAGCCTCCATCGTCGAGTCTGCAACGGTATCCTATTTGGAACTCTTCCAACATACCGCCCCTCCATTGAGGGTAAAGACAAAACCCGAATGCGACTTAGAGTCGTCCTTATCACTTTGGAAGCTGGAATCGGTAAAGGACTCCACCTGGAGTTCTCCGTTACCATACACCAAGAACATCTCCTTAGCCCTTCGTAAGTACTTGAGAATGTTCTTCACTGCTGTCCAATGACTCTCTCCAGGATCTGCTTGATACCGACTCACTACACTTAGTGAGTATGCTACATCGGGTCTGGTACATAACATCGCATACATGATAGAGCCTACTGCCGAAGCATAGGGTATCCCTTGCATGCGAGCTCTCTCCAAATCAGTCTTGGGAGACATCTCTTTGGAGAGAGTGAGTCCAAAGATCGTGGGTTGGTTCCCACGCTTGGATTCTTCCATACTAAACCTCTTTAGTATGGTGTCAATGTACCTAGATTGGGACAATCCCAGTATCCGTTTAGATCTATCTCTATAGATCATGATTCCCAATACGCAGGAGGCATCACCTAGATCTTTCAATGAGAATCTCTGTGATAAGAAGAGCTTGACTGATTGCAGCATAGGAATATCATTTCCTATCAAGAGTATGTCATCCACGTACAATACGAGGAAGACAACCTTACCCTCTGCTACCTTCTTATAGATACAAGGTTCATCTATATTTTTGATGAAGTCAAACTCTTTGACTACAACATCAAAACAGATGTTCCAACTCCGCGATGCTTGCATTAACCCATAAATGGATTTAAGCAGCTTGCACACCTTTCCGCTGCTCCCACTATCTACGAAGCCCTCTGGCTGAGTCATGTACACGCTCTCTTCTAAATCACCGTTTAGAAAGGCGGTCTTAACATCCATTTGCCAGATTTCGTAGTCATGGTATGCAGCAATGGCAAGTAAGATCCGGATGGACTTAAGCATAGCCACTGGAGAAAAGGTTTCGTCATAATCCACACCTGGTCGTTGACGAAAACCCTTTGCTACAAGTCTAGCTTTGAAAGTCTCAACTTTTCCATCTACACCAAATTTCCTTTTAAAAATCCAATTGCTCCCAATGGGTTTTACCCCTTCAGGAGCATTTTCCAAAATCCATACTTTATTGGTGTATATGGATTCCATCTCAGATCGCATTGCATCCAACCATTTCACAGAGTCACCACTCGTGATGGCCTGCTCGAAACTAGTCGGGTCATCATCATCCATGATGCAATCCTCGCTTCCACCATCAATGAGAAAACCGTAGTATCTCTCAGGTGGACGAGAAACCCTATTAGATCGGCGAAGAGGCTGGGGTTCGTCGGGTACTACTGAATCCTCTGGTTCCAATAAATCATCAGTTGTAGTCTGTGGTGCTGGAACCACTTCCAGCTCTACCTCTTTGCCACTAATTTCTTTTGCAAGAAATTACTTTTCTAAAATGGTGGCATATTGAGAAATAAACACTTTTTGTTCATCAGCGTGATAGAAAATATATCCTTGAGAATTCTTAGGATATCCCACAAATTTGCAAAGAACTGATCGTGCCTCGAGTTTGTCCGGATTTTGTCTTTTTACATAGGCCGGACAACCCCATATCTTAAACCGTTTAAAATATGGTCTCATTCCCCTCCATATCTCATATGGGGTTGTAGGCACTGATTTAGACGGAACTTGATTCAATAGGTATGCTGCTGTCTCAAGTGCATACCCCCAAAAGGAAATAGGTAACTCGGCTGTGCTCATCATTGAGCGCACCATATCTAATAGGGTGCGATTTCTTCGTTCCGATACACCGTTGTGCTGTGGTGTATAAGGAGGAGTAAGCTGAGAGAGAATCCCATTCGCTTTTAGATAATCTAGGAACTCATTGCTTAAGTATTCACCTCCTCGATCAGATCGAAGAATCTTAATACTTTTGCCCGTTTGGTTCTCTATTTCGTGCTTATATTCTCTGAATTTCTCAAAAGCTTCAGACTTGTGTTTCATCAGAAACACATGTCCGTATCTAGAGAGATCGTCAGTGAATGTAATGAAGTAGGAAGAACCGTTCCTGGCATGCGTAGACATGGGACCACATACATCACTATGTATTAGTCCTAAGAGTTCAGTAACTCTTTCTCCGTGTCCACTAAACGGAGCTTTGGTCATTTTTCCTTTGAGACTTGAATGGCAAGTATCATAAGATGATAATTCGAACGGATTCAAATAACCATCCTTATGTAACTTAGCCAGTCGTTTCGCATTGATATGACCAAGTCTATAATACCACAAGTAGGATTCGTTCACATCTGAACTTTTCTGTCACGACCCGAAAGAGCACGTGACTGGCCCTTGAACCCTATGAAGCCTATAGGACTCCATCTGATCCAAGTAAGCCAAAAGCCCAGAAATCTAAAACCATTAAAAAAGTAAATAAGGAAAACTGGTTTTTAGAGGTAAAGAAATCGTGTTTCAAAAATCCAAGTTTTTAAATAACTAAGCCGAATATGTATTTTAAAAATGTGTAACTTTTCCTGAAAATTTCGGCAGAGTTTCCTTTGTAAAAACTGGCCCCGAACGGGGTACAACAAGAATAATATATATGAAATGATAAAAGGCATCCCCAAGCGGGAGCTAGCTCTTCGTCAATCGACGGTCACAACCACGCAAGCAATAAAAATCTACAATGCCAAAGGCGAGGATCAAATCCAAAAAGAACTCAAAACAGCCAGAAAACCGTAATACTACAAGCGCGACTCTAAGGTCGAAATAATACAACACTGTTTTATAAGTCTGAAACAATATACAAGTTTTGGTTGATGGAAATTCTAGATACAATAAATGATACATGAACAATGGCGGTTCTGATACAAAAGAACCCACCTATCCATGCAAGTCACCCATAAGGAAGCAGTGTGCCAGAAATGCCGCTATGGAATCTGTACGGCAAAAACCTGCAAGGACTGGGGCACAACGGGGGTGAGTTGCCAACTCGTGAATAGAAAAATATCTACAAGCAGAGATCGAATGCATGGCCCATCCTAGGTCAATACGATCAGATATAAATAAACCTCAATATGAATAAAGCTGAAGCATGCTAAACTGGCAATGTAATCTCTATACATGAGTGTAGTGCCAAGTGCTCGTGCTAGTGCCTCAGGTAATAGCATGTCATGAATATGAGGTATGATCAATGTAATCAAATCTGCACACACGTGGATCCCGTCCACTCGTCACCCAATGACAATAACCATCATGCAAGTAAATATCATGAAACCTGTGCATGGAAATATGAGGATATAACCCACCCGTGTCCCTCGCGACACGTCAAAATCATGGAACCGGAGTGCCCAGCATCGGCACTCGAAAACATCATGAAAACTGTGCCCAGCATCGGCACGTAAATCCTCATATATCGGGCTCCATCAGTCCGGATCGGCCCGCGGGCTCTGTCTGCGGTATCGGCCCTCGGCCCCGGCAGGACGCCCAAATCTATCCATCGACTCTGGTCAGTATCCTCCGGATAACCGCCAGGTCCAACCAATCACCGGTAGGTACTCGCCCGCCTCCAGGCTCAATCGGCAAAGCTCATCGATCATCTTGCCGAGGGGAACCATACCGGGTCCACCATGTACCCGCAATTGGCTCGTCCACTCCTCGATTCGGGTTACACATGTCGCTCTCAGCACCGAGAAAACACATGGTGGACGCACTGAAATATCATATCAAGGGTAACCGGGTTTTCAAAACAAATACATATCCTCTTTGAAAACACCCACGGTTCCCAAAAACCAGAAATATCATAGAAACAACATATCTCAATGCGTATAATCAAAAGCATGAAGTATGCGACATGTAAAGGAAGGTATGCATATCATCATGTCATGCAAGGATCGTATACTGAATGCAATAGTACTACAGTGTAGTGACATGGCAATTATCGATGATGAGTGTGTGAGCCGGCAACAAGTGTACGTGGAACATATGCATCATCGATAATGGTGCTGGTGTCCTAGCAGCATGACTGAAATATAACCACAGTACAAGCGATGCAATGCAAATAGCATGAATATGCGGAATCGAATAATCAACGCAAAAGTAAAGAATCTACACCAACCTGTACAAGTCATGCAGGGGTGCCATTTGAAATAAGACGAATCAGGGCTTTTGGAAAAACAAGGGCTACGATGTTTTAAGAAAAGATACATCATTTGAAAATATCCGTATGACCCTTCTGCCTATCTTTAAAATATCCCCGATTCGTTAGTTTGAAATAGGTATGACTCGGTCTAGTCCAATGTCTACTAAGTAATCTAGACAGGAGGGGTAAGAAACCACCTAATCTGAGTCAATATATAGAGATATGATAGTCGGTGATCCCGCCTCAATAACATATCGTAAGATATCCTCGAGTCATGAGTGCGGATCTATCATCAATATCGGCTCGTACGGTAGATCGTCGTACGGCATCCCAATAGCTGGGTAGGGGTCAATATCACACTACCTCATCACATATCAGGTATCACTATCATCAGATCGCATAATCTGGGGTACTACTCTAAGTCTAGTACAAATCGATACCATCTATAAAAATATGAATGCGGGTAAAGCACATGTCCAAAGGCCCGCTAAAACTATCATATCGCACCTCGAAGACAAGCTATGTCACATCGCCGATCTCACGGCCTCACATCAAGTATCATCTCAAACCACGTATTATCCTCAAATCCCGTATATAAACACATAGTCCCATACCCATGTGTAGATATACGCACCATCATATGCACTCTAATAAATGAAAGAATGAATGCAAGTATGTGTGTAAATGTATGTGTGAGTGCAACCACTACTCTAGGGTTCGCACTATACTAAACCAATATATTCTTATCATCAAAATATCATTATTACCATCAATAACCCTAAACAACACATAATAAATATATGTGTGTATACGTATTCGTATACATCACCACGGACTGCGGGGGTGCTATACGCCATCCACCCGACTTCTCCCCGTAGATATAAATCTACTCACCTTGCTTCTCGTGTGCCAAAGCCGATGTCGCCATCTTCATCTTCTTTGTCTCAACATCTCGTAGGGTACCTACAAGTACATCACAATGCTAAAGCACATGAAAATCACATCGGAAACCAAAATAGCACACGCTACCCGCATAGGTAAAAACCTGTCGACTCGCATGTAAACACAATCAAAATCCACTTGTCGTTGACGCCCAAACGCCACCCGACAGGAATGAATCACCAAATACAAAAATCCATGCTAAAACAAGTCTCAAATTATTCACCAACATAGGAAAATCAACCCAGATTTCACCCTAGATGGAATCAGTCAAAACTAGAAGTACCCAGGGTCAATACTAGAGGAAATGGGGGCATGCACAGAAAACGAGGCAATTCCACCCTGCTCTGGCCGCAAATTGCGGCCAGAATGGGAGAATTGGCGGCCTGGTAAGGGAGGTGGGAGCTAGGGTTTGGGGTGGTGGTTCTCTGGTGCCTGCACATCTCACTGTCAATTCAGTTTCATTTTTAGGGTCTCGGGGTAATAGCAGATTCTTAAAAATAGTGACAGATTTCCAGTTTTTCCGATATCGGTTCCGCAATCCCGTATTTTGGTTTCACTTCCAGGTTTGGGTTCAATTTAGCATTACACCAGGGTTTCTAAGGTCACCACGATCCTCAATTTCATCTTAAGTTTCAGTTTTACCCTAAACCCTAACTTGAATTCTCCTATATCCACAAACATCACAATATCGATATGAAACTAGTATAGATGCACAAGGAATTGAAATACTACTCTATAGGTGCAGGAATTACCTCCTTTGGCAACTCAAGAAAATTCTTGAGTTGCTCAAAGTCCACCAAATCCAATCTTGCTAGGTTCAAAGTGTAGCTAGTGAGCTCGGGAACATTTTTTGTGAAGGGGGAATGAGGTTTTGGCTTGGTTTTCATTGTGGATCTAGGATTTTATGAAGAGAGAGAGAGAGGGAAAGAGAGAGCAGCAGCAAGAGGAAAGAGAGGAGAGAGAATGAGAAAGGGAAAATGATGAAGGATGGCTCAAAAAGGTGGGGTTGACTTGGTCTCTCTCTCTCACTCATTACCTACCCTTTTTACTTTTCTTTTCTTTTCTAACACTTCTCACTTGAATAGTGAACCCAAAAGAAAACCATGGCAAAAGAAATGTAACACATGTGTAATAAGTGTGGAAAATGATATGTGCACATTTTTTCTCAAAAGTGCTAAAAATCCAATTAGCGATTTTTAATCGCGATTAACACTAAATTAGCTTATAACTAATCTTAAAAACTTTAAAATGGCATAATTCCTTAAAATACCTTATTTTAGAATTTTCCATAATTTTTCCCCATTTATTTGTATTTAATTATCCCAGAATATTAAAATATTCATTAAAATAATATTAAATTATAAAATTTCCCAAAACTCATATTTTATTATTTTGAAGACGTTACATTTTCCTCTTGTGTGTGTTTTGTATATTCAGGACTGTATTCTGATTTAGAATGAATATGCCATTATGTAACGAGCCTGATGCAATCAACTTTTGATCTAGGAATATGTTCATAACATTATCCTGTACTACAAAATTATATCCCTCTTTACTCAGTAAAGAAACTGATATAATGTTGCACATCATGTTCGGTATATAATAGCACTCATTTAGAATCAGTGTATTACGACTCGGCAATACTAGGTGATATTCGCCAACTGCTTTGGCTACAATACTTGCACTGTTCCCTACTTGAACGGAATGATCATCTTTTCCCAGTTCTCTACCTTTTCGTAGCCCATGTAATAATTTACATATGTGGGATCCTGATCCGGTATCTAATACCCAGGACGTAGGGTGAACTGAGAAACAGTTCTCAATAACTAACACACCTGAAGAAGATGCATCAACATGCATGTTTTTTTGGGCGGCGTGAGAATCCAGATATTTTTCTGTTTCCTGTTCTGTCTTATAACTCTTATAAGAAAGAACGGGTCCAACGTTCCCTTGATCAGTACAATAATCGGGTTCAGTCAATACATCCATATTATTATCTTGATTATGGCCTGACATGGTCGCTACCTGGAGAGAGAGAAGAAAAACACTTTAGCGTATGCTCTTGCAAGATTAGATTGGTTATTATCTTATCTAATCAGGATGTCTCCCACTGGTTTTATCAAATCTACCTTAAAACCCTAAAAGGTAAGATTAGCCGGGATTAATTACACCCTACAATTTCGTCAATCTTTCAGCCAGATCAGTGTCGGTACTTTGAGGGAGGTTCCCCGTGCTTTCGCACGGACCTAATTAAAGTAAACCTCGTTTTCCCAGAGGCGTAACCCCGTTAACACTTTTCTAGACACCTACTTGAATGACTAATTGTCCTGTGTAAGACTCTCCCAGGAGTAACTCTTACTCGCAGTGGGTATCGGGATCCAACTATCTCATAGAAGGTATGCAATCTCATTACAAATTTCAACACTTGAAATTCCCAATAATACTTTTGCCCCTAGCAACTCATGACCTTAACATGGTCAACAAATCATAAGCGCTAGCCAAGTTCAACCCGTCATTTCCCGATTGAATTAAACCTACTCGTACGACCCTTAACATGGTCAACAAAGTCGTATGACTACCCTAATCCAATCACATCATATGTTTTAACAGATAAGTATTAATTAGCTACCGCATACTACGTCTTAACATGGTCAACAAACGCAGCACGAATACTAAGAGTACTTATCTGAAATGACGGAGGGCTACGCAGGTTTTTCAGAAAACCCTGAGCGTAATGAACTTGATATCGTCGTAGAATCGAGTGAAGTTTTGAAAAGGAGTGTTTTTGAGGCTTTTCTTAGTTTCGCTAAAGGGGTCACTCCCGGTGAAGGGATCGTCGGCCCTTTCCTCATCGAATAAGGTGCAGGATATATCATATATACCGCTGTGCAAAGAAAAACTTTAAAAGCAATCAAAAGACAAACCGAGTTTTGTAGCATCTGCCAGTTTCGCTAAAGAGGTCACTCTCAGTGAAGGGATCGTCGGCTCTTTCCCCATCGAATAAGGTGCAGGATATATCATTTATATCACTGTGCAAAGCAAAACTGTAGCTAACCTTTTTATAAAGTTTTGATTCTACAACATCTTTAGGTTTCTTTTTCTTTTATTAATCTCATTAATAAAAATCCCATCAGCTTATGCTTCCTAAGCATCACAGAAGAAACGAAAGCAGTAATATTTATATATCAGCATATATATAGTATAAGCATTCGTCTCAGGCAGTAACATGATCTCATCACAGAACATTGCAGCAGAAGAACATATATGAAATATTGGATATACTAGGACGTCCGTGTTTTTAATACGAGCCTGTATAAAACACGGATTCCACGGTCGCGACGAATAGCCAAACCCACATCCCAAGACCCTACGAGAGCGGCAAGTAACACTGCCAATTCTAGGGTTAGGAGACCCGATCTCGACTCCTCGAGATGGTCTCCCACTGGACCCTAGAACCAGGTTACTTGTGCTCCCCTCCTTGGGTCTACCTAATGCGGAAAAGTAAATAATATACAACGGTGACATCATCCGCAACCTGGAAGTGTCCCAAATAAAAGAATATTACATTACATATGAATTTTACATGAATGAAAATAAAAACCCTCATCTCACATAAAACCCCCGGCTATTCTGAACGCGACGATCCAATATAACATATCACAGCAACACATAATATCTCATATCATCAACGTAAGTAAATATGCGCATCCCAATTGTCGTTGATATATAGCAACGAAACCGGCGATATCATATATTACACTTACGGTCACAGAAAAGAAAGTGTAAAACTACAACATTTGGAATCCACAATCACTTTAGATATCGTAAATCCGAAATATCACATACTTCGCATTTCATGCCTAACTCTATGAATTCCACATATTGTATCACATTCCAGATAAATAGACATTATTAAACTTTTCGAACAGATAATCAAATACCCAAAATTTCCTAAAGTGCTCAACTCTTGAGCGGAGTTCAAATAATCCCAGAATATGTCACAGTACCGGTGATCCAGCCGTAGAAGGGTCAAGCCAACACCTCACATGTGGCACGCCGTACTCCCCCAAACCCGAAGGTTCAAAAGGCAGTTCAAGACGGTCACATAATCGAGTTAAGGTTTGTTGTCTTCTAGATGGTCCACCACTTAACATGTACAATTTTTCCGAAAGATTTAAACCCGAAAAAAAATTCAACACTTGAAAGTTTGCCGTACCGGGAAACAGTGAGTTAATGATATCCGTTCAAATAGTTTAACAGTTTCTAAATATCCGGAAAGAAATACGAATTTAAAATTTTCGATCGAGTCTACTATTACAAAACAAACCCCAGAATATTCAACACTTGAAACAGATTAAAAATACCCAGAAGCATCAACAACCACCTACGGTTATTACCATGAAAAACACGTGTCACAACTCCATAATTCCGCCGCGGAACCGCCGCGAAAACCATGTTTTCGCCGCGGTTCCGCCGCGGTTTAGTGGAGTTATGGGCCCGTGTTTCATGGTAATTCTTAGAATTCCCTGCTGATTTTTTTACATATTTTTAATTCAGAAAAATCCCAGTTTTTGAAAAATTTCCAGAAAGGGGTTAAATTTTGTCGGTACGGGTTCGATCGGAGTTTTAACTTCGTAAACATATCGCCTAATGCTCTAGCTAGGCTCTGATACCATTGAAAGGTTCCTAGGCACTCTTGTGAAGGTTCATAAGGCATCAAACATGCCCGGATAAAAATTTAGACGTGCCGAACAACCCAAAGCCGGGATCTTTGCTAGATTATTAGGGTTTAACATGCAAGATGATAACTTTAATCTAAGTGTGAGGGATTACAACCTTTGTAGTCCGCTCCTTCGCTTCACAAGCTCCGAGTAGAAGTCCCTTTGCCGCGATCCACGATCTCCCGGACTCATGAGAGGCTCCACGACTCGAACGATCCATGCTAGCTTGAAGTGTTCCAATTCTCCGATGATCTACGTCGAAGTTGCAAAGACTCAAGCTTTCTCACTCTAAAGAGATGAACACACTAATCTCATGGGCTAGATGAGATGAGGATGAGAGAGTAGTATTTTTGCTTTCTTTTTAAATCATTTTCTCATATTTATTCATCACATAAAGAAAATCAAGTGAGCTTTTTTCAAGAGAGAAGAAGATGATAATGGAAAAGATAATGAATAATTCTTTTGTGATGAATAGAAAGAAATGTATATGATTGATATATAAACCATGGTCAAGGATGAGTGGCTAAGATTGTGTAGAGAATAAACTAGAGTTAGGGTTTGGTTGGGTTAGAAATGTGTCATCCAAAAATATCTTAACAATGACAAAAGAAAATGCTTCTAGAAGGTGCATGAAGCATCTAACCCTAATCAAACCCTAACCTCAATTAATCATCCTTAAACATGTTTAACAATAAATCATATCATGTCACAATAATATATATCACATATATATTATATATTTGCAACAAAAGAAAATAATACATTTAACATATATCGCATATATATCAATGTATCATCCAGTGAAAAAATGAAATAATAAAGCGAGCCGTATTAGATAATGTAATACAATATATCATATATATTATTATACATTAAATCATCGAATCAACACTTGATTCGATGATCCGGCCATATCGAATATTACCGACTAATATATCATGTACCGATTCATCGAATCAACACTTGATCCGATGTCCCGGTTCATATCTAAATATCGCGAGAATATAATACGGTATCTCATATCGCATTATTCTCGGTCCTGCACATATCACATATGTGCCTCTACTCCGTTTCGCCTGAGCCAAGAAACCTCTGTGTAGGACTCTAAAGAATCGTCAATACGCCGGTAGCAGGTGATGATCATATCAAACACCCACAAGATGCAAGCGGTCAGATAAACGTAACAGCCACCCAGGTATTGAGCGATCAGAAGATCAACAAGCTAGCCTGTGCGTTCTCCTGTGAATCCAATCAGTAACACTCCCGTACAGTCCGGTCTGTTCGTCTGATATGTCGCATATCAAGTCTAGTGGTGGTAAACGTCAAACCCCAGTAACCGATAAGTCGTGTCGATGTGTGGCTCATAACGGGTCGAGAAACTACTAGTAACACTTACCAGTAAATCTCTATATCAGCCCTGGTCAGGGACTTCCAGTTATAGCCAATCGAACACAGCACAACATCAACTCCCTACACCGGGAGAGACGAATCCCCTCCTATCGCTCATTGCCTCCATATGATTCGGGACTGTACCCAAAAGCCACTGTTTTGCACGCCCTCTTGGACGTGGTAAGGTGGAAATCAAAGCACAGTGGGAATCACACAAGACTCTATGACGATCTCGGGTCTACAGACTACCCTGTACCAGTGTCACCGGAGAACTGCCATCTGACGTGTGGTATATCACCATCTGGCAGTTCTCGGTGAGTCCGTCCAGTGTACCCAGTCTCCACTGAGCACCCGTACACCATCTCTGATGTCAAACACCGATGGATATGGGATCATCCATCACCCATCATATGGGTCAAGATGCGTATACGCTAGTCTACTCTGGTGTATCGATGCCCTGTCTCGATATACCCTCGACTAGGAACAGTTATAGGATGTACTCATCGATTACCGCGGCCCCACTAGTATGATCTCATCATAGTCCCAGTAGTCGAGTACAGATCCTAAGGGCTTTATCAACATGTGAGAGTAAAATAGTAAACCAATACAAGTCAACATGTTAAGATAAAGTGAAACCAAATAGCATACTATCATGACGTACAAGAAAGTCATCTCTATATATATCCAAGCATCCATTATAATATACATCATATGTACAACAATAGCCTCTAGGGCATATACATAACTAACAGATCTTAGACTTAGTAAGTTGAAAACCCTAAAAATAACCTTCTTTAAAGATTAACGGTAGAAAGTATATGTCTTTGTAGTTTATTTAGAAATAGGCAAATTTTGAGTTCACTTTTTGGGCTAAGTTGAAATAAAGGAAAAATATTGATATTCTTATTAGAGTATAAGTTTGAAAAATAATTCCTAGCTTAGGTCTATATTCTGAAAATGTATACCCTACAAATTGCACAATCACGAATCTTGAAACTTGGAATAGTAGAAGAGACCGTGAAATGCTCTTGTCTAAAGTCCTTAGTACGAAGAAAATAAAAAAATGTGTGTGAATGAAGAAAAAAAATGAACACTGGTCTTTGTGATTACTTAAGGCTGCAAAAATAGAAAAAATATTTAGCTAGGGTGCTTCATCACCTAGTGCCTTAGACCAACTGGTTTGGGAGTCACTGCTAAAAGCCTTGGGTGTTGCAAGACTAGAAATTTCGCTTTAAAGTGCAAACATATCTTGTAATCGGTTGTTGGTACCTCAAGAAGTATTAACATTCGCATGAAGGATTTGAATTCACCAGTTAATTAGCGCTTTGAACAACGGACAAGAGTATGATTGCTTGATTTGAATTTCCAAGTGTAGGGGTGATTTATACACACACGTGGGGATATATGATTAGAGTTGAGATAAGAGAAAGGAATGAAGAATAGAACTTATATCTTTAGTAGAGTTGATAGAAAAATTCCCAAGTGGAGATGGAACCTTAGAAGGAAAACTTAAAAAATGCTGAAAGTTGAGTGAGTCTATCGAACATATATAATCTTAAGTTAAATGATGATGAAGTGTGAAGAATATGGGTGGATAATTTATGAGTCAATGATAATAGAACTCCTTGTTATAAAACCTAATTGGAGAATTAAAGTCAGTGGGCTTAAGTGATAGGATTTTATGGGTAGTATCCGCTGAAAACCTTCAGGAGACAACACTCCTCCTACTAGGGACACCTAGAGGTTTAACGGCTTGTTGCACGAGCTCAGTGCAATCGCGCTTCCCTGCGAAAGTGCGGTTAGGTTTTATCGAGAATAAAATAATAAGTTTGCTCGAGGACGAGCAAAAGATAAGTTTGGGGGTATTTGTTCATACCATAATATTGCATTATTATATTCCCCATTCTTATTCGTTTTATAAATAAACAAGTGCTTTTGATGCATGTCTGCTACATATTACAGGATACAGGTTCTTGGAGCGAAGACAGTGAAAAAGAAAAAAGATGATACAAAAGAGGGACTTTTGACCAACAAGTAGAAGGATCCTAGTCAAGCCTAGACGAAGAACAATTCATAATTGTACAAGACAATGCAAGATCCAAAATATCAAAGTGAACGGTTTAATGATCATTACAAGTTTTTACTGAAGATCTGGAGAAGACTCAGAAGTCAAATGGAGAAAAGAACTAAAGAAATAGAAAGCCCAAAGTATCAAGAAGCAGCCCACAAAAAATGATCATATGATCCTACCAATGGGCTGCGGAACCGCGGCCCAACCCCCAACAATGCCGCGGTTCCGCGGCCATTTATTGCACGTGTCGGCGCAAATTTTTGGTGGCGGTGCGTCGGTGACTTTGTTGGGATTTATCGGGGGTATTTTTGTAATCGCACATGTGCGAATCCTGTAACCCTAATTTCCTTGTTTCCCTATAAATTCTAAAGATTGTATTAGGGATGCCTCTTTTCAATAAATAAAATTCAGATTCTTTGGAAGATTAAGAGCATCAAATCTTGTAAGTATCTTTTATTTTCTGCAGTAGTATTCTAAATTAATTCTTGCCTTAGATAAATCCTTCCATTGCCCTAGTTTAATTTAGTGTAGTATTTCTTAAACTGCAGTAGGTAAGCATATTTTAAAATGTTGTTTTTAATAGATCTCCTAATGAGCGAGTAATTTCCTCGCTTGTTAGGGTTAGGAATAAGGGAGGGATTGAGAGATGAATATCTCTCATCTCTTTTAAGCCCATTAATTTGTAATAACTAGAACTTCATGCACGCATGCATGATCCGCTCCCTACGGCACCTTACCCACGAGGTAACGGTGAAACCGTAGTATAAAGGACCAGACATGCATGACTTCCATGAAGGTTAGAGCAATTAGTAGGAAAGGACGGACAAGGATCTAGAGGAAGAAACTTCGTTTCTTCCCAATCATCCTAATCCCCTTTACTAATAATTGTTATAACTTCTAAAAGGATTTAATTGAGGGCATTGAAAGAGGTGTGAATATTAATCTTATCAAACTCACCTTAGACCTAATCCTAACAAGTTTCTTGATCATCGTACAACCTAGTTTTTAGATTCAATTAAAAGACCAAACAACCATTGGAATTAGCTCGTAAGAACACTTAGGAAATTACACATCCCTGTGGACCGACCCGTATTCACCGACTAGCTGCAAAGAGACGCCGTTTCTGATTGCGGTAAAATATTTTTGGTGATCGTAAAATCTCTAAAAATCAATACCTACATGCTTACACATATGCCTTGACATTCTTACATGCTAGATACCAGATACCTATAGGGCATTGTACCATTAGCGATAGGTACATACGCACATAATGACATAGCTACATGTATACCTTGCTATACCTTTATGTTTACACATATATCTAGCTTTGGCTACATGTTTACCTTTACTTGATGTTATTTAGAATTGGAGAAATTAGGAACTGCTTGATATTATATTAACTTGTTGCAGTTAAATAGCGGTTTTTCCTTTATATGCTCGCATTTCAGTTTTTAAGTTGCGTATATTATATTCATGGATTTTCGCATTGAGTTATGGGTTTTTCATGATGTTTTCTGGATTTGGGGACCGTGGTAGTTTCATGAAATTCTCCATTATTTGAAAAACCCAGTTTCCCTTGATATGATATTTCATCACCTACCATGAGTTTTATCGGTTCTGAAATATATACCACACCAGAGGAAAGGAGGGGTCCGTGTGCGGGTGCATGGTGGGGGCCGGAGGTACCCCGGGGTAAGAATCTCAGTGAGGAGATGAGTTAGTGGGGGAACCATACCTACCGATGATAGTACCGATATAGTACCTTACATGATTGTTGCATACAGATTGTCATATTATTATTGCTTCATGTATTAGTTGTACCTGTTAGTGTACCTTTCATGACTATCGCATACATATGACCATTTATTGCTATTAATTGCATATGTTAGATTCTCGTTGTACGTGCATACTTGCGATTACCTGCATATGTTATTTACTATTCACGAGTTTGCAACTCACCCCCGTTGTGCCATAGTTGTTTTGCAGGTTGTTTTCCCAGAATAGTCGAGGCAGGCTATTCATCTATCTATCAACTTTTGTTGCGGATACCGCATCGGCTCACAGTGTGCAGTTTTGCTTTAGGTGGGTTTTATGGTTATTCGTGTTGTATTGTATGTTCGTTGTATCCTTGTACTCTCCATCTACTAATTTCATGTTGACTTAGAGACTTGATGTGAGGACGATGTTGTATGTTATTTTGAGACTTGGATATCTTTTATGCAGTTTTTACTTCTATCATCTTTTATTTCTTCGCTACGGTGTCTTATATCTTTTGTGGTGGTTGTTTTCCGCCTCTGGTCATGTTTTTGCTCCCGTTTGGGGATGCTTTACTTATATTTATGTTTTACCCATTTTTGGGGCAAGTTTTTACAAAGGAGGTGTTGCCAAAATTTTAAAGGAAATAAAGTTGGACTTTTAAAGAATTTGGGTTGAGATTTCAAATGTTTTAAAACTTCTATTAATTCTTACCACTTTTGATGGTTTAGATTGCTAGGTTTTCGGCTTACTTAAATTGCGTTACGTCTGTAGACGTTGCGTAGTTTAAGGGCCATCACGTGCCATTTTCGGGTCGTGACCAAGTTGGTATCAAATAACTAGGTTTTACCTTTCGGAGTGTATGATGACCTTGGTATGATGGAGTAGGTAGCTTAAGTAGAGTAACGTAGTGTATGTATGTCCACGACATACTCACGATGCGGTATTCCGCCTAAGGCGACCTAAGTACAAATTACTTGAAATTCCTTCCTTGATGATAAATCATTGTGATTCGATTTCCATATTCTTATCAAATCCCTTTCTATTTATAGCCTTTGCCACCGATGACTAGAGGGACTCAGAGTGATGCAGCGAGGGCCGAGGTAAGGTTGGACTCGGGTAGGACGAGGACTGACGAGGATGGCGCGCTCGTTGCACAGGAGCAGACGGATCTGCTTTCGATAGGTAGTATCGCTAGGCTTGTGGCAGAGATGCAGGACATGCGCCAGATGATGAGTTCATTGGTTGAGGCCATTCGAGCGCAGCGTCAGGAGGTTGTCACCCCTGTTACACAGTTGTTCCTTGCGGTCAGTACACAGCATTCTGTCATCTATAAAGCACCAGTGGATATAGCCCCAGTTGACGAGGCACGTCTTCCAGAGACTTTGGGAGTTTTGGAATAGTGGAGGAATCATACCGATGTACCAGCTAAGAGACAGAGGCTTAGTCATCGAGACAGATATCAGACACGTCATGGGAATAACGGAGGCTTGGGACGAGGTCAGTCTTTTAGCTCGTTTTTCCCGGAGGGTCGGCAGCCATGGAGAGGATGCTATCGATGCGGGGACCTTCATCACCACATCAGGTGTTGTTCCCTAACACCGCGTCAGGGTCGTATTCAGAGAGGTCATGGACGCGGAGGGTTCACTCAGAGGGGTCAGGTTGGCAGAGGAGGAGTTCAGCCAGTTGCAGGTAGGGGGCAGACACGAGAGTTTGCTTCTACTCATCGGGACGCACGGGCGTTCAATGCTGAGTTTTCAGGTATTCTTAAATCATATGTTCTTAAGATGTACTTGTTTGTTTTACACACTTTGTGTCGTGGTTGGGACGAGAGTCGTGTTAGCTAGATCAGCCGTTTGTTGTGTTAATTTCTGTTAGTGATTCTTTTGTTATGGAACACGTATTTAAGTCGTGCGCCAATCAGATAGGAGATAGAGATTCGTCCGTCGTTGTGATCCTTTTAGAGATGTTGGATTTGACGTTCTCCTGGGCACGAACTTGTTAGCTATGTGCTATGCGTCTGTGGACTGCCGTGAGAAAAACTGTCTGGTTTTGTTTTCCCGGCGAGTCGGTTCTTGTTGTGTAGGGGGATAGTGGTGCCGCCTCTCACAGCTTGAATTTAGCCTTTTTCGCTTGTCAGCTATTGAGGAAAGGATGTCGAGGATTCTTGGCGTTCATTCGTGATACCGGAGCCACAGTGGGTTTGTTGGACAGGGTTCCTTCGTGCAAAAGTTTTCCGACGTTGTTCCAGATGAGCCGGCAAAGCTTAGGAAGCTTAAGGATCAGCTGCTGAATTGTTTGTTGGGGGGGAGGCTTGTGCGTCCGAGTGTCTCGCTTTGGAGAGCTCCTATTTCTGTTCGTCAAGGAGAAAGACGACAGTTGAGGTTGTGTATTGATGGATCGTCAATTGAACCGGCTTACGGTGCGGATAGGTATTCTTTACCTCGCATTGACGATTTCTTCGATCAGCTCCAGAGTGCGAGACTTTTTCTAAGTTTGTTTGGGATCAGGTCATCATTGTTTCGGGTTCGGAGTGATGACATTCCGAAGACTGCTTTTGTGCGCTTTACGGGCTTTGTGTGTTTTGGTGGTGTTATTGGACTAACCAATGCCCTAGCAACATTCGTAAATATGATGAACCAGATTTCTTCAGGCCGTTCCTCGACCAGTTTATTGTTGTGGCATTGATGACATTCATGTCTATTCAAATGTGTCTTGAGGAACATGAGCAGAACTTGAGGATTTGTTTTGCAGATACTGGGAGAGCCCCAGTTTTTTGCTAAATTCTCGGAGTGTTCCTTCAGACTTGATTGCGTTGACTCCTAGGTATTGTAGTTACGGAAAACGGTTTTTATATGGTTCCGAGGAGGATCGAGGCCGTACAACTTTGTCCCAGACTTATGCATGGGACGGAGGTCCGCAGATTTTTGGGCTTAATAGGTTTTTACCGCCGTTTCGTGCAGGATCGCTTGTGTATCACTGCACCGTTGACTGAATTGACTGAAAAGGAAGTTCTTTTCTTTGGACTGAGGCATACGTGCGGAGTTTTCAGCAGTTGAATACTCGGTTGACAACTGCACCAGTTCCTTCTTGTTTTCTGGTTCAGGCGACTTTGTTGTTTAACTATATTGTTTCGCGAGTGGGGCTCGATTGTGTACTGAGGTGACACTATAGAGTTGTCGCTTTTACTTCCCGACAGTTGGAAGAAGTATGAGCAGGATATCCCACTCATGATCTGGAGATAGCCGCGGTGGTCGTGCGTTGGAGATTTGGAGACATTACTTATTCGGAGAGTCGTGTCAGATTTTCACGGGCCACCAGAGCTTAATGTACATCTTCTTGCAGTGGGTTTTGTTTGTTGAGACCGTCTTCTGCAGATTTACAGTTCTTGTGCGATCATTGAGTACAGCTTAAGTTCTCCTCTACTGAGGGGACAGCTTGCTTATGTCCGCGCCCGTCCACTTTTCCTTAATCGCTTTCGCGAAGTACTGCTCGCCGACGCTCGTTCGTCAGAGATTCTTAAGCGTACTCGGCTAGGTAAAGATTCAGAGTCCTTGATTTGTGACAAGGGTGTGCTATGTTTAGGGATGCGTTTGTGTGTACCTGTTACTGATGGGTAGAGACGCGAAATCCTAGAGCAGGCACATCGGTTAGCTTTCTGTGTTCATTCAAGTTCCACCAACATTAGACGTGACTTGTGAGATAGTTACGGATAGACCGGGATGAAGAGTGAAGTTTTGGATTTCGTTTCAAGGTGTCTGTCTTGTTGTGTTCTAAGGTTGAGCATCTGAGACCGGTTAGAGAGTTGCAACCTTTAACCGTTTCCGGAGTGGGAATGGAGCAGATCTCCATGAATGTCGTTGTGGTGTCTACCCGGGTTTATTCAGGGTGTGACTCCATTTGGTGTTGGTTGTTCGGTTTTACTCGGTTTGCTCAGTTGTTCTTTGTTAAGTTGGTACTTTTGCACGGAGTTCCTTCATATGTTGTATCTAATAGAGGCACCCTGTTCGCTTGCCGTCTTAGGCAGGAGCGTCAGGAAGCCTTGGGTACTGGTTGAGCTTTAGCTCCGTTTTTCCATCCACGGGATGATGGTTTTGTGAGAGCGGGCTATACCGACTCTGGAGGATATGCTTGTACGTACGTACTAGTTGTTGTCGGCAGTTGGGATCGTCACTTGCCATTGTTAGGATTCTCCTTCGATAGCTGTTATCAGGAGACACTCCAATTGGCAACCTTTAGGTTTTGTTGTTAAGTGGTGTTGATTTCCAATCTGTTTTTCTGACTCTGCGTAACTAGGACTTTTGGAACCCAGCTGGTCTAGAGACTTCGAAGATGATCCAGTTGGTTCAGGTCAGGATGAGGTAGCCCAGTACAGACAGAAGTCTTATGCCGACCGTGGTGGTTGCAGACTTGAGTTCGCAGTGGGAGCTCATGTATTCCTACGGATTTTTCCGATGAATGACGTGTTGAGTTTTGGGAAGCTTATCCTAGGATTTTAGGTCCTTTTGAGATCCTCAAGCGAGTTAGTTTCGTTTCCTTTAACTTGGCACTTCCGCCCAGATTATTTAGTATTCACCCCGTATTCCTTATGTAGATACTTTGTAATTACCTTCATGACCTTTCTCACATGATTTATCACCAGACCATTTAGCTTGGATGCGATCTTTTCGTTCACCGGCAGCCATTTGTGTTAGTGGCTCAGCAGGTGGAGAAACTTCGGTCGAGGGTCTTGCCATCTATGGAGGGTTTTCTTGGGCATAGACGTATAGTGAGGTGATCACTTGGGAGGCTGCGAGCTAGATTTGGGTTTTGTACTGTTCTCTTTGAAGGTACGCTTATTGAGAATTTGAAATTCGGGGACGAATTTTTATAGGGGCGGGGGAGATTGTAACGCCTTAAATTTCGGTTAGTGTTAATTAAGACGTTAATGCGGGTTTGCTGTAAAAAGTTTACCAATTCGGGTTCCTCACATTTCATAACATTTAATTAATAATTTATTATTATTTGTTATGAACATGCACGCACGTTTTCACGTAAATGCAAGGGTTTGTTTGTGCTAATCTACTTCTTAGCAACCTTGAAACTTAACCATTTATCTAATCCTTGTTTTAATTTAATCCTTTGCCTTAACCCTAATCCAATCCTTAACCATTTTCTTGATATTTTGAGTGAGAAGAGGAGATATTTGTTTTGGAAGTGATGAGGTGTGTGTGAATGCATTGATGGTGCATTAATGCAAGTGGTTACACTCATCCTCACCCTTAACCTCACCTCTCTCTCTCATTTCTTCTTACATTCTCTCTCACACTCATTTCCTCTCATTTTTTTCTTTATCTCTTCAACACAACTGAACACTTAAGTTTCTATCACCAAACTTCATCAAATCCTACACAAATATCACAAAAATCACATCTTTGATCACCTTTTGCCTCTTGGATGCCTAGGAGCTTGCAAAGCTTGGATCTTTGAGTTCCTTTGAGTAAGTAATGATCTCTTTCAGTTGTTTATGTGTTTATTGTGTAGCTTAGCTTGTTAGTTTTAGTTTAGAATGTTTAAAGTTAAGTTTATTTGCAAATATCATATTTTTAGTGTCGTTTGTGACATCTGTGATCTGCTGTGATCCGGAGAGTTTACTAGAAAACCAAACAATATTGTTGTGTTGTACTTGAGACCATAGGACTTCACCTGAAGAACGAGACCCCCTGCTCGGACTTCGGCCGGCGACACAAAGGAGAATTCCGGCGACCTCGGCTTAGGAAAGGAGTTAGGGTTTGGGTTTTTGTGGGTAGGTGTCTGCTTTGGTTTGGGTGTGTTTGGTTCTGTTTGTTTGTTAAGTTTTCTCTGTATACGAAATATGGGATCACCTATGTTGTTTCTTGTGTTACGGCTAAGCGCGATACGTTATACAACCCGGATCGTGCACTTTGTGTGGTTTTGCTCTTGAGTTGTTTTCGTCGTGTTGCTATTCACGTTAGCCACAATACAGACACTTGAGAGTATGTTTTGTGTTGTTGCGTCGGTCTAATGCAGTTTGTACGTGTTTTAGGTCTATTACTAATATACACTTGTTTTATCGTTTTATTAATTTAGGTTCGCAGGCGGGGACTTCAGACGCTGCGACGAAAGGAAAACAGGTGGTTGGCTTCACTTAGCCAGCAGCGTTGGTGAGTAGATTTAACATCTACAGGGGAATCGCCCGCATGGCGTTATGCGTCTGGGCTAGAGATAACTTGACTTGACGCATATTCTATTTGATATATAGAGTTGCGCATACACTTTATTGCTTAGATATTGTTGTTCTTGGACTAGTACCCTTAGGACACTGCACATATTGTTGACGGCTTATGTTGCACGAGCACTGATTGTATGCCACACACACCGTCAATAATTACCATGTAACGCACAACACGCTTATAGATATGATATTGTTTGGTTAGGGACATTGAAACATTGATTCATATTTCTTTATGCATATGATATATAGCATGCCTGTATACCTACATGCTTACACATATTCCTTGACATGCTTACATGCTAGATACCAGATACCTATAGGGTATTGTATCATTAGTGATAGGTACATACGTACATAATGACGTAGCTATATGTATACCTTGCTATACCTTTATGTTTACACATATATCTGGCTTTGGCTACATGTTTACCTTTACTTGATGCTATTTAGAATTGGAGAAATTTGGAACCACATGATATTATATTAACTTGTTGCAATTAAATAGCGGCTTTTCCTTTATATGCTCGCATTTCAGTTTTTAAGTTGCGTATATTATATTCATGGATTTTCGCATTGAGTTATGGATTTTTCATGATGTTTTCTGGACTTGGAGACCGTGGTAGTATCATGAAATTATGCATTATTTAAAAAACCCAGTTTCCCTTGATATGATATTTCATCACCCACCATGAGTTTTATCGGTTCTGAAATATATACCCCACGCGAGGAAAGGAGTAGTCCGTGTGTGGATACATGGTGGGGGCCGGAGGTACCCCGGGGCAAGAATCTCAGTGAGGAGATGAGTTAGTAGGGGAACCATACCTACCGGTAACAGTACCAATAACTTGGCGGTTATCGTGGGGATACCGACGGGAGTCATGTGCGTATGGATACATCGAGAGGCGAAGGTCAGAGCTATGCACTCGAGCTTTCGGTATAGCGTATGATATGTACCTATCAGGGTGCCAGTCGTGGTGACAGCACCTGATAGATCACCATTTCTGTGTCGATGCTAGACACATTGTTTTCATGATATTTTACTCCTAATTATATATATATATATATATTAGTGCAATGGGACGCTAATATATATGTATACATATCAATTTATATACATCATCATATATATATATATATATATATATATATATATTAGTGCAATGGGACGCTGATATATATGTATACATATCAATTTATATACATCATCATATTTATTCATGCAAATATACCTAGGATATAAGAGATTCACTTGATATTGGATTTAGAACATTTGAGATTACTTGATATTGTACATAAAGGATATATGAGATTACTTGATTTTGTACATTCAGGATATATGAGATTTACTTAATATTGTACATTCAGGATTTGTGAGACTTATTTGATATGAGAGCCAATTTGGGGGCTGATTTGAGGAATTGGGATTTGGATTGTCTTGATGGATTTTGATCCTACCACGATGTCAGGATTCCGTGAGAATGACATGTTTCATCCCATACTCCACATTATTGTTTATGCACTGCTTCATGCATTAGTGTACCTGCTAGAGTACCTTCCATGACTGTTGCATTTGCATACCTTTATTCATATCATTTCTTCATGTATTAGTAGTACCGATATAGTACCTTACATGATTGTTGCATACAGATTGTCATATTATTATTGCTTCATGTATTAGTTGTACCTGTTAGTGTACCTTTCACGACTATCGCATTCATATGACCATTTATTAGTATTAATTGCATATGTTAGATTCGCGCTGTACGTGCATACTTGTGATTACCTGCATATGTTATTTTCTATTCACGAGTTGGCAACTCACTCCCGTTGTGCCACAGTTGTTTTGCAGGTTGTTTCCCAGAGTAGTCGAGGCAGGCTATTCATCTATCTATCATCTTTTGCTGTGGATACCGCATCGGTTCACTGTGTGTAGTTTTGCTTTATGTGGGTTTTGTGGTTATTCGTGTTGTATTGTATATTCGTTGTATCCTTGTACTCTCCATCTACTACTTTCATGTTGACTTATAGACTTGATGTGAGGACGATGTTGTATGTTATTTTGAGACTTGGATGTCTTTTATGCAGTTTTTACTTCTATCGTCTTTTATTTCTTCGCTACGGCGTCGTATATCTGTTGTGGTGGTTGTTTTCCGCCTTTGGGCGTGTTTTAGCTCCTGTTTGGGGACGCTTTACTTATATTAATGTTGTACCCAATTTTGGGGCTAGTTTTTACAAAGGAGGTGCTGCCAAAATTTTAAAGGAAATAAAGTTGGACTTTTAAAGAATTTGGGTTAAGATTTCAAATGTTTTGAAACTTCTATTAATTCTTACTACTTTTGATGGTTTAGATTGCTGGGTTTTCGGCTTACTTAAATTGCGTTACGCCTGTAGACGTTGCGTAGTTTAAGGGCCATCACGTGCCATTTTCGGGTCGTGACAATAGTTGACCGAGGCAGAGAAGGAGACACCTCATTAGGGTTTTGACCATTGAATTGATTAAAACCATAATGAGATGGAGGAAATTGTTTACTAATTTTATTAGTGTTAATTGTGTCATGGTTAATTGGTTCGACCATTTGACTTGTTGACCATAGTTGACTTAGATATTTTTGTTGAGCATGAGATATTTTGCTTATCATTAATTGTGACATGATAATGGTCAAATAAAATGAACCATCACAATTATCCTAATTAAAATTATTATTCTTTTTCCCTCATATGAGAGCTCACTCTTCATTTGATCAAGTGACACTCTCTCTCATAGCTCTCTCTATTTCTTCCTCTCTCTCAAGCCCTAGTGTTTCATGAGTTGAAAATCAAGGGCCATTGAGACCAAGCCTCCTAAAACACTCTCTACTCACTCTAGATCACTTAGTCTAGCAACCCAAGTGTTCTAGTTGCCTCGTCTTGGAGGTTAAGCTCTAGGTTGGATCTCTCGAGGTGGATCATCGTTTACACAAGGAGGCCGAAATTCAAGCACGAACCATACATCCGTCGAGGAGCTTATGGAGAGGATCGAAGACCCGAAGGACTTGTTTTCTTTAGGTATACATTCTATCATAGTAGATAGAACCTTCTTTTGCTAACTAGGTTTATGGTAAAGATCCGGTTTAGTGTTATCCTAGCGCCAAGTTTTGTATCGCTATAAAAATTTTGTCCCGCATTTGGCCACGAAAATTGGCCAGGGTGCTTGTGTAATCCTTCATGGTATCAGAGCCAACTCTTAAACCTTACTAGCTAGTTTGCACAAGGTTAAAATCTCGATTGACCAAAATTTCCGAATAGTATTTCCAATTTTGTGTGCTTGCTGTCGAATTTTAAAGTTGTTCAAAAAATTTTTCCAAGCATCTTAAAAATATGTGCAGGCAAAACTATAGCTCTGAAAAAAATTTGGGCACATAACTCCAAAATTAGGCGGCGGAACCGGAGCAAAATGGCACATTTTGCAGCGGTTCCGCCGCGATTTTTGGGCTACAGTGCCCTAAATTTTTTCTGGGGCTTTAGTTCACGGAAATATGATTTTTTTGATATATAATTTTTGCCCAGGTTTGTATGAGTGCTCTATTTTCCTTTGGGGCCAATTTGGGAAAGTTTAGTCGATCGAAATTTTAAAATGCGCATTTTGTTAACAGTACATTCACTTTTATCTGCGACCGTGAATGTCACTTGATCGGTAAACTCGTCTGATTGCAATATGTTCTTTTAGACGGGTTTGCGAACGTGACATTCGCGTTGATATTTTGTGCTTGTGCTGTGTTTGTGGTTGGATTTTCGTGGTGGATAGTATGTGGTGCAATGTTAGAAATACAGTTTATATTCATTTGTATATTTGTTATTGCGGGGCGAGCGTCCGACATGTAGACTTCCGTCTTTGCCGGGATGTATATTATTTTGGGGCACGACCGGGTTGAGGTCGTTGCCACCGTTTGTATATATTATTTTCTTTTTCTGTATTAGGATTACCCCGCGGAGGAGTGCACGAATAACCGGGTTCTAGAAGGAAACAAGCCCGCATCTCATGGCATTGAGACGGAGGGCGCTTCATTCTAGAATTGGCGGGCTATTCGCCGCACTCATAGGGGGTATAGGTTTTCATTGCACAGGCTATCCACACGACCGGGAATGTCGGCTTTTGTTTGCGGCTCAAATGAAACCTGGGGTTCCAAGATTATCCACCATTCTGTATTGTTGGCTGTGATTCTGTGATGTTGCTTATTATCTTGCCTGGGACGAATATTATATATACTTATATATATACTAGTAGATGTTGTATATGTTTTGCACCCGCGCTAGTCCAGCCCCCACACTGTCGTTAGTTAAGTAACCTAACGGGTGATGAAGGGTCCCAGTGGCGAATGCGGATGGCATTTACGTACATTGTATTTTCGTTCTTTTCTGGTGTGATAGGATTAAAATGATGGGACCGCATTAATTTTGATTAATGCAAGAAAATAAACCTAAAAGATGTTGTTAGAACAGATTTCTTAAAACTGACATTACAGACGTTTTCTTTTGGTTTGCACAGTGGTATTCGGTTATGAATATCCAGCACCTCATTCGATGAGGCAAGGGCCGAGATCCCTTCATCGGGAGTAACCCCTTGAGTAAAAGTTTGTGTCAGTGTAATAACTTCACTATAGACGATTATTTTTTCTTTGCATCATGATATTCAGTTTGGAATATCCTGCACCTCATTCGACGGGAAAAGAGCCGAGATCCCTTCACAGGGAGTGACCACTTTAGCAAAAGTTTTCGCCACTATATATTTACAAAACTACTCATGTTCCTTCAACGATATCAAGTTCATTACGTTAACGGGTTTTTCTCCAAAAACCCAGCTGTAGCCCTCCGTCATTTCGGATTGGTATTGCTTCGTATTCGTGCTACGCATTTCGATCTTTAGTCGAAGCATAGTGTTCGGTAGCTATGTAATGCTTTTCTGTTGCATATGTGATTGGTTAGGACAGTCGTGCGATCATTTTGATCTTTAGTCAAGATTCGTACGGGTGGGTCTAATGCAATCAAGATAATGACGGGTAGAACTTGACTAGGAGCTTTTGACATTTTGATCTTTTGTCAAGGTCACTTGGGTCCTAGGGGAAAAAACTACATCGGGAGTTTCAAATATACAGGAAACTTGCAAATATAGCATACCTTCTGGAGTATGGTGACTAGAGTGGATTCCATCTAGTGCATCACATAATGATACTTGGATCCCGATCCCACTGTTGAGTAGGATTACTCTCGGGAAATGATCACACTTAACAATCAATGCTATAAACCAAGTAGGTGTCTAGAACGGTGTTAGCGGGGCTACGCCTCTAGGGAAAAGAGGTTATGTAATTAAGGAACTTCGCGAAAGCGTTGGAAAACCTCCCTCGAAGTACCAACACCAGCCTGGCTGAAAGGTTAAGCAAGTATTGTGACGTGGGATTAATCCTGACTAGTTCTTCTTTTAGGGTTTGAAGAAGAATTTGAGGAAACAGTGGGAGCCATCCTGATTAGATAAACTAATAACCAATCTAATCTTGCAAGAGCGCACGCTGAGTGTTTCTTTTTCTCTCTCCGGGTAGCAACCATTTCACGCCCTAATCAAGATAATAAAATGTATCGCTTGACCGATCCGAATTCTTATTCGGGGATGGGGAACGTCGATTCGGCTCTAACTTATAACAACGGTCATAAGTATGAGCAAAGGAAAGAGGAAAGCATGAATTCCTTGATGACCTTATCGAAGAAGAAGCATACTATTGCATCTCCTTCAAGTATTCTTGTAGTTGAAAACTGCTTTTCGGTCAGTCCTACCTCCTGGGTACTAGATACCGGATCAGGATCTCATATCTGTAATTTATTGCAGGGACTGAGAAAAAGTAGGATAGTTGGACCTGGTGATATGTTACTCAGGGTAGGGAACGGAGCACAAGTTAATGTTGCAGCCGTCGGTGAATATCACCTAGTATTGCCAAATGACAATACTATGATTTTGAACAATTGCTACTATGTACCTTCCATGGTTTGCAACATCATATTAGTTTCCGTACTTGATAAAGATGGATATAACTTTGTTCTGGATAGAAATATCATGAACATTTACCTTGATAAGGTAATGGTTGCAGAAGGTACACTGTGTAATGGTATCAATGTTCTAAATCAGAATGCAGTTCTCAATGTACAAAACACACGCAAGAGGAAGAGTTCAGATACGAACGAATCCTACTTGTGGCATTGTAGACTTGGTCATATCAGAGAGAAAAGACTAAGTAAGTTACATAAAGATGGACTCTTGAATACGTTCGAATTTTCATCTTATGAAACTTGTCAGTCTTGTCTCAAAGGAAATATGACCAAATCTCCGTTCACCGGACATGGAGAAAGAGCAGAAGAGCTCTTGGGACTCATACACAGTGATGTGTGTGGGTTTATGTCTATACATGCAAGGGGTGGGTTCTCATATTTCATCACATTCACTGACATTCTCTCTAAATTCGGATATGTGTATCTTATGAAACACAAATCTGATGCTTTTGAGAAATTCAAAGAATTCAGAAACGAAGTGGAGAACCAGACTGGCAAAAGTATCAAGATCCTCCGGTCTGATAGGGGAGGGGAGTACTTGAGCACGGAATTCCTAGATTACTTAACAGAGAATGGAATTCTCTCTCAGCTTACTCCTCCGTATACACCACAACACAACGGTGTATCGGAGCAGAGGAACCGCACCCTATTGGACATGGTTCGCTCCATGATGAGTAATGACAAGTTACCTCTTTCATTCTGGGGATTTGCACGTGAAACAACAGCCTACCTGTTGAATCAGGTTCCGTCTAAATCTGTGCCTAAGACTCCATATGAAGTATAGAGTGGAAAGAAGCCATGTCTTAAATTCATTAAGATATGGGGTTGTCCGGCCTATGTGAAAACACAAAAGACGGACAAACTAGAGGCACGATCAGTTTTATGTAAGTTTGTAGGATATCCAAAACATTCAATAGGTTATCTGTTCTACCACACCGAGGAACAGAAGGTGTTAGTCACTCACCACGCAACCTTTTCAGAGTGGCAATTTCTTGCAAAAGAAACAAGTGGGAGCGCGGTAGAACTGGAAGAAATTCCAGAGGAACAAACTATAGCTGAAGATTTGGTAGAACCTCAGGATTCAATAATCCCAGACGAACCTCAGCCACTCCGCAGATCTAGTAGGATTTCTCATCCGCCCGGGAGATGTTAGTTATATGTATGCCCTAGAGGCCATTACTGTACATAGGATGTATATTGTAGTGGATGCTGGGACATATATAGGTAGGAATTTCTTGCTCGACATGATGGTACGCTATCTGGTTGCTCTTTATCTTAACATGTATACTTGCAGTCTTTCTATTACATGTTGATAAAGCCCTTAGGATGTGTGCTCGACTTCTAGGACTATGATGCAGATCATACTAGTGGGGCCTGGGTAGTCAATGAGTACATCCTTCAATGTTCCTAGTCGTGGGAATATCGAGACGGGGCATCGATATTCCAGAGTAGACTAGCGTATATCTTCTCGACCCATGTGATGGGCGATGGATGATCCCATATCCATTGGTGTTTGACATCAGAGATGGTATGCGGGTGCTCAGTGGTGACTGGGTACACTGAACGGACTCGCCGAGAACTCTCAGATGGAATTATACCTCATGTCAGATGGCAGTTCTCTGGTGACACTGGTACAGCTTAGTCTGTTGACCCGAGATCGTCATAGAGTCTTGTGTGTCTCCCACTTTGCTTTGATTTCCACCCTACCACGGCTCTACTGAGTCGTGCAAATAGGTGCTTTTTGGGTATAGTCCCGATTCACACGGAGGTAATGTGCGATAGGAGGGGATTCGTCTCTCCCGGTATTGGGGGTTGATGTTGCGCTATGCTCGACTGACCATAACTGGAAATCCCTGGCCAGGGTTGCAGTGATTTACTGGTAAGAGTTATCAGTAGTTTCACGCTTGTTATGGACCTTATATCGGCATGACTTATCAAACTACTCGGGTCTGACGTTTACCACCCCTAGGCGAGATATGCGACATATCAAACGAACAGACCGGACTGTACGGTAAGTGTTACTGGTTGGATTCACAGGAGTGTGAGCTGGCTTGCTCGTTGATCTTCTGATCGCTCAATACCCGGGTGGCCGTTACGTTTAGCAGACCGCTTGCGGCTTGTGGGTGTTTGATATGATTATCACCTGCTGCCGGCGTATTGACGAGTCTTTAGAGTCCTATACAGAGGTTTCCTGGCTCAAGCGAAACGAAATAGGAGCGCATATGAGATATGTGCGGGACCGAGAATAATACCAGTATGTGATACTGAATTCTATTCTCCCGATTTGTATCATCGGACGGTTATATAAGATATAGCCGGGTTACCGAATCAAATGTTGATTCGATACACTGATACACTTGATATTAGTCGGTTATATGCAGTATGACCGGATCATTAAATCAAGTGTTGATTTATGATTTAATGTATAATTATATATTTGATATATTACTTTACATTAAATAGTATTTGTTCACTTAAGATTGATTTTCTCACTTGATGTGCACAAGTTGTATATGTGATATATTTTTGTGCACTAGTTTGTATCATGTTTGATGGTACATGCAAACTTGGGTGTGTGTATGCTTTAAACCATGTTTAGGTTAATGGTTAGGGTTTTAACTTATTTATTTTATTCATTTATTTTTGACAAGAAATAAAATGGTTGCTTTCTTTGGTTTTTACTTGAAGTTTCATGAAGCTTTGAAAAGTTTGACCATTTTGTTTTTTCCTTAACCTAACCATTACACCTAAACCCTAGTTTATTCTATACATGTGTTTACTTCACCCATGGTTGCATTATGATAAGATTAACTTGATTTATTATTTTCAAGATAATTCTTTTTCCTACTTCTTGTTCATCTTCTTCAAGTGAAGAAACCATTCTTGAAAATTTCCAAGTGATGAAATCAAGTGAGAAATCCAAATCCAAAGTGAACCCACTTCCTATTTCTTCATCCTCTACCACTTGCCATGTTGTATAGGGTGTTTTCTTCACAAGTTTCATGACCTAGTGAAGATAGAGCTTGAGTTTGAGTCGTCTCGACGTAGATCATCTTCGGCTTCGAAGTCAACGATCTAGCCCGATCATTTCTCCGATGAAACCAACGCTAGAGTCCGGGATCCGGTTGATCGCAGCGGAGGGACGTCATCACGGAGCTAAAGAAGTGGAGGACCAGATCTACAAAGGTTGTAGTCCCTTTCACGTGTAGTTAAGTTGTTAACTTGCATAGTTTCGCCTATCCTCTAGTTAACGATCTATATTAGAGTTTCTCGGCACATAAATTTTTGAATTTGGCATGGTTGATGCCTTGTGGAACCTCATGAGTATGCTTAGGAACCCTACAGTGGTATCAGAGCCTAGCTAGAGCTTTAGGCGATGTGTAGACGATGTTAGAAATCCGATCGAACCCCGAAACCCTAAACTTGGCCCCTCTCTGTACATTTTCTGGAACTGTGGATTTTTCCTAATTAAAAATTCTCAGAAAATAGAGCAAGAAATTCTAAGAAATACTACAGAAAACGACACCCTATCTCTATAGTAGCGCCGCGGAAACGCGGCCTAACCCTACTTATTGCGGCGGTTCCATGGCCGTATGTGATGATTGGGGACTCTATTTTCTACAGTAATAATAGTAGGTGTTTCCTGTGTTTTCTGGGAAGTTTTAATTTACACTCAAGAGTTGAGTAATCTGGGGTGTTTTGGGGATTCGATGATTCGATCGGAAACTTTAACCGCGTCTATGTGTTTTTCCGGGTAATTTAGAACATGTTAAAAAGTTCGACCGGATATAAATACCCACTTTTTCCCCTGCCGGGAAATTTCCAATTGTTGGATTTTTCCGTTGTTTAAGATCGTTCTAAGTAGTGCAAGTAACGCGATGGACCCTCTAGAAGACAACAAACCTTAACTCGATTATGTAACCGTCTTGAACTGCCCTTTGAACCTTAGGGTTTGGGGCAGTACGGCATGCCACATGTGAGGTGTTGGCTTGACCCTTCTATGGCTGGACCGTTGGTACTGTGGCATGAAGTGAATGTTTTTAAACTTATTTCATGTGTTGAGCTGTTTTGGGAAAACTTGGGTGTTTGATTGTTCGATCGGAAAGTTTAACATTTTCTATTTATCTGGAATGTGATACAATATTTGGAATCCACAAGTAGTTATGAGATAACTGATTTGAATGTTATAAATCTAGAACTTTAGTCTTACTTGATCGGTTGCCACGGAATTTTGATGTGATCAAAAGTCCGTCGCAATCACGTTGCGTACGCGGATACTCGCTGGGTAAACTTAATATACAGCTACACCCCATAGCCCTGACCAAGTGACTGTAGGAGAACCCCGTCGCCGAAAGCATCCGTTCGGGTGCTCGCGGCAGCGGTGTTCCGCCTTAGTGCACTTCGTCGACGGTATCGGGGGTGCGGCTGTCTACTAAAGTTTGCGACGAGCATTCGTTTAGGATGCCGGGAATCTTGTTGAATTGCCCGACTTGATATTGAAAAGCGTTTTCGATAATGAGACTAAAATGCGGGGTTTATAATTGTTAGGCATGCGATGTCTAAGGAATTCATTTGGTTAGGCATGTGATGTCTATGTAGGTTGCGGATTCCAACTGTTGTAGTTTTACACTTTCTTTTCTGCGACCGTAAGTGTAATATGTGATATCGCCGGTTTCGTTGCTATATGTCAACGACAATTGGGATAGGCATATTTACTTACGTTGATGACATGTGATGTTATGTGTTGCTGGATATGTTATATTGGATCGTCGTGTTTGAATAGCCGGGGTTTTTTATATGTGAGATGAGTGTTTTTCCATTTTCATTCATGTAAAAAACTTGTATGTAATATTCTTTTATTGGGGCACTTCCGGGTTGAGGATGATGTCACCATTTTATATTATTTACTTTTCTGCATTAGGATAGACCCAAGGAGGGGAGCACAAGTAACCGGGTTCTAGGGTCCAGTGGGAGACCATCTCGAGCAGTCGAGTCCGGGTCTCCTAACTCTAGAATTGGTAGGGTTGCTTGCCGCTCTCGTAGGGGTGTAGGGGTGTGGGATTGGCTATTCATCACGACCGTGGAATCCGTGTTTTATACAGGCTCAAAGTAAAACACGGACGTCCTAGTATATCCAATATTTCATATGATATTTTCTGTTGCGTTATCTGTGATGTGATCATGTGATTTGTTCAGATGGATACTGTATATAGTATATATGATATATTATATAGACGTTGCTTATGTTTTACACCCGCGCTAGCTCTGCCCCGCTCTGCCGTTAGTTACCTAACCTAACGGTGCAGACGGGACATCGAGGCAAATGCGGATGGCATAAGCATACGTTGTATTTATCTGTGATGTTTAGGTGGACTTAAATGATGGGACATTCATTAATGAGATTAATGAAGGAAAATAAACCTAAAAGATGTTGTGGAATCGAATTTCAAAATAAAACAGGTAGCTACAGTTCTTGCTTTGCATCGCGGTGTTCCTTGTAGAACATCCTGCACCTTATTCGATAAGGAAAGGGCCGAGATCCCTTCACCGGCAGTGACCCCTTTAGCAATAACTAGCAGATGCTACAACCCTCGGTTTGTCTTTTAATTGCTTCTATAGTTTTTGCTTTGCACAGCGGTATATATGATATATCCCGCACCTTATTCGATGAGGAAAGGGCCGATGATCCCTTCACCGGGAGTGACCCCTTTAGCAAAACAAGAAAAGCCTAAAAAACACTCCATTTAAAAACCATTTGATTCCGCAACGAGATCAAGTTCAAAGCGTTAAAGGTTTTCATAAAAACCATTCGCAACCCTCCGTCATTTTAGGAAGTAGAGTACTTAGTATTCGTGCTGTGTTTGTTGAGCATAGTCAAGTCACAGTGTACGGTAGCTAAGTGATGTCTTCCTACACCGCATATGATGCGATTAGTTAGGACAGTCACATGACTTTGTTGACCTTAGTTAAGGGTCATGTGGGTGGGTCTAATTAATCACGAAATGACGGGTAGAACTTGACTATTGCTTATGATTTGTTGACCATAGTTTAGGTCATAAGTGCTAGGGGTAAAAACCTTTATCGGGAGTTTTAAGTGTTGAAATTTGCAATGAGATTGCATACCTTCTATATGATAGTTGGATCCCGATACCCACTGCGAGTAATTGTTCCTCCTGGGAGAGTTTTGCACTTTACAATTAGCCGATCAAGTAGGTGTCTAGAAAGGTGTCAACGGGGTTACGCCCCTGGGAAAATGAGGTTTACTTTAATTAGGTCCGTGCGAAAGCACGGGGAACCTCCCTCAAAGTACCGGCACTGGCCTGGCTGAAAGATTGGCGAATTTGTAGAGTGTAATTAATCCCGTCTAGTCTTTCCTTTTAGGGTTTGAAGGAAGATTTGATAAAAACAGTGGGAGCCATCCTGATTAGATAAAATATATAACCAATCTAATCTTGCAAGAGCGCACGCAGAGTGTTTTCTTCTCTCTCTCTCCAGGTAGCGACCACATCACGCCTTAATCAAGATAATAATAGGATGTATTGACCGAACCCGCTTGTTGTACTGAGCTGGGAAACGTTGGTCCCGCTCCAACTTATAATTGTTATAAGACCAAGCAGGAAATAGGGGAATACCGGAATTCCTATGCCGCCCAAACGAAGAAAGTGCATATGATGCATCTTCTTCGAGTGCGTTCATTACAAAGAACTGTTTCTTAGTATCCTCTGTATCCTGGGTATTTGATACCGGATCAGGATCCCCGATATGTAATTTGTTACATAGGGCTACAGAGGTAGAGAACTGAGAACGGGTGATAAGTTTCATGAGACAGAAAACGGTGCAAGTGTTGCAGCCAAGTTTGTTGGTCACTGTCACCCTGTATTACCAGTACATTGATTCTGAACAAATGTTATTAGATACCGAACCTGATATACAAAATCATATCAGTCTCTTTATTAGTAAAGAAGGATATAATTTTGTAATGTTGAATAATGCTTTGTACATTTCCTATATCGGTTCAGGCATGTTATCTGAAAGCATTGACGTTCTAAATCAAACTACAGTTCCTAGTATACAGAACACACACAAGAAGAAGAGTTCAGAAATGAACGATTCCTTCTTGAGGTATTGTAGACTAGGTTAAATCAATGTGACCCGACTAGCTAGAGTTACATTTATATGCATATTTAAATCAGTTTGAATTTACATCTTATGAAACTAGCCAGTCATGTCACAAAGTGAAGATGACCATAGCTCCGTTCTCTGGAAACAGAGAAAGAGTTAGTGGACTCTTGGGACTGATACATAGTGATGTATAAAGGTCCCCAGTCTACATATGCCAAGACTGGTTCTTTGTACTTCCTTACATTCACTGATGATCTCTCAAGATTCGGACACATGTTCTTGTTGAAACACATGTCTGAAGCTTTTGAGAAGTTCAAAGAATATAAGTCAGAAGTAGAGAACTAATACAGGTATAAGTATTATGTCCTATGATAAGATCAGGGAGGAGAATACTTGTGCATGGAATTCTTGGACTATTCTAAAGGAGAATGAGATTCTCTCTCAGTGTTACTCCTCTGTATACACCACAGCACAACGGTGTATCGGGGAGGAGCAATCACACCCTATATGATATGGTGCGCTCTATGATGAGTACTACTGAGTTACCTATTTCCCTTTGGGGGTTGTGCACTTGAGAAGCTGCATACCTATTGAATTAGATTCGAATCAGATCACAGCCTACCACTCCATATGAGATATGGTATGGGAAATGCCCATTTCTTATGCAAGTTAAGATTTGGGATTGTCCGGCCTATGTCAAAAGCAAAATCCGGACAAGATCGAGGCAAGGTCAGTTCTGTAGAACTGGAAGGATTTCCAGCTATACAAACTACAGCTAATGATTTGATAGAACCAAAGGATTCAATAGTCCCCAACGAACCTCAGCCTCTCCGCCGATTTAGCAGGGTTCTTTATCCGCCTGAGAGATACTTTGGTTTCTCGATGACAGTGGGAGCGAGGATTGCATCATGAGATGATGACCCAACTAGTTTCGAGCAGGCCATCAAGAGTGGGGACTCTGTAAGAATGGCTGGATGCTTAGCGATCTGAGATGGAATCCATGTACACCAACAAAGTATGGACTTTGGATGCTGTATCTAAAGGGTTAAATCCCCATCAGGAGCAAGTATTTCTTGAGAAGATCACTTGGTGTAGATGGAAAAGTTGAGACTTTCAAAGCTAGACTTGTTAAAGGTTTTCGTCATCGACCAGGAATGGATAATGATGAAACCTTTTTCAGTGGCTATGCTTAAGTCCATCCGGATCCTACTTAACATTGCTACATTCCATGACTACGATATCAAGTGGTTGGGTGCCATGACTGTTTTTCTAAATAATGATTTAGAAGAGAACGTCTATAAGTACACAGCCAGATGGCTTCATAAACAGTGGGAGCAGCGGAAATGTGTGCAAGTTGCTTTACAAAATAAAGCAGGCATCGTGGAGTTGGAACGTCTGTTTTGATGTAGTAGTCAAATAGTTTGAGTTCATCAAAATGGCAGATGAACCTTGTATATACAAAACAGTAGTAGAGAGTAAGGTGATTATCCTCGTATTGTACATGGACAACATACTCTTGATAGGAAAAGAGTTTCCTACACTACACACGATCAATCTCCTCTTATCATAAGGATTCTCCAATAGGATAAAGGTGATACCTCCTATATCCTGGGATTTGGATCTATGAGATAGATCTAAATGGATGTTAGGCTTCTCACTAGGTTTAGTGAGATGGTATCAATCGATCCAGGGGAGAATCACTGGAAAAGTTCCAGGGTGATAAGGACGACTGAATGTCAGTCGCAGGCATTGTCTTTACCCTCAGTAGAGGGACGGTATGTTGGAAGAGTTCCAAGCTAGATACCGTGGCAAACTAGACGATAAAGGCTGGTAACATCGCTATTAAAGATACTACCAAAGAGGCAGTTTGGGTATATAATGGTTCATGAGATGAACTAGGTTCCCACCATTGTATGACAATGGAAATGTGGCTTTGGCCCAGGAACCCTGGTCCCATCAGTGACCCCGACGTATTCTGAGGCAGCATCACCTGATCATGGAGATAGTTGATCTCCAGGGTGATCGAGTTTAGGAGAGTAGACTCATAGGACAACACGGCGGATCCACTCACAAAGGCCTTTTCCTAGAGAGAGACTTTTTATGGGATGGTTGAGTATGAGATACTACAACCACTGCTACAGATGACCCTAGTGCAAGTGGGAGATTGTTAGTTATATGTATGCCCTAGAGGCCATTACTGTACATAGGATGTATATTGTAGTGGATGCTGGGACATATATAGGTAGGACTTTCTTGCTCGACATGATAGTACGCTATCTGGTTGCTCTTTATCTTAACATGTATACTTGCAGTCTCTCTATTACATATTGATAAAGCCCTTAGGATGTGTGCTCGACTTCCAGGACTATGATGCAGATCATACTAGTGGGGCATGGGTAGTCAATGAGTACATCCTTCAATATTCCTAGTCGTGATAATATCTAGACAGTACATCGATATTCCAGAGTAGACTAGCGTATATATTCTCGACCCATGTGATGGGCGATGGATGATCCCATATCCATTGGTGTTTGACATCAGATATGGTATGCGGGTGCTCAGTGGTGACAAGGTACACTGAACGGACTCGCCGAGAACTCCCAGATGGTATTATACCTCACGTGAGATGGCAGTTCTCTAGTGACACTGGTACAGCTTAGTCTGTTGACCCGAGATCGTCATAGAGTCTTGTATGTCTCCCACTGTGCTTTGATTTCCACCCTACCACGGCTCTACTGAGTCGTGCAAACAGGTGGTTTTTGGGTACAGTCCCGATTCACATCGAGGCAATGAGCGATATGAGGGATTCGTCTCTCCCGGTATTGGGGGTTGATGTTGCGCTATGCTCGACTGGCCATAACTGGAAATCCCTGGCCAGGGTTGCAGTGATTTACTGGTAAGAGTTATCAGTAGTTTCACGCTTGTTATGGACCTTATATCGGCATGACTTATCAAGCTACTGGGGTCTGACGTTTACCACCCCTAGGCGAGATATGCGACATATCAGACGAACAGACCGGACTGTATGGTAAGTGTTACTGGTTGGATTCACAGGAGTGTGAGCGGGCTTGCTCGTTGATCTTCTGATCGCTCAATACCCGGGTGGCCGTTACGTTTAGCAGACCGCTTGCGGCTTGTGGGTGTTTGATATGATCATCACCTGCTGCCGGCGTATTGACGAGTCTTTAGAGTCCTACAGAGAGGTTTCCTGGCTCAAGCGAAACGAAATAGGAGCGCATATGAGATATGTGCGGGACCGAGAATAATACCAGTATGTGATACTGAATTCTATTCTCGCGATTTGTATCATCGGACGGTTATATAAGATATAGCCGGGTTACCGAATCAAATGTTGATTCGATACACTGATACACTTGATATTAGTCGGTTATATGCAGTATGACCGGATCATTAAATCAAGTGTTGATTTAATGATTTAATTTATAATTATATATTTGATATATTACTTTACATTAACTAGTATTTGTTCACTTAAGATTGATTTTCTCACTTGATGTGCACAAGTTGTATATGTGATATATTTTTGTGCACTAGTTTGTATCATGTTTGATGGTACATGCAAACTTGGGTGTGTGTATGCTTTAAACCATGTTTAGGTTAATGGTTAGGGTTTTAACTTATTTATTTTATTCATTTATTTTTGACAAGAAATAAAATGGTTGCTTTCTTTGGTTTTTACTTGAAGCTTCATGAAGCTTTGAAAAGTTTGACCATTTTGTTTTTTCCTTAACCTAACCATTACACCTAAACCCTAGTTTATTCTCTACATGTGTTTACTTCACCCATGGTTGCATTATGATAAGATTCACTTGATTTATTATTTTCGAGATAATTCATTTTCCTTCTTCTTGTTCATCTTCTTCAAGTGAAGAAACCATTCTTGAAAATTTCCAAGTGATGAAATCAAGTGAGAAATCCAAATCCAAAGTGAACCCACTTCCTATTTCTTCATCCTCTACCACTTGCCATGTTGTATAGGGTGTTTTCTTCACAAGTTTCATGACCTAGTGAAGATAGAGCTTGAGTTTGAGTCGCCTCGATGTAGATCATCTTCGGCTTCGAAGTCAACGACCTAGCCCGATTATTTCTCCGATGAAACCAACGCTAGAGTCCGGGATCCGATTGATCGCAGCGGAGGGATGTCATCACGGAACTAAAGAAGTGGAAGACCGGATCTACAAAGGTTGTAGTCCCTTTCACTTGTAGTTAAGTTGTTAACTTGCATAGTTTCGCCTATCCTCTAGTTAACGATCTATATTAGAGTTTCTCGGCACATAAAATTTTGAATTTGGCATGGTTGATGCCTTGTGGAATCTCATGAGTGTACCTAGGAACCCTACAAGAGATACTAAAGTTTTCTCATAGATGGGAATCGAGAGGATTGCATCTTGGAAGAAGATGATCCTACTAGTTTCAGGCAGGCCATTATCCATAAGGACTCTGATAAGTGGCTGGATGCTATGCGGTCCGAAATGGAGTCCATGTACACCAATAAAGTGTGGACCTTGGATATTGATCCACCTGGGGTAAAACCCGTTAGATGCAAATCGATCTACAAAAGGAAACTTGGTGTAGATGGGCAGGTGGAAACCTATAAGGCTAGACTCATTGCAAAAGGTTTTCGTCAAAGACCAGGTGTGGACTATGACGAAACCTTTTCTCCAGTGGCTATGCTCAAATCCATTTGGATCCTACTTGCCTTTGCTTCCTTCCATGACTATGAGATCTGGCAGATGGACGTAAAAACGGCTTTTCTAAATGGTAGTTTTGAAGAGTGTGTTTATATGGATCAGCCAGAAGGTTTTGTAGACAGTGGGAGCAGCGGAAAGGTGTGCAAGTTGATTAAATCCATTTATGGATTAAAACAAGCATCGCGGAGCTGGAACATCTGTTTGATGAAACAGTCAAGGAATTTGACTTCATCAAGAACGAGGATGAGCCTTGTATTTATAAGAAGATTGTAGGACGAACTGTCGTGTTCCAAGACTTGTATGTGGACGACATTCTTTTGATGAGAAATGACATTCCTATGCTACAATCGGTCAAGCTATTCTTATCACAAAGGTTCTCTATGAAAGACCTAGGTGATGCCTCGTATATTCTGGGGATCAAGATCTACAGAGATAGATCTAAGACATTATTGGGACTTTCGCAGTCCAGGTACATAAAGACCGTACTAAAGAGATTTCGTATGGAACATTCCAAGCGCGAAAATATACCCGCATTGCACGGAATCACCTTCTCCAAGGCGATGTCTCCTAAGACTGACGAGGAGAGGGTTCGCATGAGCACTATACCCTATGCTTCGGCAGTAGAATCTATAATCTAAGCGATGCTATGTACAAGACCAGATGTAGCTTACGTGCTAAGCGTGGTGAGCCGGTATCAGTCAGACCCAGGTGAGAACCACTGGACAGCAGTAAAGAACATTCTCAAGTACCTGAGAAGGACTAAGGAGATGTTCCTGGTATACGGTAATGGAGACCTCAGGGTCGAGTACTTTACCGACTCAAGCTTCCAGAGTGACAAGGATGACAGCAAGTCTGTCTCGGGTTTGTGTTTACCCTCAACGGAGGGGCGGTATGTTGGAGGAGTTCCAAACAGGATACCGTCGCAGACTCGACGATGGAGGCTGAATACATTGCTGCAAGCGATGCCGCAAAAGAGGCGGTCTGGATGAAGATGTTCATAGCTGAACTTTAGGTAGTTCCGTCGATTGTTGATCCAATACCTTTGTATTGCGATAACAATAGGGCTATAGCTTTAGCAAAGGATCCACGGTCCCATCAAAAATCCAGGCCCATCTTAAGGCGGTATCACCTGATCAAGGAGATCGTAGAACGCCAGGAGATCGAGGCTTGGAGAATGGATACAAAAGAGAACACGGAGGATCCATTTACAAAGGCCCTCCCTCAAGCACAGTTCGAGCGACTTCTTGAGATGTTTGGTAAGCGGTACGCCAACAGCTGGCCTTAATGCATACGTTGGGTATTCGGTACGCCAATTACTGACCTTTAGTGCAAGTGGGAGATTGTTGGATATATATGCCCTAGAGGCCAGTATTGTATATGTATACATATGGATGCTAGGGATATGTATGTACAGGGCAATCTTGCTTAGTTTTATAGTACATTATTTGACTTGTCTTTGTCATGATATGTGTATTTATTTCTATTGCTGTTATATCTAGCTTGCACATATTGATAAAGACTCGATACAGTAGTATACTATTACGTTTTGTCTTTATCTTAATATAGCATATGTCATACTCGTTATTACATACTGCGGATACATGTTGATAAAGCCCGTAGGATCTTGCTTGACTACCTGTGTTGTGATAGCGATCATACTTGTGGGAGCAGGGTAGTCTATAAGCACATCCTTAAATGGTCACTAGTCGCGTGAGTATCGAGACTGGACGTTGATACTCCAGAGTAGACTAGTGTATACGTTTCTAGCCCCGTCGGGGGATGGTTGGTCCCGCAGCCATTGGTCTGATGCACCTAAGATCGTATACAGGTGCTCACTGGGTGTGAGTACACTGGACAGACTCGCCAAGAACTTCCAGATGGTACTATACCTATCTTCAGATGGAATTTCTCAGATGACATGTGTACAAGTTAGTCTTTGGACCTGAGATCGGCATTTGTCTCGTGTGAGTTCCCACTGAGCTTTGATCACCACCCTACCACGGCTCTACTGAGTCGTGCAAACATGTTTTGGTTGGGTTCAGTCCCGAGCCACATGGAGGCAGTGAGAGATTGTTGGGGATTCGTCTCTCCTGGTATTGGGAGTTGATATAGTACAGTGATTGATTGGTCAGGACCATAAGACCTTGGCCAAGGCAGTTGGGATTTACTGATAGATTGATCAGTAGTTTCCCGGATTGGTCCTGAGCCACATTGGCATGACTTATCAGGTTATTAGGGTCTGACGTTCACCACCCCTACACCTAGTACGCGATACTCTTTGACGAAGAGACCGGACTGTACGGATATTATCACGGATAAGCTTAGTTGGAGTTCGGACGAATTTGCTCGTCGGCCTTCCTTTTCACAGGTACCTGGATAGCCGTTACGTACAGCTAGTGCCGCTGACGTGCTTGTGGTTAAACCCAATGCCATAGTACTGTCGAGTCTTTAGAGTCCCACACAGAGGGTTTCCCAGCTTCGGGCGAAACGAGTAGAGATCGTATGGTTTTACGACAAGGTTCGTTCACATACGCGCACTTGTGCGTGTTTGGTGTCCGGGCAGTTGATACTAGCGGGATTTGGTTTAAGCCGGATCCTAGTATTTGATATTGGATTGGTTCAGTCTCATTGTATTCGTGTTCCTCGGAACATGGATGCGGGTATGTATATACAGTAGACAGAGGCAGAGAAGGAGACACCTCATTAGGGTTTTGACCATTGACTTGATTAAAACCATAATGAGATGAAGGAAATTGTTTACTAATTTTATTACTGTTAATTGTGTCATGGTTAATTGGTTTGACCATTTGACTTGTTGACCATAGTTGACTTAGATATTTTTGTTGAGCATGAGATATTTTGCTTAGCATTACTTATGACATGATAGTGGTCAAATCAAATGAACCATCACAATTATCCTAATTAAAATTATATTCTTTTTCCCTCATATGAGACCTCACTCTTCATTTGATCAAGTGACACTCTCTCTCATAGCTCTCTCTCTTTCTTCCTCTCTCTTAAGCCCTAGTGTTTCATGAGTGGAAAATCAAAGGCCATTGAGACCAAGCCTCCAAAACCACTCTCTACTCACTCTAGATCACTTAGTCTAGCAACCCAAGTGTTCTAGTTGCATCATCTTGGAGGTTAAGCTCTAGGTTGGATCTCTCGAGCTAGATCATCGTTGACACAAGGAGGCCGAAGTTCAAGCACGATCCATACATCCATCAAGGAGCTTAAGGAGAGGATCGAAGACCCGAAGGACTTATTTTCTTTAGGTATACATTCTATCATAGTAGATAGAACCATCTTTTGCTAACTAGGTTTATGGTAAAGATCCGGTTTAGTGTTATCCTAGCGCCAAGTTTTGTATCGCTATAAAATTTTTGTTCCGCATTTGGCCACGGAAATTTGCCGGGGCGCTAGTGTAACCCTTCATCGGACCCAGATTTCGAGATGTTTTGAGTGCCGATGCTGGGCGCTCGTGTTTTATCATGATTTGTTTGTCGTTGCTGGACACACGTTGGATGTTGTATTATTACATGTCACGGATCGATGTATTATTACTTATGACACGGACACGAGTACTTTGATATCACTTATGATATGCTGTCACCTTGTTGTAGTATTGTATATTTTATTGTATGACCTAGAAGAGTGCCATACATGTGATTTCTTCTCGGTGATGTTTTCTACTCACGAGTTGGCAACTCACCCCCGTTGTGTCACAGTTTGGCCGTACAGGTTTCATTGCGGCTTGCTGGGACACTGCTTCCTTCCGGATGATTGCTTTTGTTGGTGGATTCACTTGCATCGTGACCACCGTTGTACACTTTATTTATTTTAGTTGTATCTAGTAAACTCCATCAACCAGACTTGTATTATTTGATAGACTTAGAAGACTAGTTGTATATTCTTTCGACCTTAGAGTCGTGCTCTTGTATTATTATGATTCTTCTCTGGTTTTCTTGAGGATGTTGGTTTTCTTCTGAGTTTTGATCCTCGCCCTTCGGCGTTGTATATTATATTTCTTGCGTGGTTGTTTCCGCCAATCGGCGAAATGCTAGCTCCCACTTGGGGATGCCTTTATGCATTATTCATATATATTCCTGTTTGTACTCGTTTGGGGCCAGTATTTACAAAGGAGACTCTGCCGAAATTTTTGGAAAAATATGACGTTGCTTTTAAATATTTAATGCCACTTATTTTATTAAAACCACTCGCTTTAAAACAAGTTTTCCTTTACTTCTTCTTTAAAATGGTTTAGATTTATAGGATTTTGGCTTACCTGAATTAGATGGGGTCCTATAGACATCACATGACTCAAGTGCCAGTCACGTGCTATTTCGGGTCGTGACATTTTGACCGGACCTACTTATTATACTAGGCTAGGTTCCGCTCTATCTTAAGATTGTCATAAGTTTGAGCATAGAATAGGGTAATATTCGGATTCCCACGCCACCCAAACGAAGAAAAAGTATGTTGACGCATTGTCTTCGGGTGTGTTCGTTACGAAGAATTGTTTCTCAGTTTACTCTGCGTCCTGGGTATAAGATACTGGATCAGGATCCCATATATGTAATTTGTTACATGGTCTAAAGACAAGTAGAGAACTGGGACAGGGTGATATGTCTCTAAGTAGTAGAGATGGTGCAATTGTTGCAACCAAAGAGTTGGCAAATATCACCTAGTGTTACCAAGAGGTAATACATTGATTCTAAGCGACTGTTATTTCGTACCAATAATATTGTGAATATTTTCATAAATCAAGTGTTGATTGGGTAAGGTATGTTGTATAATAGTATACACGTTCTGAATCAAACTACGGTTCTAAACGTACAGAACACACATAAGAGGAACCGTTCAGAAATGAACGAAGTCTTCTTGTGGCATTGTAGACTGGGTCATATCGATGAAACAAGACTAGCTGAAGTTCCATAAGGATTCATATTTGAATCCGTTCGAATTTACATCTTTTGAAACTTGTCAGTCATGTCTTAAAGACTAGGTGACCAAATCTCCGTTTACTGGAAACAAAGAAAGAGGTGTTGAACTCTTGGACAGATACATGGTGATGTATGCGGTCCTATGTCTACACTTGCCAGGGATGGTTTCGCATACTTTATTAAATTCACCGATGTTCTCTCAAGATACGGACATGTGTTCTTGTTGAAACACAAATCTGAATCTTTTAAGAATTTCAAGGAATATAAGTACGAAGTTGAGAACTAGATGGGTAAAGGTATTCAAATCCTTCGATATGATCGAGGAGAAGAATACTGGAGCACGGAATTCCGAGACTTTTTAAACGAGAATGAGATTCTCTCTCAGCTTACTCCTCCGTATATACCACAGCACAACGGTATATCGGGGTGGAGGAATCGCACACTATGAGATACGGTGTGTTCTATGATGAGTACTGCTAAGTTGCATATTTCCATTCAGGGATATGCACTTGATAAGATGCATACCTATTGAATAGAGTTTCGATCAAATCCATTGCCTACCACTCCATATGAGTTATGGAATACGAAGAGACCATCTCTTAAACGAGTTAAGATATGGGTTGTCCGGCCTGTGTTGAAAAGCAAAATCCGGACAAGCTCGAGGCATGGTCAGTTCTGTGCAAGTTTGTAGGATATCCCAAACATTCGCGAGGGTGTATCTTCTACCACGCCGAGGAACAAAAGGTGTTTTATTTCTCGACATGCCACCTTTTTAGAAAAGGAATTTCTTGTGGAAGAAATTAGCGGCAATGAGGTAGAACTAGAAATAGTTCCAGCAACACAAACTATAACTGACGATTTGGGGGAACCAGATGGTTCAATATCCCCGACGAACCGAAACCACTCCGCATATCTTGTAGGGTTCCTCATTGTAACATTTCAGAAATATAAAATATTATTTTTGGAAAATAAATATTAAAAAAATATATTTCGCGAAAACTATTCGATTTGCGAATAGGGTTTTTTCGTAAAAGGGTATAAGTATATACCAATATTTGGAAAATAATCGGAGATTAAAATGATTTATTTATTATAATGATATTTATCGAATCTTGGCATTTTTATAATTAATGATATGCAAATTTAAATTAAACTTGATTAGTGCACTACTAATCGCGATTAAGCCAAATCCGTATTTTAACATTTTTTTCCATGGCTAGTGCACCATGTCATGTGCATGTTGTTATTTTGTTTGTGACTTGTGAGTTTGCGAGAATAAGTAAAGAAAAGCAAAATGAAATGAGTGTGTATGAGATATTTTGAGATAAAACAAAAGAGATATTTTAGAGAGAAAGTGAGCATAAGTGAGAAAGTAAGCATAAATGAGAGAGAAGGAGAGACTTGGCTGCTTCATTCTTTCCCCCATTATTTTCTTCATGTCTTTCTTCATGCCTCCTTCATTTTCTCTACCTTCATGTATCATCTCCAATCCTTTTTCAAAACCCCATGCCACCTGTTCATATCAGATTTTTGCATTTTCATACCGCCCAATTTTTATCACATTGCATATCGGTAGATACTCTTGAGCCGTGTTTGCTAGTCAATTGCAGGATACAGGTTCTCCGTTCTAAAACGGTGAAATTCATGGAAAACACGACAAAATCCGGGTTCCTGCCAACCACAGATAAAACACGGTCTCCGCTCTTCATCCATATGTTGCCAGATACCAGTTTAGGGAGACGAAATGTCAAATCAATGTCCTTTTCAGGCACAAGGCTCAATGGATGCACAAGATCCAAGAAAATCTACGCGGAGCTCGAGGCAATCATGCCAAATCTTGACAAAAAGTCCACCTTTCCCTCAACAGAAATTCTGGAAAAATCGTGGAGCCAAATTCAGAAAATACATATACCAGAATAAAGGGGACATCAAACCAGGAAAGTCCAAAAAAGAAGAAGCCCCAACTCCTCCAAAGGGCCGCGGATCCGCGGCCAAAGGGGGGTCTAGGCCGCGGATCCGCGGCCGTACTGGCGCCGCATGTGCAGAGTTTTTAGGGGTATTTGGGTCTTTGTATATGTGTTCTGGTGGTTGCCCTAGATTTCCATTCTCCAGCCTATAAATAGCCCAGAACTTTGAGAAGGAAAGGGTCCATTCTTGTATTTTCTTTTTGCTAGGTTTTAGATTACATGTTCTTCTTCTTCTCATCTCTTCTCCATTAAACTTGAGTGAGCTTTGTGAGTGAAGAATGGTGAATAAAGAAGATCATTTTATTATCATGCTTGTCTTACTTTTGCTATAATTGTTGTAACTTTAATTCGTTAAGTAGTTGTTGTTATTTTCTTGTTGTTTCTTTCTTCTCTCTTTTTCTTTATCCTTAATACGACAATGATGCTTACGCTCGATCCTTACCAAGGTGAGGTCGCAAATAGCTAGTCGTATTCTTCTAATCTCTTTCTTTCTATCTTCCTCTTTTGTTTTGTTTTATTTTTCCGTATCATGATGTGTGAGTAGTTCATACTTGTTAGGGTAGGATAAGGGAAGTTTGAGAGAAGGAAATCTCTCTCACTCTTTCCTTGCCCAACAGCTTGAATCGACTCCCGTTAATTGAACCACAATCCGCTCCTTACGGCACCCTATCCTACATGATAGCGGTGATTCCGTAGTGAGACTGGTTGTGGTTGGATTAACCGGAGGTTATGGCTAAGAGCCAAGAACGGACGGACAAGCACCAAAAGGAAGGACTTATGCGTTGGAAAGCCTAGCATATACTCGCAAAGTCCTTCCTAGTCGTGCTAATCCCCGTTGTTGCCGATTAACGTAACACCGATATTAAGAGTGGCAACGAAAGATGTGGAGACTCCTAACTCAAACTAACCTAATCCTAACCCTAACAAGCTCTCTTTAAATATCAACTCAACACTTAGATAATCACAAACAAAATCTGAACTCTCGGACTTAACTCGTTAAAACACATAAAAAAAGACTCCCATCTCCCTGCGGACGACCCGTACTCAACCGGCTAGCTATAAGCGAAACCTTCTTGATTGCGGTATTTAAACTAAAACTTGAACACGCAAAACAACTAACAATCAAATGGCGCCGTTGCCGGGGAGACGGTAGTTTATTTCCTTGTGTAATTTCGGGTTAACTTGTAAATTCAACCAAAAAACAAAACAAAAAAATATACTTTGTAAAAGAAACCATCTTGTTATTCTTGATTAGTTTTTGTGCAGGTGTGCAGGAAAATACAAAGTTCGAGTTCAGTGGCCAAGAAGTTGAAAATACGGAGTTCAAGTACAGTGCCAAAGATATGGGAAGATAGACCCACATTTCGTGGATACACCGCGACGGTTCAAAACGGAACAAACGGTCTACTGTCAAGATCTGGAGCAGGTACAGTGAGCAAGTAAAAATTCAGTACATCCAGACAAGAGGAGGAGACCCAGAACAGCACCTGCACCAAAATTGATGGCCCATCTCACCCTTCCTGCCGCGGATCCGCGGCAATAGAAGGCTTAGGCCGCGGACCCGCGGCCACTTGGTGGCCTCAGGCTTCCAAAATCTTTCTGGTGAGTCTCTCTCTTCTCTCCACTCCTCTGGACTTCTCTCCACTCCTCTGGACTCCATTGAATTGTGTTTTCTGCAGCCTTCTTTACGCAAATTCTTCTCCCCCTTCCAATAAACTATTCTTGTGCAGGATTCTTTGCGCCGCAAATAAAAATTGTTTGCAATTGATTTGTTACTAATTTGCATTTCTTTAATACGGACTTAAGGGGCTTGAAACCAATCCAGATTGGGTGGGGATTTCATCACCCTTCCCAGGACCCCAAAAATCACTAAAGCATATGCATTGTCCATTGTAAATTAAAAAATACTAGACTTCAGCCCTAAGGACTTCGCGCTCATTAGGAGAAGATAAACCGTGTTTAGAACCTCACTTAACGGTATATTGTTTACGGGGTGTCTAGGAAAGTGTTAAAGGCGCAACCGCCGAAAGAGAAAGGGTTATTTAATTAAGGAACTTCACGAAAGCGTTGGACAACCTCCCCTTATCTCTGCACTTACCTGGCCTCGTGATCAGTGTATTTTTAAGCCCGTTTCTCAACACTGTTTAACTTCGACAATCAAGTTCAGGAGCAGGTCTAGTAGACCTAGGTTACCCTAGATCTAGGTGTGACTGTGCATATCTTGTTTGTGATTGCTTAAGTCGTATTTCCGTACATATTTCTGTAAATCGCTTTCGAAAAAACAAAAAAAAAAGAGAAAAAAATCAGAAACTTTTATAAAAACTTGCCCTTTGTCGCCAAATCCATTTTTTCACCCACCACCCATCGCCTTTCTCCATTGACGTTTTCTTACCCTCACCTTCTCTGCTTTGACTATACTAAACTCGTTTAGTGTATGTCCGCTTGGACTCGGGACACTAGCGCCCGTCTAGTCCGCGTTACGTTAGTCGCTACCGACTACGCGATCGACTCCGAAGTCGATACTCCGTCCACTCCTCTTTCACCCCTTCCTTTGCCGGCTAACTCCGACGTTGACCGGAATTCTGTTCATACATCTTCACCTTCACCTTCACCAACCTCTTCTTCCGCGATGTCGGGATTTAATCCGAACATCTCTTTGACCACCGCTGGATTGGCTCCACCTCCTACGGAGACCAATATCCAACCACCGCCGCCTGTTGTAGCGCCGCAGCGAATTGCGCTCCAGGATCGTTTCTATCCCACCCATTCTGCACTTCCCACCTGCCTTTCTCTTCCTCCGGCCAATGGGGACAACTTTGAAATTAAGCCCCATTTCATCAACATGCTTCCACGTTTTCATGGGCTTGAATCTGAAGATGCCTATATCTTCATCAACAAATTTCAAAACGTCTGTGCCATGATGAAAACTACCCAGCTGTCGGACGATGCTATACGTCTACGGGTCATTCCGTTCACTTTATGCGATCTTGCTGAAAAATGGCTGTATAGCACCGCTTCCCACTCAATCACCAGCTGGGACGAGTTTGTTAAAGCGTTTCTAAAGAAATTTTATCCGAATCATAAGACCGCAAGGATTCAAAATGAAATCAACCAATTCTCCCAGCTTCCTTCTGAACCATTCTGGAAGTGCTTTGACCGGTACAAAGACCTTCTTGTTCAGTGTCCTCACCACGGTATAGAGAAATGGAAACTCTGCCATACCTTATACGAGGGCCTGAACCCAGCAACGAAGCAGTAGTTGGAAACAATCTGTCAGGGCCACTTCCTATCGAAATCTGACGAGGAAGCGTGGCAGTTCTTTGACGACCTTGTGGAGCAAACGCTACAGTGGGAGAGCACCAGACCGACTTCTTCTTCTTCTTCTTTTACCTCCACTTCTACCGGTCAGTCTAGGGTAGGAATCCACCAACTTGATGTCTTTATTGCGATGAAAGCTGAAATGGCTGCAATAACAAGAAAGCTTGAAGCGATAGAGAGCAAATTTTCTGCTCCTGCCCCCACCCCTGTTCTCCCCCTTCGTACCATCTGCGCTTGTTTTTCCGATCCTTCTCACTTGACCGAAGAGTGTCCTTACAATCCACCCTCGCAAGGACAGGATCAGGTTAATGCTGCCTTCCAGCAAAGACCGCGGAATGATCCATACTCTTCCACCTACAATCCCGGTTGGAGGAACCACCCCAATTTCGCCTGGAATCAGAATCAGAATCAATTCCAGGGCAACAATTTCCAAAGGGCCCCTCCGCCGCAACAACAAGCGCAACAACAAACTCAACATCAATATCAGCAGCCCTTCGAACCCCAACCTTTTCAAAATCAGACGAACAACTTTGCACCAAACAATTCTTTTCCACCAAACAACTTTGTTCCGTCAAACAACGATAAGGTTTCCTCGCTCGAGCGAAGTCTGGAGGCGTTCGTTAAACAGTCGACTCAGTCCACCGCCAACATCCAGTCTTCCATTCAATCTTTAGTGCAACACACTGCCGCACACGGGCAAAGCATCAAGACCATCGAGGCCCAGATTGCACAGCTGAACGCGGCCTTAAGCGAGCGAGAGAAGGGGAAGCTCCCGTCCCAGCCACTTCCAAATCCCGGTCACCCACATAATGCACATGTTGCTCTTGAACAACAAAACCATAATGTGAGTGCCGTGACTGCACTGAGATCGGGAAGGATGCTGCAAAACAACATTGGCAAACGGATCAACGATGACACCCCGGCCGCTTCTTCTTCTTCTTCTTCTTCTTCGTCTTCCGAGCCTATTCTCCGTTCTTCAACAGGCTCTCCTTCCTCTTCTTTTGCTCTGAACGGACCCACTTCTCACTCCACGAAAACACATATTCTGGGATCCGTTCCAACTCCACAATCTCCTCCTCCAGCATTAGACTCAACCAATTTTCAAAATGTTCCATTTCCAAACCGGTTGATGTCTAACAAACAAAATCCACAAATGGAGAAGATTCTGGAGTTATTTAAGCAGGTTAACATTAACATTCCTCTTTTAGATGCTGTCCAACAAGTCCCGTCCTACGCGAAAATCTTAAAGGACTTGTGCACGAAAAAGAGGAAGTCTCAGGTACCCAAGAAAGTTTTCTTGGCTAGTGCTGTGAGTGATGCCCTTACCCAATCTTTACCACAAAAATGGAAGGACCCTGGCTGTCCTACGATTTCAATTACCATTGGGGATAAGAACATCAACCGCGCACTATTAGATCTTGGTGCCAGTGTTAACCTGCTTCCGTATTCAGTATACGAGCAATTAGGCGTCGGAGAGCTGAAACCCACGCACTGCACTCTCCAAATAGCCGACCGATCGATCACCCATCCTAGGGGTGAGCTAGAGAATGTGTTAATCAGAGTCGGGGACTTCATATTCCCCGTCGACTTCATTGCATTAGATACACAGCCTGTAGCTAACCCCCAGAATCAAATTCCGGTGATACCCGGTCGCCCATTTCTCGCAACCTCAAATGCTGTGATCAATTATCGCAATGGTTTGATGAACCTCTCTTTTGGAAATATGACGATTGAACTCAACATTTTTAGGTTGGGAAATCAGCCCGCCGAACCTAATGCTCATATACTGGACGTCTGCTCGATCCAGGAGATCACCCCAGAAGAGTGTGAATTCGAGGAGTTTCTGTTTGATCACGATAATCTTGACGCCACTAGTGCGTTTCTCTTCAAACCTGCTGCTGTTTCTGCGCCCGACAACGACTACGAGTGTTTCACGTTCTCAAACGATCTTAGCTGCGCACAACCCGAGTTTGAATCCTTCGACTTTCCGGATGAGTTACCTGAACCATCCAACTCGGTTGCCTACACTCGTTTTGAACCGTTGCTGGAGTCCTTTGAGTTCGAGACCTTTGCACCAATCTTGCCTTCCATCGTTTCACTTCCAACGCTCGAACTCAAGCCTTTGCCGTCTCACCTTAAGTACGCTTACATCGGTGAGAACGAGACCCTCCCTGTCATCATCTCGGCTTCTCTCGCTCCCGAACAAGAGAAAGCCCTTCTCGCTGTCTTGCACAGCAACAGGCAAGCTTTTGGCTGGTCCATGGCGGACATCAAGGGGATTAGTCCCCTGATCGTTGAGCATCACATTCATCTGATGGATGATGCCAAACCAGCCCGAGATCCACAAAGACGTCTTAATCCAGTCATGAAGGAGGCTGTGAAGAAGGAGATCGTCAAATGTCTAGATAGTGGTATCATTTACCCTATCTCTGATAGCCAGTGGGTTAGCCTCATTCATGTTGTCCCCAAGAAGTCGGGCATCACAGTCGTAACCAATGAGGCGAACGAGTTAATCGCTACTCGCACCCAAACTGGGTGGCGAGTATGCATTGATTACAGAAAACTTAACGCCGCAACGCGGAAAGACCACTTTCCGCTACCCTTCATTGACCAGATGCTTGAACGATTGGCCGGACACGAATACTACTGCTTTCTTGATGGCTACTCCGGCTATAATCAAATTCCCATCGCCGAAAAAGACCAGGACAAGACCACTTTCACTTGTCCTTTCGGCACGTTTGCATATCGTCGCATGTCCTTTGGGTTATGCAATGCGCCCGCTACCTTCCAGCGGTGTATGATGGGTATCTTCTCGGACATGGTGGAAAAATTTCTGGAGATTTTCATGGATGACTTCTCCATCTTCGGCGACTCCTTCAACGAGTGTTTGCTGCATCTTGACGCTGTCCTTACCCGATGTAAGGACAAGAATCTCACTTTGAACTGGGAGAAATGCCACTTCATGGTACGCGAAGGTATTGTCTTAGGACATATCATCTCGCAAAATGGCATAGAGGTTGACAAAGCAAAGATTGAGGTCATTTCCAATCTGCCTCCTCCCCGATGCGTCAGAGATATCCGAGCCTTCCTTGGCCATGCCGGTTTCTATAGACGGTTTATCAAGGACTTTAGCAAGATTACTAGGCCCTTGACGCTTTTGCTGGCCAAGGACACGCCATTCGACTTCAACTCGAGCTGTGTGACTGCATTCGAGTCACTGAAACGCTCACTCACTTCTGCTCCCGTTCTTTCTTCACCTGACTGGACGCATCCATTTGAGATTATGTGCGATGCATCCGACTTTGCCATTAGTGCTGTCCTTGGACAACACATCAACAAGATGCCGCACGTAATCTATTACGCAAGCCGAACCCTGAACGACGCCCAACTCAACTATACAACAACTGAGAAGGAATTCTTAGCTGTTGTATTTGCTCTAGAAAAGTTCAGGCCCTACCTCATCGGCTTTCCAGTCATTGTCTACACAGACCATTCAGCTCTGCGCCATCTTTTTGCGAAGAAAGATGCAAAGTCTCGGTTAATACGTTGGATCCTCTTGCTTCAAGAGTTTGACCTTGTCATTAAGGACAAACGAGGATGTGAAAACGTAGTTGCCGACCATCTCTCACGACTTCCTTCTTCACCTTCGCTTCCAATTCCGATCAGCGACGTTTTCCCGGATGAACAGCTCTTGACAGTATCGTGCGAACCCTGGTTCGCAGATATTGTGAACTATTTGGCCACGGGATTACTACCGAACGAATGGTCAAGTCAGGAAAGACTTCGCTTCTTATCCCAAGTAAAACACTTTTACTGGGACGAACCCTACTTGTTCAAGTACTGTCCCGACCAGATTATTCGTCGGTGTGTCCCTGATGAGGAATTCAAGAGTGTGCTGTCATTTTGCCACGATCAAGCGTGTGGCGGGCATTTTGGGCCCAGAAAGACAGCTGAGAAGATCTTGCAATGTGGTTTCTACTGGCTACTACTCTTCAAAGACGCTCATGACTATTGCAAGACTTTCTCCCGGTGCCAACACATGGGCCGGATATCCCGGAGGAACGAGATGCCGCTCCAACCGATCTTGGTTGTGGAGATTTTCGATGTTTGGGGGATAGATTTCATGGGGCCGTTTCCCAGCTCTTTTTGGAACTTGTACATCCTTCTAGCGGTTGATTACGTCTCTAAATGGGTCGTTCGGTTCCTTAAAGAAAACATTTCCTCAACGTTTGGGCACCCCCGAGCGATCATTAGCGACAATGGAAGTCATTTCTGCAATAAAACTTTCGAAGCCTTGATGCGGAAATACTCCATTAATCATAAGCTCTCTATGCCCTACCACCCCCAAACCTGCGGGCATGCCGAAGTTTCAAATCGGCAAATCTAGCAGATACTGGAGAAGACGGTTTCCAAGAACCGTAAGGATTGGTCGCTGAAACTCACTGATGCCCTTTGGACATTTCGAACCGCTTATAAAACCGACCTTGGCATGTCTCCCTATCGGCTTGTGTACGGAAAAGCCTGCCATCTACCTGTCGAAATAGAGCATCGTGCATTTTGGGCGATAAAGGAGCTGAATCTGTCTCTCGAGGATGCGGGCAGCCATCGGAAGCTGCAGTTGAACGAACTAAGCGAGCTTAGGGATGAGGCTTACGATAACGCGGTTGTCGTTAAGAATCGAACGAAGGTGTTTCACGATAAACACCTTTTGCGCAAAACCTTCGTACCTGGTCAACAGGTACTGCTTTACGACACCCGACTTCACTTCCATCCTGGAAAGCTCAGATCTCGCTGGAAAGGGCCGTATTTTGTGCGGAATGTGTATCCGCAGGGCGCTGTGGATTTGGAAAATCCAAAGGACGGTTCACTCTTCAAAGTAAATGGACACCGATGCAAACCGTACCTTATCCCCGAACCAACAGAGGAGCTCCTATTCTTACAGGAGCCGGTTTACCCTGAATGATCTTCCTCTGCCTACCTCCAAACTTCGGTTATCCAGCCAAGAACAGTGGACACTGTTCCAAATAAGTTTGGGGGTATGTACAAACCATTTTGTATATATTTGTGTATATTCTTTTTCTTTTCTTTAAAAACAAAAATTGTGTATCTCTAACCAACAATTTTGACCCTTCAAATGATCTCTTCATGTAATAACAGTGAGGACACTGTCTAGTTTAAGTTTGGGGGTATGCTCGGTACGCATTTCTTACCTTCGCATTCATATGTATATTTTGCATCTGCATATTAAATCCATAAAATCCATAAAAATCTGAAAAATTTCTAAAAATATAAAAACTTTTTTGTCAAGTTAGCTTGTGGAAGAACTCTGATTCAACATTCGACAGTTTTTGTTTGAAAAAATAGGAATAACTAAATCTTATGTTTGGATTTTGAAAACCTGAAAGATAACTCTCCTTTGTAGTTAACTATAACTGATATACGTCTTTACATTACACTACACGTGTCGTGAATTTTGGGAATTAGATGACAAGTCTTTCATGTTTAAACTTTTAAACAGATAAATGATTTTCTGAGGATCAAATAGGTTTGTTCTGAAATAAGTAATGTCAAGAATAGTTTTTGATGTAAAGCGAATATGAAGGAATGTTATTGATGCCGTAATTGGAGCTAAGTCTGAAAAATAACCCATCGGAAACTTGATTGGAATGATTACACACCAAACTCACTAAACACGTCTTTTATCCAAAAAAAAATAATTGAACTGCCGGTTATATCTCCGTTCGTATTAAATCATCTGATTTTCACGCCAAACTGTCTTTTGTTTTTGGACCTAGGTAACTTGAGTAATTAAGTCCGCTGGGGTGTTTCTACACCTAATGCCCTAAAACCAACTGGTTTGGGTGCATTGGCCCAAAGCTCGCTAAGAAGCCTAGAAAGTCCAGTTTAAAACAAAGTCAAGCAAGTGTTCTCTCCGAGTTAAAATTCCTAACGGTTCTTTGTGTGAGAATAATCTTGATAAAAGACAGGCTTTTATAAAAATTTTAACGGAGATATGAAGGTTTTATTCTATGATAACGACTATTGCACGTTCACAGAGGTGTGTATGAAATGAAAACAAGAAAAAGGTGGAGTGAAAAATACGACTTAGTTTCCTGTTATGGAAGATAGAAATTCTGAAGTTGAAACCTTACTGGAAAACGAAACTTGAAAAATGCTTAACTCTTTATAAAACTTATGAGATCCTTTTAAAATTGTTACCTGGGCTTTATTGTGCGACATGATGACTTTATTTGACCTTTCGGGAACTTAACGACACTATTTGCACTGCACGTAAAGACATATAAAATCTGTAGTTAAATAAGAAGCGAGGTGTGAAAAATAAAGGTTCGATAGTCTAGACTTAGGATTATAGAATTGTTATTTTCTAAAACAAAACTTTAGGGTTTGAATCATAGTTATTTTACAAACCAACTTGACCGGATTTTGTGGGTAGTATCCGCTGAAAACCCTCAAGAGACAACACTCCTCCTACTAGGGACACCTAGAGGTTTAACGGCTTGTTGCAAATGCTCAGTGCAATCGCGTTCCCTGCGAAAGTGAGGTTAGGAATTTTTTTGTGAATAAATGGGCTTTGCTCGGGACGAGCAAAATGATAAGTTTGGGGGTATTTGTTCATATCAGATTTTTGCATTTTCATACCGCCCAATTTTTATCACATTGCATATCGGTAGATACTCTTGAGCCGTGTTTGCTAGTCAATTGCAGGATACAGGTTCTCGGTTCTAAAACGGTGAAATTCATGGAAAACACGACAAAATCTGGGTTCCTGCCAACCACAGATAAAACACGGTCTCCGCTCTTCATCCGTATGTTGCCAGATACCAGTTTATGGAGACGAAATGTCAAATCAATGTCGTTTTCAGGCACAAGGCTCAATGGCTGCACAAGATCCAAGAAAATCTACGCGGAGCTCGAGGCAATCATGCCAAATCTTGACAAAAAGTCCACCTTTCCCTCAACAGAAATTCTGGAAAAATCGTGGAGCCAAATTCAGAAAATACATATACCAGAATAAAGGGGACATCAAACCAGGAAAGTCCAAAAAAGAAGAAGCCCCAACTCCTCCAAAGGGCCGCGGATCCGCGGCCAAAGGGGGGTCTAGGCCGCGGATCCGCGGCCGTACTGGCGCCGCATGTGCAGAGTTTTTAGGGGTATTCGGGTCTTTGTATATGTGTTCTGGTGGTTGCCCTAGATTTCCATTCTACAGCCTATAAATAGCCCAGAACTTTGAGAAGGAAAGGGTCCATTCTTGTATTTTCTTTTTGCTAGGTTTTAGATTACATGTTCTTCTTCTTCTCATCTCTTCTCCATTAAACTTGAGTGAGCTTTGTGAGTGAAGAATGGTGAATAAAGAAGATCATTTTATTATCATGCTTGTCTTACTTTTGCTATAATTGTTGTAACTTTAATTCGTTAAGTAGTTGTTGTTATTTTCTTGTTGTTTCTTTCTTCTCTCTTTTTCTTTATCCTTAATACGACAATGATGCTTACGCTCGATCCTTGCCAAGGTGAGGTCGCAAATAGCTAGTCGTATTCTTCTAATCTTTTTCTTTCTATCTTCCTCTTTTGTTTTGTTTTATTTTTCGGTATCATGATGTGTGAGTAGTTCATACTTGTTAGGGTAGGATAAGGGAAGTTTGAGAGAAGGAAATCTCTCTCACTCTTTCCTTGCCCAACAGCTTGAATCGACTCCCGTTAATTGAACCACAATCCGCTCCTTACGGCACCCTATCCTACATGATAGCGGTGATTCCGTAGTGAGACCGGTTGTGGTTGGATTAACCGGAGGTTATGGCTAAGAGCCAAGAACGGACGGACAAGCACCAAAAGGAAGGACTTATGCGTTGGAAAGCCTAGCTTATACTCGCAAAGTCCTTCCTAGTCGTGCTAATCCCCGTTGTTGCCGATTACCGTAACACCGATATTAAGAGGGGCAACGAAAGATGTGGAGACTCCTAACTCAAACTAACCTAATCCTAACCCTAATAAGCTCTCTTTAAATATCAACTCAACACTTAGATAATCACAAACAAAATCTGAACTCTCGGACTTAACTCGTTAAAACACATAGAAAAAGTCTCCCATCTCCCTGCGGACGACCCGTACTCAACCGGCTAGCTACAAGCGAAACCGTCTTGATTGCGGTATTTAAACTAAAACTTAAACATGCAAAACAACTAACAATCACCACCTTCATAATAAATATGCACAAGCATATCCTAAACCCTTTAGATCTTTCAAGTGTGGATTTTGAAGGCTTTGGGCAACTCAAGAATTTTCTTCAGTTGCTAATGAGGTAAATCCCTACACTTTTAGTTAGGTATTTGTGTTTAGTATATCCTAGTTAGTTTAGAAATTGATTTAGTTAGGTTTTGTGATCTTGGAAAATTCCAAGTTGATGTTAAGTGGTAAAGTGAGGTGTAGTGAGTATTTGCAAGACTTGAGTGATGATTTCTGGATCAAGACCTGAGACTAGAAACCAAAACACGAACTTAGAATTTCCCGATGTCGTATTTTGCGGAAATTGTGATGGGATTTTGAGATCTCCTATGCCCCAGGGACCCTAAAAATTATATAGCGAACACAGAGAGTCGTGCAGGTGACCTAGAACCAAACCCAAAGACCCAAGACCCCAACTCCTTTCCCAGGCCGTAGATTTAATGCTTGTGGCCGCAAATTGCGGCCACATCAGGGTGATATGTGGTGATTTTTGGTTAATGGCATCCTTATCTGATATCTAGAGCAACCCTGTATTCAAAATGTCTTGGTTTGACCTAGGGTAAAATCTGGGATATATTTCCTTAGTTGCTGATTTCGGGTTTTGCGATTTCTGAGATTTTGTTTTAGTAATTGAGTTTGGATTTCATCGTTGGACGTTTGTATATCAACGGACGAGGGTTATTTGGTTGATCTTTCATGCGTAATCTATAAGTTCTAACCTATGACCACTTCATGTGCTGTATCGGTTTTTTGAACTTGATTTTATTAGTATTGCGATCGTGTATTGATTGTAGGTACCTTCGCGTGGACTTCCGAGACGACGAAGCACATCGACTTCGGCTAAGCGAGGAGTTTAGCAGGTTAGTAGATTTATATGTACGGGGGATGTCGGGTGGATGGCGTATAGCCCCCCGCAACCATTGATATGGAAAGATCGTTAAATAAATTATAATTTTGATAAAGGATGCTACGAACTTAAGATAACATGATTATAGGATTTTGAAAGAGATGATATGATAAAAGTTGACACTAATGAATATATATTGACTTGAGAATATGATGTAGGTATATAAGATAACATGATGTGGGATATTGAGATGATAGATATAGATGACTCGGATTGATATATGAGAATATGAAATGAGAAGTGAATCATGATAAGTATGAATTGAAAGAGGACAAGTATGGGTTGATATTGATATGATATGAGATCGAGATCGATATGAATTGAGATTAACAAGATATGACGTATATGCAAGATGACATGATATAAGATTGATATAGATGTGTTATGTGATTGATAAGGTATGCCGTACGAGATTATAGATCCGTAACTTTGCTGGTGAATAGGATGATAGATTCCCTACTATGTTTGTGACACCGTACGATGGATTACCGTACGCGATGCGTTTACCGAATGTTTGATCCGCGATCATGAATTGAGAATGATGATCGAGGATATTACGACACTTGATACTATGAGGAGGGATCGTTGACATAAAGAGGCTACCTTATTATAGTTCATATTTTGTTGGATTATTCCTCGTGTGACACCTATCATCTTTCCAATATTTAATGTTATATGATATCATTGCTAGTACACCTGCATAATTACCGTTGATGCGCATGTTACACTTACACAGATTTGCCGGCTCACATACATTCATCTTCGGTAATTTCCATGCCATCTACACAGTAGAACTGCCATATCATGAGATTAATCTTAAAAGTAAAAGTACATTCATTGTTCAGTACTATCACTTGACATGCTTGCATGATATAATCGATATGCTCATATTACTACTCTATGTTGCATACGTCGTACTTTATGGTTATATGCATTGAGATGATGTTTTTATGAGATCTCTAGATTTGAGAACCGCAGTTTAATTTCAAAGGAAATTGTGTATTGTTTTAAAAATGCGGTTTCTCTTGATATGATATTTCGAGGCGTCCACTATGAGTTTTCTCGGTTCTGAGCTATGATTATACCCGATTCAAGGAGCGGTAGGCACCGTCTGTGGGTACATGGTGGACCCGGTGACGTACCCCGGGGCAAGAAGACCCATATAGAAATGCGGTGAGCCCGACGGAGGGAGCACTACCTACCAGTGATAGTTTTGGGCTCGGCGGTTATCTGGAGGATACCGACCGAATTCGTGAGATGATATGGGCTGATCTGTACCGACGTAGCCCGAGATAGTTTGGCGCGGAGAATATCTGGAGGATACCGACCGTAGTCGTGATATGGGCTGAACCGGAAGGACGGAGCATAAAATATGAGGATTTACGTGTCGATGATGGATACGGGTTTTCATGATATTTCGAGTGTCGGTGTTGGACACTCAGGTTCCATGATTTTGATGTGTCGTTGATGGACACACGTGGTTGATATCCTCATATATATATAGGATTATGTTTTCAAGATGTTCGAGTGTCGGTGTGGAACACTCAGGTTCCATGATATTGTTTATGTCGTTGATAGACACGTGGATGATATCCACATGTATACATGCATATGATGTCGGGTGTTTATTTATATATGCCATTGCATTGATCGATTGTTGACATATATCCATACATGGTCGCCCTTGATATCATAGTATTACCTGCAGGATATAGTGACCTAGGAAATCGTTGTTTTTATTCGATTTCTACTTGCTGATGTTTTCTACTCACAAGTTGGCAACTCACCCCCGTTGTGCCATAGTTCTTGCAGGTTTGACCGCTTGGGATCAGTTGCGGTTTCGCTGGCACACAGCTTCTTCCAGGGTGTTTTGCTTTGGTAGGTGTGAAACATATTTGATCGTGCCCACTCTTTATTGTTATATTCTGTTGTATCTAGATAACTCCATCAAATCAAATCAGAACTAGAAATTTTATATTGGTAAACCTAGTCAGACTTGGGTATTTTGCGAGATTTAGAGCGATGGATTTATGATCGCTTTTCTTGAGTTTTGATGTCTTGCTCATTTATTGTTCTTTTTGGGTTGATCTTCGCCGTTGGGCGTCGTATATATGTTATTGCATGGTTGCGATTCCTCCAGTTGGCAAAGAGCTTGTTCCCGCTTGGGGATGCCTATATATTGTTGTGTATATATTTTTGGATCAAAATATATAGGGGAGGTGCTTCCCAAATGTAACATTTCAGAAAAATAAAATATTATTTTTGGGAATTTATATAATTAAATAATAAATATTATGAATATTTTTATGATACGGTATAATTAAATACCGAAAAATTGGGAAATATTTGGAAAATTATAGGATTTACTGAAATGAGGGTATTTTATATGATTTAAGCAAATTATGAATTCTTTAATTATATTCCATTTTATTTCTAATCGCTATTAAATATCACTAATCATGCATTAATCTTGATTTGTGCACATGACATGCACCATGTCATATTACACATTGTTACATTTTTTTAACCATGGCATCTTGTTTCTTTTTATGGATATGGTTTATTTGTTTTGGGGTTTTAAAAGAAAAGGAAGAGAAAAGAAAAGAAAAGAAAAGAATAGGGAAAATATTAGAATATTGAGTATGGGCATGAGAGAGAAGAGAGAGAGGTGAGGGGTCAAGTTGACATGGCCATTTCTTTCCCTCCATTATCTCCATCATTTTCCTCTCCTCTCCTTCATCCATGGATGCCCTCTTCCCTCCACCACCTCAACCCCTCACAACTCCATGAAAAACACGTCAAAACACTTCATTCTCTTCACTAAAAACATGCACAAACTCACTACAACCATGATGGATCTAGAAAAATTGGATTCTGAAGACTTGGGGCAACTCAAGAATTTTCTTGAGTTGCCAAATGAGGTATTTTCTTCACCATTAGAGTAGTATTGCATTTCCTTTAACAGGTATTTAAGTTTAGAATCGATTTAGTGTAGATTAGTGAACTTGGAAAATTCCAAGTTGAGGTTCGGGTTTGTTTTGAATTGTGATGGTGGAATTGAGGTATTCTAAGTGACTACAACTCCTTTATTAAGAAACCAGGACCTAACCTGAGACTAAAACCCCATTTCACAAACTTAGAAATCCCCGATATCATATTTTTGTGGGAATTGTGATGGTAATTAGAGAACTGCTATGACCCGGGGCACCTGAAAAATATTTAGCAAAGATTAAGATGTGTGTAGGCAACCTAGGAGCTTACCCCAAAACCTGAGACCCCCAATCCACTTCCTGGCCACAGATTTATTCCCATTGGCCGCAATTTGCGGCCTGGGTAGGTTAGAACTGGTTAATGTTTGGTCAGTGGCTCCATATTCAGTAAACTAGACTCTCCACATGTGCAAAATTGGCTAATTTCACCTATGGTAAAATACGGAGGTATTTTCTTGAGTTGCTGCCTTGTTTTTGCGACTTTATTTTAATTTGGGTTTTGGTATTTGGTTTTTAACTCAATGGTTTGACGTTTGTACCTCGACATCGAGGATTTGTTTGGCCTTTCTTGCATGCGAAGTTCGTAGGTTCTAACCTATGTACCCTTCGTATGCCGTATAGGATTTCTCGTATTTGATTTTTGTTTGCGATACGATATTCATTGAAATGTAGGTACCTCCGTGTGTACTTCGGATGATGAGGAAAAGAATGTCAACATCGACTTCGGCAAGTAAGAATCAAGGTGAGTAGATATATATCTACGGCGGATGTCGGGTGGATGGCGTATAGGACCCCCGCAGTTCGTAGTGTAGCCTATATGAATATGTGTTTGTAAAACTTGGATAGTTAGCAAGTAAGATATTAGGAGATCATGGGTTAATTCTAGTATAATAGGATGATAGTGTCGTTAGTTAGTTTCTTAGTCGCGAACCATATAATAAGGATGCACACACGCACACACCCACGCATACATTTGATTTACTTGTGCGTATATGGGAATACATTTGATTTACTTGTGCGTATATGGGGACATATCTATATATATATATATATATATGGATAATGAGGAGTATATGGTACTTGGAGATGAGTCGATGAGATTGGGAATGATGCCACGAGATCGGTGATGTGACTTGGTTCGTATTATGAGATACGACTTGAGATTTTAGCGGGTCCTTAGGCGATGTGTTTTCATACACACGCATATATATATGCTGATGGTATCAGAATGTACTAGACTTTATATCAGTACCCCTAATTCAGAATATGATGATAAGGATACCAGAAGAATAAAGAGATAAATGTGATATTCGACCCATACCCAGATTTGGGATGCCGTACAATTGATTTACCGTATGCGATATAATTATGATGATAGATCCGCACGCTTGACTCGAGGATGTCATATTATACATATTATATCGTACGTGATACTATTCAGGCGGGATCACCGACTACTATATATATATATATATATATATATATATATATATATATATCGACTCATACTTAGGTGGTTTTCCATACCCTTTTGATTAGTCAGTTAGTTTATTCCTGTAGTTTACTTAGTAGATTTTATACTGGGCTTGAGTCATACCTATTTCTAAAACTAACGAATCGTGAGTGTTTTAAAGACAGGCCAAGGGGTACTACGGATATTTCAAAGGGCGTACCTTTTCTTAAAAACTCCGTAGCCCCTATTTTCTAAACACACGATTCGTGTTATTTCAAATGTCAAAACTGTATGACTCATATATATAAATGTATGTTCATATATGTTGCATTTACTATTCATTTGCCATATATTCCTGCTGTTCGTATCGCATTGCATACTTATATGTGTTTTCGTTAGTTATTATGAAACCTGTTGTCAGGACACCAGCACCATTACCAATGATGCGTATGCTCCACGTACACCTACTTGCCGGCTCACACACATCATCATCGGTAATTGCCATGTCACGTACACTGCAGAGAACATTACCTTACTAATATCCCTTGTAAGCTGATAGTTTCGATATGTCATTACTATGTTAGTTTAAATACTGCATTTATTACTGTGATATTTCATGCATGTGTATATTCATTTGTTATACAATATTATGGGGCTTTATTCCAACATTCACTGCTTATTGACATCATGATTTTGAGATTTCGGATTTCCAGGAGATTTATGGATTTGGAGAAACCGCAAGGATTTTATAAACTCATTATCATTTTCAAAAGATAGGAATTGCGGTTTTCTCATGTTATTATGTGAGATATGTCCACCATGAGTTTTCTCGGCTCTTGATCGATATCATACATCCGATTCGAGGAGGAGGAGGAACTGTCTGTGGGTGCATGGTGGACCCGGTGCGGTACCCGGTGCAAGATGGCCGCAGATGATGGCGTTGTGCCTGGCAGGGGAGCTCTACCGACCAGTGATTTTATTATGACTCGACGGATATCCGGAGGATACCGATCGGAGTATAATCCAGTACGGATTGCCGGATCCTGAGGTATTGAGATTTGATGTTACGGGCCAGTCCAAATTGCCGGAGCTTGAGATATTGATATAGCGAGATATATATATTTTGTGTCGATGCTAGACGCTGATTCTCTGTTAATTTCATTGATGATACTTCGATTTTATACAGAAATCTCACTGAGATAAGAAAACAGTTTTCTCATTTAGATGTATTCTGTTTTCATGTATTCAGACATCATACATATGATATGTTGCTATCTGAAACACTGACACGAGCACTTGGTATTACACTTATGTATAGATGTTTACCCTTGCCATTATTATATGATTCTGGCTATATTATTTGAGGATATTATTATCGTATGACCTAGGATTGAGTCATACATACGATTTCTGATCGGTGATGTTTTCTACTCACGAGTTGGCAACTCACCCCCGTTGTGCCACAGTTTCTTGCAGGTTTGCCATACAGGTTTCGTTGGGGCTTGCTGGTACACTACTTCTTTCCGGGTGATTGCTTTGGTAGGTGGGTTCACTCTCATCGTGACCACCATTGTACCTTATTTATATTCAGTTGTATTTAGTAACTCCGTCAACCAGACTTGTATATTGTTTAGACTTAGAAGACCAATGCATATTCTTTCGACCTTAGAGTCGCGCTTGTATTATTATGGTCTTCTTGATGATTTTGGGTTTCCTTTTGAGTTTTGATCCTCGCCCTTTGGAGTTGTATATTATATTACTTGAGTGGTTGTGACCGCCAATTGGCGAAGAGCTGGCCCCGCTTGGGGATGCCTTTATATATATTTCATGTGTTTTACCCTTTTGGGTCCATTATTTACAAAGGAAATTCTGCCGAAATTTTCAGAAAAGACTTGAGGTTTTAAAAATGCAATACTTCGGCTTATGTTGTTAAACTACTTGCTTTAAAACTAAACTTTTCCTTCTCCCTCTTTTCAAACGGTTTAGATTTCTAGGTCTTGGCTTACTTGAATTAGATGGGGTCCTATAGACATAGTATGATTCAAGTGCCAGTCACGCGCCATTTTGGGTCGTGACAAAGTTGGTATCAGATCGCTATGTTTAACCTTGGTTCGAGTCTTTGTTTGACTATGCGGAGTCTAGGGCGTATATTTATTCGGAACCTTAGCTTGACCTTACAGAACTTAGACTTGGTCGAGGGGGGTACTAGTTCCGAACTTTCGTCGCGTAGGTTGACCTTGGTTGATGGAGTAGGTGACTTAAATAGAGTGACGTACTGTGTGTATGTTCCGTGGCATACTTACTATACGCTACTTCGCTTAAGAAGACTTAGGATGTACATTTCCTTACACAGTATTATATTCATTCCTATGATCTACCCTCATCGATATCGGTTTATGGTTTTTCTACCACGATTGCATAGGCAGAGAGAGCTGTAGCTAGAGTTGCGGTCAGCATGAGCTCATTTTGGACGAGGACTGACCAGGGCGTAGTTCCGATGACACACGATTGCATAGATGTGTCTCTTTATTGTGTTTCCGTGCCATGAGCTTTTGATGGATTGCTTTTACAAAATTTCTCGAACGTGCAGATCAGCACCAGAGGATTGGGACACTGCTAGAGGCCAGCCAGAATGTGATGATCGTCAATGCACCGATTATTCTTGATGATTGAGGCACTGTTCAGCGTGCGGACGAATGATTCAGTTGTTGCTGCGACTGACGAGATATCGCCTAGATGTTTGAAGCTAATGCCGCACGAGTTGAACTTAGAGATATGATAGAAGATCGCTAGTCACCCAAGGTGGAATGGTTAGGACATGTGATTCGTTTCTTATCCCGATGCGAGGTCATCAGATTGATTGATTCCAGCTTGAGAAGACTTCACGCAGGTACGTTGGGTGTCGAAAGAAAACGATCGAATGTCAGAAACCCATTTTTCCAAGTTTAAAGTATTCGGAAAAACATGCACGTAATTCTATGGACCCTCTAGAAGAATGAAATCCTAACTCGATATAATGACCATGAGAATGCTTTGAAACCTTAGGGTTTGCGGCAGTTCCGCGGTGCCATTAATGAGGCTTGGGTTTGCCCTTCTACGGCTGGTCCACAGGTATTGTGGCATGTACTGGATATTATTAAACTATGATCAAGAGTTAAGCTCAAAGGGAATTATGGGACCTTGATGAATTGATCTAAATGTTCGATGTCGTTCGGATATCATGTGATGGGATACATTGCTTGGGAGACTCCAGATATGAGTATAGCTGTTGGAGCGCAATCCATGCAGCCACGAAGAGATGAGTCTAAATCAGTCGACATTAGAGAAAAGTTGAGTAAGAGGTTCGACGAGATGACGTTCCACTCCGTTGAAATCAGAGATGTGATACGCATGCAGAGGCGTTGTATATGGATATATCTTCCAAAATGAGTCGTGATGAGTATGCAGCCGTTCCGGAACAAGAAATAAATTTAGTAAAGGGTGATAACTTCCGGGCAGTTCGGTAGAAACGAGATTTGGGGGAGACTTTGACAGAACCTTTCTGGAATACTATACGAGAAGACTTGGACCCATGATCGGTCGTATTGTGCACACCTAGTACGCCAGAGTTCGGCATCGTCGACGAGACATGTTATGAGTGACCAAGACAGTTGCCAGAGATCTTTAGAGGATGTGCCAGAGCGGGACTGTTTCCTTCATCTTTGATTTCGGTATTTTTGGCGATTTATTTGCATGATTGGGATTTTGTGTACCACAGTTGCACTTGACTTCGATTTGATGTCATTCGAGATGCTGATTTTGACTTGTACTTTCAGGGTAGTTTCCATGCAATTTTAATATTTTGATTCGATTTTGTACACGCTGATGCATATGGTTGCGAGATTATATACCACGGTATACCTAATTTGGATTGAGATGTGCTGTATACCATCGATTTCAATTCTGATACTCGATATTTGTTTTCGTGCATCTTGTGCACTTGATTTGGATTCTCGCACATGCTTGGGCGCTTGATGCGATTTTAGTGCACACCAGATGAACTAAATCGAGATTCTTCGTGCATATCAGATGCACCTGATATTGCTGTCTGGCACACCCGTTGCCTTTGATAGGTGTTTCGTGCACACCCGTTGCACATAGATTTTATTGCTGTGCACATGTATGGCACATTCACGGATTTCGATTTCCGTGCGCACAAGACGCACGTGGCATTCCTATGCACACTTTGAGTACGATTTCTCTTGAGCAGTATGTTTTTTGATATTTACTATTTGGTATAGTAGCTGAGCAGGACTAGTCCGAGAACAGTACCTGAGTATATTTTTGCATGCATTGATAGTTATCGAAGGGATTTACAAAAAGGAGCTATAGTCTCAGTATTTACCTACGTTTCCGAGATGACACGAGACATTTAACAAAGGAAACCCTTCTAAATTATTTTTCAAAACGGTGGGACATGTATGTTAAACAAAGGATATATATATATATATAGTTATTTTCTTACAAATAAACGTCCGCCACTGTGCCGTGATACGCGCATCGCACAGCAACTTGAAAAGGTTTGGCATGCATTTCTTTCAGATGTTTTAACGATGTGTACATGTATAGTTTTGATGCATATCATGTTGGTTTTCGTATTGGACTTTGACATTGGTGTATTCACCATAACTCCGATGATTGCGGAATGCTTGACGGAGTTTTGATATTGGTTTATACACTCGTTTTCATGCGCATGCATTGCGCTACGATGTTTTTTTTTTATCTATTTATGATTTCGGAGCCCCGACGACTTGATCTTTTTACTGAAATGTTTTGTATTTGAAGGGTTTAAATTTAAATTCGGGGACCGAATTTATTTAAGTGGGGAAGATTGTAACATTTCTGAAAAATAAAATATTATTTTTGGGAATTTATATAATTAAATAATAAATATTATGAATATTTTTATGATACGGTATAATTAAATACCAATAAATTTGGAAATATTTGGAAAATTATAAGAATTACTGAATGAGGGTGTTTTATCTGATTTAAGCAAATTATAAATTCTTTATGATTAATTATATTCCATTTTAATACTAATCGCAATTAAATATCACTAATCATTCATTAAGCTTGATTTGTGCACATGACATGCACCATGTCATATTACACATTGTTACATTTTTTTTAACCATGGTATCTTGTTTCTTGTTATAGATATGGTTTATTTGTTTTGAGGTTTTAAAAGAAAAGGAAGAGAAAATAAAAGAAAAGAAAAGAAAAGGGAAAAGATTAGAATATTGAATATGGGCATGAGAGAGAAGAGAGAGAAGAGAGAGAGGTGAGGGGTCAAGTTGACCATGGCCATTTCTTTCCCTCCATTATCTCCATAAGTTTCCTCTCCACTCCTTCACCCATGGCTGCCCTCTTCCCTCCACCACCTCAACCCCTCACAACTCCATGAAAAACACATCAAAACACTTCATTCTCTTCACTAAAAACATGCACAAGCTCACTACAACCATGATGGATCAAGAAAAATTGGATTTTGAAGACATGGGGCAAATCAAGAATTTTCTTGAGTTATGAAATGAAGTATTTTCTTCACCATTAGAGTAGTATTGCATTTCTTTTAACATATATTTAGGTTTAGAATCGATTTAGTGTAGATTAGTGAACTTTGAAAATTCCAAGTTGAGGTTAGGGTTTGTTTTGAATTGTGATGGTGGAATTGAGGTATTCTAAGTGACTACAACTCCTTTATTGACAAACCTGGACCTAACCTGAGACTAAAACCCCATTTTACAAATATAGAAATCCTCGATATCGTATTTTTGTGGGAATTGTGATGGTAATTAGAGAACTGCTAAGACCCGGGGCACCTGAAAAATATTTAGCAAAGACTGAGATGTGTGCATGCAACCTAGGAGCTAACCCAAAAACCTGAGACCCCCTATGCACTTCCTGGCCGCAAATTTGTTCCCATTGGTCGCAATTTTCGGCCTTGGTAGGTTAGAACTGGTTCGTGTTTGGTCTGTGGCTCCATATTCAGTAAACTAGACCCTCCACATGTGCAAAATTGGCTAATTTCACCTAGGGTAAAATATGGAGGTGTTTTCTTGAGTTGCTGCCTTGTTTTTGCGACTTCGTTTTAACTTTGGTTTTGGTATTTGGGTTTTATGTCGATGGTTTGACGTTTCTACATCGACATCGAGAATTTTTTTGGCCTTTCTTGCATGCGAAGTTCGTAGGTTCTAACCTATGTACCCTTCGTATGCCGTATCGGATTTCACGTATTTGATTCTCGTTTACGATACGATATTCATTGAATTGTAGGTACCTCCGCGTGGACTTCGGATGACGAGGAAGAAAATGGTGACATCAACTTCGGCAAGCAAGAATCAAGGTGAGTAGATATATATCTACGGGGGAAGTCGGGTGGATGGCGTATAGAACCCTCACAGTTCGTAGTGTAGCCTATGATATATTATAGTTATATATGAATATATGTTTGTGAAACATGGATAGTTGGCAATTAAGATCTTAGGATATCATAGGTTAATTCTAGTATAATTGAATAATAGTGTCTTGAGTTAGTTTCTTAGTCGCGAAGCCTAGAATAAGGTAGCACACACGCGCACGCACATACGCATACATTTGATTTACTTGTGCGTATATGGGGATATATATATATATATATACATATATGTATGTGAGTATGTATATATATATATCTATATATATATATACTTATACATGGATAATGAGGATAGTATATGGTACTTGGAGATGAGTCGATGAGATTGGGCATGATGCCTCGAGATCGGTGATGTGATATGGTTCGTATTATGAGATACGACTTGAGATTTTAGCAGGTCCTTAGACGGTGTGTTTTCATACACACGCAAATATATATGTTGATGGTATCAGAATGTGTTAGTGTATATTCCCTAGAGGCCATTACTATATCATACTAGTATGTATATTACTTGATGGAAGCTTAGGATATTCACCTTGTATTGACAATATTACTCAAAATAGTAGTATGCTACTTGGTTTGTTTCTGCTTTAATGTGTGCATGTGTTTATTTTAGCATATCGCCTTTACACATTAGTGGAGCCTTTAGGATCTTTGCTTGATTACCAGCGTTATGATGGCAGTCACACTCGTGGGGGCTGGGTAATCTACAAGCACATCCTTATGCAGGTCCCAAGTCATAGGACTATCGAGACAGGGCATCGATACTCCGGAGTAGACTAGCGTATGCGCTTCTCATCCCAGCTTGGGAGACGGTCTGTCCCACAGCCGTCAGTACGTCGACTTGAGATAGTATGCGGGTGCTCGGTAGGTTACGAGTACACTGGACAGGACTCGTCAGGAACTGTTGGTTGGTATTCTACCTATCGTCAGTTATCAGTTCCCAGGTGACATTAGTACAGCTTAGTCCGTTGACTTGACACTATCACTTCTCCTCGAGTGTGTTCCCACTGTACTTTGATTACTACCCTACCACGGCTCAAAGGAGTCGTGCAAACAGGTAGTTTTTGGGTGCAGTCCCGAAGCACTTGGAGGCAGTGACGGTTAGACAGGATTCGTCTCTCCCGGTATTGGGGGTTGATATCGCGCTGTGTCTAGGAGAGCCATTACACAAAGTCCCTGGCTAGGGAAAGCGAGATAGACTGGTAGGTTTCCAGTATTATCTCAGGTGTTCTGGGCTACACTCCGACACGACTTGTACCGCTAGTAGGGGACTGACGTTTACCGCCCTCTAGGCCCTCCATGCGATGTTCTTAGACGAACAGACCGGACTGCACGGAGACTGTCACATTCAGGCTCAGTAGGAGTTCAGATGAGTTTACCTCATCAGTCTTCTTATCGGCATCTACCTGGGGACCGTTACGTACAGCTTGTGCCACTTGCGGTCTGTGGTTAAACACACTGCCAGCGTAGTGTCGAGTCTTTAGAGTCCCACACAGAGGGTTATTCGCCTTTAGGAAAAATGAGTAGAGGTCACATGGTTTTGCGACAGGGTTCGTTCACATCCGCGCACTTGTGCACGTTTGGTGTCCGGACAGCTTATACTAGCGGGCTTTGGTTTAAGCCGGATCCTAGTATATGATTTGGAATTGGTTTTATCTCATTGTATTCGTGTTCCTCGGAACACGGATACGGGTGTGTATGCACAGTTGACTGAGACAGAGCAGAGGATTTTCATTAGGGTTAATGACCGTTGTCATTTTCTTAACCCTAATGTTTATGTGTGAAATATGATTTATTAATATTAGTTAATTAAAATTGTGCATGGTTAGGGTTGTTGACCATTTGACTATACTTGACTTGTTGACCTAGGTTGACAAGTTGACCATCATCATTCCATATGAAAGATGCTCTTTGATCCTTGCAAAAGAATTTAATGTGAAATGATAATGGTCATTGCTTGATTAACCATCACAATTATCTTTAGCTAATTTTCTATTTTTCATAATTCACATATATGTGAGAAGGTTGGATTTATTCTTCTCATTTTATCATTCTCATTCTCTCTCCTCCTCTTCCTCTCTCTCTAGCTCTCCCCTCTCATGAGTTGAGAACCATTTGAGCTTGAGATAAAACCCTCAAAAATACTCTCTACTCTTTCTAAGGTCCTAGGTTTAGCACACCAAGCACCTTAGTTACTTCTAGTTTGAAGTTGGAGCCAAAGGTAGAGGCCCTCGGGTGGATCTTTCTTCGGCAAGAGAAGGCGACGTGACGATCCGTTCTTTCACTCCAAGGAGCAAGAAAAGAAGGACTTGAAGACCTAGGTATAACCCCCCTTCCCGAGTAGCTAATTCTCTTTATCTTTGTAGTTAGCTTTGTTTAGCAAAGATCCCTCTTTTAGCATAGTCTATGTTTCCTAGTGTTGTAAAAATCCGATTTTTCATAACGTTTCCACCTCCCCGCAAGCACCGGGGTAGGCAACGTGGACTTACAGAATGTACTAGACTTTAGATCATTACCCCTAATTCAGGATATGATGATAAGGATACTAGATGAATAATGAGATAAATATGATATTCGACCCGTACCCAGATTTAGGATGCCGTACGATGGATTTATCGTACGTGATATAATAATGATGATAGATCCGCACTCTTGACTCGAGGATGTCATATTATATATATTGTATCGTACGTGATACTATTGAGGAGGGATCACCGACTACTATATATATATATATTGACTCAGACTTTGGTATTTTTTCTTACCCCTTTCGATTAGTCTGTTAGTTTAGTCCTGTAGTTTTCTTAGTAGATTTTAGACTGGTTTTGAGTCATACCTATTTCTAAAACTAACGAATCGTGAGTATTTTAGATACGGGCCAAGGGGTACTACGGATATTTCAAAGGATGTACGTTTTCTTAAAAACACTGTAGCCCATGTTTTCTAAACACACGATTCATGTTATTTGAAATGTCAAAACTGTATGACTCATATATATAAATGTATTTTCATATATGTTGCATTTACTATTCATTTGCCATATATTCCTGCTGTTCGTATCGCATTGCATGCTTATATGTGTTTCGTTAGTTATTAAGAAACCTGTTGTCAGGACACCAGCACCATTACCGATGATGCGCATGCTCCACGTACACCTGCTTGCCGGCTCACACACATCATCATAGGTAATTGCCATGTCACGTACTCTGTAGAGAACATTACCTTCCTGATATCCCTTGTTAGCTGATAGTTTCGATATGTCATTACTATGTTAGTTTAAATACTGCATTTATTACTGTGATATTTCATGCATGTGTATATTCATTTTTTTATACAATATTATGGGGCTTTATTCCAACATTCACTGCTTATTGACATCGTGATTTTGAAATTTCGGATTTCCATGAGATTTATGGATTTGGAGAAACCGCAAGGATTTTATAAACTCATTATCATTTTCAAAAGATAGAAATTGCAGTTTTCTCATGTTATGATTTGAGATATGTCCACCAAGAGTTTTCTCGGCTCTTGAGCGATATCATACACCCGATTCGAGGAGGAAGAGGAACCGTCTGTGGGTGCATGGTGGACCCGGTGCGGTACCCCGGGGCACGATGGTCGCAGATGATGGCGTTGAGCCAGGCAGGGGAGCACTGCCGACCGGTGATTTTATTGTGACTTGACGGATATCCGAAGGATACCGATCGGAGTATAGGCCAGTCTGGATTGCCGGAGCCTGTGGTATTGTGATTTGATGTTACGGGCCAGTCCGGATTGCTGTAGCCTGAGATATTGAGTTAGAGAGAGATATATATTTTGTGTCGATGCTAGACACAGATTTTCTGTTGATTTCATTGATGATACTCCGATTTTATACAGAAATCTCACTGAGATAAGAAAACAATTTTCTCATTTAGATGTATTCTGTTTTCATGCATTAATACATCATACATATGATATGTTGCTACCTGAAACACTGACACGAGCACTTGGTATTACACTTATATATAGATGTTTACCCTTGCCATTATTATATGATTCTGGCTATATTATTTGAGGATATTATTATCGTATGACCTAGGATTGAGTCATACATACGATTTCTGCTCGGTGATGTTTTCTACTCACGAGTTGGCAACTCACCCCCGTTGTGCCACAGTTTCTTGCAGGTTTGTCGTACATGTTTCGTTGGGGCTTGCTGGTACACTACTTCTTTCCGGGTGATTGCTTTGGTAGGTGGGTTCACTCGCATCGTGACCACCATTGTACCTTATTTATATTCAGTTGTATCTAATAAATCCATCAACCAGACTTGTATATTGTTTAGACTTAGAAGACCAATGTATATTCTTTCGACCTTAAAGTCGCGCTTGTATTATTATGGTCTTCTTGATGATTTTGGGTTTCCTTTTGAGTTTTGATCCTCGCCCTTCGGAGTTGTATACTATATTGCTTGCGTGGATATGACCGCCAATTGGCGAAGAGCTAGCTCCCGCTTGGGGATGCCTTTATATATATTTCATGTGTTGTACTCTTTTGGGGCCAGTATTTACAAAGGAAACTCTGCCGAAATTTTCAGAAAAGACTTGAGGTTTTAAAAATGCAATATTTCGGCTTATGTTGTTAAACTTGTTGCTTTAAAACTAAACTTTTTCTTCTCTCTCCTTTCAAACGGTTTAGATTTCTGGGTTTTGGCTTACTTGAATTAGATGTGGTCTTATAGACTTCATATGATTCAAGTGCCAGTCACGCGCCATTTCGGGTCGTGATACCAAATTTTTAAAGATGAAACATGTTTTCATCTGTAGTATAATCCACTTGCATTTTCATGTTTCATTATCTATGCATTTAATGAAAAATGATTCATTATACCTTTATTTCAAAACTGCACCACCACTATTTTCCGCAAAAGGTTTTGATTTTCTAGGCTTCGGCTTACTTGATTTACGTTATGCCTATAGACGTTGAGTGATTTAAGTGCCTGTCACGTGCTAAATTACAGGTCGTGACAATGTTGGTATCAGAGCGTTAGGTTTAACCTTTGTTTGAATCTGGGTTTCACTATGCAGAGTCTAGGGCGTATATATTTCGGAACCTAGGCTTGACCTTACGGAACATAGACTTGACGGAGGGTATTAGACCTGAACTTTCGTTCCATAGGTTGACCTTGATTGATGGTGTAGGTAGCTTGAGAAGAGTGGCATACCGTACGTATGTTCCACGATTTATTTACTATACGATACTCCACTTAAGAAACCTTAGGATGTACATATCTTGAGATCAGTGATACTATTCTTTCCTATGATCATATATCCATTTAGGATCCGTTGAATTATTTTTTTGATTTGATCTATCTTTATTGATACCCGCTTGAGGTTCCTGTCACAATGGTTTGAGTGCAGATTGAGCTGTTGCTAGTGTTGCGGTCATAGCGAGCTCGTCACGGACGAAGGCTGACCATGTTGTTTCTGGTGACATAGGGGCATGTAGATATAGTGTTTGTGTTATGATCTCTCGTTTGAGGCGAGTGTTCGGTTTTGCACCGGATGATCGGGCCATTGATAGAGGCTGCCAGATTGAGAAGACTGTTGATGTACAGCCTACCTCAGAGATCGTGATGTTGTCTACTGTGCAGACCGATTACCCAGATATTGCTGAGATTGATGGAATGTCGTTTCCAGAGTTTATGAGATGAAACCGCTGGAGCTTTCAAGCATAGATGTGACAGAAGATAGCTAGTCTATCTTGAGTTAAGCGACAGAGATGATTCATCAGATTTGATGTGCCGATGCGGGCTCAGTTTAGTCGAAGAATTCCAGTTGAAGGATCTTACTTGGATCTGGAGTAGATCGATCAAGAGAGGACGTTGTTCGTCGGATGCTCCGATGCAAAATCGGTAAGTTCACCAGTTTCAGATAGAAGGACCTCACCCAGATGCGTTGTGAGTTGATCGAGAACGGACGAATAAAGTGTATTTCTCCGATGATTTGGACGAGTTCCCGAGGACATGTTCGGCTAGATATCTTCTAAAGAGTGGTGAAGATACCGAGTTCGTAATTTCGAGTCCGTGTGAAAGACTCTAGATTGACTGTAGCCGAGAATGAATTTTAATACGCAGACAACAAGAGATGACGTCGAAATGGACGATAATAAAGACGAGTGGAACAAGAGGTTCGTGCGAGATGTTAACAAGCGGTTGTTACTCTCCGTTGATGCCAGAGGATTGATATGTATGCAGGGGCGTTAGATACACCCAAATTTCAGAGGGAAGCCGTGCTGATGACACAGTTGTCCGGTTATGAGAAAAGAGTTAAGCAAAAGTGCCAACCTTCATATAGTTCGGCATAGATGAGATCAGAAGAAGCTATGAGCAGGTTCTTTCCAGGACACCGCAGCGATAGAGACTTGTACCCAGGATCAGTTATATCGTGCGTATTCTGAGGGCCAGATGCCACCGTCAGTAATGTACCGTTGAGAGTGGTCATGTTGATTGGCCAAAAGGTGATCAGATGAGTTCTAGAGCGGGATTGTTCCGTTAGTACACCTGGCAAGGCCGACGAGCAGAATGATCGTGAGATTTGTAATCCACAGATAAAAAAAGGACCATGAGACCGAGGACGCCAAATCGTGAGCAAGAGGCAAGGAGATGATCTTGCTCTGCCAGCTTGGTCGTACCGGCATTTTTCGACATTGTAGGAGGTGTACCTTGATGTCATTTACTGCGATTTGTGTTCTTTGATCCGAGTATCACACTTTTATCGCTTGGACTTGAGTTTCGATGATTCGGTTTCATGAATTATGTTTTCGTGCACCATGGCTGCACCTACTGGAGATTTATATTTTGTGCACAGTTATTGCACTTGATTTATGTTTTATACACCGCTACATTGGTTTATGATTTATGCGTATCTATTGCACTTGGTATCGATTTGTGCCTTTGTTGCACGTAATTATGGTTTCGTGGATTCGATACTGTAGAATTGATTTCGTGCATGTTGTATGCAATTGCCTTTACGTATGCACTCATTATAGCTTATATGTGTTTGCAGTGCATTGGGATGGATTTTGTGCACGCATTTGCACACGTTTATGGTTCTATACACTTTGGAATACTCGGTGTTGTTTTTGTGAGCATTTGAGATATTGATGAGTTTTCATGCATTGGTTGCACCAGATTTGTATTTCGTGCATTTGTTGCACCAGATTTGTATTTCGTGCATTTGTTGCACCTGATTTATTTTTCGTGCGCGTCTACACTTGACGTTCATTATCATGCATACTATTGCACTAGTTGTTTTATACGAACCTGACGCTTTTGTTTTGGATTTTCGCACATGTTGGATGCATGATATGAGATTTTGTGCACACCGGGTGCACTCGATAGAGATTTTTATTCGTGCATATGGAATGCACTTGATTGGGATTTTCATTCATGCATATTAGTTGCACTAGATTGTGGTTTTCGTGTACTATAGATGCACTTGATATTGTTGTCGTGCACATCTGTTGCACTAGACAAATGCTTTCGTGCACACCCGTTGCACTTAGTTTTGCTTTTGTGCATATTCGTAGAACTTGTATTGGATTTGATTTTCCGTGCCCACTAGACGCATGTGATGTTGGATACGCCTTTTGAAGCCGATTTTATTTATGAGTATCACGTTTTGATGATGGATACTATATTATATAGTAGCCGAGCAGGGATGGTCTGGGGACAGTGCCTGAGTACTTTTGCGTGCATCAAAAGTTTACCAAGAGGTTTTCAAAAAGGAGCTATAGTCTCGCTATTTCCTACGTGTCCGCGAGTGACACGAAATTTTACAAGGAGAACTTTCTGGGATATTTCAAATGGCGGAACGTATAATTTGAGCAAAACATATATAGGTATATATTTACTACTTTACAAATGATCGTCCGCCACCTGTGCCGTGAGCCACGCATAGCACGGAGATTTGGAAATGATTTTGCATGTGTTTTATTCAGTTTTTTAGGATATTACGAGTATGCGTACTATTCACGTGTGATTTTGAGTGTAGCATTATTGAGTATGGTATTGGATTTTGAGATTTGCTTATCCTTTATAACTCCAAGGATTGCATGTTGCTTGACGGAGTTTGATTTTGAGTTTCGTACTCGTTTTCAGGTGCACACGATGCGCTGTGATATTACTGTATCTTCCGTGATTTCGAAGCCTCGTTGATTTGAGCTGCATATTGAAATGTTTTAGTATTTCGGAATTTAAATTTAAATTCGGGGACCGAATTTATTTAGGGAGGAGACTGTAACATTTCAAAAATATAAAATATTATTTTTGGAAATTAAATATTAAAATAATTTATTTCACGAAAACTATTCGATTTGCGGATAGGGGTTTTCATAAAAAGGTATAAGTATATGCCAATATTTGGAAAATAATCGGAGATTAAAATGATTTATTTATTATAATGATATTTATCAGATTTTGGCATTTTTATAATTAATGATATGCAAATTTAAATTAAACTTGATTAGAGTACTACTAATCGCGATTAAGCCAAATCCGTATTTTTATATTTTTTTTCCATGGCTAGTGCACCATGTCATGTGCATGTTGTTATTTTGTTTGTGACTTGTGAGTTTGTGAGAATAAGTAAAGAAAAGCTAAAAGAAATGAGAGTGTATGAGATATTTTGAGATAAAACAAAAGAGATATTTTAGAGAGAGAGAGTGAGCATAAGTGGGAGAGTGAGCATAAGAGAGAGAGGGAGAAACATGGCTGCTTCATTCTTTCCCCAATTGTTTTCTTCATGTCTTTCTTCATGCCTCCTTCATTCTCTCTACCTCCATACATCATCTCCAATCCTTTTTCAAAACCCCATTCCACCATCACAATAATGATGCACAAGATTATCCTAAACCCTTTAGACCTTTCAAGTGTGGATTTTGAAGGCTTTGGGCAACTCAAGAATTTTCTTCAATTGCTAATGAGGTAAATCCCTACACTTTTAGTTAGGTATTTGTGTTTAGTATATCCTAGTTAGTTTAGAAATTTATTTAGATTGGTTTTGTGATCTTGGAAAATTCCAAGTTGATGTTAAGTAGTAAAGTGAGGTGTAGTGAGTGTTTGCAAGACTTGAACGATGATTTCTGGACCAAGACCTGAGACTAGAAACCAAAACACGAACATAGAATTTCCTGATGTCGTATTTTGTGGAAATTGTGATTGGATTTTGAGATCTGCTATGACCCGGGGACCCTAAAAATTATTTAGCGAACACAGAGAGTCGTGCAGGTGACCTAGAAGCTAACCCCAAGACACGAGACCCCCACTCCTTTTCCGGGCCACAGATTTAATGCTTGTGGCCGCAAATTGCGGCCACATCAGGGTGATATGTGGTGATTTTTGGTTAGTGGCCTCCTTATCTGATATCTAGAGCAACCTTGTATGCAAAATGTTAGTTGTATGTATACCCTAGAGGCCAGTATTGTACAGATGATTTATATTATATTGGATGCTTGGACATATATAGAGACGACTTTCTTGCTCAATATGATAGTATGCTATCTGGTTGCTCATTATCTTAACATGTATACTAGTCTCTTTAAACTGTCTTATAGTTACATGTTGATAAAGCCCTTATGATGTGTACTTGACTGCCTGGACTATGATGCAGATCATACTAGTGGGGACATGGTAGTCCATAAGTACATCCTTCAAGGTCCCTAGTCGTGGGTGTATCGAGACGGGGCATCGATATACCAGTGTAGACTAGCGTATACGCCTCCCGACCCATGAAATGGGCGATGGATGATCCCATATCCATTGGTGTTTGACATCAGAGATGCAGGTGCTCAGTGGAGACTGGGTACACTGGACGGACTCGCCGAGAACTCCCAGATGGTATTATACCTCACGTCAGATGGCAGTTCTCAGGTGACACTTGTGCAGGTTAGTCTGTAGACCCGAGATCTTCATAGAGTCTTGTGTGATTCCCACTGTACTTTGATCTCCACCTTACCACGTCCATGAGGGCGTGTAAAACGGTGGTTTTTGGGTACAGTCCCGAGTCACATGGAGGCAATGAGCGATAGGAGGGGTTTCGTCTCTCCCGGTATTGGGGGTTGATGTTGCGCTGTGCTCGATTGGCCGTAACAGGGAAGTCCCTGGCCAGGGCTGATTCAGAGATTTGCTGGTAAGTGTTACCGGTAGTTTCTCGACCCGTTATGAGCCTCACATCGGCACGACTTATCGGTTATTGGGGTCTGACGTTTACCACCCCTAGACTTGATATGCGACATATCAGACGAGGAGACCGGACTGTACGGAAAGTGTTGTCGATCGGCTCGACGGGAGTTGTAGCAGGTTCGCTTGTTCTCTTCTGATCGCTCAATACCCGGGTGGCCGTTACGTTTAGCTGACCACTTGCGGCTTGGGGGTGCTTGATATGATCATCACCCACTGCCGGCGTATTGACGAGTCTCAGAGTCCCACAATGGAGTTTCCTAATCCAGGCGAAACGTTGTGGTGCGCGTATGCGATATGCGCATGGACCCGATTAAAATGCGCGTATAGGATACCGTATATTGATCGGGCGGCTTGCTTTTGGTAGGGGTCATATGAGATATGGCCGGATTGGTAAATCAAGTGTTGATTTATCATTTAACCATTAGTTGCTCACTAGAAATCCTTTCTTGTGTTGGATGGATGTATGAATGCATGTATGTTTTTCATTCATTCTTGTTTCATGCACATATGGATGTGTATACATATATACATGCATACATACATTTATCATGGTTGGATGTATATGAAAATGGTGGAAATATAAGACTCACACCATGGTATTTTTTATGAATTATTATTGTATTTATGCTAAAAACATAAAAGGAAAGAAAAGGTGTATTATTGATTTTTTCTACACACTTCTTTTGACCTAACCATTCTCACCCACCACTTAACCTTAGGTTAAGTTTCCTTTTGTGTTTTAACCCTAGTACAATAATGATTCAACCATGGTTTGAGATGATAGATTTAAAATATATATTGATATATTTTTCCTTTTTAAAAAGGGTGAGTTGAACTTATCTTCTTCTAATGTTGCCATCATCTTCTTCCTCCTCCTTCTTAGCTCTCTAGATTTTTGTAGTGAGCTAAATAATCAACAAGTTAGGATTTTGAAGTGAGAAAGAGAACCCCAACACCATTCTACACAAGCCTAGCCCACTTGTTTGGAGTGTTGACTCGATTTCGTTCACTTGATCCGAAAAAGTCGCTAGCTTGGACAAAGCGGACTCCGGGTGGATCATCGGTGACGTCGAGGAGTTCAAGCGGAGTTCTTCCAACCCCCAAGTAGCCGAGGAGTCTAGCGTAGGGAGCTACAAAGGTTGTACTCTCTAAACCCTAGCATTTCTTTCATATGTCGATATGAAAATTTTGAAACCCTAATCGATTCTAGGAACGATTCTATGTTCATTAGCTTAGCACCCTAAAGACTACATATTTGGTTCATGTGATGCTTCCAAACCCTTCATGAGGTGCTATGCTAACCCAACACAAAATATCTTGGTTTGACCTAGGGTAAAATCTGGGATAGATTTCCTTAGTTGCTGATTTCGGGTTTTGCGATTTCTGAGATTTGGTTTTTGGTTATTGAGTTTGGATTTCATCATTGGACGTTTGTACATCAACGGACGAGGGTTATTTGGTTGATCTTTCATGCGTAAGATATAGGTTCTAACCTATGAGGACTTCGTGTGCCGTATCAGTTTTTCGGACTTGATTTTAATAGTATTGCGATTGTGTATTGATTATATGTACCTTTTGTAAGTCTACGGTAGCACCCTGGTCGTCTGTCCGAGGCCAAAATGCGGAAACGAAAACTTTTTCAAAACTTGAAACCGGCGCTATCGTATGCTTAAATCCCGGATCGAACCATTAACCTATAAACTATCAACTAGAGAAGAGATAGAAAAGCTATACCGATCGATCCGTGACCTTCGGTCTTTGGCCACCATCCCAAGCTCCTCGCGGCATCTCCGATCTCGATCTCCTCGTCGGAAAGGGCACCACATCATCGAGTCTTTTTACGGGCTCCCGCTTCATCCGAAGCAACTCGGGCATGAAGTTCGCTAGCCGACGTGTCCAAGGCGATGTAGAGAATGTGTGTGATAACTTTATCTCAAGCATCCATTGATTCTCATCCCATGAGCGTGTATGGATGGAGGTTATAGATGATGCCTTTAATGGAGGTTGTGAGCTAGAGCAAGAAGAAGAAGAAGAAGCCTTTTTCTTTCTTGTGTTCTATTATGATAAAAAGAGAGAGTGAGAGTATGAATGAAAAATACAAGAGCTAACCCTTACTCATGACTGCCTTCCCTCTATCCTCTTATCATATCAACACACAAATAAAACAATAATGTGACATATGCACATAAAAGGAGACCATGAGTCACTACCCTTGCACATGCCACATTAAATGCACAAAATGATGATTTCTAGCTCATAATTTCCATATGCAATCATTAATCCAAATGCTTGCAACAATAAAAAGAAACGACAACATCTAAAGTAAACTCGTGACAGATCACAAGGATACCCCTCACCTATATATACATACCTGCATCCGCATTCCGACCGAATGCGAATGCGATGAGACTAAAGTAATCCAACAAATCTAATACTAGGATCCGGCTTAAACCAAAGCCCACTAGTATGATCCGTCCGACCATGATCCGTGCACTACTGCACGTATAAGATCGAACCCTCCCATATATCATACGGCCTCTACAACGTTTCGCCCGAAACTTGAGAAACTGTCTGTGGGGGACTCTAAAGACTCGTCAATAATTCGGCTGTGGATTTAACCACTAGCACGTCAGAGGTACTAGCCGTACGTAATGGGCTACCAGGTATTGACCAAAAGAGAGGTCGATGAGCGAACTCATTCTGACACCCTACTGAGCCTGTTAGTGACAATATATGTACAGTCCGGTCCGTTCGTCTATGAGCATGGCATGGCGGGCCTAGGGGGTTGGTAAAAGTTAGACCCCTAAAAGTGGTACAAGTCTTGTCGGAGTGTAGCCCAGAACACCTTGAGATACTACTGGAATACCTACCAGTAAATCTCCTGCTTTGGCCAAGGACTTCGTGTAATGGCTCTCCTAGACACAGCGTGATCTCACCCCCAATACCGGGAGAAACGAAACCCTGCCGATCCGCTCACTGCCTCCATGTGGCTCGGGACTGTACCCAACTAAAACATGTTTGCACGACTCCTTTGAGCCGTAGTAGGGTAGTAATCAAAGTACAGTGGGAACTCACACGAGACAAATGACGATATCAGGTCGATGAACTAACCTGTACACATGTCACCAGGGAACTGCTATCTGACGTTAGGTATAATACCAACTAGCATGTTCCCGGCGAGTCCTGTCCGGTGTACTCATAACCCAATGAGAACCTATATACATCTTAGGTGAACCAACTGACACTAATGGCTTGTGAGACCGGCCACCGCCCCTCGTCGGGGTCTCGACTGTATACCCTAGTCTACTAATGGAGTATCGATGCCCTGTCTCGAAAACTCCCACGACTAGGGACCTTTTAAGGATGTGCTTATAGACTCCATCTCCTACGTATATGATTGCCATCATACTGCTGGCAGTCAAGAAAGAATCCTAAGGGCTCTATCAACGTGTAATAGCGGCCTGTAAGGTCACCTAAAGTAGTACACGATGATAAAGATAAACTAGATGGCATACTATCATCTTGAGTAAGACTGTCCTACCGGTATAGGTCCTCCCTCAATCATTGGAATCACGTGCCTGTGATCCAATAATTGACTCTGAGGGGACTATACCCAACAATCTCCCACTTGCACTCAAGGCTAATTATTGCGATGTCGCATACTTACAGCCCGTGTGATACCGAACACCCAACTCCTCTACTAATCAGTCTCACAAAGCCCGTTTGCGAAGCTATTGTGTTCGAGGAATAGCCTCAGTGAGTGGATCCGCCTTGATGTTTCTTTCTATGTCTCTCTTAATTCTAAGTTCGCGGAGAAAACCATCTCCCTAAATGAGCAATACCTGTCTTAGAATATGTCTGGATATCTTATGGGACCTAGTTCATAAATGAACTCCAAATCCAAACTTCTTAGACTGTATCGTCAATTGAAATTAATCAGTGTCCTGCGCCATGCCTCCCTCAGTATCCGCTTGGACCTCCTGTCCAAACAACTGCCCCTCGTCAGAGGAAAAATTATAACTCTGACAGTCACTCTGTCATCCTCGTTACCTTGGAAGCCTGGAATGATAACCGTCTCCGAAGGAGGCTGCCGTTATCAGATCCCTAGAACATCCACTTATGTTCTAGAACTGCTTCCGAATGTTTCTCCAGGATAGGATCAATATCAACTTATTGCAACTAGTATAAAAACAACATCTCGTGTGGTACTTGACATCTCATGATTGACTCAATTGCCTAAGCAAGTGATATGCCAACCATGCACATCCCTCTCCTCTTTAGTCTGTAAGACACCTTTAGAGAGGGTGACTCCATCACCTGCAGGTACACTACCGTGCCAGGAGCCGTCCATTCTAAAACACCTTTATAATGCTGTCTAAGTACCCAGATTGGGACACTTCCCAAATCTAGATCTAAAACCATAGATCTAGTAACCGGAATGTCAGATATTATATCTATATCCTTCATGCGGAGAAACCACTGTGTGACAACCAAAATATAACCGATCGTATTATAGGAATTTCACTTCCTACTATGTGTATGTCATCCATATACCAGGACATCACACCCAACTACCTTCTTAACAGATCCATCCCCTATTCTGATGAAATCAAACCTATGACTGTCACATCAGAAATAGACGATCTATCTCCGTTGTATCCATAAATAGACATAAGCTACTTGTCCACTATGCTTCCGCTGCTCCCAGTGACTACGACAACCCTCTGGCAGAGTCATATACATGTACACTTCTAAAGCTAATTTAGAATGACGCTATACTCATCCTTCTGCCGGGTCTCACAGTCTGGAACAACATCAATGGCAAGTCTGGGTAAACAAGAACCTCCCTGTCACCGTCCTTGAGGCTACCATTGTACCTCTCGGGTGCCTGAGGTTACCCACCATATCTGCGGAGTGGCCAATGGAATGTCAAACCAGATTGAATCTTTAGGTTCTTATCAAATTTTGAGTAATCGTTTGTGGTTCTGGAATCACTTCCAGTTCTACCATACTCCCACTACCGTTTTCTCAAAAATCCATTTAACTAAAACCGTGCCGAGTCAAGAACAATATCACTATTGATCTTCCAGATGGTAGAAAATCAACCCTCGTCATAGCCCGGGTCAACCCACAAACAGCCATTACAGAAACGTGCCTTGAGTTATCCAGAGTCTGGTTTTAAGCATAAGCCGGACAACTCCCCATACTTTAACATTGTTAAGATATGAACTATTCTTTATCCAATATAGAAACAGAGGCACTGATTTAATTGGAACCAGATTCAAATCATGCAACTGTCTCCAGTGCATGTCAACTAAATGGAGAGAGGCCAATTAGCATTACTCAACTTAGGAGGGCTTCTAATTATGAGTAACCTGAAAGAGAAGCAAGTTTTCTTAATCATTACTAAGAACTGAATATCATACATAAGTATCTACATCTTCGATCATCTTGAAGAATCCTGATACTTGCAATACCTGGTTCTCTATTTTATTCTTATACCTATAACTTCTCAAAACTTGGACTTTGTATTTCTACGAAATACATGTCTAAGAACTAGAGAAGTCACAAGTAAACAGAATATAGTACGAGTACCAACCCCTCTGTCCTCATGGATACTGGACAACATACAATACTCTGTATAAGTCCCCTGAGTCTAATAACTCATTCCCTGTGTGTTGTAGGTTTAAAACTGTGCTTATGGTTAAGAAGAATTACACCGCTGTTTAATGCTCCTTACCTAACCATCAACTGATATAGGTAAATGTCATGGACATAATTTCAAAAATTTATATCTCACTTTATAAAAATAAACGTACAGATATATCAATTTGATATTGGTGCATAACAACGGATATTCAAAACTAAATATTTGCCGTCCAGCAAACAGCCCAGGCGATTTGTTCAAATATCACCAATTACAACGAGTTCCAATATAATGTGGAAGATCACCTAATTCCCAATAACTTTCTCCCACCGATCATCTGTAAAACCATACAGATGTGAGAATTAAACCTGGTAAATACACACCCTGGAGCAAGGACTAATTAGGAAATCAGTTTTCTTTTAACAATACACAGTGAAGCTGAAACATGTAAATGTTTCGGAGGGGTATCCGGGTATTCCTAGTAATGCCTCTTCCATTATCAGATTCACAACTGTAACCGTATATTTCTTTGCTATCTCTCCAAATCCCTTTATATGTCTTTAGTCATTACCTTCTGCACACCCCTTTAGGCTAAATGGTTTTCTTCCTTCCCTACCGTTCGACACCAGCCTATGGTTTGGAAGAAGACTATCCAATAAGCGTAATAGGTGTACTGTCCTAATCCTAGGAGCACTCGCAACCCGAGAGAAGCTAAAGATAAAAGACAACTGAATAAACCTTATTCCTATTTCTCCTGAACCAGAATCCATCCCCGAACTGGAACAAGTTCCTTCGAGTTCGTATATAACCATACGATGGAGTATCCAAATAACTGTGGATCTTCGTAGTGATACGGAGTGTCCTGGAGAAATACAAAGGTGAAGTAGGAGTGGTGATGAAATACTTGGTTTGGTTGTGAATAGCAGTCGCGGTTTACTTTGCCCTCTTACTAATCCCTTTATTTGTCTTTACTTAATACCTTCTGTACACCATCGTTAGGCTAATTGGTTTTCTTCATTCCCCACCGTTTGGCACCTGCCTATGGTTTGGAAGAAAACTATCCAATTTGCATAATATGTGTACTGTCCTAATCTAAGGAACACTCGCAACCAGAGAGAAGGTAAAAGGAAAAAGACAACTTAATAGTCCTATTCGTTTTCTCCAGAACCGGAAACCATCCTCGAATAAGTTCCTTCGAGTTCGTATATAACCATACGATGGTTTTATCCAATGGAAGTGGATGTTCGTAGTAATACGGGGTGTTCTGGAGAAAAGGGTAAAAGTAGGAGTGGCAATGAGGTATGCAATTCTGAAAATCCAAAAGCCAGTGTTTTAAGAAGGTTCAGTTAACTTGTTCACTGAGTCATAGTCAAGGGTCGGGTCATGATAGCTGCCAAAGAGAGAGAAAAGAAACACTCAGCGTGCACTCTAACCTAGATCAGAATGGTTATCACTTTATCTAATCAGGAAACCTCCCACTGTAACCTCAAATTCTCCTCCAAACCTGAAAGAAGAATTAGTCGGGATCACTCGAGGAGTAAACCAACTCATCAGTGGGAATCGGGATCCAACTATCATCGCATGATAACCTGATAGAATCCACTCAAGTCATCACACTCCAGAAGGTATGCTCATGCCTGGCAAGTTTCAGTTTCTTTAGAAACTCCCGATGTGTGTTTTTACCCCTAGGACCCAAGTGACCTTGACTGAGCCAACATATCAAAGGATCCTAGCCAAGTTCAGCCTGTCATTATCTTGATTGCATTAGACCCACCCGCACGAGTCCTTGACTGAGCTAAAATGATCGTACAACTGTCCTAACCAATCACATATCCATAAGACAGAAAAGCATTACAGAGCTACTGCACACTACGCCTCGGCTGAGCACGACATACGTAACACGAATACTAAGCAATACTAATATGAAATGACGGTGGGCTATGGTTGGTTTTTGGCGAAAAACCTTTAACGTAATGAACTTGATATCGTTGAAGGAACCGGATAGCTTTTTATAAAAATATAGTGGCGAAAACCTTTGCTAAAGAGGTCACTCCCGGTGAAGGGATCTCGGCTCTTTACCCGTAGAATGAGGTGCAGAATATTCCAACTGAATACCACGATGCAAAGCAAAAAGTAATCGAATAAAGTGAAGTTATCACACTAACGCAAACTTCTGTCCAAGGGGTCACTCCCGGTGAAGGGATCTTGGCCCTTGCCTCGTCGACTGAGGTGCAGGATATTCCAACTGAATATCACTGTGCAAAACAAAAGAGAACGTCCTTGCAATAACAGCTTTTTGAAAAATGTTCCAACAACATCAGAATAGGTTTGTTTAGCTTGCATTGATCCGAATCAACGCAGTCCCATCAATTGATCACACCATAATCCAACGAAAATATGTTGTACGTATATGCCATCCGCATACGCTACTAGGTCCCATCATCACCCGTTAGGTTACTTAACTAACGACAGAGCGGGGATTGGACTAGCGCGGGTATAAAACATATACAACATCTACTAGTATATATATCAATATATAATATTCACTCAAGGCGTGATAAAATGCAACATCACAGAAATGTAATCAGCATCACAGAACAATACAGATAATCTGGGATCCCCGGGTTTCATAGAGTCGCTATTGAAACCCGACGTTCCCCTGGTCGTGTGGATCGCCTGTGCAATGAAATCCTAGACCCCTACGGGCGCGGCAAGTTACCCGCCAAAACTTGAAGCGAGGCAGCCCCCTTCAACAAAGTGAATGGACCACCCAGCACTTCACGGAATCCGGCAACTTGAACACCCCTCCTTGGGGCAACCTGTACCCCCTACGAGTGCGGCAAATAGAACGCCAATTCTAGAGTGAAGCCCCCTTCATCTCAAAGCCATGAGATGCGGGCCCGTTGCCCTCTAGAACCCGGCTATCCGTGAACCCCTCCGCGGGGTAATCCTTGTATAGAAAGTAAAATATACAACGGGTACATCGACCTCAGCCCAGTCGTGCCCCAAAAGAATAATATACAAACAGGCAGTGACGGCAGTCCACATGTCGGACGCTCGCCCTGCAATATCAAATGTACAAATATAACCAAACTGTACTACCATTGCATCCAAGCTATCTACCACGACAAATCCGCAATATCACAGCACAACACAGAACATCAACGTAAATGTCACGTTCGCAAATCCGTCTAAAAGAGCTATAGCAATTAACATGATTTACCGCTCGAATGACATTCACGGTCGCAGATATAATGTAAATACTGTGAACTAACGTATTTAAAATTTTCGATCGACAAAATTTCCCGAAGTGGGCCCCAAGCACAATTCCCAGTACTCAAACAAATCTGGGCCCAAACAAAAAATACCAGAAACCCCATTTCTATGTCAGAGACCACTGTGGAAATTTTGTTTGACTGATGCTACAGTACGGCGGAGGAACCGCGGCCAAAACATGGGTACGGCCGCGGTTCCGCCGCGCTACAGTGAAATCAGCATACAAAATTTCTGCAGTTTTCTTAGAAAAGCCTGCTTCATTTTCTGCAATACTCAAAGTAATTTTTTGACGACAATAAAAATCCGATAGAAAGTTCAGTATTGGAAATGCAGTTTCGGAAATTTCGTTCGATCGAAATTCTAAACACGTTAGAGCAAGCTAGTAATGGTTAATGGCGTGGCTCTGATACCATGTAAGTCTACGTTAGCGCCCCGGCCGTCTGTCCGAGGCCAAAAATGCGGAAACGAAAACTTTTTCAAAACTTGAAATCGGCGCTATCGTATGCTTAAATCCCGGATTGAACCATTAACCTATAAACTAGCAACTAGAGAAGGGATAGAAAAGCTATACTGATCGATCCTTGTCCTTCGGTCTTTGGCCACCATCCCAAGCTCCTCGCGGCATCACCGAGCTCGATCTCCTCGTCGGAAAGGGCACCATATCATCGAGTCTTTTTACGGGCTCCCGCTTCATCCGAAGCAACTCGGGCACGAAGTTCGCCAGCCGACGTGTCCAAGGCGATGTATAGAATCTGTATGATAACTTTGTCTCAAGCATCGATTGATTCTCATCACATGAGAGTGTATGGATGGAGGTTAGAGATGATGCCTTTAATGGAGGTTGTGAGCTAGAGCAAGAAGAAGAAAAAGAAGCCTTTTTCTTTCTTGTGTTCTATTATGATAAAAAGAGAGAGTGAGAGTATGAATGAAAAATACAAGAGCTAACCCTTACTCATGGCCGCCCTCCCTCTCTCCTCTTATCATATCAACACACAAATAAAGCAATAATGTGACATATGCACATAAAAAGAGACCATGAGTCACTACCCTTGCACATGCCACATTAAATGCACAAAATGATGATTTCTAGCTCATAATTTCCATATGAAAACATTAATCCAAATGTTTGCAACAAAAAAAAGATACGGCAACATCTAAAGTAAACTCATGACGGATCACAAGGATACCCCTCACCTGTATATACATACCTTCATCCGCATTCCGACCGAATGCGAATGCGATGAGACTAAAGTAATCCAACAAATCTAATACTAGGATCCGGCTTAAACCAAAGCCCACTATATAATCCGTCCGATCATGATCCGTGCACTACTGCACGTATATAATCGAACCCTGCCATATATCATACGGCCTCTACAACGTTTCGCCCGAAATTTGAGAAACTGTCTTTGGGGGACTCTAAAGACTCATCAATACTTCAGCTGTGGATTTAACCACTAGCACGTCAAAGGTACTAGCCGTACGTAACGGACTATGAGGTATTGACCAAAAGGGAGGTCAATCAGCGAATTCATCCCGACACCCTACTGAGCCTATTAGTGACAATATCCGTACAGTTCGGTCCGTTCGTCTATGAGCATCGCATGGCGGGCCTAGGGGATTGGTAAAAGTCAGACCCCCAAAAGTGGTACAAGTCGTGTCGGAGTGTAGCCCAGAACACCCTGAGATACTACTGGAATACCTACCAGTAAATCTCCTGCCTTGGCCAAGGACTTCGTGTAATGGCTCTCCTAGACACATCGAGATCTCATCCCCAATACCGGGAGAGAAGAAACCCCTGCCGATCCGCTCACTTCCTCCATGTGGCTTGGGACTGTACCCAACTAAAACCTGTTTGCACGACTCCTTTGAGCCGTGGTAGGGTAGTAATCAAAGTACAGTGGGAACTCACACGAGACAAATGACGATCTCAGGTCGATGAACTAACCTGTACACATGTCACCAGGGAGCTGCTATCTGACGTCAGGTATAATACCAACTAGCATGTTCCCGGCGAGTCCTGTCCGGTGTACTCATAACCCAATGAGCACCTGTATACATCTTAGGTGAACCAACAGACACCAATGGCTTGTAAGACCGGCCACCGCCTCTCGTCGGGGTCTCGACTGTATATTCTAGTCTACTAATGGAGTATCGATGCCCTGTCTCGAAAACTCCCATGACTAGGGACCTTATAAGGATGTGCTTATAGACCCCAGCTCCCACGTATATGATCGCCATCATACTGCTGGCAGTCAAGAAAGAATCCTAAGGGCTCTATCAACGTGTAATAGCGACCTGTAAGGTCACCTAAAGCAGTACACGATGATAAAGATAAACCAGATAGCATACTATCATCTTGAGTAAGACTGTCCTACCGGTATAGGTCCTCCCTCAATCATTGCAATCACGTGCCTGTGATCCAATAATTGACTCTGAGGGCACTATATCCAACAGCTTCATGTGGACTTCCGAGACGAAAACACATCGATTTCATCTAAGAGAGGAGCTTAGTAGGTGAGCAGATTTATATCTACGGGGGAAGTCGGGTGGATGGCGCATAGCACCCCCGCAACCATTGATTTGGAATGATCGTTAAATAAATTATAGTTTTGATAAAGGATGCTACGAACTTAAGATAACATGATTATAGGATTTAGAAAGAGATTATATGATAAAAGTTGACACTAATGAATATATATTGGCTTGAGAATATGATATAGCTATATAAGATAACATGATGTGGGATATTGAGATGATATATATAGATGACTCGAATTGATATATGAGAATATGAAATGAGAAGTGATTCATGATAAGTATGAATTGAAAGAGCAAAAGTATGGGTTGATAATGATAGGATATGAGATCGAGATCGATATGAATTGAGATTAACAAGATATGACGTATATGCAAGATTACATGATATAAGATTGATATAGATGTATTATATGATTAATAAAGTATGCCGTATGAGATTATAGATCCGTACCTTTGCTGGTGAATAGGATGATAGATTCCCTACTCTGTTTGTGACAGCGTACGATGGATTACCGTACGCGATGTGTTTACCGAATGTTTTATCCGCGCTCATGAATTGTGAATGATGATCGAGGATATTGCCACACTTAATACTATGAGGCAGGATCAGTAACATAAAGTGGCTACCTTATTATAGTTCATATTTTGTTGGATTATTCCTCTTGTGATACCTATCATGTTTCCAATATTTAATTTTATAAGATATCATAGCTAGTACACCTGCACAATTACCGTTGATACGCATGTTACACTTACACAGATTTGTCGGCTCATATACATTCATCATCAGTAATTGCCATGCCATTTACACAGTAGAACTGCCATATCATGAGATTAATCTTAAACGTAAAAGTATATTAATTGTTCGGTACTATCACTTGACATGCTTGCATGATATACTCGATATGCTCATATTACTACTCTATGTTGCATACGTCGTACTTTATGGTTATATGATTGAGATGCTGTTTTTATGAGATCTCTAGATTTGAGAACCACCGTTTAATTTAAAAGGAAATTTTGTATTGTTTTAAAAACGCGTTTTATCTTGATATGATATTTCGAGGCGTCCACCATGAATTTTCTCGGTTCTGAGCTATGATTATACCCGATTCGAGGAGCGATAGGCACCGTCTGCGGGTACATGGTAGACCCGCAGAGGTACCCAGTGGAAAGAAGACTCGTATAGAAAGGCGGTGAGCCCGACGGAAGGAGCATTACCTACCGGTGATAGTTTTGGGCTCGGCGGTGGTCTAGGCGATACCGACCGGAGTCGTGAGATGATATGGGCTGATCCGGACTGACGGAGCCCGAGATATTTTGGCACGTCGGATAACTGGAGGATACCGACCGTAGTCATGATATGGGCTGATCCGGACGGACGGAGCCTGAGATATGAGGATTTACGTGTCGATACTGGACACGGGTTTTCTTGATGTTTCTAGTGTCGGTGTTTGACAGTCAGCTTACATGATTTTGATGTGTCGTTGATGGACACACGTGGTTGATATCCTCATATATATATACATGCTTATATTTTCATGATGTTCGAGTGTCGGTGTCGGACACTCATGTAAGTCGACGTTACACACCCCACGGGTTGCGGGGAGGCGGAACGGGTAAAAAACGATTTTTGCAAACAAGGTAACATCGACTTTAACACCAAGGTTTTTTCTAAACTATAACTAACAAGCTAACTAGAGGTTTTTATCTACTATGTAAGAATATTATACCTAAAGTTCCAAGTCCTTCTTGTCTTCCCGCTGTCCTCCTTCACCTCGCGAGCTCCTTGGAGTGGAAATGGATATCACCTCCTCGTCGGCTTCTCGAAGTAGTAGAAGATCTACCCGAGAGTTCCAACCTTGAGCTAAAGCTCCAAGTTGATCTAACTAGATCACTTAGTGTGCTAAACTGAGCAACGTAGAATGAGTAGAGTGTGATTTAGAGTAGCTAAGTCTCACTAACCCTTGATTATCAACACATAATACACTTGGGTTTGAGAGGAAGAAGGAGAGAGCAAACTTGAGGAGAGAGAATCAATTTGTGATAATTATAATTAAAAATAGAAAACTTATATATGTCCAAAAGCATGGCATGGAAAATATCTCATCAAAATATCTAGAGCCAAAAATATTTGACAAAAAAAATCTAAGGTCAAAAAGTCAATCCAAGTCAAATGGTCAACATAAGTAGCCATGCCACTAAATTATCATTTATCAAAAATAATAAAACCTTTCCTCCACCTCATATTTGTTTTGACCAAGTCAATGGTTAAAACCCTGATGAGGTGTCTCCTTCTATACCCCCTCTCATTCGTCTATACATACCCGCATCCGTGTTCCGAAAAACACGAATACTATGAGACGAAGCTAATCCAATAATCAAATACTAGGATTCGGCTTAAACCAAAGCCCACTAGTATTGTCCTCTCGAACATCACACGCGTACAAGTATACGTATGTGATCGAATCCTGTCGTAAAACCATACAACCTCTACATCGTTTCGTCCGAAGTTGGGAAACCCTCTGTGTGGGACTCTAAAGACTCGACTGTACTCTGGCAATAGGTTTAACCACAAGCATGTCAGCGGTACTATCTGTACGTAATGACTACCCAGGTATCTGTCGATAAGAAGGCCAACGAAAAAGCTCATCCAAACTCCTACTGAGCCTACCTGTGGCAATCTCCGTAGAGTCTGGTCTGTTCGTCTAAGAGTGTCGCATATCGGGCATAGGGGCGGTATACGTCAGACCCCTAATAGCGGTATAAGTTATGTCGGAGTACAGTCCAAAACACCCTGAGAAACTACTGGAGTACCTACCAGTAAATCTCACTTGCCCTGACCACGGACTTTGTGTAATGGCGTTCCGAACACAGCGCGACATCAACCCCCAATACCGGGAGAGATGAATCCTATCTAACCACCACTGCCTCCAAGTGCTTCGGGACTGCACCCAACTACTACCTGTTTGCACGACTCAATAAAGCCGTGGTAGGGTACCAATCTAAAAATAGTGGGAACACACTTGAGGCGAAGTAGTAGTGTCAAGTCAACGGACTAAGCTGTACGCATGTCACCTGGAAACTGCTACCTGACGATAGGTATAGTACCAACCAGCAGTTCCCTACGAGTCCGTCCAGTGTAACTCATAACCTAATGAGCACCTGCATACTATCTCCAGTACGACGTACTGATGGCTGTGGGACAGACCATCTCCCCTGCTGGGATGAGAAGCGTTTACACTAGTCTACTCTGGAGTATCGATTCCATGTCTCGATAATCTTACGACTAGGGACCTATATAAGGTTGCGCTTATAGACTACCCACCCCCACTAGTGTGACTGCCATCACAACGCTGGTAGTCAAGCAAAGATCCTAAGGGCCCTATCAATATGTATTAACGATATTTAAAAGAAACATATACACATATTAAGATAGATACAAACCAAGTAGCATACTACTATATCGAGCAAGACTGTCAAAAATCCGTGTATATATCCCAAGCTTCCAAAATGTAATATACAAACTAGAATTATACAATAATGGCCTCTAGGGCATATCACACTAACAATTTCCCACTTGTACTAAGGCCATTTGCTGGCATATCGCAGACCTATCATCTCGAACAGCCTCTTGAACTGTTTCTGAAGGATGGCCTTTATGAATGGATCTGCAGTGTTTTCCTCAGTAGCAATTCTCCGAACCTCGATCTCCCGGCGATCCACGATCTCAGTGATCAGGTGATACCGCCTCAAGATGTGTCTGGACTTCTGATTGGTCCTGGGTTCCTTTGCTAAAGCTATAGCGTTGTTGTTGTCACAATACAGAGGTATTGGATTAACAATGGTCGGAACCACCTGATGTTCCGTAAGGAATTTCTTCATCCAGACAGTTTCTTTTGCGGCATCGCAAGCAGCTATGTACTCCGCTTCCATTGTAGAGTCAGCAACGGTGTCCTGCTTGGAGCTCTTACAACAGACTGCCCCTCCATTGAGGTTAAAGACATAACCCGACATGGACTTGGAGTCATCCAAGTCACTCTGGAAGCTGGAGGCAGCAAAGGCATCGATCTAGAGGTCTTTTTCGCCATACACCAAGAACATCTTCTTAGTTCTTCTCAGATACTTGAGAATGTTCTTTACTTCTATCCAGTGCTTCTCCCCTGGTTTGACTGATACTGGCTTACAGCGCTCAATGTGTATGCTATATCTGGTCTGGTACACTACATCGCATACATTATAGAGCCTACTACAGATGCGTAGGGTATAGATGACATGCGAGCCCTTTCCAAATCAGTCTTGGGAGACATCTCTTTAGAGAGGGTGATTCTGTGACAAGACGGTAGGTTACCGCGCTTTGAATCTTCCATACTAAGTATTTTCAGTATGGTGTCGATGTACCTTGACTGTAAAAGTCCCACTATCCGTTTAGATCTATCACGATAGATCTGGATCCCCAGAATGTAGGAGGTATCACCCAGGTCCTTCATGGAGAACCTCTGTGAAAAAAATCCCTTGACTGACTGTAGCGTAGGAATGCCATTTCCTATCAAGAGAATGTCATCCACATACAAGACGAGGAATACCACAGTTCTCCCTACAATCTTACTGTAAATGCATGGTTTATCTGGATTTTTTATAAAGTCGAATTTTTTGACCGTCTCATCAAAACAGATGTTCCAACTCCGCGATGCCTGCTTTAGTCCATAAATGGACTTAAGCAACTTGCACAACTTACCGCTGCTCCCACTCTAAATGAAACCCTCTGGCTGATCCTTATAGACGCACTCTTCCAAATGTCCATTTAGAAAAGCGGTCTTTACGTCCATCTGCCAAATCTTATAATCGTGGAAGGTAGCAATGGTAAGAAGGATCCGAATGGATTTGAGCATATCCACTGGAGAAAAGGTTTCATCATAGTCCAAACTAGGTCTTTGAAGAAATATTTTTGCAACAAGTCTAGCCATATAGGTTTCAACCTTCCAATCTACACCAATCTTCTTTCTGAAGATCCATTTGCATCCTACGGGTTTTACCCCTTCTGGGGCAATGTCCAAAGTCCATACTTTGTTGGCGTACATGGACTCCATCTCGGTCCGCTTTGCATCCAACCATTTTACCGAGTAGCCGCTCTGAATGGCTTGCTGGAAGCTAGTAGGCTCAACACTGTCAATGATGCAATCCTCTCGATCACCGTCTATGAGAAAACCGAAGTACCTCTATGACGGATGACACTGCCTACTACTCCTGCGGAGTGGCGCTGGGATGTCCGGTTTTCTGAAACCTCTGGTTCTACCAAGCTTTCAGTAATAGCTTGTGGTTCTGGAATTTCTTCCAGTTCTATTGCGCTCCCACTTTTCTGATTTTCTAAAAATTCAACTTCCAAGAAGTGGGGATGTAGAGAAACAAAAACCTTTTATTCATCTGCATAATAGAAAAGATACCCCCTGGAGTTCTCAGGGTATCCTACAAACTTACGAAGTACTGAGCGTGCCTCGAGCTTGTCTGCATGCTGCTTTTTTACAAAAGCTGGACATCCCCATGTCTTAAGGTACTTAAGATAGGGTTTCTTCCCACTCCATATCTGATATTGTGTGGTAGGCACAGTCTTGGTTAGAACCTTGTTCAAAAGATATGCAGCTGATGCTAGTGCATAACCCCAGAAGGATCGTGGTAACTCAGACTTACCCATCATGGAATGAACCATATCCAATAGAGTTCGATTCCACCATTCCGATACACCGTTGTGTTGAGGTGTGTTTGGGGGAGTAAGCTGAGAAAGAATTCCATACTCTTTTAAGTAGCCCAGGAACTCGGCATTTAAGTATTCACCACCTCAATCAGATCTCAGTGTCTTGATACTTTTGCCTCTTTGTTTTTCCACTTCATTCTTGTATTCCCAGAATTTCTCAAAGGCCTCGGATTTATGCTTTATCAAGATGATTTGTCCATACCTAGAGAAATCATCCATAAAAGTAATGAATTAGGAATAACCACCTCGCGCATGTGTAGACATTGGACCACGCACATCGCTGTGTATGAGTCCCAAGAGCTCGCTTGCTCGTACTCCGTGTCCAGCAAACGGAGTTTTTGTCATCTTTCCAATGAGACAAGATTCACAAGTAGCATAAGAATGATATTCGAACGGAATCAAATATCCCTCTCTATGTAACTTTGTCAACCGTGTTTCATTGATGTGACCCAGTCTACAATGCCATAAGAAAGACTGATTTGTTTTCGGAGACTTTCTTTTAAGTGTGTTCTGGACACTGAAAACCTGAGCTTGATTTAATACGTATATTCTGTTTTCTAATGTACCTGACCCAATCAGAACTTGATTTAAGTGGATGTAGACCACATTGCTTACAAATGGAAAATCATTTCCTTCCTTAGAAAGTAAGGACACAGATATGATATTACAAGCTAGACTAGTAACATATAAACAGTTTCGTAGAATCAATATATGCCCACTTGTCAATCCTAGGTGATATTCCCCTACGGATTCAGCATCCACGCTCATTCCGTTAGCAACCCTGAGAGTCATATCACCTTCCCTGATAACTCTACGGTTTCTCAAAGCCTGTAATGAATTACAGATATGAGAGCCTGATCCAGTATCTAGTACCCAGGAAGTAGAGCTAATTGGCATACAGTTTTCAATTACAAACACACCCGAAACCGAAGCCACAACGTGCTTCGAATCCTGGCTACTGTTTTTCCAAGCCATGCAATCCTTCTGCCAATGTCCTTTCCCGTAATAATAGGAACGTCCCTCCTTCCGTTCTTTTAGACCTGAAACATTTGCCTTTCCTTTTCCTTCCACCTTCCTGACACCGCATATCGGCTTTGTGGAGGTCTTCTTCTTCTCACCCTTTGCTTTCGCCTTGGATGCAAAAGAGAAAGATTCCCAAATAAGCAGAGCGGGTGTCTCCCTGGTTTCCTTCAGGTTGTAAGTGTTGGGTTTTGTCGGCGCCCCGGCCATCAATCAATGGCCAAATGCGGAACAAAAACTTTCAAAACATTGGCGCAAACAAAACCCGCACAAGATCGAACTAAAAACCATATACTTGCAAACATGCAAAGAGGAATTTGGAGAGGTTATACTGATCGATCCATGTCCTTTGGTCTTCAACCTCTTCCCAAGCTCCTCGCGGCTGCCCCGACGTGATTCGCTCTCCGATCTCGCTCGTCGAAGATGATCCATGTCGAGGATTCTTTATACAAGCTCCGGCTAATAAACCGAAGCAACTCGGACATCAAGTTTGCTAGCCGAGATAACCAAGATGAAGTAGAGAGTGTGTGTGTTTCCTGATTTAAAATCAGGAAAGCTTCTGGGAAAAGCTTCAAAAAGGGGTCACGTGCTTACACGTGACCAGCAGTCACGTGTTGACACGTGACATATAAAAGCAGCGGAAGAGGGCACATTGGTTCCCTGATCAAGTCAAGGAAAAGGGCTTCAGAAGAAGTCACGTGCTCCCACGTGACCAGAGTCACGTGTTGGCACGTGACGTTCAAAGTAGCAGACTCGCTCTCCAGTTGAACCAAGGAAAGAGGCGCCAGACAGGGGTCACGTGCTCACACGTGACCAGGGGTCACGTGGTAGCACGTGACGGCTAAGCAGCAGAAGAAGGCATAGTGCAAAAGAGGAGAAAGGCTCGTTCCAAGAGAGTCACGTGTCCACACGTGACCATGAGTCACGTGGTCACACGTGACCAGCTTTCAAAGCCCATTTTTCTAACAGAATTAAATTCTGAAAGAGATTCAAATCTTCCCAAAGGAAAGCAGTTATCTGGAACCGATCAAATTAAAGATTCAGAGATGATTAAATATCATCTATCTATGGAAAAAGCTCGAGTTTGGAAAGATTTCCCCCTTAAATCTAACCAAAATAACAAAGGAGAATCTCTGGATTTAAAATCCAATGGTGAATAAAATTCACCTAATAATCCAAAGGTCCAGAACGAATGAAGGATGCAAATCAAATCTCTCAATGAAGATTAATCGAAAACTGATTGATTCGGCTGCTTCTCCTATAAATAGGAGCCAGGACACACAAAAAAGAGATATACGCAGAGGGAAGAAAAAGGAGAGAGCCTTGATACTTGGAGGAATTTGGAGCTTCTGCAAAAAGAAAACCCTAGGTAAGAAAGGGAAGGCTTTTTGAAAGAAGGAGAATATAATTCTCAACAGAGTTTAACTCTGACAAAATAAAAAAACAGAAGAACATATTTCTTCTCTCTTTGATAGAGGATCTGTAAAGAGCACATCTCCCCTTGAAGTTGAGAATTTTATTCTCGATGGGTTGAGATCCTGCCATGCAGATCCAAAACATAGAGAGGGAATGCAAGCACGAGAATTTAACTCTCACAAAACTATAGGAATTTATTTCCTTTAAAATAAAATTAGGGCTTGACCCTATATCATGGGAATTTAATTCCTTCAGAACAAAGAGAAACAGGGTTTAACCCTAATTAAGAACCTGGTTCTGTTGAAACAGCGGGAATCTAATTCCCTTAATCATAATTTAACAGAGAATGGGAGTATAATTCCTTAAAAGCTTTTATTAGGGTTTAACCTTATTCAGTTCTTCGCATATATGAGGAATTTAATTCCTACAGAAAATTCAGAGTTCAACTCTGTTCCAGAATATAAGTCTTCAAAAGGATGTAGGAATTTAAATTCCTCTGAAATTTAAAGCTCGAGGAATTTAATTCCTGAGAAAGATCAACAGATTCTCTGAACAATATACATAGAGGCAGGGTCACGTGTCACCACGTGACCCCCTCAAAAGAGCTACAGAAAGCCCTTTGAGGCAGTCCCCCACGTGACCCACATGACCCTTGACAGAAACTCTAATACATAGGCATATGAACGCCCGTCACGTGATGGCACGTGATTTCCTGAAAGATGCAGCGATTTCAGCAGAATAAATGGAAAGAGGGCGTTCTCACGTGTTGCCACGTGACCCCTTTTGCCTTAGTGTTCAACACTAAGTTGGAATTCTTGAACACAGTACTGAAACACTGTTGGGCCTTAGTGTTCAACACTAATCAAAGAACCTTATTTACAGTGTTAAACATTGATTACCTTAGTGTTTGACACTAATCCGAGATCTCCATTATAGTGTTCAACACTGACTACCTTAGTGTTTAACACTAATTTGAGAGCTCTGTTGCCGATGCTTGATACCGATCTGTTTTAGTGTTTAACACTAATCGGAAAGCCTTGTTGCTGGTGTTTAACACCAATTATCTTTTAGTGTTAAACACTAATTTGTCAACCTCATTCCCAGTGTTCAACACTGATTGCTCTGAAGTGTTTAAACACTAGGCTTTGGCCCAATTGGCTAAAGGGATAGAGGCAAAGCCTCTCCCTCAATGGATCCACGAGAAATCAATATTCCAGACATGATAGGACTTAGCCCAAGCTGGCCATAAGTCCTCAATTCGTAATTAACTGGGCCAATGGGCTCATAATATATTTAATGGGTCTTGATCCTAAATTGGGCCAGGGACTACTCAAGCCATTCCGGTCCTAGGGTACATCTCTTCACTCCTTTGATACTTGGCATTGTAATCCCTCAATGTCTTCAAAGAGGTGACGGGTCCCGACGACCACTCATGATATGGACTGTGGGGTCCTTAAACCCATGTCTAATGCAAAATTCCTGGTTACGTGGAACGCGGATAACGTCACTCTTTGACCCTGTGGAAAACGCCCAGAGCGGAGCCTAGTCCTCGCCGAGCACGGCAGTGAACCCGTGTGAAGCATCTTGTGCAAAATCCCCGGTTACGTGGAACGTGGATAACGTCACTCTTTGACCCCGCGGAAAACGCCCAGAGCGGAGCCTGGTCCTCGCCAAGCACGGCAGTGAACCCGTGTGAAGCATCCAGAGCACATACCGGACTGTGGAGTCCTTAAACCCATGGACTATGACGTCCTTAACCTTGACCGAGATGTCTTAAAACTAACAATGGACCGCAATGTCCTTAAACTACCCATGGACCGCAATGTCCTTAAACTACCCATGGACCGCAATGTCCTTAAACTACCCATATGCTCTTTTGTCGGATCTAAACGGTCCCGTTTAAGTTGATCTTAGCCTTAAAGATGGCTAACGTATCCTTAAACCTTCAAACAGACTGGACTATGAATCCCCCCCAATTAACTCTGGCTCGAGGGTACATCTCTGAACTCCTCTGACATCCGTCGTTGTAATCCTTCAACGTCATTAGAGAGGTGACGGGTCCCGACGGCCACACATACGATGGACCACTATGTCCCTAAACTGGAACAATAGAGCCCAAATGCTCTTTCGTCGGATCTAAACGATCCCGTTAAGTTGATCTTAGTCTCAACGTTAGACTAACGTATCCTTAACAAACGTTTGAGTTGATCTTAGCCTCAAGTATGGCTGACGTATCCTCAAACCAAACCCCCAAACCCAAATCTAAGAAGATACGAATTTGGACTAGTCCACGCCCTACGGGCGACGACATAACTCAGTCTCCGTAAACAATCCACGGGCAACAAAACACAAAACAAACACCCACGACACGAAGTGACCAGCTGGAGAAGGAAAAAGTTGTTACCGCGATGCGGTAGCGTAATTAACTGCAGGGGCTTGCGCCTGCAGGGAAGAGCGTCCCCACAATCAAAAACCCCTCAAACGAGGGGGAATCTGACGAAGTCTGCTACATCGGACGCATCCGTTTAAACCTTCGATACATGGTGCCATAAATCAACTTGGCATCTTTGGAGAGGTGAACGGATAGCACCAATTAGCATCTGCCCTGAATCTCAGTGCCAAGACATCGCAGTCTTGTGCGCCGTCTTTCGGAGGGGAACAGATTCTGGCACGCCCGGTGGGACCTTTTCCTCTTTCCACTCCACACTTCGTGTGTCGTGATTCGCGAACCAATCGCGGTTCGCTAATAGTTGCCCTTGGGTTTCAAGATACTAAGAATTGGCGTCTTGCTTATTGCAGAAAGCAAAGGATCGATGGCTTCTACTTCTGCGAAATTCTCCAACTGCTCAAACTGCAATTACGACCAACGCTTTACCTCGCCAGGAGGTATAGCCTATGGACCCTAAGCTGCTTCGTTGTTCACAATGTCGGTGGACCAAGTGACTCAAGCCACTACCGGATTGTTCTTTGGGACTATACTCCCCCCATCAAGCTTCGTGGCGCCGGTGCTGACAAAGGAAGCTCTCAAGAAGTCGGTCTTTGATCGCTTACCCCTGCCGCGGCTCCTCTCAACGAGTCGCCCAACGTCAACGCCTCGGTCTTCTCTAGATTGGGCCAGAAATCATGCGAACTCATCATGGGGCCTACAATCTCAGAGGAGGCTACTTCTAAGAAAGTGGCCGCTCCTACCCCCAAAATTGCCAAGGTGGCTTCTCCGGCCAAAAATTCGGTCTTTACAAGATTGACGGCTTCGGCTCCCGCTCCTACTGCCCAGAAGACATCGGTCTTTGACAGGCTAACACCAACAACAAACCCCCACCCACACAGGGGGCAAGACGAAGCCATTCTCACCGCTGAACCAGCACCGTCCGCTCGATGCGCTCGACGTCGTCATTGGCGCCGAATAAGGAAGGCTGGGGGCAACTCCCCCTCCGGATTGACTCCACCAGCCCCGGTGGCAGAAGTTAATGCTGCTGTTCCAACTAGGAACAGCTTCGAGATGCTAAATAAGGTGCGAAGGAATTCCCCTACTGCAGTGCTAAAGAGGTCTCCTCCCTCATTAAAAAAGGTTGTGGAAATAGAATCAGAACAGCCCCGGTCTCCTCAACGGCTGTCTTCCAAAATCTATAAGGTTTGGCGGCAGGCCCGAGACTCGATCGTCGATCCAAACTTCTCCCGCCAGCACAAGAAGCTAAAAATCAAACCGGAGGCCGGTCATCAGGCTAAACCCCGAAAGGCTATCTGGACGCCCACCTCAACGGCCCCCTCAACCTCCATGACTCATAAAAGGAGGAGGCCAGAAAAGATCCCTCACCATGCAACAAAAGCTAAAAGCACTGAGCCCAAACGCCCTAAGTCTGGGGGCATGAGGGTGCACACTGTTTATATGGCTTTTGGAAAGGAGGAAAGCCGCACCTCCACGGGCCACCGACCGCTGACCCGATCCGTGACGAAAGCCCAGGAGCAGCAACAAAAGCTTCAAGAACTGATGAATGCTATGGCCGCACTTACCAGGCCAAAAGAAAGCCCAGAAACGTCCTCAGACGCACGCCAGGAGGAGGAAACCGACGCTGAATTCCTTCGCCGGACACTGGAGAAAAAGGACAAAGAGGCTGCTGAACAAGCGGCCAACATACAGCGTATGGGCCTTCTCTTCCAAGATATGATAGGAATGATGATCCAGCAGGACCTACCCGCCGACGATCTCCCAATCGTTCTGGAAGACGACCGGGAAGAAACGTCAAATCCACCACCAGCCCTCTCGACGGCCAAGGAGGAGACAATCTCTAAAGCTGACTTGGCTGACTACATAGCCCAGCAAATCCGGGTCCATCATGCGACTGAAGCAGCTGGTCAAGTCGTGAAAACGGGGCGGCCGTATCCGAGCTGGTACGATCAAATCAAATACCCGCAAGGCTATACGATACCGAAATTCCATGTGTATAAGGGGACCGGCAATCCCCATCAACACGTCGCCCAGTTCCGGGCCCTCTGCGGTAACACCGGCGGTGATGATAAACTGTTACTCCGTCAGTTCGTTGGCAGCTTATCAGAAACAGCGTTCGAATGGTATTCGGAACTCCCGAACGATTCCATCAAAACGTTCGCTGAAATGGAGTTGTTATTCACTCAGCGGTTCGCAAGTGCCAGCGAGCGCACTCCAACGACTGCATTGATTAACGCCAGGGTAAAACCAGGCGAAACCTGGGTCCAGTATGCTATACGCTGGCGGAATTTGTGGTCGAGATGCGAGCAACGCATTGAGGAGGCACCCGCGGTGGGCATGTTCGTGGGAACCCTAGACCCCCACGCAACTATTTCCCAGTTCATGATGTTCTTTAAGCCAACCACATTCCAGGCTTTAATCGACAAGTTGGCTCAGATGGACCAGATGGGTCATAGACCACCTCCCCCGAAGTCGGAACCTCGGAATGACAAGGGTAAAGGAAGGGCAACCTTTGTCGCGAATGCCCAACAGCAACCTAACGCCCCGAAACCGGCAGATCAATTAGAAGAAAGACGCCGGTATTATAATGAAAAGATGAAGCGTCCCTACTCGTTCCCACGAGACAAGACGAAACGGTTATTCGAGCTGGAAATACGCAACAGACTTATAAACCTACCAAATCCAAGGCGACCGCCACAACCCACCGAGGTGAATAACCCTAACTATTGCCCTTACCATCAAACGGTAAGTCATCCGATTGAAGATTGCTTCGTCTTCAAAGGATGGATTGAAGATCAATACCTCCAGGGGAAGTTTGTACTGTCCGAAAAGTGGAAGGTGAACCCACCACAACCGCATACTCCTAAGAAAGCAGATACACCGGGGGCAACCTGCTCCTTTATTGAAGAAGCTCTATGGGAGGTCGTACTATCAACGAAAACAAAAAGAATGCTGAGAGACCTTCACGCGTGCCCTGCGATCGAATGGAAGGACCCTCTTGAACCTCAAATTATCGAAGGGATGTTGAAGCCCCGCACAACTACGAAGACTCGTGATAAGGGCCCAAATACTCACGCCCAGCCGTCAAAAGCTTCGAAGAAAAAGAAGAAGAAATCCAAGAAGCCCGCGAAGCTTGGAGACGAGCGCACGAAATTGCAAAAGCAAATCGACGCGCTGGAAGAATACAATCAAAAGGCGCGAATCCCTGTCACACTGCAAGAGTTCCTCAACCACATCTTTCAAGAGGGAGATGATGAAGAGAGCTCATCGGATGAATCCGAAGAGTATGTGGCGAGTTGTAACGTAATCTCCCACTCGTTTACCGATGATGAGAAAACTCCTGACGCTAAGAAGCTAGAGGCAGAACCTGAACCAGAGCGTGCGTGGCTGACAAATGAAATGATCAATGCCTTTCTAGACGAGATTCGGCTAAAGAGTAAAGCGGATCAGGAGCGTGAGATGGCAGCGTCAGAAGGAACCAAATGCAGGCGACTGAACGGAAGAGTTGAACTACCCCCGCCAGAGCGAATGGCATCCGAAGTAGACAAGAAGATATTCAAGACGAGGAAAAGGTTTGCCAAAGCCATGTCAATGGGGATGAAGCTACCACCCTCGGAAGGAAACACACATGATGGGGTGGAGAGGCATCCTGATTATTGCGTATATCATCGGAAAATATCACACCCCACAGAGGAGTGCGACGCCTTTAAGATATGGTGGCAAGGATATGTTGCTCGTCGGCAACATTTTAAGCGCATGAAACGCAAGAGCCGTCGGGAATGAAGAAGCACTGTCGACGGGCGCAACAGAACTACCGGCAGCTGTGACAGGGTTAACGTCGGGGGGTCACAAGTTCTCACCTTTGGGAGCGACTCTGATGAAGATATGACTCTGGGCCCTCTCTTTAAAGAATCCGTTTTAGGGAAAGAGGAGGAATCAGAGGCCTGCGAGAACATCCAGCTGCGCAATCGCACACTCCCAGAAAAGAATCTCGGGCCCGTGAGCAGAAAAGATAAGGGAAAGGAAAAGGTCATTGAAGATATCACTTTAGATGACCAAGTCACGAAAGAACTAACTACTAGAGACCCTCCTAAGAAGGGTAAGGTGGACTATAACATCCTCGCGCACTTAAGAAAGCTACCTTCTCAGCTTAGCATCCTTGATGCCCTCCTATTGTCAAAAGAATCACGAGACTCGCTAATTAAGGCGTTGCAAGAACCTGAACAATTCCAAGCTTTCCTCGCCACTGAAAAGATGAAGGATGAACTGGAGGAAGTGCATACAACCGATATCACTTTCGGTGATGAAGACCTCCTTCTCGGGACGTGCGACCATAACCGTCCCCTTTATGTCTCCGGATACTGCCATGATATCAAGATAGGCAAGATCCTGGTGGATAATGGATCCTCCGTCAATCTCCTTAATGTTCGGGTGTTGAAGGAAATCTGCATGAGTGTGCAACATCTCGCTCGTGACAAAATTACTATCTCCGGTTTCGATTCACAATCGTCACGGACTCTCGGATCTGTGATACTAACATTACGCTTTGGACTTCTCATCACAGACATCAAATTCCATGTCATTGACGCCAAGACCTGCTACAACGCCTTGCTTGGTCGTCCTTGGCTACACGAATACAACATCATCCCTTCTACACAACATCAGTGTATGAAGTACTTTAAAGATGGTTTCGAGTATACCGTAACAGGTGAGTTGAACCCATTTTCCGTGAACGAAGTCCGCAAATATGAAGATGCGAAGTACTTTTTGCCAGATTTCGAGGATACAGAAAGGTGTCGCAACCCGGAGAACAAAGCCGCCGCCACCATCCCTGTTTTCGGAAGCGATACCGAAGAAGAGGAAGAGATAGTTTATACAGGGCATCTCAGCGTAACAACCTGGGGACGCCCGCCCCCATACCGGTCTTCGGAAGTGATTCAGAGGATGAAGTTAATGCTGTGTTCTCCAATCGGCTGCCGATACAAACACCCCTTTGCGATGAACATAGTTTGCAAATCACCATGGTACCGCGAGAACACTACAAGGATCTCGACACGCTTCAAGCTCACAATGTGCAGGACCTGCAAACGTTTTACGTCCCTCCCAGGCGAAGGGGTGAGAAGGTGATCCTATTCTACCGATCCTCAGAGTCGAAAGTAGAGAAAGAGATCTGGCATGGCGCAGATGCTACACCTGACAGGCTCCAACCCATCCGTCTGCCCAGATACTATACAAATGGATTAAAGAAGCTATTGAAGCACCAAGGGGTACCCTTAAAACAAACTGTTCGACATGCTCGGTTCTACAATTGGATTTGGGATGTCCCTGGGACCCAACGCAAATTGCCCAACGGGAAAATGGAAACACTTGGGCTTGGATACGCGAGAACCGGAAAACGGGAGCGGGCCCACAGCAGCTACGCTATATATACCTTTGATGAAGAAGAGGACGCCCTGTCAGGAGATGCCGACCCCTCATCAAAACTACACCCCGCGATTGAAGCGCCAAGTCCGTCGTTTGAAGAACGAATGGGCAAGCCTATCAGGAAAGTGGGTCAGAAAGCTCGGGAAGACCACAGCCGCGAAATGGCCATCTACGAGAAGGCCAGGACGCAACGTCTATTTCAACAGACTGCAAAAGACAAAGATGTTCATCCTTGTCAACCCATCATGCGAAAGGCCCGATGCGGAGATGGAAATAAGTCAAGGAGCGGAAAGAAGAGCCAACAACAACGACGTAGGATTAGAGGGTTACAGGTACTGCGCGGCTCGGATTCGTCCCTCATGGAAAAGATGAGTCGAGCGTACTCCTTCCTCCGAGACAAGACGGAGAAGTTACTCAAACTCTCTTTAAAACATCAAATGATCGTGCTTCCAGAATCTAGACACCCTGAGCAAGCCAACAAGGCTTCTCGTTCGAGCTATTGCTCTTATCACCAAGCCATAGGACATCCTACCGAAGACTGCTTCACCTTCAAGAACTGGGTCGAGGACCAGTACCGACATGGCAGGTTCGCTTTATCCAACAGCTGGAGGGTAACGCCGCCACGAAAGCACGAGCCCAAGGCCGCAAGAGCAGAACCGGATCCACCTCAGTCCCGGGAGCGGATTCGCACCTGTTATACGATTACGCTATTAAAAGAAGAGCCCGAGAACATAGATGACCTTCCCCGGTGCTTTGAAAATAGCGATGATGAGGTGATCTCAGAATTTCCGCCCGCTCCGAAAGACCTGGAAGACGGTATACATACTACTGCAGATAACCTCAGGAAGATTGAGTTGGGATCGGCAGAGGACCCGCGACCGACATTCGTCAGCGAGTTGCTCTCTGAAGAAAGGGTGGCTGTGTTAAAGAACGTGCTTCTACAGCATAAAGACTGCTTCGCGTGGAACTACTCCGAGATGCCAGGATTAGATCCGGAGGTTGCTGTGCATAAATTAGCAATATCCCCAGATATCAAGCCAGTCAAGCAGGCGCCAAGAAGGATGCGACTCGAGCTAGAGATGAGCATCAACGCCGAAGTCAAGAAGCTGATCGATTCTGGATTTATTCAAGAAGTTCAATATCCCGACTGGATCGCCAATATCGCCCCGGTAATGAAGAAGAATGGGACGGTACGCATATGCGTGGATTTCAGGGATCTCAATAAAGCCTGTCCAAAGGATGATTTCCCAGTACCGGTAACCGAGCTAATGATAGATAACACGTCCACTCACGAGGTTTTCTCCTTTATGGACGGTTCGTCAGGATATAATCAGATAAAGATGCATCCCGAAGACCAGAAGCACACCGCTTTCCGGACCCCTTTGGGTATATTCTGCTACAGGGTTATGCCCTTTGGTCTAAAGAACGCTGGCGCTACCTATCAAAGGGCCATGACAAAGATCTTCGATGACCTCATACATGACATCGTTGAGTGCTATATCGATGACCTCGTAGTAAAGAGCATGTCATACGAAGAGCATTTAAAGCATCTGGAGACTGTGTTTCAACGCCTCCGGCAATATAATTTGAAAATGAATCCCCTCAAATGCGCGTTTGGAGTCTCCTCGGGCAAATTCCTGGGATTCATCGTTCGACACCGAGGTATTGAAATAGATCCGTCAAAGATTAAAGCGATCATGGAAATGCCTCCGCCAAGAACCCTCAAACAGTTGCGGTCTCTCCAAGGGAAGCTCGCATACATCCGGCAATTTATCGCAAATCTTTCAGGCAAATGCCGCCCCTACAGTCACCTGATGAAGAAGGGAACCCCATTCGTCTGGGATCAAAAATGCCAAGGTGCACTAGGCGAGATCAAGCAGTACCTGCAGAACCCGCCGGTATTGGCTGCGCCGGTCAAGGGAAAACCCCTCATTCTTTATACAACCGCCCTCGAAGGTTCCTTGGGCACATTATGGGCGCAAGAGAACGATCAGGGGAAAGAGAGAGCACTCTACTACTTAAGTCGAGTTCTACTGGGGGCAGAAAGCAATTACTCTCCCATTGAAAAACATTGCTTGGCATTAATCTTCGCGATAACAAAGCTCAGGCACTATGCGTTGGCACACGAAGTTTGTCTCATCTCGAAGGTGGACCCTCTTAAATATCTGATGTCAAAAGCCATATTGACGGGACGACTCGCTAAGTGGGCCCTACTCTTGATGGAGTTCTCGATAATCTATCAACCTCTCAAGGCAGTGAAAGGCCAGGCCATTGCTGACTTCCTCGCTGAGCACCCGATACTGGCCGATTCTCCTCTGAATTGTGATTTGCCGGACGAGCATGCATTTGATGCGATTAGCGGCGGAAGCACCCGATGGGAACTCTATTTCGATGGAGCGTCCTCCGTAAAGAAACAGAAACAAGGTATCCCGATGATCAAATCGGGGATAGGCCTCATCTTTGCAACTCCACAAGGAGGGATAATGCGCTTCGCCTTCTCCTTAACAGAGCCGAGGACAAACAATGAGGCTGGATATGAAGCTCTGATAGCAGGCCTCGAAATCGCCATCGACATGGGAATTGAAGACCTCCTTATATACGGGGATTCTCAGCTAGTTGTTAGTCAAGTAAATGGTGACTACCAAACGTGCAAGCCGGAGTTAGTAAAGTACGGCGAAAAGGTGCAACAACTGTTGGCCCAAATTCCCTCCTATATTTTAGAGAACATACCGCGCGCGGAGAACAGCAAAACAGACGCGTTGGCCAAACTTGCTAAAGAACTGGCTGACGAGAACCTCGATGATGTCAGAATCGTGGTACAAAGCCGTCGAGTGCTCACCCCGGCAGAAATACCTCCGGAATTATTTAAAGAGGGAGCGACTGAGCAGACGACCCTATAAATAAAAGACCAGGAGAAGGCCGAGGACTGGAGGGAAGTCTTCATAGACTACTTTAAGTCCCGCCGAATGCCCAAAGAGGCGTCCTCAAGACATCAGCTCATGAAACGAGCTCTATCTTTCGCTCTCGTCAACGATACTCTATACAAGAGATCGTTTGATTCTCTATGGCTGAGATGCTTAGGATCTGACGAAGCAGAAAGAGTCATTCAGGAAGTTCATGACGGACTTTGCGGTTCTCACCAAGCAGGCCCGAAGATGAAGTTAAAGATTAAACGAATGGGCTACTACTGGCCCACGATGATCCAGGACTGCCTCGAGTATGCGAAGCAATGCCACTCATGCCAGATTCATGGAGACTTCATCCACCAACATCCGAATCCACTACACCCAACGGTGGCCAGCTGGCCATTCGAGATGTTGGGGACTGACATAGTCGGCCCCATTGAGCCAGCATCATCTCGGGGACATCGTTTTATCCTGGCGACAACTGATTACTTCTCCAAATGGGCAGAAGCAGTACCACTGAGGGAAGTGAAGACGGAGAATATCCTCCATTTCTTCAAGACGCACGTCATCTATCGGTTTGGAACCCCACGGCGGATTATCTCCGATAACGGGCCAGCCTACAGAAGCCATAAGATTAGCTGCTTCGCGCAGCAGCACAATATAGACTGGAGGTATTCTTCGGTTTACAACCCACGAGCTAACGGTCTGGCCGAGGCCTTCAATAAGACCTTGATGAAGATCATAAAAAAGACCGTTTCCCGGAATAAGAGAGACTGGCACGAGAGGCTGCAAGAGGCCCTTTGGGCTTATCGAACTACATTCAAGACAGCCACGAACACAACGCCGTACGCATTGGTATTTGGGATGGAAGCAGTACTCCCCCTCGAGATAGAGTTACCCTCTCTACGAGTAGCAGTCCACCACGAGCTGACGGACGAAGAAAATGCTCACCTTCGGCTTGAGGAGCTTGATGCCCTCGACGAAACCCGACTCATAGCGCAACAACATCTGGAAGCCTACAAAGCAAAGATGACGCGCTCGTACGAAAGATTGACCAGGCCGAGGACATTCCGCCAAGGCGAGCTCGTGCTAGTGGTCAAGAGACCTATGATCCCCAATCGTGCCAAACGGGGAAAATTTGAGCCAAACTACGAAGGCCCTAACATCATAGACAAGGTCTACCAGGGTGGAGCCTATCTACTCATGGACATGCACGGTGAAAGACCTTTCAGGCCAATAAACGGCTTTTTCTTAAAGAAATACTACGCTTAATGAGCCATAGCCTGGGTCAATGATAGATGACGACGACTATGTCCGCTCGCTATCTTCCTAGGCTCAGACTTTACAAGCAGCAGCCGGCCTTCCCGTAACAATGGACCGAAATGTCCTTAAACTAACGATGGACCGAAATGTCCTTAAACTAACGACGGACCGAAATGTCCTTAAACTAACGACGGACCGAAACGTCCTTAAACTAACGACGGACCGAAACGTCCTTAAACTAGCGACGGACCGAAACGTCCCTAAACTACTACCACAGCATCATTAGGCTGACGAGATAAAAAAAAAAGAAGAAGAAAAAAAAAAGTATGTCCATAAGCAAAGTGGGCAGGGATGAAAACCCGAAAGGGCTCCGTGAGTAAAAACAGCTGGACTACCGGCGAGTGTTTGTGAAAACCCGAAAGGGCGCAACCTCGTTAAAAGACACTTATAGGGCCCTCTCGACCTTGTAAGGAGAAACCGCCTTCGTGAGATCCTTACGACTCACAAAGGAGCAGCACACTTAAGGATCCTCATGATGCCTAAAGAGAAAATACACTTACGAGATCCTCACGACTTGTAAGGAGAACTCTCTTATGGGACCCTCACGGCTCATGAGACTTAAAAGTCTTAAGTTACAGAAACCTAAACCTGTTCTTAAGCAAATCCTCCACAACCCTCGATGTTGCCCTACAAGTGGCTCGTACTGACCCTTGTATACAATCCACGGGCGCGAATAAACATTTCCCCAGCAAAGTCCCACCCGTGACTAGGGATATGTCCATATAATGAGCAGCCCTTGTAGGTCCTCTCGATCCATAAGGAGAAAGCCCTCTTGTAGGATCCTTACGACTTACAGAGGAACACGCACTTAGGAATCCTCACGATCCCTAAGGAGAAAATACACCTGCAAGATCCTCACGACTTGTAGGGAGAACTATCTTTGTGAGACCCTTACGGCTCATGAAGTCAGAAGCCTTGGTCGGCAGGACCCTTAACCCTGTTTACTAAGCCACCTTTGTTCAAACATCGACAGAGGCAAATGATGATTCGCTCCTGGCAACATCCCAGTTGTAGCGGTGCTGATGCTGAAATCGGTATCTAAAATCCAAGCTTGCAGCGAAAAAGCTAGCGAGCCACACATGCATACGAAATAGCCGAAATGATGGGGCAACTTGCAATAAAAAGCAGCAAGTAAAAATGTATGCATGACAAAATAGCCGAAATGATGGGGCAACTCGCAATAAAAAACAGCGAGTGAAAATGAAATAAATAGCCGAAATGATTGGGCACGGCGAAAAATAGCCGAAATGATGGGGCAATCGCGACCTTCGCGATATAAAAGCTGAAATGATAGAGCATCGCGGAAAAAGAAATGAAATAAAAGTGAAATCCTCGCCCTACAGGTGATGTTACATCTAACCCTGTATACAATCCTGGGGCGCAATCAAAGAAGGGATCATACTCCTCCCCCGAGTTTCATCATAAGGAGAAGCCAAATCTCGACGGTTCATAGATAGCCTAGAGATCATCTCGACGTCCGTCTCATGGCAGCAGACACAACATCAAGCGAAACAGAACAGCGGCAACCCCAAGTTCCATGGCTCGACGATACATATCACCAAGAGTCAAACCTCTATCCCGTGAAATGCGGATACAATCAACAAAATTCCTGGTCACGTGGAACACGGATAACGTCACTCTTTGACCCCGTGGAAAACGTCCAGAGCGGATCCTGGTCCTCGTAGAGCACGGCAGTGAACCCGTGTGAAGCATCCAGAGCGGAGCCTAGTCCTCGCAGAGCACGGCAGTGAACCAGTGTGAAGCATCTAGTGCAAACTTCCTGGTTACGTGGAACGCGGTTAACGTCACTCTTTGACCCCGTGGAAAACGTCCAGAGCGGATCCTGGTCCTCGCAGAGCACGGCAGTGAACCCGTGTGAAGCATCCAGAGCGGAGCCTAGTCCTCGCAGAGCACGGCAGTGAACCCGTGTGAAGCATCTAGTGCAAACTTCCTGGTTACGTGGAACGCGGATAACGTCACTCTTTGACCCCGTGGAAAACGTCCAGAGCGGATCCTGGTCCTCGCAGAACACGGCAGTGAACCCGTGTGAAGCATCCAGAGCGGAGCCTAGTCCTCGTAGAGCACGGCAGTGAACCCGTGTGAAGCATCTAGTGCAAACTTCCTGGTTACGTGGAACGCGGATAACGTCACTTTTTGACCCCGTGGAAAACGTCCAGAGCGGATCCTGGTCCTCACAGAGCACGACAGTGAACCCGTATGAAGCATCCAGAGCGGAGCCTAGTCCTCGCAGAGCACGGAAGTGAACCCGTGTGAAGTATCTAGTGCAAACTTCCTGGTTACGTGGAACGCGGATAACGTCACTCTTTGACCCCGTGGAAAACGTCCAGAGCGGAGCCTAGTCCTCGCCGAGCACGGCAGTGAACCCGTGTGAAGCATCTAGTGCACACTTCCTGGTTACGTGGAACGCGGATAACGTCACTCTTTGACCCCGCGGAAAACGCCCAGAGCGGAGCCTGGTCCTCGCCAAGAACGGCAGTGAACCCGTGTGAAGCATCCAGAGCAAATACCGGACTGTGGAGTCCTTAAAATCCACGGACTATGACGTCCTTAACCTCGACCGCGATGTCTTAAAACTAACGATCAACCACCCCTATTCCTTACAGATTTTTGCCTCGGTTTAAGGGTACATCTCTTCACTCCTTTGATGCCTGGCGTTGTAATTCCTCAACGTCTTCAAAGAGGTGACGGGTCCCTGCAACCAAACATCGGACTGTGGAGTCCCTAAATCCACGGACTATGAGGTCCTTAACCTTGACCGTGATGTCTTAAAACTAACATCGGACTGTGGAGTCCCTAAATCCATGGACTATGAGGTCCTTAACCTTGACCGCGATGTCTTAAAACTAACAGCGGACTGTGGAGTCCTTAAATCCACGGACTATGAGGTCCTCAACCTTGACCGCGACGTCTTTAAACTACAATATCTGGAGAAACCCCTGACTCCGTAAAACACGGACAAGGGTAACCGCATCCAGCACTTACAAGTCCTCACGACCGGGAGGAAAACTCTTTATGAGACCCTCGTGGCTCGTAAAATGCAGAAGTCTTAGGAAGCAGATCTTAACCCTGAATCCTGAGCCATCGCTGTCCTGCAAGGAGATCAAGATAAAATACTCGCAGAATACATTCAATAAAAAAGGGGACACACCATTGAAGAGAAGAATATGTCTTCATTGATAAGCCTCCTTTCGACAAACAATACTCGATCTAAAGCCAGCGCAAACCACCCGATACGGAAGATAACGTGGCAAGTTTCTGATCCGTATCCTATCAGGCACGCATTTGCAACTGTACGAATGTTTAAAAGGAAATGTTGCCTGAGGCACTGACGCGCATGCAACGTAACGATGGTGCTCGCAATTAAAGAAAATTCCCATGAGAGAAACATGCAGCTCGTTTACGCAAGCAAGACACACGTACAACTATCTGACAAACATGAAAATTCAACAAAAAGCATGCAAACATACAAAGACACGATAGAACTTATCATCCAGACTTCAAGAAGGTCATACAAAATAAAAAGAAAACTTTTACAATGGCAAGGCTTCAGACGCGGGGCATGGGTTGAGAAACTCGAAATTAACTTTATTCAAAATCTTCCAAGCATTTCGAACCTCCCGAGTATGGTTCCTCTCACGGTCACAAGCATCGGGGTCCACGCGGATGTCCTCTACCCTCCGGTAGGCGGCAAGTATGGCTGATTGCTGAAAAATCTGATGCAGGAGATCAATGAGATTATCCCGCCTCCTCTTTGAAATCAAGTGCATCAGATACACCGAGTGTACTTTATCCTCGGCGGCGTCCAATGACCCAAGCGGCACACCAGCACAAAATAAAGGGAGAGCCTCCCTGATCGCCAGCACGATCAGCCTCAGAAGAGAAGAGCGACGGGGGAGTAGCCGATGGTTGTACTAGTCAAAGCGGCTCATGATCTCGGCACACTGAGCATCGGTGAACTCCTGGTTCTGACTGCGGCCCAGCGCATGAATATTCCCGTAGGAAATGATCTCGTCAAGACTATACAGATGGGCATCCATGATACCTGAAATAAAAGTCACGAGAATCATTACAAAGCCCCCATTGCAGTAATGGCAGGAAGAACCACCTAGGGCCAAGAGACCTCAGGAAGCCTCCATGCGAAGAGACTGAGTTCTTCATAGGAATTAAATTCCTTATTAAGAAAAGGGAATTAAATTCCCGGAAATATTTTTGATGGAATTAAATTCCATGGGTTGAAACGCCATCGTCATCTCCTCAAAGATCACCTAAACCCTTAGAGATCTACAGTTCGAAAGTTAGGTGGTTTCCTGTTCTTATGGAAAAACTTGAAGAAAAATGGGTTCTCTGCGAAACCCTTAATGCGGATTTAAAATCGAAAGAGTTCTTTTAAAGACGAAGGCACTTTGGCCGTTCAACATTATTACCTGAGGAAAAGGGATCCGTCAACAGAGTTAAACTCTGGGAAATGTCTGAGACAGAGAACTAAGCTCTGGAAGCAAGAATTAAATTCTCAAGGAAAAAGCTCTCAGAAGAAGAAGATGAACAAAGTGAAGGCTCCTATGAAGAGACAGAGGTATTTATAGAAGGCAGAGGAAACGTTTCATCTCCCCAGATCCCTAGAGGAATCCAACGGTCCCAAGAGGTGACAGCTTTGCACTCACCTGCAGACACGTGAGAACAACGCTGTGGGGGCATTTGTTTCCTGATTTAAAATCAGGAAAGCTTCTGGGAAAAGCTTCAAAAAGGGGTCACGTGCTTACACGTGACCAGCAGTCACGTGTTGACACATGACATATAAAAGCAGCGGAAGAGGGCACATTGGTTCCCTGATCAAGTCAAGGAAAAGGGCTTCAGAAGAAGTCACGTGCTCCCACGTGACCAGAGTCACGTGTTGGCACGTGACGTTCAAAGAAGCAGACTCGCTCTCCAGTTGAACCAAGGAAAGAGGCGCCAGACAGGGGTCACGTGCTCACACGTGACCAGGGGTCACGTGGTAGCACGTGACGGCTAAGCAGCAGAAGAAGGCAGAGTGCAAAAGAGGAGAAAGGCTCGTTCCAAGAGAGTCACGTGTCCACACGTGACCATGAGTCACGTGGTCACACGTGACAAGCTTTCAAAGCCCATTTTGCTAACAGAATTAAATTCTGAAAGAGATTCAAATCTTCCCAAAGGAAAGCAGTTATCTGGAACCGATCAAATTAAAGATTCAGAGATGTTTAAATATCATCTATCTATGGAAAAAGCTCGGGTTTGGAAAGATTTCCACCTTAAATCTAACCAAAATAACAAAGGAGAATCTCTGGATTTAAAATCCAATGGTGAATAAAATTCACCTAATAATCCAAAGGTCCAGAACGAATGAAGGATGCAAATCAAATCTCTCAATGAAGATTCATCGAAAACTGATTGATTCGGCTGCTTCTCCTATAAATAGGAGCCGGGACACACAAAAAAGAGATATACGCAGAGGGAAGAAAAAGGAGAGAGCCTTGATACTTGGAGGAATTTGGAGCTTCTGCAAAAAGAAAACCCTAGGTAAGAAAGGGAAGGCTTTTTGAAAGAAGGAGAATATAATTCTCAACAGAGTTTAACTCTGACAAAATAAAAAAACAGAAGAACATATTTCTTCTCTCTTTGATAGAGGATCTGTAAAGAGCACATCTCCCCTTGAAGTTGAGAATTTAATTCTCGATGGGTTGAGATCCTGCCATGCAGATCCAAAACATAGAGAGGGAATGCAAGCACGAGAATTTAACTCTCACAAAACTATAGGAATTTAATTCCTTTAAAATAAAATTAGGGCTTGACCCTATATCATGGGAATTTAATTCCTTCAGAACAAAGAGAAACAGGGTTTAACCCTAATTAAGAACCTGGTTCTGTTGAAACAGCGGGAATCTAATTCCCTTAATCATAATTTAACAGAGAATGGGAGTTCAATTACTTAAAAGCTTTTATTAGGGTTTAACCCTATTCAGTTCTTCGCATATATGAGGAATTTAATTCCTACAGAAAATTCAGAGTTCAACTCTGTTCCAGAATATAAGTCTTCAAAAGGAAGTAGGAATTTAAATTCCTCTGAAATTTAAAGCTCGAGGAATTTAATTCCTGAGAAAGATCAACAGATTCTCTGAACAATATACATAGAGGCAGGGTCACGTGTCACCACGTGACCCCCTCAAAAGAGCTACAGAAAGCCCTTTGAGGCAGTCCCCCACGTGACCCACGTGACCCTTGACAGAAACTCTAATACAGAGGCATATGAACGCCCGTCACGTGATGGCACGTGATGTCCTGAAAGATGCAGCGATTTCAGCAGAATAAATGGAAAGAGGGCCTTCTCACGTGTTGCCACGTGACCCCTTTTGCCTTAGTGTTCAACACTAAGTTGGAATTCTTGAACACAGTACTGAAACACTGTTGGGCCTTAGTGTTCAACACTAATCAAAGAACCTTATTTACAGTGTTCAACATTGATTACCTTAGTGTTTGACACTAATCCTGTAAGTCCATATTGCGACCCCCGTTTCTTACGGGGAGGCGGAAACGGTATAAAAAACAAAATTTTTATCGCAAGAGGCAACATGGACTAAACAAGGTCGGGATCGTTTCTAAACTAAACTAGCATACAAGCTAAAGAGTCTTAGCTACTCGGATGAAGGTTATACCTAAACTTGAACTCCTTCTTCTTCAAACCTTGTAGAGGTTGATGGTTCTTGCCTTGTAGCCTTCTTCCGTCGAAGATGGATCCACCTCGAGAGTTCAACCTTTGGGCTCTTCCTCGATCTTTGAGTGAACTAGGGTTTCCGGCTCGCTAAACCTTGAACCCTAGAGAGAGTAGAGAGTGTCTAGGGGTTGTTTTCTTTCCAAGGTGAAGGATTCTCAACACATGAGAAGGAATCACCTTGAGCTTGAGGAAGAAGAAGATGAAGTGAGGAGAGAGAAGCTAAATGAGATAATGAGCTATCTTTTTCTTTCTTGCAACCATAATGCCAAAAGAAAAAGAATTATCTAAATAATAATAATTCAAAATAAGAATAGTTGATGGTAATTTGGAATGACCACTATCATGCTTCATTAAATGAAATGTAAGCATGAATCAAGGAAGATCTTTACAAAGCATGATGGTGGTCAACATTCAACCATGGTCAACAAGTCAACCATGGTCAACAAGTCAACAAAATCAACCATAACATAATTCTCATTTAATTACTATTATTAATAGATAATCCATAAATCCATTAGGGTTTGGAAAATGATAACTGATAATTGTGCATACGCACACGTTCCGAAACCCTAATGAAAGTCATCTTCCTCCTCCTCAAATAACTGTGCATACACACCTGCATTCTTGTTCCGAGGAACATGAATACTGAGAGATAAAAGCAACCCCAAAACATTTACCAGTATCCGGCTCAAACCAGAGCCTGCTGGCAATATCCGTCCGGACTCAAAACGTGCACAAGTGCGCGGAGGAGAACGAACCCTGTCGCAAAACCATGCGACCTCTACTCTGTTTTGCCCAGAGGCGAATACCCTCTGTGTGGGACTCTAAAGACTCGACACTACGCCGGCAGTGGGTTTAACCACAGACCGCAAGCGGCACTAGCTGTGCGTAACGGTCCCCAGGTAGATGCCGACAAGAAGGCTGACGAGGTGAAACCCCATCTGTACTCCTACTGAGTCTGAATGTGACAGTCTCCATACAGTCCGGTCTGTTCGTCTGATACATCGCATGTCGGGCCTAGGGGGCGGTAAAACGTCAGTCCTCCAATAGCGGTACAAGTCGTGTCGGAGTGAAGCCCAAAACACCCTGAGATAATACTGGAACCTACCAGTATATCTCGCTTGCCCTGGCCAGGGACTACTCGTGTAATGGCTCTCCTAGACACAGCGCGATGTCAACCCCCAATACCGGGAGAGACGAATCCTGTCTAACCGGCACTGCCTCCAAATGCTTCGGGACTGCACCCAACCACCACCTGTTTGCACGACTCCTTTGAGTCGTGGTAGGGTAGTGATCAAAGTGCAGTGGGAACACACTCGAGGCGAAGTGCTAGTGTCAAGTCAGCGGACTAAGCTGTACTCATGTCACCTGGGAACTGATGACTGACGATTGGTATAATACCAACCTGTCAGTTCCCGACGAGTCCTGTCCAGTGTACTCGTAACCTAACGAGCACTCGTATACTATCTCTAGTACGACGTACTGATGGCTGTGGGACAGACCATCTCCCACACTGGGATGAGTAGCGCATACGCTAGTCTACTCCGGAGCATCGATGCCCTGTCTCGATAGTCCTGCGACTAGGGACCTGTATAAGGATGTGCTTATAGATTACCCAGCCCCCACTAGTGTGACTGCCATCACAACGCTGGTAATCAAGCAAAGATCCTAAGGGCTCCACTAATGCGTATAAGTGATATAGTAAAATAAACACAAGTACACATTGAAGTAGAAACAAACCAAGTAGCATACTACTATATTGAGCAAGATTGTTTATACAAGGTGAATATCCCAAGCTTCCATTAAGTAATATACAAACTAGTATGATACAGTAATGGCCTCTAGGGCATATACACTAACAATCTCCCACTTGCACTAAGGCCAAGTACTGGCGTATCGAAGACCTATCATCTCGATCAGAGTCTGGGGTAGGGCCTTGGTGAATGGATCTGCAGTGTTCTCTTCTGAAGCAACCCTCCGAACCTCGATCTCCTTGCGATCCACGATCTCCCTGATCAGGTGATACCGCCTCAAGATGTGCCTGGATCTCTGATGGGACCTGGGTTCCTTTGCTAAAGCTATAGCCCCATTGTTGTCGCAATACAGAGGTATTGGGTCAACAATGGACGGAACCACCTGAAGTTCTTTTAAGAACTTCCTTATCCAGACAGCTTCTTTTGCGGCATCAGATGCAGCAATGTATTCCGCTTCCATAGTCGAGTCTGCAACGGTTTCCTGTTTGGAGCTCTTCCAACATACCGCCCCTCCATTGAGGGTGAAGACAAAACCCGACATGGACTTGGAATCATCCTTGTCACTCTGGAAGCTGGAGTCAGCAAAGGCCTCGATCTGGAGGTCTTTTCCGCCATACACCAAGAACATCTCCTTAGTCCTTCTCAGGTACTTGAGAATGTTCTTTACCGCTATCCAGTGTTTCTCCCCAGGGTTTGACTGATACCGGCTTACCACGCTCAGTGCATAAGCTACATCCGGTCTGGTACACAACATCACATACATTATAGAGCCTACCGCAGAAGCGTAGGGTATAATAGACATGCGATCCCTCTCCAAATCAGTCTTGGGAGACATCTCTTTAGAGAGGGTGATCCCGTGACAAGCCGGTAGGTTACCGCGCTTGGAATCTTCCATACTGAATCTTTTCACTATGGTGTCGATGTACCTGGACTGAGAAAGTCCTAATATCCTCTTGGATCTATCACGATGGATCCGGATCCCCAGGATGTATGAGGCATCACCCAGGTCTTTCATGGAGAACCTGTGTGACAAGAACCCCTTGACAGATTGTAGCATAGGAATGTCATTTCCTATTAAGAGAATGTCATCCACGTATAAAACGAGGAATACTACAGTTCTCGCTACAAATCTACTATAGATGCATGGTTCATCTGGATTTTTGATAAAGTCAAATTCCTTGACCGTCTCATCAAAACAGATGTTCCAACTCCGCGATGCCTGCTTTAGTCCATAGATGGACTTAAGCAACTTGCACACCTTTTCGCTGCTCCCACTCTGAATGAAACCCTCTGGCTGATCCATATAGACACACTCCTCTAAATTTCCATTTAGAAAAGCGGTCTTTACGTCCATCTGCCAAATCTCATAATCGTGGAAGGCAGCAATGGCAAGAAGGATCCGAATGGATTTCAGCATAGCCACTGGAGAAAAGGTTTCGTCATAGTCCAAGCCAGGTCTTTGACGGAAACCCTTTGCTACAAGTCTAGCTTTATAGGTCTCAACCTGTCCATCTACACCAATCTTCCTTTTGAAGATCCACTTGCATCCTACGGGTTTTACCACGTCTGGAGCAATGTCCAACGTCCAAACTTTGTTGGTGTACATGGACTCCATTTCGGTCCGCATTGCATCCAGCCATTTTACCGAGTCAACGCTCTGAACGGCCTGCTGGAAGCTAGTAGGCTCATCATAATCTATGATTCAATCCTCTCGATCCCCGTCTATGAGAAAACCGTAGTATCTCTCGGGCGGATGAGACTTCCTACTACTCCTGCGGAGCGGCGTAGGAATGTCCTGTTCTTTTGAACCCTCTGGTTCCTCCAAGCTTTCAGTAATAGCTCGTGGTTCTGGATTTTCTTCCAGTTCTACTGTGCTCCCACTTATCTGGTTTTCCAAAAACTCAGTTTCCAAGAAGTAGGCATGACGAGAGACAAGAACTTTTTGTTCCTCTTCATAGTAGAAGAAATATCCCTTGGAATTCTTTGGATATCCCACGAACTTACACTGTACTGAGCGTGCCTCGAGCTTGTCCGCATGCTGCTTTTTAACAAAAGCTGGACATCCCCATGTCTTAATGTGCTTAAGATAGGGTCTCTTCCCACTCCACATTTCATATGGCGTGGTAGGCACAGTCTTAGTAGGAACTCGGTTCTAAAGGTACGCAGCTGATTCTAGCGCATACCCCCAGAATGATCGCGGTAACTCAGCGTTGCTCATCATGGACCGTACCATATCCAATAGGGTTCGGTTCCGTCTCTCCGATACACCGTTGTGTTGCGGAGTGTATGGAGGAGTAAGCTGAGAGAGAATTCCGTTCTCTTTTAAATAATTCAGGAACTCGGCACTTAAGTATTCTCTACCTCGATCCGATCTTAGAATCTTGATACTTTTGCCGGTCTGTTTCTCTACTTCATTCTTATATTCCTGGAATTTTTCAAAGGCCTCGGACTTATGTTTCATTAAGAAGACATAACCGTACCTTGAGAAATCATCCGTAAAAGTAATGAAGTAAGAGTAACCGCTTCGCGCATGTGTAGACATTGGACCGCACATGTCGCTGTGTACGAGTCCCAAGAGCTTGCTCGCTCTTTCTCCGTGTCCAGTGAACGGAGTCTTTGTCATCTTTCCCATGAGACAAGATTCACAAGTGGCATAAGACTGATACTCGAACGGATCCAAGTATCCTTCTTTATGTAACTTAGTCAACCGTGTCTCATTGATGTGACCCAGTCTACAATGCCATAAGAAAGCCTGATTGATATCTGGAGACTTTCTTTTGTGTGTATTCTGGACATTGAAAATCTGTGGTTGGTTCAATACGTATATACCATTGCTCAGTGTACCTGACCCAATCCGAACTTGATTAAGGTGAATGTTTACAACATTACTTACAAACGCAAATTCATAACCTTCTTTAGAAACCAAAGATACAGAAATGATATTACAAGTTGCGTTGGGTACAAAAAAACAATTACGCAAAACCAAAACATGCCCATCTGACATTCCCAGGTGATAGTCCCCCACGGCTTTAGCATCCATGCTAGCTCCGTTTGCAACTCTGAGGGTCATGTCACCTTCCTTCAAAAACCTACGATTTCTCAACGCCTGCAATGAATTACAGATATGAAATCCTGATCCGGTATCCAATACCCAGGAAGTAGAGTTTATAGAAAGACAGTTTTCAATAACATACACACCTGAAGCTGAAGCCGCAACCTGCTTCAGTTCCTGTGTCTTGGCCTTCCAAGCCCTGCAATCTTTCTTCCAGTGTCCACTCTTATGACAATAGAAGCATTCTTCTTTACCCACAAGCTTCCCCGCAATCTTTGTTGCCAATTCTTTTCCCTTCGTACCCACATTACTAACACCGCCTCTTGGTTTGGCGGGGGCTTTCCTCCTCTTTCCCTTGGCTTTCGCCTTGGACCTAGAGGAAGAAGATCCTCCTACAAACAAAGCGGGTGTTTCCCTACCCTTCTGTAGGGTGCCCTCTGCGCTCCTCAGCATGTTGAGGAGTTCTGAAAGTTCAACTTCCTTTTCTTGCAAGTTGAAATTCAGTATGAACTGGGCGTAAGTGGATGGAAGGGACTGGAGAATTATATCCGTATAGAGTTCACTGTCCAACGTGGTCCCAAGTTCTGCGAGCTCCTCAGTGTAGCCAATCATCTTAAGCATGTGGTCCGCTACCGATGATCCGACGGCCAACTTTGTCGAAAACAACTTCTTCGAAACTTCGTATCTTGCGATACGAGACTGCTCTCCATACAGTTCTTTTGTATGAAGAAATATGGATTCCAAATCCATATTCTCGTGCCTCCTCTGATGATCGTTGTCCATCGAGGCAAGTACGAGGCACCTGGCCTTCGCGCTGTCAATCTTCCAAGTCTTACGGATTTCCTTATCCGCGACGCTGGAGGTGGGACCTGGGACGGGGGGAGCTTTGGTGGTAAGAAGATACCCCAGCTTGTCGTAAGTGATTGCCAACTTGACATTCCTGAGCCAATCTTTGTAGTTTGGCCCTGTCAATATGTTTTTATCTAGAAGTAACTTAAGTCCAGTCATTTCGATTTTGGTCGCTGCAGGGGGAAGAGAAGGAACACTTTAGCACGATGCTCTTGCAAGTTTAGAATGGTTTTTAAATTGTCTAAACAGGATGGCTCCCACTGTCTCTCGAATCCCTCCTCAAACCACAAAGGAAGAATTAGCCGGGATCAATCCCACCGTGCAATACTTGCTTAACCGTTCAGCCAGGCTAGTGTCGGTACTTCGAGGGAGGTTTTCCAACGCTTTCGCGAAGTTCCTTAATTAAATAACCTCTTTTCCCTGGGGGCGTAGCCCCGCTAACACCTTTCTAGGCACCTACTAGGTTTATAGCATTGATCGTCTAGTGAGAAATTTCCCGAGGAGTAGCATATACTCACAGTAGGATCGGGATCCAAATATCATCGCGTGACGAAACTGAAGGAATCCTACCAGAATCACCACACTCCAAATGGTATGCAAATCTAGCAAGTTTCAGTACTTATGAAACTCCCGATGTGGATTTTTGCCCCATGCTCTTATGACCTTGACTTTGGCCAACAAATCATAAGTCTCATGTCAAGTTCTACCCGTCGTTCTCCAGGTTAATTTGAATCCACCCGTATCTACCCTTGACTTTGGCCAACAAGGCAGTACGACTGTTCCAAACCAACGCATCTATCTATGCTGCACATGAATACCCAATAGCTACCAATCACTATGCCTTGACTTTGGCCAACAAACACAGCTTGAACACTATTGACTATTCATGTGAAACGACGGAGGGTTACGAATGGTTTTGGCGAAACCGTGAATGTAGTGAACTTGATATAATCGATGGAACGAGATAGCTTTTAGAAGGAGTGGCTCAAGCTCCTCATTTAAAAGTTAGTTTTGAAAAGAACCGAGTGGTTTTTCGAAAGTGTTCCAACGACTTTAGCTTGGTTTATTATCTTGCATTAGTTCTTTTAATGCGTGATATTCTTGCATTAGTACTTTTAATGCGTCCCATCATTTAAATCCTACCATTGCAGAAAACAACCAAAATATGACGTACGCTTATGCCATTCGCATTCGCCACGGGGTCCCATCATCACTCGTTAGGTTACTTAACTAACGACAGAGCGGGGGCTGGGCTAGCGCGGCTGTAAAACATAAGCAACGCCTAAATAGAAAGCAATGATAGACATTACAGATCACAGATGAATACATTGGATATACTAGCAATCCGCAATCCTTTCGAGCCTCAAACGAAAAGCGGATAACACGGTCGCGGTGAATAGCCAATACCCCACCCAAGACCCCTACGGGTGCGGCAAACTACCCGCCAAGTACCCGGCAGTTTGTGCACCCCTCCATGGGTCTATCCTAGGAGCAAAAACAGTAAAAAGAATTACACAATGACGGCTACAACCCCGACCCGGTTGTGCGGCCAAACAAATAATAATTATTACATCAATTTACATTTACAATGAATGAAAGAAAAACAAAAGCTCATCTCACATCCACCCCGGCTATTCACCCGCGACAGTCCAACACATTCATATACACATTCCAATATCAAACACAGATCATGTATAACCCCTACTAATCGTCTTATAGCGATTAGCCGACGTTCAATACATGCAAGCATCACAGATATAACCATCATAGTAGAAGTGCAGTGAAGTTCGGAAAAAATACGGAATTATAGGACCCCAAAAGCAAATTTCAGTTCTGGAAAATCTGGGCACATATAATATATCTTAAAAATCACAAAATCCCACCATAAGAACACTGCACGAAAAACGATGCAGAGAGGAAAACAAACGGCGGCGGTTCCGCGGCACATGCCTACCTCGTGCCGCGGAACCGCGGCGGTTTGAATGAATTAGGGCATCGTTTTTCTTGGGTGTTCTCACAAAACCCTGAGACGAATTTACAAGTATAACGTTTTCCATTTTGAGCCAAAAAAATTTCAACAGAAACTCAGGTTTTGTAATTTTCCGGTTTTGTGACTTTTTCGGTTCCGAACTTCGTTACACTTCACTACCAAGCTAGTTTAAGTTTAGTTAGGCTCTGATACCACTGTAAGTCCATATTGCGACCCCCGGTTCTTACGGGGAGGCGGAAACGGTATAAAAAACAAAATTTTTATCGCAAGAGGCAACATGGACTAAACAAGGTCGGGATCGTGTCTAAACTAAACTAGCATACAAGCTAAAGAGTCTTAGCTACTCGGATGAAGGTTATACCTAAACTTGAACTCCTTCTTCTTCAAACCTTGTAGAGGTTGATGGTTCTTGCCTTGTAGCCTTCTTCCGTCGAAGATGGATCCACCTCGAGAGTTCAACCTTTGGGCTCTTCCTCGATCTTTGAGTGAACTAGGGTTTCCGGCTCGCTAAACCTTGAACCCTAGAGAGAGTAGAGAGTGTCTAGGGGTTGTTTTCTTTTCAAGGTGAAGGATTCTCAACACATGAGAAGGAATCACCTTGAGCTTGAGGAAGAAGAAGATGAAGTGAGGAGAGAGAAGCTAAATGAGATAATGAGCTATCTTTTTCTTTCTTGCAACCATAATGCCAAAAGAAAAAGAATTATCTAAATAATAATAATTCAAAATAAGAATAGTTGATGGTAATTTGGAATGACCACTATCATGCTTCATTAAATGAAATGTAAGCATGAATCAAGGAAGATCTTTACAATGCATGATGGTGGTCAACATTCAACCATGGTCAACAAGTCAACCATGGTCAACAAGTCAACAAAATCAACCATAACATAATTCTCATTTAATTACTATTATTAATAGATAATCCATAAATCCATTAGGGTTTGGAAAATGATAACTGACAATTGTGCATACGCACCCGATCCGAAACCCTAATGAAAGTCATCTTCCTCCTCCTCAAATAACTGTGCATACACACCTGCATTCTTGTTCCGAGGAACATGAATACTGAGAGATAAAAGCAACCCCAAAACATTTACCAGTATCTGGCTCAAACCAGAGCCTGCTGGCAATATCCGTCCGGACTCCAAACGTGCACAAGTGCGCGGAGGAGAACGAACCCTGTCGCAAAACCATGCGACCTCTACTCTGTTTTGCCCAGAGGCGAATACCCTCTGTGTGGGACTCTAAAGACTCGACACTACGCCGGCAGTGGGTTTAACCACAGACCGCAAGCGGCACTAGCTGTGCGTAACGGTCCCCAGGTAGATGCCGACAAGAAGGCTGACGAAGTGAAACCCCATCTGTACTCCTACTGAGTCTGAATGTGACAGTCTCCATACAGTCCGGTCTGTTCGTCTGATACATCGCATGTCGGGCCTAGGGGGCGGTAAAACGTCAGTCCCCTAATAGCGGTACAAGTCGTGTCGGAGTGAAGCCCAAAACACCCTGAGATAACACTGGAACCTACCAGTATATCTCGCTTGCCCTGGCCAGGGACTACTCGTGTAATGGCTCTCCTAGACACAGCGCGATGTCAACCCCCAATACCGGGAGAGACGAATCCTGTCTAACCGGCACTGCCTCCAAATGCTTCGGGACTGCACCCAACCACCACCTGTTTGCACGACTCCTTTGAGTCGTGGTAGGGTAGTGATCAAAGTGCAGTGGGAACACACTCGAGGCGAAGTGCTAGTGTCAAGTCAGCGGACTAAGCTGTACTCATGTCACCTGGGAACTGATGACTGACGATAGGTATAATACCAACCTGTCAGTTCCCGACGAGTCCTGTCCAGTGTACTCGTAACCTAACTAGCACTCGTATACTATCTCTAGTACGACGTACTGATGGCTGTGGGACAGACCATCTCCCACACTGGGATGAGAAGCGCATACGCTAGTCTACTCCGGAGCATCGATGCCCTGTCTCGATAGTCCTGCGACTAGGGACCTGGATAAGGATGTGCTTATAGATTACCCAGCCCCCACTAGTGTGACTGCCATCACAACGCTGGTAATCAAGCAAAGATCCTAAGGGCTCCACTAATGCGTATAAGTGATATAGTAAAATAAACACAAGTACACATTGAAGTAGAAACAAACCAAGTAGCATACTACTATATTGAGCAAGATTGTTTATACAAGGTGAATATCCCAAGCTTCCATTAAGTAATATACAAACTAGTATGATACAGTAATGGCCTCTAGGGCATATACACTAACAAATCCGAGATCTCCATTGTAGTGTTCAACACTGACTACCTTAGTGTTTAACACTAATTTGAGAGCTCTGTTGCCGATGCTTGATACCGATCTGTTTTAGTGTTTAACACTAATCGGAAAGCCTTGTTGCTGGTGTTTAACACCAATTATCTTTTAGTGTTAAACACTAATTTGTCAACCTCATTCCCAGTGTTCAACACTGATTGCTCTGAAGTGTTTAAACACTAGGCTTTGGCCCAATTGGCTAAAGGGATAGAGGCAAAGCCTCTCCCTCAATAGATCCACGAGAAATCAATATTCCAGACATGATAGGACTTAGCCCAAGCTGGTCATAAGTCCTCAATTCGTAATTAACTGGGCCAATGGGCTCATAATATATTTAATGGGTCTTGATCCTAAATTGGGCCAGGGACTACTCAAGCCATTCCGGTCCTAGGGTACATCTCTTCACTCCTTTGATACTTGGCATTGTAATCCCTCAATGTCTTCAAAGAGGTGACGGGTCCCGACGACCACTCATGATATGGACTGTGGGGTCCTTAAACCCATGTCTAATGCAAAATTCCTGGTTACGTGGAACGCGGATAACGTCACTCTTTGACCCCGTGGAAAACGCCCAGAGCGGAGCTTGGTCCTCGCCAAGCACGGCAGTGAACCCGTGTGAAGCATCCAGAGCACATACCGGACTGTGGAGTCCTTAAACCCATGGACTATGACGTCCTTAACCTTGACCGCAATGTCCTTAAACTACCCATGGACCGCAATGTCCTTAAACTACCCATGGACCGCAATGTCCTTAAACTACCCATATGCTCTTTTGTCGGATCTAAACAGTCCCGTTTAAGTTGATCTTAGCCATAAAGATGGCTAACGTATCCTTAAACCTTCAAACAGACTGGACTATGAATCCCCCCCAATTAACTCTGGCTCGAGGGTACATCTCTGAACTCCTCTGACATCCGTCGTTGTAATACTTCAACGTCGTTAGATAGGTGACGGGTCCCGACGGCCACACATACGATGGACCACTATGTCCCTAAACTGGAACAATATAGCCCAAATGCTCTTTTGTCGGATCTAAACGATCCCGTTAAGTTGATCTTAGTCTCAACGTTAGACTAACGTATCCTTAACAAACGTTTGAGTTGATCTTAGCCTCAAGTATGGCCGACGTATCCTCAAACCAAACCCCCAAACCCAAATCTAAGAAGATACGGATTTGGACTAGTCCACGCCCTACGGGCGACGACATAACTCAGTCTCCGTAAACAATCCACGGGCAACAAAACACAAAACAAACACCTACGACACGAAGTGACCAGCTGGAGAAAGAGAAAGTTCTTACCGCGATGTCGTAGCGTAATTAACTGCAGGGGCTTGCGCCTGCAGGGAAGAGCGTCTCCACAATCAAAAACCCCTCAAACGAGGGGGAATCTGACGAAGTCTGCTACATCGGACGTATCCGTTTAAACCTTCGATACATGGTGCCATAAATCAACTTGGCATCTTCGGAGAGGTGAACGGATAGCACCAATTAGCATCTGCCCGGAATCTCAGTGCCAAGACATCGCAGTCTTGTGCGCCGTCTTTCTGAGGGGAACAGTGTGTGATCATTTTTTCTCAAGACATCCATTGATTCTCAACACATGAGAGGGTATGTATAGAGGTTGAAGAAGAAGCCATGGATGGAAAATGTGAAGCCCTGGAAAGAAGCAAGTGAGCAAGCCAAGAGAGAGAGAGAAATGCGATGGCTGCCCTCTTTTTTCTTGTGATCAATTGTGAGGTATTTTTGTGTTGCAACTAAAGAAATATCATCTCTCATGCCTCTACAAATATCTCACAACAATAATAAAATATTAAGCATGACACAAGTAAACACACCATGACTCACCAAGCCACAATAAATGCCACATGCCAAGACTTAACCTCACATTTTACACCTCACATAATATTAAACATTTAACAAAACCCTAAATGTTTAATTCTATAAAATGAAATGGCATCATCAAAAGTAATCTTGTAAAGGATTACAAGAATACCCCTCATCATTATTTACATACCTACATCCTTATTCCGACTGAATACGAATAGAACGAGACGAAAATAATCCAACAATCTAATACTAGGATCCAGCTTGAACCAAAGCCCACTAGTATGATCCGTGCACAAGTGCACGTATATGATCAAACCTTTCCACAAAACCATATGGACTCTACAACGTTTCGTCCAAACTTGGGAAACTCTCTGTGAGGGACTCTAAAGACTCGTCAATATGCTGGCAGTGGGTTTAACCAAAAGTATGTCGGTGGCACTAGCTATACGTAACGGTTGCCCAGGTATTGAGCGAAAGGGAGGCCGACGAGCGAACTCATCCTGAAACCCTACTGAGCCAGACAGTGATAATATCCGTACAGTCCGGTCCGTTCGTCTATGAGTATCACATATCGGGTCTAGGGGGTGGATAAAGTCAGACCCCTAATAATGCAATATTTAGTGTCGGTATGAAGCCAATCACCACCTGAGAAACTACCTATCCTAGATCGGTAGTTCTAGACTACCTTTGCCAAGGATTTCTGGTGATGGTCACCCGTGCACACCGCGACATCAACACCCAATACCGGGAGAGAAGAATCCCCTAACGATCCGCTCACTGCCTCCATGTAGCTCGGGACTGTACCCAACTAAAACCTGTTTGCACGACTCCTTTGAGCCGTGGTAGGGTAGTAATTAAAGAACAGTGGGAACTCATACGAGACAAAAGACGATCTCAGGTCGATAGACTAACCAGTACACATGTCACCAGGGAACTGCCATCTGATAATAAGTATAATACCAACTAGCATGTTCCCGGCGAGCCCGTCCGGTTTACTCATAACCTAATGAGCACCTGTATACTATCTTAGATGAACCAACTAACACCAATGGCTTGTGAGATTTGCCATCTCCCCTCGTCGGGGTCTCGATCCGTATACACTAGTCAACTCTGGAGTATCGATACGCAATCTCGAAACTCCCTCGACTAGGGACACTTTAAGGATGTGCTTATAGACCACTCAACTCTCACGTATATGATCGCCATCATACTGCTGGTAGTCAAGAAAGAATCCTATGGGCTCTATCAACATGTAATAGTGATCTGTAGTCACCTGAAGCATGTACATGATGATAAAGGCAAACCAGATAGCATACTATCATCTCGAGTAAGACTGTCCTACCGGTATAGGTCCTTCCTCAATCATTGCAATCACATGCCTGCGATCCAATAATTTACTTGAGGGCACTATAGCCAACAATCTCCCACTTGCACTTAAGGCTAATCATTACAATGTCGCATACTCATAACCCGTGTGATACCGAACGCCCAACTCCTCTACTAATCAGTTTCATAAAGCTCGTTTGCGAAACTATTGTGTTCGAGAAATAGCCTCAGTGAGTGGATCCGCTCTGATGTTTCTTTCTATATCTCTCTTTATCTTAAGTTCGCGGAGAAAGCCATCTCCCGAAATGAGCAATACCCGTCTTAGAATATGTCTGGATATATGATGGGACCCAGTTCATAAATGAACTCCAAATCCAGTAAACTTCTTAGACTATATCGTCAACTGAATTTAATCAGTATCCTACGCCATGCCTCCCTCAGTATCCGCTTGGACCACCTGTCCAAACTACTGCCCCTCGTCAGAGGAAAAACTATAACTCTGACAGTCACTCTGCCATCCAGGTCACCTTGGAAGCCTTGAATGATAACCGTCTCCCGAAAGAGGCTGCCGTTACCTTATCCCTAGAACATCAACTTTTGTTCATAAACTGCTTCCGAAAGTTTCTCCAGGATTGGATTAATATATCAACTTTTTGCATCTAGTACAAAAACAACATCTGGTGTGATACTTGACATCTAATGATTGACTCAATTGCCTAAGCAAGTGATATGACAATAATGCACATCTCTCTCCTCTTTAGTCTGTAAGACACCTTCAGAGAGGGTGACTCCATCACCTGCAGGTACACCACCATGCCAGGAGTCGTCCATTCTAAAACACTTTTAGAATACTGTCTAAGTGCCCAGATTGGAAAACTACCGAAATCTAGATCTAAAACCATATATCTAGTAACTAGAATGCCTAATATAATATCCATATTTTTTGTGGAGAAACTACTGTGTGTCAACCACGATATAACCGATCGTAGTATTGGAATTTTACTTCCTACTATGTGTATTTCATTCAAATACCAGGACATCACACCCTACTACCTTCTCAACAGATCCATCTCCTATTCTAATGAAGTCAAAGCCTATGACTGTCACATCAAAAATAGATGATCTTTCCCCGCTATACATGCTTTAGTCTATAAATAGACACAAGCTACTTGTCCACTATACTTCCGCCGCTCCCACTGACTACAACAACCCTCTGGCAGAGTCATATACACGTGCACTTCTAATGCTAGTTTAGAATGATGCTATACTCATCCTCCTGCCGGGTCTCATAGTCTAGAACAACAGTAATGGTAATTCTGGGTAAACAAAAACCTCCCTGTCACCGTCCTTGAGGATACCGGAGTACCTCTTGGGTGCCCGAGGTTTCCGACCATATCCGCGGAGTGGCTAATGGAATGGCAAACCCGATTGAATCGTTAGGTTCTATTAAATTTTCTGTAATCGTCTGTGGTTCTGGAATCACTTCCAGTTCAACCATACTCCCAATACTGTTTTCTGAAAATGTCCATTTTATCAAAACTGTGACGAGTCAAGAACAATATCACTATTGATCTTCCAGATGGTAGAAAGTTATCCCTCGTCATAGCCCGGGATAACCCACAAACTGCCATTACGGAAACGTGCCTTGAGTTATCCAGAGTCTGGTTTTAAGCATAAGCCAGACAACTCCATATACCTTAACATCGTTAAGATATGAACCATTTTATAGACAATATAGAAACAGAGGCACTGGTTTAATTGGGACCAGATTCAAATCATGCAGCTGTCGCCAGTGCATGTCAACTAAATGGAAGGAGGCCGATCAGCATTACTTAACTATGAATGCATCCAGATATGAGTAACCTGAAAGAGAAGAAAGTTCTCAAAATCATTACTATCAGCAGAATACAAAAACAGGTATCTACGTCTTCGATCACCTTGAAGAATCATGATACTTGCAACACATGGTTCTCTACTTTATTCTTGTACCTATAACTTCTAAAAACTTGGACCTTGTATTTCTACGAAATACTGTCTAAACTGGAGAAGTCAAAAGTAAACAGAATATAGTACGAGTACCAACCCCTCTGTCCTAATGAACAATTGACAACATACAATACTTTGTATAAGTTCCCTGAGTTCAATAACTCAAACCCTGTGTGTTGTAGGTTGAAAACTGTACTTATGGTTAAGAAGAATTACACCGCTGTTTAATGCTCCTTACCTAACCATCAACTGATATAGGTAAATGACATGGACCTAATTTCAAAAGGTTATATCTCACTTTATAAAATAAACGTACAGATATATCAGTTTGAAATTGGTGCATAACAACGGATATTCAAAACCAAATATCTGCCATCCTACAAAACCCAAGGCGATTTCCTCAAATATCACCAATTACAACGAATTCTGATATAATGAGGATATAATCACCTAATTCCCAATAACTTACTCCCAATCATCATCTGTAAAACCATATAGATGTGAGAATCATGCCTGGTAAATACATACCCTGGAGTAAGGATCTAATTGGGAAATCAGTTTTCAATTAACAACGCATAGTGAAACTGAAACATTAAATTGTTTCAAAGGGATATCCGGGTATTCCTAGTAATGCCTCTTCCATTATCCAGATTCATGACTGTAACCGTATATTTCTTTGCCATCTGTGCAAATCCCTTTATTTGTCTTCACTCATTACCTTCTGTACACCACCCTTAGGCTAAATGGTTTTCTTCCTTTCCTACCGTTCGGCACCAGCCAATGGTTTGGAAGAAGACTATCCAATAAGCGTAATAGGTGTACTCTCCTTATCCTAGGAGCCCTCGTAACTTGAGAGAAGGTAAAGATTTAAGACAACTGAATAATCCTTATTCTATTTCTCCTGAACCAGAATCCATCCTCGAATTGGAACAAGTTCCTTCGAGTTCCCATGTAATTATACGGCGGATTATCTAATAACTGTGGATCTTCTTAGTGATATGGGGTGTTTTAGAGAAATACAAAGGTGAAATAGGAGTGGCGATGAAATACGTTGTTTGGTCGTGAATGATAGCAGTCGCAATTTACTTTTCCCTCTTTCTAATCCCTTTATCCGTCTTTACTTATTACCTCCTGTACACCACACATAGGATAATTGGTTTTCTTGTTTCCCTACCTTTCGGCACCTGCCTATGGTTTGGAAGAAGACTATCTAATAAGCGCAATAGGTGTACCCTCTCCTAATCCTAGAAGCCCTCACAACCTGAGAGAAGGTAAAAGGAAAAGACAACTGAATAGTCATATTCAATTTCTCCAGAACCGGAAACCATCCTCGAATCTGAAACAAGTTTCTTCGAGTTCGTATGTAACTATACGATGGTCATATCCAATAACTGTGGATTTTCGTAGTGATACGGAATGTTCCGAAGAAAAGAAAAGGGTAAAAGTAGGAGTGGCAATGAAGTATGAAACTCTGACAATCCAAAAGTCAGTGTTTTAAGAAAGTTCGGATAACTTGGTCACTAAGTTATAGTCTAGGGCCGGGACATGGTTGCTGCAAAAGAGAGAGAGAAAAGAAACACTCTATGTGCACTCTAACCTAGATCAGAATGGTTAATCATTTTATCTTATCCGGATGTCTCCCACTGTATCCTCAAATTCTCCTCCAAACCTGAAAGAAGAATTAGTCGGGATCATCTAAAATCACCCGAGGAGTAAACCAACTCATCAGTGGGTATCGGGATCCAACTATCATCGCATGATAACCTGATGGAATCCACTCATGTTATCACACTCCAGAAGGTCTGTGCATGCCTAGCAAGTTTCCTGTATATTTGAAACTCCCGATGTGATTTTTACCCCATGCTCTTATGACTTTGACTAAGGCCAACAAATCATAAGTCACATGTCAAGTTCTACCTGTCATTGTCCAGGTTAATTTGAACCCACTTGTACTCGCCCTTGACTAGGGCCAACAAGGCTGTACGACTGTCCCAAACCAACGCATCTATCTATACAATAGAAAAGTAACAAATAACTATCATACACTATGCCTTGACTAAGGCCAACAAACATAGCATGAATACTATGTTCTCGCCGTCTGAATTGACGGAGGGCTATGAATGGTTTTTAGCGAAAAACCATTAACGTAATGAACTTGATATCGTTGAAGGAACCGGATAGCTTTTTACAAATATATAGTGGCGAAAACTTTTGCTAAAGAGGTCACTCCCGGTGAAGGGATCTCGGCTCTTTCCTCGTAGAATGAGGTGCAGGATATTCCCCCTGAATACCATGATGCAAAGCAAAAAGCAATCGACTATAGTGAAGTTATTACCCTGACAAACTTCTGTCCAAGGGGTCACTCCCGATGAAGGGATCTCGGCCCATGTCTCGCCGAATGAGGTGCTGGATAGTCATAACCGAATACCGATGTGCAAAACAAAAGAAAGCGTCCTTGTAATAAAAGCTTTTGAAAATTTGTTCCAACAACATCGAATAGGTCTAGTTTCCTTGCATTGATCTGAATCAACGCAGTCCCATCAATTAATCACACCACAAAAGAACGAAAATATGATGTACGTATATGCCATATGCAATCGACACTGGGTCCCATCATCACCCGTTAGGCTACATAACTAACGACAGAGCGGGGACTGGACTAGCGCGGGTGTAAAACATATACAAAATATACTAATATATATATAGAAATATATAATAATCGCTCCAGGCGTGATAACTGCAACATCACAGAACAATACAGATAATCTCGGAGCCTTGGGTTTCCGTTGAGCCGCAAGTGAAACCCGACGTTCTCCTGGTCGTGTGGATAGCCTGTGCAATGAAAACCTAGTCCCCTACGAGCGCAGAAAGTTACCCGCCAAAACCAGAAGCAAGGCAGCCCCCTTCATCAAAGTTAATGGGCCACCCGGCACTTCACGGAATCCGGTAACTTGAGCACCCCTCATTGGGTCAACCTGTACCCCCTACGAGTGCGGCGAATAGCCTGCCAATTCTAGAGTGAGGCCCCCTCCTTCTCTACGCCATGAGATGCGGAACCGTTGCCCTCCAGAACCCGGCTATCCGTGCACTCCACCGTGGGGTAATCCTAGTACAGAAAAGAAAATATGTACAACGGTGACATCGACCTCAACCCGGTCGTGCCCGAAATAAATAATATACAAACAGGAAGTGACGACTGTCCACATGTCAGACGCTCGCCCCACAATATCAAATGTATAAATGAAACTAAATTGCACTACCATTGCACCCAAGGCTATCCATCACGACATTCTGCAACAACACAGCACAACACAGAAACAAGTAACCGAATCATGTGTGTAACCCCGTCTAATTGAGCATATAGAAATTAGACAACGTTACCAACACATCCACGCATGCAAATGAAGTCACGACATTAGAATTCCAAAACAAAATTAGCGCACATCCAAAATATACTAAGGATATAAAACCAAGTGCACTAAACATCCAAAAAAGTCGAGTTTTGAGCCAATAAGAAGTTCCGAATCAAAACGAAATGCGCCCCAACCTTCACGGGGAGTTAGAGCATGAAATTGACTTCGAGTTGGGAGGCCTAGAGGGGGTACCCTACCCCCTAGGCCACCATGAGGTGGCCAGAGGGTGAGGTAGACCCGAAACTGCCCATGCAGGGGCAGTTTCGGGTCCCAACCCCCAAGACCACCTTGTGGTGGTCTTGGGGAGCGGGCTCAGCCGTTCGGTCCACCCCGGGGTCTCCCTGAGGTTCCCACGCAGCACCCCACGACTTCTCGGTTAAAACTGAGAGCCCACAGGGTGTGCAAATAACTCAAAACTCAAAAATTCGGGACTGTTTTTTCAACAGTTTTCGATGCCCGAAAAAACGTGAATTCTAATGTCGCAATTAGCCAGTTTAAGTTGTTTGGGTGGCTCTGATACCATGTTAGGTTTTTCCAGCGCCCCGGCGATCAATCCGTGGACAAATGCAGAACAAAAACTTTCAAAACTTTGGCGCAAACAAAACCCGCACATGACAGAACCAAAAACCCTATACTAGCAAACATGCAAAGAGGAGTTTGGAGAGGTTATACCGATCGATTTGTGTCCTTCGGTCTTCAACCACTTTCAAAGCTCCTCGCGGCTGCCACGACGAAATTCGCTCTCCGGTCTCGCTCGTCGAAGAGGATCCACGTTGAGGATTCTTTATACGGGCTCCCGCTTCTAAACCGAAGGAACTCGAACATCAAGTTTGCTAGCCGAGATGACCAGGATGAAGTAGAGAGTGTGTGTGATCATTTTGTCTTAAGAAATCCATTGATTCTCAACACATGAGAGGGTATGGATGGAGGTTGAAGATGAAGCCATGGATGGAAAATGTGAAGCGCAAGAAAGAAGCAAGTGAGCAAGCCAAGAGAGAGAAAAATGTGATGGCTGCCCTCATTTTTCTTGTGATCAATTGTGAGGTATTTTTGTGTTGCAACTAAAGAAATATCATCTCTCATGCCTCCACAAATATCTCACAACAATAATAAAATATCAAGCATTGCACAAGTAAACACACCATGACTCAACAAGCCACAATAAATGCCACATGCCAAGACTTAACCTTACACTTTACACCTCACATTATATTAAACATTTAACAAAACCCTAAATGTTTAATACTATAAAAAGAAATGGCATCTTCAAAAGTAATCTTGTAAAGAATTACAAGAATACCCCTCATCTATATATACATACCTGTATCCGAATTCCGACTGCTTACGAATAGAACGAGACGAAAATAATCCAACAATATAATATAAGGATCCGGCTTAAACCAAAAGCCCACTAGTATGATCCGTCCGACCATGATCCGTGAACAAGTGCACGTATATGATCGAACCCTACCATAAAACCATACGGCCTCTACAACGTTTAGCCCGAACTTGGGAAACTCTCTGTGTGGGACTCTAAAGACTCGTCAATACGCTGGCAGTTGGTTTAACCACAAGCACGTCAGTGGCACTAGCTGTACGTAACGGATGTCCAGGTATTGAGCGAAAGGGAGGCCGACGAGCGAACTCATCCTGAAACCCTACTGAGCCAGACAGTGACAATATCCGTACAGTCCGGTCCGTTCGTCTATGAGTATCGCATATCGGGTCTAGGGGGTGGATAAAGTCAGACCACCCCTAATAATGCAATATTTAGTGTCGGTATGAAGCCCATCACCACCTGAGAAACTACCGATCCTAGATCGGTAATTCTCGACTACCTTGGCTAAGAATTTCTGGTGATGGCCACCCGTGCACACCGCGACATCAACCCCCAATACCGGGAGAGATGAATCCCCTGACGATCCGCTCACTGCCTCCATGTGGCTCGGTACAGTACCCAACTAAAACATGTTTGCACGACTCCTTTGAGCCGTGGTAGGGTAGTAATCAAAGCACAGTAGGAACTCACATGAGGCAAAAGACGATCTCAGGTCGATAGACTAACCTGTACACATGTCACCAAGGTACTGCCATCTGACAGTAGGTATAATACCAATTAGCATGTTCCCGGCGAGTCCGTCCGGTGTACTCATAACCCAATGACCACCTGTATACTATCTTAGGTGAACCAACTGACACCAATGGCTTGTGAGACCGGCCATCGCCCCTCGTCGGGGTCTTGATCCTTATATACTAGTTTACTCTGGTGTATCGATGCCCAATCTCGAAACTCTCTCGACTAGGGACACTTTAAGGATGTGCTTATAGACCACCCAACTCTCACGTATATGATCGCCATCATACTGCTGGAAGTCAAGCAAGAATCCTATAGGCTCTATCAACTTATAATAGTGATCTTTAGTCACCTGAAGCATGTACACGATGATAAAGGCAAACCAGATATCATACTATCATCTCGAGTAAGACTGTCCTACCGGTATAGGTCCACCCTCAATCATTGCAATCAGGTGCCTACGATCCAATAATTGACTTGATGGCACTATAGCCAACACTAAGTAGAGGGTAGGGACTGTAGAATCAAGTCAGTATGTGACTCGTTCTCCAACATGGTCTTGAGGTCTGTGAGCTCATCCATATAGCTAGTCATTGTAAGGAAGTTGTCCCCTACAGATGACCCGATAGCCAACCTCGCCTGAAGCAATTCCTTCGAGGTCTCATATCTTGTGATACAAGATTGCTCTCCATATAAATTTTTATTATGGAGGAAGATGGAAGCTAAGTCCATATTCTCGTGTTTCCTCTGGTTTACACCATCTACTGAGGCCAACATGAGGCATTTGGCATACGTACTATCCTTTTCCGAAGTCTTACGGATATCAACATCCGTGACGGTGGAAACTAGACCTGGGACGGCGGGGGCTAAAGTAGTAAAGAGGTGTCCCAGCTTGTTGATTGTTTCGAAAGAGTGTGTTTGTAGTTAACCGCAATCAATAACGGTGTCGCGCATAGCTAGACCGAGATGAGTACGGGTCGTCCTCTGGGAAACGTGGAACCTTTTATTTTTACTTTAGATGTGTTGAGAAAGAGAGGAGGAATAAAGAATTTTGTGAAAAGTTTCTAGATCTACTTTAAACAAGAATGTTAAATATAGATCTAGATTGTTTTAGAGATTTAAATAATATAATAATAGGGCTTGTAGGGTTCGTTAGGATTTAGTAGTTATGGAGGATTAATTAAAAGTTACCCTTTTTATCCATTAATAGATTTAGAACTAGAACGACGGTGATGCGTGTAGATTAGGGTTTCTGGAGGGAAAAGGAATCCCACTCGTAACCCTTATCTCGACACGGAACTCCGTTCATATCTAGCCATTACCAAAACAATCATTAATCTAATCTCTAATCGCGGTTGGAACTAGCAAGGAATTGCTAGCGCGCCTGATTAGGATGTTAATGATTATTTTAATAAAGTTCCTAAACTTTATAGGACTTAAAAAGGGTTTAATTATTTTCATCGTCCATTAGCCTACCCTAATCCTACGAACCCTAACAAGCGGAGAATTACTCGCGCATGTTGGGAGAAGAAGATGAAAAGAAAGAGAGGGAAAATATAATGTAAAATGCAAAAAGAATTAAATAATACAACTACCTTTATTAATCAACTCCTTCAAACTACACTTTTAATCCATAGAAAATGATTACAAAACTTGATTTGCTTCTCGATCTTTCCTAAGGAGGTAGTCGAACAGTCGATGATCAGCCTGGATGCGTGAGCGTCGGGAGCTTCGTGATCTCTTCGGGTTGATGGCTTTTCCAAGAGGCTCTCGGTGACTTTATATAGTGCAAACCAAGAATCTTATTGTTGAGAAGTTGGTAAAATTCAGCAGTTGTCAATCTCCCAAAATATTGCCTTCCAACTCATCATTATTGCAGCGGATCCGCGGCCCAAAGGTGTGTTTTGCCGCGGATCCACGCTCAAGGGATGTGATCAATTGCATATTTTTCTTGGGCTTTCATCTGGTGACATGTGGCAATCCTAGGCATCTTCAGAATCTGAAAATCTTTTCTCTGTTGCTTCCAGACTTGGTCTCCAAGTTTGCTTCTTAATTTGGCAAGTTTTCTTCAACAAATTGATTTGTTTGTTAAATCCTTCATAACAACTTGGAAATATTCTGCACAGCAACTCAAATAAGATTTTAGTAGACTTTGTTCTACTAGGATTAGATCAATAATATTATTTGCATACATTTTCCTACCAAATGATAATTAAAATATATTAACACATGGAAAATAATGTTTTTACACATAAACCCTCATATGTATAATATATTATAATAAAGTCCTTTTTTAATATAAAAATGGTCGGAAAAATGTACTACAAATGTGCAGTTTTATCGACTGAACAAATACCCCCAAACTTATCTTTGATCGTCCCGAGCAAACTAGTTTATTTAAGAGGAGAAAAAAGAAAGGAGAAAACTTAGCACACTTTCGTAGGCAGACACGATTGCACTGAGCACGTGCAACAAGCCGTTAAACCTTTAGGTGTCCCTAGTAGGAGGAGTGTTGTCTCCTGAGGGTTTTCAGCGGATTACACCCACAAAATCCAATAACAAAAGAAAGATGGTGAAATTTACATATAAAGACAAGAACCATAAAAGAAATACTTTGAAAAGAAGAGTTTCCAACTATACTAGCTTTTCAGTTGTCATGAGCCCTATCTTAATAGTCATGAAAAAATGTTAGAAATCACATCATCCCTCAATAAAACATCGTCCTTATTCTTCATTCCTACCTTTCATCCAAACATTGATCATATAACCCCACGTGTGTGTAAAGAACATCCCTACACTCGGAGAATTCAATTCATGCTATCATACTCTTGTCCATCTACCTCAGTACTTTTTAATTTTATGAATACTTAGGTTTGCTCACACCTTTTCATGCGACCGTTAATACTTCTTGAGGTACTAACCGACTGATTACTCATGTGCTTGCAGATTCGGTGATAATATTTTCCTCGTCTTGCACCACCTAAGGCTTAGCAGTGACTCCCAGACCAGTTGGCCTTAGGGAACTAGGTGAAGAGGCACCCTCGCTATATTTTTTTATTGCTGCCTTGGCGATAACAAAACCAGTGTTCATTTTTCTTTTCACCATTTTTATATTTTCTTCATTTTTTTTTCATTTCCTTCATACTTTGGCTTTTAGACAAGAGCATTTCAAGGTATCCTCTACTATCCCGAGTTTCCAGACGTGTGTAAGTGCATATAGTAGTGTATCAACATTCAAATGTTTGGCTTTCAGAATAGAAACTATTTTTCAGACTTAATTTTATCCTCAGATTAGTGACTTCCTTCATTTTACTAACCCTTGGGACAACAGCTCATAACTAATTATTACTAGTTCGTGTAAGAAAACTTCTAATTTTCTTGGTTTTCTTAAACTATTCCTACCTTTTGGATGTAATTTTTCACTTTCTACTCTTCTGTTATAAAATAATTTTTTTTTTAAAATTTTTTTTTGAAAATGTTGTGCTTATGCAAAGTATGATGCAAATTGATGTGTAAATAAGCACAAACCTCCCCCAAACCTGTTTACAGCAGTGTCCTCACTGATGTCATCCGTTAAGCTCAAAAACCTGTAGACTTAGGAGGAATTTATTAATGGGGGCAAGAATATATGAAAGTGAAAATTCTCCCCCAAACTTATTTTAGGCTCACAAATTTGTAAAAATTATTTTCTTTTCAAGAGCCAAAATATACCACCCCCCCAAACTTGAGTTAAACATTTTTAATCTTTTAAAATCACATGAGGGGGTCAAGGTTATTGGTCAATGCCAAGCTTTGCAAAGACCGAAGGTCAACACCAACCATTCAAAAATTTTATCAATGAAGCACCATGGTTGGTGGAAGAACATGTCACCTTTCGACGTGAAGAATTGGGGAGGTGATAAGAGGTGTAATGGAAAAGGATTGCGTCTCAATTTGGAGAGACGACACAGTGATTGTAATGATGGATTACTCGCATTGTCATGATTGTCCAAAAGAGGGGGTGGAGGTCCAATTTCTTCATCTTGGAGTTGATTCATCTCAACACCCTTGTCTTGTAAAAATGCGAGTTCATCAGCGAAAATTTCCTCAAAGCTTTCATCGATACCCCGAAAAATAATGTCATCAGAAAAAATGGGATGATCGTCAGACTCAATATAAAGTTCCTCATTAGAGGTTGACCCGGACAACTCGGTGGAAGAGTAAATGGTTGGGTCAAACAACAACATATGAAAAGAGTCTGTATCATGAGGTTGATCAAATTCGCTGCTGTCGACATCCATTAATTCGACAGAACACACATGAGCATAAGGTTCGGAGGGTTCACTTCCCAACTTGTAAATGTTAAGCTCAATTGACTTCTTTCCAAAGGATAGGGTCATAGAGCCGTTTCTACAATTAATTATTGCGTTGGAAGTGGCCAAAAAGGGTCAACCGAGTATCACCGGAATTTTATTGCGTGGGTTTGCTACAGGTTGTGTATCTATAACGATAAAGTCTACAGGGAATATGAATTCCCCGACTTTGATTAACACATCCTCTAGCTCACCCCTAGGTTGGGTGATAGATCGATCGACCATCTGAAGAATGCAATGCGTTGGCTTTAACTCAACGATCCCTAATTGCTCATAAATAGAATACGGAAGCAAGTTAACACTAGTACCTAGATCGAGTAGAGCACGATTGATATTTTTACCCCCAATAGAGATTGAAATTGTAGGACTTCCGGGGTCCTTTCGTTTCTTGGGAAGTTGTTGTGTAAAAGCTGTGCTCACATTACTCGCAAGGAAAACTTTTTTAGGTACTTGAACTTTTCTCTTCCTAGTGCACAAGTCCTTTAGGATTTTCGCATATGACGGAACTTGCTGAATAGCATCTAGGAGAGGAATGTTTATGTTAACTTGCTTAAAAATTTCCACGATCTTCTCCATTTGTGGACTTGGTCTGTTGCCCCTTAACCTTTTTGGATAAGGTGCTTGATCAATAAGTTTTGGGTCAAACGTTTGTGGAGAAGACTGTGGGGATGGATTCGATCCCAAAATTGGAGTGGGAATCGACTTAGATAGATTTGGCGAAATGTTCGAGCCTTGGGGAAAACGGAGAATAGGCTCAGATGAAGGTGGAAGACTAGACGAATTAAAGGAGGAAGAAGAAGAAGAAGGGGTATCAAATGTGTCACTATCATCAAATTGCTCACCCACTTGGTTATTCAGCACTCTCCCCGATCTCAACGTAGTAATGGCATTCACATTATGACTTTGTGAATGGCCAGGATTCAGTAGGGGTTGAGATGGGAGTTTCCCTTTCTCTCTCGCACTCATTGCGGCGTTTAACTGTGCGATTTGGTTTTCTATTGATTTAATACTCTCACCATGGGAGGAGGAGTTTTTCGTTAGGGTATCAATAGAAGACCTTATCTCAGCCGAATTTTGCATGGATTGTTTCATGAACATATCCAAAGTTTGTGCAAGTGAGTTGTCAGTACCGGCCACTTGTGGTGTAGAAATGTTGGCCGGATTTTGGAAATTTTGTGACTGAAAGGGGGGCTGATTCTGTGGTTGTGGTTGCTGTGGAGGAGGTCTTTGATAATTACTTTGTTGGTTTTGATTCCAAGCAAAGTTAGGATGATTCCTCCATCCTTGATTGTATGTGGAAGAATAAGGGTCGTTTCTAGGTCGCTGCTGAAAAGCAGCATTAGCTTGAAACGATGCATTCATAGGACAATCTTCCGTTAAGTGCGAAGGATCCGAACAGCAACCACAGACGGTCTTAGGAAGCGTAACCTGATTTAGGGAGACTGATGAGAATCTGCTCTCAATAGCGTCTAGTTTCTTCTGCATCGCTGCCATTTCGGCTTTCACTGCGATGGAAACATCGAGCTGGTGAACTCCTCCCCTAGATGAAGGTGGTCTTACGCTTTCCCACTGCAAAGTGTGTTCAGCGAGGTCTTCTAGATACTTCCAAGCTTCACCGTCATCTTTAGACATGAAATTGCATTGACACATTGTTTCAAGCATCTGCTTTGTCGCTGGATTAATGCCCTCATATATAATCCGACATAAATCCCATCTTTGTATTCCGTGATGGGGGCATTGGACAAGCAGATCTTTGAAACGTTCAAAGCACTTCCAAAATGGTTCATTGGGAAGCTGGGTGAACTGGTTGATCTCGCTCCTAACATGTGCAGTCTTATGATTTGGGTAAAACTTCTTAAGAAATGCTACGACAAATTCATCCCAATTAGCGATAGAGTGTGCGGCAGTATTATAAAGCCATTTTTCTGCCAAGTCGCACAGTGTGAATGGGAGAAGACGTAAGCGCATAGCATCTAAGGTCAATTGTGAAGTACCCATCATTGCGCATAAGTTTTCGAATTTGCTGATGAAAACGTACGCGTCTTCCGACTCAAGCCCGTGAAATTTGGGCAGCAGATTGATGTAGTGGGGTTTGATTTCGAAATTATCCCCGTTAGGTGGTGGAAGAGATAGACAAGTAGGAAGGGGACCACGAATAGGATAGCATCTCTCTTGGAGAGAGATACGCGGTGGATTCTGCGCACCTTCGGGCGGTGGCAGTGTGGTGTTATACTCTGATGGAGTGCCGTCCATCACGGTCGATGTGGTGTGTGGTGGTGGAAAAGAAGATGAAGAAGTACCGACTTCGGTGTCGATAGCAGGAACGTGGACAAGACGGGCACTAGGATCCCGTGTCCAGCCGAGCATGCACTAAGCGGGTTTAGTGCAAGTGGCAGCGTGTGTGTGATTTTAAAATTGGCTTGTTTTGAAAAAGTGTGACTCAAGACAAATCACCCTAAGATGCACAAGCAACCCTTGAACTAAGGTTACCTAGGTCAGTCTCTAGACCGCTCCTAGACTTCCAAAGGACAAGCCGCAAGATCAATCCTCTACCGCCTCCGTACTACCCTTGTAGCCAGATAAGTGCCAGGTAAGTGGGAAGGAACCACGTTGTGGGCCTAATTAAAAACCACTAGCCTTTGCCACACTTGCCTAGGCACTACAAAAGTAATGCGGATAAACGATAGATTACCCACGACCTTCCTCTGTCCTTATTGAGCGCGACAGTCCTTAGAGTCTGGTCTAGATATTTTTTAAATTAATGAAGGGTTGATATATATGCTCGGTTTGTGATTTGTGGGGCTTAGGAAGGGTGATGAAATCCCCACCTAATCTTGATTTGGTCTTTGCCCCTTAGAATCCGTATTAAAATATGCAAAACAAAACCAATCCCAAAACTTTTGCAAAAAGATTTTTAGCGGCGCAATTTTCGCAAAGAATCCTGCAGAAGATAGATTTTATTGGATTTGAGAGGAGAGAGAAGGAGTTGAGAATCTTACCAGAGAGTTCTGTAGCCCTAATCCCTCCAAGCAGTCGCGTTTCCGCCGCAGGAAACACCTTAGTGCCGCTGTTCCGCCGCGAGGTGGAGAGATCAGTTGATAAAATTTTTTCTGTGATCTCCTTTGCTCCTCTGGATCTCTAAAAATCTCTCTGTTTCCTGTTTTCCTCAATTCTGTGACTCCAGATCTCCTTGCAAAAATCCACGCACAAATCGTTAAATATGCAGTTTGCAGTTTTGTTTTAATAATGATATGGCTCATCTAAGAATTCAACACAAATAGTAAAAATAAAAAATTACGCATGTATCCCCGGCAACGGCGCCATTTTATTGTTTCGAAAGAGTGTGTTTGTAGTTAACCGCAATCAATAACGGTGTCGCGTGTAGCTAGACCGAGATGAGTATGGGTCATCCTCTGGGAAACGTGGAACCTTTTATTTTTACTTTAGATGTGTTGAGAAAGAGAGGAGGAATAAAGAATTTTGTGAAAAGTTTCTAGATCTACTTTAAACAAGAATGTTAAATATAGATCTAGATTATTTTAGAGATTTAAATAATATAATAATAGGGCTTGTAGGGTTCGTTAGGATTTAGTAGTTATGGAGGATTAATTAAAAGTTACCCTTTTTATCCATTAATAGATTTAGAACTAGAACGACGGTGATGCGTGTAAATTAGGGTTTCTGGAGGGAAAAGGAATCCCACTCGTAACCCTTATCTCGACACGGAACTCCGTTCATATCTAGCCTTTACCAAAACAATCATTAATCTAATCTCTAATCGCGGTCGGAACTAGCAAGGAATTGCTAGCGCGCCCGATTAGGATGTTAATGATTATTTTGATAAAGTTCCTAAACTTTATAGGACTTAAAAAGGGTTTAATTATTTTCATCGTCCATTAGCCTACACTAATCCTACGAACCCTAACAAGCGGAGAATTACTCGCGCATGTTGGGAGAAGAAGATGAAAAGAAAGAGAGAGAAAATATAATGTAAAATGCAAAAGGAATTAAATAAAACAACTACCTTTATTAATCAACTCCTTCAAACTACACTTTTAATCCATAGAAAATGATTACAAAACTTGATTTGCTTCTCGATTTTTCCTAAGGAGGTAGTCGAACAGTCGATGATCAGCCTGGATGCGTGAGCGTCGGGAGGTTCGTGATCTCTTCGGCTTGATGGCTTTTCCAAGAGGCTCTCGGTGCAAACCCAGAATCTTATTGTTGAGAAGTTGGTAAAATTCAGCAGTTGTCAATCTCCCAAAATATTGCCTTCCAACTTATCATTATTGCGGCGGATCCACGGCCCAAAGGTGTGTTTGGCCGCGAATCCGCGCTCAAGGGATGTGATCAATTGCTTATTTTTCTTGGGCTTTCATCTGGTGACATGTGGCAATCCTAGGCATCTTCAGAATCTGAAAATCTTTTCTCTGTTGCTTCCAGACTTGGTCTCCAAGTTTGCTTCTTAACTTGGCAAGTTTTCTTCAACAAATTGATTTGTTTGTTAAATCCTTCATAACAACTTGGAAATATTCTGCACAACAACTCAAATAAGATTTTAGTAGACTTTGTTCTACTAGGATGAGATCAATAATACTATTTGCATACATTTTCCTACCAAATGATAATTAAAATATATTAACACATGGAAAATAATGTTTTTACACATAAACCCTCATATGTATAATATATTATAATAAAGTCCTTTTTTAATATAAAAATGGTAGGAAAAATGTACTACAAATATGCAGTTTTATCGACTGAACACTTGTCATAGGTAATGGACATCTGGACAGACCTTTTCCAGTCATTATAGTCAGATTCAGTCATTTTTATTATCTAGATGTAACCTTGTCTTGGTCACTGGGTTGCTGCAATTAAGAGAGAAAGAAGAAATCACTTTAGCATGATGCTCATGCAAGTTTAGATTGGTTTTTAATTTATATAAACAGGATAGCTCCTACTGCTTCTCGAATCCATCCTTAAACTATAAAAGAAGAATTAGTCAGGATTGATCTCATCGTACAATTCTTGCTTAACCATTCGGCCAGGCTAGTGTCGGTATTTCGAGGGAGGTTTTACGACGCTTTCGTGAAGTTCCTTAATTAAATAACCTCTTTTCCCTGGAGGCGTATCCCCGCTAACAACGTTCTAGACACCTACTTGGTTTATAGCATTCATCATTAAGTGAAAAAATCTCCCGAGGAGTAGCGGATACTCACAGTAGGATCGAGATCCAAATATCATTATGTGATAATGCTGAAGGAATCCTACCAACATTAACATACTCCAAATGGTATGCAACACTAGCAAGTTTCATTTTCTTCAGAAACTCCCGATGTGGATTTTTGCCCCATGCTCTTATGACCTTGACGAAGGTCAACAAATCATAAGTCACATGTCATGTTCTACCCATCAGTGTCCTGGTTAATTTGAACCCATCCGTATATACCCTTGACGAAGGTCAACAAGGTAATACGACTGTCCCAAACCAACGCATCTATTTATGCTACATATGAATACCCAGCTTCTACCAATCACTACGCCTTGACGAAGGTCAACAAACATAGCTTGAATACTATTGAATATTCATATGAAATAACGGAGGGCTACGATTGGTTTTGGCGAAACCGTGAACGTAGTGAACTTGATATAATCGAAAGAACCTGATAGCTTTTAAAAGGAGTGGTTTAAGCTCCGCTTTTTGAAAGTTTTGCTGTTTTGAAAAAACCGAGTGGTTTTGAAATTGTTCCAACGATTCAACTTTGGTTTGTTTGCTTTGCATTAATGTAATGCAGTCCCATCAATTAATCCTACCATTGCAGAAAACAATGAAAATATAACGTGTTCTTATGCCATCTGCATTTGCCACGGGGGGCCCGTCATCACCCGTTAGGTTACTTAACTAACGACAGAGCGGGGGATGGACTAGCGTGGATGCAAAACATAAGCAACATCTACTAGATATCATATATAGATATATACATTCGTCAGACGCAATGATAGGCATTCCAGATCACAGATGAACACATTGGATATACTAGGAATCCGCGTTTCGTTTGAGCCTATAACGAAAGACGGATTACACGGTTGTGATGAATCGCCAAACCCCACCCTAGACCCCTACGGGTGTGGCAAACTACCCACCAAATACCCGAAGTGAAGCAACCTCCATCAACATAGTGAGTAGGCCACTCGGAACTTCAAAGTACCCTGTAGTTTGTGCACCCCACCTTAGGTCTATCCTAGGAGCAGAAACAGTAAAAGAAATAATACAACGGTGGCTACAACCTCAACCCGGATGTGCCCCGCAAAAATAATATTACATCACTTTACAAATTTTACATCGAATGAAAGAATGAAAACCCTCATCTCACATCCTCGGCTATTCATCACGACGATCCAACAAGTTCATATACAAAAACCAATATAATCATCACAGAAATGTGCAACCCCCAACTAACCGACATATAGCAATCAGCGGAAGTTTACAAACACATTTAACAGAACTCGAAAGATTAAACGACATTAGACCGTGACTTCGAAACACCCGGTATTTTCCACATTAAAGAATTTACAGTAAAATCAAAATTGTCAAAAACAAACAATTCCTAAAGCCCTAGATCCAAGTCACAAAGCTACAGACCAAAACTCGAAGCATTTCCCTAAAATTGAACTAAGCTCGCCGGATTTTTGGGCATTATGGCCGGCCCAGTTTGGGTAGAAATGTCTTATTTTTGTTCTGTGTTCATTTTACAGTTCGAAGACTACTCTGCAGTTGCTAAAATAATTTTTAGTCTCATGAAAAATTGACATAATCTTGAATCTACGCTTTGATGTTTTCGGGTTATTTCGGTTTCATAGTTTTACTTGTTGTTTAAACTGTTAGCTATGGTTTAGTCGGCTCTGATACTACTGTAAGTCGACGTTATACACCATACGGGTTGTGGGGAGGCAGAACGGGTAAAAAACGATTTTTACAAACAAGGTAACATCGAATTTAACACCAATATCTTTGGTAAACCATAAATAACAAGCTAACTAGAGGTTTTTATCTACTATGTGAGAAGATTATATCTACAGTTCCAAGTTCTTCTTGTCTTCCCGCTGTCCTCCTTCACCTCGCGAGCTCCTTGGAATGGAAATGGATATCACCTCCTCATCGGCTTCTCGAAATAGTAGAAGATCCACTTGAGAGTTCCAACCTTGAGCTAAACCCCCAAGTTGAGGTAACTAGATCACTTGGTGTGCTAAACTAAGCAACCTAGAATGAGTAGAGTGTGATTTAGAGTACCTAAGTCTCACTAATCCTTGATTATCAACACATGATACACTAGGGTTTGAGAGGAAGAAGAAGAGAGCAAGCTTGAGGAGAGAGAATGTATTTATGATAACGATAATAAAAATAGAATGGCTAACTTATATATGACCATAAGCATGGCATGGAAAATATCTCATCAAAATATCTAGAGCCAAAAATATCTCACAAAAAAATATCTAAGGTCAAAAAGTCAATCCAAGTAAAATGGTCAACATAAGTAGCCATGCCACTAAATTATCTTTTAACAAAATTAATAAAACCTTCCATCCACCTCATATTTGTTTTGTCCAAGTCAATGGTCAAAACCCTAATGAGGTGTCTCCTTCTATACCCCCTCTCATCCGTATATACATACCCGCATCCGTGTTCCGAAAAACACGAATACTATGAGATGAAGCTAATCCAATAATCAAATACTAGGATCCGGCTTAAACCAAAGCCCACTACTATTGTCCGCTCGAACATCACATGAGTACAAGTACACGTATGTGATCTAACCCTGTCGTAAAACCATACGACCTCTACATCGTTTCGCCCGAAGCTGGGAAACCCTCTGTGTGGGACACTAAAGACTCGACAGTACTCTGGCAGTGGGTTTAACCACAAGTACGTCAGCGGAACTAGCTTTACGTAACGGCTACACAGGTATCCGTCGATAAGAAGGCCGACGAGCAAGCTCATCCAAACTCCTATTGATCCTATCTGTGGCAATCTCCGTACAGTCCGGTCTGTTCGTCTAAGAGTGTCGCATATCGGGCGTAGGGGGCGGTAAACGTCAGACCCCTAATAGCGGTATAAGTCGTGTCGGGGTACAGTCCAAAACACCCTGAGAAACGACTGGAGTACCTACCAGTAAGACTCACTTGCCCTATCCAGGGACTTTGTGTAATGGCATTCCGAACACAACGCGACATCATCCCCTAATACCGGGAGAGACGAATCCTATCTAACCGCCACTGCCTCCAAGTGCTTCTGGACTGCACCCAACTACTACCTGTTGGCACGACTCAATAGAGCCGTGGTAGGGTAGCAATCTAAGAACAGTGGGAACACACTTGAGGTGAAGTAGAAATGTCAAGTCAACGGACTAAATTGTACTCATGTCACCTGGGAACTGCTACCTGACGATAGGTATAGTACCAACCAGCAGTTCCCTACGAGTTCGTCCAGTGTAACTCATAACCCAATGAGCAACTGCATACTATCTCCAGTACGACGTACTGATGGATGTGGGACATACCATCTCCCCTGCTGGGATGAGAAGCGTATACTCTAGTCTACTCTGGAGCATCGATGCCCTGTCTCGATAATCCTACGACTAGGGACGTTTATAAGGATGTGCTTATAGACTACCCAGCCCCCACTAGTGTGACTGCCATCACAACGCTGGTAGTCAAGCAATGATCCTAAGGGCTCTATCAATACGTATTAGCGATATGTTAAAAGAAAGATATACACATATTAAGATAGATACAAACCAAGTAGCATACTACTATATCGAGCAAGACTGTCATAAATCCGTGTCTATATCCCAAGCTTCCAAAATGTAATATACAAACTAGTACTATACAATAATGGCCTCTAGGGCATATCACACTAAAAACTCAGGTTCCATGATATTGTTTGTGTCGTTGATAGACACACGGATGATATCCACATGCATACATGCATATGATGTCGGATGTTTATTTATATATGTCATTGCACTGATCGATTGTTGACATATATGCATACATGGTCACCCTGGATATCATAGTATTACCTTCAGGATATAGTAACCTTGGAAATCGTTGTTTTTATTCGATTTCTACTTGCTGATGTTTTCTACTCACGAGTTGGCAACTCACCCCTATTGTTCCACAGTTCTTGCAGGTTTGACCGCTTGGGAACAGTTGCGGTTTCGCTGGCACACAGCTTCTTCCAGGGTGTTTTGCTTTGGTAGGTGGGACACATATTTGATCGTGCCCACTCCTGTACTGTTATATTCTGTTGTATCTAGATAACTCTATCAAATCAAATCAGAACTAGAAATTGTATATTGGTAGACCTAGTCAGACTTGGGTATTGTGCGAGACTTAGAGCGATGAGTTTATGATCACTTTTCTTGAGTTTTGATTTCTCGCTCATTTATTGCACTTTTTGGGTTGATCTTCGTCGTTGGGCGTCCTATATATATTATTGCATGGTTGCGATTTCTCCATTTGGCGAAGAGCTAGCTCCCGCTTAGGGATGCCTATATATTGTTGTGTATATGTTTTTGGATCAAAATTTACAAGGGAGGTGCTGCCCAAATTTTTAAAGACGAAACATGTTTTCAACTGTAGTATAATCCACTTGCATTTTCATTCTTCATTAGCTATTCTTTTAAAGAAAAGCATGATTCATTATACCTTTATTTCAAAACTGCACCCCCACTATTTTCCGCAAAAAGGTTTAGACTTTTTGGGTTTCGGCTTACTTGATTTACGTTACGCCAATAGACGTTGCGTGATTTAAGTGCCGATCACGTGCTAAATTACAGGTCATGACACTCAACCACCAGAGAGATACTACGGTTTTCTCATAGACAGTGGGAGCGAGGATTGCATCATGGAGATGATGACCCAACTAGTTTCGAGTAGGGCATCATAAGTAGAGACTAAGTGAAATGGCTGGATGCTATGCGATCTGAGATGGAATCCATGTACACCAACAAAATATTGACTTTGGATGTTGCCCCTGAAGGGGTAATACCCATCGGGAGCAAGAGGATCTTTCAGAAAGATAATTTGGTGTAATTGGAAAAGTTAAGACTTTCAAAGCTATGCTTAAGTCCATCAGGATCCTACTTGACATTGCTGCATACCATGGCTACGAAATTTGGCAGACTGCACGTCTAAACCGCTTTTCTAAATGGTGATTTAGAAAAGAGCGTGTATATGACACTGCCAGAGGACTTCGTAGACATTGGGAGCATCGGAAGCATGTCCAAGCTGCTTAAATCCATCTATGTGTTAAAGCAGGCATCGCGGAGATAGAACGTCTGTTTTAATGAATTTGTGAAAGAATTTGACTTCATCAAAAAGGTAGATGAACCATGTATAAATAATAAGGTTGTAGAGAGTTTGGTTATCTTTCTCATATTGTACGCAAATGACATACTCTTGATAGGAAAGGGTGTTCCTATGCTACACTCGGTCAAGCACCTCTTATCACACAGGTTCTCCATGAAAGATCTAATTGATTTCTCCTACAACCTTGGGATATAGATCTATAGTGATAGAACTAAACAGATTTGGGATTGTCCCGATCCAGGTACATTGACACCATGCTAAAGGGGTTTAGTATGGATGATTCTAAGCGTGGTAATGTACCCGCTTGTTCAGGAATCACTCTCTCCAAAGAGATGTCTCTTAAGACTGATTTTGAGAGGGCTTGCATACAAGGGATACCCTATGCTTTGGCAGACGGGTCAATCATGTATGCAATGTTATGTACCAGACCAGATATAGCTTACTCACTAGGAGTAGTGAATAAGTATCGAAAAGATCTTTGGGAAAACCACTGGACAGCTGAAGAACATTTTTAAGTGCTTGAGAAGGATTAAAAAGATGTTCTTCGTGTATGGTAACGGTGAACTCCAGATGGTTTCCTTTACCGACTCAAGCTTCCAGAGTGATAAGGACGACTGAAAGTCGGTCTCGGATTTTGTCTTCACCCTCAGTAGAGGGACAGTATGTTGGAAGGGTTCCAAGCTATATACCGTAACATACTCGTTGATGGAGGCTAATTACATCGCTCCCAACGATGCTGCCAAAGAGGTTGTCTGGATGAATAGAGTTCATGAGATGAACTAGGTTCCTACAATTGGGCATCCAATACATATGTATTGTGATGACAATGGAGCTGTGGTTTTGGCCTAGGAACCCCAGTCCCGTCAGCGATCCAGACATATTCTTAGACAATATCACCTGATCAGGGAGATAGTTGATCTTTGGGAGATCGAGGTCAGGAGAGTTGACACAGAGGATAACACAACGGATCTCTCACTGAGGCCATCCCCCAGATACTATTCGAGAGATTTTTGGGACGTTGGGTATTAGATACTACAATAACTGGCCTTAGTGCAAGTGGGAGATTGTTAGGAATATGTATGCCCTAGAGGCCATTATTGATGATATAATGAATGCTTGGACATATATATAGAGTACTTTCTTGCTCAACATGATAGTATGCTATCAGGTTACCTTTATCTTAACATGTAAACTAGTATTTATACTGTCTATCTCTTACATGTTGATAAAGCCCTTAAGATATGTACTTGACTACCAGGATTATGATGAGATCATACTAGTGGGGCCAGGATGGTCCAAAAGTACATTCTTTAATCAGTTCCTAGTCGTGAGAATATTGAGACTAGGGCATCGATATTCTAGAGTAGACTAGTATGTACGCTTCTTTTCCCTTAGAGGGTGATGGTTGATTCCACAACCATTGTTGTGTGACATCAAAGACTGTACACAGGTGCTCATTGGAGAATGGGTACTGTAACATTTCAGAAAATATAAAATATTATTTTTGGAAATTTAATATTAAAATAATATATTTCGCGAAAACTATTCGAATTGCGAATACGGATTTTTCATAAAATGGTATAAGTACATACCAATATTTGGAAATTAATCGGAGATTAAAATGATTTATTTATTTTAATGATATTTATCGGATTTTTGATAAATTCCGTGTTTTTACATTTTTCCGTGACTTTTGCAACATGTCATGTGCATGTGTGCATGTGTGTGTGTTTGTGAATTAGATAGAATGAGAAAAGAATAAAAAATGAAAAACAAAGAGAAGAGAGAAAAGAGTGTGTGTGTGTGAATGGAGTTAATGAAAGAAAACAAAATTTAAATATTTTGAGAGAGAGGTGAGTGTAGGGGAGATATTATGGGTAGAGAGTGAGCTTAAGAGAGAGAGAGAGAGGAAGACTTGGCTGCCCCCCCTTTTTCCTCCTTCTCCATTAATTTCTTCATCTTCTCTATGTTCTTCATTCCTCACTACCTCCTTACTACACCTTCAATCCATTCACGAAACCCCACGCACCTTTGACATAAAACATGCACAGACCTATTCTAAACCCATAGAACCAATCAATTTCGGATTTTGAGGACCTTGGGCAACTCAAGAAGTTTCTTAGGTTGCAATTGAGATAATCTATTCACTTTAGAATCGTATTTGCGTTAAATATCGTATTTTTAGTTAGAAATTGAGTTAATTAGGTTTTTGATTTTAGAAAATTTAAAGTTTCTTTCTAGTGGCCATTTGAGATGTAGTGAGTGTTTATAAGACCATAGGGATTGATTTCATGGCATAGAAATAAGTTTAGAAACCAAAATACGAAGTTAGAAATTTTCCGTGTCAGTTTGGTGAAACCTTATAGCCTACAGAGAATCTGGAGCTATCTGGGATTTTTCCAAGAAAATCAAACAAGACCACTAACCTAGATAGACCACTAGAATACCACCACAGAAGTATGAGCACGTTTGGGGCTCATTTGTCCGTCGAGACCTAATTTGGAGGGTGTGTCGCCGGTTTTCCCACGGGCATTGGTGACGAGGTTTTGCCTGTAGCTCACTTACCCTAACTTATCCTCTATACTTGCTTGTTTTGTCCCAGTTTACCTGAGTTAAAATCTGGGTTAGTTTTCCTGAGTTGCTGCTTAAGGTTTTGCAATATGTGAAATCTTGGTTTTTGGTATTTGATTTGGAATTCGTGATTTTGGTATTTGAGATTCGGACTGCGTCGTTGGATGTTTATACGTCAACGGACGAGAGTTGTTTGGTTGTTTTTGGCATGCGAAGCTATAGGTTCTAACCTATAGGCAATCCATGTGCCGTATCGATTTTCGGATATTAATTGTGTTTGCGTTTCGATGTGTATTGATTGTAGATACTTCGCGTGGACTTCCGAGATGATGAAGCACATCGACTTCGGCTAATCGAGAAGAATTGTGGTGAGTAGATCTATATCTACGGGGGAAGTCCGGTGGATGGCGTATAGCACCCCCGCAAATCATAAATGAAAACCGATATATATATATATATATATATATATTTGGGTTGTAGAAAAACCTATATAGGATTCACGGATAGGATAGTTAATGATGATTAATATGATAGGTGAATCATGATAAGTATGAATCGAAAAAGAATAACTGTGAGTTGATAGTGGCTTAATATGAGATCGAGATCGATACGACTCGAGATTTATAAGATATGACGTATATGAACGATATCATTATGAGATTGATACAAACGTGAATTGAGATATATGTGTATGATATATCTATATTGATGAGACGAATGAGTGATGTGACGTACGAGACTTTAGATCTGTACCCTCTATATTGTATAGGATGATAGATTCCCTATCCCGTTTGTTGTTATCGTACGATGAATTACCGTACGAGATATATTGTATAGGATGATAGATTCCTTTTTTTGTTAATGTCACTGTACGATGGATTTCCGTACGAGATGTGTTTTTCCGGATGATTGATCTGTACTTGTGATTTGAGAATATTGATATAGGATTATTGCCATATCGGATGTTATGAGGCGTGAACGCCAATATAGAGATAATACCTGAACCAGACCTAATTACAAACCGACGAATCGTATGCATCTTTAAATGGAAACCTCAAGGGACGTTACGGATTTTCAAATGATATTATTTTCTTAAAATACCGTAGCCCCTACTTTCAAAACTACGATTCGTAACCTTTAAGTTTCCGTATAGTTCATAAGTAGATAGTTATACCCATTGATTGTTCATGCTATGTAGAATATTACTCTTAGTGAATAACATACCTTGTTCCAGTAATAAATGTTGTATGATATCATTTGCTAGTACACCTGCACCACAACCGTTGATGCGCATGCTACACTTACACAGATTTACTGGCTCACACACATTATTCATCGGTAATTGCTAAGTCACTTACACTGTAGAACTGCCAAAGCATGATATGTTTCGTAACTGTGTAGTATATTCATTGCTCTGTACCATCACGTGACATGCTTTCATGATATAACTGATATGCTCATATTACTACACTATGTTGAATACATCGTACCTTGTGGTTATATTCTTGCATGATATGCTGTAACACCTTAGAATGTGATTAGTGTTAATTAAGCGTTAATGCGGGTTTTCTGTAAAAGTTTACCAATTTGGTTTTCTCACATTTTATAACAATTAATTAATATTTTATTATTTTTTGGTATGGCTTGCACATACTTGTGCATGTTAATGTGAGGGTTAGTTAGTTTTAATCTTGTTTAGTGGCCATGATACCTTTAACCTAATCCATGCCTTGATTTAACCTTGCCCAAGATATTTGTGAGAGATATTCTTGTTTTGAGAGAGAGAGGTGGCTAGGTGAGTCATGGAGGCTTTAATGAGACATTAATGGTTGCATTAATGGAGGTGAGGGAGAGAGTAAGAATCAGGATTTAGTTCACCCTACACTCACCTCACTCTCTCATTATCACCTCACTCACTCATACACTCTCATTCTATCTCACACTATCTCTTTCTCATTTTTCTTCATCCCTTCTAACCCTCAACTGAAAACTTCACTACCCCTTCACTAAACCTTGCTAAACATTCACCAAATTTCATTAAATCTTACCCAAATCACTTCTCACGTCTTATTTTGCCTCTAAGATCACTTGGAGCTATGAAAGCTAGGATCTTTGAGCTTGTCTAGTTAGGTGCTGATATCTATCTGTTAAGTAGGTGTTTTTAATGTTGTGTAGCTTATAAGTTTCAGTTTAGAATGCAAAAAGTTTCGTTTTAGTGCACATATCGTATTTTAGTGTAGTTTTGGGTCTCGGAAGAATCTGCTATCAAGCCAGGTTTTTGTTGGAAAAGTTCCCATCACAGCTACCTAGTGTAGTGACCTAGAAGCTACCCTAAAAACCTGAGACCTTTTCCTTCCAACCAGGCCGCAATTTTGTTGGTTCTGGCCGCAAATTACGGCCAGAGTGGGGGCTGGGGTGTTTTGTTTTGGTGTAGGGGTCTCTGGGGTTGTATGTGGTCGTTTGGAACTTGCAACTTTTACAAAATGTTTGTGTAGAAAAATCTGGGATCACTTTGCTTATATTCTAGTGTTTCGACTACGCGCTTTACGTTATCCGACATGGTTCGTGTTCTTGTGTAGCTGTTGCTCTTGGGTTGGTTTCGTAGTGTCTCAACGCACGTTAGCCACTAGACGAACACTTGAGAGTGTGTTTGGAGTTGGTGCGTCGGTCAAACGTAGTTTGTACGTGTTATTGGTCGATTACTAATGTGAACTTGTTATGTTGCTATATAATTTTAAGGTCGCAGGCGGGGACTTTGGACGCTGTGAAAAAGGGAAAGCGAGTGGTTGGCTTTACTTAGCCCAAGATCTTCTGTGAGTAGATTTAACATCTACAGGGGAATCGCCCGCATGGCGTTATGCGTCTGGGCTAGATTAAATGATATGATTCTTGATTATAAGTATTGCACATATAGAGACTGTGCATGAAATTCACGGCATATTATTACTTGTTGTGCTTGGACTTGTACCCATTGGACAATACACTATTATTGATGGTTCATGTTGCACGAGCACAATTGTTTGCCACACACTCCGTCGATAATTGCCAGGACATGCACAACAGACATACATATGTGATATTGTATGGTTAGTGACATTGAGACATGATCCTTATTTCCATTGTGCATATGAGATATAGCATACCTGTATACCTACATGCTTATACACATGCCTTGCTATAGCTACACATATAAATAGATGGTATTGTATCATTATTGACAGGTGTATACACATATGAGATATAGATACATGTACACCCACATACTTGGCTACAGCTACATGTACATCATGCACAAATACTTACATGTACACCCAAATACCTGGCTACACCTACATGTACATCATGCAGACATACTTACATATACACCCTTTTACCTTGCTATAGCTACATGTTCACCTTTATATGATGTGGTATTGGACTTTGGAAGAATTGGAAACAGCATGATATATTTAATAACTTGATGCATTCAAATAGCGGTTTTTCCTTTATATGCTCATATTACTGTTTCATGTTGCATATATTATATTTCATGGATTTTCGCATTGAGATATGGATTTCACATGATGTTTTCTGGATTTAAGGACCGTGGTAGTTCATGAAATTATGCATTGTTTGAAAAACCCGGTTTCTCATGATATGATATTTCTATGCGTCCACTATGAGATTTGTCGGTTCTGTGATTTGTGTTAGATACCCCATGCGAGGAGTGGACGAGGCCGTGTGCGGGTACATGGTGGGGCCCGGAGGTACCCCAGAGCAAGAGGATCGCAGATGATGGCGATGAGCTCGAGGCAGGGGTGTACTACCTTACCGGTGACAGTATTGAGACGTATGGATACGGGAATTGCGAGTGTCGGAGCTGGACACTCATATTCCGTGAGACGTATGATATGTGGACATCTGGGCCGATCCGGACTGACGGAGCCCAAGGTCCGATACGGACTGACGGAGCCCTATATATGATGATTTACGTGTCGATGCTAGATACGAGTATTTCATGATGTTTTCGAGTGTCGATGTTAGACACTCAGGTTCCATGATTTTGATGTGTCTTTGAGGGACACACATATATACATATATATACACAGGCATATGTTTTCATGATGTTTTCGGGTGTCGATGTTGGATACTCAAGTTCCATGAGACTTACAGGTTATGAGGGCCGATCTGAGAATGCAGTGCCTTTTGTATTGGGATTTGGAGTGTCATTGATGGACACTAGTTTCTCCACGATGAGCATTCCGTGTTGATGATATGTTTTTCTTCCCATACTCAGCATTTATTGATATGCATTGCTTCATCTTTTAGTATTACCTGATAGAGTACTTTTTCATGACTGTTGCATATACATATTGCCATTTATTGCTATCAGCTTGCATGTGATATATTATCGCCGTACGTGCATACCTGCGATTAGCTGCCTATGTTATTTACTATTCACGAGTTGGCAACTCACCCCCGATGTGCCACAGTGTTTTGCAGGTAGCCCCTCAGAGTGGTAGCGGCAGGGCTTCTTCTTATCGTATCATCTTTTGCAGCGGATACCGCTACGGCTGACTGTGAGCAGTTTTGCTATAGGTGGGTTTTGCGGTTATCCGATGATGCTCATTTGTATATTCGTTGTATCTAGTACTCTCCATCTACTACTTCATGTATTGACTTAGAGACGAGTTGCCAGGACGATATTGTATATTATTTTGTGACTTGGATGTCCTTTATGCTGTTGTCACTTTATATCGTCTTTTTCTTCGCTACGGCGTCGTATATCTTTTGTGGTGGTGTTTCCGCCTTTTGGCGTTGATTTGCTCCCGTTGGGGATTCTTTACATATATTTTTTGTTGTACCCTTTTCGGGGCTTGTTTTACAAAGGAGGTGCTGCCAAATTTTAAAGAAAGTAAATTTGGACTTTAAAGAATTTTTTATTGAGATTCCAAAAGCTTTTAACAATGTTCTTATCACTTACTACTTTTGATGGTTTAGATTGCTGGGTTTTTGGCTTAGTTAAATTGCGTTACGCCTGTAGACGTTACGTGGCTTAAGGGCCGTCACGTGCCAATTTTAGGTCATGACAAAGTTGGTATCAGAGCGCTAGGTTTTACCTTTCGGAGTGTAGGATGACCTTGATATGATGGAGTAGGTAGCTTAAGCAGAATGACGTAGTGTGTGTATGTCCGCGGTATACTTACGACACGATACTCCGCCTAAGTGACCTTAGTACTTATTGCTTGAAATTCCTTCCATGATTATACATATCCTTGTGATTCGATTTCCGTGTTCCTATCGAATCTTATTTCCATCTCTAGCCATTTGCCGCCAATGACTATGAGGGCTCAGAGAGAGGCAGCGAGAGCCGAGGTCAGAATTGATTTGTTTGGGAAGAGGACTTTCCAGGACGGTACGCTCGCTGTACAGGAGCAGATTGATCAGCCTTCGACAGATCGTATCGCTAGGCTTAAGGCAGATAAGTAGGATTTGCGCCAGATGATGGGATCGTTGGTTGAGGCCAGTCGAGCGCAGCGACAGGAGGTTGCCACCCCTGTTACCCAGTTATTCTTTGCTATCGGTACACCACATTGTGTCACATATACAGTAGCAGTGGACGCAGCCCTATTAGATGAGGAGCGTCTTCTCTAGACTTTGGAAGTTCCGGAACTGAGGAGGGCTCGTACAGGTGTATCTGCCCAGAGACAGATGCTTAGTCGCCATGACAGATTTTGTTTAAGTCGCGGGAGTAGCAGAGTCTTTGGATGAGGACAGTTGTTTAGGTCTTATCCCCAGGAGGGTCAGTAGTCAGCGTATGGATGTGTCCGGTGTGGGAGTTTCCATCACCTCATCAGGAATTGTTCCTTGGTACGCCAGAGGAGGGCAGCAGTACCATATGTTACCTTACCACCTTCACCTCAGGGAGCGTTTCCCCTTGCGCCTGTTGTCGTACCACGCCAGACTTATGTTCAGATAGGTCGTGGTTGCGGAGAGTTTGTTCAGAGTGTACAGGATGGCAGAAGAGGAAGACGGCCAGTTGCAGGTAGAGAGCAGGTACGAGCGATTGCTTCTACTCATCGGGACGCGTGGGCGTCCAATGCAGAGTTTTCAGGTATTCTTAATTCGTATGTTCTTTTGTTGCACATGTTTGTTTAATTCGGGATCTATGCACTCGTTTATTCCACACATTTCATGCCGTGGTTGGGCCGAGAGTCGTGTATACTAGATCAGCCGTTGTTGTGTTTACTCCTGTTAGCGATTCTTTTATTACGCGACACGTGTTTCGGTAATGTGCCAATCTGATAGGAGATAGAGATTCGTCCGTCGATTTGATCCTTCTAGAGATGTTGGAATTTGACGTTCTCCTGGGCACGGACTGGTTAGCTACGTGCTATGCGTCTGTGGACCACCGCGAGAAGACAGTCAGGTTTTGTTTTCTCGACGAGTCAGTTCTTGTTGTGCAGGGGACAGTGGTGCCGCCCCTCACAGCTTGATTTCAGCCTTTTTCGCTAGTCGGCTTTTGAGGAGAGGATGTCGAGAATTCTTAGCTTTCATTCATGATACCGGAGCCACAGTGGATTCGTTGGACCGGGTTTCTATTGGGTGAGATTTTCCGACGTTGTTCCAGTTGAGTCGGCGGAGCTTAGGGAGCTTAAGGATCAGATGCAGAGTTGCTAGATAGGGGGACTTGTACGTCCAAGTGTTTTGCTTTGGGGAGCTCCTATTCTGTTCGTCGAGAAGAAGGACGGCAGTTTGAGGTTGTGCATTGATTGATCGTCAATTGAACCGAGTTACGGTGCGGATTAGGCATCCTTTACCTCGCATTTGACGATTTGTTTGATCAGCTCTAGGGTGCGAGACATTTTTCTAAGTTTGATTTGGGATCAGGTCATCATTAGTTGCGGGTTCGGAGTGATGACATTCCGAAAACTATTTTTGTGCGCGCTACGAGATTTATGAGTTTTTGGTGGTGTCGTTGGACTCACCAATGCCCTAGCAGCATACATTGATGTGATGAACCAGATTTTTAAGGCCGTTCCTCGACCAGTGTATTGTTTTGTTATTGATGACATTCTGGTCTATTTCAAGAGTCGAGAGGAGCTTGAGTAGCACTTGAGGATTTCTTTGCTGACATTGAGAGAGTACCAGCTGTTTGCTGAAATCTAGAAGTGTTTCTTTCTGGCTTGATAGTGTTGACTTCCTAGGTCATGTTGTTACAGGAGATGATATTCGTATGGACCCGAGGAAGATCGAGGCTGTACAACTTTGGCCTAGCCCTGTTCAGTGACAGAGGTCATAACTTTTTGGGCTTAGCCGATTTTTACCGCCGTTTCGTGCAGGATTTCTTGTGTATCGCTGCAGCGTTGACCAGATTGACCAGGAAGGGGGTTATTTTTCTTTAGACTGAGGCATGTGTGCTGAGTTTTCAGCAGGTGAAGACTCGGTTGACGACTACACCAGTTCTATCCTTGCTTTCTGGATCGGGCGACTTAGTCGTTTATTGTGATGTTTTGTGAGTGGGGCTCTATCGTGTACTGATGTAGTATGATAGAGTTATCGCTTATGCTTCCCGACAGTTGGAGGAAGTACGAGTAGGATTTAACCCTCTCATGATCTGGAGATGGCCGCGGTGGTCTTGCGCTGGAGATTTGGGGACACTACTTGTATGGAGAGTCGTGTCAGATTTTCACGGACCACCAGAGCTTAATGTACATCTTCCTGCAGCGGGATCTGAAGTTGAGACAGCACTGTTGGATGGAGCTTGTGAAGGACTGTGATTGTGAGATCCTTTATTGCCCGGGGCAAGGAGATTGTGGTAGCTGATACTTTGAGTCGGAGGCCAGGGGGTAGCTAGTTCCAGTTGTGCGCAATTCAGAGACAGTCTTCTGCAGATTTGTTGTTCTTGTGCGACATATGAGTAGAGTTTAAGTTCACCTCTACTGGGGGACAGCTTGTTCATGTCCGCGCCCGTCCACTTTTACTTAATCATTTTTGTTAGGCACAGCCCGCCGATGCTCGTTTTTCTGAGATTCTTGAGCATGTTCAGCAGGGTAAGGATTCAGAGTTCTTGATTTATGACCAGGGTGTGCTACGTTTAGGGACTCGTTGTCGTGTACCTGATACTAATGGGTAGAGACGCGAGGTCCTAGAGCAGGCACATCAGTCAGCTTTCAGTGTTCACCTAACTGCCACCAAGATGTAACGTGACTTGAGTGTTAGTTACTGGTTGGCAGGGATGAAGAGTGATGTTCAACTTTCGTTTTGAGGTGCCTGACTAGTTAGCGAGCTATGGTTGAGCCTTTGAGACCGGCTGGAGAGTTGCAACCTTTTTACCGTTCCAGGGTGGGAATGGGAGCAGATCTCCATGAATTTCTTTGTGTTATTGTTGTCCGGTTATGCTCAGTATGCTCAGTTGTTCTTCGATAAGTTTGTGTGTTTGCACGGAGTTCTTTCAAGCGTTGTATCCAATAGAGGCACCCAATTCGCTAGCCGTCTTTGGCAGAAGCTTCAGGAAGCCTTGGTTACTGTTGAGCTTTAGCTCCACTTTCCATCCTTAGGCCGATGGTCAGACAAAACGGACTATATAGACTCTGGAGGACATGCTTTTGCGTACGTGCTAATGTTTGTTGACTGTTGGATCGTCACTTGCCATTAATGGAGTTCTCCTACGATAACAGTTATCAGGAGATATTTCAAATGGTAACTTTTAGGCCTTTTTTAGTAGGTTGTGTCGATCGCCAGTATGTTTTACCAACTCCGTGAGAGCCGGATTTTTGGACCCTAGTTAGTCCAGAGACTTTGGAGAAGATCCAGTTGATTCAGGTCAGGATGAGAGCAGCCAGTGCAGATAGAAGTCCTATGCCGACCGTCGTTGTCGCAGACTTGAGTTCGCAGTGGAAGATCATGTATTCCTACGGATTTTTCCAATGAATGGGGTGTTGAGTTTTGGAAAGCTTTGTCCTAGATTGTAGGGACTTTTGAGATCCTCGAGCGAGTTAGTACCGTTTCCTTTCGCCCAGATTTTTGAGTATTCACCCCGTATTCCTTGTGTCGATACTTCGCAAATACCCTCATGACCTTTCTCACATGATTCAGCACCAGACCATTCATTTGGGACGCGATTTTTCGTTCACCAGCAGCCGATAGTGATAGTGGATTGGCAGGTGGAGAAACTTAGGTCAAAGGTCTTGCCATCTGTGGAGGTTTTCTTTGGCTTGGCCCGTCTAGTGAGGAGATAACTTGGGAGGCTGTGAGCGAGATGTGGAAGATTTGCACTCATCTCTTTGAAGGTATGCATAATAAGAATTTTAAATTTGGGGACGAATTTCTATAAATGGGGGTGATTGTAACACCTTAGAATGCGATTAGAGTTAATTAAGTGTTAATGCGGGTTTTCTGTAAAAGTTTACTAATATAGTTTCCTAACATTTTATAACAATTAATTAATATTTTATTATTAGTTGTTATGGCTTGCACACACTTCTGCATGTTAATGTGAGGGTTAGTTAGTGTTAATCTTGTATAGTGACCATGACACCTTTAACCTAATCTATGCCTTGATTTAACCTTGCCCTAGATATTTTTGAGAGATATTTTCTTGTTTTGAGAGAGAGAGGTGGCTGGGTGAGTCATGGAGGCTTTAATGAGGCATTAATGGTTGCATTAATGGAGGTGAGGGAGAGAGTAAGAATAAGGATTTAGTTCACCCTGCACTCACCCTACTCTCTCATTATCACCAAACTCACTCATACATTCTCATTCTCTCTCACACTATCTCTTTCTCATTTTTCGTCATCCCCTCTTACCCTCAACTGACACCTTCACTACCCCTTCACTAAACCTTGCTAAACCTTCACCAAATTTCATTAAATCTCACCCAAATCACTTCTCATGTCTTGTTTTGCCTCTAAGATCACTTGGAGCTTGGAAAGCAAGGATCTTTGAGCTTGTGTGGTTAGGTACTGATCTCTATCTGTTAAGTAGGTGTTTTTAATGTTGTGCAGCTTATAAGTTTCAGTTTAGAACGCGTAAACTTTTGTTTTAGTGCACATATCGTATTTTAGTGTAGTTTTGGGTCTTGGATGAATCTGCTATCAAACCAGGTTTTTGTTGGAAAAGTTCCCATCACAGTGACCTAGTGTAGTGACCTAGAAGCTACCTTAAAAACCTGAGACCTTTTCCTTCCAACCAGGCCGCAATTTTATTGGTTCTGGCCGCAAACTGCGGCCAGAGTGGGGGCTGAGATGTTGTGTTTTGGTGTAGGGGTCTCTGGGGTTGTATGTGGTCTTGTGGAACTTGCAACTTTTACAAAATGTTTGTGTAGCAAAATCTGGGATCACTTTGCTTATTTTCTAGTGTTTCGACTACACGCGTAACGTTATCCGACACGGTTCAGTTCTTGTGTAGCTGTTGCTCTTGGGTTGGTTTCGTAGTGTCGCTACATACGTTAGCCACTAGACGAACACTTGAGAGTTTGTTTGGAGTTGGTGCGTCGGTCAAACGTAGTCTGTGCATGTTATTTGTTGATTACTAATGTGAACTTGTTATGTTGCTATATGATTTTAGGGTCGCAGGCGGGGATTTCGGATGCTGCGAAGATGGGAAAGCGAGTGGTTGGCTTTACTTAGCCCAAGAAAATCTGTGAGTATATTTAACATCTACAGGGGAATCGCCTGATCATATCAGAATTTTGCATTATTATATCAACCATTCTTAATCATATTACATATAAATAGGTGCTTTTGATCCATGTCTGCTAAATAGTTGAAGGTTACTGGTTCTCAGATCATTACAGTGAAATTCATGAAAAGACGCTACAAATGTGAGACTACAACCAACAATATATGAATCCATATGATTCCGCCTACCAGTTCAAGGAACAAATGAAGATCAGTAAACAGTTGAATGCATAAAGCACAAAGGTAGCATATGATTCAACACTTCAACGCAAAGCTCACGGTAAAAGTACACAAAAATACTGCATTGTTGAAAATCTGGAAGAAAATAGAAGATATTCTGAGGAACCAAGTGAAGAAAACAGAAGAAAAAGCTACATGAAGCAACCCCGAGAAGTTGAGACAGAGACCCCACAATATGGCTGTGGAACCGCGGCCAAACATGGCTTTCTGCCGCGGAACCACGGCCGTGCTGTGCACGTGTCGGTGCACGTGTCTGTGGGTGTCGGTGCTTTGACCCGGCTTTCTTATGGTAGTCTTGTAATTTCATGTATTGATCAGAATGTAAACCTAGGGTTTTTCCTATATATAAATAGGAGAGCTCAAGGCCTTTCTTAGTGTGCCTCTTTTTGGTGTGCCTCTTTGGAGGATGCCTCTTTTTAATTTCTTAGATTAAATTTTATTCCCATTGTAATCGTCAAGAGGTCATCAATAAAAGTAAGTGTTTTTTCATTTTTATCTTGTGTTCTTCTTAATTGAAATTTATTTTTCTGCAAATTTTTATCTGTCTTTATTTATCTGCAAGTTAATAGTTTATTAAAAAGAAAAATAATTATAATAATGAATTTCATCGTAACTTCCCTAATGAGTGAGTAATTCCTCACTTGTTAGGGATAGGAGAGGGAATGTTTGAGAGATGGAAATCTCTCTCACTCCTTTCTTTGCCAAAATAATTTTAAATACGGACTCCCTTTAAATCAACCATAATTCGCTCACTACGGCACCCTATCCTACATGATAGCGGTGATTCCTTAGTTAGACCGGTTGTGGTTGAATTAACCGGAGGTTAGGAATAAGAGCCAAGAACGGACGGACAAGGACCAAAAGGAAGAAACTAAGTTTCTTCCCAGTCGTGTTAATCCCCGTTATTGCCGATTACCCTAACACCTTTATTCACAACTAAGGCATTCAAAGAAGTGAGAAGATCCCTATTTCGAGCTAACCTAATCCTAACCCTAGCAAGCGTTTTATCAACATATTCTCATTCATAGATCTTAAAACAAAATAACCAATTATTTTGACTTAACTTGTTAGAACATAAAGAAAAGGATTTCTTCTCCCTGTGGATCGACCCGTACTCAACCGGCTAGCTACTAAGCGACACCGTCTTGATTGCAGTAATCTTAATTTAAATTTTAAAACCCACGTACGCAAAACACAACCAACCATCGCCCGCACGACGTTATGCGTCTGGGATAGATTAAATGATATGATTCTTGATTATTGGTATTGCATATATAGAGACTGTGCATGAACTTCATGGCATATCATTACTTGTTGTGCTTGGACTTGTACCCAATAGACACTGCACTATTATTGACGGTTCATGTTGCACGAGCACAAATGTATGCCACACACTCCGTCGATAATTGCCATGACACGCACAACACACATACATATGTGATATTGTATGGTTAGTGACATTGAGACATGATCCTTATTTCCATTGTGCATATGAGATATAGCATACCTGTATACCTACATGCTTACACACATGCCTTGCTATAGCTACACATATACATAGATGATATTGTATCATTATTGACAGGTGTATACACATATAAGATATAGCTACATATACATCATGCACACATACTTACATGTACACCCACATACCTAGCTACAGCTACATGTACATCATGCATACATACTTACATGTACACCCACATACCTGGCTACAGCTACACGTACATCATGCATACATACTTACATGTACACCTGTAATAACTTAGGAATGCGATTAGTGTTAATTAGGCGGTAATGCGGGTTTTCTCTAAAAATTTTACTACTTCAGTTTACTCACATTTTTTAACATTTAATTAATAATTTATTATTATTTGTTATGGCTTGCACACACTTGTGCATGTTAATGTGAGGTTTAACCCGTCCTTTCTTATGACTTGCACACATTTGTTATAGCAACCATGACACTTTGATCTAATCCAAACCTTAAGTTAATCCTTTCTTGCTTAAACCTTCCCTAGATATTTTTTGTGAGATATTTCTTGGTGTTTTGAAATGAGAAGAAGTTGCGTGGTGACTCATGGTGGGAGCATGCTTGCATTAAGGAGGAGGGTAAGTGTAAAGGTTACACTCACCACTCATGCTTATCACTTCACCCTCTCTCTCTTTTCATCTCACTCTATCTCACTCTCTTTTGTTTCCATCTCCTCATTACCTCAACTGAACACTCACCTCTTCATCACCAATCCTTCATAAAACTTCACAAAATCTCACCCAAATCACTTCCTAAACCTTGTTTTGCCTCTTAGATGCCTTGGAGCTTGGAAAGTTAGGATCTTTGAGCTTGTGGGAGTAGCTAATGATCTCTATATGTTAAGTAGGTCTTTTTAGTGTTGCGTAGTGTAGGGTTATTAAGCACTATAACAAGGTTCTACAAGGCATCAACCATACCAAAATCAAATTTTTCATGTGCCGAACAACCCAAGCAAGATCGTAAACTAGAGATTAGACAAAACAATGAGCAAGTAAACAACTTTACTTCTAAGAGAAAGGGATTACTATTAGTGTATATGCCCTAGGGGCCATTATTGTATCATACTGGCTTGTATGTTACCTAATGGAAGCTTGGGATATTCACGGTTATATTAACAGTGTTGATAAACATAGTAGTATGCTACTTGGTTTAAGTCTATCTTAATATGTGTCTATGTTAGCATATCGCGAATACATATTGATAGAGCCCTTAGGATCTTGCTTGACTACCAGCGTTGTGATGGCAGTCACACTAGTGGGGGCTGGGTAGTCTACAAGCACATCCTTTTTCAGGTCCCTAGTCGTAGGATTATCGAGACAGGGCATCGATACTCCGGAGTAGACTAGTGTATACGCTTCTCAACCCAGCATGGGAGATGGTCTGTCCTACAGCCAACAGTACGTTGTACTGAAGAATGTATACAGGTGCTCGTTGGGTTACGGGTACACCGGACAGGACTCGCAGGGAACTGTTGGTGGTATTATACCCGTCATCAGTTAACTGTTCCCAGGTGACATGAGTACAGCATAGTCCGCAAACTTGACACTGCTGCTTCGTCTCGAGTGTGTCCCCACTGTTCGTTGATTGCTACCCTACCACGGCTCAAAGGAGTCGTGCAAACAGGTAGCAGTTGGGTGCAGTCCCGAAGCACTTGGAGGCAGTGGCAGTTAGATAGGATTCGTCTCTCCCGGTATTGGGAGTTGATATCGCGCTGTGCTTGGAGAGCCATTACGCAAAGTCCCTGGCCAGGGCAAACGAGATTTACTGGTAGGATTTCCAGTAGCTTCTCAAGGTGTAATGGGCTTCACTCCAACACGACTTATACCGCTTTTAGGGGACTGACGCTTGCCGCCCCCTAGGCCCGATATGCGATAGTCCTAGATGAACAGACCGGACTGTACGGAGATTGTCACATCAGGCTCAGTAGGAGTTCAGATGGGTTTCCTCATCGGCCTTCTTATCGACATCTACCTGGGGACCGTTACGTACAGCTAGTACTGCTTGCGGCCTGTGGTTAAATCCACTGCCAGTGTAGTAGTCGAGTCTTTAGATTCCCACACAGAGAGTTTCCTTCCTTCAGGAGAAACGATATAGAGGTCGTATGGTTTTACGACAGGGTTCGGACACATACATGATTTTACGCACGTACGATGTTCAGATAGTTTATACTAGCAGGCTTTGGTTTAAGCCAGATTCTAGTATTGGATTATTGGATTTATACAATCTCAGTATTTCCGTGTTTTCACGGATGGGAGGGGCATTCTCGTAATTAGTCGAGAATCTTCTAGAAGATTGATGAGTTGGAGGCTTAGGTGGAATTTGCATTAAATGGATTAGTGACTCATGGTGTGATTCCTCAAATGAGTTAATGAAGCATTTATTGTTTAATGACTCATAAGATGATTCATCCAAAGAGAGTTAATGAAGCAAGGTTGATATTATTATTATGTTATTCATTTTAATAATTATCATGCTTCATATTTTCTAAAATGAGACATAATTCATTATCATTCTCACTCACACTTTCTCTCTCCTCAAGCTCTCTCTCTTGAAAGAACTAACCCTAACCTCTCATGTGTTAAGATCCAAGGGTTAGCAAGACTAATAGATCCATAATCCTCTTCTATATCCACTAGGTTACTTTGATTAGCACTCATAGCAACCTAGTTACCTTAAGTGAGAGGTTAAAGCTTGGAGAAGTAGCTCTCGGATGGATCTTCTATCACATCAAGAAGGCCGACGAGGATGTGAACTACAAGGACACGAAGGACTAAAATCATTAGGTATAATCATCTATCATAGTAGGTAATCACTTCTATGTTGTTGTTAGTTAGGGTTTGGCAAAGATCTGTAAAGTTAGTCGATGTCAGTTTAAACAAAATGATTGTTTTACCTATTCCGCCTCCCCGCATCATGTGGGGTGTCTAACGTCGACTTTCAATTATAACCTTTGTAGTCCGTTCCTTCGCTTCATAAGCTCCGAGTAGTAGTCCCTTCGCCGCGATCCATGAACTCCCGGACTGTAGAGAGGCTCCACAAGTCGAGGTGGTGAATACTTAAGTGCCGAGTTCCTGGGTTACCTAAAAGAGAAAGGAAATCTCTCTCAGCTTACTCCTCCATACACTCAACAGCATAACGGTGTATCGGAAAGTCAGAACCGAACCCTATTGGATATGGTATGTTCCATGATGTGTAATGCTGAGTTACCGCGATCTTTCTGGGGTTATGCGCTAGAATCAGCTGCATATCTTTTGAACAAGGCTCCTACCAAGACCGTGCCTACCACCCCCTATCAGATGTGGAGTGGGAAGAAACCCTATCTTCAGTATCTGAAGATATGGGGATGTCCAGCTTTTGTTAAAAAGCAGCATGCAGACAAACTCGAGGCACGATCAGTGCAGTGTCAATTTGTGGGATATCCAAAGAACTCCAAGGGGTATTTCTTCTATTACGCAGAGGAACAAAAGGTTTTGGTTTCTCGTAATGCCCATTTTCTAGAACAACAGTTTTTAGAAAAGGAAACAAGTGGGAGCGGAATAGAACTGGAAGAAATTCCAGAACCATAAACTACTACTGAAATTTTGGTAGAACCAGAAGTTCAAGAAGAAGAGGACATTCCCGCACCCCTCCGTAGGAGTAGTAGGCCGTCTCATCCGCCTGAGAGATACTACGGTTTTCTCATAGAAGGGGATAGAGAAGATTGCATCATTGATAATGATGAACCTACTAGCTTCCAGCAGGCCATCCAGAGCGGCGACTCAGTAAGATGGCTGGATGCAATGCGGACCGGAATTGAGTCCATGTACACCAAAAAAGTATGGACTTTAGACTTTGCTCCAGGTGGGGTAAAACCCATAGGATGCAAGTGGATCTTCAAGAAAAAGATTGTTGTAGATGGACAGGTGGAAACCTATAAGGCTAGACTTGTTGCAAAGGGTTTTCGTCAAAGACCTGGTTTGGACTATGACGAAACTTTTTCTGCAGTGGCTATGCTCAAATCCATTCGGATCCTTCTTGCCATTGCTGCCTTCCACAATTATGAGATCTGGCAGATGGACGTGAAGACGGCTTTCCTAAATGGAAATTTGGAAGAGTGCATCTATATGGATCAGCTAGAAGGTTTAAATCAGAGTGGGAGAAGCCGGAAAGTGTGCAAGTTGCTTATGTCCATTTATTGACTAAAGCAGGCATCGCGGAGTTGGAACATCTGTTTTGATGAAACTGTCAAAGAATATGACTTTATCAAAAATCCAGATGAACCATGTATATATAGTAAAATTGTAGCATGAACTGTTGTATTCCTCGTCTTGTACGTGGATGACATTCTCTTGATAGGAAATGACATTCCTATGCTACAATCTGTCAAAGGATTCTTGTCACACAGGTTCTCCATGAAAGACCTGGGTGATGCCTCTTACATTCTGGGGATCCGGATCTATCGTGATAGATCTAAGAGGATGTTGGGACTTTCGCAGTCCAAGTAAATCAACACTATACAGAAAAGATTCAGTATTGAAGATTCTAAGCGCGATAGTTTACCGGCTTGTTACGGAATCACCCTATCCAAAGAGATGTCTCCCAAGACTGATTTGGAAGGGGACCGCATGTCAGTTATACCCTACGCTTCTGCGGTAGGCTCTATAATGTATGCGATGTTGTGCACCAGACCAGATGTAGCTTACGCACTGAGCGTGGTAAGCCGGTATCAGTCAGACCTAGGGGAGAAGCACTGGATAGCAGTAAAGAAAATTCTAAAGTACCTGAGAAGGACTAAGGAGATGTTCTTGGTTTACGGCGGAAAAAACCTCAAGATCGAGGCCTTTGCTGATTCCAGCTTCCATAGTGACAGGATGACACCAAGTCCATGTCAGTTTATGTCTTTCCCTTAATGGAGGGGCGGTGTGCTGGAAGAGTTCCAAGAAGGACGCCGTTGCTGACTCGACGATGGAAGCGGAGTATATCGCTGCTTGCGATGCCGCAAAAGAAGCGGTCTGGATGAAGAAGTTCCTCATAGAACTTCAGGTGGTTCCATCCATTGTTGATCCAATACCTCTGTATTGTGACAATAATGGGGCTATAGCTTTAGCAAAGGAACCCAGGTCCCATCAGAAGTCCAGACACATCTTAAGGCGGTATCACCTGATCAGGGAGATCATAGATCGCCAGGAGATCGAGGTCCGGAGAGTTGCTACAGAGGAGAACACTGCCGATCCATTCACAAAAGCCTTACCTCAGACGCAGTTCGAGAGACTATCAGAGATGATAGGTCTTCGATACGCCAGTACATGGCCCTAGTGCAAGTGGGAGATTGTTAGTGTATATGCCCTAGGGGCCATTATTGTATCATACTAGCTTGTATATTACTTAATGGAAGCTTGGGATATTCACAGTTATATTAACAGTCTTGCTAAACATAGTAGTATGCTACTTGGTTTACGTCTATCTTAATATGTGTATATGTTAGCATATCGCGAATACATATTGATAGAGCCTTTAGGATCTTGCTTGACTACCAGCGTTGTGATGGCAGTCACACTAGTGGGGGCGGGGTAGTCTACAAGCACATCCTTTTTCTGGTCCCTAGTCATAGGATTATCGAGACAGGGCCTCGATACTCCGGAGTAGACTAGTGTTTATGCTTCTCATCCCAGCAGAGGAGATGGTCTGTCCCACAGCCAACAGTATGTTGTACTGGAGATAGTATACGGGTGCTCGTTGGGTTACGGGTACACCGGACACGACTCACAGGGAACTGTTGGTTGGTATTATACCCGTCGTCAGTTAACAGTTCCCAGGTGACATGAGTACAGCATAGTCCGCAGACTTGACACTGCTGCTTCGTCTCGAGTGTGTTCCCACTGTTCTTAGATTGCTACCCTATCTCGGCTCAAAGGAGTTGTGCAAACAGGATGCAGTTGTGTGCAGTCCCGAAGCACTTGGAGTCAGTGGAGGTTAGATAGGATTCGTCTCTTCCGGTATTGGGAGTTGATATCGCGCTGTGTTTGGAGAGCCATTACGCAAAGTCCCTGGCTAGGGCAAACGAGATTTACTGGTAGGATTTCCAGTAGCTTCTCAAGGTGTAATGGGCTTCACTCCGACATGACTTATACCGCTTTTAGGGGACCGACACTTGCCGCCCCTAGGCCCGATATGCGATAGTCCTAAACGAACAGACCGGACAGTACGGAGATTGTCACATCAGGCTCAATAGGAGTTCGGATGGGTTTCCTCATCGGCCTTCTTATCGACATCTACCTGGGGACCGTTACGTACAGCTAGTACCGCTTGCGGCCTGTGGTTAAACCCACTACCAGCGTAGTAGTCGAGTCTTTAGAATCCCACACAGAGAGTTTCCTTCCTTCAGGCAAAACGATATAGAGGTCGTATGGTTTTACGACAGGGTTCGGACACATAGTGTTTTTACACACGTACGATATTCGGACAGTTTATACTAGCAGGCTTTGGTTTAAGCCAGATTCTAGTATTGGATTATTGGATTTATACAATCTCAGTATTTCCGTGTTTTCACGGATGGGAGGGGCATTCTCGTAATTAGTCAAGAAACTTCTAGAAGATTGATGAGTTGAAGACTTCGGTGGAATTTGCATTAAATGGATTAGTGACTCATGGTGTGATTCATCAAATGAGTTAATGAAGCATTTATTGCTTAATGACTCATGAAATGATTCACCCAAAGAGAGTTAATGAAGCATGGTTGATATTATTATTATGTTATTCATTTTAATAATTATCATGCTTCATATTTTCTAAAATGAGACATAATTCATTATCATTCTCACCCACACCTTCTCTCTCCTCAAGCTCTCTCTCTTCAAAGAACTAACCCTAACCTCTCATGTGTTGAGATCCAAGGGTTAGCAAGATTAATAGATCCATAATCCTCTTCTATATCCTCTATGTTACTTTGATTAGCACTCATAGCAACCTAGTTACCTCAAGTGAGAGGTTAAAGCTTGGAGAAGTAGCTCTCGGGTGAATCTTCTATCACATCAAGGAGGCCGACGAGGTGGTGAACTACAAGGACAAGAAGGACTTAAATCATTAGGTATAATCATCTATCATAGTAGGTAATCACTTCTATGTTGTTGTTAGTTAGGGTTTGGCAAAGATCCGTAATGTTAGTCGATGTTACTTTAAACAAAATGATTGTTTTACCTATTCCGCCTCCCCGCATCATGTGGGGTGTCTAACGTCGACTTACAATTACAACCTTTGTAGTCCGTTCCTTCGCTTCATAAGCTCCGAGTAGTAGTCCCTTCACCGCGATCCATGAACTCCCGGACTGTAGAGAGGCTCCACAAGTCGAATGATCCATGCTTGCTAGAAGTCTTCCTTTTGGAAGATGATCTACCTTGAAGAAACTCAAACCCAAGCTCTTGCTTCACTAATCATGTATTAGTAAAGCAAACACCCTAATCTAAGTGACTAGAATAGATGATGATGATGAAGTAGGAATTTAGCTCTCTTTTGTTTTCAATTTCTCACTCATTATCATCACTTCACAAAAAGCTAGAAAGCTATTTCAAGAGGAAGAAGAAGAAGAAATCTATTTGTGATGAATAAATGAAATCATTGTATGAGGTTAGAATTGTAACCATGGGTTAAGAATGAAGACTTAACCCTTGTAGAGAACTAACTATGGTAAAGGGTTTGGGTTGGGTTAAGAAATATCTACACAAAATATCATAAGTCAAAGTCAAAGCATCAAGAAGCTTCATGAAAGCTTCAAGCAAGCTTAACCCTAATCCAAACCCTAACCATATTTAAACTCCACAAAACATGTTGCATTTGTAACCCTAACATGGTACAATATTATATATCACATATACAATATTTATTGTAACAAAATAAAATAATACAATTAACATATATCACATATATATCAATGTATTATCCATGTGAGAAGAAGAATCTTTAAGTGAGCTAATATTAGTTAATGTAATATAAAATATCAAATATATAATTATACATTAAATTATCGAATCAACACTTGATCCGATAATCCGGCTATTTCACAAATAACCGACTAATATAATCTGTATCAGTTTATCGAATCAATACTTGATCCGATGACCCGGTTATATCACATATACCCGGCCGATACCACAAATCGCGAGAATCTAATACGGTATCGCATACACATATTATTCTCGGTCCCGCACATATCACATATATGCTCCTACTCCGTTTTGCCTGACCCAGGAAACCTCTATGTAGGACTCTAAAGAATCGTCAATACGCCGGCAGTAGGTGATGATGATATCAAACACCCACAAGCTGCAAGCGGTCAGCTAAACGTAACAGCCACCCAGGTAAGCTTGCTTGTACATTCCCCTGCGAATCAGAAGATCAGAAGATCAACAAGCAAGCTTGTACATTCCCCTGCGAATCCAATCAGTAACACTCCCGTACAGTCCGGTCTCTTCGTCTGATATGTCGCATATCTCGCCTAGGGGTGGTAAACGTCAGACCCCAGTAGCTTGATAAGTCATGTCGATATGAGGTCCATAACTGTTCGAGAAACTACTGATAACACATAACAGTAAATCTCAGCAACCCTGGCCAGGGATTTCCAGTTATAGCCAATCGAACACAGCTCAACATCAACTCCCTATACCGGGAGAGACGAAACCCCTCCTATCGCTCATTGCCTCCATGTGATTCGGGACTGTACCCAAAAGCCACCGTTTTGCACGTCCTCTTGGACGTGGTATGATGGAAATCAAAGCACAATGGGAATCACACAAGACTCAATGACGATCTTGGGTCTACAAACTAACCTGTACCAGTGTCACCAGAGAAGTGCCATCTGAAGTGACGTATAATACCATCTGGGAGTTCTCGGCGAGTCGTTCCAGTGTACCCAGTCTCCACTGAGCACCCGTATATCTTCTCTGATGTCAAACACCAATGGATATAGGATCATCCATCGCCCATCATATGGGTCAAGAAGCGCATACGCTAGTCTACTCTGATATATCGATGGCATGTCTCGATACACCTACGACTAGGAACATTTGAAGGATGTACATAGCAACTACTCTGTCCCCACTAGTATGATCTGCATCATAGTCCTGGTAGTCAAGTACTCATCTTAAGGGCTTTATCAACATGTAACATAGAGACTATCAGAGTACATGCTAAGATAAAGAGCAACCAGATAGCATACTATCATGTCGAGCAAGAAAGTCCTCCCTATATATGTCCAAGCATCCACTACAATATACATCGTATGTACAGTAATGTCCTCTAGGGCATATATATCACTAACACGTAGCTTATTCGTTTTAGTTTAGAACGCTTAAAGTAAAGTTTCGTGAACATATCATATTTTTAGTGTCAATATATGATATCTGTGATCTGCTGTGACCCGGTGTATGTACTAGAAAATCTAGCAGTGTTGTTGTGTTGTACCATAGACCCTAAGCTTTCACCTTAAGCACGAACCCCTGGGCTCGGATTTGGCCGGCGACACTTAGGGAAATTCCGGCGAGCTCGGTTTTTGGTTGGTGTTTGGGGTTGGTTTTTGGTGGGTAGCTATCTGTAGTGGTTTAAGTGTGTTTGGTCTTGCTGGATTTTAATGGTTTTACTGTATACAAAATCAGGAATCACTTGCTTGTTTCTAGTGTTACGACTATGCGCGTTACGTTATCCGACACGGTTCGTGTCTTTGTGTAGCTTTTGCTCTTGGGTTGGTTTCGTAGTGTCGCTACGCACGTTAGCCACTAGAAAAACACTTGAGAGTATATTTGGAGTTGATGCGTCGGTGAAGCGTAGTTTGTACGTGTTATTGGTCGATTGCATATATACACTTGTTATATTGTTTTATGATCTTAGGGTCGCAGGCGAGGACTTTGGACGCTGCGAAGAAGGGAAAGCGAATGGTTGGCTTTACTTAGACCCAGGATCATCAGTGAGTAGATTTAACATCTACAGGGGAATCTCCCGCATGGCGTTATGCGTCAGGGCTTGATATGATATGATATTAGCCGCATGTTATATTGCACATATAGAGATTTTGCATAACACTTCATTGTATAATATTACTTGTTGTGCTTGGACTTGTACCCTTTGGACACTGCACTATTATTGACGGTTCATGTTGCACGAGCACTGATTGTATTCCACTCACACCGTCAATAATTGCCATGACTCGCACAACACCTATACATGCGTGATATTGTATTGGCTAGGGAGTTGAGACATGATCCTTATTTTTATTGTGCATATGACATATACCATACATGTATACCTACATGCTTACACATATGCCTTGACATGCCTACATGCTAGTTACCCATATACCTATATGGTATCGTACCATTAGTAACAGGTATATACATATATGAGACATAGCTACATGTACATCTTGCATACATACTTACACATACACCCTTATGGTATTACATCATTATTGATAGGTACATGCTCATACACCTTGCTATAGTTACATGTTCACCTTTATATGATGTTGCGTTTGGTTTCGGAGAAATTAGGAACCGCATGATATATTTAGTAACTTTTTGCAGTTAAATAGTGGTTTTTCCTTTATATGCTCATATTACTGTTTCATGTTGCACATAGTGTATTCATGGATTTTCGTATTGAGATATGGATTTCATATGATGTTTTACTCCTATGTATATATATCGGTGGTATAGGACGCTGATATATATATGTAGTGGTATGGGACGCTGCTATATATGTACACATATATAATAATCTATGCAAGTATTCATATTCTTTACTTGATGTTTTCTGATTCTCTTGATATGATATTTCGATGCGTCCATCATGTGATTTCTCGGTTCTGAGATTGGCATGCGATACCCGATTCGAGAAGCAGGAGGCACCGTCTGTGGGTATATGGTGGACCCGGTATAGAACCTCGGGGCGAAGGTGATTTCGTGGTTTAGACGATGAGCCTGGAAGAGGGACCACAACCTACCAGTGACAGTATTGGACTCGGCGGTGATCGTAGAGATATCGACCGGAGTCATGTACGTATGGATACGTGGAATTTCGAGTGTAAAAGCTGGGCACTCGGGTTTCGATAGCGTATGATACGTAACTATCAGGGCCAGTCGTGGTGACGACGCCTGATAGATGAGTTTTTATGTGTCGCTGCTGTACACTACTTTTCATGATGTTTTCGGGTGTCGATGTTTGATACTCAGGTTCTGTGAGACTTACAAGATATGAGGGCCGATTCTCAGCGCCGATCTGAGGGCTGATATGAAGGCCAATCTGAGGGCTGATTGGAGGAATTTGGGATTTAGATTTTCTTGATGGATACTGGTCCTGCCACGATGAGGATTCCGTGAGTATGACATGTTTTATCCCATATTCCGCATTTATTCGATATGCATTGCTTCATGTATTAGTAGTACCTGATAGAGTACCTTTCATGACTGTTGCATATACATATTGCCATTTATTGCATTTAGCTTGCATGTGTTAGATTAGCGTAGTATGTGAATACTTGCGATTACCTGCATATGTTATTTACTATTCACGAGTTGGCCACTCACCCCCGTTGTGCCACAGGGTTTTGCAGGTTGTCCCTAAGAGTAGTCAGAGGCAGGGCTTTTCTTCGTATCACATCATCTTTTGCAACGGATACCGCTTCGACTGACAGCGTGTAGTTTTGCTATAGGTGGGTTTTACGGTTATCCGATGTTGCTCATTGTATAGTCGTTTTATCCATGTACTCTCCATCTACCACTTTCATGTATTGACTTAGAGACGAGTTGTGAGGACGATATTGTATATTGTTTTGTGACTTGGAGGTCTTTTATGCAGTTTTTATTTTATCGTCTTTTTCTTCGCTACGGCATCGTACATCTGTTGTGGTGGTTTTTTTCCGCCTTTGGGCGTGGATTTTCTCCCTTTTGGGGATGCTTTAATTATATCTTTTATTGTACCCTTTTTGGGGGCTTGTTTTACAAAAGGGGTGCTGCCAAATTTTAAAGGAAATAAAATTGGACTTTAAAGAATTTGTATTTGAGGTTTCAAAAGTTTTAACATTGTTCTTATCACTTACTACTTTTGATGGTTTAGATTGCTGGGTTTTCGGCTTACTTAAATTGCATTACGCCTGTAGACATTACGTGGTTTAAGGGCCGTCACGTGCCAATTTCGGGTCGTGACAAAGTTGGTATCAGAGCGCTAGGTTTTACCTTTCGGAGTGTAGGATGACCTTGGTATGATGGAGTAAGTAGCTTAAGCAGAGTAACGTAGTATGTGTATGTCCGCGGCATACTTACGACATGGTACTTCGCCTAATGTGACCTAAGTACTAATTGGTTGAAATTCCTTCAATGATGATACATATCCTTGTGATTCGATTTCCGTGTTTTTATCGAATCATATTTCTATTTATAGCCTTTATGTCGCCGATAACTATGAGGGCTCAGAGAGGTGCAGGGAGAGCCGAGGTCAGAGTTGACTCGTTTGGGACGAGGACTGATCAGGACGGCACGCTCGTTGCACATGAGCATATTGATCCGCCTTCGATGGATCGTATCGCTAAGCTTGAGGCAGTTATGCAGGACCTGCGCCAGATGATGAGGTCGTTGGTTGAGGCCAGTCGAGCGCAGCGACAGGAGGTTGCCATCCCTGTTACCCAGTTATTCCTTACGATCAGCACACAACATTGTGTTACGTTTAAAGCACCAGTGGACGCGGCCCTATTAGATGAGGTGCGTCTTTCCGAGACTTCGGGAGTTCGAGGATAGAGGAGGGCTCGTGCAGGTGTACCAGCCCAGAGACAGAGGCTTAGTCGCCGTGACAGATTTCATGCACGTCGCGGGAGTAGCAGAGGCTTGGGACGAGGACAGTTGTTTAGCTCTTATTCCCAGGAGGGTCGGCAGTTTTTATCTAGATGTTGCCGGTGCGGGAGTTTGGGTCATCGGGTTCAAGATTGTACTGAGCCACGTGAGTGCGAGGCGGCTGTACCGCAGGTTACCTTATCTTACCTTCACCTCAGGGAGAGTCGCCTTTTGCGCCTGTTGTTGATCCGCGTCAGACTTTTGTTCAGAGAGGTCGTGGTCGCGGAGGATTTGTTCCAAGTGTACAAGATGGTAGAGGAAGAGTTCAGCCAGTTGCGGGTAGAGGGCAGGCACGAGCGTTTGCTTCTACTCATCGGGATCCGCGGGCGTCCAATGCAGAGTTTTCAGGTATTGTTAATTCCTATGTTCTTTGGATTCATATATTTGTTGAATTCGGGATCTATGCAATCGTTTGTTCTACACACTTCGTGCGGTGGTTGGGCCGAGAGTCATGTTTTCTAGATCAGCCGTTGTTGTGGTAAATTCTGTCAGCGATTCTTTTGTTGCGCGCTACGTATTTCGGTCTAGTGCCAATCGGATAGGAGATAGAGATTCGTCCGTCGATTTGATCCTTCTAGAGATGTTGTACTTTGACGTTCTCCTGGGCACAGACTGGTTAGCTACATGCTATGCGTCTGTGGACTGCCGCGAGAAAACAGTTAGGTTTTATTTTCCCGGCGAGTCAGTTCTTGTTGTGCAGGGGGACAGTGGTGCCGCCTCTCACAGCTTGAATTCAGCCTTTTTCGCTAGTCGGCTTTTGAGGAGAGGATGTCGAGGATTCTTGGTTTTCATTCGTGATACCGGAGCCACAGTGGGTTTGTTGGACCGGGTTCCTATCGAGCGAGAGTTTTCCGACGTTGTTCCAGATGAGCCGGCAGAGCTTAAGGATCAGCTGCAGAGTTGCTAAATAGGGGGGACTTGTACGTCCAAGTGTCACTTTGGGGAGCTCCTATTCTGTTTGTCAAGGAGAAGGACGGCAGTTTGAGGTTTTGTATCGATTGATCGTCAATTGAACCGAGTTACGGTGCGGATATATATCCTTTAGCCCGCATTAACGATTTCTTTGATCGGCTCCAGGATGTGAGGCATTTTTTCTAAGTTTGTTTTGGGATCAGGTCATCATTGTTTGCGGGTGCGGAGTGATGACATTCCGAAGACTGCTTTTGTACGCGCTACGGGCTTTATGAGTTTTGGCAGTGTCGTTGGACTCATCAATGCCCTAGCAGCGTTCATGGATGTGATGAACCAGATTCTTCAGGCTGTTCCTCGACCATTTTATTATTGTGTTATTGATGACATTCTGGTCTATTCCAAGAGTCGTGAGGAACATGAGTAGCACTTGAAGATTTTCTTTGCATACTTTGGGAGAGTACCAGCGTTTTGCTAAATTCTCGGAGTTTTCCTTCAGGCCTTATCGTCTTGACTTCCTAGGACATGTAGTTACGGGAGACGGTTTTCGTATGGACCCGAGGATGATCGAGTCCGTACAGCTTTGGCCCAGACCTATATCAGTGACAGAGGTCCGCAGCTTTTTGGGTTTAGCCGGTTATTACCGCTGTTTCGTGCAGGATTTCTTGAGTATCGCAGCACCGTTGACCCTATTGACAAGGAAGGGGGTTCCCTTTCTTTAGACTGAGGCATGCGTGTTGAGTTTTCAGCAGTTGAAGACTTAGTTGATGACTGCACCAGTTCTATCTTTGCTTTCTGGTTTGGGCGACTTTGACGTTTACTGTGATGTTTCGCGAGTGGGGCTCGATTGTGTACTGATGTGGCACTATAGAGTTATCGCTTATGCTTCCCGATAGTAGGAGGAAGTACGAGAAGGATATCCCACTCATGATCTGTAGATGGCCACGGTGGTCTTGCGCTGGAGATTTGGGGACACTACTTGTATGAGAGTCGTGTCAAATTTTCACGGACCATCAGAGCTTAATGTGCTTCTTCCTGCAGCGGGTTTTGATTGTCGAAATAGCGTCGTTAGATGGAGATTGTGAAGGATTGTGATTGTGAGATCCTTTATTACCCATGGCAAGGTGATTATGGTAGCTGATGCTTTGATTCGTAGGCCCGGGGGTAGCTTGTTCCAGTTGTGCGCAGTTCAGAGACAGTCTTCTGCAAATTTACAGTTCTTGTGCGATCGTTGAGTACAGCGTAAGTTCACCTCTACTGAGGGGACAGCTTGCTCATGTCCGCGCCCATCCACTTTTAATTAACCATTTTCATGAAGCACTGCCCGCCGATGCTCGTTTGTCTGAGATTCTTGAGCATGTTCGGCAGGGTAAGGATTCGGAGTTCTGATTTATGACCAGTGTGTGCTACGTTTAGGGACGCGTTTGTGTGTACCTGATACTGATGGGTAGAAACGCGAGATCCTAGAGCAGGAACATCATTCATCTTTTAGTGTTCGTCCGAGTTCCACCGTGATGTGACATGACTTGTGAGATAGTTACGGGTGGGCTGGGATGATGAGTGATGTTTCAGATTTCGTTTCGAGGTGTCTGGCTTGTTGCGAGCTAAGGTTGAGCATTTGAGACCGGCAGGAGAGTTGCAACCTTTAACCGTTCCGGAGTGGGAATGGGAGCAGATCTCCATGAATTTCGTTGTGATGTCTACCCAGGTCTAGACAGGGTGTGACTCCATTCGGGTGTTTGTTGTCTGGTTATGCTCAATTTTCTCAGTTGTTCTTTGTTATGTTTGTGCGTTTGCACGGAGTTCCTTCATGCATTGTATCCAATAGAGGCACCCAGTTCGCTAGCCATCGTTGGCAGAAGCTTCAGGAAGCCTTGGGTACTGGTTTAGCTTTAGCGCCGCTTCCCATCCATAGACCGATGGTTTGTGAGAGTTGGCTATACAGACTCTGGAGAATATGTTTGTGCATACGTACTAATTGTTTGTTGGCAGTTGGGATCGTCGCTTTCCATTGATGGAGTTCTCCTACGATATGGTTATCAGGGGACGTTTCAGATGGCAACTTTTAGGCCTTGTGTGGTAGGTTATGTAGATCGCCAGTCTGTTTCACTGACTCCGCTAGAGTTGGATTTTGGGCCCCGGCTAGTCGAGAGGTTTCGGAGAAGATGATTCAAGTCAGGATGAGAGCAGCCCAGTGCAGACAGAAGTCTTATGCCGACCGTAGTTGTCGCAGACTTGAGTTCGCAGTGGGAGATCATGTATTCCTACGGATTTTTCCGATAAATGGCGTGTTGAGTTTTGGGAAGCTTAGTCCAAGATTGTTGGTCCTTTTGAGATCCTTGAAGCGAGTTAGTACCGTTTCCTATAATATGACACTTCCGCCCAGATTTTTGAGTATTCACCCTGTATTCCTATTGTTGATACTTTGCAAATACCTTCATGGCCTTTATCACATGATTTAGCACCAGATCATTTAGCTTGGTCGCGATCTTTTCATTCACCGGCAGACGATAGTGTTAGGAGATCGGCAGGTGGAGAAACTTCGGTAAAGGGTCTTACCATCTGTGGAGGTTTCTTTGGCGTAGCCGTATAGTGAGGTGATCACTTAGGAGGCTGCGAGCGAGATGTGAGAGTTTTGTACTCATCTCCTTGAAGGCATTCATACTAAGAATTTTAAATTCTGGGATGAATTTCTATAAGGGGGGAGATTGTAATACCTTAAGAATGCGATTAGTGTTAATTAGGAGATAATGCGGGTTTTCTGTAAAAACATTACCACTTCGGTTTCCTCACATTTTATAACATTTAATCAATAATTTATTATTATTTGTTATGGCTTGCACACACTTGTGCATGTTAATGTGAAGGTTTGTTTGTGTTAATCTAGTTTACCAATCTTGACACTTTGATTTAATCCACACCTTAAGTTAATCCTTCCTTTCTTAACCGTTCCCTAGATATTTGTTGTGAGATATTTCTTGGTGTTTTCGAATGAGAAGAGGTGGCATGGTGACTCATGGTGAGAGCATGCTTGCATTAATAAGGAGGGTAAGAGTAAAGGTTACACTCACCCCTCATGCTTATCACTTCACTGTCTCTCTCTTTTCATCTCACTCTATCTCACTCTCTTATGTTTCCATCTCCTCATTACCACAACTGAACACTCACCTCGTCATCACCAATCCTTCACAAAACTTCACAAAATCTCATCCAAATCACTTCTTAAACCTTGTTTTGCCTCTTAGATGCCTTGGAGCTTGGAAAGCTAGGATCTTTGAGCTTGTGGGAGTAGGTAATGATCTCTATCTGTTAAGTAGGTCTTTTTAGTGTTGCGTAGCTTATTCGTTTCAATTTAGAACGCTTAAATTAAAGTTTCGTGCACATATCATATTTTTAGTGTCAATATATGATATCTGTGATCTGCTGTGACACAGTGTGTGTACTAGAAAATCTAGCAGTGTTGTTGTGTTGTACCAGAGACTCTAAGCTTTCACCTGAAGAACGAACCCCTGGGGCTCGGATTTGGCCGGCGACACTTAGGGAAATTCCGGCGAGCTCGGTTTTTGGGTGGAGTTTGGGGTTGGTTTTTGGTGGGTAGCTGTCTGCAGTGGTTTAAGTGTGTTTGGTCTTGCTGGAATTTTATGGTTTTACTGTATACAAAATCCGGGATAACTTGCTTGTTTCTAGTGTTACGACTACGCGTGTTAAGTTATCCGACACGGTTTGTGTCTTTGTGTAGCTTTTGCTCTTGGGTTGGTTTCATAGTGTCTTTGTGTAAGCCTTCACCTGTTAGCCACTAGACGAACACTTGAGTGTACGTTTGGAGTTGATGCGTCGGTCAAACATAGTTTGTACGTGTTATTGGTCGATTTCTAATATACACTTGTTATATTGTTTTATGATCTTAGGGTCGCAGGCGAGGACTTCGGACGCTGCATAGAAGGGAAAGCGAGTGGTTGGCTTTACTTAGCCCCAGGATCATCAGTGAGTAGATTTAATATCTACAGGGGAATCGCCCGCATGACGTTATGCATCAGGGAAAGATATGATATGATATTAGCCGCATGTTATATTGTACATATAGAGATTTTGCATAAAACTTCATTGCTTATTATTACTTGTTGTGCTTGGACTTGTACCCTTTGGACACTGCACTATTATTGACGGTTCGTGTTGCACGAGGACTAATTGTATTCCACTCACACCGTCAATAATTGCCATGACACGCACAACACCAATACATACGTGATATTGTATTGGCTAAGGACTTGAGACATGATCGTTATTTTTATTATGCATATGACATATAACATACCTACATGCTTACACATATGCCTTGACATGCCTAGATGCTAGTTACCCATATACCTATATGGTATCGTACCATTAGTGACATGTATATACACATATAAGACATAGCTACATGTACATCTTGCATACATACTTACACATACACCCGTATGGTATTACATCATTATTGATAGGTACATGCTCATACACCTTGCTATAGTTACATGTTCACCTTTCTATGATGTTGCGTTTGGTTTCGGAGAAATTAAGAACCGCATTATATATTTAGTAACTTGTTGCAGTTAAATAGTGTTTTTTCCTTTATATGCTCATATTATTGTTTCATGTTGCACATATTGTATTCAAGGATTTTCACATTGAGATATGAATTTCATATGATGTTTTACTTCTAAATATATATATCGGTGGTATGGGACGCTGATATATATATATATATATGTATGTATGTATATATATATATATGTATATGTATATATATATATATGTATATCTTTATCAGTGGTATGGGATGCTGCTATATATGTACACATATATAATAATCTATGCAAGTATTCTTATTCTTTACTTGATGTTTTCTGATTCTCTTGATATGATATTTCAATGCGTCCACCATGTGATTTCTCGGTTCTGAGATTGGCATGTGATACCCGATTCGAAGAGCGGGAGGCACGGTCTGCGGGTATATGGTGGACCTGGTATGGTACCCCGGGGCGAAAGGTGATTTCGTGGTGTAGACGTGAGCCTGGCAGAGGGACCACTACCTACCGGTGACAGTTTTGTACTTGGCGGTGATCGTGGAGATATCGACCTGAGTCATGTAGGTATTGATACATGGAATTTCGAGTGTCGAAGCTTGGACTCGGGTTTCGATAGCGTATGATACGTACCTATCAGGGCCAGTCGTGGTGACGACACTTGATAGATGAGTTTTTATGTGTCGCTGCTGGACACTAGTTTTCATGATGTTTTCGGGTGTCGATGTTCGACACTCAGGTTCCGTGAGACTTACAGGATATAAGGGCCGATTCTCAGGGCCGATCTGAGAGCCGATCTGAGGGCCGATTTGAGGAATTTGGGATTTAGATTGTCTTGATAGACACTAGTCCTGCCACGATGAGGATTTCGTGAGGATGACATGTTTTATCCCATACTCCGCATTTATTCGATATGCATTGCTTCATATATTAGAGTACCTTTTCTGACTGTTGCATATACATATTGCTATTCATTGCTATTAGCTTGTATGTGTTAGATTAGTGCAGTACGTGCATACTTGCGATTACCTGCATATGTTATTTACTATTCACGAGTTTGCAACTCAACCCCGTTGTGCCATAGGGTTTTGCAGGTTGTCCCTAAGAGTAGTCAGAGGCAGGGTTTTTCTTCGTATCACATCATCTTTTGCAGCGGATACCGCTTCGGCTGACTGTGTGCAGTTTTGCTATAGGTGGGTTTTGCGATTATCCAATTTTGCTCATTTTATATTCGTTGTATCCATGTACTCTCCATCTACCACTTTCATGTATTGGCTTATAGACGAGTTGTGAGGACGATATTGTATATTATTTTTTGACTTGGAGGTCTTTTATAGAGTTTTTATTTTATCGACTTTTTCTTCGCTACGGCGTTGCATATCTGTTGTAGTGGTTGTTTTCCGCCTTTGGGCGTGGATTTGCTCCCGTTATGGGATGCTTTACTTATATATTTTGTTGTACCCTATTTGGGAGCTTGTTTTACAAAGGAGATGCTGCCAAATTTTAAAAGAAATAAAGTTGGAGTTTAAAGAATTTGTATTTGAAGTTTCAAAAGTTTTAACAATATTCTTATCACTTACTACTTTTGATAGTTTAGATTGCTGGGTTTTCGGCTTACTTAAATTGCGTAAAGCCTGTAGACGTTACGTGGTTTAAGGGCCGTCACGTGCCAATTTCGGGTCGTGACAACACCCTTTTACCTTGCTATAGCTACATGTTCACCTTTATATGATGTGGTATTGAACTTTGAAAGAATTGGAAACCGCATGATATATTTTATAACTTGATGCATTTAAATAGCGGTTTTCCTTTATATGCTCATATTACTGTTTCATGTTGCATATATTATATTTTATGAATTTTCGCATTGAGATATGGATTTCACATGATGTTTTCTGGATTTGAGGACCGTGGTAGTTCTTGAAATTATGCATTGTTTGAAAAACCCGGTTTCTCTTGATATGATATTTCGATGCGTCAACCATAAGATTTCTCGGTTCTGAGAGTTGTGTTAGATATCCCACGCGAGGACTGGACGAGGCCGTGTGCGGGTACATGGTGGGGTCCGGAGGTACCCCGGAGCATGAAGTTCGCAGATGATGGCGATGAGCTCGAGGCAGGAGAGTAATACCTTACCGGTGACAGTATTGAGACGTATGGATACGGGAATTGCGAGTGTCGGAGCTGGACACTCATATGCCATGAGACACATGATACATGGACATCTGGGCCGATCCGGACTGACGGAGCCCAAGGGCCGATCTGGACTGACGGAGCCCTATATATGAGGATTTACGTGTCGATGCTGGACACGAGTATTTCATGATCTTTTCGAGTGTCGATGTTAGTGTAACTTTTTAGAAATCGTTTTGCGAATTTTTCCGTTTTAGGGCAAAACAGTGGGTATTTTCCGTTTTAACCCGATTTCGATCAAACTTCGGTAGAAACTTGCCGGCGCCTTTTTTAGCTAAAATAAAGATAGTGCACGAATTTTGGGGGTATATGGGAGGTTTTGGTTCAAATAGAATTTTTCCCTAATAAAATATTATTTTAATGCTTTATTTGTGCACTTTATTAGTGGTAATTACTTTTTTTTGTTGGTTAATTACTAATAATGTGGTTTTATGCTAAGTTAATCACTAGATTTATATTTAGAACCTTCTCTCCAAATATCTAGATATTTGTGGTAATTAAATGTTTTTCTGAAAAAGAAAAGAAAAGAAAAGAAAATGTGTCATTTTTGCATTAAATGTGCATTAAATGATTTTTTTGCTAGAAACTTCTCCACAATTTCCACAAATACCTTCTCCCTTCATTTTGGCCGGCCCCTCCCTTATTTCTTGTTGCCCTCATTTTTCCAACTCCATTTTCATCTCATTTTGCTTGAAAAATTCATGAAAAATCCAAAGTAATTCATACAAATTCAAATATAATCCAAAACCTTCATTCTTCTTCACAAATCTTGCTTAGATCTTCATTCTACTGAGGATTTTAGAGGCAAATGTGTCAATTGTTCTTGTTTCAAGTTGTGTTCTTGGAAGGTATAAAACCTTAACCCTAATCTCTTTTTGTTGCTTAATACCTTTAATTAGATGTTTAATTTAAGCTTTTAAATTAATATTTAGAAATTCAAGAACTCATTTTGATAATCAAATTAGGGTTTTGATTAGCGAAATGGTTAATTAATATGTTAAGCTTGATGAAAATTAAACCAAGTTGCTAATTTGTTAAATGATATTTTCCTAATCGGCTAATTAAGCAAATTAACAAACTAAACATTTGCTAATCCTAATTAGTGAAATCTAAAATTTTAGTAAAGGTTTAAATGGTTTAAACTTGCTATTTTAAGATGTTTGTAAATTCTAGTTTTGATAAAACTTGTAGTTTGGTACTAAAATGATATATGCTGCTTACTTGATTTCGGTAAATTTTAGGCGTGGGTTTCTTTTGACGTTGCGACGTTAATTATATTGATTCCACGCTATATATTGTGTTTTGAATGTGCGATCGGTACGATCAGGGTCTAGGCTTGGTAGTTGTGTCACTTTGCGTTCCGAGTTAGGGTCGTGTCGATGTCGTTCGTGTCTTTTTGTAGCTTTTGCTCTTGAGTTCGTTTCATAATGTCGCAACTCGCGTTAGCCACTGAAAACGAACACTTGGGAGTATGTTTGGAGTTGGTGTGTCGGTTAAACGTAGTTGTACGTATTTTGGTCGATTGCTTATATACACTTGCTTCATTTTTATATGTGTTCAGGATCGCAGGCGGGGACATCGGACGCTGCGAACAGGAGAAAGCGAGTGGTAGGCTTTACGTAGCCAGGAATGTTTCTGAGTAGATTTAACATCTACAGGGGAATCGTCCGGAAGGCGTTATGCGTCTGGGCTAGAAATGACTTGACCTGTCGCATATTCTTTTTCATATTTAGAGTTGCGCTTTCACCTTATTGCTTAGTTATTGTTGTGTTTGGACTAGTACCCTTAGGACACTGCACATATTATTGACGGCTCTTGTTGCACGAGCACTAATTGTATGACACACACACCGTCAATAATTGCCATGTTACGAACCACACACATACCTATATAATATTGTTTGGTTAGGGACATTGAGACACTGATTCATATTTCTTTATGCACATTATATATAACATACCTGTATACCTACATGCTTACACTTACGCCTTGACATACATACATGCTAGATACCAGATACCTATATCTTGCTATACCTTTATGTTTATATATATATCTGGTTATAGCTACATGTTTACCTTTACTTGATGTTATTTAGAATTGAGAAATTAGGAACCGCATGATATTTATATTAACTTGTTGCAGTTAATTAGCGGCTTTTCCTTTATATGCTTACATTACAGTTTTATGTTACGTAAATTTTATTCATGGATTTTCGCATTGAGATATGGATTTTTCTTGATGTTTTCTTGATTTGGGGACCGTGGTAGTTCTTGAAATTATGCATTATTTGAAAAACCCGGTTTCCCTTGATATGATATTTCAGCATCCACCATGAAATTTATCGGTTCTGATATATATACTCCATGCGAGGAGCGTTGTGAACCGTATGAAGGTACATGGTGGGGCCCGGAGGTACCCCGGGGCAAGAGTCGATGTAACATGCCCATGAGCCTTGCAGGGGAACCATACTATCCGGTGACATTACCAATGACTCGGCGGTTATCATGGGGATACCGACGGGAGTCATGTACGTATGGATAAGTGGAAAGACGAGGGTCAGAGCTAGACACCCGGGATTTTCGGTATAGCGTATGATACGTACCTATCAGGGTGCCAGTCTTGGTGACAACACTTGATAGATCGGCATTTCTGTATCGATGCTTGACACATTGTTTTCATGATATTTTACTCCTAAGTATATATAATAGTGGAATGGGACGCTGTTATATATGCATATATATATATATATATATATATTAGTGGAATGGGACGCTAATATATATGTATACATATAAATTCATATACTTCATCATAATTATTCATGCAAATTATACTTAGAATATTAGAGATTTACTTGATATTGGATTTGGGATGTAGGTGATTTATTTGATATTGGATACATGATATTTATGAAATTGCTGATTTTGTACATTTAAGATAAATGAGATTTATTTGATATTGTACATTCAGGATTTGTGAGACTTATATGATATGAGAGCCAATTTAGGGGCTGATTTGAGAAAATTGGGATTGGATTGTCTTGATGGATTTTGATCCTACCACGATGTCAGGATTCCGTGGAAATGACATGTTTCACCCCATACTCCATATTTATTGTTTATGCACTGCTTCATGTATTAGTAGTACCTATTAGCGTACCTTTCATGACTGTTGCATTTACATTCTTCATTTTATATGCGTTGTTTCATGTGTTAGTTGTACCTGCTAGAGTACCTTTCATGACTGTTGCATTTACATACATCATTTTATATGCATTGTTTCATGTGTTAGTTGTACCTGTTAGAGTACATTTCATGACTGTTGCATATATACATCTTCATATCATTATTGCATGATTATTGCATACAGATTATCATATTATTATTGCTTCATGTATTAGTTGTACCTGTTAGTGTACCTTTCATGATTACTGCATTCATATGACCTTTTATTGCCATTAATTGCATATTTTAGATTCGCGCTATACGTGCATACTTGTGATTACCTGCATATGTTAATTACTATTCACGAGTTGGCAACTCACCCCCGTTGTGCCACAGTTTGTTTTGCAGGTTGTTCCTCAGAGTAGTCGAGGCAGGTTATTCATCTATCACGTCATCTTTTGCTGCGGATACCGCTTCGGCCCACAATGTGCAGTTTTACTTTAGGTGGGTTTTGTAATTATCCGTTCACGTTTATTGTATATTCGTTGTATCCTGTACTCTCCATCTACCATTATCTTGTATGACTTAGAGACTTGATGTGAGGACGATATTGTATATTTTGGTGACTTGGATATCTTTTATGCAGTTTTTACTTATATCGTCTTTTATTTCTTCGCTACGGCGTCGTATATCTATTGTGGTGGTTGTTTTCCGCCTTTTGGCGTGGATTTGCTCCCGTTGGGGATGCTTTACTTTATATTTATGTTGTACCCATTTTTGTGGTTGGTTTTTACGAAGGAGGTGCTGCTGAAATTTTCAAGAAAGTAAATTGAACTTAAAGAATTTATACTTAAGATTTTCAAAAGTTTAAACAATGTTTCTTATCATTTCTTATCTATTAATGGTTTAGGTTTCTTGATTTTGGCTTTCTTTTACTGCGTTACGCCTGTAGACGTTGCGTAGTATTAGGGCCGTCACGTGCTAATTTCGGGTCGTGACAAAGTTGGTATCAAGCGCTAGGTTTTACCTTTCGGAGTGTAGGATGACCTTGGTATGATGGAGTAGGTACCTTAAGCAGAGCAACGTAGCGTGTGTATGTCCGCGGCATACTCACGATGCGGTACTCCGCCTAAAGTGACCTAAGTACAAATTGCTTTAAATTCCTTCCTTGATGCTTTATCCTTGTGATTCGATTTCCATATTCATATCGAAATCCTTTTTCCAATTATAGCCTTTGCCGCCGATGACTATGGGGACTCAGAGTGATGCAGCGAGGGCCGAGGTCAGGTTGGACTCGGGTAGGACGAGGACTGACCAGGATGGCATGCTCGTTGCACATGAGCACACAGATCTGCCTTCGACAGATAGTATCGCTAGGCTTGTGGCAGAGATGCAGGACATGCGCCAGACGATGAGTTTATTGGTTGAGGCCATTCAAGTGCAGCTACATGAGGTTGTCACCCCTGTTACCCAGTTGTTCCTTGCGATCAGCACACAACATTCCGTCACCTACACAGCACCAGTGGATGCAGCCCCAGTTTACGAGGCATGCCTTCCAGAGACTTTGGGAGTTCCAGGACAGTGGAGGACTCGTACCGGTGTACCAGCTCCGAGACAGAGGCTTAGTCGTCGAGACAGATTTCTTGACCGTCGCGGGAGTAGCAGAGGCTTAGGATGAGGATAGTCGTTTAGCTCTCATCCCCAGGAGGGTCAGCAGTCGTCTCGTGGATGTTTCTGGTGTGGGAGCCTTCCTAACCTCATCAGGAATTGTTCCTTAGCACCGCGACAGGTTCGTACTCGGAGAGGTCATAGTTACGAAGGGTTCTCTCAGTGGGGACAGGTTAGCCGAGGAGGATATCAGTCCGTTGCGGGTAGAGGGCAGACATGAGAGTTTGCTTCTACTCATCGGGACGAGAGGGCGTCCAATGCAGAGTTTTCAGGTATTCTAAATTCGTATGTTCTTTGATGTACTTGTTTTTTTTACACATTTTGTGCCGTGTTTGGCCGAGAGTCGTGTTAGCTTGATCAGCCGTTTGTTGTGTTAATTTCTGTCAGCGATTCTTTTGTTGCGCGACAAGTATTTCAGTCATGTGCTAATCGGATAGGAGATAATGTTTCGTCCGTCGTTGTGATCCTTCTAGAGATGTTGGATTGGACGTTCTCCTGGGCACGGACTGGTTTGCTACGTGCTAGGCGTCTTTGGACTGTCATGAGGAAACAGTCAGGTTTTGCTTTCCCGGAGAGTCAGTTCTTGTTATGCATGGGAGGATAGTAGTGCCGCCTCTCATAGCTTGAATTCAGCCTTCTTCGCTAGTCGTCTTTTGAGGAGAGGATGTCGAGGATCTTGGCGTTCATTCGTGATACCGGACCCATAGTGTGTTGGTTGGACCGGGTTCCTTTCGTGCGATAGTTTTCCCGACGTTGTTCCAAATGAGCCGGCGAAGCTTAGGGAGCTTAAGGATCAGCTGCAGAGTTGTTTGTTGGGGGCCTTGTTGCATCAGAGTGTTTCGCATTGGGGAGCTCCTATTTTTGTTCGTCAAGGAGAATGACGGAAGTTTGAGGTTGTGTATTGATGGATCGTCAATTGAACCGTCTTACGGTGCGGATATGTATCCTTTACCTCGCATTGACAATTTCATCGATCAGCTCCAGAGTGTGAGACATTTTTTAAGTTTGTTTGGGATCAGATCATCATTGTTGCGGGTTCAGAGTGATGACATTCCGAAGACTACCTTGTGCGTGCTACGGGCTTTGTGTGTTTTGGTGGTGTCATTGAACCCACCAATGCCCTAGCAGCATTCGTAGATATGATGAACTAGATTTCTTCAGACCGTTCCTTGACCAGTTATTGTTGTGTTATTGACGACATTCTGGTCTATTCGATGTGTCGTGAGGGACAGGAGAAGCACTTGAGGATTTTTTTTGCAGACATTGGGAGAGCCCCAGCGGTTTGCTAGATTCTCGGAGTGTTCCTTTAGGCTTGATTGTGTTGACTCCTAAGTCTTGTAGTTGCGGGAGACGGTTTTGTATGGTTCCGAGGAAGATCGAGGCCGTACAGCTTTGGCCCAGACTTGTGAACGGGATGGAGGTCCACAGATTTATTGGCTTAGCAGGTTTTATCCGCCGTTTCATGCAGTATTACTAGGGCAGTGCTGCACTGATGACTGAATTGACCGGAAAGGAGGTTTCTTTTCTTTGGACTAAGGCATGTGTGCGGAGTTTTCGGCAGTTGGAGATTCGGTTGACAACTGCACCAGTTCTTTCTTTGATTTCTGGGTCGGGCGACTTTGTTGTTTAACTGTGATGTTTCGCGAGTGGATCTCGATTTTGCGCTGATGTAGCACTATAGAGTTATCGCTTATGCTTCCCGATAGTTGGAGTACGAGCAGGATATCCCACTCATGATCTGGAGATGGCCGCTGTGGTCGTGCGTTGAAGATCTAAGGACACTACTTGTTCGGAGAGTCGTGTCAGATTTTCACGGACCACCAGAGCTTAATGTATATCTTCCTCCAGCGGGTTTGATTATTGAAACCGTCTTCTGCAGATTCACAGTTCTTTTGCGATCGTTGAGTACAGCTTGAGTTCGCCTCTACACTGGGGACAGCTTGCTCATGTCCGCTCCCGTCCACTTTTCCTTAATCGTTTTGGAGAGTTGCAACCTTTAACCGTTCCGGAGTGGGGATGGGAGCAGATCTCCAAGACTTTTGTTGTGGTGTCTACCCCGGTCTAGACAGGGTGTGACTCCATTTGTGTGTTTGTTGCTCAGTTTTCTCAGTTGTTATTTGTTAAGTTGTGCGTTTGCACGGAGTTCCTTCATGCATTGTATCCAATAACGTCATCCTATTCGCTTGCCGTCTTGGGCAGAAGTTTCAGGAAGCCTTGGGTACTGACTGAGCTTTAGCTCCTATTTTCCATCCGCATGACGAGGGTTTGTGAGAGCGAGCTATACAGACTATGGAGGATATGCTTGTGCGTACGTACTAAGTGTTTATGGGCAGTTGGGATCGTCACTTTCCATTGTTAGGGTTCTCCTTCGATAGTTGTTATCAGGAGGCACTCCAATTGGCAACCTTTAAGTTTAGTTGTTAAGTCGTGTCAATCGCCATTCTGTTTTTCTGACTCTGAGTAAGTAGGATTTTTGGACAACAGCTAGTCTAGAGATTTCGGATATGATCCAGTTGGTTCAGGTCAGGATGAGAGTAGCCCAGTGCAGACAGAGGTCTTATGCCGACCGTAGTGGTCGCAGACTTGAGTTCGCAGTGGGAGATCATGTATTCCTACGGGATTTTCCGATGAATGACGTGTTGAGTTTTGGGATGTATCCCAGGATTGTAGGTCTTTTTGAGATCCTTGAAGCGAGTTGGTTCCGTTGCCTATAATTTGGCACTTCCGGCCAGATTTTTGAGTATTCACCCGTATTCCTTGTGTCGATACTTCGCAATTACCTTCATGACCTTTTTCACATGATTCCGCATCAGATCAATTAGCTTGGACGGAATCTTTCGTTCACCAACAGCCGATAGTTATAGTGGATCGGCAGGTGGAGGAACTTCGGTCAAGGGTCTTGCCGTCTGTGAGGGTTCTTTGGCGTAGCTGTATAGTGAGGTGATCACATGGCAAGCTACGAGCGAGATTTGGGAGTTTTGTACTCATCTTCTTGAAGGCATGCGTAGTTGAATTTTAATTCGGGGACCGAATTTCTTTAAGGGGGGAAGGTTGTAACTTTTTAGAAATCGTTTTGCGAATTTTTCCGTTTTAGGGCAAAATAGTCGGTATTTTCCGTTTTAACCCGATTTCGATCAAACTTCCGTAGGAACTTGCTAGCACCTTTTTTAGCTAAAATAAAGCTAGTGCACGAACTTTGGGGGTATATGGGAGGTTTTGGTTCAGATAGAATTTTTCCCTAATAAAATATTATTTTAATTCTTTATTTGTGCACTTTATTAGTGGTAATTACTTCTTTTTGTAAGTTAATTACTCCTAATGTAGTTTTATGCTAAGTTAATCACTAGATTTATATTTAGAACCTTCTCTCCAAATATCTAGATATTTGTGGTAATTAAATGTTTTTTTGAAAAGGAAAAGAAAAGAAAAGAAAAGGTGTCATTTTTGCATTAAATGTGCATTAAATGACTTTTTTTGCTAGAAACTTCTCCACAATTTCCACAATTACCTTCTCCCTTTGTTTTGGCCGCCCCCTCCTTTATTCCTTGCTGCCCTCATTTTTCCAACTCCATTTTCATCTCATTTTGCTTGAAAAATTCATGAAAAATCTAAATTAATTCATACAAATTCAAATATAATCCAAAACTTCATTCTTCTTCACAAATCATGCTTAGAACTTCATTCTAGTATGGATTTTGGAGGCAAATGTGTGGATTGTTCTTGTTTCAAGTTGTGTTCTTGGGAGGTATAAAACCTTAACCCTAATAACTTTTTGTTGCTTAATACCTTTAATTAGATGTTTAATTTAAGCTTTTAAATTAATATTTAGAAATTCAAGAAATTATTTTGATAATCAAATTAGGGTTTTGATTAGTGAAATGGTTAATTAATACGTTAAGCTTGATGAAAATTAAACCAAGTTTCTAATTTGTTAAATGATATTTTCCTAATCGGGTAATTAAGCTAATTAGCAAACTAAACTTTTGCTAATCCTAATTAGTGAAATCTAAAATTTTAGTAAAGCTTTAAATGGTTTAAACTTGCTATTTTAAAATGTTTGTAAATTCTAGTTTTTATAAAACTTGTAGTTTGGTACTAAAATGATATATGCTGCTTACTTGATTTCGGTAAATTTTAGGCGTGGTTTCTTTTGACGTTGCGACGTTAATTATATTGATTCCACGCTATATATTGTGTTTTGAATGTGCGATCGGTACGATCAGGGTCTAGGCTTGGTAGTTGTGTCACTTTGCGTTCCGAGTTAGGGTCGTGTCGATGTCGTTCGTGTCTTTTTGTAGCTTTTGCTCTTGAGTTCGTTTCATAATGTCGCAACTCGCGTTAGCCACTGAAAACGAACACTTGGGAGTATGTTTGGAGTTGGTGTGTCGGTTAAACGTAGTTGTACGTATTTTGGTCGATTGCTTATATACATTTGCTTCATTGTTATATGTGTTCAGGATCGCAGGCGGTGACTTTGGGAGCTGCGAACAGGGGAAAGCGAGTAGTAGGATTTACTTAGCCAGGAGTGTTGGTGAGTAGATTTAAGATCTACAGGGGAATCTCCCGCATGCCGTTATGCGTCTGGGCTAGAAATGACTTGACATGTCGCATATTCTATTTCATATTTAGAGTTGCGCTTTCACCTTATTGCTTAGTTATTGTTGTGTTTGGACTAGTACCCTTAGGACACTGCACATATTATTGACGGCTCATGTTGCACGAGTACTAATTGTATGCCACACACACCGTCAATAATTGCCATGTTATGCACCACACACATACCTATATATTATTGTTTGGTTAGGGACATTGAGACACTGATTCATATTTCTTTATGCACATGATATATAGCATACCTGTATACCTACATGCTTACACTTACGCCTTGACATACTTAAATGCTAGATACCAGATACCTATATCTTGATATACCTTTATGTTTTTACATACATCTGGTTATAGCTACATGTTACCTTTACTTGATGTTATTTAGAGTTGAGAAATTAGGAACCGCAGGATATTTATATTAACTTGTTGAAGTTAATTAGAGGCTTTTTCTTTATATACTTACATTACAGTTTTATGTTGCTTATATTTTATTTATGAATTTTCGCATTGAGCTATAGATTTTTCATGATGCTTTCTGGATTTGGGGACCGTGGTAGTTCATGAAATTCTGCATTATTTGAAAAACCCGGTTTCCCTTGATATGATATTTCAGCATCCACCATAAGATTTATCGGTTCTGATATATATACTCCATACGAAGAGCGTCGTCGGCCGTATGAGGGTACATGGTGGGGCCCGGAGGTACCCGGGGCAAGAGTCGATATAACATGCCCATGAGCCTGGCAGGGGAACCATACTATCCGGTGACATTACCAATGACTCGGCAATTATCATGGGGATACCAAAGGGAGTCATGTACGTATGGATACGTGGAAAGACGAGGGTCAGAGCTAGGCACCCGGGCTTTTCGGTATAGCGTATGATACGTACCTATCAGGGTGCTAGTCTTGGTGACAGCTCCTGAGAGATCAACATTTCTGTGTCGATGCTTGACATATTGTTTTCATGATATTTTACTCCTAAGTATATTTAACAGTGGAATGGGACGCTGTAATATATGCATATATATATATATATATTAGTGGAATCGGACGCTAATATATATGTATACATATAAATTCATATACTTCATCATAATTTTTCATGCAAATTATACTTAGGATATTAGAGATTTACTAGTTATTGGATTTGGGATATAGGTGATTCATTAGATATTGGATACAGTATATTTATGAAATTGTTGATTTTGTACATTTAGGATATATGAGATTTATTCGATATTGTACATTCAGGATTTGTAAGACTTATATGATATGAGTGCCAATTTAGGGACGGATTTGTGGAAATTGGGATTGGATTGTCTTGATGGATTTTGATCCTACCACTATGTCAGGATTCCGTGGAAATGACATGTTTCACCCTATACTCCACATTTATTGTTTATGCACTGTTTCATATATTAGTAGTACCTGTTAGCGTACCTTTCATGACTGTTGCATTTACATACTTCATTTTATATGCATTGTTTCATGTGTTAGTCGTACCTGCTAGAGTACCTTTCATGACTGTTGCATTTACATACTTCATTTTATATGCATTGTTTCATGTGTTTGTTGTACCTGCTAGAGTACATTTCATGACTGTTGCATATAAACATCTTCATATCATTATTGCATGATTATTGCATACAGATTATCATATTATTATTGCTTCATGTATTAGTTGTACCTGTTAGTATACCTTTCATGATTACTGCATTCATATGACCATTTATTGCCATTAATTGCATATTTTAGATTCGCGCTGTACGTGCATACTTGCGATTACCTGCATATGTTAATTACTATTCACGAGTTGGCAACTCACCCCCGTTGTGCCACAGTTTGTTTTGCAGGTTGTTCCTCAGAGTAGTCGAGGCAGGCTATTCATCTATCACGTCATCTTTTGCTGCGGATACCGCTTCGGCCCACAATGTGCAGTTTTGCTTTAGGTGGGTTTTGTAGTTATCCGTTCACCTTTATTGCATATTCTTTGTATCCTGTACTCTCCATCTACCATTATATTGTATGACTCGGAGACTTGATGTGAGGACGATATTGTATATTTTGGTGACTTGGATGTCTTTTATGCAGTTTTTACTTATATCGTCTTTTATTTCTTCGCTACGGCGTCGTATATCTATTGTGGTGGTTGTTTTCCGCCTTTTGGCGTAGATTTGCTCCCGTTGGGGATGCTTTACTTTATATTTATGTTGTACCCATTTTTGGGGTTGGTTTTTACAAAGAAGGTGCTGCCTAAATTTTCAAGAATGTAAATTGAACTTGAAGAATTTATACTTAAGATTTTCAAAAGTTTAAACAATGTTTCATATCTTTTCTTGTCTTTTAATGGTTTAGATATCTGGGTTTTGGATTTCTTTTACTGCGTTACGCCTATAGACGTTGCGTAGTATTAGGGCCGTCACGTGCCAATTTCGGGTCGTGACAGTTAGACACTCAGGTTCCATGATTTTGATGTGTCGTTTAGGGACACACATATATACATACAAATACACACACACACATACATAGTCATATGTTTTCATGATGTTTTCGGGTGTCGATATTGGAAACTCAGGTTTCATGAGACTTACAGGTTATGAAGGCTGATCTGAGGATGCAGTGCCTCTGGTATTAGGATTTGGAGTGTTATTGATGGACACTAGTTTCTCCACGATGAGGATTCCGTGTTGATGATATGTTTTATCCCATACAGGGCATTTATTGATATGCATTACTTCATGTTTTAGTAGTACCTGATAGAGTACTTTTTCATGACTGTTGCATAAACATATTGCCATTTATTGCTATCAGCTTGCATGTGATAGATTATCGCAGTACGTGCATACCTGCGATTACCTTCATATTTTATTTTCTATTCATGAGTTGGAAACTCACACCCGTTGTGCCACAGTGTTTTGCAGGTAGCCCCTCAGAGTGGTAGCGGCAGGGCTTCTTCTTATCGAATCATCTTTTGCAGCGGATACCGCTACGGCTGACTGTGAGCAGTTTTGCTATAGGTGGGTTTTGCGGTTATCCGTTGATGCACATTTGTATATTCGTTTTATCTAGTACTCTCCATCTACTACTCCATGTATTGACTTAGAGACGAGTTGTGAGGACGATATTGTATATTATTTTGTGACTTGGGATGTCCTTTATGCTGTTGTCACTTTATATCGTATTTTTCTTCGCTATGTCGTCGTATATATTTTGTGGTGGTGTTTCCGCCTTTGGGCGTGGATTTGCTCCCGTTGGGGATGCTTTACTTATATTTTATGTTGTACACATTTCGGGGCTTGTTTTACAAAGGAGGTGCTGCCAAATTTTAAAGAAAGTAAATTTAGAGTTTAAAGAATTTTTGATAGAGATTCCAAAAGTTTTTAACAATGTTCTTATCACTTATTACTTTTGATGGTTTAGATTGCTGGGTTTTCGGCTTACTTAAATTGCATTACGCCTATAGACGTTACGTCGTTTATGGGCCGTCACGTGCCAATTTAGGGTCGTGATATATACTGATATGCTCATATTACTACTTTATGTTGCATACATCGTACCATGTAGTTATATGCTTGCATGATATACCGATATGCTCATATTATTACTCTATATTTCATACGTCATACTTTATGGTTGTATGCATTGAGATGAAGTTTTCATGAGATTTCTGGATTTGAGAACCGTGGTTATATTTCGAAGGAAATGATGTATTGTTTTAAAAACCCGGTTTCTCATAATATGATATTTCGATGCTCCCACCATGAGTTTTCTCGGTTTTGAGATTGGTTTTCGAGACCCGATTCGAGGAGATGAATGATCCGTTTGTGGGTACATGGTGGACCCGGTATGGTACCCCTGGGGCAAGAAATGATTGTCATGGAGTAGCCGATGAGCCTGGCAGAGGGAACACTACCTACCGGTGATTGTATAGAACTCGACGGATATCTGGAGGATACCGACCGGAGTCGTGAGATGGATATGAGGGCCGATCTGAGTATGCGGCACCTGAGATGGGATACGTATATGAGGGCCGATCTGAGGATGCGGTGCCTGAGGTATGAGGATTTACGTGTCGATGCTGGACACGAGTTTTCATGATGTTTCGAGTGTCGGTGTTAGACACTCAGGTTCCATGATTTTGATGTGTCGTTGATAGACATAGGTGGTTGATATCCTCATACATACATACATACATACATACATACATATATATACTATGTTCTCATGATGTTTCGAGTGTCGATGTTGGACATTCATGTTCCATCATATTGAGTTGTGTCATTGATAGACCCGTGGATGATATCCACATATTACAGGCATATCATGCGGGATGTTTATTTATATATGCTATGGCATAGACTTGATTGTTGACATATATGCATTTGTGGTCACACTAGATATCATAGTATTACCTTCAGGATGTAGTGATATCACAGTATTACTTTCGGGATATAGTGACCTAGGAAATCATTATTTTATTCGATTTCTACTTGTTGATGTTTTCTACTCACGAGTTGGCAACTCATCCCGTTGTGCCACAGTTCTTGCAGGTTTGACCGTTTGGGATCAGTTGCGGTATTGCTGGCACACAGCTTCATCCAGGGTGTTTGCTTTTGTAGGCAGGACACATGTTGGATCATGGCCACTCTCGTATTGTTATATTCCGTTGTATCTAGATAAACTCCATCACATCATATCACATCATATCACATCAGATCAGATCAGAAACTAGTATTGTATATTGGTAGACCTAGTCAGACTTGTTTGCGAGACTTAGAGTGATAGGTTTTTATGATCGCTTTTCTTCAGTTGATGTCTTTCTTCTTATTTTTTCTTTCTGGGTTGATCTTCGTCGTTGGGCTTCGTATATGTATTACTTGCATGGTTGTGTTTCCGCCAGTTGGCGAAGAGCTAGCTCCCGCTTGGGGATACCTATATATTGTTGTATATTAGGTTTTTGGATCAAAATATACAAGGGAGGTGCTGTCCGAATTTTGAAAAGACAAAATATGATTCATCATACCTTATTTCAAAACCGCACTCTAATAAAAAAAGGTTTAGATTTTCTGGGCTTCGACTTACTTAATTTACGTTACGCCTGTAGACGTAGCGTGATTTATGTGCCGGTCACGTGCTAAATTACGGGTCGTGACAAAGTTGGTATCAGAGCGTTAGGTTTAACTTTAGTTGAGTCTGAGTTTGACTATGCAGAGTCTAGGGCGTATATATTCCGGAACCTATGCTTGACCTTACGGAAGTTAGACTTGACGAGGGGGTATTAGACCCGAACTTTCGTTTCATAGGTTGACCTTGATTGATGGAGTAGGTAGCTTGAGTAGAGTGACGTACCGTACGTATGTTCCACGACATATTTAAGATACGATACTCCACTTAAGAAACCTTAGGATGTTCATATCTTGAGATCTGTGATACTATTCGTTCCTTTGATCATATATACATTTGGGATATGATGACTTCTTTCTTTCATGTGATTTATCTTCATCGATACCTGCTTGAGGTTCCTGTCACCATGGTTTGAGCGCAGATTGAGCTGCTGCTAGTGTTTCGGTCAAGGCGAGCTCGTCATGGACGAGAACTGACCATTGTTTTTTTTTCTGGTGACATATGGACGTGTAGGTATAGTGTTGTATTGTGATCTCTCGTTTGAGGCGAGTGTTCGGTTTTGCACCGGATGATCTGGCCATTGATAGAGGCTACCGGATTGAGAGGACCGTTGATGTACAGCATACCTCAGAGATCGTGATGTTGTCTACTGTGCAGACAGATGACCCAGCTGTTGCTGAGATTGATGGGATGTCATTTTCAGAGTCTATGAGCTGAAACCGCTGGAGCTTTCAGGCAGAGATGTCATAGGAGATAGCTAGTCTTTCTTGAGTGGAGCGACGAATACGATTCGCCAGATTTGATGTGCCGATGCAGGCTCAGTTGAGTTGAAGTATTCCAGTTTAGGAACTTGGATCTACAGTAGATCGATTAAGAGAGGACGTGGATTGTAGGATGCACCAATGTGAGATCGGTAAGTTGACCAGTTTCAGATCGAAGGACCTCACCCAGATGCGTTGTGAGTTGATCGAGAACGGATGAATAAAGTGTATTCCTCCGATAATTTGGACGAGTTTCCGAGGAAGTGTTCGGCTAGATATCTTCTACAGAGTGATGAAGATACCGAGTTCATGATTTCGAGTCCATGTGTGAGAGACTCCAGATTGACCGTAGCCGAGAATGAATTGCAATATGCAGACAGCAAGAGATGACGTCGAAATGGACGATAATAAAGAGTAGTATAACACGAGGTACATGCGAGATGTTAACGAGCAGTTTTTACCCTCCATTGATGCCAGAGGATTGATATGTGTGCTGAGGCGTTAGATACAGCCAAATTTCAGAGGAAAGCCGTGCTGAGGACGCAGCTGTCCCGTTATGAGAAAAGAGTTGAGCAAGAGTGCCAACCTTCGTATAGTTCGGCATAGGTGAAATCGGAAGAAGCCATGAGCAAATTCTTTCCAGTACATCACAGCAATAGAGACTTGCACAAGGATCAGTTATAGCGTGCGTATTCAGAGGGCCGGATGCCGCCGTCAGTAATGTGCGTTTGTGAGTGGTCATGTTGATTGGTCAAACGGTGATCAAAGGAGTTCCAGAGCGGGATTGTTCCGTTAGTATACCAGACTAGGCCGACGAGCAGAAAGATTGCGAGATTGATAGTTCAGAGAGAAACAAGGAACCCAGTGACCGAAGATGCCAGACCGTGAGCAGGAGACAAGTAGATGATCTTGCTCTACCGAGTTTGGGCGCACCGACATATTTTTTTTCGACATTGTTGGAGGTGTACCTCAATGTCAGTTATTGCGATTTGTGTTTTGTGATCCGAGTATCACACTTTTATCATTTGGATTGGAGTTTTGATGATTGGGTTTCATGGTTTATGTGTTGGTGCACCTTGGTTGCACCTATTGGAGATTTATATTGTGCACAATTATTGCACTTGACTTGTGTTTTATACACCGCTACATTGAGATTATGATTTGTGCATATCTATTGCACTTGAAGTTGATTTTGTGCCTTGTTGCACGTACTTATGATTTTGGTGGATTTCGGGATTGTTGATTTGATTTTTGTGTGTGAGGTACGCACTCGATTAGATTTTTGCACTCAGTATAGCTTATATGTGCTTGCAGTGCATTGATATAGTTTTGTGCACGTAGTTGCACACGTTTATTATCTTATACACCTTGGCATGCTCGGTGTTGTTTTGTGATCATTAAGATGTTGATGAGTTTTCGTGCATTGTTGTGCCAGCTTGATATTTTCGTGCATTGGTTGCACCGGAATGGTATTGTTAGTGTATATGCCCTAGGGGCTATTATTGTATCATACTGGCTTGTATATTACTTAATGGAAGCTTGGGATATTCACAGTTATATTAACAGTCTGGCTCAACATAGTAGTATGCTACTTAGTTTAAGTCTATCTTGATATGTGTGTACGTATTGATAGAGCCCTTAGGATCTTGTTTGACTACCAGCGTTGTGATGGCAATCACACTAGTGGGGACTGGGTAGTCTACAAGCACATCCTTTTTCAGGTCCCTAGTCGTAGAATTTTCAAGACAGGGCATCGATACTCCGGAGTAGACTAGTGTGTACGCTTCTCATCCCAATTGGGGAGATGGTCTGTCCCACAGCATAAGAACGTCGTACTGGAGATAGTATACAGGTGCTCGTTGGGTTACAGGTACACCGGATAGGACTTGCAGGGAACTGTTGGTTGGTATTATACCCGTCATCAATTAACAGTTCCCAGGTGACATGAGCACAGCATAGTCCGCAGACTTGACACTGCTGCTTCGCCTCGAGTGTGTTCCCACTGTTCTTAGATTGCTACCCTACCACGGTTGAAAGGAGTCGAGCAAACAGGTAGCAGTTGGGTGCAGTCCCGAGCACTTTGAGGCAGTGGTGGTTAGACAGGATTCGTCTCTCCCGGTATTGGGATTTGATATCGCGCTGTGTCGGGAGAGCCATTACGCAAAGTCCGTGGCCAGGGCAAGCGAGATTTACTGGTAGGTTTTCCAGTAGTTTCTCAAGGTGTAATGGGCTTCGCTCCGACATGACTTATACCGCTTTTAAGGGACTGACGCTTGCCGCCCACCTAGGCCCGATATGCGATAGTCCTAGACGAACAGACCAGACTGTACGGAGATTGTGACATCAGGCTCAGTAGGAGTTCAGATGGGTTTCCTCATCGTCCTTCTTATCGACATCTACCTGGGGACCGTTACGTACAGCTAGTGCCGCTTGCGGTCTGTGGTTAAACCCACTGCCAGCGTAGTAGTCGAGTCTTTAGAGTCCCACATAGAGAGATTCCCTGCTTCGGGCGAAACGATATAGAAGTCGTATGGTTTTACGTCAGGGTTCGGACACGCACGTGCATTTATGCACGCACGATGTTCGGACAGTTTTTACTAGCCGGCTTTGGTTTAAGCCAGATTCTAGTATCGGATTATTGGATTTATACTTTCTAAAGTTTTTCCGTGTTTTCACGGATAGGAGGGGAGTTCTCGTAAATTGTCGAGAAGCTTCTAGAAGGATGATGACTTGGAGGGCTAAACTGGCATTTGCATTAATGGATTAGTGACTCATTAGATGAATCATTCAAGTGAGTTAATGAAGCATTTATTGCTTAATAACTCACTTGATGATTCATTGAATATATTAAATGAAGCATGGTTGTTAATATCATTTAATTGATTTATTTGATATTCTTTATGCTTCATCATATATTGTAAATGAGAAAGAATTCATATGATTCTCATTCTCACCTTCTCTCTCTCTTCAAACCCTAACCCTAACCTCTCATGTGTTGAGATCAAGAGTTAGCAAGACTTATTAATCCTTAATACTACTCTATATTCCCTAGGTTGCTTTGATTAGCACTTTGAGTAACCTAGTTACCTCAAGTTAGAGGTCAAGCTTGGAGTAGTAGCTCTCGGGTGGATCTTCTATTACAAAGAGGAGGCCGACGAGGAGGTGGTCATCGAGAAGAAGAAGGACTTGGTTCATTAGGTATAATCTTCTTTCATAGTAGCCAATCCCTCCTATGATGTTGTTAGTTAAGGTTTGGCAAAGATCCGTAAGTTAGTCGATGTTTAGTTTAAAGAAAAAGATTGTTTTTCATACTTCCGCCTCCCCGCAACTCGTGGGGTGTCTAACGTCGACTCACAGTGGTATCAAAGCCTCGCTAAACCATAACTAACTTGTTAGCAAAGTCGTTAAAAATTCGATCGCAAAACAAACCGAAAAAAACATCAAATTGACCAAGTTTCTGTAGATTTTAAAACGGGGTCTAAAAATTTTTCTAGGACCCTTAAAATTACAAGCAGGGAATTATAAGAATACTGGAGAAATTTGGGTTCCTGAATCGGCCAAATAGCCGCGGAACTGCGGCCGATCCAAGCGATCCGCCGCGGATCCGCGGCCGAGTTGAAGCCGATTCACGCCAAAATTCCCCAGTAACTCTTCTGTGTTAATTTTGTTCTTTCTGGAATGTTTTGTTTCTACTCAAGTCTCAGGTGCACAGAGAAGTTTTTGGAGTAGAATCAATTGTGTTTGCTCGATCAAAATTCTACGATGTTTGGCTAATTAGATTATATCTGTGATTTGTATAATGTGTTCGTAAACCTCCCCTAACTGCTAGTATGTCGGTTGGCAGGGGGTTGCACATTTCTGTGATGATTTTACTGTTTGTGTTTATGAACTTGATTGGATCGTTGTGATGATTAGCCAGGGTTTTAAGATGGGTTTTTATATTCATTCATTCGGTGTAAATTGTAATATGATGTAATATTCTTTTGCGGGGCACATCCAGGTTATGGTTGTAGCCACCGTTGTATTATTTCATTTACTGATTTTTGCTCCTAGGATAGACCCAAGGTGTGGTGCACAAACTACTGGGTACTTTGAAGTGTTTAGTGGCCTACTCACGTTGTTGAGGGAGACCGCTTCACTTCGAGTACTTGGCGGGTAGTTTGCCATACCCGTAAGGGTCTAGGGTAGGGTAATGACTATTCATCACAACTGTGTAATCCATATTTCTTTGCTGGCTCAAAAGAATACGGATTCGTAGAAAATCCAATATGTTCATCTGTGATCTGGAATGCCTATTATTGCGTCAGACGAATGTACAATATCTATATATGATAGCTATTTAGACGTCACTTATGTTTTACACCCATGCTAGCCCAGCCCCCGCTCTCTCGTTAGTTAAGTAACCTAACGGGTGATGGCGGGACCCAGTGGCGAATGCGAATGACATAAGAAGACGTTGTATTTTCGTTGTTTTCTGCAATGATAGGTTAATTGATGGGACGCATTATATTAATGCTAAGAAAATAAATCAAAGTTGAATCGTTGGAACAGTTTAAAAGAAACCACTCGGTTATTTTAAAACAGAGGATATTTTTTTAATTGCGGAGCTTTAACCACTCCTTTTAAAAAGCTATCAGGTTCCTTCGGTCATATCAAGTTCACTACGTTCACGGTTTCGCCAAAACCATTAATAGCCCTCCGTCATTTCATTTGGGTATTCAGTAGTATTCAAGCTATGTATTTTGGCCAAAGTCAAGACATAGTGTTTGGTAGCTGCTGGGTATTCATTTGTTGCATAGATAGATGAGTTAGTTTGGGGCAGTCGTATTATTATTTGACCAAAGTCAGGGGTATGTACGGATGGGTTCAAATTAACAAGATAATGATGGGTAGAACTTGACATGTGACTTATGACATTTTGACCAAAGCCAAGGTCATAAGAGCATGGGGCAAAAACTTATATCTGGAATTCCTAAAGAAACTGAAATTTACAAAGAGATGTATACCATTTGGAGTTTGATGAATGTTGTTAGGATTCCTTCAGCATTATCATACGATGATATTTGGATCTCGATCCTACTGTGAGTATATGCTACTCATCAGGAGATTCGTCACTTAACGATCAATACTATAAACCAAGTAGGTGCCGAGAAAGGTGTCAGCGGGGCTATGCCCCCAGAGAAAAGAGGTTATTTAATTAAGGAACTTCGCGAAAGCGTTGGAAAACCTCCCTCGAAGTACCGACACCAGCCTGGCTAAACGGTTAAGCAAGTTTTGTACGGTGAGAATAGTCCTGGCTAGCTTTTCCTTTTTGGTTTGAGGAGGGATTCGAGAAACAGTGGGAGCCATCCTGTTTAGATAAACTAAAAACCACTCTAAACTTGAAAGAGCATCATGCTAAAGTGTTCCCTCTCTCTCCTAATTGCAGCGATCCAGAACATGACAGGACTTAAGTTACTACTAGAAAAAAATATATTGACAGGGCCAAACTATAAAGATTGGCTGCGGAATGTCAAGATGGCTTTGACCTATGACAAATTGGGGTATGTCCTGGGGTATGTCCTTACTGCTAAGGCACCTGCTATCCCTGGTCCTAAATCCAGTAATGCGGATAAGGAAATCCGCAAGACCTGGGAGTTTGATTGCGCGAGGGCCAAGTGCATCGTGCTTGCCTCGATGAATAATGAACATCAGAGGAGGCATGAGGATATGGATCTTGATGCTATATTTCTCCATACAAAGGAACTTTATGGAGAGCAATCTCGTATAACAAGATACGAGACCTCAAAGAACTTGTTTCAAGCGAGGTTGGTCATTGGATCATCTGTAGGAGAACATGTCCTAAAGATGATTGGCTATATAAAAGAGCTTGCAGACCTCGGGATGACATTGGAGAACGAGCTCTATACAGACTTAATTCTCCAGTCCCTTCCTTCCACCTATGCCCAGTTTATTCTGAATTTCAACATTTAAAGAAAAGAAGTTGAACTTCCAGAACTCCTTAACATATTGAGGAGTGCAGAGGGCACCTTGCAGAAGGCAAGGGAAACACCCGCTATGTTTGTTCGCGGTGCTTCGTCTTCCATGTCTAAGGCTAAGGCCAAAGGAAGGAAGATGAAGGCCGCTACCAAACCAAGAGGTGGTGTTAGTAAGGTGGGAGCTAAGGGAAAGAAAAAGATTGCGGTACCAGTAGTGGCTAAGGATGAGTGCTTGCACTGCCATAGGATAGGGCACTGGAAGAAAGATTGCAAAGCTTGGAATGCCAAGAACCAGGAACGGAAGCAAGCTGTGGCTTCGACTTCAGGTGTGTTTGTAATTGAAAAATGTCTGTCAATCAATTCTACTTCCTGGGTATTGGATATCGGATCAGGATCTCATATATGCAATTCATTGCAGGCACTGAGATACCGTAGAGAGCTGAAGGTTGGTGATATGACCCTCCAGGTTGCTAACGGAGCTAGCGTAGGAGCTGTGTCCGTAGGGGATTATCACCTTGGATTGACGAGTGGACATATTTTGGTTTTTCATAACTGTTTTTGTGTACCCAGTTTAACGTGTAATATCATATCGGTTTCGTTGTTATCAAAAGAAGGTTATGATTTCACGTTTGTAAGCGATGTTGTTAACATCCACCTTAATCATGGTTTGATTGGGTCCGGTACACTAGATAACGGTATATATGTCTTAAACCAATTACAGATTTTCAATGTCCAGAACACACTAAAAAGAAAGTCTCCAGATTTAAATAAGGCTTTCTTATGGCATTGTAGACTGGGTCACATCAATGAGACAAGGTTAACTAAGTTACATAGATAAGGTTATTTGGATTCGTTCGAATATCAAACTTATGCCACTTGTCAATCATGTCTCAAAGAAAAGATGACAAAGACTCCATTCACAGGACATGGAGTAAAAGCGAGCGAGCTCTTAGGACTCATACACAGTGATGTATGTAGTCCAATGTCTACTCATGCAAGAGGTGGTTTTTCCTATTTCATTACTTTTATGGATGATTACTCTAGGTACGGATTCATTTTCTTGATGAAACATAAATCCGAGGCTTTTGAGAAATTCCAAGAGTATAAGAATGAAGTAGAAAACCAAACCGGCAAAAGTATCAGGACACTGAGATCTGATCGAGGTGGTGAATACTTAAGTGCCGAGTTCCTAGGTTACCTAAAAGAGAAAGGAATTCTCTCTCAGCTTACTCCTCCATACACTCCACAGCATAACGGTGTATCGGAGAGACGGAATCGAACCCTATTGGATATGGTACGTTCCATGATGAGTAATGCTGAGTTACCGTGATTTTTCTGGGGTTATGCGCTATAATAAGCAGCATATCTTTTGAATAGGGCTCCTACCAAGACTGTGCCTACCACGCCATATCAGATGTGGAGTGGGAAGAAACCCTATCTTCAGCATATAAAGATATGGGGATGTCGAGCTTTTGTTAAAAAGCAGCATGTGGACAAACTCGAGGCACTATCAGTGCAGTGTAAGTTTGTGGGATATCCAATGAACTCCAAGGAGTATTTCTTGTAAGTCTACGGTAGCGTCCCGGCCGTCTTTCAGACGCCAAATACGGAACAAAAACTATTATAATTGGCGCTATCGCATACTATAACCCGGATCTGCCATTAACGCTAAACTAACAAACAACAAAGTGGGTAGAAAGGTTATACCGAACGATCCGAGTCCTTCGTTCTTTAACCATCATCCTACGATCCGTTGTGGCTGCTCCGATCTTCTGGCTCCTCGTCCAGGTGGCACCACATCTACGGATCTTTAAACGGGCTCCCGCCTCTATACCGAGACAACTCGGTCATCAAGTTTGCTAGAAGAGATGACCAAGATTGATGTGGAGAATGAGTAGAACATTTTGTCTCGCTTCATCCAAAGCCATGGATGAACGGTCAATGAAGTTGCTTTTTTAATCGGGTAAAGAGAAAATGATCACATCTAATTTTTGTGAACCAAAACTATCATCATCTTTTTTCCAAACAACCATAATATTTCCAATAAAGGGCCGGCCACAAATTTAGGAAGAGGGAGGTGAGTGTGGGAGTAGAAGAGAGTGACCCTAACATTAAATGAAGAATGAGTCATTTAAACACCTTGCATAAATAATCAATGCATACAATGAATCATAATAACACATCACCATATCATTAAATGAACAATTAATGCACCAATGAGTCACTAATCCGAGTCAACATCTAGAACCTTCCATACTCATGACTCACCCAAATCAAGAAAAGATAAATCCGTATTAAACCGAATGTTTAATACGGGTGATAGAAAACTGGCAACTTCCAAAAGCGACCCCGAAACGAATTTCAGGATCACCCCGTAACAGTATAAACATACCCGTATTTGTATTACGTCCGAATACAATTGCAACTGAGACAAAGATATTATATCTACGCAGTATAATACTCGGATCCGGCTTAAACCAAAGCCCACCAGTATTATCTGCCCGAAATATGACACGTGCGTAAACGCATGTGCATTTTCCGAACCCTTCCATAAAACCATACGGCCTCTGCAACGTTTCGCCCGAACTTGGGAAACTATCTATGGGGGACTCTAATGACTCGTCAGTACCCTGGCAGTGGGTTTCAACCACAAACCGTTAGCGGCACTAGCTGTGCGTAACGGCTATCCATGTACTGACCTTAAGGGAAGCTGATGAGCGAACTCATCCAGGAACCCTACCGAGCCTAACAGTGACAATATACATATAGTCCGGTCCGTTCGTCTATGAGTATCGCATATCCGGCCTAGGGGGCTGGTAACGTCAGACCCCCAATAGCGGCATAAGTCGTGTCGGAGTGAAGCCCAGAACACCCTGAGATACTAATGGAGTACCTACCAGTAAATCTCCTTCCTCGGCCGAGGGCTTTGTGTAATGGCTCTCCTAGACACAACGCGATCTCACCCCCAATACTGGGAGAGATGAATCCCCTGCTGATCCGCTCACTTGCCTCCATGTGGCTCGGGACTGTACCCAAAAAAGACCTGTTTGCATAACTCCTTTGAGCCTTGGTAGGGTAGAAATCAAAGCACAGTGGGAACTCACACGAGACAAATGACGACCTCAGGTCGATGAACTAACCTGTACACATGTCACCAGGGAACTGCTATCTGACGATAGGTATAATACCAACTAGCAGGTTCCCGGCGAGTCCTGTCCGGTGTACTCATAACCCAATGAGCACCTGTATACATCTTAGGTGATCCAACTGACACCAGTGGTTTGTGAGACCGGCCACCGCCCCTCGTCGGGGTCTCGACTGTATACACTAGTCTACTCTGGAGTATCGATGCCCTGTCTCGAAACTCCCACGGCTAGGGACCACAATTAAGGATATGCTTATAGACCACCCAACTCTCATGTATATGATCGCCATCATACTGTTGGTAGTCAAGCAAGATCCTAAGGGCTCTATCAACGTGTAACAGTGATCAGTCACCTGAATCTGTACACGACTGATAAAGGCAAACCAGATAGCATACAATTATCTTGAGTAAGACTGTACTACCGGTATAGGTCCTCCTCAATCATTGCAATCACGTACCTACGATCCAATAATTGACTTTGATGGCACAATATCCAACAATCTCCCACTTGCACTTAAGGCTAATTATTGCGATGTCGCATACTCACAGCCCGTGTGATACCGAACATCCAACTCCTCTACTAATCAGTTTCACAAAGCCCGTTTGTAAAACTATTGTGTTCGAGAAATAGCCTCAGTGAGTGGATCCGCCTTGATTTTTCTTTCTATGTCTCTCTTAATCTCAAGTTCACGGAGAAAGCCATCTCCCAAATCGAGTAATACCCGTCTTAGAATATGTCTGGATAACTGATGGAACCTAGTTCATAAATGAACTCCAAATACAAACTTCTTAGACTGTATCGATAACTGAACCTAATCAGTATCCAGCACTATGCCTCCCACAGTATCCTCTTGGACCACCTGTCCATAATACTGTCCCTCATCAGAGGGAAAACTATAACTCTGACAATCACTCTGTCATCTATGTCACCTTTGAATCCTGGAATGATGACCGTCTCCCGAAGGAGGCTGCCGTCATCAAATCCGTAGAACATTCACTTATGTTCTAAAACTGCTTCCTTATGTTTCTCCAGGATTGGATTATTATAAACTTATCGCATCTAGTGCAAAAGCAACATCTGGTGTGGTACTTGACATCTCACGATTGACTCAATTGCCTAAGCAAGTGATCTGCCAATCATGCACATCCCTCTCCCCTTTAGTCTGTAAGACACATTTAGAGAGGGTGACTCCATCACCTGCAGGTACACCACCATGCCAGGAGTCATTTATTCTAAATACCTTTAGAATACAGTCAAAGTACCCACATTGGGAAACTACACAAATCTAGATCTAAATCCATAGATCTAGAAACTAGAATGTCAGATATTATATCCATATCCTGTATGGAGAAACAACTGTGTGACGACCACAGTACAACCGATCGTAGTGTAGGAATTTTACTTCCTACGCTGTGTATGTCATCCATATTCTAGGACATCATACCCTACCACCTGTTAGTTATATGTATGCCCTAGAGGCCATTACTGTACATTGGATGTATATTGTAGTGGATGCTGGGACATATATAGGTAGGACTTTCTTGCTCGACATGATAGTACGCTATCTGGTTGCTCTTTATCTTAACATGTATACTTGCTGTCTCTCTGATTACATGTTGATAAAGCCCTTAGGATGTGTACTCGACTTCCAGGACTATGATGTAGATCATACTAGTGGGGCCTGGGTAGTCAATGAGTACATCCTTCATTGTTCCTAGTCGTGAGAATATCGAGACGGGGCATCGATATTCCAGAGTAGACTAGCATATAGCTTCTGGACCCATGCGATGGGCGATGGATGATCCCATATCCATTGGTGTTTGACATCAGAGATGGTATGCGGGTGCTCAGTGGAGACTGGGTACACTGAACGGACTCGCCGAGAACTCTCAGATGGTATTATACCTCACGTCAGATGGCAGTTCTCTGGTGACACTGGTACAGCTTAGTCTGTTGACCCGAGATCGTCATAGAATCTTGTGTGTCTCCCACTGTGCTTTGATTTCCACCCTACCATGGCTCTACTGAGTTGTGCAAACAGGTGGTTTTTGGGTACAGTCCCGATTCACATGGAGGCAATGAGCGATAGGAGGGGATTCGTCTCTCCCGGTATTGGGGGTGGATGTTGCGCTATGCTCGACTGGCCATAACAGGAAATCCCTGGCCAGGGTTGCAGTGATATACTGGTAAGAGTTATCAGTAGTTTCACGAATGTTATGGACCTAACGTCGGCATGACTTATCAAGCTACTGGTGTCTGACGTTTACCACCCCTAGGCGAGATATGCGACATATCAGATGAACAGACCGGACTATACGGTAAGTGTAACTGGTTGGATTAACAGGAGTGTGAGCGGGCTTGCTCGTCGATCTTCTGATCGCTCAATACCCGGGTGTCCATTACATTTAGCAGACTGCTTGCGGCTTGTGGGTGTTTGATATGATCATCACCTGCTGCCGACGTATTGACGAGTCTTTAGAGTCCTACACAGAGGTTTCCTGGCTCAAGCGAAACGAAATAGGAGCGCATATGAGATATGTGCGGGACCGAGAATAATGCGTGTATGTGATACCGTATTCTATTCTCGCGATGAATGTATCGATTGGTTGTATGCGATATAACCAAGTTATCGAATCGAGGATTGATTCGATAAGCCGATACATTGGATATTAGTCGGTCACATGCGATATTACCGGATCGTTAAATCAAGTGTTGATTTAATGATTTAATGTATAATTATATATTTGATATATTACTTTACATTAACTAGTATTTGATCACTTAAAATGGATTTTCTCACTTGATGTGCACATTGTATATGTGATATATTTTTTATGCACCTTATTGTATCATGTTTGATGATACATGAATGTTAGGGTGTATGTTTAGATTAAACCATGGTTATGTAATGGTTAGGGTTTTGATTTTATTTACTTATTAATTAATTAATTTATTTATTCATTTTTGAAAGATAAAGAGAAATGGTGGCTTGATTTGTTTTCTAGTTGAAGCTTCATGAAGCTTTGAATAAGTCCACCATTTTTGTTTCATACTTAACCCTAACCATTCAACCTAACCTTAGTTAATTCTCTACACCTAACTATGGTTGAGATTATGATAAGTATCATTTTGTTTTCTATTTTAAATAGACTTATCATATTCTTTTCTTCTTCTTCTTCTTCATCTTCAACAATGAAGAAAGCTTGCCTCCATCAATGGCAACTTGTGAAAATTAGTGAGAAATCCAATTCCAAAGTGAACCCACTTCCTATTTCTTCATCCTATACCTCTTGCCAAGTAGTATAGGGTGTTTTCTTCACAAGTTTCATGACTTGGTGAAGTTGGAGCTTGATCTTGAGTTGCCTCGACGTAGATCATCTTCGGCATCGAAGTCGACGACCTAGCCCGCCCATTTCTCCGATGAAGCCGATGCTAGTGTCCTGGATTCAATTTGTACTGCGGAGGGACGTCATCATGGAGCCTAGGAAGTGGAGGACCGGATCTACAAAGGTTGTAGCCTCTTTCCTTTTAAGTTAAAGTTGTTTACTTGCATCGCATCACCTACAAATCTAGTTAACGATCCGTATTAGGGTTTGTAGGCACAAGGAAAAGTTTGAATTGGGCATGTTTGATCCCTTGCAAGACCTCATTAGTGTGCCTAGAAACCCTACAGTGGTATCAGAGCCTAGCTAGAGCCATAGGCGATGTGTAGACGAAGCTAGAAGTCCGATCGAACCCTATATCCCCCGATTTCAACCCTCTCTGTACAATTTTTCAAACAGTGGATTTTTGTGAATTAAAAATTCTTAAAAAATTAAGCAGGAAAAACTAAGAATTACTGTGAAGTACGGTCCACTAAGTCAATAATTTGACCGCGGAACTGCGGCGAAACCATGGGTATTGTGGCTGTTCCGCGGCCAAAATTTGGACTTAGTCCCTGAAATTTCATATATTTATTCTTAGGTCCTTTCTTGGCAATTGTTTATGGGAATTTTTTAATTCCACTCAAATGTTGAGTATTCTAGGGTTTTATTGGGGACTCGTTAATTTGACCGGATAATTTAACTTCGTTAAAGTTTTTCCGGATATTTTAGAAACTGTTAAAAAGTTCGACCGGATATAAATACCCACTTTTTCCCCTGCCGGAAAATTTCCAATTGTTGGATTTTTCCATAGTTTAATAACGTTCTAAGTAGTGTAAGTAATGCGATGGTCCCTCTAGAAAACAACGAACCTTAACTCGATTATGTGACCGTCTTGAACTGCCCTTTGAACCTTAGGGTTTGGGCAGTACGGTGTGCCACATGTGAGGCGTTGGCTTGACCCTTCTACGGCTGGACCGTTGGTACTAAGGCACGAACTGTATGTTTTTAGACTTATTTCATGTGTTGAGCTGTATCGGGAAAACTTGGGTGTTCGATTGTTCGATCGGAAAGTTTAACATTTTCTATTTATCCGGAATGTGATACAATACTTGGAATTCACAAATAGTTATGAGATAACTGAATGAATGTTATAAACATAGCAGTTTAGTCTCACTTGATCGGTTGCCACAGAATTTTGATGAGATAAAAGTCCGTCGCAATCACGTAGCGTACGCGGATACTCGCCGGGTAAACTTAATAGACAGCCTCACCCCATAGCCCCGACCAAGTGACTGTAGGAGAACCCCGTCGCCGAAAGCATCCGTTCGGGTGCTCGCGGTAGCGGTGTTCCGCCTTAGTGCACTTCGTCGACGGTATCGGGGGTGCAGCCGCCTACTAAAGTTTGCGACGAGCATTCGATCAGAATGTTGGAAATCCTGTTGAATTGCCCAACATGATATTGAAAAGTGTTTTCGATAATGAGACTAAAATGCGGGGTTTATAATTGTTAGGCATGCGATGTCTAAGGGATTCATTTGATAAGGCATGCGATGTCTAAAGAGTTTGCGGATTCCAACTGTTGTAGTTTTACACTTTCTTTTCTGTGACCGTAAATGTAATATGTGATATCGCCGGTTTCGTTGCTATATATCAACGACAATTGGGATCCGCATATTTACATACGTTGATGACATGTGATGTTATGTGTTGCTGGATATGTTATATTAGATCGTCGTGGTTGAATAGCCGGGGGTTTTTATGTGAGATGAGTGTTTTTTCATTTTCATTCATGTAAAAACTTGTATGTAATATTCTTTTATTGGGGCACTTCCAGGTTGCGGATGATGTCACCATTTGTATATTATTTACTTTTCCGCATTAGGATAGACCCAAGAAGGGGAGCACAAGTAACCGGGTTGTGGGGTCCAGTGGGAGACCAACTCGGGGAGTCGAGTCCGGGTCTCCTAACCCTAGAATTGGTAGGGTTGCTTGCCGCTCTTGTAGGGGTCTAGGGGTGTGGGATTGGCTATTCATCATGACCGTGGAATCCGTGTTTTATACTGGCTCGTATTAAAAACACGGACGTCCTAGTATATCCAATATTTTATATGATATTTTCTGCTGCGTTATCTGTGATGTGATCATGTGATTTGTTCAGATAGATATTATATATAGTATATATGATATATTATATAGACGTTGCTTATGTTTTACACCCGCACTAGCCCTGCCTCGTTCTGGCGTTAGTTACCTAACCTAACGGTGCAGACGAGACATCGAGGCTAATGCGGATGGCATAAGCGTACGTTATATTTATCTGTGATGTTTAGGTGGACTTAAATGATGGGATATTCATTAATGAGATTAATGAAAGAAAATAAACCTAATTGATGTTGTGGAATCAAATTTCAAAATAAAACAGGTAGCTACAGTTCTTGCTTTGCATCGCGGTGTTCCTTGTAGAACATCCTGCACCTTATTCGATGAGGAAAGGACCGAGATCCCTTCAGCGGGAGCGACTCCTTTAGCAATAACTGGCAGATGCTACAACCCTCGGTTTGTCTTTTGATTGCTTCTATAGTTTCTGCTTTGCACAGTGATATATATGATATATCCCTCACCTCATTCGACGAGGAAAGGGCCGACGATCCCTTCACCGGGAGTGACCCCTTTAGCAAAACTATAAAAGCCTCAAAAACATTCCATTTAAAAACCATTTGATTCTGCAACGAGATCAAGTTCAAAGCATTAAAGGTTTTCTTAAAAACCGGCCGCAACCCCCCGTTATTTTAGGAAGTAGAGTACTTAGTATTCGTGTTGTGTTTGTTGACCATAGTCAAGGCACAGTGTACGGTAGCTAAGTGATGTCTTCCTACACCGCATATGATGCGAATAGTTAGGATAGTCGCGTGACTTTGTTGACCTTAGTTAAGGGTCATGTGGGTGGGTCTAATTAATCATGAAATGATGGGTAGAACTTGACTAGTGCTTATGATTTGTTGACCATAGTTAAGGTCATAGGTGCTAGGAGTAAAAACCATTATCGGGAGTTTCAAGTGTTGAAATTTGCAATGAGATTGCATACGTTCTATGTGATAGTTGGATCCCGATACCCACTGCGAGTAATTGTTACTCTTGGGAGAGTTTTGCACTATGCAATTAGCCGATCAAGTAGGTGTCTAGAAAGGTGTCAACGGGGTTACACCTATGGGAAAATGAGGTTTACTGTAATTAGGTCCGTGCGAAAGCACGGGGAACCTCCCTCAAAGTACCGATACTGGCCTGGCTGAAAGATTGGCGAACTTGTAGAGTGTAATTAATCCCAGCTAGTCTTTCCTTTTAAGGTTCGAAGGAAGATTTGATAAAAACAGTGGGAGCCATTCTGATTAGATAAAATATATAACCAATCTAATCTTGCAAGAGCGCACGCAGAGTGCTTTCTTTTCTCTCTCTCCAAGTAGAGACCATATCACGCCTTAATCAAGATAATAATATGGATGTATTGACCGAACCCGCTTGTTATACTGAGCTGGGGAACGTTGGTCCCGCTCCAACTTATAATTATTATAAGACAGAGCAGGAAATAGGGGAATACCAGAATTCCTATGCCGCCCAAACGAAGAAAGTGCATATGATGCATCTCCTTCGGGTGTGTTCATTACAAAGAACTGTTTCTCAGTATCCTCTGCATCCTGGGTATTTGATACCAGATCCGGATCCCAGTTATGTAATCTGTTACATAGGGCTATAAAAAGGTAGAAAAACTGAGAACAGGTGATAAGTTTCATGAGACAGAAAATGGGGCAAGTGTTGCTGCCAAGTCTGTTGGTCACTGTCACCCTGTATTACCAATACATTGATTCTGAACAAATGCTATTAGATACCAAACCTGATATACAAAATCATATCTATCTCTTTATTAGTAAAGAAATGATAAAATTTTGTATTGCTGGATAATGTTTTGAACATTTCCTATATCAAAAGTTGATCGGTTCAGGCACGTTATCTAAAAGCATTGATGTTCTAAATCAAACTACAGTTCCTAGTATACAGAACACACACAAGAGGAAGAGTTCAGAAATGAACGAATCCTTCTTGAGGCATTGTAGACTAGGTCATATCAATGCGACCCGACTGACTGAAGTTACATTTTAGATGCATATTTAAATCAGTTTGAATTTACATCTTGTGAAACTTGCCAGTCACGTCAAAAAGATTAGATGACCATAGCTCCGTTTACTGGAAACAGAGAAAGAGTTGGTAAACTCTTGGGGATGATACATGATGATGTATATAAAGTCCCCTGTCTACACATGCCAGGACCGGTTCTTTGTACTTCACTACATTCTCTAATGATCTCTCAATATTCAGTCATATGTTCCTTTGAAACATAAGTCCGAACCTTTTGAGATATTCACAGAATATAAGTTAGAAGTAGAGAACCAAAATACGGGTATAAGTATTATGTCCTATGATAAGATCAGGGAGGAGAATACTTGTGCATGGAATTCTTGGACTATTCTAAAAGGAAAATGAGATTCTCTCTCAGTATTACTCCTCTGAATACACCACAGCACAACGGTTTATCAGGGCGGAGAAATCGCACTGTATTAGATATGGTGTACTCTATGATGAGTACTACCGAGTTACCTATTTCCTTTTAGGGTTGTGCACTTGAGAAGCTGCATACCTATTGAATTAGGTTCGAATCAGATCACTGCCTACCACTCCATTTGAGATATGGTATGGGAAGAGCCTATCTCTTAAATAAGTTAAGATTTAGGATTGTCCGGCCTATGTCTAAAGCAAAATCCGGACAAGATCGAGGCAAGGTCAGTTCTTTAGAACTGGAAAGGTTCCGGCTATACATAACTGCAGCTGATGATTTGACAGAACCAAAGGATTCAATAGTCCCCAACGAACCTCAGCCTCTCCGCCGATCTAATAGGGTTCCTCACCTGCCTGAGAGATACCTCGGTTTCTCGATGACAGTGGAAGCGAGGATTGCATCATGAGATGATGACCCAACTAGTTTCGAGCAGGCCATCAAGAGTAGGGACTCTATAAGGATGGCTGGATGCTTAACGATCTGAGATGGAATCCACATACACCAACAAAGTATGGACTTTGGTTGCAATATCTGAAGGGTTAAATCCCCATCAGGAGCAAGTATATCTTGAGAAGATTACTTGGTGTAAATGGAAAGGTTGTGACTTTCAAAGCTAGACTTGTTAAAGGTTTTAGTCATCAACCAGGTGTGGACAATGATAAAACTTTTTCCAGGGACTATACTTAAGTCCATCCAGATCTACTTACCATTGCTACATACCATGACTACGATATCTGGTGGTTGGGTGCCATGACTACTTTTCTAAATAGTGATTTAGAAGAGAACGTCTATAAGAACACAGCCAGAGGGCTTCGTAAACAGTGGGAGCAGCGGAAACATATGCAAGTTGGTTTACAGGATAAAGCAGGCATCGCGGAGTTGGAACATCTGTTTTGATGTGGTAGTCAAAGAGTTTGACTTCATCAAAATGGTAGATGAACCTTGTATGTACAAAAGGGTAGTATGGAGTATGGTAATGATCCTCGTAGAGTACGTGGATGACATACTCTTGATAGGAAAGGAGTTTCCTATGCTACGAACGGTCGATCTCCTCTTATCACATAGATTCTCCATAAAGGATCAAAGTGATACCTCCTAAATCCTGAGATTTGGATCTATGAGATAGATCTAAATGGATGTTAGGATTCTCACTAGCTATAGTGAGATAGTATTAGTTGATTCTGGGGAGAATCACTGGAAAGGTTCCATGGTGATAAGGACGACTGAATATCAGTCGTGGGCATTGTCTTTACCCTCAGTGGAGGGACGGTATGTTGGAAGAGTTCCAAGCTAGATACCGTGGCAAACTAGACGATAAGGCTCGTAACATCGCTATTATAGATACTACCAAAGATGCAGTTTGGGTGTATATTGGTTCATAAGATGAACTAGGTTCCTACCATTGTATGAAAATGGAAGTGTGGCTTTGGTCCAGGAACCCCGATCCCATCAGTGACCCAGACATATTCTGAGGAAGCATCACCAGATCATGGAGATAGTTGATATCCAGGGTGATCGAGGTTAGGAGAGTAGACTCAGAGGACAACACGGCGGATCCACTTACGAAGGCCTTTTCCTAGAGAGAGACTCATATGGGATGGTTGAGTATGTGATACTGCAACCACTGCTATAGATGGCCCTAGTGCAAGTGGGAGATTGTTAGTTATATGTATGCCCTAGAGGCCATTACTGTACATTGGATGTATATTGTAGTGGATGCTGGGACATAGGTAGGACTTTCTTACTCGACATGATAGTATGCTATCTGGTTGCTCTTTATCTTAACATGTATACTTGCTGTCTCTATGATTACATGTTGATAAAGCCCTTAGGATGTGTACTCGACTTCCAGGACTATGATGTAGATCATACTAGTGGGGCCTGGGTAGTCAATGAGTACATCCTTCATTGTTCCTAGTCATGGGAATATCGAGACGAGGCATCGATATTCCAGAGTAGACTAGCGTATATCTTCTCGACCCATGCGATGGACGATGGATGATCCCATATCCATTGGTGTTTGACATCAGAGATGGTATGCGGGTGCTCAGTGGAGACTGTTGGAGATAGTGCCCTCATAGTCAATTATTGGATCGCAGGTACGTGATTGCAATGATTGCGGAGGACCTATCTCGGTAGGACAGTCTTACTCGAAATGATAGTATGCTATCTGGTTTGCCTTTATCAGTCGTGTACATGTTCAGGTGACTTATTGCATGTTACACTTTGATAGAGCCCTTAGGATCTTGCTTTACTACCAACAGTATGATGGCGATCATATACGTGAGAGTTGGGTAGTTTATATGCATATCCTTAATTGTGGTCCCTAGTCGTGGGAGTTTCGAGACAGGGCATCGATACTCCGGAGTAGACTAGTGTATACAGTCGAGACCCCGACGAGGGGCGGTGGCCGGTCTCACAAGCCACTGGTGTCAGTTGGATCACCTAAGATGTATACAGGTGCTCATTGGGTTATGAGTACACCGGACAGGACTCGCCGGGAATCTGCTAGTTAGTATTATATCTACCGTCAGATAGCAGTTCCCTGGTGACATGTGTACAGGTTAGTTCATCGACCTGAGGTCGTCATTTGTCTCGTGTGAGTTCCCACTGTGCTTTGATTTCTACCCTACCACGGCTCAAAGGAGTCGTGCAAACAGGTAGTTTTTGGGTACAGTCACGAGCCATATGGAGGCACGTGAGCGGATCGGCAGGGGATTCGTCTCTCCCGGTATTGGGGGCGAGGTCGTGCTGTGTCTAGGAGAGCCATTACACAAAGCCCACGGCCGTGGCAGGAGATTTACTGGTAGGTACTCCAGTAGTATCTCAGGGTGTTATTGGGCTTCACTCCGACACGACTTATACTGCTATTGGGGGTCTGACGTTGCTAGCCCCCTAGGCGGATATGCGATACTCATTGACGAACGGACCGGACTGTATATACATTGTCACTGTTAGGCTCAGTAGGGTTTCTGGATGAGTTCGCTCATCGGCCACCCTTGAGTGCACTCATCGGTCTCCCTTGAGGTCAGTCCGTGGGCAGCCGTTACGCATTGCTAGTGCCGCTGACGGTTTGTGGTTAAACCCACTGCCAGGGTACTGACGAGTCATTAGAGTCCCCCACAGACAGTTTCCCAAGTTCGGGCGAAACGTTGTAGAGGCCGTATGGTTTTATGGCAGGGTTCGGAAAATGCACGTGCGTTTACGCACGTGTCGATTTTCGGACAGATGATACTGGTCGGCTTTGGTTTAAGCCGGATCCGAGTATTATATTGAGTAGGTATAATATCTTTGTCTCAGTTGCATTTGTATTCGGTCGTAATACAAATGCGGGTATATTTATACAGTTTCGGGGTTATCCTGAAAGTTGTTTCAGGATCACTTTTGGAAGTTACCAGTTTCCAGTTTTCTATCAGCCGTATTTTGACATTCGGTTAAATACGGATTTATCTTTTCTCGTTGTGGTGAGTCAGTGTTCTAGAAGATTCTAGAGAGGGTGACAAGGCTAGTGACTCACTTGAGTCATTAATGGTTCATTAATGATAAAGCATGACTAGGTTTAATATGATTGGTTTGCTTTTAATAATATCAAGTGATTCATGCTTTGTTGTTAGGTTGTGATAAGTATGAAGGGATATGGTCACCACTTGAAGCTACTACCATCACCCCCCTTCTTCATATATTTGGCTGGCCCTCTCTTTCCTCCCCACTTGATTGATATGAGAAAATTATGGTTGTAAAAGGAAAAGAGTATAGTTTTGGAAGCATATAAATTTCCTAGTTCATTTCTTGTTCCATTTCATTTCCATCGGCAACTTCATTTACCGATCGTCCACGGACTTGGACGAAGTGAGACAAAGTCATCTACTCATTCTCTACATCATTCTTGGTCGTCTCTTTTAGCAAACTTGACGATCGAGTTGCCTCGAGTCAGAGGCGGGAGCCCGTTTAAAGAACCGATCATGTGGTGCCACCTCGACGAGGAGATCGGAGATCGAAGAGATCGGAGCAGCCGCAACGGAGCGTGGGATGATGGTTGAAGAACGAAGGACTCGGATCGTTCGGTACAACCTTTCTACACTCTTTACAGTTTGTTAGTTTAGCAATAATGGCAGATCCGGGTTAAAGTATACGATAGCGCCAGTTTAAAAGTTTTGTTCCGCATTATGGCGTCTGTAGACGGCCGGGGCGCTAACGTAGACTTAACAGTGGTATCAGAGCCTCACCATTTTGCTATGCTAACTTGTGCTAACGCGTTTAAAACATCGATCCGACCGAAAATCGAAAACTGCAAAAATCCAAGCCGACAGTTTCTGTTGATTTTAAACGGTGTCAAAATTGATTTCTGTATATCTTAAAAATCCGTGCAGGCGTTTTTAAGAGCCACGAAAAAATTTGGGGTCGTGATCCCTCCAAGCTGCCGCGGAAGGGCGGCCAAACCCATGGTTTGGCCGCGCATCCGCGGCCACGTGGGGAGCACGTGCTCCCAAATTTGGTCAGTGGTTTCTGTGTTGGATTTTGGGGTTTTTGGTTAATATAGTTGTGGCCCAGGTTTTATTACTGTTCACCAGTAAGCAGTGGGGCCCACTTTTTGATAATTGGTCCTTTGGTCGATCGTAATTTAAACACGTTAGTTTACAGTGCTTACATTATATCTCCGACCGGGAATGTCATTTGATCGGTAAACCGCGTCTGATTGCTATAGTTCTTTTAGACGGGTTTGCGAACGTGACATTCGCGTTGATGTTCTGTGTTGTGCTGTGATGTTGCGGATTTGTCGTGGTGGATAGCAGTGTGCAATGGTAGTACAGTTTGAGTTTATTTGTACATTTGATATTGCGGGGCGAGCGTCCAACTTGTGGACAGCCGTCACTGCCTGTTGTATAATATTCTTTTGGGGCACGATCAGGTTGCGGTCGATGTACCTATTGTACTATTTTTCATTACTGTACTAGGTTTTGCCCCGAGACGGAGTGCACGGATAGCCGGGTTCGGGAAAGCAACGGGTCCGCATCTCATGGCTTTGAGAGGAAGAGGGGCCCCACTTCAGAATTGGCAGACTATTCGCCGCACTCGTAGGGGGTACAGGTTGACCCAAGGAGGGGTGCTCAATTTACCGGATTCCGTGAAGTGCCGGGTGTTCCATTCACTATGCTGTGGGGACTACCTCGCTTCAGGTTTTGGCGGGTAACTTGCCGCGCCCGTAGGGGTCTAGGTTTCATTGCACAGGCTATCCACACGACAGGGGAACTCGAGTTTCAGCAGCTGCTCTGTGAAACTCGGGGATCCTAGATTATCTGTATTGTTCTGTGATGCTTATTACTTTTCTGTAATGTTGCATACTATCACGCCTGGAGCGATTATGTATATTGGTTTATATACTATTAGATGTTTTATATGTTTTACACCCGTGCTAGTCCAGTCCCCGCTCTGTCGTTAGTTAAGTAACCTAACGGGTGATGACGGGACCCAGTGACGAATGCGGATGGCATATACGTACATTTTATTTTCGTTCTTTTCTGGTGTGATTAAAATGATGGGACTGCGTTGATTCTGATCAACGCAAAGTAAAAACAAACCTGTTTACAGTTGTTGGAACAATTTAAAAAGTGTTATTGCAAAGACGTTTCCTTTTGTTATGCATAGCGGTATTCAGCGAAATATCCTGCACCTCATTCGACGGGGCAAGGGTTGATATCCCTTCACCGGGACTGACCCCTTGGGCAGAAGTTTGCGTCAGGGTAATAACTTCACTATAGTCGATTACAAGTTACTTTGCATAGCGGTATTCAGTGGAATATCCTGCACCTCATTCCACGAGGAAAGAGCCGAGATCCCTTTACCGGGAGTGACCTCTTTAGCAAAAGGTTTTCGCCACTATATTTTAAAAAGCTATCAGGTTCCTTCAGCGATATCAAGTTCACTACGCTAAAGGTTTTTCGCCAAAAACCAGCCGTAGCCCTCCGTCACTTCTTTTGGGTATTCGGTAGTATTCAAGCTACGCATTTTGACCAACGCCAAGGCATAGTGTTTGGTAGCTGCTGGGTATTCAATTGTTGCATAGATAGATGAGTTAGTTTGGGACAGTCGTTCTGCCGATTGGCCAACGTCAGGGGCATGTGCGGGTGGGTTCAAATTGACAAGATAATGATGGGTAGAACTTGGCATGTGACTTATGACATTTTGACCAACGTCAAGGTTATAAGAGCATGGGGCAAAATTGAAATCGGGAGTTTCTAAAGAAACTGAAACTTGCCAAGTATGCGTATACCTTCTGGAGTATGAGTAACATGGATGTATTCCATCACGTTATCATGCGATGAGAGTTGGATCCCGATTCCCACTGATGAGTTTCTTTACTCTTCGGGTGATCCCGATTGATTCTTCTTTAGGTTTGGAGGAGAATTTGACAGGACAGTGGGAGGTTTCCGGATTAGATAAAGTGATAACCATTCTGATCTAGGTTAGAGTGCACGCAGAGTGTTTCTTTTCTCTCTCTCTTTGGCAGCGACCTTTGACCGACCCTAGACTATGACTCAGTGACCAGGTTGACCGAACCTTCTTAAAATACTGGCTTTTGGATTGTCTATGTTGCATAAGTCATTGCCACTCCTTCTTTTACCCTTTGATTTTCTCAGAACACCCGTATTACTACGGATATCCACTTCCATTGGATAGATCCATCGTATGGTTATATACGAACTCGAAGGGACTTCTTCGAGGATGGATCCAGGTTCAGGAGGAAAAGAATTGGTTTATTCAGTTGTCTTTTATTATCACCTTCTCTCAGGTTGCGAGAGCTCCTTGGTTTAGGAGAGTACACCTATTACGCTTATTGGATAGTCTTATTCCAAACCATAGGCTGGTGCCGAAAGGTAGGGAATGAAGAAAACCAATTAGCCTAAGTAGGGTGTGCAGAAGGTAATATGTAAAGACAAAATAAAGGGATTAGAAAGAGGGCAAAGTAAATTGCGACTGATATCATTCACGACTAAAACCGCGTACTTCATCGCCACTCCTATTTCACCTTTAAAAGAATAAGGTATTATTCAGTTGTCTTTTATCATCACCTTCTCTCGAGATGCGAGTACTCCTTGGTTTAGGAGGGTACACCTATTATGCTTACTGGATAGTCTTCTTCCAAACCATAGGCTGGTGCCGAACGCTAGGGAAGGAAGAAAACCATTTAGCCTAACGATGGTGTACAGAAGGTAACGACTAAAGACAAATAAAGGGATTTGGAGAGATGGCAATAAAATATACGGTTGAAGTCATGAATTGGATTATGGAAGAGGCATTACTAAGAATACCAGGATACCCCTACGAAACATTTTCATGTTTCAGTGCATTGTTAAAGGAAAAACTGTTTTCCCGATTAGACACTTACTCCAAGAGGTATGTATTTACCAGGTTTCATTCTCATATCTGTATGGTTTTACAGATGATGAGTGGGAGTAAGATATTGGGAATTAGGTGATTATCCTCATTATATCGGAATTCGTTGTAATTGGTGATATTTGAGGAAATCACCAGGATACAGTTTTCCACCTACAGCGCACAGGTTATGAGTTGTTCAACTCAGCGGACTTATACAGAGTATTGTATGTTGTCCAGTGTCCATCAGGACAAAGGGGTAGGTCGTCGTACTATGTTCTGTTTACTTATAACTTCTCTAGTATTTAGACAAGTGTTTCGTAGAAATACAAGGTCTAAGTTTTGAGATGTTGTGGGTATAAGAATAAAGTATAGAACCAGGTGTCACAAGTATCGGGATTCTTCAAAGAGATCGAAGATGTAGATTCTTGTGATTGGTATTCAGATGATAGTGATGGTTTTGAGAAACGTGTTTCTCTTTCAGATTACTCATAATTGGATGGATTCCTAAGTTGAGTAATGCTGATTAGCCTCTTTCCATTAAGTTGATATGCACTGGAGACAGATGCATGATATGAATATGGTTCCAATTAAATAAGTGCCAAAGTTTCTGTATTGGATATAGAATGGATCGTACCTTAAAAGAAATTAAGGTACGGGGAATTGTCCAGCTTATGCTTAAAACCAGACTCTGGATAACTCAGGGCACGTTTCTGTAGTGGCTGTTTGTGGGTTGACCTTGGCTATGACGAGGGTTGATATTCTACCATTTGGAAGATCAATAGTGATATTGTTCTTGACTCGCCACAGTTTTAGTAAAATGGAACTTTTTCAGAAAACAGTAGTGGGAGTATGGTAGAACTGGAAGTGATTCCAGAACCGCGAACGATTACGGAAAATTTAATAGGACCTATACATTCAATCAGGTTTGACATTCCAATAGCCACTCCGCAGATATGGTGGGTAACCTCAGACACCCGAGAGGTACTTCGGTAGCCTCAAGGACGGTGACAGGGAGGTTCTTATCTACCCAGACTTGACACTACTGTTGTTCCAGGATATGAGACCCGGTAGGAGGGTTGTCGTAGTCAGTGGGAGCAGTGGAAGCATAGTGGGCAAGATGCTTATATCTATTTATAGACTTGAGCAGTTATAGCGGAGATAGATCATCTAATTTTGATGTGACAGTCATGGGTTTGACTTCAATCAGAATAGAGGATGGATCTGTTAAGAAGGTAGTAGAGTGTGATGTCATGGTATTTGTATGACATACACAGAGTGGGAAGTAAAATTCCTATACTACGATCGGTTGTACTATGGTCGTCACACAGTTGTTTCTCCAGACAGGACATGGATATAATATTAGACATTCTGGTTTCTGGATCTATGGTTTTAGATCTGGATTTGGGTAGTTTCCCAATGTGGGTACTTTGACAGATATTCTAATGGTTTTTGGAATAGTTGACTCCTAGCATGGTGGTGTACCTGCAGGTGATGGAGTCACCCTCTCTAAAGGTGTCTTACAGACTAAAGGGGAGAGGGATGTGCATGATTGGCAGATCACTTGCTTAGGCAATTGAGTCAATCATGAGATGTCAAGTACCACACCAGATGTTGTTTTTGCACTAGATGCAATAAGTTTGTATTAATCCAATCCTGGAGAAACATAAGGAAGCAGTTTTAGAACATTAGTACATGTTCTATGGATTTGATAACGGCAGCCTCTTTCGGGAGACGGTTATCATTCCAGGCTTCAAAGGTGACATGGATGACAGAGTGATTGTCAGAGTTTTAGTTTTCCCTCTGACGAGGGACAGTATTATGGACAGGTGGTTCCAGAGGATACTGTGGGTGGCATGGTGCCGGATACTGATTAGGTTCAGTGATCCATACAGTCTAAGAAGTTTGGATATGGAGTTCATTTATGAACTAAGGTCCCATCAGATATCCAAACATATTCTAAGACAGGTACTACTCAATTCGGGAGATGGCTTTCTCCGCGAACTTGAGATTTAGAGAGATATTGAAAGATACTTCTAGGCGGATCCACTCACCGAGGCTATTTCTCGAACACAATAGTTTTACAAATGGGCTTTGTGAAACTGATTAGTAGTGGAGTTGGATGTTCGGTTTCACACGGGCTGTGAGTAGTCGACATCGCAATATTAGCCTTGAGTGCAAGTGGGAGATTGTTGGAGATAGTGCCCTCATAGTCAATTATTGGATCGCAGGTACGTGATTGCAATGATTGCGGAGGACCTATCCCGGTAGGACAGTCTTACTCGAAATGATAGTATGCTATCTGGTTTGCCTTTATCAGTCGTGTACATGTTCAGGTGACTGATTGCATGTTACACTTTGATAGAGCCCTTAGGATCTTGCTTTACTACCAACAGTATGATGGCGATCATATACGTGAGAGTTGGGTAGTTTATATGCATATCCTTAATTGTGGTCCCTAGTCGTGGGAGTTTCGAGACAGGGCATCGATACTCCGGAGTAGACTAGTGTATACAGTCGAGACCCCGATGAGGGGCGGTGGCCAGTCTCACAAGCCACTGGTGTCAGTTGGATCACCTAAGATGTATACAGGTGCTCATTGGGTTATGAGTACACCGGACAGGACTCGCCGGGAATCTGCTAGTTAGTATTATATCTACCGTCAGATAGCAGTTCCCTGGTGACATGTGTACAGGTTAGTTCATCGACCTGAGGTCGTCATTTGTCTCGTGTGAGTTCCCACTGTGCTTTGATTTCTAACCTACCACGGCTCAAAGGAGTCGGGCAAACAGGTAGTTTTTGGGTACAGTCCCGAGCCATATGGAGGCACGTGAGCGGATCGGCAGGGGATTCGTCTCTCCCGGTATTGGGGGCGAGGTCGTGCTGTGTCTAGGAGAGCCATTACACAAAGCCCACGGCCGTGGCAGGAGATTTACTGGTAGGTACTCCAGTAGTATCTCAGGGTGTTATTGGGCTTCACTCCGACACGACTTATACTGCTATTGGGGGTCTGACGTTGCTAGCCCCCTAGGAGGATATGCGATACTCATTGACGAACGGACCGGACTGTATATACATTGTCACTGTTAGGCTCAGTAGGGTTTCTGGATGAGTTCGCTCATCGGCCTCCCTTGAGTGCACTCATCGGTCTCCCTTGAGGTCAGTCCGTGGGCAGCCGTTACGCATTGCTAGTGCCGCTGACGGTTTGTGGTTAAACCCACTGCCAGGGTACTGACGAGTCATTAGAGTCCCCCACAGACAGTTTCCCAAGTTCGGGCGAAACGTTGTAGAGGCCGTATGGTTTTATGGCAGGGTTCGAAAAATGCACGTGCGTTTACGCACGTGTCGATTTTCGGACAGATGATACTGGTCGGCTTTGGTTTAAGCCGGATCCGAGTATTATATTGAGTAGGTATAATATCTTTGTCTCAGTTGCATTTGTATTCGGTCGTAATACAAATGCGGGTATATTTATACAGTTTCGGGGTTATCCTGAAAGTTGTTTCAGGATCACTTTTGGAAGTTGTCAGTTTCCAGTTTTCTATCAGCCGTATTTTGACATTCGGTTAAATACGGATTTATCTTTTCTCCTTGTGGTGAGTCAGTGTTCTAGAAGATTCTAGAGAGGGTGACAAGGCTAGTGACTCACTTGAGTCATTAATGGTTCATTAATGATAAAGCATGACTAGGTTTAATATGATTGGTTTGCTTTTAATAATATCAAGTGATTCATGTTTTGTTGTTAGGTTGTGATAAGTATGAAGGGATATGGTCACCACTTGAAGCTACTACCATCACCCCCCTTCTTCATATATATGGCCGGCCCTCTCTTTTCTTTACACTTGATTGATATGAGAAAATTATGGTTGTAAAAGGAAAAGAGTATAGTTTTGGAAGCATAGAAATTTCCTAGTTCATTTCTTGTTCCATTTCATTTCCATCGGCAACTTCATTTACCGATCGTCCACGGACTTGGACGAAGTGAGACAAAGTCATCTACTCATTCTCTACATCATTCTTGGTCGTCTCTTTTAGCAAACTTGACGATCGAGTTGCCTCGAGTCAGAGGCGGGAGCCCGTTTAAAGAACCGATCATGTGGTGCCACCTCGACGAGGAGATCGGAGATCGAAGAGATCGGAGCAGCCGCAACGGAGCGTGGGATGATGGTTGAAGAACGAAGGACTCGGATCGTTCGGTACAACCTTTCTACACTCTTTACAGTTTGTTAGTTTAGCAATAATGGCAGATCCGGGTTAAAGTATACGATAGCGCCAGTTTAAAAGTTTTGTTCCGCATTATGGCGTCTGTAGACGGCTGGGGCGCTAACGTAGACTTAACAGAGACTGGGTACACTGAACGGACTCGCCGAGAAATCCCAGATGATATTATACCTCACGTCAGATGGCAGTTCTCTGGTGACACTGGTACAGCTTAGTCTGTTGACCCGAGATCGTCATAGAGTCATGTGTGTCTCCCACTGTGCTTTGATTTCCACTCTACCACGGCTCTACTGAGTTGTGCAAACAGGTGGTTTTTGGGTACAGTCCCGATTCACATGGAGGCAATGAGCGATAGGAGGGGATTCGTCTCTCCCGGTATTGGGGTGGATGTTGCGCTATGCTCGACTGGCCATAACAGGAAATCCTTGGCCAGGGTTGCAGTGATATACTGGTAAGAGTTATCAGTAGTTTGACGAATGTTATGGACCTAACGTCGGCATGACTTATCAAGCTACTGGGGTCTGACGTTTACCACCCCTAGGCGAGATATGCGACATATCAGACGAACAGACCGGACTATACGGTAAGTGTTACTGGTTGGATTCACAGGAGTGTGAGTGGGCTTGCTCGTCGATATTCTGATCGCTCAATACCCGGGTGGCCGTTACGTTTAGCAGACCGCTTGCGGCTTGTGGGTGTTTGATATGATCATCACCTGCTGCCGGCGTATTGTCGAGTCTTTAGAGTCCTACACAGAGGTTTCCTAGCTCAAGCGAAACGAAATTGGAGCGCATATGAGATATGTGCGGGACCGAGAATAATTTGTGTATGTGATACCATATTCTATTCTCGCGATGAATGTATCGATTGGTTGTATGCGATATAACCTAATTATCGAATCGAGGATTGATTCGATAAGCCGATACATTGGATATTAGTCGGTCACATGCGATATGACCGGATCGTTAAATCAAGTGTTGATTTAATGATTTAATGTATAATTATATATTTGATATATTACTTTACATTAACTAGTATTTGATCACTTAAAATGGATTTTCTCACTTGATGTGCATATTGTATATGTGATATATTTTTTGTGCACTTGATTGTATCATGTTTGATGATACATGAATGTTAGGGTGTATGTTTAGATTAAACCATGGTTATGTCATGGTTAGGGTTTTGATTTTATTTACTTATTAATTTATATAATTATTTATTTATTCATTTTTGAATGATAAAGAGAAATGGTGGCTTGATTTGTTTTCTAGTTGAAGCTTCATGAAGATTTGAATAAGTTTACCATTTTTGTTTCATACTTAACCCTAACCATTCAACCTAACCTTAGTTAATTCTCTACACCTAACTATGGTTGAGATTATGATAAGTATCATTTTGTTTTCTATTTAAAATAGACTTATTATATTCTTTTCTTCTTCTTCTTCTTCATCTTCAACAATGAAGAAAGCTTGCCTCCATCAATGGCAACTTGTGAAAATGAGTGAGAAATCCAATTCCAAAGTGAACCCACTTCCTATTTCTTCATCCTCTACCTCTTGCCAAGAAGTATAGGGTGTTTTCTTCACAAGTTTCATAACTTGGTGAAGTTGGAGCTTGATCTTGAGTTGCCTCGACGTAGATCATCTTCGGCATCGAAGTCGACGACCTAGCCCGCCCATTTCTACGATGAAGCCGATGCTAGAGTCCTGGATTTGATTTGGACAGCGGAGGGACGTCATCACGGAGCCTAGGAAGTGGAGGACCGGATCTACAAAGGATGTAGCCTCTTTCCTTTTAAGTTAAAGTTGTTTACTTGCATCGCATCACCTACAAATCTAGTTAACGATCCGTATTAGGGTTTGTAGGAACAAGGAAAAATTTGAATTGGGCATGTTGATCCCTTGCAAGACCTCATTAGTGTGCCTAGGAACCTTACACCACCTTCTTAACAGATCCATCCACTATTCTGATGAAGTCAAAGCCATGACTATCACATCAAAATTAGATGATCTATCTCCGCTATATCTACTCTAGTCTATAAATAGACATAAGCTACTTGCCCACTATGCTTCCGTTGCTCCCACTGACTACGACAACCTTCTGGCAGAATAATATATACGTGCACTTCTAAAGCTAGTTTAGAACGACGCAATACTTAACCTCCTGCCGGGTATCATAGTTTGGAACAACAGTAGTGTCAAGTCTGGGTAAACAAGAACCTCCATGTCACTGTCCTTGAGGCTACCGGAGTACCTCTTGGGTGTCTGAGGTTACCCACCATATCTGCGGAGTGGCTAATGGAATGTCAAACCTGATTGAATCTTTAGGTCCTATTAAATTTTCTGTAATCGTTTTCGGTTCTGGAATCACTTCCAGTTCTACCATACCCCACTACTGCTTTCTCAAAAAAATCCATTTTACTAAAACTGTGGCGAGTCAAGAACAATATCACTATTGATCTTCCAGATGGTAGAAAGTCAACCCTCGTCATAGCCTGGGTCGACCCACAAACTGCCATTACAGAAACGTGCCTTGAGTTATCCAAAGTCTGGTTTTAAGCATAAGCCGGACAACTCCCCGTACCTTAACATCGTTAAGATATGAACCATTCTATATCCAATATAGAAACTTTGGCACTTATTTAATTGGAACCAGATTCAAATCATGCAGCTGTCTCCAGTGCATATCAACTTAATGGAGAGAGGCTAATCAGCATTACTCGACTTAGGAATCCATACAATTATGAGTAACCTGAAAGAGAAACAAGTTTCTTAAAACCATTACTATTATCTGATTACCACTCACAAGTATCTACATCTTCGATCTCTTTGAAGAATCCCGATACTTGCGATACCTGGTTCTCTACTTTACCCTTATACCCACAACTTCTCAAAACTTAGACATTGTATTTCTGCGGAACACTTGTCTAAAAACTAGAGAAGTCACAAGTAAACAGAACATAGTACGAGGACCAATACCTTTGTCCTGACGGACACTGGACAACATACAATACTCTGTATAAATCCGCTGAGTTGAATAACTCAAAACCTTGTGCGTAGTAGGTTGAAAACTGTAACCAGGCGATTTCCTCAAATATCACCAATTACAACGAATTCCGATATAATGAGGATGATCACCTAATTCCCAATAACTTACTCCCACTCAACATCTGTAAAACCATACAGATGTGAGAATCATACCTGGTAAATACATACCCTGGAGTAAGTATCTAATCGGGAAATCAATTTTCCTTTAACAATGCACAGAAACATGAAAATGTTTCGTAGGGTTATCCTGGTATTCCTAGTAATGCCTCTTCCATATTCCAATTAATGACTTTAACCGTATATCTCTTTTCCATCTCTCCAAATCCCTTTATTTGTCTTTATTCATTACCTTTTGTACACCCCTTTAGGCTAAGTGGTTTTCTTCCTTCCCTACCGTTCGGCACCAGCCTACGGTTTGGAAGAAGACTATCCAGTAAGCATAATAGGTGTACCCTCCTCAACCTAGGAGTACTGGCAACTTGAGAGAAGGTGGTGATAAAAGACAACTGAATAATACCTTATTCTATTTCTCCCGAACTGGGGAAAAAAGCAAATGTGAAAATAGGAGTGGCGATGAAGTACGCGGTTTGGTCGTGAATGATAGTAGTCGCAATTTACTTTGCCTTCTTTCTAATCCCTTTATTTTGTCTTTAGTTATTACCTTCTGTACACCCTACTTAGGCTAATTGTTTTTCTTCATTCCCTACCTTTCGGCACCTGCCTATGGTTTGGAAGAAGACTATCCAAAAAGTGTAATAGGTGTACTCTCCTAAACCAAGGAGCCCTCGCAACCTGAGAGAAGGTGATAATAAAAGACAACTGAATAAAACAATTCTATTTCTCCTGAACCTGGATCCATCCTCGAAGAAGTCCCTTCGAGTTCGTATATAACCATACGATGGATCTATCCAATGGAAGTGGATGTCCGTAGTAATACGGGGTGTTCTGAGAAATGCAAAGGGTAAAAGAAGGAGCGGCAATGACTTATGCAACTTAGACAATCCAAAAGTCAGTATTTTAAGAAGGTTCGGTCAACTTGGTCACTGATTCAAAATCTAGGGTCGGTCAAAGGTCGCTGCCAAAGAGAGAGAGAAAAGAAACACTCTGCGTGCACTCTAATCTAGATCAGAATGGTTATCACTTTATCTAATTAGGAAACCTCCCACTGTACTGTCAAATTCTCCTCCAAACCTAAAAGAAGAATCAATCGGGATCACCCGAAGAGTAAACCAACTCATCAGTAGGAATCGGGATCCAACTCTCATTGCATGATAACGTGAAGGAATCCACTCATGTTATCACTCTCCAGAAGGTATGCGCATACTTGGCAAGTTTCAGTTTCTTTAAAAACTCCCGATATGATTTTTGCCCCATGCTCTTATGACCTTGACTTTGGCCAAAATGCCATAAGTCACATGCCAAGTTCTTCCAGTCATTATCTTATCAATTTGAACCCACCCACACATGCCCCTGACTTTGGCCAATCGGCAGAACGACTGTCCCAAACCAACACATCTATCTATGCAACAAATGAATACCCAGCAACTACCAAACACTATGCCTTGACTTTGGCCAAAATGCATATCTTGAATACTACTGAATACCCAAAAGAAATGATGGCGGGCTACGGCTGGTTTTTGGCGAAAAACCTTTAATGTAATGAACTTGATATCACTGAAGGAACCTGATAGCTTTTTATAAAAATATAGTGCCGAAAACCTTTGCTAAAGAGGTCACTCCCGGTGAAGGGATCTTGGCTCTTTCTTCGTGGAATGAGGTGCAGGATATTCCAACTGAATACCGCGATGCAAAGCAACCTGTAATCGACTATAGTGAAGTTATTACCCTGACGCAAACTTCTGCCTAAGGGGTCACTCCCGGTGAAGGGATATCGGCCCTTACCTCGTCGAATGAGCTGCAGGATATTCCAACCGAATACCACTATGCAAAACAAAAGGAAACGTCTTTGTAATAACACTTTTTAAAACTGTTCCAACAACTGCCAAACAGGTTTTTTCTTTGCATTGATCAGAATCGACGCAGTCCCATCAATTAATCACACCAGAAAAGAACGAATATAAAATGTACGTATATGCCATCCGCATTCGTCACTGGGCCCCGTCATCACTCGTTAGGTTACTTAACTAACGACAGAGCGGGGACTGGACTAGCGCGGGTGTAAAACATATACAACATCCACTAGTATATATACCAATATACAATAATCGCTCCAGGCGTAATAAATGCAACATTACAGAAAAGTAATAAGCATCACAGAACAATACAGATAATCTGGGATCCCCGGGTTTCACAGAGCCGCTGCTGAAACCCGACGTTCCCCTGGTCGTGTAGATAGCCTGTGCAATGAAACCTAGACCCCTACGGGTGCGGCAAGTTACCCGCCAAAACCTGAAGCGAGGTATCCCCCTACAGCATAGTGAATGGACCACCCTGCACTTCACGGAATCCGGTAATTTGAGCACCCCTCCTTGGGTCAACCTGTACCCCCTACGAGTGCGGCGAATAGTCTGCCAATTTTAGAGTGTGGCCCCTCTGCTTCTCAAAGCCATGAGATGCGGACCCGTTGCCCTCCAGAACCCGGCTATCCGTGCACTCCGTCGCGGGGTAAACCTAGTACAGAAATGAAAAATATGTACAACAGGTACATCGACCTCATCCCGGTCGTTCCCCAAAAGAATATTATACAAACAGGCAGTGACGGCAGTCCACATGATAGACGCTTGCCCCGCAATATCAAACGTACAAATAAATCCAAACTGCACTACCATTGCACACTGCTATCCAACATGACAAATCCGCAACATCACAGCACAACACAGAACATCAACGCGAATGTCACGTTCGCAAATCCGTCTAAAAGGACTATAGCAATTAGACGCAATTTACCGCTCGAATGACATTCACGGTCGGAGATATAATGTAAGTACTGTAAACTAACACGTTTAAATTTCGATCGACAAAATTTCCCGAAGTGGGCCCGACGTACATCTGCTGTAAAGTAATAAAATCTGGGCCCAAAAGAAATATTCCATAAACCAAAATTTACCATGAACAACACACTGTAGAAATTTGGAGCATTGATCTCACAATATGGCGGCCGATCCGCGGCCAAACCGTGGTTCGGGCCGCGGATCCGCGGTGGAACAGTAAGATCACGTGACCAAATTTCACCAGTTTTCTTAGAAAAGCCTGCTCGTTTTTCTGTGATGCTCAAAATAATTTTTAGGCTTGTTTTAAAATCGACAGAAACTTTTGTACAGAAAATTGTAGTTTTCGAAAATCCGTTCGATCGATGTTTTAAACGCGTTGGCACAATTTAGTAAAGCTTAATGGCGTGTCTCTAATACCATGTAAGTCTACGGTAGCGCCCCGTCCGTCTTTCAGACGCCAAATGCGGAACAAAAACTTTTATAACTGGCGCTATCGCATACTATAACCCGGATCTGCCATTAACGCTAAACTAACAAACTACAAAGTGGGTAGAAAGGTTATACCGAACGATCCGATTCCTTCGTTCTTTAACCATCATCCCACGCTCTGTTGCGGCTGCTCCGATCTTCTGGCTCCTCGTCGAGGTGGCACCACATCTACGGATCTTTAAACGGGCTCCCGCCTCTATACCGAGACAACTCGGTCATCAAGTTTGCTAGAAGAGATGACCAAGATTGATGTAGATAATGAGTAGAACATTTTGTCTCGCTTCATCCAAAGCCATGGATGAAGGGTTAATGAAGTTGCCTTTTTAATCGGGTTAAGAGAAAATGATCACATCTAATTTTCATGAACCAAAACTATCATCATCTTTTTTCCAAACAACCATAATATTTCCAATGAAGGGCCGGCCACAAATATAGGAAGAGTGAGGTGAGTGTAGGAGTAGAAGAGAGTGACCCTAACATTAAATGAAGAATGAGTCATTTAAACACCTTGTATAAAAAATCAATGCATACAATGAATCATAATAACACATCACCATATCATTAAATGAACAATTAATGCAACAATGAGTCACTAATCCTAGTCACCTTCTAGAACCTTACATACTCATGACTCACCCAAATCAAGAAAAGATAAATCCGTATTAAACCGAATATTTAATACGTGTGATAGAAAATTGGCAACTTCCAAAAGCGATCCCGAAACGAATTTCAGGATAACCCCGTAACAGTATAAACATACCCGCATTTGTATTACGACCGAATACAAATGCAACTGAGACAAAGATATTATATCTACACAGTATAATACTCGGATCTGGCTTAAACCAAAGCCCACCAGTATTATCTGCCCGAAATATGACACGTGCGTAAACGCATGTGCATTTTCCGAACCCTGCCATAAAACCATACGGCCTTTACAACGTTTCGCCCGAACTTGGGAAACTATCTGTGGGGGACTCTAATGACTCGTCAGTACCCTGGCAGTGGGTTTCAACCACAAGACGTCAGCGGCACTAGCTGTGCGTAACGGCTACCCATGTACTGACCTTAAGGGATGCTGATGAGCGGACTCATCTAGGAACCCTACTGAGCCTAACAGTGACAGTATACATACAGTCTGGTCCGTTCGTCTATGAGTATCGCATATCCGGCCTAGGGGGCTTGTAACGTCAGACCCCCAGTAGCGGCATAAGTCGTGTCGGAGTGATGCCCAGAACACCCTGAGATACTACTGGAGTACCTACCAGTAAATCTCCTGCCTCGGCCGAGGGCTTTTTGTAATGGCTCTCCTAGACACAGCGCGATCTCACCCCCAATACCGGGAGAGACGAATCCCCTGCCGATTCGCTCACTTGCCTCCATGTGGCTCAGGACTGTACCCAAAACATACCTGTTTTCACGACTCCTTTGAGCCGTGTTAGGGTAGAAATCAAAGCACAGTGGGAACTCGCACGAGACAAATGACGACATCAGGTCGAAGAACTAACCTGTACACATGTCACCAGGGAACTGCTATCTAACGATAGGTATAATACCAACTAGCAGGTTCCCGGCGAGTCCTGTCCGGTGTACTCATAACCCAATGAGCACCTGTATACATCTTAGGTGATCCAACTGACACCAGTGGCTTGTGAGACCGGCCACCTCCCCTCGTCGGGGTCTCGACGGTATACACTAGTCTACTCCGGAGTATCGATGCCCTGTCTCGAAACTCCCATGACTAGGGACCATAATTAAGGATATGCTTATAGACCACCCAACTCTCACGTATATGATCACCATCATACTGTTGGTAGTCAAGCAAGATCCTAAGGGCTCTATCAACGTGTAACAGTGATCAGTCACCTGAACCTGACACGACTGATAAAGGCAAACCAGATAGCATACTATCATCTTGAGTAAGACTGTACTACCGGTATAGGTCCTTCTCAATCATTGCAATCACGTACCCGCGATCCAATAATTGACTTTGAGGGCACAATATTCAACATTTCTTCTATTACGCAGAGGAACAAAAGATTTTTGTTTCTCGTCATGCCCATTTTCTAGAACAGTAGGTTTTAGAAAAGGAAACAAGTGGGAGCGAAATAGATCTAGAAGAAATTCCAGAACCACAAACTACTGCTGAAAGTTTGGTAGAACCAGTAGTTTAAGAAGAACAGGACATTCCCGCACTCCTCCGCAGGAGTAGTAAACCGTCTCATCCGCCTGAGAGATACTACGGTTTTCTCATAGACGGGGATGGAGAAGATTGCATCATTGATAATGATGAACCTAATAGCTTCCAGCAGGCCATCCAGAGAGGCGGCTCCGTAAGATGGCTGGATGCAATGCGGACCGAGATGGAGTCTATGTACACCAACAAAGTATGGACTTTGGACTTTGCTCCAGATGGGGTAAAACCCATAGGATGCAAATGAATCTTCAAGAAAAAGATTGGTGTAGATGGACAGGTGGAAACCTATAAGGCTAGACTTGTTTCAAAGGGTTTTCGTCAAAGACCTGGTTTGGACTATGACGAAACTTTTTCTCCAGTGGCTATGCTCAAATCCATTCGGGTCCTTCTTGCTATTGCCGCCTTCCATGATTATGAGATCTGGCAGATGGATGTAAAGATGGCTTTTCTAAATGGTAATTTAGAAGAGTGCGTCTATATGGATCAGCCAGAAGGCTTCAATCAGAGTAGGAGCTGCGGGAAAGTGTGCAAGTTGCTTAAGTCCATTTATGGACTAAAGCAGGCATCGCGGAGTTGGAACATCTGTTTTGATGAAACAATCAAAGAATATAACTTTATCAATAATCCAGATGAACCATGTATATATAGTAAAATTGTAGCACGAACTGTCGTATTCCTCGTCTTGTACGTGGATGACATTCTATTAATAGGAAATGTCATTCCTATACTACAATCTGTCAAAGGATTCTTGTCACACAGGTTCTCCATGAAAGACCTGGGTGATGCCTCTTACATTCTGGGGATCCAGATCTATCGTGATAGATCCAAGAGGATGTTGGGACTTTCGCAGTTCAGTTACATCAACACTGTACTGAAAAGATTCAGTATGGAAGATTCTAAGCACGGTAATTTACCGGCTTGTCACGGAATCACCCTATCCAAAGAGATGTCTCCCAAGACTGATTTGGAAAGGGAACGCATGTCAGTTATACCCTACGCTTCTGCGGTGGGCTCTATAATGTATGCGATGTTGTGCACCAGACCAGATGTAGCTTACGCACTTAGCGTGGTAAGCCGGTATCATTCAGACCCAGGGGAGAAGCACTGGATAGCAGTAAAGAACAATCTCAAGTACCTGTGAAGAACTAAGGAGATGTTCTTGGTTTACGGCGGAAAAGACCTCAAGATCGAGGCCTTTGCTGATTCCAGCTTCTAGAGTAATAAGGATGACTCCAAGTCCATGTCAGGTTATGTCTTTACCTTCAATGGAGGGGCGGTGTGCTGGAAGAGTTCCAAGCAGGACACCGTTGCTGACTCGACGATGGAAGCGGAGTATATTGCTTCTTGTGATGCCGCAAAAGAAGCGGTCTGGATGAAGAAGTTCCTAACAGAACTTCAGGTGGTTCCTACCATTGTTGATCCAATACCGCTGTATTGCGACAACAACGGAGCTATAGCTTTAGCGAAGGAACCCAGGTCCCATTAGAAGTCCAGACACATCTTAAGGCGGTATCACCTGATCAGGGAGATCATAGATCGCCGGGAGATCGAGGTCCGAAGAGTTTCTACAGAGGAGAACACTGCTGATCCATTCACAAAGGCCTTACCTCAGATTCAGTTCGAGAGGCTACTCGAGATAATCGGTCTTCGATATGCCAGTACATGGCCCTAGTGCAAGTGGAAGATTGTTAGTGTATATGCCCTAGGGGTTATTATTGTATCATACTGGCTTGTATATTACTTAATGGAAGCTTGGGATATTCACAGTTATATTAATAGTCTTGCTAAACATGGTAGTATGCTACTTGTTTTATATTTAATTTGATATGTGTGTACGTATTGATAGAGCCCTTAGGATCTTGCTTGACTACCAACGTTGTGATGGCAATCACACTAGTGGAGGCTGGGTAGTCTACAAGCACATCCTTTTTCAGGTCCCTAGTCGTAGGATTATCGAGACAGGGCATCGATACTCCGGAGTAGACTAGTGTGTACGCTTCTCATCCCAGTTGGAGAGATGGTCTGTCCCACAGCCATCAGTACGTCGTACTGGATAGTATATAGCTGCTCGTTGGGTTACAGGCACACCGGACATGACTCGCAGGGAACTGTTGGTTGGTATTATACCCGTCGTCAGTTAACAGTTCCCAGGTGATATGAGTACAGCATAGTCCGCAGACTTGACACTGCTGTTTCGCCTCGAGTGTATTCCCACTGTTCTTAGATTGCTACCCTACCATGGCTCAAAAGAGTCGTGCAAACAGGTAGCAGTTGGGTGCAATCCCGAGCACTTGGAGGCAGTGGCGGTTAGACAGGATTCATCTCTCCCGGTATTGGGAGTTGATATCGCACTGTGTCTGGAGAGCCATTACTCAAAGTCCCTGGCCAGGGCAAGCGAGATTTACCGGTAGCTTCTCCAGTAGTTTCTCAAGGTGTAATGGGCTTCGCTCCCACACGACTTATACCGCTTTTTGGGGACTGAAGCTTGCCGCCCCCTAGGCCCGATATGCGATAGTCCAAGACGAACAGACCGGACTGTACGGAGATTGTCACATCAGGCTCAGTAGGAGTTCGGATGGGTTTCCTCATCGGCCTTCTTATCAACATCTACCTGGGGAGCGTTACGTACAGGTAGTGCCGCTTGCGGTCTGTGGTTAAACCCACTACCAGCATAGTAGTCGAGTCTTTAGAGTCCCACACAGAGAGTTTCCCTGCTTCGGGCGAAACGATATAGAGGTCATATGATTTTACGACGGGGTTCGGACACGCACGTGCATTTATGCACGCACGATGTTCGGACAGTTTTTACTAGCCGGCTTTGGTTTAAGCCAGATTCTAGTATCGGATTGTTGGATTTATACAGCCAAAAGTTTTTCCGTGTTTTCACGGATAGGAGGGGCGTTCTCGTAAATTGTCGAGAAGCTTCTAGAAGGATGATGACTTGGAGAGCTAAGGTGGCATTTGCATTAATGGATTAGTGACTCATTAGATGAATCATTCAAGTGTGTTAATGAAGCATTTATTGCTTAATGACTCACTTGATGATTCATTGCATATATTAAATGAAGCATGGTTGTTAATATCATTTAATTGATTTATTTGATATTCTTTATGCTTCATCATATATTGTAAATGAGAAACAATTCATATGATTCTCATTCTCACCTTCTCTCTACTCAAGCTCTCTCTCTCTCTTCAAATCCTAACCCTAACCTCTCATGTGTTGAGATCAAGGGTTAGCAAGACTTATTAATCCTTAATCCTACTCTATATTCCCTAGGTTGCTTTGATTAGCACTTTGAGTAACCTAGTTACCTCAAGTTAGAGGTCAAGCTTGGAGTAGTAGCTCCCGGGTGGATCTTCTATTACAAAGAGGAGGCCGACAAGGAGGTGGTCATCGAGAAGAAGAAGGACTTGGTTCATTAGGTATAATCTTCTTTCATAGTAGCTAATCCCTCCTATGATGTTGTTAGTTAAGGTTTGGCAAAGATCCGTAAGTTAGTCGATGTTTAGTTTAAAGAAAAAGATTGTTTTTCATACTTCCGCCTCCCCGCAACTCGTGGGGTGTCTAACGTCGACTTACATGTATTTCGTGCATTGTTGCACCAGCTTGATATTTTTGTGCATTTGTTGCACTAGCTTGAGATTTTGTGCATTTGTTGCACCAGATTGGTATTTCGTGCATTGGTTGCACCGGAATTGTATTTCGTACGTTGTTGCACCACATTGATGTTTTCGTGAGCGTCTGCACTTGATGTTCGTTATCGTGCATACAATTGCACTAGATGTTTTATACGGACCAGACGCACTTGATTTGGATTTTCGCGCATGTTGGGCGCAGGATATGAGATTTTGTACACATCGGATGCACTTGATTGGGATTTTTATTCGTGCATGTTGGATGCACATGATGAGATTTTATTCGCGCATGTTGGATGCACTTGATGGAGACTTCATTCGTGCATGGTTGTTGCGCTTGTTTTAGATTTTCATGCACTATAGATGCATTTGATGTTGTTGTCGTGCATACCTGTTGCACTGGAAAGATGCTTTCGTGCACACCCGTTGCACTTAGTTTTGCTTTTGAGTATATTGTGGCATTTGTGTTGGATTGGTTTTCCGTGCGCACCAGACGCATGTGATGTTGGATACGCCTTTTGAGGCTGATTTTATTTATGAGTATCGCATTTTGATGTTGGATACTATATTATATAGTAGCCGAGCAGGACTGGTCTGAGGACAGTACCTGAGAACTTTTGCATGCATAAAAAGTTACCAATATTTTTCAAAAATGGGCTATAGTCTCGCTATTTAGTACGTGTCCGCAAGTGACACAAAATTTTATAAAGAGAACCTTTAGGGATTTTTCAAAAAAAAAAAAGGCAGGACGTATAATTTGAGCAAAACATATATAAGTGTATATTTACCTACTTTACAAATGATCGTCCGCCACTTGTACCGTGAGCTACGCATATCACGGGGATTTCGGAAAGATTTGGCATGAGTTATTCAGCTTTTTAAAAAGGTTTTACAAGAATACGTGCTATATATGTGGTATGATTTAACTAGTGCATTTGGATTTCCAGTAGTGGAATTCGATATTTGTATTTCCATTTTTAACTTCGATGATTGCGTCATGTTTGACGGAGTTTGATTTGAGTTTTGTACACGTTTTCATGTACACAGCATGCGCCGTGGTATTTTTATGTCTTCCGTGATTTCGGAACCCCGTTGATTTGAGTGGATTATTGAAATGCTTTAGTATTTGGGGATTTAAATTTAAATTCGGGGACCGAATTTATTTAAGGGGGGAAGATCGTTGATTTAAGGGGGGAAGACTGTAATATAATATATTTCGCGAAAACTATTCGAATTGCGAATAGGGATTTTTCATAAAATGGTATAAGTATATACCAATATTTGGAAATTATTCGGAGATTAAAATGATTTATTTATTTTAATGATATTTATCGGATTTTGGATAAAATCCGTGTTTTTTCATTTTTCCGTGACTTTTGCAACATGTCTTGTGCATGTTTGAATGTGTGTGTGTTTGTGAGTTAGAGAGAATGAAAAAGAATAGAAAACGAAAAACAAAGAGAAGAGAGAAAAGAGTGTGTGTGAATGGAGTTAATGAAAGAAAACATAATTTAGATATTTTGAGAGAGAGGTGAGTGTAGGGGAGATATTATGGGTAGAGAGTGAGCTTAAGAGAGAAAGAGGAAGACTTGGCTGCCTCCTTTTTCCTTCCTTCTCCATTAATTTCTTCATCTTCTCCATGTTCTTCATTCCTCACTACCTCCTTGCTACACCTTCAATCCATTCACGAAACCTCATGCACCTTTCACATAAAACATGCACACACACATTCTAAACCATTAGAACCAATCAATTTCGGATTTTGAGGACCTTGGGCAACTCAAGAAGTTTCGTAGGTTGCAATTGAGGTAATCTATTCACTTTAGAAACGTATTTGCGTTAAATATCGTATTTTTAGTTAGAAATTGAGTTAATTAGGTTTTTGATTTTAGAAAATTGAAAGTTTCTATCTAGTGGTCATTTGAGGTATAGTGAGTGTTTACAAGACCTTAGGTATTGATTTCATGGCATGAAAATAAGTTTAGAAACCAAAATACAGAGTTAGAAATTTTCCGTGTCGGTTTTGTGAAACCTTATAGCCTACAGGGAATCTGGAGCTATCTTGGATTTTTCCAAGAAAATCAAACAAGACCACTAACCTATATAGACCACTAGAAGACCTCCACAGAAGTATGAGCATGTTTGGGGCTCATTTGGCTCGCGAAACCGGATTTGAAGTGTGTGTCGCCGGTTTTCCCATGGGCATTGGTGACGAGGTTTTGCCTGTAGCTCACTTACCCTATAACCTATTCTCTATACTTGCTTTTGTCCCAGTTTACCTGAGTTAAAATCTGGGATAGTTTTCCCGAGTAGCTGCTTAAGGTTTTGCAATATGTGAAATCTTGGTTTTTGGTATTTGCTTCGGAATTCATGATTTTGGTATTTGATATTCTAATTGCGTCGTTGGATGTTTATACGTTAACGGACGAGGGTTGTTTGGTTGTTTTTGGCATGCGAAGCTGTAGGTTCTAACCTATAGGCAATCCATGTGCCGTATCGGTTTTCGGATATTAATTGTGTTTGTGTTTCGATGTGTATTGATTGTAGGTACTTCGCGTGGACTTCCGAAACGAAGAAGCACATCGACTTCGGCTAAGAGAGGAGAATTGCGGTGAGTAGATCTATATCTACGGGGTAAGTCGGGTGGATGGCGTATAGCACCCCCACAAATCATAAATGAAAACCGATATATATATTAAGCTTGTAGAAAAACCAATATAGGATTCACGGATAGGATAGTTAATGATGATTGATATGATAAGTGAATCATGATAAGTATGAATCGAAAGAGAACAAGTGTAAGTTGACAGTGACTTAATATGAGATCGAGTTCGATACGACTCGAGATTTATAAGATATGGCGTATATGAACGATATCATTATGAGATTGATACAAACGTGAAATAAGATATATGTGTATGATATATCTATATTGATGAGACGAATTAGTGATGTGACGTACGAGACTTTAGATCTGTACCCTCTATATTGTATAGGATGATAGATTCCTTATCCCGTTTGTTGTTATCGTACGATGAATTACCGTACGAGGTATATTGTATAGGATGATAGATTCCCTTTTTTGTTAATGTCACCGTACGATGAATTGCCGTACGAGATGTGTTTTGCCGGATGATTGATCCGCGCTTGTGATTTGAGAATATTGAAATATGATTATTGCCATATCGGATGTTATGAGGCGTGATCGCCAATGTAGAGATAATACCTAAACCATACCTAATTCCAAACCGACGAATCGTATGCATCTTTAAATGGAAACCTCAAGGGATGTTACGGATTTTCAAATGATATTCTTTTCCTCAAATACCGTAGCCCCCACATTCAAAACTACGATTCGTAACCTTTAAGTGACCGTATAGTTAATAAGTAGATAGTTATTCCCATTGATTGTTCATGCTATATAGAATATTACCCCTAGTGAATGACATACATTTTTCCAGTAATAAATGTTATACGATATCATTTTCTAGTACACCAGCACCATTACAGTGGATGCGCATGCTACACTTACACAGATTTTCCGGCCCACACACATTCTTCATCGGTAATTGCTATGTCACTTACACTGTCGAACTGCTACATCATGATATGATTCGTAACTGTGTAGTATATTCATTGTTATGTACCATTACGTGACATGCTAGCATGATATAACTGATATACTCATATTACTACTCTATGTTACATACATCGTACCTTATGGTTATTTGCTTGCATGATATACTGATATGATCATATTACTACTCTATGTTGCATACATCGTACCTTGTTGTTATATGCTTGCATGATATACCGATATGCTCATATTATTACTCTGTGTTGCATACGTCATACTTTATGGTTATATGCATTGAGATGCAGTTTTCATGAGATTTCTGGATTTGAGAACCGTGGTTATATTTCGAAGGAATTGATGTATTGTTTTAAAAACCCGGTTTCTCATGATGTGATATTTCGATGCGTCAACCATGAGTTTTCTCGGTTCTGAGATTGGTTTTCGAGACCCGATTCGAGGAGATGGATAATCCGTTTGCGGGTACATGGTGGACCTGGTATGGTACCCCTGGGGCAAGAAATGATTGTCGTGGAGTAGCCGATGATCCTGGCAGAGGGAAAACTACCTACCGGTGATTGTATAGAACTCGGCAGATATCTGGAGGATACCGACCGGAGTTGTGAGATGGATATAAGGGCCGATCTGAGTATGCGGCGCCTGAGATGAGATACGTACATGAGGGCCGATCTGAGGATGCGGTGCCTGAGGTATGAGGATTTACGTGTCGATCCTGGACACGGGTTTTCTTGATGTTTCAAGTGTCGGTGTTAGACACTCAGGTTCTATGATTTTGATGTGTCGTTGATAGACACAGGTGGTTGATATCCTCAAACATACATACACATATATACTATGTTCTCATGATGTTTCGAGTGTCGATGTTGCACATTCATGTTCCTTGATATTGAGTTGTGTCATTGATAGATACGTGGATGATATCAAAATATTACAGGCATATGATGTCGGTGTTAGTGTGATATGCCCTAGAGGCCATTATTGTATAGTAATAGCTTGTATATTACATTTTGGAAGCTTGGGATATACACACGGATTTATTACAGTCTTGCTCGATATGGTAGTATACTACTTGGTTTGTATCTATCTTAATATGTGTATATATTTCTTTTGACGTATCGCTAATACATATTGATAGAGCCCTTAGGATCTTTACTTGACTACCAGTGTTGTGATGGCAGTCACACTAGTGGGGACTGGTGTTAGTTGTATGTATGTCATAGAGGCCAGTATTGTACATATGATGTATATTATATTGGATGCTTGGACATATATAAAGAGGAAATTCATGCTCGATATGATAGTATGCTATCTGGTTGTTCTTTATCTTAACATGTATTCTTGTCCCTTGATACTGTCTTATGGTTACATGTTGGTAAAACCCTTAGGATGTGTACTTGACTACCAGGACTATGATGTAGATCATACTAAAGGGGCCATGGTAGTCCATAAGTTCATCCTTTAACGTTCCTAGTCGTGGGTGTATCGAGACAGGGCATCGATATACATCAGTAGACTAGCGTATACGCTTCTCGCCCCATATGATGGGCGATGGATGATCACATATTCATTGGTGTTTGACATCAGAGATGGTATAGGGGTGCTCAGTGGAGACTGGGTACACTGGACGGACTCACCGAGAACTCCCAGATGGTAGTATACCTCACGTCAGATGGCAGTTCTCTGGTGACACTTGTACAGGTTAGTCTGTAGACCCAAGCTCGTTATAGAGTCTTGTGTGATTCCCACTGTGCTTTGATTTCCACCTAACCACATCTAAGAAGGCATGAAAAACGGTGATTTTTGTGTACAGTCCCGAGTCACATGGCGGCAATTAGCGATAGGAGGGGTTTCAACTCTCCCGGTATTAGGAGTTGATGTTGCATTGTGCTCGATTGGCCATAACAGGGAAGTCCCTGGCCAGGGCTGATTTAGAGATTTACTGGTAAGTGTTACAAGTAGTTTCTCGACCCGTTATGAGCCTCAAATCGGCATGACTTATCGGTTATTGGGGTCTGACGTTTACCACCCCTAGACTTGATATGCGACATATCAGACGAGGAGACCGGACTGTAGGGCAAGTGTTACCGTCAGGCTTTTGCTGGAGTTGGAGCGGGCTTGCTTGTTGATCTTCTGATCGCTCAATACCCGGGTAGCCGTTACGTCCAGCTAATACCGCTGACGGGTTGTGGGTGCTTGATGTGATCATCACCTACTGCCGGCGTATTGACGAGTCTTTAGAGTCCTACATAGAGGTTTTACTGGCTCAGGCAAAACGGAATAGGGGCACATATGTGATATGTGCGGGACCGAGAATAATGCGAGTATGTGATACCGTATTCTATTCTCACGTCTTTTGTATCGGTCAGTTATATATGATATAGCCGGGTTATCAAATCAAGGGTTGATTCGATAAGATGATACATTGGATGTTAGTCGGTTATATGTGATATTTCCGGATTATTAAGTCAAATGTTGATTTAATAATTTAGTGTATAATTGTATATGTGATATACTAATTTACATTAACTAACAATGGTTCACTTAAGCATTTGTTTTTTCACACTTGTGCACAACTTAATATATATGTGATACATATTAATTTGTGTACTGATTTTAGTATCATGGTTGTTAATACAACTTTCATGGGTGTACAACACTTACACCATGCTAATTATCATATTGGGTTTAGTATTTAAAGTAATTACAAAATTAGTGGAAAATTGGAAAAATGCAAGAAGCAAGTGGAAGCTTGTGGATGCATTGACTAAGTCCACTAGGTTTGTTTTACTTTAGATATTTCTTAACCTAACCATGTTAATTAGCCATGGTTATGTCTCTACATGAGTTAGTATATGATACTCACTCACCATGGTTCACTCACTCACTTGATCATTATTCTCATCTCATTTTAGTTAATCTTCTTCCTCAAACTCAAAAGGCTTGCTAGGGTTTTGATTAAGTGAGAAAGTAAAGTGAGAAAAGAAATTCTAAAGTGAGCCCACTTCCTGTTTCATCATCCTCTACTAGACTAGCACTGTAGTTTAGGGTGTTTGCTTCACTAATTCTCTAGTTAGTGAAGTAGAAGCTTAAGCTAGTATTTTCTCGACGTAGATCATCTTCGGCCTCGAAGCTTTCGAGCAAGATCGCTAATTTCTCTACGCGAATCCATGCAAGAGTCCGGGAGTTCGACGATCGCAGCGAAGGGACTACTACAAGGAGCTTATGAAGTGAAGGACCGATCTACAAAGGTTGTATTTCTTTTTTCACTTAGATAGTAAATGGTTTACTATGTTTCCGTATTGTATTCTAGTTAACGATCATGTTTAGAGTTCCTTTTAACGGCAATATTTTAAATTGGCATGGACGATGGCTCCCGAAAGCTTGCTGCCGTCGATAGGAACCCTACAGTGGTATCAGACCCTAGCTAGGAAATTATACGGATAATGTTAGATTACAAATACGAAACATACTCCGAAACTTGAAACCCTAATTCCATGTTTCTATCGATTTTAAAACGATCTCCGAAAATTTTTCAAACAAGTGCAGAATCATCTTTGAGCAAACATAGGAGCTTGGAAGAAGTTTGGGACCCAGTGCTCGGATTTGGACCGAGCCCATTGGAGGTAAATCTAGGGAGGCTGGCCTGAGCATGTCCTCAGGGTCCGAAAAAAAATTCATGGTCTGTTCTCTGGATTTGGGGTTTCAGGTGTTGTTTATTTTTGCTACTTTTTCATGTGATGATTAACTCAATGCAAATGCAACTCGGAGTGTTTCGCAGTCGTAATTTTAACTGTTTTCGGGTTACTTTAGACGATATTAAAAGGTTCAATCGGATGTCAAATACCCACTTTTTCTCTTGCCGGAAAATTTTCCAAGTGTTGGATTTTTCCCGTAGTTAAAAAGCTTTCAAAGATCATGCAAGTTATGCGATGGACCCTCAAGAAGAACAAAACCTTATCTCGATTATGTGACCGTCAGAACCGCCACTGAACCCTCAGGTTTGTGGTGGTTCGACGGTGCCACATGTGAGGCGTTGGTTTGGCCCTTCTACGGCTGGTTCATTGGTACTGCAGCGTGTGTTGAATAACTTTAAAACTACGCTCAAGTGTTGAGCTTTTTGGGTAATTGTGGTTGTTTAATGATTCGATTGGAATGTTTAACATCGTCTAGTTTTATCTGTGATGTGATAACATGTGATGTTATGTATTGCTTGATATGTTATATTGGATCACCGCTGTCACGACCCGAAAGAGCACGTGACTGGCCCTTGAACCATATGAAGTCTATAGGACCCCATCTGATCCAAGTAAGCCAAAAGCCCAGAAATCTAAAACCATTTAAAGAGTAAATAAGGAAAAATGGTTTTTAAGAAGTAAAGAAATCATGTTTCGAAAATCCAAGTTTTTAAATAACTAAGCCGAATATGCATTTTTTAAATGTGTAACCTTTCCTGAAAATTTCGGCACAGTTTCCTTTGTAAAACTGGCCCCGAACGGGGAACAACAAGAATAATATATACGAAATGATAAAAGGCATCCCCAAGTGGGAGCTAGCTCTTCGTCAATCGACGGTCACAACCATGCAAGCAATAATAATATACAACGCCAACGGGCGAGAATCAAAACCCAAAAAGAAACTCAAACAGCCAGAAAACTGTAATACTACAAGCGCGACTTTAAGGTCGAAATAATACAACACTGTTTTCTAAGTCTTAAACAATATACAAGTTTTGGTTGATAGAATTTCTAGATACAATGAATAATACAGGAACAATGGCGGTTCTGATACAAAAGAACCCACCTACCAATGCAAGTCACCCATATGGAAGCAGTGTGCCAGAAAAGCCGCTATGGAATCTGTACGGCAAAAACCTGCAAGGACTGTGGCACAACGGGGGTGAGTTGCCAACTCGTGAATAGAAAATATTTACAAGCAGAGATCGAAAGTATGACCCATCCTAGGTCAATACGATCAGATATAAATAAACCTCAATATGAATAAGTCTAAAGCATGCTAAACTGGCAATGTAATCTCTATACATGAGTGTAGTGTCAAGTGCTCGTGCCAGTGCCTCAGGTAATAGCATATCATAAATATGAAGTAGAATCAATGAAATCAAATATGCATGTACGTGGATCCCGTCCACTCGTCACCCAATGACAATAACCATCATACATGTAAATATCATCAACATATGCATGGAAATATGAGGATATAAACCACCTGTGTCCCTCGCGACACGTCAAAATCTTGGAACCGGAGTGCCCAGCATCGACACTCGAAAACATCATGAAAACCGTGACCAGCATCGGCACGTAAATCCTCATATAAAGGGCTCCGTCAGTCCGGATCAGCCCACGGGCTCCGTCTGTGGAATCGGCCCTCGGCCCCAGCAGTACGCCCATATCCATCTATCGACTCTGGTCGGTATCCTCCGGATAACCGCTAGGTCCAACCAATCACCGATAGGTACTCGCCACCCTGCCAGGCTCATCGTCTACTCTACGAAAAACATTTCTTGCCCCAGGGAACCATACCGGGTCCACCATGTACCCGCAATCGGCCTCATCCGCCTCCTCGAATCGGGTTTCACAAGTCGCTCTCAGCACCGAGAAAACACATGGTGGACGCACTGAAATATCATATCAAGGGTAACCGGGTTTTAAAAACAGTTACATATTCCCTTTTTAAACACCCACGGTTCCCAAAACCAGAAATATCATGGAAACAACATATTTCAATGCGTATAATCAGCAAGCATGATGTGTGTGACATGTAAAAGAAATGTAAGCACATCAGTCTGTCATGCAAGAATCATAACCTGAATGCAACAGTACTATAGTGTAGTGACATGGCAATTATCGATGATGAAGTGTGTGTGCCGGCAATAGTGTACGTGGAACAAACGCATCATCGATAATGGTGCTGGTGTCCCAGCAGCATGACGGTAATATATCAATAAACACAGGCAATGCAATGCAAATAGCATGAATATGCGGAAATCAAATAATCAGTGCAACAGTAAAGAACCTGCCTCAATAAATATATCATGCAGCCTTGCCTTCTGAAATAAGACGAATCAGGGTTTTGGTAAAATAAGTGCTACGGTGTTTTAAGAAAAGATGTGTCGTTTGAAAATATCCGTAGAAATCCTTTTGCCTATCTTTAAAATATCCCCGATTCGTTAGTTTTGAAATAGGTATGACTCGGGTCTAGTCTAATGCCTACTATGCGAACTACGAACCCAACAATCAAGTCAACCGGGCGGGGTATGAAAACCACCTAAATCTAAGTCAATATCACATTATCTCATCACATAACAGGTATCACTACCATCATATCACATCTCCAATACGAACTCTGTCATGTCGCCAAATCTCACGGCCTCAATCAAATCTCATCGACTCATCTCAATCCCACGTAACATCCTAAAATCTCGTATATGAACAAATAGTCCCATACCCATGTGTAGATATACACACCATCATATGCGCATAGATAAATGAAAGAATATATGCAAGCATGTCTGTATGTGGGTATGTGTGAGTGCACCCACTACTCTAGGGTTTCGCACTACTAAACCAATACATCCTTATCATCAATGATTCCATTATTACCATCAATAGTCCTAACAACACATAATAAATATATGTGTGTATACATATTCGTATACATCACCACGGACCGTGGGGGTGCTATACGCCATCCACCCGACTTCTCCCCGTAGATATAAATCTACTCACCTTGCTTCTCGTGTGCCGATGCCGATGTCGCTATCTTCATCTTCCTCGCCTCAACATCACGTAGGGTACCTATAAGTATATCACAATGCTAAAGCACATGAAAATCACATCAGAAATCAAAATAGCACACGCTACTCACATAGGTAAAAACCCATCGTCTCGCATGTAAACACGATCAATATCCACTTGTCGTTGACGTCCAAACGCCACCCGACAGGAATGAATCACCAAATACCAAAGTCCATGCTAAAACAAGTCATAAATCATACGCTAACTCAAGAAAATCAACCCAGATTTTACCCTAATTGGAATCAGTCAAAACTAGACATACCTAGGGTCAAGTCTACAGGGTATAAGTCTACAGAACAAAAACGAGCACCAGAACCCCTGCTCTGGCCGCAAATTGCGGCCTGGGGGATTAAATCTGCGGCCAAGGAAATGAGTTGGGGGCTAGGGTTTGGTGTGGTGGTTCCATGGTGCTTGCACATCTCACTGTCAACTCAGTTTTATTTTTGGGGTCTCGGGGTGATAGCAGATTCCTAAATACGATCAAAGATTCATAGTTTTTCTCCGACATCGTCTCATAAATCCGTATTCTGGTTCCAAGTCTCTAGTTTGATCCAAAATAACAACACACCAGGGGTTCTACGGTCACCACAAGTCTCAATTTCATCTTTAATTTCAGGTCTAACCCTAAACCCTAACTTGAATTCTCCAAAGTCCACAAAACGACACAATATCGATATGAAACTAGAATTGATGCACAAGAAATGAGATACTACTTTAATAGGTGCAGAAATTACCTACTTTGGCAACTCAAGAAAATTCTTTAGTTGCTCAAAGTCCTCCAAATCCAATCTTGCTAGGTTCAAAGTGTAGCTAGTGAGCTTGGGAGCAAGTTTTGTGAAGTGGGAATGGGGTTTTGGTGAGGGAAATGAGAGGGATCTATGAAGTGAAGGGGAGGGAGATGAGGGAGCAGGAGCAATAGCCGCAGCAGCTCTTGTAGAGGGGAGAGAAAATGAGAAAGGGAAATGATGGAGGAAAGGGGTCAAAAGTCAAAAGCAACCTACTCTCTTTCTCTCATCATCATACATACTTTTTTCTTTCTTTTCTTTTCTTTTCCTTCTCACTCCAATAGTGAACCCAAAGCAACCATGCACCCAAAACATGTAATAAGTGTAACAAGTGTGGAAAATGATATGTGCACATTTTTGCACAAAAATGCTAAAAATCCGATTAGCGATTTTTAATCGCGATTAGCACTAAATTATCATATAACTAATCTTAAAAACTTTAAAATGGCATAATTCCATAAAATACCCTATTTTAGAATTTTCCATAATTTTCCCCCATTTATTTGTATTTAATTTTACCAGAATATTAAAATATTCATTAAAATAATATTAAATTATAAAATTTTCCCAAAAATCATATTTTATTATTTTGAAAACGTTACAATCTACCCTCCTTAAAGAAATTCGGTCCCCGAATTTAAATTTAAACCCCCAAATACTAAAATATTTCAATACAAATTCTAAGTCATCGGGGCTCCGAAATCATTAATACATAAAACATTATAGCGCAATGCATGCGCATGAGTACTGAGCAGATAACTCAAAAGAAAAACTCCGTCAAGCATCCCTCAATCATCGGAGTCATGGTAAGGATACAAATGTCAAATCCAATACAAAACCAATATGATGTAGATCAGAACTATACATGTAGACATCCAGTCTATACATGTGAATAGCTGATGTAAATGCATGCCAAATCCTTTTAAGTCCATGTGCGATGCGCATAACACTGCACAATGGCGGACGTTTTTCATAAGAAAATAACTATATACGTATATATCCTTTGTTTAATAGGTACGTTCCGCCGTTTTGAAAACAATTTAGAAGGGTTTCCTTGTTTTTAAAACGTTTCGTGTCATATCGGACACGTAGGTATATATGCCGAGACTATAGCTCGCTCTTTGGAAATCCTTTCGATAACTATTAATGCATGCAAAATATATCCAGGTACTGTCCTCTGACTAGTTCTGCTCAGCATGAAAACAAATATCCAATATCATAAAAATATACTGCTCCAAAAGGAATAAATCCCAAAAAAATGCACATAACACCACCCTGTGCGTCTGGTGCGCACGGAAATCAAAATTCATATATGTTCTATACAGGTGCACAAAACAACACCTAGGTGCAACGGGTGTGCACGAAGTATCTGTCATAGGCAACGTGTGTGCCTGACGGCCAAATCCGGTGCATCTGACATGCACGAAGAATCTCGATTTAGTGCATCTGGTGTGCACCAAAATCGTATCTCAAAACATATGCCCAACATGCGCGAATGTCCAAATCGGTGCATCCATCGTGCACGAATGAAAATCTAAACCCTGCGCACTCAACATGCACGGAATCACGAAATCCAATTGCAAACGCCGAACATGCGTAAGTCCAGTCAAAAGCACGGAGTGCAAGAATCAACATCAATATCAGAATCAAAATCGATATATCGAATGACATCAAATCGAAGTCAGGTGCAACCGTAGTGCACAAAATATAAATCCGGTGCAACAAAGGCACGAAATATAAATCTGATGCGATATACGCAAGAAACATAAAACTGGTGCGACAAACACACGAAATATAGAACTGGTGCATCCCATGCACAAATACCAAGCAATAACTCAAATCCGTAAGCAGCAACACCAAGTGTACCCAGGTATAAAGGAAATCATAAACGTGTGCAACTGCGTGCACAAAACACATATCAATACACTACAAGCACATATAAGCTATACCGAGTGCAAAATCAAATCGTGTGCGTAATATATGCACAACCTCAAATCAACCGTATGAAATCCATGAAGTCATAATCAGGTGCAGCCGAGGAATGAAACAATGTAAAATGCGGCTCAATCAAAATCAGGTGTACCGCGATGGAGAATCTCACAACCTCATGCATCAGTATGCACAAATTAAATCAAAATACTAAAAATACATGAAAACTATGCTGGAAGCGTAAATCAAATCACCGGCATAAAATAGGCATGAAATCACAATCAATACCTCAAGAGTAATAACTATGCGCAAGGTATAAATACCCAGTAGGTGCAACCATGGTGCACAAAATCAAATATCATGGAACTCAGTCATCAAGACTAAATCATGCGAATAGATCGCCCAAAATACCGAAATCCAAAGTGACGGATACGCGATAGTCATATCACAAAATGACAAATCATAAATACCGTCGTCGGTATATCCTCTTTCGAAGTCGAGAAGGTGCCGGTACATCCAATGCTAGCGGCGCAAGATATCTACTGGCCTCTTGCTCACGGCTGGCGTCCTCTGCCTCTGGTTCCTTATCTTCCCTGTGGATTACCAATCTCACAATCCATCGGCTCATCGGCCCGGTCAGGTATGCTAACAGGAACGATTCCTTTCTGGCACTTCTCTGGTCATCTCTCGGTCAATCCTCACGACCGCTCGTAAAGCAGCACATCTCACATCGGCTCCTGGTGCAAATCTTATTGCAGCAGTGTACTGGAAGGAATCCTGCTCAAGGTCTCTTCTGATCTCGCCTAAGCCAAACTGTACGGAGGCTGGTACTCTGGCGTAATCCTTTTTCGCTCTCTGGACATCCGCGTCCTTAATACAACATCTACTTGAAAGCTGGTCGCATCCCTGCGCCTCTGTATGCATATCCGACCTTTAATCTTAATAGGGAAAAGTAACAGCTCGTCTGCATCTCGCACGAACTTCTTGTCCCGCTTGTCTGTATCATCGTCCATTTCGACGTTGCGTCTCTATCTGCGCACTGCAATGTCCTGGGCTACGGTCCATCCGAAGTCCCTCATAAGGAATCGAAATCACGAACTCGGTATCTTCATTACTCAGTAGGAGATATCTAGCCGAACACCTCATCAACGTGCATATCGCATCTCTGATGTCAGTGGAGTGGAACGTCATCTCGTCGAAATCTCATGCGAACTCTTTACTGCACTCTTGCTTCAATATTGACTGATTCGGACTCATCTCATCGTGGCTACACAGACTGCGCTCCAACGGCTATGCTCGTATCTGGAGTCTCCCAAGCAGTATCCCATCACATGATATCCGAATGGCGTCGAATCGTCCGATCGACTCGTCAGAACCTCATAGTCGTCCAAGAGCTCAACATCTCGGGTACAGTTTAATAGTATCGAATACATACCACAACATCGGTGGTCCAGCGGTAGAAGGGCAAACCCAAGCCTCACTAATGGCGCTGCGGAACTGCCGTAAACCCTAAGGTTCAAAGGCTTTCACACGGTCATTATGTCGAGTTAGGGTTTCATTCTTCTAGAGGGTCCATAGAATCGCTTGCATGTCTTTCCGAATACTTTAAACTTGGAAAATAGTTTCCCGACATTCGATCGTCTCAATCGACTCTCAACGAATCTGCGTGAAGTCGTCTCTAGCTGGAATAAATCTATCTGGTGACCCCGCATCGGGATAAGCGAACGAACCACATGTCCTAGTCATTCATCCTCGGTGACTAGCGACTCACCATCATATCTCGAAGTATATGCTCATGCTGCAGTAGCTCCAATCATCTGGGCGATATCTCATCATTCGCAGCAACAACTGGCTCATTCGTCTATACGCTAAATAGCGCCTCGATTGTCCTGGATAAGCGATATATCAACGGTCATCATATCCTGGCTGGCCTCTATCAGTGGCTCAATCTTCTGGTGCCGATCAGCACATCCGGGAAATCTCGTAAAAGCGATCAATCCAACGCTCATGGCGCGAAAACACAATAAGACGACGCCTTAAAATGCAATCGTTTGTCACTGGAATCACGCCCTGGTCAGTCGTCATCCACGACGAGCTCATACTGACGCAACTCGAGCCGTAGCTCACTCTTCCCGTGCAATCGTGGTGGCAAAACCATAACCAGTATCGATGAGGATAGATCATAGGAAGGAATATAATACGGTGCAAGGAAATGTACATCCGAAGGTTTCTTAAGCGGAGTGGCGTGTCGTAAGTATGCCGCGGAACATACGTACGGTACGTCCCTCTACTCAAGCTACCTACTCCATCAACCAAGGGTCATCCTATGCGACGAAAGTTCGGGTATAATACCCCCTCGACTAAGTCTAAGTTCCGTAAGGTCAATCCTAAGTTCCGTATATATATAACGCCCTAGGCTCCACATAGTCAAACTTAGACTCGAACCAAGGTCAACCTAGCGCTCTGATACCAACTTTGTCACGACCCGAAAGAGCACGTGACTGGCCCTTGAACCATATGAAGTCTATAGGACCCCATCTGATCCAAGTAAGCCAAAAGCCCAGAAATCTAAAACCATTTAAAGAGTAAATAAGGAAAACTGGTTTTTAAGAAGTAAAGAAATCATGTTTCGAAAATCCAAGTTTTTAAATAATTAAGCCGAATATGCATTTTTAAAATGTGTAACCTTTCTTGAAAATTTCGGCAGAGTTTCCTTTGTAAAACTGGCCCCGAACGGGGAACAACAAGAATAATATATATGAAATGATAAAAGGCATCACCAAGCGGGAGCTGGCTCTTCGTCAATCGACGGTCACAACAATGCAAGCAATAATAATATACAACGCCAAAGGGCGAGGATCAAAACCCAAAAAGAAACTCAACCAGCCAGAAAACCATAATACTACAAGCGCGACTCTAAGGTCGAAATAATACAACACTGTTTTCTAAGTCTGAAACAATATACAAGTTTTGGTTGATGGAATTTCTAGATACAAAGAATAATACAGGAACAATGGCGGTTCTGATACAAAAGAACCCACCTACCAACGCAAGTCACCCATATAGAAGCAGTGTGCCAGAAATGCCGCTATGGAATCTGTACGGCAAAAACCTGCAAGGACTGTGGCACAACGTGGGTGAGTTGCCAACTCGTGAATAGAAAATATCTACAAGCAGAGATCGAATGTATGACCCATCCTAGGTCAATACGATCAGATATAAATAAACCTCAATATGAATAAGTCTGAAGCATGCTAAACTGGCAATGTAATCTCTATACATGTGTGTAGTGCCAAGTGCTCGTGCCAGTGACTCAGGTAATAGCATATTATAAATATGAGGTAGAATCAATGAAATCAAATATGCATGTACGTGGATCCCGTCCACTCGTCACCCAATGACAATAACCATCATGCATGTAAATATCATCAACATATGCATGGAAATATGAGGATATAAACCACCTGTGTCCCTCGCGACATGTCAAAATCATGGAACCGGAGTGCCCAGTATCGACACTCGAAAACATCATGAAAATCGTACCCAGCTTTGGCACGTAAATCCTCATATAACGGGCTCCGTCAGCCCTGATCAGCCCACGGGCTCCGTCTGCGGAATCGGCCTTCGGCCCCAGCAGTACGCCCATATCCATCTATCGACTCTGGTCGGTATCCTCCGGATAACCGCCAGGTCCAACCAATCACCGGTAGTTACTCGCCACCTGATTTGTCCAAAAATATAAGTTTACCGTAATCAGAAACGGCGTCGCTTTGCAGCTAGCTGGTGAGTACGGGTCGATCCACAGAGATGGGTAATTTTCTGAATGTGTCTTAACGAGTTGATTCTAAATGATGTTCTGGTTGGTTTCTAAAATCTAGATCTATTATTAAACTAAATTAATCTAATTTAAAGTCTCGCTAGGGTTAGGTTTAGGGGAAGTTTGGAGATTTAAGGTTTCCTCACCGCTTTCAATGCCTTATTATTGATCTATTAGATGTTACAGTAATTATCCATAAAGTGGATAAGAATCTTTTGGGAAGATGTTTCTTCCTCTAAATTCGTATCCTTCCTTTATCGATAATTACCCTAACCTCCATGGAAGACGCGCGCAACTGGCCCTTTATACTACGGTTCATCGTTACCTCAAGGGGTAGGATGCCGCAGGGAGCGGTTGTGCGTGCATGCATGGAGTTCTAACTCTTAGGTGTGGATGGCATGAAAGAGGTGAGAGATCTCATCTCTCAAACCTTTCCCTATGGATAACCCTAACGAGCGAGAAGATTACTCGCTCATTAGGGGATGGTAAAACATACTAATTAAAAGAGAATAAAAACAAAGTATTAAAATTAACTTACTGGGTTGACGGCTCCCTCCAAGCAATATAGAACAGATCTGAAAAATACTCCCAGCAATTCTGAATTTTATTGATTGAAAAGAGGCATAGGGTTTTACAATTTTCGATTACAATTTATAGGAAAACAGGAAAACTAGGGTTACAGATTCTCGCACACGTGATTTTACAGATATGCCCACGGAAAATCTAAACCCCCGCACCGACGCACCGACTCTAGAAATTTGCACCGACACGGGCTCTAAGAGGCCGCGGAACCGCGGCAATTGGGCGCTTGGGCCACGATTCCACGGCCCTTTGGTGAGCTTAGCTCACCAAACTTCTGGGCTTCCTTATTTCCTTTTTGGGCTTTCTATTTCCATAGTTATTTTCTCTGTTGGGCTTCTAATTCTTCTCCAGATGTTTCAGTGAAAACTTGTAGCGATCTTTTAACTGTTTTTCTTGACATTTTTGGACCTTGCACTGTTCTTCGTCTAGGCTTGACTAGGATCCGTCTAATTGTTGGTCAAAAGTCCTTTTTTCTGTTGTTTTGTGTCTTTTTCACTGTATTTGCTCCAGAAACCTGTATCCTGTAATATGCAACAAACGTGCGTCAAGAGTACCTGTTTATTTATAAAAAGGATAAGAATAGGGGAATGAAAAATGCAATATTATGGTCTGAACAAATACCCCCAAACTTACCTTTTGCTCGTCCTCGAGCAAACTTATTATTTATTCACTAAAATCCTAACCACACTTTCGCAGGGAAACGCGATTGCACTGAGCATGTGCAACAAGCCGTTAAACCTCTAGGTGTCCCTAGTAGGAGGAGTGTTGTCTCCTGAGAGTTTTCAGCGGATTACACCCACAAAATCCTATCAATTTGGCCCATTGACTTTTGTTCTCCAATTAAGTTTTCCAACACGGAATTCTACTATCTTATACTTGTAAATTATCCACCCACATTCTTCACACTTCCTCATCATTTAACTTAAGATTATATATATCCTATAGACTTACTTAGCTTTCGGCATCTCCTAAGTTTTCTTTCTAGGGTTACATCTCTACTCAGGAATTTCTATCAACTCTATTAAAGATACAAGTTCTATTCTTCATTCCTTTTTCTCATCTAAACTCCAATCACACACCCCTACGAGTGTGTATAAGTCACCCCTACACTTGGAAATTCAAATCAAGCAATCAACCCCTTGTCCGTTGTCCAAAGTACTAATTAGTTGGTTAATTTAAAAGAAATTTGCTTACACATCGTTCATGCGACCGTTAATACTTCTTTAGGTACCAACGACCGATTATAAAATGCGTTTGCACTTTAAAGCGTACTTCCTAGTCTTTGCAACACCCAAGGCTTTAGCAGTGACTCCCAAACCAGTTGGTCTAAGGCACTAGGTGATGAAGCACCCTCGCTAAATATTTGTCTATTTTTGCAGCCTTAAGTAATCACAAAAACCAGTGTTCATTTTTTTTATTCTTCATTCACACATTTTTTTTTATTTTCATTGTACTAAGGACTTTAGACAAGAGCAATTCAAGGTCTCCTCTACTATTCCAAGTTTCAAGGTGCGTGATTGTGCAATTTGTAGGGTATACGTTTTCAGAATCTGGACTTAAGCTAGGAACTATTTTTCAAACTTATACTTTAATAAGAACATCAATACTCTTCCCTTGTTTCGACTTAGCCTACGAAGTGAAACCAAAATTTGCCTGTTTCTAAATAAACTACAAGGCATATACTTTCTACCGTTAAACTTTAAGGAATGTTATTTTTAGGGTTTTTAATTCACTACGTCTAAGATCTAGTTGTTCCTAGCCAGTTAACCTATTTGTCAAACTCAAGTCAATTAGCCAAAATTGAATACATTAATTTTTATAATTTTGAAAATTTTCAATTTTTATGGGTTTTCAAATAAGTATGAAAATGCAAAAATATGTACAAATGAAATGAATGCGAAGGAAGAAGACGTACCGAGCATACCCCCAAACTTGAACTTGACAGTGTCCTCACTGTCATGCTAAACCAAGTGGGTCAAAATGCCAATACTCCCCTGTTTATTTTAAATTTTTTTTATTGTTAAGAAAAACAAAAATATATACAAAAAGGCCCTCCCCCAAACTTCATTTAAACTATGTTAGACATTACTGCCAAACTTTGCATAGACCAAACGTCAACACCAACCAGTTGAAAAATTTATCAGTAAAGAGTATGAGTTGGTGGAAGAATAAGTTGTAGCGATTCACAAAGAATTGGGGAAGATAGAAGTGGTGGTATGGGAGGTGTGGAGGTGAATATACAGGAGGTGGTGATGAACCAAAACGAGAATGCGAATGATCAGCAATCAGTGGAATGTTGGCATTCTCGTAGCTTCTCAAAAGAAATGGGGGTGGTTCAACTTCTAAAGGAAGAGGTTGACTAACCACAATATCCCCAAGATGTTCCTGTGGGTCCTCTATTGACTTGGCATCATCCATCAATTGCATATGATATTCAATTATAATGGAACTGATTTCCTCGATGTCCGCCATAGTCCAACTGAAAACTTGCCGCCTATCTTGTAAGACTTTTAAAATAGCGTTCTCTTGCTCGAAGGCTAGAGAGGGTGATATTATAATGGGAAAAGTATCATTCTCACCTATGTAAGCATATTTAAGGTGAGGCGGTAAGGACATGAGTTCGAGTTTCAGAGGCGAAAGAATCATTGCGGAATCTACCTCGAACTTAAAGGACTCCAACACAGGTTCGAAATCACTGCAAACAACCGATTCGGATGGTTTGACTAACTCATCCGAAATTGCAAAGGACTCAAATTCGGGCTGTGAGTCATCGTCATCCGAAAAAGTGAAACATTCATAATCAATTTCGGTTGTGTCAACGGTGGTAGGCTCAAGGAGGGACGCACTAGTGGCGTCAAAACTGTTTTCATCAAATAGAAATCTTTCAAGCTCGCAGTCCTCCTGCGTGATTTCGTGAATAAGGCAAACTTCTCGTGTACTAGTTTTAGGCACGGGGGGCAGACTTCCCATCTTATAAATATTGAACTCACTAGACATCTTCCTAAAGGATAGAGTCATGGAGCCATTGCGACAGTTTATTACAGCATTGGAAGTGGCCAAAAATGGTCAACCGAGGATCACCGAAATTTGGTTTCTTGGGTTAGCAACAGGTTGTGTATCCATAACAATAACATCAACGGGGAATATGAACTCCCCAACTTTGATCAACACATCCTCTAGCTGACCCCTTGGATGGGTAATTGATCGATCAGCCATTTGGAGAGTACAACGAGTGGGTTTCAACTCTCCAACCCCTAATTGTCCCTACACGGAGTAGGGAATCAGTTTAACACTAGACCCAAGATCTAAAAGTGCTCGATTAATTTTCTTATCCCCAATCGTGATTGAAATCGTAGGACAGCCGGGGTCCTTTCGTTTTTGGGGTAAGGTTTGATGGTGGTTAATAGCATTGCTCACTGCACTAGCCACTAGCACTTTCTTGGGTACTTGAGATGCCTTTCTCTTCGAGGTGCATAAGCCCTTTAATATTTTCGCGTATGAAGGGACTTGTTGGATTGCATCCAAGAGAGGTATATTTATGCTAACTTGCTTAAATATCTCCACAATCTTCTCCACTTGTGCATTTGGTTTATTAGGACTCAACCTGTTTAGGAATGGAGCATTTTGAAAATTCGTTGAGTCAAATGTCTGTGGAGTAGAATGTGGAGTAGGAACGGATCCCAGTGTAGATGTGTTCATGTTGTGAGAAATGGGTCCGTTCGAGCTAGAAGAAGTAGAGCCGTGTGAAGGGTGGAGAATAGGCTCTAAAGAAAGAGGTGAAGAAGAAAGTGAAGAAAATGAAGAAGGGGAAGATGAAAATGGAGAAAAAGAAGAAGAAGAAGAACCACCGGCGGGGATGTCATCACTAGTTCCCACATTATTTTGCAACACTCTTCCGGATCTCAACATGGTCACCGCATTTACATTGTGATTGGGATATGCGTTTTGTGTGTGACCGGGATTGGGCAATGGTTGAGATGGAAGCTTTCCTTTTTCTCTCTCGCTCAACGCAGCAGTTAATTGTGCAATTTGTACTTCAATAGATTTGATACTTTGATCATGTGAAGCATTGTTAGTCATCAAAGATTGAACATAATTTTCAAATCTTGCTGCGGATTCTGTAGATTGCTTGAGAAATGCATCTAAACTTTTTTCGAGCGAGATAACCTTATCATCATTTGGTTGAACCAAATTGTTCGTTTGATTTGTATAAGGTTGTTGTTGGAAAGGTTGCTGGTTTTGAGTTTGTGAAGGTGCTTGTTGTTGTTGTGGAGGAGGAGGTCTTTGAAAATTGTTATTTCCTTGGACTTGTTGATTTTGGTTCCAAGCGAAATTTGGGTGACTCCTCCACCCCGAATTGTATGTCGAAGAGTACGGATCGTTTCTTTGTCGTTGCTGAAATGCAGCATTGACTTGATCCTGCCCTTGAGTAGATGCATTATAAGGACACTCTTCGGTTAAATGCGATGGATTCGAATAACAAGCACAAACAGTTCGCGTGGGTAAAGCAGGGGCAGGAGAAGACGATGAGATTTTGGTCTCAATGGCTTCTAGCTTTTTCATAAGTGCGGCCATCTTGGCCTTCATTGCAATCGACATATCTACTTGATGTATGCCTGCCCTAGATTGACCAATAGAAGAAGATGATGTGGTCTTGGTACTCTCCCACTGAAGTGTTTGCTCACTAAGATCCTCAAGAAACTGCCACGCTTCGTCGCTAGACTTGGAGAGAAAATGACCTTGAGATATGGTTTCTAGCAATTGCTTCGTTGCCGAGTTCAATCCCTTGTATAATGTTTGGCAAAGTTGCCAACTTTCGATCCCATGATGAGGGCATTGAACAAGTAGGTCTTTAAATCTCTCGAAGCACTTCCAAAATGGTTCGGAAGGAAGCTGTGAAAATTGTATAATCTCGTTACGGATTCTAGCAGTTTTGTGATGAGGATAGAACTTTTTCAGAAAAGCTCTCACAAACTCGTCCCAATTTCTAATGGAATGTGATGCGGTGCTGTATAGCCACTTCTCGGCTAGGTCACATAAGGTAAAAGGAATGACCCTTAGCCTTATAGCGTCATCACTTAATTAGGTCGTCTTCATCATAGCGCACACATTTTGGAATTTATTGATAAAGATATATGCATCTTCAGATTCCAAACCATGAAATTTTGGCAGCATATTGATGAAATGTGGTTTTATTTCAAAGTTGTCCCCATTTGCCGGTGGGGGTGAAAGACATGTAGGTAAAGAAGTGCGGACGGGATTGAAGAGATCCTGGAGCGCAACTCGTGCGGGCGCTACAACAGGCGGAAGATTCGGGTTATTCGCACCTGGCGGAGGTGGAATCATTCCCGTCGGTAAGGTATCGTTGGGGTTGAATCCCGACATACCTTCGAAAGAAGAATTTGAAGATGGAGGTAAGAAAATGGAGGGAATTTCGACTTCGGTGTCGAAAGGTTCGTCGGTCGGTACCAACGAAACACGGACTAATCGGGCGTTAGTATCCCTAGTCCAAAGTGACATACACTAAAAGGGATAGTGTAGTCAGAAAAATAGAAAAATAGAATGTGGGGGTAAGATAACGTCAATGAAGGGATGTGAGTGGAAGTGAGTTGCAAGTTTTCTTAGCGGCAAGTTGCAAGTTTTGAAAAGATTTTTCTTTTTTTTTATTTATGTGAGAGTTTTGCAAAGAGGTTTTGAAAAGAGACTCGTGACACAAATGTATCAACCACACATGCACAATCAGGCCTAGATCTAGGGTCGCCTAGGTCTGCTAGACAGCTCCTAACTAGGGCTAGAAATAGGACATCAAACCGCCTCTTCACCGACAAATACGGCCAGATAAGTGGGAAGGAACCACAATAGTGGGCCTAATTAATAACCACTAGCCTAGACACCGCAAAGTCAGTTAGGATAAATGGTCGATGCCTATACTAGTCCTTTTCCTATTGAGCTCGATGTCCTTAGGTCTGAGTCTAGTATTTTTTTTAATTAATTGTGGTCGATGCAAAATGCTTTAGGTGTTTTCTGGGGTCCTGGGAAGGATGATGAAATCCCCACCCAATCTTAGTTTGGTCAATTAGCCCCTTAAAGTCGAATTAAAATATGCAAAGCATAAAATTCACTTGCAATCAAAAATTTTAGCGCGGCGCAAAGAAACCTGCAGAAAATCTGTTATTTAGAAGGGGAGAGAAGATTTTTAGCGCAAAGAATTCCTGCAGAAAATTTTCGCAAAAGGTATATTGTAGGTTGCAGAGGAGAGAGGGAGAAAACAAACCAACAGATTTTTAGATGCTGACGTGGCTAAGTCGCGGCGGAACCGTGGTGTGGGGCCCTCTTGTGCGGCGGAAGCGCGGTCTGTTGGAGTGATCAGGCTCTGAAAAATTTTCTACTCCTCTGTTATGATATTTGCTCTCTGTTCTGATATGATTTTTTCTGGTTTACCCTCTGTAAAATTCCAGATCCGCGATTCTTCGCTGTTCCTGCAAGATTCAAACAATAAACCATTCAAACAGATCAAAATTGATAATAATTTTTTTATTTTTAGATTTTTATAATTTTTTTAAATTTTTATCAACCCGAAATTACACGGAAAGAAATTTTACGCCATCCCCGGCAACGGCGCCATATGATTTGTCCAAAAATATAAGTTTACCGTAATCAGAAACGGCGTCGCTTTGCAGCTAGCCGGTGAGTACGAATCGATCCACAGAGATGGGTAATTTTCTGAATGTGTCTTAACGAGTTGATTCTAAATGATGTTTTGGTTGGTTTCTAAAATCTAGATCTATTATTAAACTAAATTAATCTAATTTAAAGTCTCGCTAGGGTTAGGTTTAGGGGATGTTTGGAGATTTAAGGTTTCCTCACCGCTTTCAATGCCTTATTATTGATCTATTAGATGTTACAGTAATTATCCATAAAGTGGATAAGAATCTTTTGGGAAGATGTTTCTTCCTCTAGATTCGTATCCTTCCTTTATCGATAATTACCCTAACCTCCATGGAAGACGCGCGCAACCAGCCCTTTATACTACAGTTCATCGTTACCTCAAGGGGTAGGATGCCGCAGGGAGCGGTTGTGCGTGCATGCATGGAGTTCTAACTCTTAGGTGTGGATGGCATGAAAGGGGTGAGAGATCTCATCTCTCAAACCTTTCCCTAAGGCTAACCATAACGAGCGAGGAGATTACTCGCTCATTAGGAGTTGGTAAAACATACTAATTAAAAGATAATAAAAACAAAGTATTAAAATTATCTTACTAGGTTGACGGCTCCCTCCAAGCAATATAGAACAGATCTGAATAATACTCCCAGCAATTCTGAATTTTATTGATTGAAAAGAGGCATATGGTTTTACAATTTTCGATTACAATTTATAGGAAAACAGGAAAACTAGGGTTACAGATTCTCGCACACGTGATTTTACAGATATGCCCACGGAAAATCTAAACCCCCGCACCGACGCACCGACTCTAGAAATCTGCACCGACACGGGATCTAAGAGGCCGCGGAACCGCGGCAATTGGGCGCTTGGGCCGCGGTTCCGCGGCCCTTTGGTGAGCTTAGCTCACCAAACTTCTGGGCTTCCTTATTTCCTTCTTGGGCTTTCTATTTCCATAGTTATTTTCTCTGTTGGGCTTCTAATTCTTCTCCAAATGTTTTAGTGAAAACTTGTAGCGATCTTTTAACTGTTTGTCTTGACATTTTTGGACCTTGCACTGTTCTTCGTCTAGGCTTGACTAGGATCCGTCTAATTGTTGGTCAAAAGTCCCTTTTTCTGTTGTTTTGTGTCTTTTTCACTGTATTTGCTCCAGAAACCTGTATCCTGTAATATGCAACAAACGTGCCTCAAGAGTACCTGTTTATTTATAGAAAGGATAAGAATAGGGGAATGAAAAATGCAATATTATGTCCTGAGCACCACCCTGCCAAGCTCATCGTCTACTCCACGAAAAACATTTCTTGTCCCGGGGAACCATACCGGGTCCACCATGTACCCGCAATCGGCCTCATCCGCCTCCTCGAATCGGGTTTCACATGTCGCTCTCAGCACCGAGAAAACACATTGTGGACGCACTGAAATATCCTATCAAGGGTAACCGGGTTTTAAAACAGTTACATATTCCCTTTTTAAACACCCACGGTTCCCAAAACCAAAAATATCATGGAAACAACATATCTCAATGCGTATAATCAGCAAGCATGATGTGTGTGACATGTAAAAGAAATGTAAGCACATCAGTCTGTCATGCAAGAATCATATCCTGAATGCAACAGTACTATAGTGTAGTGACATAGCAATTATCGATGATGAAGTGTGTGAGCCGGCAACAGTGTACGTGGAACATACGCATCATCGATAATGGTGCTGGTGTCCTAGCAGCATGACGGTAATATATCAATAAACACAGGCAATGCAATGCAAATAGCATGAATATGCGGAAATCGAATAATCAGCGCAACAGTAAAGAATCTGCCTCAATAAATATATCATGCGGCCTTGCCTTTTGAAATAAGACGAATCAGGGTTTTTGGTAAAATAAGGGTTACGGTGTTTTAAGAAAAGATGTGTCATTTGAAAATATCCGTAGAAATCCTTTTGCCTATCTTTAAAATATCCCTGATTCGTTAGTTTTGAAATAGGTATGACACGGGTCTAGTCTAACGCCTACTATGCGAACTACGAACCCAATAATCAAGTCAATCGGGCGGGGTATGAAAACCACCTAAATCTATGTCAATATCACATTATCTAATCACATAACAGGTATCAATCGCCAAATCTCCCGGCCTCAATCGAATCTCATCGACTCATCTCAATCCCACGTAACATCCTCAAATCTCGTATATGAACACATAGTCCCATACCCATGTGTAGATATACACACCATCATATGCGCACAGATAAATGAAAGAATGTATGCAAATATGTGTGTATGTGTGTATGTGTGAGTGCACCCACTACTCTAGGGTTTCGCACTACTAAACTAATACATCCTTATCATCAATGATTCCATTATTACCATCAATAGACCTAACAACACATAATAAATATTTGTGTGTATACGTATTCGTATACATCACCACGGACCGCGGGGGTGCTATACGCCATCCACCCGACTTCTCCCCGTAGATATAAATCTACTCACCTTGCTTCTCGTGGCCGATGCCGATGTCGCTATCTTCATCTTCCTCGCCTCAACATCACGTAGGGTACCTACAAGTATATCACAACGCTAAAGCACATGAAAATCACATCGGAAACCAAAATAGCACACGCTACTCGCATAGGTAAAAACCTATCGTCTCGCATGTAAACATGATCAATATCCACTTGCCGTTGACGTCCAAACGCCACCCGACAAGAATGAATCACCAAATACCAAAGTCCATGCTAAAATAAGTCGTAAATCATACGCCAACTCAAGAAAATCAACCCAGATTTTACCCTAACTGGAATCAGTCAAAACTAGATATACCCAGGGTCAAGTCTACAGGGTATAAGGCTACAGAACAAAAATGAGCACCAGAACCCCTGCTCTGGCCGCAAATTGCGGCCAGGGGGATTAAATCTGTGGCCAAGGAAATGAGTTGGGGGCTAGGGTTTGGTGTGGTGGTTCCATGGTGCTTGCACATCTTAATGTCAACTCAGTTTTATTTTTGGGGTCTCGGGGTGATAGCAGATTCCTAAATATGATCACAGATTCACAGTTTTTCTACGACAACGTCTCATAAATCCGTATTCTGGTTTCAAGTCTCTAGTTTGATCCAAAATAACATCACACCAGGGGTTCTAAGGTCACCACATGTCTCAATTTCATCTTTAATTTCAGGTCTAACCCTAAACCCTAACTTGAATTCTCCAAAGTCCACAAAATGACACAATATCGATATGAAACTAGAATTGATGCACAAGAAATGAGATACTACTCTAATAGGTGCAGAAATTACCTCCTTTGGCAACTCAAGAAAATTCTTGAGTTGCTCAAAGTCCTCCAAATCCTATCTTGCTAGGTTTAAAGTGTAGCTAGTGAGCATGAGAGCAAGTTTTGTGAAGTGGGAATGGGGTTTTGGTGAGGGAAATGAGAGGGATCTATGAAGTGAAGGGGAGGGAGATGAGGGAGCAGGAGCAATAGCAGCAGCAGCTCTTATACAGGGGAGAGAAAATGAGAAAAGGAAATGATGGAGGAAAGAGGTCAAAAGTCAAAAGCAACCTACTCTCTCTCTCTCTCATTATCATACTTACTTTTTTCTTTCTTTTCTTTTCTTTTCTTTTCCTTCTCACTCCAATAGTGAACCCAAAGCAACCATGCACCCAAAACATGTAATAAGTGTAACAAGTGTGGAAAATGATATGTGCACATTTTTGCACAAAAATGCTGAAAATCCGATTAGCGATTTTTAATCGCGATTAGCACTAAATTAGCATATAACTAATCTTAAAAACTTTAAAATGGCATAATTCCATAAAATACCCTATTTTAGAATTTTCCATAATTTTTCCCCATTTATTTGTATTTAATTATACCAGAATATTAAAATAATATTAAATTATAAAATTTTCCCAAAAGCCATATTTTATTATTTTGAAAACGTTACAACCGCGTTTTGAATAGCCGGGGGTTTTATGTGAGATGAGAGTTTTTATTTTCATTAATGTAAAATTAAATGTGTGTAATAATCATTTATTGGGGCACTTCCGGGTTGAGGTTGCTGTCACCCTTGATGTATATTATTTAATTTTCCGCATTAGGATAGACCCAAGATGGAGAGCACAAGTAACCGGGTTCTAGAGTTCAGTGGGAGACCAAATCGAGGAGTCGAGTCCGGGTCTCCTAACTCTAAAATTGGTAGGGTTACTTGCCGCTCTCGTAGGGGTCTAGGGATGTGGGTTTGGCTATTTATCGCGACCATGGAATCCGTGTTTTATAGAGGCTCAAAATAAAACACGGACCTCCTAGTATATCCGATATTTCATATGTTTCTTCTGCTGCGATATCTATGATGTGATCATTTGATATGTTGAGATGGATATTGTATATAGTATATATGATATATTATATAGACGTTACTTATGTTTTACACCCGCGCTAGCCCTGCCCCGCTCTGCCGTTAGTTACCTAACCTAATGGTGCATGACGGGACATCGAAGCGAATGCGGATGGCATAAGTGTACGTCGTATTTATCTTTGATGTTTAGGTGACTTAAATGATGGGACTTCATTAATGTGATTAATGAAAAAAAAGAAACTTAAAGATGTTGTAGAATCAATTTTTTCAAAAAGGGTAGCTACAGTTTTGCTTTGCATTGTGATATATATGATATATCCCGCACCTTATTCGATGAGGAAAGAGCCGAGATCCCTTCACCGGGAGTGACCTCTTTAGTGTTAGTGTATATGCCCTAGGGGCCATTATTGTATCATTCTAGTTTGTATATTACTTAATGGAAGTTTGGGATATTCACAGTTATATTAACAGTCTGGCTCAACATAGTAGTATGCTACTTAGTTTAAGTCTATCGTAATAAGTGTATATGTTAGCATATTGCGAATACATATTGATAGAGCCCTTAGGATCTTGCTTGACTACCAGTGTTGTGATGGCATTCACACTATTGGGGGCTGGGTAGTCTATAAGCACCTCCTTTTTCTGGTCCCTAGTCGTAGGATTATCGAGACAGGCATCGATACTCCAGAATAGACTAGTGTGTACGCTTCTCATCCCAGTTGGGTAAATGGTCTGTCCCACAGCCATTAGTACGTTGTAATGGAGATAGTATACAGGTGCTCGTTGGGTTACGGGTACATCGGACATGACTCACAGGGAACTGTTGGTTGGTATTATACCCGTCGTCAATTAACAGTTCCCAGGTGACATGAGCACAGCATAGTCCGCAGACTTGACACTGCTGCTTCGCCTCGAGTGTGTTCCCACTGTTCTTAGATTGCTACCCTACCACGGCTCAAAGGAGTCGTGCAAACAGATAGCAGTTGGGTGCAGTCCAGAAGCGCTTGGAGGCAGCGGCGGTTAGATAGGATTCGTCTCTCCAGGTATTGGGAGTGGATATCGCAATGTGTTCAGAGAGCCATTACGCAAAGTCCATGGCCAGGGCAAACGAGATTTACTGGTAGGATTTCCAGTAGCTTCACAAGGTGTAATGGGCTTCATTCCGACATGACTTATACCGCTTTTAGGGGACTGACGCTTGCCACCCCTAGGCCCGATATGCGATGGTCCTAGACGAACAAACCGGACTGTACGGAGATTGTCACATCATGCTCAGTAGGAGTTCCGATGGGTTTCTTCATCGGCCTTCTTATCGACATTTACCTGGGGACCGTTACATACAGCTAGTACCGCTTGCGTCCTGTGGTTAAACCCACTGCCAACGTATTAGTCGAGTCTTTAGAGTCCCACACAGAGAATTTCCCTTCTTTAGGTGAAACGATATAGAGGTCGTATGGTTTTACGACAGGGTTCGGACACATACGTGTATTTATGCACGTACGATGTTCGGACAGTTTTTACTAGCGGGCTTTAGTTTAAGCCAGATTCTAGTAATGGATTATTGGATTTATACAGTCTCAGTATTTCCATGTTTTCACGGATGGGAGAGGCATTCTTGTAATTAGTCGAGAAGCTTATAGAAGATAGAAGAGGTGGAGAGCTTAGGTGGAATTTGCATTAAATGGATTAGTGACTCATGGAGTGATTCATCCAAATGAGTTAATGAAGCATTCATTGCTTAATGACTCATGAGATGATTCATCCAAAGTGAGTTAATGAAGCATGGTTAATATTATCATATGTTATTCGTTTATATAATTATCATGCTTCATATATTCACAAATGAGTTAGAATTCATTATCATTCTTACTTTCACATTCTCTCTCCTCAAGCTCTCTCTCTTCAAAGAACTTACCCTAATCCTCTCATGTGTGAAGATCCAAGGGTTAGCAAGACTAATAGATCCCTAATCCTCTTCTATATCCTTTAGGTTACTTTGATTAGCACTCATAGCCACCTAGTTACCTCAAGTGAGAGGTTAAAACTTGGGGAAGGAGCTCTCGGGTGGATCTTCTATCACATCGAGGAGGCCGACGAGGAGGTGAACTACAAGAACAAGAAGGACTTGAATCTTGAGGTATAATCGTCTATCATAGTAGTTAATCACTTCTAGATAGTTGTTAGTTAAGGTTTAGCAAAGATCCGTAAAGTTAGTCGATGTTAACTCAAACAAAATGATTGTTTTACCTATTCCGCTTCCCCGCATCTTGTGGGATGTCTAACGTCGACATACAGTAGTATCAGAGCCTAGCTAAACCATAACTAACATGTTAGCAAAGTCGTTAGAAATTAGATCGCAAAACGAACCCGAAAAAAACATCATTTTCACATAGTTTCTGCCGTTTTTAAAGCGGGGTCTAAAAATCTTTCAGCGACCCTTAAAAATAAAAGCAGGGTTTTTTAAGAATTGTGAAGGATTTTGGGACTGTGAATCGGCCATACCGCCGCGGAACCGCCGCCGATCCAAGCGATCCGCCTTGGATTTGCGGCCGAGTTGACTCCGAGTCAACCCAAATTTTCTCAGTTATTCTTCTGTGTTGATGTTGTGTTTTCTGGGATGATTTGTTTCTGCTCAGGTTTTATGTGCACAGAGAATTATTTGGAGCTGATTCATTTGTGTTGCTTGAACGAAATTCTAAGATATTTGGCTAACTTTATTAGATCTGTGTTATGTTTAATGTGTTCGTAAACCCCCCCTAACTGCTAGTATGTCGGTTAGCAGGGGGTTGAACATTTCTGTATTGGTTTTTACTGGTTTGTGATTGTGGACTTGTTGGATTGTCGTGAATGGATAGCCGAGGATGTGAGACGAGAGTTTCTTTCATTCAAATGTAAATTTGTAATTTGCTGTAATATTCTTTTGCGGGGCACATCCGGGTTGAGGTTGTAGCCACTGTTGTATTATTTCATTTACTGTTTTCTGCTCCTAGGATAGACCCAAGGTGGGGTGCACAAACTACCGGGTACTTTGAAGTGTTTAGTGGCCTACTCACGTTGTTGAGGGAGACCGCTTCACTTCAGGTACTTGGCGGGTAGTTTGCCGTACCCGTAGGGGTCTAGGGTGGGGTTTTGGCTATTCATCGCGACTGTGTAATCCGTCTTTCTTTGCAGGCTCAAAAGGAATGCGGATTCGTAGAAAATCCAATATGTTCATCTGTGATCTAGAATGCTTATTATTGCGTCTGACGAATGTACAATATCTATATATGATATCTATTAGGCATCACTTATGTTTTGCACCCGCGCTAGCCCAGCCCCCGCTATGTCGTTAGTTTAATAACCTAACGGGTGAATGACGGGGCCCAATGGCGAATGCGGATGGCATAAGTGGACGTTGTATTTTTGTTGTTTTCTGCAATGATAGGTTAAATGATGGTACACATTATATTAATGCAAATAAAATAAACCAAAGTTGAATCATTGGAACGGTTTAAAAGAAACCACTCGGTTATTTTAAAACAGAAGATTTTTTTTATTGCGGAGCTTAAACCACTCCTTTTAAAAGCTATCAGGTTCCTTCGATCATATCAAGTTCACTACATTCACGGTTTCGCCAAAACCATTCGTAGCCCTATGTCATTTCATTTGGGTATTCAGTAGTATTCAAGCTATGTATTTTGACCAACGCCAAGGTATAGTGTTTGGTAGCTGCAGGGTATTCATTTGTTGCATAGATGGATGAGTTAGTTTGGGAAAGTCGTACTGTCATTTGGCCAATGTCAGGGGTATGTACGGATGGGTTCAAGTTAATAAGATAACGATGGGTAGAACATGACATGTGACTTATGACATTTTGACCAACGCCAAGGTCATAAGAGCATGGGGCAGAAATTGATATCGGGAATTTCTAAAGAAACTGAAATTTGCTAAGAGCTGCATACCATTTGGAGTGGGATAATTTTGGTAGGATTCCTTCATCTTTATCACACGATGATATTTGGATCCCGATCTTACTGTGAGTATCCGCTACTCATCAGGAGATTCGTCACTTAACGATCAATGCTATAAACCAAGTAGGTGTCGAGAAAGGTGTCAGCAGGGCTATACCCACAGAGAAAAAAGGTTATTTAATTAAGGAACTTCGCGAAAGCTTCGTAAAACCTCCCTCGAAGTACCGACACCGGCGTGGCTGAACGGTTAAGCAAGTATTGTACGGTGAGAATAGTCCTGACTAGTTCTTCCTTTTTGGTTTGATGAGGGATTCGAGAAACAGTGGGAGCCATCCTGTTTAGATAAACTAAAAACCACTCTAAACTTGCAAGAGCATCATGCTAAAGTGTTTCCTCTCTCTCTCCTAATTGCAGCGACCCAGAACATGACAAGCCTTAAGTTACTATTAAATAAAAATATTTTGACAGTGCCAAACTATAAAGACTGCTTCCGGAATGTCAAGATGGCTATAACTTATGACAAATTGGGGTATGTCCTTACTACTAAGGCACCTGCTGTCCCTGGTCCAGAATCCAGTGTCGCGGATAAGGAAATCATCAAGACCTAGGAGATTGGCTACGCGAAGGCCCTTGCCCATATGAATAATGAACATCAGAGGAGGCACGAGAATATGGATCTTGAATCCATATTTCTCCACACCAAGGAACTGTATGGAGAGCAATCTCGTATGGCTAGATACGAGACCTCGAAGAACTTGTTTCAGTCGAAGTTGGCCGTCGGATCATCTGTAGGAGAACATGTCCTTAAGATGATTGGCTATATAGAAGAGCTCGAGGACCTGGGGACAACATTAGAGAACAAGCTCTATACAGACTTGGTTCTTTTGTCCCTTCTTCCACCTACGCCCAGTTTATTTTGAATTTCAACATTCAAGGGAAAGAAGTTGAACATCCAGAACTCCTTAACATGTTGAGGAGTGCAGAGGGCACCTTGCAGAAAGCAAGGGAAACACCCACTATGTTTGTTCGCAGTGCTTCCTCTTCCAGGTCCAAGTCAAGGGCCATAGGAAGGAAGAAGAAGGCTGCTACCAAACCAAGAGGTGGTGTTGGAAAGGTGGGACTTAAGGGAAAGGAAAAAGTTGCGGTGCCAGTAGTGGCAAAGGATGAGTGCTTCCACTGTCGTAGGAAATGCCATTGGAAGAAAGATTGCAAAGCTTGGATTGCCAAGAACCAGGACCCGAAGCAAGCTGTGGCTTTGACTTCAGGTGTGTTAGTAATTGAAAATTGTTTGTCAATCAACTCTACTTCCTGGGTATTTAATAGCGGATCAGGATCTCATATATGCAATTCATTACAGGCACTGAGAAACCGTAGAGTGCTAAAGGTTGGTGATATGACCCTTAAGGTTGCTAACGGAGCTAGCGTGGGTGCTGTGTCCGTAGGGGATTATCACCCTGGAATGACGAGTGGACATATTTTGGTTTTGCGCAACTGTTTTTGTGTACCCTGTTTAACGTGTAATATCATATCAGTTTCGTTGTTATCAAAAGAAGGTTATGATTTCACGTTTGTAAGCGATGTTGTTAACATCCACCTTAATCATGGTTTGATTGGGTCCGGTACACTAGATAACGGTATATACATATTAAACCAATTGCAGATTTTCAATGTCCAGAACACACTAAAAAGAAAGTCTCCAGATATAAATAAGGCTTTCTTATGGCATTGTAGACTAGGTCACATAAATGAGACAAGGTTAACTATGTTACATAGAGAAGGATATTTGGAACCGTTGGAATATCAATCTTATTCCACTTGTCAATCATGTCTCAAAGGAAAGATGACAAAGACTCCATTCACTGGATATAGAGTAAGAGCGGGCGAGCTCTTAGGACTCATACACTGCCATGTATGTGGTCCAATGTCTACACATGCAAGAGGCGTTTTTTCATATTTCATTACTTTTACGGTTGATTACTCTAAGTTTGGATTCATTTTCTTAATGAAACATAAATCCGAGGCCTTTGAGAAATTCCATGAATATAAGAATGAAGTAGAAACCAAACCGGCAAAAGTATCAAGATACTGAGATCTGATCGAGGTGGTGAATACTTAAGTGCCGATTTCCTGGGTTACCTAAAAGAGAAAGGAATTCTCTCTCAGCTTACTCCTCCATACACTCCACATCATAACGGTGTATCGGAAAGACGGAACCGAACCCTATTAAATATGGTACATTCCATGATGTGTAATGCTGAGTTACCGCGATCTTTCTGGGGTTATGCGCTAGAATCAGCTGCATATCTTTTGAACAGGGTTCCTACCAAGACTATGCCTACCACACCATATCAGATGTGGAGTGGGAAGAAACCCTATCTTCAGTATCTGAAGATATGGGGATGTCCAGCTTTTGTCAAAAATCATCATGCTGACAAAATCGAGGCACGATCAGTACAGTGTAAGTTTGTGGGATATCCAAAGAACTCCAAGGGGTATTTTTTCTATTACGCAGAGGAACAAAAGGTTTTTGTTTCTCGTAATGCCCATTTTCTAGAACAGCATTTTTTAGAAAAGGAAACAAGTGGGAGCGAAATAGAACTGGAAGAAATTCCAGAACCACAAACTATTACTGAAAGTTTGATAGAACCAGAAGTTTAAAAAGAACAGGACATTCCCGCACCCCTCTGCAGGAGTAGTAAGCCGTCTCATCTGCCTGAGAGATACTACAGTTTTCTCATAGACGGGGATAGAGAAGATTGCATCATTGATAATGATGAACCTACTAGCTTCCAGCAGGTCATCCAGAGCGGCGACTCAGTAAGATGGCTGGATGCAATGCGGACCGAGATGGAGTCCATGTACACTAACAATGTATGGACTTTGGACTTTGCTCCAGATGGGGTAAAACCCATAGGATGCAAATGGATCTTTAAGAAAAAGATTGGTGTAGATGGACAGGTGGAAACCTATAAGGCTAGACTTGTTGCAAAGGGTTTTCGTCAAAGACCTGGTTTGAACTATGACGAAACTTTTTCTCTAGTGGCTATGCTCAAATCCATTCGGGTCCTTCTTGCTATTGCCGCCTTCCATGATTATGAGATCTGGCAGATGGACGAAAAGACGGCTTTTCTAAATGGTAATTTAGAAGAGTGCGTCTATATGGATCAGCCAGATGGCTTCAATCAGAGTAGGAGCAGCGGGAAAGTGTGCAAGTTGCTTAAGTCCATTTATGGACTAAAGCAGGCATCGCGGAGTTGGAACATCTTTTTTGATGAAACGGTCAAAGAATATGACTTTATCAAAAATCCAGATGAACCATGTATATATAGTAAAATTGTATCACGAACTGTCGTATTCCTCGTCTTGTATGTGGATGACATTCTCTTGATAGGAAATGACATTCCTATGCTACAATCTGTCAAGGGTTTCTTTGTTAGTTATATGTATGCCCTAGAGGCCATTACTGTACATACGATGCATATTGTAATGGATGCTTGGACATATATAGGGAGGACTTTCTTGCTCGACATGATAGTACGCTATCTGGTTGTACTTTATCTTAACATGTACTCTGATTGTCTCTATATTACATGTTGATAAATCCCTTAGGATATGTACTCGACTACTGGGACTATGATGAGATCATACTAGTAGGGACACAGTAGTCGATGAGTACATCCTATAACTGTTCCTAGTCGAGGGTGTATCGAGACAGGGCATCGATACACCAGAGTAGACTAGCGTATACGCATCTTGACCCATTTGATGGGCGATGGATGATCCCATATCCATCGGTGTTTGACATCAAGGATGGTGTACGGGTGCTCAGTGGAGACTGGGCACACTGGACGGACTCGCCGAGAACTCCCAGATGGTATTATACCTCACGTCAGATGGCAGTTCTCCGGTGACACTGGTACAGAGTAGTCTTTTGACCCGAGATCATCATAGAGTCTTGTGTGATTCCTACCGTGCTTTGATTTCCATCATACCATGTCCAAGAGGGCATGCAAAAAGGCGGCTTTTGGGTACAGTCCCGAATCACATGGAGGCAATGAGCGATAGGAGGGGATTCGTCTCTCGCGGTATAGGGAGTTGATGTTGCGCTGTGTTCGATTGGCTATAACCGGAAATCCCTGACTAGGGTTGCTGAGATTTACTGGTAAGTGTTATCAGTAGTTTCTCAAACTATTATAGACCTCATATCGACAAGACTTATCAAGCTACTGGGGTCTGACGTATACTACCCTTAGGCGAGATATGCGACATATCAGACGACGAGACCGGACTGTACGGGAGTGTTACTGTTTGGATTCACAGGAGAATGTACAGGCTTGCTTGTTGATTTTCTGAGCGCTCAATACCTGGGTGGCTGTTACGTTTAGCTGACCGCTTGCAGCTTGTGGGTGTTTGATATGATCATCACCTACTGCCGGCGTATTGATGATTCTTTAGAGTCTTACACAGAGGTTTCTTGACTCAGGCAAAACGGAGTAGGAGCACATTTATGATATGTGCGGGACCGAGGATAATGCAGTATGTGATACCATATTGGATTCTCGCGATATGATATATCGGCCGTGTATATGTGATATAGCCGGGTCATCGTATTAGTCGGTTATATGCGATATAGCCGGATTGTTGGATCAAGTGTTGATTCGATAATTTAATGTATAATAATATATATGATATATTAAATTACATTAACTAATATTAGCTCACTAAAAGATTCTTTTTCTCACTCGGGTAATACATTGATATATATGCGATATATGTTAATTGTATTATTTTATTTTGTTACAATAAATATTATATATGTGATATATAATATTGTAACATGTTATGATTGCTAATGCAACATGTTTAGTAGAGATTAAACAAGGTTAGGGCTTGATTAGGGTTAGGTCTTTCAAGAACCTTCTAGAAGGTTTTTCTTTTGTTTTGTGTTAGATATTTTAAAGTGACTCACCTTTAACTTATCCAAACCCTAGCCCTAGTTAAATCTCTACAAAGGTTTGTTGAACCATGGTTGCATTATTCATCATTATTTATCTTTTCATTGTTCATCACAAAAGGATTAAGGCTTCATCTTCTTTCATCTTCTTCCTTTGAGCAAAAGCTTTCTAGTTTTTGCTTTGTGATGAAAGTGAGTGAGAAAATGAAAACAAATGAGAGCAAAAATCCTACTTCATCATCCTCATCTATCCTTATCATTTAGATGAGGGTGTTCACATCATTTCATGAGTGATAGCTTGTGTTAACGAAACTTCAAGGTAGATCATCTATGTTATCGAAGATCGGAAGCAAGACTGCATCTTTCTCTTCGTGAAGCCTCTCGAGAGTCCATAACATGATGATCGCAGCGAAGGGACCTCAACACGGAGCTTAAGAAGTGAAGGACCGGATCTACAAAGGTTGTAATCCCTTTCACATAGTGTTAAAGTGTTTAACATGCTTGTTTTCGCCTAATCTCTAGTTTAAAGATCCGGCTTTGGGTTGTTCGGCACGGCTAAATTTTTATTTGGGCATGGTTGATGCCTTGTAGAACCTTATGGCAGTGCATAGCAACCCTACATTCTTGTCACATAGGTTCTCCATGGAAGACCTGGGTGATGCGTCTTACATTCTAGGGATCTAGAGCTATCGTGATAGATCTTAGAGAATGTTGGGACTTTCGCAGTCCAGGTATATCAACACTATACTGAAAAGATTCAGTATGGAAGATTCTAAGCGCGGTAATTTACCGGATTGTCATGGAATCACCCTATCCAAAGAGATGTCTCCCAAGACTGATTTGGAAAGGGAACGCATGTCAATTATACCCTACACTTTTGCGGTGGGCTTTATAATATATGCGATGTTGTGCACCATACCAGATGTAGCTTACGCACTTAGCGTGGTAAGCCGGTATCAGTCGGACCCAAGGGAGAAGCACTGGATAGCAGTAAAGAACATTCTAAAGTACCTGAGAAGGACTAAGGATATGTTCCTCGTTTACGGCGTAAAAGACCTCATGATCGAGGCTTTCGCTGACTCCAGCTTCCAGAGTGATAAGGATGACTAAAAGTCCATGTCAGGTTATGTCTTTACCCTCAATGGAGGGGCGGTGTGCTGGAAGAGTTCCAAGCAGGACACCGTTGCTGACTCAACGATGGAAACGGAGTATATAGCTGCTTGCGATGCCGCAAAAGAATCAGTCTGGATAAAGAAGTTCCTCACAGAACTTCAGGTGGTTCCATCCATTGTTGATCCAATACCTCTGTATTGTGACAAAGCGGGGCTATAACTTTAGCAAAGGAACCCAGGTCCCATCAGAAGTCAAGAAACATCTTAAGGCAGTATCACCTGATCAGGGAGATCGTAGATTGCCAGGATATCGAGGTTCGGAGAGTTGCTACAGAGGAGAACACTGCAGACCCATTCACAAAGGCCTTACCTCAGATTCAGCTCGAGAGGCTACTCGAGATGATAGGTCTTCGATATGCCAGTACATGGCCCAAGTGCAAGTGGGAGATTGTTAGTGTATATGCCCTAGGGGCCATTATTGTATCATATTAGTTTATATATTACTTAATGAAAGCTTGGGATATTCACAGTTATATTAACAGTATCGCTCAACATAGTAGTATGCTACTTGGTTTATGTCTATCTTAATATGTGTATATGTTAGCATATCGCGAAAACATATTGATAGAGCCCTTAGGATATTTCTTGACTACCAGCGTTGTGATGGCAGTCACACTAGTGGGGGCTGGGTAGTCTACAAGCACATCCTTTTTCAGGTCCCTAGTCGTAGGATTATCGAGACAGGACATCGATACTCCGGAATAGACTAGTGTGTATGCTTCTCATCCCAGTTGGGGAAATGGTCTGTCCCACAGCCATTAGTACATTGTACTAGAGATAGTATACAGGCGCTCGTTGGGTTATGGGTACACCGGACAGGACTCGCAAGGAACTGTTGGTTGGTATTATACCCGTCGTCAGTTAACAGTTCCCAGGTGACATGAGTACAGCATAGTCAGCAGACTTGACACTGCTGCTTCGTCTCGAGTGTGTTCCCACTGTTCTTAAATTGCTATCTTACCACGGATCAAAGGAGTCGTGCAAACAGGTAGCAGTTGGGTGCAGTCCCAAAGCACATGGAGGCAGTGGCGGTTAGATATGATTCGTCTCTCCCGGTATTGGGAGTTGATATCGCGCTGTGTTCGGAGAGCCATTACGCAATGTCCCTAGCCAGGGCAAACCAGATTTACTGGTAGGATTTCCAGTAGCTTCTCAAGGTGTAATGGGCTTCACTCCGACATGACTTATACCGCTTTTAGGGGACTGACGCTTGCCGCCCCCTAGGCCCGATATGCGATAGTCCTAGATGAACAGACCAGACTGTACGGAGATTGTCACATCAGGCTCAGTAGGAGTTCGGATGGGTTTCCTCATCGGCCTTCTTATCGACATCTACCTGGGGACCGTTACGTACAGCTAGTACCGCTCGCGGCCTGTGGTTAAACCCACTGCCAGCGTAGTAGTCGAGTCTTTAGAGTCCCACACAGAGAGTTTCCCTGGTTCAGGCGAAACGATATAGAGGTCGTATGGTTTTACGACTGGGTTCGGACACATACGTGTATTTATGCACGTACGATGTTCGGACAATTTTTACTAGCGGGCATTAGTTTAAGCCAGATTCTAGAAATGGATTATTGGATTTATACAGTCTCAGTATTTCCGAGTTTTCACGGATGGGAGGGGCATTCTCGTAATTAGTCGAGAAGCTTCTATAAGATAGAAGAGGTGGAGAGCTTAGGTGGAATTTGCATTAAATGGATTAGTGACTCATGGAGTGATTCATCCAAATGAGTTAATGAAGCATTCATTGCTTAATGACTCATGAGATGATTCATCCAAAGTGAGTTAATGAAGCATGGTTGATATTATCATATGTTTTTCATTTAGATAATTATCATGCTTTATATATTCACAAATGAGTTAGAATTCATTATCATTATCACTTTCACATTCTCTCTCCTCAAGCTCTCTCTCTTCAAAGAACTAACCCTAATCCTCTCATGTGTTGAGATCCAAGGGTTAGCAAGACTAATAGATCCCTAATCCTCTTCTATATCCTCTAGGTTACTTTGACTAGCACTCATAGCCACCAAGTTACCTCAAGTGAGAGGTTAATGTTTGGAGAAGGAGCTCTCGGGTGGATCTTCTATCACATCGAGGAGGCCGATGAGTAGGTGAACTACAAGAACAAGAAGGACTAGAATCTTGAGGTATAATCGTCTATCATAGTAGTTAATCACTTCTAGATAGTTGTTAGTTAGGGTTTAGCAAAGATCCGTAAAGTTAGTCGATGTTAACTCAAACAAAATGATTGTTTTACCTATTCCGCCTCCCCACATCTTGTGGGGTGTCTAACGTCGACTTACATTTAGCAAAACTGGCAGATGCTACAACACTCAGTTTGTGTTTTGACTGCTTTTGGAGTTCTGCTTTGCATAATGATATATATGATATATCCCGCACCTTATTCGATGAGGAAAGAGCAGAGATCCCTTCACCGGGAATGACCTCTTTAGCAAAACTAATGAAAGCCTAAAAAACGATCCTTTTTAAAAATTCCCTTGTTTCTACAACGATATCAAGTTCATTACGCAATAGGTTTTCAGAAAAAACTGGCGAAGCCCTCCGTCATTTCAGAAAAGAACTGTTTAGTATTCGTGCTGCGTTTATTGGCCTTTGTCAAGGCGTAGTGTGCGGTAGCTGAATAGTGCTTATCTGTTTATGCATATGATGCAGATTGTTTTGGGGTAGTCATACGATCTTGTTGGCCTTTGTCAAGGGTCGTGCGGGTGGGTTTGATTCAATCAAGAAATGACGGGTTGAACTTATGATTTGTTGGCCTTTGTTAAGGTCATAGGGGTTAAGGGAAAAATATTATCGGGAATTTCAATTGTTGAAATTTGCAATGAGATTGCATATTTTCTATAAGATAGTTGGATCCCGATACCCACTATGAGTAATTGTTACTCCTGGGAGAGTCTTACACAGGACAATTAGCCGATCAAGTTGGTGTCTAGAAAGGTGTCAACGGGGTTATGCCTCTGGGAAAATGAGGTTTATTTTAATTAGGTCCGTGCGAATGCACGGGAAACCTCCCTCAAAGTAAGGAAACTCGCCTGGCTGAAAGATTGGCAAAATTTTTGGGTGTAATTAATCCCGGCTAGTCTTTCCTTTTAGGGTTTGAAGGAAGATTTGATAAAAACAGTGGGAGCCATCCTGATAAGATAAAATAATAACCAATCTGATCTTGCAAGAGCATACGCTAAAATGTTTTCTTCTCTCTCTCTCCAGGTAGCGACCATAGCATGCCTTAATCAAGAAAATAATATGGATGTATTGACCGAACCCGCATGTTATATTGTGCTGGGGATCGTTGGTTCCATTCTTTCTTATAAAAGTTATAAGACCGAACAGGATATAGGGGAATACCGGGATTCCCATGCAACCCGAATGAAGGAAGTACATGTTGATGCATTTTCTTCCGGTGTGTTCGTTACAGAGAACTGTTTCACCATTTTCTCTACGTCCTGGGTATTAGATACCGTGTCAAGATCCCATATATGTAATCAGTTACATGGGCTGAGAAAAGGTAGAGAACTTGGAGAAGGTGATAAAGACATAAGGGTTGGAAATGGTGCAATTGTTGCAGCTAAAACCGTCGAGGAATATCACCTTGTATTACCAACTGGTAATACATTGATTCTGAACGAATGTTATTACATGCCGAACCTAATATGAAACATTATATCGGTTTCTTTGCTAAGTAAAGAGGGATATAATTTTTCATTACAGGATAATGTTATGAATATTTTTCTGAACCAAAAGTTGGTTGGATCAGGCACGTTGTGCAATGGCATTTATGTTCTAAATCAATCAACAGTTCTGAGCATAACAAACAAACACAAGAGGAAGAGTTCAGAAATGAACGAATACTTCTTGTGGCATTGTAGACTTGGTCATATCAATGCGACACGGCTAGCTAAGTTGCATAAGGATGGATATTTGAATCCGTTTGAATTTTCATCTTATGACACTTTTCAGTCATGTCTCAAAGGAAAGATGACCAAAACTCCGTTTACAGGACACGGAGAAAGAGTTACGGAACTCTTGGGACTGGTACATAGTGATGTATGCGGTCCCATGTCTACACATGCCAGGGATGGTTCTTCGTACTTCATTACATTCACTGACGATCTATCTAGATTCGGATATGTGTTCCTGATGAAACACAAATCAGAAGCTTTTGAGAAATTTAGAGAATATAAACAAGATGTCGAGAACCAAACCGGGAAAAGTATAAAAATCCTTCGATCTGATCGAGGAGGTGAATACTTGAGCAATGAATTCCTGGACTTCCTAAAAGAGAATGGGATTCTCTCTCAGCTAACTCCTCCATATACACCACAGCACAATGGTGTATCGGAACGGATGAACCGCACCCTATTAGATATGGTGTGCTCTATGATGAGCACTGCTGAGTTACCTTTTTCCTTCTGGGGGTATGCGCTGGAGACAGCAGCATACCTATTGAATCAAGTTCTATCTAAATCTGTACCTACCACACCATATGAGATATTGAGAGGGAAGAGACCATGTCTTAAACGAGTTAAGATATGGGGTTGTCCGGCCTATGTCAAAAGGAAAAATCCGAACAAACTCGAGGCACGGTCAGTTCTATGCATGTTTGTGGGATATCCCAAACATTCACATGGATATCTTTTCTACTATGGCGAGGAACAAAAGGTGTTTGTTTCTCGACATGCCACCTTTTTAGAAAAGGAATTTCTTGCAAAAGAAATTAGTGGCAACGAGGTAGAACTGGAAAAAATTCCGGCTATACAAACTCAAACTGAAGATTTAGTGAACCCGAGGATTCGATAGTACCCAACGAACCTCGGCCTCTCCGCCGATCTAGTATGGTTCCTCACCCACCTGAGAGATACTACTGTTTTCTCATGGATGGTGGGAGCGAGGATTGCATCATGGAGGATGATGTCCCAACTAGCTTCGAGCAGGCCATCACGAGTGGTAACTCAGTGAAATGGCTGGATGCAATGTGGTTCGAGATGGAATCCATATACACTAACAAATTATGGACTTTGGAAGATGCTCCTGAAGAGGTAAAACCCATTGGGGGCAAGTGGATCTTTAAGAAAAAACTTGGTGTAGATGTGAAAGTGGAGACTTTCAAAGCTAGACTTGTTGCAAAGGGTTTTCGTCAACGACCAGGTGTCGATTATGACGAAACCTTTTCTTCAGTGGCTATGCTTAAATCCATCGGATCATGCTTGCCATCGCTGCATATCATGACTACGAAATCTGGCAAATGGATGTTAAGACCGCCTTTCTAAATGGTGATTTAGAAGAGAGTGTGTACATGACTCAGCCAGAGGGCTTCGTAGCTAGTGGGAGCAGCGGGAAGGTGTGCAAGCTGCTTAAATCCATTTGTGGATTAAAGCAAGCATTGCGGAGTTGGAACATCTGCTTTGACATCGTTATCAAAGAGTTTGATTTCGTCAAAAACGTAGATGAACCTTGTATATACAAGAAGATGGCAGAGAGTAAGGATGTATTCCTCGTATTGTACGTGGATGACATACTCTTGATAGGAAATGACATTCTTATGCTGCAATCAGTCAAGCTCTTCTTATCGCAAAGATTCTCAATGAAAGATCTAGGGGATGCCTCCAACATCTTAGGGATTAAGATCTATAAAGATAGATCTAAACGGATACTGGGATTGTCCCAATCCAGGTACATTGACACCATATTAAAGCGGTTTAGTATGGAAGAATCCAAGCGTGGGTTCTTACACACGATCTTTGGTCTCACTCTCTCCAAAGAGATGTCTCCCAAGACTGATTTGGAGAGTGCTCGCATGCAAGGAATACCCTATGCTTCGGCAGTAGGCTCTATCATGTACACGATGCTATGTATAAGACCCGATGTAGCACACTCACTAAGTGTAGTGAGTGGGTATCAAGCAGATCTAGGAGAGAGTCACTGGACAGCTGCGAAGAGCATTCACAAGTACTTACGAAGGACTAAAGAGATGCTCTTGGTGTATGGTAACGGAGAACTCCAAGTGTAGTCCTTTACCGATTCAAGCTTACAGAGTGATAAGGACGGCTCTAAGTCGCACTCGGGATTTGTCTTTACCCTCTACGGAGGGGTGGTGTGCTGGAAGAGTTCCAAGAAAGAAACCGTGGCACACTCGACGATGGAGGCTGAATACATCGCTGCCAACGATGCTACCAAAGAGGTTGTCTCGATCAAGATGTTCATAACTGAACTTGGAGTGGTTCCATCCATTAAGGATACAATACCTTTGTATCGTGATAACAAGGGAGCGGTGGCTTTGGCCAAGGAACCCAGGTCCTATTAGCGATCCAGGCATATTTTGAGTCGGTATCACCTGATCTGGGAGATAGTTGATCGCCGGGAGATCGAGGTCAGGAGGGTAGACACGAAGAACAACACAGCGGATCCACTCACAAAGTCCATTCCCCAGATACAGTTCGAGAAACTCTTCAGGATGCTCGGTAAGCGATACTACAGCAGCTGGTCCTAGTGCAAGTGGGAGATTGTTAGTTGTATGTATGCCCTAGAGGCCAGTATTGTACATATGATGTATATTATATTGGATGCCTGCACAAATATAGAGAGGACTTTTTTGCTCGATATGATAGTATGCTATCTGGTTGCTCTTTATGTTAACATGTATACTTGTCTCTTGATACTGTCTTATGGCTACATGTTGGTAAAGCCCTTAGGATGTGTACTTGACTACGAGGACTATGATGAAGATCATACTAGTGGGGCCATGGTTGTCCATAAGTTCATACTTTAACGTTCCTAGTAGTGGGTGTATCGAGACAGGGCATCGATATACCAGAGTAGACTAGCGTATACGCTTCTCGACCAATACAATGGGCGATGGATGATCCCTTATCCATTGGTGTTTGACATCAGAGATGGTATACGGGTGCTCAGTGGAGACTGGGTACACTGGACGGACTCGCCGAGAACTCCAAGATGGTATTATACCTCAAGTCAAATGGCAGTTCTCTGGTGACACTTGTACAGGTTAGTCTGTAGACCCGAGATCTTCAAAGAGTCTTGTGTGATTCCCACTGTGCTTAGATTTCCTCCTTACCACATCCAAGAAGGCATGCAAAAAGGTGGTTTTTGAGTACAGTCCCGAGTCACATGGAGGCAATGTGCGATAAGAGGGGTTTCGTCTCTCTCGGTATTAGGAGTTGATGTTGTGCTGTGCTCGATTGGCCATAACAGGGAAGTCCCTGGACATGGTTGATTTAGAGATTTACTGGTAAGTATTACCAGTAGTTTCTCGACCCATTATGAGCCTCACATCGGCATGACTTATCGGTTTTTGGGGTCTGACGTTTACCACCCATATACTTAATATGCGACAAATCAGACGAGGATACCCGACTGTACGGCATGTGTTACCGTCAGGATTTTGCAGGAGTTGGAGCGGGTTTGCTTGCTGATCTTCTGATCGCTCAATACCCGGGTGGCCGTTACGTCCAGCTAGTACCGCTTACGGCTTGTGGGTGCTTGATGTGATCATCACCTACTGCCGGCGTATTGACGAGTCTTTAGAGTCCTACATAGAGGTTTTACTGGCTCAGGAAAAACGGAATAGAGGCACATATGTGATATGTGCGGGACCGAGAATAATGCGAGTATGTGATGCCGTATTCTATTCTCGCATCTTTTGTATCGGTCGGTTATATGCGATATAGCCGGGTTATCAAATCAAGGGTTTATTCGAAAAGACGATACATTGGATGTTAGTCGGTTATATGTGATATATCCGGATTATTAAGTCAAATATTGATTTAATAATTTAGTGTATAATTGGATATGTGATATACTAATTTACATTAACTAACATTGGTTCACTTAAGCATTTGTTTTTTCTCACTTGTGCACAACTTAATATATATGTGATACATATTAATTTATGTACTGATTTTAGTATCATGGTTGTTAATACAACTTTCATGGGTGTAGAACACTTACACCATGCTAATTATCATGTTGGGTTTAGTATTTAAAGTAATTACAAAATTAGTGAAAAATTGGAAAAATGCAAGAAGCAAGTGGAAGCTTGTGGATGCATTGACTAAGTCCACTAGGTTTGTTTTACTTTATATATTTGTTAACCTAACCATGTTAATTAGCCATGGTTATGTCTCTACATGAGTTAGTATATGATACTCACTCACCATGGTTCACTCACTCACTTGATCATTATTCTCATCTCATTTTAGTTCATCTTTTTCCTCAAGCTCAAAAAGCTTGCTAGGGTTTTGATTAAGTGAGAAAGTAAAGTGAGAAAAGAAATTCTAAAGTGAGCCCACTTCCTGTTTCATCATCCTCTACTAGGCTATCACTTTAGTTTAGGGTTTTTGCTTCACTAATTCTCTAGTTAGTGAAGTAGAAGCTTGAGCTAGTATTCTCTCGACATAGGTCATCTTCGGCCACGAAGACTTCAAGCAAGATTGCTCATTTCTCTACGCGAAGCCATGCAAGAGTCCGGGATTTCGACGATCGCAGTGATGAGAATACTACAAGGAGCTTATGAAGTGAAGGACCGATCTACAAAGGTTGTATTTCCTTTTTCACGTAGATAGTAAATGGTTTACTTTGTTTCCATATTGTATTCTAGTTAACGATCGTGTTTAGAGTTCCTTTTAACGGCAATATTTTAAAATGGCATGGACGATGCCTCCTGAAAGCTTGCTGCCGTCGATAGGAACCCTACAACTGGGTAGTCTACAAGCACATCCTTATACAGGTCCCTAGTCGTAAGATTATCGTGACAGGGCATCGATACTCCAGAGTAGACTGGTGTATACGCTTCTCATCCCTCCAGGAGAGATGGTCTGTCCCACAACCATCAGTATGTCATACTGGAGATAGTGTACAGGTGTTCGTTAGGTTACGAGTACACTGGACAGGACTCGTCGGGAACTGCTGGTTGGTACTATACCTATCGTCAGGTAGCAGTTCCCAGGTGACATGAGTACAGCTTAGTCAGTTGACTTGACACTGCTTCGTCGCCTCAAGTGTGTTCCCACTGTTCTTCGATTACTACCCAACCACGGCTCTGCTGAGTCATGCAAACAGGTAGTAGTTGGGTGCAGTCTCGAAGAACTTGGAGGCAGTGGCGGTTAGATAGGATTCGTCTCTCCCGGTATTGGGGGATGATGTCGCGCTGTGTTCGGAACGCCGTTACACAAAGTCCCTGGCTAGGGCAAATGAGATTTACTGGTAGGTACTCCAGTAGTTTCTCAAGGTGTTTTGGACTGTACCCCGACACGACTTATACCGCTATTAGGGGTCTGACGCTTGTCGCCCCCTAGGCCCGATATGCGACATTCTTAGACGAACAGTCCAGACTGTATGGAGATTGTCATATTCAGGCTCAGTAGGAGTTCGGATGGGTTTTCTTCATCGGCCTTCTTATCGAAATCTACCTAGGGACCGTTACGTACAGCTAATACCGCTTGCGGCCTGTGGTTAAACCCACCGCCAGCGTAGTGTCGAGTCTTTTGAGTGCCACACAGAGGGTTTCCCACCTTTGGGCGAAACGAAGTAGAGGTCGTATGGTTTTACGACAGGGTTCGTTCACATACGCGTACTTGTGCGTGTTTGGTGTTCGGGCGGTGGATACTAGTGGGTTTTGGTTTAAGCCGTATCCTAGTATTAGATTTTGGATTGGCTTAGTCTCATTGTATTCGTGTTTCTCGGAACACGGATGCGGGTATGTATATATGGTTGATAGAAGAAGAGAAGGAGACACCTCATTAGTATTTTGACCATTGACTTGATTAAGGATAATTGTGTCATGGCTAATTGGTTTGACCATTTGACTTTGTTAACTATGGTTGACTTAGATATTTTTATTGAGCACTAGATATTTTGCTTAGCATTAATTGTGACATGATAATGGTCAAATCAAAATAGCTATCACAATTATCCTAATAAAACTAAGTTTTCTCTTTCCTCAAAAGAGAGCTCTCTTCATTATTTTTCATACTCATACTCTCTCTTGGTTTTCTCCTTCTTCCTCTCTCAATACCCTTGTGTCTCATGAGTTGAGAATCAAGGGTTATTGAGACTTAACCACCAAAATCCTTCTCTACTGACTCTATGTCACTTAGTCTAGCAACCCAAGTGATCTATTTGCCTCATATTGGAGGTTTAGCTCTAAGTTGGAACTCTTTGGTGGATCTTCTACTACATCTAGAAGCTGACGAGGAGGTGCTTTCCATTTCACTCCAAGGAGCTTGCAAGGAGAAGGAGGACAGCGGAAAGAAGAGAAGGACTTGGAAATTTTGGTATAATCTTCTTACCGAGTGGATAGTACCTCTAGTTAGTTTCGTTAGATATGGTTTAGCTAAGATCTTGTGTTTAAGTAAATGTTACCTTTCTTGTAAAAATCATTTTTTAACCCGTTCCGCCTTCCCGCAAACCCATGGGGTGTGTAACGTTGAGTTACAGTGGTATCAGAGCCAACTAAACCATAGCTAACAGTTTAAACGACAAGTTAAACTACGAAACCGAAACGACCCGAAAACATCGAAGCCAAGATTCAAGTTTCTGTCGATTTTTAATGAGGCTCTAAAAATTATTTAAACAACTGCAGAGTACTCTTTGAACTGTAAAAAGACCACTCACCAAAAATGAGACATTTCCACCCAAAAGTGGCCGGCCACAATGCCCAAAATTCTGGCGAGCTCGGTTCGATTTGAGGGAAATGCTTCGAGTTTTGTTGTGTGGCTTTGTGACTTGAATCTAGGGCTTCAGGAGTTGTTTGTTTTTGCCAATTTTGATTTTACTGTAAATTCTTTACTGTAGCAAATATCGGGTGTTTCGAAGTCGCAGTTTAATGTCGTTTAGTGTTTCAAGTTCTGTTTAATGTGTTTGTAAACTTCCGCTAATTGCTATATGTCGGTAGTTGGGGGTTGTACATTTCTGTGATGATTATATTGGTTTGTGTATATGAACTTGTTGGATCGTCGTGATGAATAGCCGGGGATGTGAGATGAGGGTTTTCATTCTTTCATTCGATGTAAAATTTGTAAAGTGGTGTAATATTATTTTTGCGGAGAACATCCGGGTTGAGCTTGTAGGCACCATTGTATTATTTCTTTTACTGTTTTTGCTCCTAGGATAGACCGAAGGTGAGGTGCACAAACTACCGGGTACTTTGAAGTGCCGATTGGCCTACTCACTTCGTTGAGGGAGGTTGCTTCACTTTGGGTATTTGGTGGGTAGTTTGCCGCACGCGTAGGGGGTCTAGGGTGGGGTTTGGCTATTCATCGCGACTGTGTAATCCGTCTTTCATTGCAGGCTCAAACGAAACGCCGATTCCTAGAATATCCAATGTGTTCATCTATGATCAGGAATGCCTATCATTGCGTCTAACGAATGTATATATCTATATATGATATCTAGTAGACGTTGCTTATGTTTTGCATCCGCGCTAGTCCAGGCCTCGCTCTGTTGTTAGTTAAGTAACCTAACGGGTGATGACGGGGCCCCGTGGCGAATGCGGATGGCATAAGTGTATGTTGTATTTTCGTTGTTTTTTGCAATGGTAAGATTAATTGATGGGACTGCGTTAAAATAATGCTAAGCAAACAAACCAAAGTTGAATCGTTGGAACAATTTCAAAACAACTCGGTTTTTTCAAAACAGCAGAACTTTTAAAATGCGGAGCTTAAACCACTCCTTTTAAAAGCTATCAGGTTTCTTCGATTTTACCAAGTTCACTACGTTAACGGTTTCTCCAAAACCATTCGTAGCCCTCCGTCATTTCAGTTAAATATTTAGTAGTATTCAAGCTATGTATTTTGACCTTCGCCAAGGCATAGTAATTGGTAGCTGCTGAATATTTATCTGTAGCATAGATAGATGCGTTGGTTTGGGATAGTCGTACTGCTATTTTGGCCTTCGTCAAGGGTATGTACGGGTGGGTTCAAATTAACCTGGATAATGACGGGTAGAACTTGACATGTGATATATGATATGTTGGCCTTCGTCAAGGTCATAAGAGCATCGGGCAAAAATACACATCGGGAGTTTCTAAAGAAACTGAAACTTGCTAGTGTTGCATACTATTTGGAATGTGATAATTTGAGTCCCGATCCTACTGTGAGTATATCTACTCATCGGGAGATTTCTTCACTTAACGATCAATGCTATAAACCAAGTAGGTGTCTAGAAAGGCGTTAGCGGGGCTATGCCCCCAGGAAAAAGAGGTTATTTAATTAAGGAACTTCACGAAAGCATCGTAAAACCTCTCTCGAAGTACCGGCATTGGCCTGGCTGAACGGTTAAGCAAGTATTGTACAGTGAGATTAAGCCTACCTAATTATTCTTTTATGGTTTGAGCAAGCATTCGAGAAACAGTGGGAGCCATCCTGTTTAGATAAACTAAAAACCACTCTAAACTTGCAAGAGCATCATGCTAAAGTTTTTCTTCTCTCTCTCCTATTTGCAGCGACCAAACATGACGGGCCTTAAGTTACTATTAGATAAAAATATATTGATAGGGACAAACTATAAAGATTGGTTTAAGAATATCAAGATGGCCATCACTTATGACAAGTTGGGGTAAGTCCTTACTACTAAAGTCCTTTCCGTCCCAGGTCCAGAATCCAGTGTCGCGGATAAGGAAATCCGCAAGACCTGGGAGATTGACTGCGCGAAGGCCAAGTGCCTCGTGCTGGCCTCCATGGATAATGAACATCAGAGGCGGCACAAGAATATGGATCTTGAATCCATATTCCTCCATACCAAGGAATTATATGGAGAGCAATCTCGTATCGCAAGATACGAGACCTCGAAGAAATTATTTCAGGAGAGGTTGGCCGTCAGATCATCTATAGGGGAACACGTCCTTCAGATGATTGGATACATTGAGGAGCTCGCGGACCTCGGGACCACGTTAGAGAACGAGCTGTATACAGACTTGATTCTCCAGTCCCTTCCTTCCACCTACACCCAGTTTATCTTGAATTTTAATATTCAAGGTAAAGAAGTTTATCTTCCGGAACTCCTCAACATATTGAGCAGTGCAGAGGGAACCCTGCAGAAAGCCAGGAAACAACCCGCGTTGTTTGTTGGTAGAGCTTCCTCTTCTAGGTCCTAGGCGAAAGCCAAAGGAAAGAAGAAGAAGGCCCCCACCAAACCGAGAGGAGGTGTTAGTAAGGTGGAAGCCAAGGGAAAGGTAAAAGTGGCAGGACCGACAGTAGTGACGGAAGAATGCTTCTACGGTCATAAGAAGGGCCATTTGAAGAAAGATTGCAAGGCTTGGAAGGCCAAGAACCAGGACCCGAGTCAAGTTGGGGCTTCGGCTTCAGGTGTGTTTGTAATTGAAAACTGTCTGTCAATCAACTCTACTTCCTGGGTATTGGATACCGGATCAGGATCTGATATATGCAATTCTTTGCGGGCACTGAGAAGCCACAGAGTTTTGAAGACCGGTGATATGACCCTCAGGGTTGCTAACGGAGCGAAGGTGGATGCTATTTCCGTCGGGGAATATCATCTTGGATTGACGAGTGGACATATTTTGGTTTTGCGCAACTGTTTTTGTGTACCTAGTTTGACTTGTAATATTATTTCAGTATCTTTGTTATCAAAAGAAGGTTATGATTTTACATTTGTAAGCGATGTCGTAAACATCCATCTTAATCATGGTCTGATTAGGTCAGGTACTCTAAACAACGGTATATACGTATTAAACCAACTATAAGTTTTCAATGTCCAGAACACATATAAAAGAAAGACTCCAGAATTAAATCAAGCTTTCTTATGACATTGTAGACTACGTCACATCAATGAAACAAGAATAACTATGTTACATAAAGAAGGATGTTTGGATCCATTCGAATATCAATCTTATGCAACATTTCAATCATGTCTTAAAGGAAAGATGACAAAGACTCCGTTCACTGGACACGGAGTAAGAGCGAGTGAGCTCTTGGGACTCATACACAGCGACGTGTGTGGTCCAATGTCTACACATGCAAGAAATGGTCATTTCTATTTCATTACTTTTACGGATGATTTCTCTAGGTATGGACATATTTTCTTAATGAAACATAAATTCGAGACCTTTGTGAAATTCCAAGAATATAAGAATGAAGTGGAAAAACAAACCGGCAAAAGTATCAAGACACTGAGATCTGATTGAGGTGGTGAATACTTGATTGCCGAGTTTCTGGATTACTTAAAAGAGAATGGAATTCTCTCTCCGCTTACTCCTCCATACACATCACAACACAACGGTGTATCGAAGAGAAGGAACCGAACCCTATTGGATATGGTACGTTCCATGATGAGTAATGCTGAGTTACCGCGATCATTCTTGGGCTATGCACTAGAATCAGCTGCATATCTTTTGAACAAGGTTCCTACCAAGACTGTGCCTACACTCCATATCAGATGTGGAGTGGGAAGAAACCCTAATTTCAGTATTGAAGATATGGGGATGTCCAGCTTTTGTTAAAAAGAAGCATGCGGACAAATTCGAGGCACGCTCGGTACTGTGTAAGTTTATGGGATACCCAAAGAACTTCAGGGGGTATCTTTTCTATGACATAGAGGAACAAAAGGTTTTTGTTTCTCGTCATGCCCACTTTCTGGAACATCAGTTTTTAGAAAAAGAAACAAGTGGGAGCGCAATAGAACTGGAAGAAATTCCAGAACCACAAGTTATTACTGAAAGCTGAGTGGAACCAGTTGTTTCAAATGAACAGGACATTCCCGCACCTCTCCGAAGGAGTAGTAGGCTATCTCATCCGCCTGAGAGATACTACGGTTTTCTCGTAGACGGGGATAGAGAGAATTGCATCATTGATAATGATGAGCCGACTAACTTCCAACAGGCTATTTAGAGCGCTGACTCGGTAAGATGGCTGGATGCAATGCGGACCGAAATGGAGTCCATGTACACCAACAAAGTATGGACTTTGGACATTGCTCCAGAAGGGGTAAAACCCGTAGGCTGCAAATGGATCTTTAAAAAGAAGATTGTTGTAGATGGACAGGTTGAAACATATAAAGGCTAGACTTATTGCAAAGGTTTTTCGTCAAAGATCTGGTTTGGACTATGGCGAAACCTTTTCTCCAGTGGCTATGCTCAAATCCATTCAGATCCTTCTTGCCATTGCTGCCTTCCACTAATATGAGATTTGGCAGATGGACGTAAAAACTACTTTCCTAAATGGAAATTTAGAAGGGTGTGTCTATGTGGACCAGCCATAGGATTTCATTCAGAGTGGGAGCAACGGAAAAGTGTGCAAGTTGCTTAAGTCCATCTATGGACTAAAGCACGCATCGCGGAGTTGGAACATCTGTTTTGATGAGACAGTCAAAGAATTTGACTTTATCAAAAATCCAGATGAGCCATGCATTTATAGTAAGATTGTAGCACGAACTGTTGTATTCCTCGTCTTGTACGTAGATGACATTCTCTTGATAGGAAATGACATTCCTATGCTATAATCTGTCAAAGCGTTCTTGTCACACAGGTTCTCCATGAAAGACCTGGGTGATTCCTCTTACATTCTGGGGATTCAGATCTATCGTGATAGATCTTAAAGAATGTTGGGACTTTCGTTGTCCAGGTACATCGAAACCATACTGAAAAGATTCAGTATGGATGATTCTAAGCCCGGTAATTTACCGGCTTGTCACGGAATCACCCTCTCCAAAGAGATGTCTCCCAAGACTAATTTGGAAAGGGATCGCATGTCTATTATACCCTACGCTTCTGCTGTAGGCTATATAATGTATGCGATGTTGTGTACCAGACAAGATGTTGCTTACGCATTGAGCGTGGTAAGACGGTATCAGTCAAACCCTGGGGAGAACAACTGGACAGCAGTACAGAACATTCTCAAGTACCTGAGAAGGACTAAGGATATGTTCTTGGTTTACGGAAGAAAAGACCTCCAGATCGAGGCCTTTGCTGACTCCAGCTTCCATAGTGACAAGGATGACTCCATGTCCATGTCGGGTTATGTCTTTACCCTCAATGGAGGGGCGGTCTGTTGGAAGAGTTCCAAGCAGGACACCGTTGCTGACTCAACTATGGAAGCGGAGTATATCGCATCTTCTGATGCCGCAAAAAAAGCAGTCTGGATGAGGAAGTTCTTAACAGAACTTCAGGTGGTTCCGTCCATTATTGATCCAATACCTCTGTATTGTGACAACAATAGGGCTATAGCTTTAGCGAAGGAACCCAGGTCCCATCAGAAGTCCAGACACATCTTGCGGCGGTATCACCTGATCACGGAAATCGTGGATCGCTGGGTGATCGAGGTTCGGAAAGTTGCTACAGAGGACAACACTGCAGATCCATTCCGAAAGGCCATCCCTCAGACGCAGTTCGAGAAGCTATTCGAGATGATAGGTCTGCGATATGCCAGCAGATGGCCTTAGTGCAAGTGGGAGATTATTAGTGTGATATGCCCTAGAGGCCATTATTCTATAGACTAGCTTGTATATTACATTTTGGAAGCTTGGGATATATACACGGATTTATGACAGTCCTGCCCGATATGGTAGTATGCTACTTGGTTTGTATCTATCTTAATATGTGTTTATGTTTCTTTTGACGTATCGCTAATACATATTGATAGAGCCCTTAGGATCTTTGCTTGACTACCAGCGTTGTGATGGCAGTCACACTAATGGCGGCTGGGTAGTCTACAAGCACATCCTTATACATGTCCCTAGTCGTAGGATTATCGAGACAGGACATCGATACTCCATAGTAGACTATTGTATATGCTTATCATCCAAGCAGGGGAGATGGTCTGTCCCACAGCCATCAGTACGTCGTACTTGAGATAGTATGCAGGTGCTCATTAGGTTACGAGTACACTGGACATGACTCGTCGGGAAATGTTGGTTGGTACTATACCTATCGTCAGGTAACAGTTCCTAGATGACATGAGCACAGCTTGTTAGTTATTTGTATGCCCTAGCGGCCATTACTGTACATGCGATGTATATTGTAGTAGATGCTTGGATAGATATAAGGAGGACTTTCTTGCTCGACATGATAGTATGCTATCTGGTTGCTCTTTATCTTAACAAGTACACTTATTGTCTCTCTATTACATGTTGATAAAGCCCTTAGGATGAGTACTTGACTACCAGGATTATGTAACACCTTAGGATGTGATTAATGGATAATTATACTTTAATATATGGTTTTTAATAAAAAGTTTACCAAATTGATTTTCAAATATTTTATCAAATTTAATAAATATTTTATTCGAATTTTCCTAGGCTTGCACATACTTGTGCATGTAAACTAGGGCTTAATTGGGGTTAAACCATGATTAGCAACCATGGTGGGTTGACCCATTTTAATTAAGTTATTTGGTTTTGGGTTTTAACTTAGTATGGTTGTTTTTTTTTAAATGGGAAAAGGATTTGAATTTTCTTTTGTGTTGACTTGGTGAGAGAGAGAGAGAGAGAGAGAATGGCATCATGGAATGAGCCATGCCTTCATTAAATGAAGAGAGAGAGAGGGGGGTTGACTCTTTTGTGCTTCCATTTATTTTGCCTCACTCATTGTTCTCACCACTCTCTCTCATTCTCACACACACAACAACAACACCAGCAGCAACAGAAGGAGCAGCAGCAGCACCATCAGTAGCAGCTCCAGCATCAGCATCAGCTCCAGCATCAGCACAGCAGCAGCAGCTCCAGACAGCAATAGCAGCAGCAACAACTCTTTTCCTCCTCTTCTTCTCCTTCTCCTTGCATATAGGATTCCTATGGGGTATAATCTCTGAACTCATTCTTTTGTTTTCTAAACTTATGTGTTTAGTAGCTTTGATTAGTGCTAAATGTGAGAAATAGTGCACGAAATGGTGTTTTGTGTGAAGTTATGGCCAAGTGATGTTAGTGATGGTTAGACTAACTTAGTTAAGTGTTGTTAGGGCCACTTAAACCTAGTTAAACCCTACATTTCACCAAAATACCCTAGGTTTCCATTTTGTGCTAAATATAATGTTTTTTAGCAAAACTTGGCCTTTCTGTGATCTGCTTTTGACCCGGCTCTTTCAAAGAAAATCTGAGCAAACTGGAGCATGTATACTAGGTCTAGACTACACACACCAAGCACGAACCCCTAACCCCACACCCAGGCTGCCGATTTATTCTTTCTGGCCGCAAATTGCAGCCAGATGAGGGAGTTAGGTGTTAAGGTTTTGGCTAGAGGATCTGCTGTATTCTTAGGGTCTGTGGTATGTGCAATTTTGTAAGTTTTCACCTGTGTTAGAATCTGGAACCATATATCGTTTTTCTAGTACGTTTTGTATGCGCGATACGCGCGATACGTGAGTGGGTTATTTGTTCCAGCGTATCGCGACGTGTCAGGGTTGTTTTAGACGCGTATACACTCGTTTCAGCGTAACGGACACACGCGCGTTTAGTTCGCGACGCGAGTTTCTCGTTTGATTTCGATATCGCGTTTTGCGAGATATTTGCTTATATGGATTCCTAATGTAAACTCCAGGTTCGCAGGAGGGTACGTCGGACGCCGCAAGGAAGGGGAAGCAAGTGGTCGGCTACACTTAGCACGCGACCAGGTGAGTAGATTTAACATCTACGGAGAAATCGCCCGTATGGTGTTAAGCGTCAGGGCGTGATAGGATACTTAGTCGTAGATGTTTATGTGTATTATTGTAGCATACCTCCCTTATTGCATATAGAAATGGTAGATATAGAACACTGCACTGAAACTAACGGTTAAAACTGCACGAGCACTTTTGTTTTTTACACTCACACCGTTAGTGATTGCCATAACACTTGCACTATAGGATTGCTACGAATTACATATCGTTTTGATTGCCGCATCATTGATGATTGTCATGACTTGTCACATATATTGATATCGTCATACTTGCGCACATGCACACTGTATATTCATACCAGTGCACACATATACTGATATCATAATACTTGTGCATATGCACACTGTAAATTCATAACAGTGCACACATATACTGATATCTTCATACTTGCGCACATGCACATTGTATATTCATACCAGTGCACACATATAATGATATCTTCATACTTGCGCACATACACACTGTATATTCATACCAGTGCACACATATACTGATATCATCATACTTGCGCACATGCACACTTTATATTCTTACCAGTGCACACATATAATGATATCTTCATACTTGCGCACATGCACACTGTATATTAATACTAGTGCACACATATATTGATATCATCATACTTGCGCACATGCACACTGTATATTCATACCAGTGCACACATATATTGATATCATCATACTTGGCACATGCACACTGTATATTTATACCAGCGCACACATATGTTGAAATCAATATACATGCGCACATGCACACTGTATATTCTTACCAGCGCACACATATATTGATATCATCATACTTGCGCACATGCACACCGCATATTCATACCATACCAGTGCACACATATATTGATATCAACATACTTCCACACATGCACACCGCATATTCATACCAGTGCACACATATATTGATATCATCATACTTGCGCACATGCACACCGCATATTCATACCAGTGCACACATATATTGATATCATCATACTTGCGCACATGCACACTGTATATTCATACCAGTGCACACATATATTGATATCTTCATACTTGCGCACATGTACACTGTATTTTCATAGTAGTGCTACACTCATATTCGCGTATATATCCTTTTGCACATCCATATCTACATATGCTACATACATGGATGATATCGATTTGATTTCATGAATAATAAGGACCGCATGAGATATTTTCAAAACTGGATTCTTTTAAAAGAACGGTTTCCCCTTTTTACTCTTAGTGTCATACGACACCATGCATGGATTTACGCATTGAGTTTGGATTTATGCGATTTATGGATTTGAGAACCGTGGCTTGATTTTAAGAAAAGACACACTGTTTTAAAAACCCGGTTTCTCTCGATATGATATTTCAGTGCGTCCACCATGAGTTTTCTCGGTTCCAGAGAGCTTGTGTGAGTATACCCGATTCGAGGAGTGGTAGGCACCGATTGCGGGTACATGGTGGACCCAGTACGGTACCCCGGGGCAAGAAGACTCGTATTGTTAGACGGTGAGCCCGGCGGAGAGACTACTACCTACCGGTGATTGGTTGGACCTGGCGGTTATCCGGAGGATACCGACCGGAGTCGATAGATGGATACGGGATGACGCGTACTGCCGGGGCCGAGGGCCGATTCAGCAGACGGAGCCCGTGGGCCGATCCGATTGGACGGAGCCCGATACTTGAGGATTTGCGTGTCGATACTAGACAGGACTATTTTATGATATTTCGAGTGCCGATGTTGGGCACTCACGATTCTATGAGATTTACTGGATTTGATGGCCGATGAGGATGACGGAGCCTGAGTTTTACTGGGATTTGGGTGTATTGATGGACATCGATTATTTTCCACGTTGACATTCCGTGTAGATGTTATTTATTCCCATGCTCAGCATTCAGTATTATACATCTCATCCTGTACCTGTAGTACCTTATAGAGTACATATGCTATGCACGACTATTGCATACCCTGCTCACCCTGTATAGATGTTGTTAGATTGCACTTGCTATGCACGACTATTGCATACCCTGCTCACCCTCTATAGATGTTATTAGATTGCATTTGCTATGCACGATTATGGCATACCCTGCTCATCATATAGAGATGTTATCAGATCGCACTTGTCGCATGATTATGGCTCATCCAGCTCATCATATAGTTGTTATCTGTTGGCATAAGTAAGAGTATCGCAGCACGTGCATACTCACGATTAGCTTTATATGTTATCTATTATTCATGAGTTGGCAACCCACCCCCGTTATGCTTGCAGGTTGCCCCTCGGCGTAGTCGTGGCTGGCTGTTTTATTGCATCTTTTGATACAGATGTAAGTCCATGCTACCTCTCCCGGTACTTTCGGGCATGCGGAATTTGGTGAAAAACAATTTTCTAGAGGCAGTAACATGGACTCAAAACCGGATCTTTGTTAAATATCTAACTGACATCCTGACTAGGAGTTGTTAACTACTCGGTTAGGGGGTTATACCTTTCTTTCTTGAACTCCTTCGTCTTCATCTCTTGATGGTGTATAGATTGGCTTCACCCCGTCGTCTCCTTGCGCCGAAGATCGATCCACCCGAAAGCTTCTACCTTTGGCTTCTTCTTCGAACTTTGAAGAAACTAGTTCACTAGGTTTGCTAAACCTTGTGAACTAGAGTGAGTAGAGAAGAGTGTGATGGGATTTTCTCTATGGTTCTTGCTTCTCAACACATGAGACAAGTGAACCATAGACAAAAGAGAGAGCAAGAGGAAGAGGGTGAGAGCAAGAGGAAGAGAGAGCTCAAAACCAAGAGAGAGAAAGACAATGAAAGAACTAGCCTCTCTTTTGTCATACACCCTCTCATAATCCAAAAGCATCATGAGCCATAATGTTAATCAAGTATTATGTGATGGTTCATATCATGTCAAAGGCAATATCATTTCCATGCACTCATTTTGCAAACCACAACAAGCAAGCAAAAGTCTTTGCATGAAAATGTCAACCATTGTCATCATGATGGTCAACTAGTCCAACCTAGTCAACCGGTCAACAAAGTCAACAAGTCAACAAAGTCAATCCCTCAACAACCATGTCACTATAATACTTAATTAATATTATTGTTAATTACATATCATATTCTCATTAGGGTTGAGCAAAAAGTCAATGGTCAACAGTCAACAGTCAACAACCTTAATTAGAATCCTCTGCCTCTGTCTCTCTGTCAACTGTGCATACACACCCGCATCCGCGTTCCGAGGAACACTAATACATACTGGATAAAACCAATCCCAAAACGTACACTAGGATCTGGCTTAAACCAAAGCCCGCTAGTGTTAACTGTCTGGACACTGTACGTGCACAAGTGCACGGATGTGACCGAACCCTGTCGCAAAACCATGCGACCTGTCGCAAAACCATGCGACCTCTACTCTTTTGCCTAAAGGCGAATAGCTTTCTGTGTGGGACTCTAAAGACTCGACACTGTAGGGTTGCTAGGCACGCGCACAAGGGTCTACGAGGCATCAACCATGCCCGATTAAAAATTTAGCCGTGCCGAACAACCCGAATACGGAACTTTAAACTAGAGATTAGGCGAAAACAAGCATGCTAAACATTTTAACACTAAGTGAGAGGGATTACAACCTTTGTAGATCCGGTCCTTCACTTCATATGCTCCGTGTTGTGGTCCCTTCGCTGCGATCATCGGGATCCGGACTCTCGAGAGGTTCCACGAAGAGAAAGACGCAACCTTTGCTTCCGATCTTCGATACTAAGATGATCTATTTTGAAGTTTCTTTAACACAAGCTAACACTCATGAAATGATGTGAACACCCTCATCTAAATGGCAAGGAAAGATGAGGATGATGAAGTAGGATTTTTGCTCTCTTTATTTATCTTTTTCTCATATTTATCCATCACCAAAATCAAAGCAAGAAAGGATTTCAAGCAAAGAAGAAGAAGGAAGAAGATGATGAATATTGATAATTCCTTTTATGATGAATAGGAAATGAAATGATATAATAAATAATGTAACCATGGTCAAGTAAACCTTTGTAGAGAATTAACTAAGGTTAAAGGTTTGGTTGGGGTTAAGGAAATATCTAGCATAATATCTTAACAAAGACAAAGAAAGAAAACTTCTAGAAACTTCTAGAAAGCCTTAACCCTAATCAAACCCTAACCATGTTTAATCTCTACTAAACAAGTTGCATTATTTATCATATCATGTTACAATTTTATATATCACATATATAATATTTATTGTAACCAAATAAAATAATTCATTTAACATATATCGCATATATTTCAATGTATTACCCGAGTGAGAAAAAGAATCTTTTAGTGAGAAAATATTAGTTAATGTAATTTAATATATCATATATATTATTATACATTAAATTATCGAATCAACACTTGATCCGACAATCCGGCTATATCGCATATAACCGACTAATATTTATCCGTACCGATTCATCGAATCAACACTTGATCCGATGACCCGGCTGATATCAAATATCGCGAGAATAGAATACGGTATCACATATCGCATTATCCTCGGTCCCGCACATATCACATATGTGCTCCTACTCCGTTTTTCCTGAGTCAAGAAACCTCTGTGTAGGACTCTTAAGAATCGTCAATACGCCGGCAGTAGATGATGATCATATCAAACACCCACAAGCTGCAAGCGGTCAGCTAAACGTAACAGCCACCCGGGTATTAAGCGCTCAGAAGATCAACAAGCAAGCCTGTAACTTCTCTTGTGAATCCAAACAGTAACACTCCCGTACAGTCCGGTCTCTTCGTCTGATATGTCGCATATCTCGCCTAGGGGTGGTAAACGTCAAACCCCAGTAGCTTGATAAGTCGTGTCGATATGAGGTCTATAACAGTTCGAGAAACTACTGATAACACTTACCAATAAATCTCAGCAACCCTGGCCAGGGATTTCCGGTTATAGCCAATCGAACACAGCACAACATCAACTCCCTATACCGGGAGAGACGAATCCCCTCCTATCGCTCATTGCCTCCATATGATTCAGGACTGTACCCAAAAGCCACCTTTTTGCACGCCCTCTTGGACGTGGTATGATGGAAATCAAAGCACAGTGGGAACCACACAAGACTCTATGACGATCTCGGGTCAACAGACTACTCTGTACCAGTGTCACCGGAGAACTGCCATCTGACGTATGGTATAATACCATCTGGGAGTTCTCGGCGAGTCCGTCCAGTGTACCCAGTCTCCACTGAGCACCCGTACACCATCCTTGATGTCAAACACCGATGGATATGGGATCATCCATCGCCCATCATATGGGTCAAGATGCGTATACGCTAGTCTACTCTGGTGTATCGATGCCCTGTCTCGATACACCCTCGACTAGGAACAGTTATAGGATGTACTCGTCGACTACCGTGGCCCCACTAGTATGATCTCATCATAGTCCCAGTAGTCGAGTACATATCCTAAGGGCTTTATCAACATGTAATATAGAAACAATCAGAGTACATGTTAAGATAAAGTACAACCAGATAGCATACTATCATGTCGAGCAAGAAAGTCCTCCCTATATATGTCCTAGCATCCACTACAATATACATCGTATGTACAGTAATGGCCTCTAGGGCATACATATAACTAACAGACACTACGCTAGCAGTGGGTTTAACCACAGACCGCAAGCGGCACTAGCTGTGCGTAACGGTCCCCAGGTAGATGCCGAGAAGAAGACTAACGAGGTGAAACCCATCTGAACTCCTACTGAGCCTGAATGTGACAATTTCCGTACAGTCCGGTCTGTTCGTCTGATACATCGCATGGCGGGCCTAGGGGGCGGTAAACGTCAGTCCCCTAATAGCGGTACAAGTCATGTCGGAGTGACGCCCAAAACACACTGAGATAACACTGGAGGCCTACCAGTATATCTCGATTGCCCTGGCCAGGGACTACTCGTGTAATGGCTCTCCTAGACACAGCGCGATATCAACCCCCAATACCGGGAGAGACGAATCCTGTCTAACCGTCACTGCCTCCAAGTGCTTTGGGACTGCACCCAACTACCACCTGTTTGCAAGACTCCTTTGATCCGTGGTAGGGTAGTAATCAAAGTACAATGGGAACACACTCGAGGCGAAGTGACAGTGTCAAGTCAGCGGACTAAGCTGTACTCATGTCACCTGGGAACTGATAACTGACGATAGGTATAATACCAACCGGTCAGTTCCCGACGAGTCCTGTCCAGTGTACTCGTAACCCAACGAGCACCCGCATACTATCTCCAGTACGACATACTGATGGCTGTGGGACAGACCATCTCCTACTCTGGGATGAGAAGCGCATGCGCTAGTCTACTCCGGAGTATCGATGCCCAGTCTCGATAGTCCTGCGACTAGGGACCTGCATAAGGATGTGCTTATAGATTACCCAGCCCCCACTAGTGTGACTGCCATAACAATGCTGGTAATCAAGCAAAGATCCTAAGGGCTCCACTAATATGTATAGGTGATATACTAAAATAAACACATGTACACATTGAAGTAGAAACAAACCAAGTAGCAAACTACTATATTGAGCAAGATTGTTTATACAAGGTGAATATCCCAAGCTTCCTTTAAGTAATATACAAACTAGTATGATACAGTAATGGCCTCTAGGGCATATACACTAACAATAGATACCATTGCAGTTGGCGTGCGAGCCTTTTTGCTGATAGGTGGGTTTTTGTGCGGTATCTGTTTATTTTCCAGTTCTATACACTGTTGTATCTAGTATTCTCCATCTACTACTTATGTATTGACTTAGAGACCAGTTGTGAGGACGCTGTCTATTATTTTGTACTCTGGTGTCGAGCTCGTTGTGAGCTGACTTTATTTATGCAGCTTTATATTTCATGTTGTCTTCACTTATGTTTACTCATTCTTCACTACTGCGTCGTATATTATCATTATGGTGATTGTTTTCGTCGTTGGGCGTGATTGCTCCCGTTTGGGATGCTTTATTTTCATTGTATATCCTTTTACTCATATATTGGCTTGTACCTGATTTCGGGGCTAGTTTTTACAAAGGAATTGCTGCTATAATTTTATGATAATCACTTGAACTTTAAAGAATTTTACTAAATTACTTAAGGTTTCTAAACGTTTTAAGAAATGTTTCTATTAAATGTTTTAACACTCAATACTTTTAATGGTTTTGATTTCTGGGTTTCGGCTTAGTCTCGTTACGTGGTTAAGTGCCGGTCACGGGCCGAACTTTGGGTCGTGACAAAGTTGGTATCAGAGCATTGGTTTTACCTTCGGAGTGTAGGATGACCCTGGTATGATGGAGTAGGTAGCTGAAGCAGAGTGGCGTAGTGTGTGTATGTTCCGCGGCATACTCACGACACGGTACTCCGCCTAAGCGACCTTAGGACTCATTGATTGAAATTCCTTCATGATTGTATACATTCTTATGATTCGATCTCCGTATCCTTATCGAATCCTACTTTCTTTTCAGCCATTATGCCGCCAAAAACTACGAGGGCGCAGAGAGCGGCCGCGAGAGCCGAGATTCGAGTTGACTCGTCTGAGACGAGGACTGATCCGGATAGTACACCTGTTGTACCAGAGCAGACTGTTCCTCCTACGACAGATCAGATCGCCATACTAGGGGCCAGTATGCAGGAGATGCGCCAGATGATAGGATCGCTAGTTGAGATGCTTCGAGCGCAGCGACCATAGGTAGTTCCACCCGTTACGGGGATCGCGATGGTACCTACAGTACAGGCAGTTGCCCCTGCAGCTATGGAGGTTATTACGGTATCGCTATCAGAGTTCATGAGGCTGAAGCCTCCGGTCTTCACAGGTACCGATGCAGCCGAGCACCCACAGTCTTTTATTGATAGGATGGCCCGGATATGTCGTTCACTTAGATGCTTAGATGCGAGATGGGTAGAGTTCGTCGGCTTTCGCCTGGAAGGACTTGCGCAGAAATGGTGTGAATCGATCGAGAAGGGCAGAGCATTAGGTCTTCCTCATATGACCTGGACCGAGTTTGTGACGATGTTTCTAGCCCGTTTCCTTCCCCAGCGTGTCAAGGATGCCCGAGCACGCAGATTCGAGTCCTTACGCCAGACGCCAGAGATGACAGTAGCAGAGTACGATGTACTGTTTACCGAGCTATCTGTTTATGCCCCATACCTAGTAGCTACTGAGGAGATGCGAGTCAAGAGGTTTGTTCGAGGCTTGCTTACCCCACTATTCAGTGGAAAGCATTGCGAGACTTATGAAGCAGTTGTAGACGCAGCCCTATTAGTCGAGGAGCGCCTTGCAGAGACTTCGGTCGTTCCAGGGCCGAAGAGGGTTCGTACTGATACTGTAGCACGGAGACTTCCATTTGGACGCCGTGATAGACGTCGTACAGGTGGAAGAGACTCGAGGCTAGGCCATATGTTTAGCTCTTATCCCCAGGAGGGTCAGCAGTCGTCGCGTAGATGCTTTGGATGTGGTAGTCCCCATCACCGCATCAGAGATTGTACCGAGATACGTTGGAAGGAGGCAGCAGTACCACATGTCACACTTCCACCTTCTCCACCCCAGAGGGCGTTGCCTATTGTACCTACTGTTGCACCGTGTCAGTCTCATGCACAGAGAGGCCGTGGTCGTGGAGGGTTTACTCATAGAGGACGAGGTGGCCGAGGCAGAGGGCAGCCAGCTGCCGATAGAGTACAGCCAGTTGCTAGTAGGGGACTACCAGCTGCAGGAAGAGGACAGGCACGGCTTTTCGCGTTGACGCATCAGGACACGCAGGCGTCTAATGCTGTGGTCTCAGGTACCCTATCGGTAGGTTCTGTTGACGCACACGTGTTGTTTGATCCCGGATCCACGCACTCGTACGTTTCCACACACTTTGTGCCGAGTTTGGGTAAAGAGTCTGGTTTGCCTGATTAGCCGCTTGTTGTTGTAAGTGTATATGCCCTAGAGGCCATTACTGTATCATACTAGTTTGTATATTACTTAATGGAAGCTTGGGATATTCACCTTGTATAGACAATCTTGCTCTATATAGTAGTATGCTACTTGGTTTGTTTCTGCTTTAATGTGTACATGTGTTTATTTTAGTATATCACCTATACACATTAGTGGAGCCCTTAGGATCTTTGCTTGATTACCAGCGTTGTGATGACAGTCACACTAGTGGGGGCTGGGTAATCCACAAGCACATCCTTATGCAGGTCCTTAGTCGTAGGACTATCGAGACAGGGCATCGATACTCCGGAGTAGACTAGCATATGCGCTTTTCATCCCAGTGTGGGAGACGGTCTGTCCCACAGCCGTCAGTACGTCGTACTTAAGATAGTATGCGGGTGCTCGTTAGGTTACGAGTACACTAGACAGGACTCGTCGGGGTTGGTTGGTACTATACCTATCATCAGTTATCAGTTCCCATGTGACATGAGTACAGCTTAGTCCGCTGACTTGACACTGTCACTTCGCCTCGAGTGTGTTCCCACTGTACTTAGATTACTACCCTACCACGGCTCAAAGGAGTGATGCAAACAGGTAGTAGTTGGGTGCAGTCCCGAAGCACTTGGAGGCAGTGACGGTTAGACAGGATTCGTCTCTCCCGGTATTGGGGGTTAATATCGCGCTGTGTTTAGGAGAGCCATTACACAAAGTCCCTGGCCAGGGCAAGCGAGATATACTGGTAGGTTTCCAGTGTTATCTCTGGGTGTTCTGGGCTACACTCCGACATGACTTGTACCTCTATTAGGGGACTGACGTTTACCGCCCCCTAGGCCTGCCATGCGATATTCTCAGACGAACAGATCGAACTGTACGCAGATTGTCACATTCAGGCTCAGTAGGAGTTCAAATGGGTTTCACGTCGTCCGTCTTCTTATCGGCATCTACCTGGGGACCATTACGCACAGCTAGTACCGCTTGCGGTCTGTGGTTAAACCCACTGCCAGGGTAGTGTCGATTCTTTAGAGTCCCATCCAGAAAGCTATTCGCCTTTAGGCAAAAGAGTAGAGGTCGCATGGTTTTGCGACAGGGTTCGGTCACATCCGTGCAGTTGTGCACGTTTAGTGTCCGGGCAGTTAACACTAGCGGGCTTTGGTTTAAGCCAGATCCTAGTGTATGTTTTGGGATTGGTTTTATATCATTTGTAATCGTGTTCCTCGGAACGCGGATGCGGGTGTGTATGCACAGTTGACAGAGAGACAGAGGCAGAGGATTGTCATTGGAGTTGTTTACTGTTGACTTTCGCTAAAACCCTAATGAGAATATGAAATATGATTAACAATGATATTAATTAAGTATTATAGTGACATGGCTGTTGAGGGGTTGAATTTGTTCATTTGTTGACTTTGTTGACCGGTTGACTAGGTTGGACTAGTTGGCCATCATCATTACAATGGCTATTATTTCATGGCAAAGACTTTTGCTTGCTTGTTTCATTTAGCAAAATGAGTGCATGAAATGATATGGCCATTTTGACTTGAACTATCACATAATACTCAATTACTATTATGAGTTATCATGATTTTGGATTATGAGAGCTAGGATGGAAAAAAGCTTGCTCATTCTCTCATTTCCTTTCTCTCTCTTACTTGAGCTCTCCCTCTTCCTCTTGCTCTCTCTTTAGTCTATGGTTCACTTGTCTCATGTGTTGAGAAGCAAGAACCATAGAGATAAAACCCAATACACTCCTCTACTCATCCTAGTTCACAAGGTTTAGCAAACCAAGTGTTCTATTTTCTTCTAGTTTGAAGTGAAGCCAAAGGTAGAAGCTTTCAAGTGGATCCATCTTCGGCGCAAGGAGACGACGAGGTGATGCCGATCCGACCACCGCGAGGAGTTGAGGACGAAGGAGTTCAAGTTAAGGTATAACCGCCTAACCGAGTAGGTAAAACTCTTGTTAGGATTGTTAGATAGTTGTTTAACAAAGATCCGTATTTTGAGTCCATGTTACCACCTCTAGAAAAATCGTTTTTCATCATTTCCGCAAGCCCGTAAGTACCGGGAAAGGTAACGTGGACTTACAGCGGTATCAGAGCCTAGTTAAACACTATCTAACATGATAGCAAAGTAACTAGAAGTTCGATCGTAGAAAAAGTCACGAAACACGCCCGAAAAATCAAGTTTCTGTCGATTCTGTATTCTGTTCAAAAAATAATAAATCTTGCACCAAAAATCGACTCAGGCTTTTTAAAATACACCCAAGAAATTTGGTCCACTGGCTCGGTCAAAGCGCCGCGGAACCGCGGAAGGAGCATGCTCCGGCCGCGGATCCGCGGCCGAGTTGACTCGGCCGTGGCACAAATTTCTTGCAGTGTGTTTCTGGGGTTGTTTTGGGATTTTTACAATATGATTTTTCTGCCCAGATTTTCCAGAAAGAAAAATTTGTTTTTGGGGATTAGAAATCCGTATTTTGATTGAACTTCTAAAGACTTAAGCTAAAGGGTTATATCTGTGATGTGATATATGTATTGAACGTCTGCTAATCGCTATACGTCGATTAGTGGGGGTTATTCATATATATGATCTGTAATGTTGATGGTATGTGTATATGAATTCATTGGATTGTCGCGGATGAATAGCCGGGGGGTTGTGAGATGGGAGTTTTCTTTTTCTTTCAATTCATGTAATATGTAAATTGATGTAATATTATTTATGTGGCCGCACAACCGGGATGGGGTTGTAGCCGTCATTGTTTAATTTCTTTTACTGTTTTTGCTCCTAGGATAGACCCATGGTGGGGTGCACAAACTACCGGGTATCTCGAAGTGCCGAATGGCCTACTCACGGTGTTGAGGGAGGTTGCTTCGCTTCGGGTACTTGGCGGGTAGTTTGCCGCACCCGTAGGGGTCTAGGGTGGGGTCTTGGCTATTCATCGCGACCGTGTAATCCGCTCTTCGTTACAGGATCGTACGGATTGCGGATTCCTAGTATATCCAATGTGTTCATCTGTGATCTGGAATGGCTATCATTGCATGTAACGAATGTGTATATCTATATATGATATCTATTTAGGCGTTGCTTATGTTTTGCATCCACGCTAGTCCAGCCCCCGCTCTGTCGTTAGTTAAGTAACCTAACGGGTAATGATGGGGCCCCGTGGCAAATGCGAATGGTATAAGCGTACGTCTTTTCGTTGTTTTCTGCAATGGTACGATTAAATGATGGGACGCATTAAAATTAATGGAACAAAATAAACCAAGTAAAATTCTTTGGAACACTTTCAAAAACCACTCGGTTTATTTTCAAAAATAACTTTTAAACGCGGAGCTTAAGCCACTCCTTTTAAAAGCTATCTCGTTTCATCGATTATATCAAGTTCACTACGTTCACGGTTTCGCCAAAACCATTCGTAGCCCTCCGTCGTTTCACATGGATGGTCAATAGTATTCAAGCTATGTTTGTTGGCCAAAGTCAAGGCATAGTGATTGGTAGCTATTGCGTTTTCATGTGCAGTATAGATAGATGTGTTGGTTTGGGACAGTCATACTGCTTTGTTGGACAAAGTCAAGGGTAGGTACGGGTGGGTTCAAATTAACCTGGAGAATAACGGGTAGAACTTGACATGTGACTTATGATTTGTTGGCCAAAGTCAAGGTCATAAGAGCATGGGGCAAAAATCCACATCGGGAGTTTCAAAAGAACTGAAACTTGCTAGCGCTGCATACCATTTGGAGTGTGATGATTCTGGTAGGATTCCTTCAATTTTGTCATGCAATGATATTTGGATCCCGATCCTACTGTGAGTATATGCTACTCCTTGGTAAATTTCTCACTTAACGATCAATGCTATAAACCAAGTAGGTGTCTAGAAAGGTGTTAGAGGGGCTACGCCCACAGGAAAAAGAGCTTATTTAAATAAGGAACTTCGCGAAAGCGTTGGAAAGCCTTCCTCGAAGTACCGACACTAGCCTGGCTGAACAGTTAAGCAAGTATTGTACAGTGAGATTGATCCTGACTAATTCTTCCCTTTTGGTTTGAGGAGGGATTCAAGAGAAAGTGGGAGCCATCCTATTTAGACAAATTAAAAACCACTCTAAACTTGCAAGAGCATCATGCTAAAGTGTTTCTTCTCTCTCTCCTAATTCCAGCGACCAAATATCATGACTGGACTTAAGTTACTACTAAATAAAAACATACTGACAGGGCCAAACTACAAAGATTGGCTCAGGAATGTCAAAATGGCAATTACTTATGACAAGTTGGGGTATCTCCTAACCACCAAAGCTCCCCCTGTCCCAGGTCCCAAAACCAGCGTCGCGGATAGGGAAATCCGTAAGATGTGGGAAATCGATTGCGCGAAGGCCAAGTGCCTCTTGCTTGCCTCTGTGGACAATGAACATCAGAGGAGGCACGAGAATATGGACCTTGAATACATATTTCTCAATACAAAAGAACTGTATGGAGAGCAATCCCGTATCGCCAGATACGAAGTCTCGAAAAAGCTGTTTTCGGTGAGATTGGCTGTCGGATCATCGGTAGCGGAACACGTGCTTAAGATGATTGGCTTCATTGAGGAGCTCGCGGACCTAGGGACCACGTTAGAGAACGAGCTCTATACGGTCTTGATTCTCCAGTCCCTTCCTTCCACTTATGCCCAGTTTATCCTGAACTTCAACTTGTAAGAAAAAGAAGTTGAACTTTTAGAACTCCTCAACATGCTGAGGAGTACAGAGGGCACCCTACAGAAAGGTAGGGAAACATCCACTTTGTTTGTAGGAGGATCTTCCTCTTCTAGGTCCAAGGCGAAAGCCAAGGGAAAGAAGAAGAAAGCTCCCTCTAAACAAAGGGGCGGTGTTAGTAAAGTGGATACGAAGGGAAAGACAAAAGCAACAAAGGTAGCGGGAAAGCTTGTGGGAAAGGAAGAATGCTTTTACTGTCACAAGAGTGGACACTGGAAAAAGGATTGCAGGACTTGGAAGGCCAGAACCCAGGATCTGAAGCAAGTTGCGGCTTCAGCTTTAGGTGTGTATGTTATTGAAAACTGTCTATCAATAAACTCTACATCCTGGGTATTGGATACCGGATCAGGATCTCATATCTGTAATTCTTTACAGGCACTGAGAAGACGTAGGGTTTTCAAGGCAGGTGATATGACCCTCAGAGTTGCAAACGGAGCTGGCATGGATGCTGAGTCCATGGGGGACTATCACCTTGGGTTGTCAGATGGACACGTTTTGGTTTTGCGTAATTGCTATTTTGTACCCAATGCAACCTGTAATATCATTTTTGTATCTTTATTATCTAAAGAAGGTTATGAATTTGCATTTGTAAGTAATGTTGTAAACATTCACCTTAATCAAATTTTGATTGGGTCAGGTACATTAAGCAATGGTATATACGTACTAAACCAACCACAGATTTTCAATGTCCAGAATACACACAAAAGAATGTCTCCGGAAACAAACCAGGTTTTCTTATGGCATTGTAGACTGGGTCACATCAATGAGAGAAGGTTGACAAAGTTACATACAGAAGGATATTTGGATCCGTTCGAATATCAAGCGTATGCCACTTGTCAATCCTGTCTCAAAGGAAAGATGACAAAGACTCCGTTCACTGGACACGGAGTAAGAGCGAGCGAGCTCTTGGGACTCGTACACAGCAACGTGTGCGGTCCAATGTCTACACATGCGCGAAGCAGTTATTCTTACTTCATTACTTTTACGGATGACTTTTCAAGGTACGGATATGTCTTCTTAATGAAACATAAATCCGAAGCCTTTGGAAAATTCCAGGAATATAAGAATGAAGTAGAAAAACAAACAGGAAAAAGTATCAAGAACTGAGATCTGATCGATGTGGTGAATACTTAAGTGCCGAGTTCCTGGATTACTTAAAAGAGAATGGAATTCTCTCTCAGCTTACTCCTCCATACACTCCGCAGCATAACGGTGTATCGGAGAGACGGAACCGGACCCTATTGGATATGGTACGTTCCATGATGAGTAACGCTGAGTTACCGCGATAATTCTGGGGATATGCACTAGAATCAGCTGAATACCTTTTGAACCGAGTTCCAACTAAGACTGTGCTTACCACACCATATCAGATGTGGTGTGGGAAGAAACCCTATCTTAAGCACATTAAGACATGGGGATGTTCAGCTTTTGTTAAAAGGCAGCATGCGGACAAACTCGAGGCACGCTCAGTACAGTGCAAGTTTGTGGGATATCCAAAGAACTCCAGGGGTATCTCTTCTATTACGAAGAGGAACAAAAGATCATTGTTTCTCGTAATGCCTATTTTTTGGAACACGAGTTCTTAGAAAAGGAAAGTAATGGGAGCGAAATAGAACTGGAAGAAATTCTAGAACCACAGACTATTACTGAAAGCTTAGTAGAACCAGAGGGTTCAAAAGAACATGGCATTCCTACGCCGCTCCGCAGGAGTAGTAGGCAGTCTCATCCACCCGAGAGATACTACGGTTTTCTCTTAGACGGGGATAGAGAAGATTGCATCATTGATAGTGATGAGCCGACTAGCTTCCAGCAGGCCATTCAGAGCGTTGACTCGGTAAAATGGCTGGATGCAATGCGGACCAAAATGGAGTCCATGTACACCAACAAAGTATGGACGTTGGACGTTGCTCCAGATGGGCTAAAACCCGTAGCATGCAAGTGGATCTTCAAAAGGAAGATTGGTGTAGATGGACAGGTTGAGACCTATAAAGCTAGACTTGTTGCAAAGGGTTTTCGTCAAAGACCTGGTTTGGACTATGACGAAACCTTTTCTCCAGTGGCTATGCTGAAATCCATTTTTTGGACGTTGCTCCAGATGGACGTAAAGACCGCTTTTCTGAATGGAAATTTAGAGGAGTGTGTCTATATGGACCAGCCAGAGGGTTTCATTCAAAGTGGGAGCAGCGGAAAGGTGTGCAAGTTGCTTAAGTCCATCTATGGACTGAAGCAGGCATCGCGGAGTTGGAACATCTGTTTTGATGAGACGGTCAAAGAATTTGGCTTTATCAAAAATCCAGATGAACCATGCATCTATAGTAGATTTGTAGAAAGAACTGTCTTATTCCTCGTATTATACGTGGATGACATTCTTTTGATAGGAAATGACATTCCTATGCTACAATCTGTCAAGGGATTCTTATCACACAGGTTCTCCATAAAAGACCTAGGTGATGCCTCGTATATTCTGAGGATCCGAATCTTTCGTGACAGATCCAAGAGGATATTAGGACTTTCACAGTCCAGGTACATCGACACCATACTGAGAAGATTCAGTATGAAAGATTCCAAGCGCGGTAATCTACCGGCTTGTCACGGGATCACCCTCTCCAAAGAGATGTCTCCCAAGACTGATTTGGAAAGGGATCACATGTCTATTATACCCTACGCTTCTGCGGTAGGCTCTATAATGTATGCGATGTTGTGTACCAGACCAGATGTAGCTTATGCACTGAGTGTGGTAAGCTGGTATCAGTCAAACCCTGGGGAGAAACACTGGATAGCGGTACAGAATATTCTCAAGTACCTGAGAAGGACTAAGGAGATGTTCTTGGTGTATGGCGAAAAAGACCTCCAGATCGAGGCCTTTGCTGACTCTAGCTTCCAGAGTGACAAGGATGATTCCAAGTCCATGTCGGGTTATGTCTTTACCCTCAATGGAGGGGTGGTATGTTGGAAGAGTTCCAAACAGGAAACTGTTACTGACTCGACGATGGAAGCGGAATATATCGCTGCTGCAGATGCCGCAAAAGAAGCCGTCTGGATAAGGAAGTTCTTGACAGAACTTCAGGTGGTTCCGTCCATTGTTGATCCAATACCTCTGTATTGCGCTAACAATGGGGCTATAGCTTTAGCGAAGGAACCCAGTTCCCATCAAAAGTCCAGACACATCTTGAGGCGGTATCACCTGATCAGGGAGATCGTGGGTCGCCAGGAGATCGTGGTTCGGAGAGTTTCTATGGAAGATAACACTGTTGATCCACTCACGAAGGCCTTACCCCAGACTCAGTTCGAGCAGCTGATCGAGATGATAGGTCTTCGATACGCCAGTACATGGCCTTAGTGCAAGTGGGTGATTGTTAGTGTATATGCCCTAGAGTCCATTACTGTATCATACTAGTTTGTATATTACTTAATGGAAGCTTGGGATATTCACCTTGTATAGACAATCTTTCTCAATATAGTAGTATGCTACTTGGTTTGTTTCTGCTTTAATGTGTACATGTGTTTATTTTAGTATATCACCTATACACATTAGTGTAACCCTTAGGATCTTTGATTGATTACGAGCGTTGTGATGGCAGTCACACTAGTGGGGGCTGGGTAATCCACAAGCACATCTTTATGCAGGTCCCTATTCGTAGGACTATTGAGACAGGGCATCGATACTCCGGAGTAGACTAGCGTATGCGCTTCTCATCCCAGTGTGGGAGACGGTCTGTCCCACAGCCGTCAGTACGTCATACTTGAGATAGTATGCGGGTGCTCGTTAGGTTACGAGTACACTGGACAGGACTCGTCGGGAACTGTTGGTTGGTACTATACCTATCGTCAGTTATCAGTTCCCAGGTGACATGAGTACAGCTTAGTCCGCTGACTTGACACTGTCACTTCGCCTCGAGTGTGTTCCCACTATACTTTGATTACTACCCTACAACGGCTCAAAGGAGTCGTGCAAACAGGTAGTAGTTGGGTGCAGTCCCGAAGCTCTTGGAGGCAGTGACGGTTAGACAGGATTCGTCTCTCCCGGTATTGGGGGTTGATATCGCGTTGTGTCTAGGAGAGCCATTACACAAAGTCCCTGGCCAGGGCAAGCGAGATATACTGGTAGGTTTCCAGTGTTATCTCAGGGTGTTCTGGGCTACACTCCGACACGACTTGTACCGCTATTAGGGGACTGACGTTTACCTCCCCCCTAGGCCCGCCATGTGATATTCTCAGACGAACAGACCGGACTGTACGCAGATTGTCACATTCAGGCTCAGTAGGAGTTCAGATGGGTTTCACCTCGTCCGTCTTCTTATCGGCATCTACCTGGGGACCATTACGCACAGCTAGTGCCACATGCGGTCTGTGGTTAAACCCATTGCCTGCTTTGTGTCGAGTCTTTAGAGTCCTACACAGAAAGCTATTCGCCTTTAGGCAAAAGAGTAGAGGTCGCATGGTTTTGCGACAGGGTTCGGTCACATCCGTGCACTTGTGCACGTTTAGTGTCCGGGCAGTTAACACTAGCGGGTTTTGGTTTAAGCCAGATCCTAGTGTACGTTTTAGGATTGGTTTTATTTCGTTTGTATTCGTGTTCTTCGGAACGCGGATGAGGGTGTGTATGCACAGTTGATAGAGAGACAGAGGCAGAGGATTCTCATTGGGGTTGTTGACTGTTGACTGTTGACTTTTGCTAAAACCCTAATGAGAATATGAAATATGATTAACAATGATATTAATTAAGTATTATAGTGACATGGTTGTTGAGGGGTTGACTTTGTTGACTTGTTGACTTTGTTGAACGGTTGACTAGGTTGGACTAGTTGACCATCATCATTACAATGGCTATCATTTCATGGCAAAGACTTTTGCTTGCTTGTTTCTTTTTGCAAAATGAGTGCATGAAATGATATGGCCATTTTGACTTGAACCATCACATAATACTCAATTACTATTATGAGTTATCATGATTTTGGATTATGAGAGCTAGGATGGAAAAAGGCTTGCTCATTCTCTCATTTCCTTTCTCTCTCTTGCTTGAGCTCTCCCTCTTCCTCTTGCTCTCTCTAGTCTATGGTTCACTTGTCTCATGTGTTGAGAAGTAAGAACCATAGAGATAAAGCCCAACACACTCCTCTACTCATCCTAGTTTACAAGGTTTAGCAAACCAAGAGTTCTAGTTTCTTCTAGTTTGATGTGAAGCCAAAGGTAGAAGCTTTCAGGTGGATCCATCTTCGGCGCAAGGAGACGACAAGGAGAGGCCGTTCCGACCACCGCAAGGAGTTGAAGATGAAGGAGTTCAAGTTAAGGTATAACCGCCTAACTGAGTAGGTAAAACTCTTGTTAGGATTGTTAGATAGTTGTTTAACAAAGATCCGTATTTTGAGTCCATGTTACCACCTCTAGAAAAATCGTTTTTCATCATTTCCGCAAGCCCGTAAGTACCGGGAGAGGTAACGTGGACTTACAGTTGTGACCACTCATGTAGGAGAGTCGTTTGTTGCTAGGCACGTGTTCCGATCCTGTATTGTCCGTATTGGCGAGAGAGAGTTTCCTGTCGACTTGATCCTTGTTGAGATGTTGGACTTCGATGTTCTTTTGGGCATAGATTGGTTAGCCACGTGCTATGCGTCTGTGGACTGCCGCGAGAAGACAGTTAGATTTTGTTTTCCCGGCGAGTCGGCTTTTGTTGTGCAGAGGACCGTGGTGCCGCCCTTCACATTTTGATTTCTTCTCTTCGCGCTGGACAGCTGTTGAGGAAGGGATGTCAGAGATTTCTATCCTATGTTTGCGATACTAGAGCTACGGATGTTCCGTTGGACCAAGTTCCGATTGTTCATGAGTTCCCTGATGTTTTCCCTGACGAGCTTCCTGGGCTACCGCCCGAGCGGGATATTGTTTTCTGTATTGATTTGATTCCCAGCACTGGGCCTATTTCTATACCTCCTTATCGGATGGCCCCGATGGAGCTTAGTGAGTTGAAGGTACAGTTGCAAGATTTGCTGGATAAGGGACTTATTCGACCCAGTGTTTCTCCTTGGGGTGCTCCGGTCCTGTTTGTCAAGAAGAAGGACGGCAGTTTGCGTTTGTCTATCGACTACCGCCAGCTGAACAGGGTTACCGTGCGGAACGGATATCCTTTGCCACGCATCGACGACTTGTTCGACCAGCTTCAGGGGGAAGGATATTTTTCGAGGATCGACTTGCGATAAGGATACCATCAGCTACGGGTTCGACAGGAGGATATTCCGATGACAGCTTTCCGCACGCGCTATGGCCATTATGAGTTTTTGGTGATGTCGTTCGGACTCACCAATGCCCCAGCAGCATTTATGGACTTGATGAACCGTATTTTCAGGCCGTATCTTGATTTGTTCATCATCGTATTCATTGACGATATTTTAGTGTATTCCCGGAGCAGAGAGGAGCACGAGCAGCACCTGCGGATCACACTGTAGACTTTGAGGGAGCACCAGCTATTTGCAAAATTCTCCAAGTGCGCATTCTGGCTTGACATCGTAGACTTCTTGGGTCACGTGATTACACGAGACGGTATATGTGTGGACCCGAGGAAGATTGAGGTCGTTCAGAGTTGGCCCAGACCCGCATCAATTATGGAGATCCGCAGCTTTCTAGGACTGGCCAGCTACTACAGGCGATTTGTGCAGGACTTCTCCCGGATTGCCGCACCATTGACCGGGTTGACCCATAAGGGAGTTCCTTTCGATTGGACGGAGGAGTGCGATCATAGCTTTCAGCAGCTATGGACTTGTACAGTGATGACCGTTGTTCAGAGATCATGGCACAGATTGGACAGGGAAGATTTTCCGTGTTCGTGATCGATGATCACGGAATACTGTGATTTGGGACTAGACTGTGCGTACGAGATGCTGAGGGATTGCGGCGTGAGATTCTTGAGGAGGCACATCGATCGGTGTATAGTGTTCATCCGGGTTCCACCAAGATGTACCATGATATGAGAGATGTTTACTGGTGGGACGGAATGAAGAGGGACATCGCAGACTTCGTGTCGAGATGCCTGACTTGTCAGCAAGTCAAGGCCGAGCACCAGAGGCCAGCGGGAGAGCTACAACCATTACCCATTCCGGAGTGGAAATGGGAACAGATTTCGATGGATTTCATGGTGGGTCTACCCAGGACTAGGAGAGGGTATGACTCCTTCTGGGTGATCGTGGATCGATTGACGAAAGCAGCACACTTCCTGCCGGTGAAGACGACTTTCGGATTTGCTCAGTATGCCCAGATTTACATCGACGAGATTGTATGACTGCATGGGGTCCCGACGTGTATCGTGTCCGATCGAGGCACCCAGTTTACCAGCCGACTATGGCAGAGGCTTCAGGAGGATTTGGGCACCCGCTTGAGTTTCAGCACAGCACTTCATCCGCAGACCAACGGCCAGTCAGAGCGGACTATTCAGACTTTCGAGGACATGCTCCGAGCATGCGTTTTAGACTTTGGTGGTAGCTGGGATCATCATTTACCCTTGGTGGAGTTCTTCTACAAAAATAGTTTCCAGGATACTATTCAGATGGCACCTTTCGAGGCCTTGTATGGGAGGAGATGTAGATCGCCCGTCTGTTGGACAGAGCTCAGTGAGAGCAGTATTTTGGGGCCACAGATCATACAGGAGACGACCGAGAAGATTCAGCTGATTCGACACAGGATGAGGACAGCTCAGAGCAGGAAGAAATCGTACGCTGACAGACACCGCCGCAGATTAGAGTTCGCAGTTGGCGATCACGTTTTTTTGAGGGCCTCTCTGATGAAGGGAGTGATGAGATTTGGACGAAAAGAGAAGCTTAGCCCCAGATTCATAGGTCCCTTCGAGATCCTCGAGCGAGTGGGCGCAGTGGCATATCGTTTGGCTCTTCCACTCGACTTCGCAGACGTTCACCCCGTATTCCACGTGTCGATGCTTCGCAGATACCTACATGACCCTTCGCACATGATTCAACATCAGACCGTTCAGCTCGAGCGCGATCTTTCGTTCACCGAGCTGCCAGTCGTGATATTGGACCAGCAGGTGAAGAAACATAGATTGAAGGTCTTGCCATCAGTGAAGGTGCTTTGGCGCAGCCCGAATAGTGAAGAGATCACTTGGGAGGCCGAGGGCGAGATGCGGAAGAAATTCCCTCATTTCTTTGAAGGTATACGTAGCTTTATATTTTTAAATTCGGGGACGAATTTCTTTAAAGGTGGAAGATTGTAACAACTTACAATGTGATTAATGTATAATTATACTTTAATATAAGGTTTTTAATAAAAAGTTTATCAAATTGATTTTCAAATATTTTATCAAATTTGATGAATATTTTATTAGAATTTTCCTAAGCTTGCACACACTTGTGCATGTAAACTAGGACTTAATTAGGGTTAAACCATGATTAGAAACCATGGTGGGTTAACCCATTTTAATTAAGTTATTTAGTTTTGGGTTTTAATTTAGTATGGTTGTTTTTTTTTAAATGGAAAAAGGATTTGAATTTTCTTTTGTGTTGACTAGGTGAGAGAGAGAGAGAATGGAATCATGGCATGAGCCATGCCTTCATTAAATGAAGAGAGAGAGGGGGGGTTGACTCTTTTGTGCTTCCATTTCTTTTGCCTCACTCATTTTTCTCACCACTCTCTCTCATTCTCACACACACAACAACAACACCAGCAGCAGCAGAACGAGCAGCAGCAGCACCAACAGCACCATCAGCAGCTGCTCCAGCATCAGCAGCAGTTCCAGACAGCAACAGCATAGCAGGCAGCAGCAGCAGCAACAACAGCTCTTTTCCTCCTCTTCTTCTTCTTCTCCTTGCATGTAGGATTCCTATGGGGTATAATCTCCGAACTCATTCTTTTGTTTGCTAAACTTAAGTGTTTAGTAGCTTTGATTAGTGCTAAATGTGAGAAGTAGTGCACGAAATGGTGTTTTGTGTGAATTTGTGGCCAAGTGATGTTAGTGATGGTTATACTAACTTAGTTAAGTGTTGTTAGGGCCACTTAAACCTAGTTAAACCCTAGATTTAACCAAAATACCCTAGGTTTCCTTTTTGTGCAAAATATAACGTTTTTTAGTAAAACTTGGCCTTTCTGTGATCTTCTTTTGACCCGGCTCTTTCAGAGAAAATTTGAGCAAACTGGAGCATATATACTTGTTCTAAGACTACACAGACCAAGCACGAACCTATAACCCCACACTCAGGCAGCCGATTTATTCTTTCTGGCCGCAAATTGCGGCCAGATGAGGGAGTTAGGTGTTAGGGTTTTGGCTAGAGGAGTCTGTTGTATTCTTAGGGTCTGTGGTATGTGCAATTTCGTAAGTTTTCACCTGTGTTAGAATTTGGAACCATATATCGTTTTACTAGTACGTTTTGTTTGCGCGATACGAGAGTGGGTTCTGTGTTCTAGCGTATCGCGACGTGTCAGGGTAGTTTTAGACGCGTATATACACGTTTCAGCGTATCGGACACACGCGCGTTTAGTTCACGACGTGAGTTTCTCGTTTGATTTCGATATCGCGTTTTGCGAGATATTTGCTTATATGGATTCCTTATGTAAATTCCAGATTCGCAGGCGGGTACGTCGAACACCGCAAGGAAGGAGAAGCAAGTGGTCGGCTACACTTAGCACGCGACCAGGTGAGTAGATTTAGCATCTACGGGGAAATCGCCCGTATGGCATTAAGCGTCAGGGCGTGATAGGATATTTAGTCGTAGATGTTTATGTGTATTACTGTAGCATACATCCATTATTGCATATAGAAATGGTAGATATAGAACACTGCACTATCACTAACGGTTAAAGCTGCACGAGCACTTTTTGTATGTTACACTCACACCGTTAGTTTATGCCATGACACTTGCACTATAGGATTGCTACGAATTACATAACGTTTTGATTGCCGCATCATTGATGATTGTCATGACTTGTCACATATATTTATATCATCATACTTGCGCACATGCACACTGTATATTCATACCAGTGCACACATATATTGATATCTTCATACTTACGCACATGCACACTGTATATTCTTACCAATGCACACATATACTGATATAATAATACTTGCGCACATGCACACTGTATATTCATACCAGTGCACACATATACTGATATCTTCATACTTGCGCACATGCACACTGTATATTCATACCAATGCCACATATAATGATATCTTCATACTTGCGCACATACACACTGTATATTCATACCAGTGCACACATATATTGATATCATCATATTTGCGCACATGCACACTGTATATTCATACCGGTGCACACATAGATTGATATCATCATACTTGTGCACATGCACACTGTATATTCATACCGGTGCACACATAGATTGATATCATCATACTTGCGCACATGCACACTGTATATTCATACCAGTGCACACATATAATGATATCTTCATACTTACGCACATGCACACTGTATATTCATACCAGTGCACACATATATTGATATCAACGTACTTGCGTACATGCACACTGTATATTCATACCAGTGCATACATATATTGATATCATCATACTTGCGCACATGCACACCGCATATTCATACCAGTGCACACATATATTGATATCATCATACTTACGCACATGCATACCGCATATTCTTACCAGTGCACACATATATTGATATCATCATACTTGCGCACATGCACACCACATATTCTTACCAGTGCACACATATATTGATATCATCATACTTGGGCATATGCACACTGTATATTCATACCAGTGCACACATATATTGATATCTTCATACTTGCGCACATTCACACTGTATTTTCATAGTAGTGCTACACTCATATTCGCGTATATATCCTTTTGCACATCCATATCTACATATGCTACATACATGGATGATATCGATTTGATTTCATGAATAATAGGGACCGCATGAGATATTTTCAAAACTGGATTCTTTTAAATGAGCGGTTTTCCCTTTTTACTCTTAGTGTCATACGACACGTTGCATGGATTTATGCATTGAGTTTGGATTTATGGGATTTCTGGATTTGAGAACCGTGGAATGATTTTAAGAAAAGACGCACTGATTTTAAATCCCGGTTTCTCTCGATATGATATTTCAGTGCGTTCACCATGAGTTTTCTCGGTTGCAGAGAGCTTGTGTGAGTATACCCGATTTGAGGAGTGGTAGGCACCGATTGAGTATACATGGTGGACCCGGTATGGTACCCCGGGACAAGAAGACACATATTGATTGACGGTGAGCCCAGCTGAGGGACTACTACCTACCGGTGATGTTGGAGATAGTGCCCTCAGAGTCAATTATTGGATCAAAGGCACGTGATTGCAATGATTGAGGGAGGACCTATACCGGTAGGACAGTCTTACTCAAGATGATAGTATGCTATCTGGTTTATCTTTATCATCGTGTACTGCTTTAGGTGACCTTACAGGTCATTATTGCACATTGATAGAGCCCCTAGGATTCTTGCTTGACTGCCAGCAGTATGAGGGCGATCATATACATGTGAGCTGGGGTCTATAAGCACATCCTTAAAAGGTCCCTAATAGTAGAAGTTTTCGAGACAGGGCATCGATACTCCAGAGTAGACTAGTGTATATAGTCGAGACCCTGACGAGGGGCGGTGGCCGGTCTCACAAGCCACTGGTGTCAGTTAGTTCACCTAAGATGTATACAGGTGCTCATTGGGTTATGAGTACACCGAACAGGACTCGCTGGGAATATGCTAGTTGGTCTTATACCTGACGTCAGATAGCAGTTCCCTGGTAACATGTGTACAGGTTAGTTCCTCGACCTGAGATCGTCATTTGTCTCGTGTGAGTTCCTACTGTACTTTGATTACTACCCTACCACGCTCAAAGGAGTTGTGCAAACAGATTTTAGTTGGGTACAGTCCCGAGCCATATGGAGGTAGTGAGTGGATCTGCAGCGGTTCGTCTCTCCCAGTATTGGGGGTGAGGTCGCGCTGTGTCTAGGAGAGCCATTACACGAAGTCCTTGGCCATGGCAGGAGATTTACTGGTAGGTATTCCAGTAGTATCTCAGGGTGTTCTGGGCTACACTCCAACACGACTTGTACCGCTTTTGGGGTCTGACTTTTACCAACCCCTAGGCCCGCCATGCGATGCTCATAGACGAACAGACCAGACTGTACAGATATTGTCACTGACAGGCTCAGTAGGGTGTCAGGATGAGTTCGCTCATCGACGTCCCTTTTGGTCAATACCTGGTAGCCCGTTACGTATGGTTAATAACTCTGACGTGCTAGTGGTTAAATCCAGAGCCAAAATATTGACGAGTCTTTAGAGTCCCCCACAGACCGTTTTCTCAAGTTTCGGGCGAAACGCTGTAGAGGCCGTATGGAGATATGGCAGGGTTCGATCATATACGTGTTGTATTGCACGGATCATGATCGGACGGATAATACTAGCGGGCTTTGGTTTAAGCCGGATCCTAGCATTGTACAGTGTAGATTTTGTCTTATTGCATTTGTATTCGGTCGGAATACAAATGCGGGTATGTATATACAGTCGCGGGGTTTTCCTGTAATTTATTACGGGATCAGTTTTTGGAAGTTGCCAGTTTGCTTTCCGTTTCGGCCATTTTCCATTGTATCTTTCTTTGGCTGAAAATTGGTGGAGGAGGGCTTATTTGCAATTGTGCAAATTAGCATTGTGAAGGGTGGTCTTTTTATATTGTTTCTTCATGATGATTCTACCTTCATTTGACTTCTTTAGTTCATGATGGCCTGACCTTTGGAGTTATGATGGTTGATGGAGTGTTGGATTTTGTTGGTGATCATTTCTTCTCATCATCACCTTTTCTCTCTCTTGCATGATGGCTTCCCCCTTGACATTTCCACTCTCCCATTCCTTTGGTAAGGAGCCGGCCACTATTGTGGTGAGGGTTGATTCATTTTGTGGGTGGCATTTTGTTTCTCATTTTGCTAGAAAAAGCTCTCTAGTTCATCTCCAAAAGTCTATTCTTCACCACCATCAAAATGGCAACTTCACAACCCTTTGAGACGAAGTAATCCACACTTATTCTACAGCAATTCTTGGACACGTTGACTCGCCAACTTCGTGCCCGATTTGCCTCGGTCCAGAGGTGGGAGCCCGTAAAAGAATCCGGCGATGTGGTGCCCTTCCGACGAGGAGTTATTGACCGGAGATTCCGCGGGAAGATCGGGACGACGACGAGAAGACCGAAGGACACGGATCGCTCGGTATATCTCTCTACCCCATCTCTAGTTAGCTAGGAGTAAGTTAATGGCCCGATCCGGGTTTAAAGTGTGCGGTGGTGCCGGTTTACAAGTTCTGTAAAAAGTTTCGTTTCCGCATTCGGGCGTCGGAAAGATGGCCGGGGCGCCGCCGTGCACTTACATGGTATCAGAGCCACGCCATTAACCTATTCTTGCTTGCTCTAACATGTTTACAAGTTCGATCAATCGGATTTTCCAAAAACCGCGTTTTCATTGCATCAGTTTTCTGTCGATTTTTTTTTTGGCTCGAATTTTTTTTCAGTTTGTTGCAGAAATTCATGCAGGCATTTTTAAGCATTCTGCAAAAATTTGATACAGTGATTCTACAGTAGGACCGCGGAACCGCAGCCAAACCCATGTTCTGGACGCGGTTCCGCGGCAGGAAAATGTTAACACTGTACCATATTTTTACAGTAGCTTTTTGAATTGATAATGGGGGTTTTGGAATATTCTGTTCGGGCCCAGATTTTCTTTGAGTGCTACAGTAGTGCTTGGGGCCCACTTGGGAAAATTTAGTCGATCGAAAATTTTAAACATGTTAGTTCACAGTATTTACATTATATCTGCGACTGTAAATGTCATTTGATCAGTAAATCCTGTCTAACTGCTATAGCCCTTTTAGACGGATTTGCGAACGTGGCATTCACGTTGATGTTCTGTGTTGTGCTGTGATGTTGCGGATTGATCGTGGGGATAGCCTGGATGCAATGTTAGTACAGCTTGGTTTATTATGTACATTTGATATTGCGGGGCGAGCGTCCGACATGTGGACTGTCGTCACTGCCTGTTTGTATATTATTCTTTTAGGGCACGACCAGTGTGAGGTCGATGTACCCGTTGTATGTATATTTTACTTTCTGTACTAGGATTACCCCATGGTGGGGTGCACGGATAGATGGGTTCTAGAGGGCAACGGGCCCGCATCTCATGGCGTTGAGACGGAGGGGGCCTCACTCTAGAATTGGCGGGCTATTCGCCGCACTCGTAGGGGGTACAGGTTGACCCAGGAGGGGGGCCCAAGTTACCGGATTCCGTGAAGTGCTGGGTGGTCCATTCACGTTGTTGAAGGGGGCTGCCTCACATCAGGTTTTGGCGGGTAACTTGCCACGCCCGTAGGGGTCTAGGATTTCATTGCACAGGCTATCCACACGACCAGGGGAATGTCGGGTTTCAGTAGCGGCTCTGTGAAACCTGGGGATCCCAGATATCTGTATTGTTCTGTGATGCTTATTACATTTCTGTGATGTTGCATTTTATCACGCCTTGAGCGAATATTATATATTGATATATATACTAGTATATGTTGTATATGTTTGCATCCGGGCTAGTCCAGTCCCCGCTCTGTCGTTACTTAAGTAACATAACGGGTAATGACGGGACCCAATGGCGAATGCGGATGGCATATACGTACATCATTATTTTCGTTCTTTATTGGTGTGATCAATTGATGGGATTGCATTGATTCGGATCAATGCAAGCTAAACAAACCTATTCTGATGTTGTTGGAACATTTTTCAAAAAGCTGTTATTGCAAGGGCGTTCTCTTTTGTTTTGCACAGTGGTATTCAGTTATGAATATCCAGCACCTCAGTCGACGAAGCAAGGGCCGAGATCCTTTCACCGGGAGTGACCCCTTGGACAGAAGTTTGAGTCAGGGAAATAACTTCACTGTAGTCGTTTACTTTTGCTTTGCATCACGTTATTCAGTTGGAATATCCTGCACCTCATTCTACGGGGAAAGTGCCGAGATCCCTTCACCGGGAGTGACCTCTTTAGCAAAGGTTTTCGCCACTATATTTTTATAAAAGCTATCCGGTTCCTTCAACGATATCAAGTTCATTACGTTAATGGTTTTCGCCAGAAAACATTCGTAGCCCTCCTTCGTTTCATATGGATAGTCAATAGTATTCAAGCTGTGTTTGTTGGCCAAAGTCAAGGCACAATGTTTGGTAGCTATTGGGTATTCATATGCAGCATAGATAGATGCGTTGGTTTGGGACAGTCGTACTACCTTGTTGGCCAAAGTCAAGGGTAGGTACGGGTGGGTTCAAATCAACCTGGAGAATTACGGGTAGAACTTGACATGCGACTTATGATTTGTTGGCCAAAGTCAAGGTCATAAGAGCATGGGGTAAAAATCACATCGGGAGTTTCTAAAGAAACTGAAACTTGCCAGATATGCGCATACCTTCTAGAGTGTGATAACGTGAGCGGATTCCGTCACGTTATCATGTGATGATAGTTGGATCCCGATTCCCACTGATGAGTTGGTTTATTCCTCGGGTGATCCCGACTAATTCTTCTTTCAGGTTTGGAGGAGAATTTGACGGTACAGTTGGAGGTTTCCTTATTAGATAAATTGGTAACCATTCTGATTTAGGTTAGAGTGAACGCTGAGTGATTTTTCACTCTCTCTCTCTTTGGTAGCGACCATGACCTGACCCTAAGACTATGACTCGGTGACCAAAATTGACCGAACCTTCTTAAACACAGGCTTTTAGATTGTCAGAGTTGCATACCTTATTGCCACTCCTACTTTTACCCTTTTCTCCAGGACACCCCGTATTACTACGAACGTCCACTTCCATTGGATAAAACCATTGTATGGTTATATACGAACTCGAAGGAATTTATTCAAGGATGGTTTCCGGTTCTGGAGAAAACGGATAGGACTATTCAGTTGTCTTTTCCTTTTACCTTCTTTCAGGTTGCGAGTACTCCTTAGTTTAGGAGATAGTACACCTATTACGCAAATTGGATAGTCTTCCTTAGTTTAGCCTAACAATGGTGTACAGAAGGTATTATGTAAAGACAAATAAAGGGATTAGAAGGAGGGCAAAGTAAATTGCGACTGTTATTCACGACCAAACCAAGTATTTCATTACCAATCCCACTTCACCTTTGTATTTCTCCACGACACTCCGTATCACTACGAAGATCTACAGTTTATTGGATACTCCATCGTCTGGTAATATACGAACACGAAAGGAACTTGTTCCAGTTCGGGGATGGATTCTGGTTCAGGAGAAATAGGAATAAGGTTTATTCAGGTGTCTTTTATCCTCACCTTCTCTCGCATTGCGAGTGCTCCTAGGATTAGGACAGTACTCCCATTGTGCTTATTCGATAGTCTTCTTCCAAACCATAGGCTAGTGCCGAACGGTAGGGAAGGAAGAAAACCATTTGGCCTAAAGGGGTGTGCAGAAGGTAATGACTAAAGACATATGAAGTGATGTGAAGAGATGGTATAGAAATATACGGTTACAGTTGTGAATCTTGATAATGGAAGAGGCATTACTAGGAATAACAGGATACCCCTACGAAACATTTCAATGTTTCAATTTCACTGTGTACTGTTAAAAGAATACTGATTTCCTAATTAGACACTTGCTCCAGGGTATGTATTTACCAAGTATGATTCTCACATCTGTATGGTTTTACAGATGATGAGTGGGAGTAAGTTATTCGGAATTAGGTGATTGTCCTCATTATATCGGAATTCGTTGTAATTGGTGATATTTGAGGAAGTCACCTGGGTTGTTTGCCGGACGACAAATATTTGGTTTTGAATATCCGCTGTTATGTACCAATTTCAAATTGATATATCTGTACGTCTATTTTTATAGAGTGAGATATACCTTTTTGAAATTATGTCTATGACATTTACCTATATCAGTGGATGGTTAGGTAAGGAGCATTAAACAGCGGTGTGATTCTTCTTAACCATAAGTACAGTTTTCAACCTACGACACACAGGGACTGAGTTATTCAACTCAGGGGACTTATACAGAGTATTGTATGTTGTCCAGTGTCCATTAGGACAGAGGGGTTGGTCCTCGTACTATATTCGGTTTACTTATGACTTTTCTAGTTTTTAGACAAGTGTTTCGTAGAAACACAAAGTCTGATTTTTGAGAAGTTATAAGTATAAGAATAAAGTAGAGAACCAGGTGTTGCAAGTATCAGGATTCTTTAAGATGATCGAAGATGTAGATACTTGTGTATGGTATTCAGTTGATAGTAATGATTAAGAGAACTTCCTTCTCTTTCGTGTTACTCATATCTGGATGCATTCCTAAGTTGAGTAACACTGATCAGCCTCCTTCCATTTAGTTAACATGCACTAGAGATAGCTGTATGATTTGAATCTGGTTCAATTAAATCAGTGCCTCTGGTTCTATATTGGATATAGAACAGTTCATATCTTAACGATGTTAAGGTACGGGGAGTTGTCCGGCTTATACTTAAAACCAGACTCTGGATAACTCAAGGCACGTTTCTATAATGGCTGTTTGTGGGTTGACCCAGGCTATGACGATGGTTGACTTTCTACCATCTTGAAGATCAATAGTGATATTGTTCTTGACTCGCCACAGTTTTAACAAAAATAGATTTTTTTTCAGAAAACAGTAGTGGGAGTATGGTAGAACTGGAAGTGATTCGAGAACCGCAGATGATTACTGAAAATTTGATAAGAACCTAAAGATTCAATTTGGTTTGACATTCCATTGGCCACTCCACAGATACGGTGGGTAACCTTAGGCACCCGAGAGGTACTCCGCTAGCCTCAAGGACGGTGACAGGGAGGTTCTTGTTTACCCAGACTTGCCATTGCTGTTGTTCCAGACTGTGAGACCCGGCAGGAGGATGAGTATAGCGTCGTTCTAAATAACTTTAGAAGTGTACGTCTATATGACTCTGCCAGAGGGTTGTCGTAGTCAGTGGGAGCAGCGGAAGCATTGGTGGACAAGTGGCTTATGTCTATTTATAGACTAAAGCAGATATAGCGGAGATAGATCATCTATTTCTGATGTGACAGTCATAGGTTTGACTTCATCAGAATAGGGGATGGATCTGTTAAGAAGGTAGTAGGGTATGATGTCCTGGTATTTGGATGACATACACAGAGTAGGAAGTGATGTTCATATACTACGATCGGTTATACTTTGGTTGTCACACAGTGGTTTCTTCACATGGGACTTGGATATAATATCAAGACATTCTGGTTACTGGATCTATGGTTTTAGATCTAGATTTGGATAGTTTCCCAATTAGGGTAGTTAGACAGCATTCTGAAGGTGTTTTAGAATGGACGACTCCAGGCACGGTAGTGTACCTGCAGGTGATGGAGTCACCCTCTCTAAAGGTGTCTTACAGACTAAAGTGGAGAGGGATGTGCATGATTGGCAGATCACTTTCTTAGGAAATTGAGTCAATCATGAGATGTCAAGTACCACACCAGATATTGTTTTAGCATGAGATGCAATATGTTGATATTGATCCAATCCTGGAGAAATGATCGGAAGCAGTTTTAGAACATAAGTGGATGTTCTAGGGATATGATAACGACAGCCTCATTCGGGAGACAGTTATCATTCCAGGCTTCCAAGGTGACCTGGATGACAGATTGGTTGTCAGAGTTATAGTTTTCCTTCTGACGAGGGGCAGTATTTTGGACAGGTGGTCCAATGGGATACTGAAGGAGGCATGACGCTGGATACTGATTAAGTTCAGTTGACGATACAGTCTAAGAAGTTTGGATTTGGAGTTCATTTATGAGCTTGGTCCCATCAGACTTCCAGAAACATTCTAAGACAGGTATTGCTCATTTCGGGAGATGGCATTCTCCGCGAACTTGAGATATAGAGAGACATAGAAAGAAACATCAAGGCGGATCCACTCACTGAGGCTATTTCTCGAACGCATTAGTTTCGCAAACGAGTTTTGTGAGACTGATTAGTAGAGGAGTTGGGTGTTCGGTATCACACGGGCTGTGAGTATGCGACATCAAAATAATTAGCCTTGAGTGCAAGTGGGAGATTGATGGAGATAGTGCCCTCAGAGTCAATTATTGGATCACAGGCACGTGATTGCAATGATTGAGGGAGGACCTATACCGGTAGGACAGTCTTACTCAAGATGATAGCATGCTATCTGGTTTATCTTTATCATCGTGTACTGCTTTAGGTGACCTTACAGGTCACTATTGCACGTTGATAGAGCCCCTAGGATTCTTGCTTTACTGCCAGCAGTATGAGGGCGATCATATACGTGGGAGTTGTGGTCTATAAGCACATCCTTAAAAGGTCCCTAGTCGTAGGAGTTTTCGAGACAGGGCATCGATACTCCAGAGTAGACTAGTGTATACAGTCAAGACCCCGACGAGGAGCGGTGGCCGGTCTCACAAGCCACTGGTGTCAGTTAGTTCACCTAAGATGTAAACAAGGTGCTCATTGGGTTATGAGTACACCGGACAGGACTCGCCGGGAACATGCTAGTTGGTCTTATACCTGACGTCGGATAGCAGTTCCCTGGTGACATGTATACAGGTTAGTTCATCGACCTGAGATCGTCATTTGTCTCGTGTGAGTTCCCACTGCACTTTGATTACTACCCTACCTTGCTCAAAGGAGTTGTGCAAACAGCTTTTAGTTGGGTACAGTCCCGAGCCACATGAAGGCAGTGAGCGGATCTGCAGGGGTTCGTCTCTCCCGGTTTTGGGGGTGAGGTCGCGCTGTGTCTAGGAGAGCCATTACACGAAGTCCTTGGCCAAGGCAGGAGATTTACTGGTAGGTATTCCAGTAGTATCTCAGGGTGTTCTTGTAACGCCTTGAAATTCGTTTAGGATGTTTTCACGTTAATTAGCAAGTGTGCGTGTTTTTCCAAAAAAACGGATATCTTATTTTCCTTCTTGGCTAGTGGTCTTTTGTGTTGTGAAGTGTTTTTATGGATATATATATATATATATTTATAGGGTTGTTAATTATTTTTAGTCGGGTTTACCCTAAGCGTGAATTTTTGTGTTAGGAGCACACATGCACACTTAGCATTTTGAGGCTAGATGAGAAAATATGTTATGATAACCCCCCTTCATTTGATGCATGGTTGATAATCTATTTCCCCCCCCCCCCTTTCAACAAGTTAAAACCCTTTTATAATTCAAAATTTTCAAATAAACAATGAGGTATGGTGTTAGGTGAGAAGTTGACCTTTTGACTCCATTTTTCTTCTCTTCTCTCTCTCTTCTCCTCATTCAGAAATTCCTGCAGAATTTTCAGCAAAACAACAGCTTCTTCTTCTTCTCTTCTTCTCTTTTCATTTCCTTTTGATCCCTGCATAAAACCCTACTCAAACCAAAACTTTTCCTTCACAAAACCATAGAAAAAAATGAGCTTTTAAGGTGTTTGGTGGTGGATCTGCACACTTGAGGAAAAAGTAGGGATTTTTGGTGTTTCAAAAGGTGTTTTGAAGGTATTAACTCACCCTTAGCACCCCTTTTACATAACTTGTAGTATTTCTAGCAAAATATCACATTTATGCATGTTTTGTGCTTTATAAAGGGATTTAGTGAGGTTGTGATAAAAATTAACTTTTTATGGCTTGATTAGCTTGGTAATGTGATATTAGAGTGGTTTTAGACTTGGGGTTGTTTCAGGTTTCAGAAAAATACCCTAAAGTATCATTTTAGTGCAAAGTGTGATTTTTAACTTGAAATTGGGTTCTGTTGAAACTGCTACTACCCGGGGTGTTTCAGTATAAAATTGTAATTACTGGGATATACACAGTATGTATGGAGTGCACAAACCAAACCCGGAGGCCCACCTCCCAACCAAGTCCGCCGGAAAAAGACTTCTGGCCGCAAATTGCGGCCAGATGAGGGATTTGTGGGTTGGGGTTTAGGTGATTGGTGTCTGCTGCTGTGTGGAGTATTATGGTATATTTATTTTTATAAAACACTTTCTGTATCAAAATCTGGGACTTATTACCCTGTTTTCCGTATTTTAAATCTTCGCGACACACGCGATACGTGTGTGGGCTTGAGTTATGCTGCGTATTACGACGTGTCAGGTTTGCTTCAGGAGCGTGATCACACGTTTTAGCATATCGCGCACACGCGTGCTTGGTTTGCAACGCGGGTTTCTAGTTTGACCTAAATATTGCGTTTTTGGTGGATTTGAGCTTATGTGTGATATATTGTGTAAATCTAGGTTCGCAGGTGAGTGAGACGGACGCTGCGAAGAAGGGGAAACAAGTCGTCGGCTACACTTAGCGCGAGGCTTCGGTGAGTAGATTTAACATCTACGGGGATATCGCCCGCATGGTGTTCTACGTCAGGGCTGATAGGACTTTATAGCTACACATTGCATTTACCTACATTGGCTGTTCATGTATACTGTTGTTTCCCTGCTACATGTATGAAAACTTAGAATTCATAGAACACCGCACTATTACTAACGGTTTATGTTGCACGAGCACTAATCTGCATGTTACACACACCGTTAGTAATTGCCATGACACACTCACTGTAGAATTGCCATGATCATTATACTGTAGTTCATTTCACATATGATTCGATATGATTTTCATAGAAATTGGAAGCCGCATGCTGTCTTGAAAACTGAAACTATCTTAAGAAAAGCGGTTTCTCCCTTGTGCCTATATTATGACTTGATGTACATAGCATATCGTATTTGATCTACTTGTTGGTGTTGGATTTTTATGTGATTTCTGGTTTTCAGGACCGTGGAATTATTTAAGAATAGATACACTATTTGAAAACCCGGTTCCTCATGATATGATATTTTGGTGCGTCCACCACGCGTTTTCTCGATGCTGAGACGTGTGCTTGAAACCCGATTCATGGAGTAGATGATCCGTTTGCGGGTTCGTGGTGGACCCGGTATGGTTCCCCTCGGCAAGATGATCGATGGACTTTGCCGATTGAGCCTGGAGGTGGGCAAGTACCTATCGATGATTGGTTGGACCTGGCGGTTATCCGGAGGATACTGACCGGAGTCGAGAGATGGATGCGGGATGATCCGTACTGCCGGGGCCGAGGGCCGATACCGCAGACAGAGCCCGTGGGCTGATCCGGACTTACGGAGCCCGATGTATGAGGATTTGCGTGTCGATGCTGGACACGAGTATTTATGATATTTTAGGTGCCGATGTTGGGCACTCGTGATTCTCAGAGATGTACAGGATTTGAGGGCCGAGGAGAGTGCCGGCGCCTGAGTTTATTTGGGATTTGGGTACAGCTTGGGCACCGACTATTTTTCCACGATTGATATTTCGTGTAGATGTTGTTTATCCTATACTCAGCAGTGATTATCATGTATCTCATCCTGTAGTTATTTTACCTGACAGAGCATTTGCATGATTATTGCACCTATTGCTTGTCGCATATAGACTTACCTGCTGGCATATGATAGCGTAGCGCATTACGTGCATGCTCGTGATTACCTTTATATGTTATCTCCATTCACGAGTTGGCAACTCACCCCCGTTGTGCCACAGTATTTGCAGATTGCCCCTCAGAGTAGTCGCGGAAGGCTGCCTTTTTGCATCTTTTGGCTTCAGATACCACTATAGTTGGAGCGAGAGCTATTTTGCTATTTAGGTGGGTTGTGGTATCTGGTTACTTTTATTGTACACACTTTTGTATCTAGTATTCTCCATCTACCTTATATGTACTTGACTTAGAGATAGTGTGAGGACGATGATGTATATTTTTGTATTCTGGTGTCGAGCTCGTGGGAGCCGACATTATATTTGCAGTTATTATTCTGGGATGTTACTTATTGCTCATTTTTCGCTACGGCGTCGTATATTACTCTTGTGGTGATGGTTTCCGCCGTTGGGCGTGATTGCTCCCGTTTGGGGATGCTTTGTTCATTATATCTCATTTTCACTTATATCCTGTTTTTACCCGATTTTCGGGGTTACTTTTACAAAGGAAATGTTGCCAAAATTATTATAAGGATAATTTAACTTTAAAAAGAACTTCATTGAACTAATTAAGGTTTTCTAAATGTTTTTAATTAAATGTTTTCAACACTCACTACTTTTAAATGGTTTTGATTTCTGGGTTCGGCTTACTTAGCCGCGTTACGCCTGTAGACGTAGCGTGGTTAAGTGCCGGTCACGAGTCGAAATATTCGGGTCGTGACAAAGTTGTATCAGAGCGTAGGTTTTACCTTTCGGAGTGTAGGATGACCTGGTATGATGGAGTAGGTAGCTGAAGCAGAGTGGCGTAGCGTGCGTATGTTCCGCGGCATACTCACGACACAGTACTCCGCCAAAGCGACCTTAGGACTTATTGATTTAAATTCCTTTTGAGTATATACATTCTTGCGATTCGATTTCTGCATCCTTATCGAATCCTATTTTCCTTTCAGCCATTATGCCGCCAAAGACTACGAGGGCGCAGAGAGTGGCCGCGAGGGCTAAGATTCCAAATGATTCGTCTGAGACGAGGACTGATCCGGGCAGTACACCGGTTGTACCCGAGCAGGTTGTTACTCCCGTGACAGATCAGATCGCCACGCTAGGGGCTGGTATGCAGGAGATGCGCCAGACGGTGGGATCCAGCATGCAGGAGATGCGCCAGATGATAGGATCGTTAGTTAAGACGCTTCGAGCGCAGCGACCAGAGGTATCTCCACCCGTTACAGAGACCGCGATGGTACCTACCGCACAGCCAGTTGACCCTGCAGCTACGGAGGTGATTACAGTATCGCTATCAGAGTTCAAGAGGCTGAAGCCTCCGGTCTTCACAGGCACCGATGCAGCCGAGGACCCACAGTCTTTCATTGATAGGATGGCTCGGATATGTCGTTCCTTCAGATGCGCAGATGCGAGATGGATTGAGTTCGCGAGCTTTCGCCTAGAAGGTCTTGCGCAGAAATGGTGCGAATCAGTCGAGAAGGGCAGAGCAGCAGGTCTTCCTCCTATGACCTGGACAGAGTTCGTGGCGCTATTCCTTGCCCGCTTTCTCCTACTGAGTGTCAGAGATGCTAGAGCACGCAGGTTCGAGTCCTTACGCCAGACTCCGGAGATGTCAGTGGCAGAGTATGATGTGCTGTTCACAGAGCTATCTATCTATGCGCCGTATCTAGTGGCTACCGAGGAGTTGCGAGTCAAGAGATTTGTTCGAGGCTTGCTTACACCACTGTTCCTTACGATCAGCGCGCAGCACTACGAGACATATGCAGCAGCGGTAGATGTAGCTTTATTAGTCAAGGAGCGTCTTGCTGAGACTTCGGTAGTTCCAGAGCCGAAGAGAGTTCGTACTGGTATATCAGCACGGAGACAGACATTCAGACACCGCGACAGGTATCGTTCAGGTACGAGGAGTGGCAGAGATTCGGGGCAAGGTCATATGTTTAGTTCGTATCCACGGGAGAGTCAACAGTCGTCGCGTGGTTGCTATAGATGCGGCAGTTTACTTCACCTCGTCAGAGATTGTCCTGAGATACACCGGAGGGAGACAGCAGCACCGCACATCACCTTACCACCTTCACCACCCCAGAGGGCGTTGCCTGTTGTTCCTACTGTTACTCCGCGTCAGACTCATACACAGAGAGGTCATGGGCGTTTAGGAGTTGCTCAGAGAGGACGGAATGACCGAGGCAGAGGACAGTCAGTCACAGGTGGAGGGCAGGCACGAGTTTTTGCTTTGACGCATCAGGACGCACATGCGTCCAATGCGGTGGTCTCGGGTATCCTTCCAGTATGTTCTGTTGATGCACACGTATTGTTCGATCCCGGATCCACGCACTCGTACGTATCTACACACTTCGTGCCAAGTTTGGGTAGAGAGTCCGGTTTGCTTGATCAGCCGCTTGTTGTGACTACTCTTGTGGGAGAGTCGTTTATTGCTAGGCACGTGTTCTGATCCTTTACCGTCTGTATTGGCGAGAGAGAGAGAGAGTTGCCTGTCGATTTGATCCTTCTCGAGATGTTGGACTTCGACGTTCTTTCGGGCATGGATTGGTTAGCCACGTGCTATGCTTCTGTGGACTGTCGTGAGAAGACAGTTAGATTTTGTTTTCCCGGCGAGTCGGTTTTTGTTGTGTTGGGGGACCGTGGTGCCGCCCCATACTGTGTGATTTCTTCTTTTCGCGCTGGACAGCTTTTGAGGAAGGGATGTCAGGGATTTCTCGCCTATGTTTGTGATACTAGAGCTACAGAGGTTCCTCTGGATCAGGTTCCGGTTGTTAGCAAGTTCCCTGATGTGTTCCCTGACGAGCTTCCTAGGCTACCGCCCGAGCGTGACATTTCTTTCTGTATTGATTTAGTTCCTGGCGTGGGGCCTATTTCTATACCGCCTTATCGGATGGCCCCGGCGGAACATCGAGAATTGAAGGGCTAGTTGCAAGATTTGCTGGAGAAGGGACTTATTCGACCCAGTGTTTCTCTTTGGGGTGCTCCAGTCCTGTTCGTCAAAAAGAAGGACGGCAGTTTGCGTCTATGTATCGACTATCGCCAGCTGAACAGGGTTACAGTGCGGAACAGATATCCTTTGCCCCGTATCGACGATTTGATCGACCAGCTTCAGGGGGAAGGATACTTTTCGAGGATCGATTTGCGATCAGGCAATCATCAGCTGCGGGTTCGACAGGAGGACATTCCTAGGACAGCTTTCTACACGCTCTACGGCCATTACGGGTTTTTGGTGATGTCGTTCGGACTCACAAATGCGCCAGCATCATTCATGGATTTGATGAACCGTATTTTCCGGCCGTATCTTGATCTGTTCATCATTGTATTCATTGACGATATTCTGGTGTATTCTCGGAGTAGAGAGGAGCACGAGCAGCACCTGCGGGTTACACTGCAGACCTTGAGAGAGCATCAGCTTTTCGCCAAATTCTCCAAGTGTGCTTTCTGGCTGGACAGCGTAGACTTCTTGGGGCACATGATTTCACGAGACGGTATATGTGTAGACCCGAGGAAGATCGATGGCGTTCGGAGTTGACCGAGACCCACATCAGTTACGGAGATTCGCAGCTTTCTAGGGCTGGCCGGCTACTACAGGCGATTTGTGCAGGATTTCTCTCGCATTGCTACACTTTTGACCGGGTTGACCAGGAAGGGAGTTCATTTCGTTTGGTCAGAGGAGTGTGAGCACAGTTTTCAGCAGTTACGGGCTCTACTGACTACAACGCCAGTATTATCATTGCCTTCAGGGTCAGGCGGATTTGTGGTATATTGTGATGCTTCTCTAGTGGGGCTAGGGTGTGTTCTGATGCAGCATGAAATGGTGATCGCGTATGCTTCGCGGCAATTGAAGAAACATGAACAGAACTACCCCACTCACGATTTGGAGATGGCTGCAGTGGTCTTTGCACTTAAGATCTGGCGATATTACCTATACGGAGAGTCATGCCAGATATTCAATGATCACAAGAGCTTAAAGTATATATTCCAGCAGCGAGACCTGAACCTTAGACAGCGCCGATGGATGGAGTTAGTGAAGGACTACGACTGCGAGATCTTGTACCACCCGGGCAGGGCTATTGTAGTGGCGGATGCTTTGAGCAGGAGGCACGGGGGTAGTCTGTCTTGCTTGAGCGCAGTATAGAGGCAGTCGTCGGCAGATTGGCAGATCTTATGCGACAGCCGGGTACAGTTCGAGTTTACGCCGATCGGAGGACAGATTGCGCATGTTCGTGCACGCCCACAGTTGCTTGACCGTATACATGAGGCACAGCACAGTGATGACCATTGTTCAGAGATCAGGACGCAGATGGGACAGGGTAGATTTTCCGAGTTCGTGATCGATGATCAGGGGATACTACGATTTGGGACCAGATTATGCATACCAGATGCTGAGGGACTGCGGCGTGAGATTCTCGAGGAGGCACATCGATCGGTGTATAGTGTTCACCCAGGTTCCACCAAGATGGACCACGATTTGAGAGATGTTTACTGGTGGGACGGGATGAAAAGGGACATCGCAGATTTCGTGTCGAGATGCCTGACTTGTCAGCAAGTCAAGGCTGAGCAACAGAGGCCCGTGGGAGAGCTACAGCCGTTGCCCATTCTGGAGTGGAAATGGGAACAGATTTCTATGGACTTTATTGTGGGTCTACCCAGGACTAGTCTAGGGTATGACTCCATCTGAGTGATCGTGGATCGTTTGACGAAAGCTGCTCATTTCCTACCGGTGAAGACGACTCTCGGATTTGCTCAATATGCCCAGATTTACATTGATGAGATTGTACGACTGCACGGAGTTCCGACATGTATCGTGTCCGACAGAGGCACCTAATTTACCAGCCGACTATGGCAGAGGCTTCAGGAGGCTTTGGGCACCCGCTTGAGTTTCAGCACAGCATTTCATCCGCAGACCGACGGACAGTCAGAGCGGACTATTCAGACTCTCGAGGACATGCTCAGAGCGTACGTATTAGACTTCGGAGGTTGCTGGGATCATCATTTGACCCTAGTAGAGTTCTCCTATAACAACAGTTACCAGCAGACCATTCAGATGGCACCGTTTAAGGCTCTTTTATGGGAGGAGATGTAGATCACCCGCCTGTTGGACAGAGCTCAGTGAGAGCAGTATCTTAGGGCCGCAGATTGTGGAGGAGACGACCGCGAAGATCCAGTTGATTCGCGATAGGATGAGAGCAGCCCAGAGTAGGCAGAGATCTTTTGCGGACCGTCGTCGGCACAGACTCGAGTTTTCTGTTGGTGATCATGTTTTCTTGAGGGTCTCCCCAATGAAAGGTTTAATGAGATTTGGGAAGAAGGGGAAGCTTAGTCCCAGATATGTGGGCCCCTTCGAGATCCTCGAGCGAGTTGGTGCGGTCGCGTATCGTTTAGCCCTTCCGCCCAGTTTTCCAGACGTGCACCCGGTATTTCACGTTTCGATGCTCCGCAGATATCTTCATGATCCTTCGCATGCGATTCAGCACTCGACGATCCAGCTTTAGCGTGACCTTTCCTATGCAGAGCAGCCGGTGATGATCTTGGATCGACAAGTGAAGAAATTGAGATCGAAGGACATACCGTCAGTCAAGGTACTTTGGCGTGGCCAGAGCGGCGAGGAGGTCACTTGGGAGACCGAGAGCGAGATGAGTAAGAGATATCCCCATCATTTTGAAGGTATGTATAGCTAGATTTTTAAATTCGGAGACCGAATTTCTTTAAGGGGGTAGATTGTAACGCCTTGAAATTCGTTTAGGATGTTTTCGCGTTAATTAGCAAGTGTACGTGTTTTTAAAAAAAAAACGGATATCTTATTTTCCTTCTTGGCTAGTGGTCTTTTGTGTTGTGAAGTGTTTTTATGGATATATATATATATATATATATATATATATATATATATATATATATATTTATAGGGTTGTTAATTATTTTTAGTCGGGTTTACCCTAAGTGTGAATTTTTATGTTAGGAGCACATGCACACATAGCATTTTGAGGCTAGATGAGAAAATGTTTCATGATAACCCCCCCTTCATTTGATGCATGGTTGATAATCTATTTCCCCCCCCCCCCCATTTCAACAAGTTAAAACCCTTTTATAATTCAAAATTTTCAATTAAAAAATGAGGTATGGTGTTAGGTGAGAAGTTGAACTTTTGACTCCATTTTTCTTCTCTTCTCTCTCTCTCTTCTCCTCATTCAGAAATTCCTGTAGAATTTCTAGCAAAACAACAGCTTCGTCTTCTTCTCTTCTTCTCTTTTCATTTCCTTTTGATCCCTACATAAAACCCTACTCAAACCAACACTTTGCCTTCACAAAACCATAGAAAAAAATGAGCTTTTGAGTGGTGGATCTGCACACTTGAGGAAACAACAGGGATTTTTGGTGTTTTATAAAGTGTTTTGAAGGTATTAACTCACCCTTAGCACCCCTTTTACATAACTTGTAGTATTTCTAGCAAAATATCACATTTTATGCATGTTTTGTGCTTTATAAAGGGATTTAGTGAGGTTGTGATAAAAATTAACTTTTTATGGTTTGATTAGCTTGGTAATGTGATATTAGAGTGGTTTTAGACTTGGGGTTGTTTCAGGTTTCAGAAAAATACCCTAAAGTATCATTTTAGTGCAAAGTGTGATTTTTAACTTGAAATTGGGTTCTGTTGAAACTGCTACTACCCGGGGTGTTTCAGTATAAAACTGTAATTACTGGGATATACACAGTATGTATGGAGTGCACACACCAAACCCGGGGGCCTACCTCCCAACCAAGGCCGCCGGAAAAAGACTTCTGGCTGCAAATTGCGGCCAGATGAGGGATTTTTGGGTTGGGGTTTAGGTGATTGGTGTCTGCTGCTGTGTGGAGTATTATGGTATATTTATTTTTATAAAACACTTTCTGTATCAAAATCTGGGACTTATTACCCTATTTTCCGTATTTTAAATCTTCGCGACACACGCGATACGTGTGTGGGTTTGAGTTGTGCTGCATATCACGACGCGTCAGGTTAGCTTCAGGAGCGTGATCACACGTTTTAGCATATCGCACGCACGCACGCTTGGTTTGCAACGCGGGTTTCTAGTTTGACCTAAATATTGCATTTTTGGTGGATTTGAGCTTATGTGTGATATATTGTGTAAATCTAGGTTCGTAGGCGAGTAAGACGGATGCGGCGAAGAAGAGTAAACAAGTCGTCGGCTACACTTAGTGCGAGACTTCGGTGAGTAGATTTAACATCTACGGGGATATCGCCCGCATGGCGTTCTACGTCAGGGCTGATAGGACTTTATAGCTACACATTGCATTTACCTATATTGACTGTTCATGTATACTGTTGTTGCAAACTGCATTCCCTGCTACATGTATGAAAACTTAGAATTGATAGAACACCGCACTATTACTAACGGTTTATGTTGCACGAGCACTAATCTGCATGTTACACACACACCGTTAGTAATTGCCATGACACACTCACTGTAGAATTGCCATGATCATTATACTGTAGTTCATTTCACATTTGATTCGATATGATTTTCATAGAAATTGGAAGCCGCTTGCTGTCTTGAAAACTGAAACTATCTTAAGAAAAGCGGTTTCTCCCTTGTGCCTATATTATGACTTGATGTACATTGCATATCGTATTTGATCTACTGGTTGGTGTTGGATTTTTATGTGATTTCTGGTTTTCAGGACCGTGGAATTATTTAAGAAAAGATGCACTATTTGAAAACCCGGTTCCTCGTGATATGATATTTTGGTGCGTCCACCACGCGTTTTCTCGGTGCTGAGACGTGTGCTTGAAACCCGATTCGTGGAGTAGATGATCCGTTTGCGGGTTCGTGGTGGACCCGGTGTGGTTTCCCTCGGCAAGATGATCGATGGACTTTGCCGATTGAGCCTGGAGGTGGGCGAGTACCTACCGGTGATTGGTTGGACCTGGCGGTTATCCGGAGGATACTGACCGCAGTCGAGAGATGGATGCGAGATGATCCGTACTGCCGGGGCCGATACCGCAGACGGAGCCCGTGGGCTGATCCGGACTTACGGAGCCCGATGTATGAGGATTTGCGTGTCGATGCTGGACACGAGTATTTATGATATTTTGAGTGCCGCTGTTGGGCACTTGTGATTATCAGAGATGTACAGGATTTGAGGGCCGAGGAGAGTGCCGGCGCCTGAGTTTATTTGGGATTTAGGTACAGCTTGGGCACCGACTATTTTTCGACGATTGTTATTTCGTGTAGATGTTGTTTATCCCATGCTCAGCAGTGATTATCATGTATCTCATCCTGTAGTTATTTTACCTGACAGAGCATTTGCATGATTATTGCACCTATTGCTTGTCGCATATAGATTTACCTGATGGCATATGATAGCGTAGCGCAATACGTGCATGCTCGTGATTACCTTTATATATTATCTCTATTCACGAGTTGGCAACTCACCCCCGTTGTGCAACAGTATTTGCAGGTTGCCCCTCCGAGTAGTCGCGGCAGGCTGCCTTTTTGCATCTTTTGGCTTCAGATACCACTACAGTTGGAGCGAGAGCTATTTTGCTATTTAGGCGGGTTGTGGTATCTAGTTACTTTTATTGTACACACTTTTGTATCTAGTATTCTCCATCTACCATATAAGTACTTGACTTAGAGACAGTGTGAGGGCGATGATGTATATTTTTGTATTCTGGTGTCGAGCTCGTAGGAGCCGACATTATATTTGCAGTTACTATTCTGGGATGTTACTTATTTCTCATTCTTCGCTACGGCGTCGTATATTACTCATGTGGTGATGGTTTCTGCCGTTGGGCGTGATTGCTCCCGTTTGGGGATGCTTTGTTCATTATATCTCATTTTCACTTATATCCTGTTTTTACCTAATTTTCGGGGTTATTTTTACAAAGGAAATGCTGCCAAAATTATTATAAGGATAATTTAACTTTAAAAAGAACCTCATTGAACTAATTAAGGTTTTCTAAATGTTTTTAATTAAATGTTTTCAACACTCACTACTTTTAAATGGTTTTGATTTCTGGGTTCGTCTTACTTAGTCGCGTTACGCCTGTTGACGTAGCGTGGTTAAGTGCCGGTCACGAGTCGAAATATTCGGGTCGTGACAGTTCTGGGCTACACTCCGACACGACTTGTACCGCTTTTGGGGGTCTGACTTTTACCAAACCCCTAGGCCCGCCATGCGATGCTCATAGACGAACGGACCGGACTGTACGGATATTGTCACTGACAGGCTCAGTAGGGTGTCAGGATGAGTTCGCTCATCGACGTCCCTTTTGGTCAATACCTGGTAGCCCGTTACGTATGGCTAATACCTCTGACGTGCTAGTGGTTAAATCCACAACCAAAGTATTGACGAGTCTTTAGAGTCCCCCACAGACCGTTTTCTCATGTTTTGGGCGAAACACTGTAGAGGCCGTATGGAGATATGGCAGGGTTCGATCATATACGTGCGGTATTGCACGGATCATGATCGGACGGATAATACAGGCGGGATTTGGTTTAAGCCGGATCCTACAATTTTACCCTGTAGATTTTGTCTCATTGCATTTGTATTCGGTCGGAATGCAAATGGGGGTATGTATATACAGTGGCGGGGTTTTCCTGTTATTTATTACAGGATCAGTTTTTGGAAGTTGCCAGTTTGCTTTCCGTTTCGGCCATTTTCCATTGTATCTTTCTTTGGCTGAAAATTTGTGGAGGAGGGCTTATTTGCAATTGTGCAAATTAGCATTGGGAAGGGTGGTCTTTGTATATTGTTGCTTCATGATGATTCTACCTTCATTTGACTTCTTTTGTTCATGATGGCTTGACCTTTGGAGTTATGATGGTTAATGGAGTGTTGGATTTTGCTGGTGATCATTTCTTCTCATCATCACATTTTCTCTCTCTTGCATGATGGCTTCCCCCCCCTGACTTTTCCACTCTCTCATTCCTTTGGTAAGGGGCCGGCCACTATTGTGGTGAGGGTTGATTCATTTTGTGGGTGGAATTTTGTTTCTCATTTTGCTAGAAAAAGCTCTCTAGTTCATATCCAAAAGTCTATTATTCACCTCCACCAAAATGGCAACTTCACAACCCTTTGAGACAAAGTAATCCACACTTATTCTACAGCAATTCTTGGACAAGTCGACTCGCCAACTTCGTGCCCGAGTTGCCTCGGTCCAATGGTGGGAGCCCGTAAAAGAAACAGGCGATGTGGTGCCCTTCCGACGAGGAGTCGAAGACCGGAGATTCCGCGGGGAGATCGGGACGACGACGAGAAGACCGAAGGACATGGATTGCTCGGTATATCTCTCTATCCCATCTCTAGTTAGCTAGGAGTAGGTTGATGGCCCAATCCGTGTTTAAAGTGCGCGGTGGTGCCGGTTTACAAGTTCTGTAAAAAGTTTCGTTTCCGCATTCGGGCGTCGGAAAGACGGCAGGGGCGGGCCGTGCACTTATAGGTGATTGGTTGGACCTGGCGGTTATCTGGAGGATACCGACCAGAGTCGATAGATGGATACGGGAAGACGCGTATTGCCGGGGCTGAGGGCCGATTCCGCAGACGGAGCACGTGGGCCGATCCGATTGGACGGAGCCCGATACTTGAGGATTTGCGTGTCGATGCTAGACATGACTATTTTATGATATTTCGAGAGCCGATGTTGGGTACTCACGATTCTATGAGATTTACAAGATTTGAGGGCCGATGAGGATAGCGACGCCTGAGTTTTAATGGGATTTGGGTGTATTGATGGACACCGATTACTTTCCACGTTGACATTTCGTGTAGATGTTATTTATTCCCATGCTCAGCATTCAGTATTATATATCTTATCATGTACCTGTAGTACCTGATAGAGTACACGTGTTATGCATGACTATTGCATACCCTGCTCACCCTATATAGATGTTGTTACATTGCACATGCTATGCACGACTATTGCATACCCTGCTCACCCTATATAGATGTTATTAGATTGCATTTGCTATTCACGATTATTGCATACCATGCTCATCATATAGAGATGTTATCAGATCGCACTTGTCGCATGATTATGGCTCATCCAGCTCATCATATATATCTTATCTGTTGGCTTAGGTTAGAGTATCGCAGCACGTGCATACTCACGATTACCTTTATATGTTATCTACTATTCACGAGTTGGCTACCCACCCCCATTGTGCCACAGTGCTTGCTGGTTTCCCCTCGGCATAGTCGCGGCAGGCTGTTTTATTGCATCTTTTGATACATATACCATTGCAGTTGGTGTTAGTGTATATGCCCTAGAGACCATTACTGTATCATACTAGTTTGTATATTACTTAATTGAAGCTTGGGATATTCACCTTGTATAGACAATCTTGCTCAATATAGTAGTATGCTACTTGGTTTGTTTCTTCTTCAATGTGTACATGTGTTTATTTTAGTATATCACCTATACACATTAGTGGAGCCCTTAAGATCTTTGCTTGATTACCAGCGTTGTGATGGCAGTCACACTAGTGGGGGCTGGGTAATCTATAAGCACATCTTTATGCAGGTCCCTAGTCGCAGGACTATCGAGACAGGGCATCGATACTCCGGAGTAGACTAGCGTATGCGCTTCTCATCCCAGTGTGGGACATGGTCTGTCCCACAGCCATCAGTACGTCGTACTGGAGATAGTATGGGTTGCTCGTTGGGTTACGAGTACACTGGACAGGACTCGTCGGGAACTGTTGGTTGGTACTATACCTATCGTCAGTTATCAGTTCCCAGGTGACATGAGTACAGCTTAGTCCGCTGACTTGACACTGTCACTTCGCCTCGAGTGTGTTCCCACTGTACTTAGATTACTACCCTACCACAGCTCAAAGGAGTCGTGCAAATAGGTAGTAGTTGGGTGCAGTCCCGAAGCACTTGGAGGCAGTGATGGTTAGACAGGATTCGTCTCTCCCGATAATGGGGGTTGACATCGCGCTGTGTCTAGGAGAGCCATTACACGAGTAGTCCGTGGCCAGGGCAAGCGAGATATACTGGTAGGTTTCCAGTGTTATCTCAGGGTGTTCTGGGCTTCACTCCGACACGACTTGTACCGCTATTGGGGGACTGACGTTTAACGCCCCCTAGGCCCGCCATGCGATGTATCAGATGAACAGACCGGACTGTATGGAGATTGTCACATTCAGACTCAGTAGGAGTTCAGATGGGTTTCACCTCGTCCGTCTTCTTGTCGGCATCTACCTGGGGACCGTTACGCACAGCTAGTGACGCTTGCGGTCTGTGGTTAAGCCCACTGCCAGCGTAATGTCGAGTCTTTAGAGTCCCACACAGAAAGTTATTCGCCTTTAGGCAAAAGAGTAGGGTCGCATGGTTTTGCGACAGGGTTCGATCACATCCGTGCACTTGTGCACGTACAGTGTCCGGACAGTTAACACTAGCGGGCTTTGGTTTAAGCCAGATCCTAGTGTACGTTTTGGGATTGGTTTTATCTCGTTTGTATTCGTGTTCTTCGGAACGCGGATGCGGGTGTGTATGCACAGTTGACAGAGGCAGAGGATTCTCATTGGGGTTATTGACTGTTGACCGTTGACCATTGAATTTTGCTTAACCCTAATGAGAATAAGAAATATTATTAACATTAATATTAATTAAGTATTATAGTGACATGGTTGCTGAGTGGTTGACTTTGTTGACTTGTTGACTTTGTTGACCGGTTGACTAGGTTTGACTAGTTGATCATCATGACAATGGCTATCATTCCATGGCAAAGACTTTTGCTTGCTTGTTTATTTATGCAAAATGAGTGCATGAAATGATATAGCCATTTTGACTTAAACCATCAAACAATACTTGATTATTACTTTTGTTATGATGGCTTTTGGATTATGAGAGGTGAGAATGAGAAAAGAATGGCTCATTCTTTCATTTTCTTTCTCTCTCTTGAGCTCTCTCATTCTCAAGCTCTCCCTCTTCCTCTTGCTCTCTCTAGCTCAAGGCAAACCATTCTCATGTGTTGAGACTCATTGCCTTAGAGATAAAAAGACACCAAAACATTCTCTACTCATTCTAGTTCACAAGGCCTAGCAAGCCAATTGATCTAGTTTCTTCAAAGTTCGAAGAAGAAGACAAAGGTAGAAGCTTTCGGGTGGATCCATCTTCGGCGCAAGGAGACGACGAGGTGAGGCCGATCCGTACACCGGGAGGAGTCGAAGACGAAGGAGTTCAAGTAAGGTATAGCCCTCTAACCGAGTAGGTAAACTCTTGTTAGGTTGTTAGTTAGTCATTTAACAAAGATCCGTATTGGTAGTCCATGTTACCACCCTCTTGAAAATCGTTTTTCACCACTTCCGCAACCCCGTAAGAACCGGGGAAGGGTAGCATGGACTTACAGTTGGCGTGTGAGCCCTTTTGCTGATAGGTGGGTTTTTGTACGTTATCTGATTATTTTCCAGTTGTATACACTGTTGTATCTAGTATTCTCCATCTACTACTTATGTATTGACTTAGAGACCTGTTGTGAGGACGATGTATATTATTCTGTACTCTGGTGTCGAGCTCGTTGTGAGCCGACTTTATTTATGCAGCTTTATATTTCATGTTGTCTTCATTTATATTTACTCATTCTTCGCTACGGCGTCGTATATTATCATTGTTGTGGTTGTTTCCGCCGTTGGGCATGATTGCTCCCGTTTGGGATGCTTTATTTTCACTGTATATCATTTTACTCATATATTGCCTTGTACCCGATTTCGGGGCTAGTTTTTACAAAGGAATTGCTGCCAAAATTTTAATATAATCACTTGAACTTTAATGAATTTTACTAAATTACTTAAGGTTTCTAAACGTTTTAATAAATGTTTCTATTAAATGTTTTAACACTCAATACTTTTAATGGTTTTGATTTCTGGGTTTCGGCTTACTTAGTCGCGTTACGCCTGTAGACGTTACGTGGTTAAGTGCCGGTCACGGGCCGAACGTTGGGTCGTGACAGATTATGATGCAGATCATACTAGTGGGGACAGGGTAGTCGATATGTACATCCTTCAAAATGTTCCTAGTCGTGGGAGTATAGAGACAAGGCATCGATACTCCAGAGTAGACTAGGGTATGAGCTTCTCGACCCATATGTTGGGAGATGGATGATCCTATATCCATTGGTGTTTGACATCAGAGAAGGTATACGGGTGCTCAGTGGAGACTGGGTACACTGGACGGACTCGCCGAGAACTCCTAGATGGTATTATACCTATCATCGGATAGCAGTTCTCTGGTGACACTGGTACAGGTTAGTCTGTTGACCCGAGATCGTCATAGAATCTTGTGTGATTCCCACTGTGCTTTGATTTCCACCATACCACAATCAAGAGATCGTGCAAAAATGTGGTTTTTGGGTACAGTCCCGAGTTACATGGAGGCAATGAGCGATAGGAGGGGTTTTGTCTCTCCCGGTATTGGGAGTTGATGTTGCGCTATGTCCGATTGGCCATAACAGGAAATCCCTGGCCAGGTTTGCTGAGATTTACTGGTAAGTATTATCAGTAGTTTCTCGAACCGTTATGGACCTTGTATCGGCATGAATTATCAGGCTATTGGGGTCTGACGTTATACCACCCCAGGCTGTTGATATGCGACATATCACACGAAGAGACCGGATTGTACGTTAGTGTTACTGATTGGATTCGAAGGAGGATGAGCAGGATTGCTTGTTGTTCTTCTGATCACTCAATACCCGTGTGGCCGTTACGTTTAGCAGACTGCTTGCGGCTTGTGAGTGTTTGGTATGATCATCACCTACTGCCGGCGTATTGATGAGTCTTTAGAGTCCTACACAGAGGTTTCCTGGTTCATGCGAAACGGAGTAGAAGCACATAAATGATATGTGCGGGACCGAGATAAATGCGAGTATGTGATGCTGCATTCTATTCTCGCGATATGAGACATTCGTCAGTTATATGTGATTTAGCCAAGTTATCGGATTAAGTGTGGATTCGAAAAGTTGTTGCATTAGATATTAGTCGGTTATATGTAATATTGCCGGATTATTAAATCAAGTGTTGATTTAATAATTTAATGTATGATTATATATTTGATATATTAACTAATATTAGCTCACTTAAGTATTACTTTTTCTCACTTGATGATACATTAATATATATGTGATATATGTTAATTGTATTATTTTCTTTTTGAATACAAAAATATATATGTGATATATATTGTTGTGTCATGCTAGGTTACACTTGCAACATGTATGTATGAGACTTATACCATGCTAGGGTTTATGTTTGGATTTTATTTATCATTAAGTAATTCACAAAAGATTTGGAATGAGTCATGGTTGAAGCTTGGAGAAGCTTGTAGAAAACAATGACCAAGTCCACTCTTTTTTCATTGCTTAAGATATTTGTTAACCCAACCCTTAACCTTAGACTATGGTTTATTCTTTAGCATGATACTAACTCACCCATTGTTGCCATTCTAACATCACTCTCTCATTCATTTTCTTCATCACTTCTTCTTCTTCCTCAAGAGAAAAAGCTTGCTAGCTTTTTCTAAGTGATGATTTATTGTGAGAAAAATAAAACTAAAGTGATCCCACTTTCTACTTCATCATCCTCTATGTTGGGTCCACGTTACCCACCCCGGTCATTTCGGGGAGGCGGAATAGGTAAAACGAAAATTTTTCCTAACTAGGCAACATAGACCGTTCAAAGAGGATCGTTGCTAAGCAAGAACTAACAAATATTCTATAAGTTCTAACTACTATGTAGAATGCTTATACCTTGGTCTTGAACTCCTTCACTTCTTCTTGTTGCTTTTCCTCTTGCTTGCTCCTTGTAGTCGCTTTAACGGATCCTCCTTGTCATCTCCTCTTTGCCATAGATGGATCCACCTGAGGGTCTCGAAATTGAGCTCCAATCTCAACCTAAAGATGACTAAGGTGTTTGCTTTGCTAAACCTAATACCTTAGATTGAGTAGAGAGGAGTGATGGTGTTTTTGTCTCAAAGGTTCATGATTTCCAACTCATGGAACACTTGAACCTTGAGAGAGGAAGAGGGAGAGCTTTTTTCATGAGAGAGAAAGAAGATGATAGAATGAGCTCTCATCATGCAACCATCCTCACAAAAGTGAGAATAATGATAATAATAATAATAATTAAGTACGGTGTGGTTAGTTTCAATGACCATTATCATTTCATGCAATTATTTCATTTTGTAATCAACAAGCAAGCAAAAGACATACACATGAAATGATGATGGTCAACAAGTCCAAAATGGTCAACCGGTCAACAAAGTCAACAAGTCAACAAAAGTCAAACTTTCAACTCAACCATAGCACAATAATACTTAATTAATATTATTAGTCATATATCATATTCTCATTAGGGTTAAGAGAAAAGTCAACGGTCAACAAGTCAACCAAAGCCAAATGGTCAACAACCCTAATGAGAATCCTCTGCCTCTGCCTCTGTCAACTGTGCATAAACAACCGCATCCGTGCTCCAAGGAACACGAATACACCGAGACAAAACCAATCCCAAAATAATTACTAGGATCTGGCTTAAACCAAAGCCCACTAGCAACAACTGTCCGGACACCAAACGTGCACAAGTGCGTGGATGTGAACGAAACCCGTCGCAAAACGATGCAACCTCTACTCTGTTTTTCCCAAAGGAGAGTAACCCTCTGTGTGGGACTCTAAAGGCTCGACACTACGCTGGCAGTGGGTTTAACCACAGGCCGCAAGCGGTACTAGCTGTACGTAACGGTCCCCAGGTAGATGCCGATAAGAAGACTGATGAGGTGAACCCATTGAACTCCTACTGAGCCCTGAATGTGACAATCTCCGTACAGTCCGGTCTGTTGGTCTGAGAATATCGCATGGCGAGCCTAGAGGGCGGTAAACGTCAGTCCCCTAATAAAGGTACAAGTCGTGTCGGAGTGTAGCCCAAAACACCCTGAGAATCTACTAGAAAACCTACCAGCAATTCTCGCTTTCCCTGGCCAGGGACGGCAATGTGTAATGGCTCTCCTAGACACAGCGCGATATCAACTCCCAATACCGGGAGAGACGAATCCTGTCTAACTGTCACTGTCTCCAAGTGCTTCGGGACTGCACCCAACTACTACCTGTTTGCACGACTCAGTAGAGCCGTGGTACGGTAGTAATCAAAGAACAGTGGGAACACACTCGAGGCGAAGTGACAGTGTAAAGTCAGCGGACTAACCTGTACTCATGTCACCTAGGAACTGTTAACTAACGATAGGTATAATACCAACCAATAGTTCCCGACGAGTCCTGTCCAGTGTACTCGTAAGCTAACGAGCACCTGCATACTATCTCCAGTACGACGTACTGATGGCTGTGGGAGAGACCATTTCCCCTGCTGAGAAGAGAAGCGTATGCACCAGTCTACTCTGGAGTATCGATGCCCTGTCTCGATAATCCTACGACTAGGGACAAAAATAAGGATGTGCTTATAGACTACCCATCCCCACTAGTATGATCGCCATCACAACGCCGGTAGTCAAGCAAAGATCCTAAGGGCTCCATCAATATGTATCAGCGATATGTTGAAAGAAACATATACACATATCAAGATAGAAACAAACCAAGTAGCATACTACTATATCGAGAAAGACTGTCGTAAAACCGTATATATATCCCGAGCCTCCAAAATGTATTATACAAAATAGTACTATACAATAATGGCCTCTAGGGAATACATATCTAACAATCTCCCACTTGCACTAAAGGTCAGTTATTGGTGTACCGCATACCCAACGTCTGCACTAAGGCCAGCTGCCGGTGTACCGCATACCCAATAGCTCAAAAATTCGCTCGAACTGTGTTTGAGGGAGGACCTTTGTGAATGGATCCGCCATGTTGTCTTTTGTGTCCACTCTCCTTACCTCGATCTCCTAGCGATCAATGATCTCCCTGATCAGGTGATACCGCCTCAAGATGTGTCTGGATTTCTGATGGGACCTTGGGTCCTTCGCTAAAGCTATAGCCCCATTGTTATCGAAATACAAAGGTATTGGGTCAACAATGGACGGAACCACCGGAAGTTCACTAATGAACCTCTTCATCCAGACCGCCTCTTTTGCGGCATCGCATGCAGCAATGTATTCAGCCTCCATCGTCGAGTCTGTGACGGTAGCCTGTTTGGAACTCCTCCAACATACCGTCCCTCCGTTGAGGGTAAACACAAAACCCGAGACAGACTTGCTTTCATCTTTTTCACTCTGGAAGCTTGAATCGGTAAAGGACTCGACCCTGAGATCTCCATTACCGTAAACCAGGAACATCTCCTTAGTCCTTCTTAGGTACTTGAGAATGTTCTTCACCGCCGTCCAGTGGTACTCTCCTGGGTCTGACTGATACCGGCTCACCACGCTCAGCGCGTATGCTATATCTGGTCTTGTACATAGCATCGCATACATTATAGATCCTACCGCCGAAGCGTAGGGTATAGTGCTCATGCGAACCCTCTCCTCGTCAGTCTTAGGAGACATTTTCTTGGAGAGGGTAATTCTGTGCAATGCACGTATGTTACCGCGCTTGGAATCCTCCATACTAAATCTCTTTAGTACGGTCTCTATGTACCTGGACTGCGAAAGTCCGAGTAGTCTCTTGGATCTATCTCTGTAGATCTTGATCCCAAGAATGTACGAGGCATCACCCAGGTCCTTCATGGAGAACCGTTGTGACAAAAATAGCTTGACCGATTGTAGCATAGGAATGTCATTTCATATCAAAAGAATGTCATCCACGTACAAGACTAGGAACACAACATTTCGTCCTACAATCTTCTTATAGACACAAGGTTCATCTTCGTTCTTGATGAAATCAAATTCCTTGATTGCCTCATCAAAACAGATGTTCCAGCTCCGCGATGCCTGCTTTAATCCATAAATGGATTTAAGCAACTTGCACACCTTCCCGCTGCTCCCACTGTCTATGAAACCTTCTGGCTGATCCATGTAAACGCACTCTTCCAAACAGCCGTTTAGAAAAGCCGTTTTAACGTCCATCTGCCAGATTTCATAGTCATGGAAGGCAGCAATGGCAAGTAAGATCCGAATGGATTTGAGCATAGCCACCGGAGAAAAAGTTTCGTCATAGTCCACACCAGGTCTTTAACGAAAACCGTTTGCAACGAGTTTAGCCTTATAGGTTTCCACCTGCCCATCTACACCAAGTTTCCTTTTGTAGATCCATTTGCATCCAACGGGCTTTACCCCAGGTGGAGCAATATCCAAGGTCCACACTTTATTGGTGTACATGGACTCCATTTCGGATTGCATTGCTTCCTTCCACTTATCAGAGTCCCTACTGATAATGGCCTGCCTGAAACTGGTAGGGTCATCTTCTTCCAGGATGCAATCCTCTCGATCCCCGTCTAAGAGAAAACCGTAGTATCTCTCGGGCGGATGAGAAATCCTACCAGATCTGCGGAGTGGCTGAGGTTCGTCTGGGGTTATTGAATTCTGAGGTTCTGTCAAATCTTCAGTTTCATTTTGTGGTCGCTGAATTTCTTCCAGTTCTACCGAACTCCCACTTGTTTCTTTTGCAAGAAATTGCCACTCTAAAAAGGTGGCATGGCGAGATACAAACACCTTCTGTTCCTCGGTGTGGTAGAACAGATATCTTATGGAGTTTTTAGGATATCCCACAAATTTACATAGAACTGAACGTGTCTGAAGTTTGTTCAGATTTAGTACTTTTACATAGGCCGGACAACCCCATATCTTAATACGTTTAAGATACGGCCTTTTACCATTCCATATCTCGAGTGGTGTCTTAGGCACAATTTAGACGGAACAACGTTCAATAGATATGCCGCTGTCAATAGCGCATGTCTCCAAAATGAAAGAGGAAACTCGGCATTACTCATCATGGAGCGAACCATATCCAGTAAGGTACGATTCCTCCGCTCTGATACACCGTTGTGCTGTGGTGTATAAGGGGGAGTAAGCTGAGAGAGAATACCATTCTCTTTTAATTAATCTAAGAATTCCGTGCTTAAGTACTCCCCTCTTCTATCAGACTGGAGGATCTTGATACTCTTGCCTGTCTGGTTCTCTACTTCGTTTCTGAATTCCTTGAATTTCTCAAAAGCTTCAGATTTGTGTTTCATAAGATACACATATCCGAATCTAGAGAGATCGTCAGTGAATGTGATGAAGTACTAGAACCCACCCCTTGCATGTATAGACATCGGCCCACATACATCACTGTGTATGAGTCCCAAGAGCTCTGTTGCTCTTTCTCCATGTCCGGTGAACGGAGATTTGGTCATCTTCCCTCTGAGACAAGACTGACAAGTTTCATAAGATGAAAATTCGAACGCATTCAAGAGTCCATCTTTATGCAACTTACTTAGTCTTTTCTCTCCGATATGACCAAGTCTACAATGCCACAAGTAGGATTCATTCGTATCTTAATTCTTTCTCTTGCGTGTGTTTTGTATATTAAGAACTGTATTCTGATTTAGAACGTAGATACCATTACACAGTGTAGCTTCTGCAACCAGTACCTTATGAAGGTAAATGTTCATGATATTTCTATCAAGAACAAAGTTATATCCATCTTTATCGAGTAAAGAAACTGATATGATGTTGCAAACCATGAAAGGTACATAGTAGTAATTGTTCAAAATCATAGTATTGCCATTTGGCAACACTAGATGATATTCACCGACGGCTGCAGCATTAACTTGTGCTCTGTTCGCTACTCTGAGCGACATATCACCAGGTGCAACTTTCCTACTTTTTCTCAGTCCCTACAATAAATTACAGATATGAGATCCTGATCCGGTATCAAGTATCCAGGAGGTAGGGCTGACCGTAAAGCAGTTCCCAATTACAAGAACACCTGAAGTAGATGCAAAACCATACTTTTTCTTCAACTGGGTATCCTTCGAATCCATACAATCCACTTTCCCTTGCTCAAACTTCTGACTGTTGTCACAAGTTAGAGCCGAAACAACGTTCCCCAGTCCCGAATAAGAATTCGGATCGGTCAAGCGATACATTTTATTATCTTGGTTAGGGCGTGAAATGGTTGCTACCTGGAGAGAGAGAAAAGAAACACTCAGCGTGCGCTCTTGCAAGATTAGATTGGTTTATCAGTTTATCTAACCAGGATGGCTCCCACTGTTTCCTCAAATTCATCTTAAAACCTTTTAAAAGAAGAACTAGTCGGGATTAATTGCACGTCACAATATGTCACGACCCGAAATTGGCCCGTGACGGCCCTAATACTACGCAACGTCTAAAGACGTAACGCAGTAAAAGAATGCTAAAACCCAGAAATCTAAACCAAGAAAATACGGAAAAAGATAATATAAGTTTTTGAAACATTTGAAATCGCAATCGAAATTCTTTAAAAGTCCTACTTTCTTTCTTTAAAATTTTGGCAACACCCCCTTTTGTAAAAACTAGCCCAAGATGAATACAACACAAATATACGACGCCGTAGCGAAGAAATAAAGACAATAGAGAGAAAGCTGTATATAAAAGACAACAAATACATAAATAATATACGATATCGTCCTCACCAAGTCTCTAAGTCAGCCATATAATAGTAGATGGAGAGTATAAGGTACAACGAAAGTATAATATGAAATACAGATAATCATCGCAACCCACCTAAGCAAAATAATATACTGTGAGCCCATGCGATATCTGTAGCAAAAGATGAATAGCTGAATAGCCGGCCTTGACTACTCCGGGGAACAACCTGAAACACCTGTGGCACAATGGGGTTGAGTTGCCAACTTGTGAATAGTAGATAACATATGCAGGTAATAGCAGGAATGTACGTACAACATGAATCTAAGATATGCGATTACAGTAATAATGACATGATAATAGTATGCAATAACTATGCAATAGGGATATGAGAAAGTAGATATGCAGCAATCATAAGGGTACACTAACAGGTACTACCAATATATGAAACCATGCATAAGTGATAGGTATGAGGTATGGAGTGAAATATGTCATTCCCACGGAAACCTGACATCGTGGTAGGGTCACAGTCCGTCAAGACGTTCAAATCCCAATTCCTCAAATCCGCCCCCAAATTGGGCTCTCATATCAAATAAGTCTCACATCTTTCCAATGTACAATATCGAGTAATCTCCTATATCCCGAATGTACAAATCGATAATCTTATAGGTATCCTGTATCCAATCTCAATGAATCACCTAATATCCCAAATCACATCTCAAGTAAGATTCTAGCATCCTAAATATTTATATATATGCAGAAATAAATATGATGGGGTCAATACACATATATTAGCGTCCCACTCTACTAATATTGGTGTAAGGGTATATATAACAACGGCTAAATCCCCTGTTCTATATACAAAGGTGTTATAGAAATATCATGAAAACCATGTGCCAAGTATCGACACAGAAATCTTGATCACGTATCATACGCTATCCCGAAAGCACGAGTGCCTAGCTCTGACCCTCGCTTTTCGACGTATGCATACGTACATGACTCCCAATGGTGTCTCCGTGATCCCCCGCCGAGTCATGGGTACGGTCACCGGTAGGTACTCGCCCGCCTCCAGGCTCAATCGGCAATATCCATCGATCTTCTTGCCGAGGGGAACCATACCGGGCCCACCATGTACCCTCTACGGCCTCGACGCCTCCTCGTAGGGGTATATATAAATCAGCACCGATAAAACTCATGGTGGATGCGCAAATATCATATCAAGGAAACCGGGTTTTTCAATGTATACATAATTTCATGAACCCCCACGGTTCCGAAATCCAGAAAACATCATCTAAAATCCCAATAAACAATGTGCAAATCCAGGAATAAAGATATGCGATATATCTGAAATGCGAGCATATAAAAGAGAATATGTAGCTGAAACTAGATGTATGCGAAATCAATAAGGTACAGCTAAGTATATGTGTCTACATATAAGTAAAAGATGTCGTATACCCCCCTGGGTATAAGTAGAATATGAAGGATACCTCTCTGAGTATAAGTAAAATATGTGCAAGGTATACCTGTAGCTGTATCGCAAGGTGTAGATGTACCTATCACTAATGGTAAGATACACTATAGGTATACCGATAAGCTAGATGTCAAGTATGATAAGCAATATAGTATCTATAAGGGGCTGTGTGTGACATGGCAATTATTGACGGTGTGTGTGTAGCTTACAATCCGTGCTCGTGCAACATTAATCGTCAATAATATGTGCAGTGTCCTACGGCTGCTAGTCACAGTACAACTATATCAAGGAAATAAGGTAAAGGCAAAATTCTAACAATGACGTAGAATATGCGGTAGGTATTGAATCCTAGACCAGACGCATAACGCCATACGGGCGATTCCCCTGTAGATGTTAAATCTACTCACCTACGCTCCATGCTAGGTGAATCCTACCATCTGCTCCTCCCTGTAGCAGTGTCTGTAGTCCCTGCCTGCAAACCTGCAATAAGACATGGAAATCATATATAAGCCAAATATTCCGTAAAACGCGATATCGAACCAAAACGAGAAACTCGCGTCGCGAACTAAACGCGCGTGTGCACGATACGCTGAATCGTGTGTACACGCGTCTAAAACCATCGCGACACGCCGCGATACGCTAGATCACAGAACCCACTCACGTATCGCGCGTATCGCGCAAACACAACGGACATGCAAAACGATATTTGATCCCAGATTTTCCTACAGGTCAAATCTTACAAAACTATACATACCACTGGCCTAGAAATAACAGCAGACTCCTACCCTTACAAACTACACCCAAAAACTCCAACATCTGGCCGCAAATTGTGGACAGAATGATTAAACCGGCGGCCTGGGTAGGGGGTTAGGGGTTCGTGCTCAGGTGGTGTGGTCAGGGTATATCTAGTGTGCTCCAGTTTCCTCAATTTTGTCCTGAAGGCCCCGGGTCAAAAGCAGATCTCCGAATGCCAATATATCGCTTTAAAATCACCAAAATGCACAAAAAGGAAACCCTATGGTATTTTAGTGAAATCTGGGTCAAATCTCAGTTAAGGTGACCTTAACAACACTTAAATAGGTAGGGTTAACAAACACAATCACCACCTAATCAACATTTCCACATACATCACCATAACTAGCACTAAACTAACAATTAAACACAAACCGACACTAATTAGCACACAAGCTAAGCAAAAGAGAGATGGGTTCAGAAAATATACCCTAGAGAACCCTAGGAAGCAAGAGAAGAAGTGTATGGAGGAGATGAGGGGTTGCTACTGCTGCTGGGGCTCCTGTTGCTGCTGCCAGATACTGTTGTTGTTGCTGAAGCTGTCTGCTGCTGCTGCTGCTGCCGCCTTGGCTGCTGCTGCTGCTACTGCATCTTCTTCTGCTGCTGGAGCTTCTCTTTGCTGGGGCTGCTGCTGCTAGGTGAGTGTGTGTGTGTTTTTTGTGAGAGAATGAGAGGATGAGTAAAAAGAGAAGTGATAATGAGAGATAAAGTCAAAACCCCTCCTCTCTCTCTTCATTTAATGAAGCATGGCAAAGCCATCATGCCCCATTCTTACTCTCTCTCTCTCTCTCACCAAGGTCAACACAAGAAGTCAAATTTAAATCCCCTTTTTAAATCATTTTGCATTTAAAACAATCATCATACTTAAAACCCAAAAGCACCTAATACAATATCAAACTAGATTAGGGGAAATAGTTAGTTAACCATGATTGCTAATCGTGTTTAACCCCAAATTATAACCCTAGTTAAGATGCACAAGTGTGTGCAAGCCTAGAAAAAATCTAATAAAATATTTATTAAATAGGATAAAATATTTCAAACTTAATTTGGTTAACTTTTTATTAAAAACCATACATTAAAATATAATTAGCCACAAAACACATTCTAAGGTGTTACAATCTCCCCCCCTTAAAAGAAATTCGTCCCCGAATTTAAAAATATACTAAGCGTACCTTCAAAGAGAAGATTACAACTGTCAAATCTCGCTCGCAGCCTCCCAAGTGATTACCTTACTATACGGCTACGTCCAAGAAAACCCTTCACAGATGGCAAGACCCTTGACCGACGTTTCTCCACCTGCCGAGCCATTAACACACATGGCTGCTGGTGAACGAAAGATCGCGTCCAAGCTAATTGGTCTGGTGCCAAATCATGTGAGAAAGGTCAAGAAGGTAATTGTAAAGTATCATCACAAGGAATACAGGGTGAAAACTTAATAATCTGGGTGGAAGTGCCAAATTAAAGGCAACGGGACTAACTCGCTTATAGGATCTTAAAAGGACCTACAATCCTAGAACAAGCTTCCTAAAATCCAACACGTCATTCATCGAAAAGTCCGTAGGAATACAAGATCTGTCCCTGCAAACTCGAGTCTATGACCAAGACAGTCGGCATAAGACCTCAGTTCGCAATGGACAATTCCTATCCTCACCTAACACAACTGGACCATCTCCGAAGTCTCTAGACATAGCTGGGGTCCAAAATTCTACTTACGCAGAGTCAGAAAAACAACAGACTGGTGATCGACACGACCTAACCCCTAAGCCTAAAGGTTGCCAATTGGAGCGTCTCCTGATAACAGCTATCGAAGAAGAACCCTAACAATGGCGAGTGACGATCCCCAACTGCTGACAACAATCAAAACAAACCAACAACTTAACAAAGAACAACTGAGCAAACTGAGTATAATCGGACGACAAGAATCCGAATGGAGTCACACCCTGACTAAACTTGGGTAGAAACCATAACGAAATTCGTGGAGATCTGCTCCCACTCCTACTTTGGAACGGTTAAAGGTTGCAATTTTCCAGCCGGTCTCAGATGCTCAACCAAAGCACACAACAAGACCGACACCTTGAATCGAACCATGAAACTTCTCTTTACATTCCTGTCCACCCGTAACTATCTCACAAGTTACGTCAATGTTGGTGGAACTTGAATGAATACAGAGAGTTGACCGATGTGCCTGTCCTAGGGTTTAACGTCTCTACCTGATAATATCAGGTACACAAACGCGTCCCGAACCTTGCACACCATTGTCATAAATCAAAGACTCCGAATCATTACCCAGCCGAGTATGCTCAAGTATCTCTGATGAACGAGCAGCGGCGGGCAGTGTCTCGCGAAAACGATTAAGGAAAAGTGGTCGTGCGCGGACATGTGCAAGCTGTCCCCTCCGTAGAGATAACTTAAGCTGTACTCAACAATCACACAAGAACTTAAATCTGCAGAAGACTATCACAACAATCAAAATCCGCTGCAGGAAGATGTACATTAAGCTCTGGTGGTCCGTGAAAATCTGACACGACTCTCGAACAAGTAGTGTCTCCAAATCTCCAACGCAAAACCACCGCGGCCATCTCCAGATCATGAGTGGAATATCCTTCTCGTACTTCCTCCAAATGTAAGGAAGCAAAAGCGATAACTCTATAGTGTCACCTCAGTAAACACTCGAGCTCCACTCAAGAAACATTACAGTTAAACAACAAGGTCGCCCGAACCAAAAGCAAAGAAAGAACTGATGCAGTTGTTTAACAGAATCTTCAACTGCAGAAAACTCCGCACACATGCCTCAGTCCACAGAAAAGAAACCTCCCTTTAGGTCCATTCAGTCGACGGTGCAGCACTACTCTAGCAATCCTGCATGAAACGGCGGAAAAAACATGCTAAGCCCAACAATCTGCGGATCTCCGTCCTGCACACAAGTCTGGGCCTAAGCTGTACGACCACGATCTCCCTTGGAACCATACGAAACCGTCTCCCGTGACTACAAGACCTAGGAGTCAACACAAAACAAGCCTGAAGAAACACTCCGAGAATTTAGAAAACTGCTGGGGCTCTCCCAGTATCTACATAACAAATCCTCAAGTGCTACTCCTGTTCCTCCAGACACATTAAATAGACCAGAATGTCGTAAATAACACACTAATAACTGGTCGAGGAACGGCCTGCAGAAATCTGGTTCATCACATCTACGAATGCTGCTAGGGCATTAGGGAATCCAACGACTCACAAAAACACACAAAGCCCATCGCACGTATAAGGCAGTCTTCGGAATGCCATCACCCCGAATCCGCAGTAATGATGACCTGATCCCAAAAAAACATAGAAAATGTCCCGTAATCTGGAGCTGATCGAAGAAATCGTCATTGCGAGGTAAAGGATACCTATCCGCACCATAAGCCAGTTCAATTAACGATCCGTCGATACGCAACCCTAACTGCCATCTTTCTCCTTGACGAACAGAAAAAGGAGCTTCTAAAAGCGAAACACTCAGACGCACAAAAATCCCCAACAAATAACTCTGCAGCTGATCCTTAAGCTCCCTAAGCTTCGCCGGCTCATCCCGAACAACGTTGGAAAACTCTCGCACGAAGGGAACACCGGTCCAACAAACCCTCTGTGGCTGTGGTATCACGAATGAACGCCAAGAATCCACGACATCTCCTCAGAAGCCGACTAGCGAAAAAGGCTGAATTCAAGCTGTGAGAGGCGGCACAACTATCTACCTGCACAACAAGAATTGACTCGCCGGGAAAACAATTCCTGACTGTTTCCTCACGGTAGTCCACGGACGCCTAGCACGTAATTAACCAGTCCGTGCCCAGGAGAACGTCAAATCCAACATCTCTAGAAGGATCGAAACGACGGACGAATCTCTATCTCTTATCCTATTGGCACACAACTGAATACGTGTCGCGCAACAAAAGAATCGCTGACAAAAGTTAAAACAACAAACTACGACTAATCTACGCAACCACGGCACAAGCATGAAAAACAAACGAATACATCAAAAGAACATGCGAAATAAGGATACCTGAAAACTCCACATTGGACACCTGCGCGTCCCTATGAGTAGAAGCAAACTCCTGTGTCTGCCCTCTACCCGCAGCTGGCTGAACTCCTCTGGTAGACTGAGCCCTCTGAGCGAACCTTCCACGTCCACGGCCTCTCTAAAAACGATCCTGACGAGGTGCTAAGGAACAATCCCTGACGAAGTGCTGAAGGCTCCCGCATCGAAAACATCCACGTGGTGACTGCTGACCATCCTGGGGATGAGAGCTGAACGGCTGTCCTCGTCCTAAGCCTCCGCTACTCCCACGACGGCCACAAAATCTGTCTCGATGACTAAACCTCTGTCTCTGGGATGGTACACTGGTACGAGTCCTCCACTGTCCTGGAACTCTCTAAGCCACTGGAATACGCGCCTCGTCAACTGGAGCTGCAACCACCGGTGCTATGTAGGTGACGGACTGCTGCATGCTGATCGTAAGTGACAACTGAGTAACATGGGTGACAACCTCCTGTCGTAGCTCCCGAACGACATCAACCAATGAACTTATTGTCTGGCGGAATTCATGCATCTCTGCTAAAAGTCTATCAATAGTATATGTCGTAGGCTGATCCGTCTGCACCTGTGCAACTAGAGTGCCATCCTGGTCAGTACTCGTCTCACCCGAGCCAACTCTGACCTCGGCCCTCGCAGCATCACTCCGAGTCCCCATAGTCATCGGCGGCAAGGCTATAAATAGATATAAGATTCGATGAGAATAAGGAATAGAATCTCAAGGATATGAATCATCAAGGAAGGAAATTCAAGCAAATTTGTACTTATGTCACTTAAGGCGAAGTACCGCATCGTGGGTATGTTGCAGACATACACACACTACGTTACTCTGCTTAAGTTACCTACTCCATCATACTAAGGTCATCCTACACTCCGAAAGGTAAAACCTAGCGCTCAGATACCAACTTTGTCACGACCCGAAATTGGCCCGTGACGGCCCTAATACTACGCAACGTCTAAAGACGTAACGCAGTAAAAGAAAGCCAAAACCCAGAAATCTAAACCAAGAAAATACGGAAAAAGATAATATAAGTTTTTGAAACATTTGAAATCGCATGCCAAATTCTTTAAAAGTCATACTTTCTTTCTTTAAAATTTTGGCAACACCCCCTTTTGTAAAAACTAGCCCAAGATGAATACAACACAAATATAAGACGCCGTAACGAAGAAATAAAGACAATAGAGATAAAGCTGTATATAAAAGACAACAAATCCACAAATAATATACAATATCGTCCTCACCAAGTCTCTAAATCAACCACATAATAGTAGATGGAGAGTACAAGATACAACGAAAGTACAATATGAAATACAGATAATCATCGCAACCCACCTAAGCAAAATAGTATACTGTGAGCCGATGCGATATCTGTAGCAAAAGATGAATAGCTGAATAGCCTGCCTCGACTACTCTGGGGAACAACCTGAAACACCTGTGGCACAACGGGGGTGAGTTGCCAACTCGTGAATAGTAGATAACATATGCAGGTAATCGCAGGAATGTACGTACAACATGAATCTAAGATATGCGATTACAGTAATAATGACATGATAATAGTATGCAATAACTATGCAATAGGGATATGAGAAAGTAGATATACAACAATCATAAGGGTACACTAACAGGTTCTACCAATATATGAAACCGTGCATAAGTGATAGGTATGAGGTATGGAGTGAAATATGTCATTCCCACGGAAACCTGACATCATGGTAGGGTCACAATCCATCAAGACGTTCAAATCCCAATTCCTCAAATCCGCCCCCAAATTGGGCTCTCATATCAAATAAGTCTCACATCTCTCCAATGTACAATATCGAGTAATCTCCTATATCCCGAATGTACAAATCGACAATCTCATAGGTATCCTGTATCCAATCTCAATGAATCACCTAATATCCCAAATCACATCTCAAGTAAGATTCTAGCATCCTAAATATTTATATATATGCAGAAATAAAAATGATGGCGTCAATACACATATATTAACGTCCCACTCCATTAATATTGGTGTAAGGGTATATATAACAACGGCTAAATCCCCTGTTATATATACAAAGGTGTTAAAGAAATATCATGAAAACCATGTGCCAAGTATCGACACAGAAATCCTGATCACGTATCATACGCTATCCCGAAAGCACGAGTGCCTAGCTCTGACCCTCGCTTTTCGACGTATGCATATGTACATGACTCCCAACGGTGTCTCCGTGATCCCCCGCCGAGTCATGGGTACTGTCACCGGTAGGTACTCGCCCGCCTCCAGGCTCAATCGGCAAAGTCCATCGATCTTCTTGCCGAGGGGAACCATACCGGGCCCCACCTTGCACCCTCTACGGCCTCGACGCCTCCTCGTAGGGGTATATATAAATCAGCACCGATAAAACTCATGGTGGATGCGTAAATATCATATCAAGGAAACCGGGTTTTTCAATGTATGCATAATTTCATGAACTCCCGCGGTTCCCAAATCCAGAAAACATCATCTAAAATCCCGATAAACAATGCGCAAATCCAGGAATAAAGATATGCGATATATCTGAAATGCGAGCATATAAAAGAGAATATGTAGCTGAAACCAGATGTATGCGAAATCAATAAGGTACAACTAAGTATAGGTGTCTACCTATAAGTAAAAGATGTCGTATACCCCCTGGGTGTAAGTGGAATATGAAGGATACCCCCTGGGTATAAGTAAAATATGTGCAAGGTATACCTGTAGGTGTATCGCAAGGTGTAGATGTACCTATCACTAATGGTAAGATACATAATAGGTATACCGATAAGCTAGATGTCAAGTATGATAAGCAATATAGTATCTATAAGGGGTTGTGTGTGACATGGCAATTATTGACGGTGTGTGTGTAGCATACAATCCGTGCTCGTGCAACATGAACCGTCAATAATATGTGCAGTGTCCAACGGCTGCTAGTCACAGTACAACTCTATTAAGGAAATAAGGTAAAGGTGCAATTCTAACAATGTCGTAGAATATGCGACAGGTATTGAATCCTAGCCCAGACGCATAACGCCATGCAGGCGATTCCCCTTTAGATGTTAAATCTACTCACCTGCGCTCCACGCTAGATGAATCCTACCATCTGCTCCTCCCTGTAGCAGTGTCTGTAGTCCTTGTATGCAAACCTGCAATAAGACATTGAAATCATATATAAGCCAAATATTCTGTAAAACGCGATATCGAACCAAAACGAGAAACTCGCGTCGCGAACTAAACGCGCGTGTGCACGATATGCTGAATCGTGTGTATACGCGTCTAAAACCATCGCGACACGCCGCGATACGCTGGATCACAGAACCCACTCACGTATCGCGCGTATCGCGCAAACACAATGGACATGCAAAACGATATTTGATCCCAGATTTTTATACAGGTCAAATCTTACAAAACTATACATACCACTGGCCTAGAAATAACAGCAGACTCCAACCCATGCAAACTACACCCAAAAACTCCCACATCTGGCCGCAAATTGCGTCCAGAATGATTAAACCGGCGGCCTGGGTTGGGGGTTAGGGGTTCGTGCTCAGGTGTTGTTGTCAGGGTATATCTAGTGTGCTCCAGTTTCCTCAATTTTGTCCTGAAGGCCCCGGGTAAAAAGCAGATCTTAGAATGCCAATATATCCCTTTAAAATCACAAAAATGCTCAAAAAGGAAACCCTATGGTATTTTAGTGAAATCTGGGTCAAATCTCAGTTAAGGTGACCTTAACAACACTTAAATAGGTAAGGTTAACTAACACAATCACCACTTAATCAATATTTCCACATACATCACCATAACTAGTACTAAACTCACAATTAAACACAAACCGGCACTAATTAGCACACAAGCTAAGCAAAAGAGAGATGGGTTCAGAAAATATACCCTAGAGAACCCTAGGAAGCAAGAGAAGAAGTGTATGGAGGAGATGAGGGGTTGCTACTGCTGCTGGGGCTCCTGTTGCTGCTGTCAGATGATGTTGTTGCTGCTGTCTGTTGCTGCTGCTGCCTTGGTTGTTGTTGCTGATACTGCATCTTCTTCTGCTGCTGGAGCTTCTCATTGCTGGGGCAGCTGCTGCTAGGTGAGTGTGTGTGTGTTGTGAGAGAATGAGAGGATGAGTGAAAAGAGAAGTGATAATGAGAGACAAAGTCAAAACCCCTCCTCTCGCTCTTCATTTAATGAAGCATGGCAAAGCCATCATGCCCCATTCTCACTCTTTCTCTCTCTCTCTCACCAAGGTCAACACAAGAATTCAAATTTAAATCCCCTTTTTAAATCATTTTGCATTTAAAACAATCATCATACTTAAAACCCAAAAGCACCTAATACAATATTAAACTAGATTAGGGGAAATGGTTAGTTAGCCATGATTGCTAATCATGTTTAACCCCAAATTACAACCCTAGTTAACATGCACAAGTGTGTGCAAGCCTAGGAAAAATCTAATAAAATATTCATTAAATAGGATAAAATATTTGAAACTTAATTTGGTAAACTTTTTATTAAAAACCATACATTAAAATATAATTAGCCACAAAACACATTCTAAGGTGTTACACAATACTTGCTTAACCTTTCAGCCAGGCTAGTGTTGGTACTTCGAGGGAGGTTTTCCAATGCTTTCGCGAAGTTCCTTAATTAAGTAACCTCTTTTCCCTGGAGGCGTAGCCCCACTAACACCGTTCTAGACACCTACTTGGTTTATAGCATTGATTGTTAAGTGAAATAATCTCCCGAGAGTAATCCAACTCATCAGTGGGATCGAGATCCAACTATCATTGTATGATGACCTAGATGGAATCCACTCTAGTCACCACACTCCAGAAGGTATGCTAAATTTGCAGGTTTAAGTTTCTTTAGAAACTCCCAATATGGTTTTTGCCCCTAGGACCCAAGTGACCTTGACTGAGCCAACATATCAAAAGGATCCTGGTCAAGTTCAACCCGTCATTATCTTGATTGCATTAGACCCACCCGTACGAGTCCTTGACTGAGCCAAAATGACCGACGACTGTCCTATCCAATCATATTGTATCCTATAGAAAAAAATATTACATAGCTACCGTACACTACGCCTCGGCTGAGCACGAAATACGTAACATGAATACTAAGCAATACCAATCCGAAACGATGGAGGGCTACAGCTGGGTTTTGGCGAAAACCCGTTAACGTAATGAACTTCATATCGTTGAAGGAACGTGATACCCTTTTTTTTTAAATATAGTGGCGAAAACTTTTGCTAAAGTGGTCACTCCCTGTGAAGGGATCTCGGCTCTTTCCTCGTCGAATGAGGTGCAGGATATTCTAAGCTGAATACCTCGATGCAAAGCAAGAATAATCGACTATAGTGAAGTTATTACCCTGACGCAAACTTTTGTCCAAGGGGTCACCCCGATGAAGGGATCTCGGCCCTTGCCTCGTCGAATGAGGTGCTGGGCATTCATAACCGAATACCTCTATGCAAAACAAAAGTGAACGTCCTTGCAATAACAGCTTTTTGAAAATTTGTTCCAACAACGTTTTATTAGGTTTGTTTTCTTGCATTAATTTAATGCGTCCCATCAATTAATCCTACCATTGCAGAAAACAACGAAAATATGACATACGTTTATGCCATCTGCATTCGCCATGGGGCCCCGTCATTACCCGTTAGGTTACTTAACTAACGACAGAGTGGGGGCTGGACTAGCGCGGATGCAAAACATAAGCAACGCCTAAATTGATATCATATAGATATATATATATATATACACATTCGTCAGATGCAATGATAGCCATTCCAGATCACAGATGAACACATTGGATATATTAGGAATCCACGTTTCGTTCGAGCCTGCAACGAAAAACGGATTACACGGTCACGATGAATAGCGAAAACCCCAGCCAAGACCCCTATGGGTGCGGCAAACTACCCGCCAAATACCCAAAGCGAAGCAACCTCCCTCAACACCGTGAGTAGGCCACTCGGCACTTCGAGGTACCCGGTAGTTTTTGCATCCCTCCTTGGGTATATCCTAGGACCAAAAACAGTAAAAGAAATTATACAATGGCGGCTACAACCTCATCCCGGATGGGCGGCCATATAAATAATATTACATCAATTACAGATTACATGAATTGAAGGATAAAGAAAACTCTCATCTCACAACCCCCCGGTTATTCATCTACGACAATCCAACGAATTCATATACACAAACCATCAACATTACAGATCACAGATATGCACAACCCCCACTAATCGACGTATAGCGATTAGCCGACGTTCAGTGCATATATCACATTACAGATATAACCATTTAGCCAAAGTTTGTAGAATTCCGATCAAAATACAAATTTGTAACTACCCCCAAAAAATAACATTTTTCTCTGGAAAATCTGGGCAGAAACAAAATATCCCAAAAATCCAAAAACAGCAAACAGAGGAATATGCAACAAAGTTGAGCCGCGGCCGAGTCAACTCGGCCGCGGATCCGCGGCGGAACGCATGGTTCTGCCGCGCTTCCGCGGCGAGTTGGCCAAGTCGGGGTCTCAAATTTCTTGTAAATTCCCATAAAACCGTGCCTGTATTTTTCATGTCATACAAAATATTTTTAGGCCTGTTTTGAAAATCGACAGAAAATACATTTTTCGGTTTGTTTTCGGGATTTTTTCCTGATCCAGATTCTAAAAACATTGCTAACAGTTAGTTGTTGCTTAGCTAGGCTCTGATACCACTGTTGGGTCAACATTACCTACCCCGGTCATTTCGGGGAGGTGGAATAGGTAAAATGAAAAAATTTCCTAACTAGGCAACATGGACCGTTCAAAGAGGACCGTTGCTAATCAAGAACTAACAAACATTCTACAAGTTCTAACTACTATGTAGAATGGTTATACCTTGGTCTTGAACTCCTTCTCTTCTTGTTGTTGCTCATCCTCTTGCTTGCTCCGTGTAGCCTCTTGAACGGATCCTCCTTGTCGTCTCGTCTTTGCCATAGATGGATCCACCCGAGGGTCTCGAAATTGAGGTCCAATCTCAACCTAGAGATGACTAAGGTGTTTGGTTTGCTAAACCTAGTACCTTAGATTGAGTAGAGAGGAGTGATGGTGGTTTTGTCTCAAAGGTTCATGATTACCAACTCATGGAACACTTGAACCTTGAGAGAGGAAGAGGGAGAGCTTTTTTCATGAGAGAGAAAGAAGATGATAGAATGATTTCTCATCATGCAACCATCCTCACAAAAGTGAGAATAATGATAATAATAATAATTAAGTACGGTGATGGTTAGTTTCAATGACCATTATCATTTCATGCAATTATTTCATTTTGTAAACAACAAGCAAGCAAAAGTTATACCCATGAAATGATAGCCACGAATGGATGATGGTCAACAAGTCCAAAATGGTCAACCGGTCAACAAAGTCAACAAAAGTCAAACTTTCAACTCAACCATGGTACAATAATACTTAATTAATATTATTATTCATATATCATATTCTCATTAGGGTTAAGAGAAAAGTCAACGGTCAACAAGTCAACCAAAGCCAAATGGTCAACAACCCTAATGAGAATCCTCTACCTCTGCCTCTGTCAACTGTGCATACATACACGCATCCGTGCTCCAAGGAACACGAATACACTGAGACAAAACCAATCCCAAAATAATTACTAGGATCTGGCTTAAACCAAAGCCTACTAGCAACTACTGTCCGGACACCAAACGTGCACAAGTGTGCGAATGTGAACAAACCCCGTCGCAAAACCATGCAACCTCTACTCTGTTTTGCCCAAAGGCGAGTAACCCTCTGTGTGGGACTCTAAAGGCTCGACACTACGCTGGCAGTGGGTTTAACCACAGGCCGCAAGCGGTACTAGCTGTACGTAATGGTCCCCAGGTAGATGCCGATAAGAAGACTGATGAGGTGAACCCATCGAACTCCTACAAAGCCTGAATGTGACAATCTTCGTACAGTCCGGTCTATTCGTATGAGAATATCGCATGGCGGGCCTAGGGGGGCGGTAAACGTCAGTCCCCTAATAACGGTACAAGTCATGTCGGAGTGTAGCCCAAAACACCCTGAGAATCTACTGGAAAACCTACCAGCAATTCTCGCTTGCCCTTGCCAGAGACGACAATGTGTAATGGCTCTCCTAGACACAGTGCGATATCAACTCCAAATACCGAGAGAGACGAATCCTGTCTAAACGTCACTTCCTCCAAGTGCTTCGGGACTGCACCCAACTACTACCTATTTGCACGACTCAGTAGAGCCGTGGTAGGATAGTAATCAAAGAAAAGTGGGAACACACTCGAGGCGAAGTGACAGTATCTAGTCAGCTGACTAAGTTGTACTCATGTCACCTGGGACCTGTTAACTGACGATAGGTATAATACCAACCAACAGTTCCCGACGAATCCTGTCCAATGTACTCGTAACCTAATGAGCACCTGCATACTTTCTCCAGTACGACGTACTGATGGCTGTGGGACAGACCATCTCCCCTGCTGGGAAGAGAAGCGTATGCACCGGTCTACTCTGGAGTATCGATACCCTGTCTCGATAATCCTACGACTAGGGACCAAAATAAGGATGTGCTTATAGACTACCCAGCCCCACTAGCATGATCGCCATCACAACGTCGGTAGTCAAGCAAAGATCCTAAGGGCTCCATCAATATGTATCAGCGATATGTTTAAAGAAATATATACACATATTAAGATAGAAACAAACCAGGTAGCATACTACTATATCGAGCAAGACTTTCGTAAAACCGTATATATATCCCAAGCCTCCAAAATGTATTATACAAACTAGTACTATACAATAATGGCCTCTAGCGCATACATATCTAACACTCTACTACTTGCCATTTAGTTTAGTGTGTTTTCTTCCCTAATCTCACAATTAGTGAAGAGATAGCATGAGCAAGTGTCTCCTCGACGTAGATCATCTTCGGTCTCGAAGACTTCGATGCAAGCTTGTTCCGTACATCTAGTGGAGCCTCTCTAAAGTCCGGGAGTTCGTGTTCACAGCGAAGGGACTACTACACAGAGCTATTGAAGTGAAGGACCGGTCTACAAAGGTTGTATTCCTTCTTCCCTTTAGTTTGTAAAGAGTTTACAATCTAGAAAACCCTAAGTTTATAGTTCGATCCTCGTTCGGGTTCTTTAGCTATCTAGAAAATTTTGAAATGGCATGTTCGATGCCCTGGTAAACACCGTGAGGGTGCTAAATAACACATCAGTGATATCAGAGCCTAGCTAGAGCATTAGGCGTTGCGTAGGCGTAATTAAAAGTCCGATCGAACTCCGAAAACCCTAATTTTCCCTCTTTCGGTAAATTTTTCAAAAATTTGAAATTATTCAAGTTAAAAATATTCAGAAAATCATGCAGGTAATTCTATGGACACACCTGAAGAATGAAACCCTAACTCGTCTAAGTGACCGCGGATCCGCGGCTAAAACAAGGTTTTGGCGGCGGATCCGCGGCGCCACTTAAGAGGCTTGGGTCGGGCCCTTAGTTATATGTATGCCCTAGAGGCCATTACTGTACATACGATGTATATTGTAGTCGATGCTTGGACATATATAGGGAGGACTTTCTTGCTCGACATGATAGTATGCTATCTGGTTGTACTTTATCTTAACATGTACTCTGATTGTCTCTATGTTACATGTTGATAAAGCCCTTAGGATATGTACTCGACTACTGGGACTATGATGAGATCATACTAGTGGGGCCACGGTAGTCGACGAGTACATCCTATAACTGTTCCTAGTCGAGGGTGTATCGAGACAGGGCATCGATACACCAGAGTAGACTAGCGTATACGCATCTTGACCCATATGATGGGCGATGGATGATCCCATATCCATCGGTGTTTGACATCAAGGATGGTGTATGGGTGCTCAGTGGAGACTGGGTACACTGGACGGACTCGCCGAGAACTCCTAGATGGTATTATACCTCACGACAGATGGCAGTTCATCGGTGACACTGGTACAGAGTAGTTTGTTGACCCGAGATCGTCATAGAGTCTTGTGTGATTCCCACTGTGCTTTGATTTCCATCATACCACGTCCAAGAGGGTGTGCAAAAAGGTGGCTTTTGGGTACAGTCCCGAATCACATGGAGGCAATGAGCGATAGGAGGGGATTCGTCTCTCCCGGTATAGGGAGTTGATGTTGTGCTGTGTTCGATTGGCTATAACCGGAAATCCCTGGCCAGGGTTGCTGAGATTTACTGGTAAGTGTTATCAGTATTTTTTCGAACTATTATAGACCTCATATCGACACGACTTATCGAGCTACTGGGGTCTAACGTTTACCACCCCTAGGCGAGATATGCAACATATCAGACGACGAGACCCGACTGCACGGGAGTGTTACTGTTTGGATTCACAGGAGAATGTACAGGCTTGCTTGTTGATCTTCTGAGCGCTCAATACCTGGGTAGCTGTTACGTTTAGCTGACCGCTTGCAGCTTATGGGTGTTTGATATGATCATCACCTACTGCCGGCGTATTGACGATTCTTTAGTGTCCTACACAGAGGTTTCTTGGCTCAGGCAAAACAGAGTATGGGCACGTATGAGATATGTGCGGGACCGAGGATAATACGATATGAGATACCATATTCTATTCTCGCGATATTTAATATCAGCCGGGTCATCGGATCAAGTGTTGATTCGATGAATCGGTACGGATAAATATTAGTCGGTTATATGCGATATAGCCGGATTGTCGGATCAAGGGTTGATTCGATAATTTAATGTATAATAATATATATGATATATTAAATTACATTAACTAATATTAGCTCACTAAAAGATTCTTTTTCTCACCGGATTAATACATTGATATATATGCGATATATGTTAATTGTATTATTTTCTTTTGTTGCAAATATTTAATATATATGTGATATATATTATTGTGACATGATATGATTTATTATAAAACATGTTTAAGGATGACAAAAAGGGATTAGGGTTTGATTAGGGTTAGCTCCTTCTTGTTCATTCTAGAAGGATTCTATTTAGTCATGATAAACATATTTTGTTATGACTCATGCTTTGACCTAACCAAACCCTAACTATAGTTTATTCTCTACAAAGGTTTAGCCTCTCATCCTTGACCATGGTTTGATAATCAATCATATATTCTTGATTACTATTCATCACAAAAGGAATTCTATCATTATTCTTCATCTTCTTTCTTCAAGGAAAAAGCTTACTAACTTTTTTCAAAGTGATGAATAAATGTGAGAAAAAGATAAATAAAGAGAGCAAAAATCCTACTTCATCATCCTCATCTTCCCTTGCCCTTTAGATGAGAGTGTTCACTCAATTTTAGTGAGTGTTAGCTTGTGTTAATGAAACTTCAAGGTAGATCATCTTTGTATCGAAGATCGGAAGCAAGACTGCATCTTTCTCTTCGTGGAACCTCTCGAGAGTCCGGAACCCGATGATCGCAGCGAACGGACCACAAAACGGAGCTTATGAAGTGAAGGACCGGATCTACAATGGTTGTAATCCCTCTCACTTAGTGTTAAAGTGTTTAGCATGTTATTTTTCGCCTAATCCCTAGTTTAAAGATCCGGCTTCGGGTTGTTTGGCACGGCTAAGTTTTAAATCGGGCATGGTTGATGCCTCATAGAACCTTGTGCGCATGCATAGCAACCCTACAGTGGTATCAGAGCCAAGCTAGAGCTTTAGGCGAAGTCTTGACAAAGTTTAAAGTCCGATCGAACGCCGAAACCCCGACACGGAACCCTCTCTGTACATTTTTCAAAAATGTGGTTTTTTCTGAATTAAAAATTCTCAGAAAAACAAGCAGGCAAATCTAAGAATTACTGTGAAGTACGGTCCCCTAAGTCGACTATTTGACCATGGAACCGCGGCGAAACCATGGGTTTTGCGGCGGTTCCGCGGTCAAAATTTGACTTAGTCCCTGAAATTTCATGTAATTATTTTTAGGCCCTTTCTTGTTATTTTTTTCTGGGAATATTTTAATTCCACTCAAGTGTTGAGTTTTCAAGGGTTGTATTGGGGAATCGTTGATTCGATCGGATAATTTAACTCTGTTTAGTTTGTCCGGATAATTTTAGAAACTGTTATAAAGTTCGGGCGGATATCAATAACTCACTTTTTCCCCTGTCGGAATTTTTTTCAAAAGTTGGATTTTTCCTCGTGCTTAAGAACGTTCTAAGTCGTGCAAGTAACGCAGTGGACCCTCTAGAAGACCACAAACCTTAACTCGATTATGTGACCATCTTGAACTGCCTTTTGAACCTTAGGGTTTGGGGCAGTACGGCGTTCCACATATGAGGCGTTGGCTTGACCCTTCTACGGCTGGACCATTGGTACTGTGGCATGTGATGGATGTTTTTAAACTAATTTAAAGTGTTGAGATATATTGGGGAAATCTTGGGTGTTTGATTATTCGATCGCAAAGTTTAACATTGTCTATTTATCTGGAATGTGATACAATATTTGGAATCCACAGGTAGTTATGAGATAACTAATTTGAATGTTATAAATCTAGCGGTTTAGTCTCAGTTGATCGGTTGCTATGGAATTTTGATGTGATCAAAAGTCCGTCGCAATCACGTAGCGTACGCGGATACTCGCCGGGTAAACTTAATAGACAGCCACATCCCATAGCCCCGACCAAGTGACTGTAGGAGAACCCCGTCGCCGAAAGCATCCGTTCGGGTGCTCGCGACAGCGGTGTTCCGCCTTAGTGCACTTCGTCGACGGCATCTGGGGGTGCGGCCGTCTACTAAAGTTTGCGACGAGCATTCGATCAGGTTGTCGGTAATCTTGCTGAATTGCCCGACTTGATATTGAAAAGAGTTTTCGATGATGAGACTAAAATGCGGGGTTTATAATTGTTAGGCATGCGATGTCTAAGGAATTCATTTGGTTAGGCATGCGATGTCTAAGGAGGTTGCGGATTCCAACTGTTGTAATTTTACACTTTCTTTTCTGTGACCGTAAGCGTAGTATGTGGTGTATCGCCAGCTTCGTTGCTATACATCAACGACAATCGGGATACGCATACTTGCTTACGTTGATGATATGAGATAATATGCGTTGCTGTAATATGTTGTATTGGATCGTCGCGTTTGAATAGCCGGGGGTTTTATGTGAGATGAGAGTTTTTCTTTTTCATTCATGTAAAATCTTGTATGTAATATTCTTTTATTGGGGCACTTCCAGGTTGCGGAAGATGTCACCGTTGTATATTATTTACTTTTCCGCATTAGGTAGACCCAAGGTGTGGAGCACAAGTAACCGGGTTCTAGGGTCCAGAGGGAGACCATCTCGAGGAGTCGAGACCGGGTCTCCTAACCCTAGAATTGGCAGTGTTACTTGCCGCTCTCGTAGGGGTCTAGGGATGTGGGTTTGGCTATTCATCGCGACCGTGGAATCCGTGTTTTATACAGGCTCGTATTGAAAACACGGACGTCCTAGTATATCCAATATTTCATATATGTTCTTCTGCTACAATATTCTGTGATGAGATCATATTACTGCCTGAGTTGAATGTTTATATTATATATATGAGATATATATTATATTGCAGATTTCATTTCAAAAGAGATACTTGCGAAGCATAATAAAATGGGACTTCATTAATGAGATTAATGAAATAAAAGAAACCTAAGATGTTGTAAAAACTTGTTTAAAAAATGGTAGCTACAGTTCTTGCTTTGCATCGCAGTGTTCCTTGTAGAACATCCTGCACCTTATTCGATAAGGAAAGGACCGAGATCCCTTCACCGGGAGTGACTCCTTTAGCAATAACTGGCAGATGCTACAAACTCGGTTTATCTTTTGATTACTTCTATAGTTCTTGCTTTGCATAGTGGTATATATGATATATCCTGCACCTTATACGATGAGGAAAGGGCCGACGATCCCTTCACCGGGAGTGACCCCTTTAGCAAAACTAGAAAAGCCTCAAAAACACTCCATTTAAAAATCACTCGATTCTACAACGATATCAAGTTCATTACGCAAAGGATTTTCTCAAAAACCTGTCGTAGCCCTCCGTCATTTCAGATAAGGATTGTTTAGTATTCGTGCTGCGTTTGTTGGCCTTTGTCAAGGCGTAGTGTGCGGTAGCTGAATAGTACTTATCTGCTTATGCATATGATGCAAATTGGATTAGGGTAGTCGTGCGACCTTGTTGGCCTTTGTCAAGGGCCGTGCGGGTGGATTTACTTCAATCAAGAAATGACGGGTTGAACTTGACTAGCAGCCTATGGTTTGTTGGCCTTTGTCAAGGTCATAGGAGGCTTGGGGCAAAATATTATTGGGAATTTCAAGTGTTGAAAGTTGCAATGAGATTGCATACCTTCTATGAGATAGTTGGATCCCGATACTCGCTGCGAGTAAGAGTTACTCCTGGGAGAGTTTTACACATTACAATTAGCCGATCAAGTAGGTGTCTAGAAAGATGTTGACGGGGTTACGCCTCTGGGAAAACGAGGTTTACTTTAATTAGGTTTGTGCGAAAGCACGGGGGACCTCCCTCAAAGTACCGACACTGGCCTGGCTGAAAGATTGGCGAACTTATAGCGTGTAATTAATCCCGGCTAGTCTTTCCTTTTAGGGTTTGAAGGAAGATTTGATTAAAACAGTAGGAGACATCCTGATTAGATATATTAGATAACCAATCTAATCTTGTAAGAGCATACGCTGAGTGTTTTCTTCTCTCTCTCTCCAGGTAGCGACCATATCACGCCTTAATCAAGATAATAATACGGATTATTGACCGAACCCGCTTGTTATACTGAGCTGGGGAACATTGGTCCCGCTCCAACTTATAATTGTTATAAGACAGAGCAGGAAATTGGGGAATACCAGATTTCCCGTGCCGCCCAAACGAAGAAAGTGCATGTTGATGCATCATCTTCGGGTGTGTTCATTACAGAGAACTGTTTCTCAGTATCCTTTACGTCCTGGGTATGTGATACCGGATCTGGATCCCGCATATGTAATATATTACATGGGCTACAGATAGGTAGAGAACTGAGAACGGGTGATAAGTTTCATGAGACAGAAAACGGTGCAAGTGTTGCAGCCAAGTCTGTTGGTCACTATCACCATGTATTACCTGAATACATTGATTCTGAACGAATGTTATTAGATACCGAACCTGATATACAACATCATATCAGTTTCTTTATTAGTAAAGAAGTGATATAATTTTGTATTGTTGGATAATGTTTTGAACATTTCCTATATTAAGAGTTCATCGGTTCAGGCACGTTATCTAAAAGCATTGACGTTCTAAATCAAACTACAGTTCTTAGTATACAAAACACACACAAGAGGAATAGTTCAGAAATGAACGAATCCATCTTGAGGCATTATAGACTAGGTCATATCAATGCGACCCGACTAGCTAAGTTACATTTAGATGCATATTTAAATCTGTCTGAATTTACATCTTGTGAAACTTGCCGGTCATGTCAAAAAGATAAGATGACCATAGCTCTGTTTATTGGAAACAAAGAAAGAGTTAGTGAGCTCTTGGGACTGATACATGCTGATGTATGAAAGTCTCCTGTCTACACATGCCAAGACCTGTTATTTGTACTTCATTACATTCTCTGATAATCTCTCAAGATTCAGACATATGTTCCTGTTGAAACACAAGTCCGAAACTTTTGAGATATTCACAGAATATGAATTAGAAGTAGAGAACCAAAAACGGGTATAAGTATTATGTCCTTTGATGAGATCAAGGAGGAGAATACTTGAGCACGGAATTCCTGGACTATTCTAAAGGAGAATGAGATTCTCTCTCAGCATTACTCCTTCGAATACACCACAGCACGTCGGTGTATCGGGGCGGAGCAATAGCACCCTATGTGATATGGTGTGCTCTATGATGAGTACTACTGAGTTTCTTATTTCCTTTTGGGAGTTATGCACTTGAGAAGCTGCATACCTATTGAATAGGGTTCAAATCAAATCAGTTGCCTACCATTTCATATTTGATATGGAAAAGGAAGAGCCCATATCTTAAGTAAGTTAAGATTTGGGGTTGTCCGGCCTATGTTTAAAAGCAAAATCCGGACAAGCTCGAGGCAAGGTCTGTTATGTAGAACTGGAAGGGTTCCAACTATACAAACTACAGCTGATAATTTGGTAGAACCAAAGGATTCAATAGTTTCCAACGAACCTCAGCCTCTCCGCCGATCTAGCAGGGTTCCTCACCCACATGAGAGATACTTCGGTTTCTCTATGAAAGTGGGAGCGAGGATTGCATCATGAGATGATGACCCAACTAGTTTCGAGCTGGCCATCAGGAGTGGGACTCTGTAAGAATGGCTGGATGCTTATCGATCTGAGATGGAATCCTTATACACCAACAATGTATGGACTTTGGTTGCTTTATCTGAAGGGTTAAATCCCCATCAGGAGCGAGTATATCTTGAGAAGATTACTTGGTGTACATGGAAAAGTTGAGACTTTCAAAGCTATGCTTAAGTCCATCCAGATCCTACTTGCCACGGCTACATACCATGAATACGATATCTGATGGTTGGGTGTCATGACTGCTTTTCTAAATGATGTTTTAGAAGAGAACGTCTATAAGTACACAGCCAAAGGGCTTCGTAGACAGTGGGAGCAGCGGAAACGTGTACAAGATATTTTATATGATAAAACAGGCATCGCGGAGTTGGAACATCTGTTTTGATGTGGTAATCAAAGAGTTTGACTTCATCAAAATGGTAGATGAACCTCGTATATACAAAAAGTTAGTAGAGAGTATGGTGGTGATCCTCGTAGATTACGTAGATGAAATACTCTTGATAGGGAAGGAGTTTCCTATGCTACGCTCGGTCAATCTCCGCTTATCACAAGGATTCTCCATATAGGATCAAAGTTGATACCTCCTAAATCCTGGGTTTTGGATCTATGAGATAGATCTAATTGGATGTTAGGATACTAACTAGTTGTAGCGAGATGGTATCAATCGATCCTGGGGAGAATAACTGGAAAGGTTCCAGTGTGATAAGGACGACTGAATGTCAGTCGCAGGCATTGTCTTTACCCTCAGTGGAGGGACGGTATGTTGGAAGATTTCCAAGCTAGATACCGTGACATACTAGACGATTAAAGGCAAGATACATCGTTACCAAGGATGTTACCAAAGAGGCAGTCTGGATATATATTAGTTCATGCGATGAACTTCGTTCCTACCATTGTGTGACAATGGAGTTGTGGCTTTAACCAAGGAACTAACGACCCATAAGAAATCCAGATATAATTCTTAGGCAGTATCACCTGATCATGGAGATGGTTGATCTCCAGGGAGATCGAGGTTAGGAGAGTAGACACAGAAGACAACAGCGCGGATCCACTCACGAAGGCCTTTTTCCCTTAGTTATATGTATGCCATAGAGGCCATTACTGTACATACGATGTATATTATAGTGGATGCTTGGACATATATAGGGAGGACTTTCTTGCTCGACATGATAGTATGCTATCTGGTTGTACTTTATCTTAACATGTACTCTGATTGTCTCTATGTTACATGTTGATAAAGCCCTTAGGATATGTACTCGACTACTGGGACTATGATGAGATCATACTAGTGGGGCCACGGTAGTCGACGAGTACATCCTATAACTGTTCCTAGTCGAGGGTGTATCGAGACAGGGCATCGATACACCAGAGTAGACTAGCGTATACGCATCTTGACCCATATGATGGGCGATGGATGATCCCATATCCATCGGTATTTGACATCAAGGATGGTGTACGGGTGCTCAGTGGAGACTGGGTACACTGGACGGACTCGCCGAGAACTCCTAGATAGTATTATACCTCACGTCAGATGGCAGTTCTCCGGTGACACTGGTACAGAGTAGTCTGTTGACCCGAGATCGTCATAGAGTCTTGTGTGATTCCCACTGTGCTTTGATTTCCATCATACCACGTCCAAGAGGGCGTGCCAAAAGGTGTCTCTTGGGTACAGTCCCGAATCACATGGAGGCAATGAGCGATAGGAGGGGATTCGTCTCTCCCGGTATGTGGAGTTGATGTTGTGCTGTGTTCGATTGGCTATAACCGGAAATCCCTAACCAGGGTTGCTGAGATTTACTAGTAAGTGTTATCAGTATTTTCTCGAACTGTTATAAACCTCATATCGACACGACTTATCGAGCTACTGGGTTCTGACGTTTACTACCTGTAGCGCCTTGAAAAGTCGTTTTGATGTTTTCCTGAAAATCGGTGAAACTTCGGTATTTTTCCGAAAACCGTCATTTTTGTTATTTTGCAGTTTAGGACTAATTATACCTAATTTGGATAGGTAATTGCTAGTTTTTAGTAGCAAATGAGTTAATTTTGAAATTCTGGTCGTTTAAAATTTTTCCCTAGTTTTTCAATTTTTTAATATTATTTTAAGCCGGTAAGAAAATACATTAAATTAGCGATAAATACAAATTTAATTGGGCTAAATTTAGGCTCTAAATTAATGTTAATTAAAATCTAGTTGTAACATAAATTTTTAGTATTTTATTTTGATTCTTAACTAATTTTTATTATAGAAAACGAAATTTATTGAAATTTTATAGACCTCATATCGACACGTCGTGTCGGTAAGTGTTATCAGTATTTTCTCGAACTGTTATAGACCTCATATCGACACGACTTATCGAGCTACTGGGGTCTGACGTTTACCACCCCTAGGCGAGATATGCAACATATCAGACGACGAGACCGGACTGTACGAGAGTGTTACTGTTTGGATTCACAGGAGAATGTACAGGCTTGCTTGTTGATCTTCTGAGCGCTCAATACCTGGCTAGCTGTTATGTTTAGCTGACCTCTTGCAGCTTGTGGGTGTTTGATATGATCATCACCTACTGCTGGCGTATTGACGATTCTTTAGAGTCCTACACAGAGGTTTCTTGGCTCAGGCAAAACGGAGTAGGGGCACGTATGAGATATGTGCGGGACCGAGGATAATACGATATGAGATACCGTATTCTATTCTCGCGATATTTGATATCAGCCGGGTCATCGGATCAAGTGTTGATTCGATGAATCGGTACGGATAAATATTAGTCGGTTATATGCGATATAGCCGGATTGTCGGATCAAGGGTTGATTCGATAATTTAATGTATAATAATATATATATGATATATTAAATTACATTAACTAATATTCGCTCACTAAAAGATTCTTTTTCTCACCGGATTAATACATTGATATATATGCGATATATGTTAATTGTATTATTTTCTTTTGTTTCAAATATATAATATATATGTGATATATATTATTGTGACATGATATGATTTATTATAAAACATGTTTAAGGATGATAAAAAGGGATTAGGGTTTGATTAGGGTTAGCTCCTTGTTCATTCTAGAAGGATTCTATTTTGTCATGATAAAGATATTTTGTTATGACTCATGCTTTGACCTAACCAAACCCTAACTCTAGTTTATTCTCTACATAGGTTTAGCCTCTCATCCTGGACCATGGTTTGATAATCAATCATATATTCTTGATTACTATTCATCATAAAAGGAATTCTATCATTATTCTTCATCTTCTTCCTTCTTCTTTCTTCATGGAAAAAGCTTACTAGCTTTTTTCAAAGTGATGAATAAATATGAGAAAAAGATAAATAAAGAGAGCAAAAATCCTACTTCATCATCCTCATCTTCCCTTGCCCTTTAGATGAGAGTGTTCACTCAATTTTAGTGAGTGTTAGCTTGTGTTGATGAAACTTCAAGGTAGATCATCTTTGTATCGAAGATCGGAGCAAGACTGCATCTTTCTCTTCGTGGAACATCTCGAGAGTCCGGAACCCGATGATCGCAGCGAAGGGACCACAACACGGAGCTTATGAAGTGAAGGACCGGATCTACAAAGGTTGTAATCCCTCTCACTTAGTGTTAAAGTGTTTAGCATGTTAGTTTTCGCCTAATCTCTAGTTTAAAGATCCGGCTTCGGGTTGTTCGGCACGGCTAATTTTTAAATCGGGCATGGTTGATGCCTCGTAGAACCTTGTGCGCATGCATAGCAACCCTACAAGTGATATCAGAACCTAGTTAGAGCGTTATGCGTTGCGTAGGCGTAATTAAAAGTCCGATCGAACTCCGAAAACCCTAATTTTCCCTCTTTCTGTAAATTTTTCAAAAATTTGAAATTATTCATGTTAAAATATTCAGAAAATCATGCAGGTAATTCTATGGACACACCTGAAGAATGAAACCCTAACTCGTCTAAGTGACCGCGGATCCGCGGCTAAAACATGGTTTTGGCGGCGGATCCGCGGCGCCACTTAAGAGGCTTGGGTCGGGCCCTTCAGCTGTTGGTCTGTAGGTACTTAGGCATGCTTCTGGGCATTTTTAATTCTGCTTAAGAGTTGAGCTCTCTGGGAATTTTGGGAATTCGTTGATTCGATCGAAATATTTAACGTCGCCTACCTTTCTGTGATTGTGATACAATATTTGGAATCCACATATGTAGTTATGAGATAACTAGTTTGAGTTTTGTAAATCTAGCGGTTTAGTCTCATTTGATCGGTTGACACGGGATTTTGATATGATCAATAATTCGTCGCGATTACGTAGTGTACACAGATACTCGCCGGGTAACCATACTAGATTGCCACGCCCCATAGCCCCGACCAAGTGACTGTAGGAGAACCCCGTCGCCAAAAGCATCCATTCGGGTGCTCGCGGATGCGGTGTTCCTCCTTAGTGCACTTCATCGACGGCATGGGGGGGTGCGGCCGTCTACTAAAGTTTTCGACGAGCATTCGATCAGGTTATCGGGAATCTTGTTGAACTACCCGATAGGTTACTGGAAAGTGTTTTCAATATCGAGACTAAAATGTAGGATTTATAATTATTAGGAATGCAATATCTAAGGAATTCATTTGGTTAGGTATGAAATCCAAAGTATGTGATACATTGGGTTTATGATGTCTAAGGTGGTTGCGGATTCCAACTGTTGTATTTTTTCACTTTCTTTTCTGCGACCGTAAGTATAGTATGTCGTGTATCGCCGGTTTCGGTGCTATATGTCAACGACAACTGGGATACACATATTTACATACGTTGATGACATGTGTTGTTATGTGTTGCTGTGATATGTTATATTGAATCGTCGTGTTTTGAATAGCCGGGTTTTTCTTATGTGACATGAGAGTTTTTCATTTTCATTCATGTAAAATTCATTGTATGTAATATTCTTTTATTGGGGCACTTCCGGGTTGAAGATGATATCACCATTGATGTATATTATTTACTTTTCCGCATTAGGATAGACCCAAGGTGGGGAGCACAAGTAACCGGGTTCTAGTGTACAGTGGGAGACCATCTCGAGGAGTCGAGACCGGGTCTCATAACTCTAGAATTGGTAGGGTTGCTTGACGCTCACGTAGGGGTCTTGGGATGTGGGTTTGGCTATTCATCACGATCATGGAATCTGCGTTTTTACTGGCTTAAATAAAACAACGAATTCCTAGTATATCCAATATTTCATATGTTATCTTCTGCTACTTTGTGATGTGATCACTGTGATATGTACAGACAAATGCCTATATTATATATATGAGATATATTTAATATTGCTGCTTTCGTTTCATATGTGATGCTTGGGAAGAATAATTAAATGGGATTTCATTAATGAGATTAATGAAATAAAAGAAACCTAAAGATGTTGTAGAAACTTGTTTTAAAAAGTGGTAGCTCTACTTCTTGCTTTGCATAGCGGTATTCTTTATAGAATATCCAGCACCTTATTCGATAAGAAAAGAGCCGAGATCTCTTCACCGGAAGTGACCTCTTTAGCGAAACTAGCAGATGCTACACACTAGGTTTGTCTTTTGATTGCTTCTATAGTTTTTGCTTTGCGTAGCGGAATTCCTTGTAGAATATCCTGCACCTTATTCGATAAGGAAAGAGCCGAGATCCCTTCACCGGGAGTGACCTCTTTTGAAAAACTAGAAATAGCCTAAAAAACACTCCTTCTTAAAACCAGTCGATTCTACAATGATATCAAGTTCAATACGCAAAGGGTTTTCTTAAAAACCAGCGTAGCCCAAAGTCATTTCAGATCAGCACTACTTAGTATTCTTGCTACTTTTGTTGGCTTTCGTCAAGACGTAGTGTGCGATAGCTAACTAGTGCTTATCTGTTTAAGAATATGATGTGATTGGATTAGGGCAGTCGTACGACTTTGTTGGCTTTCATCAAGGGTCGTGCGAGTGGGTTTAATTCAATCAAGAAATGTACGGATTGAACTTGACTACTGGGCTATGGTTTGTTTTCTTTCGTCAAGGTCATAGGACGCTAGGGGCAAAATAATATCGGGAATTTCAAGTGTTGAAATTTGTAATGAGATTGCAAACCTTTTATGAGATAGTTGGATCCCGATATCCACTGCGAGTAAGAGTTACTCCTGGGAGAGTTTTACACATCACAATTAGCCGATCAAGTAGGTGTCTAGAAAGGTGTTAACGGGGTTACGCCCCTGGGAAAACAAGGTTTATTTTAATTAGGTCCATGCGAAAGCACGGGGAACCTCCCTCAAAGTACCGACACTGGCCTGGCCGAAAGATTGGTGAACTTGTAGGGTGTAATTAATCCCGGCTAGGCTTACCTTTTAGTGTTTGAAGGTAGATTTGACTAAAACAGCGGGAGCCATCCTGATTAGATAAACTAATAACCAATCTAATCTTGCAAGAGCGCACGTAGAGTGTTTTCTTCTCTCTCTCTCTCCTGGTAGCGACCAAGTCATGCCTTAATCAAGATAATAATATGGATGCATTGACCGAACCTGCTTATTATACTGAGCTAGGAAACGTTGGTTCCACTCCAACTTATAATTGTTATAAGTCCGAGCAGGAAATAAGGGAATATCCGGATTCCCATGTCACCCAATCGAAGAAAGTGCATGTTGATGCATATTCTTCGGGTGTCCTTATTACCGAGAACTGTTTTTCAGTATCCTCTACGTCCTGGGTATGAGATACCAGATAAGGATCCAGTATATGTAATATGTTACATGGGCTACAGAAAGGTAGAGAACTAAGATTGGGTGATATGTCTCTAAGGGTTAGAGAATGATGCAATTGTTACAGCCAAATCAGTTGGCAGATATCACCTTGTATTTAAATACATTGATTCTGAACGAATGCTATTACATACCGAACCTGATATACAACATTACATCACTCTCTTTAATGAGTTAAAGAAGGATATAATTATGTATTTGGAGGATAATGTTGTGGACATTTTCCTGAATCAAGAGTTGATTCAATCAGGCACGTTAGATAATAACATATACGTTCTAAATCAAACCACAGTTCAAAGTATATAGAACACACACAAGAGGAGAAGTTCAGAAATGAACGAATCCTTCTTGTGGCATTATGTTAGTTGTATGTATGCCCTAGAGGCCAGTATTGTACAGATGATGTATATTATATTGGATGCTTGGACATATATAGAGAGGACTTTCTTGCTCGATATGATAGTATACTATCTGGTTGCTATTTATCTTAACATGTATACTAGTCTCTTGATACTGTCTTATATTTACATGTTGGTAAAGCCCTTAGGATGTTGATCGCACGCTTTTGGAGTGTCGGAAGTTCAAAGTTCTAAAGTTTACCGCGATCAGGACGGTGTCGCTATGCAGCTAGCCGGTTGAGCACGGGTCGGTCCACAGGGAGATGGTTGTATGTCCTTTCTTGTCTTAGACGAGTCAATAAAGAATTTTTATGAGTTTGTTCGAGACTAACCTATGTGTATTATTTGCAAGTATAAAGTTGTTAAGCAAAAGATACGAAATTGTAAGCTAAAGAAATCCGTACTCAAAACCTTTGAGCCGAGTCTTGACCAATTGAAGCTAGAGCAATCGGCAACAACGTGGATTAGGGGATTTAAGCGTGGTATTCATTGAATACGGATTATTTACCCTTGTCCTTCCATTCTTGTCTCTTGCTTTCGCCTCCGGCCAAACCGAACGCAACCGGTCGCGGTTAGGAATCACCTTTACCTTGTCAGGGTAGGGTGCCTAACGGAGCGCTTGCGTATGGTTTGGGCGGAGTTCAATGGAAAATAACGGAAAAAGGAAAAGAGAAAAGAAAATCTTTAACTTATAATATCGTATTTCTTCTTAACAATAATAATTACAACATTCACAAAATGAACAAAAGAGAGCAAAAGAAAAGAACAAAGAAAAGAAAAGATTACAAGTATTAAGTGCATGAATTTAAGTGCATGAAATAAATTGCAAGAAAGAAAAGCAAGATAATAATATGCAAGTAAAAAAAAGCGATAAAAAGAACAAGAAAGTAGAACTCAAGACAAGCATGGGATCAATAGCCAACCCTTAAACTTGCAAGCTCAATCAAGAGGTTACAAGATCAAGAGAAGGGTAGAGAACGCATGTGAATTGAAGCGCTAATTCCATAAGAAAATACGACCCTTGAGATCAATAACTAACCCTTAACCATTCAAGCTCAATGAAGAGGTTGAATGATCAAGAGAAAGCAAGAATCTCAAGGGGAAGAAGAAACAAAAGAGAATGATACAAAACCCTCATCTTCATTAATATCCACTTAATGCTCTCACTACATTTCCATGGAGGAAGAATGAAGAAGAACTATACAAAAAACTACAAAAGAGTGGACACAAAATTGGACCCTTGGATTAGCTCAATTCTGGAGTATTTATAGGCTGGAGAATGGAAATCTAGGGCAACCACCAGAACCCAAACAAAAAGACCAGAATACCCCTGAAAAGTCACTGTCTGTTGCGCCAGTACGGCCGCCGATCCGCCGCCAATACCCCCTATTGGCCGCGGATCCGCGGCCCTATGATGGAGTCAGGGTATGGGCTTCTGTGTACTTCCCTGGTCTTCTGTCCCCTCTTGTCTGGTATATGTATTTTCTGAAAATACATTCACATTTCTTCCAGAATTTCTGTTGAGGAAAGGTGGACTTTTTGTGGATGTTTTTGTCTTGATTGCCTCGAGCTCCGCGTAGATCTCTTGGATCTTGTGCTGCCATTGAGCCTTGTGCATGAAAGCGGCATTGATTTGACATTTTGTCTCTTAAACTGATATCTGGCAACATACGGATGAAGAGCGGAGACCGTGTTTTATCTGTGGTTGGCAGGAACCCGGATTTTGTCGTGTTTTCCATGAATTTCACCGTTTTAGAACCGAGAACCTGTATCCTGCAAATATGTAACAAACACGGATTAAAAGCACCTACCTATAAACAACCGAGCGTAAGAATGGGCGGTATAAAATGCAGTATTCTTCGATGAACAAATACCCCCAAACCTAACTTTTGCTCGTCCCGAGCAAAACCAATTATTCACAAAAAAATAAAATCCTAACCGCACTTTCACAGGGAACGCGATTGCACTGAGCACGTGCAACAAGCCGTTAAACCTCTAGGTGTCCCTAGTAGAAGGAGTGTTGTCTCCTGAGGGTTTTCAGCGGATTACACCCACAAAATCCCGTCAAGCTAGTGTCATAAGTTAACATAGATTCTACTCCTACAGTTCAGTATTTACGTTAGAAACTCTATTATCCTAAGTTAGAAATATCCAACCCTAATGCTTCACACCTCCTATCTATTTAACTTTAGAGCATATACGTTCCAAAAAAAGTTTAGAAAGATGTTGGTTCTCCTGAGTTTTCCTTCTAAAAGTGTGGTCTCAAATCAGGGATTTTTATTAACTTTACAGAAAACACAAGTCTTATTCTTCATTTCTATCTTTTATTCAAACATCGATTGTATACCCCTACGTGTGTGTATATTTGCACCCCTACACTCAAGAATTCAATTCAAGCTATAATACCCTTGCCCTAATACCTAATACTACTTCTTTTCATTAAGGATGGACGGATTTGCTCACACACCTTTCATGCGATTATTAATGCTTCTTAAGGCACTAACGGCCGATTACTGAATGTGTGAACATTAAAGCGTAAATAGCAGTTTCCAGGTCTTGACTTTATTCTATTTTTTCTTTTTCTTTTCCTTTTTCTTTTTCTTTTTTCTTTTTCAAGACCGGATATATTTTTCAATATGCTCTTTTGGTGTTTAGCTTTAAATACCGTTTTTTCTTTCATACTAGGCTTTCAGGCAAGAGTATTTCTAGGTATCCTCTACTATCCCAAGTTTCAAGGTGCGTGTAAGTGCAGTTTGTAGGGTATATACTTTCTAAATTTAAACTCAAGAAAAGAAACTATTTTTCAGACTTATCCTCCAGTAAAGTTTCAATACTTTCCCTTCATCTTGACTTAACTCAAGAACTGAACTCAAGATTACATATTTCTCAAAAAAAACTGTAAGGACGTATACTTACCAAAGTTAGACAGAATGAGGGTTATTTTTTGGGTTTTCAAATCCTAAGCTTAGAATTTAGTTATTTCTATCATATCAACTAAACTTTCGGAATAAAGATCTAAGTTACCCTATTAGCTAACTTGACGACAAGGTTTTTATATTTTTTGGAAAATTTTTCGATTTTTATGGGTTTTTAAATAAGGTATGCAAATGCAAAATATACAAATGAATGCGAAGGAAGAAAGCTTACCGAGCACACCCCCAAACTTAAACTTGACAGTGCCCTCACTGTCACGCTATACCAAGAGGGTCAAAATTGCCGGTGCTCCCTAAAAACAAATTATATACAAAAAGGAAAACAAAAAATATATACAAAAAAGGTTTCCCCCCAAACTTAAGTAAAACAGTGTTTCCACTGTTAAGCGTTGAAGTTCAGGATTAGGGGGGAAAAAACAGTATCAAGCTATACAAGGCCTTACACAGGCCAAAAGTTAACACCAACCATTCAAAGATCTTATCGTGATAAAGCAGTGGCTGGTGAAAGAAGATGAAGAGGAAAGAGATGGAGAATACGCGAGACCGTATGCGGAGAGAAGCGGGATACGGTCTCGGTATATGAGAGGAAGAAGAATGGCGGAAGGGAAAAAGAAGTGGAATACGAACTTGAGGGTGCAAATGGAGTAAATAGATTAGCACAATTTGTGATGACCGATGTGTGAAAAGTGATTGTGCTAATATATTTATTTGTCAAGAAATGGGGTCAAATCCCTCAAGGTTCGTAAGAAACCATGGGTACGCCGAACTTGGTAAACCAGACATATGAAATGAAAGTGAGACGGGTTCTTGCAAGGTCGGAACGATGGAAAGGATGGAAGGAAGTGATCGAGGAAGGGTATCTGTTAATGGTTCAGGAGGGTGTACACAGTCAGTGGAAGGAACAGGATGAATTGGAAAATCCGACTCATCAAGCAAAACTGGTTCATCCTCAAAACTATCTTCAATATTCTCCTCAAAATTTAGCACATCCATGCTCTTCTCTTCAAAGTCCAGACGCATATGGGGTTCGGAAAAAACATTTAATGACTCGGGATGATGATTTGAAGAGACAAACTCAGCCAAATCTACGGGTTCATCATCCAAAATATCCCCAGCGTCAATATCCTCAATCAAGTGAAAATCAAAATTCTCTGACACCTCATCAAAAGCATGGATATTAATCGATTCTGGTTCTAAGATGGAGGTGTAGAGGTCAAAAGGATTAGGTATGGTTTCACTTGGAAGGGACCCTTCACAATCGGGTAAATCAAACACTACGAAGTCGCACAACTCATTCATCATTCTATCTTCAATTGATAAATCATGTGGGATACTCGATAGACTTTCAAAACAGGAGGTGTGGGATTCAATTTGGGATGGGTAGGTTTGATTTGGAAGGGGGTACATCTCACTCTCTCCACTCAAATTCACAGCCTGTCCTGCCGCCTCATCATACATTGAAAAAGTTGGAGCTAGTTGAAAACTAGCTAGCGGGTCACTAGGTTGTATGAGGGCGGCCATGGACGCATTCAAATCCATCATTTGTTGGCTTGACGCTACCCTAAAATCTTCCAACGACCGTTCCAGACTAGACATAGGTTGTGAAGGGGTTTCAGTAAAAGATTCAAAGTTGTTTGGATACTGAAAACTCCCTAATGGCGGTTCTGATGCAATGTCTAGGGAAGGTGCAAAAGTAGGGTAGGATTGTTAGGAATTGAATGGCTAGACAGGAGCAGGATCAACATTTGGATAAGAAGGTGAATTAAATTGTTGACCCCAAGAATTTGAAGTGGTGACAGGTGTGAAAGATCGGCTACGAGATTGCTCAATACGTTCAGCGATGGACAAAGGACGACTTGCGAAAGGGGTATCAACATAAGTGGGTGCGGGAGGTTGAAAAGGTTGATACAAAGTGGAATGAGGAGTGCAAGTGTTTGTCCTAGACGCTGCTATGCGATCTTTCAGTGAAATTTTTGGAATGGATGGATCGTTCGAAGTTCGGCCAAAGCAAGAACTGTAAGAAGTAATGTCTGGTTGTGGGTACCAAAGTTCGGCAAGAGTTTTGCGAGGTGGAGTACCCATGATATGAAGAGAGAAAGAGAGAAAGGCAGAGAAAAGGAGGGGAAAAAGAATGTGATATTTTTTATTTTTTTTTTAGTTATTAAAAGAATGAAATATACACACAAAAAGAATATGGACAAAAACAATCACGACACAAAAATACCACACACCTAATCGTTCTAGGGTTCATCTAGGTCAACTAGACATGCTCCAGAACTTGATTGTCGAAGTAAAACTGTGTCGAGAAACGGGCTCAAGATACACTGATCACGAGGCCAGGTAAGTGCAGAGATAAGGGGAGGTTTTCCAACGCTTTCGCGAAGTTCCTTAATTAAATAACCCTTTCTCTTTTGGCGGTTGCGCCGTTAACACTTTCCTAGACACCCCGTAAACAATATACCGTTAAGCGAGGTTCTAAACAGAGTTAACTTCTCCTAGAGAGCGCGAAGTCCTTAAGGCTTAAAGTCTAGTTTCTTTTAAATTTTGTGCGGGTAAACGTTATGCTCAAGTTCGTGATTTGTGGGCCACGGAAAAGGTGATGAAATCCTTTACCGTATGTTGTGGGGTTCGCTTGCCCTTAAGTCCGTATTAATTGATGCAATGCACAATTCAATAAAAATTCTATAAAGAATCAAAAAATTGTTTTTTTTTAGTTTAAGCGCGGCACTGCAACAAATACGGGTTAGTCAATTTTTAGCGTTTGCTAGCGAACTTCCAAAGAATCCTGCAAAGAATAGTATATTGGATGCGTCGGATTTGAGAAGAAGGTGTTAGTAAAATACGTACCGTTAAGTTTTGGGTTAGGAAACCCCCGTTGAATCAAATCCGGTAAGTTTGAAAGGTTTGCTTGCGCGGGTCAAACTACCCGGATCTTTGGCACTGTACTTCGTAATCACCTTTGCCTTGAATGCACACTTTGCTCCCCACAATCGCAGTTTGCAAATACGCAAAAATCTGCACTCTTGCCCACAAAATTGATCAAAAACAACAAAAAGATTTTTTTTATTTTATTTTTATAAATATATACAAAAAGAATATTAACCCGAATAACAAGAAAGAAAATACGCTACCGTCTCCCCGGCAACGGCGCCATTTGATCGCACGCTTTTGGCGTGTCGGAAGTTCAAAGTTCTAAAGTTTACCGCGATCAGGACGGTGTCGCTATGCAGCTAGCCGGTTGAGCACGGGTCGGTCCACAGGGAGATAGTTGTATGTCCTTTCTTGTCTTAGACGAGTCAATAAAGAATTTGTATGAGTTTGTTCGAGACTAACCTTTGTGTATTATTTGCATGTATAAAGTTGTTAAGAAATAGATACGAAATTTTAAGCTAAAGAAATCCGTACTCAAAACCTTTGAGCCGAGTCTTGACCAATTGAAGCTAGAGCAATCGGCAACAACATGGATTAGGGGATTTAAGCGCGGTATTCGTGGAATACGGCTTATTTACCCTTGTCCTTCCGTTCTTGTCTCTTGCTTTCGCCTCCGGCCAAACCGAACGCAACCGGTCGCGGTTAGGAATCACCTTTACCTTGTCAAGGTAGGGTGCCTAACGGAGCGCTTGCGTATGGTTTGGGCGGAGTTCAATGGAAAATAACGGAAAAAGGAAAAGAGAAAAGAAAATCTTTAACTTATAATATCGTATTTCTTCTTAACAATAATAATTACAACATTCACAAAATGAACAAAAGAGAGCAAAAGAAAAGAACAAAGAAAAGAAAAGATTACAAGTATTAAGTGCATGAATTTAAGTGCATGAAATAAATTGTAAGAAAGAAAAGCAAGATAATAATATGCAAGTAATAAAAAGCGATAAAAAGAACAAGAAAGTAGAACTCAAGACAAGCATGGGATCAATAGCCAACCCTTAAACTTGCAAGCTCAATCAAGAGGTTACAAGATCAAGAGAAGGGTAGAGAACGCATGTGAATTGAAGCGCTAATTCCATAAGAAAATACGACCCTTGAGATCAATAACTAACCCTTAACCATTCAAGCTCAATGAAGAGGTTGAATGATCAAGAGAAATCAAGAATCTCAAGGGGAAGAAGAAACAAAACAGAATGATACAAAACCCTCATCTTCATTGATATCCACTCAATGCTCTCACTACATTTCCATGGAGGAAGAATGAAGAAGAAGAAGAAGAACTATACAAAAAACTACAAAAGAGTGGACACAAAATTGGACCCTTGGCTTAGCTCAATTCTGGAGTATTTATAGGCTGGAGAATGGAAATCTAGGGCAACCACCAAAACCCAAACAAAAAGACCAGAATACCCCTGAAAAGTCACTGTCTGTTGCGCCAGTACGGCCGCGGATCCGCCGCCAATACCCCCTATTGGCCGCGGATCCACGGCCCTATGATGGAGTCAGGGTATGGGCTTCTGTGTACTTCCCTGGTCTTCTGTCCCCTCTTGTCTGGTATATGTATTTTCTGAAAATACATTCACATTTCTTCCAGAATTTCTGTTGAGGAAAGGTGGACTTTTGTGGATGTTTTTGTCATGATTGCCTCGAGCTCCGCGTAGATCTCTTGGATCTTGTGCTGCCATTGAGCCTTGTGCATGAAAGCGACATTGATTTGACATTTTGTCTCTTAAACTGATATCTGGCAACATACAGATGAAGAGCGGAGACCGTGTTTTATCTGTGGTTGGCAGGAACCCGGATTTTGTCGTGTTTTCCATGAATTTCACCGTTTTAGAACCGAGAACCTGTATCCTGCAAATATGTAACAAACACGGATTAAAAGCACATACCTATAAACAACCGAGCGTAATAATGGGCGGTATAAAATGCAGTATTCTGTGATGAACAGATGTGTACTTGACTACCAGGACTATGATGCAGATCATACTAGTGGAGCAATGGTATAAGTACACGGTAGCGCCCCGGCCGTCTAACAGATGCCAAATGCGGAACAAAAACTTTTTGACTGGCGCTATCGTATACTATAACCCGGATCTGCCTTTAAAGCTAAACTAACAAACTACAAAGTGGGTAGAAATTTTATACCGAATGATCCAATTGCTTCGGTCTGCAACCATCATCACACACTTTGTTGCGGCTTCTCCGATCTCCTGAATCTCCAGTCTTCTCGTCCAGGTGGCACCACGTCGACGGATCTTTAAACGGGCTCCCGCCTCTGAACCGAGGCAACTCGATCATCATGTTTGCTAAAAGAGATGACCAAGATTGATGTAGAGAATGAATAGAACACTTTGTCTCGTTACAACCGAAGCTATGGATGAACGGTTAATGAAATTACCTTTTGGATCGGGTGGAAATGGGAAATGAGTATATTAATTTCCATGAACCAAAACCATAATCTTTTTCCCAAAAAATCAATCATCTTTTTTTAACCAAGTTCGAGTTTGAGAAGAAGAGGGGAGGGCCGGCCACATATAGAGGAGGGGGTGAGGGTAGGAGCAAGGGAGGGTAACCATAAGCAAAGCTTATCACAACATTAATGGAATCAATGAGTCATCTAACACCTCATCCAAAACAATTAAAGCAAATGGTGACACACTAATCCTAGTCATCAACCATTAATGCAAAATGGTGACTCACAATCCTAGTCACAAAAACTAGAACCATCCACACTCATGACTCACTCTCAACAAAAGATAAATCCGCATTTAACCGAATGTTTAATACGGGTGATAGAAAACTGGAAACTGACAACTTCCAAAAGTGATCCCGAAACGAATTTCAAGATAACCCCGTAACAGTATAAACATACCCGCATTTGTATTACGACCGAATACAAATGCAACCGAGACAAAGATATTATATCTACACAGTATAATACTCGGATCCGGCTTAAACCAAAGCCCACCAGTATTATCTGCCCGAAATATGACACGTGCGTAAACGCACGTGCATTTTCCGAACCCTGCCATAAAACCATACGGCCTCTACAACGTTTTGCCCGAACTTGGGAAACTGTCTGTGGGGGACTTTAATGACTCATCAACATACTGGCACTGGGTATAACCACTAGCACGTCAGAGGTACAAGCTGTACGTAACGGTTGCCTATGTATTGATTGGACGGGAAGCTGACGAGCGAACTCATCAAAAAACCATACTGAGCCTGACAGCGACAATATCCGTACAGTCCGGTCCGTTCGTCTAAGAGTATCGCATATCGAGTCTACGGGGGTGGATAAAGTCAGACCCCTAATAACGCGATAATTCGTGTTGGTATGAAGCCCATCACCTCCTGAGAAACTACTGATCCAAATCAGTAATTCTCCACTACCCCGGCCGAGGATTTCTAGTGATGGCCATCCGTGCACTGTGCGACATCAACCCCCAATATTGGGAGAGACGAATCCCCGACGATCCGCTCACTACCTCCATGTGGCTCGGGACTGTACCCAACTAAAACCTGTTTGCACGTCTCCTTTGAGCGTGGTAGGGTAGTAATCAAAGCACAGTGGGAACTCACATGAGACAAATGACGATCTCAGGTCGATAGGTCACCTAGGAACTGCTATCTGACGATATGTATAATACCAACTAGCAAGTTCCCGGCGAGTCCTGTCCGGTGTACTCATAACTTAATGAGCACCTGTATACAACTTAGGTGATCCAACTGACACCAGTGGCTTGTGAGACCGGCCACCGCCCCTCGTCGAGGTCTCGATTGTATACACTAGTATACTCTCCAGTATCGATGCCCTGTCTCGAAACTCCCACGACTAGGGACACTTTAAGGATGTGCTTATAGACCCCAGCTCCTACGTATATGATCGCCATCATACTGCTGGCAGTCAAGCAAGAATCCTATGGGCTTTATCAACATGCAATAGTGAACTAAAGCATGTATATGATGATAAAGACAAACCAGATAGCATATTATCATCTCGAGCAAGACTGTCATATCGGTATAGGTCATCCCTCAATCATTGCAATCACGTACCTGCGATCCAATAATTGTCTTTTAGGGCACTATATCCAACAATCTCCCACTTGCACTTAAGGCTAATTATTGCGATGTCGCATACTCACAGCCCGTGTGATACCGAACATCCAACTCCTCTACTAATCAGTTTCATAAAGCTCGTTTGTAAAACTATTGTGTTCGAGAAATAGCCTCAGTGAGTGGATCCGCACTGATGTTTCTTTCTATGTCTCTCTTAATCTCAAGTTCGCGAAGAAAGCCATCTCCCGAATTGAGTAATACCTGTCTTAGAATATGTCTGGATATTTGATGGGACCTAGTTCATAAATGAACTCCAAATCCATACTTCTTAGACTGTATCGATAACTGAAACTAATCAGTATCCAGCACCATGCCTCCCACAGTATCCTCTTGGACCAACTGTCCATAATATTGTCTCTCGTCAGAGGGAAAACTATAACTCTGACAATCACTCTGTCATCCATGTCACCATTGAAGCCTGGAATGATAACCGTCTCCCGAAGGAGGCTGCCGTCATCAAATCCGTAGAACATGCATTTATGTTCTAAAACTGCTTCCTTATGTTTCTTCACGATTGGATTAATATAAACTTATTGCATCTAGTGCAAAAACAACATCTGGTGTGGTACTTGACATCTCACGATTGAATCAATTGCTTAAGAAAGTGATCTGCCAATCATGCACATCCCTCTCCCTTTTAGTCTGTAAGACACCTTTAAAGAGGGTGACTCCATCACCTGCAGGTACACCACCATGCCAGGAGTCATCTATTCTAAAATACTATTAGAATACTGTCAAAGTACTCACATTGGGAAACTACCCAAATCTAGATCTAAAACCATAGATCTAGTAACCAGAATGTCTGATATTATATCCATATCCTGTGTGACGAAACAACTGTGTGACTACCACAGTACAACCGATCGTAGTATAGGAATTTTACTTTCTATGTTGTGTATGTCATCCAAATACCAGGACATCACACCCTACTACCTTCTAAACAGATCTATCCCCTATTCTGATGAAGTTAAAGCCATGACTGTCACATCAAAAATAGATGATCTATCTCCGCTATATCTGCTCAAGTCAATAAATAGACATAAGCTCCTTGCCCACTTTGCTTCCGCTGCCCCCACTGACCACGACAACCCTCTAGCAGAATAATATATACGCCCACTTCTAAAGCTAGTTTAGAATGACGCTATACTTAACCTCCTTCCAGGTCTCATAGCCTGGAACAACAGTAGTGTCAAGTCTGGGTAAACAAGAACCTCCCTGTCACCATCCTTGAGGCTACCTTAGTACCACTCGGGTGTCTGAGGTTACCCACCATATCTGCGGAGTGGCTAATGGAATGTCAAACCTGATTGAATATATAGGTCCTATTAAATTTTCCGTAACCGTTTGCTGTTCTGGAATCACTTCCAGTTCTACCATACTCCCAATATCGTTTTCTGAAAAAAATCTATTTACTAAAACTGTGGCGAGTCAAGAACAATATCACTATTGATCTTCCAGATGGTAGAAAATCAACCCTCGTCAAAGCCAGGATCAACCCACAAACTGCCATTACAGAAATGTGCCTTGAGTTATCCAGTGTCTGGTTTTAAGCATAAGCTGGACAACTCACCATACCTTAACATCATTAAGATATGAACCATTCTATATTCAATATAGAAACTTTTGCACTTATTTAATTGGAACCAGATTCAAATCATGCAACTGTCTCCAGTGCATATCAAATCAATGGAGAAAGGCTAATCAGCATTACTCAACATAGGAATATATCCAATTATGAGTAACCTGACAGAGAAACATGTTTCTCAAAACCATTACTATCAACTGAATACCAATCACAAGTATCTACATCTTCGATCTCTTTGAAGAATCCTGATACTTGCGACATTCGGTTCTCTACTTTATTCTTATACCCACAACTTCTTAAAACTTAGACATTGTATTTCTACGAAACACCTGTCTAAAAACTAGAGAGGTTACAAGTAAACATAACAGAGTACGAGGACCAACCCCTTTGTCCTGATGGACACTGGACAACATACAATACTCTGTATAAGTCCACTGAGTTGAATAACTCAAAACCTGCGCATCGTAGGTTGAAAACTGTACTTATGGTTTAAGAAGTACTCCGTTGTTTAATGCTCCTTACCCAATCGTCAACTGATATAGGTAGATGTCAGTACATAATTTCAAAAAGTTATATCTCACTTTATAAAAAATATACGTACATATATATCATTTTGAAATTGGTGCACAACAACCGATATTCAAAACCAAATATATGTCGTCCGGCAAAAACTCAGGCGACTTCCTCAAATATCACCAATTACAACGAATTCCGATATAATGAGGATGATCACCTTTGTTCCCAATAACCTACTCCCACTCATCATCTGTAAAACCATACAGATGTGAGAATCATACCTGGTAAATACATACCCTGGAGTAAGTATCTAATCGGAAAATCAGTTTTCCATTAACAATGCAATGAAACAAAAAAAATGTTTCATAGGGGTATCCTTGTATTCCTAGTAATGCCTCTTCCATAATCCAATTCATGACTTTAACCGTATATTTCATTGCCATATCTCCAAATCCCTTTATTTGTCTTTATTCATTACCTTCTGTACACCATCGTTAGGCTAAATGGTTTTCTTCCTTCCCTACCGTTCGGCACCAGCCTATGGTTTGGAAGAAGACTATCCAGTAAGCATAATAGGTGTACCCTCCTAAACCAAGGAGTACTCCCAACTTGAGAGAAGGTGATGGTAAAAGACAACTGAATAATACCTTATTCTATTTCTCCCGAACTGGGAAAAAAAAGCAAATGTGAAATAGGAGTGGCGATGAAGTACGTGTTTTGGTCGTGAATGATAGCAGTCGCAATTTACTTTGCCCTCTTTCTAATCCATTTATTTTGTCTTCAGTTATTACCTTCTGTACACCCTACCTACGCTAATTGGTTTTCTTCATTCCCTACCTTTCGGCACCTGCCTATGGTTTGGAATAAGACTATCCAATAAGCGTAATAGGTGTACCCTCCTAAACTAAGGAGCCCACACAACCTGAGAGAAGGTGATAATAAAAGACAACTGAATAAACCAATTCTATTTCTCCTTAACCTGGATCCATCCTCGAAGTAGTCCCTTCGAGTTCGTATATAACCATACGATGGATCTATCCAATGGAAGTGGATGTCCGTTGTAATACGGGGTGTTCTGAGAAATGCAAAGGGTAAAAGAAGGAGCGGCAATGACTTATGCAACTTAGAAAATCCAAAAGCCAGTATTTTAAGAAGGTTCGGTCAACTTGGTCACTGAGTCATAGTCTAGGGTCGGTCAATGGTCGCTGCCAAAGAGAGAGAGAAAAGAAACACTCTGCATGCACTCTAACCTAGATCAGAATGGTTATCAATTTATCTAATCAGGAAACCACCCACTGTACCGTCAAATTCTCCTCCAAACCTAAAAGAAGAATCAATCGGGATCACCCGAAGAGTAAACCAACTCATCAGTGAGAATCGGGATCCAACTATCATCGCATGATAACTTGATGGAAGCCATTCAAGTTATCACACTCCAGAAGGTATGCGCATGCCTGACAAGTTTCAGTATCTTTTAGAAACTCCCGATATTATTTTTTCCCCATGCTCTTATGACCTTGGCGTTGGTCAAAATGTCATAAGTCACATGCCAAGTTCTACCCGTCACTATCCAGGTCAATTTGAACCCACCCGCACATGCCCTTGACGTTGGCCAAAATGACAGAACGACTGTCCCAAACCAACTAATTTATCTATGCAACAAATGAATACCCAGCAGCTACCAAACACTATGCCTTGGCGTTGGTCAAAATACATAGCTTGAATACTACTGAATACCCAAAAGAAATGACGGAGGGCTACGGCTGGTTTTTGGCGAAAAACCTTTAACGTGATGAACTTGATCTCGTTGAAGAAACCTGATAGCTTTTTATAAAGATATAGTGGCGAAAACCTTTTACTAAAGAGGTCACTCCCGGTGAAGGGATCTCGGCTCTTTCCTCGTGGAATGAGGTGCAGGATATTCTAACTGAATACCGCGATGCAAAGCAACTTGTAATCGACTATAGTGAAGTTATTAACCTGATACAAACTTCTGCCCAAGGGGTCATTCCCGGTGAAGGGATATCAGCCCTTGCCTCGTCGAATGAGGTGCAGGATATTCTAACTGAATATCACTATGCATGACAAAAGGAAACGTCTTTGTAATAACTCCTTTTAAGATTGGTTCCAACAACATCAAATATAGGTTTGTTTTCCTTTGCATTGATCAGAACCAACGCAGTCCCTTCAATCAATCACATAAGAAAAGAACGAAAAATAAAATGTACGTATATGCCATCCGCATTCGCCACTGGGTCCCGTCATCACCCGTTAGGTTACTTAACTAACGACAGAGCGGGGACTGGACTACCGCGGGTGTAAAACATATACAACATCTAATAGTATATATACCAATATACAGTAATCACTCCTGGCGTGATAATATGCAACATTACAGAAAAGTAATAAGTATCACAGAACAATACAGATAATCTGGGATCCCCGGGTTTCACAGAGCCGCTACTGAAACCCGACGTTCCCATGGTCGTGTGGATAGCCTGTGCAATGAAACCTAGACCCCTACGGGTGCGGCAAGTTACCCGCCAAAACATGAAGAGAGGCAGCCCCTACAGCATAGTGAATGGACCACCCGGCACTTCACGGAATCCGGTAACTTGTGCTCCCCTCCTTGGGTCAACCTATACCCCTTACGAGTGCGGCGAATAGTATGCCTATTCTAGAGTAAGGCCCCTCAAAGCCATGAGATACAGACCCGTTGCCCTCCAGAACCCGGCTATCCGTGCACTCCGTCGCGGGGTAAACCTAGTACAGAAAAGAAAATATATACAACAGGTACATCGACCTCAGTCCGGTCGTGCCCCAAAAGAATATTATACAAACAGGCAGTGACGACAATCCACATGTTGGACGCTTGCCCCGCAAAATCAAATGTACAAATAAATCCAAACAGCACTATCATTGCACACTGCTATCCACCACGACAAATTCGCAACATCACAGCACAACACAGAACATCAACGCGAATGTCATGTTCGTAAATTCGTCTAAAAGAACTATAGCAATTAGATGCAATTTACCGCTAGAATGACATTCATGGTCGGAGATATAATATATTACTGCATACTAACATGTTTAAAATTTCGATCGACAAAACTTCCCGAAGTGGGCCCCACGTACATCTGCTGTACAGTAATAAAATATGGGCCCAAAAGAAATATTCCAGAAACAACAATTTACAATGAAGAACATACTGTAGAAAATTGGAGCATTGATCCCACAATATGGCGGCAGATCCGCGGCCGTACAGTAAGATCACTCGACCAATTTTCACCAGTTTTCTTAGAAATCCTGCACAATTTTCTGTGATGCTCAAAATAATTTTTAGACCAGATTTAAAATCGACAGAAACTTTGTACACAAAAATTGTAGTTTTCGAAAACCCGTTCGATCGATGTTTTAAACGTGTTAGCACAAGTTAGTAAAGATTAATGGTGAGGCTCTGATACCAATGTAAGTACACGGTAGCGCCCCGGCCGTCTAACAGACGCCAAATGCGGAACAAAAAATTTTTGACTGGTGCTATCGTATACTATAACCCGGATCTGCCATTAAAGATAAACTAACAAACTACAAAGTTGGTAGAAATGTTATACCGAACGATCCGAGTCCTTCGGTCTTCAACCATCACCCCACGCTTTGTTGCGGCTGCTCTGATCTCCTGAATTTTCAGTCTTCTCGTCCAGGTACCACCACGTCGACGGATCTTTAAACGGGCTCCCGCCTCTGAACCGAGGAAACTCGATCATCAAGTTTACTAAACGAGATGACCAAGATTGATGTAGAGAATGAGTAGAACACTTTGTCTCGTTACATCCAAAGCTATGGATGAACGGTTAATGAAGTTTCCTTTTGGATCGGGTGAAAATGGGAAATGAGTATATTAATTTCCATGAACCAAAACCATAACCTTTTTCCCAAAAAATCAATCATCTTTTTTTAACCAAGTTCGAGTGTGTGAAGAGAAGGGGAGGGCCGGCCATATATAGAGGAGGGGGTGAGGGTAGGAGCAAGGGAGGGTAACCATAAGCAAAGCTTATCACTACATTAATGAGATCAATGAGTCATCTAACACCTCACCCAAAACAATTAATGCAAATGGTGACACACTAATCCTAGTCATCGACCATTAATGCAAAATGGTGACTCACAATCCTAGTCACCAAAACTAGAACCATCCACACTCATGACTCACTCTCAAGAAAAGATAAATCCGCATTAAACCGAATGTTTAATACGGGTGATAGAAAACTGGAAACCGGCAACTTCCAAAAGTGATCCCGAAACGAATTTCAGGATAACCCCGTAACAGTATAAACATACCCGCATTTGTATTACGACCGAATACAAATGCAACTGAGACAAAAATATTATATCTACACAGTATAATACTCGGATCCGGCTTAAACCAAAGCCTACCGGTATTATCTTCCCGAAATACGACATGTGCGTAAACGCACGTGCATTTTCCGAACCCTGCCATAAAACCATACGGCCTCTACAACGTTTCGCCCGAACTTGGGAAACTGTCTATAGGGGACTCTAATGACTCATCAAAACAGTGGCACTGGGTATAACCACTAGCACGTCATAGGTACAAATATACGTAACGGTTTCCTATGTATTGATTGGAAGGGAAGCTGACGAGTGAACTCATCCAAAAACCCTACTGAGCCTGACAGCGACAATATCCGTACAGTCCGGTCCGGTCATCTAAGAGTATCGCATATCGAGTCTATGGGGTGGATAAAGTCAGACCCCAAATAACGCGATAATTCGTGTCGGTATGAAGCCCATCACCTCCTGAGTGTTAGTTATATGTATGCCCTAGAGGCCATTACTATACATGAAATGTATATTGTAGTGGATGCTTGGACATATATATGGAGGACTTTCTTGCTCAACATGATAGTATGCTATCTGGTTACTCTTTACCTTAACGTGTACACTGATTGTCTCTCTGTTACATGTTGGTAAAGCCCTTAGGATGTATACTTGACTACCTGGACTATGATGTGGATCATGTAAGTCTACGGTAGCGCCCCGGCCGTCTACAGACGCCAAATGCGGAACAAAAAACTTTTAACTGGCGCTATCGTATACTTTAACCCGGATCTGCCATTATTGCTAAACTAACAAACTATAAAGAGTGTAGAAAGGTTATACCGAACGATCCGAGTCCTTCGTTCTTTAACCATCATCCCACGCTCCGTTGCGGCTTCTCCGATCCCGTCGATCTCCGATCTGCTCGTCCAAATGGCACCACGTCAATGAATCTTTAAACGGGCTCCCGCCTCTGACTCGAGGCAACTCGGTCGTCAAGTTTGCCAAAATAAATGACCAAGATTGATGTAGAGAATGGGTGGATGACTTTGTCTCACTTCGTCCAAATCCGTGGACGATCGGTTAATGAAGTTTCCACTCGAATCGGTTGATGGAATGAAATGAGCTGTGAAATTCCATACACCCTAAATACTATCATAATCTTTTAACAAATGAATCAAGAAAGCAAATGAGAGAGGGGAGGGGCCGGCCATATATAGATGGAGGGAGGTGAGTGTAGGAGAGGGGAGAGTGACCACAAGAGAAAAGACCAACCACAAATATCCTTCATGCAAACAAAACCTCATTAATGCAAATGGTGATTCATTAACCTAGTCACCATTGCATTAATGGCTCCATTATTGCACTAATGACTCACCATGCCAAGTCACCCTTTCTAGAACCTTCTAGAAGCATGACTCACCCTCATCCAAGAAAAGATAAATCCGTCTTTAACCGAATGTTAAAAGACGGCTGATAGAAAACAGGAAACTGGAAACTTCCAAAAGTGATCCTGAAACGACTTTCAGGATAACCCCGTAACTGTATAAATATACCCGCATTTGTATTATGACCGAATATAAATGCAACTGAGACAAAGATACTATACCTACTCAATATAATACTCGGATCCGGCTTAAACCAAAGCCGACCAGTATCATCTTCCCGAAAAATAACACGTGTGTAAACGCACGTGCATTTTCCGAACCCTGCCATAAAACCATACGGCCTCTACAACGTTTCGCCCGAACTTGGGAAACTGTCTGTGGGGGACTCTAATGACTCGTCAGTACCCTGGCAGTGGGTTTAACCACAAACCGTCAGCGGCACTAGCTATGCGTAACGGCTGCCCATGGACTGACCTCAAGGGAGGCCGATGAGCGAACTCATTCAGAAACCCTACTGAGCCTAACAGTGACAATGTATATACAGTCCGGTCAGTTCGTCTATGAGTATCGCATATCTGCCTAGGGGGCTAGAAACGTCAGACCCCCAATAGCAGTATAAGTCGTGTCGGAGTGTAGCCCAATAACACCCTGAGATACTATTGGAGTACCTACCAGTAAATCTCCTTCCATGGCCATGGACTTTGTGTAATGGCTCTCCTAGACACAGCACGACCTCGCCCCCAATACCGGGAGAGACGAAACGCCTGCCGATCCGCTCACGTGCCTCCATATGGCTCGGGACTGTACCAAAAAACTACCTGTTTGCACGACTCCTTTGAGCCGTGGTAGGGTAGAAATCAAAGCACAGTGGGAACTCACACGAGACAAATGGCGACCTCAGGTCGATGAACTAACCTGTACACATGTCACCAGGGAACTGCTACCTGACGATATGTATAATACCAACTAGCAGATTCCCGGCGAGTCCTGTCCGGTGTACTCATAACCCAATGAGCACCTGTATACATCTTAGGTGATCCAACTGACACCAGTGGCTTGTGAGACCGGCCACCGCCCCTCGTCGGGGTCTCGACTGTACACACTAGTCTACTCCGGAGTATCGATGCCCTGTCTCGAAACTCCCACGACTAAGGACCACAATTAAGGATATGCATATAAACCACCCAACTCTCACGTATATGATCGCCATCATACTGTTGGTAGTAATGCAAGATCCTAAGGGCTCTATCAAAGTGTAACATGTAATCAGTCACCTGAACATGTACACGACTGATAAAGGAAAACCAGATAGCATACTATCATCTCGAGTAAGACTGTCCTACCGGTATAGGTCCTCTGCAATCATTGCAATCACGTACCTGCGATCCAATAATTGACTCTGAGGGCACTATCTCCAACAATCTCCCACTTGCACTCAAGGCTAATTATTGCAATGTCGACTACTCACAGCCCGTGTGAAACCGAACATCCAAGTCCTCTACTAATCAGTTTCACAAAGCCCGTTTGTAAAACTATTGTGTTCGAGAAATAGCCTCAGTGAGTGGATCCGACTAGATGTTTCTTTCTATGTCTCTCTAAATCTCAAGTTCGCGGAGAAAGCCATCTCCCGAATCGAGTAATACCTGTCTTAGAATATGTCTGGATATCTGATGGGACCTAGTTCATAAATGAACTCCAAATCCAAACTTCTTAGACTGTATCGATCACTGAACTTAATCAGTATCCGGCACCATGCCACCCACAGTATCCTCTTGGACCACCTGTCCATAATACTGTTCCTCATCAGAGGGAAAACTATAACTCTGACAATCACTCTGTCAACAATGTCACCTTTGAAGCCTGGAATGATAATCGTCTTCCGAAGGAGGCTGTCGTCATCAAATCCGTAGAACATGCACTTATGTTCTATAACTGCTTCCTTATGTTTCTCCAGGATTGGATTAGTACAAACTTATTGCATCTAGTGCAAAACCAACATTTGGTGTGGTACTTGACATCTCATGATTGACTCAATTGCCTAAGCAAGTGATCTGCCAATCATGCACAACCCTCTCCACTTTAGTCTGTAAGACACCTTTAGAGAGGGTGACTCCATCACCTGCAGGTACACCACCATGCTAGGAGTCATCTATTCTAAAAACCATTAGAATACTGTGAAAGTACCCACATTGGGAAACTACCCAAATCCAGATCTAAAAAACCATAGATCTAGAAACCAGAATATCAAATATTATATCCATATCCTGTCTGGAGAAACAACTGTGTGACGACCACAGTACAACTGATCGTAGTATAGGAATTTTACTTCCTACTCTGTGTGTCATCCAGATACCATGACATCACACCCTACTACCTTCTTAACAGATCCATCCCCTATTCTGATTGAAGTCAAACCCATGACTGTCACATCAAAATTAGATGATCTATCTCCGCTATAACTGCTCAAGTCTATAAATAGATATAAGCATCTTGCCCACTATGCTTCCACTGCTCCCACTGACTATGACAACCCTGCTACCAGGTCTCATATCCTGGAACAACAGTAGTGTCAAGTCTGGGTAGATAATAACCTCCCTGTCACCGTCCTTGAGGCTACCGGAGTACCTCTCGGGTGTCTGAGGTTACCCACCATATCTGCGGAGTGGCTATTGGAATGTCAAACCTGATTGAATAAATAGGTCCCATTAAATTTTCCGTAATCGTTCATGGTTCTGGAATCACTTCCAGTTCTACCATACTCCCACTACTGTTTTCTGAAAAAGATCCATTTTACTAAAACAGTGGCGAGTCAAGAACAATATCACTATTGATCTTCCAAATGGTAGAATATCAACCCTCGTCATAGCCAGGGTCAACCCACAAACAGCCATTACAGAAATGTGCCCTGAGTTATCCAGAGTCTGGTTTTAAGCATAAGCTGGACAACTCCCCGTACCTTAACATCTTTTAAGGTACGAACTATTCTATATCCAATATAGAAACTATGGCACTTTATTTAATTGGAACCATATTCAAAACATGCAGCTGTCTCCAGTGCATATCAACTTAATGGAAATAGGCTAATCAGCATTACTCAACTTAGGAATCCATCCAATTATGAGTAACCTGAAAGAGAAACAAGTTTCTCAAAATCATTACTATCATCTGAATACCAATCACAAGAATCTCCATCTTCAATCTCTTTGAAGAATCCCGATACTTGTGACACCTGGTTCTCTACTTTATTCTTATACCCACAACTTCTCAAAACTTAGACCTTGTATTTCTACGAAACACTTGTCTAAATACTAGAGAAGTTATAAATAAACTGAACATAGTACGAGGACCTACTCCTTTGTCCTGATGGACACTGGACAACATACAATACTCTGTATAAGTCCGCTGAGTTTAAGTAACTCAAAACCTGTGCGTCGTAGGTTAAAAACTGTACCCTGGCGATTTCCTCAAATATCACCAATTACAACGAATTCCGATATAATGAGGATAATCACCTAATTCCCAATAACTTACTCCCATTCATCATCTGTAAAACCATACAGATATGAGAATGAAACCTGGTAAATACATACCCTTGGAGTAAGTATCCAATCGGGAAAACAGTTTTCCTTTAACAATGCACTGAAACATGAAAATGTTTCGTAGGGGTATCCTGGTATTCTTAGCAATGCCTCTTCCATAATCCAATTCATGACTTCAACCGTATATTTTATTGCCATCTCTCCAAATCCCTTTATTTGTCTTTAGTCGTTACCTTCTGTACACCATCGTTAGGCTAAATGGTTTTCTTCCTTCCCTACCGTTCGGCACCAGCCTATGGTTTGGAAGAAGATGACTATCCAGTAAGCATAATAGGTGTACCCTCCTAAACCAAGGAGTACTCGCATATTGAGAGAATGTGATGATAAAAGACATCTGAATAATACCTTATTCTTTTAAAGGTGAAATAGGAGTGGCGATGAAGTACGCGGTTTTGGTCGTGAATGATATCAGTCGCAATTTACTTTGCCCTTTTTCTAATCCCTTTATTTTGTATTTACATATTACCTTCTGCACACCCTACTTAGGCTAATTGGTTTTCTTCATTCCCTACCTTTCAGCACCTGCCTATGGTTTGGAATAAGACTATCCAATAAGCGTAATAGGTGTACTCTCCTAAACCAAGGAGCCCTCGCAAGCTGAGAGTAGGTGATAATAAAATACAACTGAATAAACCTATTCTATTTCTCCTGAACCTGGACCCATCCTCGAAGAAGTCCCTTCGAGTTCGTATATAACCATACGATGGATCTATCCAATGGAAGTGGATGTCCGTAGTAATACCGGTGTTCTGAGAAATGCAAAGGGTAAAAGAAGGAGTGGCAATGACTTATGCAACATAGACAATCCAAAAGCCAGTATTTTAAGAAGGTTCGGTCAACTTGGTCACTGAGTCATAGTCTAGGGTCGGTCAAAGGTCGCTGCCAAAGAGAGAGAGAAAAGAAACACTCTGCGTGCACTCTAACCTAGATCAGAATGGTTATCACTTTATCTAATCCGGAAACCTCCCACTGTCCTGTCAAATTCTCCTCCAAACCAGAAAGAAGAATCAATCGGGATCACCCGAAGAGTAAACCAACTCATCAGTAGGAATCGGGATCCAACTCTCATCGAATGATAATGTGATGGGAATGCATCCACGTTACTCATACTCCAGAAGGTATGCGCATACTTGGCAAGTTTCAGTTTCTTTAGAAGCTCCCGATATAATTTTTGCCCCATGCTCTTATAACCTTGGCTTTGGTCAAAATGTCATAAGTCACATGCCAAGTTCTACCCGTCACTATCTTGTCAATTTGAACCCACCCGCACATGCTCCTGACTTTGGCCAATCGGCAGAACGAATGTCCCAAACTAACTCATCTATCTATGTAACAAATGAATACCCGGCAGCTACCAAACACTATGCCTTAACTTTGGCTAAAATGCATAGCTTGAATACTACTGAATACCCAAAAGAAGTGACAGAGGGCTACGGCTGGTTTTTGGCGAAAAACCTTTAACGTAACGAACTTGATATCGCTGAAGGAACCTGATAGCTTTTTAAAATATAGTGGCGAAAACCTTTTGCTAAAGAGGTCACTCCCGGTAAAGGGATCTCGGCTCTTTCCTCGTGGAATGAGGTGCAGGATATTCCACTGAATACCGCTATGCAAAGCAACTTGTAATCGACAATAGTGAAGTTATTACCCTGATGCAAACTTCTGCCCAAGGGGTCAGTCCCGGTGAAGGGATATCGGCCCTTGCCCCGTCGAATGAGGTGCAGGATATTCCACTGAATACCGCTATGCATAACAAAAGGAAACGTCTTTGCAATAACACCTTTTAAATTTGTCCCAACAACTGTAAACAGATTTGCTTTACTTTGCATTGATCAGAATCAACGCAATCCCATCAATCGATCACACCAGAAAAGAACGAAAATAAAATGTACGTATATGCCATCCGCATTCGTCACTGGGTCCCGTCATCACCCGTTAGGTTACTTAACTAACGACAGAGCGGGGACTGGACTAGCGCGGGTGTAAAACATATACAACATCTAATAGTATATAAATCAATATACAATAATCGCTCCAGGCGTGATAATATGCAACATTATAGAAAAGTAATAAGTATCACAGAACAATACAGACAATCTGGGATCCCCGGGTTTCACAGAGCCGCTGCTGAAACCCGACGTTCCCCTGTCGTGTGGATAGCCTGTGCAATGAAACCTAGACCCCTACGCGTGCGGCAAGTTACCCGCCAAAACCTGAAGCGAGACAGCCCCCTACAGCATAGTGAATGGACCACCCAGCACTTCACAGAATCCGGTAATCTTGGGCACCCCTCCTTGGGTCAACCTGTACCCCTTACGAGTGCGGCGAATAGTCTGCCAATTCTAGAGTGGGGCCCCTCTGCCTCTCAAAGCCATGAGATGCGGACCCGTTACCCCCAGAACTCGGCTATCCATGCATTCCGTCACGGGGTAAAACCTAGTACAGTAATGAAAAATAGTATAACAGGTACATCGACCACAACCTGGTCGTGCCCCAAAAGAATATTATACAACAGGCAGTGACGGCAGTCCACAAGTTGGACGCTCGCCCCGCAATATCAAATGTACAAATAAACTCAAACTGCACTACCATTGCACACTGCTATCCACCACGACAAATCCGCAACATCACATCACAACACAGAACATCAACGCGAATGTCACGTTCGCATACCCGTCTAAAAGAACTATAGCAATCAGACGCGGTTTACCGATCAAATGACATTCCCGGTCGGAGATATAATATAAGCACCGCAAACTAACATGTTTAAATTTCGATCGACTAAATATCTTGAAGTGGGCCCCAACGAACATCTGTTGAACCGTAACAAAATTTGGGCCCAAAAGATATGTACCCAAAACCCTAATTTCCAGAGAAGAATACACTGTGCAAGTTTGGGGGCATGATCACTCAGAACGGCCGCGGATGCGCGGCCAAACCATTGGTTTGGCCGCGATTCCGCGGCTGTCTTGTCGATTCATGTGCCCAAATTTGTACGGTGTTCTTATAAAACTCTGCACAGTTTTCTGAGATATGTAGAATAATTTTAGGACATCATTTAAAATCTACAGAAACTGTGAAATTGAAAAAATGCGGTTTTTGATTTCCGGTTCGATCGAAGTTTTAAACACGTTAGCACAAATTAGTATAGCAAAATGGTGAGGCTCTGATACCACTGTAAGTCTACGGTAGCGCCCCGGCCGTCTACAGACGCCAAATGCGGAACAAAAAACTTTTAACTGGCGCTATCGTATACTTTAACCCGGATCTGCCATTATTGCTAAACTAACAAACTGTAAAGAGTGTAGAAAGGTTATACCGAACGATCCGAGTCCTTCGTTCTTTAACCATCATCCTACGCTCCGTTGCGGCTTCTCCGATCTCGTCGATCTCCGATCTGCTCGTCCAAATGGCACCACTTCAACGATTCTTTAAACGGACTCCCGCCTCTGACTCGAGGCAACTCGGTCGTCAAGTTTGCTAAAAGAGACGACCAAGATTGATGTAGAGAATGAGTAGATGACTTTGTCTCACTTCGTCCAAATCCGTGGACGATCGGTTAATGAAGTTGCCAATCGAATCGGGTGATGGAATGAAATGAGCTGTGAAATTCCATGCACCACAAATACTATCATAATCTTTTAACAAATGAATCAAGAAAGCAAATGAGAGAGGGGAGGGTCCGACCATATATAGATAGAGGGAGGTGAGTGTAGGAGAGGGAAGAGTGACCACAAGAGAAAAGATCAACCACAAATATCCTTCATGCAAACAAAACCTCATTAATGCAAATGGTGATTCATTAACCTAGTCACCATTGCATTAATGGCTCCATTATTGCACTAATGACTCACCATGCCAAGTCACCCTTTCTAGAACCTTCTAGAAGCATGACTCACCCTCATCCAAGAAAAGATAAATCCGTCTTTAACCGAATGTTAAAAGACGGCTGATAGAAAACAGGAAACTGGCAACTTCCAAAAGTGATCCTGAAACGACTTTCAGGATAGCCCCGTAACTGTATAAATATACCCGCATTTGTATTACGACCAAATATAAATGCAACTGAGACAAAGATATTATACCTACTCAATATAATACTCGGATCCGGATTAAACCAAAGCAGACCAGTATCATCTGCCCGAAAAATAACACGTGCGTAAACGCACGTGCATTTTCCGAACCCTGCCATAAAACCATACGGCCTCTACAACGTTTCGCCCGAACTTGGGAAACTGTCTGTGGGGGACTCTAATGACTCGTCAGTACCCTGGCAGTGGGTTTAACCACAAACCGTCAGCGGCACTAGATATGCGTAACGGCTGCCCATGGACTGACCTCAAGGGAGGCCAATGAGCGAACTCATCCGGAAACCCTACTGAGCCTAACAGTGACAATGTATATACAGTCCGGTCAGTTCGTCTATGAGTATCGCATATCTGCCTAGGGGACTAGAAACGTCAGACCCCCAATAGCAGTATAAGTCGTGTCGGAGTATAGCCCAATAACACCCTGAGATACTACTGGAGTACCTACCAGTAAATCTCCTGCCATGGCCATGGACTTTGTGTAATGGCTCTCCTAGACACAGCACGACCTCGCCCCCAATACCGGGAGAGACGAAACCCCTGCCGATCCGCTCACGTGCCTCCATATGGCTCGGGACTGTACCCAAAAACTACCTGTTTGCACGACTCCTTTGAGCCATGGTAAGGTAGAAATCAAAGCACAGTGGGAACTCACACGAGACAAATGACGACCTCAGGTCGATGAACTAACCTGTACACATGTCACCAGGGAACTGCTACCTGACGATATGTATAATACCAACTAGCAGATTCCCGGCGAGTCCTGTCCGGTGTACTCATAACCCAATGAGCACATGTATACATCTTAGGTGATCCAACTCACACCAGTGGCTTGTGAGACCGGCCACCGCCCCTCGTCGGGGTCTGGACTGTACACACTAGTCTACTCCGGAGTATCGATGCCCTGTTTCGAAACTCCCACGACTAGGGACCATAATTAAGGATATGAATATAAACCACCCAACTCTCACGTATATGATCGCCATCATACTGTTGGTAGTAAAGCAAGATCCTAAGGGCTCTATCATAGTGTAACATGTAATCAGTCACCTGAACATGTACACGACTGATAAAGGCAAACCAGATAGCATACTATCATCTCGAGTAAGACTGTCCTACCGGTATAGGTCCTCCACAATCATTGCAATCACGTACCTGCGATCCAATAATTGACTCTGAGGGCACTATTTCCAACAGATCATACTAGTGGGGACATGGTAGTCCATATGTACATCCTTCAAGCTCCCTAGTCGTGGGTGTATCGAGATGGGGCATCGATATACCAGAGTAGACTAGCGTATACCTTCTCGACCCATGTAGATGGGCGATGGATGATCCCATATCCATTGGTGTTTGATATCAGAGATGTTATACAGGTGCTCGGTGGACACTGGGTACACTGGACGGACTTGCCGAAAACTCCCAGATGGTATTATACCTTACGTCAGATGGCAGTTCTCTGGTGATACTGGTACAGGTTAGTCTGTAGACCCGAGATTGTCATAGAGTCTTGTGTGATTCCCACTGTGCTTTGATTTCCACCTTACCACGTCCAAGAGGGCGTGCAAAACGGTGGTTTTTGGGTACAGTCCCGAGTCACATGGAGGCAATGAGCGATAGGAGGGGTTTCGTCTCTCCCGGTATTGGGGGTTGATATTGCGCTATGCTCGATTGGCCATAACATGGAAGTCCCTGGCCAGGGCTAGTTTAGAGATTTACTGGTATGTGTTACCAGTAGTTTCTCGATCAGTTATGAGCCTCATATCGGCATGACTTATCAGTTATTGGGGTCTGAAGTTTACCACACCTAGACTTGATATGCGACATATCAGACGAGGAGACCGGACTGTACGGTAGTGTCACTGTCAGGCTTTTTGTAGGAGTTGGAGCGGGCTTGCTTGCTGAACTTCTGATCGCTCAATACCCGGGTAGCCGTTACGTCCAGCTAGTACCGCTGACGGCTTGTGGGTACTTGATATGATCATCACCTACTGCCGGCGTATTGACGAGTCTTTAGAGTCCTACATAGAGGTTTTACTGGCTCAGGCAAAACGAAATAGGAGCATATGTGTGATATGTGCGGGACCAAGAATAATGCGAGTATGCGATACCGTATTTTATTCTCGCGATGTTTGTATCGATCGGTTATATGCGATATAATCAGGTTATCGAATCAAGGGTTGATTCGATAAGTCGATACATTGGATGTTAGTCGGTTATATGTGATATAACCGGATTATTAAGTCAAGTGTTGATTTAATAATTTAGTGTATAATTGTATATGTGATATACTAATTTACATTAACTAACATTGGTTCACTTAAGCATTTGTTTTTCTCACTTGTGCACAACTTAATATATATGTGATATATATTCATTTGTGTTCATTTTGTATCATGGTTGTTGATACAACTTACATGGGTGTATAAGACTTATACCATACTAATTATAGTGTTAGGTTTTTATATCTAAAGTAATTCTAAAATTAGTGGATAATGAGCTCACATGCATGAAGCTTCATGAAGCTTATGGTTGCATTGACTTAGTCCACTAGTTTGTTTTACTTAAGATATTAATTAACCTATCCACTATAATTAGCCATGGTAATGTCTCTACATGAGTTAGTATATGATACCCACTCACCCATGGTTAGATCTCTCTCTCTCTCTCTTAATTAGTTTTCATTCTCATTTTGAGCTCATCTTCTTCCTCCTTCAAATTCTTTCTAGGGTTTGATAAAAAGAGAGAAACATTGTGAGAAAAGGAATTCTAAAGTGTACCCATTTCCTATTTCATCATCCTCTACTAGACTAGCACTTTAGTTTTGTTAGTTATATGTATGCCCTAGAGGCCATTGCTATACATAGGATGTATATTGTAGTGGATGCTGGGACATATATAGGGAGGACTTTCTTGCTCGACATGATAGTATGCTATCTGGTTGCTCTTTACCTTAACGTGTATACTGATTTTCTCTCTGTTACATATTGGTAAAGCCCTTAGGATGTGTACTTGACTACCTGGACTATGATGCGGATCATACTAGTAGGGACATGGTAGTCCATAAGTACATCCTTCAAAGTCCCTAGTCGTGGGTGTATCGAGACGGGGCATCGATATACCAGAGTAGACTAGCGTATACCTTCTCGACCCATACAGATGGGCGATGGATGATCCCATATCCATTGGTGTTTGACACCAGAGATGATATACGGGTGCTCAGTAGAGACTGGGTACACTGGATGGACTCGCCGAGAAATCCCAGATGGTATTATACCTTATGTCAGATGGCAGTTCTCTGGTGACACTGGTACAGAGTAGTCTGTTCACCCGAGATCGTCATAGTGTCTTGTGTGATTCCCACTGTGCTTTGATTTCCACCTTACCACGTCCAAGAGGGCGTGCAAAACGGTGGCTTTTGGGTACAGTCCCGAATCACATGGAGGCAATGAGCGATAGGAGGGGATTCGTCTCTCCTGGTATAGGGAGTTGATGTTGCACTGTGTTCGATTGGTTATAACCGGAAATCCCTGGCCAGGGTTGCTGAGATTTACTGGTAAGTGTTACCTGTAGTTTCTCGAATTGTTATAGACCTCATATCGACACGACTTATCGAGCTATTGGGGTCTGACGTTTACCACCCCTAGGCAAGATATGCGACATATCAGACGATCAGACCGGACTGTACGGTAAGTGTTACTGGTTGGATTCACAGGAGTGTGAGCGGGCTTGCTCATCGATCTTCTGATCGCTCAATACCCGGGTGGCCGTTACGTTTAGCAGACCGCTTGCGGCTTGTGGGTGTTTGATATGATCATCACCTGCTGCCGGCGTATTGACGAGTCTTTAGAGTCCTACACAGAGGTTTCCAGGCTCAAGCGAAACGAAATAGGAGTGCATATAAGATATGTGCGGGACCGAGAATAATACGTGTATGTGATACCGTATTCCATTCTCGCGATGATTGTATCGAAAGGTTGTATGCGATATAACCTAGTTATCGAATCAAGGATTGATTCGATAAGCCGATACATTGGATATTAGTCGGTCACATGCGATATGACCGGATCGTTAAATCAAGTGTTGATTTAATGATTTAGTGCATAATTATATATTTGATATATTACTTTACATTAACTAGTATTGGTTCACTTTAAATGGATTTTCTCACTTCAAGTTCACAAGTTGTATATGTGATATACTTTTGTGCACTTGATTGTATCATGTTTGATGATACATGAATGCTAGGGTTTTTGTGTAAAGAATTAAACCTTGGTTAAGTAAATGGTTAGGGTTTTTATTGTATCATTCATTTATCTTTTTAATTTAGATTAAAAATAAATGGCATAAGAAAACAAAATGGTTTCCTTCTATCTTTCTTTCATGAAGCTTGTTGAAGCTTCATGAAGCTTTGACCAAGTGACCATTTTGTCTTCTTCTTTTAACCCTAACCATTCATCTAAACTCAAGTTAGTTCTCTACGCAAAACCATGGTTAAAAATTATGATAAGAATCATTATTCTTTTCTATTCTAAATACTTATCATAATATTCATCTTCTTCTTCTTCTTCTACCCTTGAAGAAAAGCTTGCTATCAACAATGGCAACTTGATGAAAAGAGTGAGAAATCCAATTCTAAAGTGAACCCACCTCCTATTTCTTCATCCTCTACCTCTTGCCAAGTAGTATAGGGTGTTTTATTCACAAGTTTCATGACTTGGTGAAGTGGGAGCTTGATCTTGTGATGCCTCGACGTAGATCATCTTCGGCATCGTTGTCGATGACCTAGACCGCCCATTTCTCTGATGAAGCCGACGGTAGAGCCCGGGATGGGATTTGGACAGCAAGTGGACTTCATCATGGAGCTATGGAGGTGGAGAACCGGATCTACAAAGGTTGTATTTCCGTTCACTTAGTTAAATTGTTAACTAGTTTCATTTGTCGCCTAAAATTCTAGTCAACGATCCGTATTAGAGTTTCTCGGCACTCATAAAATTTGAAATTGGAATGGATGATGCCTTGTGAGACCTCTTGAGAGTGCCTAGGAACCCTACAGTTGTATCAGAGCCTAGCTAGAGCCTTAGGCGTTGCGTAGACGAAGTTTGAAACCCGAACGAACCCGAAACCCTAAAATTTCCATGCTCTCTGGACTTTTTTCAAAAACTGGGTTTTTTCCAGATTAAAAATGCTTAAAAAATTTAGCAGGGAATTATAAGACTTACGGTGCAAAAAATTATTTCTTGATTCCTCTAAACAGCGGCGGAACCGCGGCATAAGCCTGGTTTATGCGGTGGTTCCGCGGCCAAATGATTGGATTTGCCTTCCATTTCTGCACAGTAATTCATGTTTTTAGGTGCTGGGTTTTCTGGGAATTTTTAACATTATTCAATGGTTGAATTTTCTGGGGTTGTTTTGGGGATTCGATGATTCGATCGGATTATCAGATTTTGCCTATGTGGATTCCGGATAATTTTTGAATATGTTAAAATGTTCGACCGGATATAAATACCCACCTTTTCCCCTGTCGGGAAATTTCCATGTATTGGATCTTTCCGTAGTTTAATGACGTTCTAAGTAGTGCAAGTAACGCAATGGTCCCTCTAGAAGACAACAAACCTTAACTCGATTATGTGACCGTCTGAACTGCCCTTTGAACCTTCGGGTTTGGGGCAGTACGGCGTGCCACATGTGAGGCGTTGGCTTGACCCTTCTACGGCTGGACCGTTGGTACTGAGGCATGAACTGGATGTTTTTAAACCAATTTCATGTGTAGAGCTGTTTCGGGAAAACTTGGGTGTTTGACTGTTCGATCGGAAAGTTTAACATTTTCTGTTTATCTGGAATATGATACAATAATTGGAATTCACAAGTAGTTATGAGATAACTGAATGAATGTTATAAACATAGCAGTTTAGTCTCACTTGATCGGTTGCCATAGAATTTTGATGTGATCAAAAGTCCGTCGCAATCACGTAGCGTACGCGGATACTCGCCGGGTAAACTTAATAGACAGCTACATCCCTTAGCCCCGACCAAGTGACGGAAGGAGAACCCCGTCGCCGAAAGCATCCATCTGGGTGCTCGCGGTAGCGGTGTTCCGCCTTGGTGCACTTCGTCGACGGCATCGGGGGTGCGGCCGTCTACTGAAGTTTGCGACGAGCATTCGATCAGGATGTCGGGAATCTTGTTGAATTGCCCAACTTGATATTGAAAAGAGTTTTCGATAATGAGACTAAAATGCGGGGTTTATAATTGTCAGGCATGTGATGTCTAAGGAATTCATTGATTCAAGCATGCGATGTCTGAGGAGGTTGCGGATTCCAACTGTTGTAGTTTTACACTTTCTTTTCTGTGACCGTAAGTGTAATATGTGATATCGCCGGTTTCGTTGCTATATGTCAACGACAATTGGGATGCGCATATTTACTTACGTTGATGACATGTGATGTTATGTGTTGCTGGATATGTTATATTGGATCGTCGTGTATGAATAGCCGGGTTTTTTTTTATGTGAGATGAGTGTTTTCATTTTCATTCATGTAAAAACTTGTATGTAATATTCTTTTATTAAGGCACTTCCAGGTTGCGGAAGTTGTCACCGTTGATGTATATTATTTACTTTTCCGCACTAGGATAGACCCAAGGAGGAGGGCACAAGTAACCAGGTTCTGTAGTCCAGTGGGAGACCAACTCGAGGAGTCGAGTCCGGGTCTCCTAACTCTAGAATTGGTAGGGTTTCTTGCCGCTCTCGTAGGGGTCTAGGGTTGTGGGTTTTGGCTATTCATCGTGACCGTGGAATCCGTGTTTTATACTGGCTCGTATTGAAAACACGTACGTCCTAGTATATCCAATATTTCATATGTTTCTTCTGCTGCGATATCTGTGATGTGATCATGTGATGTTCTATGATAGATACAGTATACAGTATATATGATATATTATATAGGCGTTACTTATGTTTTACACCCGCGCTAGCCCTGCCCTGCTCTGTCGTTAGTTACCTAACCTAACGGTGCAATGAGGGGACATCGAGGCGAATGCGGATGGCATAAGTGTACGTCGTATTTATCTGTGATGTTTAGGTACTAAAATGATGGGACTTCATTAATGTGATTAATGAAATAAAAGAAACCTAAGATGTTGTGGAATCGAATTTCAAAATAAAACAGGTAGCTACAGTTCTTGCTTTGCACTGCGGTATATATGATATATCCTGCACCTTATTCGATAAGGAAAGGACCGAGATCCCTTCACCGGGAGTGACTCCTTTAGCAATAACTGGCAGATGCTAAACACTCGGTTTGTCTTTTGATCTCTTTTAAGAGTTCTGCTTTGCACAGTGATATATATGATATATCCCGCACCTCATTCGACGAGGAAAGGACCGACGATCCCTTCACCGGGAGTGACTCCTTTAGAAAAACTAGAAAAACCTCAAAAACACTCCATTTTAAAATTCATTCGATCCTACAACGATATCAAGTTCATTACGCAATAGGTTTTCAGAAAAACCTGTCTTAGCCCTCCGTCATTTCAGATAAGTACTAGTTAGTATTCGTGCTGCGGTTGTTTGGCATGCGTCAAGGCGTAGTGTACGGTAGCTAACTAGTGCTTATCTGCTAGCATACGATGCGATTGGATTAGGGTATTCGTACGGCGTTGTTTGGCATACGTCAAGGGTCGTGCGGGTGGGTTTAATTCAATCAAGAAATGTACGGGTTGAACTTGACTAGCGGACTATGGGTTGTTTGGCATGCGTTAAGGTCATAGCACGCTAGGGGCAAAATATTATCGGGAATTTCAAGTGTTGAAATTTGCAAAGAGATTGCATACCTTCTATGAGATAGTTGGATCCCGATACCCGCTGCGAGTAATTGTTACTCCTGGGAGAGTTTTACACATTACAATTAGCCGATCAAGTAGGTGTCTAGAAAGGTGTCAACGGGGTTACGCCTCTGGGAAAACGAGGTTTACATTAATTAGGTTCGTGCGAAAGGACGGGGGACCTCCCTCAAAGTACCGACACTGGCCTGGCTGAAAGATTGGCGAACTTGTAGCGTGTAATTAATCCCGGCAAGTCTTTCCTTTTAGGGTTTGAAGGAAAATTTGATAAAAAGCAGTGGGAGCCATCCTGATTAGATAAAATAATAACCAATCTGATCTTGCAAGAGCGCACGCTGAGTGTTTTCTTCTCTCTCTCTCCAAGTAGCGACCATATCACGCCTTAATCAAGATAATAAAATGGATATATTGACCAAACCCGCTTGTTATACTGAGCTGGGGAACGTTGGTCCCGCTCCAACTTATAATAGTTATAAGACAGAGCAGGAAATAGGGGAATACCAGATTTCCCGTGCCGCCCAAACGAAGAAAGTGCATGCTGATGCATCTCCTTCGGGCGTATTCGTTATAAAGAACTGTTTCTCAGTATCCTCTGCATCCTGGGTATATGATACCGGATCAGGATCCCAGATATGTAATCTGTTACATAGGGCTGCAAAAAGGTAGAAAAACTGAGAATGGGTGATAAGTTTCATGAGACAGAAAACGGGGCAAGTGTTGCAGCCAAGTCTGTTGGTCACAGTCACCCTGTATTACCAATACATTGATTCTGAACAAATACTATTAGATACCGAACCTGATATACAAAATCATTTCAGTCTCTTTTTTAATAAAGAAAGGATATAATTTTGTATTGTTGGATAATGTTTTGAACATTTCCTATATCAAATGTTGATCGGTTCAGGCTCGTTATCTAAAAGCATTGATGTTCTAAATCAAACTACAGTTCTTAGTATACGGAACACACATAAGAGGAACAGTTCAGAAATGAACGAATTCTTCTTAAGGTATTGTAGACTAGGTCATATCAATGCGACCCGACTAGATGAAGTTACATATAGATGCATATTTAAATCAGTTTGAATTTACATCTTGTGAAACTCGCCAGTCATGTCACAAAGATAAGATGACCATATCTCTGTTTATTGGAAACAGAGAAAGAGTTAGTGAACTCTTGGGATGATACATGTTGATGTATGTAGGTCCCCTGTCTACACATGCCAAGACTGGTTCTTTATACTTCATTACGTTCTCTGATAATCTCTCAAGATTCAGACGTATGTTCCTGTTGAAACATAAGTCCAAACCTTTTGAGATATTCATAGAATATAAGTTAGAAGTAGAGGACCAAAATACGGGTATAAGTATTATGCCTTTTGATGTGATCGAGGAGGAGAATACTTGAGCACGGAAATCCTGGACTATTTTAAAGTAGAATAAGATTCTCTCTCAGCATTACTCCTCCGTATACACCATTGTACGATGGTATATCGGGGCGGAGCAGATACACCCTATTTGATATGGTGTGATCTATGATGAGTACTACGGAGTTACCTTTTTCCTTTTGGGAGTTATGCACTTATGAAGTTGCATACCTATTGAATAGGGTTCCAATCAAATCAGTTGCCTACCGCTTTATATGTGATATGGAAAGGGAAGAGCCTAAATCTTAAGTTGGTTAAGATTTGGGGTTGTCCGGCCTATGTCTAAAAGCATAATCCGGACAAGCTCGAAGCAAGGTCTGTTATGTAGAACTGAAAATGTTCCAGCTATACAAACTACAGCAGATGATTTGGTACAACAAAAGGATTCAGTAGATGCCAACGAACCTCAGCCTCTCCGCCGATCTAGTAGGGTTCCTCACCCACCTGAGAGTTACTTCGGTTTCTCTATGAAAGTGGGAGCGAGGATTGCATCATGAGATGATGACCCAACTAGCTTCGAGCTGGCCATCAGGAGTAAGACTCTGTAAGAATGGCTGGATGCTTATCGATCTGAGATGGAATCCTTATACACCAACAAAGTATGGACTTTAGTTGCTATATCTGAAAGGTTAAATCCCCATCAGGAGCAAGTATATCTTGAGAAGATTACTTGGTGTAGATGGAAAAGTTGAGACTTTCAAAGCTAGACTTGTTAAAGGTTTTCGTCATCGACCAGGCATGGATAATGATGAAACCTTTTTCCAGTGGCTATGCTTAAGTGCATCCGGATCCTACTTGCCACGGCTGCATACCATGACTACGATATCTGGCGGTAGGGTGCCATGACTGCTTTTCTAAATGATGTTTTAGAAGAGAACGTCTATAAGTACACAGTCAGAGGGATTCGTAGACAGTGGGAGCAGCGGAAACGTGTGCAAGATGGTTTATAGGATAAAGCAGGCATCGCGGAGCTGGAACGTCTGTTTTGATGAAGTAGTCAAAGAGTTTGACATCATCAAAATGGTAGATGAACCTTGTATATACAAAAAGGGTAGTAGGGAGTATGGGTAGGGAGTATGGTAGTGATCCTCATAGAGTACGTGTATGACATACTCTTGATAGGGAATGAGTTTCCTATGCTACGCTTGGTCAATCTCCGCTTATCACAATGATTCTCCATATAGGATCAAAGTGATACCTACTAAATCCTGGGTTTTGGATTTATGAGATAGATCTAAACGGATGTTAGGATACTCACTAGTTGTAGTGAGATGGTATCAATCGATCCTGGGGATCACTGGAAAGGTTCCAGGGTGATAAGAACGACTGAGTGTCAGTCACAGGCATTGTCTTTACCCTCAGTCGAGGGACGGTATGTTGGAAGAGTTCCAAGCTAGATACCGTGACATACTAGACGATAAAGGCTGAATACATCGCTACTTAAGATGCTACCAAAGAGGCTGTTTGGGTGTATATTGGTTCATGAGATGAACTACGTTCCAACCATTGTGAGACAATGGAGTTGTGGCTTATGCCAAGGAACGCCGGTCCCATCAGTGATCCAGACATATTCTAAGGCAGTATCACCTGATCATGGAGATGGTTGATCTCTAAGGGATCGAGGTTAGGAGAGTAGACTCAGAGGACAACACGGCGGATCCACTCACAAAGGCCTATTCCCAGAGAGAGACTCTTATGGGATGGTTGAGTATAAGATACTACAACCACTGCTATCAGATGGCCCTAGTGCAAGTGGGAGATTGTTAGTTATATGTATGCCCTAGAGGCCATTGCTATAAATAGGATGTATATTGTAGTGGATGCTGGGACATATATAGGGAGGACTTTCTTGCTCGACATGATAGTATGCTATCTGGTTGCTCTTTACCTTAACGTGTATACTGATTGTCTCTCTGTTACATGTTGGTAAAGCCCTTAGGATGTGTACTTGACTACATGGACTATGATGCGGATCATACTAGTGGGGACATGGTAGTCCATAAGTACATCCTTCAAAGTCCCTAGTCGTGGGTGTATCGAGACGGGGCATCGATATACCAGAGTAGACTAGCGTATACCTTCTTGACCCATACAGATGGGCGATGGATGATCCCATATCCATTGGTGTTTGACATCAGAGATGATATACGGGTGCTCAGTAGAGACTGGGTACACTGGACGGACTCGCCGAGAACTCCCAGATGGTATTATACCTTACGTCAGATGGCAGTTCTCTGGTGACACTGGTACAGAGTAGTCTGTTCACCCGAGATCTTCATAGAGTCTTGTGTGATTCCCACTGTGCTTTGATTTCCACCTTACTGTTGGAGATAGTGCCCTCAGAGTCAATTATTGGATCACAGGCACATGATTGCAATGATTGAGGGAGGACCTATCCCGGTAGGACAGTCTTGCTCGAGATGATAGTATGCTATCTGGTTTACCTTTATCATCGTGTACTGCTTTAGGTGACCTGACATGTCGCTATTGCACGTTGATAGAGCCCCTTGGATTCTTGCTTTACTGCCAGCAGTATGAGGGCGATCATATAAGTGAGAGCTGGAGTCTATAAGCACATCCTTAAAAGGTCCCTAGTCGTGGGAGTTTCGAGACAGGGCATCGATTCTCCAGAGTAGACTAGTGTATACAGTTGAGACCCCGACGAGGGGCGGTGGTCGGTCTCACAAGCCACTGGTGTCAGTTGGTTCACCTAAGATGTATACAGGTGCTCATTGGGTTATGAGTACACCGGACATGACTCGCCGGGAACATGCTAGTTGGTCTTATACCTGACGTCAGATAGCAGTTCCCAGGTGACATGTGTACAGGTTAGTTCATCGACCTGGGGATCGTCATTTGTCTCGTGTGAGTTCCCACCGTGCTTTGATTACTACCCTACCACGGCTCAAAGGATTCGTGCAAACAGGTTTTAGTTGGGTACAGTCCCGAGCCACATGGAGGCAGTGAGCGGATCTTCGGGGGTTTCGTCTCTCCCGGTATTGGGGGTGAGGTCGCGCTGTGTCTAGGAGAGCCATTACACGAAGACCTTGGCCAAGGCAGGAGATTTACTGGTAGGTATTCCAGTAGTATCTCAGGGTTTTCTGGGCTACACTCCGACACGACTTGTACCGCTTTTGGGGGTCTGACTTTTACCAACCCCCTAGGCCCGACATGCGATGCTCATAGACGAACGGACCGGACTGTACGGATATTGTCACTGACAGGCTCAGTTGGGTGTCGGGGTGAGCTTCCTCATCGACGTCCCTTTTAGTCAATAGCTGGTGGCCCGTCACGTATTGGCTTATACCTCTGACGTGCTAGTGGTTAAATCCACAGCCATAGTATTGACGAGTCTTTAGAGTCCACCACACTTTCAGTTACTCAAGCTTTCGGGCGAAACGCTGTAGAGGCCGTATGGAGATATGGCAGGGTCCGATCAGATACGTGCGGTATTGCACGGATCAGGATCGGACAGTTTGTACTAGTGGCCGTATGGTTATATGGCAGGGTTCGATCAGATACGTGCGGTATTGCACGGATCAGGATCGAACGGATATTACTAGCCGGCTTTGGTTTAAGCCGGTCCTAGTTTAGTACAGTGTAGATTTTGTCTCATTGCATTTGTATCCGGACGGAATACAGATGCGGGTGTGTATGCACAGTATGGGGTTTTCCTGTAATTTATTACGGGACCAGTTTTCTGGAGTTGCCAGTTTGCATTCCGTTCCGGCCGGTTTTCCTTTGTTCTTTCCCGGCCGGACTTTTCCGATGGAGGGGGTAATTTGCAGTTTTGCAAATTACATTTGTGGAGGGGTTTTCTTGCATAAAGATTGATTATGATAGCTTCATATCTTTCATCCATGCTCTTGCTTTAATGATGATTGAAAGGGTATGGTTTGGTTTTAATATAAGCATGGTTGATGTTTATTTGTCCCTTGATGTGGTCACCTCTTCATTTCTCCTACCATCACCTCCCTTCATGCTATATATCCTTTTCCTCCACCCTTCTTCTCACTTGATGAAAATGGTTGAAAAAGATATGAGAGAAAAGAATGAGAGAGAGTTCATCTTGTTTGTGAGGAATTCTTCATCTCCTTCTTCTTCTTGTTTTGGAAAAATGAAAGCACCATTTTTCCTAACCCCATTCCTCCATCAAGGCAACTACAAACCCCAAATGAGACTAGCATCATCTACACTACATTCTACAGCAAATCTTGGACGCGTCGATTCGCCAGCTTCGCGCCCGAGTTGCCTCGGTATAGAGGCGGGAGCCCGTAAAAGATGCAGGCGACGTGGTGCCCTTCCGGCGAGGAGGCGACGACCGGAGATCCCGCGAGGAGATCGGAGAGGAGATGAAGACCGGAGGACTCGGATCAGTCGGTACATCTCTAACCCTTCTCTTGTTTGCTAGAATTAGTTTAATGGCACGATCCAGAGTTTAGTGCGCGGTGGTGCCGGTTTGCTAAGTCCGCAAAATTAAAGTTTACCACCGTTTCCGCGTTTGGCCGTCGGGTTGACGGCCGGGGCGCCGCCGTGCACTTACACTTACCACGTCCAAGAGGGCGTGCAAAACGGTGGCTTTTGGGTACAGTCCCGAATCACATGGAGGCAATGAGCGATAGGAGGGGATTCGTCTCTCCCGGTATAGGGAGTTGATGTTACACTGTGTTCGATTGGCTATAACCGGAAATCGCTGGCAAGGGTTGATGAGATTTACTGGTAAGTGTTACCTGTAGTTTCTCGAATTGTTATAGACCTCATATCGACACGACTTATCGAGCTATTGCGGTCTGACGTTTACCACCCCTAGGCTAGATATGCGACATATCAGACGATCAGACCGGACTGTACGGTAAGTGTTACTGGTTGGATTCACAAGAGTGTGAGCGGGCTTGCTCATCGATCTTCTGATCGCTCAATACCCGGGTGGCCATTACGTTTAGCAGACCGCTTGCGGCTTGTGGGTGTTTGATATGATCATTACCTGCTGCCGGCGTATTGACGAGTCTTTAGAGTCCTACACAGAGGTTTCCTGGCTCAACCGAAACGAAATAGGAGCGCATATGAGATATGTGCGGGACCGAGAATAATACGTGTATGTGATACCGTATTCCATTCTCGCGATGGTTGTATCGAAAGGTTGTATGCGATATAACCTAGTTATCGAATCAAGGATTGATTCGATAAGACGATACATTGGATATTAGTCGGTCACATGCGATATGACCGGATCGTTAAATCAAGTGTTGATTTAATGATTTAATGCATAATTATATATTTGATATATTACTTTTCATTAACTAGTATTGGTTCACTTTAAATGGTTTTTCTCACTTCAAGTTCACAAGTTGTATATGTGATATACTTTTGTGCACTTGATTGTATCATGTTCGATGATACATGATTGCTAGGGTTTTTGTGTAAAGAATTAAACCATGGTTAAGTAAATGGTTAGGGTTTTTATTTTATCATTCATTTATCTTTTTAATTTAGATTAAAAAGAAATGGCATAAGAAACAAAATGGTTTCTTTCTTTCTTTCTTTCATGAAGCTTGTTGAAGCTTCATGAAGCTTTGACCAAGTGACCATTTTGTCTTCTTCTTTTAACCCTAACCATTCATCTAAACTCAAGTTAGTTCTCTACACAAAACCATGGTTAAAAATTATGATAAGAATCATTTTTCATTTCTATTCTAAATACTTATCATAATATTCATCTTCTTCTTCTTCTTCTACACTTGAAGAAAAGCTTTCTATCAACAATGGCAACTTGATAAAAAGAGTGAGAAATCCAATTCTAAAGTGAACCTATCTCCTATTTCTTCATCCTCTACCTCTTGCCAAGTAGTATAGCGTGTTTTCTTCACAAGTTTCATGACTTGGTGAAGTGGGAGCTTGATCTTGTGATGCCTCGACGTAGATCATCTTCGGCATCGTTGTCGATGACCTAGCCCGTCCATTTCTCCGATGAAGCCGACGCTAGAGCCCGGGATGGGATTTGGACAGCAAGGGGACTTCATCATGGAGCTATGGAGGTGGAGAACTGGATCTACAAAGGTTGTATTTCCGTTCACTTAGTTAAATTGTTAACTAGTTTCATTTGTCGCCTAAAATTCTAGTCAACGATCCGTATTAGAGTTTCTCGGCACTCATAAAATTTGAAATTGGCATGGTTGTTGCCTTGTGAGACCTCTTGAGAGTGCCTAGGAACCCTACAAGTTTAGGGTGTTTGCTTCACTAATTCTCTAGTTAGTGAAGTAGAAGCATGAGTTCGTATTCCCTCGACGTAGATCATCTTCGGCCTCGAAAACTTCAAGCAAAACCGTTGCCCTCTTCTCATGGAGCCGTCCGAGAGTCCGGGAGCACAATGATCGCAGCGAAGGGACTACTACAAGGAGCTTAAGAAGTGAAGGACCGATCTACAAAGGTTGTATTTCGTATTCACTTAGAGATAATTGTTATTTTCTTGCATGTCTTACCCTAATTATCTAGCAAAGATCTTGTCTAGGGTAATTCAGCACGGCTAAAATTTTAATCGGGCATGGTTGATGCCTTGTAGAATCTTGTTAGAATGCCTAGTAACCCTACAGTGGTATCAGAGCCTAGCTAGAGCATTAGGCGACGTGTATACGAAGTTAAAACTCCGAACGAACCCCGAAACGCCAAAATGAACCCCTCTCTGGACAAATTTTGATTTTTCTGAATTAAAAATGCCTAAAAAAATCAGCAGGGAAATATAAGAATTGTAGTGAAAAACGAGAGCATAATCCGTACAAACCGCCGCGGAACCGCGGCTGTACCGCGCTTGGGCCGCGGATCCGCGGCAGTACAGAAGATTTATGCCCTCATTTTTGCACTGAAATCTCTATTTTTGTGTTATATTTTCTGGGTATTTTTAATCTGACTCAAGTGTTGAGTGTTCTGGGGTTTATTTTGTATTCGTTGATTCGATCGGAAAATTTAATTTCGTTCTTTTTCCGGATAACTTAGAATGTATTAAAAAGTTCGAACGGCAATTCAGAAAGTGTTGGATTTTTCCGTAGTTTAAGAACGTCTAAATCGTGCAAGTTACGCAATGGACCCTCTAGAAGACAACAAACCTTAACTCGATTATGTGACCGTCTTGAACTTCCTTTTGAACCTTAGGGTTTGGGGCAGTACGGCGTTGCCACATGTGAGGCATTGGCTTGACCCTTCTACGGCTGGACCATTGGTACTGTGGCATGTGATGGATGTTTTTAAACTCCCCTCATGTGTTGAGAACTATTTGGGAAAACTTGGGTGTTTGATCATTCGATCGGAAAGTTTAACATTGTCTATTTATCTGGAATGTGATGCAATATTTGGAATCCACAAGTAGTTATGAGATAACTAATTTGAATGTTATAAACATAGAAGTTTAGACTCGGATGATCGGTTGTCACGGGATTTTGATGCGATCAAAAGTCCGTTGCAATCACGTAGCGTACGCGGATACTCGCCGGGTAAACTTAATAGATAGCCATGCCCCAAAGCCCCGACCAAGTGACTGTAGGAGAACCCCGTCGCCAAAAGCATCCGTTTGGGTGCTCGCGGCAGCGGTGTTCCACCTTAGTGCACTTCGTCGGTGGCATCCGAGGGTGCGGCCGTCTACTAAAGTTTGCGACGAGCATTCGATCACATATCGGGAATCTAGTTGAATTGCCCGACTAGATATTGAAAAGTGTTTTCAATATAGAGACTAAAATGCGGGGTTTATAATTGTTAGGCATGCGATGTCTAAGGAATTCATTTGGTTAGGCATATGATGTCTAAGGATCTTGCGGATTCCAACTGTTGTAGTTTTACACTTTCTTTTCTACGACCGTAAGTGTAATATGTGATATCGCCGATTTCGTTGCTATATGTCAACGAGTATTGGGATGCGCATATTTACTTACGTTGATGACATGTGATGTTTTGTGTTGCTGGATATGTTATACTGGATCGTCGCGTTCTGAATACCCGGGGGTTTTATGTGAGATGAGGGTTTTTATTTTCATTCATGTAAAATTCATTGTATGTAATATTCTTTTATTAGGGCACTTCCAGGATGAGGATGATGTCACCATTGTATATTATTTACTTTTCCGCATTAGGTAGACCCAAGGAGGGGAGCACAAGTAACCGGGTTCTAGAGTCCAGTGGGAGACCAACTCGAGGAGTCGAGTCCGGGTCTCCTAACTCTAGAATTGGTAGGGTTGCTTGCCTCTCTCGTAGGGGTCTAGGAGTGTGGGTTTGGCTATTCATCACGACCGTGGAATCCGTGTTTTATAAAGGCTCAAAATAAAACACGGACGTCCTAGTATATCCAATGTTTCATATGTTTCTTCTGCTGCGAAATCTATGATGTGATCATTTGATATGTGTTGATAGATACTGTATATAGTATATATGATATATTATATAGACGTTACTTATGTTTTACACCCGCGCTAGCCCTGCCCCGCTTTGCCGTTAGTTACCTAACCTAACGGTGTACGAGGGGACATCGAGGCGAATGCGGATGGCATAAGTGTACGTCGTATTTATCTGTGATGTTTAGGTGAATTAAATGATGGGACTTCATTAATGTGATAATTGAAAGAAAAGAAACCTAAAAGATGTTGTGGAATCGAATTTTCAAAAACAGGTAGCTACAGTTCTTGCTTTGCATCGCGGTGTTCCTTGTAGAACATCCTGCACCTTATTCGATAAGGAAAGGGCCGAGATCCCTTCACCGGGAGTGACCCCTTTAGAAATAACTGGCAGATGCTACACCCTTCGGTTTTGTATTTTGATTGCTTTTCTAGTTTTTGCTTTGCACAGTGATATATATGATATATCCTGCACCTCATTCGACGAGGAAAGAGCCGAGATCCCTTCACCGGGAGTGACCTCTTTAGCGAAACTAGCAAAAGCATAAAAAACACTCCATTTTAAAATTATTTGATTCTACAACGATATCAAGTTCATTACGCAATAGGTTTTCAGAAAAACCTGTCGTAGCCCTCCGTCATTTCAGATAAGTCCTACTTAGTATTCGTGCTACGTTTGTTGACCTCCGTCAAGGCGTAGTGTGCGGTAGCTAACTAGTATTTATCTGCTTATGCATATGATGCAGATTGGATTAGGGTAGTCGTACGACCTTGTTGACCTCCGTCAAGGGTCGTGCGGGTGGGTTTGATTCAATCAAGAAATGATGGGTTGAACTTGACTTGCACCCTGTGGTGTGTTGACCTCCGTTAAGGTCTTAGGATGCTTGGGGCAAAATATTTTCGGGAATTTCAAGTGTTGAAATTTGCAATGAGATTGCATACCTTCTATGAGATAGTTGGATCCCGATACCCACTGCGAGTAATTGTTACTCCTGGGAGAGTTTTACACATTACAATTAGCCGATCAATTAGTTGTCTAGAAAGGTGTCAACGGGGTTACGCCTCTGGGAAAACGGGGTTTACTTTAATTAGGTCCGTGCGAAAGCACGGGGAACCTCTCTCAAAGTACCGACACTGGCCTGGCTGAAAGATTGGCGAAGTTGTAGGGTGTAATTAATCCCGGCTTGTCTTTCCTTTTAGGGTTTGGAGGAAGATTTGATAAAAACAGTGGGAGCCATCCTGATTAGATAAAATAATAACCAATCTGATCTTGCAAGAGCGCACGCAGAGTGTTTTCTTCTCTCTCTCTCCAGGTAGAGACCATGTCACGCCTTAATCAAGATAATAATACGGATGTATTGACCGAACCCGCTTGTTATACCGAGCTAGGGGAACGTTGGTCCCGCTCCAACTTATAATTGTTATAAGACAGAGCAGGAAATAAGGGATTACCAGGATTCCCGTGCTGGCCAAACGAAGAAAGTGCATAATGATGCATCTTCTTCGGGTGTGTTCATTACACATAACTGTTTCTCAGTATCCTTTACGTCCTGGGTATGAGATACCGGATCAGGATCCCACATATGTAATTTGTTACATGGGCTACAGATAGGTAGAGAACTGAGAGCGGGTGATAAAATTTCAAGAGTTGGAATCAGTGCAAATGTTGCAGCCAAGATGTTGGCAGTTATCACCCTGTATTACCAGAATACATTGATTCTGAACAAATGTCATTAGATACCCAACCTGATTTACAACGTTATATCAGTCTCTTTATTAGTAAAGAAGGATATAATTTTGTATTGCTGGATAATATTTTGAACATTTCCTATATCAAGAGTTGATCGGTTCAGGCGCGTTATCTAAAAGCATTGACGTTCTAAATCAAACTACAGTTCTTAGTATACAGAACACACACAAGAGGAAGAGTTCAGAAATGAACGAATCCTTCTTGAGGTATTGTAGACTAGACCATATCAATGTGACCCGACTAGCTGAAGTTACATAAGATGCATATTTAAATTAGTTTGAATTTACATCTTGTGAAACTTGTCAGTTATGTCACAGAGATAAGATGACCATAGCTCTGTTTATAGGAAACAGAAAAAGAGTTAGTGAACTCTTGGGATGATACATGTTGATGTATAAAGGTCCCCAGTGTACACATGCCAAGACCGGTTCTTTGTACTTCATTACATTCTCTTATGATCTCTCAAGATTCAGACATATGTTCCTGTTGAAACACAAGTCCGAAGTTTTTGAGATATTCACAGAATATAAGTTAGAAAGTAGAGAACCAAAACGGGTATAAGTATTATGTCTTTTGATGTGATCAAGGAGGAGAATACTTGAGCACGGAATTCCTGGATTATTCTAAAGGAGAATGAGATTCTCTCTCAGCATTACTCCTCCGTATACACCAAAGCACGTCAGTGTATCGGGGCGGAGCTGTTAGTGTATATGCCCTAGGGGCCATTATTGTATCATACTTGTATGTATATTACTTAATGGAAGCTTGGGATATTCACAGCTGTATATACAATCTTGCTAAAAATGGTAGTATGCTACTTGGTTTGTATTTACTTTAATATGTGCATATGTTTCTTGTAACGTATCACTTATACATATTAGTAGAGCCCATAGGATCTTTTCCTTGATTACCAGCGTTGTGACGGCAGTCACACTAGTGGGGGCTGGGTAGTCTGTAAGCAACATCCTATTCTTGTCCCTAGTCGTAGGATTATCGAGACAGGGCATCGATACTCCAGAGTAGACTAGTGTGTACGCTTCTCATCCCAATTGGGGAGATGGTCTGTCCCACAGCCGTCAGTACGTTATACTGGAGATTGTATACAGGTGCTCGTTAGGTTACGGGTACACCGGACAGGACTCGCAGGGGAACTGATTGGTTGGTATTATACCCGCCGTCAGTTAATAGTTCCCAGGTGACATGAGTATAGCATAGTCCGCAGACTTGACACTGCTACTTCGCCTCGAGTGTGTCCCACTGTTCTTAGATTGCTACCCTACCACGGCTCAAAGGAGTCGTGCAAACAGTTAACAGTTGGGTGCAGTCCCGAGCACTTGGAGGCAGTGGCGGTTAGACAGGATTCGTCTCTCCAGGTATTGGGAGTTGATATCGCGCCGTGTCAGAGAGCCATTACGCAAAGTCCCTGGCAAGGGCAAGCGAGATTTACTGGTAGGTTCCAGTAGTTTCTCAGGGCGTAATGGGCTACGCTCCGACACGACTTATACAGATATTAGGGGACTGACGCTTGCCGCCCCCTAGGCTCGATATGCGATAGTCTTAGACGAACAGACCGGACTGTACGAAGATTGTCACATCAGGCTCTGTAGGAGTTCAGATGGTTTTCCTCATCGGCCTTCTTATCGACATCTACCTGGGGACCGTTACGTACAGCTAGTGCCGCTTGCGGTCTGTGGTTAAACCCACTGCCAGCATAGTGTCGAGTCTTTAGAGTCACACACAGAGAGTTTCCCTGCACCAGGCGAAACGATATAGAGGTCGTATGGTTTTACGACATGGGTTCGGACGCATACGTGTGTTTACGCACGTACGACGTTCGGACAGTTTTTACTGGTCGGCTTTGGTTTAAGCCAGTTTCTAGTATCAGGTTATTGGATTTATACAGTCTAAAGTTTTTCCGTCTTTTCACGATTGGAGGGGCGTTCTCGTAATTTTCCGGGAAGCTTCTAGAAGCATGGTGACTTGGAGGGTAAGGTGGCATTAGCATTAATTGATTTTGTGACTCATGAGATGAATCATTCAAGTGAGTTAATGACGCATTTATTGCTTAATGACTCACTTGATGATTCATTGCACATATTCAATGAAGCATGATGATAATGCATTTGAATTATTCATTTGATAATTCTTTATGCTTCATAATATATTAGAAGTGAGAAACAATTTCAATTCATTCTCATTCTCACCTTCTCTCTTCTCAAGCTCTCCCTCTTCAAACCCTAACCCTAACCTCTCATGTATTGAGATCAAGGGTTAGCTAGACTAATACATCCATAACCACACTCTATATCCCCTAGGTAGCTTAGATTAGCACTTTGAGCAACCTAGTTATCTCAAGTTAGAGATCAAGCTTGTAGTAGGAGCTCTCGGATGGATCATCTTTGATTCGAGGAGGCCGTTGAGGTGCCGATGTTCCAAGGATCCTACGAGAAGTGGAGGACCACGATGAAGACCCGAAGGACAAGTAACGTGAGGTATAACTTCGAATCCGAGTAGTTAAACCTTTCGTAGTTTGCTAGTAACGGTTTAGAAACAATTCATGCGCTCAAGTCCGTGTTACGAAGCTCTGATAATCGTTTTTCATATATTCCGCCTCGCCGCAAGTTCGTGGGGTGTGTGACATGGACTTACAGTGGTATCAGAGCTAACTAAACCATTACTAGCTTGTTAGCAACTAATTAGAAGTTTGATCGACGAAAAACGCGAAAACGAAACCTCGGAAATCCCTAGTTTCTGTTAATTTTAAACATGTCTAAAAAACTATTTGATATGCCTTAAAATTCACAGCAGGGAAATATATGAATACTGGGAAAATACGAAGTTCCAACTCGGTTTTATGGCCGCGGATCCGTGGCAATATGGTGCTTGTGCCGCGGATCCGCCGCCGAGTCAACTCCGAGTTGACTCATATTTGCTATGTTATTCATGTTTTCTGGTGTTTTGGTTTCCTCCATGTTCTGTTTCTACCCAGGTTACTTCAGTGCAGTTTTGCTTTTGGGGTAGACACGAATAAAGGTTGTCGATCGATGTTCTAAACTAATTGCTAATCGGGTTATTATCTGTAATGTTTAATGTGTTCGTAAACCTCCCCTAATTTCTATCATGTCGGTTGCCAGGTGGTTGCACATTTCTGTAATGTTTACCGTTTGTGTATATGGACTTGATTGGAGTGTTGTGATGATTAGCCGGGATTTGAGATGGGTTTAATATTCATTCATTCGATGTAATTGTAATATGATGTAATATTCTTTTGCGGGGCGCATCCAGGTTGAGGTTGCAGCCACCGTTGTATTATTTCTTTTTACTGTTTTTGCTCCTAGGATAGACCCGAGGTGGGGTGCACAAACTACCGGCTACTTTGAAGTGTTTAGTGGCCTACTCACTTTGTTGAGGGAGACCGTTTCACTTCGGGTACTTGGCGGGTAATTTGACGTACCCGTAGGGGTCTAGGGCTATTCATCACAACTGTGTAATCCGTCTTTTATTGCAGGCTCAAAGCAAATGCGGATTGCTAGTATATCCAATAAAGTTCATCAGTGATCTGGAATGCTTATTATTGCGTCTGACGAATGTACAATATCTATATATGATAGCTATTAGACGTCACTTATGTTTTACACCAGCGCTAGCCCAGCCCCCGCGCTGTCGTTAGTTAAGTAACCTAATGAGTGATGACGGGACCCCGTAGCAAATGCGGATGGCATAAGAGGACGTGGTATTTTTGTTGTTTTCTGCAATGATAAGATTAAGATGGGACACATTATTATAATGCAAAGAAAATAAACCATAGTTTGATCGTTGGAACAAATTTAAAAGAAACCACTCGGTTATTTTAAAAAGATCAGAATTTTTAATTGCGGAGCTTTAACCACTCCTTTTAAAAAGTATTAGGTTCCTTCGATTATATCAAGTTCACTACGTTCACGGTTTTGCCAAAACCATTCGTAGCCCTCCGTCATTTCATTTGGGTATTCAGTAGTATTCAAGCTATGTATTTTGACCAACGCCAAGGCATAGTGTTTGGTAGCTGCTGGGTATCTCATTTGTTACATAGATAGAAGTGTTAGTTTGGGACAGTCGTATTATCATTTTGGCCAACGTCAAGGATATGTACGGGTGGGTTCAAATTAACCAGGATAATGATGGGCAGAACATGACATGTGACTTATGATATTTTGACCAATGCCAAGGTCATAAGAGCATGGGGCAAAAATCTATATCGGGAATTTCTAAAGAAACTGAAATTTGCAGAGAGAGCATACCATTTTGGAGTTTGATGAATGTTGGTAGGATTCCTTCAACATTATCATACGATGATATTTTGGATCCCGATCCTACTGTGAGTATATACTACTTATCAGGAGATTCGTCACTTAACGATTAATGCTATAAACCAAGTAGGTGTCGAGAAAGGTGTCAGCGGGGCTACGCCCCTAGAGAAAAGAGGTTATTTAATTAAGGAACTTCGCGAAAGCGTTGGAAAACCTCCCTCTAAGTATCGACACTGACCTGGCTGAACGGTTAAGCATGAATTGTACGGTGAGAATAATCCTGGCTAATTCTTCTTTTATGGTTTGAGGAGGGATTCGAGAAACAGTGGGAGCCATCCTGTTGAGATAAATTAAAAACCACTCTAAACTTGCAAGAGCATCATGCTAATACTTCTCTCTCTCTCTTAAAATTGCAGCAACGTTGTGACCACAAATAGGTTACATCTAGATAACAAATTGACTTAGTCTGACTTATATAACTGGCAAAAGTCTGTCGAGATGTCCATTGCCTATGACAAGCTGGACCACCCTATTACTACTCAAGATCCCGCCGTCCCCGGTCCAGTTTCCACCGTCACGGATATGGATATCCGCCAGACTTTGGAAAAGGATAAAGCGAAAGCCAAATGCCTCGTGTTAGCTTCAGTTGATGGTGTATACCAGAAGCAGCACGAGAAGATGGACTCAGTTTCCATCTTTCTCCATAACAAAGATTTATATGGAGAGCAATCTCATATCGCAAGATATGAGACTTCGAACGAATTGATTCAAGCGAGGTTGGCTGACGGGTCATCTGTAGGGGACAACGTCCTTACAATGACTAGCTGTATTGATGAGCTCCAGGACCTGAAGACCACGTTAGAGAACGAGTCAGATACCGACTTGATTCTTCAGTCTCTACCTTCTACCCTGAAGGAAACCAGGGAAGTAGAAGGAAAGTGAAGGGCAAAAGTTTCGGGACTGGATATAGTAAAAGAGGGACGTTCTTATTGTTATGAGATTGGGCATTGGCAGAAAGATTGCAGGGCTTTAGAAGCCAGTAGCCAGGATACGAAGCATGTTGTGGCTTCAGCCTCAAATGTATTTATAATTGAGAACTGTTTGTCAATAAACTCTACTTCCTCGGTACTAGATACCGGAGCAGGATCTCATATCTGTAATTCATTACATGCTTTGAGAAACCGTAGAGTTATAAAGGTAGGTGATTGGTCTCTCAGAGTTGCAAACGGAATGAGCGTGGACGCTGAATCCGTGGGAGAATATCGCCTAGGTTTGACAAGTTGGCAGATATTGATTCTACGTAACTGTCTGTATGTACCTAGTATGACTTGCAATATCATATCAGTGTCCTTACTTTCAAGAGAGGGATATGATTTTACATTCGTAAGCGATGTAGTTAACATCCACCTAAATCATGTTCTGATTGGGTCAGGTACATTAGATAACAGTATATACGTATTAAGTCAAGCTCAGGTTTTAAATGTCCAGAATACACTTAAAAGAAAGTCTCCAGAAATAAATCAGGCTTTCTTATGGCATTATAGACTTGGTCACATCAATGAGAGAAGGTTGACTAAGTTACATAGAGAAGGATATTTGAATCCGTTCGAATATCAATTTTATGCTACTTGTGAATCTTGTCTCAAAGGAAAGATGACAAAGACTCCATTCACTGGACAGGGAGTAAGAGCAAGCGAGCTCTTGGGACTCATACACAGTGACGTGTGTGGTCCAATGTCTACACATGCGTGAGGTGGTTATTCCTACTTCATTACTTTTACGGATGATTTCTCTAGGTTTGGATATGTCTTCTTAATGAAGCACAAATCCGAGGCCTTTGAAAAATTCCAAGAATACAAGAATGAAGTAGAAAAACAAACAGGCAAGAGTATAAAGACACTGAGATCTGATCGAGGTGGTGAATACTTAAGTGCCGAGTTTCTGGATTACTTAAAAGAGAATGGAATTCTCTCTCAGCTTACTCCTCCATACACACCACAACACCACGGTGTATCGGAAAGGAGAAATCGAACCCTTTTAGATATGGTTCGTTCCATGATGAGTAACGCTGAGTTACCGCGATCATTCTGGGGATATGCACTAGAATCAGCTGCATATCTTTTGAACCTAGTTCCTACCAAGACTGTGCCTACCACACCATATCAGATGTAGAGTGGGAAGAAACCCTATTTTCATTATCCAAAGATTTGGGGATGTCCGGCTTTTATTAAAAAGCAGCATGCGGACAAGCTCGAGGCACGATCAGTACATTGTAAGTTTTTGGGATATCGAAAGAACTCCAAGGGGTATCTATTCTATTACACAGAGGAAAAAAAAGTTTTTGTTTCTCGTCATGCCCACTTTCTGGAACATCAGTTTTTAGAAAAAGGAACAAGTGGGATCGTAGTAGAACTGGAAGAAATTCCAGAACCACAAGCTAGTACTGAAAGCTTGGAAGAACCAGAAGGTTCAGGAGAACAGGACATCCCGACTCTACTCCGTAGGAGTAGTAGGCAATCTCATCCGCCCGAGAGATACTGCAGTTTTCTCATAGACGGGGATAGAGAGGATTGCATTATTGACTATGATGAGCCTACTAGCTTCCAGCAAGCCATTCAGAGCGATGATTCAGTAAAATGGCTGGATGCAATGCGGACCGAAATAGAGTCCATGTACACTAACAAAGTATGGACTTTGGACATTGCTCCAGATGGGGTAAAACCCGTAGGATGCAAATGGATCTTCAAAAAGAAGATTGGTGTAGATAGACAGGTTGAAACCTATAAGGCTAGACTTATTGCAAAGGGTTTCCGTCAAAGACCTGGTTTGGACTATGATGAAATCTTTTCTCCAGTGGCTATGCTTAAATCTATTCGGGTCCTTCTTGCTATTTCCGCCTTCCACGATTATGAAATCTGGCAGATGGACGTAAAGACGGCCTTTCTAAATGTTAATTTGGAAGAGAGCGTCTATATGGATCAGCCAGAGGGATTCATTCAGAGTGGGAGCAGCGGTAAAGTATGCAAGCTGCTTAAGTCCATTTATGGACCAAAGCAGGCATCGCGGAGTTGGAACATCTGTTTTGATGATGCTGTCAAAGAATTCGACTTTATTAAAAATCCAGATGAACCTTGCATATACAGTATGATTGTAGGGAGAACTGTAGTATTCCCCGTCTTGTACGTGGATGAAATTCTCCTAATAGAAAATGATATTCCTATGTTACAGCCAATCAAAAGATTCTTGTCACATAAATTCTCCATGAAAGACCTAGGTGATGCCACCTACATTCTGGGGATCCGGATCTATTGTGATAGATCAAAGAGGATGTTAGGACTTTCGCAGTCCAGGTACATAGACACCATAGTGAATAGATTCAGTATGGATGATTCTAAGCGCGGTAACCTACCGGCTTGTTACGGAATCACCATCTCTAAAGAGATGTCTCCCAAGACTGATTTGGAAAGGGATCGCATGTCGATTATACCCTACGCTTCTACGGTAGGCTCTATAATGTATGCGATGTTATGTACCAGACCAGATGTAGCATACGCATTGAGCGTTGTAAGCCGGTATCAGGCAAACCCAGGGGAGAAGCACTGGATAGCAGTAAAGAACATTCTCAAGTACCTGAGGAGGACTAAAGAGATATTCTTGGTATATGGCGGAAAAGACCTCCAGATGGAGGCCTTTGCCGACTCCGGCTTCCAGAGTGACAAGGATGACTCCAAATCCATGTCGGGTTATGTCTTTACCCTCAATGGAGGGGCGGTCTGTTGGAAGAGTTCCAAGCAGGAGACCATTGCTGACTCAACAATGGAAGCAGAGTACATAGTTGCTTGCGATGCCGCAAAAGAAGCTGTCTGGATGAAGAAGTTCCTCACAGAACTTCAGGTGGTTCCTACCAGTGTTGATCCAATACCTCTTTATTGTGACAACAATGGCGCTATAGCTTTAGCGAAGGAACCCAAGACCCATCAGAAGTCCAGACACATCTTAAGGCGATATCACCTGATCAGGGAGATCGTAGATCGCCGGGACATCGAGGTGAAGAGAGTAGAGACAGAGAATAACATTGCTGATCTATTCATAAAGGCCCTTCCTCAGACGCAGTTCGAGAGGCTATTCGAGATGATAGGTCAACGATATGCCAGCTCATGGCCCTAGTGAAAGTGGGAGATTGTTAGTGTATATGCCCTAGGGTCCATTATTGTATCATACTTGTATGTATATTACTTAATGGAAGCTTGGGATATTCACAGTTGTACATACAATCTTGCTAAAAATGGTAGTATGCTACTTGGTTTGTATCTACTTTAATATGTACATATGTTTCTTGTAACGTATCACTTATACATATTAGTAGAGCCCATAGGATCTTTTGCTTAATTACCAGCGTTGTGATGGCAGTCACACTAGTGGGGGCTAGGTAGTCTGTAAGCAACATCCTATACTTGTCCCTAATCGTAGGATTATCGAGACAGGGCATCGATACCCCAGAGTAGACTAGTGTGTACGCTTCTCATCCCAGTTGGGGAGATGGTCTGTCCCGCAGCCGTCAGTACGTCATACTGGAGATAGTATACAGGTGCTCGTTAAGTTACGGGTAAACCGGACAAGACTCGCAGGGGAACTGATTGGTTTGTATTATACCCGTCGTCAGTTAACAGTTCCCAGGTGACATGAGTACAGCATAGTCCGCAGACTTGACACTGCTACTTCGCCTCGAGTGTGTCCTACTGTTCTTAGATTGCTACCCTACCACGGCTCAAAGGAGTCGTGAAAACAGGTAGCAGTTGGGTGCAGTCCCGAGCACTTGTAGGAAGTGGCGGTTAGACAGGATTCGTCTCTCCCGGTATTGGGAGTTGATATCGTGCTGTGTCAGAGAGCCATTACGCAAAGTCCCTGGCGAGGGCAAGCGAAATTTACTGGTAGGTTCCAGTAGTTTCTCAAGGTGTAATGGGCTACGCTCCGACACGACTTATACAGTTATTAGGGGACTGACGCTTGCCGCCCCCTAGGCTCGATATGCGATAGTCTTAGACGAAAAGACCGGACTGTACGGAGATTGTCACATCAGGCTCAGTAGGAGTTTGGATGGTTTTCCTCATCGGCCTCTTTATCGACATCTACCTGGGACCGTTACGTACAGCTAGTGCCGCTTGCGGTCTGTGGTTACACCGACTGCCAGCGTAGTGTCGAGTCTTTAGAGCCCCACACAGAGAGTTTCCCTGCTCCAGGAGAAACGATATAAAGGTCGTATGGTTTTACGACAAGGGTTCGGACGCATACGTGTGTTTACGTACGTACGACGTTCGGACAGTTTTTACTAGTCGGCTTTGGTTTAAGCCAGTTTCTAGTATCAAATTATTGGATTTATACAGTCTAAAGTTTTTCCGTGTTTTCACGGATTGGAGGGGCGTTCTCGTAATTTTACGGGAAGCTTCTAGAAGCATGGTGACTTGGAGGGTAAGGTGGCATTAGCATTAATTGATTTTGTGACTCATGAGATGAATCATTCAAGTGAGTTAATGAAGCATTTATTGCTTAATGACTCACTTGATGATTCATTGCACATATTCAATGAAGCATGATGATAATGCATTTGAATTATTCATTTGATAATTCTTTATGCTTCATAATATATTAGAAGTGAGAAACAATTTCAATTCATTCTCATTCTCACCTTCTCTCTCCTCAAGCTCTCCCTCTTCAAACCCTAACCCTAACCTCTCAAGTGTTGATATCAAGGGTTAGATAGACTAATACATCCATAACCACACTCTATATCCCCTAGGTAGCTTAGATTAGCACTTTGAGCAACCTAGTTATCTCAAGTTAGAGATCAAGCTTGTAGTAGGAGCTCTCGGGTGGATCATCTTTGATTCGAGTAGGCTGTTGAGGTGCCGATGTTCCAAGGATCCTACGAGGAGTGGAGGACCGCGATGAAGACCCGAAGGACAAGTAACGTGAGGTATAACTTCGAATCCGAGTAGTTAAACCTTTCGTAGTTTGCTAGTAACGGTTTAGAAACGATTCATGCTCTCAAGTCCGTGTTACGAAGCTTTGATAATCGTTTTTCATATATTCCGCCTCCCCGCAAGTTCGTGGGGTGCGTGACATGGACTTACAGGAGCATTCACACCCTATGTGATAAGGTGTGCTCTATGGTGAGTACTACTGAGTTACCTATTTCCTTTTGGGAGTTATGCACTGGAGAAGTTGCATACCTATTGAATAGGGTTCCGATCAGATCAGTTGCCTACCACTTCATATGAGATATGAAAAGGGAAGAGCCCATATCTTAAGTTTGTTAAGATTTGGGGTTGTCCAGCCTATGTCTAAAAGAATAATCCGGACAAGCTCGAGGCAAAGTCAGTTCTATAGAAGTTAGTTGGATATCCCAAGCATTCGCAAGGGAATATCTTCTACCTAACCGAGGAACAAAAGATTTTTTGTTTCTTAATATACCACCTTTTTGAAAGGGAATTTCTTGAGAAGAAATTAGTGGTCATGAGGTAGAACTGGAGGAGTTCCAGCTATACAAACTGCAGCTGATGATTTGGTAGAACCAAAGAATTCAATAGTTTCCAATGAACCTCAGCTTCTCCGCCGATCTAGCACGGTTCCTCACCCACCTAAGAGATACTTTGGTTTCTCTATGACAGTGGGAGCGAGGATTGCATCATGAGATGATGACCCATCTGGTTTCGAGCAGGCCATCAAGAGTGGGGACTCTGTAAGAATGGCTGGATGCTTAACAATCTGAGATGGAATCCTTATACACCAACAAAGTATGGACTTTGGTTGCCTTATCTGAAGGGTTAAATCCCCATCAGGAGCAAGTATATCTTGAGAAGATTACTTGGTGTACATGAAAAAGTTGAGACTTTCAAAGCTATGCTTAAGTCCATCCAGATCCTACTTGCCACGGCTACATACCATGACTATGATATCTGTCGGTTGGGTGTCATGACTGTTTTTCTAAATGATGTTTTAGAAGAGTGAGTCTATAAGTACACAGTCAGAGGGCTTCGTAGATAGTGGGAGCAGTGGATACGTGTGCAAGATGTTTTATGTGATAAAGCAGGCATCGCGGAGTTGGAACGTCAGTTTTGATGAGTTAGTCAAAGAGTTTGACATCATCAAAATAGTAGATGAACCAAGTATATACAAAAAGGTAGTAGGGAGTATGGTGGTGATCCTCGTAGAGTACGTGGATGACATACTCTTGATAGGAAAGGAGTTTCCTATGCTACGCTCGGTCAATCTCCGCTTATCATAAGGATTCTACAAATAGGATCAAAGTGATACCTACTAAATCCTGGGTTTTGGATCTATGAGATAGATCTAATTGGATGTCAGGATACTCACTAGTTGTAGTGAGATGGTATCAATTGATCCTGGGAAGAATCACTGGAAAGGTTCCAGAGTGATAAGGACGACTGAAATTCAGTCACAGGCATTTTCTTTACTCTCAGTAGAGGGACGGTATGTTGGAAAAGTTCCAAGACAGATACCGTGGCATACTAGACGATTAAAGGCAAGACACATCGTTACCAAAGATGCTACCAAAGAGGCAGTCTGGGTGTATATTAGTTCATGAGATGAACTTCGTTTCTACCATTGTGTGACAATGGAGTTGTGGCTTATGCCAAGGAACGCCCGTCCCATCAGTGATACAGACATATTCTAAGGCAGTATCACCTGATCATGGAGATGGTTGATCTCCAGGGGATCTAGGTTAGGAGAGTAGACTCAGAGGACAACACGGTGGATCCACTCACAAAGAGCTTTTCCCAGAGAGAGACTATTATGGGATGGTTGAGTATGAGATACTTCAACCACTGTTATGGGAGATTGTTAGTTATATGTATGCCCTGGAGGCCATTACTATACATGAGATGTATATTGTAGTGGATGCTTGGACATATATAGGGAGGACTTTCTTGCTTGACATGATAGTATGCTATCTGGTTACTCTTTACCTTAACGTGTACACTGATTGTCTCTCTGTTACATGTTGGTAAAGCCCTTAGGATGTGTACTTGACTACCTGGACTATGATGCGGATCATACTAGTGGGGACATGGTAGTCCATAAGTATATCCTTCAAGGTCCCTAGTCGTGGGTGTATCGAGATGGGGCATCGATATACCAGAGTAGACTAGCGTATACCTTCTCGACCTATGTAGATGGGCGATGGATGATCCCATATCCATTGGTTTTTGACATCAGAGATGTTATACGGGTGCTCGGTGGAGACTGGGTACACTGGACGGACTCGCCGAGAACTCCCAGATGGTTTTATACCTTACGTCAGATGGCAGTTCTCTGGTGACACTGGTACAGGTTAGTCTGTAGACCCGAGATCTTCATAGAGCCTTGTGTGATTCCCACTGTGCTTTGATATCCAACTTACCACGTCCAAGAGGGCATGCAAAATGGTGGTTTTTAGGTACAGTCCCGAGTCACATGGAGACAATGATCGATAGGAGGGGTTTCATCTCTCCCGGTATTGGGGGTTGATGTTGCGCTATGCTCGATTGGCCATAACAGGGAAGTCCCTGGCCAGGGCTGGTTTAGAGATTTACTGGTAAGTGTTACCAGTAGTGTCTAGACCCATTATGAGCCTTATATCGGCATGACTTATCGGTTATTAGACGAGGAGACCGGACTGTACGGTAGTGTCGCTGTCAGGATTTTTGCAGGAGTTGGAGCGGGCTTGCTTGTTGATCTTCTGATTGCTCAATACCCGGGTAGCCGTTACGTCCAGCTAGTACCGCTGACGGCTTTTGGGTGCTTGATATGATCATCACCTACTGCCGGCGTATTGACGAGTCTTTAGAGTCCTACATAGAGGTTTTACTGGCTCAGGCAAAACGAAATAGGAGCGCATATGTGATATGTGCGGGACCAAGAATAATTCGGGTATGTGATACCGTATTTTATTCTCGCGATGTTTGTATCGATCGGTTATATGCGATATAACCAGGTTATCGAATCAAGGGTTGATTCGATAAGTCGATACATTGGATGTTAGTCGGTTATATATGATATAACCGGATTATTAAGTCAAGTGTTGATTTAATAATTTAGTGTATAATTGTATATGTGATATACTAATTTACATTAACTAACATTGATTCACTTAAGCATTTGTTTTTCTCACTTGTGCACAACTTAATATATATGTGATATATATTCATTTGTTTTCATTTTATATCATGGTTGTTGATACAACTTACATGGGTGTATAAGACTTATACCATAATAATTATAGTGTTAGGTTTTTATATCTAAAGTAATTCTAAAATTAGTGGATAATGAGCTCACATGCATGAAGCTTCATGAAGCTTATGGTTGCATTGACTCAGTCCACTAGTTTTGTTTTACTTAAGATATTAATTAACCTAACCACTATAATTAGCCATGATAATGTCTCTACATGAGTTAGTATATGATACCCACTCACCCATGGTTAGCTCTCTCTCTTAATTAATTTTAATTCTCATTTTGAGCTCATATTCTTCCTCCTTCAAATTCTTTCTAGGGTTTGATAAAGAGAGAGAAACACTGTGAGAAAAGGAATTCTAAAGTGTACCCATTTCCTATTTCATCATCCTCTACTAGACCAGCACTTTAGTTTAGGGTGTTTGCTTCACTAATTCTCTAGTTAGTGAAGTAGAGCCTTGAGTTCGTATTCCCTCGACGTAGATCATCTTCGGCCTCGAAAACTTCAAGCAAAATCGTTGCCCTCTTCTTATGGAGCCGTCCGAGAGTCCGGGAGCACGATGATCGCAGCGAAGGGACTACTATAAGGAGCTTAAGAAGTGAAGGACCGATATACAAAGGTTGTATTTCGTATTCACTTAGAGATAATTGTTATTTTCTTGCATGTCTTACCCTAATTATCTAGCAAAGATCTTGTCTAGGGTTATTCGGCACGGCTAAAAATTTAATCGGGCATGGTTGATGCCTTGTAGAACCTTGTTAGAGTGCCTAGTAACCCTACACTGAGAAACTACTGATCCAAATCAGTAATTCTTCACTACCCCGGCCGAGGATTTCTAGTGATGGCCATCCGTGCACTGTGCGACATTAACCCCCAATACCGGGAGAGACGAATCCCCGACGATCTGCTTACTGCCTCCATTTGGCTCGGGACTGTACCCAACTAAAACCTGTTTGCACGTCTCCTTTGAGCGTGGTAGGGTAGTAATCAAAGCACAGTGGGAACTCACACGAGACAAATGACGATCTCAGGTCGACAGACTAACCTGTACACATGTCACCTGGGAACTGCTATCTGATGATATGTATAATACCAACTAGCAAGTTCCCGGCGAGTCCTGTCCGGTGTACTCATAACCTAATGAGCACCTGTATACATCTTAGGTGATCCAACTGACACCAGTGGCTTGTGAGACTGGCCACCGCCCCTTGTCGGGGTCTCGACTGTATACACTAGTCTACTCTGAAGTATCGATGCCCTGTCTCGAAACTCCCACGACTAGGGACACTTTAAGGATGTGCTTATAGACCCCAGCTCCCACGTATATGATCGCCATCATACTGCTGGCAGTCAAGCAAGAATCCTATGAGCTTTATCAACATGCAATAGTGAACTAAAGCATGTATATGATGATAAAGACAAACCTGATAGCATACTATCATCTCGATCAAGACTGTCATATCGGTATAGGTCCTCCCTCAATCATTGCAATCACGTACCTGCGATCCAATAATTGACTTTGAAGGCACTATATCCAACACATGGTAGTCCATAAGTTCATCCTTTAACGTTCCTAGTCGTAGGTGTATCGAGATAGGGCATCGATAAACCAGTGTAGACCAGCGTATACGCTTCTCGACCCATGAGATGAGCGATGGATGATCCCATATCCATTGGTGTTTGACATCAGAGATGGTATACGGGTGCTCAGTGGAGACTGGGTACACTGGACGGACTCGCCGAGAACTCCCAGATGGTATTATACCTCACGTCAGATGGCAGTTCTCTAGTGACACTTATACTGGTTAGTCTGTAGACCCGAGATCGTCATAAAGTCTTGTGTGATTCCCACTGTGCTTTGATTTCCACCTTACCACGTCTAAGAGGGCATGCTAAACGGTGGTTTTTGGGTACTGTCCCGAGTCACATGGAGGCAATGAGCGATAGGAGGGGTTTCGTCTCTCCCGGTATTGGGGGTTGATGTTGCGCTGTGCTCGATTGGCCATAACAGGGAAGTCCCTGTCCAGGGCTGATTTAGAGATTTACTGGTAAGTGTTACCGGTAGTTTCTCGACCCGTTATGAGCCTCACAACGGCATGACTTATCGGTTATTGGGGTCTGACGTTTACCACCCCTAGACTTGATATGCGACATATCAGACGAGGATACCGGGCTGTACGACAAGTGTTAATGTCAGGCTTTTGCAGGAGTTGAAGCGGGCTTTCTTGCTGATCTTCTGATCACTCAATACCCGGGTAGCCATTACGTCCAGCTAGTACCGCTGACGGCTTGTGGGTGCTTGATGTGATCATCACCTACTGCCGGCGTATTGAGGAGTCTTTAGAGTCCTATATAGAGGTTTTACTGGCTCAGGCGAAATGAAATAGAAGCACATATGTGATATGGGCGGGACCAAGAATAATGAGAGTATGTGATACCGTATTCTATTCTCGTGTCTTTTGTATCGGTCGGTTATATGTGATATAGCCGGGTTATCGAATCAAGGGTTGATTCGATAAGACGATACATTGGATGTTAGCCGGTTATATGTGATAAATCCGGATTATTAAGTCAAATGTTGATTTAATAATTTAGTGTATAATTGTATATGTGATATACTAATTTACATTAACTAACATTGGTTGACTTAAGCATTTGTTTTTCTCACTTATGCACAACTTAATATATATGTGATATATATTAATTTGTGTTTTTTGTATCATGGTTGTTGATACATCATTCATGGGTGTGTAAGACATACACCATTCTAATTGTGATAGCAGGGTTTTATTATTTAAGGTAATTACAAAATTAGTGGAGGCTTTGTCACACGCATGAAGCTTGTAGAAGCTAGAGTTTGCTTTGACAATGTCCACTCACTTTGTTTTTACCTTAGATATTTAATAACGTAACCATCACACTTAGCCATGGTTATGTCTCTATATGGGTTAATATATGATACTCACTCACCATGGTTTGCACACTTAAGAATTCATTTTCTATTCTTCATCTCATTTTGTTCATCTTCTTCCTTGAGCTCAAAAGCTCTCTAGGTTTTGATTAAGTGAGAAAGTAAAGTGAGAAAACAAATTCTAAAGTGAGCCCACTTCCTATTTCTCCATCCTCTACTAGATTAGCATTTTAGTATAGGTGTTTTTTTCACTAATTCTTAAGTTAATGAAGTAGTAGCTTGAGTTGGCATCCCCTCGACGTAGATCATCTTCGGCCTCGAAGACTTCAAGCAAGGTCGCTCCTTTCGCCTCGTGAAGCCATGCAAGAGTCCGGGAGAACCACGATCGCAGAGAAGGGACTACAACAAGGAGCTATTGAAGTGAAGGACCAATCTACAAAGGTTGTATTTCTATTACACTTAGTGGTTAAACTTTTGTTACCCTAGTTGTTCTAGTTTGATCCTAGGCTTTATTCGTTAGCACCCACTAAAAATTTTAATATGGCATGTGTGATGCTACCAAAGCCTAATAGTGGTGCTAAGGAATTCCCTTCATGGTATCAGAGCCTAACTAGAAACCTAGACGATGTTATGATGATGCGAAACCGAAAAACTCCGCAAAATACGATTTTAGAAACCCATGGATTTTCTCTCTGGAAATTTTTTTAAAAGTGGTCTGAAAATTATTTAAACAACTGTAGAATGGCATTTAGAGTATTCTAAGAACACAGGACGAATACGAATGAGGGGTCTCGGTTTTTTGCCGGCGACGAGATTTGGAATTCCGGCGACGCCGGCCGGTTGTGCTTCCCTCTGGCTCGTATTGCACCTATGCTCCTTTACTCATAATCTTAGGTTTCTGGTATTGTTTGGGTAGTCCAGAATTGCATGGGATGTTAATTTGGTATTGGACTCTTTGCGATGTATTTAGTATTCGTATATTTTTTTTAGCATTGTATTGGTAACCTAGACGACGTTAAACAGGTCGAACGATTATCAAACACTGGAATTTTCTAGGTTGAACGTGTTAGTTATATGTATGCCCTAGAGGCCATTATTGTACATGTGATGTATATTATAATGGATGCATGGATATATATAGAGAGGATTTTCTTGCTCGATATGATAGCATGCTATCTGGTTTCACTTTATCTTAACATGTTAACGAATACTGTTTTGTGATCACATGTTGATGAAGCCCTTAGGATATGTGCTCGACTACTCAGACTATGATGAGATCATACTAGTAGGGCCGGGGTAGTCAACGAGTACATCCTATAATTGTTCCTAGTTGAGGGTGTATCGAGACAGGGCATCGATACTCCAGAGTAGACTAGCGTACACGCATATTGACCCATATGATGGGTGATGGATGATCCCATATCCATTGGTGTTGGACATCAAAGATGGTGTATGGGTGCTCAGTGGAGACTGGGTACACTGAACGGACTCGCTGAGAACTCCTGGATGGTATTATACCTATTGTCAGATAGTAGTTCTCTGGTGACACTGGTACAGGTTAGTCTGTAAACCCGAGATCGTCATAGAGTCTTATGTGATTCCCACTGTGCCTTGATTTCTACCTTACCATGTCCAAGAGGGCATGCAAAACGGTGGCTTTTGGGTACAGTCCCGAATCACATGGAGGCAATGAGCGATAGGAGGGGTTTCGTCTCTCCCGGTATAGGGAGTTGATGTTGTGCTGTGTTCGATTAGTTATAACTGGAAGTCCTTGGCCAGGGCTGATATGGAGATTTAATGGTAAGAGTTATCAGTAGTTTCTTGACCCGTTATGAGCCTTATATCGACACGACTTATCGGTTACTGGGGTCTGACGTTTAGCACACTTAGACTAGATATGCAACATATCAGACGAAGAGACCGGACTGTACGGTAGTGTTTACTTATTGGATTTACAGGAGAATGTACAGTCTTGCTTGTTGATCTTTTGATCACTCATTACCTGGGTGGCTGTTATGTTTAGCTGACCGCTTGCAGCTTGTGGGTGTTTGATATGATCATCACCTACTGCCGGCGTATTGACGATTCTTTAGAGTCCTACACAGAGGTTTCCTGGCTAAGGAAAAACGGAGTAGGAGCACATATGTGATATGTGCGGGACCGAGAATAATACAAAATGAGATACCGTATTCTATTCTCGTGATATATGATATAGCCGGGTCATCGGATCAAGTGTTGATTCGATTAATCGGTACATGTTATATTAGTCGGTTATATGCTATATAGATGGATTGTCGGATCAAGAGTTGATTCGTTAATTTAATGTATAATTATATATGTGATATATTACATTACGTTAACTAATATAAGCTCGCTTTATTGATTCATTTTCTCACCGGGTAATACATTGATATATATGCGATATATGTTAATTGTATTATTTACAAAAATATTTTATATATGTGATATATAATATTGTAACAAGTTAGGGTTACAAATACAACATGATTTGTGGAGATTAAACATGTTAGGGTTTGATTTGGGTTAGCATTTGGGTTAGCTTTTTCATGAAGTTTCTAGAAACTTTGTTTTGTTTTAAGCATAGATATTTTCCTTCGATATTTTGTGAAGATATTATTTAACCCAAACCAAACCCTTAACTCTAGTTCATTCTCTACATGAGTTAAGCCTTGATATTATTAACTCATGGTTGTCATTTTGTAACAAGAACAATATTCATTATTCATCACAAAAGCATTCTTCCACTAGTAAAATAGGGGGTTGCCCCTATGGATGGAAATATCCGTAGGGGCATATTTAACTTGGCCCTACGGATTAATCCGTAGGGCTAAAAGGTTGCCCCTACGGGCAATGACGTCCAAGAATAAAAATATTAATTCTTAATTTGGTGTTTGCCCCTACGGAGCCGCAAACAAAGGACCTATGGGTATATCCATAGGGGCAAGTAAATATCGTTTTAAAATAAAGCCAGATCGAAAAGCCTACGCTCATTTTCTCTCTCTCCCTCAAACGCGCGCGAAAAACCCCAAATCGCCACCGTCGCGTCGCCACCGTCGTTGGGCATAGTCGCCACCGTCGTCGCCACCTCCGATTTCGTCGCCACCGTCGTCGCCACCGCCGGTTTCTTCGCCAATTCGCCACCGTCGTCGCTCCAGCCCAACAGCGCACCCGTTCAGGTATAAATCTCGAGGTAAATTAAAGCATTTTTGGATTATTCATGGCTGGGTCTGGGTTGCGCGCGCGAGAGTTGGGTTTGGGCAGGGGCGCGGTGGCGGTCGGGGTCGGGGTCGGGGTCGGGGTAGGGTTAGGGTTGGGGTTCGGCTGCTGCTGGGGTGGGGCTGGGGTTAGGGTTATGGTGGGGCTGGGGTTAGGGTTACTGTGGGGCTGGGGTAGGGTTACGGTGGGCTGGGGTTAGGGTTGGGGCTGGGGTTAGGGTTACTGTGGGGCTGGGGTTAGGGTTATGAGAGGCATGTCAGCATATTTATGTGTAATAATTGAGAGGATCAAGCTAAGTTCTATGCAAGCAGTCCCTCAGAATACATAGATAGCTAGCCTTACATTTTAAATTAACATATTCCATAGTTGTCTTAATGGTAAGGCAGATACCCATATTGTGTAAGAGCTGACATTAATACAACCAGAGGGAGCTGACAGATTATACATCTCATGTGGCATTAAAATCTATAAATGGACATATGAGATAATGCAAAGAAAGAGCAATAGATCAAGACTCAATCAACTTTCCTATGCTTTATGATTTCAGCGGATAGCTCAAGTTTAGTTTCAACTTTATATTCTTATTTTTCTCTCTTTTTTCTTTAGTGCTTCTTCCTCTATTTCTTTGAAGAGTCTCTCACAGCGAAATACACTCCAATTGCTGTTGAAGATTTTAGAATGTATCCAGAATTTAAGAAAAAATTGTTGTGCCCCTTATGCTTCTGTTATTCAACTCCTTCCATACACTCTGGACTTCTCAAATTTAAAAACTATAAGAAGTGTACTTGTTTATCATACATTGAACACACCATGCATGCTATTTCTTTCACTCTCTTGTGGCATGATATAGATAGTTTATGTGAGAGTAAGACCATAACAAACATAGAAAATATTTCAACTAAGATATGAGAGACCGCTCCTAAAGAAAAACTAAAAGAGGTTAACAATGTAATGATCAATTCCTATTCATTCTTTCCAATGTATAAAAAAAAATCACATTTTTTTAACATTACAAATCTTTGCACAAGCGTGCAGCCGCACACAAATAGCCGTGTCCCTAACTAATATGTAACCATGACACATGGCAGATGAGGTTTCTCATAACTCAATATTAGCGATTTCCATGATCACGACACGTGGCAGATGAGGTGTCTCATAACGCTTTATGATATCAGTATCCTATATTTATAGTTTTAATTGTTGATTGTTATAGATGTATACCATTGCAATAATAGTTTTTGGTTGATGAATGCTATTGCAATGTAGGATGATCAGTTCTATCAATCTTGATCTCAATGGTTTAAAATCATGTTACACATACAACACGAATGCACAACAAACGCATAATTAGAGAGCGACTCGAGATATTCGGGTTAAAACCAATATATGATACTCGATGCTGATATGAAACCTTCATATTCCCATCGATACCCGTATATGAAACTAAAAGCGCCACTTAGTCCCCGTCTATCGGTTAACATACGTGCGATACTCGTCGTGACCTAGAACTATACGAAGGTTGTTAAATATCGGACAGTATAGCTCGATACTAACAACCGTCGTATAGTCTACGCGACGAGAAAATTCAATCGTATGGTAACCCATAGATTTGTCCCGTGTGGACAAGTTAAGAATGTATAAAGCAAACGCCTTCATTCACTTGTGTTTTCATCCGTTTCGAGATATTTCGTCGGTACCTTTCCGCTGGTTCTCCGTGTACAAAGATAGATTAGATGTTCATTTCAACGTTGTTTCACAGCTTTGAAATGATTATCTATTCTATTACAGTGTACTCGGAGAACAGCGGGGAGGTGCTGCCGAAATTTACTCGAAACGGTTGAAAGCACAAGTGATGGGCGTTCGCTCTATACATTCTTAATGGGATAGAAGCCTACCCCCGACAGCTGGAACACATACATACAAACGCATAATTAGAGAGCGATTCGAGATATTCGCGTTAAAACCAATATATGATACTCGATGATAATATGAAACCTTCATATTCCCATCGATACCCATATATGAAACTAAAAGCGCCACTTAGTCCCCGTCTATCGGTTAACTTACGTGCGATGCTCGTCGTGACCTAGAACTATACGAAACTTGTTAAATATCGGACAGTATAGCTCGATACTAACAACCGTCGTATAGTCTACGCGACGAGAAAATTCAATCGTATGGTAACCCATAGATTTGTCCCGTGTGGACAAGTTAAGAATGTATAAAGCAAACGCCTTCATTCACTTGTGTTTTCATCCGTTTCGAGATATTTCGTCGGTATCTTTCCGCTGGTTCTCCATGTACAAAGATAGATTAGATGTTCATTTCAACGTTGTTTCACAGCATTGAAATGATTATCTATTCTATTACAGTGTACTCGGAGAACAGCGGGGAGGTGCTGCCGAAATTTACTCGAAACGGTTGAAAGCACAAGTGATGGGCGTTCGCACTATACATTCTTAATGGGATAGAACCCTACCCCCGACAGCCGGAACACAAACATACAAACGCATAATCAGAGAGCGATTCGAGATGTTCGGGTTAAAACCAATATATGATAATATGAAACCTTCATATTCCCATCGATACCCATATATGAAACTAAAAGCGCCACTTAGTCCCCGTCTATCGGTCAACATAACGTGTGATAATTTATTCTTTTCAACGACAAACGCACACACAAAGCATATATATGGATTTTCTCCTTTGTCAGTAACTATCCCGTTCTTATATTTCTCAATATAGTCAGCATAACCTACAATTTATATGTTATTCAGTCTAACATGGCCCATGAGTACGTCAGAGTTAAGGACTGGATGTATGTGGATTGGAAACAACGTATGCAACCTAAGTTTGTCGCGGGAGTTGCTGCTTTCCTTGAATTTGCACGAGCACATAATAAGATCATAATAGAGAAGATTCTCTGTCCGTGCGATAGATGTGGCAATAAGTACTGGCAGAAGGTAGAATTGGCAGAGCTTCATATTGTAAAACATGGGTTTACTAGACTTTATTCAACTTGGAAATATTACGGGGAAGGAGAAGAATGCAGTACTGCGGTAGAAGAAGGAGAACACGATAATGCGGCAGGAGAATAAGAAGAATTCGGTAATACGGCAGGATACGGAAATTTATTTCCATCAGAAGAAATGGAGGATATGGTAGAGGCTGCCCTAGGTGAATCTATTCGTACCGAAGATGACATTCCTTCCGGTCAAGGACCGCGTGCGGATAAATATGAAAATTTCATGAATGATGCTAGGAAACCAATTTATGAGAATGCGAAGTATTCCACCCTCTCATGGTTCGTCCAACTTTTCCAAATTAAGTGCCTAAATGGATGGAGCAACAAGTCATTCACAATGCTTCTTTCGTTCTTGAAAGATTCTATGCCTCCGGGAAATAATGTGCCCGAAAGCTGGTACGAAGCCCAGAAAATGATGTCTGATTTGGGTCTAAAGTGCGAGAAGATTTAAGCATGTCCTAAAAATTGCGTGTTGTACCGGAAAGAGAATTCAGATTTGAAGGAGTGTCCAACATGCGGAGAGGCCAGGTATAAGCCGAAAGATTCTGATAAGAAGCCAGATATACCTGTGAAGATAGCGCGATATTTTCCCATAACACAGAGGCTACAGAGGCTATTCAGGTGCAAGAAAACAGCCGAGGCAATGATTTGGCATCACCGTGCTCCTCCAAGCGAAAATGGAAAAATGAGCCATCCAAGAGATTCACCGGCATGGAAGGATTTCGATAGGAGGCACGCAATATTCATTAGTGATCCTCGCAATGTCCGGCTCGGACTGGCTGCCGATGGCTTCTGCCCATTCAACTATATGGCTGGAAGTCACAGTACATGGCCCGTTGTAATGATAATTTATAATCTGTCGTCTTGGTTGGCTATGGACCAATCATACTTTATGATGCCTCTTCTTATCGATGGACCAAACTCACCGGGGAACAATATCGACGTCTATCTCCGACCTCTGATTGAGGAGCTGAAAACATTGTTCATTGATGGTGTAGAGACATATGATTCAAACACAAATACAACCTTCATACTGCGTGCGGCTTTAATGTGGACAATTAACGACTTTCCTGCGTATGGAATGCTTTCAGGTTGGTCCGTACATGGTCACAAAGCATGTCCTCATTGACATGAACACACAATATCAAAATTTTTTGAATTTTAGCAGGAAGGTTTGTTATTGCGGCCATCGACGTTTTCTGCCTCCAGACCACCCCTATAGGTTAGACACGGTTCACTTTGATGGTCATCAGGAGCTTCTTGGGCCTCCATCCCCATTGTCCGGAGAGGACGTGACTGCTAAATGGGATGGCTACAATAACGTGACCTTCGGGATGGATCCGACGAGACAGGTCAAACCACAATATTGGAACAAGTTAAGCATTTTCTTCGAGCTTCCGTACTGGTCTACAAATTCAGTGCGTCATTGTCACGACCCGAGAATTCGACTCGTGACCGGCACTTAACCACGCAACGTCTACAGGTGTAACGCGGCCAAGTAAGCCGAACCCAGAAATCAAAACCAATAAGTATAGAGTGATTTTAAAACGTTTTGTAAAAACAATCGTACATGTCCGAAAAACTTCCATTTTATTTAGTAGAAATCCTTTTTAAGTTCAAAAGTTATAAGTTTTATAATTTTGGTAACATTTCCTTTTTAAAACAATTGCCCCGCCAGTCAGATAGAAACAAGGTATAAAAAAAATGACGAGTAAAATGAATAACGCATCACGAGGAGATATACGACGCCGTAGCGAAGAATACACAGTAAAGCATAGCGAAGAATACACAGTAAAGCAAGGACAATATCATAAAAGATGAGACTGTAAAAGTAAAGTCGGCTCACATGCGAGCTCGACACCAGAATGTAAAATCATACATATCGTCCTCACAACTGTCTCTAAGTCAATACAGAAAGGTAGATGGAGAATACTAGATACATCAATATACAACTGAAAGATAACAGATACCGTACAAAACCCACCTAAACAGCAAAAGGGCTATCTCTGCTCAAAAGGGGTATCTGTGCCAAAAGATGCGGTAACAGCCAGCCGTGACTACTCCCAAGGGCAACCTGCAAACACTGTGGCACAACGGGGGTGAGTTGCCAACTCGTGAATAGAGATAACATATAAAGGTAATCGCGAGCATGCACGTACAGCGCTACTCTAACAAATGCCAACAGATAATATCAATGCGATGTAGCAGTATGCATAATAATAATGCCAGTCCTCTATCAGGTGATATACTACAGGATGCGATGTGATAATGAATGCTGAGCATGGGGATATAGTATCTACATGAAGTATCGAGGTGGACTACATAAGTATGTATGCACCACAAATCCCAACATCTCAAACACCGGTACTCCATCGGCCCTCATATCCTGTATATCCCTAAAAATCCTGAGTGCCCAACATCGGCACCCAAATATCATAAATACTCGTGTCTAGCATCGACACGCAAAACATCCTGTATCGGGCCTCCGGCAATCCGGGTCAGCCCTCTCTCTCACAGTATATATATACCGGGAATCCGTCAGTCCGGGTCATCCCTCTCTCAATACATCGGGCGTCCGTCAGTCCGGGTCAGCCCTCTATCAATCTATCGGGCATCCGTCAGTCCGGGTCAGCCCTCTATCAATCCATCGGGCATCCGTCAGTCCGGGTCAGCCCTCTATCAATCCATCGGGCATCCGTCAGTCCGGGTCAGCCCTCTATCAATCCATCGGGCATCCGTCGGTCCGGGTCAGCCCTCTATCAATCCGTGCCTCAAGCACCGAGAAAACACGGGGCGACGCCCCAAAATATCATATCAAGGGAACCGGGTTTTTAAATGGTTACTTATTTAAAAAGGCCACGGTTCCCAAATCCAGAAATCATATGAAATCCCAACAATAATGCAAGTAACTGTGATGTAATAGGTGTATCAAATATGTATATCAAGTCATGTCACATGTATAGATGAGCTATAACAATATACGACAGTATGATCATGGCAGTTCTATCAGTTCTAAGCAATGTATATATATATATATCAGGGTATGCAATATGCTATGACAATCCATGGTATGGTATATGCAGTATATACAATAAGGTCCTATCAGCCCTGACGCATAACGCCATGCGGGCGATATCCCCGTAGATGTGAAATCTACTCACCGTGTCTCGCGCTAAGTGTATCCAACCACTTGCTTGCCCTTCTTCGCGGCGTCCGTCTCACTGGCCAGCGAACCTAGAATCACAAACACATATCACACATATAAGCTCAATTTCGCCAAAAACGCGATATCACGGTCAAACTAGAAACTCGTGTCGCAAACCAATCGCGCGTGTGCGCGATACGCTAAGACGTGCAATCACGCGCTACGAAACTACCCCGACGCGCCGCGATACGCAGAAACCCAAACCTACTCACGTATCACCCGTGTCGCGAAGGTTTAGAAAACGGCAAAATAGGTATTCAGTTCCAGATTTTGATACAGGAAAGATATTGCAAAACTAAATATACCAAAATAACTCCCAGACAAGCAGAGACCCACACTCCAAACCCCAACCCAAATCTCCCCAATCTGGCCGCAATTTGCGGCCAGAATTCCCATTTCGGCGGCCAGACATGGGAATTGGGTCCCCAGGTTTGGTTTGTGCACTCTACACCACACATACATGCTACAGTAATCACTAGTTTTGTTCTGAAAAGTCTCGGGTAGTAGCAGATTTCCTACAGTGCCTAAAATCAGTTCAAATCACACAATTTGCACAAAAAAGATACTTAGGGGTATTTTTCTGAAATCTGGGACCATCCCAAGTCTAAAATCACCTATATAACTCATTATCAATCTAATCAAGCCATCACAAGCAAAATTTCCTCACAACCTTACTAAATCCCTGAATAATGCACAAAACATGCATAAAAGTGATATTTTTGCTAGAAATTCAATAAGTTATGAACAAGAGATGCTAGGGTGAGTTAGTACCTTCAAAATACCTTAAGAAACACCAAAAACTCCAGATCTAGCCTCAAGTATGCAGTTTTGCCACTAAACACCTCAAATGAGCCAAAAACCCAAGGTTTTGTGAAGGAAAAAGGTTGGATTTATGTGGAATTTGTGCTGAACTAAAAGAGAATGAAAAGGGATGAGAAATGGAGGAATAATGTGTTTGTTGCTGCTGCTCTCTGCTGGAAATTTCCAGAAATTGAAAAGAGAGGGAGAAGAGAAGGAAATTGGGTCAAAGGTCAACTTCTTACCTACCCACCATACCTCATTGTTTAATTGGAAATTTGAATTATAAATAAAAAGGTTTTAGAAATGATTAAATGGTGGGAAAAATATGGAGTTGCAACCATGCATGAAGAAAGAAAAGGTTATCATGATACATTTTTTTTTTGAAAACATGCACACTTGCTAATTTGCCCGAAAACGTCTAAACGAATTTCAAGGCGTTACAATCTACCCCCCTTAAAGAAATTCGGTCCCCGAATTTCAAAATTCTAACTACACGTACCTTCAAAAAGATAGGGATACGTCTTCATCATCTCGCTTTCGGTCTCCCAAGTGACCTCCTCACGGTTTTGACCACGCCAAAGTACCTTAACTGATGGAATGTCCTTCGATCTTAATTTCTTCACTTGTCGATCCAAGATCATCACCGGCTGCTCTGCATAGGAAAGGTCACGCTCAAGCTGGATCGTCGGATGCTGAATCGCATGCGAAGGATCATGAAGATATCTGCGGAGCATCGAGACATGGAATACGGGGTGCACGTCTGGAAAGCTGGGCGGAAGGGCTAACCGGTAAGCTACTGCACCGACACGCTCGAGGATCTCGAAGGGGCCCACAAATCGGGGACTGAGCTTCCCCTTCTTCCCAAACCTCATCACACCTTTCATTGGGGAGACCCTCAAGAAAACATGATCACCAACAGAAAACTCAAGTCTGCGTCGTCGACGGTCTGCATAAGCTCTCTGCCTACTCTGCGCTGCTCTCATCCTATCGCGAATCAACTGGATCTTCGCGGTCGTCTCCTCAACGATCTGTGGCCCTAAGATACTGCCCTCTCTGAGCTCCGTCCAACAAGTGGGCGATCTGCATCTCCTCCCATAAAGAGCCTCAAACGGTGCCATCTGAATGGTCTCCTGGTAGCTGTTATTGTAGGAGAACTCTACTAAGGGCAAATGACGATCCCAGCTACCTCTGAAATCTAGTACACAAGCTCTGAGCATGTCCTCGAGAGTCTGGATGGTCCGCTCTGACTGTCCGTCGGTCTGCGGATGAAAAGCCGTGCTGAAACTCAAGCGAGTGCCCAAAGCTTCCTGAAGCCTCTGCCATAGTCTACTGGTAAACTGGGTGCCTCTGTCGGACACAATGCACGTCGGTACTCCGTGTAGTCGCACTACCTCGTCAATATAGATCTGGGCATACTGAGTAAATCCGAAAGTCGTCTTCACCGGTAGGAAGTGAGCCGCTTTCGTCAAACGATCCACGATCACCCAGATAGAGTCATACCCCCGACTAGTCCTGGGTAGACCCACAACGAAATCCATCGAAATCTGTTCCCACTTCCACTCCGGAATGGGTAATGGCTGTAGCTCTCCCGCGGGCCTCTGGTGCTCAGCCTTGACTTGCTGACAAGTCAGGCATCTCGATACAAAATCTGCAATGTCCCTCTTCATTCCGTCCCACCAGTAAGCATCTCGCATATCATGATACATCTTGGTGGAACCGGGATGGACGCTATACACCGATCGATGTGCCTCCTCAAGAATCTCACGCCTCAGTCCCTCAGCATCAGGTACGCACAGTCTGACTCCAAACCGTAGTATCCCCTGATCATCGATCACGAACTCGGAAAATCTGTCCTGTCCCATCTGTGCCATGATCTCTGAACATCGGTCATCACTGAGCTGTGCCTCACGTATACGATCGATCAACTGTGGGCGTGCACGGACATGCGCTATCTGTCCTCCAATCGACGTGAACTCGAACTGTACTCCACTGTCGCATAATATCTACCAATCTACGGATGACTGCTCCTGTACTGCGCTCAAACATGATAAACTACTCCCGGGCCTCCTGCTCAAAGCATCCGCTACCACATTTGCCTTGCCCGGGTGATATAAGATCTCGCAGTCGTAATCATTCACTAACTCCATCCATCGAAGCTGTCGAAGGTTCAGATCCCGCTGCTGGAATATGTATTTCAAACTCTTGTGATCCGTAAATATCTGGCACGACTCGCCGTATAGGTAGTGTCGCCAGATCTTAAGTGCGAAGACCACTGCTGCCATCTCCAAATCATGAGTGGGGTAGTTCTGCTCGTGCTTCTTCAATTGTCGCGAGGCATACGCGATCACCCTATCATGCTGCATCAGAACGCATCCCAACCCCACTCGAGAAGCATCACAAAAGACCACAAATCCGCTCGATCCGGAAGGTAAAGATAACACCGGTGCCGTCGTCAGCTGAGTCCGTAACTGCTGGAAACTGTGCTCGCACTCCTCCGTCCAAACGAAGGGAACTCCCTTCCGGGTCAACCCGGTCAACGGTGTAGCAATACGGGAGAAGTCCTGCACAAAACGCCTATAGTAACCGGCCAATCCCAAAAAGCTGCGAATCTCCGTCACCGATGTAGGTCTGGGCCAACGCTGAACGGCCTCGATCTTCCTCGGGTCTACACATATACCGTCTAGTGAAATCACGTGCCCCAAGAAATCTACGCTGTCCAGCCAAAAAGCACACTTGGAGAATTTCGCATAAAGCTGGTGCTCCCTCAATGTCTGCAATGTAATCCGCAGGTGCTGCTCGTGCTCATCACTACTCCGGGAATACACCAAGATATCGTCAATGAAGACTATGATGAACAGATCCAAATAAGGCCGGAAAATACGGTTCATCAAGTCCATGAAGGCTGCTGGCGCATTGGTGAGTCCGAACGACATCACCAAGAACTCGTAATGGCCGTACCGCGTACGTAAAGCCGTCCGGGGAATGTCCTCCTGTCGAACCCGCAGCTGATGATAGCCCGATCGCAAATCGATCCTCGAAAAGTACCCTGCCCTCTGAAGCTGATCGAACAAATCGTCGATACGCGGCAAAGGATACCCGTTCCGCACTGTCACCCTGTTCAGCTGGCGGTAGTCGATACAAAGACGCAAACTGCCGTCCTTCTTCCTGACGAACAGGACTGGAGCACCCTACGGGGAAACACTGGGTCGAATAAGTCCCTTGTCCAGCAAGTCTTGCAACTGACCCTTCAACTCTCGAAGTTCCGCCGGGGCCATCCGATAAGGCGGTATAGAAATAGGCCCCGAACCAGGAACCAAATCAATACAGAAAGAAATGTCGCGCTCGGGCGGCAACCCAGGAAGCTCGTCAGGGAACACATCAGGAAACTCGCTAACAACCGGAACCTGATCCAATGAAACCTCTGTAGCGCGAGCATCGTAAACATATGCGAGAAATCCCTGACATCCCTTCCTCAAAAGCTGTCCAGCGCGAAAAGAAGAAATCACACTGTGAGGGGCGGCACCACGGTCCCCCAACACAACAAAAACCGACTCGCCGGGGAAACAGAATCTAACTGTCTTCTCGCGGCAGTCCACAGAAGCATAGCACGTGGCTAACCAATCCATGCCCAACAGAACGTCGAAGTCCAACATCTCCAGAAGGATCAAGTCGACAGGCAACTCTCTCTCGCCAATACAGACGATACAGGATCGGAATACGTGCCTAGCAACAAACGACTCCCCCACAGGAGTAGTCACCACAAGCGGCTGATCAAGTAAGCCAGACTCTCTACCCAAACTCGGCACAAAGTGCGTGGATACGTACGAGTGTGTGGATCCGGGATCGAACAGTACATGTGCATCAACTGAACATACAGGGAGGATACCTGAAACCACTGCATTGGACGCCTGCGCGTCCTGATGTGTCAAAGCAAAAACCCTCGCCTGTCCACTACCTGTAACTGGCTGCACCCTGCCTCGGTCACCTCGCCCTCTCTGAGCAACTCCTCCATGCCCACGACCTCGCTGTGTATGATTCTGGCGTGGAGCAACGGTAGGTACGATAGGCAGCGCTCTCTGGGGTGGTGAAGGTGGTAATGTGACATGCGGTGCTGTCGCCTCTCTCCGGGGTAACTCAGGACAATCCCGTACACGGTGGTAAGAACTCCCACAGCGAAAACATCCCGACGACGGCCGCTGACCATCCTGGGAATAGGAACTGAATAACCGGCCCCGCCCTGAATCTCTGCTGCCTGCAATACGTCTATCACGGCGCCGGAAAGGCTGTCTCTGTGCCGATGTATCCGCACGAACTCTCTTCGGCTCTGGAAGTGCCGAAGTCTCAACAAGGTGCTCCTCGACCACTAGGGCTGCGTCTACAGCTGCTGCATAGGTCTCGAAGTGCTGCGCGCTGATCGCGAGGAACACTGGTGAAAGCAAGCCTCGAACAAATCTCCGGACTCGCAGCTCCTCGGTGGCCACTAAATGTGGGGCGTAGACTGCTAACTCGGTAAACAGTACGTCATACTCCGCCACTGTCATCCCTTGCGTCTGGCGCAAGGACTCAAACCTGCGTGCTCGGGCATCTCTAACACTCCGGGGAAGGAAACGGGCTAGAAATATGGTCACGAACTCCGTCCAGGTCATAGGAGGAAGACCCGCTGCTCTGCCCTTCTCAACTGAGTCACACCACTTCTGCGCAAGACCTTTCAGGCGAAAGCTCGCAAACTCGACCCATCTCGCATCTGCACATCTGAGAGAACGGCATATCCTGGCCATCCTGTCTATGAAAGACTGTGGGTCCTCGGCTGTATCGGTGCCTGTGAAAACTGGAGGCTTCAGCCTCATGAACTCTGATAGCGATACTGTAATCACCTCCGTGGCTGCAGGGGAAACTGGCTGTGCGGTAGGTACCATAGCGGTCTCTGGAACTGGTGGAGCCACCTCTGGTCGCTGCGCTTGAAGCGTCTCAACAAGCGATCCTATCATCTGGCGCATCTCCTGCATGCTAGATCCCACCGTCTGGCGCATCTCCTGCATACCAGCCCCTAGCGTGGCGATCTGCTCTGTTACGGCAGGAACAGCCTGCTCGGGTACAACCGGCGTACTGCCCGGATCAGTCCTCGTCTCAGACGAGTCAACTCGAATCTCGGCCCTCGCGGCCGCTCTCTGTGCCCTCGTAGTCTTAGGCGGCATAATGGCTGAAAGAAAATTTGGATTCGATAAGAACACAGAAATCGAATCGCAAGAATATAATGAGGGATCAAATCAATAAGTCCTAAGGTCGCGTAGGCGGAGTACCGTGTCGTGAGCATGCCGCGGAACATACGCACGCTACGCTACCCTGCTGCAGCTACCTACTCCATCATACCAGGGTCATCCTACACTCCGAAGGTAAAACCTACGCTCTGATACCAACTTTGTCACGACCCGAGAATTCGACTCGTGACCGGCACTTAACCACGCAACGTCTACAGGCGTAACGCGGCCAAGTAAGCCGAACCCAGAAATCAAAACCAATAAGTATAGAGTGATTTTAAAACGTTTTGTAAAAACAATCGTACATGTCCGAAAAACTTCCATTTTATTTAGTAGAAATCCTTTTTAAGTTCAAAAGTTATAAGTTTTATAATTTTGGTAACATTTCCTTTTTAAAAAATTGCCCCGCCAGTCAGATAGAAACAAGGTATAAAAAAAATGACGAGTAAAATGAATAACGCATCACGAGGAGATATACGACGCCGTAGCGAAGAATACACAGTAAAGCATAGCGAAGAATACACAGTAAAGCAAGGACAATATCATAAAAGATGAGACTGTAAAAGTAAAGTCGGCTCACATGCGAGCTCGACACCAGAATGTAAAATCATACATATTGTCCTCACAACTGTCTCTAAGTCAATACAGAAAGGTAGATGGAGAATACTAGATACATCAATATACAACTGAAAGATAACAGATACCGTACAAAACCCACCTAAACAGCAAAAGGGCTATCTCTGCTCAAAAGGGGTATCTGTGCTAAAAGATGCGGTAACAGCCAGCCGTGACTACTCCCAAGGGCAACCTGCAAACACTGTGGCACAACGGGGGTGAGTTGCCAACTCGTGAATAGAGATAACATATAAAGGTAATCGCGAGCATGCACGTACAGCGCTACTCTAACAAATGCCAACAGATAATATCAATGCGATGTAGCAGTATGCATAATAATAATGCCAGTCCTCTATCAGGTGATATACTACAGGATGAGATGTGATAATGAATGCTGAGCATGGGGATATAGTATCTACATGAAGTATCGAGGTGGACTACATAAGTATGTATGCACCACAAATCCCAACATCTCAAACGCCGGTACTCCATCGGCCCTCATATCCTGTATATCCCTAAAAATCCCGAGTGCCCAACATCGGCACCCAAATATCATAAATACTCGTGTCTAGCATCGACACGCAAAACATCCTGTATCGGGCCTCCGGCAATCCGGGTCAGCCCTCTCTCTCACAGTATATATATACCGGGAATCCGTCAGTCCGGGTCATCCCTCTCTCAATACATCGGGCGTCCGTCAGTCCGGGTCAGCCCTCTATCAATCCATCGGGCATCCGTCAGTCCGGGTCAGTCCTCTATCAATCCATCGGGCATCCGTCAGTCCGGGTCAGCCCTCTATCAATCCATCGGGCATCCGTCAGTCCGGGTCAGCCCTCTATCAATCCGTGCCTCAAGCACCGAGAAAACACGGGGCGACGTCCCAAAATATCATATCAAGGGAACCGGGATTTTTAAATGGTTACTTATTTAAAAAGGCCACGGTTCCCAAATCCAGAAATCATATGAAATCCCAACAATAATGCAAGTAACTGTGATGTAATAGGTGTATCAAATATGTATATCAAGTCATGTCACATGTATAGATGAGCTATAACAATATACGACAGTATGATCATGGCAGTTCTATCAGTTCTAAGCAATGTATATATATATATATATCAGGGTATGCAATATGCTATGACAATCCATGGTATGGTATATGCAGTATATACAATAAGGTCCTATCAGCCCTGACGCATAACGCCATGCGGGCGATATCCCCGTAGATGTGAAATCTACTCACCGTGTCTCGCGCTAAGTGTATCCAACCACTTGCTTGCCCTTCTTCGCGGCGTCCTTCTCACTGGCCTGCGAACCTAGAATCACAAACACATATCACACATATAAGCTCAATTTCGCCAAAAACGCGACATCACGGTCAAACTAGAAACTCGTGTCGCAAACCAATCGCGCGTGTGCGCGATACGCTAAGACGTGCAATCACGCGCTACGAAACTACCCCGACGCACCGCGATACGCAGAAACCCAAACCTACTCACGTATCACGCGTGTCGCGAAGGTTTAGAAAACGGCAAAATAGGTATTCAGTTCCAGATTTTGATACAGGAAAGATATTGCAAAACTAAATATACCAAAATAACTCCCAGACAAGCAGAGACCCACACCCCAAACCCCAACCCAAATCTCCCCAATCTGGCCGCAATTTGCGGCCAGAATGCCCATTTCGGCGGCCAGACTTGGGAATTGGGTCCCCAGGTTTGGTTTGTGCACTCTACACCACACATACATGCTACAGTAATCACTAGTTTTGTTCTGAAAAGTCTCGGGTAGTAGCAGATTTCCTACAGTGCCTAAAATCAGTTCAAATCACACAATTTGCACAAAAAAGATACTTAGGGGTATTTTTCTGAAATCTGAGACCATCCCAAGTCTAAAATCACCTATATAACTCATTATCAATCTAATCAAGCCATCACAAGCAAAATTTCCTCACAACCTTACTAAATCCCTGAATAATGCACAAAACATGCATAAAAGTGATATTTTTGCTAGAAATTCAATAAGTTATGAACAAGAGATGCTAGGGTGAGTTAGTACCTTCAAAATACCTTAAGAAACACCAAAAACTCCAGATCTAACCTCAAGTATGCAGTCTTGCCACTAAACACCTCAAATGAGCCAAAAACCCAAGGTTTTGTGAAGGAAAAAGGTTGGATTTATGTGGAATTTGTGCATGAACTAAAAGAGAATGAAAAAGGATGAGAAATGGAGGAATAATGTGTTTGTTGCTGCTGCTCTCTGCTGGAAATTTCCAGAAATTGAAAAGAGAGGGAGAAGAGAAGGAAATTGGGTCAAAGGTCAACTTCTTACCTACCCACCATACCTCATTGTTTAATTGGAAATTTGAATTATAAATAAAAAGGTTTTAGAAAAGATTAAATGGTGGGAAAAATATGGAGTTGCAACCATGCATGAAGAAAGAAAAGGTTATCATGATACATTTTTTTTTTGAAAACATGCACACTTGCTAATTTGCCCGAAAACGTCTAAACGAATTTCAAGGCGTTACAGTCATTGTCTGGACGTCATGCATATAGAGAAGGGAGTATCAGAGCACATACTTAACTTGCTTCTGTGTACAGACAGGAAATCGAAAGACAACATGAATGCCCGGATGGATCTACAAGATTGGGGAATAAGAAGTGAACTGCACCCTAAACCGGTAGCGGGTAAACCGGGCAAGTTTGTACTTCCCAATGCCGCTTATCATATGTCACAACCGGAGAAGAAAAGATTCCTGCAGGTGTTGCATGATTTGAAAGTCCCCACAGGTTTCTCAGGATCATTCAGCAAGAAAATAAAAATTGTGAAGGGTAAGATCGATGGGCTGAAAAGTCATGACCACCATGTTATCGTGGAGCACCTTCTTCCATTAGCCCTCAGGACTTCTCTCCCCGACTCGGTTGGTCTGGTAATCAACGACCTATGTTGTTTTTTCAGGGAGTTGTGTGCTAAAACGCTGGAGGATGCGACGCTGGATAAACTAGAAAATTCTATTGCGTTGATACTTTGAAAGTTTGAGCTTCAGAGGGCCGGTCTTGCACCCAGATCGGAGACCCCTTCGGATGCCTCCTTCCGTGTGGATTTTGCCACACATCCAGGTATACTGCACGCATATCCATTTTCAATGTAATATTACAGATATTCATGCATGTTTATGTCAAAATTACTTATATTGTCAATGTTTGATTGTCTAGTTGTTGGTCCTGCGTCCACATCTGGGACAGAGGCCACCCCCGCTCCCCCAGGTATGTTTATATATCATATAGTGTATGTATATTGATTTAGAATGCTATATCATAAATATACACATTCCTTTTGCTCTTACTTAGCAATTTTTATTATTGTCTAGCTGTAGGTGGTGACACCACCGCACCTCGGGTATGTTTATATGTCCTATAGTGCATGCATATTGATTTAGAACGTTATATTATTGATCTACACATTCTTTTTGCAATTACTTATAAAATCTATTTTTAATTGTCTAGTTGTTGGTCCTGCGTCCACATCTGGGACAGAGGCCACCCCCGCTCCTCCAGGTATGTTTATATATCATATAGTGTATGTATATTGATTTAGAATGCTATATCATAAATATACACATTCATTTTGCTCTTACTTAGCAATTTTTATTATTGTCTAGCTGTAGGTGGTGACACCACCGCACCTGCGGGTATGTTTATATGTCCTATAGTTCATGCATATTGATTTAGAACGTTATATTATTGATCTACACATTCTTTTTGCAATTACTTATAAAATCTATTTTTAATTGTCTAATTATAAGTGGTGCCTCCACACCTTCCACAGGGGCCACTCCTGCCGCTTCCATACCCTCCGCATCGTCTGCAGGTTAGTATGAATAAATTTAAAATATTTATTTATTTTACATATGCTATATAGAATAAATATGAACTTCATGGAGATTTAGCGTCGATGTTTATTTTATAGTTGGAGGGGATGCGTCCGGGTCCGGGACCCCTGTTGTTCCTCACCGGAGGAACTATCGTCCCGCTCGTGCTGCTGCTCGGGCCCAGGCTCGTGCGCTAATCACCGGAGGTATATATCACACTTGAATTTTTGTTTAACCTTGATTTCTTAATACAACTTTGTCTTATTATTGATTGTCTTGATATTTCATGCAAACGCAGGGCCTCTCCATCCCCAGAGGGGGACTCGAGGCCCGAATCAGTCCCATAGGCTGAGGCCTGATAGAGCTAGGGGGAGGCAGCATTCCCCCTATTTTTTACCCTTGACTATCGCTATACCGGTCCTCATGCCGAGAGGTTCGGCCGGTATTTGGCGGACGAGAGCCGGATCGTGAAGAACTATCCACTTCACGTTGAGTGGGGCGAGCAGCACCAGCGCTCATTCGCCCTCTTCTTTGATCAGGCTCGGGTATGTATTAATATATATTTTCATTTGATCTATCCAATATATTTATTATTAACACTTGCAATCTAATAACAATGTTTTTTTTTGTATTTTCAGTTGGATTACGATTTTCAGCCTGTAGCCGACCCTGATCACTCGGGGAGGGTGCTCGACCTTCATGCTCTGTACAATGGCCTGATGAAGAACATGCAGGCCAGGGTACGATACAACAGGAATGAGCTGAAGGACGACTGCTACTCCCTGTGGATAGCGACCCCCGAGGCAGAGAGAGCGGCCCTCCTATCTACTCCGGCGTTTGCGAGAGTCGACGTAGAGACATGGCCTCTATTGTGCGCTTATTTCGACTTCGAACGCAAACAAGTATGTATTTTAAATTTAATTCATTATTTATGATATAATTTATTTCTTTGTGTTTCTTAATTAGAAAACTAAATGTTAATGCGTTGTGCAGAAACAGGCCACTCAGAATACGGAGAACAGGAAGTCGGCGAAGAGGGGTCGCCCCACTTACACAGGTGGCTCGAGGAACATTACTCGAGCCATGGAGTTATCGGTAAATTAAGAGTTATTCTCTAATATTTTGCAATATTAAGAGTTATTCTCTAATATTTCTAATATTAAGAGTTACTTTCTAATATTGCAGACATCTCGGACCGTGGCGTCAGGTGGTACACCGAGCGTGCTGTCCGCTTATCTTGCTGTCCACGGCACCTCGACAGATCCCGCCACGGGCGAGCTTCGATGTCCCGACGTCGCTACCCAGGAGTACTGCGTAAGTCTTAATATTTTTTCTACCCAAATTTGAAATTTTAGTTTTGGAAGGTTCAAGTTTAAATTTTATACTTATACTTTACTGCTTAATGTGGGTGTAGGAGCGGGTGGTTGAGCAGGCCCAGGCCTCGGGGATCGATTTTACCGGACAGAACGATCCGAGGCTGCTGACCCCAGTTCTGGACGCCGCACACGGAGGGCACCACGGAGGTTGGGAGAGAGGCCGGGGATTGGGCCCTAGCAGGGCCCATATGAGGTTGGACTCCACCCCGGCGGTTGCTTCCTCCGTCTCCAGTGACCGGCATGTCCATCAGGAACTGGATAGCTTGAGGGCCACCGTTCAGGAGTTGAAGGAGATGCTGGTATGTATACTACTTTATAGTAAAATATCATTTCATATTATATACATATCAACATATCCATAATTAGTACGTAGCTTGAGCTTATTTGGTTTTAGACTTAAGTTTGATTAATCATACATACATATGTAATTAAAATAAACAACGCTTTTCCAAACTAGATATCCAAACAGGGTTTCGAAATAACTTAATAATGAAACGAATTCGAATAATACACAGTTCTTACACGCTTCTTACACACGTTATGTCCAGACGCGACAGGGTAGATCGGCCGAGCTTCCACATGCATCTCCTTCGGCTGCGGCTCCGCAAGCTACTACATCGGCTGCGGTTCCGCAGACAGCTCCTGTAGCTCCACCGCCTACTCAGACTCCCACAGCCGCGGCTCCGCAAGCGACTACCTCGACGGCGGCTGCGCAGACCACATCGCCAGCTCCACATGCCGCTCAGACTCCCTTATATGTAGCATTGCAGAGTGTATTGACCGAGGAGCAGGCGCGCGTTATTCTAACGTTATTCGGAGGTGGAGCTGGACCGAACTAGGGTAGCTTTTTGGTTCTTATTTTTTGAAACATGTATTTATATCACATTGTACTACATTTTGAAACGATATTGATATTGGTTTGTATTTATATCATATTCGGTTTTTGGGTTTCTTTTGTATATTATATATATGCGTGATATGTGATTATGAATACTGCAATATATGATTTGATTGATGTATATAGTATTGTGCACAGGGCGGGAAAAAATCTAGCAGCCCATTTTTTTAAAAAAAATACAGACAATATGTACCTATGGATTAAGCCTGATATTTTCCCACCTGATATCAGTGCAGGGTGTTGGGAGTGTCCCTACGGATATTTCCGTAGGGGCAACTGTTTATCCCCTACGAATTTATCCGTAGGGGCAAAATATCAGGTTTCCTGATATTTTCCCCCCGATCTCAGTGCAGGGTGTTGGGAAGGCCCCTACGGACCTATCCGTAGGGGCTACTTTATATCCCCTACGGTGTTATCCGTAGGGGTAGAAAAAGGACCTACGGATATATCCGTAGGTATATACAATATATTCAAAAAAAAAAATTAAATATATGATTTTATTACCCCTACGGGGTACTCCGTAGGGGCTATAACACCTACCGAGATATCCGTAGGGGCATAAATTTGTCCGTAGGGGCAAGTTCAGGGCCTCAACTTGCACCTGCGGCCTTTGCACCTACGGGGTCTTTTTTCGCCCCTACGTATATATCCGTAGGGGCAGTGGGTTTCCCCTACCGATAAATCCGTAGGGGCAACCCTTATTTGTAGTAGTGTTCTTCTTCTTCCTTCTTGAAAAAGCTTTCTAGCTTTTTGTGATTTGATGATTTAAAGTGAGAAATTGAAAACAAAAGAGTGTAAAATTCCTAATTCAACATCCTCATCTATTCTAGCCACATAGATTAGGGTGTTCACTTCACTAATACTTGATTAGAGAAGTAAGAGCTTGAGTTTGAGATTCTTCAAGGTAGATCATTTTCGAAAAGGAAGACTTCAAGCAAGCGTGGATCATTCGACTTGTGGAGCCTCTCTTGAGTCCGGGAGTTCATGGATCTCGGCGAAGGGACTACTACTCGGAGCTTATGAAGCGAAGGAACGGACTACAAAGGTTGTAATCTCTCTCTTTTAGATGTAAAGTTGTTTACATGCATGTTAACCCTAATTCTCTAGTTTAGATCTTGGTTAGGGTTTGTTTAGCACCCCAAAATTTTCAATATGGCATGTGTGATGCCTTCCCAAACATTGCTAAGGTGCTATGCTAACCTAACAATGGTATCAGAGCTACTAGGCATTGGATGTCGACCTATGGGGGGTTCTCACTGTGTGACATTGTGGCGAAACATAGGCTCTTACTGGTGTCCCGAGACCGGAAGGTGTTCCGGCGGGTTGTAGTCCTCGTGAGGGGGCATGCGTAAAAAGTAGTTACTGAGGGACCTGTAGGTGCCACGGCGACCCTATTGGATGGGATGGCTGCCTGACTTTCGTGGTATCAGAGCCAAGCTAGAGCATTAGGCGTTGTCTAGACGAAGTTAGAAGTCCGATCGAACCCTCAAAACCCCAAAATTGACCCCTTGCTGGAAAAATTTTCAAAAGTTGAAATTTTTCATATTAAAAATACTCAGAAAGTCATGCAGGGAAAGGATCCCTAACTCGCTACAGTGACTGCGTAACCGCGGCCAAAACCTGGTTTTGACGGCGGTTCCGCGGCGCCACTGTGGAGGCTTGGGACGGACACTTCAGCGACGGTCCATAGGTGCTGGGGCATGCTACTGGGAATTTTTTATTTTCTGCTCAAGTGTTGAGCTCAGTGGGGTATTTTGGGAACTCGTTGCGTCTGTCGAATTATCTAACTTCTCCTAGTTATCTGTGATGAGTATATATTGTTGTGGTATGTTATATTGGATCCTTGTGTATTGAATAGCCGGGGGTTTTATGTGAGATGAGAGTTTTCTTTTTCATTCATGTAAACTTCATTTGTATGTAATATTCTTTTATTGGGGCATTTCCGGGTTGAGATTGATGTCACCATTGTATATTATTTACTTTTCCGCATTAGGATAGACCCAAGGCGGAGAGCACAAGTAACCGGGTTCTAGGGTCCAGTGGGAGGCCATCTCGAGGAGTCGAGACCAGGTCTCCTAATCCTAGAATTGGCAGGGTTACTTGCCGCTCTCATAGGGGTCTAGGGATGTGGGTTTGGCTATTCATCGCGACTGTGGAATCCGTGTTTTATACAGGGTCAAAATAAAACACGGATTTCCTAGTATATCCAATATTTCATATGTTGACTTCTGCTGCAATGTTCTGTGATGAGATCATATTACTGCCTGAGACGAATGCTTATAATATATGCTGATATATATATATATATATATATATATATATATATTGCTGCTTTCGTTTCTTCTGTGATGCTTAGGAAGCTTAATTGATGGGTTTTATTAATGAGATTAATAAAAAGAAAAGAAACCTAAAAGATGTTGTAGAATCAAAACTTTATAAAAAGGGTAGCTACAGTTTTGCTTTGCATAGCGGTATATATGATATATCCTGCACCTTATTCGATGAGGAAAGAGCAGAGATCCCTTCACCAGGAGTGACCTCTTTAGCAAAACTGGCAGATGCTGCAAACACATGGTTTAGTTTTTGATTGCTTCTATAGTTCTTGCTTTGCACAGCGGTATTTATGAAATATCCTGCACCTTATTCGATGAGGAAAAAGTTGAAATCCCTTCGACGGGAATGACCTCTTTAGCGAAACTATAAAAGCCTCAAAAACATTCCTTTTTCAAAAATCACTTGTTTCTACAACGATATCATGTTCATTACGCTTATGGTTTTCTGAAAAACCTGCGTAGCCCTCCGTCATTTCAGATAAGTACTACTTAGTATTCATGCTACGTTTGTTGACTATGTTAAGGTGTAGTGTGCGGTAGCTAATAGTGCTTTTATGCTAAAATATGAGATGTGATTGGATTAGGGTAGTTGTACAACTTTGTTGACTATGTTAAGGGTCGTGCAGGTGGGTTTAATTCAATCGGGAAATGACAGGTTGAACTTGGCTAGCGATTATTATTTGTTGACTATGTTAAGGTCATAAGTTGCTAGGGGCAAAAGCATTATCAGGAATTTCAAGTGTTGAAATTTGCAATGAGATTGCATACCTTCTATAAGATAGATGGATCCCGATACCCACTTCGAGTAAGAGTTACTCCTGGGAGAATTTTACACAAGACAATTAGCCGATCAAATAGGTGTCTAGAAAGGTGTTAACGGGGTTATGCCTCTGGGAAAAACGAGGTTTATTTTAATTAGGTCCGAGCGAAAGCATGGGGAACCTCCCTCAAAGTACCAACATTGATCTATCTGAAATATTGGCGAACTTGTAATGTGTAATTAATCCCGGCTAGTCTTACCTTTTAGGGTTTGAATGAAGATTTGATTAAAACAGTGGGAGCCATCCTGATTAGATAAGATAATAACCAATCTAATCTTGCAATAGCGCACGCTAAAGTGTTTTCTTCTCTCTCTTTCCAGGTAGCGACCATGTCAGGCCTTAATCAAGATAATAATATGGATGTATTGACCGAACCCGCTTGTTATACTGAGCAAGGGAACGTTGGTCCCGTTCTTTCTTATAAATGTTATAAGACTGAACATAGAATAGGAGAATATCTGGATTCTCACGCCACCCAAACGAAGAATAACCAAGTTGATTCATCTTCTTCTGGTATGTTAGTTACCGAGAACTGTTTCTCAGTTCACTCTACGTCCTGGGCATTAGATACCGGATCAGGATCCCACATATGCAATATATTGCATGGGCTAAAGAAAGGTAGAGAAATGGGAATATGTGATCATTCAGTTGTTTCCAAGTTTGTGGGATATCATAAGAATTCTCAAGGATATATTTTCTACAACACTGAGGAACAAAAGGTGTTTGTCTCTCAATATGCCACCTTTTTGGAAAAGGAATTTCTTGCAAAAGAAATTACTGGCAAAGAGGTAGAGCTGGAAGAAGTTCATGCATCACAAACTACAACTGATGATTTATTGGAACCAGAGCATTCAGTTGTACCCGACGAACCTCAGCCGCTCCGCCGATCTAGTAGGGTTTCTCATCCACCTGAGAGATACTACGGTTTTCTCGTTGATGGTGGAAGCGAGGATTGCATCATGGAAGATGATGACCCGACTAGCTTCGAGCAGGCCATCACGAGTAGGGACTCTGTGAAATGGCTGGATGCAATGCGATCTGAGATGGAATCCATGTACACCAACAAAGTATGGACTTTGGAAGTTGCTCCTGAAGGGGTAAAACCCATTGGGAGCAAATGGATATTTAAGAAGAAACTTGGTGTAGATGGAAAGGTTGAGACTTTCAAAGCTAGACTTGTTGCAAAGGGTTTTCGTCAACGACCAGGTGTGGATTATGACGAAACCTTTTCTCCAGTGGCTATGCTTAAGTCCATCCGGATCCTACTTGCCATTGCTGCATACTATGACTAAGAAATATGGCAGATGGATGTTAAGACATCTTTTCTAAATGGTGATTTTGAAGAGTGCGTGCACATGACTCAGCCAGTGCGCTTCGTAGACAGTGGGAGCAGCGGAAAGGTGTGCAAGCTGCTTAAATCCATCTACGGGTTAAAGCAGGAATCGCGGAGTTGGAACATCTGTTTTGATGTCGTTATCAAAGAGTTTGATTTCGTCAAAAATGTAGATGAACCTTGTATATACAAGAAGGTGGTAGAGAGTAAGGTTTTCTTCCTCGTATTGTACGTGGATGACATACTCTTGAGAGGAAATGACATTCCTATGCTGCACTCGGTCAAGCTCTTCTTATCACAAAGATTCTCAATGAAAGATCTAGGTGATGCCTCCTGCATTTTGGGGATTAAGATCCATAGAGATAGATCTAGACGGATATTGGGATTGTACCAATCCAGGTGCATTGACACCATACTAAAGAGGTTTAATATGGAAGAATCCAAGCGTGGGAACTTACCCACGATCTCTGGGCTCACTCTCTCCAAAGAGATGTCTCCCACGAGTGATTTGGAAAGAGCTCACATGCAAGGGATACCCTATGCATCGGCAGTAGGCTCTATCATGTATGCTGTAACGTTTTAGAAATCGTTATGAGAATTTTTCCGTTTTACGGTTAAATTGTCGGTATTTTCCGTTTTAACCCGACTGTGATCAAACGACCATATAGACTTGCCAGCACCTAGTTTAGCAAAAATAAAGCTAGTGCGCAAGCTTTGGGGGTATATAGGACGTTTTTGTTCAGATATAATTTTTCTCAATTTTAATATTATTTTAATGCGGTATTCACTTTTTGGAAAATTTCTCCAAAGCAATCTTTTCATCAATTAAGTTTGAGTTAATTCAACCCTCACATAGTATCTAGATATTTGGTTAGAAATTAAAAATTTAGATTAAAGAAAAAGAAAAGAATTGGCGGAGATGCATGCATGTGTGTGTGAATGCATTTATGTGCATTTATTGATGAAAAATGAGCTTGAACACTCCACACAACTCCCTACCCCTCCCTTGGCCGAATCCTCTTCCTTCTTCCTGCCCTTGATCTTTTCTACACCATTTACAACAATTTCTCATAAATCTCCAAAATTCCCAAATAAATCACAAAAAATACCTCAAGTCTTGATTCTTGCTCTTTGATCACTTGGAACAAGGAAAGCTTGGATCTTGTGAGCTAAAGTTGATAGGTATAATCCTTACACTGATAAATAGGAGTTTTTATGTTGTATAGGTTGTTGAATATGGTTTAGAATAATTTAAATATCGATTAGTGCAATATCGTGTTTTTAGTGTCGTTTTAGAGCCTCTGTACCTGCTGTGATCTGAATATTTTAGTGAGTGACTAAAAAAAATGCAGTGATGTACTAGTGACCCTAGAGCACCACCTGAGACATGAGGACCACCCCACCGGCCGGGGCCGGCGACCCCTTTGGAGAATTCCGGCGACGCCGGCTTTGTAGGGAAGTGTTGGGGTTTGGCTTTTGTGGGTAGTTGTCTGCTGTCGGTTAGGGGTGTTTGGTACTGTTTACTCTTTTTGTAATTGCAGTATGAAAAATCTGGGATCGTTTAACTATAATCTTGTGTTTTGAGTCTGTATGTTACGTTTTGCGACACGAATCGTGATCTGGTGCAGCTGTTGTACTTGGGTTGGTTTAGTGGTATCGTTACTCACGTTAACCACTATGCGGACACTCGTGAGTTAGTTTAGTGTTGGTGCATCGTTTAAAGTGTAGTTTTACGTTATACTGGTCGATTTCTGAGATGTTTGCACTATTTGTGTGTTTGTGAAATTATAGCGTCGCAAGCGGGGACTTCGGACGCTGCAAACAATAGGAAGCCGGTGGTCGGATTTTCATAGCTCGAGACCATCGGTGAGTAGATTTAACATCTACGGGGAAATCTCCCTTATGGCGCTAAGCGTTAGGGCTAGATATGATATGATATTAGCCGTATGTTTATGTGCTCATATAGAGATATTGCAAGGTTTTCATTGCATATAGTTACTTGTTGTGCCTGATACTGTATCTATTGTACACTGCACTGTTACTGACAGTCCATGTTGCACGAGCACCAATGATATGCTGCACACACACTGTCGGTAATTGCCATGATACGCACAACACAAATATTCCTTGATATACCTTGCTATTGGTTAACAACATTGAAGCAGTTATTCTTGTGTGATAGCGCATATGACATATAGAATACCTGATTACCTACATGCACATACATATGCCATACTATACCTACATGTTCGCACATATACTTTGCTATTGTTACATGATCAGTTTTTATAACATATTTATCGGTGGAATGGGACGCTGTATATATATGTATTTGGATTTGGATTTTGGGAACCGCGAGATATATTTATTGACTTGATGCATTTAAATAGCGGATTTTTCCCGTGATATGCTCATATTGATGTTTTATGTTGCATAAGCTATTTTACATGGATTTTCGCATTTGAGATATGTTTTCATGCGATATGGGAATTTCAAGTGTCGATGTTAGGCACTTATATTCCGAGAGATATATGGATATCAGAAAGACCGATACGTGGAACACAAGTGTCGAGATGGGATACTTGGGTTTCGAGGAACGTATGGATACGAGTATTTACGTGTCGATGTTAGACACTGGCTTTCATGATGTTTTAGAGTGTCGATGTTTGACACTCAGGTTCCATGAGACTTACAAGATTTGAGGGACGATCTGAGTATTATTTTGGGATTTCGGTGTTGTTGAGTTACATCGTGTTTTTCCATGCTTATGATTTGTGCATGAGATTATTTATTATCCCGCACTCAGTACTCGGTTGATATGCACTAATTCATGTAGATATAGTACCTGGCGGTGTACCTTGATCATTATAATCGCATATTTATATTGCCATACTCATGCTACATGCTTACATGCTATTGATCGTTGCTGTTAGTGCATACTTGCGATCCCAGTATGATGTTATTTACTATTCACGAGTTGGCAACTCACCCCCGTTGTGCCACAGTGTTTTGCAGGACTTACCTTTTGAGTAGTCGCGGCAGGGCGTCTTATCATCTCTACTTTTGCGGATACCGCTACTTTTGGCTGTGAGGCCGTTGCTTTTAGGTGGGTTTGCGGTTATCTGTCTGTATATTGTATATTTTTTCGTTGGATCTAGTATTCTCCATCTACCACTTCTTTTATATGACTTTAAGACGAGTTGTGAGGAATCTGTGTTGTATATTTTTGGTGACTTTGGGTGCCTTGCTCGTGGGAGCTGGTTATGTTGAAACTTTTTACCTCTTTATGCAGTTTTCCTTTATATTCTTCACTTCGGCGTCGTATTTATATCTTGTGTTGGTTGTCACCGCCGTTGGGCATGATTTGCTCCCATTTGGGATGCTTTATATATTGTTTGTGTTGTACCCGTTTTCTGGGCTAGATTTTATAAAGGAGGTGCTACCGAAATTTTCAAGAAAGAAAACCAGAGTTAGAGATTTTACTTGTGAATTTACAAATGTTTTAAACTATGTTTTTCTCCGTTGATTGATTCGTGTGTCAAAAATATTTCTAATAACCGCAATCAAGAACGGCGTCGCTTGGTAGCTAGCCGGTGATTATGAGTCGGTCCATAGGGATATTGTGAATTTCCTAGTTGCTCTAACGAGTTAATTCCGATGGGTGTCGGATTGATTATCTCTAAAAGCTAAATTAATTTATACTAAGATTATCTAGATCTAAGTCTTGTTAGGGTTAGGTTTAGGGGAAGTTGAGAGATTAAAGGTTTCCTCACCGCTTTCAATGCCCTATTATAGATCTATTAGGTGTTTTGGTAATTATCAATAAAGTGGATTAGAATCATTTGGGAAGATGTTTCTTTCTCTAGGTTCTTGTCCTTCCTTTATCGATCCTTACCCTAACCTCCATGGAAAACACGCGCAACTGGTCGTTTATATTACGGTATCACTGTTACCTCTAGGGATAAGGTGCCGCAGGGAGCGGTGTGTGCGTGTATGTATGGAGTTCTAATTATTATGTGCGAAGGGGCAAGAATGGGGTGAGAGATCTCATCTCTCAAACCTTTCCCTAAAGCTAACCCTAACAAGCGAGGAGACTACTCGCTCATTAGGGAATTTAAAGACATTCTAAATTAAAGTAAACTAAGGCAAAGAAAATAAAGGAACTTACTAATTTTTATTGATGGCACTCTCCAAACATCAACACAGTACAGATCTGAATTTATGAAATGAAAAGTGACATGACCTCATACAGAATTTAGAGTTCCTATTTATAGAGGATAGGAAACCCTAGGGTTACAATGACTCTCACATCCGCTATTATAAAAATACCCCCTAAGAATTCCAACAAACGCATCGACGCACCGACAGAATTTTTCTGCACCGACACGTGCAATAGACGGCCGCGGATCCGCAGCCAAAGGCATGCTTTGGCCGCGGTTCCGCGGCCAAAGTATAAGCATGAATTCTGAAATTTTCTGTAATGCTTCTTATTGACTTTTTATTACTATTTCTTGGGTTGGTTCTCATATTGGCTTCCAGGTTGCTTCCAGATCTCTACAGTGAACAATTGTAGTGAACATTTACCGTTGCTTCGTGACGAAGTCTTGAATCTTGCGCTGCCTTGTACTTTGTGAACTGATCTTCGTGTAGGCTTGATCGAGGTTCTCCCATTTGTCGGTCATAGTCTCACTTTTTTGTATCGTCTTTTGTCTTTTTCACTGTTTTTGTCTAAGAACCTGTAACATGTAACTAAGTAGCAGAAATGGGTCAAAAGCACCTGTTTATTGTAAAATGACTAGGAATGGGGAATATAATAATGCAATATTATGATATGAACAGATACCCCCAAACTTATCTTTTGCTCGTCCTCGAGCAAACCTAGTTTTATTCTCAACAAAAACCTAACCTCACTTTCGCAGGGAAACGCGATTGCACTGAGCACGTGCAACAAGCCGTTAAACCTCTAGGTGTCCCTAGTAGGAGGAGTGTTGTCTCCTGATGGTTTTCAGCGGATACTACCCACAAAATCCTATCAATTTTGCTTATCAACTTTTATTCTCCAATTAGAGTTTCTAACAAGGAATTCTATTATCTTCGACTCGTAAATTATCCACCCGTATTCTTCACGCTTCTTTATTATTTAACTTAAGATTATATATGTTCTGTAGACTTACTTAGCTTTCGGCTTCTTTTAAGTTTCCCTTCAAGGGTTCTATCTCAACTTAGGAATTTTTATCATCTCTATTAATGATATAAGTCCTATTCTTCATTCCTATCTCTTATCTAAACCCCAATCACATACCCCTACGTGTGTGTATATATCACCCCTACACTTGGAAATTCAAATCAAGCAATCATACTCTTGTCCGTCGTCCAAAGCACTTCTTAATTGGTGAATTTTTAGATGAATTTCCCTCACACATCCTTCATACGACTGTTAATACTTCTTGAGGTACCAACAACCGATTACAAGATGTGTTTGCAGATTAAAGCATAATTCCTAGTCTTGCAACACCTAATGCTTTAGTAGTGACTCCCAAACTAGTTGGTCTAAGGCACTAGGTGATGAAGCACCCTTGCTAAATATTTTTCTATTTTTGCAGTCTTAAGTAATCACAAAAAACCAGTGTTCATTTTTTTATTATCTCTTTATTCACACTTGTATTTTTTTTTTCTTCGTACTAAGGACTTTAGACAAGAGCATTTCAAGGTCTCTTCTACTATTCCAAGTTTCAAGTTGCGTGATTGTGCAAATTGTAGGGTATACATTATCAGAATCTAGACTTAAGCTAGGAATTATTTTTTAAACTTATACTCTAATAAAGATATCAATACTTTTCCTTGATTTCGACTTAGCCCAAAAAGTGGACTAAAAATTTGCCTATTTCTAAATAAGATACAAAGACATATACTTTCTACCGTTAAACTTTAAGGAAGGTTATTTTTAGGATTTTTAATTTACTAAGTCTAAGATCTAGTTGTTCCTAGCCAGTTAACCTATTTGTCAAACTCAAGTCAAATAAGGCCAAAATTGAATACATTATTTTTTATAATTTTTGAAATTTTTGAAATTTTTATGGGTTTTAAAATAAGTATGCAAATGCAAAAATATGTACATATGAATGCGAAGAAAGAAGGCTTACCGAGCATACCCCCAAACTTAAACTTGACAGTGTCCTCACTGTCATGCTATACTAAGAGGGTTGAGAATGTTGGCACTCCAATGTTTATTTATTTACAATTTTTATTTATTATTTTGAATTGTTAAAAGAAAAACAAAAATATATATACAGAAAGGCCCCCCCCCAAACTTCATTGAAACAGAGTTAAACGTCATTGCCAAACTTTGCAAAGACCAAACGTCAACACCAACCAGTCGAAAACTTTATCTGTAAAAAGTATCGGTTGGTGAAAGAATATGTTGTACCAATCCAAAAAGAATTGGGGAAGATAGAAGTGGTGGTATGGAAAGTGTGGAAGTGAATAGATAGGAGGTGGTGATGAATCAAAACGAGAATGTGAATGATCAGCAATCAGTGGAATATTGGCATTCTCGTAGCTTATTAAAATAAAAGGGGGTGGTTCAACTTCTAAAGGAGGAGGTTGACTAACCACACTATCCCCAAGATATTTCTGTGGATCCATTATCGACTTGGCATCATTCATCATATGCATATGATATTCAATTATGAGGGAACTAATCTCCTCGATGTCCGCCATAGTCCAGCCGAAAGTTTGCCGCCTATCTTGTAAGACCATTAAAAGGGCGTTCTCTTGCTCGTTGGCTAGAGAGGCCGATATGATAACGGGAAAGGTCTCATTCTCACCAAGGTAAGCATATTTAAGGTGAGACGGCAAGGGCTTTAGTTCGAGTTTCGGAGGCAAAACAATCATAGGTAAAATTGGGGGATCCACCTCGAACTCAAAGGACTCCAACACAGGTTCGAAATCACTGCAAACAACCGATTCAGATGGTTCAACTAACAAATCCAAAAATTCAAAAGACTCATATTCGGGCTGTTAGTCGTCAAAATCATCCGAAAAAGTGAAACATTCATAATCAATATCGGTTGTGTCAACTGTGGTAAATTCAAGGAGGGACGCACCAGTGGCGTCAAAATCGTTGTCATCAAACAGAAATCTTTCAAGCTCGCAGTCCTCCTGCGTGATTTCGTGAATAGAGCAAACTTCTCGTGTACTAGTTTTAGGCACGGGGGGCAGACTTCCTAACTTGTAAATATTGAACTCATTAGACGTCTTCCCGAAGGATAAAGTCATGGAGCCATTGCGACAATTTATTACGGCATTGGAAGTTGCCAAAAATGGTCGACCGAGGATCACCGGAATTTGGTTCCGTGAGTTAGCAACAGGTTGTGTGTCCATAACAATAAAATCAACAGGGAATATGAAATCCCCAACTTTGATCAACACATCCTCTAACTCACCCCTAGGATAGGTGATTGATCGATCAGCCATTTGGAGAGTACAACGAGTGGGTTTCAACTCTCCAACCCCTAATTGCTCGTACACGGAGTAGGGAAGCAGGTTAACACTAGACCCAAGATCTAAAAGTGCTCGATTGATTTTCTTATCCCCGATTGTTATTGAAATCGTAGGACAGCCGGGGTCCTTTCTTTTCTGGGGTAAGGGTTGAGGTTGGTTAATAGCATTGCTCACTGCACTAGCCACTAGCACTTTCTTGGATATTTGAGACGACTTTCTCTTTGAGGTGCATAAGCCCTTTAAGATTTTCGCGTATGATGGGACTTGTTGGATTGTATCCAAGAGAGGTATATTTATGCTAACCTATTTAAATAACTCCACAATCTTCTCCATTTGTGGAGTTGGTTTATTGGGACTCAACCAGTTTCGAAATGGAGCATTTTGAAAATCTGTTGAGTCCAATGTCTGTGGAGTAGAATGTGGAGTTGGAACGGATCCCTGTGTGGGTGTGTTCGTGAAGTGAGATGTGGGTCCGTTCGGATTAGAAGAAGAAGAGCCTTTTGAAGAATGGAGAATAGGCTCTAGCGGAGAAGATGAAGGTGAAGAAGAAGAAGATGGAAAAGAAGAAGAAGAAGAAGGAGAAGAAGAAGAAGAAGAAGGAGAAAATGAAGAAGAACCACCGGCGGGGGTGTCATCACTAATACCCACATTATTTTGCAACATTCTTCCGGATCTCAACATGGTCACAGTATTTACATTGTGATATTCATGTGCGTTGTGTGTGTGACCGGGATTTAGCAATGGTTGAGATGGAAGCTTTCCTTTTTCTCTCTCGCTCAACGCAGCAGTTAGTTGTGCAATTTGTGCCTCAATAGATTTGATGCTTTGATCGTGTGAAGCATTGTTGTGCACCAAAAACTGGACGGAATTTTCCAACCTTGCTGCGGATTCTGTAGATTGCTTGAGAAATGCATCGAGACTTTTTTCTAGCAAGATAACCTTATCATCATTTGGTTGAACCAAATTGTTCGTTTGATTTGGATAAGGTTGTGGTTGGAAAGGTTGCTGGTATTGAGTTTGTTGGGGTGCTTGTTGTTGTGGAGGAGGAAGCCTTTGAAAGTTGTTGTTTCCTTGGAATTGTTGATTTTGATTTCAAGCAAATTTGGGTGACTCCTCCAACCCGGATTATAGGTCGAAGAGTAAGGATCATTTCGTTGTCGTTGCTGAATGGAAGCATTGACCTGATCTTGTCCTTGAACAGGTGGATTGTAAGGACACTCTTCGGTAAGGTGTGATGGATCCGAACAACAAGCACAAACAGTTCGTGGGGGTAAAGCAGGGGCAGGAGAAGACGATGTGATTTTGGTCTCAATGGCTTCTAGCTTTTTCATAAGTGCGGCCATCTCGGCCTTCATAGCAATCGACATATCTAATTGATGTATGACTGCCCTAGATTGACCAATAGAAGAAGATGAGGTGGTCTTTGTGCTCTCCCACTGAATTGTTTGTTCACTAAGATCCTCGAGAAACTGCCATGCTTCCTCACTAGATTTGGTTAGAAAGTGACCTTGACAAATGGTTTCTAGCAACTGCTTCGTTGCCGGGTTCAATCCCTCGTATAATGTTTGGCAAAGTTGCCAATTTTCGATCCCATGGTGAGGGCATTGAACAAGTAGGTCTTTGAATCTTTCAAAACACTTCCAAAATGGTTCGGAAGGAAGCTGGGAAAATTGTATTATCTCATTGTGAATTCTCGCGGTCTTGTGATGAGGATAAAACTTTTTAAGAAAAGCTTTAACAAACTCGTCCCAATTTCTAATTGAATGTGATGCGGTGTTGTATAGCCACTTCTCGGCTAAGTCACATAAGGTGAAAGGAATGACCCTTAGCCTTATAGCGTCATCACTTAATTGGGTTGTTTTCATCATGGCGCAAACGTTTTGGAATTTATTGATAAAGATATAGGCATCTTCGGATTCCAATCCATGAAATTTTGGCAGCATATTGATGAAGTGGGGTTTTATTTCAAAATTGTCCCCATTTGCCGGTGAGGGTGAAAGACAGGTAGGTAAAGAGGTGCGGCTAGGGTAGAAGAGATCCTGGAGCGCGATTCGTTGGGGCGCTACAACAGGCGGGAGATTCGGGTTATTCGCACCTAACGAAGGTGGAATCAGTCCTATGGGTAAGGTGTTATTGGGATTATATCCCGACATACCTTCGGAAGAAGAATTTGAAGGTGGAGGTAAGGAAGTTGAAGGAATTTCGACTTCGGAGTCGAAAGGTTCATCGGTCGGTACCAACGAAATACGGACTAATCGGGCGCTAGTGTCCTTAGTCCAACCGGACATACACTTAAGGAGGTAGTGTAGTAAAAAAAAGTGAAAAACAGAATGTGGGGGTAAGAAAATGTCAATGAGAAGAAAGTGAATGGTGGTGGGGTGCAAGGATTTTTAGCGACAAGTTGCAAGTTTTTATAAAATATTTTCCTTTTTCCTTTTTTTTTTATTTGGAACTTTTTGCAAAAAAAAGATTTCGATAAAGGGCTTAGACAAAAATGCAATCAACCAAAAATGCACAATCAGGCCTAACTCTAGGGTCACCTAGGTCAGCTAGACAGCTCCTAACTGTTCCAAAGGGCTAGAAATAGGACCTCAAACCGCCTCTTCAGCGCCAATTGCGGCCAGGTAAGTGCCAGGTGAGTGGGAGGCTCCCCTCTACAAGTAGCGGTCCTAATTAAGTAACCACTCGCCTTAGACACACTTGCCTAGACACCGCAAAGTCAGGTTAGGATTAACGGCCGATGCCAATAACTAGTCCTCTGTCCTATTGAGCTCGAACTCCTTAGGGCTGAGTCTAGTATTTTTTTAATTAAAGATTGGTCAATGCAAATGCTTTATGTGATTTCTAGGGTCCTGGGAAGGGTGTTGAAATCCCCACCCAATCTGAATTGGTCAAAAGCCCCTTAAAGTCCGATTAAAGATATGCAAAATAGTAAATCACTTGCAATCAAATCTTTTTATTTTATGCGCGGCGCAAAGAATCCTGCACAAGATTTGTTATTGAGAAGGGGGAAGATTTTTAAGCACAAAGAATCCTGCAGAATATTTGACAAAAGATATATGGGGATTGACAGAAGAGGGAAAAGGGGAGCAAACAGTGCAAAACTCACGCACTGATGTGGCAGAGGGACCGCGGATCCGCGGTGGGAAAGCGCTTGCGTGGCGGAAGGGCGGCGGAGTTGAAGCTTCAAGTCTCTGAAAAAATTGTTTTGCTCTGTTGTTCCAATCCCTTTCTGTTTTGATCTACCTTTTTATGTTTCGCACTCAGAATTTTTCAAGATCCGTCGATCCTGCAAAGATTCACAAAAAAAAATACCCTTCAAACAATAAAAGATGATAAAAATTTTAGATTTTAGATTTTTTAAAGTTAGATTAACCCGAAATTGCAAAAAGGAAATACTACGCCATCCCCGGCAACGGCGCCATTTGATTCGTGTGTCAAAAATATTTCTAGTAACCGCAATCAAGAACGGCGTCGCTTGGTAGCTAGCCGGTGAGTACGGGTCGTTCCACAGGGATGTTGTGAATTTCCTAGTTGCTCTAACGACTTAATTCCGATGGGTGTCGGATTGATTATCTCTAAAAGCTAAATTAATTTATACTAAGATTATCTAGATCTATATCTTGTTAGGGTTAGGATTAGGGGAAGTTGAGAGATTAAAGGTTTCCTCACCGCTTTCAATGCCCTATTATAGATCTATTAGGTGTTATGGTAATTATCAATAAAGTGGGTTAGAATCATTTGGGAAGATGTTTCTTCCTCTAGGTTCTTGTCCTTCCTTTATCGATCCTTACCCTAACCTCCATGGAAAACACGCGCAACCGGTCCTTTATACTATGGTATCACCGTTACCTCTAGGGGTAAGTTGCCGCAGGGAGCGGTGTGTGCGTGTATGCATGGAGTTCTAATTATTTTGTGCGAAGGGGCAAGAATGGGGTGAGAGATCCCATCTCTCAAACCATTCCCTAAAGCTAACCCTAACAAGCGAGGAGACTACTCGCTCATTAGGGAATTTAAAGACATTCTAAATTAAAGTAAACTAAGGCAAAGAAAATAAAGGAACTTACTAATTTTTATTGATGGCTCTCTCCAAACATCAACACAGTACAGATCTGAATTTATGAAATGAAAAAAGGCATGACCTCATACAGAATTTAGAGTTCTTATTTATAGAGAATAGGAAACCCTAGGTTTACAATGACTCGCACATATGCTATTACAAAAATACCCCCTAAAAATCCCAACAAACGCACCGACGCACCGACAGAATTTTTCTGCACCGACACGTGCAATAGAAGGCCGTGGATCCGCGGCCAAAGTATGAGCATGAATTCTGAAATTTTCTGTAATGCTTCTTGTTGACTTTTTATTACTATTTCTTGGGTTGGTTCTCATATTGGCATCCAGGTTGCTTCCAGATCTCCACAGTGAACAATTGTAGTGAATTTTTACCGTTGCTTCGTGACGAAGTCTTGAACCTTGCGCTTCCTTGTACTTTGTGAACAAATCTTCATGTAGGCTTGATCGAGGTTCTCCCATTTGTCGGTCTTAGTCTCACTTTTTTGTATCGTCTTTTGTCTTTTTCACTGTTTTTGTCCAAGAACCTGTAACCTGTAACTAAGTAGCAGACATGGGTCAAAAGCACTTGTTTATTTGTAAAATGACTAGGAATGGGGAATATAATAATGCAATATTATGATATGAACATTGATCCAGTACTTGGGTGGTTTAGATTTCTAGGTTTTCGGCTTACTTAAGTTGCATACGCCTGTATACGTTACGTAATTTAAGTGCCGGTTACGGGCCAAATTTTGGGTCGTGACAAAGTTGGTATCAGAGCGCTAGGTTTTACCTTTCGTAGTGTAGGATGACCTTGGTATGATGGAGTAGGTAGCTTAAGCAGAGTGACGTAGCGTGTGTATGTTCCGCGACATACTTACGACACGGTACTCCGCCTAAGTGACCTTAGGACATATTGATTGATATTCCTCCGTGATGATATACATCTTTGTGATTCGATTCCTGTATCCTTATCGAATCTTGTTTCAATTTTTAGCCTATATGCCGCCGAAGACTACGAGGGCACAGAGAGCGGTAGCGAGGGCCGAAGTCAGAGTTGACTCGTCTGAGGCGAGGACTGACCAGGGTGGTACGCCTGTTGTACCGGAGCACATTGCTATGATTGGGGCTGGTATGCAGGACATGCGCCAGATGACAGGGACTTTGGTAGAGGCCATTCAAGCGCAGGGGGAGGCAGTTGTTCCACCCATTGCAGGGACCACGATGGTACCTACAGTTTCGGCAGCCGCAGTTACAGCTCCGGAGGTTATTATCGTATCGCTGACAGAGTTCATGAGGCTAAGGCCTCCGGTGTTCACATGCACAGATACTACTGAGGATCCGCAGTCGTTTATCGACCGGATGGCCAGGATTTGTCATTCGCACCGATTCTTCGACGAAAGATGGGTGTAGTTTGCGAGTTTCCGGCTGGAGGGTATGGCCCAGAAATGGTGTGAGTCGTTGGAGAGGGGCAGAGCCGCGGGTCTTTCTCCTATGACCTGGGCCGAGTTTTTCACGGTGTTTCTCACCCATTTTCTTCCACCGAGCGTCAGGGATGCGCGAGAGTGTAGATTTGAGTCATTACGCCAGACTCCGGGGATGACGGTGTCTGAGTATGATGTATTGTTTACCGAGTTGTCCGTGTATGCTCCGTACTTGGTGGCGACTGAGGAGATGAGGGTGAAGAGGTTTGTTCGAGGCCTGCTTACCCAGTTATTCCTAGCCATCAGCATTCAGCATTGCGACACATATGCGGCGGCGGTGGATGCAGCCCTATTGGCTGAGGAGCGTCTTTCTGAGTCGTCGGTTGCTCCGGAACCGAAGAAGGTTCGTACTGTTTATCCGTCAGTAAGGCGGGCGTTTAGACGTCGTGATAGTTTCCATTCAGATAGTGGAGGTTCGGGATGAGGTCGGCTTTTTAGCTCTTACCTTCAGGAGGGTCAGCAGTTTGTATCTGGATGTTACCGGTGTGGGAGTATGGGTCATCGGGTTCGAGATTATGCTGAGCCATGTGTGAGCGAGGCAGCTGTACCGCAGGTTACCTTACCACCTTCTCCACCTCAGAGGGTGTTGCCCCTTATGCCGATTGTTGCTCCGCGTCAGACTCTTGTGTAGAGATGAAACGGTTTGAAAATCGTTTCGGTGAAATTTCGAAAAAAGGTAAAATAAGAGGGGATTTCTGTAAAAAGTCAAAATGCAAATATCTTTATTATAAAATTAAATATACATATTCTAGCTATGTAATTGCTAGTATTTGGTATTTATTGAGCCACTGGTGAAATTTCAAATTTTCTGAAATTTTTTCCGAAATTAATTATTTTAATATTATTTTAAGCCGGTAAGAAAATACATTAAATTAGCGATAAATACAAATTTAAATGGGCTAATTTTAATCTTTAAAATTATGTTAATTAAAATCTAGTTTTAATATAAATTTTTAGTATTTTATTTCAAGTTTTAATTGATTTATTTTATGGAAAACAAAAATATAGTTATTTTGAACTAAAACTTGCAAATATGGTATTGTGGGGGGTCTTTTTGCATAGAATTTCTTTGTAAAATCTCTCTCACTCATTCCTCACTATTTTGGCCGGCCCCACCACTGCTGGATCAGCAACTTCCCCCTCCATTCCTTGCTTGTTTGACTCATTCAAATGATTTAAATATAGGTTTTTATTATATTATTTTGGATGGGGGGTATTATGGTAATTTGGGAGGGGCTTTGACTTTGATTCTTTTCCACAAATCCCCCACACATCCACCCACTCCTTCCTCAGCCGAATTCCTGCACTAAACAGCCCCAAAATTTCCCCTCTCATTTTTCTTCTAAACTCATCAAAATTCCATCAAAATTCCAACAAAATTCCATTTAAACTTCACAATTTCAAGCCCATCCTTCATCCATTCTTCTTAACCTTTCTTGCATGGATCTTGGATGCTAGGAGGCCATCTTTGGAGTCAAAATTTCTTGCTAGATCTCTAGATCTAGAGGTATAATTCTTACCCATTTAAATTTATGGTTAGATTTCTTTAAATGAGTTGTTTTAGTGTTAATATTGGTGCTATTTTCATCTAGGATCTTCAAGAGAATGGTTTGAATTAAACTAGGGTTTTTAGCACACCATTATTAAGTTAATTATTCTATTTTGCTATCTAGTGTTTTATACGAACCAAATCTAAGAGTTTAACTTGCTTTTTGGGCTTCAAATTAGTGCTAATTTAGTGTTTCATGTATAGTTTGGTTTGTATTTTGTTGGTTATAAAATTCAAGAATGGGGTTGAATGCAAGTTAGGGTTTTGTGAATTTGGTGTATGGTTGTGTGTTTTAATTAGGCCCTTATGACATGTTAAAACAAAGTTTGTAGCTAGTTGTTAATTGTTAGTTTAAAAATTTTGATAATTACGCTAATGTGCTATCTAGGTTTTTAAAATTGGTTAAATAATTGGGTTTAAAAATGTAATTAGGTTTTTCATGACTTCATTGATATTATAAAATGTAGTTTAATACCTTAATTCTTGAAAATCCAAGGTAGATTGTAGTTTGTGCATTTTTGCTAAAAATTGTTAAAATTGGTTAATATTGCAAACTAGGTTTTTGAAATCGAATTAAATTGTGGGTTTAAAATTTACGTAATGGTTTCTATGGCATAATTAAGATATTAAGTTATCATCTTGGTCACTAGAATTGTTAAAACATCATGTTTTGTACAAAAACGGCGAATTGTGCTTGCTAGATTTTCGGAAAAATGGATTTTTAAATGAAATTGGGGTTTTTGTGAATTTTAACCTATTTTATATTAAAATTAGTGTTCGTGAATGTGCAAATGGGTGTATTTGGGTTTTTCTCGATGGTTTGGCGTTTGTACGCCGACGTCGAGGGTTTTTGGGTTAATTTGTGAAAGCAACCATAGGTTTTGACCTATGTGGGATTCGTGCGTCGTTTTGGTCATGAGTCGGATTTTAATACGATACGGTGCGTTATGATATGTAGGTACCCCATGTAGACTTCGAGACGACAAGCAAGCGCGTGGCGACGTCGGGACCGACGAACGAGGTCCAGGTGAGTAGATTTATATCTACGGGGAGAAGTCGGGTGGATGGCGTATAGCACCCCCGCAGTCCGTGGTGGTGTATACGGATGCGTATACACACCAACAATTATATGTTATTTGGGATTAATAATGATGTTAGGATGGATATTGGTGTGTTGGATTACTTTAGTGTTGCGAACCCTAGGGTAGTGTTTCACTACACATACACACTTACATACACACATACATACTTGCATACATTCCTATTTATATGTGCCCATGGGATTCTTTATAGTTATATGTTCACATGGGTATGGGACTATGTGTTCACATATGGGTATGGGATTATGTGTTCACATACGGATATGAGGACGATACTTGGGATTGAGTTGAGTCGATGAGATTTGTTTTGTTGTTGTGATATCGGTTTGTACGAGACTGTCGATCAGTAGTCAGATCATGACTATATTGATGATATTAGTATTGTACTAGACATAGGTCAGTACCCTGGACTATGATCTTGGATAAAGAGGATACCAGATGAATAGTGTGATGAATATGATATTAACCCGTACCCAGATTTGGGGATGCCGTACGACGGATTTACGTACGAGCTATATTTTGATGATTGATCCGCACTCTTGACTTGGGATGTCTGATTATAGATATGGTATCGGATATGATATTATTGAGGCGGGATCACCGACTAATAAATATACAGGTATGTATATGTATCGACTCAGATGTTAGGCGGTTTCTTTACCTGTAGTCGAGCTTGTTAACTTAGTCCTTTAGTTTAGTTTAGTTGTTAGATTAGATTCGATTCTTACCTATTTCAAAAACTAATGAATCGTGGTTATTTTAAAAGACAGCCTAAGGGATCCTACGGATATTTCAAAAGATGTATCTTTTCATAAAAACACCGTAGCCCCTATTTTCAAAACCCCATGATTCGTGTTATTTCAAAAGGCACCATTTGTAGGACTTATATTAGATTAATGCAGATTAGTTATAGTTGCGTCTAGTATTCAGCTCCCGCTTATTATTGTGGTTCGCTTCGCATCGCATAATTATGTTATAATTTCTTATTGCAATGTTGATATCATATTGTTAGGATACCAGCACCATTACCGATGATGCATATGTACCACGTACACTTACTTGCCGGCTCACACACATCTTCATCGGTAATTGCCATGTCACGTACACCTTAGAAAATATTATTGCTTGACATAGCCTGTTAGCTAATAGTTCAGACATTGTAGTTATTACATGCTACTTTATGCATACTGTTATTCATTGTTATGCCGCATTCATGGGTTCTCATGCATATATTCACTATTTTACGTGTTATTGAGGTTTTGGATTCGGATTTCCATGAGATTTTCTGGATTTGGAGGATAACCGCAAAAACATAAATAAACCTTTTCTCTCTTTTAAAATAAAAAGTGCGGTTTTTCCCATGATGTATGAGTCGTCCACCATGAGTTTGCTGATGGATTTCGAGACCCGATTCGAGGAGACGGATGAACCGTTTCGGGTACATGGTGGACCCGGTAAGGTACCCCGGGGCAAGAAGCGCGTGATGATGACGATGTGAGCCTGGCAGGGGAGCACTACCTACCAGTGATTTTACCCGACGCGTCGGATATCCGGAGGATACCGTCGTGGTCTTGAGATGGATGGTAGGGGCCGGTCTGGATTGACGGCGCCCTAAATATTGTGATTGAGACATTGAGATTTCGAGATACTGAGGTACAGAGACTGTGATATAGAGATATCGAGATATTGGGATTACGTTTTGTGCCGATGCTAGGCACTGTTTTATGCTGATTTCATTTATGGTACCTCACTTTTAAAATACAGAAATCTCTCTGATTTATGAAAGCAGTTTTCGTCAGTACATGCATTCTGTTCCATACATTCATACCTCATTCATATGATATATTGCTACCTGAGGCACTGACACGGGCACATGAGATCACACTCGGGTTAGATATTACTCTAGCCATTGTTATAGGCTGCATGTTATTCATATATTTGAGGATGTATTATGATCATTGACCTAGGTTGCGTTATTTATGCGATTTCTGTGCGTAGATGTTTTTTTTATTCACGAGTTGGCAACTCACCCCTGTTGTGCCCCAGTTTCTTGCAGGTTTGCCGTACAGGTTTCTTTACGGCTTTGCGGGCATAGTTTCGTTCGGGTGACTTGCTATTGGGTGGGTTTTTTTTGGTATCGTACCCATCATATTATGTTGTATATTATTACTCTGTTGTATCTAGAAGTTCCATCAACCAACATGTATTTATTTGAGATAGAGACCAGTGATGTTTATTCTTTCGACCTTAGAGTCGCGCGTTATATTTCTGTGGTTTTCTTGTTGTTTTGAGTTTCTATTTGAGTTTTGATCTTCGCCCTTGGCGTTGTATATTATATTGCTTGTGTGGTTGTGACCGTCGTTTGACGAAGAGCTAGCTCCCGCTTGGGGATGCCTTTTTTTATTGATTTCGTATACTATTCTTGTTGTATCCCGTTTGGGGGCCGGTATTTACAAAGGAGACTCTGCCGAAATTTTCAGGAAATATTTGATGTTTTTAAAAAACGCATAATTCGGCATATGCTATTAAAACTACTTGATTTAAATTGGTTTTCCTTCACTCTACTGTTTTTCTTGGTTTGGATTTCTGGGTTTTCGGTTTACTTAGATTACATACGCCTCGAGACGTCGTAGTTTAAGTGCCGGTCATGTTCCGTACTTTTCGGCTCGTGACAAGAGAGGTCGGGGTCGAGGTGGTTTTGTACCGAGAGGGCGGGGTGGTAGAGGCGGAGGTAAGCCAGTTGCCGGTAGAGGGAAGGCTCGGGTGTTTGCCTTGACTCACCAGGACGCTCAGGCGTCCAACGCTGTGGTTTCAGGTACCCTTTCTTTATGTTCTTATGATGCACATGTTCTTTTCGATCCGGGATCTATGCATTCGTATGTTTCTACGCACTTCGTGCCGAGGTTAGGCCGAGAGTCTTGTTGGCTAGATCAGCCACTGGTCATGGCTACTCCTATAGGAGAGTCGTTTGTTGCACGACACGTGTTCCGGTCGTGTGTTGTCCGTATAGGGGACAGAGTTTTGCCCGTCGACTTGATCCTTATTGAGATATTGGACTTCGACGTTCTGCTGGGCATGGACTGGTTAGCTACTTGCTATGCGTCCGTGGACTGCCGAGAGAAGACAGTTAGGTTTTGTTTTCCCGGCGAGTCAGTGTTTGTTGTGCTGGGGGACCGTGGTGCCGCCCCTCACAGTTTGATTTCTGTCCTGTGCGCTAGTCGGCTTTTGAGGAGGGGATGTCTGGGATTCTTGGCTTCCATTCATGATACTGGAGCCACAGTGGAGTCGTTGGATCAGGCTTTTACCGTGCGAGAGTTTCTCGAAGTCTTTCCCGGGTTGCCGCCAGAGCGTGATATAGAGTTCTGCATTGATCTGATTCCTGGCACTGTGCCTATTTCTATACCTCCTTATCGGATGGCTCCGGCAGAGCTTAGAGAGCTTAAAAATCAATTGCAAGAGTTGCTTGATTTGGGACTTGTGCGTCCGAGTGTTTCGCCGTGGGGAGCTCCTGTTCTGTTCATCAAGAAGAAGGACGGCAGTTTGAGGCTATGTGTGGATTATCGTCAGTTGAACTGAGTTATGGTGCGGAATAGGTATCCTTTACCTCGCATTGCCGATTTATTTGATCAGCTCCAGGGTGCGAAACATTTTTCTAAGATTGATTTACGTTCAGGTTATCATCATTTGTGGGTTCGGAATGATGACATTCCGAAGACTGCTTTTCGTACGCGCTATGGGCACTATGAGTTTTTGGTGATGTCATTCGGACTCACCAATGCGCCAGCAGCGTTCATGGATCTGATGAACCGGATTTTCAGGTCGTTCCTCGACCAGTTTATTATTGTGTTTATTGATGAAATATTGGTCTACTCTAGGAGTCGTGAGGAGCATGTGCAGCACTTGAGAATTTCTTTGCAGATATTGAGAGAGCACCAGCTATGTGCTAAGTTTTCGAAGTGCGCGTTTTGGCTTTATAGTGTGGACTTCTTGGGTCATGTGGTGATTGGTGATGGTCTTCTGGTGGACCCGAGGAAGATCGAGGCTGTACAACTTAGTCCCAGACCTTTATCGGTGACTGAGGTCCGCAGCTTTTTGGCTTAGCTGGTTATTATCACCGTTTTGTGCAGGATTTCTCGAGTATCATTGCACCGCTGACTGGACTGACCCGGAAGGAAGTTCCTTTTCTTTGGACTGATGCGTGCGAGCAGAGATTTTGTAGGGTTACTAGGCACTCTCACAAGGTTCTACAAGGCATCAACCATGCTCGATTTAAATTTTAGACGTGCCAAACAACCCTAACCAAGATCTTTACTAGAGATTAGGCGAAAAAAATAAGCAAGTAAACAACTTTACTTCTAAGAGTTTGGGATTACAACCTTTGTAGTCCGGTTCTTCACTTCATAAGCTACGAGTAGAAGTCCCTTCGATGCGATCATCAAGTTCCCAGACTCTAGAGAGGCTCCACGAAGAGAAAGATGCAAGCTTGCTTCCAATCTTCGATAACAAAGATGATCTACCTTGAAGTTTCTTTAACACAAGCTCTCACTAACAAATGAAGTGAACACCCTAATCTAAATGGCTAGGATAGATTAGGATGATGAAGTAGGATTTTAGCTCTCATTTGTTTTCTTTAACTCACTCATTTTCATCACTTCATAAAAAGCTAGAAAGCTTTTCTTGAAAGAAGAAGGAAGAAGAAGAACAATTCTCTTTGTGATGAATAATGAATCCATATGAGGTTAGAAATGCAACCATGGGTTAAGTATGATAACTTAACCCATGTAGAGACTTAACCATGGTCAAGGGTTGGGTTGGGTTAACAAATATCATAACAAATATCTTTACAAAATATCTTTGCAAAAACAAAACAAAGCTTCTAGAAGCTTCTAGAAAAATTAACCCAAATCAAACTTTAATCATGTTTAATCTCCACTAATCACGTTGCATTAATAACCCTAACATGTCACAATATTATATATCACATATATAATATTTATTGTAACAAAATAAAATAATACATTTAACATATATCGTATATATATCAATGTATTACCCGAGTGAGAAAAGAATCTTTTAGTGAGCTTATATTAGTTAATGTAATTTAATATATCAAATATATAATTATACATTAAATTATCGAATCAACACTTGATCCGATAATACGGCTATTTCATAAATAACCGACTAATATAATCTGTATCAGTTCATCGAATCAACACTTGATCCGATGACCCGGCTATTGTTGGAGATAGTGCCCTCAGAGTCAATTATTGGATCACAGGCACGTGATTGCAATGGTTGAGGGAGGACCTATCCCGGTAGGACAGTCTTACTCGAGATGATAGTATGCTATCTGGTTTACCTTTATCATCGTGTACTGTTTTAGGTGACCTGACATGTCGCTATTACACGTTGATAGAGCCCCTAGGATTCTTGCTTGACTGCCAGCAGTATGATGGCGATCATATACGTGGGAGCTGGTAGTCTATAAGCACATCCTTAAATGGTCCCTAGTCGTAGGAGTTTCGAGACAGGGCATCGATACTCCATTAGTAGACTAGTGTATACAGTCGAGACCCCGACGAGGGGCGGTGGCCGGTCTCACAAGCTACTGGTGTCAGTTGGTTCACCTAAGATGTATACAGGTGCTCATTGGGTTATGAGTACACCGGACAGGACTCGCCGGGAACATGCTAGTTGGTCTTATACCTGACGTCAGATAGCAGTTCCATGGTGACATGTGTACAGGTTAGTTCATCGACCTGAGGATCGTCATTTGTCTCGTGTGAGTTCCCACTGTGCTTTGATTACTACCCTACCACGGCTCAAAGGAGTCGTGCAAACAGGTTTTAGTTGGGTACAGTCCCGAGCCACATGGAGGCAGTGAGCGGATCTTCAGGGGTTCGTCTCTCCCGGTATTGGGGGTGAGGTCGCGCTGTGTCTAGGAGAGCCATTACGCAAAGCCATCGGCCGAGGCAGGAGATTTACTGGTAGGTATTCCAGTAGTATCTCAGGGCGTTCTGGGCTACGCTCTGACACGACTTGTACCGCTTTTGGGGGTCTGACTTTCACCAACCCCCTAGGCCCGACATGCGATGCTCATAGACGAATGGACCGGACTATACGGATATTGTCACTGACAGGCTCAGTTGGGTGTCGGGGTGAGCTTCCTCATCGACGTCCCTTTTGGTCAATAGCTGGTGGCCCGTCACGTATTGGCTTATACCTCTGACGTGCTAGTGGTTAAATCCACAGCCATCGTATTGACGAGTCTTTAGAGTCCACCACACTTTCAGTTACTCAAGCTTTCGGGCGAAACGCTGTAGAGGCCGTATGGAGATATGGCAGGGTCCGATCAGATACGTGCGGTATTGCACGGATCAGGATCGGACAGCTTTGTACTAGTGGCCGTATAGTTATATGGCAGGGTTCGATCAGATACGTGCGGTATTGCACGGATCAGGATCGAAAGGATTTTACTAGCCGGCTTTGGTTTAAGCCGGTACTAGTTTAGTACAGTGTAGATTTTGTCTCATTGCATTTGTATCCGGTCGGAATACAGATGCGGGTGTGTATGCACAGTATCGGGGTTTTCCTGTAATTTATTACGGGACCAGTTTTCTGGAGTTGCCAGTTTGCATTCCGTTCCGGCCGGTTTTTCTTTGTTCTTTCCCGGCCGGACTTTTCTGATGGAGGGTGTTATTTGCAAATAACACATTGTGGAGGTTTTATTTGCATAAAGATTGATATGATAAGCATCTTTGCTTTTCATGCATTTATTATGATAAGATTGGATTTGAGGTTGATTTGAGTTTTAGTGATGATTATGTCTTGGATGTGGTCACCTTTCTTTTGCTCCTACCATCACCTCCCTTCATGCTTCATAATCTATCCTCCACCATTTCTAAAGAGAGAGAGATTATTATTATTCATGGTTGAGAAAAAAGAAAGAGAGAAGGAGAAAAAGAAAGAGAGAAGAAGAAAAAGAAAAGAGAGAAGAAGAAGGAGAGAGTTCTTCATTCTTGAGTGTTTCATCTTCTTGATCTCATTCATGCTAGAAAAATGCAAGCACCATTTTTCTTATCTCATTTCCTCCATCAAGGCAACCAAAACCCAAGTGAGACACTACACTACACATTCTACAGCATATCTTGAGCATGTCGAGTTGCCGGCTTCATGCGCGAGTTGCCTCGGTATTGAGGCGGGAGCCCGTAAAAGAAGAAGGCGATGTGGTGCCCTTTCCGGCGAGGAGGCGACGATGTGGAGGCAACACTTTCCGCGGGAGATCGGGACGACGATGAGAAGACCGGAGGACTCGGATCACTCGGTATACTTCTTACCCTATCTCTTGATTGCTAGCTTTAGGTTAATGGTAAATGATCCGGGTTTTCATTGTCCGCGGTAGCGCCGGTTTCCGAGTAAGGAAAATTTTTATTCCGCATTTTGGCCTCGAGCAAGAGGCCGGGGCGCTGCCGTGGCGCAACATGGTATCAGAGCCACGCCATTAACCTTACCTAGCTTGTTCTAATGTGTTTTTCAGTTCCGATCGACCGAAATTCCAAAAACCGTATTTTTCCTTCACATCAGTTTCTGTCGAAATTTTTTGGAGTCTAAAAATTTTTCAGGTTGTCTCAGAATGATGTGCAGGGAGTTCTAAGAATACAGCAAAAATTTGGTGACGTGACTCCTCCGTACGACCGCGGAAGGGCGGCCAAAACCCCCTTTTGGCCGCGCTTCCGCCGCAGGAATGTGGGGTCGTGTGATCAATTTTTTGCAGTGGGCTTGTGGACTTAAATTAGGGGTTTTAGAATATTAAAATTGGGCCCAGGTTTTCTGTGAGTGCTACAGTTTTGATTAGGGGCCCACTTGTTAATTTTTGGTCAATCGGAAAATTTTAAACACATTATTTCACAGTATTTACATTATATCTGCGACCGTGAATGTCACTCGATCGGTAAATCCGGTCTAACTGCTATAGCCCGGTTAGACGGATTTGCGAACGTGACTTTCACGTTGATGTTCTATGTTTATGCTGTGATGTTGCGGATCGGTCGTGGGGGATAGCCTGGATGCAATGCTAGTACAGTGCTGTTGTATTATGTACATTTGATATTGCGGGACGAGCGTCCGACTTGTGGACTGCCGTCACTGCCTGTTTTTATTATTCTTTTGGGGCACGACCTGGTTGCGGTCGATGTACCCGGTATATGTATATTTTATTTTCTGTACTAGGATTACCCCGCGGAGGGGTGCACGGATAGCCGGGTTCCAGAGGGCAACGGGCCCGCATCTCATGGCATTGAGACGGAGGGGGCCTCACTCTAGGATTGGCGGGCTATTCGCCGCACTCGTAGGGGGTATAGGTTGACCCAGGAGGGATGCCCAAGTTGCCGGATTCCGTGAAGTGCTGGGTGGTCCATTCACGGTGCTGAAGGGGGCTGCCTCGCTTCAGGTTTTGGCGGGTGACTTGCCGCGCCCGTAGGGGTCTAGGATTTCATTGCACAGGCTATCCACACGACCAGGGGAACGTCGGGTTTCAGCAGCGGCTCTGTGAAACCCGGGGCTTCCAGATATCTGTATTATTCTGTGATGCTGTATATTTCTGTAATGTTGCTTTTTATCACGCCTTGAGCGAAAATAATATATTGGTATATATATTAGTAGATGTTGTATATGTTTTACATCCGCGCTAGTCCAGTCCCTGCTCTGTCGTTAGTAAGCTAACCTAACGGGTGATGACGGGACCCAGTGGCGAATGCGGATGGCATATACGTACATCAGTATATTTTCGTTCTTTGTGGTGTGATCATTTGATGGGACTGCGTTGATTCGGATCAATGCAAGATAAACAAACCTATTCTGATGTTGTTGGAACATTTTTTCAAAAAGCTGTTATTGCAAAGACGTTCACTTTTGTTTTGCATCGTGGTATTCATTTGGAATATCCTGCTCCTCAGTCGACGAGGCAAGGGCCGAGATCCCCTCACCGGGAGTGACCCCTTGGACAGAAGTTTGCGTCAGGGCAATAACTTCACTATAGCCGATTACTTTTGCTTTGCATCATGATATTCAGTTGGAATATCCTGCACCTCATTCTACGGGGAAAGAGCCGAGATCCCTTCATCGGGAGTGACCTCTTTAGCAAAGGTTTTCGTCACTATATTTTATAAAAAGTTAACCGGTTCCTTCAACGATATCAAGTTCATTACGTTAAAGGTTTTTCGCCAAAAACCAGTCGTAGACCTCCGTCATTTCAGATTAGTATTGCTTAGTATTCACGCTACGTTTGTCGTTGCTATTCGCCGAGGCGTAGTGTGCGGTAGCTTTGTTGTGCTATTCTGTTGCATGGATATGTGGATTGGTTAGGACAGTCGTACGACTTTGTTGATTATTCGTCAAGGGTCGTGCGGGTGGGTTTAACGCAATCAAGATAATGACGGGTTGAACTTGACTAGGGCCTTTTGATTTGTTGATTATTCGTCAAGGTCACTTGGGTCCTAGGGGTAAAAATCACATCGGGAGTTTCAAAAGAACTGAAACTTGCCAGGCATACGCATACCTTCTGGAGTGTGGTAGCGTGAGTGGATTCCGTCACGTTATCATGCGATGATAGTTGGATCCCGATTCCCACTGATGAGTTATTTTACTCCTCGGGTGACACCGACTAGTTCTTCTTTCAGGTTTGGAGGAGAATTTGAGATACAGTGGGAGGTTTCCAGATTAGACAAAGTGATAACCATTCTGATCTAGGCTAGAGTGCACGCTGAGTGTTTCTTTTCTCTCTCTCTTTGGCAGCGACCATTGACCCGACCCTGGACTATGACTCAGTGACCAAGTTGACCGAACCTTCTTAACATAGGCTTTTGGATTGTCAGAGTTGCAGACCTCATTGCCACTCCTACTTTTACCCTTTTCTCCAGGACACCCCGTATTACTACGAACGTCCACTTCCATTGGACAAAACCATCGTATGGTTAGATACGAACTCGAAGGACTTCGAGGATGGTTTCTGGTTCTGAAGAAAACGAATAGGATTATTCAGTTGTCTTTTCTTTTCACCTTCTCTCATTGAGGGTACTCCTTAGTTTAGGAGATAGTACACCTATTACGCAAATTAGATAGTCTTCTTCCAAACCTTAGGCTGGTGCCGAACGGTGGGGAATGAAGAAAACCAATTAGCATAACGACGGTGTGCAGAAGGTATTAAGTTAAGACAAAGCAAGGGATTAGTAGGAGGGCAAAGTAAATTGCGACTGATATTCACGACCAAACCAAGTATTTCTTCGCCAATCCTAAATCACCTTTGTATTTCTCCAGGACACTCCGTATCACTACGAAGATCCACAGTTTATTGGATACTCCATCGTATGGTTATATACGAACTCGAAAGGAACTTGTTCCAGTTCGGGAATGGATTCTGGTTCAGGAGAAATAGGAATAAAATACATTCAGGTGTCTTTTATCTTCACATTCTCTCGCATTGCGAGTGTTCCTAGGATTGGGACAGTACACCCATTATGCTTATTGGATAGTCTTCTTCCAAACCATAGGCTGGTGCCGAACGGTAGGGAAGGAAGAAAACCATTTGGCCTAAAGGGGTGTACAGAAGGTAATGACTAAAGACATAGAAAGGGATTTGGAGAGGTGGCAAAGAATTACAAGGTTACAGTTGTGAATCTGGATAATGGAAGAGGCATTACTAGGAATACCAGGATACCCCATCGAGACATTTCAATGTTTCATTTTCACTGTGTAATGTTAAACGAAAACTGATTTCCCGATTAGACACTTGCTCCAGGGTATGTATTTACCAGGTTGGATTCTCACATCTGTATGGTTTTACAGATGCTGAGTGGGAGTAAGTTATTGGGAATTAGGTGACCATCCTCATTATATCAGGATTCGTTGTAATTGGTGATATTTGAGGAAGCCACCTGGATTGTTTGCCGGTCGGCAAATATTTGGTTTTGAATATCCGCTGTTGTGTACCAATTTCAAATTGATATATCTGTACGTCTATTTTCATAGAGTGAGATATACCTTTTGATATTATGTCGATGACATTTACCTATATCAGTGGATGGTTAGGTAAGGAGCATTAAACAGCGGTGTAATTCTTCTTAACCATAAGTACAGTTTTCAACCTGCGACGCACAGTGAAAGAGTTGTTAGACTCAGAGGACTTATACAGAGTATTGTATGTTGTCCAGTATCCATCAGGACAGAGGGGTTGGTCCTCATACTATATTCTGTTTACTTTTAACTTCTCTGGTTCTTAGACATGTGTTTCGTGGAAACACAGGGTCTAAGTTTTGAGGAGTTATAGGTATTTGAATAGAGTAGAGAACCAGGTATAGCAAGTATCGGGATTCTTCAAAGTGATCGAAGATGTAGATACTTCTGTATGGTATTCAGTTGATAGTAATGATTAAGAGAACTTGCTTCTCTTTCAAGATACTCATAATTGGAAGCATTCCTAAGTTGAGTAACGCTGATCGGCCTCCTTCCATTTACTTTACATGCACTGGAGATAGCTGCATGATTTGAATCTGGTTCAATTAAATCAGTGCCTCTGTTTCTATATTGGATATAGAACAGTTCATATCTTGACAATGTTAAGGTACGGGGAGTTGTCCGGCTTATGCTTAAAACCAGACACAGGACAACTCAAGGCACGTTTCTGTAATGGCTTTTTGTGGGTTGACCCAGGCTATGACGAGGGTTGATTTTCTACCATCTGGATGAACAATAGCAATATTGTTCTAGACTCGCCACAGTTTTTATTAAAAATGGATTTTTTTCAGAAAAAGTAGTGGGAGTATGGTAGAACTGGAAGTAATTCCAGAACCACAAACGATTACTGAAGATTTGATAAGCAACCTAAAGATTCAATCTGGTTTGACATTCCATTGGCCACTCCGTAGATAAGGTGGGTAACTTCAGGCACCCGAGAGGTACTCCGGTAGCCTCAAGGACGGTGACAGGGAAGTTCTTGTTTACCCACACTTGCCATTGCTGTTGTTCCAGGCTGTGAGACCCGGCAGGAGGATGAGTATAGCGTCGTTCTAAACTAGCTTTAGAAGTGCACGTCTATATGACTCTCGCAGAGGGTTGTCGTAGTCAGTGGGAGCAGTGGAAGCATTGGTAGACATCAGGCTTATGTCTATTTATAGACTAAAGCAGATGTAGCGGAGATAGATCATCTATTTCTGATGTGACAGTCATAGGTTTGACATCATCAGAATAAGGGGTGGATCTGTTGAGAAGGTAGTAGGAAGTGATATTCCTATACTACGATCGGTTATACTTTGGTCGTCACACAGTGGTTTCTCCACATAGGACTTAGATATTATATCGTATATTCTGGCTACTAGATCTATGGTTTTAGATCAAGATTTGGGTGGTTTCCCAATCTGGGTACCTTGACAGCATTCTATGAGTATTTAGAATGGACGACTCCTGACACGGTAGTGCACCTGCAGTTGATGGAGTCACCCTCTCTAAAGGTGTCTTATAGACTAAAGGGGAGAGGGATACTCATGATTGGCAGATCACTTGCTTAGGCAATTGAGTCAATCATGAGATGTCAAGTACCACACCAGATGTTGTTCTTGCAGTAGACGCAATAAGTTGATATTAATCCAATCCTGGAGAAACAGTCGGAAGCAGTTTTAGAACATAAGTTGATGTTCTAGGGATGTGATAACGACAGCCTCTTTTAGGAGACGATTATCATTCCAGGCTTCCAAGGTGACATGGATGGCAGAGTGGCTGTCAGAGTTATAGTTTCTCCTTCTGACAAGGGGCAGTATTTTGGACAGGTGGTCCAAGGCAATACTGAGGGAGGCATGGCGCTGGGTACTGATTAAGTTCAGTCATTGATACAGTCTAAGAAGTTTGGATTTGGAGTTCATTTATGAGCTAGGTCCCATCAGACATCCAGACATATTCTAAGACAGGTATTGCTCATTTCGGGAGATGGCTTTCTCCGCGAACTTGAGATATAGAGAGACATAGAAAGAAACATCACAGCGGATCCACTCACTGAGGCTATTCCTCAAACGCAATAGTTTCGCAAACGAGCTTTGTGAGACTGACTAGTAGAGGAGTTGGGTGTTCGGTATCACACGGGCTGTGAGTATGCGGCATCGCAATAATTAGCCTTGAGTGCAAGTGGGAGATTGTTGGAGATAGTGCCCTCAGAGTCAATTATTAGATCACAGGCACGTGATTGCAATGGTTGAGGGAGGACCTATCCCGGTAGGGCAGTCTTACTCGAGATGATAGTATGCTATCTGGTTTACCTTTATCATCGTGTACTGTTTTAGGTGACCTGACATGTCTCTATTACACGTTGATAGAGCCCCTAGGATTCTTGCTTGACTGCCAGCAGTATGATGGCGATCATATACGTGGGAGCTGGTAGTCTATAAGCACATCCTTAAAAGGTCCCTAGTCGTAGGAGTTTCGAGACAGGGCATCGATACTCCATTAGTAGACTAGTGTATACAGTCGAGACCCCGACGAGGGGCGGTGGCCGGTCTCACAAGCCACTGGTGTCAGTTGGTTCACCTAAGATGTATACAGGTGCTCATTGGGTTATGAGTACACCGGACAGGACTCGCCGGGAACATGCTAGTTGGTCTTATACCTGACGTCAGATAGCAGTTCCCTGGTGACATGTGTACAGGTTAGTTCATCGACCTGAGGATCGTCATTTGTCTCGTGTGAGTTCCCACTATGCTTTGATTACTACCCTACCACGGCTCAAAGGAGTCGTGCAAACAGGTTTTAGTTGGGTACAGTCCCGAGCCACATGGAGGCAGTGAGCGGATCTTCAGGGGTTCGTCTCTCCCGGTATTGGGGGTGAGGTCGCGCTGTGTCTAGGAGAGCCATTACGCAAAGCCCTCGGCCGAGGCAGGAGATTTACTGGTAGGTATTCCAGTAGTATCTCTGGGCGTTCTGGGCTACGCTCCGACACGACTTGTACCGCTTTTGGGGGTCTGACTTTCACCAACCCCCTAGGCCCGCCATGCGATGCTCATAGACGAACGGACCGGACTGTACGGATATTCTCACTGACAGGCTCAGTTGGGTGTCGGGGTGAGCTTCCTCATCGACGTCCCTTTTGGTCAATAGCTGGTGGCCCGTCACGTATTGGCTTATACCTCTGACGTGCTAGTGGTTAAATCCACAGCTATCGTATTGACGAGTCTTTAGAGTCCACCACACTTTCAGTTACTCAAGCTTTCGGGCGAAACGCTGTAGAGGCCGTATGGAGATATGGCAGGGTCCGATCAGATACGTGCGGTATTGCACGGATCAGGATCGGACAGCTTTGTACTAGTGGCCGTATAGTTATATGGCAGGGTTCGATCAGATACGTGCGGTATTGCACGGATCAGGATCGAACGGATTTTACTAGCCGGCTTTGGTTTAAGCCGGTACTAGTTTAGTACAGTGTAGATTTTGTCTCATTGCATTTGTATCCGGTCGGAATACAGATGCGGGTGTGTAGGCACAGTATCGGGGTTTTCTTGTAATTTATTACGGGACCAGTTTTCTGGAGTTGCCAGTTTGCATTCCGTTCCGGCCGGTTTTTCTTTGTTCTTTCCCGGCCGGACTTTTCTGATGGAGGGTGTTATTTGCAAGTTTGCAAATAACACATTGTGGAGGTTTTATTTGCATAAAGATTGATATGATAAGCATCTTTGCTTTTCATGTATTTATTATGATAAGATTGGATTTGAGGTTGATTTGAGTTTTAGTGATGATTATGTCTTGGATGTGGTCACCTTTCTTTTGCTCCTACCATCACCTCCCTTCATGCTTCATAATCTATCCTCCACCATTTCTAAAGAGAGAGAGATTATTATTATTCATGGTTGAGAAAAAAGAAAGAGAGAAGGAGAAAAAGAAAGAGAGAAGAAGAAAAAGAAAAGAGAGAAGAAGAAGGAGAGAGTTCTTCATTCTTGAGTGTTTCATCTTCTTGATCTCATTCATGCTAGAAAAATGCAAGCACCATTTTTCTTATCTCATTTCCTCCATCAAGGCAACCAAAACCCAAGTGAGACACTACACTACACATTCTACAGCATATCTTGAGCATGTCGAGTTGCCGGCTTCATGCGCGAGTTGCCTCGGTATTGAGGCGGGAGCCCGTAAAAGAAGAAGGCGATGTGGTGCCCTTTCCGGCGAGGAGGCGACGATGTGGAGGCAACACTTTCCGCGGGATATCGGGACGACGATGAGAAGACCGGAGGACTCGGATCACTCGGTATACTTCTTACCCTATCTCTTGATTGCTAGCTTTAGGTTAATGGTAAACGATCCGGGTTTTCAATGTCCACGGTAGCGCCGGTTTCCGAGTAAGGAAAATTTTTATTCGGCATTTTGGCCTCGAGCAAGAGGCCGGGGCGCTGCCGTGGCGCAACAGCTATATCACATATACCCGGCCGATATCTCATATCGCGAGAATCTAATACGGTATCACATACACGTATTGTTCTCGGTCCCGCACATATCATATATGTTCCCCTACTCCGTTTTGCCTGAGCCAAGAAACCTCTGTGTAGGACTCTAAAGAATCGTCAATATGCCGGCAGTAGGTGATGATCATATTAAACATCCACAAGCTGCAAGCGGTCAGCTAAACGTAACAGCCACCCAGGTATTGAGCGATCAGAAGATCAACAAGCAAGCCTGTACATTCTCCTGCGAATCCAATCAGTAACACACCCGTACAGTCTGGTCTCTTCGTCTGATATGTCGCATATCTCGCCTAGGGGTGGAAAACGTCAGACCCCAGTAGCTTGATAAGTCGTGTCGATATGAGGTCTATAATAGTTCGAGAAACTATTCATAACACTTACCAGTAAATCTCAGCAACCCTGGCCAGGGATTTCTAGTTATAGCCAATCGAACACCGCGCAACATCAACTCCCTATACCGAGAGAGGCGAATCCCCTCCTATCGCTCATTGCCTCCATGTGATTAGGGACTGTACCCAAAAGCCATGTTTTTGCACACCCTCTTGGATGTGGTATGATGGAAATCAAAGCACAGTGGGAATCACACAAGACTCTATGACGATCTCGGGTCTACAGACTAACCTGTACCAGTGTCACCAGAGAACTGTCATCTGACGTGAGGTATAATACCATCTGGGAGTTCTCGGCGAGTCCGTCCAGTGTTCCCAGTCTCCACTGAGCACCCGTACACCATCCTTGTTGTCAAACACCGATGGATATGGGATCATCCATCGCCCATCATATGGGTCAAGAAGCGCATACGCTAGTCTACTCTGGAGTATCGATGCCCTGTCTCGGTACTCCTACTACTAGGAACATTTGAAGGATGTACTTAGAGACTACTCTGTCCCCAGTAGTATGATCTGCATCATATTCCTGCTAGTCAGGTACTCATCCTAAGGGCTTTATCAACATGTAACATAGAGACAATCAGAGTACATGTTAAGATAAAGAGTAACCAGATAGCATACTATCATGTCGAGCAAGAAAGTCCTCCCTATATATGTCCAAGCATCCACTACAATATACATCGTATGTACAGTAATGGCCTATAGGGCATATATATAACCATCAATCTCCCACTTGCACTAGGGCCATCTGTTGTGGTATCGAATACCCAACATACAGCTGTTGTTGATGTATCTCATACTCAACCATCCTATAAAAGTCTTTACTGGGAAATAGGCCTTTGTGAGTGGTTCTGCTCTGTTGTCCTCTGTGTCTACTCTCCTAACCTCGATCTCCCTTGAGATCAACCATCTCCATGATCAGGCGATACTGCCTAAGAATATGTCTGGAACACTGATGGGACGGTGTTCTTAGGCCTAAGCCATAACTCCATTGTCACACAATGGCAGGAACGAAGTTCATCTCATGAACTAATATATATCCAGACTGGATCTTTGGTAGCATCCTTGGTAACGATGTATCTTGTCTTTAATCGTCTAGTAAGTCACGGTATCTAGCTTGGAACTCTTCCAACATACCGTCCCTCTACTGAGGGTAAAGACAATGCCTGCGACTAACATTCAGTCGTCCTTATCATCCTGGAACCTTTCCAGTGATTCTCCACAGGATCGATTGATACCATCTCACTACAACTAGTGAAAATCCTAATATCCATCTAGATCTATCTCATAGATCCATAATCCAGGATTTAGGAGGTATCACCTTGATCCTATATGGAGAATCCTTGTGATAAGCGGAGATTGACCAAGCGTAGCATAGGAAACTCCTTCCCTATCAAGAGTATGTCATCCACGTACTCTACGAGGATCACCACCATACTCTCTACGACCTTTTTGTATATACAAGGTTCATCTACCATTTTGATGAAGTCAAACTCTTTGACTATCACATCAAAACAGATGTTCCAACTCCGCGATGCCTGATTTATCACATAAAACATCTTGCACACGTTTTCGCTGCTCCCACTATCTACGAAGCCCTCTGGCTGTGTACTTATAGACGCTTTCTTCCAAATCAACATTTAGAAAAGCAGTCATGACACCCAACCGCCGGATATCGTAGTCATGGTATGTAGCCGTGGCAAGTAGGATCTGTATGGACTAAAGCATAGCTTTGAAAGTCTCAACTTTCCATGTACACCGAGTAATCTTCTCAAGATATACTTGCTGCTGATGGGGATTTAACCCTTCAGATAAAGCAACCAAAGTCCATACTTTGTTGATGTATAAGGATTCCATCTCAGATCGCTAAGCATCCAACCATTCTTACAGAGTCCCACTCCTGATGGCCTGATCGAAATAAGTTGGGTCATCATCTCATGATGCAATCCTCGATCCCACTGTCATAGAGAAAACCGAAGTATCTCTCAGGTGGGTGAAGAACCCTACCAGATTGGCGGAGAGGCTGAGATTCGTCGGAAACTATTGAATCCTTCGGTTCTACCAAATCATCAGTTGCAGTTTGTATAGCTAGAACTCCTTCCAGTTCTACCTCATGACCATTAATTTCTTCACAAGAAATTCCCTTTCACAAAGGTGGCATGCTGAGAAACAAAAACACCTTTTGTTCCCCAATTTGGTAGAAGATATTCCCTTGCGAATGCTTGGGATATCCAACAAACTTCCACAGAACTGACGTTTCCTAGAGCTTGTCCATATTTTGCTTTTAGACATAGGCCAAACAACCCCAAATCTTAATATCTTTAAGAGATGGGCTCTTCCCATACCATATCACATATGGAGTAGTAGGCATCTGATTTGACTGGAACCCTATTCAATAAGTATGCAGCTTCTCAAGTGCATAACTCCCAAAAGGAAATAGGCAACTCAGTATTACTCATCATAGAGCACACCATATCACATAGGGTGTGATTGCTCCGCCGTGATACACCGACGTACTGTGGTATATTCGGAGGAGTAATGCTGAGATAGAATCTCATTCTCCTTTAAAATAGTCCAGGAATTCCGTCCTCAAGTATTCTCCTCCTTGATCTCATCAAAGGACATAATACTTATACTCGTTTTTGGTTCTCTACTTCTAACTCATATTCATTGAATTTCTCAAAAGATTCAGACTTGTGTTTCAACAGGAACACATGTGCGAATCTTGAGAGACCATCAGTGAATATAATGAAGTATAAAGAACCGGTCCTGGCATGTATAGACAGGGGATCTTACATACATCATCATGTATTATCCCAAGAGTTCACTAACTCTTTCTCTGTTTCCAATAAACAAAGTTGTGGTCATCTTATCTTTGTGACATGACCGGCAAGTTTCACAAGATGTAAATTCAAACTAATTTAAATATGCATCTAAATGTAACTTCAGCTAGTCGGGTCACATTGATATGACCTAGTCTATAAAACCTCAAGAAGGATCCGTTCATTTCTGAACTCTTCCTCTTGTGTGTGTTCTGTACGTTAAGAACTGTAGTTTGTTTTAGAACGTCTATGCTTTTAGATAACGTGCCTGAACCGATCAACACTTGATATAGGAAATGTTTAAAACATTATCCAACAATACAAAATTATATCCTTCTTTACTAATAAAGAGACTGATATGATATTGTATATCAAGTTCGGTATCTAATAACATTCGTTCAGAATGAATGTATTCTGATAATACAGGGTGATAACTGCCAACAGACTTGGCTGCAACACTTGAATCATTTCTAACTCTTGAAACTTATCACCTGTTCTCAGTTCTCTACCTATCTGTAACCCATGTAACAAATTACATTTGCAGGATCCTGATCCGGTATCTCATACCCAGGACGTAAAGGATACTGAGAAACAGTTCTCGGTAATGAACACACCCGAAAAAGATGCATCAACATGAACTTTCATCGTTTGGGTGGCACGGGAATTCTGGTAATCCCCTATTTCCTGCTCTGTCTTATAACAATTATAAGTTGGAGCGAGACTAGCGTTCCTTAGCACAGTATAACAAGCGGGTTTGGTCAAAATATCCGTATTATTATCTTGATTAAGGCGTGACATGGTAGCTACCTGGAGAGAGAAAGAAGAAAACACCCAGCGTGCGCTTTTACAAGATTAGATTGATTATCAATTTATCTAATCAGGATAGCTCCAACTGTTTTAGTCAAATCTTCCTTCAAACCCTAAAAGGAAAGACTAGCCGGGATTAATTACACCCTACAAGTTCACCAATCTTTCAGCCAGGCCAGTGCCGGTACTTTGAGGGAGGTTTCCCGCGCTTTCGCATGGACCTAATTAAAATAAACCTCGTTTTCCCAGAGGCATAACCCCATTAACACCTTCTAGACACCTACTCGATCGACTAATTGTAATGTGTAAAACTCTCCCAGGAGTAACTCTTACTCGCAGCGGGTATCGGGATCCAACTATCTCATAGAAGGTATGCAATCTCATTGCAAATTTCAACACTTGAAATTCCCAATAATATTTTACCCCAAGCGTCCTATGACCTTGACAGAGGTCAACAAACCATAGGCTGCTAGTCAAGTTCAACCCGTCATTTCCTGATTAAAGTAAAACCATCCGCACGACCTTTGACAGAGGCCAACAAGGTCGCACGACTACCGTAAATCAATCATATCATATGCTTATACAGATAAGCACTAATCAGCTACCGCACACTACGCCTTGACAGAGGTCAAAAAACGTAGTACGAATACTAACTATTACTTATCTGAAATGACGGAGGGCTACGACAGGTTTTTAAGAAAAACCTTTGCGTAATGAACTTGATATCGTTGTAGAATCAAGTGTTTTTTAATGGAATGTTTTTGAGGCATTTTCTAGTTTTACTAAAGAGGTCACTCCCGGTGAAGGGATCTCGGCTCTTTCCTTATCGAATAAGGTGCAGGATATTTCACAAATACCACTATGCAAAGCAAAAACTATAGAAACTATCAAAAGACAAACCGAGTTTGTAGCATCTACCAGTTTTTCTAAAGAGGTCACTCCCGGTGAAGGGATCTCCGCTCTTTCCTTATCGAATAAGGTGTTGGATATTCTATAAGGAATACCGCTATGCAAAGCAAGAACTAGAGCTACCAGTTTTTAAACAAGTTTCTACAACATCTTTAGGTTTCTTTTATTTCATTTATCTCATTAATGAAGTCCCATTTTATTATGTTTCACAAGCATCACATTTGAAACGAAATCTGCAATATAACATATATCTCATATATATAATATAAACATTCGTCTCAGGCAGTAATATGATCTCATCACAGAACATTGCAGCAGAAGATAACATATGAAATATTGGATATACTAGGACGTCCATGTTTTAATACGAGCCTTTATAAAACATGGATTCCACGGTCGCGATGAATAGCCAAACCCACATCGCTAGACCCCTACGAGAGCGGAAAGCAACACTGCCAATTCTAGGGTTAGGAGACCCAGTCTCGATTCCTCGAGATGGTCTCCCACTGGACCCTGGAACTCGGTTACTTGTGCTCCCCGCCTTGGGTCTACCTAATGCGGAAAAGTGAATAATATACAATGGTGACATCATCCTCAGCCCGAAAGTGCCCCAATAAATGAATATTACATACAAATGAATTTTACATGAATATAAAAGAAAAACTCCCATCTCACATAAAACCCCCGGCTATTCAGAACGCGACGATCCAATATAACATATCACAGCAACACATAATATCTCATATCATCAACGTAAGCAAGTATCCATATCCCGATTGTCGTTGATGTATAGCAACGAAGTCGGCGATACACCACATACTACGCTTACGGTCACAGAAAAGAAAGTGTAAAACTACAACAGTTGGAATCCGCAACTTCCTTAGACATCTCATGCCTAACCAAATGAATTCTTTAGACATCGCATGCCTAACAATTATAAACCCCGCATTTTAGTCTCAATATCGAAAACACTTTTCAATATCTAATCGGGCAATTCAACCAGATTCCTGACATCCTGATCTAATGCTCGTCGCAAAATTTAGTAGACGGCCGCACCCCCGGATGCCGTCGATGAAGTGCACTGAGGCGGAACACCGCTGCTGCGAGCACCCGAACGGATGCTTTTGGTGACGGGGTTCTCTTACAGTCACTTGGTCAGGGCTATGGAGCGTGTCTATCTATTAAGTTTACCCGGAAAGTATCCGCGTACGCTACGTTATTGCGACGGACTTTTGATCGCAACAAAATCCCGTGGCAACCGATCATCTGAGACTAAACTGCTAGATTTATAACATTCAAATTAGTTATCTCATAAGTACTTGTGGATTCCAAATATTGTATCACATTTCAGATAAATAGACAATGTTAAACTTTCCGATCGAATAAACAAACACTCAAGATTTCCCAAATAGCTCAACACTTGAGCGGAGTTCAAAAAGTATCTATCACATGCCACAGTACCAATGGTCCAGCCATAGAAGGGTCAAACCAACGCCTCACATGTGGCAACGCCGTACTTCCCTAAACCCTAAGGTTTAGATACGGTTTAGACAGTCACATAATCGAGTTAAGGTTTGTGTTCTTCTAGAGGGTCCACCACGTTACTTGCACGACTTTCCGGAAGTTTCAAACTCGAGGAAAAATCCAACTTTTGAAAATTTTCCGACAGGGGAAAAAGTGAGTTATTGATATACGTTCGGACTTTTTAACAGGTTCTAAATTATCCGGAAAAAACTTAAACGAAGTTAAACTTTCTGATCGAATCAACGAATACAAAAGATCTCTAGAAAACTCAACACTTGAGTAATATCAAAAATTCCCAGAAGCATCAGGAAATACATATGGTTATTACTGTGCAAAGAACTAACCCTAATGCCCATATACGGCCGCGGAACTGCCGCGCCAGGCATGGTACGGCCGCGGTTCCGCGGCGCTTTGATGGAATTAATGGCTCGTTTTTCACAGTAACTCCTAAAATACCCTGCTTATTTTTCTGAGAATTTTTAATACAGAAAAAATCAACATTTTAAAAAATTTCCAGAGAAGGGGGAAAAATGGGGTTTCGGGGTTTCATCGGACTTTAAACATCGTCTAGACTTCGTCTAAAGCTCTAGCTTGGCTCTGATACCATTGTAGGGTTACTAGGCACTCTCACAAGGTTCTACAAGGCATCAACCATATCCGATTTAAATTTTAGACGTGCCGAACAACCCTAACCAATATCTTTACTAGAGATTAGGCGAAAACAATAAGCAAGTAAACAACTTTACTTCTAAGAGTTTGGGATTACAACCTTTGTAGTCTGGTCCTTAACTTTATAAGCTCCGAGTAGAAGTCCCTTCGCTGCGATCATCAAGTTCCCAGACTCTAGAGAGGCTCCACGAAGAGAAAGATGCAAGCTTGCTTCCGATCATCGATAACAAAGATGATCTACCTTGAAATTTCTTTAACACAAGCTCTCACTCACAAATGAAGTGAACACCCTAATCTAAATGGCTAGGATAGATTAGGATGATGAAGTAGGATTTTAGCTCTCATTTGTTTTCTTTAACTCACTCATTTTCATCGCTTCATAAAAAGCTAGGAAGCTTTTCATGAAAGAAGAAGGAAGAAGAAGAACAATGCTCTTTGTGATGAATAATGAATCCATATGAGGTTAGAAATGCATCCATAGGTTAAATATGATAACTTAACCCATGTAGAGACTTAACCATGGTCAAGGGATGGGTTGTGTTAACAAATATCATAACAAATATCTTTACAAAATATCTTTGCAAAAACAAAACAAAATGCTTCTAGAAACTTCTAGAAAAATTAACCCAAATCAAACCTTAATCATGTTTAATCTTCACTAATCACGTTGCATTAATAATCCTAACATGTCACAATATTATATATCACATATATAATATTTATTGTAACAAAATAAATTAATACAATTAACATATATCGCATATATATCAATGTATTACCCGATTGAGAAAAAGAATCTTTTAGTGAGCTTATATTAGTTAATGTAATTTAATATATCAAATATATAATTATACATTAAATTATCGAATCAACACTTGATCCGATAATCTGGCTATTTCATATATAACCGACTAATATAATCTGTATCAGTTCATCGAATCAACACTTGATCCGATGACCCGGCTATATCACATATACCCGGCCGATATCTCATAACGTAAGAATCTAATACGGTATCACATACACGTATTGTTCTCGGTCCCGCACATATCATATATGTGTCCCTACTCCATTTTTCCTGAGCCAAGAAACTTCTGTGTAGGACTCTAAACAATCGTCAATAGGCCGGCAGTAGGTGATGATCATATCAAACACCCACAAGCTGCAAGCGGTCAGCTAAACGTAACATCCACCCAGGTATTGAGCGACCAGAAGATCAACAAGCAAGCCTGTACATTCTCCTGCGAATCCAATCAGTAACACTCCCGTACAGTCCGGTATCTTCGTCTGATATGTCGCATATCTCGCCTAGGGGTGGAAAACGTCAGACCCTAGTAGCTTGATAAGTCGTGTCGATATGAGGTCTATAACAATTCGAGAAACTTCTGATAACACTTACCAGTAAATCTCAGCAACCCTGGCTAGGGATTTCTAGTTATAGCCAATCGAACACAGCGCAACATCAACTCCCTATACCGGGAGAGACGAATCCCCTCCTCTCGCTCATTGCCTCCATGTGATTCAGGAATGTACCCAAAAGCCATCTTTTTGCATGCCCTCTTGGACGTGGTATGATGGAAATCAAAGCACAGTGGGAATCACACAAAACTCTATGACGATCTCGGGTCTACAGACTAACATGTACCAGTGTCACCAGAGAACTGCCATCTGACGTGAGGTATAATACCATCTGGGAGTTCTCGGCGAGCCCGTCCAGTGTACCCAGTCTCCACTGAGCACCCGTATACCATCCTTGATGTCAAACACCGATGGATATGGGATCATCCATCGCCCATCATATGGGTCAAGAAGCGCATACGCTAGTCTACTCTGGAGTATCGATGCCCTGTCTCGGTACTCCTACGACTAGGAATATTTGAAGGATGTACTTGGCGACTACTCTGTCCCCACTAGTATGATCTGCATCATAGTCCTGGTAGTCAAGTACTAATCCTAAGGGCTTTATCAACATGTAACAAAGAGACAATCAGAGTAGATGTTAAGATAAAGAGTAACTAGATAGCATACTATCATGTCGAGCAAGAAAGTCCTCCCTATCTATATCCAAGCATCCACTACAATATACATCGTATGTACAGTAATAGACTCTAGGGCATATATATACATCGTACGCACGTTAGCCACTTTGCGGACACTCGTGAGTTTGTTTAGTGTTGGTGCGTCGTTTAAAGTGTAGTTTTACGTTATACTGGTCGATTTCTGAGATGTTTGCACTATTTGTGTGTTTGTGAAATTATAGCGTTACAAGCGGGGACTTCGGACGCTGCGAACAAGGGGAAGCAGGTGGTCGAATTTTCATAGCTCGAGACCATCGATGAGTAGATTTAACATCTACGGGGAAATCGCCCGTATGGTGCTAAGCGTTAGGGTTAGATATGATATGATATTAGCCGTATGTTTATGTGCTCATATAGAGATATTGCACGATTTTCATTGCATATAGTTACTTGTTATTCCTGACACTGTATCTATTGTACACTGCACTGTTACTGACAGTCCATATTGCACGAGCACCAATTATTTGCTACACACACTGTCGGTAATTGCCATGATACGCACAACACAAATATTCCTTAATATACCTTGTTATTGATTAGCGACATTGAAACAGTTATTCTTGTGTGATAGCGCATATGACATATAGCATACCTGATTACCTACATGCTCATACATATGCCACACTATACCTACATGTTCGCACATATACTTTCCTATTGTTACATGATCAGTTTTTATAACATATATATCGGTGGAATGGGACACTGTATATATATGTATTTGAATTTGGATTTTGGGAACCGCGAGATATATTTAATGACTTGATGCATTTAAATAGCGGATTTTTCCCGTGATATGCTCATATTGATGTTTTATGTTGCATAAGCTATTTTACATGGATTTACGCATTTGAGATATGTTTTCATGCGATATGGGAATTTCAAGTATTGATGTTAGGCACTTATATTTCGGGAGATATATGGATATCAGAAAGACCGATACGTGGAACACAAGTGTAGAGATGGGATACTTGGGTTTTGAGGAACGTATGGATACGAGTATTTACATGTCGATGTTAGGCACTGGCTTTCTTGATGTTTTAGAGTGTCGATGTTTGACACTCGGGTTCCATGAGACTTACTGTTAGTGTATATGCCCCAGAGGCCATTACTGTATCATACTAGTATGTATATTACTTGATGGAAGCATGGGATATTCACAGTTGTACAGACAATCTTGCTCAATATAGTAGTATGCTACTTGGTTTGTCTCTGCTTTAATGTGTACATGTGTGTTTATTTATTATATCACCTATACGCATTAGTAGAGCCCTTAGGATCTTTGCTTGATTACCGGCGTTGTGATGGCGATCACACTCGTGGGGGCTGGGTAATCTACAAGCACATCCTTATACACGTCCTTAGTCGTGGGAGTATCGAGATAGGGCATCGATACTCCGGAGTAGACTAGCGTATGCGCTTCTCATCCCAGCACGGGAGACGGTCTGTCCCACAGCCGTCGGTACGTCGTACTTGAGATAGTATGCGGGTGCTCGTTAGGTTACGAGTACACTGGACAGGACTCGTCGGGAACTGATGGTTGGTATTATACCTATCGTCAGTTATCAGTTCCCAGGTGACATGAGTACAGCTTAGTCCGCTGACTTGACACTGTCACTTCACCTCGAGTGTGTTCCTACTGTTCTTTGATTGCTACCCAACCACGGCTCTACTGAGTCGTGCAAACAGGTAGTAGTTGAGAGCAGTTCCGAAGCACTTGGAGGCAGTGACGGTTAGACAGGATTCGTCTCTCCCGGTATTGGGGGTTGACATCGCGCTGTGTCTAGGAGAGCCATTACACAAGTAGTCCCTGGCCAGGGCAAGCGAGATATACTGGTAGGTTCCAGTGTTATCTCAGGGTGTTCTGGGCTTCACTCCGACACGACTTGTACCGCTATTAGGGGTCTGACGCTTGCTTCCCCCCTAGGCCCGACATGCGATGTATCAGACGAACAGACCGGACTGTACGGAGATTGTCACATACAGACTCAGTAGGAGTTCGGATGAGTTTACCTCATCGGCCTTCTTATCGACATCTACCTGGGGACCGTTACGTACAGCTAGTGCCGCTTGCGGTCTGTGGTTAAACCCACTGATAGCGTAGTGTCGAGTCTTTAGAGTCCCACACAGAGAGTTTCCCTGCACTGAGCGAAACGTATAGAGGCCGTATGGTTTTACGGCAGGGCTGCGATCACTTACGTACACTTGTGTGCGTGTGGTGTTCGGGCAGGCAATACTAGTGGGCTTTGGTTTAAGCCGGATCCTAGTATTGCATGGATGGATTTGTTTTGTCTTCTGCGCATCCGCATTCTACGGAATACGGATGCAGGTGTGTATGCACAGTTTTCCGGAGCGATGAAGGAGGAGGTGCCTCATTAGGGTTTTGGCAGTTGGTTCGGCCAAACCGCTATGTGGCAGGCTCATTAGGGTTTTGACAGTTGATTTGTTCAAAACCATTTTGAGGCGGACTCATTAGGGTTTCAACAGTTCGTTTGGTCAAAACCATTATGAGCCGGGGACATTATTTACTAATCCTTTCATTGATAATTTTGTTATGGCTAATTACATTGACCATTTGACCATCTTGACTTTGTTGACCATTTGACCAAAGTTGACTTGGATCTTCTTAGAAGATCTAAAGTATTCTTTGGTTTTCTTTTTCTTTTGTTATGATAATGGTCATGTCATTTGTAGCCATCACCTTTATCTTGATGGGATTAGTAATGATAATGTTCGTGCATTATTGCAACCATGGTGAGGTTTTCTCTTGGTTAAGCTTTTCATTTGCTTATTCTCATTCTCTCTCTTGAAATGAGAAGCTCCATGGTTGCAAGAAAAACTCCTTCTTCTTCCTCCTTTTGATTTCTCCTTTGATCTCATGTGTTGAGAGAAAAAGGATTCCACTTGACAAACACATCCATACATCTCCTCTACACATCCTAGGGCTTCTAGATTAGCAATCTCCTTACCCTAGTTACCTCGGCTTGAGGTGGAGCTCGGTGTACATCTCTCGGGTGGATCGTCTTCGACTCAAGGAGGCCGCGGAGGCGACCGAAGTCCGGATCAACCATTGAGCAAGCAAAGAGAAGAACAACAAGAAGAGAAGAACAACAAAGAAGAAGGACAACAAGAAGAGAAGGAGTTCAAGTTGAGGTATAACCACTTTGCCGAGTAGTTAACTCTTCTTTGCAAGTATGCTAGTTTAGTTTAGCAAAGATCCGGCTTTTACGGTCCATGTTACAAAGTTTAGAAAATTTTTTGTTTTACCGTTTCCGCAATCCCGAAAGTACCGGGAGAGGTAACGTGGACCTAACACTTACAGGATTTGAGGGCCGATCAGAGTATTATTTTGGGATTTGGGTATTGTTGAGTTACACCGTGTTTTTCCATGCTTATGATTTGTGCATGAGATTATTTTTTATCCCGCACTCAGTACTCAGTTCATATGCACTTATTCATGTAGATATAGTACCTGGTGGTGTACCTTGATCATGATAGTCGCATATTTATATTGTCATACTCATGCTACCAGCTAACATGCTATTGATCGTTGCTGTTAGTGCATACTTGCGATTTCAGTATGATGTTATTTACTATTCACGAGTTGGCAACTCACCCCCGTTGTGCCACAGTGTTTTGCAGTACTTACCTTCTGAGTAGTCGCGGCAGGGCGTCTTATCATCTCTACTTTTGCGGATACCGCTACTTTTGGCTGTGAGGCCGTTGCTTTTAGGTGGGTTTGCAGTTATCTGTCTGTATATTATATATCTTTTTGTTGGATCTAGTATTCTCCATCTACCACTTCTTGTATATGACTTAGAGACGAGTTGTGAAGAATCTGAATTGTAAATTTTTGGTGACTTTGGGTGCCTTGCTCGTGGGAGCTGGTTATGTTGAAAATTTTTACCTATTTATTCAGTTTTCCTTTATATTCTTCGCTTCGGCGTCGTATTTATATCTTGTGGAGGTTGTCTCCGCCATTGGGCGTGATTTTCTCCCGTTTGGGATGCTTTATATATTATCTGTGTTGTACCCGTTTTGGGGGCTAGTTTTTATAAAGGAGGTGCTGCCGAAATTTTCAAGAAAGAAAACTAGAGTTAGAGATTTTACTTATGAATTTCCAAATGTTTAAAACTATGTTTTTTTCCGATGATCCAGTACTTGGGTGGTTTAGATTTCTGGGTTTTCGGCTTACTTAAGTTGCGTACGCCTGTAGACGTTACGTAATTTAAGTGCCGGTTACGGGCCGAATTTTGGGTCGTGACATACGCGATGCTTGTAAGCCCGCGGGGGCGCCCCGGCCGTCGATCCGACGCCGGAAACGCGGAAAACAAAAACTTTGCGGACTTTGCAAAACGGCACCACCGCGGACTTTTTACCCGGATCGGGCCATTAACCTAGCTAGCTAGCAAAATAAAATACGGGTAGAGAAGTATACCAAGCGATCCGTGTCCTTCAGTCTTCGTCTCCACTCCGATCTCCTGCGGAATCTCCGTCACCTCCTCGCTCGTCGGAAAGGGCACCACGTAGCCGGAATCTTTTACGGGCTCCCGCCTCTTGACCGAGGCAACTCGGGCGCGAAGTTGGCTAGCCGACGCGTCCAAGATTTGCTGTAGAATAGTATAGTAAACTTGTCTCTTGGGGTTATGAGGTTGCCATGATGGAGGAATTTTGAGCACAAGAATTTTTCATGGATGCTTTGCCAAAAAGGAAATGGAGCATCCAAGAAAAGAGCTCGGCCAAGGAAAAAAAATGCTCACTGTAAAAAGTGAATGAAGCAAGCTCAAATCATGTAAGGAAAGTGTGTATGAATTAATCCAAAAAAAACTTCACTGCACACACAAAAACAAAGAAAGGGGCCTACGAAATTAATCAACAAGCAACATTTACACACACATAAACCTCTCTCCTCTCATACTAGTGGCCGGCCCCACAAAGGAATTGGTGGGAAAATGGATGAGTGAATTTTCAATGGAGAAAAGGAAAATCCAAAAAGAATAATGGTCACAACAATTTCCTTTCACAAACCATCAAATGAAAAGCCATCAAATGGACAAGAATGGAATATCATCATGAAGCAAGTCTCATCATAATCCACAAATGCAAGAAAGCCCCTCACAACAAAGTTAATTGCAAACTTGCAATTAACCCCCTCCACCAGATAGTCCGGCCGTGAAGGAAAAAGAGAAAATCGGCCGGAACGGAATGCAAACTGGCAACCCCAGAAAACCGATCCCGTAATAAATTACAGGAAAACCCCGCTACTGCAAATACATGCCCGCATTTGTATTCCCACTGAACACAAATGCAAAGAGACAAGACTACACTATCAAATACTAGAATCCAGCTTAAGCCAAAGCCGGCTAGTAAAAACCGTCCGATCACGATTCGTGCAATACCGCACGTATCTGATCGAACCCTGCCATATCTCCATACGGCCTCTACAGCGTTTCGCCCGAAACTTGAGTAACTGTCTGTGGTGGACTCTAAAGACTCGTCAATACTATGGCTGTGGATTTAACCACTAGCACGTCAGAGGTATAAGCCAATACGTGACGGGCCACCAGCTATTGACTAAAAGGGACGTCGATGAGGAAGCTCACCCCGACACCCAACTAAGCCTGTCAGTGACAATATCCGTACAGTCCGGTCCGTTCGTCTATGAGCATCGCATGGCGGGCCTAGGGGGTTGGTAAAAGTCAGACCCCCAAAAGCGGTACAAGTCGTGTCGGAGTGTAGCCCAGAACACCCTGAGATACTACTGGAATACCTACCAGCAAATCTCCTGCCTTGGCCAAGGACTTTTCATGTTCTGGCTCTCCTAGACACAGCACGACCTCACCCCCAAACCGGGAGAGACGAACCCCTGAAGATCCGCTCACTGCCTCCATGTGGCTCGGGACTGTACCCAACTAAAACCTGTTTGCACGACTCCTTTGAGCCGTGGTAGGGTAGTAATCAAAGTACAGTGGGAACTCACACGAGACAAATGACGATCTCAGGTCGATGAACTAACCTGTACACATGTCACCAGGGAACTGCTATCTGACGTCTGGTATAATCCCAACTAGCAGGTTCCCGGCGAGTCCTGTCCGGTGTACTCATAACCCAATGAGCACCTGTATACATCTTAGGTGAACCAACTGACACCAGTGGCTTGTGAGACCGGCCACCGCCCCTCGTCGGGGTCTCGACTGTATACACTAGTCTACTAATGGAGTATCGATGCCCTGTCTCGAAACTCCTACGACTAGGAACCATTTTAGGATGTGCTTATAGACCCCAGCTCCCACTTATATGATCGCCCTCATACTGCTGGTAGTCAAGCAAGAATCCTAGGGGCTCTATCAACGTGCAATAGCGACTCGTAAGGTCACCTAAAGCAGTACACGATGATAAAGGTAAACCAGATAGCATACTATCATCTCGAGTAAGATTGTCCTACCGGGATAGGTCCTCCCTCAATCATTGCAATCACGTGCCTGTGATCCAATAATTGACTCTGAGGGCACTATCTCCAACAATCTCCCACTTGCACTCAAGGCTAATTATTGCGATGTCGCATACTCACAGCCCGTGTGATACCGAACACCCAACTCCTCTACTAGTCAGTCTCACAAAGCTCGTTTGCGAGACTATTGCGTTCGAGGAATAGCCTCAGTGAGTGGATCCGCTTTGATGTTTCTTTCTATGTCTCTCTATATCTCATGTTCGCAGAGAAAGCTATCTCCCGAAATGAGCAATACCTATCTTAGAATGTCTGGATGTCTGATGGGACCTAGCTCATAAATGAACTCCAAATCCAAACTTCTTAGACTGTATCGTCAACTGAACTTAATCAGTATCCTGCGCCATGCCTTCCCTCAGTATCCACCTGGACCACCTGTCCAAAATACTGCCCCTCGTCAGAGGGAAAACTATAACTCTGACAGCCACTCTGCCATCCAGGTCACCTTGGAAGCCTGGAATGATAACCGTCTCCTAAAGGAGGCTGCCGTTATCAATTCCCTAGAACATCAACTTATGTTCTAAAACTGCTTCCGATTGTGACGACCAAAGTATAACCGATCGTAGTATAGGAATATTACTTCCTACTCTGTGTATGTCATCAAAAACCAGGACATCACACCCCACTACCTTCTTAACAGATCCATCCCCTATTCTGATGAAGTCAAACCCATGACTGTCACATCAGAAATAGATGATCTATCTCCGCTATATCTGCTTTAGTCTATAAACAGACATAAGCCACATGTCCACCAATGCTTCTGCTGCTCCCACTGACTATGACAACCCTCTGGCAGAGTCATATAAACGTGCACTTCTAAAGCCAGTTTAGAACGACGCTATACTCATCCTCCCGCCGGGTCTCGCAGCCTGAAACAACAGCAATGGCAAGTGTGGGTAAACAAGAACCTCCCTGCCACCGTCCTTGAGCATACCGAAGTACCTCTCGAGCGCCTGAGGTTACCCACCGTATCTGCGGAGTGGCCAATGGAATTCCAAACCAGATTGAATCTTTAGGTTCTTATCAAATCTTCAGTAATCGTTTGCGGTTCTGGAATCACTTCCAGTTCTACCATACTCCCACTACTGTTTTCTGAAAAAATCCACTTTTGATAAAACTGTGGCGAGTCAAGAACAATATTTCTATTGATCTTCCAGATGGTAGAAAATCAACCCTCGTCATAGCCCGGGTCAACCCACAAACAGCCATTACTGAAACGTGCCTTGAGTTGTCCAGAGTCTGGTTTTAAGCATAAACCGGACAACCCCCCGTATCTTAACAATGTCAAGATATGAACTGTTCTATATCCAAGAAACAGAAGCACTGATTTAATTGAACCAGATTCAAATCATGCAGCTGTCTCCAGTGCATGTCAACTAAATGGAAGGAGGCCGATCAGCGTTACTCAACTTAGGAATGCTTCCAATTATGAGTAACCTGAAAGAGAAGCAAGTTCTCTTAACCATTACTATCAACTGAATACCATGTACAAGTATCTACATCTTCGATCACTTTAATGAATCCCGATACTTGCAACACATGGTTCTCTACTTTATTCTTATACCTATAACTTCTCAAAACATCGACCCTGTGTTTCTACGAAACACCTGTCTAAGAACTAAAGAAGTCATAAGTAAACAGAATACAGTACGAGGACCAACCCCTCTGTCCTCATGGACATTGGACAATATACAATACTCTGTATAAGTCCCCTGAGGCGAATGACTCATTCACTGTGTGTCGTAGGTTGAAAACTGTACTTTTGGTTAAGAAGAATCACACCGTTGTTCAATGCTCCTTACCTAACCATCCACTGGTATAGGTAAATGTCATAGACATAATTTCAAAAAGGTATGTCTCACTCTATAAAAATAGACGTACAGATATATCAATTTGAAATTGGTGCACAACAACGGATATTCAAAACCAAATATTTGCCGACCGGCAAACAACCCAGGTGGCTTCCTCAAATATCACCAATTCCAACGAATCCCGATATAATGAGGATGGTCACCTAATTCTCAATAACTTACTCCCACTCATCATCTGTAAAACCATACAGATGTGAGACTCATACCTGGTAAATACATACCCTGGGGTAAGTATCTAATCGGGAAATCAGTTTTCTTTTAACAGTACACAGTGAAACTGAAACATTGAAATGTTTCGATGGGGTATCCTGGTATTCTTAGTAATGCCTCTTCCATTATCCAGATTCACAACTATAACCGTATAATTCTTTGCCGCTTCTCCAAATCCCTTTATCTGTCTTTAGTCATTACCTTCTGTACACCCCTTTAGGCCAAATGGTTTTCTTCCTTCCCTACCGTTCGGCACCAGCCTATGGTTTGGAAGAAGACTAGCCAATAAGCATAAAGGATGTACTGTCCTAATCCTAGGAGCACTCGCAACGCGAGAGAAGGTAAAGATAAAAGACACCTGAATGTACTTTATTCCTATTTCTCCTGAACCAGGATCCATCCCCGAACTGGAACAAGTTCCTTTCGAGTTCGTATATAACCATACGATGGATTATCCTATAAACTGGGATCTTCGTAGTGATACGGAGTGTCCTGGAGAAATACAAAGGTGATTTAGGATTGGTGAAGAAATACTTGGTTTGGTCGTGAATAGCAGTCGCAATTTACTTTGCCTTCTTACTAATCCCTTGCTTTGTCTAAACTTAATACCTTCTGTACACCGTTTAGGCTAATTGGCTTTCTTCATTCCCCACCGTTCGGCACCAGCCTAAGGTTCGGAAGAAGACTGTCCAATTTGCGTAATAGGTGTACTACTCCTAAACCAAGGAGTGCTCGCAACCATGAGAGAAGGTGAAAAGAAAAGACAACTGAATAGTCCTATCCGTTTTCTCCAGAACCAGAAACCATTCTCGAAGTCCTTCGAGTTCGCATATAACCATACGATGGTTTTGTCCAATGGAAGTGGACGGTCGTAGTAATACGGGGTGTCCCGGAGAAAAGGGTAAAAGTAGGAGTGGCAAAGAGGTTTGCAACTCTGACAATCCAAAAGCCTGTGTTAAGTAGGTTCGGTCAACTTGGTCACTGAGTCATAGTCTAGGGTCGGGTCAATAGTCGCTGCTAAAGAGAGAGAGAAAAGAAACACTCAGCGTGCACTCTAACCTAGATCAGAATGGTTATCACTTTATCTAATCTGGAAACCTCCCACTGTAACGTCAAATTCTTCCCCAAACCTGAAAGAAGAATTAGCCGGGATCACCCGAGGAGTAAACCAACTCATCAGTGGGAATCGGGATCCAACTATCATCGCATGATAACGTGACGGAATCCGCTCACGCTATCATACTCCAGAAGGTATGCGCATATCTGGCAAGTTTCAGTTCTTTTGAAACTCCCGATGTGGATTTTTACCCCATGCTCTTATGACCTTGGCGTGAGGTCAAAATATCATAAGTCACATGTCAAGTTCTACCCATCATTTTCCTGGTTAATTTGAACCCACCCGTACATACCCTTGACGTAGGCCAAAATAGTAGTACGACTGTCCCAAACCAACGCATCTATCTATGCAGCAGATAAATACCCGGCAGCTACCAAACACTATGCCTTGGCGTGAGGTCAAAATACATAGCTTGAATACTACCGAATATTTAACTGAAATGATGGAGGGCTACGAATGGTTTCTGGCGAAAACCTTTAACGTAATGAACTTGATATCGTTGAAGGAACTGATAGCTTTGTAAAAAATATAGTTACGAAAACTTTTGCTAAAGAGGTCACTCCCGGTGAAGGGATCTCGGCTCTTTCCCCGTAGAATGAGGTGCAGGATATTCCAACTGAATACCACGATGCAAAGCAAAAGTAAACGGCTATAGTGAAGTTATTGCCCTGACGCAAACTTCTGTCCAAGGGGTCACTCCCGGTGTAGGGATCTCGGCCCTTGCCTCGTCGACTGAGGAGCAGGATATTCCAACTGAATATCACTGTGCAAAACAAAAGTGAACGTCCTTGCAATAACAGCTTTTTGAAAAAGTGTTCCAACAACGTCAGAATAGGTTTGTTTAACTTGCATTGATCCGAATCAACGCAGTCCCATCAATTGATCACACCACAAAGAACGAAAATATACTGACGTACGTATATGCCATCCGCATTCGCCACTGGGTCCCGTCATCACCCGTTAGGTTAGCTAACTAACGACAGAGCGGGGACTGGACTAGCGCGGATGAAAAACATATACAACATCTACTAGTATATATATAATATATAACTTTCGCTCAAGGCGTGATAAAATGCAACACAGAAATGTATAGCAACACAGATGAATACAGATATCTGGGATCCCCGGGTTTCACAGAGCCGCTGAAACCCGACGTTCCCCTGGTCGTGTGGATAGCCTGCGCAATGAAAATCCTAGACCCCTACGGGCGCGGCAAGTCACCCGCCAAAATCTGAAGCGAGGCAGCCCCCTTCAGCGACGTGAATGGACCACCCAGCACTTCACGGAATCCGGTAACTTGGGCACCCCTCCTGGGTCAACCTATACCCCCTACGAGTGCGGCGAATAGCCCGCCAATCCTAGAGTGAAGCCCCCTCCGTCTCAATGCCATGAGATGCGGGCTTGTTGTAAGGTTAGTATAGCACCCTATGAAGAGATTACAAGCATCACATGACCTAAAGTTTTCATTTTTTATGGTGCTAAACTAACAAGCATAGGAATCGATCCTAGAAAGTTAGGTTTATTAAACTTTAAGCTAACAAAAATTAGGGTTTGAATGCTACAACCTTTGTAGCTCCCGTTTTTGATTCGCTCCTTAGGCTCTTTGGTGTTGAGACGAGGTCCTCTTGGTGTCCTTTTGTGTCCACGATGATCCACCGTGGAGATATCCGTCCAAGCTCACTACTTCGTCAAACCGAAGATAACACTCTAAACAAAACGGCTAAGCTTGTGTAGAATGTTGTTGTGGCTTTGAATCTCACTTCAAAAACCTTTCTTTTGTTGTGTATCACTCACTAGAAAAGAACTAGAGAGAAGAAGAAGAAGGAGGATGAAAATGGTGGCTTTATCTTTCAAGAGATAAAATGATAACCCATTGGTTAACCTTAAAAAGAAAATAAATATCACTATATATATTTAATCCTACTTGACTCCAACCATGATTAAAAGATGGATGATTAATTTAACTTGGGTTTAGAATGATAAAGGAAAAGATAACCATGGTTTAGTGGTAGGTGAACATGGTTAGGTTAGAAGAAGCATGTAGAAACTATCATAATTATCCTTTCCTTTTTCATTTTCTTTTAAAACCAAAATTAAATAATTATCCATAACTTAATCTATGGTGTGAAGCTTATATTGCCACCATTTCCATATATAATCAACCATGATGGTTTGATGTATGTATGTGTACATGTATGCACATCTTCATGTGCATGAAACTAGAAAAGAAAAATAGAAACACATTCATGCATGCATACATCCATCAAACCCTAGAAAGGTTTCAAGTGAGACAACTTATGGTTAAATGATAAATCAACACTTGATTTATCAATCCGGTCATATCTCATATGACCCCACCAAAAGCAATTCACCCGATCAATGTTCGGTATCATATACGCACATTTCAATCGGGTGTATGCGCATATCGCATATGCGCACCACAACGTTTCGCCTGGACTGGGTAACTCCTCTGTGGGACTCTAAGACTCGTCAATACTCCGGCAGAGGGTAATGATCATATCAAGTGCCCTCAAGCCGCAAGAGGTCAGCTAAACGTAACGGCCACCCGGGTATTGAGCGATCAGAAGACAACAAGCGAACCTGCTACAACTCCCATCGAGCCATCTGGCAACACTACCGTACAGTCCGGTCTCTTCGTCAGATATGCTGCATATCGAGCCTAGGGATGGTCACGTCGACCCCAATAACTCAATAAGTCGTGTCGGTGAATGGTCTATAACAGATCGAGAAACTACTGATAACACTTATCAGTAAATCTCAGCAGCCCTGGCCAGGGACTTGCTGTTATAACCAGTCGAGCACTGCACAGCATCAACTCCCAATACCGGGAGAGACGAAACCCCTCCTATCGCTCATTGCCTTCGTGTGTCTCGGGACTGTACCCAATGGCCACCTGTTTGCACGACTCAGTAGAGCCGTGGTAGGGTGGCAATCAAAGTACAGTGGGAGAACACACAAGACTCCATGACGATCTCGGGTCTACAGACTAACCTGTACCAGTGTCACCTGAGAACTGCTATTCGACGATAGATATAATACCATATAGGAGTTCTCGGCGAGTCCGTCCAGTGTACCCAGTCACCACTGAGCACCCGTATATGATCTTGATGTCAAACATCGACGAATGTGGGAACATCCGTCGCCCATCACATGGGCCTAGTATCATATACGCTAGTCTACTCTGGTATATCGATGCCCCGTCTCGATACACCTCCGACTAGGGACATTTCAGGATATGCTTATAGACTACAGATGTCCCACTAGTATGATCTGCATCATAATCAGAGTAGTCAAGCCGATATCCTTAGGGCTTTATCAGCATGTATGAATGAAATAAAAGCATGATCAAATCAACATGTCAGATAAAGAGAAACCAGATAGCATACTATCATGTCGAGCAAGAATGTAAACTGAATATATATACATGTATAGATACATCAACTATCACATAATGGCCTCTAGGGCATACATATATCCAACAATCTCCCACTTGCACTAAGGCCAGTTATTGGCGTATCTCATACCCAACATCTCAAAGAGTCGCTCATGCTGCGGCTGAGGGAGGGCCTTGGTGAATGGATCCGCGGCGTTGTTCTTTGTGTCCACTCTCTTAATCTCGATCTCGCGGCGATCTACAATCTCCCGGATCAAATGAAAGCGCCTCAGGATGTGTCTGGACCGCTGATGGGATCTGGGTTCCTTGGCTAACGCCATCGCCCCATTATTGTCACAATACAAAGGTATTGGATCAATAATGGTTGGAACTACTCCTAGCTCCAAGACGAACTTCTTCATCCAGACTGCTTCCTTGGCGGCATCATTTGCAGCAATGTACTCAGCTTCCATCGTAGAGTCTGCAACGGTATCTTGTTTGGAACTCTTCCAACTTACCGCCCCTCCATTGAGGGTGAATACAAACCCTGAGATAGATTTGCTGTCATCCTTATCGCTCTGGAAGCTGGAATCGGTAAAGGCCTCCATTTGGAGATCCTTGTTACCATACACCAAGAACAATTCTTTAGTCCTTCGCAAGTACTTAAGAATGTTCTTCACAGCTGTCCAGTGGTTCTCCCCTGGGTTGGATTGATACCTGCTTACAACACTAAGTGCATAAGCCACATCTGGGCGTGTACATAACATCGCATACATTATAGACCCTACTGCCGAAGCATAAGGTATAATGGTCATGCGAGCTCTCTCTTCATCAGTCTTTGGACAAGAATCCTTGGAGAGAGTGACTCCATGGCAAGCGGGTAAGGCACCCCGCTTGGAGTCTTCCATACTAAACCTTTTTAGGATGGTGTTGATGTACCTGGTTTGGGACAATCCCAATAACTTTTTGGATCTATCTCTATAGATCCTTATGCCCAGGATGTATGTGGCATCACCCAGGTCCTTCATGGAGAACCTCAGTGATAAGAATGATTTGACCGACTGTAGCATAGGAATATCATTTCCTATCAGAAGAATGTCATCCACGTACAATACGAGGAATGTGACAGCTCTTCCTACAGCCTTCCTATAAACACAAGGTTCATCTGGATTTTTGATGAAATCAAACTCTTTGATAACATCATCGAAACAGATGTTCCAACTCCGAGATGCCTGCTTTAACCCATATATGGATTTAAGCAATCTACATGCTTTCTCGCTGCTCCCACTGTCAATGAAGCCCTCTGGCTGATCCATATAAACGCATTCTTCTAAATCTCCATTTAGAAATGCTGTTTTTACGTCCATCTGCCAGATTTCATAGTCGTAGTGAGCAGCAATAGCAAGTAGGATCCGAATAGATTTAAGCATGGCTACGGGCGAAAAAGTTTCGTCATAGTCCAATCCTGGTCTTTGACGAAAACCTTTCGCCACAAGTCTTGCCTTATAGGTCTCTACCTGCCCATCCACACCAATCTTTCTTTTAAAGATCCATTTGCACCCTACAGGTTTTACCCCAGGGGGTACAACGTCCAAAGTCCATACTTTGTTGGTGTACATAGACTCCATTTCGGATCTCATGGCATCCAGCCACTTCACAGAGTCACCACTCGTGATAGCTTGCTGAAAACTGGTAGGATCATCATCATCTATGATACAGTCTTCTCTGTCACCATCAATGAGGAAACCGTAGTACCTCTCCGGTGGGCGAGAAGTCCTACCAGACCTCCGGAGTGGCCGAGGTTCTTCAGTTTCTGTTGCAACAGCCGGTTCGACCAAATCGTCATTCGTAGTTTGTGTCTCTAGAACCTCTTCTAGATCTACCACCTTGCCATCATCTCTATCCGTGAAAAACTCTTTTTCCAAGAATGTGGCATACTGAGAAACAAACACCTTTTGTTCCTCTTTGTGGTAGAACAGATACCCATAAGAATTCTTTGGATATCCCACAAAGTTACACATGACTGACCGTGTCTCGAGTTTGTCCGGATTCTGCTTTTTAACATAGGCCGGGCAACCCCAAATCTTAATTCGCTTAAGAGATGGTCTCTTCCCATTCCATATCTCATATGGCGTGGTAGACACAGCTTTGGTCGGAACCCTGTTTAGCAGAAACGCTGCAGTCTCCAACGCATGTCCCCAAAACGAGACTGGTAACTCAGCGTCACTCATCATGGACCGGACCATATCTAATAGGGTCCTATTCCGTCGTTCTGACACACCGTTGTGCTGTGGTGTGTAAGGCGGAGTGAGCTGAGAGAGAATCCCATTCTCTTTTAAGAAGTTTGCAAATTCTGTACTGAGATACTCACCACCTCGATCTGATCGAAGCATCTTAATACTCAAGCCGGTTTGTTTTTCTACTTCTTGTTTATATTCAACGAACTTCTCGAAAGCGTCGGACTTATGCTTTAATAAAAATACATGACCGAATCTTGAGAAATCATCGGTGAATGTAATGAAGTATGAAAAACCGCCTCTAGCCTGTGTAGACATTGGCCCACATACATCACTATGTATGAGGCCCAGGAGCTGAGTAGCTCTCTCTCCGTGTCCAGTAAACGGAGTTTTGGTCATTTTACCCTTGATACAAGACTGGCAAGTCGCATAAGATTTATATTCAAAAGGATTTAAATATCCATCTTTGTGTAACTTGTTTAGTCTTGTTTCGTTAATATGACCAAGTCTACAATGCCAAAGAAAAGCTTCATTTAATTCTGAAAGTTTTCTTTTATTAGTGTGTTGTATACTGAAAACTGTGTGTTGATTTAGGACATATATTCCGTTATTAAGTGTACCATACCCAACCAACATTTGATTCAGGTAAATGTTCATAACATTGTTTTGTAATACAAAATTATACCCTTCATTGTCCAACAAAGAAACAGATATAATATTACACAACATATCAGGTACAAAATAACATGGATTCAAAATCAAAATATATCCAGACGGCAACCCCAAGTGATACTCTCCCACTGCGACTGTATGTACATTGGAACCATTTCCAACGCGGAGAGTATGGTCACCTGTCTTCAAAACCTTGCTATTTCTCAACCCCTGCATAGAATTGCAAATGTGAGAACCTGAACCGGTATCCAATACCCAGGAAGCAGAGTTTATAGAAAAACAGTTTTCAGTCACAAACGCACCTGAAGCGGAAGCATCACCATGCTTCTTCTTGAGACTTAGGTACTCTGTGCAGTTGCGCTTCCAGTGTCCTGTCTTGTGGCAATGAAAACACTCGCCTTTCCCCGGGTCTCCAGCCGTGGACTTTCCCTTTCCCTTCGCCTTTTTGACTCCACCCTTAGGATTAGTGGGTTTCTTCTTTTTCTTTCCCTTGGCCTTAGCTTTCGGGCGAGAAGAAGAAGACTGTCCAATCGTCATAACGGGAGTCTTTGCCGACTTCATAGTGCTCTCTGCACTCCTTAACATATTAAGGAGTTCAGGGAGGTCCTTCTCCATGCCATGCATGTTGAAGTTCACTATGAACTGAGCAAAGATGGAGGGGAGGGACTGCAGAATAATATCGACATATTGTTCATTGTCCATAGTCCATCCGAGGTCCTCAAGCTCTTCTATAAGAGCTATCATCTTCAAAACATGGTCTGCTACTGGTGTGCCAGGGGCCATCCGCATGTGAAACAGTTTCTTTGATGCCTCGTATCGTAATACGCGGGACTGCTCCCCATACAACTCCTTTGTATGGAGTAAAATCCCGTGAATGTCCATGTCCTCGTGCTGCTTTTGATGTATGTTGTCCATCGATGCAAGCGCGAGGCATTTTGCCATGGCACAGTCAGCGTCCCATGTCTTGCGGACTTCAATGTCCGCAACTGAGGATTTTGGGCCTGGGACGGGCGGGGCTGAAGCCGTGAGGACATATGATACTTTATCATATGTCAAAGCGATCTTCAGATTCCTTAGCCAGTCTTTATAGTTGGTTCCATTCAGTTTGTTCTTATCTAATAGAAGCTTAAGTCCAGTCATTTGGTATCTGCCATTAAGAGAGAGAAAAGAATACACTCAGCGAAAGCTCTTGCACAGATTAGATTGGTTAATTATCTTATCTAATCGATGTTTCCCACTGCTTTTTATCAAGTTTTTCTTTCAAACCTTAAAAAGAAAAACTAGCCAGGATTAATTACAGTCTACAACTTCGCTAACCGTTCGGCCAGGCCAGTGTCGGTACTTTGAGGGAGGTTCCCCGTGCTTTCGCACGGACCTAATTAGAGTAAACCTCGTTTTCCCAGAGGCGGAGCCCCGTTAACACCTTTCTAGACACCTAATGAGTTAGCTAATTGTAAACTGTAAAACTCTCCTAGGAGCAACTATTGCCCACAGTGGGATCGGGATCCAACCATCACATGGAAGGTATGCAATCTCATTGCAAATTTCAATACTTGAAATTCCCGATGTAATTTTTACCCCTAGTACTTATGACCTTAACTATGGTCAACAAATCATAAGTACCAGTCAAGTTCTACCCGTCATTTCTTGATCAATTAGACCCACCCATTTGACCCTTAACTATGGTCAACAAAGTCGCATGAATGTCCTAATTAATCTGCATCATATGCATTGTAGGAAGACATCACTTAGCTACCGTACACTACGCCTTAACTAAAGTCAACAAACGTAGCACGAATACTAAGTACTCTACTTCCTAAAATGACGGAGGGTTGCGAATGATTTTTAAGAAAATCTTTAACGCTTTGAACTTGATATCGTTGTAGAATCAAACAGTTTTCAAAAGGAGTGGCTTAAGCTCCGCAGTTTTTGAAATATAGCTTTTTCATAAATAGCCGAGTAGTTTTTAAATCCGATTCTACAACATCTTTTAGGTTTATTTTCTTTACATTAATCACATTAATGTAATCCCATCATTTAAGTCCTTAAGCCAATCACAGAAAAGAAACGAAAATAACACGTACACTTATGCCATCCGCATTCGCCGCAATGTTCCGCTATGCACCGTTAGGTTACTTAACTAACGGCATACCGGGACGGGACTAGCGCGGGTGTAAAACATAAGCAACGTCTACTATATATCATATATATAATAAGTCATTCGTCTCAGATATCACAGAACACAGGCAGCAGAAATATAGATATAACGTGGGATATACTAGGACGTCCGTATTTAGTATTTAGCCAGAATAGAAAATACGGATTCCACAGTCGCGATGAATAGCCAAGCCCACACCCTGGACCCCTACGAGAGCGGCAAGTGACCCTACCAATCCTGGAGTTTAGGAGACCCGTTCTCGACTCCTCGAGGTGGCCTCCCACTGAACCCCAGAACCCGGTCACCTGTGCTCCCCTCCTTGGGTCCACCCTAATGCGGAAAAGTAAATAATATACAACACTGGTGACACAACCGCAACCTGGAAGTGCCCCAAATAAAAGAATATTACATTACATTTGAATTTACATGAATGAAAATACAAAACTCTCATCTCACAAAAACCCCCCGGCTATTCTATCGCGACAATCCTGCACATCATATCTCAGCAACACATAATATCACATATTATCAACGTAAGTAAGTATGCGTACCCCGATTGTCGTTGATGTATAGCAACGAAAACGGCGATATCTAACATACTACACTTACGGTCGCAGAAAAGAAAGTGTAAAACTACAATATTTGGAATCCAGATTCTCTTTAGACATCATAAATGCGAAATATCACATATTTCGTATTTTATGTCTACACTATTTGAATTCCACATATTGTATCACATTCCAGATAAACAGACAGTATTAAAGTTTTCGAACGAACTGTCAAGCACCCAAGATTCACTAAAGCTCAACACTTGAGCAGGGTTCAAAAAATACGGAGTGTGACACAGTAGCGGCGGTCCAGCCGTAGAAGGGTCAAGCCAACGCCTCACATGTGGCACGCCGTACTGTCCCAAACCCTAAGGTTCAAAGGGCAGTTCGAGACGGTCACATAATCGAGTTAAGGTTTGTTGTCTTCTAGAGGGACCACCGCAAAAAGACTTGCACACATCTCCAAACTATTTAAACCCCGTGAATATTGAGTAAATGATATTCGTTCAAACACTTCAATACTTTCTTGTTTACCCGGAAAAGAAATACGAAATGAAAATTCCGATCGAAACAACTAGTTCAAAACCATCTCCAGAATTTTCAACAGAAGATTCAGATTAAATACTCTCAAAATGTACTGTAGCAGGTAAAGAAAATTACTGTGCAAAAAATTACCAGAGAGCCCCTCATTTCGCCGCGGAAGCGCGGCACAAGCAAGCTTGTGCCGCGCTTCCGCGGTCAACTTTACTGTTCATGGGTACGAATTTTCCAGATCTCTTAATTTTTACCTGCTCTATTTTTTGAGAATTTTTAATTCTGAAAAAGATCAGTTTTAAAAAAATTTCCAGAAAGCATCCCATATTTCCGTATTATGTTTCGATCGGACTTTTCACTTCGCAAAAAGGTCGCCTAACGTTCTAGGTCGGCTCTGATACCAATGTAAGGTTAGTATAGCACCCTATGAAGAGATTACAAGCATCACATGACCTAAAGTTTTCATTTTTTATGGTGCTAAACTAACAAGCATAGGAATCGATCCTAGAAAGTTAGGTTTATTAAACTTTAAGCTAACAAAAATTAGGGTTTGAATGCTACAACCTTTGTAGCTCCCGTTTTTGATTCGCTCCTTAGGCTCTTTGGTGTTGAGACGAGGTCCTCTTGGTGTCCTTTTGTGTCCACGATGATCCACCGCGGAGATATCCGTCCAAGCTCACTACTTCGTCAAACCGAAGATAACACTCTAAACAAAACGGCTAAGCTTGTGTAGAATGTTGTTGTGGCTTTGAATCTCACTTCAAAAACCTTTCTTTTGTTGTGTATCACTCACTAGAAAAGAACTAGAGAGAAGAAGAAGAAGGAGGATGAAAATGGTGGCTTTATCTTTCAAGAGATAAAATGATAACCCATTGGTTAACCTTAAAAAGAAAATAAATATCACTATATATATTTAATCCTACTTGACTCCAACCATGATTAAAAGATGGATGATTAATTTAACTTGGGTTTAGAATGATAAAGGAAAAGATAACCATGGTTTAGTGGTAGGTGAACATGGTTAGGTTAGAAGAAGCATGTAGAAACTATCATAATTATCCTTTCCTTTTTCATTTTCTTTTAAAACCAAAATTAAATAATTATCCATAACTTAATCTATGGTGTGAAGCTTATATTGCCACCATTTCCATATATAATCAACCATGATGGTTTGATGTATGTATGTGTACATGTATGCACATCTTCATGTGCATGAAACTAGAAAAGAAAAATAGAAACACATTCATGCATGCATACATCCATCAAACCCTAGAAAGGTTTCAAGTGAGACAACTTATGGTTAAATGATAAATCAACACTTGATTTATCAATCCGGTCATATCTCATATGACCCCACCAAAAGCAATTCACCCGATCAATGTTCGGTATCATATACGCACATTTCAATCGGGTGTATGCGCATATCGCATATGCGCACCACAACGTTTCGCCTGGACTGGGTAACTCCTCTGTGGGACTCTAAGACTCGTCAATACTCCGGCAGAGGGTAATGATCATATCAAGTGCCCTCAAGCCGCAAGAGGTCAGCTAAACGTAACGGCCACCCGGGTATTGAGCGATCAGAAGACAACAAGCGAACCTGCTACAACTCCCATCGAGCCATCTGGCAACACTACCGTACAGTCCGGTCTCTTCGTCAGATATGCTGCATATCGAGCCTAGGGATGGTCACGTCGACCCCAATAACTCAATAAGTCGTGTCGGTGAATGGTCTATAACAGATCGAGAAACTACTGATAACACTTATCAGTAAATCTCAGCAGCCCTGGCCAGGGACTTGCTGTTATAACCAGTCGAGCACTGCACAGCATCAACTCCCAATACCGGGAGAGACGAAACCCCTCCTATCGCTCATTGCCTTCGTGTGTCTCGGGACTGTACCCAATGGCCACCTGTTTGCACGACTCAGTAGAGCCGTGGTAGGGTGGCAATCAAAGTACAGTGGGAGAACACACAAGACTCCATGACGATCTCGGGTCTACAGACTAACCTGTACCAGTGTCACCTGAGAACTGCTATTCGACGATAGATATAATACCATATAGGAGTTCTCGGCGAGTCCGTCCAGTGTACCCAGTCACCACTGAGCACCCGTATATGATCTTGATGTCAAACATCGACGAATGTGGGAACATCCGTCGCCCATCACATGGGCCTAGTATCATATACGCTAGTCTACTCTGGTATATCGATGCCCCGTCTCGATACACCTCCGACTAGGGACATTTCAGGATATGCTTATAGACTACAGATGTCCCACTAGTATGATCTGCATCATAATCAGAGTAGTCAAGCCGATATCCTTAGGGCTTTATCAGCATGTATGAATGAAATAAAAGCATGATCAAATCAACATGTCAGATAAAGAGAAACCAGATAGCATACTATCATGTCGAGCAAGAATGTAAACTGAATATATATACATGTATAGATACATCAACTATCACATAATGGCCTCTAGGGCATACATATATCCAACACTTGTTGCCCTCTAGAACCCGGCTACCCGTGCACCCCTCCGCGGGGTAATCCTAGTACAGAAAGTAAAATATACATACACCGGGTACATCGACCGCAACCAGGTCGTGCCCCAAAAGAATAATACAATCAGGCAGTGACGGCAGTCCACATGTCGGACGCTCGCCCCGCAATATCAAATGTACATGATACAACAGCACTGTACTAGCATTGCATCCAGGCTATCCCCCACGACCGATCCGCAACATCACAGCATAAACATAGAACATCAACGTGAAAGTCACGTTCGCAAATCCGTCTAACCGGGCTATAGCAGTTAGACCGGATTTACCGATCGAGTGACATTCACGGTCGCAGATATAATGTAAATACTGTGAAAAATGTGTTTAAAATTTTCCGATTGATCAAACCTTAACAAGTGGGCCCCCAAACAAAACTGTAGCACTCACAGAAATCTTGGGCCCAATGTTAATATTCCAAAACCCATAATTTAAGTCCAGGAGGCCTCTGGAAAAATTTGGTGAAGCGATCTCCACAGTGTGCGGCGGAAGGGCCGCGGGAAGGGGGTTTTCGCGGCGGTTCCGCGCTCCCACTGTGGAGTTACTTCGTCGAATTTTTACAGAGCCCTTAGTTTTTCCAGTAAATCAATATTTTACAACCTGAAAAATTTTTCGAGACCAAAAATTTTCAACAGAAACTGATGCGTACTAAGATGCAGTTTTGGAACATTCGATCGATCGAAAATAGAAAAACACATTTCATCAAGCTAGACTATGTTAATGGCGAGGCTCTGATACCAATGTAAGCCCGCGGGGGCGCCCCGGCCGTCGATCCGACGCCGGAAACGCGGAAAACAAAAACTTTGCGGACTTTGCAAAACGGCACCACCGCGGACTTTTTACCCGGATCGGGCCATTAACCTAGCTAGCTAGCAAAATAAAATACGGGTAGAGAAGTATACCAAGCGATCCGTGTCCTTCAGTCTTCGTCTCCACTCCGATCTCCTGCGGAATCTCCGTCACCTCCTCGCTCGTCGGAAAGGGCACCACGTAGCCGGAATCTTTTACGGGCTCCCGCCTCTTGACCGAGGCAACTCGGGCGCGAAGTTGGCTAGCCGACGCGTCCAAGATTTGCTGTAGAATAGTATAGTAAACTTGTCTCTTGGGGTTATAAGGTTGCCATGATGGAGGAATTTTGAGCACAAGAATTTTTCATGGATGCTTTGCTAAAAAGGAAATGGAGCATCCAAGAAAATAGCTCGGCCAAGGAAAAAAAATGCTCACTGTAAAAAGTGAATGAAGCAAGCTCAAATCATGTAAGGAAAGTGTGTATGAATTAATCCAAAAAAAACTTCACTGCACACATAAAAACAAAGAAGGGGGGCCCACGAAATTAATCAACAAGCAACATTTACACAAACATAAACCTCTCTCCTCTCATACTAGTGGCCGGCCCCACAAAGGAATTGGTGGGAAAATGGATGAGTGAATTTTCAATGGAGAAAAGGAAAATCCAAAAAGAATAATGGTCACAACAATTTCCTTTCACAAACCATCAAATGAAAAGCCATCAAATGGACAAGAATGGAATATCATCATGAAGCAAGTCTCATCATAATCCACAAATGCAAGAAAGCCCCTCACAACAAAGTTAATTGCAAACTTGCAATTAACCCCCTCCACCAGATAGTCCGGCCGTGAAGGAAAAAGAGAAAATCGGCCGGAACGGAATGCAAACTGGCAACCCGAGAAAACCGATCCCGTAATAAATTACAGGAAAACCCCGCTACTGCAAATACATGCCCGCATTTGTATTCCCACTGAACACAAATGCAAAGAGACAAGACTACACTATCAAATACTAGAATCCGGCTTAAGCCAAAGCCGGCTAGTAAAAACCGTCCGATCACGATTCGTGCAATACCGCACGTATCTGATCGAACCCTGCCATATCTCCATACGGCCTCTACAGCGTTTCGCCCGAAACTTGAGTAACTGTCTGTGGTGGACTCTAAAGACTCGTCAATACTATGGCTGTGGATTTAACCACTAGCACGTCAGAGGTATAAGCCAATACGTGACGGGCCACCAGCTATTGACTAAAAGGGACGTCGATGAGGAAGCTCACCCCGACACCCAACTGAGCCTGTCAGTGACAATATCCGTACAGTCCGGTCCGTTCGTCTATGAGCATCGCATGGCGGGCCTAGGGGGTTGGTAAAAGTCAGACCCCCAAAAGCGGTACAAGTCGTGTCGGAGTGTAGCCCAGAACACCCTGAGATACTACTGGAATACCTACCAGCAAATCTCCTGCCTTGGCCAAGGACTTTTCATGTTCTGGCTCTCCTAGACACAGCACGACCTCACCCCCAAACCGGGAGAGACGAACCCCTGAAGATCCGCTCACTGCCACCATGTGGCTCGGGACTGTACCCAACTAAAACCTGTTTGCACGACTCCTTTGAGCCGTGGTAGGGTAGTAATCAAAGTACAGTGGGAACTCACACGAGACAAATGACGATCTCAGGTCGATGAACTAACCTGTACACATGTCACCAGGGAACTGCTATCTGACGTCTGGTATAATCCCAACTAGCAGGTTCCCGGCGAGTCCTGTCCGGTGTACTCATAACCCAATGAGCACCTGTATACATCTTAGGTGAACCAACTGACACCAGTGGCTTGTGAGACCGGCCACCGCCCCTCGTCGGGGTCTCGACTGTATACACTAGTCTACTAATGGAGTATCGATGCCCTGTCTCGAAACTCCTACGACTAGGGACCATTTTAGGATGTGCTTATAGACCCCAGCTCCCACTTATATGATTGCCCTCATACTGCTGGTAGTCAAGCAAGAATCCTAGGGGCTCTATCAACGTGCAATAGCGACTCGTAAGGTCACCTAAAGCAGTACACGATGATAAAGGTAAACCAGATAGCATACTATCATCTCGAGTAAGATTGTCCTACCGGGATAGGTCCTCCCTCAATCATTGCAATCACGTGCCTGTGATCCAATAATTGACTCTGAGGGCACTATCTCCAATAATGCTATGTACCAGACCCGATGTAGCATACTCACTAAGTGTAGTGAGTAGGTATCAAGTAGATCCTGGAGTGAATTGTTGAATATAGTGCCCTCAAAGTCAATTATTGGACCGCAGGCACGTGATTGCAATGATTGAGGGATGACCTATACCGGTAGGACAGTCTTACACAAGATGATAGTATGCTATCTGGTTTATCTTTATCATCGTGCACTGCTTTAGGTGACCTTACAGGTCGCTATTACACGTTGATAGAGCCCTTAGGATTCTTGCTTGACTGCCAGCAGTATGATGGCGATCATATACGTGGGAGCTGGGGTCTATAAGCACATCCTTAAAGTCGTCCCTAGTCATGGGAGTTTCGAGACTGGGCCTCGATACTCCATTAGTAGACTAGTGTATATAGTCGAGACCCCGACGATGGGGCGGTGGCCGGTCTCACAAGCCATTGGTGTCAGTTGGTTCACCTAAGATGTATATAGGTGCTCATATGGTTATGAGTACACCGGACAGGACTCGCCGGGAACATGCTAGTTGGTATTATACCTGATGTCAGATAGCAGTTCCCTGGTGACATGTGTACAGGTTAGTTCATCGATCTGAAATCGTCATTTGTCTCGTGTCAATTCCCACTGTGCTTTGATTACTACCCTACCACGGCTCAAAGGATTCGTGCAAACAGGTTTTAGTTGGGTACAGTCCCGAGCCACATGGAGGCAGTGAGCGGATCTGCAGGGGTTCGTCTCTCCCGGTATTGGGGGTGAGGTCGCGCTGTGTCTAGGAGAGCCATTACATGAAGTCCTTGGTCAAGGCAGGAGATTTACTGGTAGGTATTCCAGTAGTATCTCAGGGTATTCTGGGCTACACTCCGACACGACTTGTACTGCTTTTGGGGGTCTAACTTTAACCAACCCCCTAGGCCCGCCATGCGATGCTCATAGACGAACGGACCGGACTGTACGGATATTGTCACTGATAGGCTCAGTAGGGTGTCAGGATGAGTTCGCTCAACGACCTCCCTTTTGGTCAATACCCGGTAGCCCGTTACATACAGCTAGTACCACTGACGTGCTAATTGTTAAATCCACAGCCAAAGTATTGACGAGTCTTTAGAGTCCCCGACAGACAATTTCTCAAGTTTCGGACGAAACGTTGTAGAGGCTGTATGATATATGGCAGGGTTCGATCATATACGTGCAGTAGTGCACTGATCATGATCGGACGGATCATACTAGTAGGCTTTGGTTTAAGCCGGATCCTAGTATTAAATTTGTTGGATTACTTTAGTCTCATCGCATTCGCATTCAGTCGGAATGCCGATGCTGGTATATATATACAGGTGAGGGGTATCCTTGTGATCCTTCACGAGTTTACTTTAGATGTTGCTGTATCATTTTATTGTTGCAAACATTTGGATTAATGTTTGCAAATGGAAATTGTGAGCTTAAGTCATCATTAGAAGCCTTAATTGTGACACATGCACAAGTGATGACTCATAGTCTCTTTCTTTGTGCATGTGTCACATTATTTAATGGATTTGAGTCTTGATATGATAAGGAGAGAGAGAGGGGCTGCCATGATATGGTTTTGGTCTTGTATTTTTCATAACACTCTCTCTTTTTATCATAAGAATACACTAGAAAAAAAGGCTTCTTCTTCATCTTCTTGCTCTAGCTCACAACCTCCATTGATGGCATCATCTTCAACCTCCATCCATACAATGGATGCAAGAGACAAAGTTATCACACACATTCTCTACTTCACTTTGGATACGTCGGCTAGCGAACTTCGTGCCCGAGTTGCTTCGGATGAAGCGGGAGCCCGTAAAAAGACTTGATAATGTGGTGCCCTTTCCGACGAGGAGATCGAGACCGGAGATGCCGCGAGGAGCTTGGGATGGTGGCCAAAGACCGAAGGACACAGATCGATCGGTATAGATTTTCCAACCCTTTCTCTAGTTGCTAGTTGTAGGTTAATGGTTCGATCCGGGTTTATAGTATACGATAGCGCCGGTTTCAAGTTTTGAAAAAGTTTTTGTTTCCGCATTTTGGCCTCGGACAGACGGCCGGGGCGCTACCGTAGACTTACATGGTATCAGAGACACGCCATTAACCTTTACTAGCTCGCTCTAACGTATTTAGAACTTCGATCGAACAAAATTTCCAAAACCGCGATTCCAATTTATGCAGTTTCTGTCGAATTTTTTGTCATCAAAAAATTATTTTGAACATTACAGAAAATCAGGCAGGCTTTTTTAAGAGATCTGAGAAAATTTGGTACACTGATGTCACTATAGCGCCGTGGAACCACGACCGTACCCACGTTTTTGCCACGGTTTCGCCGCGGAACTGTAGCAACAATGCACCAAAATTTCTACAGTGGTCTCTGAGTTGGAATTGGGGTTTCTGGTATTTTTTGTTTGGGCCCAGATTATTTTGAGTACTGGGAATTGTACTTGGGGCCCACTTCGGAAAATTTTGTCGATCGAAAATTTTAAACATGTTAGTTTACAGTATTTACATTATATCTGCGACCGTGAATGTCATTCGAGCGGTAAATCTTGTCTAATTTCTATAGTTCTTTTAGACGGATTTGCGAACGTGACATTCATGTTGATGTTCTGTGTTGTGCTGTGATGTTGCGGATTTGTCGTGGTGGATAGCCTAGATGCAATGGTAGTACAGTTTGGTTGTATTTGTACATTTGATATTGCGGGACGAGCGTCCGACATGTGGACTGCCGTCACTGCCTGTTTGTATATTATTCTTTTGGGGCATGACCGGGCTGAGGTCGATGTACCCGTTGTATATATTTTACTTTCTGTGCTAGGATTACCCCAAGGTGGGGTGCACGGATAGCCGAGTTCTAGTGGGTAACGGGCCCGCAACTCATGGCTTTGAGACGGAGGGGGCTTCACTCTAGAATTGGCGGGCTATTCTCCGTACTCGTAGGGGGTATAGGTTGACCCAAGGAGGGGTGCTCTTGTTACCAGATTCCGTGAAGTGCTGGGTGGTCCATTCACTTTGTTGAAGGGGCCTGCCTCACTTCAGGTTTTGGCGGGTAACTTGCCGCGCCTATAGGGGTCTAGGATTTCATTGCACAGGCTATCCACACGACCAGGGGAACGTCGGGTTTCAGCTCTGTGAAACCCGGGACTTCCAGATTATCTGTATTGTTCTGTGATGCTTATTACATTTCTGTGATGTTGCATTTTATCACGCCTTGAGTGATTATTATATATTGTTATATATATACTAGTAGATGTTGTATATGTTTTACACCCGTGCTAGTCCAGCCCCCGCTCTGTCGTTAGTTAAGTAACCTAACGGGTGATGACGGGACCCAGTGGCGAATGCGGATGGCATATACGTACATCATATTTTCGTTCATTTGTGGTGTGATTAATTAATTGGACTGCGTTGATTCGGATCAATGCAAGCTAAACAAACCTATTCTGGTGTTGTTGGAACATTTTTCAAAAAGCTGTTATTGCAAGGACGTTTTCTTTTGTTTTGCACAGTGGTATTCGGTTATGAATATCCAGCAACTCAGTCGACGAGGCAAGGGCCGAGTTCCCTTCACCGGGAGTGACCCCTTGGACAGAAGTTTGCGTCAGGGTAATAACTTCACTATAGTCGATTACTTTTTGCTTTGCATCGTGGAATTAAGTTGGAATATCCTGCACCTCATTCTACGGGGAAAGAGCCGAGATCCCTTCACCGGGAGTGACCTCTTTAGCAAAGGTTTTCGCCACTATATTTTTATAAAAAAAAAAGCTATCCGGTAACTTAAACGATATCAAGTTCACTACGTTAAAGGTTTTTCGCCAAAACCCATTCGTACCCTCCGTCATTTCAGACGGGTAGCACTTAGTATTCATGCTATGTTTGTTGGCCTTAGTCAAGTGTATGGTAGCTATTTGTTACTTTTCTGCAGCATAGATAGATGCGTTGGTTTGGGACAGTCGTACAGCCTTGTTGGCCCTAGTCAAGGGCATGTACGGGTGGGTTCAAATTAACCTAGATAATGACAGGTAGAACTTGACATGTGACTTATGATTTGTTGGCCTTAGTCAAGGTCATAAGAGCATGGGGTAAAAATCATATCGGGAGTTTCTAAAGAAACTGAAACTTTCCAGATATGCGCATACCTTTTGGAGTGTGATAACGTGAGTGGATACCATAACGTTATCATGCGATGATAGTTGGATCCCGATTCCCACTGATGAGTTGGTTTACTCCTCGGGTGATCCCGACTAATTCTTCTTTAAGGTTTGGAGGAGAATTTGAGGTTACAGTGGGAGGTTTCCTGATTAGATAAAGTGATAACCATTCTCATCTAGCTTAGAGTGCACGCTGAGTGTTTCTTTTCTCTTTCTCTTTGGCAGCGACCATGGCCGGACCCTTGACTATGACTCAGTGACCAAGATTAACCGAACCTTCTTAAAACACTGGCTTTTGGATTGTCTGAGTTGCTTACCTCATTGCCACTCCTACTTTTACCCTTTTCTCCAGAACACCCAGTATTACTACGAACATCCACTTCCATTGGATAAAACCATCGTATGGTTATATACGAACTCGAAGGAACTTATTCGAGGATGGTTTCCGGTTCTGGAGAAAACGAATAGGATTATTCAGTTGTCTTTTCCTTTTACATTCTCTCAGGTTGCGAGTGCACCTTGGATTAGGACGGTACACCTATTACGCTTATTGCATAGTCTTCTTCCAAACCATAGGCTGGTCCCGAACGGTAGGGAATGAAGAAAACCAATTAGCCTAACGAAGGTGTACAGAAGGTATTAAGTAAAGACAAATAAAGGGATTAGTAAGAGGGCAAAGTAAACTGCAACTGCTATTCACGACCAAACCAAGTATTTCATCGCCACTCCTACTTCACCTTTGTATTTCTCCAGGACACTCCGTATCACTGCGAAGATCCACAGTTTATTGGATACTCCATCGTATGGTTATATACGAACTCGAAGGAACTTGTTCCAGTTCGGGGATGGATTCTGGTTCAGGAGAAATAGGAATAAGGTTTTATTCAGTTGTCTTTTATCTTTACCTTCTCTCGGATTGCGAGTGCTCCTAGGATTAGAAAAGTACACCTATTACGCTTATTAGATAGTCTTCTTCCAAACCATAAGCAGGTGCCGAACGGTAGGGAAGGAAGAAAACCATTTGGCCTAAAGGAGGTGTACAGAAGGTAATGACTAAAGACATATAAAGGGATTTGGAGAGATGGCAAAGAAATATATGGTTACAGTTATAAATCTGATAATGGAAGAGGCATTACTAGGAATACCCGCATACCCCTTCGAAACATTTATATGTTTCAGTTTCACTGTGTATTGTTAAAAGAAAACTGATTTCCCAATTAGTCCTTGCTCCAAGGTATGCATTTACCAGGTTTGATTCTCACATCTGTATAGTTTTACAGATGATGAGTGGGAGTAAGTTATCGGGAATTGGGTGATCATCCTCATTATATCGGGATTCGTTGTAATTGGTGATATATGAGGAAATCGCCTGGGTTGTTTGCCGGACGGTAAATATTTGGTTTTGAATATCCGTTGTTATGCACCAATTTCAAATTGATATATCTGTACGTTTATTTTTATAAAGTGAGATATAACTTTATGAAATTATGTCTATGACATTTACCTATATCAGTGGATGGTTAGGTAAGGAGCATTAAACAGCGGTGTAATTCTTGTTAACCATAAGTACAGTTTTCAACCTACGACACACAGAGAATGAGTTATTAGACTCAGGGGACTTATACAGAGTATTGTATGTTGTGTAAGTGCACGCAGCGCCCCGTCCGTCATTCCGAGGCCAAAATGCGGAAACGATACTTTTCTTTAACTTTAAAAACCGGCGCTACCGCGTACTAAAAACCCGGATCGGGCAATTAACCTACTCCTAGCTAACAAGAGAAGGGGTAGAGAGATATACCGAGCGATCTGTGTCCTTCGGTCTTCTCGTCGTCATCCCGATCTCCCCGCAGAATCTTCGGTCTTCATCTCCTCGTCGGAAGGGCACCACATCGCAGGGTTCTTTTACAGGCTCCCACCTCTGGACCGAGGCAACTCTGGAACGAAGTTGGCGAGTCAACGTGTCCAAGAATGCTGTAGGATAGTATAGAACTCTTTTGTCTCAATGGGGTTATGAAGTTGCCATTGAAGTAGGGAAGAGGAAAAATGAACTTTTGAGATGGCTATGGAATTTTTTGTTGCAAACACACATGAGAATAAATTTTCCCCACACAAAAAATGAATCCCTTACACCCCTCAATAGTGGCCAGCCCTTTGTAGAGAATGAGAGAGGGAGTGAGCCAATAATAATGCAAGAGAGAGAAAAGGATAATCATGAAGAATAATGATCACTACACAAGTCAAAAAGCCCATCACTCATCATATCTCAAAAGTGAAGCCATGATGGATAAAGAAGTCAAATGATGGTTGAACCATCATGAAGCAATAATTTACAAAGACCACCCTCCACAATGCTAATTTGCACATTTGCAAATTAGCCCCTCCACACCAATTTTCAGCCAAAGAAGGAACAAAGGAAAAATGGCCGAAACGGAAAGCAAACTGGCAACTCCAAAATATCGATTCCGTAATAAATTACAGGAAAACCCCGCGACTGTATATACATACCCGCATTTGTATTCCGACCGAATACAAATGCAATGAGACAAAATCTACACTGTACAATACTAAGATTCGGCTTAAACCAAAGCCCACTTGTATTATCCGTCCGATCATGATCCGTGCAATACCACACGTATATGATCGTACCCTTCCATATCTCCATACGGCCTCTACAGCGTTTCGCCCGAAACTTGAGAAACGGTCTGTGGGGGACTCTAAAGACTCGTCAATACTTTGGTTGTGGATTTAACCACTAGCACGTCAGAGGTATTAGCCATACGTAACGGGCTACCAGGTATTGACCAAAAGGGATGTCGATGAGCGAACTCATCCTAACACCCTACTGAGCCTGTCAGTGACAATATCTGTACAGTCCGGTCCGTTCGTCTATAAGCATCGCATGGCGGGCCTAGGGGGTTGGTAAAAGTCAGACCCCAAAAATGGTACAAGTCGTGTAGGAGTGTAGCCCAAAACACACTGAGATACTACAGGAATACCTACCAGTAAATCTCCTGCCTTGGCCAAGGACTTCGTGTAATGGCTCTCCTAGACACAGCGCGACCTCACCCCTAATACCGGGAGAGACGAACCCATGCAGATCCGCTCACTGCCTCCATGTGGCTCGAGACTGTACCCAACTAAAACCTGTTTGCACGACTCCTTTGAGTCGTGGTAGGGTAGTAATCAAAGTACAGTGGGAACTCACACGAGACAAATGACGATCTCAGGTCGATGAACTAACATGTACACATGTCACCAGGGAACTGCTATTTGACGTCAGGTATAAGACCAACTAGCATGTTCCGGACGAGTCCTGTCCGGTGTACTCATAACCCAATGAGCACCTGTATACATATTAGGTGAACCAACTGACACCAGTGGCTTGTGAGACCGTCCACCGCCCCTCGTCAGGGTCTCGACTGTATACACTAGTCTACTCTGGAGTATCGAGGCCCTGTCTCGAAAACTCCCACGACTAGGGACCTTTTAAGGATGTGATTATAGACCCTAGCTCCCACGTATATGATCGCCATCATACTGCTGGCCGTCAAGTAAGAATCCTAAGGGCTCTATCAACGTGCAATAGTGACCTGTAAGGCTACCTGAAACAGTACACGATGATAAAGATAAACCAGATAACATACTATCATCTTGAGTAAGACTGTTCTAACGGTATAGGTCCTCTTTCAATCATTGCAATCACGTGCCTGTGATCCAATAATTGACTCTGAGAGCACTATCTCCAACAATCTCCCACTTGCACTCAAAGCTAATTATTGCGATGTCGCATACTCACAGCCCGTGTGATACCGAACACCCAACTCCTCTACTAATCAGTCTCACAAAACCCGCTTGCGAAACTAATGCGTTCGAGTAATAGCCTGAGTGAGTGGATCCGCTCTAATGTTTCTTTCTATGTCTCTCTTTATCTCAAGTTCGCGGAGAAAGCCATCTCCCGAAATGAGCAATACCTGTCTTAGAATGTGTCTGGATATCTGATGGGACCTAGTTCATAAATGAACTCCAAATCCAAACTTCTTAGACTGTATCGTCAACTGAACTTAATCAGTATCCTGCGCCATGCCTCCCTCAGTATCCGCCTGGACCATCTGTCCATAGTACTGCCCCTCGTCAGAGGGAAAACTATAACTTTGACAGTCACTCTGTCATCCAGGTCACCTTGGAAGCCTGGAATGATAACCGTCCCCTGAATGAGGCTGTCGTTATCATATCCCTAGAACATCTACTTATGTTCTAAAACTGCTTCCGAATGTTTCTCCAGGATTGGATCAATATTAACATATTGCATCTACTGCAAGAAAAATATCTGGTGTGGTACTTGACATCTCATGATTGACTCAATTGCCTAAGCAAGTGATCTTCCAATCATGCACATCCTTCTCCACTTTAGTCTGTAAGACACCTTTAGAGAGGGTGACTCCATCACCTGCAGGTACACTACCGTGCCTGGAGTCGTCCATTCTAAAACACCTTTAGAATGTTGTCTAAGTACCCTGATTGGGATACTACCCAAATCTAGATCTAGTAACCAGAATGTCTGATATGAAATCCATGTCCTTTGTGGATAAACCACTGTGTGACAACCAAAGTATAACCGATCGTAGTATAGGAATTTCACTTCCTGCTCCGTGTATTTCATCCAAATACCAGGACATCACACCCTACTACCTTCTTAACAGATCCATCTCCTATTCTGATGAAGTCAAACCTATGACTGTCACAACAGAAATAGATGACCTATCTCCGCTATATCTGCTTTAGTCTATAAATAGACATAAGCCCCTTGTCCACCAATGCTTCCGCTACACCCACTGACTACGGCAACCCTCTGGCAGAGTCATATACACGTACACTTCTAAAGATAGTTTTGAACGATGCTATACTCATCCTCCTGCCGGGTCTCGCAGCCTAGAACAACAGCAATGGCAAGTCTGGGTAAACAAGAACCTCCCTGTCACCGTCCTTGAGGCTACTGGAGTACCTCTCGGGTGCCTGAGGTTACCCACCGTATCTGCGGAGTGGCCAATGGAATGTCAAACCAAATTGAATCTTTAGGTTCTTATCAAATTTTCAGTAATCGTCTGCGGTTCTGGAATCACTTCCAGTTCTACCATACTCCCACTACTGTTTTCTAAAAAAATCCATTTTTGTTAAAACTGTGGCGAGTCTAGAACAATATCACTATTGATCTTCCAGATGGTAGAAAGTCAACCCTCGTCATAGCCCGGGTCAACCCACAAACAGCCATTACGGAAACGTGCCTTGAGTTGTCCAGAGTCTGGTTTTAATCATAAGTCGGACAACTCCCCGTACCTTAACAATGTTAAGATATGAACTCTTCTATATCCAATACAGAAACAGAGGCACTTATTTAATTGAACCAGATTCAAATCGTGCAGCTGTCTCCAGTGCATGTCAACTAAATGGAAAGAGGTTGATCTGCGTTACTCAACTTAGGAATGCTTCCAATTATGAGTAACCTAAAAGAGAAGCAAGTTCTCTTAATCATTATTATCAACTGAATACCATACACAATTATCTACATCTTCGATCACCCTGAAGAATCCCGATACTTGAAACACCTGGTTCTCTACTTTATCCATATACTTATAACTTCTAACAACTTGGACCCTATGTTTCTACGAAACACCTGTCTAAAAACTAGAGAAGTCATAAGTAAACCGAATATAGTACGAGAAGCAACCCCTCTGTCCTCATGGACGCTGGACAACATACAATACACTGTATAAGTCTCTTGAGTCTAATAACTCATTCCCTGTGTATCGTAGGTTGAAAACTGTACCTATGTTTAAGAAGAATTACACCGATGTTTAATGCTCCTTACCTAACCATCCACTGATATAGGTAAATGCCATCGACATAATTTCAAAAAGTTATATCTCACTCTATAAAAATAGACATACAGATATATCAATTTGAAATTGGTGCATAACAGCGGATATTCAAAACCAAATATTTGTCGTCCGGCAAACAACCGAGGTGACTTCCTCAAATATCACCAATTACAACGAATTCCGATATAATGAGGATAATCACCTAATTCCCAATTGTTGCGCCACGGCAGCGCCCCGGCCGTCTATCCGAGGCCAAAATGCGGAATAAAAATTTTCTTAACTTTTAAACTGGCGCTACCGCGGACAATATACCCGGATCGTAACAATTAACCGATACTAGCTATCAAGAGAAAAGGTGAGAGATATACCGAGTGATCCGAGTCCTCCGGTCTTCGCGTCGTCGTCCCGATCTCCCGCGGAAACTCCGGTCGTCGCATCCTTGCCGGAAGGGCACCACATCGTCTGCATCTTTTACGGGCTCCCACCTCAATACCGAGGCAACTCGGGCATGAAGCTGGCTAGTCGACGTGCCCAAGGTATGCTGTAGAATGTGTAGTGCTTTGTCTCACTTGGGTTTTGGTTGCTATGGTGATGGAGGGATAGAATGGAAATCAACTTATCAAGTGGAGCTAGAATGTTTTGTAGCAAGAAGAATGAGATAAGAATTCTTCTTCTCACATGAAATGAACCTCTCATTTTTCTTCTCTCCATCAAAAATGTGGCCGGCCTATACAAATTGAGAATGGTGGAGGCATAAAACAAAACTCATGAAGGGAGGTGAGTGTAGGAGAAAAGAAAAGGTGACCACATCAAAAGCAAACCTCACATCCAAAACACTTAATCAACTCTAATCAATCCATTCACAAAAAGCAAATGAAAAGACTTAGAAAGGATCTCATCATGAGAAACTATCATGATGCCACCAATATGCAAGATACCCCCTCCACAAATGTTATTTGCAAACTTGCAAATAACCCCCTCCATCGGAAAAGTCCGGCCGAGAAAGAACAAAGGAAAACCGGCCGGAACGGAATGCAAACTGGCAACTCCAGAAAACTGGTCCCGTAATAAATTACAGGAAAACCCCGATACTGTGCATACACACCCGCATCTGTATTCCTACCGGATACAAATGCAATGAGACAAAATCTACACTGTACTAAACTAGGATCCGGCTTAAACCAAAGTCGGCTAGTAATATCCGTCCGATCCTGATCCGTGCAATACCGCACGTATCAGATCGAACCCTGCCATATAACTATACGGCCACTAGTACAAAACTGTCCGATCCTGATCCGTGCAATACCGCACGTATCTGATCGGACCCTGCCATATGTCCATACGGCCTCTACAGCGTTTCGCCCGAAAGCTTGAGTAACTGAAAGTGTGGTGGACTCTAAAGACTCGTCAATACTATGGCTGTGGATTTAACCACTAGCACGTCAGAGGTATTAGCCAATACGTGACGGGCCACCAGCTATTGACCAAAAGGGACGTCGATGAGCGAACTCATCCTGACACCCTACCGAGCCTGTCAGTGACAATATCCGTACAGTCCGGTCCGTTCGTCTATGAGCATCGCATGTCGGGCCTAGGGGGTTGGTAAAAGTCAGACCCCCAAAAGCGGTACAAGTCATGTCGGAGTGTAGCCCAGAACGCCCTGAGATACTACTGGAATACCTACCAGTAAACCTCCTGCCTCGGCCGAGGGCTTTGCGTAATGGCTCTCCTAGACACAGCGCGACCTCACCCCCAATACCGGGAGAGACGAACCCCTGAAGATCCGCTCACTGCCTCCATGTGGCTCGGGACTGTACCCAACTAAAACCTGTTTGCACGACTCCTTTGAGCCGTGGTAGGGTAGTAATCAAAGTACAGTGGGAACTCACACGAGACAAATGACGATCCCCTGGTCGATGAACTAACCTGAACACATGTCACCAGGGAACTGCTATCTGACATCAGGTATAAGACCAACTAGCATGTTCCCGGCGAGTCCTGTCCGGTGTACTCATAACCCAATGAGCACCTGTATACATCTTAGGTGAACCAACTGACACCAGTGGCTTGTGAGACCGGCCACCGCCCCTCGTCGGGGTCTCGACTGTATACACTAGTCTACTCTGGAGAATCGATGCCCTGTCTCGAAACTCCCACGACTAGGGACCTTTTAAGGATGTGCTTATAGACTACCAGCTCTCACGTATATGATCGCCATCATACTGCCGGCAGTCAAGCTAGAATCCTAGGGGCTCTATCAGCGTGTAATAGTGACCTGTAAGGTCACCTGAAGCAGTACACGATGATAAAGGTAAACCAGATAGCATACTATCATCTCGAGTAAGACTGTCCTACCGGGATAGGTCCTCCCTCAATCATTGCAATCACGTGCCTGTGATCCAATAATTGACTCTGAGGGCACTATCTCCAACACCAATAACTTACTCCCACTAATCATCTGTAAAACCATACAGATGTCAGAATCATACCTGGTAAATACATACCCTAGAGCAAGGGCTAATTGGCAAATCAGTCTTCTTTTAACAGTACACAGTGAAACTGAAACATTGAAATGTTTTGTAGGGGTATTCGGGTATTCCTAGTAGTGTCTCTTCCATTATTCAGATTCATAACAGTAACCGTATACTTCTTTGCCATCTCTCCAAATCCTTTCATATGTCTTTAGTCATTACCTTCTGTACACCCTCTTAGGCTAAATGGTTTTCTTCCTTCCCTACCGTTCGGCACCAGCCTATAGTTTGGAAGAAGACTATCCAATAAGCGTAATGGGTGTACTGTCCTAATCCTAGGATCACTCGCAACGCGAGAGAAGGTGAAGATAAAAGACACTTGAGTAAACCTTATTCCTATTTCTCCTGAACCAGAATCCATCCCCGAACTGGAACAAGTTCCTTTCGAGTTCGTATATAACCATACGATGAAGTTTCCAATAAACTGTGGATCTTTGTAGTGATACAGAGTTTCCTGGAGAAATACAAAGGTGAAGTGGGAGTGGTAATGAAATACCTGGTTTGGTCGTGAATAGCAGTCGCAATTTACTTTGCCCTCCTTCTAATCCCTTTATTTGTCTTTACATAATATCTTCTGTACACCATCGTTAGGCTAATTGGTTTTCTTTATTCCCTACCGGTCGGCACCTGCCTATGGTTTGGAAGAAGACTATCCAATTTGTGTAATAGGTGTACTATCCCCTAATCTAAGGGGCACTCGCAACCTGAGAGAAGGTAAAAGGAAAAGACAGCTGAATAGTCCTATCCGTTTTCTCCAGAACTGGAAACCATCCTCGAATAAATTCCTTCGAGTTCGTATATAACCATACGATGGTTTTATCCAATGGAAGTGGACGTTCGTAGTAATACGGGGTGTTCTGGAGAAAAGGGTAAAAGTAGGAGTGGCAATGAGGTATGCAACTCTGATAATCCAAAAGTCAGTGTTTTAAGAAGGTTCGGTTAATCTTGGTCATTGAGTCATAATCAAAGGTCAGGTCATGGTAACTGCCAAAGAGAGAGAGAAAAGAAACACTCAGCGTGCGCTCTAACCTAGATCAGAATGGTTGTCTATTTATCTAATCTGGAAACCTCCCACTGTACCGTCAAATTCTCCTCCAAACCTGAAAGAAAAATTAGTCGGGATCACCCGAGGAGTAAACCAACTCATCAGTGGGAATCGGGATCCAACTATCATCGCATGATAACGTGATGGAATCCACTCACATTATCACACTCCAAAAGGTATGCGCATATCTGGCAAGTTTCAGTTTCTTTAGAAACTCCCGATGTGATTTTTACCCCATGCTCTTATGACCTTGACGAAGGTCAACAAATCATAAGTCACATGTGAAGTTCTACCCGTCATTGTCCAGTTTAATTTGAACCCACCCGTACAAGCCCTTGACTTTGGCCAACAAGGCTATACGACTGTCCCAAACCAACGCATTTATCTATGCAGCAGAAAGGTAACAAGTAGCTACCATACACTATGCCTTGACGAAGGTCAACAAACATAGCATGAATACTACGTGCTACCCGTCTGAAATGACGGAGGGCTACGAATGATTTTTGGTGAAAAACCTTTAACGTAATGAACTTGATATCGTTGAAGGAACCGGATAGCTTTATAAAAATATAGTGGCGAAAACCTTTGCTAAAGAGGTCACTCCCGGTGAAGGGATCTCGGCTCTTTCCCCGTAGAATGAGGTGCAGGATATTCCAACTGAATACCACGATGCAAAGCAAAAGTAAACGACTATAGTGAAGTTATTGCCCTGACGCAAACTTCTGTCCAAAGGGTCACTCCTGGTGAAGGGATCTCGGCCCTTGCCTCGTCGACTGAGGTGCTGGATATTCATAACCGAATACCACTGTGAAAAACAAAAGAGAACGTCCGTGCAATAATAGCTCTTTGAAAAATGTTCCAACAACATCAGAATAGGATTGTTTAGCTTGCATTGATCCGAATCATTGCAGTCCCATCAATTGATCACACCAATAAAGAACGAAAATAATGATGTACGTATATGCCATCCGCATTCGCCACTGGGCCCCGTCATTACCCGTTATGTTACTTAACTAACGACAGAGCGAGGAATGGACTAGCGCGGATGCAAAACATATACAACAACTACTAGTATATATATCAATATATAATATTCGCTCAAGGCGTGATAAAATACAACATCACAGAAATGTAATAAGCATCACAAAACAATACAGATATCTGGGATCCCCGGGTTTCATAGAGTCGCTTCTGAAACCCGACGTTCCCCTGGTCGTTTGGATAGCCTGTGCAATGAAATCCTAGACCCCTACGGGCTCGGCAAGTTACCCGCCAAAACCTGAAGCGAGGCAGCCCCCTTCAGCAACGTGAATGGACCACCCAGCACTTCACGGAATCCGGTAACTTGGGCACCCCTCATTGGGTCAACCTGTACCCCCTACGAGTGCGGCGAATAGCCCGCCAATTCTAGAATAAAGCCCCCTCCGTCTTAATGCCATGGGATGCGGGCTCGTTGCCCTCTAGAACCGGGCTATCCATGCACCCCTCCGCGGGGTAATCCTAGTACAGAAATTAAGATATACATACAACGGGTGCATCGACCTCAGCCCAGTCGTGCCCCAAAAGAATAATATACAAACAGGCAGTGACGGAAGTCCACATGTCGGACTATCGCCCTGCAATATCAAATGTACATAATAAACCAAACTGTGCTACCATTGCATTAAGGCTATCCACCACGACAATCCGCAACATCACAGCACAACACAGAACATCAACGTGAATGTCACGTTCGCAAATCCGTCTAAAAGGGCTATAGCAGTTAGACAGGATTTACCGATCAAATAACATTCACGGTCGCAGATATAATGTAAATACTGTGAACTAACATGTTTAAAACTTTTGATCGACTGAATTTTCCGAAGTGGGCCCAAGCACAACTGTAGCACTCAAAAACATCTGGGCCCAAAAAGAATATATCATAAACCCTATTTCCATGTCATAGAGCCACTGTAAATATTTGATGCAGTGAAGCCAAAATTTGGCGGCGGATCCGCGGCCAAAACGTGGTTTCGGCCGCTGATCTGTCGCACTACAGTAACTTCAGACTACCAAATTTTCACAAAATGCATAAAAAACTCTGCACGTATTTTTACAATGTACCAAATAATTTTTAAAGCACTGGAAAAATTCGACAAAAACTTGACATGGAAACGCGGTTTTTTGAAAACACGTTCGATCGAACTTGTAAACACGTTAGAGCAAGCTAGACAAGGTTAATGGCGTGGCTCTGATACCAGTGTAAGTGCACGGCAGCGCCCCGGCCGTCATTACGAGGCCAAAATGCGGAAACGATACTATTATTTAACATTAAAAAACCGGCGCTACTGCGTACTAAAAACCCTGATCGGACCATTAACTTACTCCTAGCTAACAAGAGTAGGGGTAGAGAGATATACCGAGCGATCCGTGTCCTTCGGTCTTCTCGTCGTCTTCCCGATCTCCCCGCCAAATCTCCGGTCTTCATCTCCTCGTCGGAAGGGCACCACATCGCCGGGTTCTTTTACGGGCTCCCACCTCTAGACCGAGGCAACTCGGGCACGAAGTTGGCAAGTCGACATGTCCAAGAATGCTAAAGGATAGTGTAGAACTCTTTTGTCTCAATGAGGTTATGAAGTTGCCATTGAAGTAGGGAAGAGGAAAAATGAACTTTGGAGATGGCTATGGAATTTTTTGTTGCAAACACACATGAGAATAAATTTTCCCCACACCAAAAATGAATCCCTCACACCCCTCAATAGTGGCCGGCCCTTGGTAAAGAATGAGAGAGGGAGTGAGCCAATAATAATGCAAGAGAGAGAAAAGGATAATCATGAAGAATAATGATCACTACACAAGTTAAAAAGCCCATCACTCATCATATCTCAAAAGTCAAACCATGATGGATAAAGAAGTCAAATGATGGTTGAACCATCATGAAGCAACAATTTACAAAGACCACCCTCCACAATGCTAATTTGCACATTTGCAAATTAGCCCCTCCACACCAATTTTCAGCCAAAGAAGGAACAAAGGAAAAATGGCCGAAATGGAAAGCAAACTGGCAACTCCAAAAAATCGATCCCGTAATAAATTACAGGAAAACCCCGCGACTCTATATACATACCCGCATTTGTATTCCGACCGAATACAAATTCAATGAGACAAAATCTACACTGTACAATACTAGGATTCGGCTTAAACCAAAGCCTACTAGTATTATCCGTCCGATCATGATCCGTGCACTACCGCACGTTTATGATCGAACCCTACCATATCTCCATACGGCCTCTACAGCGTTTCGCCCGAAACTTGAGAAACGGTCTGTGGGGGAATCTAAAGACTCGTCAATACTTTGGTTGTGGATTTAACCACTAGCACGTCAGAGGTATTAGCCATACGTAACGGGCTACCAGGTATTGACCAAAAGGGATGTCGATGAGCGAACTCCTCCTGACACCCTACTGAGCCTGTCAGTGACAATATCCGTACAGTCCGATCCGTTCGTCTATGAGCATCGCATTTCGGGCCTACGGGGTTAGTAAAAGTCAGACCCCCAAAAGTGGTACAAGTCGTGTCGGAGTGTAGCCCAGAACACCCTGAGGTATTACTAGTATACCTCTTGCCTTGGCCAAGGAGTTCGTGTAATGGCTCTCCTAGACACAGCGCAACCTCACCCCCAATACTGGGAGAGACGAACCCTTGCAGATCCGCTCACTGCCTCCATGTTGCTCGGGACTGTACCCAACTAAAACCTGTTTGCATGACTCCTTTGAGACATGGTAGGGTAGTAATCAAAGTACTGTGGGAACTCACACGTGACAAATTACGATCTCAGGTCGATGAACTAACCTGTACACATGTCACCAGGGAACTGCTATCTGACGTCAGGTATAAGACCAACTAGCATGTTCCCGGCTAGTCATGTCCGGTGTACTCATAACCCAATGAGCACCTGTATACAACTTAGGTGAACCAACTGACACCAGTGGATTGTGAGACCGGCCATCGCCCATCGTCGGGATCTCGACTGTATACACTAGTATACTCTAGAGTATCGATGCCCTGTCTCGAAAACTCCCATGACTAGGGACCTTTTAAGGATGTTCTTATATACCCCAGCTCCCACGTATATGATCACCATCATACTGTTGGCCGTCAAGCAAGAATCCTAAGGGCTCTATCAACATGCAATAGTGACCTGTAAGGTCACCTGAAACTGTACACGATGATAAAGATAAACCAGATAGCATACAATCATCTTGAGTAAAACTATTCTAACGGTATAGGTCCTCTCTCAATCAATGCAATCACGTGCCTATGATCCAATAATTGACTCTGAGGGCACTATCTCCAACATGTTGTCCAGTGTCCATTAGGACAGAGGGGTTGGTACTCGTACTATATTTTGTTTACTTGTGACTTCTCTAGTTCTTAGATATGTGTTTCGTAGAAATGCAAAGTCTAAGTTTTGAGAAGTTATAGGTATAAGAATAAAGTAGAGAACCAGGTGTTGCAAGTATCAGATTCATCAAGCTGATCGAAGATGTAGATACTTGTGTATGGTATTCAGTTGATCGTAATGATTAAGAGAACTTGTTTCTCTTTCAGCTTACTCATAATTGGAAGCACTCCTAAGTTGAGTAACGCTGATTGGCCTCCTTCCATTTAGTTGACATGCACTGGAGACAGCTGCATGATTTGAATCAGGTTCCAATTAAATCAGTGCCTCTGTTTCTATATTGGATATAGAATAGTTCATATCTTAACAATGTTAAGGTACGGGGAGTTGTCCGGCTTATGCTTAAAACAAGACTCTGGATAAATCAAGGCACGTTTCTGTAATGGCGGTTTGTGGGTTGACCCGGGATATGACGAGGGTTGACTTTCTACCATCTGGAATATCAATAGTGATATTGTTCTTAACTCGCCATAGTTTTAGTAAAATGGATTTTTTCAGAAAACAGTAGTGGGAGTATGGTAGAACTGGAGGTGATTCCAGAACTGCAAACGATTACTGAAAATTTGATAAGAACCTAAAGATTCAATCTGGTTTGACATTCCATTGGCCACTCCGCAGATATGGTGGGTAACCTCAGGCACCCGAGAGGTACTCCGGTAGCCTCAAGGACGATGACAGGGAGGTTCTTGTTTACCCAGACTTGCCATTTCTGTTGTTCCAGACCGTGAGACCCGGCAGGAGGATGAGTTTAGCGTCGTTCTAAACTAGTTTTAGAAGTGCACGTGTATATGACTCTGCCTGAGGGTTGTCGTAGTCAGTGGGAGCAGCGGAAGCATAGTGGACAAGTGCCTTATGTCTATTTATGGACTAAAGCCGATATAGCGGAGATAGATCATCTATTTCTGATGTGACAGTCATAGGTTTGACCTCATCAGAATAGGGGATGGATCTGTTAAGAAGATAGTAGGGTATGATGTCCTGGTATTTGGATGACGTACACAGAGTAGGTGGTGAAATTCCTATACTACGATCGGTTATACTTTGGTTGTCACACAGTGGTTTCTCCACATAGGATATAGATATAATATCAGACATTCTGATTACTAGATCTATGGTTTTAGATCTATATTTGGGTAGTTTCCCAATCTGGGTACTTAGACAACATTCTAAAGGTGTTTTAGAATGGACGACTCCTGGCACGGCAGTGTACCTGCAGGTGATGGAGTCACCATCTCTAAAGGTGTCTTACAGACTAAAGGGGAGAGGGATATGCATGATTGGCAGATCACTTGCTTAGGCAATTGAGTTGATCATGAGATGTCAAGTACCAGACCAGATGTTGTTTTTGCACTATATGCAATAAGTTGATATTGATCCAATCCTGGAGAAACATTCGAAAGCATTTTTAGAACATAAGTGGATGTTTTAGGGATATGATAACGACAGCCTCTTTCGGGAGACGGTTATCATTCCAGGCTTCCAAGGTGACCTGGATGACAGAATGACTGTCAGAGTTATAGTTTTCCCTCTGACAAGGGGCAGTATTTTGGATAGATAATCCAAGAGGATACTAAGGGAGGCATGGGGCAGGATACTGATTAAGTTCAGTTGATGATGCAGTCTAAGAAGTTTGGATTTGGAGTTCATTTATGAACTAGGTCCCATCAGATATCCAAACATATTCTAAGACAGGTATTGCTCATTTTGGGAGATGGCTTTCTCCGCGAACTTGAGACAAAGAGAAACATTGAAAGAAACATCAGGGCAGATCCACTCACTGAGGCTATTCCTCGAACGCAATAGTTTCGCAAACGGGCTTTGTGAGACTGATTAGTAAAGGAGTTGGGTGTTCCGTATCACACGGGCTGTGAGTATGCGACATCGCAATAATTAGCCTTAAGTGCAAGTGGGAGATTGTTGGATATAGTGCCCTCAGTGTCAATTATTGGATCGCAGGCACGTGATTGCAATGATTGAGGGAGGACCTATACCGGTAGGACTGTCTTACTCAAGATGATAGTATGCTATATGGTTTATTTTTATCATCGTGCACTGCTTTAGGTGACCTTACAGGTCGCTATTACACGTTGAAAGAGCCCTTAGGATTCTTGCTAAACTGCCAGCAGTATGATGGCGATCATATACGCGGGAGCTGGGTCTATAAGCACATCCTTAAAGTCGTCCCTAGTCGTGAGAGTTTCGAGACCGGGCATCGATACTCCATTAGTAGACTAGTGTATACAGTCGAGACCCCGAAGAGGGCCGGTGGCCGGTCTCATAAGCCATTGGTGTCAGTTGGTTCACCTAAGATGTATACAGGTGCTCATTGGGTTAAGAGTACACCGGACAGGACTCGCCGGGAACATGCTAGTTAGTACTATACCTGACATCAGATAGCAGTTCCTTAGTGACATGTGTACAGGTTAGTTCATCGACCTGAGATCGTCATTTGTCTCGTGTGAGTTCCCACTGTGCTTTGTGTTAGTGTATATGCCCTAGAGGCCATTACTGTATCATACTAGTTTGTATATTACTTAATGGAAGCTTGGGATATTCACCTTGTATAGGCAATCTTGCTCAATATAGTAGTATCCTACTTGGTTTGTTTCTGCTTTAATGTGTACATGAGTTTATTTTAGTATATCACCTATACACATTAGTGGAGCCCTTAGGATCTTTGCTTGATTACCAGCGTTGTGATGGCAGTCACACTCGTGGGGGCTGGGTAAACTATAAGCACATCCTTATGCAGGTCCCTAGTCGTAGGACTATCGAGACAGGGCATCGATACTCCGGAGTAGACTAGCGTATGCGCTTCTCATCCCAGTGTGGGAGACGGTCTGTCCCACAGCCATCAGTACGTCGTACTTGAGATAGTATGCGGGTGCTCGTTAGGTTACAAGTACACTGGACAGGACTCGTCGGGAACTGTTGGTTGGTACTATACCTATCATCAGTTATCAGTTCCCAGGTGACATGAGTACAGCTTAGTCCGCTGACTTGACACTGTTACTTCTCCTCGAGTGTGTTCCCACTGTACTTGGATTACTACCCTACCACAGCTCAAAGGATTCGTGCAAACAGGTAGTAGTTGGGTGCAGTCCCGAAGAACTTGGAGGCAGTGACGGTTAGACAGGATTCGTCTCCCGGTATTGGGGTTGACATCGCGCTGTGTCTAGGAGTGCCATTACACGAGTAGTCCCTGGCCAGGGCAAGCGAGATATACTATTAGGTTTCCAGTGCTATCTCAGGGTGTTCTGGGCTACACTCCGACACGACTTGTACAGCTATTAGGGGACTGACGTTTACCGCCCCCTAGGCCCGCCATGCGATGTATCAGACGAACAGACCAGACTGTATGGAGATTGTCACATTCAGGCTCAGTAAGAGTTCAGTTGGGTTTCACCTCGTCAGTCTTCTTATCGGCATCTACCTGGGGACCGTTACGCACAGCTAATGTTGCTTGCGGTCTGTGGTTAAACCCACTGCCAGCGTAGTGTCGAGTCTTTAGAGTCCCACACAGAAAGCTATTCTCCTTTAGGCAAACGAGTAGAGGTCGCATGGTTTTGCGACAGGGTTCGGTCACATCCGTGCACTTGTGCACGTTCAGTGTCCGGACAGTTAACACTAGCGGGCTTTGGTTTAAGCCAGATCCTAGTGTACGTTTTGGGATTGGTTTTATCTCGATTGTATTCGTGTTTCTCGGAACGCCGATGCGGGTGTGTATGCACAGTTGACAGAGAGACAGAGGCAGAGGATTCTCATTGGGGTTGTTGACTGTTGACTGTTCACTGTTGACCATTGACTTTTGCTAAACACTAATGAGAATAAGAAATATGATTAATGATAATATTAATTAAGTATTATTGTGTCATGGTTGAGATGAGGGGTTGACTTTGTTGACTTGTTGACTTTGTTGACCGGTTGACTAGGTTGGACTAGTTGACCATCATCATTACAATGGCTATCATTTCATGGCAAAGACTTTTGCTTGCTTGTTTGTTTTTCCAAAATGAGTGCATGAAATGATATGGCCATTTTGACTTGAACCATCACATAATACTCAATTACTATTATGAGTAATCATGGTTTTGGATTATGAGAGCTTGGATGGCAAAAGACTTTCTCAATTCTCTCATTTTCATTTCTCTCTCTTGCTTGAGCTCTCCCTCGTGCTCTTCCTCTTGCTCTCTCTCTAGCTCAAGGAAACACCCTCTCATGAGTTGAGAAACATTGCCTTGGAGATAAAAGAAAACCCATATCACTTCTCTACTCATCCTAGTTCTCAAGGTTTAGCAAACCAAGTGTTCTAGTTTCTTCAAGTTCGAAGAAGAAGCCAAAGGTAGAAGCTTTCAGGTGGATCCATCTTCAGCGCAAGGAGACGACGAGGTGAGGCCGATCAGTACACCGGAAAGAGTTGAAGACGAAGGAGTTCAAGAAAGGTATAGCCCCCTAACCGAGTAGGTAAAACTCAAGTTAGGTTGTTAGGTAGTTGTTTAACAAAGATCCGTATTTTGAGTCCATGTTACCACCTCTTGAAAAATCTTTTTCATCATTTCCGCAAGCCCGTAAGTACAGGAAGAGGTAACGTGGACTTACAGTAGTATCAGAGCCTAGTTAAACACTAGCTAACATGTTAGCAAAATAACTAGAAGTTCGATCGAAGAAAAAGTCGCGAAACACGCCCGTAAAATCAAGTTTCTGCCGATTCTGTTTTCTGTTCTAAAATTAATAAATCTGACACTAAAAATCGGCTCAGGCTTTTTAAACCCCACACAAGAAATTTGGTCCATCGAATCGGTCAAAGCGCCGCAGAAACGCGGCGGGAGCATGCTCCCGCCGCGGTTCCGCGGCCGAGTTGACTCCGTCTTGGAAAAGGTTTCCTGCAGTGTTTTTCTGGGGATGTTTTGGGATTTTTGGGATATGTTTTTTCTGCCCAGATTTTACAGAAAGAAAAATTTGTTTTTGGTGTCTAAAAATCCGTATTTTGATCGAACTTCTAAAAGACTTAAGCTAACGGGTTATATCTGTGATGTGATATATGTATTGAACGTCCGCTAATCGCTATACATCGATTAGTGGGGGTTATACATATCTGTGATCTCTAATGTTGATGGTTTGTGTATATGAATTCATTGGATTGTCGCGGATGAATAGCCGGGGGGTTGTGAGATGAGAGTTTTCTTTTATTTTTCAATTCATGTAATATGTAAATTGATGTAATATTATTTTTGGCCGCACAACCGGGTCGGGGTTGTAGCCGTCAATGTATAATTTCTTTTACTGTTTTTTGCTCCTAGGATAGACCCAAGGTGGGGTGCACAAACTACCGGGTATCTCGAAGTGCCGAGTGGCCTACTCATGTCGTTGAGGGAGGTTGCTCCGCTTCGGATATTTGGCGGGTAGTTTGCCGCACCCGTAGGGGTCTAGGGTGGGGTATTGGCTATTCATCACGACAGTGTAATCCGCTTTTCGTTACAGGCTCGTACGAATTGCGGATTCCTAGTATATCCAATGTGTTCATCTGTGATCTGAAATGGCTATCATTGCAAAATATCTATATATGATATTATTTAGGCGTTGTTTATGTTTTGCATCCATGCTAGTCCAGCCCCCGCTCTGTCGTTAATAAAGTAACCTAACGGGTAATGACGGGGCCCCGTGGCGAATGCGGATGGCATAAGCGTACGTCATATTTTGGTTGTTTTCTGCAATGGTAGGATTAAATGATGGGACGCATTAGAATTAATGCAAGATAAATAAACCAAGTAAAAGTCGTTGGAACAATTTCAAAACCACTCGGTTTCTTTTCAAAATAACTTTTAAACGCGGAGCTTAAGCCGCTCCTTTTAAAAGCTATCTCGTTCCTTCGATTATATCAAGTTCACTACGTTCACGGTTTCGCAAAAACCATTCGTAGCCCTCCGTCGTTTCACTTGAATGGTCAATAAGTATTCAAGCTATGTTTGTTGGCCAAAGTAAAGGCATAGTGATTGGTAGCTATTGGGTATTCATGTGCAGCATAGATAGATGTGTTGGTTTGGGGCAGTCGTTCTACCTTGTTGGCCAAAGTCAAGGGTATGTGCGGGTGGGCTCAAATTAACCTGGAGAATGACGGGTATGACTTGACATGTGACTTATGATTTGTTGGCCAAAGTCAAGGTCATAAGAGCATGGGGCAAAAATCCACATTGGGGGTTTCAAAAGAACTGAAACTTGCTAGCGCTGCATACCATTTGGAGTGTGATGATTCTGGTAGGATTCCTTCAGTTTTGTCACGCAATGATATTTGGATCCCGATCCTACTGTGAGTATGTTGGGTTTACCTAGCACCTCATGAAGGGTTTGGAAGCATCACATGTACCAAAGATTAAATTTTTAGGGTGCTAAGTAAGAATACAAAGAATCATTCCAAGAAAAATTAGGGTTTCAAAAACAACACTTCATTACAAGTAGATTAAGCTAGGGTTTTGAGAGTACAACCTTTGTAGCTCCCTACGCTAGACTCCTCGGCTACTTGTGGTTTGGAAAAAGTCCGCTTGAACTCCTCTAGGTCCACGATGATCCACCCGGAGTACGCTTTTTCCAAGCTTGCAACTTCACTTTATCAAGAGAATGAAATGAAGCTAACACTCTAAACAAGTGGGCAAGACTTCTGTAGAATGGTGTTGTGGTGGCTTTTCTCACTTCAAAATCCTAACTTGATGAGTAATTTGCTCACTAGAGAAATCTAGAGAGCAAAAGATGAAGGAGGAAGAAGATGGTGGACTTTTTTAGAACAAGAGAAAAGATATAACCCTTATGAGAAAATAGAAAATATATCTATATATATTTTCCACCTCTCATCTCAAACCATGGTTGAACAATAAGGATATTATTGAACTTGAGTTAAAACCCAAAAGGAAAGTTAATCCATGGTTAAATGGTGGGTGAGCATGGTTAGGTCAAAGAAGAGTGTAGAAACAAACCATAATAAATCATATATATAAAACCATGGTGTGAGTCTTATATTGCCACTATTTTCTATATATATATACAACCATGAAGGATGATGTATGTATGTATGTGTGCTTGCACATCCATATGTGCATGAATCAAGAAAGAATGCATACATCCAGAAATACAAGAAAGGATTTCTAGTGAGAATCTAATGGTTAAATGATAAATCAACACTTGATTTATCAATCCGTCCATATCACATACGACCCAACCAAAAGCAAGCCGCCCGCTTAATGTACGGTATCTCATACGCGCATTTTAACCGGGTCCATGCGCATATCGCATACGCGCACCACAACGTTTCGCCTGGACTAGGTAACTCCTTCGTGGGACTCTAAGACTCGTCAATACGCCGGTAGTGGGTGATGATCATATCAAGCACCCCCAAGCCGCAAGCGGTCAGCTAAACGTAACGGCCACCCGGGTATTGAGCGATCAGAAGAAAACAAGCGAACCTGCTACAACTCCCGTCGAGCCAACCAGCAACACTACCCGTGCAGTCCGGTCTCCTCGGCTAATATGTCGCATACCAAGTCTAGGGGTGGTATACGTCAGACCCCAATAATCGATAAGTCGTGCCGATGTGAGGCTCATAACGGGTCGAGAAACTACTGGTAACACTAACCAGTAAATCTCTAATCAACCCTGGCCAGGGACTTTCCTATTACGACCAATCGAGCACAGCGCAACATCAACCCCCAATACCGGGAGAGAAGAAACCCCTCCTATCGCTCATTGCCTCCATGTGACTCGGGACTGTACCCAAAAACCACCGTTTTGCATGCCCTCATGGACATGGTAAGGTGGAAATCAAAGCACAGTGGGAATCACATAAGACTCTATGACGATATCGGGTCTACAGACTAACCTGCACAAGTGTCACCTGAGAACTGACATCTGACGTGAGGTATAATACCATCTGGGAGTTCTCGGCGAGTCCGTCCAGTGTACCCAGTCTCCACTGAGCACCCGTATACCATCTCTGATGTCAAACACCAATGGATATGGGAACATCCATCGCCCATCTCATGGGTCGAGAAGCGTATACGCTAGTCTACACTGGTATATCGATGCCCCGTCTTGATACACCCACGACTAGGGACCTTGAAGGATGTACTTATGGACTACCATGTCACCACTAGTATGATCCGCATCATAGTCCAGGTAGTCAAGTACACATCCTAAGGGCTTTACCAACATGTAACTATAAGACAGTATAAAGAGACAAGTATACATGTTAAGATAAAGAGCAACCAGATAGCATACTATCATATCGAGCAAGAAAGTCATCTCTATATATGTCCAAGTATCCAATATAATATACATCATCTGTACAATACTGGCCTCTAGGGCATACATACAACTAACAGAGTATATGCTACTCCTCGGAAAATTTCTCACTTAACGATCAATACTATAAACCAAGTAGGTGTCTAGAAAGGTGTTAGCGGGGCTCCTCCCCCAGGGAAAAGAGGTTATTTAATTAAGGAACTTCGCGAAAGCGTTGGAAAACCTCCCTCGAAGTACCGACACCAGCCTGGCCGAACGGTTAAGCAAGTATTGTACGGTGAGATTGATCCTGACTAATTCTTCCTTTTTGGTTTGAGGAGGGATTCGAGAGACAGTGGGAGCCATCCTGTTTAGACAAATTAAAAACCACTCTAAACTTTCAAGAGCATCATGCTAAAGTGTTTCTTCTCTCTCTCCTAATTGCAGCGACCAAACATCATGACCGGACTTAAGTTACTACTAGATAAAAACATACTGACAGGGCCAAACTATAAAGATTGGCTCAGGAATGTCAAAATGGCAATCACTTATGACAAGTTGGGGTATCTCCTTACCACCAAAGCTCCCCGTATCCCAGGTCCCAAAACCAGCGTCGCGGATAGGGAAATCCGTAAGACCTGGGAAATCGATTGCGCGGAGGCCAAGTGCCTCGTGCTTGCCTCTATGGACAACGAACATCAGAGGAGGCACGAGAATATAGACCTCGAATCCATATTTCTCCATACAAAAGAACTGTATGGAGAGCAATCTCGTAACGCAAGATACGAAGTGTCGAAGAAGCTATTTTCGGCAAGGTTGGCCATCGGATCATCGGTAGCGGAACACGTGCTTAAGATGATTAGCTTCATTGAGGAGCTCGCGGACCTTGGGACCACGTTAGAGAACGAGCTCTATACCGACTTGATTCTCCAGTCCCTTCCTTCCACTTACTCCCAGTTTATCCTGAACTTCAACTTGCAAGAAAAAGAAGTCGAACTTTCAGAGCTCCTCAACATGCTGAGGAGTGCAGAGGGCACCCTACAGAAAGGTAGGGAAACATCCACTTTGTTTGTAGGAGGATCTTCCTCTTCTAGGTCCAAGGCGAAAGCCAAGGGAAAGAAGAAGAAAGCCCCCGCCAAACCAAAGGGCGATGTTAGTAAAATGGATACGAAGGGAAAGAAAAAAGCAACAAAGATAGCGGGGAAACTTGTGGGGAAGGAAGAGTGCTTTTACTGTCATAAGAGTGGGCACTGGAAGAAAGATTGCAGGGCTTGGAAAGCCAGAACACAGGATTTGAAGCAAGTTGCGGTTTCAGCTTCAGGTGTGTATGTTATTGAAAACTGTCTATCAATAAACTCTACTTCCTGGGTATTGGATACCGGATCAGGATCTCATATCTGTAATTCTTTGCAGGCGTTGAGAAACCGTAGGTTTTTGAAGGCAGGTGACATGACCCTCAAAGTTGCAAACGGAGCTAGCATGTATGCTAAGGCCGTGGGGGACTATCACCTGGGAATGTCAGATGGACATGTTTTGGTTTTACGTAATTGCTTTTTTGTACCCAACGCAACTTGTAATATCATTTCTATATCTTTGATTTCTAAAGAAGGTTATGAATTTGCGTTTGTAAGTAATGTTGTAAACATTCACCTTAATCAAGTTCTGATTGGGTCAGGTACATTAAGCAATGGTATATACGTACTAAACCAACCACAGATTTTCAATGTACAGAATACACAAAAAAGAAAGTCTCCGGAAATAAATCAGACTTTCTTATGGCATAGTAGACTGGGTCACATCAATGATAGAAGGTCGACGAAGTTACATACAGAAGGATATTTGGATCCGTTCGAATATCAATCGTATGCCACTTGTCAATCCTGTCTCAAAAGAAAGATGACAAAGACTTCGTTCACTGGACACGGAGTAAGAGCGAGCGAGCTCTTGGGACTCGTACACAGCGACGTGTGCGGTCCAATGTCTATACATGCGCGAAGCGGTTATTCTTACTTCATTACTTTTACGGTTGACTTTTCAAGGTACAGTTATGTCTTCTTAATGAAACATAAATCCGAAGCCTTTGGAAAATTCCAGGAATATAAGAATGAAGTAGAAAAACAAACCGGCAAAAGTATCAAGACACTAAGATCTGATCGAGGTGGTGAGTACTTGAGTGCCGAGTTCCTGGATTACTTAAAAGAGAATGGAATTCTCTCTCAGCTTACTCCTCCATACACTCCGCAACATAACGGTGTATCGGAGAGACCGAACCGAACCCTATTGGATATGGTACGGTCCATGATGAGTAACGCTGAGTTACCGCGATCTTTCTGGGGATATGCACTAGAATCAGCTGCATACCTTTTGAACCGAGTTCCAACTAAGATTGTGCCTACTACACCATATCAGATATGGTGTGGGAAGAGACCCTATCTTAATCACATTAAGACATGGGGATGTCCAGCTTTTGTCAAAAAGCAGCATGCGGAAAAACTCGAGGCACGCTCAGTACAGTGCAAGTTTGTTGGATATCCAAAGAACTCCAAGGGATATTTCTTCTATTGCGAAGAGGAACAAAAGATTTATGTTTCTCGTCATGCCCACATCCTTGAAACTGAGATTTTGGAAAATCAGATAAGTGGGAGCGCAATAGAACTGGAAGAAATTCCAGAACCACGAGCTATTACTGAAAGCTTAGTAGAACAAGAGGGTTCGAAAGATCATGACATTCCTACGCCGCTCCGCAGGAGTAGTCGGCAGTCTCATCCGCCCGAGATATACTACGGTTTTCTCATAGACGGGGATAGAGAAGATTGCATCATTGATTATGATGAGCCGACTAGCTTCCAGCAGGCCATTCAGAGCGTTGACTCGGTAAAATGGCTGGATGCAATGCGGACCGAAATGGAGTCCATGTACACCAACAAAGTATGGACGTTGGACGTTGCTCCAGATAGGGTAAAACCCGTAGGATGAAAGTGGATCTTCAAAAGGAAGATCGGTGTAGATGGACAGGTTGAGACCTATAAAGCTAGACTGGTTGCAAAGGGTTTTCGTCAAAGACCTGGTTTGGACTATGACGAGACCTTTTCTCCAGTGGCTATGCTGAAATCCATTCGGATCCTTCTTGCCATTGCTGCCTTCCACGATTATGAGATCTGGCAGATGGATGTAAAGACCGCTTTTCTAAATGGAAATTTAGAAGAGTGTGTCTATATGGACCAGCCAGAAGGTTTCATTCAGAGTGGGAGCAGCGGAAAGGTGTGCAAGTTGCTTAAGTCCATCTACGGACTGAAGCAGGCATCGCGGAGTTGGAACATCTGTTTTGATGAGACGGTCAAGGAATTTGGCTTTATCAAAAATCCAGATGAACCAGGCATCTATAGTAGATTTGTAGCGAGAACTTTAGTATTCCTCGTTTTATACGTGGATGACATTCTCTTAATAGGAAATGACATTCTAATGCTACAATCTGTGAAGGGGTTCTTGTCACACAGGTTCTCCATGAAAGACCTGGGTGATGCCTCATACATTCTGGGGATCTGGATCTATCGTGACAGATCCAAGAGGATACTAGGACTCTCACAGTCCAGGTACATCGACACCATACTGAAAAGATTCAGTATGGAAGATTCTAAGCGCGGTAATCTACCGGCTTGTCACGGGATCACCCTTTCTAAAGAGATGTCTCCCAAGACTGATTTGGAAAGGGATCGCATGTCTATTATACCCTACGCTTCTGCGGTAGGCTCTATAATGTATGCGATGTTGTGTACCAGACCAGATGTAGCTTATGCACTGAGTGTGGTAAGCCGGTATCAGTCAAACCCTGGGGAGAAACACTGGATAGCAGTAAAGAACATTCTCAAGTACCTGAGAAGGACTAAGGAGATGTTCTTGGTGTATGGCGGAAAAGACCTCCAGATCGAGGCCTTTGCTGACTCCAGCTTCCAGAGTGACAAGGATGATTCCAAGTCCATGTCGGGTTATGTCTTTACCCTCAATGGAGGGGCGGTGTGTTGGAAGAGTTCCAAACAGGAAACCGTTGCTGACTCGACGATGGAAACGGAATATATCGCTGCTGCAGATGCCGCAAAAGAAGCCATCTGGATAAGAAAGTTCTTAACGGAGCTTCAGGTAGTTCCTACCATTGTTGATCTAATACCGCTGTATTGTGACAACAACGGAGCTATAGCTTTAGCGAAGGAACCCAGGTCCCATCAGAAGTCCAGACACATCTTGAGGCGGTATCACCTGATCAGTGAGATCGTGGGTCGCCAGGTGATCGAGGTTCGGAGAGTTTCTACGGAAGATAACACTGCTAATCCACTCACGAAGGCCTTACCCCAGACTCAGTTCGAGTGGCTGATCGAGATGATAGGTCTTCGATACGCCAGTACATGGCCTTAGTGCAAGTGGGAGATTGTTAGTGTATATGCCCTAGAGGCCATTACTGTATCATACTAGTTTGTATATTACTTAATGGAAGCTTGGGATATTCATCTTGTATAGACAATCTTGCTCAATATAGTAGTATGCTACTTGGTTTGTTTCTTCTTTATTGTGTACATGTGTTTATTTTAGTATATCACCTATACACATTAGTGGAGCCCTTAGGATCTTTGCTTGATTACCAGCGTTGTGATGGCAGTCACACTCGTGGGGGCTGGGTAATCTATAAGCACATCCTTATGCAGGTCCCTAGTCGTAGGACTATCGAGACAGGGCATCGATACTCCGGAGTAGACTAGCGTATGCGCTTCTCATCCCAGTGTAGGAGATGGTTTGTCCCACAGCCGTCAGTACGTCGTACTTGAGATAGTATGCGGGTGCTCGTTAGGTTACGAGTACACTGGACAGGACTCTTCGGGAACTGTTGGTTGGTACTATACCTATCGTCAGTTATTAGTTCCCAGGTGACATGAGTACAGCTTAGTCCGCTGACTTGACACTGTCATTTCGCCTCGAGTGTGTTCCCACTGTACTTAGATTACTACCCTACCACGGCTCAAAGGAGTCATGCAAACAGGTAGTAGTTGGGTGCAGTCCCGAAGAACTTGGAGGCAGTGACGGTTAGACAGGATTCGTCTCTCCCGGTATTGGGGTTGACATCGCGCTGTGTCTAGGAGAGCCATTACACGAGTAGTCCCTGGCCAGGGCAAGCGAGATATACTGGTAGGTTTCCAGTGCTATCTCAGGGTGTTCTGGGCTACACTCCGACACGACTTGTACCGCTATTAGGGGACTGGCGTTTACCGCCCCCTAGGCCCGCCATGCGATGTATCAGACGAACAGACCGGACTGTATCGTGATTGTCGCATTCAGGCTCAGTAGGAGTTTCGATGGGTTTCACCTCGTCAGTCTTCTTGTCGGCATCTACCTAGGGACCGTTACGCACAGCTAGTGCTGCTTGCGGTCTGTGGTTAAACCCACTGCCAGCGTAGTGTCGAGTCTTTAGAGTCCCACACAGAAAGCTATTCGCCTTTAGGCAAAAGAGTAGAGGTCGCAAGGTTTTGCGACAGGTCGCATGGTTTTGCGACAGGTCGCATGGTTTTGCGACAGGGTTCGGTCACATCTGTGCACTTGTGCACGTTCAGTGTACGGACAGTTAACACTAGAGGGCTTTGGTTTAAGCCAGATCCTAGTGTACGTTTTGGGATTTGTTTTATCTCATTTGTATTCGTGTTCCTCGGAACGCGGATGCGGGTGTGTATGCACAATTGACAGAGAGACATAGGCAGAGGATTCTCATTGGGGTTGTTGACTGTTGACTGTTCACTGTTGACCATTGACTTTTGCTAAACCCTAATGAGAATAAGAAATATGATTAATGATAATATTAATTAAGTATTATTGTGTCATGGTTGAGATGAGGGGTTGACCTTGTTGACTTGTTGACTTTGTTGACCGGTTGACTAGGTTAGACTAGTTGACCATCATCATTACAATGGCTATCATTTCATGGCAAAGACTTTCGCTTGCTTGTTTGTTTTTGCAAAATGAGTGCATGAAATGATATGGCCATTTTGAGTTGAACCATCACATAATACTCAATTACTATTATGAGTAATCATGGTTTTGGATTATGAGAGCTTGGATGGCAAAAGACTTTCTCAATTCTCTCATTTTCATTTCTCTCTCTTGCTTGAGCTCTCCCTCTTGCTCTCTCTAGCTCATGGCAACACCCTCTCATGAGTTGAGAAACATTGCCTTAGAGATAAAAGAAAACCCATATCACTTCTCTACTCATCCTAGTTCACAAGGTTTAGCAAACCAAGTGTTCTAGTTTCTTCAAGTTCGAAGAAGAAGCCAAAGGTAGAAGCTTTCAGGTGGATCCATCTTCGGCGCAAGGAGACGACGAGGTGAGGCCGATCCGTACACCGGAAAGAGTTGAAGACGAAGGAGTTCAAGAAAGGTATAGCCCCCTAACCGAGTATGTAAAACTCAAGTTAAGTTGTTAGGTAGTTGTTTAACAAAGATTCGTATTTTGAGTCCATGTTACCACCTCTTGAAAAATCGTTTTTCATCATTTCCGCAAGCCCTTAAGTACCGGGAGAGGTAACGTGGAGTTACACTTTGATTACTACCCTACCACGGCTCAAAGGAGACGTGCAAACAGGTTTTAGTTGGGTACAGTCCCGAGCCACATGGAGGCAGTGAGCGGATCGGCAGGGGTTTCGTCTCTCCCGGTATTGGGGGTGCGATCGCACTGTGTTTAGGAGAACCATTACACGAAGTCCTTGGCCAAGGCAGGAGATTTACTGGTAGGTATTCCAGTAGTATCTCAGGGTGTTCTGGGCTACACTCCGACACGACTTGTACCGCTTTTGGGGGTCCGAATTTTACCAACCCCCTAGGCCCGCCATGCGATGCTCATAGACGAACGGACCAGACTGTATGGATATTGTCACTAACAGGATCAGTAGGGTGTCAGGATTAGTTTGCTCATCGACCTCCATTTTGGTCAATACCTGGTAGCCCGTTACGTACAACTAGTTCCCATGACGTGCTAGTGGTTAAATCCACAGCCAAAGTATTGACGAGTCTTTAGAGTCCCCCACAGAAAGTTTCTCAAGTTTCGGGCGAAACGTTGTAGAGGCCGTATGATATATGGCAGTCTTCGATCAAATACGTGCAGTAGTGCACGGATCATGATCGGACGGATCATACTAGTGGGCTTTAGTTTAAGCCGGATCCTAGTATTAGATTTGTTGGATTACTTTAGTCTCTTCGCATTCGCATTCAGTCGGAATGCGGATGCAGGTATGTATATAAAGGTGAGGGGTATCCTTGTGATCCGTCACGAGTTTATTTTAGATGTTGCCGTATCTTTTTATTGTTTCAAACATTTGGATTAATGTTTGCAAATGGAAATTGTGAGCTTCAGTCATCATTACAAGATTAATTGTGACACATGCACTAGGGATGACTCATGGTCTCTTTCTTTGTGCATGTGTCACATTATTTGATGGATTTGAATCTTGATATGATAAGGAGAGAGAGAGGGGCCGCCATGATATGGTTTTCGTTTTGTATTTTTCATAACACTCTCTCTTTTTATCATAAGAGTACACAAGGAAAAAAAAGGCTTCTTCTTCTTCTTGCTCTAGCTCACAACCTCCATTGATAGCATCATCTTCAACATCCATCCATACAATGGATGCAAGAGACAAAGTTGTCACACACATTCTCTACTTCACCTTGGACACGTCGGCTAGCGAACTTCGTGCCCGAGTTGCTTCGGATGAAGCGGGAGCCCGTAAAAAGACTCGATGATGTGGTGCCCTTTCTGACTAGGAGATCGAGACCGGAGATGCCGCGAAGAGCTTGGGATGGTGACCAAAGAACGAAGGACACGGATCGATCGGTATAGCTTTTCCAACCCTTTCTCTAGTTGCTAGTTGTAGGTTAATGGCTCGATCCGGGTTTATAGTATACGATAGCGCCGGTTTCAAGTTTTGAAAAAGTTTTCGTTTCCGCATTTTGGCCTCGGACAGACGGCCGGGGCGCTACCGTAGACTTACAAGAATCACTGGACAGCTGTGAAGAACATTCTGAAATACTTGAGAAGGACTAAAGAGATGTTCTTGGTATGGTAACGGAGAACTCCAGGTGGAGTCCTTTACCGATTCGAGCTTCCAGAGTGATAAGCACGACTCTAAGTCGCACTCGGGATTTGTCTTTACCCTCAATGGAGGGGCGGTGTATTGGAAGAGTTCCAAACAGGAAACCGTGGCAGACTCGATGATGGAGGCTGAATACATCACTGCCAACGATGCTGCCAAAGAGACTTTCTGGATAAAGAAGTTCATCACTGAACTTGGTGTGGTTCCGTCCATTCTGTATCCAATACCTCTGTATTGTGATAACAATGGAGCTGTGGCTTTGGCCAAGGAACCCAGGTCACATCAGAAGTCCAAACATATTCTGAGGCGGTATCACCTGATCCAGGAGATAGTTGATCGCCGGGAGATCGAGGTCAAGAGAGTCGATACGAAGGACAACACTGCGGATCCACTCACAAAGGCCATTCCTCATATACAATTTGAGAGACTCTTCGGGATGTTGGGTATGAGAAAATACAACAGCTGTCCTTAGTGCAAGTAGGAGATTGTTAGTTATATGTATACCCTAGAGGTCATTGTTGTACATGTGATGTATATTATAATGGATCCATGGATATATAGAGAGAGACTTTCTTGCTCGATATGATAGTATGCTATCTGGTTTCACTTTATCTTAACATGTTAACGAATATTGTTTTGTGATCACATGTTGATGAAGCCCTTAGGATATGTACTCGACTACTAGGACTATGATGAGATCATACTAGTGGGGCCGGGTAGTCAACGAGTACATCCTATAACTGTTCCTAGTCGAGGGTGTATCGAGACAGGGCATCGATACTCCAGAGTAGACTAGCGTACACGCATCTTGACCCATATGATGGGCGATAGATGATCCCATATCCATTGGTGTTGGACATCAAAGATGGTGTACGGGTGCTCAGTGGAGACTGGGTACAATGAACGAACTCGCCGAGAACTCCTGGATGGTATTATACCTATCGTCAGATAGCAGTTCTCCGGTGATACTGGTACAGGTTAGTCTGTAGACCCGAGATCGTAATAGAGTCTTGTGTGATTCCCACTGTGCTTTGATTTCCACCTTACCACGTCCAAGAGGGCGTGCAAAACGGTGGCTTTTGGGTACAGTCCTGAATCACATGGAGGCAATGAGCGATAGGAGGGGTTTCATCTCTCCCGGTATAGGGAGTTGATGTTGTGCTGTGTTCGATTAGCTATAACTGGAGGTCCTTCGCCAGGGCTGATATGGAGATTTACTGGTAAGAGTTATCAGTAGTTTCTCGACCCGTTATGAGCCTTACATCGACACGACTTATCGGTTACCGGGATCTGACGTTCACCATCCCTAGACTAGATATGCAACATATCAGACGAATAGACCGGATTGTACGGTAGTGTTTACTGATTGGATTTACCAGAGAATGTACAAGCTTGCTTGTTGATTTTCGGATCGCTCATTACCTGGGTGGCTATTACGTTTAGCTGACCGCTTGCAGCTTGTGGGTGTTTGATATGATCATCACCTACTAGCGACGTATTAACAATTCTTTAGAGTCCTACACAGAGGTTTCCTGGCTCAGGCAAAACGGAGTAGGAGCACATATGTGATATGTGCGGAACCGAGAATAATACGATATGAGATAGCGTATTCTATTCTCGCGATATATGATATAGCCGGGTCATCGGATCAAGTGTTCATTCGATGAATCGGTACATGTTATATTGGTCGGTTATATGCTATATAGCCGTATTGTCGGATCAAGAGTTGATTCGATAATTTAATGTTTAATTATATATGTGATATATTACATTTCTTTAACTAATATAAGATCGCTTTATTGATTCATTTTCTCACCGGGTAATACATTGATATATATGCGATATATGTTAATTGTATTATTTTCTTTTGTTAAAAAAATATATTATATATGTGATATATAATATTGTAACAAGTTAGGGTTACAAATACAACATGATTTTTGGAGATAAAACAAGTTAGGGTTTGATTTGGGTTAGCATTAGGGTTAGCTTTTTCATGAAGCTTCTAGAAGCTTTGTTTTGTTTTAAGCTTAGATATTTTCCTTTGATATTTTGTGAAGATATTATTTAACCCAACCCAAACCCTTAACTCTAGTTCATTCTTTACATGAGTTAAGCCTTGATATTATTAACTCATGGTTGTCATTTTGTAACAAGAAAAATATTCTTTATTCATCACAAAAGCTTTCTTCTTCTTCTTCCTTCTTGAAAAACCATTCTAGCTTTTTGTGATTTGATGATTTAAAGTGAGAAATTGAAAACAAAAGAGTGTAAAATTCCTACTTCATCATCCTCATCTATTCTAGCCACTTAGATTAGGGTGTTCACTTCACTAATACTTGATTAGAGAAGTGAGAGCTTGTGTTTGAGATTCTTCAAGGTAGATCATCTTCGAAAAGGAAGACTTCAAGGAAGCATGGATCATTCGACTTGTGGAGCCTCTCTTGAGTCCGGGAGTTCATGGATCGCGGCGAAGGGACTAAGCGAAGGAACGGACTACAAAGGTTGTAATCCCTCTCTTTTAGATGTAAAGTTTTTTACATGCATGTTAACCCTAATTCTCTAGTTTAGATCTTGGTTAGGGTTTGTTTAGCACCCCAAAATTTTCATTATGGCATGTGTGATTCCTTCCCAAACATTTCTAAGGTGCTATGCTAACCCTACAGAATGTACTCAATATATAATCCAGGTATTCTTATGGACCCTCTTGAAGAATGAAACCCTAACTCGAGATGTGACCACAGAACTGCGACTAAACCTTAGGGTTTACCGTAGTTAGTGGTGCCACAAATGAGGCTTGGGTTTGCCCTTCTACGGCTGGTCTATTAAATACTATGGCATAGATTTTGGGTATTGTTTGATGGTGCTCAAGTGTTGAGCGTTCTGGGGAATGCGGGTGTTCGTTAATTCGATCGAAGGGTTTAACATCACTTAGTTGTATGTGATACTTGTTTCTGCGACCGTAAGCGTAGTATGCGTATCGCCGGTTTCGTTGCTATATGTCAACGGCAATTGGGATACGCATACTTGCTTACGTTGATGACATGTGATGTTATGTGTTGCTGTGATATGTTATATTATATCGTCACGTGTTGAATAGCCGGGGTTTTTATGTGAGATGAGAGTTTTTATTTTCATTCTTGTAAAATTAAATGTATGTAATATTCTTTTATTGGGGCACTTCCGGGTTTAGGTTGATGTCACCATTGATGTATATTATTTACTTTTCCGTATTAGGATAGACCCAGGGAGGAGAGCATAAGTAACCGGGTTCTAGAGCTCAGTGGGAGACCAACTCGAGGAATCGAGTCTGGGTCTCCTAACTCTAGAATTGGTAGGGTTGCCTGCCGCTCTCGTAAGGGTCTAGGGATGTGGGTTTGGCTATTCATCGCGACCGTGTAATCCGTATTTTATAGAGGCTCAAAATAAAACACGGACCTCCTAGTATATCCAATATTTCATATGTTTCTGCTGTTGCGATATCTGTGATGTGATCATATGATATGTTGAGATGGTTACTGTATATAGTGTATATGATATATTGTATAGACGTTACTTATGTTTTACACCCGCTCTAGCCCTGCCCCGCTCTGTCGTTAGTTACCTAACCTAACGGTGCATGACGGGACATCAAGGCGAATGCCGATGGCATAAGTGTACGTCGTATTTATCTATGATGTTTAGTTGACTTAAACGATGGGACTTCATTGTTGTGATTAATGAAAGAAAAGAAACCTAAAAGATGTTGTAGAATCAAATTTTTCAAAAAGGGTAGCTACAGTTTTGCTTTGTACTGTGATATATATGATATATCGCGCACCTTATTCGATAAGGAAAGAGCCGAGATCCCTTCACCGGGAGTGACATCTTTAGCAAAACTGGCAGATGCTACAACACTCGGTTTGTCTTTTGATTGCTTTTAGAGTTTAGGTTTGCATAGTGATATATATGATATATCCTGCACCTTATTCGATGAGGAAAGAGCCGAGATCCCTTCACCGGGAATGACCTCTTTAGTAAAACTAATAAAAGCCTAAAAAACACTCCTTTTTCAAAATTCACTTGTTTCTACAACGATATCAAGTTCATTACGCAATAAGTTTTCAGAAAAACTTGTCGTAGCCCTCCGTCATCTCAGATAAGAACTGTTTAGTATTTGTGCTGCGTTTGTTGGCCTTTGTCAAGGCGTAGTGTGCGGTAGCTGAATAGTGCTTATCTGCTTATGCATATGATGCTGATTGTTTTGGGGTAGTCGTACGACCTTGTTGGCCTTTGTCAAGGGTTGTGTGGGTGGGTTTGATTCAATCAAGAAATGACGGTTTGAACTTGACTAGCATCCTATGATTTGTTGGCTTTTGTCAAGGTCATAGGGGTTAGGGGCAAAATATTATAGGGAATTTCAAGTGTTGAAATTTGCAATGAGATTGCATACCTTCTATGAGATAGTTGGATCCCGATACCCACTGCGAGTAATTGTTACTCCTGGGAGAGTTTTACACAGGACAATTAGCCGATCAAGTAGGTGTCTAGAAAGGTGTCAACGGGGTTATGCCTCTGGGAAAACGAGGTTTATTTAATTAGGTCCGTGCGAAAGAACGGGGAACCTCCCTCAAAGTACCGACACTGGCCTGGCTGAAAGATTGGCGAAATTGTAGGGTGTAATTAATCCCGGCTAGTTTTACATTTTAGGGTTTGAAGGAAGATTTGATAAAAACAGTGGGAGCCATCCTGATTAGATAAAATAATAACCAATCTGATCTTGGAAGAGCATACGCTAAAGTGTTTTCTTCTCTCTCTCTCCAGGTAGCGACCATATCATGCCTTAATCAAGATAATAATATGGATGTATTGACTGAACCCGCATGGTATACTGTGCTGGGGAACGTTGGTTCCTTTCTTTCTTATAAAAGTTATAAGAATGTAGAGGATTTTGGGGAATGCCAGGATTCCCATGCCACCCGAATGAAGAAATTACATATTGATGCATTTTCTTCGGGTGTGTTCGTTACAGAGAACTGTTTCTCCATTTGCTCTACGTCCTGGATATTTGATACCGGGTCAAGATCCCACATATGTAATCAGTTACATGGGCTGAGAAAAGGTAGAGAACTTGAAGAAGGTGATAAAGACATAAGGGTTGGAAATGGTGTAATTGTTGCAGCTAAAACCGTCGGGGAATATCACCTTGTATTACCAACTGGTAATACATTGATTCTGAACGAATGCTATTACATGCCGAACCTGATATGAAACATTATATCGTTTTCTTTGTTGAGTAAAGAGGGATATAATTTTGTATTACAGGATAATGTTATGAACATTTTCCTGAACCAAAAGTTGGTTGGATCAGGCACGTTGTGCAATGGCATTTATGTTCTAAATCAATCAACAGTTCTAAGCATAACAAACACACATAAGAGGAAATGTTCAGAATTGAACGAATCCTTCTTGTGGCGTTGTAGACAAGGTCACATCAATGCGACACGGCTAGCTACGTTGTATAAGGATGGATATTTGAATCCGTTCGAATTTTCATCTTATGACACTTGCCAGTCATGTCTCAAAAGCAATATGACCAAAACTTCATTTACGGGACACGGAGAAAGAGTTATTGAACTCTTGGGACTGGTACATAGTGATGTATGCGGTCCCATGTCTACACATGCCAGGGATGGTTCTTCCTACTTCATTACATTCACTGACGATCTCTCTAGATTCGGATATGTGTTCCTGATGAAACACAAATCATAAGCTTTTGAAAAATTTAGAGAATATAAACAAGAAGTCGAGAACCAAACTGGGAAAAGTATTAAAATCCTTCGATCTGATCGAGGAGGTGAATACTTGAGCAATGAATTTCTGGACTTCCTAAAAGAGAATGGGATTCTGTCTCAGCAAACTCCTCCATATACACCACAGCACAACGGTGTATAGTAACGGAGGAACCGCATCCTATTTGATATGATGCGCTCTATGATGAGCACAGCTGAGTTATCTATTTCCTTTTACGGGTATGCGTTGGATACAGCAGCATACCTATTGAATCAAGTTCCATCTAAATCTGTACCTACCACACCATATGAGATATGGAGTGGGAAGAGACCATGTCTTAAACAAGTTAAGAAATGGGGTTGTTTCGCCTATGTCAAAAGGAAAAATCCGGACAAACTCGAGGCACGGTCAGTTCTATGCAAGTTTGTGGGATATCCCAAACATTCACATGTATATCTTTTCTACCATGGCGAGGAACAAAAGGTTCTTGTTTCTCGACATGCCACCTTTTTAGAAAAGGAATTTATTGCAAAAGAAATTAGTAGCAATGAGGTATAACTGGAAGAAATTCCGGCTATAGAAACTCAAACTGAAGATTTAGTGGAACCCGAGGATTCGATAGTACCCAACGAACCTCATCCTCTCCACCGATCTAGTAGGGTTCCTCACCCACCAGAGAGATACTACGGTTTTCTCATGGATGTGGCAGAGAGGATTGCATCATGGAGGATGATGACCCAACTAGCTTCAGGCAGGCCATCACGAGTGGTGACTCAGTGAAATGGCTATATGCAATGCGGTCCGAGATGGAATCCATGTGCACCAACAAAGTATGGACTTTGGAAGATGCTCCTGAAGGGGTAAAACCCATTGGAAGCAAGTGGATCTTCAAGAAAAAACTTGGTGTAGATGGGAAAGATGAGAATTTCAAAGCTAGACTTGTTACGAAGGGTTTTCGTCAACGACCAGGTGTGGAATATGACGAAACCTTTTATCCGGTGGCTATGCTTAAATCCATCGGGATCATGCTTTCCATAGCTGCATATCATGACTACGAAATCGGGCAAATGGATGTAAAGACCGTTTTTCTAAATGGTGATTTAGAAGAGAGCGTGTACATCACTCAGCCAGAGGGCTTCATAGCTAGTGGGAGCAGCGGGAAGGTGTGCAAGCTACTTAAATCCATTTATGGATTAAAGAAAGCATTGCGGAGTTCGAACATCTTCTTTGACGTCGTTATCAAAAAGTTTGATTTCGTCAAAAACGTAGATGAACCTTGTATATACAAGAAGGTGGTAGAGAGTAGGGTTGTCTTCTTCATATTGTACTTGGACGACATACTCTTGATAGGAAATGACATTCCTAGGCTGCAATCGGTCAAGCTCTTCTTATCACAAAGATTCTCAATGAAAGGTCTAGGGGATGCCTCTTACATCTTGGGGATTAAGATCTATAGAGATAATTCTAAACGGATACTGGGATTATCCCAATCCAGGTACATTGACACCATACTAAAGTGGTTTAGTATGGAAGAATCCAAGCATGGGTTTTACCCACGATCTCTGGGCTCACTCTCTCAAAAGAGATGTCTCCTAAGACTGATTTGGAGAGAGCTCGCATACAAGGAATACCCTATGCTTCGGCAGTAGGCTTTATCATATACACGATGCTATGTACCAGACCCGATGTAGCACAATCACTAAGTGTAGTGAGTAGGTATCAAGCAGATCCAGGAGAGAGTCACTGGACAGCTGCGAAGAGCATTCTCAAGTACTTATGAAGGACTAAAGAGATGCTCTTGGTGTCTGGTAACGGAAAACTCCAAGTGTAGTCCTTTTAGTCCTTTACCGATTCAAGCTTCCAGAGTGATAAGGATGACTCTAAGTCGCACTCGGGATTTGTTTTTACCCTTTACGGAGGGGCGGTGTGCTAGAAGAGTTCCAAGCAGGAAACCGTGGCACACTCGACGATGGAGGCTGAATACATCGCTGCCAACGATGCTGCCAAAGAGGCAGTCTGGATCAAGAAGTTCATAACTGAACTTGGAGTGGTTTCATCCATTAAGGATCCAATACCTTTGTATTGTGATAACAATGGAGCGGTGGCATTGGCCAAGGAACCCAGGACCCATCAGCGATCCAGGCATATTCTGAGGCGGTATCACCTGATCCGGGTGATAGTTGATCGACGGGAGATCGAGGTCAGGAAGGTTGAAACGAAGAAAAACACAGCGGATCCACTCATGAAGGCCATTCCCAAGATACAGTTCGAGAGACTCTTCAGGATGCTCGGTATGCGATACTACAGCAACTGGCCCTAGTGCAAGTGGGAGATTGTTAGTTGTATGTATGCCCTAGAGGCCAGTATTGTACTTATTATGTATATTATATTGGATGATTGGACATATATAAACAGGAATTTATTGCTCGATATGATAGTATGCTATCTGGTTGCTCATTATCTTAACATGTATACTTGTCGCTTGATACTGTCTTATGGTTACATGTTGGTAAAGCCCTTAGGATGTGTACTTGACTACCAGGACTATGATGCAGATCATATTAGTTGGGCCATGGTAGTCCATAAGTTCATCCTTTAACGTTCCTAGTAGTGGGTGTATCGAAACCGGGCATCGATATACCAGAGTGGACTAGCGTATATTCTTCTTGACCCATATAATGGGCGATGGATGATCCAATATCCATTGGTGTTTGACATCAGAGATGGTATATGGGTGCTCAGTGGAGACTGGGTACACTAGACGGACTCGCCGAGAACTCCCAGATGGTATTATACCACACGTCAGATGGCAGTTCTCTGGTGACACTTGTACAGGTTAGTATGTAGACCCGAGATCGTCATAGAGTCTTTTGTGATTCCCACTGTACTTTGATTTTCACCTTACCACGTCCAATAGGGCGTGCAAAACAGTGGTTTTTGGGTACAGTCCCGAGTCACATGGAGGCAACGAGCGATAGGAGGGGTTTCGTCTCTCCCGGTATTGGGGGTTGATGTTGCGCTGTGCTCGATTGGCCATAACAAGGAAGTCCTTTGCCAGGGTTGATTTAGAGATTTACTGGTAAGTGTTACCGGTAGTTTCTCGACCCGTTATGAGCCTCACATCGGCATGACTTATCGGTTATTGGGGTCTGACGTTTACCCCCCCTAGACTTGATATGCGACAAATCAGACGAGGAGACCGGACTGTACGGCAAGTGTTACTGTCAGGCTTTTGCAGGAGTTGGAGCGGGCTTGCTTGCTGATCTTCTGATCGCTCAATCCTCAGGTAGCCATTACATCCAGCTAGTACCGCTGATGGCTTGTGGGTGCTTGATGTGATCATCACATACTGTCGTCGTATTGACGAGTCTTTAGAGTCCAACATAGAGGTTTTACTGGCTCAGGAGAAATGAAATAGGAGCACGTATGTGATATGTGCGGGACCGAGAATAATGCGAGTATGTGATACCGTATTCTATTCTCGCGTCTTTTGTATCGGTCGGTTATATGTGATATAGCCGGGTTATCGAATCAAGGGTTGATTCGATATGACGATACATTGGATGTTAGTCGGTTATATGTGATATATCCGGATTATTAAGTCAAATGTTTATTTAATAATTTACTGTATAATTGTATATGTGATATACTAATTTACATTAACTAACATTGGTTGACTTAAGCATTTGTTTTTCTCACTTGTGCACAACTTAATATATATGTGATATATATTAATTTGTGTTTTTTGTATCATGGTTGTTGATACATTATTCATGGGTGTGTAAGACATACACCATTCTAATTGTGATAGTGGGGTTTTATTATTTAAGGTAATTACAAAATTAGTGGAGGTTTTGTCACAAGCATGAAGCTTGAAGAAGCTAAAGTTTGCTTTGACAAAGTCCACTCACTTTGTTTTTACCTTAGATATTTAGTAACCTAACCATCACACTTAGCCATGGTTATGTCTTTACATGGGTTAGTATATGATACTCACTCACCATGGTTTGCTCACTTAAGAATTCATTTTCTATTCTTCCTCTCATTTTGTTCATCTTCTTCCTTAAACTCAAAAGCTCTCTAGGTTTTGATTAAGTGAGAAAGTAAAGTGAGAAAAAAAATTCTAAAGTGAGCCCACTTCCTATTTCTCCATCCTCTACTAGATTAGCACTTTAGTATATGGTGTTTTCTTCACTGATTCTTAAGTTAGTGAAGTAGTAGCTTGAGTTGGCATCCCCTCGACGTAGATCATCTTCGGCCTCGAAGACTTCAAGCAAGGTCGCTCCTTTCGCCTCGTGAAGCCATGCAAGAGTCCGGGAGAACCACGATCACAGCGAAGGGACTACAACAAGGAGCTATTGAAGTGAAGGACCGATCTACAAAGGTTGTATTTCTATTTCACTTAGCGGTTAACTTTTGTTACCCTAGTTTTTCTAGTTTGATCCTAGGCTTTATTCGTTAGCACCCTCTAAAAATTTTAATTTGGCATGTGTGATGCTACCAAACCCTAGTAGTGGTGCTAAGGAATTCCCTTCACATTATAGACTAGGTCATATCAATGCGACACGACCGGTTAAGTTACATAAGGATGAATATGAGAATCTGTTCGAATTTTCAACTTATGATACTTGCCAATTTTGTCTCAAAGGTAAAATGACCGATACTCCGTTTACTGGAAACAGAGAAAGAATTTGTGAACTCTTGGGACATATATGGTCCTATTTCTACAAATGCCAAGGTTGGTTCTTTGTACTTCATTACATTCATCGACTATCTCTTAAGATTCGGACATATGTTCCTATTGAAACAAGAGTCTGAAACTTTTAAGAAATTCAAGGAATATAAGCTTGAAGTTGAGAACCAGACAGGTGTAAGTATTAACGTCCTTTGATGTGATCAAGGAGGAGAATACATGGGCATGGAGTTCCGGGATTATCTAAACCGAGAATGTGATTCTCTCTAAGCTTACTCCTTCGAGTACACCACAGCACAATGGTGTATCGGGGCGGATGTATCGCACCCTATGAGTTATGGCCCGCTCTATGTTGAGTACTGCTGAGTTACATGTTTCCTTTTTGGTGTTATGCACTTGAGAAGCTGCATACCTATTGAATGGGGTTCTGTCCAAATCAGGGCCTACCACTACATATGATATATGGTGTGGGAAGACACCATGTCTTAAACGAGTTAAGATATGGGGTTGTCCGGCCTATGTTGAAAAAGAAAATCCGGACAAGCTCGAGGCAAGGTCAGTTCTGCATAAGTTTGTTAGGATATCCCAAACATTTGTGAGTGAATATCTTCTACCACTATGAGGAGCAAAAGGTGTTTTGTTTCTCAGCATACCACCATTTTAGAAAAGGAATTTCTTGTGAAGAAATTAGTGAACATGAGGTAGAACTGGAAGGAGTTCCAGCTAAACAAATTAACAGCTGATGATTTGGTGAAACCAAAGGATTCAATAGTTTCCAACAAACCTCAGCCTCTTCGCGAATCTGGTAGGGTTCCTCATCCACTTGAGAGATACTACGGTCTTCTCGGTGACAGTGGGAGCGAGGATTACATCATGATTGATGATGTCCTAACTAGATTCAGGCAGGCCATCAAAAGTGGAGACTCTGTGAAATGGCTGGATGCTATGCAATCAAAGATGGAATCCATGTACACCAACAAAGTATGACTTTGCATGTTGCACCTAAAGGGGTAAAACCCATTGGGAGAAAATGGATCTTGAGAAGATTCTTGTTGTAGATAGAAAAGTTGAGACTTTCAAAGCTATGCTTAAGTCCATCAGGATCAATGCGCGCATTGCGGAGTTGGAACATCTATTTTGATGTGGTAGTCAAAGAGTTTGACATCATCAAAAGGGTAGATGAACCTTGTATATAAAAGAAGGTTGTAGAGAGTAAGGTTTTATTCTACGTATTGTACGTAGATAGCATACTCTTGATAGGAAATGGTTTCCTATTCTACACTCGGTCAAGCTCCTTTTATCACGGGATTCTCAATAAAAGATCTGGATGATACCTACTATATCTTGTGGATAATGATCTATGGTGATAGATCTAAGTGGATGTTGGGAGTGTCCCAAATCCAGGTACATTAACACGATACTAAAGTGGTTTAGTATGGACGATTCTAAGCATGGTGGTGTTAGTGTATATGCCCTAGAGGCCATTACTGTATCATACTAGTTTGTATATTACTTGATGGAAGCTTGGGATATTCACAGTTGTATATACAATCTTGCTCGAAATGGTAGTATGCAACTTGGTTTGTCTCTGCTTTAATATGTGCATGTGTTTCTTTTAGCATATTGCTGATATACATATTAGTAGAGCCCTTAGCATCTTTGCTTGATTACCAGCGTTGTGATGGCGCTCACACTCGTGGGAGCTGGGTGATCAATAAGCACATCCTTATACAGGTCCCTAGTCGTTGGACTATCGAGACAGGGCTTCGATACTCCGGAATAGACTAGCGTATGCGCTTCTCATCCCAATGTGGGAGGCGGTCTGTCCTACAGCCGTCAGTACGTCGTACTTGAGATAGTATGCGGGTGCTCGTTAGGTTACGAGTACACAGGACAGGACTCGTCGGGAACTGCTGGTTGGTATTATACCTATCGTCAGTTATCAGTTCCCAAGTGACATGAGTACCGCTTAGTCCGCTGACTTGACACTGTCACTTCGCCTCGAGTGTGTTCCCACTGCACTTTGATTACTACCCTACCACGGCTCAAAGGAGTCGTGCAAACAGGTAGTTTTTTGGTGCTGTCCCGAAGCACTTGGAGGCAGTGACGGTTAGACAGGATTCGTCTCTCCCGGTATTGGGAGTTGACATCGCGCTGTGTCCAGGAGAGCCATTACACGAGTACTCCCTGGCCAGGGCAAGCGAGATATACTGGTAGGTTTCCAGTGTTATCTCAGGGTGTTCTGGGCTACACTCCGACACGACTTGTACCGCTATTAGAGGACTGACGTTCACCGCCCCCCTAGGCCCGCCATGCAATGTATCAGACGAACAGACCGGACTGTACGGAGACTGTCACATACAGGCTCAGTAGGAGTTCAGATGGGGTTCACCTCGTTAGTCTTCTTATCGGCATCTGCCTGGGGACCGTTACGTACAGCTAGTGCCGCTTGCGGTTTGTGGTTAAACCCACTGCCAGCGTAGTGTCGAGTCTTTAGAGTCCCACACAGAGAGCTATTCGCCTTTAGGCAAAATGAGTAGAGGTCGCATGGTTTTGCGACAGGGGTCGTTCACATCCGCGCACTCGTGCACGTTTGCTGTCCGGACAGCTTATACTAGCGGGCTTTGGTTTAAGCCGTATCCTAGTATATGATTTGGGATTGGTTTTTCTCATTGTATTCGTGTTCCTCGGATCACGAATACGGGTGCGTATGCACAGTTGCTTGAGACAGAGGGAGAGGACTTTGATTAGGGTTAATAACCATTGTCATTTTATTAACCCTAATGCTTATGTGTGTATTATGGTTAATTGATATTAGTTTAATAATTGTGCATGGTTATGGTTGTTGACCATTAGACCTTCTTGACTTGTTAACCTTGGTTGACACTTTGACCATCATCATTTCATTTGGAAGATGCTCTTTGATCCTTGCAATTTGCATTAAAAATGAAATGATAATGGTCATGTCTTGATTAAGCCATGACAATTATCTTACTAATTATCTAATTAAAATAATACACACATATATGTGAGAATGGATTATTTTATTCTCATTCTATCATTCACTTTCTCTCTCTCGTTCTTCCTCTCCCTCAAGCTCCCCCCTCTCATGTGTTGAGAAACACTTGAGCTGGAGAAAAACCCCTTCTTGATAATCTCTACTCTCATCTAGGATTCAAGGATTAGCACTTCTTGCACCCTAGTTACTTCTAGCTTGGAGTTGAAGCCAAAGGTTGAGGCTTTCGGGTGGATCTTTCTTTGACGGGAGAAGACGACAAAGGTGACCTCCTTCCACTACTCCAAGGAGCAAGGAGAGAAGGACATAAAGCCTAAGGTATAACCTTTCTAGCACTTAGCTAGTTTCTAGCTAGCTTTAACTTGTTTTTGTTTAGCAAAGATCCTTCTTTGTCTAGTCCATGTTGCCTAAGTTCATAAAAAACTTGATTTTTATTCCGTTTTTCGCCTCCCCGCAAACACCGGGATGGGCAACGTGGACATACAGTGGTATCAGAGCCTAACTAAACATAAACTAGCTAGGTAGTAAAGTGTATCGAAGTTCGAATCGGAAAAATCGAAAAAACGAGTTTTCAAAACCCTAAGTTTCTGTTAAAATTTTTTCTGTTCAAAACAAAATAAATCATACTCCAAAAATCATCTCAGGGTTTTGTGAAGAAAGCCACCAAAAACGATCCAGTAACTCGACCAAAGAGCCGCGGTTCCGCGGCAATAGCAAGCTATTGCCGCGCAACCGCGACCGTCTTGGCTCGTCTCTGGGTCGAGTTTGGTGCAGTGTATTTCTGGCTTGGTTTTGGGATTTTTAAGATGGTTTATATGTGCCCAGATTTTCCAGAATAGAAATTTGTTTTTGGGGGCCTATAAATCCGTATTTTTTATCGAACTTCAATACACTTTGACTAAAAGGTTATATCTATGTTGTTTATATGTATTGAACGTCGGCTAATCGCTATATGTCGATTAGTCGGGGTTATACATATCTGTGATCTGTGATTGATGATGGTATGTGTATATGAATGCGTTGGATTGTCGCGGGTGAATAGCCGGGGTGGATGTGAGATGAGTGTTGCTTTTTCTTTCATTCATTGTAATATGTAAATTGATGTAATATTATTATTTGTTTGGCCGCACAACCGGGTCGGGGTTGTAGCCGTCATTGTATAATTCTTTTTACTGTTTTTGCTCCTAGGATAGACCCATGGAGGGGGTGCACAAACTACCGGGTATCTCGAAGTGCCGAGTGGCCTACTCACGGTGTTGAGGGAGGTTGCTTCGCTTCGGGTACTTGGCGGGTAGTTTGCCGCACCCGTAGGGGTCTTGGGTGGGGTATTGGCTATTCACCGCGACCGTGTAATCCGCTTTTCGTTGCAGGCTCGAACGGATTGCAGATTCCTAATATATCCAATGTATTCATCTGTGATCTGTAATGTCTATCATTGCTATATATTTATATATGATAACTATTTAGGTGTTGCTTATGTTTTACAGCCGCGCTAGCCCAGCCCCCGCTCTGTCGTTAGTTAAGTAACCTAACGGGTGATGACGGGGCCCCGTGGCGAATGCGAATTGCATAAGCGTACGTCATATTTTGGTTGTTTTCTGCAATGGTAGGATTAAATGATGGGACGCATTAAAAGAACTAATGCAAGAAAATAAACCAAGTAAAAGTCGATTGGAACACTTTGAAAACTACTCGGTTCTTTTCAAAACTAAACTTTTAAACGCGGAGCTTGAACCACTCCTTTTAAAAGCTATCTCGTTCCATCGATTAGATCAAGTTCACTACGTTCATGGTTTCTCCAAAACCATTCGTAGCCCTCCGTCATTCCACATGAATGGTCAAAAAGTATTCAAGCTTTGTATTTTGGCCAAAGTGAAGGCATAGTGATTGGTAGCTATTGGGTATTCATGTGCAGCATAGATAGATGCGTTGGTTTGGGACAGTCGTGCTGCCATTTTGACCAAAGTCAAGGGTAGGTACGGGTGGGTCCAAATTAACCAGGAGAATGACGGGTAGAACTTGACATGTGACTTATGATATTTTGGCCAAAGTCAAGGTCATAAGAGCATGGGGCAAAAAAAATCCACATCGGGAGTTTCATAAGTACTGAAACTTGCTAGCGCTGCATACCATTTGGAGTGTGATAATTCTGGTAGGATTCCTTCGGTTTTATCACGCGATGATATTTGGATCCCGATCCTACTGTGAGTATATGCTACTCCTCGGGAAAACTCTCACTTAACGATCAATGCTATAAACTTAGTAGGTGTCTAGAAAGGTGTTAGCGGGGCTACGCCCACAGGGAAAAGAGGTTACTTAATTAAGGAACTTTGCGAAAGCATTGGAAAACCTCCCTCGAAGTACCGACACTGGCCTGGCTGAACGGTTAAGCAAGTATTGTACGGTGAGATCGATCCTGACTAATCCTTTCTTTACGGTTTGAGAAGGGATTCGAGAGACAGTGGGAGCCATCCACTTTAGACAAATTAAAAACCACTCTAAACATGCAAGAGCATCATGCTAAAGTGTTTCTTTTCTCTCTCCTTATTGCAGCGACCATTCAACATGACCGGACTTAAGTTATTACTAGATAAAAACATATTGACAGGGTCAAACTACAAAGATTGGCTCAGGAATGTCAAGATGGCAATCAGTTATGACAAGTTGGGGTATGTCCTTACCACCGAAGCTCCCCCTGTCCCAGGTCCTAAAACCAGTGTCGTAGATAAGGAAATCTACAAGACCTGGGAAATAGATTGCGCGAAGGCCAGATGCCTCGTACTAGCCTCGATGGACAACGAACATCGGAGGAGGCACGAGAATATGGACCTAGAGTCCATATTTCTTCATACAAAAGAACTGTATGGAGAGCGGTCTCGTATCGCCAGATACGAAGTGTCGAAGAAGATGTTTTCGGCAAGGTTGGTCGTCGGATCATCGGTAGCGGAACACGTGCTTAAGATGATTGGCTATATAGAAGAGCTCGCGGACTTTGGGACCACGTTGGAGAATGAACTCTATACTGATTTGATTCTCCAGTCTCTTCCTTCCACTTACGCCCAGTTTATCCTTAACTTCAACATGCAAGGAAAGGAGGTTGAACTTTCCGAACTTCTGAACATGTTGAGGAGTGCTGAGGGCACCCTACAAAAAGGTAGGGAGACATCCACTTTGTTTGTAGGAGGATATTCCTCTTCTAGATCCAGGGCGAAAGCCAAGGGTAAGAAGAAGAAAGCCCCCGCCAAACCAAGAGGCGGTGTCGGTAAAGTGGATACGAAGGGAAAAGGAAAAGCAACAAAGATAGCGGGAAAGCTGGTGGGGAAGGAAGAATGCTTCTATTGTCACAAAAGTGGTCACTGGAAACATGATTGCAAGGCTTGGAAGGCCAGAACACAGGATTTGAAGCGAGTTGCAGCTTCAGCTTTAGGTGTGTATGTTATTGAAAACTGTCTATCAATAAACTCTACATCCTGGGTATTGGATACCGGATCAGGATCTCATATCTGTAATTCTTTGCAGGCGTTGAGAAAGCGTAGAGTTTTGAAGGCAGGTGACATGACCCTCAGAGTTGCAAACGGTGCTAGCATGGATGCTGAGGACGTGGGGGACTATAACCTGGGATTGTCGGATGGACATTTTTTGGTTTTGCGTAGTTGTTATTATGTACCAAATGCAACCTGTAATATCATTTCTGTATCTTTATTATCTAAAGAAGGTTATGAATTTGCATTTGTAAGTAATGTAGTGAACATTCACCTTAATCAAGCTTTGATTGGGTCAGGTACATTGAACAACGGTATATACGTATTAAACCAACCACAGATGTTCAATGTCCAGAATACACACAAAAGAAAGTCTCCAGAAATCAATAAAACTTTCTTATGGCATTATAGACTGGGTCACATCAATGAGAGAAGGTTGACTAAGTTACATGCAGAAGGATATTTTGATCCGTTCGAATATCAATCGTATGCAACTTGTCAATCCTGTCTCAAAGGAAAGATGACAAAGACTCCATTCACTGGACACGGAGTAAGAGCGAGCGAGCTCTTGGGACTCGTACACAGCGATGTGTGCGGTCCAATGTCTACACATGCGCGAAGCGGTTATTCTTACTTCATTACTTTTACGGATGACTTTTCAAGGTACGGTTATGTCTTCTTAATGAAACATAAATCCGAAGCTTTTGAAAAATTCCAGGAATATAAGAATGAAGTAGAAAAACAAACAGGCAAAAGTATCAAGGCACTGAGATCTGATCGAGGTGGTGAATACTTGAGTGCCGAGTTCCTGGGTTACTTAAAAGAGAATGGAATTCTCTCTCAGCTTACTCCTCCATACACTCCGCAACATAACGGTGTATCGGAGAGACGGAACCGAACCCTATTGGATATGGTACGGTCCATGATGAGTAACGCTGAGTTGCCGCGATCGTTCTGGGGATATGCGCTAGAATCAGCTGCATACCTTTTGAACCGAGTTCCAACTAAGACTGTGCCTACTACACCATATCAGATGTGGTGTGGGAAGAGACCCTATCTTAATCACATTAAGACATGGGGATGTCCAGCTTTTGTAAAAAAGCAGCATTCGGACAAGCTCGAGGCACGCTCAGTACAATGCAAGTTTGTGGGATATCCAAAGAACTCCAAGGGATATTTCTTCTATTGCGAAGAGGAACAAAAGGTGTTTGTTTCTCGCCATGCCCACTTTCTTGAACACCAGTTCATAGAAAAAGAATTAAGTGGGAGCGCAATAGAACTGGAAGAAATTCCAGAACCACGAGCTATTACTAAAAGCTTAGTAGAACCAGAGGGTTCGAAAGATTAGGACATTCCCACGCCACTCCGCAGGAGTAGTAGGCAGTCTCATCCGCCCGAGAGATACTACGGTTTTCTCATTGACGGGGATAGAGAGGATTCCATCATAGATTGTGATGAGCCTACTAGCGTCCAGCAAGCCATTCAGAGCGTCGACTCGGTAAAATAGCTGGATGCAATGCGGACCGAAATGGAGTCCATGTACACCAACAAAGTATGGACGTTGGACATTGCTCCAGATGGGGTAAAACCCGTAGGATGCAAGTGGATCTTCAAAAGGAAGATTGGTGTAGATGGACAGGTTGAGACCTATAAAGCTAGACTGGTTGGAAAGGGTTTTCGTCAGCGACCTGGTTTGGACTATGACGAAACCTTTTCTCCAGTAGCTATGCTGAAATCCATTCGGATCGTTCTTGCCATTGCTGCCTTCCACGATTATGAGATTTGGCAGATGGACGTAAAGACAGCTTTTCTAAATGGACATTTGGATGAGTGTGTCTATATGGACCAGCCAGAGGGTTTCATTCAGAGTGGGAGCAGCGGAAAGGTGTGCAAATTGCTTAAGTCCATTTATGGACTAAAGCAGGCATCGCGTAGTTGGAACATCTGTTTTGATGAGACGGTCAAGGAATTTGGCTTTATCAAAAATCCAGATGAACCATGCATCTATTGTAGATTTGTAGCGAGAACTGTAGTATTCCTCGTTTTATACGTGGATGACATTCTCTTAATAGGAAATGACATTCCTATGCTACAATCTGTCAAGGGGTTCTTATCACACAGGTTCTCCATGAAAGACCTGGGTGATGCCTCATACATTCTGGGTATCCGGATCTACCGTGACAGATCCAAGAGGATATTAGGAATTTCGCAGTCCAGGTACATCGACGCCATACTGAAGAGATTCAGTATGGTGGAATCTAAGCGCGGTAATCAACCGGCTTGTCATGGGATCACCCTCTCCAAAGAGATGTCTCCCAAGACTGATTTGGAGAGGGGTCGCATGTCTATTATACCCTACGCTTCTGCGGTAGGCTCTATAATGTATGCGATGTTGTGTACCAGACCGGATGTGGCTTATGCACTGAGTGTGGTAAGCAGGTATCAGTCAAACCCTGGGGAGAAACATTGGATAGCAGTAAAGAACATTCTCAAGTACCTAAGAAGGACTAAGGAGATGTTCTTGGTGTATGGCGGAAAAGACCTCCAGATTGAGGCCTTTGCTGACTCCAGCTTCCAGAGTGACAAGGATGATTCCAAGTCCATGTCGGGTTTTATCTTCACCCTCAATGGAGGGGCGGTGTGTTGGAAGAGCTCCAAACAGGAAACCGTTGCTGACTCGACTATGGAAGCGGAATACATCGCTGCATCTGATGTCGCAAAAGAAGCTGTCTGGATGAGGAAGTTCTTGAAAGAACTTCATGTGGTTCCGTCCATTGTTGACCCAATACCTCTGTATTGCGACAACAACGGGGCTATAGCTTTAGCGAAGGAACCCAGGTCCCATCAGAAATCCAGACAAATCTTGAGGCGGTATCACCTGATCAGGGAGATCGTGGATCGCCATAAGATCGAGGTTCGGAGGGTTGCTTCAGAAGATAACACAGCAGATCCACTCACCAAGGCCTTGCCCCAGACTCAGTTCGAGCGGTTGATCGAGATGATAGGACTTCGATACGCCAGTACATGGCCTTAGTGCAAGTGGGAGATTGTTAGTGTATATGCCCTAGAGGCCATTACTGTATCATACTAGTTTGTATATTACTTGATGGAAGCTTGGGATATTCACAGTTGTATATACAATCTTGCTCGAAATGGTAGTATGCTACTTGGTTTGTCTCTGCTTTATTATGTGCATGTGTTTCTTTTAGCATATTGCTGATATACATATTAGTGGAGCCCTTAGGATCTTTGCTTGATTACCAGTGTTGTGATGGCGCTCAAACTCGTGGGAGCTGGGTGATCTATAAGCACATCCTTATACAGGTCCCTAGTCGTTGGACTATCGAGACAGGGCATCGATACTCCAGAGTAGACTAGCGTATGCGCTTCTCATCCCAGTGTGGGAGACGGTCTGTCCCACAGCCGTCAGTACGTCGTACTTGAGATAGTATGCGGGTACTCGTTAGGTTACGAGTACACTGGACAGGACTCGTCGGGAACTGCTGGTTGGTATTATACCTATCGTCAGTTATCAGTTCCCAGGTGACATGAGTACAGCTTAGTCCGCTGACTTGACACTGTCACTTCGCCTCGAGTGTGTTCCCACTGCACTTTGATTACTACCCTACCACGGCTCAAAGGAGTCGGGCAAACAGGTAGTTTTTGGGTGCAATCCCGAAGCACTTAGAGGCAGTGACGGTTAGACAAGATTCGTCTCTCCCGGTATTAAGAGTTGACATCGCGCTGTGTCCAGGAGAGCCATTACACGAGTAGTCCCTGGCCAGGGCAAGCGAGATATACTGGTAGGTTTCCAGTGTTATCTCAGGGTGTTCTGGGCTACACTCCGACACGACTTGTACCGCTATTAGGGGACTGACGTTCACCGCCCCCTAGGACCGCCATGCGATGTATCAGACGAACAGACCGGACTGTACGGAGACTGTCACATGCAGGCTCGGTAGGAGTTCAGATGGGGTTCACCTCGTCAGTCTTCTTATCGGCATCTACCTGGGGATCGTTACGTACAGCTAGTGCCGCTTGCGGTCTGTGGTTAAACCCACTGCCAGCGTAGTGTCGAGTCTTCAGAGTCCCACACAGAGAGATATTCACCTTTAGGAAAAATGAGTAGAGGTCGCATGGTTTTGCGGCAGGGTTCGTTCACATCCGTGCACTCGTGCACGTTTGCTGTCCGGATAGCTTATACAAGCGAGCTCTGGTTTAAGCCGGATCCTAGTATATGATTTGGGATTGATTTTTCTCATTGTATTCGTGTTCCTCGAATCACGAATACGGGTGCGTATGCACAGTTGCTTGAGACAGAGGGAGAGGACTTTGATTAGGGTTAATAACCATTGTCATTTTATTAACCCTAATGCTTATGTGTGTATTATGGTTAATTGATATTAGTTTAATAATTGTGCATTGTTATGGTTGTTGACCATTTGACCTTCTTGACTTATTGACCTTGGTTGACACTTTGACAATCATCATTTCATTTGGAAGATGCTCTTTGATCCTTGCAATTTGCATTAAAAATGAAATGATAATGGTCATATCTTGATTAAGCCATGACAATTATCTTACTAATTATCTAATTAAAATAATACATACATATATGTGAGAATGGTATATTTTATTCTCATTCTATCATTCACTTTCTCTCTCTTGTTCTTCCTCTCCCTCAAGCTCTCCCCTCTCATGTGTTGAGAAACACTTGAGCTTGAGAAAAACCCCTTCTTGATAATCTCTACTCTCATCTAGGGTTCAAGGATTAGCACTTCTTGCACCCTAGTTACTTCTAGCTTGGAGTTGAAGCCAAAGGTTGACGCTTTCAGGTGGATCGTTCTTTGACGGGAGAAGATGACAAAGGTGACCTCCTTCCACTACTCCAAGGAGCAAGGAGAGAAGGACATAAAGCCCAAGGTATAACCTTTCTAGCACTTAGCTAGTTTCTAGTTAGCTTTAGCTTGTTTTTGTTTAGCAAAGATCCTTCTTTGTCTAGTCCATGTTGCCTAAGTTCATAAAAAACATGATTTTTATTCCGTTTTCCGCCTCCCCGCAAGCACCGGGGTGGGTAACGTGGACTTACAGGTGGTTCTCCCACTAACTCATAGATCACTCTCTCCAAAAAGTTGTCTTCCAAGACTGATTTGGAGAGAGCACGCGTGCAAGAGATACCATATGCTTCGGCAGTAGGTTCTATCAGAGTATGCGATGTTATGTACCAGACCAGATGTAGATGACTCACTAGGTGCAGTGATAAGGAATCAATCGAATCTTGGGAGAATCACTGGATAGCTGTGGAGGACATTCTTAAGTACTTGAGAATCACTAAAAGAAAGTTCTTGGTTCCAGCTTCCAGAGTGATAAGTTCGACTGAGAGTCAGTCACAGGCATTGTCTTTACCCTCGGTGGAGGGACGGTATGTTGGAAGAGTTCCAAGCTAGATACCGTGACATACTAGACGATAAAAGTTGAATACATCACTAACAATGATGCAGCCAAAGTGGTTGTCTGGGCATTTCTTGTTCATGAGATGAACATGGTTCCTACCATTGAGTGTCCAATAACTGTTATTGAGACAACAATGGAGTTGTAGTCTAGGCCTAGGAACGAAGTTCCCATCAGCGTTCCAGACATATTCTGAGGCAAGTATCACCTGATCAGGGAGATGGATGATCTCCAAGGGATCAAGGATAGGAGAGTAGACACGAAGGATAATACAGCGGATCCACTCACAAAGGCCTTACCCCTAGTGTCACGTCCCGCTTCCTAAAATACGGAATACGAGGGGTAGACAAGGCCAGCCATGCTCCTACGGTCAAGGAAATGTCCTGCCGTAGTCACACTTCGGCTTCTAGTTTTTCATGGTAAACAGTAAATAATGCGCAGGTAATGAGAAATGCAGTAACTGAAAGAAACAATGTAAAGAACTGACGTGAGGGGGAACAAATATGGATATAACTCTGGATATCAAATCGAGGTGTCTGTGATATACGTCTAGTCCTGATCCAGACTAAATCTTCTCCTCACACTGAGCATGCATACTCAGGTCGTCAGAGGGACACAATAGCAATTTAATATATATGAAATCATGTGACAATTCTAACAGTGATAATAGATAACAGTAGATCAATGGCAGTATGGGTATGAACATGCAGTAATCAATGCAACAGAACAGTAAAAGCAGTAGAATGATATGCCACGTATGTCAACACAGTAAGTATGTATATCGTTGCTATCATTCCTATCAGTCTCTAAGTCTCACTGTACAGGTCACTAAACCTATCGTCAGTCCAAGTGTGAGAGTCAACCACTCGCGAGTGTCCTCCACCCAAGGGTAGAACCCAAGGGCAAGGGACCACGGGCCCAACATGTATAACACGGTGATAATCACATACCCTGTAAATCTCCATATATCTCCCTAAATATATAAGCCGGCATGGGACTCCCAAGATTCTGTTGAACTTACACTAAAACTACCGCACACCCCGGGTCTACATCAAACTCTAACCATAACCCTAAATACAAATCGATCCGTGACAAGTCTGCGCGAGAACTGGAGGAAGGACCTCCATCAAGCACGTCCCGACTAATACCTAAGATAAATGGCAGCGTCTGGTGCCTTATCTGTGACACCCGTGCAAGCGCTTCCATAAGTGTCCCATACCAATTATAGTTACACGTACACGCATCCCACAGACGTCGACAACGCAATAGAATAATAGGGTCACTGATTGTGTACAAGTACGTATCACTTTCACTTATTCACGGATACACGAACACTGACGTATTTGCCACAATCATCACTAAAATCTAACACTGGGTAAATGCACGATATCACTAGGTTATCACTGCAATGATATGGGTATGATATGATACGTAAACAGTATATGAAGCATGATTAAGGTGTCATAAAATAGTATTCTATCACTTGCACGATTTATCATGAAACGTACGTGTATAGTTTGGCGAAATGATAAACAGGTAATAATTAGTATGTTTAGTTATCTATCCATTGAATTTAGTTTCAAGCCAATCGGGTTCCAGGATCACTAATTATAGCCATTTCATTTTAAGCGTTCACGGCTGGAAATCCGGTTTCAGAATCAGAAATCCGTTTCGCAACGCATTTTAATACCAGTTGGGATCATATTTTAGCGATGTTTCAGTTGGATGAAATCTAGGGTTTTCAGTAAGGTTTTCAACGCAACAGACGGAGTCTCAATCGCGTCTGTACGTTAGGAGATATACACTGTTCAATACCAATATGTCAGTTCTGATCCTGTTGGGACTGTTATGCGTCCCGATCTATTAAATTACAGATTAAATAACAAACGATAACGAAACAGAATAAAACCACTTGTGTTGTCTAGCTAACAGGTTCAACTACAATAAACAGCGGAGTTCCGCAACCTACGATTTAAGGAAATCCTGTGGTACCCATTACGGAACAGCAAGCAACAATTGGAGTCGCTCTGGACTGCAATCCAGAGTCGCACTCCGATCCAAATATTAACACAGTTTGAGTACAGGAATATATGGAAACTAGTATAGGGTTATAGTTCGTCGAGTTGGATTCGATTTGATCCCTCGAACGCACCATTCCATTGTGTATATAATTTATGGTAATTTTTACGGTTTCCAGGTGCAGTAAAATTCCAGTTTTACGATTAAACTTGGGGGCAGTCGTTTTAGTCATTAACGGGCAAATTATCCAACGAAATTCATACACTAGGTTCACAGCTATACGGGCCAAACTATACCATTTAGTTCCGTCAAATTTGATGAGTGATTTCATTGGGAACACACACCGAACAGTCATGACGCCTAATTATAACGTGATAATCTAAGTAATCTAAGATTGTAAATCGAGTATATAGCATGTAAGCAAGTAAAGTACTTTCCTGGAGACGAAGAATTGATAGAACGGAAGCGAAGGCAGTAGTGACACGGCGCGGGCACAGAGTAGCAAGCGCCCGACGAATCTCGGCTAGGTTTGGCTTGAGCTCGAGTCTCGGCAGCGGCTTGGTTGATGGGGTCTAGACGACAAGGGTGGTGGTCGGTGGTGTGCCGGGATCGATAGTGAGGGATTGCAGATGGAGAGATATTGAGAGAGAAAAAGAGTTAGAGAGGGAAAGAGAAAAGATTTGTAGAGAGATGGAAAGAGATTGCAGAGAGAAAACAGAGGGTGAGAGAGTGAGGGAGAGAACATAGAGAGAAAAGAGAGATCGAGAGAGGGGGGAGATCGGGATTGAGAGGGGGAGAGAACTGAGAGAGAGAAACAGAGGAAAGAGAGAGAAACAGAGGAAAGAGAGAAAGGGGGGAGAGATGCAGGGATAGGCGATGGCGATGGAGATGATGTTGACGAGGAGGGTGAAGGGTGTCGATGGAGTTGGTGGTCGACGATGGTGGTCGTCGGGAAGGCGGGGCGCCGGCGGTGAGGGTGCAAGGTGGTCGAGCTCGGTGCAGGGTTGGTGTGCAGTGGCGCTCGGCAGGGGGTGCTCGGGTGTGGATTGTACGAGGTGATGGTGGTGCTGCTGACGACGAGGAAGGTGCAGCTATGGGGGTCGCGGTGTTGGGAGGAGGCGGATGAAGAGAGGAGGAGGTCGGTGATGGGTGCGTGGGTCGGGAGTGTAGCGAGAAGAGGAGGAAAATGAGAACGAGGGAGAGAGCGAGCGAGGAAGAGGGAGTAGTGGGTAGAGGAGAGAGGTGGAGGGCGCGCGTCGTGGTAACGTTCGCGAGCGGGGCACGTGACGAGCGGCGACATGGGCGCAGGAGTGGGGTGCGGCGGAGGAAACGCGCGCGGAAATGAGGAACTAGCCGTTGGAAGACGACACTGTAGGTGGCGGTTCGGGTAGTGAAGCGGGCGTGGGTTGAGTGGGGTGGTTGGGCTTGGAGAGGGGCCGGCGGGCTTGGGCCAGAGAGAAAATTAGATGTTTAAATCCTTGGGGAAAAATGTTGGGCGCGGGCTGGGCTTAAGCTGCGGGCTAAGGGAGTTTAATTAATTAACAAAATAGAAAAAGAGTGGGCTGAGAGCTGGGCTCGGCGAAAAATAAAAAGAAGAAATTGTATAGGAAAAGGATGAAATAAGCTGGGGAAAGAGTGGGTTGAGGCAGAATTGAAGTGTGCTGGGCCAGGTGGGCTGCAAAAATAAAAAAAGAATTATAAAGGAAAAGGTTGCTGGGCTGGGTTCTTTAAAAAGAAAAGGGGTTTAATTTTTGGGTTTTAAATTTTCAAATAAAGAATTGGCTGTGGTTTTGGTTTATATTTATCTATATGGAACTAGGGTTTTAGATTGGAATTATAAAACGACTAGAGTTAGAAACTAGAAGTACAGTAATATAGGGAAATGTATTTTGATGAAGAATAAATCTATAGCTTGGGTTTGGGCTAAAAAGGTTATTAGAATTAGGGTTTGGGTTCAAGTGGGGTTTTGAAAAATAAAATAAAATAAAATAATAAATTTATAAATAAAATAAATAAAATTAAAAATAAATAATTCATAATTAAGAATAAATAGAATTCTAAGGTAACAGATACAAATTTTGGTATAAAAGGGCTGGGTATTATATCATACCACCCTTACAAAATTTTCGTCCTCGCAATTTAAAAGAAACAACAAGCTATAAATAATAAGCGAAGAATTATCATATCGAACACTAATACATGTTGATTTACAAAAAGACGGGTAGACAAAGTTTTGAAGGTACATACATATATATAAGAACCACATACAAAAGATAGGCCTAAAAGGTATAATACAGGAACACTATAAGGGCAACTACAAATATACGAGAATATAGGTAACAACAACGAATAATAATAATCAAAGTGTGCTCGATAAAAATTTGAAACCCAAATATGTGCGCATCTAAGTTTATCAAAGGTAAGCAGAAAAATAAATGTAAGGTTCAACCATTTATAATAGTAATCGTAGGCACAAACCCCAAAAATAAATTAACGACAATAAAGCAGTGAAAATTAGTCGGTAGGTTAAAAGATTTTAGGATAAGGTATCGATAAAATAGGTTAAAATATTTTAGAAAACTGGTATAGTGAAATTAAGAAGCATAGACCAAAAGCATGCGCGGTGTATGGTTGCGCTACTGAAGATAATAGTAGTGTGCTTTCAATACATAAAGCTAATTTGTCAATAACACACACTCTTCGATAAATACAAGATACTGAAAACCAAATTTCCGAATGATAAAGTCCCTAAATATATATATAGGGTAATAAGAAAACACATAAAAATGTATAGGGCTAGCTAGGGTAAGGATTACAAGAAAATGTGGATCATTCAAAGGTTGGAGTATGGCGGCTTTAGGCTGAAGATCAAGGAGATTGGGATCGGGTCAACACAGGATGTAAGGATGAACAACAAATGACTTCAAAGGAAGGAGTATGGGGAGGATAACGGTTGGTACATCCTATGAATTAAAATTTTGAAGGGTCAGTCAACTTGGAGATTTTATTATCAACATCCCCAGCCAGAAGGATATCAAACGAGGTATAGGCGAAGGATGGAGGGTGGACCCCAAAAGATCGGGTGTGGTACTAGTTAATCTTAGTGAGGGTTAAGACAAAGTAAAGAGTAGGGGTGGACATATCTCAGTAGGAAGAATAATTGTATAGAAGAAATATCAAGCAGCAAGTGAACTAAGAAGATTGAAGGATTAACAACTCAGCAATTTATTCCATTCTAGAAAAATTTTAAACAAAGTATCATCAAAATAAAATGTGGCCCTAGGCTATACACAGATTTATTGGGCCAAAGAACACAACATTTAAAGGAAATTCCGTCAGGCGCGGTTGTGAAGATTCAGCAGGTTACGGTAGGCTCGCGCACTCAGATAGGGGCGTCCATTTCCATAGCGCCTCGCAGGTATCGGCATTGGGAGTCCATCCACCGCAGGGTCTTGATCTTCTGGTCCTTCTTCCTCGGATGGAGCTTCTTCATCGAGGTCCAATTCCATGAGATTCTCTTCTCCTGGATTCTCTTCCATGGGATATTCCTCTACTGGATTTTCTTCTATCGGTTCTTCCTCGGGATCTTCCTCTATCGGGTTCTCTTCAGGGTCTCCTTCTTCTTCGTCGGAATCGTCTATCATGTCGAACATTGGGGCGGCAGCTCCTTCGTCTTCGGAATCGCTGTTTTCGCCAATGACCTGGGGACCGTTGATCTCATCGTCAGAACTCGTCAGCGTGCGGTCTAAGGAAACGCATGACTGTGCATCCTCATCTAGATGTGGTGCTGCTCCAAGGTGGGCCATGGCCTGAAAAGAAAGTATCATGATTAGACAACGGAACACATCAAGAAAATAATTAAGCGTACGATGTATAGAAAGATATGCGGTGGTAGGAATTGAAAAAAAATATATCAGAATAAAAATACTGCGATAATGAATACTATAAATAAGGAGGAAACGAGAGAATAATACATATATTACGATTCAGAGTTTTATTGCATTCAACTCAAAATTCAACGGATACAAGATGTCAAACGAAAAGAGATATTTATAAGAAGATGACAACATTATGCTGAAATTAGAAAATAGGAAAATTCTTCTTTGATTGCTAGGCCGCTGCATCCTCGTCACGCAAATTGAATCCTGTGTTGGGTCCGCTTTATCCTCGAAGTGTGAACTACGCAGTAATCCTCAATTGGCAGAAGTGGGGAGTGTAGACGAGTCTCCTCCTTGTAGTTGTTTCCTTTCTGGGCAACCGTTGATGAGATGTTTGTTGGACCCGCATATCAGACATTTCCCTTGGGCGCGGCGACAATCCCTCTGAAGATGTCCTGGCCTCCTACAATACCCACAACATGGGGTCTTCTGCTGCTTCTGTCGCAGAGAAACAAATTGGCGTTTCATCTTCTTCTCTTTTCCTCGTTTAACGGGGATCCCTTTATGATTGGAGACTCCCGCTGGTATCTGATTTATCTGTCTTCTCAGTCCTTTAGCCAACAAGTCGTTCGTCCGCTCTTGGGCTTCCTTTAGACCTTGCAGTACACTCAGAATCTCAATGGTCTGATTCTGGGGAGCGGATATAGATGAAGAGTCGTTGGAAGACATGATCCTGAAACAACAATTTTTGAGGATGATATAAGTCACAAGCTATACGAATCAAAATATAATATGGATAGGACAAAGATTCAAGAATATCAGAGGTGATGAATTTATTACAAGTGGAGAATCAACTGTATGACTTTAAGTCACTTAAATAGAATACGGTAGTGCAATTGCAACAACGTAACCTTACCAAGTTGCCTGAAACTCTAGCGAATGGATAGCTGAACACACGATGTGAATATGAATCAAGGATAATAAGTTTACAATCTAGACCAAGGAATGTCTTAGATTGCCAAGCTATACACGGAAAACTGCAATCCCAATCAATGCATAACCTGGCTCTGATACCAACTAAACCATGTCACGCCCCGCTTCCCAAAATATGGAATACGAGGGGTAGACAAGGCCAGCCATGCTCCTACGGTCAAGGAGATGTCTTGCCGTAGTCACACTTCGGCTTCTAGTTTTTCATGGTAAACAGTAAATAATGCGCAGGTAATGAGAAATGCAGTAACTGAAAGAAACAATGTAAAGAACTGACCTGAGGGGGAACAAATATGGATATAACACTGGATATCAAATCGAGGTGTCTGTGATATACGTCTAGTCCTGATCCAGACTAAATCTTCTCCTCACACTGAGCATGCATACTCAGGTCGTCAGAGCGACACAATAGCAATATAATATATATGAAATCATGTGACAATTCTAACAGTGATAATAGATAACAGTAGATCAATGGCAGTATGGGTATGAACATGCAGTAATCAATGCAGCGGAGCAGTAAAAGCAGTAGAATGATATGCTACGTATGTCAACACAGTAAGTATGTATATCGATGCTATCCTCCCTATCAGTCTCTAAGTCTCACTGTACAGGTCACTAAACCTATCGTCGGTCCAAGTGTAAGAGTCAACCACTCGCGAGTGTCCTCCACCCAAGGGTAGAACCCAAGGGCAAGGGACCACGGGCCCAACATGTATATCACGGTGATAATCACATACCTTGTAAATCTCCATATATCTCCCTAAATATATAAGCCGGCATAGGACTCCCGAGATTCTGTTGAACTCACACTTAAACTACCCCACACCCCGTGGTCTACATCAAACGCTAACCATAACCCTAAATACTAATCGATCCGTGACAAGTCTGCGCGAGAACTGGAGGCAGGACCTCTATCAAGCACGTCCCGACTAATACCTAAGATAAATGGCAGTGTCTGGTGCCTTATCTGCGACACCCGTGCAAGCGCTTCCATAAGTTTCCCATATCACTTATAGTTACACGTACACGCATCCCACAGACATCGACAATACAGTAGAATAATTGGGTCACTGATTGTGTACAAGTACGTATCACTTTCACTTATTCACGGATACACGAACACTGACGTACTTGCCACAATCATCACTAAAATCTAACACTGGGTAAATGCACGATATCACTAGGTTATCACTGCAATGATATGGGTATGATATGATACGTAAACAGTATATGAAGCATGATTAAGGTGTCATAAAATAGTATTCTATTACTTGCACAATTTATCATGAAACGTACGTGTATAGTTTAGCGAAATGATAAACAGGTAATAATTAGTATGTTCAGTTATCTATCCATTGAATTTAGTTTCAAGCCAATCGGGTTCCAAGATCACTAATTATAACCAATTCATTTTAAGCGTTCACAGCTGGAAATGCGGTTTCAGAATCCGAAATCCGTTTTGTAAAGCATTTTAATCCCAGTTGGGATCAGATTTTAGCGACGTTGCAGTTGGATGAAATCTAGGGTTTTCAGTAAGGTTTTCAACGCAATAGACGGAGTCTCAATCTCATCTGTATGTTAGGAGATATACACTGTTCAATACCAATATGTCAGTTCTGATCCTGTTGGGACTGTTATGCATCCCGATCTATTAAATTACAGATTAAATAACAAACGATAACGAAACAGAATGAAACCACTTGTGTTGTCTAGCTAACAGGTTCACCTACAATAAACAGCGGAGTTCCGCAACCTACGAGTTAAGGAAATCCTGTGGTACCCATTACGGGACAGCAAGCAACAATTGGAGTCGCTCTGGACTGCAGTCCAGAGTCGCACTCCGATCCAAATATTAACACAGTTTGTGTACAGGAATATCTGGAAACTAGTATACGGTTATAGTTCGTCGAGTTGGCTTCGATTTGATCCCTCGAACGCACCATTCCATTGTGTATATAATTTATGGTAATTTTTACGGTTTCCAGATACAGTAAAATTCCAGTTTTACGATTAAACTTGGGGGGAGTCGTTTTAGTCATTAACGGTCAAATTATCCAACGAAATTCATACACTAGGTTCACAGCTATACGGGCCAAACTATACCATTTAGTTCCGTCAAATTTGATGAGTGATTTCATTGGGAACACGCCGAACAGTCATGACGCCTAACTATAACGTGATAATCTAAGTAATATAAGATTGTAACTCGAGTATATAGCATGTAAGCAAGTAAAATACTTGCCTGGAGACGAAGAATTGATAGCACGACAGCGCAGGCAGTAGTGACACGGCAGGAGCACGAAGTAGCAAGGGCCCGACGAATCTCGACTAGGTTTGGCTTGAGCTCGAGTCTCGGCAACGGCTTGGTTGATGGGGTCTAGACGACAAGGGTGGTGGTCGGTGGTATGCCGAGATCGATTGTGAGGGATTGCAGATGGAGAGATATTGAGAGAGAAAAAGAGATAGAGAGGGAAAGAGAATAGATTTGTAGAGAGAGGGAAAGAGATTGCAGAGAGAAAACAGAGGGTGAGAGAGTGAGTGAGAGAACACAGAGAGAAAAGTGAGATCGAGAGAGAGGGGGAGATCGGGATTGAGAGGGAGAGAGAACTGAGAGAGAGAGAGAGAGAGAGAAAGAGAGAAACAGAGGAAAGAGAGAGAAGGGAGGAGAGATGCAGGGATAGGCTATGGCGATGGAGATGATGTTGACGAGGAGGGTGAAGGGTGTCTATGGAGTTGATGGTCGACGATGGTGGTCGTCGGGAAGACGGGGAGCCGGCGGTGAGGGTGCAAGGTGGTCGAGCTCGGTGCAGGGTTGGTGTGCAGTGGCGCTCGGCAGGGGGTGCTCGGGTGTGGATTGTACGAGGTGATGGTGGTGCTGCTGACGACGAGGAAGGTGCGGCTATGGGGGTCGCGGTGTTGGGAGGAGGCGGATGAAGAGAGGAGGAGGTCGGTGATGGGTACGTGGGTCGGGAGTGTAGCGAGAGGAGGAGGAAAATGAGAACGAGGGAGAGAGCGAGCGAGGAAGAGGGAGTAGTGGGTAGAGGAGAGAGGTGGAGGGCGCGCGTTGTGGTAACGTTCGCGAGCGGGGTGCGTGACGAGCGGCTACGTGGGCGCAGGCATGGGGTGCGGCGGAGGAAACGCGCGCGGAAATGAGGAACTAGCCGTTGGAAGACGACACTGTAGGTGGCGGTTCGGGTAGTGAAGCGGGCGCGGGTTGAGTGAGGTGGTTGGGCTTGGAGAGGGGCTGGCAGGCTTGGGCCAGAGAGAAAATTAGATGTTTAAATCCTTAGGGAAAAATGTTAGGCGTGGGCTGGGCTTAAGCTGCGGGCCAAGGGAGTTTAATTAATTAACAAAATAGAAAAAGAGTGGGTTGAGAGCTGGGCTCGGCCAAAAATAAAAAGAAGAAATTGTATTAGGAAAAGGATGAAATAAGCTGGGGAAAGAGTGGGTTGAGGCAGAATTGAAGTGTGCTGGGCCAGGTGGGCTGCAGAAATAAAAAAAAGAATTATAAAGGAAAAGGTTGTTGGGCTGGGTTCTTTAAAAAGAAAAGGGGTTTAATTTTTGGGTTTAAATTTTCAAATAAAGAATTGGCTGTGGTTTTGGTTTATATTTATCTATATGGAACTAGGGTTTTAGATTGGAATTATAAAACGACTAGAGTTAGAAACTATAAGTACAATAATATAGGGAAATTTATATTGATGAAGAATAAATCTATAACTTGGGTTTGGGCTAAAAAGGTTATTAGAATTGGGGTTTGGGTTCAAATGGGGTTTCGAAAAATAAAATAAAATAATAAATTTATAAATAAAATAAATAAAATTAAAAATAAATAATTCATAATTAAGAATAAATAGAATTCTAAGGTAACAGAATACAAATTTTGGTATAAAAGGGCTGGGTATTACACCTAGAGAGACTTCTATGGGATGGTTGAGTATGGGATACTACAACCACTGCTATATTGTTGGGTATTGGATACTACAACAGATGGCCTTAGTGCAAGTGGGAGATTTTTAGTTATATGTATGCCCTAGAGGCCATTATTGTACATTTGATGTATATTATAGTGGATTCTTGGATATATATAGGGATGACTTTCTTGCTCGACATGATAGTATGCTATCTTGTTGCTCTTTATCTTAATATGTACACTTATTGTCTCTCTATTACATGTTAATAAAGCCCTTAGGATGGGTACTTGACTACGAGGATTATGATGCAGATCATACTAGTGGGGACAGGGTAGTCGATAAGTACATCCTTCAAAATATTCATAGTCGTGGGAGTATCGAGATAGGGCATCGATACTCCAGAGTAGACTAGCGTATGCGCTTCTCGACCCATATGGTGGGCGATGGATGATCCCATATCCATTGGTGTTTGACATCAGAGAAGGTACACGGGTGCTCAGTGGAGACTGGGTACACTGGACGGACTCGCCGAGAACTCCTAGATGTTATTATACCAATCGTCAGATAGCTGTTCTCTGGTGACACTGGTACAGGTCAGTTTGTAGACCCGAGATCGTCATAGAATCTTGTGTGATTCCCACCGTGCTTTGATTTCCACCATACCACGGTCAAGAGATCATGCAAAAAGGTGGTTTTTGGGTACAGTCCCGAGTCACATGGAGGCAATGAGCGATATGAGGGGTTTCGTCTCTCCCGATATTAGGAGTTGATGTTGCGCTATGTCCTATTGGCCATAACAGGAAATCCTTGGCCAGGGTTGCTGAGATTTACTGGTAAGTGTTATCAGTAGTTTCTCGAACCATTATGGACCTTGTATCGGCATGACTTATCAGGCTATTGGTGTCTGACGTTATACCACCCCCAGGCTGTTGATATGCGACATATAAGATGAAGAGACCGGACTGTACGGTAGTGTTACTGATTGGATTCGCAGGAGTATGAGCAGGCTTGCTAGCTGTTCTTCTGATCGCTCAATACCCGGGTGGCCTTTACGTTTAGCAGACTGCTTGCGGCTTGTGGGTGTTTGATATGATCATCACCTACTGCCTGCGTATTGACGAGTCTTTAGAGTCCTACACAGAGGTTTCCTGGTTTATGTGAAACGGTGTAGGAGCACATATGTGATATGTGCGGGACCGAGATAAATGCAAGTATGTGATACTACATTCTATTCTCGCGATATGTAACATTCATCGGTTATTTGTGTTATAGCCAAGTTATCGGATCAAGTGTTGATTCGATAAGTTGTTATATTAGATATTAGTCAGTTATATGTAATATAGACGGATTATTAAATCAAGTGTTGATTTAATAATTTAATGTATGATTATATATTTTATATATTACATTACATTAATTAATATTAGCTCACTTAAGTATTACTTTTTCTCACTTGATGATACATTAATATATATGTGATATATGTTAATGTTAGTTGTATGTATGCCCTAGAGGCCATTATTGTATATATGATGTATATTATATTGGATGCTTGGACATATATAGAGAGGTCTTTCTTGCTCGACATGATAGTATGCTATCAGGTTTCTCTTTATCTTAACATGTATACTTGTCTCTTGATACTGCCTTATGGTTACATGTTGGTAAAGCCCTTAAGATGTTTACTTGACTACCAGGATTATGATACAGATTATACTAGTGGGGCCATGGTAGTCTATAAGTCATCCTTTAATGTTCCTAGTCATGGGTGTATCGAGACAGGGCATCGATATACCAGAGTAGACTAGTGTATACGCTTCTCGAACCATGAGATGGGCGATGGATGATCCCATATCCATTGGTATTTGACATCAGAGATGGTATATGGGGGCTCAGTAGAGACTGGGTACACTGGACGGACTCGCCGAGAAGTTCTAGTTGGTATTATACCTATCGTTAAATAGCAGTTCTCTGGTGACACTGGTACATGTTAGTCTGTAGACCCGAGATCGTCATAGAATCATGTGTGATTCCCACTGTGCTTTGATTTCCACCTTACCACGTTAAAGAGGACATGCAGAACGGTTGTTTTTGGGTACAGTCCCGAGTCACATGGACGCAATGAGAGATAAGAGGGGTTTCGTCTCTTCTAGTATTGGGGGTTGATGTTGCGCTGTGCGCGATTGGCCATAACAGGGAAGTCCATGGCCAGAGCTGATTTAGAGATTTACTGATATGTGTTATCAGTAGTTTCTCGACCCATTATGAGCCTCATATCGGCATGACTTATCGGTTATTGGGGTCTGACGTTTACCACCCCTAGACTTGATATGCGACATATCAGACGAAGAGTCCGGACTGTACAGTAGTGTTACTGACAGGCTTTACAAGAGCTAGAGTGGGCTTGCTTGTTGATCTTCCGATCGCTCAATGCCCGGGTAGCCGTTATGTCCAGCTAGTACCGTTGACGGCTTGTGAGTGTTTGATGTGATCATCACCTACTGCCGGCGTATTGACGAGTCTTTACAGTCCTACATAGAGGATTTACTGGCTCAGGCAAAACGAAGTAGGAGCATATATGTGATATGTGCGAGACCGAGAATAATACGAGTATGTTATACCGTATTCTGTTCTCGCGATTTTTGTATCGGTCGGTTATATGTGATATAGTCGGGTTATCAAATCAAGTGTTGATTCGATAAGATGGTACATATAATATTAGTCGGTTATATGTGATATTGCCGGGTTATCGAATCAAGAGTTGATTTGATAATTTAATGTATAATTGTATATGTGATATACTAGATTACATTAATTAATATTATCTCACTTAAGCATTTATTTTTCTCACTTGTGTGCATGTGATATATATGTGATATATATTAATGTGCGTTATTTTGTGTCATGGTTGTTGATACACACTACATGGGTGTATGAGACTTACACCATACTAATTATAATATAGGGTTTAAATATTTAATATAAATCCAAATTAGTGGATAATTACTCATGTGCATGAAGCTTGTAGAAGCTTGTGGATGCATTGACTTTGTCCACACATTTTGTTTTACTTAAGATATTTATTAACCTAACCATTATAATTTAGCCATGGTTATGTCTCTACATAAGTTGGTATATGATACAAACTCGCTCATGGTTGATTCTCTCACCTCATTAGTCATTCTCATCTCTTGAGCTCATCGTCTTCTTCCTTGAGCAAAAGCTTGCTAGGTTTTTCTAAAGAGAGAAAATATTGTGAGAAAAAATAAAACTAAAGTGAGCCTACTTCTTATTTCATCATCCTCTACTAGATTAGCAATTTAGTATATGGCGTTATCTTCACTAATCTCTCAATTAGTGAAGTAGTAACTTGGGTTAGTGTCTCCTCGACGTAGATCATCTTCGGCCTCGAAGACTTCAAGCAAGATCGTTCATTCCACCTTGAGAAGCCATGCAAGAGTCTGGGAGTTCCATGATAGCAGTGATAGGACCACTACAAGGAGCTATTGAAATGAAGGACCGGTCTACAAAGGTTGTATTTCGTTATCACTTAGTAGTGAAGTAGCTTACATTATAGTTTTGCTCCTAAAACTCTAGTTAGATCCTAGGTTAGGTTGTTTGGCACACTAGAAAATTTGAAATTTGCATGTTTGATGCCTTGTGAAACCTTGTAGTTGTGCCAAAGAACCCTACAATGGTATCAGAGCTTTACTAGAGCATTAGGAGTTGTCTAGGTGAAGTTAAACGTTCGAACGAACTCCGAAAACCCAATATTGCCCACTTTCTGGAAATTTTTCAAAATGTTGGAATTTTTCACATTAAAAATCCTCAGAAAATCATGCAGGTAAAACTATGGACCCTCTAGAAGAACGACACCCTAACTCGACAACATGACCGCGGAAGCACGGCCAAACCAAGGGTTTGGCGGCGGTTCCGCGGCGCCATGTGTAAGGCTTGGGTCAATACTTCTACGGTTGGTCCGTAGCCACTGGGGCATGTTTCTGGGTATTTTTGATATTGCTCAAGTGTTGATCTTTCTAGGGAAATTTTGGGAATTCGATTATTCGATCGAAAGGTTTAACATCATCTAGCTATCTGCAATGTGAAACAATATGTGGAATCCGTATAGTTAGGCAAGAAATCCAAAGTATATGATATTTTGGGTTTATGGTGTCTATGGTTATTATGGATTCCAAATGTTATAGTTTGTCATTTTCTTTTCTGTGAACGTAAGTGTAATATGTGGTGTATCGCCGGTTTCGTTGCTATATGTCAACGACAATTGGGATACGCATATTTACTTACGTTGATGACATGTGATGTTATGTGTTGCTGGATATGTTATATTGGATCGTCGTGTTTTGAATAGCCGGGGTTTTTTTTATGTGAGATGAGAGTTTTTATTTTATTTCATGTAAAATTCAATGTATGGAATATTCTTTTATTGGGGCACTTCCGGGTTGAGGATGATGTCACCATTGTTGTATATTATTTACTTTTCCACAATAGGATAGACCCAAGGAGTGGAGCACAAGTAACCGGGTTCTAAAGTCCAGTGGGAGACCAACTCGAGGAGTCGAGTCCGGGTCTCCTAACTCTAGAATTGGTAAGGTTGCTTGCCGCTCTCGTAGGGGTCTAGGGATTTGGGTTTGGCTATTCATCGTGACTGTGGAATCCGTGTTTTATATAGGCTCAAAAAGAAACACGGACCTACTAGTATATCCAATATTTCATATGTTTCTTCTGCTGCTCTGTGATGTGATCACTGTGGATTCTGAGACGAATGGATATACATTATATATGAGATATATAGTAGACGTTGCTTATGTTTTGCACCCGCACTAGTCCCGTCCCGGTATGCCGTTAGTTAAGTAACCTAACGGTGCATAACGGGACACTATGGCGAATGCGGATGGCATAAGCATACGTTGTATTTTCGTTTCATCTGTGATGCTTAGGAAGCTTAATTGATGAGACTTCATTAATAAGATTAATGAAAGAAAAGAAACCTAAAAGATGTTGTAGAATCAAATTTTCAAAAAAGATAGCTCTAGTTTTTCCTTTGCATAGTGATATATGTGATATATCCTGCACCTTATTCGATAAGGAAAGAGCCGAGACTCCTTCACCGGGAGTGACCTCTTAAGCAATAACAGGCGGATACTACAACACATGGTTTGTCTTTTGATTGATTTTGGAGTATTTGCTTTGTATTATGTGATATCTCATGCACCTTATTCGATAAGGAAAGAGCTGAGATCCCTTCACCTGGAGTGACCTCTTTAGCGAAACTAAGAAAAGCCTCAAAAACACTCATTTTCAAAATCGTTCGATTCCGCAACGATATCAAGTTCATTACGTAAAAGGTTTTCTTGAAAACCTGTCGTAGCCCTCCGTCATTTCAGATAAACGGTATTTAGTATTCATGCTGCGTTTGTTGACCTTGTCAAGGCGTAGTGTACGGTAGCTATTTAGTGCTTATCTTTTAGCATATGATGCGATTGGATTAGGGTGGTCGTGCGGCCTTGTTGACCATGTCAAGGGTGTAAGTCGATATAGTACACCCCAGTACTTGTGGGGAGGCGGAATTTTCAAAAACGATCAAGTTTAAAGAACGAACATCGACTAACCGCTTGAATCGAAGCTAAACTATAAATAACCGTACACAAAGATTTTCTTATCACTTGTGATTAGGGATTATACCTATCGAAACTAGTCCTTCGTCTTTGTGTCCTCCTTTGTTCTCCTCGACCTTCTCTAGGTAGTAGACGATCCACCCGAGAGCAAAACACCAAGCTACACCTCTAACTTGAGGTAACTAATCTACTTCGATTGCTAAGCAAAGAAGAAAGGATGATATAGAGTGACGGTAATGGATGCTTAAGTCTAACTAAACCTTTGATCTCAACACATGAGGATTAAGGATTAGTTTCTTGAAGATGAGAGCTTGAGGAGAGAGAATGTGAATAATATTATGAGATGAGAAAATGAGTGTATCATAATATATCATGAAGCATTCTTATTTAAGAAAAATGAATAAAAGAAATGAATAAGCATGCTTCATAAATGAAAAGAGGTGATTCATTAAGCATGTGTCATTATCATTTATGGTGCAATAATGATAATGATGAATCACCTCATGACTCACTTTCTTATCCATAAGTAACCTCCTTAGTCACATCTTCTAGAAGCTTCTCGTACAATTACGAGAACGCCCCTCCAATCCGCAAAAATACGGAAAAACTTTAGACTGTAAAAATCCAATAACCAGATACCAGTAACTGGCTTAAACCAAAGCCGACTGGTAAAAACTGTCCGAAAAGTCGTACGCGCGTAAACGCACGTATGCGTCCGAACCCTTTGTCGTAAAACCATGCAACCTCTATATCGTTTCGCCTGGAGTAGGAAACTCTCTGTGTGGGACTCTAGAGACTCGACTACTACGCTGGCAGTGGGTTTAACCACAGACCGCAAGCGGCACTAGCTGTACGTAACGGTCCCCAGGTAGTTGTCGATAAGAAGGCCGATGAGAAAACCCATCCGAACTCCTACTGAGTCTGATGTGACAATCTCCATACAGTCCGGTCCGTTCGTCCAAGACTATCGCATATCGGGCCTAGGGGGGCGGCAAGCGTCAGTCCCCTAATAGCGGTATAAGTCATGTCGGAGGGAAGCCCATTACACCCTGAGAAACTACTGGAACCTACCAGCAAATCTCGCTTGCCCTGGCCAGGGACTTTGCGTAATGGCTCTCTGACACAGCACGATATCTACTCCCAATACCGGGAGGGACGAATCCTGTCTAACCGCCACTGCCTCCAAGTGCTCGGGACTGCACCCAACTGCTACCTGTTTGCACGACTCCTTTGAGCCGTGGTAGGGTAGCAATCTAAGAACAGTGGGACACACTCGAGGCGAAGTAGCAGTGTCAAGTCTGCGGACTACGCTGTACTCATGTCACCTGGGAACTGTTCACTGACGACTGGTATCAAATCAACCAACAGTTCCCTGTGAGTCCTGTCCGGTGTACCCGTAACCTAACGAGCACCTGCATACTATCTCCAGTACGACGTACTGACGGCTGTGGGACAGACCATCTCCCTAACTGGGATGAGAAGCGTACACACCAGTCTACTCCGGAGTATCGATGCTCTGTCTCGATAATCCAACGACCAGGGACCTGAATAAGGATGTGCTTGTAGACTACCCAGCCCCCACTAGTGTGACTGCCATCACAACGCTGGTAGACAAGCAAGATCCTAAGAGCTCTATCAATACGTACACTCACATATTAAGATAGAAAAACCAAGTAGCATACTACCATGTTTAGCAAGACTGTTATATACATGTGAATATCCCAAGCTTCCATTAAGTAATATACAAGCTAGTATGATACAGTAATGGCCTTCTAGGGCATAAACACTAACAATCTCCCACTTGCACTAGGGCCATGTACTGGCATATCGTAGACCAATGATCTCGAGTAGCCTCTCGAACTGAATCTGAGGAAGGTCCTTAGTGAATGGATCAGCAATGTTATCCTCCGTATTTACTCTCTTTACCTCGATCTCCCGGCGATCTACGATCTCCCTGATCAGGTGATACCGCCTCAAGATGTGTCTGGACTTCTGATGGGACCTTGGTTCCTTCGCTAAAGCTATAGCTCCGTTGTTGTCGCAATACAGAGGTATTGGACCAACACTGGTAGGAACCACCTGAAGTTCTGTGAGGAACTTCTTCATCCAGACAGCTTCTTTTGCGGCATCGCAAGCAGCTATGTACTCCGCTTCCATCGTCGAGTCAGCAACGGTGTCCTGCTTGGAACTCTTCCAACAGACCGCCCCTCCATTGAGGGTAAAGACATAACCCGACATGGACTTGGAGTCATCCTTGTCACTCTGGAAGCCGGAATCAGCATAGGCCTCCATCTTGAGGTCCTTTCCGCCGTAAACCAAGAACATCTCCTTAGTCCTCCTCAGGTACTTGAGAATGTTCTTTACTGCTATCCAGTGATTCTCCCCTGGGTTTGCCTGATACCGGCTTACAACGCTCAATGCGTATGCTACATCTGGTCTGGTACATAACATCGCATACATTATAGAGCCTACCGCAGAAGCGTAGGGTATAATCGACATGCGTTCCCTTTCCAAATCAGTCTTGGGAGACATCTCTTTGGAGAGGGTGATTCCGTGACAAGCCGGTAGGTTACCGCGCTTAGAATCTTCCATACTGAATCTTTTCAATATGGTGTCTATGTACCTAGACTGTGAAAGTCCCAACATCCTCTTTGATCTATCACGATAGATCTGGATCCCCAGAATGTAGGTGGCATCACCCAGGTCCTTCATGGAGAATTTCTGTGACAAGAATCTTTTGACTGACTGTAGCATAGGAATATCATTTCCTATTAGGAGAATGTCATCCACGTACAAGACGAGGAATACAACAACTCTCCCTACAATCTTACTGTATATGCATGGTTCATCTGGATTTTTGATAAAGTCGAATTCTTTGACAGTATCATCAAAACAGATGTTCCAACTCCGCGATGCCTGCTTTAGTCCATAAATGGATTTAAGCAGCTTGCATACTTTACCGCTGCTCCCACTCTGAATGAATCCCTCTGGCTGATCCATATAGACGCTCTCTTCTAAATTTCCATTTAGAAAGGCCGTCTTTACGTCCATCTGCCAGAATTCATAATCGTGGAAGGCAGCAATAGCAAGAAGGACCCGAATGGATTTCAGCATAGCCACTGGAGAAAAGGTTTCGTCATAGTCCAAACCAGGTCTTTGACGGAAACCCTTTGCAACAAGTCTAGCCTTATAGGTTTCAACCTGTCCATCTACACCAATATTCTTTCTGAAGATCCACTTGCATCCTACGGGTTTCACCCCATCTGGAGCAGTGTCCAAAGTCCATACTTTGTTAGTGTACATGGACTCCATTTCGGTCCGCATTGCATCCAGCCATTTTACCGAGTCACCACTCTGAATGGCTTGCTGGAAGCTAGTAGGGTCGTCATTATCAATGACGCAATCTTCTCTATCCCCGTCTATGAGAAAACCGTAGTATCTCTCGGGCGGATGAGACTGCCTACTACTTCTGCGGATAGGCGCTGGTATGTCCCTTTCTTCTGAAACTTCTTGTTCCAACAAACTTTCAGTAATAGCTTGTGGTTCTGGAATTTCTTCCAGTTCTACTGCGCTCCCACTCTTCTGATTTTCTAAAAATTCAGTTTGTAAGAAGCGGGCATGACGAGAAACAAAAACCTTTTGTTCCTCTGCGTAGTAGAAGCAATATCCCATGGAATTCTTTGGATATCCCACAAACTTACACTCTACTGAGCGTGCCTCGAGCTTGTCCGGATGCTGCTTTTTTACAAAAGCTGGACATCCCCATGTCTTCAGGTACTGAAGATGGGGTTTCTTCCCACTCCACATCTGATATGGCGTGGTAGGCACAGTCTTGGTTGGAACCTTGTTTAAAAGATATGCTGCTGATTCTAGCGCATAACCCCAGAATGATCGCGGTAACTCAGCCTTACTCATCATGGAACGAACCATATCTAATAGGGTTCGATTCCTCCTTTCCGATACACCGTTGTTTTGTGGTGTGTATGGAGGAGTAAGCTGAGAGAGAATTCCTTTCTCTTTTATGTAACCCTGGAACTCGGCACTTAAGTATTCACCACCTCGATCAGATCTCAGTGTCTTAATACTTTTGCCTGTTTGGTTTTCCACTTCATTCTTGTATTCTTGGAATTTCTCAAAGGCCTCGGATTTATGCTTCATCAAGAAGATATGTCCATACCTAGAGAAATCATCCGTAAAAGTAATGAAATAGGAATAACCACCTCTCGCATGTGTAGACATTGGACCGCACACGTCACTGTGTACGAGTCCTAAGAGCTCGCTCGCTCTTACTCCGTGTCCAGAAAACGGAGTCTTTGTCATCTTTCCCATGAGACAAGATTCACAAGTGGCATAAGATTGATATTCGAATGGATTCAAATATCCTTCTTTATGTAACTTTGTTAACCGTGTTTCATTGATGTGACCTAGTCTACAATGCCATAAGAAAGCCTGATTTACTTCTGGAGACTTTCTTTTAAGTGTGTTCTGGACATTGAAAACCTGAGCTTGATTCAATACGTATATACCGTCATCTAATGTACCGGACCCAATCAGAACTTGATTTAGGTGGATGTGAACTACATCGCTAACGAATGTAAAGTCATATCCCTCTCTAGAAAGAGAGGACACTGATATGATATTACAAGTCAAACTAGGTACATACAGACAGTTACGTAGAATCAATATCTGCCCACTTGTCAAACCCAGGCGATATTCTCCCACGGATTCAGCATCCACGCTCATTCCGTTTGCAACTCTGAGAGACAAATCACCTATCCTTATAACTTTACGGTTTCTCAAAGCATGTAACGAATTACAGATATGAGATCCTGCTCCGGTATCTAGTACCCAGGAAGTAGAGTTAATTGACAAACAGTTCTCAATTACAAACACACTTGAGGCTGAAGCCACAACATGCTTCGAATCCTGGCTACTGGCTTCCAAAGCCCTGCAATCCTTCTGCCAATGTCCATTCCTATAACAATAGGAATATCCCTCCTTACCTATACCAAGTCCCGGAACTGTTTCTCTTCCCTTTCCTCCTACTTTGCTGACACCGTATATCGGCTTTGCAGAGGTCTTCTTCTTTTCACCCTTTGCTTTCGCCTTGGATGAAGAGGAAGAAGGTCCCCTATTAAGCAGAGCTTGTGTCTCCCTGGTTTCTTTCAGGGTGTAAGTAGAGGTAGGGACTGTGGAAATAAGTCAGTATTTGACCTGTTTCCGAACGTAGTCTCCAGGTCCTTGAGCTCATCAATATAGCTAGTCATCGTAAGGACGTCGTCCCTTACAGATGACCCGTCAGCCGACCTCGCTTGAATCAATTCGTTCGAGGCCTCATATCCTGCGATATGAGATTGCTCTCCATATAAATCTTTGTTATGGAGAAAGATGGAACCAGAGTCCATCTTCTCGTGCTGCTTCTGGTATCTACCATCAACTGAAGCCAACACGAGGCACTTGGCTTTCGCTTTATTCTTTTCCTTTGTCTGACGGATATCCATATCCGCGACGGTGGAAACTGGACCTGGGACGGTGGGATCTTGAGTAGTAATAGGGTGGTCCAGCTTGTCATAGGCAATGGTCATCTGAACAGACCTTTGCCAGTCAAAAAAGTTAGATTCAGTCATCTTGTTATCTAGATGTAACCTAGTCATGGTCACAAGGTTGCTGCAATGAGAGAGAGAGAAGAAAACACTTTAGCATGATGCTCTTGCAAGTTTAGAGTGGTTTTTAATTTATCTAAACTGGATGGCTCCCACTGTTTCTCGAATCCTTCCTCAAACCATAAAAGAAGAATTAGCCAGGACTATTCTCACCGTACAATACTTGCTTAACCGTTCAGCCAGGCTAGTGTCGATACTTCGAGGGAGGTTTTCCAACGCTTTCGCGAAGATCCTTAATTAAATAACCTCTTTTCTCTAGGGGCGTAACCCCGCTGACACCTTTCTGGACACCTACTAGGTTTATAGCATTGATCGTTAAGTGACGAATATCCTGATAAGTAGCATATACTCACAGTAGGATCGGGATCCAAATATCATCGTCTGATAATGTTGTAGGAATGCTACCAACATTCATCAAACTCAAAATGGTATGCATCTCTTTGCAAATTTCAGTTTCTTTAGAAATTCCCGATATACATTTTTGCCCCATGTTCTTATGACCTTGACGAAAGCCAACAAATCATAAAACACATGTCAAGTTCTGCCCATCATTATCTTGTTAATTTGAACCCACCCGTATATACCCTTGACGAAAGCCAACAAGGTTATACGACTGTCCCAAACCAACTCATCTATCTATGCAACAAATAAATACCCCAGCAGCTACCAAACACTATGCCTTGACGAAAGCCAACAAGCATAGCTTGAATACTACTGACCATCCATAAGAAATGACGGAGGGCTACGACTGGTTTTGGCGAAACCGTGAACGTAGTGAACTTGATATAACCGAAGGAACCTGATAGCTTTTAAAAAGAGGTTAAATCTCCGCATTTTAAAAATATCTGTTTTAAAAATAACCGAGTGGTTTCTTTTAAATTGTTCCAACGATTTAAACTTGGTTTATTTTCTTTGCATTATAGATAATGCGTCCCATCATTAACCTATCATTGCAGAAAACAACGAAAATACAACGTCCTCTTATGCCATCCGCATTCGCCACGGGGTCCCGTCATCACTCGTTAGGTTACTTAACTAACGACAGAGCGGGGGCTGGGCTAGCGCGGGTGTAAAACATAAGTGACGTCTAAATAGCTACATTATATATAGATATTTTACATTCGTCTGACGCAATGATATTCATTCCAGAACACAGATAAACAATATTGGATTTGCAAGCAATCTGTATTTCTTTTGAGCCTGCAAGAAAAGACAGATTACACAGTTGTGATGAATAGCCGTTACCCCACCCTCGACCCCTACGGGTACGGCAAACTACCCACCCGGTAGTCTGTGTACCCCACCTTGGGTCAGTCCTAGGAGCAAAAACAGTAAAATGAAATAATGCAACGGTGGCTACAACCGCAACCTGGAAGTGCCCGGCAAAATAATATTACAACAAATTACATTTTCAACAAATGAATTAAATAATAACCCATTGCAAACCCCGGCTATACACCACAACAGTCCAATACAGTTTATATGCACAAACAGATATAACCATTTCAGAAATGTGCAACCCCCTGCCAACCGACATACTAGCAGTTAGGGGAGGTTTACGAACACATTAAACAATCACAGATATAATCCAATATGCAAATACTGTACAATTACGATCGATTAAACAACATCAATATTGCTCCAAAATCTTCTCTGTTAAACAGTAACCTAAGCAAATATTAAATATTCCAGAAAACCCCAAATACCAGAGAGGACTCACACATGAAAGATGAGCCCACGACTCGGCAACTCGGCCGCGGAAGCGCGGCGGATCGGTGGGATCCGCCGCCCTTCCGCGGCGCTTTAGCCGATTCATGGGCTCGAATTTCATGGGTGTTCTCCTGGGCTCTTTTCTAGCTTTCTGAGCACACCTGAAAAATTTTTGGACTTCATTTTGGATTCGACAGAAACTGATTTTTATTAGGGTTTTTCGGCTTCGTTTTTCCGTTCGAAATTCGTACAAATTTGCAATTAAGTTATTTATTGTTTAGCGAGGCTCTGATACCACTGTAAGTCGATGTAGTACACCCCAGTACTTGTGGGGAGACGGAATTTTCAAAAACGATCAAGTTTAAAGAACGAACATCGACTAACCGCTTGAATCGAAGCTAAACTATAAATAACCGTACACAAAGATTTTCTTATCACTTGTGATTAGGGATTATACCTATCGAAACTAGTCCTTCGTCTTTGTGTCCTCCTTTGTTCTCCTCGACCTTCTCTAGGTAGTAGACGATCCACCCGAGAGCAAAACACCAAGCTACACCTCTAACTTGGGGTAACTAATCTACTTCGATTGCTAATCAAAGAAGAAAGGATGATATAGAGTGAAGGTAATGGATGCTTAAGTCTAACTAAACCTTTGATCTCAACACATGAGGATTAAGGATTAGTTTCTTGAAGATGAGAGCTTGAGGAGAGAGAATGTGAATAATATTATGAGATGAGAAAATGAGTGTATCATAATATATCATGCTTCATAAATGAAAAGAGGTGATTCATTAAGCATGTGTCATTATCATTTATGGTGCAATAATGATAATGATGAATCACCTCATGACTCACTTTCTTATCCATAAGTAACCTCCTTAGTCACATCTTCTAGAAGCTTCTCGTACAATTACGAGAACGCCCCTCCAATCCGCAAAAATACGGAAAAACTTTAGACTGCAAAAATCCAATAACCGGATACCAGTAACTGGCTTAAACCAAAGTCGACTGGTAAAAACTGTCCGAAAAGTCGTACGCGCGTAAACGCACGTATGCGTCCGAACCCTTTGTCGCAAAACCATGCAACCTCTATATCGTTTCGCCTGGAGTAGGAAACTCTCTGTGTGGGACTCTAGAGACTCGACTACTACGCTGGCAGTGGGTTTAACCACAGACCGTAAGCGGCACTAGCTGTACGTAACGGTCCCCAGGTAGTTGTCGATAAGAAGGCCGATGAGAACACCCATCCGAACTCCTACTGAGTCTGATGTGACAATCTCCATACAGTCCGGTCCGTTCGTCCAAGACTATCGCATAACGGGCCTAGGGGGGCGGCAAGCGTCAGTCCCCTAATAGCGGTATAAGTCATGTCGGAGGGAAGCCCATTACACCCTGAGAAACTACTGGAACCTACCAGCAAATCTCGCTTGCCCTGGCCAGGGCCCTTCGTGTAATGGCTCTCTGACACAGCACGATATCTACTCCCAATACCGGGAGGGACGAATCCTGTCTAACCGCCACTGCCTCCAAGTGCTCGGGACTGCACCCAACTGCTACCTGTTTGCACGACTCCTTTGAGCCGTGGTAGGGTAGCAATCTAAGAACAGTGGGACACACTCGAGGCGAAGTAGCAGTGTCAAGTCTGCGGACTACGCTGTACTCATGTCACCTGGGAACTGTTCACTGACGACTGGTATCAAACCAACCAACAGTTCCCTGTGAGTCCTGTCCGGTGTACCCGTAACCTAACGAGCACCTGCATACTATCTCCAGTACGACGTACTGACGGCTGTGGGACAGACCATCTCCCTAACTGGGATGAGAAGCGTACACACCAGTCTACTCCGGAGTATCGATGCTCTGTCTCGATAATCCAACGACCAGGGACCTGAATAAGGATGTGCTTGTAGACTACCCAGCCCCCACTAGTGTGACTGCCATCACAACGCTGGTAGACAAGCAAGATCCTAAGAGCTCTATCAATACGTACACTCACATATTAAGATAGAAAAACCAAGTAGCATACTACCATGTTTAGCAAGACTGTTATATACATGTGAATATCCTAAGCTTCCATTAAGTAATATACAAGCTAGTATGATACAGTAATGGCCTTCTAGGGCATAAACACTAACAATCTCCCACTTGCACTAGGGCCATGTACTGGCATATCGTAGACCAATGATCTCGAGTAGCCTCTCGAACTGAATCTGAGGAAGGGCCTTAGTGAATGGATCAGCAATGTTATCCTCCGTATTTACTCTCTTTACCTCGATCTCCCGGCGATCTACGATCTCCCTGATCAGGTGATACCGCCTCAAGATGTGTCTGGACTTCTGATGGGACCTTGGTTCCTTCGCTAAAGCTATAGCTCCGTTGTTGTCGCAATACAGAGGTATTGGACCAACATTGGTAGGAACCACCTGAAGTTCTGTGAGGAACTTCTTCATCCAGACAGCTTCTTTTGCGGCATCGCAAGCAGCTATGTACTCCGCTTCCATCGTCGAGTCAGCAACGGTGTCCTGCTTGGAACTCTTCCAACAGACCGCCCCTCCATTGAGGGTAAAGACATAACCCGACATGGACTTGGAGTCATCCTTGTCACTCTGGAAGCCGGAATCAGCATAGGCCTCCATCTTGAGGTCCTTTCCGCCGTAAACCAAGAACATCTCCTTAGTCCTCCTCAGGTACTTGAGAATGTTCTTTACTGCTATCCAGTAATTCTCCCCTGGGTTTGCCTGATACCGGCTTACAACGCTCAATGCGTATGCTACATCTGGTCTGGTACATAACATCGCATACATTATAGAGCCTACCGCAGAAGCGTAGGGTATAATCGACATGCGTTCCCTTTCCAAATCAGTCTTGGGAGACATCTCTTTGGAGAGGGTGATTCCGTGACAAGCCGGTAGGTTACCGCGCTTAGAATCTTCTATACTGAATCTTTTCAATATGGTGTCTATGTACCTGGACTGTGAAAGTCCCAACATCCTCTTTGATCTATCACGATAGATCTGGATCCCCAGAATGTAGGTGGCATCACCCAGGTCCTTCATGGAGAATTTCTGTGACAAGAATCTTTTGACTGACTGTAGCATAGGAATATCATTTCCTATTAGGAGAATGTCATCCACGTACAAGACGAGGAATACAACAACTCTCCCTACAATCTTACTGTATATGCATGGTTCATCTGGATTTTTGATAAAGTCGAATTCTTTGACAGTATCATCAAAACAGATGTTCCAACTCAGCGATGCCTGCTTTAGTCCATAAATGGATTTAAGCAGCTTGCATACTTTACCGCTGCTCCCACTCTGAATGAATCCCTCTGGCTGATCCATATAGACGCTCTCTTCTAAATTTTTATTTAGAAAGGCCGTCTTTACGTCCATCTGCCAGATTTCATAATCGTGGAAGGCAGCAATAGCAAGAAGGACCCGAATGGATTTCAGCATAGCCACTGGAGAAAAGGTTTCGTCATAGTCCAAACCAGGTCTTTGACGGAAACCCTTTGCAACAAGTCTAGCCTTATAGGTTTCAACCTGTCCATCTACACCAATCTTCTTTCTGAAGATCCACTTGCATCCTACGGGTTTCACCCCATCTGGAGCAGTGTCCAAAGTCCATACTTTGTTAGTGTACATGGACTCCATTTCGGTCCGCATTGCATCCAGCCATTTTACCGAGTCACCACTCTGAATGGCTTGCTGGAAGCTAGTAGGGTCGTCATTATCAATGACGCAATCTTCTCTATCCCCGTCTATGAGAAAACCGTAGTATCTCTCGGGCGGATGAGACTGCCTACTACTTCTGCGGATAGGCGCTGGTATGTCCCTTTCTTCTGAAACTTCTTGTTCCACCAAACTTTCAGTAATAGCTTGTGGTTCTGGAATTTCTTCCAGTTCTACTGCGCTCCAACTCTTCTGATTTTCTAAAAATTCAGTTTCTAAGAAGCGGGCATGACGAGAAACAAAAACCTTTTGTTCCTCTGCGTAGTAGAAGCAATATCCCATGGAATTCTTTGGATATCCCACAAACTTACACTCTACTGAGCGTGCCTCGAGCTTGTCCGGATGCTGCTTTTTTACAAAAGCTGGACATCCCCATGTCTTCAGGTACTGAAGATGGGGTTTCTTCCCACTCCACATCTGATATGGCGTGGTAGGCACAGTCTTGGTTGGAACCTTGTTTAAAAGATATGCTGCTGATTCTGCTGATTCTAGCTACATACCTATTGAATCAAGTTCTACCTAAATCAGTACCTACAACATCATAAGAGATATGGAGTTGGAAGAGACAATATCTTAAACGAGTTAAGATATGGGGTTGTCCGGCCTATGTCAAAAAGCAAAATCTGGACAAACTCGAGGCACGATCAGTTCTTTGCAAGTTTGTGGGATATCCAAAGAATTCATATGGATATTTTTTCTACCACAGTGAGGAACAAAAGGTGTTTGTTGCTCAACATGCCACCTTTTTAGAACATGAATTTTTTGTAAAAGAAATTAGTGGCAAAGAGGTAGAACTGGAAGAAGTTCCAAATACACAAACTATAACTGAAGATTTAGTGGAACTAGAGGATTCGATAGTGCCCAGCGAACCCCAGCCTCTCCGCCGATCTAGTAGGGTTCCTCTTCCACCTGAGAGATACTACGGTTTTCTCATTGATGGTGGAAGCGAGGATTGAATCATGGAGGATGATGACCCAACTAGCTTCGAGAAGGCCATCACGAGTGGGGACTCAGTGAGGTGGTTGGATGCAATGCGATCTGAGATGGAATCCATGTACACCAACAAAGTATAGACTTTGGAAGTTGCTCCTGAAGGGGTAAAACTAATTGGGAGCAAGTGGATCTTCAAGAAAAAACTTGGTGTAGATGGGAATGTAGAGACTTTCAAAGCTAGACTTGTTGCAAAGGGTTTTCGTCAACGACATGGTGTGGATTATGACGAAACCTTTTCTCTAGTGGCTATGCTTAAATCCATCCGGATCATGCTTGCCATTGCTGCATACCATGACTACGAAATCTGGCAGATGGATGTTAAGACCGCCTTTCTGAATGGTGATTTGGAAGAGTGCGTGTACATGACTCAGCCAGAGGGCTTCGTAGACAATGGGAGCAGAGGAAAGGTGTGTAAGTTGCTTTAATCCATCTACAGGTTAAAGTAAGCATCGCGGAGTTGGAACATCTGTTTTGATGTCGTTATCAAAGAGTTTGATTTCGTCAAAAACGTAGATGAACCTTGTATATACAAGAAGGTGGTAGAGAGTAAGGTTGTCTTCCTCGTATTGTACGTGGATGACATACTCTTGATTGGAAATGACATTGCTATGCTGCACTCGGTCAAGCTCTTCTTATCACATAGATTCTCAATGAAAGATCTATGTGATGCCTTCTACATCTTGGGGATTAAGATCTATGGAGATAGATCTAAACGGATACTGGGATTGTCCCAATCCAGGTACATTGACACCATACTAAAGTGGTTTAGTATGGAAGAATCCAAGCGTGGGAACTTACCCACGATCTCTGGGCTCACTCTCTCCAAAAAGATGTCTCCCAAGACTGATTTGGAAAGAGCTCGCATGCAAGGGATACCCTATGCTTCGGCAGTAGGCTCTATCATGTACGCGATGCTATGTACCAGACCCGATGTTGCACATTCACTAAGTGTAGTGAGTAGGTATCAAGAAGATCCAGGAGAGAGTCACTGGATAGCTGTGAAGAGCATTCTCAAGTACGTGAGAAGGACTAAAGAGATGCTCATGGTGTATGGTAACGGAGAACTCTAAGTGGAGTCCTTTACCGATTCGAGCTTCCAGAGTGATAAGGAAGACTCTAAGTTGCACTCGGGATTTATCTTTACCCTCAATGGAGGGGCGGTATGCTGGAAGAGTCCCAAGCAAGAAACCGTGGCAGACTCGACGATGGAGGCTGAATACATCGCTGCCAACGATGCTGCCAAAGAGGATGTCTGGATGAAGAAGTTCATAACTGAACTTAGAGTGGTTCCATACATTGAGTATCCAATACCTTTGTACTTCGATAACAATGGAGCGGTGGCTTTGGCCATGGAACCCAGGTCCCATCAGCGATCCAGGCATATTCTAAGGCAGTATCACCTGATCCGGGAGATAGTTGATCGCCGGGAGATCGAGGTCAGGAGAGTTGACACGAAGAATAACACTGCGGATCCACTCACGGAGGCCATTCCCCATATACAGTTCGAGAGACTCTTTGGGATGCTGGGTATGCGATACTACAGCAGCTGGCCCTAGTGCAAGTGGGAGATTGTTAGTTATATGTATGCCCAAGAGGACATTATTGTACATATGATGTATATTATATTGGATGCTTGGACATATATATAGAGGACTTTCTTGCTCGACATGATAGTATGCTATCTGGTTGCTCTTTATCTTAACATGTATACTTGTCTCTCGATACTGTCTTAAGGTTACATGTTGGTAAAGCCCTTAGGATGTTTACTTGACTACCAGGATTATGATGCAGATCATACTAGTGGGGTCATGGTAGTCCATAAGTTCATCCTTTAATGTTCCTAGTCGTGGGTGTATCGAGACAGGGCAACGATATACCAGAGTAAACTAGTGTATACGCTTCTCGACCCATGAGATGGGCGATGGATGATCCCATATCCATTGGTGTTTGACATCAGAGATGGTATACGGGTGCCCAGTGTAGACTGGGAACACTGGACGGACTCGCCGAGAACTCCTAGTTGGTATTATACCTATCGTCAGATAGCAGTTCTTTGGTGACACTGGTATAGGTTAGTCTGTAGACCCGAGATCGTCATAGAGTCTTGTGTGATTCCCACTGTGCATTAATTTCCACCTTACCGCGTTCAAGAGGACATGCAAAACGGTGGGTTTTGGGTACAGTCCCGAGTCACTTGGAGGAAATAAGCGATAGGAGGGGTTTCGTCTCTCCCGGTATTGGGGGTTGATTTTGCGCTGTGCTCGATTGGCCATAACACGGAAGTCCCTGGCCAGGGATGATTTAGAGATTTACTGATAGGTGTTATCAGTAGTTTCTCGACCCGTTATGAGCCTCATATCGGCATGACTTATCGGTTATTGGGGTCTGACGTTTACCACACCTAGACTTGATATGCGACATATCAGATGAAGAGACCAGACTGTACGGTAGTGTTACTGACAGGCTTTACAGGAGCTAGAGCGAGCTTGCTTGTTGATCTTCTGATTGCTCAATACCCGGGTAGCCGTTACGTCCAGCTATTACCGTTGTCGGCTTGTGAGTGTTTGATGTAATCATCACTTACTGTCGGCATATTGACGAGTCTTTAGAGTCCTACATAGAGGTTTTACTGGCCCAGGCAAAATGAAGTATGAGCACATATGTGATATGTGCGTGACCGAGAATAATACGAGTATGTGATACCGTATTCTGTTCTCGCGATTTTTGTATCGGTCGGTTATATGTGATATAGCCGGGTTATCGAATCAAGTGTTGATTCGATAATATGGTACATATAATATTAGTCGGTTACATGTGATATAGCCGGCTTATCGAATCAAGAGTTGATTTGATAATTTAAAGTATAATTGTATATGTGATATACTAGATTACATTAATTAATATTAGCTCACTTAAGCATTTATTTTTCTCACTTGTGTGCATGTGATATATATTAATGTGTGTTATTTTGTGTCATGGTTGTTGATACACACTACATGAGTGTATGAGACTTACACCATACAAATTATAATGTAGGGTTTAAATATTTAATGTAAATCAAAATTAGTGTATAATTACTCATGTGCATGAAGCTTGTAGAAGCTTGTGGATGCATTGATATTGTCAACTCATTTTGTTTTACTTAAGATATTTATTAACCTAACCATTATAATTTAGCCATGGTTATGTCTTTATATGAGTTAGTATATGATACAAACTCACCCATGGTTGATTCTCTCACCTCATTAGTTCATTCTCATCTCTTGAGCTCATCTTCTTCTTCCTTGAGCAAAAGCTTGCTAGGTTTTTCTAAAGAGAGAAAATATTGTGAGAAAAATAAAACTAAAGTGAGCCAACTTCCTACTTCATCATCCTCTACTAGATTAGCAATTTAGTATCGGGTATTAGCTTCATTAATCTCTCAATTAGTGAAGTAGTAGCTTGAGTTAGTGTCTCCTCGACGTAGATCATCTTCGGCCTCGAAGACTTCAGGCAAGATCGTTCCTTTCACCTTGAGAAGCCATGCAAGAGTCCGGGAGTTCCATGATCACAGCGAAGGGACCACTACAAGGAGCTATTGAAGTGAAGGACCAGTCTACAAAGGCTGTATTCCGTTATCACTTAGTAGTAAAGTAGCTTACATTATAGTTTTGCTCCTAAAACTCTAGTAAGATCCTAGGTTAGGTTGTTTGGCACACTAGAAAATTTGAAATTGGCATGTTTGATGCCTTGTGAATCCTTGTGGTTGTGCCAAAGAACCCTACAGTTAATTGTATTATTTTCTTTTTGTACACAAAATATATATATGATATATATTGTTGTGTCAAGCTAGGTTACACTTGCAACATGTATGTATGAGACTTATACCATGCTAGGGTTTATGTTTGGGTTTTATTTATCATTAAGTAATTCACAAAAGATTTGGAATGAGTCATGGTTGAAGATTGGAGAAGCTTGTAGAAAACATTGACCAAGTCCACTCTTTTGTCATTGCTTAAGATATTTGTTGACCCAACCCTTAACCATAGACTATGGTTTATTCTCTACATGAGTTAGGCATGACACTAACTCACCCATGGTTGCAATTCTAACCTCACTCTCTCATTCATTTTCTTCATCACTTCTTCTTCTTCCTCAAGAGAAAATGCTTGCTAGCTTTTTCTAAGTGATGATTTATTGTGAGAAAAATAAAACTAAAGTGAGCCCACTTCCTACTTCATGATCCTCTACTACTTGCCATTTAGTTTAGGATTTTTCTTCACTAATCTCACCATTAGTGAAGAGATATCATGAGCTAGTGTTTCCTCGACGTAGATCATCTTCGGCCTCAAAGACTTCGATGTAAGCTTGTTCCGTACATCTTGTGGAGCCTCTCTACAGTCCGGGAGTTCATGATTGCAGAGAAGGGACTACTACACGGAGCTATTGAAGTGAAGGACCGGTCTACAAAAGTTGTATTCCTTCTTTCCTTTAGTTTGTAAAGAGTTTACAATCTAGAAAACCCTAATTCTCTAGTTCGATCCTCGATCGTGTTCTTTAGCTCTCTAGAAAATTTTGAAATGGCGTGTTCGATGCCCTAGTAAACACCGTGAGGGTGCTAAGAAACCCATCACAGCTCAGTTCGTTGACTTGACACTACTGCTTCGCCTCAAGTGTGTTCCTACTGTTCTTAGATTACTACCCTACCACGGCTCTGCTGAGTCATGCAAACAGGTAGTAGTTGGGTGTAGTCCCGAAGCACTAGGAGGCAGTGGCTGTTAGATAGGATTCATATCTCCCGGTATTGGGGGTTGATGTCACGCTGTGTTCGGAACGCCATTACACAAAGTCCCTGGCCAGGGCAGGTGAGATTTACTAGTAGGTACTCCAATAGTCTCTCAAGGTGTTTTGGACTGTACTCCGACATGACTTATACCGCTATTAGGGGTCTAACGCTTGCCGCCCCCTAGGCTCGGTATGCGACAATCTTAGATGAACAGACCAGACTGTTTGGAGATTGTCACATTCAGGCTCAGTAGGAGTTCGGATGGGTTTTCCTTATCGGCCTTCTTATCGACATATACCTGAAGACCGTTACGTAAAGCTAGTACCGCTTGCGGCCTGTGGTTAAACTCACTGCCACCGTAGTATCGAGTCTTTAGAGTCCTATATAGAGGGTTTCCCACCTTTGGGCGAAACGATGTAGAGGTCGTATGGTTTTACGACAGGATTTGTTCACATACGCGTACTTGTGCGTGTTTGGTGTTCGGGCGGTTGATATTAGTGGGCTTTGGTTTAAGACGGATCCTAGTATTAGATTTTGGATCGGTTTAGTCTCATTGTATTCGTGTATATCGGAACACGGATGCGGGTATGTATATACGGTTGATAGAGGAAAAGAAGGAGACACCTCATTACGGTTTTGACCATTGACTTGATTAAAACGATTATGAGGTGGAGGAAATTGTTTACTAATTTTTATTAAAGTTAATTATGTCATGGCTAATTGGTTTGACTATTTGACTTTGTTGACTATGGTTGAATTAGATATTTTTGTTGAGCACTAGATATTTTGCTTAGCATTAATTGTGACATGATAATGGTCAAATCAAAGTAGCCATCACAATTATCCTAATAAAACTAAGTTTTCTCTTTCCTCAAAAGAGAGCTCTCTTCATTATTTTTCATACACGTACTCTCCCATGGTTCTCTCCTTCTTCCTCTCTCAATACCCTAGTGTCTCATGAGTTGAGAATCAAGGGTTATTGATACTTAGCCACCAAAATACTTCTCTACTCACTCTAGGTCACTTAGTCTAGCAACCCAAATTATCTAGTTGCCTCATATTGGAGGTTTATCTCTAAGTTGGAACTCTCGGGTGAATCTTCTACTACATCTAGAAGCCAACGAGGAGGTGCTTTCCATTTCACTCCAAGGAGCTTGTAAGGAGAAGGAGGACAGCGGAAAGAAGAGAAGGACTTGGAACTTTAGGTATACTCTTCTTACCGAGTAGATAATACCTCTAGTTAGTATTGTTAGATATGGTTTAGCTATGATCTTGTGTTTAAGTCAATGTTACCTTGCTTGTAAAAATCGTTTTTTTACCCGTTCCGCCTCCCCACAAACCCGTGGGGTGTATAACGTTGACTTACAGTCGGATGTTTATTTATATATGCTATGGGCATAAACTTGATTGTTGACATATATGCATTTGTGGTCACACTAGATATCATAGTATTACCTTCAGGATATAATGATATCATAGTATTACTTTCCGGATATAGTGACCAAGGAAATCGTTATTTTATTCGATTTCTACTTGTTGATGTTTTCTACTCATGATTTGGCAACTCACCCCCGTTGTGCCACAGTTCTTGCAGGTTTGACTGCTTGGGATCAGTTGCGATATTGCTGGCACGCAGCTTCATCCGGGGTGTTTGCTTTGGTAGGTGGGACACATGTTGGATCGTGCCCACTCTCGTATTGTTATATTTCGTTCTATCTAGATAAACTCCATCATATCACATCAGATCACATCAGAAACTAGTATTTTATATTGGTAAACCTAGTCAGACTTGTTTGCGAGACTTAGAGCGATGGGTTTTTATGATCGCTTTTCTTGAGTTGATGTCTTGATTCTTATTTGTTCTTTCTAGGTTGATATTCGCCGTTGGGTGTCGTATATGTATTACTTGCGTGGTTGTGTTTCCGCCAGTTGGCGAAAAGCTAGCTCCCGCTTGGGGATGCCTATATATTGTTGTATATTAGTTTTTTGGCTAAAAATATACAAGGGAGGTGTTGTCCGAAATTTGAAAAGACAAAATATGATTCATTATACCTTTTTTCAAAACTGCACTCCAATAAAAAAGGTTTAGGTTTTCTGTGCTTCGGCTTACTTAATTTACGATACGCCTATAGACGTGGCGTGATTTAAGTGCCGGTCACGTGCTAAATTATGGGTCGTGACAGGTATACCGAACAGGACTTGTCAAGGACTCCTATGTGGTAGTATACCTATCATCAGATAGCAGTCCTCTGGTGACACCGGTACAGGTTAGTGTGTAGACCCGAGATCGTCATAAAGTCTTGTGCGGCTCTCACTGTGCTATGATTTCGTCCCTACCACACTCAAAGGAGTCGTGCATACAGGTGGATTTTGGGTACAGTCCCGAGTTGCATGGAGGCAATGAGCGATAGGAGGGATTTCGTCTCTCCCGGTCTTGGGGTTGATGTTGCGCTATGCTCAATTGGCTATAACTGGAAGTCCCTGGCCAGGGTTGCTGCCGAGATTTACTGATAAGTGTTATTAGTAGTATCCCGAACAGTTATAGGACAGACATCGGCATGACTTATCACGTTACTAGGGACTGATGTTTACCGCCCCTAAACATGATATACGACATATTAGATGAAGAGACCGGACTGTACAGTAGTGTTACTGATAGGCTTCATGGAGACTATGGACAAGCTTGCTTGTTGATCTTCATAACGCTGAATACCCGGGTAGTCGTTACATCCAGCTAGCACCGCTGACGGCTTGTAGGTGACTGATGTGATCATCTCCTACTGCTGACGTATTGACGAGTCTTTAGTGTCCCACACAAAAGTGTTGGATATATGTATGCCCTAGAGGTCATTATATGATAGTGTATGTACCGGTATGTGTGTGTGTGTGTGTGTGTATTCAGGGGACATTCTTACTCGACATAATAGTATGCTATTCGGTTGCACTTTTATCTTGATATGTTCATTTGATCATGCTTTCATTCATTTGGTACATGTTAATATAGCCCTTAGGATATGCTGGACTACTGAGATTATGATGCGGATCATACTAGTGGGACATGTGTAGTCTACGAGCATATCCTTAAAATGTTCCTAGTCGTGGGTGTATCGAGACTGGACATCCATACCAGAGTAGACTAGCATATACAATACATGTCCCATATGATGGGCGATGGATGATCCTATATCCATTGGTGTGGTGACACCAAAGACCGTATACGGGTGCTCAGTAAGACTGGTTACACTGAACGGACACACCGAGAACTCCTATGTGGTATTATATCTATCGACGGATAGAAGTTCTCAGGTGACACTGGTACAGGTTAGTCTGTAGACCCGAGATCGTCATAGAGTCTTGTGTGCCTCCCACTGTACTTTGATCTCCACCCTACCACGGCTCTACCGAGTCATGCAAACAGGTGGATTTTGGGTACAGTCTTGAGGCACATGGCGGCAATGAGCGATAGGAGGGGTTTTGTCTCTCCCAGGATTTGGGGTTGATGTTGCACCATGTACAATTGGCTATAACAGGAAGTCCCTGGCCAGGGCTGCTGAGATTTACTGATAAGTGTTATCAGTAGTTTCTCGATCTGTTATGAGCCATATACCGGCATGACTTATTGGGTTATTAGGGTTGACGATACCATCCCTAGACTCACATATACAGCATATTTAACAAAGAGACCGGACTGTACTGTAAGTGTTACCAGTTGGCTCAACGGGAGTTTTAGCAGGTTTTCTTGTGTTTCTTCTGATCGCTCAATACCTGGGAGCCGTTACGTACAGCTTGTGCTACTGACCGTTTGTGGACATGTGATGTGATCACTACCTACTGCTAGCGTATTGACAAGTCTTAGAGTCCCACAAAGGGGTCTCCTAGCTCATTCGTAAAGATGTGAGGTGCATATGAGATATGCGTGGGTACTCGATTAAATGCATGTATTGGATACCGTGTTTTAATCGGGCTTTTTCTATTGGACGGGTCGTATATGATATGATCGGGTTATTAAATCAAGTGTTGATTTAATATTAAATCCATTAGCTCATTTATTAAAATCTATTTCTTTATGATGCATGCATGAGTGTATGTATATGTTGATATGGATGCACACATGCAAGCATACAAGTGTCATGGTTGATGATACATTGGTGGTGGCAATGCAAGACTTACATGGTTACATATTTGTATATTTTGTTTATTTGAGAAAAGCAAAAATGGATTAATACCATGGTTTAATTACCCATGGTTTTAGCCCATGGTTTTTCTTAAACTCAAGTTACAAAATATCTAGATATTTTGTAACCATTGTTTAGCATGGCATGACTCTCACTTACTCTCTTGAGTTTAGTTAGAGTTATTAATTATTATCTTGAGTTTAGTTTAATTCATCTCCTTCTTCCTCTCTCTCCTCAAAGCTCTCTAGGATTTTAAAAGAAAGAGAAAGAATTAAAAAGAAAAGGTTTTTAAGTGAGATCCAAATCCACATCACCATTCCACTTTAGTCTAGCCCACTAGTATGGAGTGTTTGCTTCATCTTCATCCTTGATCAAGTGAAGCTTGGAGCTTGGTGCAAAGGGACTTCATGGTGGATCATCGTGGATGCGGAAGGATACAAGCCAACCGATTCAAACCCTACACGATCCAAGGAATCAAGAAGGAGGTCTACAAAGGTTGTATTTCTCCCCACTTAGTGTTAGACACTAGTTAGTATGAGATACTATATGTTGTTACTCTATTTTTCTAGTTCGATTCATGGTTGGATTGTTTAGCACCCCCTTAAATTTTTGTTATAGCATGTGTGATGTGTTCATATCATAATTTTGCATTATTATATTCCCTTTCTTATTCATTTTGCAAATAAATAGGTGCTTTTGATCCATGTCTGCTAAATAGTTGCAGGTTACAGGTTCTCGGAACAAAACAGTGAAAATGATGAAAAAACGCTACAAAAGTGAGACTACGACCAACAAATAGAAGAATCTTTATCATGCCTACAGTTTAAGGGACAAACGAAGATCAATGAACAATTTCACAAAGTACAAAGGCAGCGTAAGATTCAAGACTTCAACACGAAGCGAATGGTAAAAGTCCACAACATTCTGCACTGTGAAAATCTGGAAGAAACTAGAAGACATTCTGAAGAACCAAATGAAGAAAACAGATGTGTAAAGCAACTAGAAGCATCATAAGAAAACAGGGCTTAAGACCCCTCTATATAGCCGCGGATCCGCGGCCAAACATGGATTTTGGCCGCGGTTCCGCGGCCATGATAAGCACGTGTCGGTGCAAAATTCGGTGGGTGGCGATGCGTTGACCAGGCTTCTCAGGGTAGTTTTGTAAATGTAGATAGGGATCAGATGTAAACCCTAGGGTTTCTTTAATCTATAAATAGGAACCCTACAGCTCTTTTTGGAGCATGCCGGTTTTTATTCATCAATTTAGAATTTCAATTCCTGTAATGTTTGAAGAGTGCATCAAATAAAAAGTAAGTCTTTTTCTTTACCTTGCCTTAGTTAATTTTCTTTTCTGCCCTAATTAATTTTATTTATCAGCCCTAGTTAATTAGATAACAATTTTATTTATCTGTCGTAGTTTAGTTAATTAGGTTATTAAAAACAAACAATAAAAATGAAATCTTTTATCAATTCTCTAATGAGTGAGTAGTTCCTCACTTGTTAGGGTTAGGAATAGGAAAGGTTTGAGAGATGAAAATCTCTCACCCCTTTCTTGCCCATCATACATTTTAATAGAACACGATGCATACATACACACCACTCACTACGACACCCTATCCCACGAGGTAGCAGTAATACCATAGTTAAAGACCGGTTGTGTATGTTTTCTATAGAGGCTAGGGTAAGAGTTAAGAAAGGATGGATAAGGACCTAGAGGAAGAAACCTAGTTTCTTCCCGATGGTACTAATCCACTTTATTAACTATTACCTTAACACCTAAAAGTTCTTAATTAGGGCATAGAAAGCGGTGAGACATATAGAATTTCCAAACTTAACCTAAACCTAACCCTAGCAAGCTTTTTATAAACTTTTATCTCATTCTTAGATCTTAAAATAAAAACACCATTTTTTGGACTTAACTCGTTAGAACATAAAGATAAGGAATCCATCTCCCTGTGGACCGACCCATACTCAACCGGCTAGCTACCAAGCGACACCGTTCTTGATTGCGGTATATAATTCTTTGATTTATCTTTTAGAATGCATACGCGAAAAACATTACAATCATGATGCAACCCTAAACCTAGGCATAGTTCTAGAGAAGCCCTACAGTGGTATCAGAGGCAAGCTAGAAACTTAGACGATGTTAAATATTACGAAACCGAAACAACTTCGAAAATATGGATTTCTGGAACCCTGAAAAAGTGCTTTCTGTCGATTTTTAAAACGCTCGAAAAAATTATTTAAACAACCGCAGAAGCTTGTCTGTACTGTACTGAGAACACAGAACAAATTTGAGGCAATTCCCTCGGAATTTGGCCGAGCCCCCCCTCAAAACCGTGCTGGCAGGCTCCTTTAGCCCAGAATCGCCTCGAATTTTTCCTATGCTCTGGTCTGTAGGTTTTGGGGTTTCAGGTGTGGTTTGTTTAGGCCAAAATTTCATATGATGCTAATTTTTCTTAGAGCCTTATTCCGAGTATTTCGTAGTCGTATTTTTAACATTGTATTGGTAACTTGGACGATGTTTAACAATTCGAGCGAACATCAATCACCCCCCATTACCATGGCTGAAAATTTCCAAGTGTTGGAATTTTCCAAGTTAAAGATATTTGAACGTTCATGCAAGTAACCCTATGGACCCTCTAGAGGAACAAAACCCTAACTCGCATCTATGACCATGGAACCGCGGCCGAACCTTAGGGTTTACCGTAGTCCTGTGGCGCCATAGGTGAGGCAAGGGTTGACCCGTCTACGGTTGGTCCATAGGCACTGTGGCACGTTTTTCGGTACTTTAGCTTTGCTCAAGTGTTGAGCTTTCGGGGCAATTTGTGGGTGTTTGTTGACTCGATCGAAACGTTTAACATTCTCTTGATATTTGTGAATGTGATACAATAATTGGAATCTACACTAATTAGTTTTGTGAAAAGTAATTAGTTGCGTGTAAATCTAATACTTTGGCCTCGGTAGAATCGGGAATCATGTTGAATTACCCGGCTTCTTTTGAAAAGGTGTTTTCATAGTTGAGACCTAAATACAAGATTTGCATTGTTAGGCATGAAATCCAGAATATGTGATATTCCGGGATTATGATGTCTAAAGGCTGTGTCAATTCCAATTGTTGTAGTTTTTCACTTTCTTTTCTGCGACCGTAAGTGTAGTATGTGGTGTATCGCCGGTTTCGTTGCTATACATCAACGACAATTGGGGCACGCATACTTACTTGCGTTGATGATATGTGATATTATGTGTTGCTGTGATGTGATGTACAGGATCGTCGTGAATGAATGGCCGGGGGTTTTATGTGAGATGAGAGTTTTTCTTTTCATTCTTGTAAAATAAAATGTATGTAATTGTAACATTTCAGAAAAATAAAATATTATTTTTGGGAATTTTTATAATTTAATATTATTTTATTGAATATTTGAATATTTCGGTATAATTAAATACCGATAAATGGGAAAATTTTGGAAAAATTTTGGAAAATTCTAAAATAGGGTAATTTATAGAATTATGCCATTTTTAAGTTTTTATGATTAATTATATGCTAATTTAGTGCTAATCACGAATAAAAATCGCTAATCGGATTTTTAGCATTTTTGTGCAAAACATGCATATATCATTTTTCCACACTTGTTACATTTTCTTACATGTTTTGGGTAAATGGTTTGTTTTGGGTTTACTATTGTGAGGAGAAGAAAATAAAAGGAAAAGAAAAGAAAGGAATGATTAAGAGAGAGAAAGAGTGGGTGAGGGGTTACCTTTTGACTTGTGGACCTTTCCCCATCATTTCTTCAACCCATTTCTCTCTCCCCCTTCCCTTGAGCTGCTGCTGCCGCCTCCCTCCCTCTTCCTCCTCCATCTTCAATCCCCCATAACACCATGAATACAACTCCAAAACCCTATTTCCATTTCACAAAAATTGTTCTCAAGCTCACTAGCTACACATTGGACCTAGAAAGAGAGGATTTTGAGGACTTTGAGCAACTCAAGAAAATTCTTGAGTTGCCAAAGGAGGTAATTTCTGCACCATAAGAATAGTGTTTCAATTCATTATGCATCCATACTTTTTTCATGTCGATATTGTGTGGTTTGATGAACTTTGGAAATTCCAAGTTAGGGTTTAGGGTTTGAATTGAAATCAAAGGTGAATTGAGGTGTAATTAGGGACTACAACCCCTGTTGTGATGTTACATTGGACTAAACCAGAGACTAGAACCCGGAATACGGATTTACGAAAATGATATCGGGAAGAACTGTAATTCTGTGGGTGTTTTTGGAAATCTGCTAACACCCGGGTCACCTGAAAATATTTTTGGTTTGACAGTGAGATGTGCAGGCAACTAGAAACCATCACTCAAAGACCTAGCCCCTACCCCCTCTTCCAGGCCGCCAATTAATCCTTTCTGGCCGCAATTTGCGGCCAGAGCAGGTGGGTTTTGCCTCGTTTTTGTTTCAGGGTCTTTTCTCCAGTAAATTTGACCCTTGGCATATGCAATTTTGACCGATTCCATATAGGGTAGAATCTGGGGTAATTTTCATGTGTTGGCGCATGGTTTATGACATTTTTTAGCATGGATTTTGGTATTTGGTGATTCATTTCTGTCGGGTGGCGTTTGAACGTCAACGGCAAAGGGTTATTGGTCGTGTTTGCATGCGAGACTATAGGTTTTTACCTATGAGAGTAGTGTGTGCCGTTTTAGTTTTCCGATGTGATTTTCATGTGCTTTTGCGATTATGTTATCTTTGTAGGTACCCTACGTGATGTCGAGGCGTTGATGATGAAGATGGCTGTTGGATATATGTATGCCCTAGAGGCCATTATATGATAGTGGATGTATTTATACATGTATATATATATTCAGTGTACATTCTTGCTCGACATGATAGTATGCTATCTGGTTCTTCTTTATCTGACATGTTGATTTGATCATGCTTTTATTCATTCACACATATTGATAAAGCCCTGGGGATATAGGCTTGACTACTGTGATTATGATAGAGATCATACTAGTAGGACATCTGTAGTTTATAAGCATATCCTGGAATGTCCCTAGTCGTAGGTGTATCGAGACGGGGCATCGATATACCCGAGTAGACTAGCGTATATGATACTAGACCCATACGATGGGCAATGGATGTTCCCACATTCATCGATGTTTGACATCGAGATCGAATACGGGTGCTCAGTGGTGACTGGGTACACTGGACGGACTCACCGAGAACTCCTATATGGAATTATATCTATCGTCGGATAGCAGTTCTCAGGTGACACTGGTGCAGGTTAGTCTGTAGACCCGAGATCGTCATAGAGTCTTGTGTGTTCTCCCACTGTACTTTGATTACCACCCTACCACGGCTCTACTGAGTCGTGCAAACAGGTGGCCGTTGGGTACAGTCCCAAGACACACGAAGGCAATGAGCGATAGGAGGGGTTTCGTCTCTCCCGGTATTGGGAGTTGATGCTGTGCTGTGCTCGATTGGCTATATCAGTAAGTCCCTGGCTAGGGCTGTTGAGATTTACTCATAAGTGTTATCAGTAGTTTTTCGATCTGTTATAGACCATTCATCGGCATGACTTATTGAGTTATTGGGGTCGACGTTACCATCCCTAGACTCGATATGCAGCATATCTGACGAAGAGACCGGACTGTACGGTAGTGTTGCCGGTTGGCTCGACGGGAGTTGTGACATGTTCACTTGTTTTCTTCTGATCGCTCGATACCCGGGTGGCCGTTACGTTTAGCTGACCGCTTGCGGCTTGTAGGTATTTGATATGATGATTACCTACTGCGGGTGTATTGACGAGTCTTAGAGTCCCACAATGAAGTTTCCTGGCTCAGGCGAAAAGATGTGGTGTGCATATGAGATATGCGCGGGGACCCGATTAAATACGAATATGTGATACCGTATATTAATCGGGCATTTTCTATTGGTCGGGTAGTATGTGATATGACCGGTTTGCAAAATCAAGTGTTGATTTAACAAATGACTTTTAGATTAATTCTTTAATCAAACTCATTTTCTATTTTTGTATGCATGCATGTATGCACATGATGATGTGCATGGATACATACATACATACATTGTATCATGGTTCTTGATACATATTTAGTGGCAATGCAAGACTTATATTGTAGTTATTATTTATTTATTTATCATTTTGAAAAGGGGAAAGGATAATTCACACAAGGTTAATGTTTATCATCTTTGACCATGCTTCAAGCACTTTTTAACCTTGAGTTAATTATCCTTTTGCCTTTTAACTCATTTGATAAAGATCTAGATAGTTCTAACCATGGTTGAAGTGAGAAAGATTAATATAGATTATTCTTTTCTCATTTTCAATTATTCACTCTCATAACATTTCCTTTCGAGAAAAAGCTTAGCCACCATCACTGTCCCAAACCCTAAGGTTTAGAGGCAGTTCAGGCGGTCACATGATCGAGTTAAAGTTTGTGTTCTTCTAGAGGGCCCACCACGTTACTTGCACGTATTTCCGAAAGATTTAAACTCGAGAAAAAAAATTCAACACTTGAAAGTTTTTCGTGTCGGGAAAAAGTGAGTTAATGATATCCGATCGAACTTTTTAATACTTTATAATTTGTCTGGAATGTGATACAATATATGGAATTCATATAGTTAGGCATGAAATGCGGAGTATGTGATATTTCGGATTTACGATGTCTAAAGAAAATGTGGATTCCAAATGTTGTAGTTTTACACTTCCTTTTCTGTGACCGTAAGTGTAGTATGTCGCTTATCGCCAGTTTCGTTGCTATACATCAACGACAATCGGGGTACGCATACTTACTTACGTTGATGATATATGATATTATGTGTTGCTGAGATATGATGTGCAGGATTGTCGCGATTGAATAGCCGGGTTTTTTTTTATGTGAGATGAGAGTTTTCTTTTCATTCATGTAAAATTCAAATGTAATGTAATATTCTTTTATTTGGGGCACTTCCGGGTTGAGGTTCATGTCACCAGTGTTGTAAATTATTTACTTTTCCACATTAGGATAGACCCAAGGAGGGGAGAACAAGTGACCGGGTTCTGGGGTTCAGTGGGAGGCCATCTCGAGGAGTCGAGACCGGGTCTCCTAAACTCCAGAATTGGTAGGGTCGCTTGCCGCTCTCGTAGGGGTCTAAGGGTGTGGGCTTGGCTATTCATCGCGACTGTGGAATCTGTATTTTCTATTAATTGGCTAAATACTAAATACAGACGTCCTAGTATATCCTGTATTATCATCTGTGTGTTTCTGCTTCCTGTATTCTGTGATGTGATATCTGAGACGAATGATATTGTAATACCCAGCCCCTTTTCATACCAGAATCTGTATTTTGTTACTTTATAATTTTATTTATTTTATTTTATAATGTTATCTATTTTATTTTACATACCTTAAACCTAACCAAAATTTCCTTCCCTAATATTTTTATTATTCAGTCCAGCCCATTCATATTTTAGTTTAACCTTCTCTTCAATTATCTTTAATTTTCATTCCCGGCCCGTTCCTTTACTAAGCCCACATCCCTTCACAATTTTTCCTCATTTTTATTCTGAGCCCGTCTTCCCAGCCCAGGCCCCACTCCTCTATTATATTCTTTATTGCTATTTTCCTGAAACCGGCCCGGCCCTCACTCTAATTTTTCCCATCACAATTCCCTTATTAATTTCTCTTTTAATTCCTAGCCCAATTTCCCTATTTCTATAAAAGTTAAACCATGAAACTCAACACTTTTTCCTTTATTATTAGATCCTCCCCAGCCCATTTCCTTTATTTTCTCTATTATTATCCTAGCCCACTGTTTTTATAGTTTAAACCCAATTCCTTTAAAAACCCTGCACGAGCCCACCTCCTCAACTTCTTCTATAAAAGGAAATTTTGTTGGCCCTTACCCATTTTATTCCCCGGCCCATTCTTTCTTGTGTTTTTTTCAAATTTTTCACTCCAAGCCCACTTAATTTTGCCGGCCCAGCCCACTTCATTATCAGCCGCTGGTTTTTTTGGGAATTAATCCCTTTTCCTTCCGAAGCCGGCCCACTTCCTCATCTCCTGTTCGTCTCCTCCTTAAATCCCTCAACGGCTCCCTTTTTCCCGCTCCCCTTCAATTCGCGACATCCACCCCACGCCCGCGCCCACGTCGCCTCTCACCCGCGCCACGCCCGCGAGCGTTACCATCATGACGCGCACCTCCTCGCCTCACCATCTCTTCCTCCTCACTTCCATGCTCACCCTCATCCCGCTCCTCACTCGCCCCCGCCACCGAGCCTCGCCTAGAACCTCCAGCGATCGTCGATCATCCCCGATCACCACCACCATCTCCACCCTCGATCACAAGCACCCCGAACACCTCACTTCCTCCCCACTGACCACCAACTCCTCCTCTTCCCTGCAACCTCGGCGGCCATTGCCTGCAAGTTCCGACCAACCGTCGCAAGAACCTCCAGACAACCGCTGCCCGCCTCCACCATCGTGACCTCCTCGCCTCCAGCTGCTTCCCTCCGCATCCGCCACCGTTCCCTGAGCTCCCCATCGCCTTCGACTCGAGCAGCTCTCTTGCCGTCAACCTCCTCCGGCAACGCAGCCACGTCGTCGGCGTTCAACCCTCTCTCTCGCTGTCTCTCTTCCCTTCTCACCCTCTTTCTCTCTCTCTCCCTCTGCCTACACACTCTCTCCCTCTCTCTCTGTCTTTCACTCTCTCTGCCTCTCTCTCTCTCTCACATTTCTCTCTCCCTCTCTCTTTCACTCTTTCCCTCTAACTCTCTTTCTCTCTCTAACCCTGTCTCTCTTTCTCCCCTCTACAACTTTCTCTCCGTATCCCTCGGCGTCTCTCCCCTGCTCCGGACAGCCAACGTCACTCTCCGCTGGCCAGAATAAATCGAGCTCACTCCGAGACGTTACCGTGGCCGAGCACTTGCATCCATCCTAATCGACGTTCGTCGCGCGTTCGTGACGCCGTTGCTACCGTGTGACCCGAGGCGCCCCCAGGCAAGTTTTTACTTGCTTTCATGCTATTCTATATTTATATTACAAATCAATATCGTGTATGAATTACGCTTTTCTTTTCCGTAAAATATTGCCACAAAACTGTTCGATGCTCGTTTTCATGGGAAATCATTATCAACTTTGACGGAACAAGATAAATTATATTGGCCCTGGTAGAGATGGTTAACATGTGCAAATTTCATCGGAAAATACGGCTGTTAACAGTTAAAACGACTACCCCCAAGTTTAACCGTAAAACTGAAATTCTTTTGTACCTGAAAACCGTTAAATTCACCATAAATCATATACACACTGAATTGGTGCGTTCGAGGGCTCAAATCGAAGCCAACTCGACGAAATTTAACCCTACACTAGTTTCCAGACATTCCTGTACTTAAACCATGATGAAAATTTGATCGGAGTGCGACTCTGGACTGCAGTCCAGAGCGACTCCAGTTATTGGTTGCTATTCCGTAATGGGTACCACAGGATTTACTTAACTCTTAGGTTGCGGAACTCCACTGTTTATTGTAGAGAAACCTGTTAGCTAGAAAACACAACTGGTTTCATTCTGTTTCGTTACCGTTTAATATTTTATCGGTAATTTAATATATCGGGACACATAACAGTCCCAGCAGATTCAGAATTGACATGTTGATATTAAACAGATTATAACTCCTAACATACAGACGCGATTGAAGATCCGTTTGTCGCGTTGAAAACTTTACTGAAAACCCTAGAATTCTTTCAACTGTAGCGTCTCTAAAATCTGATCCCAACAGGGGTTAAAATGCGTTCCGAAATGGATTCCTGATTCTGAAACCGGATTTCCAGCCGCGTCCGCTTAAAATGAAACAGTTATAACTAATGATCCTGAAACCCGATTGGCTCGAAAGCAAATTAGATGGATAGCTAACTGAACATATTAATTACTACCTGTTTATCATTTCGCCAAATTTTATACATATGTTTCATGATAAATCGTGCAAGTGATAGACCGTTGTTTTTGATACCTTAATTGTGCTTCTTATACCGTTCATGCATCGTATCATACTTATATAATTATAGTGATAACCTAGTGACATCGTGCATTTACCCAATGTTAGATTTTAGTGGTGATTGTGGCAAGTACGTCAGTGTTCGTGTATCCGTGATTAAGTGAAAGTGATACGTACTTGTGCACAATCAGTGTCCCTTTTATTCTATTGCATTGTCGACGTCTGTGGGATGCGTGTATGTGTGACTATAAGTGGTATGGGACACTTATGGAAGCGTTTGCACGGATGTCACAGATAAGGCATCCGACACTGCCATTTATCTTAGGTATTAGTCGGGACGTGCTTGATGGAGGTCCTGCCTCCAGTTCTCGTGCAGACTTGACACGGACCGATTAGCATTTAGGGTGATGGTTAGCGTTTGATGTAGACCTCGGGGTGTGGGGTAGTTCAAGTGTGAATTCAACAGAATCTCGGGAGTCCCATGCTGGCTTATATATTTAGGGAGTTATATGGAGATTTACAGGGTATGTGCTATAGACACCGTGATACATTCGTTACATGTTGGGCCCGTGGTCCCTTGCCCTTGGGTTCTACCCTTGGGTGGAGGACACTCGCGAGTGGTTGACTCTCACACTTGGACTGACGATAGGCTTATTGACCTGTGTAGTGAGACTTAGAGACTGATAGGGATACTGGCATTTATATTCCTTTTGTACTGTGTTGGCATACGTGACATATTGTTATATTGCTTTACTATTCCGCTGCATTGATTACTGCTCATTCATATTCATGCTGTCATTGATTTACTGATATTCGTATTCATTACCACTGTTAGAACTGTTACTTGATTATATACATTATATTGCTTTTGTGTCGCTCTGACGACCTGAGTATGCATGCTCAGTGTGAGAAGACGGTTTAGCCTGGACCAGTGCATCACAGACTTCCTGACTTGCCGTTCTTAGTTACATCCGGTTGTTCCACTTCAGGTCAGTTTACATTATTGTATCTTTCTGTTACTGCATTTCTCATTACCTGCGCATCGTTTACTGTTTACCATGATTAACTAGAAGCCGAAGTGTGACTACGGCAGGACTTTTCCTTGACCGTAGGAGCATGGCTGGCCTTGTCTACCCCTCGTATTCCGTATTTTGGGAAGCAAGGCGTGACATGGTTTAGTTGGTATCAGAGCCCAGGTTTTGCATCGATTGGGATTGCAGTTTTCCGTGTATAGCTTGACAATCTAAGACATCCCTCAGTCTAAATTGTAAACTTGATATTCTTGATCCATATTCACATCGTGTGTTCAGCTATCCATTTGCTAGGGTTTCAATTGACTTGGCAAAGTTTCGTGGTGGAAATGGTGAAGTACATCACGATTACACTACCGCACTCTGTTTCAGTGACTTAAAATCATACCGTTGACTCTTCATTTGTAATAGATTCACCACTTCTAATATTCTTGAATCTTTGTTCTATCCATATTACGTTTTGGCTCCTATATCTTGTGACTTATATCATCCTTAAAATCATTGTTTCAGGATCATGTCTTCAAACGAATCTTCATCTTTATCTGCTCCCCAGAATCAGACTGTTGAGATCCTTAGTGTACTGCAAGGTTTAAAGGAAGCCTAGGAGCGAACGAACGACCTATTAACTGAAGGGCTGAGAAGACTGGTGAGTCAGACTCCAGCGGTAGCCTCCTATTATAAAGGGATCCCTATTGGACGAGGAAGGGAGAAGAAGATGAAGCGTCAACAGAAGCATTAGAAGAACCCTTGCTGTGGATATTGTAAGAGGCCAGGACACCTTCAGAGGGATTGTCGTCGTGCTCAAGGGAAATGTCTGGTATGCGGTTCCAACAAACACCCCATCAACGGTTGCCCAGGAAGGGAGGGAGCTACAAGGAGGAGATTCATCCACACTCCCCACTTCTGCCAAGTGAAGATTGCCGCGTAGTTCGGACTTCGACGATAAGGCGTATCAAACGCAGGATCCAACTCACGCGACGAGAATGCACTGTTATAGCAGACGAAGGACGATTTTTTTATGTTATCTACTTTCAGTAATAATATTGTCACTTTATGAATGTTTCTTTCCGTTTGAAACCTTGTATCCGCTGAACTTTTAGTTGAATGCAATAAAAATTTGAATCGTATTATATGTATCATTCTCTTATCATTTCCCTTGTTCATATTATTCCGTAGCATAACATTTTAATCTTGATTTTACAATTCCTGCTACCGCATATCTTTTGATACTTCGTACACTTGGCTATTTTCCTTATTCATTCCATTGTCTAATCATGACTCTCTTTCCTTTTAGACCATGGCCCACCCTGGAGCAGTGCCGCTTCTAGACGAGGATACCCAGTCATGCGTTTCCTTAGACCGCACACTGATGGATTTCGACGATGAGATCAACGGTCCCCAGGTCAACGTCGAAAACAATGATTCAGAAGACGAAGGAGCAGCCGCCCCAGAGTTTGGCATGATAGATGATTCTGACGAAGAAGAAGTAAATCCTGAAGAGAACCTGATAGAGGAAGACCTCGAGGAAGAACCGATGGAAGAAAACCCAGTGGAGGAAAATCCCATAGAAGAGAATGCAGAAGAAGAAAACCACATGGGATCGGACCTCGATGAAGAAGTTCTATCCGAGGATGAAGGACCGGAAGATCAAGACCCTATGGTGGAAGGACTTCCAATAGAGGTACCTGCGAGACGCTATGGAAATGGACGCCCCTACCTGAGTGCGCGAGCCTACCGCAACATACTGAATCTCCACAACCGCGACTGACGAAATATCTTTTGATGTTGTCTTTCTGGCCAAATAAAATGTGTATATTTTAGGGCCACTTTCCGCCTTTGATAACGTCTTGTTTCAAATTTTCTTGAATGAAATAAATCTTCCGAATTCGTAGACCATTCGATTACTGGTTCGCTTAGTACTTGTTTATTGCCATATCTATTTATTTTTCTGCTGAGATTCCTGACTGTCCATCCCTACTCATTGTAAAGTTTTCACCCTCGTTTCGACTAGAAAGTACCGCACCCTGATCCTTGGAGTGAGCCACCATTCATCCTTCGTCTGTACCATGTTTGAGATCTTTCTGGGAGGAGGGCCTTCCTTATGAATTACCGAGTTCATCAACCATTCAAATTCTTGATTCATAGAACTTACCGATCGTTAGTCTCCCCCATTTTTGTCTTGTAGTCCTTTCGTTGCTCACCCTTAATTTCTATGCTGACCCGATCCCAGTCTCCTTGTTCTTCAGCCTGAGGCCGACACACTTCAACCTTCTGTTTGAGCCACACTCACTTAAAGTCATAACCTATTTAGCCCTATATCTATTCGTGTTCTCCCTATTACCCTAATTATATTTAGGGGCACTGTTATACAAAAAAAAAAAAAAATAGATTTCAGTACTTTGAATTTATCTAAGAGAGTGTGTTATTGATTACTCTATTTCATATATTTTATGTACGCTATTATTAATCTCGTTTTCGGTAGCGCAAACTAACACTGCGCATATATTGTTCTATATTCCACGTTTTCGTTATGTGAGTTTTCTAAGTTGATTTAAACTAATCGATCGATAAATTACCTTAAAATGTTTTAACCTATCGTTTAAGCTTTCACTATCTCATTGTCGTTACTATAGCTTCGGGTGTTGTGCCTATATTAATATTATAAATGATTGGGCCTTATGCTTATTATTTCTACCTTCCTACTTTTGATATGCTTATATGTGCACATATTTGGGTTCGATTCTATCGAACAAGCCTTGAATATTATTATTCGGTATTGTTAACTAAATTCTTTTATACGTGTATTTACCCATATAGTTGTTCCTGCCTTATACCTACTAGGCCTACCCTTCCGTATGTTGTTTTCACTTATATGCATATTTTCAAATTTCTTCGTTCACGGATTTCTAATAAACCTTTATGTGTTGGTTTGCAATATTATAGCTTTCGCCTATGTTGTATTATTTATCGTTTATTTTAAATTTCGAGGACGAAATTTTTGTAAGGGTGGTATGATGTAATACCCAGCCCCTTTTGATACCAGAATCTGTATTTTGTTACTTTATAATTTTATTTATTTTATTTTATAATGTTATCTATTTTATTTTACATACCTTAAACCTAACCAAAATTTCCTTCCCTAATATTTTTATTATTCAGTCCAGCCCATTCATATTTTAGTTTAACCTTCTCTTCAATTATCTTTAATTTTCATTCCCGGCCCGTTCCTTTACTAAGCCCACATCCCTTCACAATTTTTCCTCATTTTTATTCTGAGCCCGTCTTCCCAGCCCAGGCCCCACTCCTCTATTATATTCTTTATTGCTATTTTCCTGAAACCGGCCCGGCCCTCACTCTAATTTTTCCCATCACAATTCCCTTATTAATTTCTCTTTTAATTCCTAGCCCAATTTCCCTATTTCTATAAAAGTTAAACCATGAAACTCAACACTTTTTCCTTTATTATTAGATCCTCCCCAGCCCATTTCCTTTATTTTCTCTATTATTATCCCAGCCCACTGTTTTTATAGTTTAAACCTAATTCCTTTAAAAACCCTGCACGAGCCCACCTCCTCAACTTCTTCTATAAAAGGAAATTTTGTTGGCCCTTACCCATTTTATTCCCCGGCCCATTCTTTCTTGTGTTTTTTTCAAATTTTTCACTCCAAGCCCACTTAATTTTGCCGGCCCAGCCCACTTCATTATCAGCCGCTGGTTTTTTTGGGAATTAATCCCTTTTCCTTCCGAAGCCGGCCCACTTCCTCATCTCCTGTTCATCTCCTCCTTAAATCCCTCAACGGCTCCCTTTTTCCCGCTCCCCTTCAATTCGCGACATCCACCCCACGCCCGCGCCCACGTCGCCTCTCGCCCGCGCCACGCCCGCGAGCGTTACCATCATGACGCGCACCTCCTCGCCTCACCATCTCTTCCTCCTCACTTCCATGCTCTCCCTCATCCCGCTCCTCACTCGCCCCCGCCACCGAGCCTCGCCTGGAACCTCCAGCGATCGTCGATCATCCCCGATCACCACCACCATCTCCACCCTCGATCACAAGCACCCCGAACACCTCACTTCCTCCCCACTGACCACCAACTCCTCCTCTTCCCTGCAACCCCGGCGGCCATCGCCTGCAAGTTCCGACCAACCGTCGCAAGAACCTCCAGACAACCGCTGCCCGCCTCCACCATCGTGACCTCCTCGCCTCCAGCTGCTTCCCTCCGCATCCGCCACCGTTCCCTGAGCTCCCCATCGCCTTCGACTCGAGCAGCTCTCTTGCCGTCAACCTCCTCCGGCCACGTAGCCACGTCGTCGGCGTTCAACCCTCTCTCTCGCTGTCTCTCTTCCCTTCTCACCCTCTTTCTCTCTCTCTCCCTCTGCCTACACACTCTCTCCCTCTCTCTCTGTCTTTCACTCTCTGTGCCTCTCTCTCTCTCTCACATTTCTCTCTCCCTCTCTCTTTCACTCTTTCCCTCTAACTCTCTTTCTCTCTCTAACCCTGTCTCTCTTTCTCCCCTCTACAACTTTCTCTCCGTATCCCTCGGCGTCTCTCCCCTGCTCCGGACAGCCAACGTCACTCTCCGCTGGCCAGAATAAATCGAGCTCACTCCGAGACGTTACCGTGGCCGAGCACTTGCATCCATCCCAATCGACGTTCGTCGCGCGTTCGTGACGCCGTTGCTACCGTGTGACCCGAGGCGCCCCCAGGCAAGTTTTTACTTGCTTTCATGCTATTCTATATTTATATTATAAATCAATATCGTGTATGAATTACGCTTTTCTTTTCCGTAAAATATTGCCACAAAACTGTTCGATGCTCGTTTTCATGGGAAATCATTATCAACTTTGACGGAACAAGATAAATTATATTGGCCCTGGTAGAGATGGTTAACATGTGCAAATTTCATCGGAAAATACGGCTGTTAACAGTTAAAACGACTACCCCCAAGTTTAACCGTAAAACTGAAATTCTTTTGTACCTGAAAACCGTTAAATTCACCATAAATCATATACACACTGAATTGGTGCGTTCGAGGGCTCAAATCGAAGCCAACTCGACGAAATTTAACCCTACACTAGTTTCCAGACATTCCTGTACTTAAACCATGATGAAAATTAGATCGGAGTGCGACTCTGGACTGCAGTCCAGAGCGACTCCAGTTATTGGTTGCTATTCCGTAATGGGTACCACAGGATTTACTTAACTCTTAGGTTGCGGAACTCCACTGTTTATTGTAGAGAAACCTGTTAGCTAGACAACACAACTGGTTTCATTCTGTTTCGTTACCGTTTAATATTTTATCGGTAATTTAATATATCGGGACACATAACAGTCCCAGCAGATTCAGAATTGACATGTTGATATTAAACAGATTATAACTCCTAACATACAGATGCGATTGAAGATCTGTTTGTTGTTTTGAAAACTTTACTGAAAACCCTAGAATTCTTTCAACTGTAGCATCTCTAAAATCTGATCCCAACAGGGTTTAAAATGCGTTCCGAAATGGATTCCTGATTCTGAAACCGGATTTCCAGCCGCGTGCGCTTAAAATGAAACAGTTATAACTAATGATCCTGAAACCCGATTGGCTCGAAAGCAAATTAGATGGATAGCTAACTGAACATATTAATTACTACCTGTTTATCATTTCGCCAAATTTTATACATATGTTTCATGATAAATCGTGCAAGTGATAGACCGTTGTTTTTGATACCTTAATTGTGCTTCTTATACCGTTCATGCATCGTATCATACTTATATAATTATAGTGATAACCTAGTGACATCGTGCATTTACCCAATGTTAGATTTTAGTGGTGATTGTGGCAAGTACGCCAGTGTTCGTGTATCCGTGATTAAGTGAAAGTGATACGTACTTGTGCACAATCAGTGTCCCTTTTATTCTATTGCATTGTCGACGTCTGTGGGATGCGTGTATGTGTGACTATAAGTGGTATGGGACACTTATGGAAGCGTTTGCACGGATGTCACAGATAAGGCATCCGACACTGCCATTTATCTTAGGTATTAGTCGGGACGTGCTTGATGGAGGTCCTGCCTCCAGTTCTCGTGCAGACTTGACACGGACCGATTAGCATTTAGGGTGATGGTTAGCATTTGATGTAGACCTCGGGGTGTGGGGTAGTTCAAGTGTGAATTCAACAGAATCTCGGGAGTCCCATGCCGGCTTATATATTTAGGGAGTTATATGGAGATTTACAGGGTATGTGCTATAGACACCGTGATACATTCGTTACATGTTGGGCCCGTGGTCCCTTGCCCTTAGGTTCTACCCTTGGGTGGAGGACACTCGCGAGTGGTTGACTCTCACACTTGGACTGACGATAGGCTTATTGACCTGTGTAGTGAGACTTAGAGACTGATAGGGATACTGGCATTTATATTCCTTTTGTACTGTGTTGGCATACGTGACATATTGTTATATTGCTTTACTATTCCGCTGCATTGATTATTGCTCATTCATATTCATGCTGTCATTGATTTACTGATATTCGTATTCATTACCACTGTTAGAACTGTTACTTGATTATATACATTATATTGCTTTTGTGTCGCTCTGACGACCTGAGTATGCATGCTCAGTGTGAGAAGACGGTTTAGCCTGGACCAGTGCATCACAGACTTCCTGACTTGCCGTTCTTAGTTACATCCGGTTGTTCCACTTCAGGTCAGTTTACATTATTGTATCTTTCTGTTACTGCATTTCTCATTACCTGCGCATCGTTTACTGTTTACCATGATAAACTAGAAGCCGAAGTGTGACTACGGCAGGACTTTTCCTTGACCGTAGGAGCATGGCTGGCCTTGTCTACCCCTCGTATTCCGTATTTTGTGAAGCGGGGCGTGACAGATATATTATATATATGATATATAGTAGACGTTGCTTATGTTTTACACCCGCGCTAGTCCCATCCCGGTATGCCGTTAGTTAAGTAACCTAACGGTGCATAACGGAACATTGCGGCGAATGCGGATGGCATAAGCGTACGTGGTATTTTCGTTTCTTTTCTGTGATAGGCTTAAGGACTTAAATGATGGGACTACATTAATATGATTAATGTAAAGAAAATAAATCTAAAAAGATGTTGTAGAATCGGATTTGAAAACTACTTGGCTCTTTATGAAAAAGCTATATTTCAAAACTGCGGAGCTCAAGCCACTCCTTTTGAAAACCATTTGATTCTACGACAATATCAAGTTCAAAGCCTTAAAGATTTTCTTAAAAATCATCCGCAACCCTCCGTCATTTTAGGAAGTAGAGTACTTAGTATTCGTGCTACGTTTGTTGACATTAGCCAAGGCGTAGTGTACGGTAGCTAAGTGATGTCTTCCTACAATGCATATGATGCAGATTAATTGGGACTTTGTTGACCTTAGCCAAGGGTCATGTGAACGGGTCTGATTAATCAAGAAATGACGGATTGAACTTTACTAGTGCTTGTGATTTGTTGACCATAGCCAAGGTCATGAGTGCTAGGGGTAAGAACCACATCGGGAATTTCAATAGTTGAAATTTGCAATGAGATTGCATACCTTCCATATGATGGTTGGATCCCGATCCCACAGTGGGCAATAGTTGCTCCCAGGAGAGTTTTACAGTTTACAATTAGCTAACTCATTAGGTGTCTAGAAATGTGTTAACGGGGCTACGCCTCTGGGAAAACGAGGTTTACTTTAATTAGGTCCGTGCGAAAGCACGGGGAACCCCCCTCAAGTACCGACACTGGCCTGGCTGAACGGTTAGCGAAGTTGTAGACTGTAATTAATCATGGCTAGTTTTCTTTTTAAGGTTTGAAAGAAAAACTTAATTAAAGAAGTGGGAGACGTCGATTAGACAAGATAATAACTAATCTGATCTTTGCAAGAAATTTCGCTGAGTGTATTCTTTTCTCGCTCTCCTAATGGCAGATACCAATGACTGGACTCAAGCTTCTACTAGATAAAAATAAACTGAATGGGACCAATTATAATGACTGGCTGAGGAATCTGAACATTGCCTTGACTTATGATAAAGTATCATATGTCCTCACGGCTCCAGCCCCGCCCGTCCCAGGTCCAAAATCCTCTGTTGCGGATAAAGAAGTCCACAAGACATGGGACGCTGACTATGCCATGGCCAAACGTCTCGCGCTTGCATCGATGGACAACACACATCAAAAGCAGCACGAGAATATGGACATTCACGTCATATTCCTCCATACAAAGGAGTTGTATGGAGCGCAATCCCGCGTATTACGATACGAAGCATCAAAGAAATTGTTTCAGATACGAATGGCCCCTGGCACACCAGTAGGAGACCATGTTCTGAAGATGATAGCTCTCATAAAAGAGCTTGAGGACCTTGGATGGATGATGGACAATGAACAATAGACGGATATTATTCTGCAGTCTCTCCCCTCCACCTTTGCTCAATTCATAGTTAACTTTAACATGCAAAACATGGAGAAGGAACTATCTGAACTCCTTAATATGTTAAGGTGTGCAGAGAGCACACTGAAATCAGTGAAAACTCCGGTTTTGAGTGTTGGGCAATCTTCTTCTTCTCGCCCAAAGGCTAAGGCTAAAGGAAAGCTCAAGAAGAAGCCCACCAATCTTAGTGGTGGAGTTAAAAAGGTTAAGGGGAAGGACAAGTCCAAAGCTGGAGAATCGGGGAAAGGGGAATGTTTTCATTGCCACAAAATAGGACATTGGAAGCGCAACTGTACGGAGTACTTAAATCTCAAGAAGAAGCATGGGGATGCTTCCGCTTCAGGTGTGTTTGTAACAGAAAACTGTTTTTCAATAAACTCTGCTTCCTGGGTATTAGATATCGGTTCCGGTTCTCACATTTGCAATTCTATGCAGGGGCTGAGAAATAGCAAGGTTTTGAAGACAGGTGACCATACTCTCCGCGTTGGAAATGGTTCCAATGTACATACAGTCGCAGCGGGAGAGTATCACTTGGGGTTGCCATCTGGGTGTATATTGGTTTTGAACCCATGTTATTTTGTACCAAGTATGCTTTGTAATATAATATCTGTTTCTTTGTAAGACAATGAAGGATATAATTTTGTATTGCAGAACAATGTTATGAACATTCACCTGAATCAAATGTTGGTTGGGTATGGTACGCTTAATAACGGGATATACGTCCTAAATCAACACACAGTTTTCAGCATACAACACACTAATAAAAGAAAACTTTCAGAAATAAATGAAGCTTTTCTTTGGCACTGTAGATTTGGTCATATTAACGAAACAAGACTAAACAAGTTACACAAAGTTGGATATTTAAACCCTTTTGAATATAAATCTTATGCGACTTGCCAGTCTTGTATCAAGGGTAAAATGACCAAAACACCGTTTACCGGACACGGAGAAAGAGCTACTGAGCTCTTAGGCCTCATACATAGTGATGTATGTGGGCCAATGTCTACACAGGCTAGAGGCGGTTTTTCATACTTCATTACTTTCACTGACGATTTCTCAAGATTCGGTCATGTATTTTTATTAAAGCACAAATCCTAAGCTTTCGAGAAATTCACTGAATATAAACAAGAAGTAGAAAAACAAGCCGGCTTGAGTATCAAGATGCTTCGATCAGATCGAGGTGGGGAGTACCTCAGTACAGAGTTTGCAAACTTCCTAAAAGAGAATGGGATTCTCTCTCAGCTCACTCCTCCTTACACACCACAGCACAACGGTGTGTCAGAACGACGGAATAGGACCCTATTAGATATGGTCTGATCCATGATGAGTGATGTTGAGTTACCCGTCTCATTTTGGGGGCATGCATTGGAGACTGCAGCGTTTCTACTGAACAGGGTCCCAACGAAAACCGTGTCTACCACGCCATATAAGATATGGCATGGGAAGAGACCATCTCTTAAGAGAATTAAGATTTGGGGTTGCCCGGCCTATGTTAAAAAGCAAAATCCGGAAAAACTCGAGATACGGTCGGTCATGTGTAACTTTGTGGGATATCCAAGGAATTCTTATGGATATCTTTTCTACCACAAGGAGGAACAAAAGGTGTTTGTTTCTCAGCATGCCACATTCTTGGAAAAAGAGTTTTTCACAAATGAAACTGATGGCAATGTGGTAGATCTAGAAGAGGTTCTAAAGACACAAACTACAAATGACGAGTTGGTTGAACCGGTTGTTGCAATAGAAACTGAGGATCCTCGGCCACTCCGTAGGTCTAGTAGGACTTCTCACCCACCGGAGAGGTACTACGGTTTCCTCATTGATGGTGACGGAGAAGACTGCATCGTGGAGGATGATGATCCTACCAGCTTTCAGCAAGCTATCACGAGTGGAGACTCTGTGAAGCGGCTGGATGCCATGAGATCTGAAATGGAGTCTATGTACACCAACAAAGTATGGACTTTGGACGTTGTACCCTCTGGGGTAAAACCTGGGGGTGCAAGTGGATCTTTAAAAGAAACATTGGTGTAGATGGGCAGGTGGAGACCTATAAAGCAAGACTTGTGGCGAAGGGTTTTCATCAAAGACCAGGTTTGGACTATGACGAGACTTTTTCTCCTGTAGCCATGCTTAAATCCAGTCGGATCCTACTAGCTATTGCTGCTCACTACGACAATGAAATCTGGCAGATGGACGTTAAAACGGTATTTCTAAATGGAAATTTGGAAGAATGCGTTTATATGGATCAGCCAGAGGGCTTCATTGACAGTGGGAGCAGCGGGAAAGCATGTAGATTGCTTAAATACATATATGGGTTAAAGCAGGCATCACGGAGTTGGAACATCTGTTTCGATGATGTTATTAAAGAGTTTGATTTCATCAAAAATCCAGATGAACCTTGTGTTTATAAGAAGGCTGTAGGGAGAGCTGTCACATTCCTCGTATTGTACGTGGATGACATTCTTCTGATAAGAAATGACATTCCTATGCTACAGTCGGTCAAATCTTTATTATCACTAAGGTTCTCCATGAAGGACCTGGGTGATGCCGCATACATTCTGGGCATAAGGATCTATAGGGATAGATCCAAAAGGTTATTGGGATTGTCCCAAACCAGGTATATCAACACCATCCTAAAAAGGTTTAGTATGAAAGACTCCAAGCAGGGTGCCTTACCCGCTTGCCATGGGGTCACTCTCTCCAAGGACTCTTGCCCAAAGACCGATGAAGAGAGAGCTGGCATGAGCATTATACCCTATGCTTCGGCAGTAGGATCTATAATGTATGTGATGTTATGTACACACTTAGATGTAGCTTATGCACTTAGTGTTGTAAGCAGGTATCAATCCAACCCAGGGGAGAATCACTGGATAGCTGTGAAGAACATTCTTAAGTACTTGCGAAGGACTAAAGAATTGTTCTTGGTGTATGGTAATGGAGATCTCCAAATGGAGGCTTTTACCGATTCGAGCTTCCAGAGCGATAAGGACGACAGCAAATCTATCTCCGGGTTAGTATTTACCCTCAATGGAGGGGCGGTAAGTTGGAAGAGTTCCAAACAGGATAGCGTTGCAGAATCTACGATGGAGGCTGAGTACATTGCTGCGAATGATGCCGCCAAGGAAGCCGTCTGGATGAGGTAGTTCGTCTCGGAGCTAGGAGTAGTTCCAACCATTATTGATCCAATACCATTGTATTGTGATAATAATAGGGCTATGGCGTTAGCCAAGGAGCCTAGGTCACATCAGCGATCCAGACACATCATGAGGCGCTTTCATTTTATCCAGGAGATTATAGATCGCCGTGAGATCGAGATTAGGAGAATAGACACAAAGAATAACACCGCGGATCCATTCACCAAGGCCCTCCCTCAGCCGCAGCATGAGCGAATTTTTGAGATGTTGGGTATGAGATACGCCAATAACTGGCCTAAGTGCAAGTGGGAGATTGTTGGATATATGTATGCCCTAGAGGCCATTATATGATAGTGGATGTATTTATACATGTGTGTGTGTGTGTGTGTGTGTGTGTGTGTGTGTGTGTGTGTGTGTGTGTGTGTGTGTGTATATATATATATATATTCAGTGTACATTCTTGCTCGACATGATAGTATGCTATCTGGTTCTTCTTTATCTGACATGTTGATTTGATCATGCTTTTATTCATTCACACATGTTGATAAAGCCGTGGGGATATAGGCTTGACTACTGTGATTATGATAGAGATCATACTAGTGGGACATCTGTAGTTTATAAGCATATCCTGGAATGTCCTTAGTCGTAGGTGTATCGATACGGGGCATCGATATACCAGAGTAGACTAGCGTATATGATACTAGACCCATACGATGGGCGATGGATGTTCCCACATTCATCGATGTTTGATATCGAGATCGTATACGGGTGCTCAGTGGTGACTGGGTACACTGGACGGACTCACCGAGAAATCCTATATGGAATTATATCTATCGTCGGATAGCAGTTCTCAGGTGACACTGGTGCAGGTTAGTCTGTAGACCCGAGATCGTCATAGAGTCTTTTGTGTTCTCCCACTGTAGTTTGATTACCACCCAACCACGGCTCTACTGATTCGTGCAAACAGGTGGCCGTTGGGTACAGTCCCGAGACACACGAAGGAAATGAGCGATAGGAGGGGTTTTGTCTCTCCCGGTATTGGGAGTTGATGCTGTGTTGTGCTCGATTGGCTATATCAGTAAGTCCCTGGCTAGGGCTGTTGAGATTTACTCATAAGTATTATCAGTAGTTTCTCGATCTGTTATAGTCCATTCATCGGCACGACTTATTGAGTTATTGGGGTCGACGTTACCATCCCTAGACTCGATATGCAGCATATCTCACGAAGAGACCGGACTGTACGGTAGTGTTGCCGGTTGGCTCGACGGGAGTTGTGACGGGTTCGCTTGTTTTCTTCTGATAGCTCAATACCCGGGTGGCCGTTACGTTTAGCTGACCGCTTGCGGTTTGTAGGTATTTGATATGATCATTACCTACTGCCGGCGTATTGACGAGTCTTAGAGTCCCACAATAAAGTTTCCTGGCTCAGGCGAAAAGATGTGGTGGGCATATGAGATATGCGCGGGGACCCGATTAAATACGGATATGTCATACTGTATATTGATCTGGCATTTTCTATTGTTCGGGTGATATGACTGGTTTGCAAAATCAAGTGTTGATTTAACAAATGACTTTTAGATTAATTCTTTAATCAAACTCATTTTCTATTTTTGTATGCATGCATGTATGCACATGATGATGTACATGGATACATACATACATACATTGTATCATGGTTGTTGATACATATTTGGTGGCAATGCAAGACTTATATTGTAGTTATTATCTATTTATTTATCATTTTGAAAAAGGGAAAGGATAATTCACACAAGGTTAATGTTTATCAACTTTGACCATGCTTCAACCACTTTTTAACCTTGAGTTAATTATCCTTTTGCCTTTTAACTCATTTGATAAAGATCTAGATAGTTCTAACCATGGTTGAAGTGAGAAGGATTAATATAGATTATTCTTTTATCATTTTCAATTATTCACTCTCATAACATTTTCTTTTGAGAAAAAGCTTAGCCACCATCTTATTCTTCCTCTCTTGATAATTTCTTTGAGTGAGGTTGATAAAAAGAAAGAGTTTTGATTATAGAATACAAACCACATAATCATACTACACACATCTAGCCCATTTGTGTAGGTGTTTGCTTTACTTCATTCACATATCAAGTAAAGCAAGGAGCTTGGGGCAAAGGAGCTTCGGGTGGATCGTCGTGGACCTAGAGGATCTCAAGCGAACCTTTTTCCAACCCTCAAGTAGCCAAGGAGTCTAGCGTAGGGAGCTACAAGGCTTGTACTCTCAAAACCCTAGCTTTTACTACTTGTAATGATGTCAAAGTAATGAAACCCTAAATTTCTAGTGATGATTCTTTGTATGTTCACTTAGCACCTTAAAAAATTTGATTTTGGCACATGTGATGCTTCCAAACCCTTCATGAGGTGCTAGGTAGACCTAACAATGGAGACATCGGCATAGGCACACAAGAAGCATTGTGAGTAGATTTATATCTACGGGGAGAAGCCGGGTGGATGGCGTAAAGCACCCCCGCAGTTAGTGGTGATGTATACAAATACGTATACACACATATATTTATCATATGTTGATTTAGTTTATTGATGATAAAAATGGATTTTTGGTGTTCTTGGATTGGTTTAGTGTTTGTGGTGAAACCTTAGAGTAGTGGTTGCACCCACACACACACGCACACACATACCTGCATACATTCTTTCTTTCACATTTGCGTATATGGGAATACATTTATGTGTTCACATGGGTATGTGACTATGTGATCATATACTGGATTTGAGGATAGTACTTGGGATTGAGATGAGTCGATGAGATTCGATTTGAGGCCGTGAGATCGGTGATTTGGCAGGGTTCGTATTTAGGATATGACACGACGTTGTAGCGGGTCCTTTGACGTAGTGTTTCACACACGTGCATGCATACTTAGGTGGTATCAGTAATGTAGTAGACGTAGGTCAGTACCTCGGATTATGATCTTTGAGAAAGAGGATACCAGATGAATAATATGATGAATGTGATATTGACCCATACCCAGATTTGGGATGCCGTACGACGGATTTACGTACGAGCTATATATTGATGATAGATCCGCACTCTTGACTTGGGGATGTTTGATTATAGATGTTGTATCAGATGTGATACTATTGAGGCAGGATCACCGACTAATATATATATATGTGTGTGTGTGTGTGTGTGTGTGTGTGTGTGTGTGTGTTTGTGTGTATCGACTCAGATATTAGGCGGTTCCTTACCTTCAGTTAGCCTATTAGCTCAGCCCTATAGTTTAGTGTAGTTGTTAGATTAGATTCGATTCCTACCTATTTCAAAAACTAACGAATCGTGGGTATTATAAAAGACAGGTCAAGGGATTCTACGGATATTTCAAAGGATGTATCTTTTCTTAAAAACATCGTAGCCCTTATTTTCAAAACACCACGATTCGTGTTATTTCAAAAGGCACTACTATATGATTTATATTTATATTAATGCAGATTAGTTATCGTTGTGTCTAGTATTCAGCTCCTGCACATTATTGCTGTTCGCTCCGCATCACATACTTATTTTGTGATTCATATACCGTTATTGATATCATATTGTTAGGACACCAGCACCATTACCGATGATGCGTATATTCCACGTACACTTACTTGCCGGCTCACATAAATCATCATCGGTAATTGCCATGTCACGTACACTTTAGAAAATACTATTACATTGACATAGCTTGTTAGCTAATAACTTCGACATGATATTAGTGTACTTGCCTTATATACCAGTTTAGACATTGCAGTTATTATTTGCTACTTCATGCATATTGTTATTCACTGTTATGCCGCATTCAGGGATTATTATGCCTATATTCACTGTTTACATGATATTGATGATTTGGATTCGGATTTTCATGAGATTTTCCTGGATTTGGGGGAAAATCGCAAGAACATATATAAACTTCTTCTCTCTCTCTCTTTTTAAAATGAAAAGTGCGGTTTTCCCATAATGTATGAGTCGTCCACCATGAGTTTGCTGATGGATTTCGAGACCCGATTCAAGGAGTTGGATGAACCGTCTCGGGTACATAGTGGACCCGGTAAGGTACCCCGGGGCAAGAACTTCGAGTAGTAGACGATGAGCCTGGCAGGGGCAGACTACCTACCGGTGATTTTATCTGACGCGTCGGATATCCGGAGGAAACCGTCGTGGACATGAGATTGATGGTAGGGGCCGGTCTCGACTGATGACGCCTTAGATAGTGAGATTGCGATACTGAGATATTGAGATATTGGGATTTATGTTTTGTGTCGATGCTACACACTATTTATGCTGATTTCATTTATGATACCTCGTTTTAAATATTAAGAAATCTCACTAATTTATGATAGCATTTTTCTTCATTTTCATGTATTCTGTTTTCATGAATTCATACCTCATCCATATGATATATTGCTACCTGAGGCACTGACACGAGCACATGGGATTATACTTGGGTTAGATGTTTACCCATGCCACCATTTCATGCTTCAGACTTTCATTTTGAGGATTATATATGTAGTGATCGTATGACCTTGGATTGTGTCATACATGCGGTTTCTGCTCGTAGATGTTTTCTATTCATGAGTTGGCAACTCACCCCCGTTGTGCCACAGTTTCTTCCTGGTTTTGCCGTACAGGTTTCATTACGGCTTTGCTGGCACTACTTCCTTTTCCGGGTGATTTGCTAGTAGGTGGGTTCACTTGTATCTGGACCATCATTATATTTTGTATATTATTATTTTGTTGTATCTAGAAGCTCCATCAACCAGACATGTATTTATTTCAGATAGAGACCAGTGATGTTTATTCTTTCGACCTTAGAGTCGCGCGTTGTGTTTCTATGGATTTCATGCTGTTTTGTGTTTCATTTTCTGTTGTGATCCTCGCCCTTCGGTGTTGTATATTATATTGCTTGCGTGGTTATGACCGTCGATTGACGAAAAGATAGCTCCCGCTTGGGGATGCCTTTATTAATTATATATGCTTTATCAGGTTTTGTACCCGTTTGGGGTCTGTTTTTACAAAGGAAACTCTGCCGAAATTTTCAGAAAAGACTTGTGATTTTAAAAGGCATATTTCAGCGTATGTTGCAAACTATTTGATTTAAAATGGTTTTCCTCCACTCTACTACTTTTCTTGGTTTGGATTTCTGGGTTTTCGGCTTACTTAGATTACGTACGCCTCGAGACGTTTCGTAGTTTAAGTGCCGGTCATGTTCCGTACTTTCGGGTCGTGACAAAGTTGGTATCAGAGCGTTAGGTTTTACCTTCGGAGCGTAGGATGACTCTTGGTTGATGGAGTAGGTAGCTTGAGTAGAGTGATGTACCGTACGTATGTTCCGCAGCATATTTACGATACACTACTCCACTTAAGAAGCCTTAGGATGTACATTTCTTTGCTCAGTATTATATTCATTCATGATCTAGCCTCATCGGTACCAATTATGGTTTTGCTGCTACGATTACGGGCAGGGAGAGCTACGGCTAGAGTTGCGGTCAGCACGAGCTCATCACGAACGAGGACTGACCAGGGCGTAATTCCGGCGACACACGATTGCATAGATATGTCTTTTATGGTGTTTTCGCGCCACGAGCGTTTGATGGATCGCTGTATGAGATTACTCGGACGTGCAGATCAGCACCAGAGGATTGGGCCACTGACAGAGGCTAGCCAGATTTTGATGACCATTGATGTATGGCTTATTCATGATGATTGAGGCACTGTTCAGCGTGCACACGAGTGAACCAGTTGTTGCTGCGAACGACGAGATATCGCCCTAGATGTTGGAGCTATTGCAGTACGAGTGGTACTAAGAGATTATAGGAGGTCGCTAGTCATCGAGGATGAATGACTAGGACATGTGGTTCGTTCGCCTACCCAGACGCGAGGTCATCAGATCGATTGATTTCAGCTAGAGACGACTTCACGCGGATACGTTGAGAGTCGACAGAGACGATCGAATGTCAGAAACCTATTATTCCAAGTTTAAAGTATTCGGAAATACCATGCAGGCAATTCTATGGACCCTCTAGAAGAATGAAACCCTAACTCGACATATTGACCGTGTGAAAACCTTTGAACCTTAGGGTTTGCGGCAATTCCGCGGCGCCATTAGTGAGGCTTGGGTTTGCCCTTCTACGGCTGGACCACCGATGCTGTGGTATGTACTCGATACTATTAAACTGTACCCAAGATGTTGAGCTCTTGGGGGATTATGAGGTTTTGACGAATCGATCGGATGGTTCGACTTCATTCGGATGCTAGGTGGTGAGATTCACTTCTTGGGAGACTCTAAATACGAGTATAGCCGTTTGAGCTCAGTCCATGCAGCCACGACGAGACGAGTCCGAATCATTCGACATTGGAATAAAGTGGAGTAAAAGAGTCCGCACGAAATTTCAACGAGATGACGTTCCACTCCGCTGACATCAGAGATGCCATGTGTCTACAGAGGCGTCGGGATGCGACCAGCTTCCTAGTAATGTTGTACTGAGAACGCAGATGTCCAGAGAGCGAAGAAAGATTATGCAAGAGTACCAGCCTCCGTACAGTTCGGCCTCGGCGAGATCGGAAGATACCTGGAGCAGGATTCCTTTCAGGACACTACTGTAATAAGATTCGCACCAGGAGTAGAAGTGTGATGTGCATTCAGAGGACCAGAGGTCGGCGCCAGTGACGTGTTGCTTTATGAGTGGTCGTGAGGATCGACCGAGAAATGACCAGAGAAGTGCTGGAACGGAATCGTCCCCGTTAGCACAGACAGGGCCGATGAGTCGATGGATTGCGAGATTGGTAATCCACAGAGATGATAAGGACCCAGAGACAGAGGACGCCAGGTGTGAGCAAGTGGCAAGTAGATATCTTGCGCTGCTAGCATTGGATGCACTGACACCTTCTCGACTGCAAAGGAGGGAATATCGACGACAGTATTTATGGTTTGTGATTTTGTGATTCGGTTATCACGTATCCGTCACTTTGGATTTCGGTATTTTGGGCGATTTATTCGCATGATTTGGTTTTGATGATTGAGTTTCATGATATTTGTTTTCATGCACCATGGTTGCACCTACTGAGTATTTACGATTTTGCACAGTTGTTGCACTTGATATCATTTTCGTGCCTTAGTTTCTCATGTTTATGAGTTTATGGGTTTCATACAGTTGAGTTGATTTTGTGCACTTAGATGCACTGGACTTCGATTTCAATAGTGATGCTCGATATTTGTTTTGTGCACCTTGTGCACCTGATTCGATTTTGCGCATGTTAGGCGCTTGATATTGGAGTTCATGATTTCGTGCATGATAGATGCACCTGATTTTGCTGTCAGGCACACACGTTGCCTATGACAGATGTTTCGTGCACACCCGTTGCACCTTGATGTTGTTTCTGTGCACATGTATGGCACATATATGGATTTTGATTTTCGTGCGCACCAGACGCACATGGTATTCATATATACATTTTTAGGGTTGATTTCTTATGGAGCAGTACATTTTTATGATATTTACGATTTGTTTTCGTACCGAGCAGGACTAGTCAGAGGACAGTACCTGAATATATTTTGCTTGCATTGATAGATTTCGAAGGGATTTCCAAAAAGAGAGATATAGTCTCAGTATTTACCTACGTGTCCGACATGACACGAAACGTTTAAAATAAGGAAACCCTTCTAAATTGTTTCCAAAACGGCGGAACATACATATTAAACAAAATATATATACGTATATGGTTATTTTCTTACGATAGTCGTCCGCCACTGTGCAGTGTTATGCGCATTGCACAGCGACTCTATAAGATTTGGCATGCATTTTCTTCAGATATTTACATGTATAGATTTGATATTTACGTGTATAGTTCTGATTTATATCATATTGGTTTTGCTTTAGATTTGGCATCCGTGTCCTTACCACGACTCTGAGGATTGCGGGACGCTTGACGGAGTTTTGATTTTGGGTTATCTGCTCATTGTTCATGCGCATGCATTGCGTTATGATGTGTTTTATGTATTGATGACTTCGAAGCCCCGACGACTTGGACTTTCGTTTGAAATGTTTTAGAATTTGGGGGGTTAAATTTAAATTCGGGGACCGAATTTCTTTAAGGGGGGAAGATTGTAACATTTCATAAAAATAAAATATTATTTTTGGGAATTTTTATAATTTAATATTATTTTATTGAATATTTCAATATTTCGGTATAATTAAATACCGATAAATGGAAAAATTATGGAAAATTCTAAAATAGGTTAATTTATGGAATTATGTCATTTTTAAGTTTTTATGATTAATTATATACTAATTTAGTGCTAATCGCGATTAAAAATCGCGAATCGGATTTTTAGCATTTTTGTGCAAAACATGCACATATCATTTTTCCACACTTGTTACATTTTCTTACAAGTTTTGGGTGCATGGTTTGTTTTGGGTTTACTATTGTGAGGAGAAGGAAATAAAAGGAAAGGAAAAGAAAGGAATGATTAAGAGAGAGAAAGAGTGGGTGAGGGGTTACCTTTGACTTGTGGACCTTTCCCCATCATTTCTTCAACCCATTTCTCTCTCCCCATTCCCTTGAGCTGCTACTACTGCCTCCCTCCCTCTTCCTCCTCCATCTTCAATCCCCCATAACACCATGAATACAACTCCAAAACCCTATTCCCATTTCACAAAAATTGTTCCCAAGCTCACTAGCTACACATTGGACTCAGAAAGAGAGGATTTTGAGAACTTTGAGCAACTCAAGAAAATTCTTGAGTTGCCAAAGGAGGTAATTTCTGCACCATTAGAGTAGTGTTTCAATTCATTATCCATCCATACTTAATTCATGTCGATATTGTGTGGTTTGATGAACTTTAGAAATTCCAAGTTAGGGTTTAGGGTTTGAATTGAAATCAAAGGTGAATTGAGGTGTAATTAGGGACTACAACCCCTGTTGTGATGTTACATTAGACTAGACCAGAGAATAGAACCCGGAATATGGATTTATGAAAACGATATCAGGAAAAACTGTAATTCTGTGAGTGTTTTTGGAAATATGCTAACACCCGGGTCACCTGAAAATATTTTTGGTTTGACAGTGAGATGTGCAGGCAACTAGAAACCATCACCCAAAGCCCTAGCCCCTACCCCCTCTTCCAGGCTGCCAATTAATCCTTTCTGGCCTTAATTTGCGGCCAGAGCAGGTGGGTTTTGCCTCGTTATTGTTTCAGAGTGTTGTCTCCAGTAAATTTAACCCTTGGCATATGCAATTTTGACTGATTCCACATATGGTAGAATCTGGGGTAATTTTCATGTGTTGGCGCATGGTTTACGACTTGTTTTAGCATAGATTTTAGTATTTGGTGATTCGTTTCTGTCGGGTGGCGTTTGAACGTCAACGGCAAAGGGTTATTGGTCGTATTTGCATGCGAGACTATAGGTTTTTACCTATGAGAGTAGCGGTGCCGTTTTAGTTTTCCGATGTGATTTTCATGTGCTTTTGTGACTGTGTTATCTTTGTAGGTACCCTACGTGATGTCGAGGCGTTGAAGATGAAGATGGAGACATCGGCATCGGCACACAAGAAGCATTGTAAGTAGATTTATATCTACGGGGAGAAGTCGGGTGGACGGCGTATAGCACCCCGCAGTTGATGGTGATGTATTCAAATACGTATACACACATATATTTATCATATGTTGATTTAGTTTATTGATGATAAAGATGGAATTTTGGTGTTCTTGGATTGGTTTAGTGTTAGTGGCAAAACCCTAGAGTAGCGGTTGCACCCACACGCACACGCACACACATACCTGCATATATTCTTTCTTTCACTTGTGCGTATATGGAAATACATTTATGTGTTCACATGGGTATGGGACTATGTGATCATATACTGGATTTGAGGATAGTACTTGGGATTGAGATGAGTCGATGAGATTCGATTTGAGGCCGTGAGATCGGTGATTTGGCAGGGTTCGTATTTGAGATACGATACAACATTGTAGCGGGTCCTTTGACGTAGTGTTTCACACACGTGCATGCATACTTAGGTTGTATCAGTATTGTACTAGACGTAGGTCAGTACCGCAGATTATGATCTTTGAGAAAGAGGATACCAGATGAATAATATGATGAATGTGATATTGACCCGTACCCAGATTTGGGATGCCGTACGACGGATTTACGTACGAGCTATATATTGATGATAGATCCGCACTCTTGACTTGGGGATGTTTGATTATAGATGTTGTATCGGATGTGATACTATTGAGGCGGGATCACCGACTAATATATATATATATATATATATATATATATATATTGACTCAGATGTTAGGCGGTTCCTTACCTTCAGTTAGCCTGTTAGCTCAGCCCTATAGTTTAGTGTAGTTGTTAGATTAGATTCGATTCCTACCTATTTCAAAAACTAACGAATCGTGGGTATTATAAAAGACAGGTCAAGGGATTCTACGAATATTTCAAAGGACGTATATATTCTTAAAAACACCGTAGCCCTTATTTTCAAAACACCACGATTTGTGTTATTTCAAAAGGAACTACTGTAAGTTTTATATTTATATTAATGCAGATTAGTTATCGTTGTGTCTAGTATTCAGCTCCCGCACATTATTGTTGTTCGCTCTGCATCACATACTTATTTTGTGATTCATATACCGTTATTGATATCATACTGTTAGGACACCAGCACCATTACCGATGATGCGTATGTTCCACGTACACTTACTTGCCGGCTCACACACATCATCATCGGTAATTTCCATGTTACGTACACTTTAGAAAATACTATTACATTGACATAGCTTGTTAGCTAATAACTTCGACATGATATTAGTGTACTTGCCTTACATACCAGTTTAGACATTGCAGTTATTATTTACTACTTCATGCATATTGTTATTCACTGTTATGCCTATATTCATTGTTTACATGCTCTTGATGATTTGGATTCGGATTTTCATGAGATTTTCCTGGATTTGGGGGAAAACCGCAAGAACATATATAAACTTCTTCTCTCTCTCTTTTTAAAATGAAAAGTGCGGTTTTCCCATGATGTATGAGTCGTCCACCATGAGTTTGCTGATGGATTTTGAGACCCGATTCGAGGTTGTTGGATGAACCGTCTCGAGTACATGGTGGACCCGGTAAGGTACCCCGGGACAAGAAGTTCGAGTAGTAGACGATGAGCATGGCAGGGGCAGACTACCTACCGGTGATTTTACCTGACGCGTCGGATATCCGGAGGATACCGTCGTGGTCTTGAGATTGATGGTAGGGGCCGGTCTGGACTGACGGCGCCCTAGATAGTGAGATTGCAACACTGAAATATTGAGATATTGGGATTTATGTTTTGTGTCGATGCTAGACACTATTTATGCTGATTTCATTTATGATACCTCGTTTTAAATATACATAAATCTTACTAAGTTATGAAAGCAGTTTTCTTCATTTTCATGCATTCATACCTCATCCATATGATATATTGTTACTTGAGGCACTGACACGAGCACATAGGATTATACTTGGGTTAGATGTTTACCCTTGCCACCATTTCATGCTTCAGACTTACATTTTGAGGATTATATATATAGTGATCGTATGACCTAGGATTGCGTCATACATGCGGTTTCTGCTCGTAGATGTTTTCTATTCACGAGTTGGCAACTCACCCCCGTTGTGCCACAGTTTCTTGCAGGTTTTGCCGTACAGGTTTCAGTACGGCTTTGCTGGCACTACTTCCTTTTCCGGGTGATTTGCTAGTAGGTGGGTTCACTTGTATCGAGACCATCATTATATTTTGTATATTATTATTCTGTTGTATCTAGAAACTCCATCAACCAAACATGTATTTATTTCAGATAGAGACCAGTAATGTTTATTCTTTCGACCTTAGAGTCGTGCGTTGTGTTTCTATGGATTTCATGCTGTTTTGAGTTTCCTTTTCTTTTGTGATCCTCGCCCTTCGGCATTGTATATTATATTTCTTGCGTGGTTGTGACCATCGATTGACGAAGAGCTAGCTCCCGCTTGGGGATGCCTTTATTCATTATATATACTTTATCAGGTTTTGTACCCGTTTGGGGTCTGTTTTTACAAAGGAAACTCTGCCGAAATTTTTAGAAAAGACTTGTGATTTTAAAAGGCATATTTTGGCGTATGTTGCAAACTATTTGATTTAAAATGGTTTTCATCCACTCTACTACTTTTCTTGGTTTGGATTTCTGGGTTTTCGGCTTACTTAGATTACGTACGCCTCGAGATGTTTCGTAGTTTAAGTGCCGGTCATGCTCCGTACTTTCGGGTCGTGACAGTAATATTCTTTTATTGGGACACTTCCGGGTTAAGGATGATGTCACCATTGTTGTATATTATTTACTTTTTCGCATTAGGATAGACCCAAAGAGGGGAGCACAAGTGACCGGGTTCTAGGGTTCAGTGGGAGGCCATCTAGAGGAGTTGAGACCGGGTCTCCTAAACTCTAGAATTGGTAGGGTCACTTGCCGCTCTTATAGGGGTCTAGGGGTGTGGGCTTGGCTATTCATCGCGACCGTGGAATCCGTATTTTCTATTGTTGGCTAAATACAAAATACGGACCTCCTAGTATATCATGTTTTTTCTTTTATGTGCTTCTGCTGTTGATATTCTGTGATGTGATCACTTTATATGCTGAGACAAATGATGTATTATATATATGATATATAATAAACATTGCATATGTTTTGCATCCAACCTAGTCCCGCACCGGTATGTCGTTAGTTAAGTAACCTAACGGTACATAGCAGGACATTGTGGCGAATGCTGATAGCATAAGCGTACGTTCTATTTTCGTTTCTTTTAAGTAATGGCTTAAGGACTTAAATGATAGGACTACATTAATAAGATTAATGTAAACAAAAAGAAACCTAAAAAGATGTTGTAGAATCAAATTTGAAACCTGAAGGGTTCCTTATGACGACAGCCTGGTTTCGGAGGGCATCGTGCATGCCGTTTTTAAAATTTTTGTCGTTACAAAAAACCCTACGGTAGAATCGTTAACTAGAGATTCAGACGGAACGGAATGCAAACAACTTTACATCTAAAGAGAATGAGAATACAACCTTTGTAGACGGTCCTTCTCTTCAATTTGCTCTGTGTAGTGGTCCCGCGACTCCACAAGGCTTCCCTTGAGACTTTGAACAAGCTTCCTTCGTAGCCTTCGCGCCAAAGATGATCTACCTCAAAGCTCCTACTACTTCAAGCTACCACTACACTAAACCCTTTAGTGTATGAAACACATCACACTAATTTGCTAAAATGGTGTGAGATGATGAAGTAAGGGATGTTAAGAGCTCACTAATTTGTGCTCAAGCTTCATGATTCACATCACATGTAAGGGTTGAAGCTTGAGAAAAAACAATAGGAGGAAGAAGAAGCAAGAGCAAGCAAGAGAGAAAAATGGCTAAGTCTTTTGGAATGAGCAAAAATAAAATAAAATGCCAAGACCCCTCATACATTCAAGAATGAATAAACAATATAAAACACCATGCTTGCAACCATGCTTCAACTTTACACTTCATTTCTATTTTCACAAAATAGAAAAGAAAATGCCATGCTTCATTATAATATATATATATATATATATATTAATATATATTTAATGAAGATTAACTAGTGAGCTAATGATATTAGTTAATATATAATTATATCACATATAATTTATATTACATTATTAAATCAACACTTGATCTAATAATCCGATTATATTATATATGACCAACTAATATCATTTATCTGTACATCACATTATCGAATCAATACTTGATTCGACAATCTGGTTATATCACATATAACCACACCAATAACAGATGACTGCCAGATTACAATACGGTATCACATACTCGTATTTAATCAGGCCCACACACATATCACATATGTGTCCTACTTCGTTTCTCTTGAACCAGCGAACTTCTGTGTGGGACTCTAAAGACTCGTCAATACGCCAGTAATAGGTGATGATCATATCAGTCACCTACAAGCCGTCAGCGGCACTAGCTGGACGTAACGGCTACCCGGGTTTTGAGCGATATGAAGATCAACAAGAAAGCCTGTCCACGGTCTCCTTGAAGCCTATCAGTAACACTACCATACAGTCCGGTCTCTTCGTCTGATATGTCGCATATCATGTCTAGGGGTGGAAATCGTCAGACCCGAGTAACGTGATAAGTCATGCCGATGTGAGGCTCACAACAGGTCGAGAAACTACTGATAACACTTATCAGCAGATCTTCATATCAGCCCTGGCCAGGGACTTCCAGTTATAGCCAATCGAGCATAGTGAAACATCAACGCCCAATACCGGGAGAGACGAAACCCCTCCTATCGCTCATTGCCTCTATACGACTTGGGACTGTACCCAAAATCCACCTGTTTGCTGACTCCTCTTGAGCATGGTAGGGAGGAAATCAAAGCACAGTGTGAGCTGCACAAGACTCTATGACGATCTTGGGTCTACAGACTAACATGTACTAGTGTCACCAGAGGACTGCTATCTGACGATAGGTATACTACCACATAGGAGTCCTCGGCTAGTCCTGTTCAGTGTACCCAGTCTCCACTAAGCACCCATATACCATCTCTGATGTCAAATACCAATGGATGTGGGATCATCCATCGCCCATCATATGGGTCAAGAAGCATATACGCTAGTCTACTCTGGAATATCGATGCCCTGTCTCGATATTCCCTCGAGTAGGAACAATTGAAGGATGTACTTGTCAACTACCTTGGCCCCACTAGTATGATCTACATCATAGTCCTGGTAGTCAAGTACACATTCTAAGGGCTTTATCAACACGTGAGAGCAAGACAGTATCACAATACAAGTCTACATCTTAAGATAAAGGTAACCAGATAGCATACTATCATGTCGAGCAAGAAAGTTCTATATATATATATATATATATATATATATATATATATATATATATCCAGGCATCCACTATAATATACATCATATGTACAGTAATGGCCTCTAGGGCATACACAATGTAAGACTACGGTAGCGCCCCGACCACCTTTCCGAGGAAAAAATGCGGAACGAAAATTTTTCTAGACAAGAAATCGGTGCTATCGTATGCTTAAACCCGGATCGAACCATTAACCTACTACTAGCAAACTAGAGAAGGGATAGAAAGGCTATACCGATCGATCCATGTCCTTCGGTCTTTGGCCACCATCCCAAGCTCCTTGCGGCATCTCCGGTCTCGATCTCCTCGTCGGAAAGGGCACCACATCATCGATTCTTTTTACGGGCTCCCGCTTCATCCGAAGCAACTCGGGCACGAAGTGTGCTAGCTGACGTGTCCAAGGTGTTGTAGAGAATGTTTGTGATCACTTTGTCTCTTGCATCCATTGATTTGGATGGAGGTTAGAGATGAAGCCATTGATGGAGATAATGAGCTAGAGGAAGAAGAAGAGGCTCTCTCTTCTTTTCTTTTCTTGTGTTGAATTGATAATATGAGAGAGTGAGAAGATTATTAAAATACAAGAGCTAGCAACCATCTCATGCCAGCCCCTCTCTCTCTGCCTTATCAAATCAACCCACTAATCAATCACTAATGTGATATTTACACAATAAAAGAGACCATGAGTCACTATATATGTCTATGTCACATTTAATGCATCTCATGATGAAATCTAGCTCATTATTTCTATATGCAAACATTAATCCAAATGTTTGCCACAACAAAAAGATACGGCAACATCTAAAGTAAACTCGTGACGGATCACAAGGATACCCCTCACCTGTATATACATACCTGCACCCGCATTCCGACTGAATGCGAATGCGATGAGACTAAAGTAATCTAACAAATCTAATACTAGGATCCGGCCTGAACCAAAGCCCACTAGTATGATCCGTGCAATACTGCACGTATATGATCGGACCCTGCCATATATCATACGGCCTCTACAACGTTTCGCCCGAAACTTGAGAAACTGTCTGCGGGGGACTCTAAAGACTCGTCAATACTTTGGCTGTGGATTTAACCACTAGCACGTCAGAGGTACTAGCTGTACGTAACGGGCTACAAGGTATTGACCAAAAGGGAGGTTGATGAGCGAACTCATCCTGACACCGTACTGAGCCTGTCAGTGATAATATCCGTACAGTCCGGTCCATTCGTCTATGAGCATCGCATGTCGGGCCTAGGGGGTTGGTAAAAGTTAGACCCCCAAAAGCAGTACAAGTCGTGTCGGAGTGTAGCCCAGAACACCCTGAGATACTACCGGAATACCTACCAGTAAATCTCCAGCCTCGGCCGAGGGCTTTGTGTAATGGCTCTCCTAGACACAGCGCGATCTCAACCCCAATTCCGGGAGAGACGAAACCCCTGCCGATCCGCTCACTGCCTCCATGTGGCTCGAGACTGTACCCAACTAAAACCTGTTTGCATGACTCCTTTGAGCCGTGGTAGGGTAGTAATCAAAGCACAGTGGGAACTCACACGAGACAAATGACGATCCCAGGTCCATGAACTAACCTGTACACATGTCACCAGGGAACTACTATCTGACGCTAGGTATAATACCAACTAGCATGTTCCCGGCGAGTCCTGTCCGATGTACTCATAACCCAATGAGCACCTGTATACATCTTAGGTGAACCAACTGACACCAATGGCTTGTGAGACTGGCCACCGTCCCTTGTTGGGGTCTAGACTGTATACACTAGTCTACTAATGGAGTATCGATGCCCGGTCTTGAAACTCCCACAACTAGGGATCACTTTAAGGATGTTCTTATAGACTACCCAACTCTCATATATATGATTGCCATCATACTGCTAGTAGTCAAGCAAGAATCCTATGGGCTCTATCAACGTGCAATAGTGACTTGTAAGGTCACCTAAAGAAGTACACGATGATAAAGATAAACCAGATAGCATACTATTCTCTATCAACATGTAATAGTGAACTACAATGTCACCTAAAGCATGTTCAAGATGATAAAAACAAACCAGATAGTATACAAACCTCTCGAGTAAGACTGTCATACCGGTATAGGTCCTCCCTCAATCATTGCAATCACGTGCCTGCGATCCAATAATTGACTCTGAGGGCACTATATCCAACAATCCCCCACTTGCACTCAAGGTTAATTATTGCGATGTCGCATACTCACAGCCCGTATGATACCAAACATCCAACTCCTCTACTAATTATTTTCACAATGCTCGTTTGCGAAACTATTGCGTTCTAGAAATAGCCTCATCTAGTGGACCGCCCTGATGTTTCTTTCTATGTCTCTCTTAATTTCAAATTCGTGGAGAAAGCCATCTCCCGAATAGAGTAATACCTGTCTTAGAATATGTCTAGATATCTGATGGGACCTAGCTCATAAATAAACTCCAAATCCAAACTTCTTAGACTGTATCATCAACTGAACTTAATCAGTAACCTGCGTCATGCCTCCCTTAAAGTTTGCTTGGATCACCTGTCCAAAACGCTGCCCCTCGTCAGAGGAAAAAATATAACTCTGACAGTCACTCTGTCATCCAGGTCACCTTGGAAGCCTGGAATGATAACTGTCTCCCGAAGGAGGATGCCGTTATCATATCCCTAGAACATCCACTTATGTTCTAAAACTTCTTCCGATCATTTCTCCAGGATTGGATCAATATCAACATATTGCATCTCGTGCAAAAACAATATCTGGTGTGGTACTTGACATCTCATGATCAACTCAATTGCCTAAGCAAGTGATCTGGCAATCATGCACATCCCTCTCCCCTTTAGTCTGTAAGACACCTTTAGAGAGGGTGACTCCATCACCTGCAGGTACACCACCGTGCCAGGAGTCGTCCATTCTAAAACACCTGTAGAATGCTGTCTAAGTACTCAGATTAGAAAACTACCCAAATCTCGATCTAGTAACCAGAATGTCAGATATTTTATCTATATCCTTTATGCGGAGAAACCACTGTGTGACAACCAAAATATAACCGATCGTAGTATAGAAATTTCACTTCCTACTCTGTGTATGTCATTTAAATAGCAGGACATCACACCCTACTACCTTCTTAACAGATCCATCCCATATTCTGATGAAGTCAAACCTATGACTGTCACATCAGAAATAGATGATCTATCTCCGCTATATCTTCTTTAGTCCAAAAATAGACATAAGCTATTTGTCCACTATGCTTCCACTGCTCCCACTGACTACGACAACCCTGTGGCAGTCATATACACATACACTTCTAAAGCTAGTTCAGAACGATGCTATACTCATCCTCATGCCGGGTCTCACAGTCTGGAACAACAGCAATGACAAGTCTGGGTAAACAAGAACCTCCCTGTCACCGTCTTTGAGCATACTGAAGTACCTCTCGAGTGCCTGAGGTTACCCACCATATCTGCGGAGTGGCCAATGGAATGTTAAACCAGATTGAATCTTTAGGTTCTTATCAAATTTTCAGTAATCGTTTGCGGTTCTAGAATCACTTCCAGTTCTACCATACTCCCACTACTGTTTTCTGAAAAAATCCATTTTTATTAAAACTGTGGTGAGTCAAGAACAATATCACCATTGATCTTCCAGGTGGTAGAAAGTCAACCCTCGTCATAGCCCGGGTCAACCCACAAACAGCCATTACAGAAACATGCCTTGAGTTATCCAGAGTCTGGTTTTAAGCATAAGCCGGACAAATCCCCATACCTTAACATCGTTAAGATATGAACCGTTCTATATCCAATATAGAAACAGAGACACTGATTTAATTGGAACCAGATCCAAATCATGCAGCTGTCTCTAGTGCATGTCAACTAAATGGAAGGAGGCCGATCAGCATTACACAACTTAGGAATACGTCCATATATGAGTAACCTGAAAGAGAAGAAAGTTCTCAAAACCATTACTATCAACTGAATACCATACACAAGTATCCACATCTTCGATCACCTGGAAGAATCCTGATACTTGCAATACCTGGTTCTCTACTTTATTCATATACCTATAACTTCTCAAAACATGGACCTTGCATTTCTACGAAACATATGTTTAAGAACTAGAGAAGTCACAATGTCACGACCCAAAATTGGCCCGTGACGGCCCTAATACTATGCAACGCCTAAAGACGTAACGCAGTAAAAGAAAGCCAAAACCCAGAAATCTAAACCAGGAAAAATACGGAAAAGATAATATAAGTTTTGAAACCATTGAAATCGCAACCCAAATTCTTTAAAAGTCTTATTTTCCTTCTTTAAAATTTTAGCAACACCCCTTTTTGATGAAAACCAGCCCAGATGAATACAATACAAATATACGACGCCGTAGCGAAGAACTAAAGACAGTAGAGAGAAGCTGTATATAAATAAAAGACATAAATCCACAATAATACACACTAACGTCCTCACCAAGTCTCTATGTCCACAAATACAATAGTAGATGGAGAGAGAGTACAATATACAACGAAGGTACAATATGAAATACAGATAACCGTCTAACCCACCTAAGCAAAATGGTACTGTGAGCTGATGCGGTATCTGTAGCAAAAGGTAGTAGCTGGATAGCTGAATAAAGGAATAGCCTGCCTCGACTACTCTGGGGAAAGACCTGAAACACCTGTGGCACAACGGGGGTGAGTTGCCAACTCGTGAATAGTATAAAACATATGCAGGTAATCGCAGGAATGCACGTACAGCATGAATCTAAGATATGCGATTACAGTGGTAATAATATGTCATGCAATGCTGAAATAAAGAGAGTACACTAGCAGGTACAATCAATAAGTGAAGCGATAGTAACATGACAATAGTATGCAGTAGAGATATGGGAAAGCAAATATGCAACCATCATAAGGGTACACTACAAGTACTACCAATATATATGAATCTGTGCATAAGGTAGGTAAGGGTGAGGTATAAGGTGGAATATGTCATTTTCCACGGAAACCTGACGTCGTGGCAGGATCACAATCCATCAAGATACTCCAATCCCAATCCTCAAACCGGCCCCCACATTGGGCTGTCACAATATAAAAGTCTCACATCACCTCAATGTACAATATCGAATAGCTCTCCTATATCTCGAATGTACAAATCACCAATCACATAGGTATATCCAATGTCCAATCCCAATGAATCACCTAGTATCCCAAGTCCAATCTCAAGTAAGTTTCTAGCATCCTAAAGGTAAATATATGTACAGAAATAAATATGATGGGGGCAATACACATATATTAGCGTCCCATACCACTAATATTGGTGTAAGGGTATATATAACAACGGCTAAATCCCCTGTTATATATACAAAAAGGGGTTAAAGAAATATCATGAAACCGTGTGCCAAGCATCGACACAGAAATCCTCGTATATGGGGCTCCGTCAGTCCGGATCAGCCCACGGGGTCCGTCTGCAGTGTCGGCCCTCGGTCTCGACAGTACAGGTCATCCCGCATCCATCTCTCTACTCTGGCCAGTAGCCTCCAGACAACTGCCAGGTCCAAACAATCACCGGTAGGTACTCGCCCGCCTCCAGGCTTAATCGGCAAACCCATCGATCTTCTTGCCGAGGGAAACCATACCGGGCCCCACCATGTACTCTCATACGGCAACCACACATCGTATGGAGCATAAAATCAGCACCGATAAAACTCATGGGGGACGCTCGAAATATCATATCAAGGGAACCGGGTTGTTACATGTATGCATAATTTCATGAACTCCCGCGGTTCCCAAATCCCGAAAACATCATGAAAAATCCAGATAAACAATGCGCAATCCAGGAATAATGTATGCGATATATCTGAATGCGAGCAAGTAAACACCAGTATATAGCTGAACCAGATGTATGCGAAATCATGATAAGGTACAGCTAAGTAACATCAGTAAATGTGAATATGCGACAACAACTGAATATGTATCTAACATACAGGTGTAGCAAAGTATAGGTATCTACCTATAAGAACTGATGTCGTATACCCCCCTGGGTATAAGTAACATATGTAGGAAATCCCTCCCGGTATAAGTAAAATATGTATGAGGTATACCTGTAGCTGTATCGCAAAGTGAAAATATACCTATCACTAAAGGTATGATACACTATAGGTATACCGATAAACTAGATGTCAAGTGTGGCAAGCAATGGTAGCTATAATGGGTAGTGTGTGACATGGCAATTATTGACGGTGTGTGTGTAGCATGCAATCCGTACTCGTGCAACATGAACCGTCAATAATGTGTGCAGTGTCCTACGGCTGCTAGTCACAGTATATAGCTATATCTAGGAAATGCAGTAAGGCGCAATTCTACAATGACGTAGAATGTGCGACAGGTAATTGAATCCTAGCCCAGACGCATAACGCCATGCGGGCGATTCCCCTGTAGATGTTATATCTACTCACCTATACTCCACGCTAGGTGAATCCTACCATATGCTCCCCCTGTAGCCGTGTCCGTAGTCCCTTCCTGCAAACCTGCAAATAAGATAAGGAAATCACATATAAGCCAAATATCACGCGATATCGAATCGAAACGAGAAACTCGCGTCGCGAACTAAACGCGCTTGTGCACGATACGCTGAATCGTGTGTGTACGCGTCTAAAACCATCGTGACACGCCGCGATACGCTGGATCACAGAACCCACTCACGTATCACGCGTATCGCGCAAACACAACGAAACACAAAAGCGACATATAGTCCCAGATTTTCCTACAGGCAAGATATTACAAAACTAGACATGTCAAAGACCTAGAAAACACAGCAGGGAGCCCTACACCCAAACCCCAACACCCAAGCTCCCCACTGGGCCGCAAATTGCGGCCAAAAAGAAGAAATTGGCGGCCTGGGTTAGGAGTTAGAGGGTCGTGCTCTGGTGGTGGTGTCTAGACCTAGGTATCATGTCCCAGTATTCTCAATTTTGTTCTGCAAGGTCCGGGTCTATAGCAGATCACAAAAGTCCAGTATATCACTTAAAAACGACAATTTGCACCAAATAGAAACCTTATGGTATTTTAGTGTAATCTAGCTATTCCTCAGTTGAAGTGGCCTTGTTAACACTTAAATATACTAGGTTAGCTAACACAAACATCAATTTGCCATCACAACTCACAAATTACCAAAACTAGCACTAAACTAGCTATTTCAACACTAATCGACACAAAACTTAAGCACACACGAAATGGGGTTCAGAAATTACCCTATTGGACCTTAAAGAGCCCAAGAAAGCAGGTGAAGAGGTGTATGGAGGGGGTGAGAGCTTCTGCAAGTGCTGAGCTCCTTCTAGTGTTGCTGCTGCTGTCACTGCTGCTTGCTGCTGCTGTAGTTGCTGCTATTGTTGCTGTTGTTGTTGTTGTGTTGTGATGATGATGATGATGTTGCTGGAACTGATGATGCTACTGCTGGTGTTGTTGTTGTTATTGTGTTGTTGTTGTGATGATGATGAGGATGCCTGCAGCTGCTGCTCCTGCTCCTGCTGATCCTGTTGCTGCTGCTGCCAATGATGCTGATGGTGTTGGTGATGCTAGCTGCTGCTGCTGGAGCTCTCTCTCTCTCTCAGGTGAGTGTGTGTGTGTGTGAGTGAGATAATGAGAGAAGAAAAGAAATGAGATGGAGAATGAGCACACACAAGAACCCCCCCTTCTCACTCTCTCTCACTTCATTAAATGAAGCATGGGCAAGGCCATAATGCCCATGCTCTCTCTCTCTCTCTAAGTCAACCAATAATAAAACCCTTTTCATTTTAAAAACCAACACTACTAATTACAACCATGCATACTATTAATCCCAAAAGCACTTAAACAAATAATTAAAACTAGGCTAGGAAAAATGGTTGGTTAACCATGGTTGCTAATCATGGTTTAACCCCAAAAACAACCCAAGTTAACATGCACAAGTGTGTGTGTGCCTAGCAAAATTCTAATAAAATAAGATAAAATATTTAAAAACCAATTTGGTAAACTTTTTATTAAAAACTATATATTAAAATATAATTAGCTACAAAACACATTCTAAGGTGTTACAATCTCCCCCCCTTAAAAGAAATTCGTCCCCGAATTTAAAACTTATACTGTTACCTGTACCTTCAAAAGAAGCTTAAAATCCTTAATCTCGCTCGCAGCCTCCCAAGTGACTACCTCACTATTCGGCTACGTCCAAGAAAACCCTTCACAGATGGCAAGACCTTCGACCGACGTTTCTTCACCTGTCGAGCCATTAACACACATGGCTGCTGGTGAACGAAAGATCGCGTCCAGCTAAAAGGTCTGGTGCTAAATCATGTGGGAAAGGTCATGAAGGTAATTGTAAGGTATCATCACAAGGAATACGGGGTGAAAATCCCATAATCTGGGCGGAAGTGCCAAGTTAAAGGCAACGAAACTAACTCGCTTATAGGATCTAAAAGGACCTAAAATCCTGGGATAAGCTTCCCAACATCCAACACGTCATTCATCGGAAGGTCCATAGGAATACATGATCTGTCCTACGAACTCGAGTCTATGACCAACCCCATCGTCATAAGACCTCAGTTCGAAATGGACAATCCCCATCCTGACCTAACACAACTGGACCGTCTCCGAAATCTCTAGACTAGCTGGGGTCCAAAGTCCTACTTACGCAGAGTCAGAGAAACAGCAGGCTGGTGGTCGACACGACCTAACCCTTAGCCTAAGGGTGGCCAATTAGAGCGTCTCCTGATAACAGCTATCGAAGGAGAAACCTAATGATGGCGAGTGACGATCCCAACTGCTGACGACAAACAAAACAAACACACAACTTAAACAAACAACTGAGCACTGAGTATAACCGGATGACAAGAATCCGAATGGAGTCACATCCTAACTAAACTGGGTAGAAACCATAACGGAATTTATGGAGATCTGCTTCCACTCCTACTTCGGAACGGTAAAAAGATTGCAATTCTCCAGCCGGCCTCAGATGCTCGACCCAAAGCACACAAAAAGACAGACACTTGAAACGAAACCTGAAACTTCTCTTTACATCCCTGTCCACTCTTAACTATCTCACAAGTCGCGCCAAAGCTGGTGGAACTTGAATGAATAAAGAGAGTTGACAGATGTGCATGTGCTAGGATTACACGCCTCTACCTGATAATGGCAGGTACACAAACGTGTCCCTAACTTAGCACATCAATGTCACAATCAAGGTCTCCGAATCATTACCCAGCCGAATATGCTCAAGTATCTCTGACGTACGAGCTTCGACGGGCAGTGTCTCGCGAAAACGATTTAAGGAAAGTGGTCGGGCGCGGACATGAGCAAGCTGTCTCCTCCGTAGAGACGAACTAAGCTATACTCGATGATCACCCAAGAACTGAAAATCTGCAGAAGACCATCACAACAATCCAAATTTGCTGCAGGAAGATGTACATTAAGCTCTAGTGGTCCGTGGAAAATCTGACACGACTCTCAAGCAAGTAGTGTCTCCAAATCTCCAACGCAAAACCACCACGGCCATCTCCAGATCATGAGTGGAATATCCTCCTCGTACTTCCTCCAAATGTAGGGAAAGCAAAAGCGACATCTCTATAGTGTCACCTCAGTACACCCTCGAGCCCACTCAAGAAACATTACAGTTAAACAACGAAGTCGCCCGAACCAAAAGCAAAGAAAGACTGATGCAGTTGTTAACTGAATCTTCAACTGCTGAAAACTCCGTACACATGCCTCAGTCCAAAGAAAAGAAACCTCCATCTCGGTCAATTCAGTCGACGGTGCAGCACTACTCTAGCAATCCTGCATGAAACGGCGGCAAAAACCTGTTAAGCCCAACAATCTGCGGATCTCCGTCCAGCACACAAGTCTGGGCCTAAGCTGTACGGCCATGATCTCCCTCGGGACCATACGGAACCGTCTCCCGTGACTACAAGACCTAGGAGTCAATACAAACAAGCCTGAAGAAACACTCCGAGAATTTAGCAACTGCTGGCGCTCTCCCAGCATCTGCATAACAAATCCTCAAGTGCTACCCCTGTCCCTCAAGACAAATTAAGTAGACCAGAGTGTCGTAAGTAACACAACAGAAACTGGTCGAGGAACGGCCCGCAGAAATCTGGTTCATCATATCTACGAATGCTGCTAGGGCAACAGTGAATCCAACGACTCACAAGAACACAAAAAGCCCGTAGCACGCACAAGGCAGTCTTCGGAATGCCGTCACTCCGAATCCTCAATAATGATGACCTGATCCCAAGCAAACTTAGAAAATGTCTCGCACTCTGGAGCTGATCGAAGAAATCGCCACGGCGAGGTGAAGGATACCTATCCGCACCGTAAGCCGGTTCAATTGACGATCCGTCGATACGCAACCCTAAACTGCCGTCTTTCTTCTCGACGAACAGAAATAGGAGCTTCCAAAAGCGAAACTCTCAGACTCACAAAACTTCCCAAACCAAAACTCTGCAGCTGATCCTTAAGCTCCCTCAGCTTCGCCGGCTCATCTGGAACAACGTCGGAAAGACTCTCGCACGAAAAGAACCCGGTCCAACAATCCCACGGTGGCTCCGGTATCACGAATGAACGCCAAGAATCCACGCCATCTCCTCAGTAGCCGACTAGCGAAAAAGGCTGAATTCAAGCTGTGAGAGGCGGCCCGACTATCCACCTGCACAACAAGAACGGACTTGCCTGGGAAAGCAAAACCTAACTTGTTTCCACACGGTAGTCCACAGACGCCTAACACGTAGTTAACCAATCCGTGACCAGGAGAACGTCAAATCCAACATCTCTAGAAGGATCAAAACGACGGACGAATCTCTACCTCCTATCCGATTGGCACAAAACTGAATACGTGTCGCGCAACAAAAGAATCGCTGACAGAAGTTAACACCACTACGACTAGTCTACTCAACCACGGTACAAGCATGAAACAAACAAATACACCAAGAGAAAATATAACTCAAGGGTACCTGAAAACTCCATATTGGACGTCTGCGCGTCCCGATAAGTAGAAGCAAACTCCTGTGTCTGCCCTCTACTCGCAGCTAGATGAACTCCTCTGGTAGCCTGAGCCCTCTGAGCAAATCTTCCACGTCCACGGCCTCTCTGAATACGATCCTGACGCCGTGCTGAGGAACAATCCCTGACGAAGTGCTGAAGGCTTCCGCATCGAAAACATCCACGTGCTGACTGCTGACCATCCTAGGGATGAGAGCTGAACGACTGCCCTCGTCCCAAGCCTCTGCTACTCCCGTAGTGGCCACGAAATCTGCCTCGACGACCGAACCTCTGTCTCTGGGCTGGTACGCTGGTACGAGTCCTCCACTGTCCTGGAACTCTCTGAGCCTCTGAAATATGTGCCTCGTCAACTGGGGCTGCAACCACTGGTGCTAAGAGATGACGGACTGCTGCATACTGATCGTAAGGGATAGCTGAGTAACGGGGGTGACAACCTCCTGTCGTAGCTCCCGAACGACGTCAACTAACGAACTCATCGTCTGGCGGAACTCCTGCATCTCTACCAACAGTCTATCCATAGTATAGGTCGTAGGCTGATCCATCTGCACCTGTGCAACTAGAGTGCCATCCTGGTCAGTACTCGTCTCACCCGAGCTAACTCTGACCTCGGCCCTCGCTGCATCGCTCTGAGTCCCCATAGTCATCGGCGGCAAGGCTATAAATAGATATAAGATGAGATTCGATAAGAATGAGGAAATCGAATCTCAAAGATACGAATCATCAAGGGAGAAATGTCAAGAAAATTGTACTTAGGTCACTTAATGCAAGGTACCGCGCTGTGGGTATGCTGCAGACATACACATACTACGTTACTCTGCTTAAGCTACCTACTCCATCATACTAAGGTCATCCTACACTCCGAAAGGTAAAACCTAACGCTCTGATACCAACTTTGTCACGACCCAAAATTGGCCCGTGACGGCCCTAATACTATGCAACGCCTAAAGACGTAACGCAGTAAAAGAAAGCCAAAACCCAGAAATCTAAACCATGAAAAATACGGAAAAGATAATATAAGTTTTGAAACCATTGAAATCGCAACCCAAATTCATTAAAAGTCTTATTTTCCTTCTTTAAAATTTTAGCAACACCCCTTTTTGATGAAAACCAGCCCAGATGAATACAATACAAATATACGACGCCGTAGCGAAGAACTAAAGACAGTAGAGAGAAGCTGTATATAAATAAAAGACATAAATCCACAATAATACACACTAACGTCCTCACCAAGTCTCTATGTCCACAAATACAATAGTAGATGGAGAGAGAGTACAATATACAACGAAGGTACAATATGAAATACAGATAACCGTCTAACCCACCTAAGCAAAATGGTACTGTGAGCTGATGCGGTATCTGTAGCAAAAGGTAGTAGCTGGATAGCTGAATAAAGGAATAGCCTGCCTCGACTACTCTGGGGAAAGACCTGAAACACCTGTGGCACAACGGGGGTGAGTTGCCAACTCGTGAATAGTATAAAACATATGCAGGTAATCGCAGGAATGCACGTACAGCATGAATCTAAGATATGCGATTACAGTGGTAATAATATGTCATGCAATGCTGAAATAAAGAGAGTACACTAGCAGGTACAATCAATAAGTGAAGCGATAGTAACATGACAATAGTATGCAGTAGAGATATGGGAAAGCAAATATGCAACTATCATAAGGGTACACTACAAGTACTACCAATATATATGAATCTGTGCATAAGGTAGGTAAGGGTGAGGTATAGGGTGGAATATGTCATTTTCCACGGAAACCTAACGTCGTGGCAGGATCACAATCCATCAAGATACTCCAATCCTAATCCTCAAACCGGCCCCCACATTGGGCTGTCACAATATAAAAGTCTCACATCACCTCAATGTACAATATCGAATAGCTCTCCTATATCTCGAATGTACAAATCACCAATCACATAGGTATATCCAATGTCCAATCCCAATGAATCACCTAGTATCCCAAGTCCAATCCCAAGTAAGTTTCTAGCATCCTAAAGGTAAATATATGTACAGAAATAAATATGATGGGGGCAATACACATATATTAGCGTCCCATACCACTAATATTGGTGTAAGGGTATATATAACAACGGCTAAATCCCCTGTTATATATACAAAAAGGGGTTAAAGAAATATCATGAAACCGTGTGCCAAGCATCGACACAGAAATCCTCGTATATGGGGCTCCGTCAGTCCGGATCAGCCCACGGGGTCCGTCTGCAGTGTCGGCCCTCGGCCTCGACAGTACAGGTCATCCCGCATCCATCTCTCTACTCTGGCCAGTAGCCTCCAGACAACTGCCAGGTCCAAACAATCACCGGTAGGTACTCGCCCGCCTCCAGGCTCAATCGGCAAACCCATCGATCTTCTTGCCGAGGGGAACCATTCCGGGCCCCACCATGTACTCTCATACGGCAACCACACATCGTATGGAGCATAAAATCAGCACCGATAAAACTCATGGGGGACGCTCGAAATATCATATCAAGGGAACCGGGTTGTTACATGTATGCATAATTTCATGAACTCCCGCGGTTCCCAAATCCCGAAAACATCATGAAAAATCCAGATAAACAATGCGCAATCCAGGAATAATGTATGCGATATATCTGAATGCGAGCAAGTAAACACAAGTATATAGCTGAACCAGATGTATGCGAAATCATGATAAGGTACAGCTAAGTAACATCAGTAAATGTGAATATGCGACAACAACTGAATATGTATCTAACATACAGGTGTAGCAAAGTATAGGTATCTACCTATAAGAACTGATGTCGTATACCCCCCCTGGGTATAAGTAACATATGTAGGAAATCCCTCCCGGTATAAGTAAAATATGTATGAGGTATACCTGTAGCTGTATCGCAAAGTGAAAATATACCTATGACTAAAGGTATGATACACTATAGGTATACCGATAAACTAGATGTCAAGTGTGGCAAGCAATGGTAGCTATAAGGGGTAGTGTGTGACATGGCAATTATTGACGGTGTGTGTGTAGCATGCAATCCGTGCTCGTGCAACATGAACCGTCAATAATGTGTGCAGTTTCCTACGGCTGCTAGTCACAGTATATAGCTATATCTAGGAAATGCAGTAAGGCGCAATTCTACAATGACGTAGAATGTGCGACAGGTAATTGAATCCTAGCCCAGACGCATAACGCCATGCGGGCGATTCCCCTGTAGATGTTATATCTACTCACCTATACTCCACGCTAGGTGAATCCTACCATCTGCTCCCCCTGTAGCAGTGTCCGTAGTCCCTTCCTGCAAACCTGCAAATAAGATAAGGAAATCACATATAAGCCAAATATCACGCGATATCGAATCGAAACGAGAAACTCGCGTCGCGAACTAAACGCGCGTGTGCACGATACGCTGAATCGTGTGTGTACGCGTCTAAAACCATCGCGACACGCCGCGATACGCTGGATCACAGAACCCACTCACGTATCGCGCGTATCACGCAAACACAACGAAACACAAAAGCGACATATAGTCCCAGATTTTCCTACAGGCAAGATATTACAAAACTAGACATGTCAAAGACCTAGAAAACACAGCAGGGAGCCCTACACCCAAACCCCAACACCCAAGCTCCCCTCTGGGCCGCAAATTGCGGCCAAAAAGAAGAAATTGGCGGCCTGGGTTATGAGTTAGGGGGTCGTGCTCTGGTGGTGGTGTCTAGACCTAGGTATCATGTCCCAGTATTCTCAATTTTGTTCTGCAAGGTCCGGGTCTATAGCAGATCACAAAAGTCCAGTATATCACTTAAAAACGACAATTTGCACCAAATAGAAACCTTATGGTATTTTAGTGTAATCTGGCTATTCCTCAGTTGAAGTGGCCTTGTTAACACTTAAATATACTAGGTTAGCTAACACAAACATCAATTTGCCATCACAACTCACAAATTACCAAAACTAGCACTAAACTAGCTATTTCAACACTAATCGACACAAAACTTAAGCACACACGAAATGGGGTTCAGAAATTACCCTATTGGACCTTAAAGAGCCCAAGAAAGCAGGTGAAGAGGTGTATGGAGGGGGTGAGAGCTTCTGCAAGTGCTGAGCTCCTTCTAGTGTTGCTGCTGCCGTCACTGCTGCTTGCTGCTGCTGTAGTTGCTGCTATTGTTGCTGTTGTTGTTGTTGTGTTGTGATGATGATGATGATGTTGCTGGAACTGATGATGCTACTGCTGGTGTTGTTGTTGTTATTGTGTTGTTGTTGTGATGATGATGAGGATGCCTGCAGCTGCTGCTCCTGCTCCTGCTGATCCTGTTGCTGCTGCTGCCAATGATGCTGATGGTGTTGGTGATGCTAGCTGCTGCTGCTGGAGCTCTCTCTCTCTCTCTCAGGTGAGTGTGTGTATGTGTGAGTGAGATAATGAGAGAAGAAAAGAAATGAGATGGAGAATGAGCACACACAAGAACCCCCCCTTCTCACTCTCTCTCACTTCATTAAATGAAGCATGGGCAAGGCCATAATGCCCATGCTCTCTCTCTCTCTCTAAGTCAACCAATAATAAAACCCTTTTCATTTTAAAAACCAACACTACTAATTACAACCATGCATACTATTAATCCCAAAAGCACTTAAACAAATAATTAAAACTAGGCTAGGAAAAATGGTTGGTTAACCATGGTTGCTAATCATGTTTTAACCCCAAAAACAACCCAAGTTAACATGCACAAGTGTGTGTGTGCCTAGCAAAATTCTAATAAAATAAGATAAAATATTTAAAAACCAATTTGGTAAACTTTTTATTAAAAACTATATATTAAAATATAATTAGCTACAAAACACATTCTAAGGTGTTACACACAAGCAAACAGAATATAGTACGAGTACCAACCCCTCTGTCCAAATGGACACTGGACAACATACAATACTCTGTATAAGTCCCCTGAGTCTAATAACTCATACCCTGTGCGTCGTAGGTTGAAAACTGTACTTATGGTTAAGAAGAATTACACCGTTGTTCAATACTCCTTACCTAACCATCCACTGATATAGGTAAATGTCATAGACATAATTTCAAAAAGTTATATCTCACTTTATAAAAATAAACGTATAGATATATTAATTTGAAATTGGTGCATAACAAAGGATATTCAAAACCAAATATTTGTCGTCCGGCAAACAACCCAGGCGATTTCCTCAAATATCACCAATTACAACGAATCCCGATATAATGAGGATAATCACCCAATTCCCAATAACTAACTCCCACTAATCATCTGTAAAACCATACAGATGTGAGAATCAAACCTGGTACATACCCTGGAGCAAGGGCTAATTGGGAAATCAGTTTTCTTTTAACAATACACGGTGAAACTGAAACATGTAAATGTTTCGAAGGGGTATCCGGCTATTCCTAGTAGTGCCTCTTCCATTATCAGATTCACAACTGTAACCGTATATTTCTTTGCCATCTCTCCAAATCCCTTTATATGTTTTTAGTCATTACCTTTTATACACCCCTTTAGGCCAAATGGTTTTCTTCCTTCCCTACCGTTCGGCACCAGCCTATGGTTTGGAAGAAGACTATCCAATAAGCGTAATAGGTGTACTGTCCTAATCCTCGGAGCACTCGCAACCTGAGAGAAGGTGAAGATTAAATACAACTGAATAAACCTTATTCCTATTTCTCCTGAACCAGAATCCATCCCCGAACTGGAACAAGTTCCTTCAAGTTCGTATATAACCATACGATGGAGTATCCAATAAGCTGTGGATTTTCGTAGTGATACGGGGTGTTCTGGAGAAATACAAAGGTGAAGTAGGAGTGGCGATGAAATACTTGATTTGGTCATGAATAGCAGTCGCAATTTACTTTGCCCTCTTACTAATCCCTTTATTTGTCTTTACTTAATACCTTCTGTACACCTTTTAGGCTAAATGGTTTTCTTCATTCCCTACCGTTCGTCACCTGCCTATGGTTTAGAAGAAGATTATCCAATAAGCGTAATAGGTGTACTGTCCTAATCCAAGGAACACTCACAACCTGAGAGAAGGTAAAAGGAAAAGACAACTGAATAGTCCTATTCGTTTTCTCCAGAACCGGAAACCATCCTCGAATAAATTCCTTCGAGTTCGTATATAACCATACGATGGTTTTATCCAATGGAAGTGAACGTTCGTAGTAATACGAGGTGTTCTGGAGAAAAGGGTAAAAGTAGGAGTGGCAATGAGGTATGTAACACAGACAATCCAAAAGCCAGTGTTTTAAGAAGGTTCGGTCAACTTGGTCACTGAGTCATAGTCAACGGTTGGGTCATGGTCGCTGCCAAAGAGACAGAAAAGAGAAACACTCTGAGTGCACTCTAACCTAGATCAGAATGGTTATCACTTTATCTAATCAGGAAACCTCCCACTGTATCCTCAAATTCTCTTCCAAACCTGAAAGAAGAATTAGTCGGGATCACCTGAAGAGTAAACCAACTCATCAGTGGGAATCGGGATCCAACTATCATCGCATGATAACTTGATGGAATCCACTCAAGTCACCACACTCCAGAAGGTATGCGCATGCCTGGAAAGTTTCAATTTCTTTAGAAACTCTCGATGTGTGTTTTTACCCCTAGAACCCAAGTGACCTTGACGAATAATCAACAAATCAAAAGGTCCTAGTCAAGTTCAACCCGTCATTATCTTGATTGCGTTAAAGTAACCCGCACGACCCTTGACGAATAATCAACAAAGTTGTACGACCGTCCTAACCAATCCACATGTCCATGCGACAGAAAGCATTACAGAGCTACCGCACACTACGCCTCGGCGAATAGCAACGACAAACGTAACGCGAATACTAAGTAATACTAATCTTAAATGACGGAGGGCTACGGTTGGTTTTTGGCGAAAAACCTTTAACGTAATGAACTTGATATCGTTGAAGGAACCGGATAGTTTTTTATAAAAAATATAGTGACGAAAACCTTTTGCTAAAGAGGTCACTCCCCGTGAAGCGATCTCGACTCTTTCCCCGTAGAATGAGGTGCACGATATTCCAACTGAATACCACAATGCAAAGCAAAAAGTAATCGGCTATAATGAAGTAATTACCCTGACGCAAACTTCTGTCCAAGGGGTCACTCCCGGTGAAGGGATCTCGGCCCTTGCCTCGTCGACTGAGGTGCTGGATATTCATAACCGAATACCACTATGCAAAACAAAAGAGAACGCCCTTGCAATAACAGCTTTTTGAAAAATGTTCCAACAACATCAGAATAGGTTTGTTTAGCTTGCATTGATCCGAATCAATGCAGTCCCATCAATTAATCACACCACAAAAGAACGAAAATACGATGAACGTATATGCCATCCGCATTCTCCACTGGGTCCCGTCATCACCCGTTTGGTTACTTAACTAACGATAGAGCGGGGACTGGACTAGCGCGGGTGTAAAACATATACAACATCTACTAATATATATATATATCAATATATAAAATTCGCTCAAGGCGTGATAAAATGCAACATCACTGAAAGGTAATAAGCATCACAGAACAATACAGATAATCTGCCATCCACGGGTTTCATAGAGCCGCTGCTGAAACCCGACATTCCCTTGGTCGTGTGGATAGCCTGTGCAATGAAATCCTAGACCCCTACGGGCGCGGCAAGTTACCCGCCCAAACCTAAAGCGAGGCATCCCCCTTCAACAACGTGAATGGACCACCCAGCACTCACGGTATCCGGTAACTTGAGCACCCCTCCTTGGGTCAACCTGTACCCCCTACGAGTGTGGCGAATAGCCCGCCAATTCTAGAGTAAAGCCCCCTCCGTCTCAAAGCCATGAGATACGGGCCCGTTGCCCTCTAGAACCCGGCTATTCGTGTACCCCACCGCGGGGTAATCCAAGTACAGAAAGTAAAATATACAACGGGTACATCGACCTCAGCCCGGTCGTGCCCCAAAAGAATAATATACAAACAGGCAGTGACGGCAGTCCACATGTCGGACGCTCGCCCTGCAATATCAAATGTACATATACAACAAACTTTACTACCATTGCACCAGGCTATCCACCACGACAAATCCGCAACATCACAACACAACACAGAACATCAACATGAATGTCACGTTCGCAAATCCGTCTAAAAGGGCTATAGCAATTAGACAGGATTTACAGATCAAATGACATTCACGATCGCAGATATAATATAAATACTATGAACTAACATATTTAAATTTTCGATCGACAAAATTTCCCGAAGTGGGCTCCAAGCACAATACCCAGCACTCAAATAAATCTGGGCCCAAAATAAAATTACAAGAAACCACTTTTCCAAGTGAGAGACCTACTAAAGAAATTTGGTGCAGTGAAACCTCAGAATGGCGGTGGAACCGCGGCCAAAAGGGGGGTAGGGCCGCGGTTCCGCAGAGTTACTGTTGGATCGTGGTACCAAATTTCTACAGTGCTCCTAAAAAACCATACCTGATTTTCTGACATGCCCAAAAAAAATCTTACAGCAAAAAAAAAATTCGACAGAAACTGAACATTTGGAAACGCGTTTTTTGGAAAATTCGTCCGTTCGAAGTTCTAAACACATTAGAGAAAGCTAGTAAAGGTTAATGGCGTGGCTCAGATACCATGTAAGACTACGGTAGCCCCCGGCCGTCTTTCCGAGGCCAAAATGCGGAACGAAAATTTTTCTAGACTAGAAACCGGCGCTATCGTATGCTTAAACCCGGATCGAACCATTAACCTACTACTAGCAAACTAGAGAAGGGATAGAAAGGCTATACCGATCGATCCGTGTCCTTCGGTCTTTTCCCACCATCCCAAGGTCCTCGCGGCATCTCCGGTCTCGATCTCCTCGTCGGAAAGGGCACCACATCATCGATTCTTTTTACGGTCTCCCGCTTCATCCGAAGCAACTCGGGCACGAAGTGTGCTAGCCGACGTGTCCAAGGTGTTGTAGAGAATTTTTGTGATCACTTTGTCTCTTGCATCCATTAATTTGGATGGAGGTTAGAGATGAAGCCATTGATGGAGATAATGAGCTAGAGGAAGAAGAAGAAGAGGCTCGCTCTTCTTTTCTTTTCTTGTGTTGAATTGATAATATGAGAGAGTAAGAAGATTATCAAAATAGAAGAGCTAGCAACCATCTCATGGCAGCCCCTCTCTCTCTCCCTTATCAAATCAACCCACTAATCAATCACTAATGTGACATTTACACAATAAAAGAGACCATGAGTCACTATATATGTCTATGTCACATTTAATGCATCTCATGATGAAATCTAGCTCATTATTTCCATATGCAAACATTAATCCAAATGTTTGCAACAACAAAAAGATACGGCAACATCTAAAGTAAACTCGTGACGGATCACAAGGATACCCCTCACCTGTATATACATACCTCCACCCGCATTTCGACTGAATATGAATGCGATGAGACTAAAGTAATCCAACAAATCTAATACTAGGATCCGACCTAAACCAAAGCCCACTAGTATGATCCGCCCGATCATGATCCGTGCAATACTGGACGTATGTGATCGGACCCTGCCATATATCATACGGCCTCTATAACGTTTCGCCCAAAACTTGAGAAACTGTCTGTGGGGGACTCTAAAGACTCGTCAATACTTTAGATGTGGATTTAACCACTAGCATGTCAAAGGTACTAGCTGTACATAACGGGCTACCAGGTATTGACTAAAAGGGAGGTCGATGAGCGAACTCATCCTGACACCCTACTGAGCCTGTCAGTGAGAATATCCGTACAGTCCGGTCCGTTCTTCTATGAGCATCGCATGTCGGGCCTAGGGGGTTGGTAAAAGTCAGACCCCCAAAGGCGGTACAAGTCGTGTCGGAGTGTAGCCAGAACACCCTGAGATACTACTGGAATACCTACCACTAAATCTCCTGCCTCGGCCGAGAGCTTTGTGTAATGGCTCTCCTAGACACAGCGCGATCTCACCCCCAATACTGGAAGAGACGAAACCCCTGCCGATCCGCTCACTGCCTCCATGTGGCTCGGGACTGTACCCAACAAAAACATGTTTGCACGACTCCTTTGAGACGTGGTAGGGTAGTAATCAAAGCACAGTGGGAACTCACACGAGCCAAATGACGATCTCAGGTCAATGAACTAACCTATACACAAGTCACCACGGAACTGCTATCTGACGCTAGGTATAATACCAACTACCATGTTCCCAGCAAGTCCTGTCCGGTGTACTCATAACCCAATGAGCACCTGTATACATCTTAGGTGAACCAACTGACACCAGTGGCTTGTGAGACCGGCCACCTCCCCTCGTCGGGGTCTCGACTGTATACACTAGTCTACTAATGGAGTATCGATGCCCAGTCTCGAAACTCCCACGACTAGGGACCACTTTAAGGATGTGCTTATAGACTACCCAACTCTCACGTATATGATCGCCATCATACTACTGGTAGTCAAGCAAGAATCATATGGGCTCTATCAACGTGCAATAGTGACCTGTAAGGTCACCTAAAGCAGTACACGATGATAAAGATAAACCAGATAGCATATTATTCTCTATCAACGTGTAATAGTGAACTACAATGTCACCTAAAGCATGTACACGATGATAAAGACAAAACAGATAGTATACAAACCTCTAGAGTAAGACTGTCATACCGGTATAGGTCCTCCCTCAATCATTGCAATCACGTGCCTGCGATCCAATAATTGACTCTGAGGGCACTATATCCAACAATACACATAACTAACAATTTCCCACTTACACTAAGGCCATGTATTGTAGTATCTCATACCCAACATCCCAAAGAGTCTCTCAAATTGCGTCTGAGGGAGGGCCTTCGTGAGTGGATCCACTACGTTTTCCTTCATGTCAACTCTCCTGACCTCGATCTCCCGACGATCTACTATCTCCCGGATCAGGTGATACCGCCTCAGAATATGTCTAGATCTCTGATAGGACCTGGGTTCCTTGGACAAAGCCACCGCTCCATTGTTATCACAATACACGGGTATTGGATGCTCAATGGATGGAACCACACCAAGCTCAGCAATGAACTTCATCATCTAGACAGCTTCTTTGGCAGCATCGTTAGCAGCGTTGTTGTTCAGTTGATAAAACTGCACATTTGTTATTACATTTTTGCTACTATTTCTATATTAAAAAGGTCTTTATTATAATATATCATACATATGAGGGTTTATCTGTAAAAATACTATTTTCCATGTGTTGATATATTATAATTAGCTTTTGGTAGGAAAATGTATGCAAATAATATCATTGACCTAATCCTAGTAGAACAAGGTCTACTAAATATTATTTGTTAAGTTATTGTGTAGAATTTTCAGGTCTAAAATCAAGGAAATCAGGTTGTTGAAGAAAACCTGCCTAATTAAGAAATCAAAATGAAGAAATCAAGTCTGGCAGAAACTACGAGAAGATTTCCAAGTTCCAATGGTCCAAGATATCACCACATGTCACAAAGATGCAATTCCAGAAAAATGTTGAAGTGATCTCCACCATTGGCCGTGGATCCGCGGCCAAACCCCCCTGTTAGCCGCGGATCCGCGGCAGGTAAGGGGATTCAGGAGCTGCAAAATTTTAGGTTGAATCTTTATAGTTAGCTTCCATATTTGGAAGCAAGAGTTCTGGCAGTTGGGCTATAAATAGGGACCGAGAGCCTCTTGAAAAAATGATCAAGTCGACGCGATCACGAAGTCCAAGACGGCTCACGCATCCAGAATTATCATCAACTATTCGTCTACCTCCTTAGAAGAGATCGAGAAGCAAAACTAGGATTTGTAATCATTTTCTAAGGAATCAAAGCGTAATGAATACTGTTGATTAATAAAGGTAGCTTTCTTTTTCTTATTCTATTTCTCCGCTTGTTAGGGTTCGTAGGATTAGGGTAGGTTAATGGATGATGAAAATACCTAAACTCCTTTTACGTCCTATAAAGTTTATAAACTTTATCAAAACAATCATTAACATCCTAATCGGGCGCGCTAACAATTCATTGTTAGTCTCGACCGTGATTAGAGATTAGATTAATGATTGTTTTGGTAAAGGCTAGATATGAACGGAGTTCCGTGTCGAGATAGGGGTTAAGAGTGGGATTCTTTTTCCCTTCAGAAACCCTAATCTACACACATCACTGTCGTTCTAGTTTTAAATCTATTAAAGGATAAAAAGAGTAATTTTTAATTAATCATCCATAACTACTAAATCCTAATGAACCCTACAAGCCCTCTTCTTATATAAACTTACATCCGTAGTTAATCTAGATCTATATTTTGCATTCGTGTTTAACGTAGATCTAGATCTTACTACCATTCTACAATCTTATTTCTTCCTCCTCTCTTTTTCAACACATTTAAAGTAAGAGTAAAAGATTCAACGTTTCCCTGAGGACGACCCGTACTCATCTCGGTCTAGCTACACGCGACACCGTTATTAATTGCGGTTATTCTACAAACACACTCTTTCGAAACAATCAATTGGTGCCGTTGCCGGGGATACGTGCGTAATTTTTTATTCTTACTATTTGTGTTGAATTCTTAGACGATTCATATCATTATATATTTAACGATTATTGTGTGAATTTTGCGAGGGAATCTGGAGTCACAGAATTGAGGAAACAGGAGATCTAGGGTTTAAACTTCTCTGGTAAGATTCTAAACTCCTTCTCTCTCCTCTCAAATCCAATAAAATCTATTTTCTGCAGGATTATTTGCAAAATAGCGCCGCTCAAAAATCTTTTTGCAAAAGTTTTGTGATTGGTTTTGTTTTGCATATTTTAATACGGACTTTAAGGGGCAAAGACCAAATCAAGATTAGGTGGGGATTTCATCACCCTTCCTAAGCCCCACAAATCATAAACCGAGCATTTGCATCAACCTTACAATAATTTAAAAAATATCTAGACCAGACTCTAAGGACTGTCGCGCTCATTAAGGACAGAGGAAGGTCGTGGGTAATCTATCACTTATCCGCATTACTTTTGTGGTACCTAGGCAAGTGTGTCTAAGGAAAGTGGTTTACTTAATTAGGCCCGCTATTTTCGGTGATTCGTATAGCGGATACCTCCCACTCACCTGGCACTTACCTGGCTACAAGAGTAGTAAAGAGGTGGTAGAGGATTGATCCCGCGTCTTGTCCTTTGGAAGTCTAGGAGCGGTCTAGAGACTGGACCTTGGTGACCTTAGTTCTAGGGTTGCTTATGCATTTTAGAGTGATTTGTCTTGAGTCCTACTTTTTCTCAAAACAAGCCAATTTTAAATCACACACACGCTGCCACTTGCACCAAACCCGCTTAGTGCATGCTCGGCTGGACAGGGGATCCTAGTGCCCGTCTTGTCCGCGTTCCTGCTATCGACGCCGAAGTCGGTACTTCTTCATCTTCTTTTCCCCCACCACATACCATGACCGAGATGGACGGTACTCCATCAGATTATAACACCACGCTGCTGCCACCCGTAGGTGCGCAGAATCCACCGCGCATCTCTCTCCAAGAGAGATGCTATCCTATCCGTGGTCCTCTTCCCACTTGTCTATCTCCTCCACCACCTAACGGGGATAATTTCGAAATTAAACCCTACTACATCAATCTGCTGCCCAAATTTCACGGGCTTGAGTCGGAAGACGCGTACGTTTTCATCACCAAATTCGAGAACGTATGCGCAATGATGGGTACTTCACAGTTGACTGTCGATGCTATGCATTTGCGTCTTCTCCCATTTACACTGTGCGACTTGGCAGAAAAATGGCTTTACAATACTGTCGCACACTCTATCACTAATTAGGATGAATTCATCATAGCATTTCTTAAGAAGTTTTACCCAAACCATAAGACCGCCCGTGTTAGAAGTGAGATCAACCAGTTCACCCAGCTTCCCAATGAACCATTTTGGAAGTGCTTTGAACGTTTCAAAGATCTGCTTGTCCAATGTCCTCATTATGCAATCAATAGATGGGATTTATGCCGAATTATATATGAGGGCATTAATCCAGTGACAAAGCAGATGCTTGAAACAATGTGTCATTGCAATTTCATGTCTAAAGATGATGGTGAAGCATGGAAGTATCTGGAAGACCTCGCAGAAAACACTTTGCAGTGGGAAAGCGTAAGACCACCTTCATCTAGGGGAGGTGTTCACCAGCTCGATGTTTCTATCGCAGTAAAAGCCGAAATGGCAGCGATACAGAAGAAACTCGACGCTATTGAGAACAAATTCTCATCATTCTCCCTAAATCAGGTCACGCTTCCTAAGACCGTCTGTGGTTGCTGTTCGGATCCTTCGCACTTAACGGAAGAATGTCCTATGAATGCACCGTTTCAAGGTCACGAGCAAACTAATGCTGCTCTTCAGCAGCGACATAGAAATGACCCTTATTCTTCCACGTACAATCAAGGATGGAGGAATCATCCTAAGTTTGCTTGGAATCAAAACCAACAAAGCAATTATCAAAGACCTCCTCCACAGTAACCACAACCACAGAATCAACCCCCCTTTCAGTCACAGAATTTCCAAATTCCGGCCAACATCACAAGTGGCCGGTACTGACAACTCACTTGCACAAACTTTGGATATGTTCATGAAACAATCCATGCAATTGTCGGCTGAGATGAAGTCATCTATTGATACCATAACGAAAAACTCAGCCTCCCATGGTGAGAGTATTAAATCAATAAAAAACCAAATCGCACAGTTAAACGCCGCAATGAGTGCGAGAGAGAAAGAGAAACTCCCATCTCAACCCATACCTAATCCTGGCCACTTACAAAGTTATAATGTGAGTGATGTTACCACGTTGAGATCGGGAAAAGTGCTGAATAACCGAGTGGGTGAGAAATGTGATGATAGTGACACCAATGATACCCCAGCTTCTTATTCTTCCCCTAATTCTTCTAATCTCCCACCTTCACCCGAGCCTATTCTCCGTTTTCCCCAAGGCTCGAACATTTCGCCGAATCTATCTAAGTCAATTCCTACTCCAATTTTGGGATCGAATCCGTCCCTACAGTCTTCTCCACAAACGTTGGACCCAAAACTTATTGATCAAGCACCTTATCCAAACAGGTTAAGGGGCAACAGACCAAGTCCACAAATGGAGAACATTGTGGAAATTTTTAAGCGTGTTAGCATAAACATTCCTCTCCTAGATGCTATTCAACAAGTTCCGTCATATGCGAAAATCCTAAAGGACTTGTGCACTAGGAAGAGAAAAGTTCAAGTACCTAAAAAAGTTTTCCTTGCGAGTAATGTGAGCACAGCTTTTACACAACAACTACCCAAGAAACGAAAGGACCCCGGAAGTCCTACAATTTCAATTTCTATTGGGGGTAAAAATATCAATCGTGCTCTACTCGATTTAGGTGCTAGTGTTAACTTGCTTCCGTATTCTGTTTATGAGCAATTAGGGATCGGAGAGTTAAACCCTGCGGATTGCACTCTTCAGATGGCCGATCGATCTATCACACAACCAAGGGGTGAGCTAGAGGATGTGTTAATCAAAGTAGGGGAATTCATATTTCCCGTAGACTTTATTGTTTTAGATACACAACCTGTGGCAAACCCACGCAATCAAATCCCGGTGATACTCGGTCGACCCTTTTTAGCCACTTCCAATGCAGTAATCAATTGTAGAAAAGGCTCTATGACCCTCTCCTTTGGAAAGAAGTCAATTGAGCTTAACATTTACAAGTTAGGAAGTGAACCCTCCGAACCCTATGCTCATGTGTGTTCTGTCGAATTAATGGATGTCGACAGCAGCGAATTTGATCAACCTCATGATACTGACTTCTTTCATATGTTGTTGTTTGACCCAACCATGTACTCTTCCACCGAGTTGTTCGGGTCAACTGTAAGTGCACGGCGGCACCCCGGCCGTCAATCAGACGTCGGAATGCGGAAACGAAACTTTTTAGGAACTTTTAAACCGGCACCACCGCGCACAAAATTTCCGGATCGGGCTATTAAACTAATCCTAGCTAACTAGAGAAGGGGTAGAAAGATATACCGAGCGATCCGTGTCCTTGGGTCTTCTCGTCGTCGTCCCGATCTCCCCGCGGAATCTCCGGTCTCCACCACGTCGCCGGAAGGGCACCACGTCGCCGGGTTCTTTTACGGGCTCCCACCTCTGGACCGAGGCAACTCGGGCACGAAGTTGGCGAGCCGACGTGCCCAAGGATGCTGCAGGTTATCTGTAGAATGCTTTGTCTCATTTGGGGTTGTGGAAGTTGCCATATGGTAGAGGAAATGAACTAAGCTTTTGGAGATGGAGCAATGAGAATTTTGCAAGCCAAAAAAGATCAAAATTCCCCACTAGAATTTTTGGACAGCCCCCACACTCACATGGCCGGCCATGCATGAGGAAGAGAGTGAGTGAGAGTGAGAGAGCAAGCAACAATAATGCAAGAGGGAATGATATGAGATCATGGGAAGAAATCATCACAAGGAAAGTCCAACACTCAACCAACCAATCATAACTCCAAAAAGTCAAGCCATCATGAACCATCATGAACTAAGAAGTCAATGTGATGGTGGAACTATCATGACACAACAATATGCAAAGACCACCATCCACAATGCTTATTTGCACAATTGCAAATAAGCCCTCCTCCACCAATTTTCAGTCAAGGAAAGATACAAAGGTAAATGGCCGAAACGGAAAACAAACTGGCAACTCCAAAAAACTGATCCCGTAATAAAATACACGAAAACCCCGCTACTGTATATACATACCCGCATTGTATTCCGACCGAATACAAATGCAATGAGACAAATCTACACTGTACAATACTAGGATCCGGCTTCAACCAAAAGCCCGCTAGTATTATCCGTCCGATCATGATCCGTTCAATACCGCACGTATATGATCGAACCCTGCCATATCTCCATAAGGCCTCTACAGCGTTTCGCCCGAAACTTGAGAAACTGGTCTGTGGGGGACTCTAAAGACTCGTCAATACATTGGTTGTTGATTTAACCACTAGCACGTCAGAGGTATTAGCCTATACGTAACGGGCTACCAGGTATTGACCAAAAGGGACGTCGATGAGCGAACTCATCTTAACACCCTACTGAGCCTGTCAGTGACAATATCCGTACAGTCTGGTCCGTTCGTCTATGAGCATCGCATGGCGGGCCTAGGGGGTTGGTAAAAGTCAGACCCCCAAAAGCGGTACAAGTCGTGTCGGAGTGTAGCCCAGAACACCCTGATATACTACTGGAATACCTACCAGTAAATCTCCTGCCTTGGCCAAGGACTTCGTGTAAGGGCTCTCCTAGACACAGCGCGACCTCACCCCCAATACCGGGAGAGACGAACCCCTCAAGATCCGGTCACTGCCTCCATGTGGCTCGGGACTGTACCCAACTAAAACCTGTTTGCACGTCTCCTTTGAGCGTGGTATGGTGGTAATCAAAGTATAGTGGAAACTCACACGAGACAAATGACGATCTCAGGTCGATGAACTAACCTGTACACATGTCACCAGGGAACTGCTATCTGACGTCAGGTATAAGACCAACTAGCATATTCTCGGCGAGTCATGTCCGGTGTACTCATAACCCAATGAGCACCTGTATACATCTTAGGTGATCCAACTGACACCAGTGGCTTGTGAGACCGGCCACTGCCCCTCGTCGGGGTCTCGACTGTATACACTAGTCTACTCTGGAGCATCGATACCCTGTCTCGAAACTCCCACGACTAGGGACCTTTTAAGGATGTGCTTATAGACTACCAGCTCCCACGTATATGATCGCCCTCATACTTCTGGCAGTCAAGCAAGAATCCTAGGGTCTCTATCAACGTGTAATAGCGACCTGTCAGGTCACCTAAAGCAGTACACAATGATAAAGATAAACCAGATTACATACTATTATCTTGAGTAAGTCTGTCCTACCGGAATAGGTCCTCTCTCAATCATTCCAATCACGTGCCTGTGATCCAATAATTGACTCTGTGGGCACTATCTCCAACAATCTCCCACTTGCACTCAAGGCTAATTATTGCGATGTCGCATACTCACAGCCCGTGTGATACCGAACACCCAACTCCTCTACTAGCCAGTCTCACAAAACCCGTTTGTGAAACTATTGCATTCGAGGAATAGCCTCAGTGAGTGGATCCGCCTTGATGTTTCTTTCTACGTCTCTCTATATCTCAAGTTCGCGGAGAAAGCCAGCTCCCGAAATGAGCAATACCTGTCTTAGAATATGTCTGGATGTCTGATGGGACCTAGCTCATGAATGAACTCCAAATCCAAACTTCTTAGACTGTATCGTCAACTGAACTTAATCAGTATCCTGCGCCATGCCTCCCTCAGTATCTCCTTGGACCACCTGTCCAAAATACTGCCCTCGTCAGAAGGAAAACTATAACTCTGACAACCTTTCTGTTATCCAGGTCACCTTGGAAGCCTGGAATGATAACTGTCTCCCGAATGAGGCTGTCGTTATCATATCCCTAGAACACCCACTTATGTTCTAAACCTGCTTCCGACTGTTTCTCGAGGATTGGATCAATGTCAACTTATTGCATCTAGTGCAAAAACAACATCTGGTGCGGTACTTGACATCTCATGATTGACTCAATTGCCTAAGCAAGTGATCTGCCAATCATGCACGTCCCTCTTCCTTTTAGTCTGTAAGTCACCTTTAGAGAGGGTGACTCCATCACCTGCAGGTACACCACCATGCCAGGAGTCGTCCATTCTGAAGCACCTCTAGAATGCCATCTAACTACCCTGATTGAGAAACTACCCAAATCTAGATCTAAAACCATAGATCCAGTAACCAGAATGTCTGATATAATATCCAAGTCCCTTATGGAGAAACCACCGTGTGACAACCAAAGTATAACCGATCGTAGTATAGGAATATCACTTCCTACTCTGTGTATGTCATCCAAATACCAGGACATCACACCCTACTACCTTCTCAACAGATCCATCCCCTATTCTGATGAAGTCAAACCTATGACTGTTACATCAGAAATAGATGATCTATCTCCGTTATATCGGCTTTAGTCTATAAGTAGACATAAGCCACTTGTCCACCAATGCTTCCGCTGCTCCCACTGACTACGACAACCCTCTGGTAGAGTCATATACGCGTACACTTCTAAAGCTAGTTTAGAGTGACATTATACTCATCCTCCTGCCGGGTCTCGCAGCCTGGAACAACAACAATGGCATGTCTGGGTAAACAAGAACCTCCCTGTCACCGTCCTTGAGGCTACCGGAGTACCTCTCGGGTGCCTGAGGTTACCCAACACATCTGTGGAGTGGCCAATGGAATGTCAAACCAGATTGAATCTTTAGGTTCCTATCAAACTTTCAGTAATCGTTTGCGGTTCTGGAATCACTTCCAGTTCTACCATACTCCCACTACTGTTTTCTGAAAAAATCCATTTTTATTAAAACTGTGGCGAGTCAAGAACAATATTACTATTGATCTTCCAGATGGTAGAAAGTCAACCCTCGTCATAGCCTGGGTCAACCCACAAACAGCCATTACAGAAACGCGCCTTGAGTTATCCAGAGTCTGGTTTTAAGCATAAGCCGGACAACTCCCCGTACCTTAACATCGTTAAGATATGAACTGTTCTATATCCAATATAGAACCAGAGGCACTGATTTAATTGAACCAGATTCAAATCATGCAGCTGTCTCCAGTGCATGTCAACTAAATGGAAGGAGGTCGATCAGCGTTACTCAATTTAGGAGTGCTTCCAATTATGAGTGACCTGAAAGAGAAGCAAGTTCTCTTAAACATTACTATCAACTGAATACCATTCACAAGTATCTACATCTTCGATCATCTTGAAGAATCCTGATACTTGCAATACATGGTTCTCTACTTTAATCATATACCTATAACTTCTCAAAATTCGGACCTTGCGTTTCAACGAAACACTTGTATAAAAACTAGAGAACTCATAAGTAAACTGAATATAGTACGAGGACCAACCCCTCTGTCCTGATGGACACTGGACAATATACAATACTCTGTATAAGTCCCTTGAGCCTAATAACTCATTCCCTGTGTGTCGTAGGTTGAAAACTGTACTTATGGTTAAGAAGAATTACACCGCTGTTCAATACTCCTTACCTAACCATCCACTGATATAGGTAAATTTCATAGACATAATTTCAAAAGGTTATATCTCACTCTATAAAAATAGACGTACAGATATATCAATTTGAAATTGGTGCATGACAGCGGATATTCAAAACCATATATTTACCGTCCGGCAAACAACCCAGGTGACTTCCTCAAATATCACCGATTACAACGAATCCCGATATAATGAGGATGATCACCTAATTCCCAATAAATTACTCCCTAAAACCATACAGATGTGAGAATCATACTTGGTAAATACATACCCTGGAGCAAGATCTGATTGGAAAATCAGTTTTCTTTTAACAGTACACAGCGAAACTGAAACATTGAAATGTTTCGATGGGGTATCCCGGTATTCCTAGTAATGCCTCTTCCATTTTCCAGATTCACAACTGTAACCGTGTAATTCTTTGCCATCTCTCCAAATCCCTTCATATGTCTTTAGTCATTACCTTCTGCACACCCCTTTAGGCCAAATGGTTTTCTTCCTTCCCTACCATTCGACACCAGCCTATGGTTTGGAAGAAGTCTATCCAATAAGCATAATGGGTGTACTTTCCTAATCCTAGGAGCACTCGCAATGCGAGAGAAGGTGAAGATAAAAGACAACCGAATAAACCTTATTCCTATTTCTCCTGAACCAGAATCCATCCCTGAACTGGAACAAGTTCCTTTCGAGTTCGTATATAACCATACGATGGAATATCCAATAAACTGTGGATCTTCGTAGTGATACGGAATGTTCTGGAGAAATTCAAAGGTGATGTGGGAGTGGCGATGAAATACTTGGTTTGGTCGTGAATAGCAGTCGCAATTTACTTTGCCCTCTTACAAATCCCTTGATATGTCTTTACTTAATACCTTCTGTACACCATCGTTATGCTAATTGGGTTTCTTCATTCCCTACCGGTCGGCACCTGCCTATGGTTTGGAAGAAGACTATCCAATTTTCGTAATAGGTGTACTATCTCCTAAACTAAGGAGTACTCGCAACCTGAAAGATGGTAAAAGGAAAAGACAACTGAATAGTCCTATCCGTTTTCTCCAGAACCGGAAACCATCCTTGAATAAATTCTTTCGAGTTCGTATATAACCATACGATGGTTTTATCCAATGGAAGTGGACGTTCGTAGTAATACGGGGTGTCCTGGGGAAAAGGGTAAAAGTAGGAGTGGCAATGAGGTTTGCAACTCTGACAATCCAAAAGCCAGTGTTTAAGAAGGTTCGGTTAATTTTGGTCATTGAGTCATAGTCTTATGGTCGGGTCATGGTCGCTGCCGAAGAGAGAGAGAAAAGAAACACTCAGCGTGCACTCTAACCTAGATCAGAATGGTTACCAATTTATCTAATCAGGAAACCTCCCACTGTACCGTCAAATTCTCCTCCAAACCAGAAAGAAGAATTAGTCGGGATCACCCGAGGAGTAAACCAACTCATCAGTGGGAATCGGGATCCAACTATCATCGCATGATAACGTGACGGAATCCGCTCACGTTATCACACTCCAGAAGGTATGCGCATATCTGTCAAGTTTCAGTTTCTTTAGAAACTCCCGATGTGATTTTTACCTCATGCTCTTATGACCTTGACTTTGGCCAACAAATCATAAGTCGCATGCCAAGTTCTACCCGTCATTCTCCAGGTTAATTTGAGCCCACCCGTACAAGCCCTTGACTTTGGCCAACAAGGCTATACGACTGCCCCAAACCAACGCATCTATCTATGCTGCATATGAATACCCAATAGCTACCAATCACTGTGCCTTGTCCAACAAATACAGCTTGAATACTTATTGACTATCCATATGAAACGACGGAGGGCTATGAATGGTTTCTGGCGAAAACGTTTAACGTAATGAACTTGATATCGTCGAAGGAACCGGATAGTTTTATAAAAATATAATGACGAAAACCTTTGCTAAAGAGGTCACTCCCGGTGAAGGGATCTCGGTTCTTTCCCCGTAGAATGAGGTGCAAGATATTCCAACTGAATACCGCGATGCAAAGTAATCGTCTATAGTGAAGTTATTACCCTGACGCAAACTTCTGTCCAAGGGGTCACTCCCGGTGAAGGGATCTCGGCCCTTGCCACGTCTACTGAGGAGCAGGATATTCCAACTGAATACCACTGTGCAAAACAAAAGTGAACGTCCTTGCAATAACAACTTTTTGAAAAATGTTCCAACAACATCATAATAGGTTTGTTTAGCTTGCATTGATCCGAATCAACGCAGTCCCATCAATTGATCACACCAATAAAGAACGAAAATAATGATGTACGTATATGCCATCCGCATTCGCCACTGGGTCCCGTCATTACCCGTTAGGTTACTTAACTAACGACAGAGCGGGGACTGGACTAGCGCGGTTGCAAAACATATACAACATCTACTAGTATATATATCAATATATAATATTTCGCTCAAGGCGTGATAAAATGCAACATCACAGAAATGTAATAAGCATCACAGAACAATACAGATATCTAGGATCCCCGGGTTTCATAGAGCCTCTACTGAAACCCGACGTTCCCCTGGTCGTGTGGATAGCCTGTGCAATGAAATCCTAGACCCCTACGGGCGCGGCAAGTTACCCGCCAAAACCTGAAGCGAGGCAGCCCCCTTCAGCAACGTGAATGGACCACCCAGGCTTCACGGAATCCGGTAACTTAGGCACCCCTCCTGGGTCAACCTGTACCCCCTACGAGTGCAGTGAATAGCCCGCCAATTCTAGAGTGAAGCCCCCTCCGTCTCAATGCCATGAGATGCGGGCTTGTTGCCCTCTAGAACCCGGCTATACGTGCACCCCTCCGCGGGGTAATCCTAGTACAGAAAGTAAAATATACATACAACGGGTACATCGACCTCACCCCGGTCGTGCCCTAAAATTAATAATATACAAACAGGCAGTGACGGCAGTCCACATGTCGGACGCTCGCCCCGCAATATCAAATGTACATAATACAACCAAAACTGTACTAGCATTGCATCCAGGCTATCCCCCACGACCAATCCGCAACATCACAACACAACACAGAATATCAACGTGAATGTCACGTTCGCAAATCCGTCTAACCGGGCTAAAGCAGTTAGACAGGATTTACCGATCAAGTGACATTCACGGTCGCAGATATAATGTAAATACTGTGAACCAACATGTTTAAAATTTTTCGTTCGATCAAATTTACCCAAGTGGGCCCCAAGCACAACTGTAGCACTCAGAGAAAATCTAGGCCCAAAAAGAATATTCCAAAAACTATATTTTCAACCCAAAAGCTCTCTGTAGAAACTTGATACGCTGAACAGTAAAGACTGCGGCGGAACCGCGGCCCAACCATGGGTTTGGCCGCGGTTCCGCGGTAGGATAGTGTGTTCACGTGATCAAATTTCTACAGAAGTCTTAGAATTCCCTGCACATCATTCTGCAACACTTTAAAAAAATTTCTGAGCCAAAAAAAAATCGACAGAGAACAGATGTACATGAAAATGCGGTTTTAGGATTTTTGTTCGATCGGAAATGTAAACACGTTAGACCAAGCTAGACTAGGTTAATGGCCTGTCTCTGATACCAATGTAAGTGCATAGCGGCGCCCCGGCCGTCAATCCGATGCCGGAATGCGGAAACGAAACTTTTTACGAAGTTGTAAACCGGCACCACCGCGCACAAAATTTCCGGATCGGGCCATTAAACTAATCCTAGCTAACTAGAGAAGGGGTAGAGTAATATACCGAGCGATCCGTGTCCTTCGGTCTTCTCGTCGTCGTCCCGATCTCCCCGCGGAATCTCCGGTCTCCACCACGTCGCCGGAAGGGCACCATGTCGCCGGGTTCTTTTACGGGCTCCCACCTCTGGACCGAGGCAACTCGGGCACGAAGTTGGCGAGCCGACAGGCCAAAGGATGCTGTAGGTTATCTGTAGAATGCTTTGTCTCATTTGGGGTTGTAGAAGTTGCCATATGGTGGAGGAAATGAACTAAGCTTTTGGAGATGGAGCAATGGGAATTTTGCAAGCCAAAAGAGATCAAAATTCCCCACTAGAATTTTTGGACAGCCCCCACACTCACTTGGCCGGCCATGCATGAGGAAGAGAGTGAGTGAGAGTGAGAGAGCAAGTAACAATAAAGCAAGAGGGAATGATATGAGATCATGGGAAGAAATCATCACAAGGAAAGTCCAACACTCAACCAACCAATCATAACTCCAAAAAGTCAAGCCATCATGAACTAAGAAGTCAATGTGATGGTGGAACTATCATGACACAACAATATACAAAGACCACCCTCCACAATGCATATTTGCACAATTGCAAATAAGCCCTCCTCCACCAATTTTCAGCCAAGGAAAGATACAAAGGTAAATGGCCGAAACGGAAAACAAACTGGCAACTCCAAAAAACTGATCCCGTAATAAAATACAGGAAAACCCCGCTACTGTATATACATACTCGCATTTGTATTCCGACCAAATACAAATGCAATGAGACAAATCTACACTGTACAATACTAGGATCTGGCTTAAACCAAAAGGCCGCTAGTATTATCCGTCCGATCATGATCCGTGCAATACCGCATGTATCTGATCGAACCCTGCCATATCTCCATATGGCCTCTACAGCGTTCGCCGGAAACTTAAGAAACTGGTCTGTGGGGGACTCTAAAGACTCGTCAATACATTGGTTGTGGATTTAACCACTAGAACGTCAGAGGTATTAGCCTATACGTAACGGTCTACCAGGTATTGAACAAAAGGGACGTCGATGAGCGAACTCATCCTGACACCCTACTGAGCCTGTCAGGGACAATATCCTTACAGTTCAGTCCGTTCGTCTTTGAGCATCGCATGGCGGGCCTAGGGGGTTGGTAAAAGTCAGACCCCAAAAGCGGTACAAGTCGTGTCGGAGTGTAGCCCAGAACACCCTGAGATACTACTGGAATACCTACCAGTAAATCTCCTACCTTGGCCAAGGACTTCGTGTAAGGGCTCTCCTAGACACAGCGCGACCTCATCCCCAATACCGGGAGAGACGAACCCCTGAAGATCCGCTCACTGCCTCCATGTGGCTCGGGACTGTACCCAACTAAAACCTGTTTGCACGTCTCCTTTGAGCGTGGTAGGGTAGTAATCAAAGTACAGTGGGAACTCACACGAGACAAATGATGATCTCAGGTCGATGAACTAACCTGTACACATGTCACCAGGGAACTACTATCTGACGTCAGGTATAAGACTAACTAGCATGTTACCGGCGAGTCCTGTCCGGTGTACTCATAACCCAATGAGCACTTGTATACATCTTAGGTGATCCAACTGACACCAGTGGCTTGTGAGACCGGCCACCGCCCCTCGTCGGGGTATCGACAGTATATACTAGTCTACTCTGGAGTATCGATGCCCTGTCTCGAAACTCCCATGACTAGGGACCTTTTAAGGGTGTGCTTATAGACTACCAGCTCCCACGTTTATGATCGCCCTCATACTGCTGGCAGTCAAACAAGAATCCTAGGGGCTCTATCAACGTGTAATAGCGACATGTCAGGTCACCTAAAGCAGTACACGATGATAAAGATAAACCAGACAGCATACTATCATCTTGAGTAAGACTATCCTACCGGAATAGGTCCTCCCTCAATCATTGCAATCACGTGCCTGTGATCCAATAATTGACTCTGAGGGCATTATCTCCAACATCAACATCTAACGCTGATGAGGAACTTTTTATAGAGTCTGACGATCACCCCATTTTTTCTGATGACATTATTCTTCGGGGTATCGATGAAAGCTTTGAGAAAATTTTCGCTGAAGAACTCGCATTTTTACAAGACACGGGTGTTGAGATGAATCAACTCCAAGATGAAGAAATTGGACCTCCACCCCTTCTTTTGGACAATAATGATAATGCAAGTAATCCATCATTACTATTACTGTGTCGTCTCTCCAAATTGAGACGCAATCCTTTTCTATTACACCTCTTATAACCTGCCCACTTCTTCACGTCGAAAGGTGACATGTTCTTCCACCAACCTTGGTGCTTCATCGATAAAATTTTTGAATGGTTGGTGTTGACCTTCGGTCTTTGAAAAGCTTGGCATTGACCAATAACCTTACCCCCCTCGTGTGAATTTAAAAGATCAACATTGTTTAACTCAAGTTTGGGGGGGAATATTTTGGCTCTTAATAGAAAAAGAATTTTTATAAAATTGTGAGCCAAAAATAAGTTTGGGGGAGGATTTCACTTGCATATGTTCTTGCCCCCATTAATAATTTCCTCCGAAGTCTACAGGTTTTTGAGCTTAACGGATGACATCAGTGAGGACACTGCTGTAAACAGGTTTGGGGAAGGTTTGTGCTTATTTACGCATCAATTTGCATCATACTTTGCATAAGCACAATATTTTCAAAAAAATTTATAAAAAAAATTCTTATATAACAAAAGAGTAGAAAGTGAAAAATTGCATCCAAAAGATAGGGATAGTTTAAGAAAACCAAGAAAATTAAAAGTTTTTTTAAACGAACTAGTAATAAGTAGTTATGAGCTGTTGTCCCAAGGGTTAGTAAGATGAAAGAAGTCACTAATCTGAGGATAAAAATAAGTCTGAAAAATAATTTCTATTCTGGAAGCCAAACATTTGAATGTTGATACCATAGTATATGCACTTACACACGTCTTGAAACTCCGGATAGTAGAAGATACCTTGAAATGCTCTTGTCTAAAAGCCAAAGTATGAAGGAAATGAAAAAAAATGAAGAAAATATAAAAATGGCGAAAAGAAAAATGAACACTGGTTTTGTTATCGCCAAAGCAGCAATAAAAAATATAGCGAGGGTGCATCTTCACCTAGTGCCCTAAGGCCAACTGGTCTGGAGTCACTGCTAAGCCTTAGGTGGTGCAAGACGAGGAAAATATTATCACCTAATCAGCAAGCACATGATTAATCGGTCGGTTGGTACCTCAAGAAGTATTAACGGTCGCATGAAAATGTGTGAGCAAATCTAAATATTCATCAAATTAAAATGTACTGAGGTAGATGGACAAGAGTATGATAGCTTGAATTAATTTCTCCGGGTGTAGGGATGTTCTTTACACACACGTAGGGTTATATGATCGATGTTTGGATGAAAGGTAGGAATGAAGAATAAAGACAATGTTTTATTGAGGGATGATGTGATTTCTAACATTTTCATGACTATTAAGATAGGGCTCATGACAACTGAAAAACTAGTATAGTTGGAAACTCTTATTTTCAAAGTCTTTCTTTTATAGTTCTTATCTTTATATGTAAATTTCACCATCTCTCTTTTATTACAGGATTTTTTGGGTGTAATCCGCTGAAAACCCTCAGGAGACAACACTCCTCCTACTAGGGACACCTAGAGGTTTAACGTCTTGTTGCACGTGCTCAGTGCAATCGTGTTTGCCTACGAAAGTGTGCTTAGTTTTCTCCTTTTTCTTCTTCTCCTTCTCTTGAATAAACTAGTTTGCTCGGGACGATCAAAGATAAGTTTGGGGGTATTTGTTCAGTTAATAAAACTGCACATTTGTTATTACATTTTTGCTACTATTTCTATATTAAAAAGGTCTTTATTATAATATATCATACATATGAGGGTTTATCTGTAAAAATACTATTTTCCATGTGTTGATATATTATAATTAGCTTTTGGTAGGAAAATGTATGCAAATAATATCATTGACCTAATCCTAGTAGAACAAGGTCTACTAAATATTATTTTTTAAGTTATTGTGCAGAATTTTCAGGTCTAAAATCAAGGAAACCAGGTTGTTGAAGAAAACCTGCCTAATTAAGAAATCAAGTCTTACAGAAACTACGAGAAGATTTCCAAGTTCCAATGGTCCAAGATATCACCATATGTCACAAAGATGCAATTCCAGAAAAATGATGAAGTGGTCTTCACCATTGGCCGCGGATCCGCGGCCAAACCCCCCTGTTGGCCGCGGATCCGCGGCAGGTAAGGGGATTCAGGAGCTGCAAAATTTTAGGGTGAATCTTTATAGTTAGCTTCCATATTTGGAAGCAAGAGTTCTGGCATTTGGGCTATAAATAGGGACCGAGAGCCTCTTGTAAAAATGATCAAGTCGACACGATCACGAAGTCCAAGACGGCTCACGCATCCAGGCTGATCATCAACTATTCGTCTACCTCCTTAGAAGAGATCGAGAAGCAAAACTGGGATTTGTAATCATTTTCTACGGAATCAAAGTGTAATGAATATTGTTGATTAATAAAGGTAGCTTTCTTTTTCTTATTCTATTTCTTCGTAGTTTAATTATGCATTTTCTCTCCATCTCTCTTTCTCCCAACATTCGCGAGTAATTCTCCGCTTGTTAGGGTTCGTAGGATTAGGGTAGGTTAATGGATGATGAAAATACCTAAACTCTTTTTACGTCCTATAAAGTTTATAAACTTTATCAAAACAATCATTAACATCCTAATCGGGCGCGCTAACAATTCATTGTTAGTATCGACCGCGATTAGAGATTAGATTAATGATTGTTTTAGTAAAGGCTAGATATGAACGGAGTTCCGTGTCGAGATAGGGGTTAAGAGTGGGATTTTTTTCCCTTCAGAAACCCTAATCTACACACATCACTGTCGTTTTAGTTTTAAATCTATTAAAGAATAGAAAGAGTAATTTTTAATTAATCATCCATAACTACTAAATCCTAATGAACCATACAAGCCCTCTTCTTATATAAACTTACATCCGTAGTTAATCTAGATCTATATTTTGCATTCGTGTTTAACGTAGATCTAGATCTTACAACCATTCTACAATCTTAATTCTTTCTCCTCTCTTTTTCAACACATTTAAAGTAAGAGTAAAAGATTCAACGTTTCCCTGAGGACGACCCGTACTCATCTCGGTCTAGTTACACGCGACACCGTTATTGATTGCGGTTATTCTACAAACACACTTTTTCGTAACAATCAGTTATATTCAGCTTCCATCGTCGAGTCTGCAACGGTGTCGTGCTTGGAACTCTTCCAACACACCGCCGCTCCGTTGAGGGTAAAGTCAAAACCCGAGACCGACTTACTGTCTTCCTTATCACTTTGGAAGCTCGAGTCGGTAAAGGACTCTAATTGGAGTTCACCGTTACCGTAGACTAAGAACATCTCCTTAGTCCTTCTCAAGTACTTGAGAATGTTCTTAACAGCTGTCCAATGATTCTCTCCTGGATCTGCTTGATACCTACTCACTACTCTTAGTGAGTACGCTACATCGGGTCTGGTACATAACATCGCATACATGATAGAGCCTACTGCCGAAGCATAGGGTATCCCTTGCATGCGAGTTCTCTCCAATTCATTCTTGTGAGACATCTTTTTGGAGAGAGTGAGTCCAGAGATCGTGGGTACATTCCCACGCTTAGAATCGTCCATACTAAACCTCTTTAGTACGGTGTCTATATACCTGGATTGGGACAATCCCAGTATCCTTTTAAATCTATCTCTATAGATCTTGATCCCTAAGATAAAGGAGGCATCACCTAGATCTTTCATTGAGAATCTCTGTGATAAGAAGAGCTTGACCGAGTGCAGCATAGGAACATTATTTCCTATCAAGAGTATGCCAACCACGTACAATACGAGGATGACGACCTTACTCTCTGCAACCTTCTTGTATATACAAAGTTCATCTATATTTTTGATGAAGTCAAACTCTTTGACTACCTCATCAAAATAGATGTTCCAACTCTGCGATGCTTGCTTTAACCCATAGATGGATTTGAGCAGCTTGCACACATTTCCACAGCTCCCACTGTCTATGAAGCCCTCCGGCTGAGTCATGTATACGCTCTCTTCTAAATCACCATTTAGAAAGGCGGACTTAACATCCATTTTCCAGATTTCGTAGTCATGGTATGCAGCGATGGCAAGTAGGATTTGGATGGACTTAAGCATAGCCACTGTAGAAAAGGTTTCATCATAATCCACCCCTGGTCGTTGAGGAAAACCTTTTGCAACAAGTCTAGCTTTGAAAGTCTCAACTTTTCCATCTACACCAAGTTTCTTCTTAAATATCCATTTGCTCCCAATGGGTTTTACCCCTTCAGGAGCAACTTCCAAAGTCCATACATTGTTGGTGTACATGGATTCCATCTCAGATCTCATCGCATCCATCCATTTCACAGAGTCCCCACTCGTGATGGCTTGCTAGAAGCTAGTTGGGTCATCATCTTCCATGATGCAATTCTCGCTCCCACCATCAACGAGAAAACCGTAGTATCGATCAGGTGGACGAGGAACCCTACTAGAATGGCGGAGAGGCTGGGGTTCGTCGGGAACTACCGAATCCTCTGGTTCCACCAAATCTTCTGTTGCAGTTTGTGTAGCTGGAACTTCTTCCAGTTCTACCTCCTTACCACTAATTTCTTTCGCAAGAAATTCCTTTTCTAAAAAGGTGGAATGTTGAGCAACAAAAACTTTTTGCTCCTCACTGTGGTAGAAAAAATATCCATATGAATTCTTTGGATATCCCACAAACTTGCAAAGCACTGATCGTGCCTCGAGTTTGTCCGGATTTTGTCTTTTGACATAGGCCGGACAACCCCATATCTTAACTCGTTTAAGATACGGTCTCTTCCCACTCCATATCTCATATGGGGTTGTAGGCACTGATTTAGATAGAACTTGATTCAATAGGTATGTTGTTGTCTCAAGCGCATAACCCCAAAAGGAAATAGGTAACTCAGTGGTGCTCATCATAGAGCGCACCATATCTAATAGGGTGCGATTCCTCCACTCCGATACACCGTTGTGCTGTGGTGTATACAGAGGAGTAAGCTGAGAGAGAATCCCATTCCCTTTTAGATAGTCACGGAATTCCGTGCTCAAGTATTCACCTCCCCGATCAGATCGTAGGATTTTAATACTTTTAGCCATTTGGTTCTCTACTTCGTGCTTATATTCTCTGAATTTCTCAAAAGCTTCAGACTTGTGTTTCAGCAGGAATACATGTCCGTATCTTGAGAGATCGTCAGTGAATGTAATGAAGTACGAGGAACCATTCCTAGCATGCGTAGACATGGGACCGCATACATCACTATCTATCAGTCCCAAGAGTTCCGTAACTCTTTCTCCATGTCCACTAAATGGAGTTTTGGTCATCTTTCCTTTGAGACAAGACTGGCAAGTGTCATAAGATGAAAATTCGAACGGATTCAAATATCCATCCTTATGCAACTTATCTAGTCATGTCGCATTTATATGACCTAGTCTACAATGCCACAAGAAGTATTCGTTCATTTCTGAACTCTTCCTCTTGTGTGCGTTTTGTATGTTAAGAACTATGTTTTGATTCAGAACGTATAATCCATTACATAGCGCACCAAACACAATCAACACTTGATTTAGGTAAATGTTCATAACATTATTCTCTACTACAAAGTTATATCCTTCTTTATCTAATAAAGAGATTGATATTAAATTGCATATCATAGAGGGTACGTAGTAACAGTCATTCAGGATCAATGTATTCCCTGTTGGTAATACAAGGTGATATTCACCAACTGTTTTGACAGCAATATTTGCATCATTCCCTACTTTTAGGGAATGATCATGTCACGACCCGAAGGAGCACGTGACTGGCCCTTGAACCATATGAAGTCTATAAGACTCCATCTGATCCAAGTAAGCAAAGCCCAGAAATCTAAAACCATATAAGGAGTAAATAAAGAGAACCCAGAAATCCAACTTTGTCACAACCACGCAAGCAATATGATATACAACGCCGAATGGCGAGGATCAAAACTCAAAGGAAACTCCAATAAGCATGAAAACCGTAACACTACTAAGCGTGACTCTAAGGTCGAAATAATACATCGCTAGTGTCTGAGTCTGAAACAACATACAAGTTTTGGTTGATGGAATTTCTAGATACAATGAGTAATACATTTACAAGGGTGGTTCTGATGCAAAGAACCCACCTACCAAGAAAATCACCCGCAAAGGAAGCAACGTGCCGGAAATGCCGCTATGAAACCTGTACGGCAAAACCTGCAAGAACTGTGGCACAACGGGGGTGAGTTGCCAACTCGTGAATAGAAAATATCTACAAGCAGAAACTGAAAGCATGACATAATCCTAAGTCAAAACGATCAGATATAATATAAACCTCAAATGAATAAGTCTGAAGCATGGTAAAGTGGCAATGTAACATTTGAACATAAGTGCAGTGCCAAGAACTCATGCCAGTGCCTCACATAATAACATATCATAAATATGATGTGTGTATGCGGTAAAATGAAAACAGAAGGTATCACGAATGAAGTCATCAGAAAATCAGTGTCGCGCATTGACACAAATATATATCTCAATATCAAGTAAATCCCATATATCATGTATCCGATATGTATGCAACATTCATGAAGGTACTCTATCAGGTTCTACTAATACATGATGTAATGCATATAAAATAAATGCGGGGTAGGGGAGATATAATATGCCATCGACCATAAAGGCTCCTCTCATATCGAGCACATAGGCTCCTTTCATATAATGGGCATCCGTCAGTCCGGGTCAGCCCCCACTATCATATATCGGGCATCCGTCTGTCCGGGTCAGCCCCACTATCATATATCGGGCATCCGTCTGTCCGGGTCAGTCCCCACTATCATATATCGGGCATCCGTCAGTCCGGGTCATCCCCCACTCTTATATATCGGGTATGCCTATATAAGTTTGCATAGATCATCATGATGATATATTAAGTAGGCGTATATATATATCAGCGTCCCGTACCACTAATATATATATACTCTATGGGTATACATATATATTTCAGCGTCCCATACCACTTATATATATACGCAGGAGTAAAACAATCCAGAATCATCATATGCAACCATATCAAAGTGCGAAATCCATGAATTATAATACATGCAACATGAACACTAATATGAGCATGCAACTATGTAAAGGCATATGCACAAAGGAATATGAATCAATAACATATAAGCATGCAATGCAATGCGAGCCATAGAGTAAATGTTAAATGAATAGTAATGCAGCTTGCCATTTGAAATAAGACAAATCGGGGTTTTTAGTAAACTAAGGGCTACAGTGTTTTTAAGATATTTCTGATTCGTTAGTTTTTGAAATAGGTATGACTCGGGTCTAGTCTAACATCTACTATGCAAACTACAGATCTAAGTATCAAGTCAACCGGGAGGGGTATGGAATCCACCTAAATCTGAGTCGATATAAATATATATAAGTATAATAGTCGGTGATCCCGCCTCAGTAGTATCGCGTACGATACGGTATACCATATGACAATCCTCAAGTCGTGAGTCCGGATCTATCATCAATATAAAGCTCGTACGGTAAATCGTCGTACGGCATCCCATTAGCTGGGTACGGGTCAATATCGCATCATCTCATCAATTACCTGGTGTTCTTATCATCACATCACATGATCTGGCGTACTGATCTAAGTCTACTATAAATCGATACCATCTATATAAGTATGAATGCGGGGGTAAAACACATGCCCAAAGGCCCGCTAAGATCACAGGTCGTATCCCAAATACGAATCATATCAAATCACCGATCTCACGGTACTATGCCCAATATCATCGACTCATCTCCAATGTCATCCAATATCATCAAACACAGTGCAAGTATAATGAATATGCAAGGGTGTACGTGTAGGTGTAAATCCATTCTAGGGGTCGTGACTATGAACTACACTAGTTGCTTCTAATCCTAACTATCCAAAATACACCTAACACAATATCCATGACGCACTATAACTATCATATATATATATATATAGTATATCAACTACGGACTGCGGGGGTGCTATACTCCATCCACCCGACTTCCCCCTGTAGATATAATCTACTCACCTTGCGTCTTCATTTGTCGACGTCGCCACGCGCTTGCTTGTCATCCCGAAGTCTTCATGGGGTACCTACACGTCAAAGTATCGTAAATGCGTATTAAAACCAAATCAAAGCTAAAACGGCACACGAAACCCAAAACGATACGATAAGGGCCCTATAGGTTAGAACGTGTGGCCAAGCCTTCAAAACCATCAATCAATCCTCGATATCGTCGTATAAACGCCAAATGGTCGAGGTAGAACCCAATACACAATTTCAGAATTAAAAAATACGGAATAGGGAAACACGAATCCAGAACAACAACTAAGGAAATAGGCTCCAGATTTCACCTTAGGTCAAACTAGACAAATCTACACATACCAGGGGTCTAATCTATATAAGTAGGGGCTACAGAACCAAAACGACACAAAATGGGGCAGGTCTGGACGCAAATTGTGGCCAATAGGATTAAATTGACGGCTGGGAAAATGAGTTAGGGGCTGGGGTTCTGGTGGTAGCTTTCTGGGTGCCTGCACACTTCACTGTCCACTCAAAATAATTTTAAGAGTCTCGGGTTGATAGCTGATCCCAAATAACCTTCACAGATTCTACAAACTTTTCGATATCGATTTCTAAATCCGTATTCCGGGCCTTAAGTCTCAGGTTTCGGTCTCAAATCATGCACAAGGGTGTTGATATAACCTCTACTGAGCTCAATTGCTCACCACAACTCACAATTCCCTCAAACCCTAACTAGGTTTTCCTAAAGTCCACAAAATCAAAAAATATCGGTTCAATCTAAACATGGGGTAAAGGTAATGCATAAACTAAGCTTAAGGTCCAGAAAATACCTCATTTGGCAACTCAAGAATTTTCTTGAGTTGCCCCTAGTGGCCAAAATCCTCGCTTTCTTGGTCCAATGTATAGATCTTGAGCTTGTGCACACTTTTAATGAAATGGGGGTAGGGTTTTGGTGATGTTTGTGAGATGATTTGGGGCTTGAAGAGGGGAGGGAGATGAAGGAGCAGCAGCAGGAGGAGGAGAAGGGGATGAGGGATGAAGAAAATGAAGAGAGAAGAGAAGTCTCATGGTCAAATGAACCCCCCCTCACCTCTCTCTCTCTCTCACTCACCTACTACCACATTATTCTAATCAATTATTTTTCTTTTCTTTTCTAAAACCTTCTTACCCAAATAGTAAACCCAAAGTAATGCCATGGTATGAAAAATGCAACACAGGTGTAGAAAATGATATGTGCATGTTTTGCACAAAAACGCCAAAAATCCGATTAGCGATTTTTAATCGCGATTAGCACTAAAGTAGCATATAAATGATCATAAAAACTTTAAAATGGTATAATTCCATAAAATAACCTATTTTAGAATTTTCCATAATTTTCGAAAAAAATTTCCCATTTATTTGTATTTAATTATACCGAATTATTAAAATATTCAATAAAATAATATTAAATTATAAAATTTCCCAAAAATAATATTTTATTATTTTGAAATGTTACAGATCACCTTTTCCAAGTTCTCTACCTTTCCTTAGCCCATGCAACATATTGCATATATTGGATCCCGATCAGGTATCTAATACCCAAGACGTAGAGTGTACTGAGAAACAGTTCTCTGTAACTAACACACCTGAAGAAGATGCATCAACATGCTTATTCTTCGTTTGGGTGGCGTGGGAATGCGGATATGTTCCTATTTCCTGCTCGGACTTATAACACTTATAAGTTGGAGCGGAACCAACATTCCCCTGCTTAGTATAGCAAGTGGGTTCGGTCAATACATCCATATTATTATCTTGATTAAGGCGTGACATTGGTTGCTTCCTGGAGAGAGAGAGAGAAGGAAACTCGTTAGCGTGCGCTCTTTGCAAGATTAGATTGGTTATTATCTTATCTAATCAGGACGTCTCCCACTGTTTTTATCAAATCTTACTTCAAACCCTAAAAGGTAAAACTAGCCGGGATTAATTACACCTTACAAGTTCGCCAATCTTTCAGCCAGGCCAGTGCCGGTACTTTGAGGGAGGTTCCCCGTGCCTTCGCACGGGCCTAATTAAAGTAACCTTGTTTTCCCATGGGCGTAACCCCGTTAACACCTTTCTAGACACCTACTTGATTGGCTAATTGTGATGTGTAAAACTCTCTTAGGAGTAACATTTATTTACAGTGGGTATCGGGATACAACTATCTCATAGAAGGTATCCAATCTCATTGCAAATTTCAACACTTGAAATTCCCGATAATACTTTTGCCCTAAGCGATCTATGACCTTGACAAGGTCAACAAAACATAAATCGCAAGTCAAGTTCAACCCGTCATTTCCAGATTGAATTAAACCCACCCGCACGACCCTTGACAAGGTCAACAAGGCCGTACGACTACCCTAATCCAATCGCATATCATGTTTTAGCAGATAAGCAGTAATCAGCTACCGTACACTACGCCTTGACAAGGTTAACAAACGTAGCACGAATACTAACTAGGACTTATCTGAAATGACGGAGGGCTACCCAGGTTTTTAAGAAAACCATGAGCGCAATGAACTTGATATCGTTGCAGAATCGAGTGATTTTGAAAAGGAGTGTTTTTTAGGCTTTTACTAGTTCCGCTAAAGAGCTCACTCCTGGTGAAGGGATCTCGGCTCTTTCCTTATCGAATAAGGTGCTGGATATTCTACAAGGAATACCGCTATGCAAAGCAAGAACTATAGAAGCAATCAAAAACTAAACCGAGTGAGTTGTAGCATTTGCTAGTTTCCCTTAAGAGGTCACTCCCGTGAAGGGATCTCGGCTCTTTCCTTATCGAATAAGGTGCTGGATATTCTACAAGGATACCGCTATGCAAAGCAAAAACTAGAGCTACCCTTTTTGAAAATTTGATTCTACAACATCTTTAGGTTTCTTTTCATTCATTATTCTCATTAATGAAGTCCCATCAATTAAGCTTCCTAAGCATCACAGAAGAAAAGGAAATACAACGCACATATAAAGTGATCACATCACAGAATATCAGCTGCAGAAGATAACATATGAAATATTGGATATACTAGGAATTCCGTGTTTTAAGTTAAGCCAGAATAAAACACGCATTCCACGGTCGCGATGAATAGCCAAACCCACATCCCTAGACCCCTACGAATGTGACATGTAACCCTACCAATTATAGAGTTAGGAGACCCGGACTCGACTCCTCGAGATGGTCTCCCACTATACTCTAGAACCCGGTTACTTGTGCTCCCCACCTTAGGTCTATCCTAATGCGGAAAAGTAAATAATATACAACAATGGTGACATCATCCTCAACCGAAAAGTGCCCCAATAATAGAATATTACATTCATTGAATTTTACATGAATGAAAATAAAAACTCTCATCTCATATAAAAAAAAACCCGGCTATTCAAAACACAACGATTCAATATAACTTATCAACGCAACACATAACATCACATGTCATCAAAATATTAGACGATGTTAAACATTCCGATCGAATCAACAAACATCCACAATTACCCGATAAGCTCAACACTTGAGCTTAGTTTGAAAGTATTCATCACATGCCACAGTACCAATGAACCAGTCATAAAAGGGCTAACCAATGCCTCATATGTGGCACCGCTGAACCATCACGAACCCTAGAGTTCAGTGGCGGTTTCGACGATCACATAATCGAGTTAAGCTTTCGTTCTTCTAGAGGGTTCATCGAATAACTTGCACGATATTTGAATGTTTCAAACTACGGAAAAGATCCAACTCTTGAATAAATTTCCAGCGAGCGTCAAAGTGTGTATTTGCTATCCGTTTGAACTTTTTAACACCGTCTAAAATATCCCGAAAACAGTTAGAATTACGACTACGAAATACACCGAGTTGCTATTTTGGTAAATAAACATCACATGCAAATTTAGCAAAAATAAACAATACATGAAACACCAAAACCCAGAGACTAGAACACACCACAATACACAACCCCATAAGCGAAGGAAAATCCAGCGACGCCGGAATTTTGTGCTTGGTCGCCGGCCCAGATCCGAGGGCATGGGGTGAATTTTGTGTTGTGTTCATATACTGTCCCATACCACTTGTTTAAATAATTTTTTGACAACTTTTAAAAATCGACAGAAAATGGATTTTTAGGGTTTCAAGTTTCGGAGTTTTTCAGTTTCGTAATTCTACGCAATCCATCTAATTCTCTAGTTTAGCTTTGATACCACTGAAGGGTTTCTTATGACGACAGCATAGTTTTAGGGGGCATCGTTCATGCCGTTTTTAAAATTTTTGCCGTTACAAAGAACCCTACGCTAGAATCGTTAACTAAAGATTTAGACGGAACGGAATGCAAACAACTTTACATCTAAAGAGAATGAGAATACAACCTTTGTAGACGGTCCTTCTCTTCAATTTGCTCCGTGTAGTAGTCCCGCGACTCCATAAGGCTTCCCTTGAGACTTTGAACAAGCTTCCTTCGTAGCCTTCGTGCCAAAGATGATCCACCTCGAAGCTCCTACTAGTTCAAGCTACCACTACACTAAACCCTTTAGTGTATAAAACATATCACACTAATTTGCTAAAATGGTGTGAGATGATGAAGTAAGGGATGTTAAGGTCACACTAATTTGTGCTCAAGCTTTGTTCATATCAGATTTTTGCATTTTTATACCGCCCAATTTTTATCACATTACTTATCGGTAGGTACTCTTGAGCCGTGTTTGCTAGTCAATTGCAGGATACATGTTCTCGGCTCTAAATGGTGAAATTCATGGAAAAGCACGACAAAATCCGGATTACTGCCAACCACAGATAAAACACGGGTCTCTGTTCTCTATCCGTATGTTGCCGCACACCAGTTTAAGAGACAAAATGGCAAATCAATGTCATTTTCATGCACAAAGCTCAATGGCAACACAAGATCCAACATATCTACGCGGAGCTCGAGGAAATCATGGCAAAAGTTCCACATCACATCACCTTTTGATCAGCAGAAATTCTGGAAAAATCGTGAAGAAAATCTGAGAAAAAACATATACCAGACTAAAGGGCACAACAGACCAGGGGAGCACACGAAAGCCCATGACCCAACTCCCCTATAGGGCCGCGGATCCGCAGCCAATAGGGGGTCTAGGCCGCGGATCCGCGGCCGTACTGGCGTGTCGAATGATGAAATTTCAGGGGCTGTTTTGTCTTTTCATGTTGGTCCAGAATGTTACCCTAGAATTTCTGTTTCCTGCCTATAAATAGTCCAGAACTTGCCAAAGCCAAGGGTGCTTATTCTTGTGTTTAGATTTTAGAATACATGTTGTTATTCTTCTTCCTCTTCTCATCTCTTCTCTATTAAAAACCTTGTAGTGAGCACTACTCCCAAAAACAAATAACTGAACTGCCGGTTATATCTCCGTTCGTATTGAATCATCATGATTTTCACGCTAAATTGTCTTTTGTTTTTGGACCTAGTTAACATGAGTAATTAAGTCTGCTGGGGTGTTTCTACACCTAATGCCCTCAATCTTCGCTTTGTTAACCTCTATGCCATTTTGCGAAATGATATGTCCTAAGACAATACCTTCGCGCACCATGAAGTGGCACTTCTCCCAATTCAAAGTGAGGTTCTTGTCCTTACATCGGGTAAGGACAGCGTCATGATGCAGCAAACACTCGTTAAAGGAATCGCCGAAGATGGAGAAATCGTCCATGAAGATCTCCAGGAATTTCTCCACCATGTCTGAGAAGATTCCCATCATACACCGCTGGAAGGTAGCGGGCGCATTGCATAACCCAAAGGGCATGCGACGATATGCAAACGTGCCGAAAGGACAAGTGAATGTGGTCTTGTCCTGGTCTTTTTCGGCGATGGGGATCTGATTATAGCCGGAGTAGCCATCAAGAAAGAAGTAATACTCGTGTCCGGCCAATCGTTCAAGCATTTGGTCAATGAAGGGTAGCGGAAAGTGATCCTTCCGCGTTGCGGCGTTGAGTTTTCTGTAACGATGCATACTCGCCACCCAGTTTAGGTGCGAGTAGGGATTAACTCATTCGCCTCGTTAGTAATGACCGTTATGCCTGATTTCTTAGGGACAACGTGAATGGGGCTAACCCACTGGCTATCAGAGATAGGGTAAATGATACCACTATCCAGACACTTCACAATTTCCTTTTTCACAGCCTTCTTCATGACTGGGTTGAGTCACCTTTTGTGGATCCCTGGCTGGTTTGGCATCATCCATCAGATGAATGTGATGTTCAACGATCAGGGGACTAATCCCCTTGATGTCCGCCATGGACCAGCCAAAAGCTTGCCTATTGCTGTGCAAGACCGCAAGAAGGGCTTTCTCTTGCTCTGGAGCTAGAGAGGCCGAGATGATAACAGAGAGGGTCTCGTTCTCACCCAAGTAAGCGTACTTAAGGTGAGATGGCAAAGGCTTGAGTTCGAGCGTTGGAGGTGAAACGATTGAAGGCAAGATTGGTGAGAAGGTCTCGAACTCAAAGGATTCCAGCAAAGGTTCGAAACGAGTGTAAGCGACCGAGTTGGATGGTTCAGGTAACTCATCCGGAAATTCGAAGGATTCAAACTTGGGTGGTGAGGGGCTACGATCGTTTGAGAAAGAAAAACACTCGTAGTCATTATCGGGTGCAGAAACAGCAGCAGGTTCGAAGAGGAACGCACCAGTGGCGTTAAGGTTATCGTGATCGAACAGAAACTCCTCGAATCAACACTCTTCTGGGGTGATCTCCGGGATTGAGAAAACGTCTAGTATGCCAGCATTAGGTTCGGTGGGCTGGTTCCCCAACCTAAAAATGTTGAGTTCAATTGTCACCATGGTTCGATGAACCTATCTTTTGGAAACAAGCTTCATGATTAACATCACATGTGAGGGTTGAAGCTTGAGGAAAAGCAAGAGGAGGAAAAAGAAGCAAGAGCAAGCATGAGAGAAAAATGGCTAAGTCTTTTGAAATGAGCAAAAATAAAATAAAAAGCCAAGACCCCTAACACATTCAAGAATGAATAAACAACATAAAACACCATGCTTGCAACCATGCTTAAACTTTAAACCTCATTTCTAGTTTCACAAAATAGAAAAGAAAATGCCATTCTTCATTAATATATATATATATCATATATATATATATATATATCATATATATATATATAAATATATATATATATATATTTATTTAATGAAGATTAATTAGTGAGCTAATGATATTAGTTAATATATAATTATATCAAATATAATTTATATTACATTATTAAATCAACACTTGATCTAATAATCCGGTTATATTATATATGACCGACTAATATCATTTATCTGTACATCGCATTATCGAATCAACACTTGGTTCGACAATCTGGTTATATCACATTTAACCGCACCGATAACAGATGACTGCCAGATTATAATACGGTATCACATACTCGTATTTAAGCAGGCCCACACACATATCACATATGTGTCCTACTTCGTTTCACTTGAACCAGGGAACTTCTATGTGGGACTCTAAAGACTCATCAATACGCCGGCAATGGGTAATGATCATATCAGTCACCTACAAGCCGTCAGCGGTACTAGATGGACGTAACGGCTACCCGGGTATTGAGTGATATGAAGATCAACAAGCAATCCTGTCCACAGTCTCCATGAAGCCTATCAGTAACACTACCGTACAGTCCGGTCTCTTCGTCTGATATGTCGCATATCATGTGTAGGGGTGGAAATCGTCAGACCCCAGTAACGTGATAAGTCATGCAGATGTGAGGCTTATAATAGGTCGAGAAACTACTGATAACACTTATCAGTAGATGTCCATATCAGCCCTGGCCAGGGACTTCCAGTTATAGCCAATCGAGCATAGCGCAACATCAACCCCCAATACCGGGAGAGACGAAACCCCTCCTATCGCTCATTGCCTCCATACGACTTGGGACTGTACCCAAAATCCACTTGTTTGCATGAATCCTCTTGAGCGTGGTAGGGAGGAAATCAAAGTACAGTGGGAGCCGCACAAAACTCTATGACGATCTCGGGTCTACAGACTAACCTGTACCAGTGTCACCAGAGGACTGCTATATGACGATAGGTATACTAAGACATAGGAGTCCTCGGCGAGTCCTGTTCAGTGTACCCAGTCTCCACTGAGCACCCGTATACCATCTCTGTTGTCAAACACCAATGGATGTGGGATCATCCATCACCCATTATATGACTCAAGAAGCGTATACGCTAGTCTACTCTGGAATATCGATGCCCTGTCTCGATATTCCCTCGACTATGAACAATTGAAGGATGTACTTGTGAACTACCCTGGCCCCACTAGTATGATCTACATCATAGTCCTGGTAGTCAAGTACATATCCTAAGGGCTTTATCAACACGTGAGAGCAAGACAGTATCACAATATAAGTCTACATGTTAAGATAAAGGTAACCAGATAGCATACTATCATGTCAAGCAAGAAAGTCCTCTATGTGTGTGTGTGTGTGTGTGTATCCAAGCATGCACTATAATATACATCATATGTACAATAATGGCCTCTAGGGCATACACATAACTAACAAAACCTACTCGGATTTTTATAAAAAAGCAAGATTTCAAAAGGAGGAGCTTAAGCCACTCCTTTTTAAACCATTAGATTCAACAACGATATCAAATTCGAAGCATTAAAGGTTTTCTAAAAAACTATACGCGGCCCTCCATCATTTTAGGAAGTAGAGTACTTAATATTCGTGCTGCGTATTTTGACTATAGTTAAGGCGCAGTGTACAGTAAATAAGTGATTTCATCCTACACCGCATATGATCCGATTAGTTTGGACATTCATATGATTATGTTGACTATAGTTAAGGGTCATATGGGTGGGTCTAGTTAATCATGAAATGACGGGAAGAACATGACTAGTACTTATGATATGTTGACTATAGTTAAGGTCATAAGTGTTAGGGGTAAAAACCATATCGAGAGTTTCAAGAGTTGAAATTTGCAATGAGATTGCATACCTTCTATGTGATAGTAGGATCCCGATCCCACTGTGAGAAGTAGCTGCTCCCGGGAGAGTTTTTCATTTTACAATTACCTAACTCATTAGGTGTCTAGAAAGGTGTCGACGGGGCTATGCCTCTGGAAAAATGTGGTTTATTTTAATTAGGTCCGTGCGAAAGCACGAGGAACCTCCCTCAGAAGTACCGGCACTAGCCTGGCTGAACAGTTAGCGAAGTTGTAGAATGTAATTAATCCTGGCTAATTTTATCCTTTTAAGGTTTGAAGAAAAAATTGATAAAAGCAGTAGGAGACATCGATTAGATAAGATAATAAATAACCAATCTGATTTTTGCAAGAGCTTTCACTGAGTGTATTCTTTTCTCTCTCCTAATGGTAGATAACCATAGCTGGACTTAAGCTACTGTTAGAGAAAAATAAGCTTACCGGACCGAACTATAAACACTGGTTAAGGAACATTACAATTGCTCTCACATATGATAAAGTATCATATGTCCTCACTGCCTCAGCCCCGCCTAAACCAGGCCTCGAATCTTCTGTTGCAGATAGGAAAATCCACAAAACGTGGGATATTGACTGTGCTACCGCCAAATGCCTCGCGCTTGCATCGATGGACAATACACATCAAAAGCAGCACGAGGGGATGGATGTTCAATCCATCTTTCTCCATACAAAGGAGTTGTATGGGGAGCAATCTCATATCCTACGATACGATGTGTCTCAAAAGCTGTTTCAGATGCGGATAGCTCCAGGCACATCAGTAGGTGACCACGTTTTGAAGATGATAGCACTTATTGAAGAGCTTGAGGGCTTTCGGATGGAAAATGGATAACGAGAAATATACGGATATTGTTCTACAGTCTCTTCCCTCTGCCTTTGCTCCTTTCATAGTGAACTTCAACATGCTCAACATGGAGAAGTCACTGCTCGAACTTCTCAATATGATGAGAAATGCGGACAGCATGCTTAAGGCGAAGTCTCCCTCTCTGCTTGTTGGACAATCTTCCTCTTCCGTCCCAAAATCCAGGGCCAAGGGAAAGAACAAGAAGAAATCCACCAAGCCGAGAGGTGGAATCAAGAAGACAAAGGGGAAAGACAAATCCAAAGCTGCGGAGTTGGGAAAAGGAGAATGTTTCTACTGCAAGAAGACGGGGCACTGGAAGCGCAACTGTACTGAGTACCTTGGTCTCAAGAAAGGGAAGCATGGTGATGCTTCAGCTTCAGGTGCGTTCGTAATAGAAAACTGTTTTTCTATAAACTCTACTTCCTGGGTATTGGATACCGGTTCGGGTTCCCATATCTGCAATTCTGTGCAGGGGCTGAGAAATAGTAGAGTTTTGAAGACAGATGATCATACTCTCCGGGTTGGAAATGGTTCTAATGTACATGCAGTTTCAGTAGGAGAGTATCATCTGGGGTTGCCATCGGGTTGTATATTGGTTTTGAACCCATGTTATTTTGTACCAAGCATGCTTTGTAATATTGTATTCGTTTCTTTGTTAGACAATAAAGGATATCATTTTGTATTGCAGCATAATGTTATGAACATTAAACTGAACCAAGAGTTGATTGGTTATGGTACACTTAATAACGGAATATACATCCTGAATCAACACACAGCTTTCAACATACAACACATAAATAAAAGAAAGTTTTCAGATATAAATGAAGCTTTTCTTTGGCATTGTAGACTTGGTCATATTAATGAAACAAGACTGAACAAACTTATAAAGATGGATAGTTAAATTCTTTTGAGTATAAATCTTATGCGACTTGTCAGTCTTGTATCAAAGGGAAAATGACCAAAACTCCGTTTACTGGACACAGAGAAAGAGCTACTGAGCTCTTGGGCCTCATACATAGTGATGTATGTGGGCCAATGTCTATACATGCAAGAGGCGGTTTTTCTTACTTCAAAACTTTTACTGATGATTTCTCAAGATTCGGTCATGTGTTTTTGTTAAAGCATAAGTCTGAAGCTTTCGAGAAATTCAAGGAGTACAAACTTGAAGTAGAAAAACAAACTGGAATGAGCATCAAAATACTTCGATCAGATCGAGGTGGAGAGTATCTTAGTACAGAGTTTTTGAACTTCCTAAAGTGAATAGGGTTCTCTCTCAGCTCACTCCCCCTTACACACCACAGCACAACGGTGTGTAAGAGCGACGGAATCGAATCCTATTAGATATGGTACGATCCATGATGAGTGATGCTGAGTTGCCCCTCTCCTTTTAGGGGCATGCATTGGAGACTGCAGCTTTTCTGTTGAACAAAGTTCCAACCAAGACCGTGTCTACCACTCCATATGAGATAAGGTATGGGAAGAGACCATATCTTAAACGAGTTAAGATTTAGGGTTGTCTGGCTTTTGTTAAAAAGCAGAATCCAGACAAACTCGAGACACTATCGGTCAACTATATATTTATGGGAGATCCAAAACATTCGTTTGGGTATCTTTTCTACCATAAGGAGGAACAAAAGGTGTTTGTTTCTTAGTATGCAACGTTTTTAGAAAAATGAGATTTTTCCAAATGATGCCGATGGCAATGTGGTTGATCTAGAAAAAGTTCTAGAGACACAAGTTACAAATGACAACTTGGTTGAACCTGAAGTTGCAACAGAACCTAATGAACCTCAACCACTCTGTAGATCTGATAGGACTTCGCGTCCACTGGAGAGATACTACGGTTTTCTCGTTGATGGTGATGGAAAAGATTGCATCATGGATGATGATGATCCAACCAGTTTTCAGCAAGCTATCACGAGTGGTGACTCTGTGAAGTGGCTGGATGCCATGAGATCCGAAATGGAGTCTATGTACACCAACAAAGTATGGATTTTGGATGTTGTACCCTCTGGGGTAAAACCCGTAGGGTGCAAAAGGATCTTTAAGAGAAAGATCGGTGTAGAAGGGCAGGTGGAGACCTATAAGGCAAGGCTTGTGGCGAAAGGATTTCGATAAAGATCAGGACTGGACTATGACGAAACCTTTTCTCCTGTAGCCATGCTTAAATCCATTCGGATCCTACTTGCTATTGCTGCTCACTACGACTATGAAATCTGGCAGATGGACGTTAAAACGGCTTTTCTAAATAGTGATTTAGAACAATGCGTTTATATGGATCAACTAGAGGGATTCATTGATAGTGTGAGAAGCGGGATATCATGTAGGTTGCTTAAATCCATTTATGGATTAAAGAAGGCATCACGGAGATGGAACATCTGTTTTGATGATGTTATCAAAGAGTTTGATTTCGTCAAAAATCTAGATGAACCTTGTGTTTATAAGAAGATTGTAGGAAGTACTGTCGCATTCCTCATATTGTACGTAGATGACATTCTTCTGATAGGAAACGATATTCCTATGCTATATTCGGTCAAACTGTTCTTATCACAAAGGTTCTCCATGAACGACCTGGGTGATGCCTCGTACATATTGGGCATGAAGATCTACAGGGATAGATCTAAACGGTTATTGCGATTGTCCCAAACCAGGTACATTAACACCATCCTAAAGAGGTTTAGCATGGAAGACTCCAAGCGAGGTTCCTTACCAGCTAGTCATGGAGTCACTCTCTCTAAGGACTTTTGCCCAAAGACTCATGAAGAGAGAGCTCGCATGAGTATTATACCCTACGCTTCTGCTGTAGGATCTATAATGTATGCGATGTTATGTACACGTCCTGATGTAGCTTATTGTAACATTTCAGAAAAATAAAATATTATTTTTGAGAATTTAAATAATTAAAATAATAAATATTATGAATATTTTAATGATGTGGTATAATTATATACCGATAGATTGGAAAACACTGGAAACATAACCGTGAATGTTGATTTTAAAGAAATTGTGAGATTTAGACACTTTATGAATTATTATATAATTTATTATATACAAGTTTATGTCTAAGCTTGATTAATGTTCACTAATCATGCATTGATTTTGTTTTGTGCATAATGACATGCACCATGACATGTTTCAAAACACATTTCTCAATTTGCATGAACCATGACACCTTATATTTCCTTTATATGTATATGGTCTTTTTTTCTTGGTTTTAAATGAAAAAGGAAAACAAAAGAAAAGGAAAGGAAAATGATTAAACAAAAGAGTATGGGCAAGAGAGAGAAGAGAGAGAAGAGAGAGAGAGTGGGTGAGGGGTCTCCTTGATCCATGGCCCATTGTTCCCTTCATTATTTCCTTCATCATTTTCCCTCTTCCTCCTTCATGGCTTCCCTCTTCCTCCCACCTCCTCTATCTCCACTCAACACCACTAAAACCACCTCAAAACACCTATTTCCTTTCACAAAATATGTGACACTACAAGCATGGGAGATCAAGAAAAATTGGATTTTGAGCACTAGGGGCAACTCAAGAAAATTCTTGAGTTGCCAAATGAGGTAATTCTTTCACCATTTGTATAGTATTTGATTCACTATAGCATCCATACTAGTTTAGAATCCATTTAGTGTAGTTTAGTGAGCTTGGAAAATTCCAAGATGAGGTTAGGGATTATTTGATTTGTGAAAGTGTTATTGAGATTTAGTTGAGGTTTTTAAACCCTATAGTGCGGGTTTTATGGATCATACTCGAGGCAAAACCCCAAGGTCATGAACTGAAATTTGTCGATATCGTGTTTTTGTGGATTTAGTGATGGTATTTAGAGATCTGGGATGACCCGAGACCATTGTAAATTAAGTTCCCATGACCAAGAGACGAGCAGTCAACCTAGAAGCATCACCTGAAACCTGAGCCCCTATTCTTCTAATTTGGCCGCAGATTAATTAGGTTTGGCCGCAAAATGTGGCCAAGTTGTGGTGAAAGCGTGTGGATTTTAGTCTGTCGCATTGTTATCTGATATCTATAGCAACCCCATATGCAAAATTGGCTAATTTTACCTGATGCAAAATGTTGGATAGATTTCTCATGTTGCTAAATTTTTGCTTTCCAATTCTGGAAACTTGGTTTTTGTATTTGATTTGAATTCCGTCGTATGGCGTTAGAACGTCAACGACGAGGGTTATTTGGTCGTGTTTTGCATGCGGGGCTATAGGTTTTACCCTATGAGCGAACCGTGTGCCTTATTGGTTTTTTCGAACTCGATTTTAATAGCATTTGCGATTGTGTATTGATGTTGTAGGTACCTCTGCGTGGATTCCCAGATGACGAAGAACATCGACAACGGCTCAACAAGGAGTTCCACAGGTGAGTAGATATATATCTACGGGAGAAGTCGGGTGGATGGCGTATAGCACCCCCGCAGTTTCGTAGTGTAGTAAACGAATACGTGTGTGTGTGTGTGTGTGTGTGTGTGTATTGTGAGACTAAATGATTATTAAGATAGGTTTTAGGTGTTCATGGGTTAGTTTAAGTGTAATTGGAAGTAACTTAGTTTAGCTTCTTAGTCACAAAACCCTAAAGTAATGATTGGCACACACGCGCGCACACACGCATACATTTGTTTTCTTGTGCATATATGGGGATATATATACATATATGTATGTGAGTATGTATATATATATATATATATATATATATATGTATGTATGTATAGATATAAACTGATGATGAGGATAGTGTATGATACTTGGAGATGAGTCGATGTGATTGGGAATGATGCCGTGAGATCGGTGATGTGACTTGGGTCGTATTATGAGATACGACATGATATTATAGCGGATCGTTGGGTGATGTGTTTTCATACAAACGAGGATATATATAGGTATGATGGTATCAGAATGTACTAGACTTAGATCAGTACCCTGTTCATGATATTATGATAATGATTCCATATGAATAATGAGTTATATATGATATTGACCCGTACCCCAATTTGGGATGGCGTACGATGTATAAATATAATGATTGATCCACACTCTTGATTTGAGAATGTCGTATTATATTGTTTATCGTACGTGACGCTATTGAGGCGGGATCACCGACTACTAGATATATCGACTCGGACTTAGGTGGTTTTCTCTTAGCTTTTCCTATAGTTTACTTAGTAGATGTTAGACTGGGCTCGAGTCATACTTATTTCCAAAACTAACGAATCGTGTGTATTTTAAAGACAGGCCAAGAGATACTACGGATATTTCAAAGGACGCACCTTTTCTTAAAAACACCGTAGCCTTATTTTCTAAACACCACGATTCGTGTTATTTCAAATGTCATAACTGTATGAATCGTATATATAGTGTATATTCTTGTTGTTCGTATTGCATTGCATGTTTAAATGTGTATTTATTGTTATTATGAACCCATGCTGTCAGAACACCAGCACCATTACCAATGATGCGTATGCTCCACGTACACCTGTTTTCCGGCTCACACACATAATCATCGGTAATTTTCATGTCACGTACACCTTAGAAAATACTACTTCATTGGTATAAACTGCTAGTTGGTAGTTTCGATATAGTACTAGTACACTTGCTTTTATATGATAGTTTAGATATTGCATTTATTACTGAGATGTTTCAAGCATGTATATGTATTCATTTGTTATGCGATGTTATGGGGCTTTATGCCGGTAATTTATTGTTTATTGACTCTCAATATTGGGATTTCGTATTTTCCATGAGATTTCTAGATTTGGAGAAACCGCAAGGATTTTATAAACTCGTTTTCATTTCAAAAGATAAAAGTTGTGGTTTTCTCGTGATATGATTTGAGAGGTGTCCACCATGAGTTTTCTCGGCTCTTCATCGATATCATACACCCGATTCGAGGAGGAGGAGGAACCGTCTGCGGGTGCATGGTGGACCCTGTGCGGTACCACGGGGCAAGATGGTCGCAGATAATGGCGTTTAGCCTGGCAGGGGAGAATTACCGACCGGTTATTTGTGACGCGGCGGATATCCAGAGGATACCGACGTAGTCGTGAGATTGATATTTGGGCCAGTCCGGATAGCCGGACCCCGGGGCTAGTCCGAATTGACAGAGCCCTAGATATCGAGACTTTGAGGTATAGAGATTATATGATATGGACCGGTCCGGATTGCCGGAGCCCGAGATATTGGATATTGGGATATATGTTTTGTGTCGATGCTTGACACGGATTCTATGTTAATTTCATTGATAATACCTCGATTTTTATATACAGAAATCTCACTAAATTAAGAAAACAGTTTTCTATTCATGAAGTATTCTGTTTTCATTTGAAATGCATTTCCATATCATATTAGTGACATATTGCTACCTGAGGCACTGACACGAGCACTTGATATTACATTTATGTGTAGATGTTTCAGGGTTATATATATTATTAGAATATTATGGTATGACCTAGGATAGAGTCATACATGCGATTTTTGCTCGATTATGTTTTCTACTCACGAGTTGGCAACTCACCCCCGTTGTGCCACAGTTTCTTGCAGGTTTTGCCGTACAGGTTTCATTGCGGCTTGCTGGCACACTGCTTCCTTCCGGGTGATTGCTTTGGTAGGTGGGATCACTTGCATCGTGGCCACCATTGTTCTTATTTATATATTCAGTTGTATCTAGTAAACTCCATCAACCAGACTAGTATATTTTATAGACTTAGAAAACCAGTTGTATATTCTTTCGACCTTAGAGTCACGCTTGTATTATTATGGTTTTCTGGTGGATATTGCTTTTCTTGATGAGTTTTAATCCTCGCCCTTCGGTGTTGTATATTATATTTCTTGCATGGTTGTGACCACCAATTGGCGAAGAGCTAGCTCCCGCTTGGGGATGCCTTTATATTATGTATGTTTGTACCCGTTTGGGGCCAGTATTTACAAAGGAAACTCTGCCGAAATTTTGGGAAAAGATTTGACATTTTAAAAATGCTTACTACGGCTTTCAAAGTAAATTTATATGTTAACTTTTAAATGAACTTTTCCTTCACTCTCTTTTAATTGGTTTAAATTTCTTGGCTTTTGGCTTACTTAAATTAGATGGGGTCCTATAGACTTCATATGATTCAAGTGCCAGTCACGTGCTATTTCGGGTCGTGACACTTATGCACTGGGTGTAGTAAGCAAGTATCAATCCAACCCAGGGGAGAATCACTGGATTGCTGTGAAGAACATTCTTAAGTACTTGCAAAGGACTAAAGAAATGTTCTTGGTGTATGGTAACGGAGATCTCCAAATGGAGGCCTTTACCGATTCGAGCTTCTAGAGCGATAAGGATGACAGCAAATCTATCTCAGGGTTTGTCTTTACCCTTAATGAAGGGGCGATGTGTTGAAAGAGTTCCAAACGGGATACCGTTGCAGACTCCACGATGGAAGCTGAGTATATTGCTGCAAATGATGCTGCCAAGGAAGCCATCTGAATGAGGAAGTTCATCTCGGAGCTAGGAGTAGTTCCGACCATTATTGATCCAATTACATTGTATTGTGATAATAATAGGGCTATGGCGTTAGCCAAAGAGCCCAGGTCCCATCAGCGATCCAGACACATCCTCTAGCGATATCATCTGATCCGGGAGATAGTTGATCGCCGCGAGATCGTGATTCATAGAGTAGACACAAAAGATAACATCGCGGATCCACTCACCAAGGCCCTCCCTCTGCCGCAGCATGAGCGACTTTTTGAGATGTTGGGTATGATATACGCCAATAATTGGCCTTAGTGCAGGTGGGAGATTGTTGGATATATGTATGCCCTATAGGCCATTATATGATAGTGTATGTTCCGGTATGTGTGTGTGTTTATGTGTGTGTGTGTATTCAGAGGACATTCTTGCTCGACATGATAGTATGCTATCTGGTTGCACTTTTATATTGACATGTTCTTTTGATCATACTTTCATTCATTTGGTACATGTTGATATAGCCCTTAGGATATGTAGGACTAATGAGATTATGATGCGGATCATACTAGTGGGACATGTTTAGTCTATGAGCATATCCTTGAAATGTTCCTAGTCATGGGTGTATCGTTGCTGGGCATCGACATTACCAGAGCAAACTAGCATATACGTTACTTGTCCCATATGATGGGTGATGGATGATTTCATATCCATTGACGTGGTGACACCAAAGACCGTATACGGGTGCTCAGTGAGACTGGGTACACTGAACGGACTCGCCGAGAACTCCTATGTGGTATTATATCTATCGTCGGATAGCAGTTCTCAGGTGACACTGGTACAGGTTAGTCTGTAGACCCATGATCGTCACAGAGTATTGTATGCCTCCCACTGTACTTTGATCTCCACCCTACCACGGCTCTACCGAGTCATGCAAATAGGTGGATTTTGGGTACAGTCCCGAGGCACATGGCGGAAATGAGCGATAGGAGGGGTTTCGTCTCTGTCACGACCCGAAAATTGGCACGTGACGGCCCTTAAACTACGCAACGTCTACAGGCGTAACGCAATTTAAGTAAGCCGAAAACCCAGCAATCTAAACCATCAAAAGTAGTAAGTGATAAGAACATTGTTAAAACTTTTGAAATCTCAAACCAAATTCTTTAAAGTCCAACTTTATTTCCTTTAAAATTTCGGCAGCACATCCTTTGTAAAAACTAACCCCAAAAATGGGTACAACATAAATATAAGTAAAGCATCTCAAATGGGAGCAAATCCACGCCCAACGGCGGAAAACAACCACCACAACAGATATACGACGCCGTAGCGAATAAATAAAAGACGATATAAATAAAACTGCATAAAACACCTCCAAGTCACCAAAAATATACAATATCGTCCTCACATCAAGTCTTTAAGTCAATAAATGAAATGGTAGATGGAGAGTACAGGATACAACGAATATACAATAAGCAACGTCGGATAACCGCAAAATCCTCTTATTGCAAAACTGCACGCAGTCAGCCGAAGCGGTATCTGCCGCAAAAGATGATATGATAGGTAGAAGCCCTGCCTCGACTACTCTGAGGAACCACCTGCAAACACTGTGGCACAACGGGTGTGAGTTTCCAACTCGTGAATAGTAAATAACATATGCAGGTAATCGCAAGTATGCACGTACAGCGCGAAACTAATGCATGCAAGCTGGTAGCAATAAAAGCCAATATTTATGCAACAATCATGTTAGGTACTCTATCAGGTATTACTAATACATGAAGCAATAAATGACAATATGTATGCAACAGTCACGTAAGGTACTCTATCAGGTACTACTAATACATGAAGTAATGCATATAAAATAGAAGTATGTAAATGCAACAGTCATGAAAGGTACTCTATCAGGTACTACGAATACATGAAGCAATGAAAATACAATAAATGTGGAGTATGAGATAAAACATGTCATTCCCACGGAATCCTAATCTCGTGGTAGGACCAAAGTCCATCAAGACAATCTAAATCGCAAATTTCCTCAAATCAGCTCCTAAATTGGCCCTCATATCGTTTAAGTCTCATATATCCTGAATGTACAATATCAAGTAAACCTCATATATCCTGAATGTACAGTATCAAGTAAACCTCATTTATCCTGACTGTACAATATCAAGTAAATCTCATATATCCTGAATATACAATATCGAGTAAATCTCATATATCCTGAATGTACATTATCGAGTAAATCTCATATATCCTGACTGTACAATATCAAGTAAATCTCATATGTCCCGAATGTACAATATCCAGTAAATCTCATATATCCTGACTGTACAATATCAAGTAAATCTCATATATCCTGAATGTACAATATCGGGTAAATCTCATATATCCATTATCCAGTATCGAGTAAGTTTCATATAAAGTGAGTGTCCAATATCGACACCCAAAAATATCATGAAACAAGTGTCTAGCATCGACACATAAATACTGATTTATCAGGCGTTGTCACCACGACTGGCCCTTCTGATAGGTACGTATCATACGCTATCCCGAAAACTCGAGTGCCTTACTCTGACACTCGAAATTCGACGTATCCATACGTACATGACACCGGTCGGTATCCCCACGATAACCGCCATGTCAGAAATACCGTCACCGGTAGGTATGGTTCCCCTGTCAGGCTCATCGGCGTGGTCTATCGATCTTCTTGCCCTGGGATACCTCTGGGCCCCACCATGTACCCGCACACGGCCCACGACGACTCCTCGCATGGGGTGTATATATATATATATATATATATATATATATATATATATATATATATATCAGAACCGATAAAACTCATGGTGGCTGCAGAAATATCATATCAAGAGAAACCGAGTTTTTCAAATAATGCATAATTTCATGAAACAACTACGGTCCTCAAATACAGAAAATATCAAGTAATGAATAAATATAACTGCATGAATCAATACATATATATTAGAGTCTCATTCCAATAATATATATATATATAACAGCGTCCCATTCCATTGTTATATATATTTAGGAGTAAAAATATCAGAGAACATCATATGAAATTCATGAATGTAATATATGCAACATGAAACGGTAATATGAGCATATAAAGGAAAAACCACTATTTAACCGGAACAAGTTAATATATATATATCATGCGGTTCCTAATTTCTTCAAGTCCATAAAACATCAAATAGAGGTGAACATGTAGCTATAGTCAGGTATGCGTAACCATGTTGGCATAGCAAGATATGTGTATCCACCTATCCATAGTGATGTAATACCCTCCAGGTATATGTGTAAGTATGTATACGAGATGTATATGTAGCTATGTCTCATATGTGTATATACCTATCACTAATGGCACAAAACCATATAGGTATATAGGTAACTAGCATGTAAGCATGTCAAGGCATATATATAAGCATGTAGGTATACAGGTATACTATATGTCATATGCACAAAAGGAAATAGGGATCATGTCTCAATGTTCCTAAACAATACAATATCACATATGTATTGGTGTTGTGCGTGTCATGGCAATTATCGACGGTGTGTGTGTAGCATACAATTAGTGCTCATGAAACATGAACCGTCATTAAATGGTGTTGTGTCTCATTAATACTAAGTCCATGCACAATAGGAAATGAGATATGCAACAAAGGAATACGTGCACAATCAATATCCGTATACATCTAACTAATGGTACGTAATAGTCATCTAACTAATAGTCATATCATCCAACAAAGGTACACATGCACAATCCCTAGACTCACATATGCAATATATTTGACGAAGTGATCGGACTGTACGGTAAGTGTTACCAGTTGGCTCGATGGGAGTTTTAGCAGGTTTTCTTGTGTTTTTTCTGATTGCTCAATACCTGGGACCCGTTACGTACAGCTTGTGCCACTGACGGTTTGTGGACATGTAATGTGATCACTGCCTACTGCTAGCGTATTGACGAGTCTTAGAGTCCCATAAAGGGGTCTCCTAGCTCAGGCGAGAAGATGTGGGGTGCATATGAGATATGCGCGGGAGCTCGATTAAATGCGTGTATTGGATACCGTATTTTAATCGGGCGTTTTCTATTGGATGAGTCGTATGTGATATGACCGGGTTATTAAATCAATTGTTGATTTAATATTAAATCCATTAGCTCATTTATTAAAACCTATTTCTTTATGATGCACGCATGAGTGTATGTATATATTGATATGGATGCATACATCCAAGCATACATGTGTCGTGGTTGATGATACATTGGTGGTGGCAATGCAAGACTTACATGGTTACATATTTGTATATTTTGTTTATTTGAGAAAAGCAAAAATGGATTAAGACCATGGTTTAATTACCCATGGTTTTAGCCCATGGTTTTGCTTAAACTCAAGTTACAAAATATCTAGATATTTTGTAACCATAGTTTAGCATGGCATGCCTCTCACTTATTCTCTTGAGTTTAGTAAAAGTTATTCATTATTCTCTAGAGTTTAGTTTGAACCATCTCCTTCTTCTTCTCTTTCCTCAAAGCCCTATAGGGTTTTAAAAGAACGAGAAAGAATTAAAAAGAAAAGGTTTTAAGTGAGATCCAAACCCACATCACCATTCCAGTTTAGTCTTGTCATGCCCCGCTTCCCAGAGTACGCTAGATTGGGCACGTGACATAGCCAACCATGCTACCTGTGGGTAGGAAGTATCCATCCACAGTCACATTACGGCTGTAGAGATATCAAGAACAAGATAAAACTATCTAAAAACATGTCCATAAACAAGAATAACAAGAGTCAATAATAAATGAATGCGAAAGCAAATGATCCAATACAAATAACTGAAAGGTATGTCCCATAATGCGGGCTCACATCAGGAAATAAATGCAGGAAATAAAACTAACTACTACTAAACTCACAGCTCAGCCTGCTAGCTGAAATACTCCTGCTCGGACTGCGGAAGCGGTACAGAATCTGGGCCATGCATAACCCAGACGTCAGCGCGTCATGTCAACAAGTAATAATATGAACAATGTAACAGGCAATGCAAAAATAACATGAATAAAGCAACAATGTGAAACAAGCAGTGCAGGGTATTGTGCAGGGGATAACTAAACTGTTCTATCACGTTTTCTATTCTAAAGTCTTTGAAATCAATTGATGAATCGTCAATGTAACTCAATAGTATCCCGTGCGTGCTCGGGACCACGGTCAAGATTCTCGGGGCTGAATCCGAGACGTGCCTCTACGCAGTAACAGGTAGCAGGATGGGCGAGTGATGTCAGTATCATCACTCCGGGGCTGGCCGAGCCCGTAAGACTGATCAGAACAGGTATCGAACTGTTGAGTTACAAGTCGGTTTCACCTTTGATTTCCCCATACCCCCAAGTTGTGTATGTCAAGTCAGGTATTCAGTAATCAAGAACTAATGCCAACACAGGATCAGGTAAAAGCAGGTTTGTCTGGATAGACCACAGGAACGGTCCATGAGGACTACATGTCAGGTTTGTTGGCATTAGGCACGAGATCAGGTAACAGGTCGGTTCATGGTACATCAGGTCAAGTCAACAGTATACGGTACCATATCAGGTGTATCAATATATATATATATATGTGTGTAGCCATGTCAGGTCAAGATGTAACAACTATCGTGGGTGTGCTCACAATCAGATATAATCACACGTGGTTATTAACAACATGAAATAAGCAATGAATTAAATAATAAGCATGTTTCATTCAATCACAAGAGTGCAGTAATACAATGTAGCCATTTAGTCATGTTAACTGATTTAAGCACCCTTAGCGGTGCAATAATTTATATAACGGTCCAATAGAGTTATATCAAGCCTTTGAATACGAAAGTCCGAATGTAATAGAACTACATGGATAAGTGTTAGTTATATGTATGCCCTAGAGGCCATTACTGTACATAGGATGTATATTGTAGTGGATGCTGGGACGTATATAGGGAGGACTTTCTTGCTCGACATGATAGTATGCTATCTGGTTGCTCTTTATCTTAACATGTATACTGATTGTCTCTCTGTTACATGTTGGTAAAGCCCTTAGGATGTGTACTTGACTACCTGGACTATGATGCGGATCATACTAGTGGGGACAAGGTAGTCCATAAGTACATCCTTTAAGGTCCCTAGTCGTGGGTGTATCGAGACGAGGCATGGATATACCAGAGTAGACTAGCGTATACCTTCTCGACCCATACAGATGGACGATGGATGATCCTATATCCATTGGTGTTTGACATCAGAGATGATATACGGGTGCTCAGTAGAGACTGGGTACACTGGATGGACTCACCGAGAACTCCCAGATGGTATTATACCTCACGTCAGATGGCAGTTCTCTGGTGACACTGGTACAGGTTAGTCTGTAGACCCGAGATCGTCATAGAGTCTTGTGTGAATCCCACTGTGCTTTGATTTCCACCTTACCACGTCCAAGAGGGCGTGCAAAACGATGGCTTTTGGGTACAGTCTCGAATCACATGGAGGCAATGAGCGATAGGAGGGGATTCGTCTCTCCCGGTATAGGGAGTAGATGTTGCGCTGTGTTCGATTGGCTATGACCGGAAATCCCTGGCCAGGATTGCTGAGATTTACTGGTAAGTGTTACCAGTAGTTTCTCAAACTGTTATAGACCTCATATCGACACGACTTATCGAGCTATTGGGGTCTGACGTTTACCACCCCTAGGCGAGATATGCGACATATCAGACGACGAGACCGGACTGTACGGTAAGTGTTACTGGTTGGATTCACAGGAGTGTGAGCGGGATTGCTCGTCGATCTTCTGATCGCTCAATACCCGGGTGGCCGTTACGTTTAGCAGACTGCTTGCGGCTTGTGGGTGTTTGATATGATCATCACCTGCTGCCGGCGTATTGACGAGTCTTTAGAGTCCTATACAGAGGTTTCCTAGCTCAAGCGAAACGAAATAGGAGCGCATATGAGATATGTGCGGGACCGAGAATAATGCATGTATGTAATACCGTATTCCATTCTCGCGATGAATGTATCAATTGGTTGTATGCGATATAACCTAGTTATCGAATCAAGGATTGATTCGATAAGACGATATATTGGATATTAGTCGGTTATATGCGATATGACCGGATCGTTAAATCTAGTATTGATTTAATGCATAATTATATATTTGATATATTACTTTGCATTAACTAGTATTTTTTCACTTTAAATGGATTTTCTGACTTGAAATACACAAGTTGTATATGTGATATACTTTTGTGCACAAGATTGTATCATGTTTGATGATACATGCAAACTTGGGTTTGTGTAAAGGATTAAACCATGGTTATGTTAATGGTTAAGGTTTTGATTTACTTATATTTTCATTTATTTATTTATTCATTTTTGAAAGATAAATAAATCATGGTGGCTTTCTTTGTTTGCTAGTTGAAGCATCATGAAGCTTTGAATAAGTCCACCATTTTTGTTTCATGCTTAACCCTAACCATTCAACCTAACCCTAGTTTATTCTCTACACTAAACCATGGTTGAATATATGATAAGTATCATTTTTGTTTTCTATTTTTGAAGATTAACTTATCTTATATTCTTTCTTCTTCTTCTTCTTCAAGATGAAGAAAAACTTGCAAGCTTCAATGGTAAGTTGAGAAAAAGAGAGAGAAATCCAATTCTAAAGTGAACCCACTTCCTATTTCTTCATCCTCTACCACATGCCAAGTAGTATAGGGTGTTTTCTTCACAAGGTTCTTGACTTGGTGAAGTTGGAGCTTGATCTTGTGTTGCCTCGACGTAGATCATCTTCGGCATCGAAGTCGACGACCTAGCCCGCCCATTTCTCCGATGAAGCCGACGCTAGAGCCCAGGATCCGATGATCGCAGCGAGGGGACTTCACCATGGAGCTATGGAGGTAGAGGACCGGATCTACAAAGTTTGTATTTCCGTTCACTCTTAGTTAAGTTGTTAACTAGTTATCGTTTTCGCCTAAAATTCTAGTTAACGATCCGTATTAGGGTTTCTCGGCACTTGCAACATTTGAAATTGGCATGGTTGATGCCATGTGAGACCTCATTAGTGTGCCTAGGAACCCTACAGTGGTATCAGAGCCTAGCTAGAGCCTTAGGCGATGCGTAGACGGAGTTAGAAACCCGTTCGAACCCGAAACGCCAATCCATGGCCCCTCTCTGGATATTTTTTCAAAACTGGGTTTTTTCCAGATTAAAAATTCGTAAAAAATTCAGCAGGAAATTCTAAGAATTACGGTGCAAAATTGACCAAGTGATACGGCTAAAGCGCGGCGGAACCGCGGTAGAAGCATGGCTTCTGCGGCGGTTCCGCGGCCAAATAATGAGATTAGACTTCCATTTTTGCACACTAATTTGTCTCTTCAGGTGCTGAGTTCTATGGGAATTTTTAATTTTCACTCAAGAGTTGAGTTTTCTGGGGTGTTTTGGAGCTTCGTGGATCCGATCAGATTGTCTAATCTTGTCTATGTGTTTTCCGGATAATTTTTGAATATGTTAAAAAGTTCGACTGGATATAAATACCCAATTTTTCCCTTGCCGGAAAATTTCCATGTGTTGGATTTTTCCGTGGTTTAAAGACATTCTAAGTAGTGCAAGTAATGCGATGGTCCCTCTAGAAGACAACAAACCTTAACTCGATTATGTGACCGTCTTGAACTGCCCTTTGAATCTTAGGGTTTGGGGTAGTACGGCGTGCCACATGTGAGGCGTTGGCTTGACCCTTCTACGGCTGGACCGTTGGTACTGAGGCACGAAGTGAATGTTTTTAAACTTATTTCATGTGATGAGCTATTTCGGGAAAACTTGGGTGTTCGATTGTTCGATCGGAAAGTTTAACATTTTCAATTTATCCGGAATGTGATACAACATTTGGAATTCACAAGTAGTTATGAGATAACTGAATGAATGTTATAAACATAGCAGTTTAGTCTCACTTGATCGGTTGCCACGGAATTTTGATGCGATCAAAAGTCTGTCGCAATCACGTAGTGTACGCGGATACTCGCCGGGTAAACTTAATAGACAGCCTCACTCCATAGCCCCGACCAAGTGACTGTAGGAGAACCCCGTCGCCGAAAGAATCCGTTTGGGTGCTCGCGGCAGCGGTGTTCCGTCTTGGTGCACTTCGTCGACGGTATCAGGGAGGCGGCCGCCTACTAAAGTTTGCGACGAACATTCGATCATGATGTCGGGAATCTTGTTGAATTGCCTGACTTGATATTGAAAAGAGTTTTCGATAATGAGACTAAAATGCGAGGTTTATAATTGTTAGGCATGCGATGTCTAAGGAATTCATTTGATTAGGCATGCGATGTCTATGGAGGTTGCGGATTCCAACTGTTGTAGTTTTACACTTTCTTTTCTGTGACCGTAAGTGTAATATGTGATATCGCCGGTTTCGTTGCTATATGTCAATGACAATTGGGATGCGCATATTTACTTACGTTGATGACCTGTGATGTTATGTGTTGCTGGATATATTATATTGGATCGTCGTGTTCGAATAGCTGGGTTTTTTTTATGTGAGATGAGTGTTTTTCATTTTCATTCATGTAAAAACTTGTATGTAATATTCTTTTATTGGGGCACTTCCAGGTTGCGGAAGATGTCACCTTTTGTATATTATTTACTTTTCCGCACTAGGATAGACCTAAGGAGGAGGGCACAAGTAACCGGGTTCTAGAGTCCAGTGGGAGACCAACTCGAGGAGTCGAGTCCGGGTCTCCTAACTCTAGAATTGGTAGGGTTGCTTGCTGCTTGATTGAAATGATTAAAGTTAACCGCAATCAAGACGGTGTCGCTATGCTGCTAGCCGGTTGAGCACGGGTCGATCCACAGGGAGATGGTTGTATTTCCGTTTTTGTTTTAGACGAGTCAATAAAGAATTTGTATGAGTTTGTTCAAGTATAATCTATGTGTTTTATTTGCAAGTATAAAGTTGTTAAGAAAAAGATACGAGATTATAAGCTAAAGAAATTCGTACTCAAAACCTTTGAGCCGAGTCTTGACCAATTGAAGCTAGAGCAATCGGCAACAACGTGGATTAGGGGATTTAAGCGCGGTATTCGTGGAATACGGCTTATTTACCCTTGTCCTTCCGTTCTTGTCTCTTGCTTTCGCCTCCGGCTAAACCGAACGCAACCGGTCGCGGTTAGGAATCACTGTTACCTTGTTAGGGTAGGGTGCCTAACGGATCGCTTGCGTATCGTTTGGGCGGAGTTCAATGGAAAATACGGGAAAAGGAAATGGGCAAAGAAACGTTAACTTATAATATCGTATTTCTTCTTAACAATAATAATTACAACCATTCACAAAACAAACCAAAAAGAGCAAAAGAAAAGAACAAAGAAAAGAAAAGATTACAAGTAAGTAATTAAAGTGCATGGTAATAAATTGCAAGTAATTAAAGACAAGAATGAAAAATGCAAGAAAGTAATTACAAGAACCATAGAACTCAAGACAAGCATGAGATCAATAGCCAACCCTTAAACTTGCAAGCTCAATCAAGAGGTTGCAAGATCAAGAGAAGGGTAAAGAACTCATGTGAAATGAAGCACTAAAGAGAGAACAAAATGATACAACCCCTTGAGACCAATGACCAAAGCTTAAACTTGCAAGCTCACTTAAGAGGTTCCAAGATCAAGTTAAGGTAGAGAGCTCAAGGGGGAAGCTAAGCAAAAAGAATAATACAAAAAACCCTCATCTTCATTGATCTTCCACTCAAAAAGCTCTCACTACAATTTTCATGGAGGAAAGAATGAAGAAGAAGAAGAAGAAGAAGACTAAAATCTAACAAAAAGAGGCTAAAAGAATGGACCCTTGGCTTGGCTCAGATCTGGGGTATTTATAGGCGTGGAAATGGAAACCTAGGGCAAGAATCTGGCACAATATGAAGTCCCAAAACTGCCCCTGAAAACTGACATCCTGAGGCTCCTATATGGCCGCGGAACCGCAGCCTAAGCATGCTTATGCCGCGGTTCCGCGGCCCTTTTGGGGAGTTGGGCCCTCAACGTTTGGGTGCTTCCCTGGTTCTCTGTCCTATGTTATTCTACATATACCAAATTGCAGTTTGCTTCCACAATTGCTTCAGATTTGCAACGGTCCAAAATGGCATCAAAAATAATACTTTTGACATTTTCTCCCTCGAGCTCCGCACACCTATTGATTCTTGTGCTGCCCCCCTCGTGCTCTGTGCTTGTCCCAGACACGAATGACCACTGTCATATGTCTTGTCTCAGGAACTGGTACTCGGCACTGGACGGATATGGATGACCGGAACCCGGCTTTTATCTGCTGTCACCAGATGTTCTGCTGTGGAGATTTTGTCTTGATTTGCAATATTTGGACTGGAAACCTGTAATCTGTAAATATGTAACAAATACGGATTAAAAGCACCTACCTATAAACAACTGAGCGTAAGAATGGGCGGTATAAAATGCAATATTCTGGTATGAACAAATACCCCCAAACTTAACTTTTGCTCGTCCCGAGCAAAACCAATTATTCAAAAAAATAATATCCTAACCACACTTTCGCAGGGAACGCGATTGCACTGAGCGTGTGCAACAAGCCGTTAAACCTCTAGGTGTCCCTAGTAGGAGGAGTGTTCTCTCCTGAGGGTTTTCAGCGAATTATACCCACAAAATCCCGTCAAGCTAGTGTCATAAGTTAACATCGATTCTACTCCTACAGTTTAGTATTTACGTTAGAAACTCCATCATCCTAAGTTAGAAATATTTAACCCTTATTTTTCACACCTCCTATCTATTTAACCTTAGGTCCTATACGTTCCAAAAAAGTTTAGAAAGATGTTGGTTCTCCTGAGTTTTCCTTCTTAAGTGAGGCCTCAAATCAGGAATTTTTATCAACTTTACAGAAGACATAAGTCTTATTCTTCATTTCTATTTTTCATTCAAACATCGATTGTATACCCCTACGTGTGTGTATATTTGCACCTCTACACTCAAGAATTCAATTCAAGCTATAATACCCTTGCCCTAATACCTAATACTACTTCTTTTCATTAAGGATGAACGGTTTTGCTCACACACCTTTCATGCGACTATTAATGCTTCTTGAGGCACTAACAGCCGATTACTGAATGTGTGAGCTTAAAGCGTAAATAGCAGTTTCCAGGTCTTGACTTTATTCTATTTTTCTTTTTCTTTTTCTTTTTCAATATGCTCTTTTGGTGTTTAGCTTTAAATACCGTTTTTTCTTTCATACTAGGCTTTCAGGCAAGAGTATTTCTAGGTATCCTCTACTATCCCAAGTTTCAAGGTACGTGTAGGTGCAGTTGTAGGGTATATACTTTCTAAATTTGAACTCAAGAAAAGAAACTATTTTTCAGACTTATCCTCCAGTAAAGCTTCAATACTTTCCCTTCATCTTGACTTAACTCAAGAACTGAACTCAAGACTACCTATTTCTCAAAAAAAAAACTGTAAGGACGTATAATCACCAAGTTTAAACTGACTGAGGGTTATTTTTAGGGTTTTCAAATCCTAAGCCTAGAATTTAGTTATTTCTATCATATCAACTAAACTTTCGGAATAAAGATCTAAGTTACCTTATTAGCTAACTTGACGACAAAGTTTTTATATTTTTTGGAAAATTTTCGATTTTTGTGGGTTTTTTAATAAGGTATGCAAATGCAAAATATACAAATGAATGCGAAGGAAGAAAGCTTACCGAGCACACCCCCAAACTTAAACATGACAGTGCCCTCACTGTCAGGCTATACCAAGAGGGTCAAAATTGTCGGCGCTCTCCCTAAAAACAAATTATATACAAAAAAAAAGGAAAACAAAAAATATATACAAAAATGGTGTCCCCCCCAAACTTAAGTAAAACAGTGTTTCCACTGTTAAGCGTTGAAGTTCAGGATTAGGGGGGAAAGAACAGTATCAAGCTATACAAGGCCTTACACAGGCCAAAAGTGAGCACCAACCATTCAAAGATCTTATCGTGATAAAGCAGTGGCTGGTGAAAGAAAGCGGAGAGGTAAGAAATGGAGACTACGCGAGACCGTATGGAGATAGAAGCGGGATACGGTCTCGGTATATCAGAAGAAGAATAGCGGAAGGGAAAATGAAGTGGAGTACGAACTTGAGGGTGCAAATGGAGTGAATAGATTAGCACAATTTGTGATGAGCGATGTGTAAACAGCGATATGTAAACAGCGATTGTGCTAATCTATTAACCCGTCGAGAGATTGGGTCAAATCCCTCAAGATTCGTAAGAAACCATGGGTACGCCGAACTCGGTAAACCAGACATACGAAATGAAAGTGAGACGGTTTCTTGCAAGGTCGGAACGATGGAAAGAATGGAGGGAAGTGATCGAGGAGGGGTATCGGTTAAAGGTTCAGGAGGGTGTACACAGTCAATGACAGGGACAGGATGAATGGGAAAATCCGACTCATCAATTAAAACTGGTTCATCCTCAAAACTATCCTCAATATTCTCCTCAAAATTTAGCACATCCATGCACTTCTCTTCAAAATCCAGACGCACATGGGGTTCGGAAAAAACATTTAATGACTCGGGATGATGATTTGAACAGAAAAACTCAGCCAAATCTATGGGTTCATCATCCAAAATATTCCCAGCGTCGATATCCTCAATCAAGTGAAAATCAATATTCTCAGACACCTCAACAAAAACATGGATTTCAATCGATTCAGGTTCTAGAGTGGAGGTGTAGAGGTCAAAAGGTTTGGGATTGGTTTCACTTGGAAGGGACCCTTCACAATCAGGTAAATCAAACACTACAATGTCGCACAACTCATTAATCATTCTATCTTCAATTGATAAAGCATGTGGGACACTCGATAGACTTTCAAAACAAGAGTTGTGGGATTCAACTTGGGACGGGTAGGTTTTATTTGGAAGGAGGTACAGCTCACTCGCTCCACTCAAATTCACAGCCTGTCCTGTCGCCTCATCATACATTGAAAAATTAGGAGCTAGTTGAAAACTAGCTACCGGGTCAGTATGTTGTACGAGAGCGGCCATGGACGCATTCAAATCCATCATCTGTTGGCTTGACGCTACCCTAAAGTCTTCCAACGACTGTTCCAGACTAGACATGGGTTGTGAAGGGGTTTCAGTAAAAGATTCAAAGTTGTTTGGATACTGAAAACTCCCAAATGGCGGTTCTGATGCAATGTCTAGGGAAGGTGCAAAAGTAGGGTAGGATTGGTAGGAATTGAATGGTTGGACAGGGGTAGGATCAACATTTGGATAAGAAGGTGAATGAAATTGTTGATCCAAAGAATTTGAAGTGGTGACAGGAGTGAAAGATCGGCTACGAGATTGTTCAATACGTTCTGCAATAGACATAGATCTTGGAGTTGCAACATGACTCGAAGAAGGGGTATCAACGTAAGAAGGGGTGAATGTTTGAAATGGGTGATACGAAGTGGATTGCGGAGTCAAATTGTTTGTCCTAGACGCGTCTATCCGATCTCTCAATGAAATTTTTGGCATGGATGGATCGTTCGATGTTCGACCAAAGCAAGAACCGTAAGAAGTAATGTCTGGTTGTGGGTACCAAAGTTCGGCAAGAGTTTTGCGAGGTGGAGTACCCATGATATGAAGAGAGAAAGAAAGAAAGGCAGAGAAAAGGAGGGGAAAAAGAATGTGATATTTTTTTATATATATTAACAGAAGAATGAAATATACACACAAAAAGAATATGGACAAAAACAATCACGACACAAAAATACCACACACCTAATCGTTCTAGGGTTCACCTAGGTCAACTAGACCTGCTCCAGAACTTGATTGTCGAAGTAAAACTGTGTCGAGAAACGGGCTCAAGATACACTGATCACGAGGCCAGGTAAGTGCAGAGATAAGGGGAGGTTTTCCAACGCTTTCGCGAAGTTCCTTAATTAAATAACCCTTTCTCTTTTGGCGGTTTCGCCGTTAACACTTTCCTAGACACCCCGTAAACAATATACCGTTAAGCGAGGTTCTAAACACAGTTAACTTCTCCTAGTGAGCGCGAAGTCCTTAAGGCTTAAAGTCTAATTTCTTTTAGAATTTGTGCGGGTAAACATTATGCTCAAGTTCGTGATTTGTGGGCCACGGAAAAGGTGATGAAATCCTTTACCGTATATTGTGGGGCTCGCTTGCCCTTAAGTCCGTATTAATGTATGCAATGCGCAATTCAATAAAAATTCAATAAAGAATCAAACAATCGTTTTTTAGTTTAAGCGCGGCACTGCAACAAATACGGGTTAGTCAATTTTTTAGCGTTTGCTAGCGAACTTGCAAAGAATCCTGCAAAGAATAGTATATTGGATGCGTCGGATTTGAGAAGAAGGTGTTAGTAAAGTACGTACCGTTAAGTTTTGGGTTAGGAAACCCCCGTTGAATCAAATCCGGTAAGCTTGGAAAGTTCGCTTGCGCGGGTCAAACTACCCGGATCTTTGGCACTGTACTTCGTAATCACCTTAACTTTGAACGTACACTTTGCTCCCACAATCGCAGTTTGCAAATCCGCAAAAATCTGCACTCTTGCCCACAAAAATGATCAAAAAAAAAAACAAAAAGATTTTTTTTTTAATATATACAAAAAGAATATTAACCCGAATAACAAGAAAGAAAATACGCTACTGTCTCCCTGGAAACGGCGCCATTTGATTGAAATGATTAAAGTTAACCGCAATCAAGACGGTGTCGCTATGCAGCTAGCCGGTTGAGCACGGGTCGATCCACAGGGAGATGGTTGCATTTCCGTTCTTGTTTTAGACGAGTCAATAAAGAATTTGTATGAGTTTGTTCAAGTCTAACCTATGTGTTTTATTTGCAAGTATAAAGTTGTTAAGAAAAAGATACGAGATTATAAGCTAAAGAAATCCGTACTCAAAACCTTTTAGCCGAGTCTTGACCAATTGAAGCTAGAGCAATCGGCAACAACATGGATTAAGGGATTTAAGCGCGGTATTCGTGGAATACGGCTTATTTACCCTTGTCCTTCCGTTCTTGTCTCTTGCTTTCGCCTCCGGCCAAACCGAACGCAACCGGTCGCGGTTAGGAATCACCGTTACCTTGTTAGGGTAGGGTGCCTAACGGATCGCTTGCGTGTCGTTTGGGCGGAGTTCAATGGAAAAAACGGGAAAAGGAAATGGCAAAGAAACGTTAACTTATAATATCGTATTTCTTCTTAACAATAATAATTACAACCATTCACAAAACAAACCAAAAAGAGCAAAAGAAAAGAACAAAGAAAAGAAAAGATTACAAGCAAGTAATTAAAGTGCATGGTAATAAATTGCAAGTAATTAAAGACAAGAATGAAAAATGCAAGAAAGTAATTACAAGAACCATAGAACTCAAGACAAGTATGGGATCAATAGCCAACCCTTAAACTTGCAAGCTCAATCAAGAGGTTGCAAGATCAAGAGAAGGGTAAAGAACTCATATGAAATGAAGCACTAAAGAGAGAACAAAATGATACAACCCCTTGAGACCAATGACCAAAGCTTAAACTTGCAAGCTCACTTAAGAGGTTGCAAGATCAAGTTAAGGTAGAGAGCTCAAGGGGGAAGCTAAGCAAAAAGAATAATACAAAAAACCCTCATCTTCATTGATCTTCCACTCAAAAAGCTCTCACTACAATTTTCATGGAGGAAAGAATGAAGAAGAAGAAGAAGAAGAAGAAGAAGACTAAAATCTAACAAAAAGAGGCTAAAAGAATGGACCCTTGGCTTGGCTCAGATCTGGGGTATTTATAGGCGGGGAAATGGAAACCTAGGGCAAGAATCTGGCACAATATGAAGTCCCCAAACTGCCCCTGAAAACTGACATCCTGAGGCTCCTATATGGCCGCGGAACCGCGGCCTAAGCATGCTTATGCCGCGGTTCCGCGGCCCTTTTGGGGAGTTGGGCCCTCAAAGTTTGGGTGCTTCCCTGGTTCTCTGTCCTATGCTATTCTACATATACCAAATTGCAGTTTGCTTCCACAATTGCTTCAGATTTGCAACGGTCCAAAATGGCATCAAAAATAATACTTTTGACATTTTCTCCCTCGAGCTCCGCACACCCATTGATTCTTGTGCTGCCCCCTCGTGCTCTGTGCTTGTCCCAGACACGAATGACCACTGTCATATGTCTTGTCTCAGGAACTGGTACTCGGCACTGGACGGATATGAATGACCGGAACCCGGCTTTTATCTGCTGTCACCAGATGTTCTGCTGTGGAGATTTTGTCTTTATTTGCAATATTTGGAATGGAAACCTGTAATCTGTAAATATGTAACAAATACGGATTAAAAGCACCTACCTATAAACAACCGAGTGTAAGAATGGGCGGTATAAAATGCAATATTCTGGTATGAACACCGCTCTCATAGGGTTCTAGGGGTGTGGGTTTGGCTATTCATCGCGACCGTGGAATCCGTGTTTTATACTGGCTCGTATTGAAAACATGGACTTCCTAGTATATCCAATATTTCATATGTTTCTTCTGCTGCGATATCTGTGATGTGATCATTTGATATGTTCTGTGATAAATATTGTATATAGTATATATGATATATTATATAGACGTTACTTATGTTTTACACCCGCGCTAGCCCTGCCCCGCTCTGTCGTTAGTTACCTAACCTAACGGTGCACGAGGGGACATCGAGGCGAATGCGGATGGCATAAGTGTACGTCGTATTTATCTGTGATGTTTAGGTGATTTAAATGATGGGACTTCATTAATATGATTAATGAAATAAAAGAAACCTAAAGATGTTGTGGAATCGAATTTCTTAAAAACAGGTAGCTACAGTTCTTGCTTTGCATCGCGGTGTTCCTTGTAGAACATCCTGCACCATATTCGATAAGGAAAGGACCGAGATCCCTTCACCGGGAGTGACTCCTTTAGCAATAACTGGCAGATGCTACAACTCTCGGTTTGTCTTTTGATTGCTTCTATAGTTTCTGCTTTGCACAGTGATATATATGATATATCCCGCACCTCATTCGACGATGAAAGGACCGACGATCCCTTCACCGGGAGTGACTCCTTTAGCAAAACTAAAAAAGCCTAAAAACACTCCATTTCAAAATTCATTCGATCCTACAACGATATCAAGTTCATTACGCAATAGGTTTTCAGAAAAACCTGTCGTAGCCCTCTGTCATTTCAGATAAGTCCTACTTAGTATTCATGCTACGTTTGTTGACCTCCGTCAAGGCGTAGTGTGCGGTAGCTAACTAGTATTTATATGCTTATGCATATGATGCAGATTGGATTAGGGTAGTCGTGCGACCTTGTTGACCTCCGTCAAGGGTCGTGCGGGTGGGTTTGATTCAATCAAGAATTGATGGGTTGAACTTGACTAGTAGCCTATGGTTTGTTGACCTCAGTCAAGGTCATAGGGTGCTAGGGGCAAAATTATCGGGAATTTCAAGTGTTGAAATTTGCAATGAAATTGCATACCTTCTATGAGATAGTTGGATCCCGATACCCACTGCGAGTAATTGTTACTCCTGGGAGAGTTTTACACATTACAATTAGCCGATCAAGTAGGTGTCTAGAAAGGTGTCAACGGGGTTACGCCTCTGGGAAAACGAGGTTTACATTAATTAGGTTCGTGCAAAAGCACGGGGGACCTCCCTCAAAGTACCGACACTGGCCTGGCTGAAAGATTGGCGAACTTGTAGTGTGTAATTAATCCCGGCTAGTCTTTCCTTTTAGGGTTTGAAAGAAGATTTGATAAAAACAGTGGGAGCCATCCTGATTAGATAAAATATATAACCAATCTAATCTTGCAAGAGCGCACGCAGAGTGTTTTCTTCTCTCTCTCTCCTGGTAGCGACCATGTCACGCCTTAATCAAGATAATAAAATGGATACATTGACCGAACCCGCTTGTTATACTGAGCTGGGGAACGTTGGTCCCGCTCCAACTTATAATTGTTATAAAACAGAGCAGGAAATTAGGGAATACCAGATTTCCCATGCCGCCCAAACGAGGAAAGTGCATATGATGCATCATCTCCGGGTATGTTCGTTACACAGAACTGTTTCTCATTATTCTTTACGTCCTAGGTATGTGATGCCAGATCAGGATCCCGGATATGTAATCTGTTACATAGGGCTACAGATAGGTAGAGAACTGAGAACGGGTGATAAGTTTCATGAGGCAGAAAACGGGGCAAGTGTTGCAGCTAAGTCTGTTGGTCACTGTCACCCTGTATTACAAATACATTGATTCTGAACGAATGTTATTAGATACCGAACCTGATATACAAAATCATATCAGTCTCTTTATTAGTAAAGAATTGATAAAATTTTGTATTGTTGGATAATGTTTTGGACATTTCCTATATCAAAAGTTGATCGGTTCAGGCACGTTATCTAAAAGCATTGATGTTCTAAATCAAACTACAGTTCTTTAGTATACAGAACACACACAAGAGGAAAAGTTCAGAAATGAAAGAATCCTTCTTTAGGTATTGTAGACTAGGTCATATCAATTTGACCCGACTAGCTTGAGTTACATAAAGATGCATATTTAAATTAGTTTGAATTTACATCTTGTGAAACTCGCCAATCATGTCACAAAGATAAGATGACTATAGCTCTGTTTATTAGAAACAGATAAAGAGTTAGTGAACTTTTGGGATGATACATGTTGATGTATGAAGGTCCCCTGTCTACACATACCAAGACCGGTTCTTTGTACTTCATTACATTCTCTGATAATCTCTCAAGATTCAGACATATATTCCTGTTGAAACACAAGTCCGAACCTTTTGAGATATTCACAGAATATGATTTAGAAGTAGAGAACCAAAATACGGGTATAAGTATTATTTCCTATGATGAGATCAGGGAGGAGAATACTTGTGCATGGAATTCCTGGACTATTCTAAAGGAGAATGAGATTCTCTCTCAGCATTACTCCTCCGTATACACCATAGCACGATGGTATATTGGGGCGGAGCAATCACACCCTATATGATATGGTGTGCTCTATGATGAGTACTACTGAGTTAGCTTTTTTCCTATTGGGAGTTATGCACTTGAGAAGCTGCATACATATTGAATAGGGTTCAAATCAAATCAGTTGCCTACCACTTCATATGTGATATGGAAAGGGAAGAGCCTATATCTTAAGTTAGTTATGATTTTGGGTTGTCCAGCCTATGTCTGAAAAGAAAAATCCGGATAAGCTCGAGGCAAGATCTGTTATGTAGAACTGGAAATGTTCCAGCTATACAAACTGCAGCTGATGATTTGATAGAACCAAAGGATTCAGTAGATTCCAACGAACCTCAGCCTCTCCGCCGATCTAGTAGGGTTCCTCACCCACCTGAGAGTTACTTTGGTTTCTCTATGACGGTGGAAGCGAGGATTGCATCATGAGATGATGACCCAACTAGTTTCGAGCTGGCCATTAGGAGTGAGACTCTGTAAGAATGGCTGGATGTTTATCGTTCTGAGATGGAATCCTTATACACCAACAAAGTATGGACTTTGGTTGCTATATATGAAGGGTTAAATCCCCATCAGGAGCAAGTATATCTTGAGAAGATTACTTGGTGTACATGGAAAAGTTGAGACTTTCAAAGCTAGACTTGTTAAAAGTTTGCATCATTGACCAGGTATGGATTATGATGTAACCTTTTCTACGTAGCTATGCTTAAGTCCATCCAGATCCTACTTACCACGGCTGCATACCATGACTACGATATCTGGCGGTTGGGTGCCATGACTGCTTTTCTAAGTGATGTTTTAGAAGAGTGCGTCTATAAGTACACAGCCAGAGGGCTTCGTAAACAGTGGGAGCAGCGGAAACGCGTGCAAGATGTTTTATGTGATAAAAAAAGCATCGCGGAGTTGGAACGTCTGTTTTGATGCCTTAGTCAAAGAGTTTGACATCATCAAAATAGTAGATGAACCTTGTATAAACAAAAAGGTAGTAGGGAGTATGGTAGTAATCCTCGTAGAGTATGTGGATGACATACTCTTGATAGGGAAGGAGTTTCTTATGCTACGCTCGGTCATCTCCGCTTATCACAAGGATTCTCCATATAGGATCAAAGTGATACCTCCTAAATCCTAAGTTTTCATCTATGAGATAGATCTAATTGGATATTAGGATACTCACTAGTTGTAGTGAGATGGTATCAATTGGTCCTGGGAAGAATCACTGGAAGTGTTCCAGGGTGATAAGGACGACTGAAAGTCTGTCACAGGCATTGTCTTTACCCTTAGTAAAGGGACGGTATGTTGGAAGAGTTCCAAGCTAGATACCGTGGCATACTAGACGATAAAGGCTGGATACATAGCTACTTAAGATGCTACCAAAGAGGCAGTCTGGATGTATATTTGTTCATGAGATGAACTTAGTTCCTCCCATTGTGTGACAATGGAGTTGTGGCTTATGCCAAGGAACGTCCGTCCCATCAGTGATCCAGACATATTCTAAGGCAGTATCACCTGATCATGGAGATGGCTGATCTCCAAGGGATCGAGGTTAGGAGAGCAGACTCAGAGGACAACACGGCGGATCCACTCACGAAGGCCTATTCCCAGAGAGAGACTTTTATAGGATGGTTGAGTATGAGATACTACAACCACTGCTACAGATGGCCCTAGTGCAAGTGGGAGATTGTTAGTTATATGTATGCCCTAGAGGCCATTACTGTACATAGGATGTATATTGTAGTGGATGCTGGGACATATATAGGTAGGACTTTCTTGCTCGACATGATAGTATGCTATCTGGTTGCTCTTTATCTTAACGTGTATACTGATTGTCTCTCTGTTACATGTTGGTAAAGCACTTAGGATGTGTACTTGACTACCTGGACTATGATGTGGATCATACTGGTGGGGACAAGGTAGTCCATAAGTACATCCTTCAAGGTCCCTAGTCGTGGGTGTATCGAGACGAGGCATCGATATACCAGAGTAGACTAGCGTATACCTTCTCGACCCATACAGATTTACGATGGATGATCCCATATACATTAGTGTTTGACATCAGAGATGATATACGGGTGCTCAGTAGAGACTGGGTACACTGGACGGACTTGCCGAGAACTCCCAGATGGTATTATACCTCACGTCAGATGGCAGTTCTCTGGTGACACTGGTACAGGTTAGTCTGTAGACCCGAGATCGTCATAGAGTCTTGTGTGATTCCCACTGTGCTTTGATTTCCACCTTACCACGTCCAAGAGAGCGTGCAAAACGGTGGCTTTTGGGTACAGTCCCGAATCATATGGAGGCAATGAGCGATAGGAGGGGATTCGTCTCTCCCGGTATAGGGAGTTGATGTTGCGCTGTGTTCGATTGGCTATGACCGGAAATCCCTGGCCAGGGTTGCTGAAATTTACTAGTAAGTGTTACCAGTAGTTTCTCGAACTGTTATAGACCTCATATCGACACGACTTATCGAGCTATTGGGGTCTGACGTTTACCACCCCTATGCGAGATATACGACATATCAGACGACGAGACCGGACTGTACGGTAAGTGTTACTGGTTGGATTCACAGGAGTGTGAGCGGGCTTGCTCGTCGATCTTCTGATCGCTCAATACCCAGGTGGCCGTTACGTTTAGCAGACCGGTTGCGGCTTGTGGGTGTTTGATATGATCATCACCTGCTGCCGGCGTATTGACGAGTCTTTAGAGTCCTACACAGAGGTTTCCTGGCTCAAGCGAAACGAAATAGGAGCGCATATGAGATATGTGCGGGACCGAGAATAATGCGTGTATGTGATACCGTATTCCATTCTCGTGATGAATGTATCGATTGGTTGTATGCGATATAACCTAGTTATCGAATCAAGGATTGATTCGATAAGACGATACATTGGATATTAGTCGGTTATATGCGATATGACTGGATCGTTAAATCAAGTATTGATTTAATGATTTAATGCATAATTATATATTTGATATATTACTTTGCATTAACTAGTATTGGTTCACTTTAAATGGATTTTCTCACTTGAAATACACAAGTTGTATATGTGATATACTTTTGTGCACAAGATTGTATCATGTTTGATGATACATGCAAACTTGGGTTTGTGTAAAGGATTAAACCATGGTTATGTTAATGGTTAGGGTTTTGATTTACTTATATTTTCATTTATTTATTTATTCATTTTTGAAAGATAAATAAATCATGGTGGCTTTCTTTGTTTGCTAGTTGAAGCATCATGAAGCTTTGAATAAGTCCACCATTTTTGTTTCATGCTTAACCCTAACCATTCAACCTAACCCTAGTTTATTCTCTACACTAAACCATGGTTGAATATATGATAAGTATCATTTTTAATTTCTATTTTTGAAGATTAACTTATCATATATTCTTTCTTCTTCTTCTTCTTCAAGATGAAGAAAAACTTGCAAGCTTCAATGGTAACTTGAGAAAAAGAGAGAGAAATCCAATTCTAAAGTGAACCCACTTCCTATTTCTTCATCCTCTACCACTTACCAAGTAGTATAGGGTGTTTTCTTCACAAGTTTCATGACTTGGTGAAGTTGGAGCTTGATCTTGTGTTGCATCGACGTAGATCATCTTCGGCATCAAAGTCGACGACCTAGCCCGCCCATTTCTCCGATGAAGCCGAAGCTAGAGCCCAGGATCCGATGATCGCAGCGAGGGGACTTCATCACGGAGCTATGGAGGTGGAGGACCGGATCTACAAAGGTTGTATTTCCGTTCACTCTTAGTTAAGTTATTAACTAGTTATCGTTTTCGCCTAAAATTCTAGTTAACGATCCGTATTAGGGTTTCTCGGCACTTGTAAAATTTGAAATTGGCATGGTTGATGCCATGTGAGACCTCTTTAGTGTGCCTAGGAACCCTACAATAAGTGCCACCATCTATTTAACAGTAAAATGTAATTAAACAGGTAGATTTGATTATTGGGTTGGAACTGTAAATTCCATTTTCAATAGTAAAATGATATAATGCAACATTGTAACCGAAATGGAAAAACGATTGTACCAAGCTAAGTTTAATAGGTTTAGGGTGTCAAAACATATATAAATATATTGTATAGCATGTAGCAAGGGGTACTTGCCTCGACGGGTCGCGAACTGGGAAAAACGGAACGTAACGTCGGCGGGGAAACTCACGACGGACGCACGGTTCACGGATTGAACCCAAACAATGAACCAAGGAACCACACGGGTCAGAGTACTATGCTGGATCGTCGGGACACATCGCCGGCACGGCCATATTTCGGCGAGCACAAAAACAGTGAATAGGGTTTCGAACGGATGTAGATCTTGGGAAAGAAGGAAATGACCAGAGAACGAAGAAGATGGGAATACTCACTGGTCTCAGAGGGCACTAGCAACGACGGCGTGATCGACGGCGGCGAGAACGGCGTCTCCGGCGATCTGCAGAAAAGATCCAGCGGGTGTTTTCAGTTTTAGGAAAAAGAACAGTGGAAGGGTGAGATGGAGACCCACTTATAAGTGTTCTGGGGTGGTCGGGGATCGTCGGCGACGGCCAGGGGCGGCGCAGGTGATCGTCGGTGACGTCTCAGGCGACGCAGAGGAGATGCAGCGGGGGTGCTCAGGTGGCTGTGAGGGTGCAGGCAATGAGGATGTGGGTGGTACGAGAAGGAGGAGGCGAGGGTGCTGGTGACGCTAGCGCCGGCGTCGGGGCTGTGGCGGCAAGGTTGGAGGCGGCTAGGGTTGAGGCTCGCGATGGGTTTCTAAGGTTTCTCGCGTTTGAAAAGATATGGAGAGGGAAATATTTAAAGGGGAGAGAGAGAGAGAGATTGAGAAAGGTAGAGAGAGAGATAGAGAGAGAGAGAGAGAGATTATGGATGAGGGGCCCACGGGGGTTATCTGCCTCGCGATTGGCTGAGAAGTTAGCTGAGGAAAGAATTGAAGATTTAAGAAATATTTTAAAAGATTTATTAACAGTAAGATATATATATATTAACGAAATAGATTATGGTTTTAAATATTATTAAAATTTGGGATTTTGGCGCTAAATAAAACATTTCCAAATCGCGTCCGGGTTGGGTCCAAAAATTTGAAATTGAAATAATAGGATTTTAAGCGCGTTCCAAATTTTGAAATTGAGTGTTTTATGATTAAAAAAGCATACCCCCAAGACGGACACCTGTACGCGTGCGTAGCCGTCCAAACTCGCCCGTTTCACCGAACGGGACGAGAACTCGATGCACGGATGCTACCACAAGGTTAGGGGTGTCGAGTAGGCCAAGATGGATACTTTTAATTTTATTTTAGATGTTAAAACTTTTTATGTGCAGAAATGACTTTGCCAGATAAAATTTTACAGTAAGTGACAAACAGGCAGGCTAAATGAAATGAGTACCATCTTAATGCTCAAACTGTAACAGAAATTAGTCGTATTGGGCTCGGGTGTTACATTATACCCAACTACAAAAAGAATTTCGTCCTCGAAATTCCAAGAATACAAGATAGAGAACTACAGAAAAAGGTGAGGAAACTTCTGCCGGATCTCATCTTCTCCCCAAGTGGACTCTCCATGCGATCGATTACTCCAAGAAACAAGCACAAGGGGGATAACCTTGTTCTTAAGAACCTTTTCCCTTCGATCCACGATTTCAACCGGTCGCTCTTCAAAAGTCAGGTCTTCCCGTACAGTTAACTCCGAATGATCTAAGACGTGTGTTTCATCTCGAACATATCTTCGTAGTTGAGATACGTGAAACACATCGTGCACACCTGCCAAGGACTGCGGTAGCGCCAAACGGTACGCTACCTTTCCAACACGCTCCAATATCTCAAAGGGTCCAACGAATCGAGGACTATGCTTTCCTCGACTCCCAAAACGAATCACCCCTCTAGTCGGTGATATCTTCAAGAATACCAAATCACCCACGGCGAACTCTAGAGGTCTTCTTGACGTGTCAGCCCAACTCTTCTGTCTGTCTTGTGCGGCCTTCATATGATTTCTGGTAGTGTTAACCTTCTCAACTGTCTGCACTACCAAATCTGGTCCCAACAGTCTTCGTTCACCGACATCATCCCAACAAACAGGTGAACTGCATTTACGACCATACAAAGCTTCAAACGGAGCCATCTGGATAGTTGCCTGAAAACTGTTGTTGTAAGAAAACTCCACCAAGTGTAAATGATCCTCCCACGAACCCTTGAAGTCTAACATGCATGCTCTCAACATGTCTTCAAGAGTATGGATCGTTCTCTCCGACTGACCATCAGTTTGAGGATGATAAGCTGTGCTAAACTTTAATCGAGTCCCCAAACTTTCCTGTAAACTCCTCCAGAAGTGTGATAAGAACCGAGTGTCCCGATCGGACATGATGCTCACCGGTACCCCATACAATCTTACAATCTCCTGCATGTAGCGTTCTGCCAAAGTCTCCGTTGATTGACCAACCCGGAAAGGAATAAAGTGAGCTGCCTTGGTCAACCGATCAACAATCACCCATACTGCATTGTTGCCCTTTGGACTCCGCGGTAAAGTCGTCACGAAATCCATGGTTATATGTTCCCACTTCTACTGAGGGATCGGAAGTGGTTGTAATAAACCAGCAACCCTTTGATGTTCAGCCTTAACTTGCTGACACACCAAGCACTTAGCCACAAAGCGAGCAATCTCCCGTTTCATGCCTTCCCACCAGAAATGCTGTCGAATATCTCGGTACATCTTTGTGCCTCCTGGATGTACAGAATAAGCCGAACTGTGTGCCTCCTTCATAAGCTCTTCACGAACATCTCCCTTTGGCACACATAAAAGGCTACCATACCTCAACGAGCCATCTTCGTGGACCAGTAAATCTGTTCGTAGTCCGGCTTCAACTTGCTCTCGAAACTTTTGCAGTCTAGGATCCTGCGATTGTGTTGCTTTAATTTTCTCAATCAAAGACGACTGCACTTGCAGCTGCATCAACTGTCCTGTAGAACGCGGTAACACAACCTCCAAATCAAATCTTCGAAAATCTGCAACGATCTCCTTCTGCGTAGTTAACACCTGAATTGCTGGTAACCGACTAAGCGCATCCGGCACAACATTAACCTTCCCCGGATGGTACTTAAGATCAAGATCGTAGTCAGCCATCATCTCCAACCATCTACGCTGCCTCATATTAAGCTCCTTCTGAGTGAACACATACTTCAAGCTCTTATGATCTGTAAAAACTTCGACTCTCTCGCCCAAAAGGTAGTGTCTCCAAATCTTCAAAGCGAAAATCATAGCCGCAAGCTCCAAGTCATGAGTCGGATAATTCTTTTCATGGGGCTTCAATTGTCTCGATGCGTACGCTACAACCTTTCCATGCTGCATCAAAACACATCCCAATCCTTTCCCAGATGCATCGCTGTGAATCACCAATCCTCCGGAATTGGCTGGCACGGTCAGAATAGGGGCGGTTATCAACTTCTGCTTCAACGTCTCAAAAGCCAACGCACACTTATCCGTCCATACAAAAGGTACCTCCTTGCGCGTAAGCTTGGTCAACGGCTCTGCCAGACGAGCGAAGTTCTCCACAAATCTCATGTAGTATCCGGCTAATCAAAGGAAACTTCTTATCTCAGCAACATTCTTTGGAATCGGCCAATCTTGAACTGCTGCAATCTTGTCTGGATCGACGGCGATTCCATCGCCCGACACAACATGCCCCAAAAACTTCACTTCCTCCAGCCAAAATTCGCACTTACTCATCTTCGCATACAATTTCTCCTGTCTCAAAGTCTGCAGTGCGATCTTCAAATGCTCAGCATGCTCCTCAAAACTCTTCGAGTAAACCAGAATATCGTCAATGAATACCACGATAAACTGGTCCAAGAACGGTGAAAAGATTCGGTTCATCAAGTCCATGAATACTGCTGGCGCATTCGTCACTCCGTAGGGCATCACTAAGTATTCGTAATGTCCGTACCGAGTTCGAAACGCCGTCTTGCAAATATCTTCTGCTTTCACTCGAACCTGATGATATCCGGATCGCAAATCCAGCTTCGAGAATACCCTCGAGCCACTAAGCTGCTCAAAAATTTCTCCAATGCGAGGGATCGAGTACTTGTTCTTAATAGTCACCCGGTTTAAATCTCGATAGTCGATGCATATTCTTCTTGTGCCATCCTTCTTCTTTACTAGAAGAACTGGAGCTCCCCAAGGTGAGTTACTGTTTCGAATCTAACCCTTCTCAAGCAAATCAGCAACCTGTTTCTTAACTTCTTCCAACTCTACTGGTGCCATCGGATAATACGCTTTAGATACTGGCGCTGCACCAGGAATAAGGTCAATTGCAAACTCCACGTCTCGCTTCGGTGGTAAACCCGATATATCTTCAAATACGTCCATAAATTCGCGAACAACCGCCAGCTCTTCACCACTATCAACTTCCATTGCTGCAAGAATATTGTTTGTCGGCCTAGCCCTAAACTCGACTGGACAGACAGAACTGCTTCCTCCAGTGAAGGTAAACTCGGGATGTCCGGGAATCTGGAAAATTACTTTCTTTGCTCTATAGTCAATGTGAGCGTAGAAAGTGCCAAGAAAATCCATTCCCAAGATGACTTCATAGCTGCCCGTATCAATCACCAAGAAATCTGCAAAAAGTTCCCATCCGCACACAACGACTGTACAATCTTTACACTCCCTACTAGATATGATTTTCCCGTTCCCAGTGTGTATGTCCCAGAAACTAGACAGGGTCGTGCAGGTAATCGAGTGTGTAGTTATAAATTTGGATGACATAAAACAGTGGGATGCACCAGAATCAAAAAACGCCAATGCGGGAAAACCATGAACGAGTAAAGTACCAGAAACAACTTCTCCTGATGCCTTAGCTTCCTCGGCTGTCAAGGTAAAAGCTCGAGCCTGATTAGGTCCTTGAGTCAGCTGTTTCTGCCCTTGGAACGGTTTCTGCGGAGGCTTCTGAATATCATCTCTCGTACGAAGCTTCGACGGACAGGCACCAACTGCTTGATCAGCCGCTCCACAAACCAAACAATGTCCCAGCCTTCTTCGACAATCCTTCTGCACGTGCCCAGGTAAACGGCAGTAGTCACAAATCACGCTCTTTTTTCGATCAACAATCACAGGCTTCTTCATTGGTGCTACACCTCGACGGTCCACTGGAATACCCTTGCGACCATGAGCTCGGTTAGGTACAAATGCGGGCTTCCTGGCCGCAACTGCTGTCTGCTGCAAGCTCCCTTTCATCCCAGATAAACTCTGTTGTTCCCGAGCTGCCGTAAGAACCTGTGAGAATGTGGTCAAACCCAGGGAGACGATCTGCCTGTGGATGTCCACATCCAAACTGCGCATGAACCTTCGTGCCCTGTCTGCCTCGTTAGCGACTAAAGGTCCAGCGAATCTGCTGAGTCTCGTCCACTCTGCTGCATGCACGTCCACGGGTGCTCCATTCTGCCTTAGCCCAATAAACTTCTCTTCCATTTCCTCCCGTGCAATCCGCGGGAAGAACTTCTCCAGGAAACTCTTAGAAAAATCCGCCCACTGGATCGGCTTGGGCAAACGGGTCTCCTCCATAAGCCACCATTCTCGGACGTAGTCCACCAACCGAATGCGTACCACATCAACTCTTTTGTCCTTTAGAATCTTTGCCAAAATCAGCAAATTCTCTGTGTCCACTAGCCACTGCTCGGCTGGCAACGGCTCCTCCAAACCAGTGAATGTAGACGGACCCAAACATCTGAAATCTGCCACGGTCCCTACTCGGTCAACTGGTTTAGCTCCAGCGTTGTTTACAGACTGCTGAACGATCTGCAAACCTTCCTGAAATGAATCTGCTTGTTGCTGGATCAGCTCGGTCTGCCTCTTCTGATTTTCCAGCATTCCCCTTATCACTCCAAGCATGGAGGCTTCGTCCACACGCCTCTGGTACGTCTTGAAATTCTTATCTGCCATATTCCTGAAATCAAAAACACCCAACATTAGCATGATGATAAATTTAATATATAGATCAAGGCTAGAACTCCAAGATATTTAAATAGAGTACCGCATTGTAACTATGCCGCGGTATCATAGCCACAATTACTTAACTCCACCCAAGTCGTCTAAGTCCTAGAGATAACAAGAAATCAGGTTTTTCGAGTCGACATGCAAAGGAAGTTTGCACGTCGTAAAAGATATAATCAGGAAGAATGTGATTCAAGAATGGTAAACGGCAAAGTGGCAGGACATGTTTCCTAAACACGGGCATTCTGATTCGTGTATTGGGTACAATACCCAACTACAAAAGAATCAACCCAACTAACCTATGTCTCTGATACCAAAAGAACCATGTCACGCCCTGCTTCCCAGAGTACGCTAGATTGGGCACGTGACATAGCCAACCATGCTACCTGTGGGTAGAAAGTATCCATCCACAGTCACATTACGGCTGTAGAGATATCAAGAACAAGATAAAACTATCTAAAAACATGTCCATAAACCAGAACAACATGAGTCAATAATAAATGAATGCGGAAGCAAATGATCCAATACATATAACTGAAAGGTATGTCCCATAATGAGGGCTCACATCAGGAAATAATTGCAGGAAATAAAACTAACTACTACTAAACTCATAGCTCAGCCTGCTAGCTTAAATACTCATGCTCGGACTGCGGAAGCGGTACAGAATCTGGGCCATGCAAAACCCAGACGTCAGCGCGTCATGTCAACAAGTAATAATATGAACAATGTAACAGGCAATGCAAAAATAACATGAATAAAGCAATAATGTGAAACAAGCAGTGCAGGGTATTATGCAGGGGATAACTAAACTGTTCTATCAGGTTTTCTATTCTAAAGTCTTTGAAATCAATTGATGAATCGTCGATGTAACTCAATAGTATCCCGTGCGTGCCCGGGACCACGGTCAAGATTCTCGGGGCTGAATCCGAGACGTGCCGCTAGGCAGTAACAGGTAGCAGGATGGGCGAGTGATGTCAGCATCATCACTCCGGGGCTGGCCGAGCCCGTAAGACTGATCAGAACAGGTATCGAACTGTTGAGTTACAAGTCGGTTTCACCTTTGATTTCCCCATACCCCCAAGTTGTGTATGTCAAGTCAGGTATTCAGTAATCAAGAACTAATGCCAACACAGGATCGGGTAAAAGCAGGTTTGTCTGGATAGACCACAGGAACGGTCCATGAGGACTACATGTCAGGTTCGTTGGCATTAGGCACGAGATCAGGTAACAGGTCGGGTCATGGTACATCAGGTCAAGTCAACAGTATACGGTACCATGTCAGGTGTATCAATATATGTGTGTGTGTGTGTGTGTATGTGTGTGGCCATGTCAGGTCAAGATGTAACCACTATCGTGGGTGTGCTCACAATCAGATATAATCACACGTGGTTATTAACAACATGAAATAAGCAATGAATTAAATAATAAGCATGTTTTAGTCAATCACAAGAGTGCAGTAATACAATGTAGCCATTTAGTCATGTTAACAGGTTTAAGCACCCTTAGCGGTGCAATAATTTATATAACGGTCCAATACAGTTATATCAAGTCTTTGAATACGAATGTCCGAATGTAATAGAACTACATGGATAAGTGCCACCATCTATTTAACAGTAAAATGTGATTAAACAGGTAGATTTGATTATTGGGTTGCAACTGTAAATTCCATTTTTAATAGTAAAATGATATAATGGAACATTGTAACCGAAATGGAAAAACGATTGTACCAAGCTAAGTTTTACAGGTTTAGGGTGTCAAAACATATATAAATATATTGTATAGCATGTAGCAAGGGGTACTTGCTTCGACGGGTCGCGAACCGGGAAAAACGGAACGTAACGTCGGCGGGGAAACTTGCGACGGACGCCCGGTTCATGGATTGAACCCAAACAACGAACCAAGGAACCACACAGGTCAGAGTACTCTGCTGGATCGTCGGGACACGTCGCCGGCACGGCCGGATTCCGGAGAGCACAAAAACAGTGAATAGGGTTTCGAATGGGTGTAGATCTTGGGAAAGAAGGAAATGACCAGAGAACGAAGAAGATGGGAATACTCACTGGTCTCAGAGGGCAGCAGCAACGACGACGAGATCGATGGCGGCGAGAACGGCGTCTCCGGCTGTTAGTTATATGTATGCCCTAGAGGCCATTACTGTACATAGGACGTATATTGTAGTGGATGCTCGGACATATATAGGGAGGACTTTCTTGCTCGACATGATAGTATGCTATCTGTTTACTCTTTACCTTAACGTGTATACTGATTGTCTCTCTGTTTCATGTTGGTAAAGCCCTTAGGATGTGTACTTGACTACCTGGACTATGATGCGGATCATACTAGTGGGGACATGGTAGTCTATAAGAACATCCTTCAAGGTCCCTAGTCGTGGGTGTATCGAGACGGGGCATCGATATACCAGAGTAGACTAGCGTATACCTTCTCGACCCATACAGATGGGCGATGGATGATCCCATATCCATTGGTGTTTGACATCGGAGATGATATACGGGTGCTCAGTAGAGACTGGGTACACTGGACGGACTCGCCGAGAACTCCCAGATGGTATTATACCTCACGTCAGATGGCAGTTCTCTGGTGACACTGGTACAGAGTAGTCTGTAGACCCGAGATAGTCATAGAGTCTTGTGTGATTCCCACTGTGCTTTGATTTCCACCTTACCACGTCCAGGAGGGCGTGCAAAACGGTGGCTTTTGGGTACAGTCCCGAATCACATGGAGGCAATGAGCGATAGGAGGGGATTTGTCTCTCCCGGTATAGGGAGTTGATGTTGCACAGTGTTCGATTGGCTATAACCGGAAATCCCTGGCCAGGGTTGCTGAGATTTACTTGTAAGTGTTACCAGTAGTTTCTCGAACTGTTATAGACCTCATATCGACACGACTTATCGAGCTATTGGGGTCTGACGTTTACCACCCCTAGGCAAGATATGCGACATATCAGACGACGAGACCGGACTGTATGGTAAGTGTTACTGGTTGGATTCAAAGGAGTGTGAGCGGGCTTGCTCGTCGATCTTCTCATCGCTCAATACCCCGGTGGCCGTTACGTTTAGCAGACCGCTTGCTGCTTGTGGGTGTTTGATATGATCATCACCTGCTGCCGGCGTATTGACGAGTCTTTAGAGTCCTACACAGAGGTTTCCTGGCTCAAGCGAAACGAAATAGGAGCGCATAAGAGATATGTGCGGGACCGAGAATAATGCGTGTATGTGATACCGTATTTCATTCTCGCGATGAATGTATCGATTGGTTGTATGCGATATAATCTAGTTATCGAATCAAGGATTGATTCGATAAGCCGATACATTGGATATTAGTCGGTTGTAAGCGATATGACCGGATCGTTAAATCAAGTGTTGATTTAATGATTTAATGCATAATTATATATTTGATATATTACTTTGCATTAACTAGTATTGGTTCACTTTAAATGGATTTTCTCACTTGCATTGCACAAGTTGTATATGTGATATACTTTTGTGCACTTGATTGTATCATGTTTGATGATACATGAATGCTAGGGTTTGTGTAAAGAATTAAACCTTGGTTAAGTAAATGGTTAGGGTTTTTATTTATTCATTCATTTATCTTTTTAATTTGGATTAAAAAGAAATGGGATAAGAAAACAAAATGGTTGCTTTCATTCTTGAAGCTTGTTGAAGCTTCATGAAGCTTTGACCAAAGTGACCATTTTGTCTTCATGCTTAACCCTAACCATTCATCTAACCTTAGTCAATTCTCTACACCTAACCATGGTTCATATTATGATAAGTATTCATTTTCTTTTGTATTTGAATTAACTTATCATAATATTAGATCATCTTCTTCTTGTTCTTCTTCAAGAAGAAAACCTAGCTTTCATCAATGGTGATTTGATGAAAAGAGTGAGAAATCCAATTCTAAAGTGAACCCACCTCCTATTTCTTCATCCTCTACCTCTTGCCAAGTAGTATAGGGTGTTTTCTTCACAAGTTTCATGACTTGGTGAAGTGGGAGCTTGATCTTGTGATGCCTCGACGTAGATCATCTTCGGCATCGTAGTCGATGACCTAGCCCGCCCATTTCTCCGATGAAGCCGACACTAGAGCCCTGGTTTCGATTTGGAGCTATGGAGGTGGAGGACCGGATCTACAAAGGTTGTATTTCCGTTCACTTAGTTAAATTGTTAACTAGTTGCTTGTTTCTCCTAAACTCTAGTCAACGATCCGTATTAGGGTTTCTCGGCACCCGTAAAATTTGAAATTAGTATGGTTGATGCCTTGTGAGACCTCCTTAGCGTGCCTAGGAACCCTACACCGGCGATCTGCAGAAAAGATCCAGCGGGTGTTTTCAGTTTTAGGAAAAAGAAGAGAGGAAGGGTGAGATGGAGACCCACTTACAAGTGTTCGGGGATGGTCGGGGATCGTCGGCGACGGCCAGGGGCGGCGCAGGTGATCGCCGGTGACGTCTCAGGCGACGCAGAGGAGATGCAGCGGGGGTGCTCAGGTGGCTGCGAGGGTGCAGGCAATGAGGATGTGGGTGGTACGAGGAGGAGGAAGCAAGGGTGCTGGTGACGCTAGCGCCGGCGTCGGGGCTGTGGCGGCAAGGATGGAGGCGGCTAGGGTTGAGGCTCGCGATGGGTTTCTGAGGTTTCTCGCATTTGAACAGAAATGAAGGAGAGGGAAATATTTAAAGGGGAGAGAGAGAGAGAGATTGAGAAAGGTATAGAGAGAGAGATTATGGATGAAGGGCCCACGGGGGTTATCTGCCTCGCGATTGGCTGAGAAGTTAGCTGAGGAAAGAATTGAAGATTTAAGAAATAATTTAAAAGATTTATTAACAGTAAGATATATATATATTAACGAAATAGATTATGGTTTTAAATATTATTAAAAATTGGGATTTTGGCGCTAAATAAAACATTTCCAAATCGCGTCCGGGTTGGGTCCAAAAATTTGAAATTGAAATAATAGGATTTTAAGCGGGTTCCAAATTTTGAAATTGAGTGTTTTATGATTAAAAAAGCATACCACCAAGACGGACACATATACGCACGCGTAGCCGTCCAAACTCGCCCGTTTCACCGAACGGGACGAGAACTCGATGCACGAACGCTACCACAAGGCTAGGGGTGTCGAGTAAGCCAAGATGGATACTTTTAGTTTTATTTTAGATGCTAAAACTTGTTATGTACAGAAATGACTTTGCCGGATAAAATTTTACAGTAAGTGACAAGCAGGCAGGCTAAATGAAATGAGTACCTCATTAATGCTCAAACAGTAACAGAAATTAGTAGTATTGGGCTCGGGTGTTACAAGTCTAGCACACTAGTCTGGAGTGTTTTCTTCATCTTCATCAAGTGAAGCTTGGAGCTTGGTGCAAAGGGACTTCGTAGTGGATCATCGTGGACGCGGAAGGATACAAGCCAACCGGTTCAAACCCTACACGATCCAAGGAGTCAAGAAGGAGGTCTACAAAGGTTGTATTTCTCCCCCACTTAGTGTTAGACACTAGTTAGTATGAGATACTATATGTTGTTACTCTATTTTTATAGTTCGATTCAAGGTTGGATTGTTTAGAACCCCCTTAAATTTATGTTATAGCATGTGTGATGCAATCCTAAACCTAGGCATGGTGCTAGAGAACCCCGACAAGAAATTCCCTGGTTCATGCGAAACGAAGTAGGACACATATGTGATATGTGTGTGGGCATGATTAAATACGTGTATGTGATACCGTATTATAATCTTGCAGTTATTTTTTATCGGTTCGGTTATATGTGATATAACCAGATTGTCGAATCAAGGGTTTATTTGATAATGTGATTTACAGATAAATGATATTAGTTGGTCATATGTGATATAACCGGATTATTAAATCAAGTATTGATTTAATAATGTGATATACATTATATGTCATATAATTATATCTTAACTAATATCATTAGCTCACTAATTATTCTTCATAATATATATTAATATATATATATATAATGAAACATGGCTTGAATTTCTATTTTTGAGAAAAATAGAAATGAGGTGGAAAATGAGTGCATGGTTGCAAGCATGGGATTTATATTTGTTTATTCATCTTGACTCACTATTCAAGCATGGTTGCAATTTTATATTGCAAAACTCCATGCTTGAATGAGTGGGGGTCAAGAGTTGCCATTCATTCTAAGCTCAATCTAAACACTTAGAAATTTTCACGAGTTGCTCCTATGGGTGCTCTCTAGCTTCTTCTTCCTCAATTGCTATAGTTCAAGCTTCAACCCTCACATGTGATGTGAACCATGAAGCTTGAATAAAAACTTGAAAGCTTTAAATCCCCTACTTCACCATCCTACACTTGACTGGCGATCGAGTGTAGCGTGTTTATTATGCTAAAGAGTTTAGTGTAGAGGTAGCTTGAGGTGGAGGGACTTCGCGTTGATCATCTTCGGCACAAAGGTCATCGGAGGAAACTCGTCCAAAGCCTTAAGTGGAGCTTAGTGGAGCCGCGGGACTACTACACGGAGCATGTGAAGTGAAGAACTCGACCTACGTTGGTATAACTGTAAGTGCACGGCGGCGCCCCGGCCGTCAATCCGACGCCGGAATGCGGAAACGAAACTTTTCTAAAAACTAGAAACTGGCACCACCGCGCACTAAAATCCCAGATCGAGCCATTAACCTAACTCTAGCAAACTAGAATAAGAGTAGAGAAGCTATACCAAGAGATCCGTGTCCTTCGGTCTTCGCCTCCACACCGATCTTCTCGCGGAATCTCCGGTCGTCACCTCCTCGTCGAAACGAGCACCACAACGCCGGGTTCTTTTACAGGCTCCCACTTCAGGACCGAGGCAACTCGGGCACGAAGTTGGCAAGCCGACGTGCCCAAGGAATGTTATAGGCAAGTGTAGAGAGGTATGTCTCATGGGGTGAAGTTGCCATAGAGATGATGGAGGTGAAGAAGAACTTTGGAGAGAGGCTAGAAAATTTTAGCAAGCAAAGAATGAGATGTATATTTTTCCCTCCCACAAAAATGAACCCTCTCTCATCAAGAATGTGGCCGGCCCCTCTCAATATGGTGAATGGAAATTGATCAAATATCCAAGAGAAGAAAATGTATTATCAAGAGAAGAAAATGGTCACACCAATTTCAAATCTAATCCAATCACAATCCATCACCATAAATGCAAGATAAGTGATGCAAAAGGAATCTCATTATGCTATAACCATCATGATGCCACCAATTTACAAAGGACCCCCTCCACAAATACTAATTTGCACAACTGCAAATTAGCCCCTCCATCAGAAGAATCCGGCCGTGAAGGAACAAAGGAAAACTGGCCGGAACGGAACGCAAACTGGCAACTTCAGAAAACTGATCCCGTAATAAATTACAGGAAAACCCCGCGACTGTATATACATACCCGCATTTGTATTCCTACTGAATACAAATGCAAAGAGACAAAATCTACACTGTACAATACTAGGATCCGGCTTAAACCAAAGCCCGCTAGTAAAATCTGTCCGATCACGATCCGTGCAATACCGTACGTATCTGATCGAACCCTGCCATATCTCCATACGGCCTCTACAGCGTTTCGCCCGAAACTTGAGAAAACGGTCTGTAGGGGACTCTAAAGACTCGTCAATACTTTGGTTGTAGATTTAACCACTAGCACGTCAGAGCTATTAGCCAATACTTAACGGAATACCAGGTATTGACCAAAAGGGACATCGATGAGCGAACTCATCCTGACACCCTACTGAGCCTGTCAGTGACAATATCCATACAGTGAGGTCCGTTCGTCTATGAGCATCGCATGGCGGGCCTAGGGGGTTGGTAAAAGTCAGACCCCCAAAAGCGGTACAAGTCATGTCCGAGTGTAGTCCAGAACACCCTGAGATACTACTGGAATGCCTACCAGCAAATCTCCTGCCTCGGCCGAAGGCTTTGTGTAATGGCTCTCCTAGACACAGCGCGACCTCACCCCCAATACCGGGAGAGACGAAGCCCTGCAGATCCGCTTACTGCCTCTATGTGGCTCGGGACAGTATCCAACTAAAACCTGTTTGCACGTCTCCTTTGAGCGTGGTAGGGTAGTAATCAAAGCACAGTGGGAACTCACACGAGAAAAATGACGATCTCGGGTCGATGAACTAACCTGTACACATGTCACCACGGAACTGCTATCTGACGTCAAGTATAAGACCAACTAGCATGTTCCCGGCGAGTCCTGTCCGGTGTACTCATAACCCAATGAGCACCTGTATACATCTTAGGTGAACCAACTGACACCAGTGGCTTGTAAGACCGGCCACCGCCCCTCGTCGGGGTCTCGACTGTAGACACTAGTCTACTCTGGAGTATCGATGTCCTGTCTCGAAACTTCCACGACTAGGGACCTTTTAAGGATGTGCTTATAGACCCCAGCTCCCACGTATATGATCGCCCTCATACTGCTGGTAGTCAAGCAAGAATCCTAGAGGCTCTATAAACATGTAATAGCGACTCGTAAGGTCACCTAAAGCAGTACATGATGATAAAGATAAACCAGATAGCATACTATCATCTTGAGTAAGACTGTCCTACTGGGACAGGTCCTCCCTCAATCATTGCAATCACGTGCCTGTGATCCAATAATTGACTCTGAGGGCACTATCTCCAACAATCTCCCACTTGCACTCAAGGCTAATTATTACGATGTCGCATACTCACAGCCCGTGTGATATCGAACACCCAACTCCTCTACTAGTCAGTCTCACAAAGCTCGTTTGCGAAACTATTGCGTTCGAGGAATAGCCTCAGTGAGTGGATCCGCTGTGATGTTTCTTTCTATGTCTCTCTTTATCTCAAGTTCGCGGAGAAACCCATCTCCCGAAATGAGTAATACCTATCTTAGAATATGTCTGGATATCTGATGGGACCTAGTTCATAAATGAACTCCAAATCCAAACTTCTTAGACTGTATCGTCAACTGAAATCAATCAGCATCCTGCGTCATGCCTCCCTCAGTACCCGCTTGGACCAACTGTCCAAACTACTACCCCTTGTCAGAGGGAAAACTATAACTCTGACAGCCACTCTGTCATCCAGGTCACCTTGGTAGCCTGAATGATAACTGTCACCCGAATGAGGCTGTCGTTATCATATCCCTAGAACATCCACTTATGTTCTAAAACTGCTCCCTAATGTTTCTCCAGGATTGGATCAATATCAACTTATTGCATCTCGTGCAAAAACAACATCTGGTGTGGTACTTGACATCTCATGATCGACTCAATTGCCTAAGCAAGTGATCTGCCAATCATGCACATCCCTCTCCCCTTTAGTCTGTAAGACACCTTTAGAGAGGGTGACTCTATCACCTGCAGGTACACCACCATGCCAGGAGTCGTCCATTCTAAAAACTCTTAGAATGCTGTCTAAGTACCCTGATTGGGAAACCACCCAAATCTAGATCTAAAACCATAGATCTAGTAACCAGAATGTCTTGATATTATATCCAAGTCCCATGTAGAGAAACCACTGTGTGACAACCAAAGTATAACCGATCGTAGTATAGGAATTTCACTTCCTACTCTGTGTATGTCATCCAAATACCAGGACATCACACCCTACTACCTTCTTAACAGATCCATCCCCTATTCTGATGAAGTCAAACCTATGACTGTCACATCAGAAATAGATGATCTATCTCCGCTATATCTGCTTAAGTCTATGAATAGACATAAGCCACCTCTCCACCAATGCTTCCGCTGCTCCCACTGACTACGACAACCCTCTGGCAGAGTCATATACACGTGCACTTCTAAAGCTAGTTTAGAACGACGCTATACTCATCCTCCTGCCGGATCTCACAGTCTGGAACAACACCAATGGCAAGTCTGGGTAAACAAGAACCTCCCTGTCACCGTCCTTGAGGCTACCGAAGTACCTTTCGAGCACCTGAGGTTACCCACCATATCTGCGGAGTGGCTAATGGAATGTCAAACCAGATTGAATCTTTAGGTTCTTATTAAATTTTCAGTAATCGTTTGCGGTTCTGGAATCACTTCCAGTTCTACCATACTCCCACTACTGTTTTCTGAAAAAATCCATTTTTATTTAAAACTGTGGCGAGTCAAGAACAATATCACTATTGATCTTCCAGATGGTAGAAAGTCAACACTCGTCATAGCCTGGGTCAACCCACAAATAGCCATTATAGAAACGTGCCTTGAGTTATCCAGAGTCTGGTTTTAAGCATAAGCCGGACAACTCCCCATACCTTAACATCGTTAAGATATGAACTGTTCTATATCCAATATAGAACCAGAGGCACTGATTTAATTGAACCAGATTCAAATCATGCAGCTGTCTCCAGTGCATGTCAACTAAATGGAAGGAGGCCGATCAGCGTTACTCAACTTAGGAATGCTTCCAATTATGAGTAATCTGAAAGAGAAGCAAGTTCTTTTAATCATTACTATCAACTGAATACCATACACAAGTATATATATCTTCGATCACCTTGAAGAATCCCGATACTTGCAATACCTGGTTCTCTACTTTATTCACATACCTATAACTTCTCAAACTTAGACCTTGCATTTCTACGAAACACATGTCTAAGAACTAGAGAAATCACAAGTAAACAGAATATAGTACGAGTACCAACCCCTCTGTCCTCATGGACACTGGACAACATACAATACTCTGTATAAGTCCCTTGAGTTTAATAACTCATTCCCTGTGTGCCGTAGGTTGAAAACTGTACTATGGTTATGAAGAATTACACCGCTGTTTTATACTCCTTACCTAACCATCCACTGATATAGGTAAATGCCATTGACATAATTTCAAAAAGGTATATCTCACTCTATAAAAATATACGTACAGATATATCAATTTGAAATTGGTGCATTATAACGGATATTCAAAACCAAATATTTGCCGTCCGGCAAACAACCCAGGTGACTTCCTCAAATATCACCAATTACAACGAATCCCGATATTATGAGGATGATCACCTAATTCCCAATAACTTACTCCCACTCATCATCTGTAAAACCATACAGATGTGAGAATCAAACCTGGTAAATACATACCCTGGAGCAAGTGTCTAATTAGGAAATCAGTTTTCTTTTAACAGTACACAGTGAAACTGAAACATTGAAATGTTTCGATGGGGTATCCCGGTATTCCTAGTAATGTCTCTTCCATTATCCAGATTCACAACTGTAACCGTATAATTCTTTGCCATCTCTCCAAATCCCTTTATATATCTTTAGTCATTACATTCTGTACACCCCTTTCGGCCAAATGGTTTTCTTTCTTCCATACCGTTCGGCACCAGCGTATGGTTTGGAAGAAGACTATCCAATAAGCATAATGGGTGTACTGTCCTAATCCTAGGAGCACTCGCATTGCGAGAGAAGGTGAAGATAAAAGACAACCGAATAAGCCTTATTCCTATTTCTCCTGAACCAGAATCCATCCCCGAACTTGAACAAGTTCCTTTCGAGTTCGTATATAATCATACGATGGAGTATCCAATAAATTGTGGATCTTCGTAGTGATACGGAGTGTCCTAGAGAAATACAAAGGTGAAGTGGGAGTGGTAATGAAATACTCGGTTTGGTCGTGAATAGCAGTCGCAGTTTACTTTGCCCTCTTACTAATCCCTTGATTTGTCTTAACTTAGTACCTTCTGCACACCATCGTTATGCTAATTAGTTTTCTTCATTCCTCACCGTTCGGCACCTGCCTATGGTTTGGAAGAAGACTATCCAATTTGTGTAATGGGTGTACTATCTCCTAAACCAAGAAGTACTCGCAACCTGAGAGAAGGTAAAAGGAAAAGACAACTGAATAGTCCTATTCGTTTTCTCCAGAACCGGAAACCATCCTCGAATAAATTCCTTCGAGTTCGTATATAACCATACGATGGTTTTATCCAATGGAAGTGGACGTTCGTAGTAATACGGGGTGTCCTGGAGAAAAGGGTAAAAGTAGGAGTGGCAATGAGGTTTGCAACTCTGACAATCCAAAAGCCAATGTTTAAGAAGGTTCGGTTAATTTTGGTCACTGAGTCATAGTCTAGGGTCGGTCCATGGTCGCTGCCAGAGAGAGAGAGAAAAGAAACACTCAGCGTGCACTCTAACCTAGATCAGAATGGTTATCACTTTATCTAATCAGGAAACCTCCCACTGTACCGTCAAATTCTCCTCCAAACCTGAAAGAAGAATTAGTCGGGATCACCCGAGGAGTAAACTAACTCATCAGTGGGAATCGGGATCCAATATCATCGCATGATAATGTGACGGAATCCGCTCACGTTATCACACTCCAGAAGGTATGCGAATATCTGGCAAGTTTCAGTTTCTTTAGAAACTCCCGATGTGATTTTTACCCCATGCTCTTATGACCTTGACTTTGGCCAACATATCATAAGTCACATGTCAAGTTCTACCCTGTCACGACCCGAAAGTACGGAACGTGACCGGCACTTAGATTACGAAACGTCTAGAGGCGCAACGTAACCTAAGTAAGCCGAAGCCCAGAAATCTAAACCATATAAAAGAAGAAGAAGAAAAAGAAAACATGTCTAAAAACATCAGCAAATTTTACCAAAAATTTCGGCAGAGTCTCCTCTGTAAAAACTGGCCCCAAACGGGTACAACAAGTATAATATACATAAACAATAAAAAGCATCCCCAAACGGGAGCTAGCATCAACGCCAACAGGCGGAAACAACCACAACAAGCACCATAATATACAACGCCAATAGGCGAGGCTCAAAACTCAAAAGAAAACAAAATCACTAGATCAGAATAATACATGCGCGACTCTAAGGTCGAAATAAAAGACTGGTCCAATAAACTTATCAATAAATACAAGTATGGTTGATGGAGCTTACTTGATACAAATGAATGAATAAAATACAATGGTGGTTCAGATACAAGTGAACCAACCTACCGTGCAAATCACCCTGAAATAAAAGATGTGCCAGCAAGCTACCTGGGAAACCTGTACATCGAACCTGTAATAAAATTTGGCAAAACGGGGGTGAGTTGCCAACTCGTGAGTAGAAGACATCTACAAAAAGAAATCGAATGCACGACGCTATCCTAGGTCATAATAATAAACTACTAAATCTCAATCCTCTAGTAATAGTAGGGTAATACTACGTGTAAGTGCAGATACTCCGTGCTCGTGTCAGTGCCTCATATAGTACTATGTTATATGAATGGATATGCATGCACCATGAATGTAAAATAAGCAATCCTGAAATCCAAGTATATCGGTATAAGAAATCTTTAGCTGTTATCATAGTAAAATGTGTATAAGAATCTGAAATCTCAACAATGAAATCCATGGAAATCCGTGCCAAGCATCGACACAAACATGTAAATCTCAAGTCTCATAGTCTCAATACCTCGGGCTCCGTCAGTCCGGATCGGCCCATATCATCAAATCTCACGACAACGGTCGGTATCCTCCGGATATCCGCCGCGCCAGACATCACCGGTAGGTAGCCTTCCCCTGCCAGGCTCATCGTCTACAACTCGATCTTCTTGCCCCGGGGTACCATACCGGGCCCACCATGTACCCGAGACGGTTCATCCACTCCTCGAATCGGGTCTCGAAATCCAACAGAAAACATGAAATACTCATGGTGGACGACACATACATCACGAGAAAACCGCATCTTATTTAAAAAGAGAGGAGGAGAGAGAGAGAGAAGTTTTTATATATATTCTTGCGGTTTTCCCCAAAAATCCAGAAATCTCACAGAAATCCAAATCTCAAAATCATGAGTAGTATATGATAAATGTCGGCATATGCTCATAATACTGTGCGATAACATGAAAATATGAATGCAGGAATGTCTAAGTAATGAATATCATGTCTATACTAACATCAGAGAGTAATCACAATATTATATCGGTTTAGTTGTTAACTGATTCTATCAACAAAAGATAATATGATCTAAAGTGTACGTGACATAGCAATTACCGATGATGATGTGTGTGAGCCGGCAAATAAGTGTGCGTGGAATATGCGCATCATCGGTAATGGTGCTGGTGTCCTAACAGGTAAGGTTTATACTGTTTATAGCAACATATGTATGAACATGCAACATTATGATTACAGTGTGAAAGTAAAGACGAATGTGTGTTATCCACTCATTTAATATACTAATACTACTACCACTATATGACTCAACCCTAACCTAGTGTCCATCTAACCTCCTAAGGAAAACTAAACCTAAGAACTAGTCAATAAGAAACTAGAGTCTACCTAAGGTCTGAATCAATATCTCTAATAGTCGGCGATCCTGCCTCAATAGCGTCACGTACGTAGTACGGCTTCCTCGAATCAAGAGTGCGGATCAATCATCATATCTATTCCTCGTACGGTAAAATCTATAGTACGGCATCCCAATATCGGGGTACGGGTCAAGTATCTCCTAAGTGCCTCATCATTCGTATAATGTCATCATCAACACATCTCATGATCAAGGTGCTAAACTGTAATCCCATACATCAATCATATATCATTGCCATCATAATATGCATCATTAGTTTATCCTCAGAAATATCATGTCACATGTTTCATATTGTGATTAAGTCATACTGAAATCATGTCGTCATCAATTCACACCTATATGATATCGGCATCAGGTCACACCTATATAATGTCGTAATCAGATTGTACATATATCATATCGTGATCAGTCACAAGTTACAGTCCGGGTACTATTTTAGAGTCTCATGTTCCTCAATATCATCACCACCCATTATAATCTATGTATACCTGTTTATTATCTCATTCTCAATGATCCGCTAACACTTAATATGAATGTATAGCCAAGGATCACGGCATCAAGCCCAGTTACACTGTTTCATCATGCCTCAGATATCATATCACATCAATGAATCCCATGTACGTGTTGTATATATATATATATACCTATACCTAGTTCTATATATATATACACATACACGTATACACCATGTCGTGTTTCAGTGTGTGCGTGTGTGTGTTTCTACCTGAAACCTACGAACCTCTTCCAAGGTATTCATCTTCTGATATATCTTCCTAAATCAGTCTAGTCCAGCCTAGGGTCATTACTAGGGTCCTACTCATTAAGAATCTAGGGTCACATCTGGTTTCCTAATATCAATACATACTATTCCTATCCTATGTTGCGGGGGTGCTAAACGCCATCCACCCGACTTCCCCCCGTAAATATACATCTACTCACCTGGTCCATGTCTGCCGACGACGGTGTCGCCATCCTCCTCTTCATCGCCCGTAGTCTACTTGAAGGGTACCTAAACGCAAACATATAAATAGCATTGTAAACCGAATCACATACAAAAGTCAAACGATACAAGGAACAAGCATAGGTTAAAACCTATGTCCCGTCCACGCAAAAGAACCAAATACCGCTCGATATCGGCGTACAAACTCCGATGGATCGAGATAACATCAACAAACAACTTGTAGTTTTAAAACACATTACTTATATTATAAAACATGATTAAATCCATCGAAACACTAAAATCTATCAGACCGTCCAATTTCGCAAAACCCGAAAATGCCAGTTTACCGTTTTTCATCAAAACTTGACATCAAAATGAAACCAATGGTTATAAAACTCATTAAATAGCATAACTAGATTATACAAACAATTACTATATTTTTATTACACAAATTTGCATTATTTTGAAATTTCTAGTTTGCACCCTTTAACAATTTTCAACATTTTTCAAGCAAAATACCACAATCCCACCACAAAACATGATTTTGCATAAATTAATGACTTAAACCACAATTCATGATGATAATGATTTAATGAAACCATAAGTTATATTTTTAATCTCATTTATATAGAAATTTCTAAAATCTAGTTTACAAGAATAGCACATTTTGTCATAATTTATCAATTATCCATAGAAACTAGCAATCAATTTAAGTTTCCATTCCACCAACAAGTTAATACCCTTATTAAGACCAAAATCTAGTGTTACAAATATTAATTGAGATTTTATTCACCAAAAATTATATTTTAGAGAAACCTAGTTAGCAAAAATTCCAAATTTTAACAATTTTATATGAAAATTTTACAATTCAACAACCATGTAATATTTTCCAATTCTACAAGTGTTAAACTAACTATTATAACCCTAATTAATTAACAAAAATCATAACTTGAATTTACAAACCCTAACTTGAATTTTTAAAAAAAAACATAGAACTAATTCATTAAATCTAATTAAGCTTAAATGAACATCTAAAACAATAAATCAAAAGAAAGAAATTATACCTCCCAAAATATGAAATCCAAACAAGAAATGAGCCTCCAAAATGCATGCTTTCCATCTCCAAAATCCATGTAAAAATGAGTAAGAATAGAAGGGTAGAAAATATATATGATTTTGTGGAATTTTAATTGAATTTTTGATGTATTTTTGATAATTTTTGAATAAAAATGAGGTGGAAAATGGGGGGGCAGCCATGGGGGGGTTGTGGCCGGCCTAAGTGAGGGGAGTGAGAGAAAGAAGAGAGTGGAAAAAGTGTGTAGAAGTTTCAAGAGAAGAAACATCATAAAAAGTCTTTTCATGCTTATTTATTTATTTATTTATTTATTTACTATAGCAACTCAAGAAAGCTCTAGAAATTAAGAAAAATTTGCAAATAAATTTTGCATGATAAACACTAAATTATAATATGCCATGGCTCACTTTTACAAATTAAAACCATTTAAATTTGTAATTTACACTAATTTAGTGTAAAAATAAGGCTTATGTTAATATTTAAAATAATTAATTTAGGAAAAATATTTTATTAAACTAAAAATTTATAATTGGATAAATAAACACCATTTACTAGTAATTTCATAATTAAAATAGATATTTTTAAAATTATAATGAAAAACAATTACGGTTTGGTTTTACGAAAAATACATTTTACTTTACCGAAAATCCTAAAATTCACTTAAACAATTTTATTCATTTAATTATTTATTTAATTATTTTTAAAATGTTACATACCCGTCATTCTTCAGGTTGATTTGAACCCACCCGTACCTACCCTTGACTTTGGCCAAAATAGTAGTATGACTGTCCCATCTATGCAGCATATGAATACCCAATAGCTACCAATCACTGTGCCTTGACTTTGGCCAACATACACAGCTTGAATACTTATTGACTATCCATATGAAACGACGGAGGGCTACGAATGGTTTCTGGCGAAAACCTTTAACGTAATGAACTTGATATCGTTGAAGAACTGGATAGCTTTTTAAAAATATAGTAACGAAAACCTTTGCTAAAGAGGTCACTCCCGGTGAAGGGATCTTGGCTCTTTCCCCGTAAAATGAGGTGCAGGATATTCTAACTGAATACCACGATGCAAAGCAAAAGTAATCGGCTATAGTGAAGTTATTACCCTGACGCAAACTTCTGTCCAAGGGGTCACTCCCGGTGAAGGGATCTCGGCCCTTGCCTCGTCGACTGAGGTGCAGGATATTCCAACTGAATACCACTATGCAAAACAAAAGAGAACACCCCTGCAATAACAGCTTTTTGAAAAGTGTTCCAACAACATCAGAATAGGTTTGTTTAACGTGCATTGATCCGAATCAATGCAGTCCCATCAATTGATCACACCAATAAAGAACGAAAATAATGATGTACGTATATGTCATCCGCATTCGCCACTGGGTCCCGTCATCACCCGTTAGGTTACTTAACTAACGACAGAGCGAGAACTGGACTAGCGCGGATGCAAAACATATACAACATCTACTAGTATATATATCGATATATAATATTTGCTCAAGGCGTGATAAAATGCAACATCACAGAAATGTAATCAGCATCACAGAACAATACAGATATCTGGGATCCCCGGGTTTCATAGAGCCGCTACTGAAACCCGACGTTCCCCTGGTCGTGTGTATAGCCTGTGCAATGAAATCCTAGACCCCTACGGGCGCGGAAAGTCACCCGCCAAAACCTGAAGCGAGGCAGCCCCCTTCAACAACGTGAATAGACCACCCAGCACTTCACGGAATCCGGTAACTTGGGCACCCCTCCTTGGGTCAACCTGTACACCCTACAAGTGCGGCGAATAGCCCGCCAAATCTAGAGTGATGCCCCCTCCGTCTCAAAGCCATGAGATGCAGGCCCGTTGCCCTCTAGAACCCGGCTATCCGTGCACCCCACCGCGGGGTAATCCTAGTACAGAAAGTAAAATATACAGCGGGTACATCGACCTCAACCCGGTCGTGCCCCAAAAGAATAATATACAAACAGGCAGTGACGGCAGTCCACATGTCGGACGCTCGCCCCGCAATATCAAATGTACACAATAAACCAAACTGTACTAACATTGCATCCAGGCTATCCCCCACGACCAATCCGCAACATCACAGCACAACACATAACATCAACGTGAATGTCACGTTCGCAAATCCGTCTAAAAGGGCTATAGCAGATAGACAGGATTTACCGATCAAATGACATTCACGGTCGCAGATATAATGTAAATACTGTGAACTAACATGTTTAAAATTTTCGATCGACTGAATTTTCCGAAGTGGGCCCCAAGCACAACTGTAGCACTCAAAAACATCTGAGAACAAAAAGAATATACCAGAAACTATTTCCATGTCAGTAAACCACTGTAGAAATTTGGTACGGTTTGGCCACAAAATGGCGGCGGTTCCGCGGTCAAAACGTAGTTTTGGCCGCTAAACCTCCGCGCTACAGTAATATCAGCGTACCAAATTTTCACAGAATTCATAAAAAACCCTGCACGTATTTTTCCAATATACCAAATAATTTTTAGACAAGGAAAAATTCGACAGAAAGTGCGACATGGACATGTGGTTTTTGGAAAATCCGATCGATCGAACTTGTAAACACGTTAAAGCAAGCTAGACTAGGTTAATGGTGTGGCTCTGATACCACTGTAAGTGCACGGTGGCGCCCCGGCCGTCAATCCGACGCCGGAATGCGGAAACGAAACTTTTCTAAAAACTAGAAACCGGCACCACCGCGCACTAAAATCCCGGATCGAGCCATTAACCTAACTCTAGCAAACTAGAATAAGAGTAGAGAAGCTATACTAAGCGATCTGTGTCCTTCGTTCTTCGCCTCCACTCCGATCTCCTCGCGGAATCTTCGGTCGTCACATCCTCGTCGAAACGGGCACCACAACGCCGGGTTCTTTTACGGGCTCCCACCTCTAGACCGAGGAAACTCGGGCATGAAGTTGGCGAGCCGACGTGCCCAAGGAATGCTGTAGGCAAGTGTAGAGAGGTATGTATCGTGGGGTGAAGTTGCCATAGAGATGATGGAGGTGAAGAAGAACTTTGGAGAGGGGCTAGAAAATTTTAACAAGCAAAGAATGAGATGTATATTTTTCCCTCCCACAAAACTGAACCCTCTCTCATCAAGAATGTGGCCGGCCCCTCTAAATATGGTGAATGGAAATTGATCAAATATCCAAGAGAAGAAAATGTATTATCAAGAGAAGAAAATGGTCACACCAATTTCAAATCTAATCCAATCACAATCCATCACCATAAATGCAAGATAAGTGATGCAAAAGGAATCTCATTATGCTATAACCATCATGATGCCACCAATTTACAGAGGACCCCATCCACAAATACTAATTTGTACAACTGCAAATTAACCCCTCCATCAGAAGAATCCGGCCGTGAAGGAACAAAGGAAAACTGGCCGGAACGGAACGCAAACTGGCAACTTCAGAAAACTGATCCCGTAATAAATTACAGGAAAACCTCGCAACTGTATATACATACCCGCATTTGTATTCCCACTGAATACAAATGCAAAGAGACAAAATCTACACTGTACAATACTAGGATCCGGCTTAAACCAAAGCCCGCTAGTAAAATCTGTCCGATCACGATCCGTGCAATACCGCACGTATCTGATCGAACCCTGCCATATCTCCATACGGCCTCTACAGCGTTTCGCCCGAAACTTGAGAAAACAGTCTGTGGGGGACTCTAAAGACTGGTCAATACTTTGGTTATGGATTTAACCACTAGCACGTCAGAGGTATTAGCCAATACGTAACGGGCTACCAGGTATTGACCAAAAGGGACGTCGATGAGCGAACTCATCCTGACACCTTACTGAGCCTGTCAGTGACAATATCCGTACAGTGCGGTCCGTTCGTCTATGAGCATCGCATGGCGGGCTTAGGGGGTTGGTAAAAGTCAGACCCCCAAAAGTGGTACAAGTCGTGTCGGAGTGTAGTCCAGAACACCCTGAGATACTACTGGAATGCCTACCAGAAAATCTCCTGCCTCGGCCGAGGGCTTTGTGTAATGGCTCTCCTAGACACAGCGCGACCTCACTCCCAATACCGGGAGAGACGAACCCCTGCAGATCCGCTCACTGCCTCCATGTAGCTCGGGACTGTACCCAACTAAAACCTGTTTGCACGTCTTCTTTGAGCGTGGTAGGGTAGTAATCAAAGCACAGTGGGAACTCACATGAGACAAATGACGATCTCAGGTCGATGAACTAACTTGTACACATGTCACCAGGGAACTGCTATCTGACGTCAGGTATAAGACCAACTAGCATGTTCTCGGCGAGTCCTGTCCGGTGTACTCATAACCCAATGAGCACATGTGTACATCTTAGGTGAACCAACTGACACCAGTGGCTTGTGAGACTGGCCACCGCCCCTCGTCGGGGTCTCGACTGTATACACTAGTCTACTCTGGAGTATCGATGCCCTATCTCGAAACTCCCACGATTAGGGACCTTTTAAGGATATGCTTATAGACCCCAGCTCCCACGTATATGATCGCCCTCATACTGCTAGTAGTCAAGAAAGAATCCTAGGGGCTCTATCAACGTGTAATAACGACTCGTAAGGTCACCTAAAGCAGTACACGATAATAAAGATAAACCAGATAGTATACTATCATCTTGAGTAAGACTGTCCTACTGGGACAAGTCCTCCCTCAATCATTGCAATCACGTGCCTGTGATCCAATAATTGACTCTGAGGGCACTATCTCCAACAATAACCTCCTTCCCTTCTTGATGGTTTTATAAAAAAACCTAATATTCTAGCAAAGATCTTGTATAGTCTAACTTAGCACCTAATAAAAATTAAAATTTAGCATGCTTGATGCTACTAAAACGTCATGGTGGTGCTTGGGTCGACTTTCAGTAACGGCTACCTAGGTTTTGAGCGATCAGAAGATCAACAAGCAAGCTTGTCTATGATCCAGTGAATCCAGTAAGTAACATTACCGTACAATCCGGTCTCTTCATCTGACATGTTGCATATCGAGTCTGGGGGTGGTAAACTTCAGACCCTAATAAATTGATAAGTCATGCCGATGTGAGGCTCATAACAAGTCGAGAAACTACTGATAACACTTACCAGTAAATCTCAGTATCAGCCCTGGCCAGGGACTTCCTGTTATGGCCAATCGAGCATAGCGCAACATCAACCCCCGGTACCGGGAGAGACGAAACCCCTCCTATCGCTCATTGCCTCCATGTGACTCAGGACTGTACCCAAAATCCACCTGTTTTCACGCTCTCTTGAACGTGGTAGGGGGAAATCAAAGCACAGTGGGAATCACACAAGACTCTACGATGTTCTCGGGTCTACAGACTAATCTATACCAGTGTCACCAGAGAACTACTATCTGATGTTAGGTATAATATCATTTGGGAGTTCTCGGCGAGTCCTGTTCAGTGTACCCAGTCTCTACTGAGCACCCGTATACAATCTTTGATGTCAAACACCAATGGATATGGGATAATATATCGCCCATCAAATGGGTCAAGAAACGTATACGCTAGTCTACTCTGGAATATCGATGCCGCGTCTCGATACACCCATGACTAGGAACAATTAAATGATGAACTTGTGGACTACCCTGGCCCCACTAGTATGATCTGCATCAAAATCCTGGTAGTCAAGTACACATCCTAAGAGCTTTACCAGCATGTGAGAGCAAGACAGTATCACAATACTAGTATACATGTTAAGATAAAGGGTAATCAGATAGCATACTATCATGTCGAGCAAGAAAGTCCTCCTTATATATGTCCAAGCATCTATTCTAACATACAATCATGTACAATAATGGCCTATAGGGCATACATACAACTTACATATGTGGCCCAGATTCATCCATAAAACCGAAAAAATTCGATCTGAGCATACGAATTTCAGTCTCATTTCATCTGTAGGCTTTCATTCTTCTGTTGCGATCTTCTGCAATCCTGCTTCATATTTTTAAAATATTTAAATTTTGATTTTGACTGATTCTTCATACTAATATATTCCTATTTCTTCATAATTTATCATAAATAATATTTGTGATAATATTTCTCATATATATCCAAAATTACTGATTGCTGAATATCAGATTTTTGTACAAAATATTTCTCTTACCTTTTGTATTATCTTTATTAATTTTATTTTCCCGTGATAAAATTAGAGATAAATTTAATTCTTTTAAATTTTGTACTTAACAACCCACAGCTGGTAATTGCACTTATCACGCCATCCATACACTACTACAAATAAGGGTTGCCTCTACGGATTTATCCGTAGGGGCAACCCACTTCCCCTACGGATATATCCGTAGGGGCGAAAAAATACCCCGTAGGTGCAAAGGCCGCAGGTGCAAGTTGAGGCCATGAACTTGTCCCTACGGGCAAATTCTTGCCCCTACGGATTTATGTGTAGGTCCTGTTGCCCCTACGGATAAATCCGTAGGGTATAAGATTTTATATTATTTACGGTTTTTTTTAATAAATTACATATACCTACAGATATAACCGTAGGTCCATGTACTACCCCCTACGGATATATGCGTAGGTACTTTTCCGTAGGGGCAAAATATCAGGATTCTTGATATTTAGCCCCTACGGATAACTCCGTAGGGGAGAGGCAGTGGCCCCTACGGATATGTCCGTAGGGGCACTCCCAACCCCTTGGCACTGAGATCAGGGGGGAAATATCAGTTACTGCTGATATTTGGCCCCTACGGCTATAGCCGTAGGGGCAACTTGTGTACCTACGGATTAATCCGTAGGTACATATTGTCTGTATTTTTTTTTAAAAAATGGGCTGCTTGATTTTTTCCCGCCCTGTGCACAATAATATATACATCAATCAAATCATATATTGCAGTATTCATAATCACATCTCACGCATATATATAATATACAAAAGAAACCCAAAAACTGAATATGATATAAATACAAACCAATATCAATATCGTTTCAAAATGTAGTACAATGTGTATGATATAAATAAATACATGTTTCAAAATTAAGAACCAAAAAGTTACCCTAGTTCGGTCCAGCTCCACTTCTGAATAATGATAGAATAACGTGCGCCTGCTCCTCGGTCAATAAACTCTGCAATTCATCGCGAGCGGGAGTCTGAGCGGCATGTGGAGCTGGCGACGTGGTCTGCGCAGCCGCCGTCGAGGTAGTCGCTTGCGGAGCCGCGACTGCGGGAGTCTGAGTGGGCGGTGGAGCTACATGAGCTGTCTGCAGAACCGCAGCCGATGTAGTGGCTTGCGGAGCCGCAGCCGAAGGAGATGCATGTGGAGGCTCGGCCGATGTACCCTGTCGCGTCTGGACCTAACGTGTGTAATAAGCTTGTAAGAACCGTGTATTATTCGAATTCGTATCATTATTAAGTTATTTCGAAACCCCGTTTGGATATCTAGTTTGTTGTTTATTTTAATTACATCTGTATGTATGATTAATCAAACTTAAGTCTAAAACCAAATAAGCTCAAGCTACGTACTAATTATGGATATGTAGATATCTATATAATATGACATGATATTTTACTATAAAGCAGTATACATACCAGCATCTCCTTCAACTCCTGAACGGTGGCCCTCAAGCTCTCCAGTTCCTGATGGACACGTCGGTCAGTGGAGACGGAGGACGTAACCGCCGGGGTGGAGTCAAACCTCATATGGGCCCTGCTAGGGCCCAGTCCCCGGCCTCTCTCCCAACCTCCGTGGTGCCCTCCGTGTGCGGCGTCCAGAACTTGGGTCAGCAGCCTCGGATCGCTCTGTCCGGTAAAATCGATCCCCGAGGCTTGGGCCTGCTCAAACACCTGCTCCTACACCCACATTAAGCAGTAAAGTATAAGTATAAGATTTAAACTTGAACCTTCCAAAACTAAAATTTCAAATTTGGGCAGAAAAAATATTAACACTTACGCAGTACTCCTGGATAGCGACGTCGGGATATCGAAGCTCGCCCGTGGCGGGATCTGTCGAGGTGCCGTGGACGGCAAGATATGCGGACAGCACGCTCGGTGTACCACCTGACGCCACGGTCCGAGATGTCTGCAATATTAGAAAGTAACTCTTAATATTAGAAATATTAGAAAATAACTCTTAATATTACAGAATATCACAAAGGTCGGTCTATTGTAATTTACCGATAACTCCATGGCTCGAGTAATGTTCCTCGAGCCACCTGTGTAAGTGGGGCGACCCCTCTTCGCCGACTTCCTGTTCTCTGTATTCTGAGCGGTCTGTTTCTGCACAACGCATTAACATTTAGTTTTCTAATTAAGAAACACAAAGAAATAAATTATATCATAAATAATGAATTACATTTAAAATACATACATGTTTGCGTTGGGAGTCGAAATAAGCGCACAATAGAGGCCATGTCTCTACGTCGACTCTCGCAAACGCCGGAGTAGATAGGAGGGCCGCTCTCTCTGCCTCGGGGGTCGCCTTCCACAGGGAGTAACAGTCGGCCTTCAGCTCATTCCTGTTGTATCGGACCTTGGCCTGCATGTTCTTCATCAGGCCATTGTACAGAGCATGAAGGTCGAGCACCCTCCCCGGGTGATCAGGGTCGGCTACAGCCTGAAAATCGTAATCCAACTGAAAATACAAAAAAACATTGTTATTAGATTGCAAGTGTTAATAATAAATATATTGGATAGATCAAATGAAAATATATATTAATACATACCCGAGCCTGATCAAAGAAGAGGGCGAATGAGCGCTGGTGCTGCTCGCCCCACTCAACGCGAAGTAGATAGTTCTTCACGAGCCGGCTCTCGTCCCCCAAATACCGGCCGAACCTCTCGGCATGAGGACCGGTATAGCGATAGTCAAGGGTAAAAAAAGGGGAATGCTGCCTCCCCCCTAGCTCTGTCAGGCCTCAGCCTATGAGACTGATTCGGGCCTCGATTCCCCCTCTAGGGATGGGGAGGCCCTGCGTCTGCACGAAATATCAAGACAATCAATAATAAGACAAAGTTGTATTAAGAAATCAAGGTTAAACGAAAATTCAAGTGTGATATATACCTCCGGTGACTATCGCACGAGCCTGGGCCCGGGCAGCAGCACGAACGGGACGATAGTTCCTCCGGTGAGGAACAACCGGGGTCCCGGATGCGGACGCATCCCCTCCAACTAGAAAATAAACATCGACGCTAAATTTCCATGAAGTTCATATTTATTCTATAGAGCATATGTAAAATGATTAAATATTTTAAATTTATTCATACTAACCTGTAGACGATGCAGAGGGTACGGAAGCGGCAGGAGTCGCCCCTGCGGAAGATGTGGACGCACCACCTATAATTAGACAATTAAAAATAGATTATATAAGTAATTGCAAAAAGAATGTGTAGATTAATAATATAACGTTCTAAATCAATATGCATGCACTATAGGATATATAAACATACTCGCAGGTGCGGTGGTGTCACCACCTACAGCTAGACAATAATAAAAACTGCTACGTAAGAGCAAAAGGAATGTGTGTATTTATGATATAGCATTCTAAATCAATATACATACACTATATGATATATAAACATACCTGGAGGAGCGGGGGTGGCCTCTGTCCCAGATGTGGACGTATCACCAACAACTAGACAATCAAACATTGACAGTATAAGTAATTTTGACATAAACAGGCATGAATATCTGTAATATTACATTCAAAATGGATATGCGTGCAGTATACCTGGAGGTGTGGCAAAATCCACACGGAAGGAGGCATCCGAAGGGGTCTCCGATCTAGGTGCAAGACCGGCCCTCTGAAGCTCCCTACGGAGCTCTCCGGGCGGCAGAACCGCTCTGCCTCTGCCTCTACCGCGGCTGGAGCTCCTGCCGCCCCTCGCTGCTCCCGACATCGTCATCAAATCTAGATAAACGGTTCGTAGACGCATTAGACAATCATTAAAAGTATTGACTATATATGTATAAAGCGTAAAATGTGAAGTAATAATATAACATTACTGATAATCTTTTTCGTTTCGTAGGCGCATCATACATATCTACTCGGATTTCATCGTCGATGTCATTTCTAACCCACGTAACTTCATGATTGGTCGAAGACAACCCGTCCTTCGAAACAGACGGTCGGAGCACTTTAAGCCTTCTCTCTTCTTCGTCCACATCGTTGTCCTCGTATTCTGGGACATCGTAGACATCTCTGGGTTTCCATCGGCATACAACACTCCACCCCGGATGCTTCAAACACTGTGCGTAGTATACTTGGAACGCTTGGTTCGGAAAGATAAACGGATCATCCTGACCGTAAAATCGAAATGTGTTCACACTGGTCAATCCATATTCATCTTTCCAAGTCCCAAGACTGCTTCTCCACCTGTCCGTATCGGTTCGCGGATCGTACCAAGTACACTGGAATATATAAAAGGGTTCTGATCGTCCGGGATAGTGGATGCCGAGTATACAATTTAAGTACCCATAGTAAATCACACCGTCCGATCCTACCGTCGCAATCCCACTATTCTGAGTGGTTCTGGATGTTTCTATGTCCTTAACTTCGAATTTATATCCAAGGACACCAAATCCTTTGTAATATCTCGAATCGCTCTCTAATTATGCGTTTGTTGTGCATTCGTGTTGTATGTGTAACATGATTTTAAACGATTGAGATCAAGATTGATAGAACTGATCATCCTATATTGCAATAGCATTCATCAACCAAAAACTATTATTGCAATGGTATTCATCTATAACAATCAACAATTAAAACTACAAATGTAGGATACTGATATCATAAAGCGTTATACGCAACATTGATAGAACTGATAAATAAAAAAACGAAACACAAACCGTATCAATATTTAACAACTTTGATTATGTCATATACGCGGGCCGATATTTTCATATTAGCTAATAGGCAAAAATAGATTGTGGTCTGGATATGGCATATTGACAGATGTTACCTATATGCATACATGCATGTTGTCTCCCCATTTTTTCATAAATCAAACCAACTACATACATCAAACTAGTCCATGCCACCAATCGGAAACTCCACTATGTTTTTGAATTATTATTTTTCCAAATAGGATTGAGCTCCTATTGACATTGTCCCATGCAACAAATTTGTTGTGCTTTTCTCGACCTTCATCTAGCTTTCACATGCCATACACATTAGATGAGTAATATAGTTATAAATTATGGTATTTTGTTGTCATCAATCCACCTAACCCTAACCCAACCCAGCCCCAGCCCCAGCCCCAGCCCAGCCCAGCCCCGCCCCAACCTAACCCTAACCCCAGCACGGCCGGCTAAACCCCAACACCAACCCTAAGGCAAACCCTAACCCCAGCCCCAGCCCAGCAGCAGCCGAACCCCAACCCTAACCCTAACCCCAACCCCGACCCCGACCGCGACCCCTGCCGAACCCCAACTCGCGCGCGCAACCCCAGACCCAGCCATGAACCCTAAGCCCAAAATAATCAAAAAATTCTTTAATTTACCTGAAGATTTACTCACCTGAACGGCGGTGGCGACGACCTGAACGGCGGTGGCAACGACGAGAACGGCGGTGGCGATGACGAGAACGGCGTGGCGATTTGGGGATTTTTTCGCGCGCGATCGAGAGAGAGAGGAAGAAAGTGAGCGTAGGCGATCGATCTGTGCCTTTATTAAATCGATATTTAGTTGCCCCTACGGATTTGCCCGTAGGTCCTTGGTTTGCGGCTCCGTAGGGGCGAACACCAAATTAAGAATTAATATTTTTATTCTTGGATGTCTGGGCCCGTAGGGGCAACCTTTCAGCCCTACGGATTAATCCGTAGGGCCTAGTTAAATCTGTCCCTACGGATTTCAATATCCGTAGGGGCAACCCCTATTTTACTGGTGATAGATATTCTCTTGAATTTGCATTAATTCTCTTGATAATCCATCATTTATATATCTGCTCTAACTTCACCAAAGAAGTTAAATACTTAGGTACAGTTTATTAATCATCAAATTAAAGAATAACGTCGACCGAGACACACCATTCAAAAATTATTCTCATAAGAGCTCTTAGGTTCTTACTTTGTTATAATGCCCATTGTTTGTTAATTTTTAGATTTGCTGGTTGAAGCTCAGGCTCTTCGTTTTGGGCAACTTTAAGCTAAAAGTTGATTGACATAGCATAGTACAATGAAGACCAGATGTCATAGTCTTTGATCTTCTATAAAATAATAATGATAAGATAATATGGAAAAAAAAATAGAAACATCAAGCATGCATGAGAGTTGTAAATTATTCACAGCCGTTGCTATAGATATCAATCAAATTATAGTACCAAACAAGTGCGAGGGGATATTTTTGTTGTTTAGCTTCTTGTACACATTTGCTTACGTGGCAGCATTGGGTGATCGACACGTATGTAAGGATGCACTGTCTTTCTCTCTTTCTTGGAGACATGCATGATAGATTGATATGGGCCGTGATGAGATCTCTTTGAGCTAATGGGTGCGGTTGGATTCGACCGAGCCCCAATCCCACTTGTCACACTCAAATCTAATTACTCTCACAATATTGTTGAGCTTCCAGTTTGTGCTTGTTTATAATTTTATCGACTTAGTGCATAGAGTCTTGCAAATGTTGTCATATCCAGATAATCAGGAACTTGTACCCATGATTTATACTGTTGATGGTGTTATTTCATTAATGAATGTGTGTGCTTACACAGAAGGTAAAACCATGCGGCAACCTTTTTAAATAACATTCACTGAATTCCGGCGTTATTCACAAAAATAAAACCATGCAGCTACCCATTTAGACAACTTGTGTCAAATTCGGTGACATCTCAACACCCTAGATTTAAAGAAATTATTGATAAGCGGTTATGGCCACGATCAATGACAGCTAGCTATGATTGGATCACACTATTCGACAGAATACAGGTGAATCCAAAAAGCACATGTCTCTATAAGCCTTCATAAGGCAATCACCTGCAAAATTTTTATGATGAAGTGTTATATGTCTACCATTATTACTCAAACTCAAGGGACACATAACATTTTCTTATTATTCAATAAACTATCCAAAATATAAGATATAATTTTTTTCTTTTACATTTTTCTTATTTATAGAGATGTCATCAAAATCCACTTCTATCTCTTATTTCTCTCCTCATTTGTTACCCACAAAAAATGAAAAAAAATAAAGACAAAGTCTTTGTACTTGTGCACGCTAGCCAGCGACAACATGTGTTATAGACTCACCATAAAATATTTAAATTAATACAGCAACTTTGAAATATTCTAACATTTTACCCGTTGCACTTGTCAAGATGACTATCGTAGTCTTTTGAATGAGAAAATCATCTGTCCATTCTTTTGATTTCTTGCATTAGAATTGCATTGCATCCATTCTCCATAATTCTGTATATCCATTTGTTTATGGCAATCAAGATCCAGTTCTCTTCCTTGATCTGTTTTTTCTGGTGGTCTACCAGTGTCTCTCTTCAAGACTCGCCTAAGCGTCTACATTATGATTATAAGATAGAGAATTATGTTCAATAATTATTTCCCGAAATTTTTGTGTCAAAGATTGTGCCTTCGAATAATATGGGATCAAATCTTCTTTCTTGACAGTATATTGGTCATTTAATCGGTACACTATGAGTTGAGAATCACCATATACCAATAACGGGTCTATATGTAATTCAAGAGCCAATTCGAGACTGATGATGAGAGCTGCGTATTTAGCCTTGTTGTTAGATAATGCCGCAGTTAGAGTAAATGAATATGGAAGGACCTCACCATTAGGAGTTAGAAAAACAATGCCTGCACCTGTCCTTGTCCTACCCCGTCAAAACACATGGTCCATGTAGAAGAGATGTAAGTCATCATGAACTTTTCATCAGGAAGATCATCCTAAACCGGTTTCTCATCAAGCAATGCATGTGCAGCGAGAAAGTCAGCAAGTGCTTAACCTTTAACTGCTTTTTGGGGAACAAACACAATATCAAATTGTGTCAGTTGCATTTCCCATTTGGCCAGTCGCCAAGAAAGTATTACTTTTCTTAATATGCACCTTAAAGGGTCCTCTCATGAAACAAGTGTTTGATATAGTGCCCTCAAATCAATTATTGTAATCGCATGCAGGTGTTGTGATGATTGAGTGATGACCTATACGGGCAGAACAATTTTACTCGAGATGATAGTATGTTATCTTATTTGACTTTATCATCATGTACATGCATTATGTGGTATTACAGATCACTATTACATGTTGATAGAGCATATAGAATTCTTGCTTGACCACCAGCAATATGATGGCGATCATATACGTGGGAGTGGGTGGTCCATAAGCACATCCTTAAATGTCCATAGTCGAGGGAGTATCAAAACTGGGCATCGATACTCCGGAGTAGAGTAGTGTATACTTTTCGAGACCCCGACGAGAGGTGGCGGCCGGTCTCACAAGCCATTGGTGTCAGTTAGTCACCTAAGATAGTATACATGTGCTCATTGGGTTATGAGTTACACTGGACGGGCTCGCCGAGAACATGCTAGACGGTATTATACCTATTGTCAGATAGCAGTTCTCAAGTGACATGAGTACAGATTAGTCTGTCAACCTGAGATCATCATTTGTCTCATGTGAGTTTCCACTGTGCTTAGATTACTACCCTATCATGGCTCAAAGGAGTCTTACAAACAGGTTTTAGTTGGGTACTGTTCCGAGCCACATAGAGGCAGTGAGCGGATCGTCGGGGTTTCGTCTCTCCCAGTATTAGTGGTAGATGTCGTGCTATACATAAGTGGCCATCACCAGAAATTTTTGGCCAAGGTGGATGCGAATTAATGATTTGGATTAGTAGTTTTTTATTGGGTGATGGGTTTCACACCGACACGAAATATCGCGTTATTAGGGGTCTGATTTTATCCACCCCTAGACCCGGTATGCGATACTCTTAGACGAACAGACCGGACTGTATGAAGATTGTCATAGACAGACTTAGTAGGGGTACAGATGAGTTTTCTCGTCGGTCTTCCTTTCACTCAATACCTGGATAGCCGTTATGTACAGCTAGTGCCGCTGACGTGCTTGTGGTTAAACCCACTGCCAGCGTGTTGACGAGTCTTTAGAGTCCACACAAAGAGTTTTTCCGGTTCAGGCGATATGATATAGATGACGTATGTTGGTACATCTAGGTGTCTGTTTAAATATGTGTACATGCTATACAGACTTTAATTGGACGGTTGATAATACTAGCGGCTTAGAATTAAGCTAGATCATTAAATCAATTTTCGAATTAATAATTTATTTATATTTTTTTATTCTAGTATTATTGTTCACTATTCATTTTCTCTCTTGGCTATTCGTATTTTTGTACGAATATGCGTATATATATTTCGATTCGTATACCGGGTTGTATTCCGTATTTATACAGAATTTGTTCTAGAAGAAGGAAGAGGAGGTGAAGAAAGATAGTCATGAGCAAGTCAAGAAAAATAAGAGAATGAATGAAGAAGAGAAAAGAATGGAATGACTTCATTATTTTTACAACCATGCAAAATAAAATATCATAACCAATTAGTGAATAAGCAAATGAAGAATATTCCTCTCTATATGTTTTCAACCATGCTTAATGCCACCTCACCCTCCACCTCATTTCATGAATATTCATAAATGAATATTCACAACCATGGAGTCCATCTTCTAGAAGAAATTCCGTATAAATACGGAATACAACCTGATATACGTATTGAAAATCATATACGCCTATAGTATAAAAATATGAATAGATAAGAGAGAAAAAGAATATTGAACAATAATACTATAATATATATATATATATATATATATATATATATATATTAAATCAAAACTTGATTTAATAATTCGGCTTAATCCTAAGCCGCTAGTATTATCAACAGTCCGATTAAAATCCGTGTAGCATGTACACATATGTAATCGGACACCTGTATGTACCAATATACGTCATCTACATCATATCGCCTGAACCGGAAAAACCCTCTGTATGGGACTCTAAAACCTCGTCATGTAACATTTCAGGAAATTAAAATATTATTTTTGGGAATTTAAATAATTAATAATATAAATATTATGAATATTTTAAAGTATGGAGATTAATTTTAATGATAAGGGTATAATTATAAACCGATAATTTATAAAATATTTGGAAAATTAATATAATTATTGATTTGGGAAGAAATTTTAGGATTTAGACATTTTATAAATTTTTATACAATTAATTTTATGCAAATTATGTTAAAGCGTGATTAATATTTCGCTAATTATGCATTAACCCGGATTATTTGTATGACATGCAAGCATGTTGCAAAACACTTGTTACATTTTCTTATTAACCATGACTTCTTTTGCAATTAAATGGTTTTCTTTGTTTTGTTTTTAAAAAAAGATAAAAGAAAAGAAAATGGAAATATGGTAACATGGAGGCACGGTTGAGGTATGGGAAATGAGGGAGGGAGAGAGGGGGGGGGGTTCTACCATGGCTCATTTTCCTCTCTTCGTTCATTCCTTCTTCATTCTTCATCTTCCTCTCTTCTTCCTCCTCCATCACCTCCACCACACCGCACAAATCTACACCAAAACTCAAACAAAAATTTATTGCCCCTTTACAAAAATTGTGCACAAGCTCACTACAAACCCAATGGAGGCATCAAGTCATGATTTTAAGGAATTTGGACAACTCAAGAAAATTCTTGAGTTTCCAAATGTTTTGGCACTTCACTACTGTAATAAGGGGTTGCCCTTACGGATAAAGGTAGCCGTAGATGCAACCTTTTATTGCCCCTACGGATTAAGCCATAGGTCCCCATAGTTGTCCCTACGGTGCGCTACGTTTTAATTTAAAAATATTAAATCGTAATTTGTTGTTTGTCCCTATGGAGCCGCAAACAAATGCCCTACGGTTAAGTCCGTACGGGCATATATATATGGGTTATTAATAAAAAAAAAGCACAGAAAAGCCCTCACCGTTCCCAAAAATTCTCTTTCTCACTCTCCCGCATGCGCCTTTCGTTGCCACCTCTTCTGCGCCTCGTCGCCACCTCCCTCCGACTGCGGCCCACCACCGATCGTTCCCAAAACTTCCTCGTCGCTACCGCCCGCGACTTGTCGCCGACTGCGTCGTCGACCATCGGTCTCCTCCATCGTCTCCTCCACCGCCCGCTAAAGGTTAGTAAATCTCAAATTTTTACTTATAATAATGCTTTTATTTATAATTTTGATGATATTAGGGCTAGGGTTCAGGGTTCGGGTAGGGGTGAGGATTAGGGTTAGGAATCGGTGTTCAGTTTAGGGTAGGGTTAGGGTTTGGGTTCAATTGGGCTTGGGGTTGGGGTTAGAGTTAGGGTTATGGTTCGGTTGGGGTTGGGGTTAGGGTTAATTAGTTGGGGTTAGGCTTAAGGTTAGGGTAAGGGTAGTTAGGGTTAGGGTTCAGTGTATGATTAGGGTTTGGGTTTGGTTCAAGTTTAGGGTTAGAGACTAGGGTTAATTTGGGTTAATTAGAGAGTAGGGTTAATTTGGGTTAATTAGTGATAATTTGAAAGGGTTAGGGTGTTGATTAGGATTAATTAGGTTAATTTGGGTAAATTGGGTTAAGTTTGGGTTAATTTGGTTAATTTGGGTAAATTGGGTTAAGTTTGGGTTGATTAGTGATAATTTGAAAGGGTTAGGGTGTTGATTATGGTTAATTAGGTTAATTTGGGTAAATTGGGTTAAGTTTGGGTTGATTAGGGTTAATTAGATTAATTTGGGAAAATTGGGTTAATTAGGGATAATTTGTGTTAGGGTAACGATTATGGTTAATTGTGGTTAATTAGGTTAATTTGGGTTATTTAGGGTTAGGGTTTAGGGTGCACTAGTTTATTTAGTAGGATACTCGATGATAACGTAAACATACAACTTTACCGTAAACGCAAGAAAAATTTACCCTAAACTTGAAATTTCGAACCCTTAATAACGAAACTTAAACGTAAAACCTATTCATGTTAAATGTTCAAGTTAAAACCAATATATGATACTCGATGATAATATGAAACTTTCATATTCTCATCGATACTCATATATGAAACTCAAAGCGCCACTTAGTTCCCATCTATCGGTTAACATACGTTCGATGTTCGTCGTGACATAGAACTATATGAAGATTGTTAAATATCGGACGGTATATCTCGGTACTAACAACCGTCGTGTAGTTTATGTGACGAGAAGATTCAATCGTATGATAACCGATAGGTTTGTCCCGTGTGGACAAATTAGGAATGTATAAAGCAAACACCTGCATTCACTTGAGTTTTCATCTGTGTCGAGTTATTTCATCGGTACTTTTCCGCTGGTTCTCCATGTACAAAGATAGATCAGATGTTCATTTCAACATTGTTTCACAGCTTTGAAATGATTATCTATTCTATTACAGTGTACTCGGAGAACAGCGAGGAGGTGCTGCCGAAATTTACTCGAAACGGTTGAAAGCACAAGCGAATGGGTGTCTGCTCTATACATTCTTAATGGGATAGAAGCCTTACCCCCCGACAGCCGAAACACACCCATACAACATGAATACAAAACAAACGCATCATTAGAGAGTGATTCAAGATGTTCAAGTTAAAACCAATATATGATACTCGATGATGATATGAAACTTTCATATTCTCAGGGATACTCATATATGAAAATCAAAGCGCCACTTAGTTCCCGTCTATCGGTTAACATACGTTCGATGTTTGTCGTGACATAGAACTATACGAAGGTTGTTAAATATCGGACGGTATAGTTCGGTACTAGCAACCGTCGTATAGTCTATATGACGAGAAGATTCAATCGTATGATAACCGATAGATTTGTCCAGTGTGGACAAGTTAGGAATGTATAAAGCAAACACCTGCATTCACTTGTGTTTTCATCCGTTTCGAGTTATTTCGTCGGTGCTTTTCCGCTGGTTCTTTATATACAAAGATAGATTAGATGTTCATTTCAACGTTGTTTCACAACATTGAAATGATTATCTATTCTATTACAGTGTACTCGGAGAATGGCGGGGAGGTGCTGCCAAAATTTACTCGAAACGGTTGAAAGCATAAGCGAATGGGTGTCTGCTCTATACATTCTTAATGGGATAGAAGACTTACCCCCGACAGCCGAAAAAGGTTATCAGTAATGTTATATTATTACTTCACATTTTACGATCTATACATATATAGTCAATGTTTGTAATGATTTTCTAATGCGTCCACGAACCATTTTATTTAGATTTGATGACGATGACGAGAGCAGCGAGGGGCGGTAGGAGCTCCATCCGCGGCACCGGCAGAGGCAGAGCGGTTCTGCTGCTCGGAGAGCTGCGTAGGGAGCTTCAGAGGTGCACCCCGATCGGAGACCCCTTCGGATGCCTCCTTCCGTGTGGACTTTGCCACACATCCCGGTATAATGCACGCATATTCATTTTGGATGTAATATTATAGATATACATGCATATTCATGTCAAAATTACTTACATTGTCAATGTTTGATTGTCTAGGTGTTGGTGATGCGTCCACATCAGGGACAGAGGCCACTCCCGCACCTTCAGGTATTTTTATATATCATATAGTGCATGTATATTGATTTAGAATGCTATATCATAAATATACATACATTCTTTTTGCTCTTACGTACTTACATCTCGGGCTGTAGGTGGTGCCTCCACATCTCCGGCAGAGCCCACCACCGCACCTGCGGGTATGTTTATATATCCTATAGTGTATACATGTTGATTTAGAATGTTATATTATTGATATACACATTCTTTTTGCAATTACTTATATAGTCAATGTTTGATTGTCTAATTATAGATGGTGCGTCCACGTATGGTGCAGGGGCCACTCCCGTCACTTCTATACCCACCGCTCAGTCTGCAGGTTTGTATGAATAAATATAAAATATTTATTCATTTTATATATACTTTAAGAATAAACATGAACTTCATGTAATTCTATCGATGTTTATTTTCTAGTTGGAGAAGCGTCCACGTCCGGGTCACCGGCTATTCCTCACCGAAGGAACTATCGTCCCGCTCGTGCTGCTGCCCGGAACCAAGCTCGTGCTTCTGTCGCCAGAGGTATATATCACACTTTAATTTTCGTTAAACCTTGATTTCTTAATACAACTTTGTCTTAATATTGAGTGTTTTGATATTTCTTGTAGACGCAGGGCATCTCCATCCTGAGAGGGGGACTGGAGACCCGAATCAGTCCCACAGGCTGAAGCCCGACAGAGCTAGGGGGAGGCAGCATTCCCCCTTTTCTTTACCCCTGATTATCGCTATACCGGCGATTATGCCGAGAGGTTCGGCCGGTAAATAGAGGATGAGAGCCGCCTCATGAAGAAGTATCCACTTCACGTTGAGTGTGGCGACCAGCACCGACGCTCATTCGCCCTCTTCTAGGATCAGGTTCGGGTATTAATATATATTTTTATTTGATTTATCAAATATATTTATTGTTAACACTTGCAATTTAATAACATTGTTTTTTTTGTATTTGCAGTTGGATTACGATTTTCAGCCTGTACCCGACCCTGATCACCCTGAGAGGGTGCTCGATCTTCACGCTCTGTACCATGGCCTGATGAAGAACATGCAATCAAAGGTCCGATACAATTGGAATGAGCTGAAGATCGACTGCTATTTCCTGTGGATGGCGACTCCCGAGGCAGAGAGAGCGGCCCTCCTACATACTCCGGCCTTTGCGAGAGTCGACGTAGATACACGGCCTCTATTGTGCCAATATTTCGACTCTTAGCGCAAACAGGTATGTATTTTAAATGTAATTCATTGATTAGTATATAATTTATTTTTTTGTGTTGCTTAATTAGAAAACTATATCTGAATGTGTTGTGCAGAAACATGCCGATCAAAATAAAGAGAATAGGAAGTCGGCGAATAGGGGTCGCCCCACTTATACAGGTGGCTCGAGGAATATTACTTGTGCCATGGAGTTATCGGTAAATTACAATAGACCTACTATGATATAATGTAATATTAAGAGTTATTTTCTAATATATGTAATTTTTTTGTGAATTGCAGAGAGCTCAGACCCTGGCGCAGGGTGGTACACCGAGCGTGCTGTCCGCATATCTTGCCATCCACGGCACCTCGACAGATCCCGCTACAGGCGAGCTTCGATACCCCGACACTGCTACCCAGGAGTATTGCGTAAGTGTTAATATTTATTCAACCCCTATTTGAAAATTTTGTTTTAAAAGGTTCAAATTTAAATGATATACTTATATTTTACTGGTTAATGTGAGTGTAGGAGCGGGTGGTTGAGCAGGCGGAGGCATCGGAGATCGATTTTACTGGACAGAACGATCCGATACTGCTGACCACAGTCCCAGACACCGCACACGGAGGGCACCACGGAGGTTGGGAGAGAGGCGGGGGACTGGGTCCTAGCAGGGCCCATATGAGGTTGGACTCCACTCCGACGGTTACTTCCTGTCACGACCCGCAGGGTAAGGAACGTGACTGGAACTTAAGTTTACGAAACGTCTCAAGACGTCCGTAAAATAAGTAAGCCAAAGCCCAGAAACCAAAACCAAATAAGCAAAAGAGTGAAGGAAAACCAATCAATTGAAAGCGAGTTTATCAAATAAGTCATATCAACCATTTTTAAAAACAATATCAATTTTTCCGAAAATTTCGGCAGAGTCTCCTTTGTAAAAACTGGCCCCCAAAATGGGTACAACAAGAATATATATCAATACAACAAATAAGGCATCCCCAAGCGGGAGCTAGCTCTTCTCCACAAGGCGGTCACAAATCCCACGCAATATAAAACAACAACATGCAAAATAAACATAAAGAAGCATAAGAAAAACCGCATGTCGACTCAAGTGAGCTCGACCCCAAAATACAGCATAAAAAGTCCACAAATCTCACAATCTCATCTCTAGGTCAATATACAACAATACTGGTAGATACAGTAGATGGAGTACTCTAGATACAAAGAATATACAAGATTGTACAAAAATAATAATACAACCCACCTACGAGCAAAACCCTCGAGTCCTGGCAAAAGAGGCAAAAGAAGCGGTGCGTCCGCCGCTACTGTGCTGACGGAGCGGACCTGCAAAAGGCTGTGGCACAACGGGGGTGAGTTTCCAACTCGTGAGTAATAAATAACATCTATATAGGCTATCGCAAGTATGCACACAAGCATCCTAGCATCTATAATACAGGTATAGCAGGACCTAATAGCAGGTATGTATGCAATATGAACATACTAGCAGGTATGAATGCAATGTGAATCAACTCATGATCTGAATGTGTAAGTATAAGAATCATGTTTTTCCTTTAGGAATCTCCTTTGAAATACCAGCACAATACCAATAGAATCAACAAGAACCTGTGTCCAGCAACGACACCTCAAAACTATCACAAATCTCATATATCCATGTCATAGTATCTCTGGCCTCAGCCATCCGGCTGACCCATCTCAATATCAATATCTCATCATCTCGCGGCCACGGTCGGTATCCTCTGGATATCCGCCGTGCCAAACAGTCACCGGTAGGTAATCCGTCCCCTGCCAGGCTCATCGTCAGCAACACGAGCTTCTTGCCCCGGGGTACCTAACCGGACCCACCATGTACCCGAGAAGGGTCATCCAACTCCTCGAAACGGGTCTCGAAAACCACAGCAAACTCATGGTGGACGACACTTACATCACTAGAAAACCGCAATTTACATATTTAAAAAAATGTAATAAGTTTAGAAATTTGCGGCTTTCCCCCGAAATCCAGAAATATCACAAAATCTCAAGAAATCCTCATAAATGCATATGCCGATGATAATGAATTCATATGGTATCAATAATCAAGTTGCGATGTATGATTGATAGACTAGGCATGAGCAAATAACATGATGAGTACATGCACATGATTAGAAATCTTACGATTTCATTTGAAGGAATTAAAGGCAATAGCACAGGTTTAAGCATCAATTATATTAAAAAGGTTTCAAATTATAGGTTATCTAGTGTGGTGGCATGGCAATTACCAGGGCGTGTGTGTAAGCATGAATAGTGCTCGTGCTGCATACAAAAACCCTGGCAATGGTGCAGGTGTCCTATAGAATGGGTTCGCATATGTAGGTTAAATAAGGTATGGATGTAGTTACTAATATCACTAAAATTTAATTACTTAAACTATCGGGAGACTTGCGCCATCCAAACGATAGTCCCCCGTAGATGTTAAATCTACTCACTGGAATCCCTAGCTAGCCACGTCCAATCACCGCTTTCCCCTTTCGTGCCGCGTCTGACATCTCCGTGACCGAACCTGGAATTTACATCAATACCAAACATAGGGTTACATATCAAGAACGACGCAAATTCCAAACGAAAATACTAACGTTCACAAGCTAGGTACAACGTGCACAAAGTGCGCGGGACACATGCGAAAATCGCAAAAACTAACTAAAATCGTCGATTTGGTCGCCCGGCAAAGCTAAAACCCGATCACTCAAAAAACCGCACTCACACATCTTAAATGTCATAGGATATGCCAAAAATATCATCAAGATATCGCAAATAAATCATCACAATATTTTTATAAAAACCTAGTAAGCACTAAAAATTCCAAATTCGAGCAAACATCGCGTATTTGCGATAAAGTGCTCACATCATCGCACAATCCTACAATCCACACAACTAGATAGCCACAACACTCAATTTAACCCATTTACCATGCTTCAAAACATATTTTCCAAAAACAAACCCCTTTCTAGAATTTCATAACTAGCAATCTTAATCCAAACTATACATGAAAAACCCTAAATTAACACTAGTTTATAACCCAATTAGCAAGTTAACCTCTTAGATTAGGTTAGCAAAACAACTAGATAGCAAAATAGAATTAATTAACTTAGTAATGGCTTCTAAAACCCTAGTTTAAATTCAAACCATTAACTTTAAAGAAAACCTAGATTAGAAATTAGGAATTATTTTGACACAAACAATTTCAAAGTTCTAATTTAACACACTTAAGCTACAAATTAATCATTGATTAGAAATTATACCTCACAAGCTCAAACCCTAGCTTGCTCTAGCCTCTCAAGACACCTCCTTTCTCCAAGCTTTGAACCAAATTAGGTTTGAGAAGATATGGAATTAGGGTTTTCTTTGAATTTGTGAAGGAAATTGTTGATTTTTGATGGATATTGTGATGAAATTTGATGTGAAAAGAGAGGAAAAATATGGGGACAGCAGCAGGAGGTGCTCTCATCCTTGAGGGAATGGGGGAGAATGGTGTGGTGTTGTGGAAATTTTGTCCAAGGTCAAAGCCAACCATTCCCAAGTACAACATACTTACAAATTAATATAATTTAATCCATTCACATATCATATTGTTCACAAGAGTGAAGACCCAAAAAAAAAAAAGAAAGAGAGAAGTTCCTGCTATGGTGGGCCGGCCAAGGGGGATGAGGATTGGTGAGAGAGTGTAAAAAAAATTCCTATGCAAAAAGACCCCCCGACAAGCTCAAAATTGCAAGTTTTAGCTCAAAATAAATATATTTTCGTTTTCCATAATAAAAATTAGTTAAAACTTGAAATAAAATACTAAAAAAATTATATTACAACTAGATTTTAATTAACATGATTTTAAAGCTTAAAATTAGCCCATTTAAATTTGTATTTATCGCTAATTTAATGTATTTTCTTACCGGCTTAAAATAATATTAAAAAATTGAAAAATAGGGAAATTTTTTTAAATGACCCAAAATTAATAAGTAACTCATTAGCTACTAAAAACTAGCAATTACCTATCCGAATTAGGTATAATTAGTCCTAAACTGCAAAATAACAAAAAAGACGGTTTACGGAAAAATACCGAATTTTCACCGATTTTCAGGAAAACACCAAAACGACTTTTCAAGGCGCTACAATCTTCCCCCCTTAAAGAAATTCGGTCCCCGAATTTAAAAATATAGCTACGCGTACCATCAAAGAGATGGGGATAATTCTTCCTCATCTCGCCCTCGGTCTCCCAGGTGACCTCCTCGCTGCTCGGGCCACGCCAAAGGACCTTGACGGTCGGTATAACTTTCGATCTCAACTTCTTCACTTGCCGATCCAGGATGGCCACCGGCTGCTCTGCAAAAGAAAGGTCGCGCTCTAGCTTGACTGTCGGGTGCTGAATCGCATGTGAAGGGTCGTGAAGGTACTTGCGGAGTATCGAAACATGGAAGACGGGGTGAACATCGGGAAAGCTGGGTGGAAGAGCCAAACGATATTCAACTGCGCCGACATGCTCGATAATCTCGAAGGGACCCACAAATCTGGGACTAAGCTTTCCTTTTCGCACAAATCGCATCACGCCCTTCATCGGAGAGACCCTCAGAAAAACATGATCGCCAACTGCGAACTCTAGCCTGCGACGGCGCCTGTCTGCATATGATTTCTGCCTGCTCTGAGCTGCTCTCATCCGGTCTCGAATCAACTGTATCTTCGCTGTCGTCTCCTCAACAAGCTGCGGCCCCAAAATACTGCTCTCGCTGAGCTCGGTCCAACAGACGGGCGATCTGCATCTCCTCCCATACAATGCCTCGAAAGGTGCCATCTGAATAGTATCCTGGAAGCTGTTATTGTAGGAGAACTCCACTAACGGTAAATGACGATCCCAGCTACCGCCGAAGTCTAAAACGCACGCTCTGAGCATGTCCTCGAGAGTTTGAATGGTCCGCTCTGACTGTCCGTCGGTCTGCGGATGAAACGCTGTGCTGAAGCTCAAACGAGTGCCCAAAGCCTCCTGAAGTCTCTGCTAAAGTCGGCTGGTGAACTGGGTGCCTCGATCTGACACGATACAAGTCGGTACGCTATGCAACCGCACGATCTCGTCGATGTAAAGCTGGGCATACTGAGCGAAGCTGAAAGCGGTCTTCACTGGCAGGAAGTGAGCCGCTTTCGTCAATCGATCTACGATCACCCAGATGGAGTCGTACCCTCGACTGGTCTTGGGTAGACCCACAACGAAATCCATCGAAATCTGCTCCCATTTCCACTCCGGAATGGGTAACGGCTGTAGCTCTCCTGCGGGCCTCTGGTGCTCGGCCTTGACTTGCTGACAAGTCAGGCATCTCGATACAAACTCCGCAATGTCCCTCTTCATCCCGTCCCACCAGTAGGTCTCTCTCATATCATGGTACATCTTGGTGGAACCGGGGTGGACACTATACATTGATCGGTGTGCCTCCTCAAGAATGTCACGCCGCAATCCATCAGCATCTGGTACGCACAGTCTAGATCCATATCGTAAAATCCCCTGATCATCAATCACGAACTCGGAAAATCTGCCCTGTCCCATCTATGCCATGATCTCTAAGCAACGGTCGTCTCTGCGCTGTGCCTCATATATACGGTCAAGCAACTGTGGGCGTGCATGAACATGCGCGAGCTGTCCCCCTGTCTGAGTGAACTCGAACTCAACTCGGCTGTCGCATAAAATCTGCCAATCTGCTGACGACTGCCTCTGCACTGCGCGCAAATAGGATAGACTACCCCCGGGCCTCCTGCTCAAAGCATCTGCCCCTACATTCGCCTTGCCTGGGTGATATAAGATCTCGCAGTCGTAGTCTTTCACCAACTCCATCCAACGACGCTGTCTGAGGTTCAGGTCTCGCTGCTGAAATATGTATTTTAAGCTCTTGTGGTCTGTGAATATTTGGCACGACTCGCCATATAGGTAATGTCGCCAAATCTTCAGTGCAAACACCACTGCAGCCATCTCCAAATCGTGAGTGGGGTAGTTCTGTTCATGCTTCTTCAACTGCCGAGAAGCATAGGCGATCACCCGGCCATGCTGCATCAATACGCATCCTAACCCTACTTGCGAAGCATCACAGTAGACCACAAATCCGCCTGATCCGGAAGGCAAAGATAATACCGGCGCCGTAGTCAAACAAGTCCGTCGCTGCTGAAAACTGCGTTCGCACTCCTTTGTCCAAACGAAAGGAACTCCCTTCCGGGTCAAACCGGTCAAAGGTGCAGCTATACGGGAGAAGTCCTGAACAAAACGCATGTAGTAGCCCGCCAGGCCTAGAAAACTACGGATCTCAGTAATCGATGCAGGTCGGGGCCACTGCTGAACAGCCTCAATCTTCTTCGGGTCCACACATATGCCGTCTCTCGTAATCACGTGACCCAAGAATCCGACGCTGTCCAGCCAGAATGCACACTTGGAGAACTTTGCGAACAGCTGGTGCTCCCTTAGAGTCTGTAACGTAATCCGCAAGTGCTGCTCGTGCTCCTCTCTGCTCCGGGAGTACACCAAGATATCGTCGATAAACACGATGATGAACAAGTCAAGATACAGCCTGAAAGTACGGTTCATCAAATCCATGAATGCTGCTGGGGTGTTGGTGAGTTCGAACGACATCACCAAAAACTCATAGCGGCCGTAGCGCGTGCGGAAAGCTGTCCTCGGTAAATCCTCCTGTCGAACTCGCAGCTGATGGTATCCTGATCGCAAGTCGATCCTCGAAAAATACCCCGCACCCTGAAGCTGGTCAAACAAATAATCAATGCGTGGCAACGGATATCTGTTCCTCACGGTAACCTTGTTCAGCTGGCGGTAGTCGATACATAAGCGCAAACTTCCATCCTTCTTCTTGACAAACAGGACCGGAGCACCCCACAGAGAAACACTAAGTCGAATAAGCCCCTTATCTAACAAATCCTGCAACTGATCCTTCAGCTCTCGAAGCTCTTCCGGGGCCATCCGATAAGGCGGTATAGAAATAGGCCCCGAGCCGGGAATCAGATCAATGCAGAACTCAACGTCGCGCTCAGGTGGTAGCCCAGGCAGCTCGTCAGGGAAAACATCAGGGAACTCATAAACAACCGGAACCTGGTCCAACGGAACCTCTGTAGCTCTAGTATCACAGACATAGGCTAAGAATCCCTGACATCCCTTTCGCAAGAGCCGACCAGCGCGAAGAGTCGAAATCAAGCTGGGAAGGGTGACGCTGCAGTCTCCCTGAATAACAAGGACCGGATCTCCCGGAAAGCTAAATCTGACTGCCTTCTCACGGCAGTCCACCGAAGCATAACAAGTGGCGAGCCAATCCATGCCCAGAAGCATATCAAAGTCCAACATATCGAGGAGAATCAAATCAACCGATGAATCCCTCTCCCCGATACGAACGGAACACAAACGAAACACAAAACGAGCGACAAACGACTCGTCTACCGGAGTAATAACAATAAGCGGCTGATCTAACGACGACGACTCACGGCCCAACATCGGTGCAAAGTGTGCAGAGACGTACGAATGTGTGGAACCTGGGTCAAACAATGCTCGTGCGTCGAAAGAACAAACTAGCAAGGTACCTGTCACAACGGCGTTGGATGCCTGCGCATCCTGCGGTGTCAAAGCAAATACTCGGGCCTGTCCTCCACCGATAGCGGGCTGACCTCGACCTCGGCCTCTGCCTCCTCGTCCTCTCTGAATAGGACAGCCGCATCCACGGCCTCTGGGTGCACCTAACTGGCGTGGAGCATCGCCTGTTGTAGGAAGTAGGGCTCTCTGAGGAGGGGGTGGTGATGGTGGTAGGGTCACATGCGGAACGGTCGCCGCTCCCTATCGTCTCGCCGGACAGTCTCTGACAAGATGGTGCGGACTCCCGCACCCAAAACACCCAGGCGACGGCTGCTGTCCCTGGGGATATGAACCATATAACTGACCCCGTCCAAATCCTCTGCCGGGCCCATCCCTCGGAAAGAATCTGACACGCTGCCTCTGAGACGGCACCTCGGTGCGAATCCTCTTCGGCCCAGAAACGGCCGAAGTCTGTGATATGCGTGCCTCCATCCGTAATGCCGTATCCATAGCAGCTGAATAAGTGTCGTAGTGCTGGGCGCCAATGGCAAGATATAACTGGGCATCTGTCACGACCCGAAAGAGCACGTGACTGGCCCTTGAACCATATGAAGTCTATAGGACCCCATCTGATCCAAGTAAGCCAAAAGCTCAGCAATCTAAAACCATTTAAAGAGTAAATAAGGAAAACTGTTTTTGAAAAGTAAGGAAATCATGTTTGGAAATCAAAGTTTTTAAATAACTAAGCCGAATATGCATTTTTTTTTAAAATGTGTAACCTTTCCTGAAAATTTCGGCAGAGTTTCCTTTGTAAAAACTGGCCCCGAACGGGGTACAACAAGAATAATATATATGAAATGATAAAAGGCATCCCCAAGCGGGAGCTAGCTCTTCGTCCATCGACGGTCACAACCACGCAAGCAATAATAATATACAACGCCAAAGGGCGAGGATCAAAACCCAAAAAAAAAGAAACTCAAAACAGCCAGAAAACCGTAATACTACTAGCGCGACTCTAAGGTCGAAATAAAACAACACTGTTTTCTAAGTCTGAAACAATATACAAGTTTTGGTTGATGGAAATTCTAGATACAATAAATGATACATGAACAATGGCGGTTCTGATACAAAAGAACCCACCTATCCAAGCAAGTCACCCATAAGGAAGCAGTGTGCCAGAAATGCCGCTATGGAATCTGTATGGCAAAAACCTGCAAGGACTGGGGCACAACGGGGGTGAGTTGCCAACTCGTGAATAGAAAATATCTACAAGCAGAGATCGAATGCATGACCCATCCTAGGTCAATACGATCAGATATAAATAAACCTCAATATGAATAAAGCTGAAGCATGCTAAACTGGCAATGTAATCTTTACATCAGTGTAATGCCAAGTGCTCGTGCTAGTGCCTCAGGTAATAGCATGTTATGAATATGAGGTATGATCAATGTAATCAAATCTGCACACACGTGGATCCCGTCCACTCTTCACCCAATGACAATAACCATCATGCAAGTAAATATCATGAAACCTGTGCATGGAAATATGAGGATATAACCCACCCGTGTCCCTCGCGACACGTCAAAATCATGGAACCAGAGTGCCCAGTATCGGCACTCGAAAACATCATGAAAACTGTGCCCAGCATCGGCACATAAATCCTCATATATCGGGCTCCGTCAGTCCGGATCGGCCCGCGGGCTCTGTCTGCGGTATCGGCCCTCGGCCCCGGCAGGACGCCCAAATCTATCCATCGACTCTGGTCAGTATCCTCCAGATAACCGCCAGGTCCAACCAATCACCGGTAGGTACTCGCCCGCCTCCAGGCTCAATCGGCAAAGCTCATCGATCATCTTGCCGAGGGGAACCATACCGGGTCCACCATGTACCCGCAATCGGCTCATCCACTCCTCGATTCGGGTTTCACATGTCGCTCTCAGCACCGAGAAAACACATGGTGGACGCACTGAAATATCATATCAAGGGTAACCGGGTTTTTAAAGCAATGACATATTCTCTTTTGAAACACTCTCGGTTCCCAAATCCAGAAATATCATAGAAACAACATATCTCAATGCGTATAATCAAAAGCATGAAGTATGCGACATGTAAAGGAAGGTATGCATATCATCATGTCATGCAAGGATCTTATACTGAATGCAATAGTACTACAGTGTAGTGACATGGCAATTATCGATGATGAGTGTGTGAGCCGGCAACAAGTGTACGTGGAACATATGCATCATCGATAATGGTGCTGGTGTCCTAGCAGCATGACTGAAATATAACCACAGTACAAGCGGTGCAATGCAAATAGCATGAATATGCGGAATCGAATAATCAACGCAAAAGTAAAGAATCTACACCAATCTGTACAAGTCATGCAGGGGTGCCATTTGAAATAAGACGAATCAGGGCTTTTGGAAAAACAAGGGCTACGGTGTTTTAAGAAAAGATACATCATTTGAAAATATCCGTATGACCCTTCTGCCTATCTTTAAAATATCCCCGATTCGTTAGTTTGAAATAGGTATGACTCGGTCCAGTCTAATGTCTACTAAGTAATCTAGACAGGAGGTGTAAGAAACCACCTAATCTGAGTCAATATATATAGATATGATAGTCGGTGATCCCGCCTCAATAACATATCGTAAGATATCCTCGAGTCATGAGTGCGGATCTATCATCAATAACGGCTCGTACGGTAGATCGTCGTACGGCATCCCAATAGCTGGGTAGGGGTCAATATCACAGTACCTCATCACATATCAGGTATCATTATCATCAGATCGCATAATCTGGGGTACTACTCTAAGTCTTGTACAAATCGATACCATCTATAAAAATATGAATGCGGGTAAAGCACATGTCCAAAGGCCCGCTAAAACTATCATATCGCACCTCGAAGACAAGCTATGTCACATCGCCGATCTTACGGCCTCACATCAAGTATCATCTCAAACCACGTATCATCCTCAAATCCCGTATATAAACACATAGTCCCATACCCATGTGTAGATATATGCACCATCATATGCACTCTAATAAATGAAAGAATGAATGCAAGTATGTGTGTAAATGTATGTGTGAGTGCAAGCACTACTCTAGGGTTCGCACTATACTAAACCAATATATTCTTATCATCAAAATATCATTATTACCATCAATAACCCTAAACAACACATAATAAATATTCGTGTGTATACGTATTCGTATACATCACCACGGACTGCGGGGGTGCTATACGCCATCCACCCGACTTCTCCCCGTAGATATAAATCTACTCACATTGCTTCTCGTGTGCCAAAGCCGATGTCGCTATCTTCACCTCCTTTGCCTCAACATCACGCGGGGTACCTACAAGTATATCACAATGCTAAAGCACATGAAAATCACATCGGAAACCAAAATAGCACACGCTACCCGCATAGGTAAAAACCTATCGACTCACATGTAAACACAATCAAAATCCACTTGTCGTTGACGTCCAAACGCCACCCGACAGGAATGAATCACCAAATACCAAAATCCATGCTAAAACAAGTCCCAAATTATATACCAACATAGGAAAATCAACCCAGATTTCACCCTAGATGGAATCAGTCAAAACTAGACATACTCAGGGTCAAAACTAGAGGAAATGGGGGCATGCACAGAAAACGAGGCAATTCCTTAAAATACCTTATTTTAGAATTTTCCATAATTTTTCCACATTTATCTGTATTTAATTATACCAGAATATTAAAATATTCATTAAAATAATATTAAATTATAAAATTTCCTAAAAATCATATTTTATTATTTTGAAGACGTTACAATCTACCCCCCTTAAAGAAATTCGGTCCCCGAATTTAAATTTAAACCCCCAAATACTAAAATATTTCAATACAAATTCCAAGTCATCGGGGCTCCGAAATCATCTATACATAAAACATCATAATGCAATGCATGCGCATGAGTACTGAGCAGATAACTCAAAAGCAACACTCCATCAAGCATCCGCAATCATCGGAGTCATGGTAACGACACAATGTCAAATCCAATACAAAATCAATATGATATGGACCAAGACTATACATGTAGACACCCAATCTATACATGTAATTAGCTGATGCAACTGTATGCCAAATCTTTTTAAGTCGCTGTGCGATGCGCGTAACACTGCACAGTGGCGGACGTTTCTCATAAGAAAATAACTATATCTGTATATATATCCTTTGTTTAATAAGCACGTTCCACCATTTTGAAAATAATCAGAAGGGTTTCCTTGTTTTTAAAACGTTTTGTGTCATATCGGACACGTAGGTATATACTGAGACTATAGCTCGCTTTTCGGAATCCCTTCGATAACTATCGATGCATGCAAAATATATCCAGGCACTGTCCACTGACTAGTCCTGCTCAGTATGAAAGCAAATATCCCACATCATAAAAATGTACTGCTCCAAAAGGAATAAATTCCAAAAATGCACATAACACCACCCTGTGCGTCTGACGCGCACGGAAATCAAAATCCATATATGCGCTAAACATGTGCACAAAACAACATCTAGGTGCAACGGGTGTGCACGAAGCATCTGTCATAGGCAACATGTGTGCCTGACAGCCAAAACAGGTGCATCTGACATGCACGAAGAATCTCGATTTAGTGCATCTGGTGTGCCCCAAAATCGTATCTCAAAACATGCGCCCAACATGCGTGAAAATCCAAATCGGTGCATCCATCATGCACGAATGAAAATCTAGACCCTGCGCACTCAATATGCACGGAATCACAAAATCCAATAGCAACGTCGAATATGCGTAAGTCCAGTCAAAAGCACGGAGTGCAAGAATCCACATCAATATCACAATCAAAATCGACATACCGAAAGGCATCAAATCGAAGTCAGGTGCAATCGTAATGCACAAAATATAAATCCGGTGCAACAAAGGCACGAAATATAAATCTGATGCGATAAACGCAAGAAACATAAAACTGGTGCGACAAATGCACGAAGTATAGAACTGGTGCATCCCATGCACAAATACCAAGCAATAACTCAAATACGTAAGCAGCAACACCAAGTGTATCCAGATATGAAGAAAATCATAAACGTGTGCAACTGCGGGCACAAAACACATATCGATGCACTACAAGCACATATAAGCTATACCGAGTGCAAAATCAAAACACTAAAATTACATGAAACTCTGCTGGAAGCGTAAATCAAATCACCAGCATAAAATAGGCATGAAATCGCAATCAACAGCTCAAGAGTAATAACTATGTACAAGGTATAAATACCCAGTAGGTGCAACCATGGTGCACAAAATCAAATATCATGAAACTCAGTCATCAAGACTAAATCATGCGAATAGATCGCCCAAAATACCGAAATCCAAAGCAACGGATACGTGATAATCAAATCACAAAATCACAAATCATAATTACCGTCGTCGGTATACCCTCCTTCAGGGTCGAGAAGGTACCGGTACATCCGATGCTAGCAGCGCAAGATATCTACTTGCCTCTTGCTCGCGGCTGGCGTCCTCTGCCTTTGGTTCCGGATCTTTCCTTTAGATTACCAACTCGCAATCCATCGGCTCATCGGCCCGGTCAGGTGTGCTGACAGGAACGATTCCGTTCTTGCACTTCCCTGGTCATTTCTCGGTCAATCCTCACGACCGCTCGTAAAGCAGCACATCTCTGGCGCCGACCTCGGGTCCTCTGAATGCATATCACACATCCGATCCTGGGTGCAACTCTTATTGCAGCAGTGTACTGGAAGGAATCCTACTCAAGGTCTCTTCTGATCTTGCCTAAGCCAAACTGTAAGGAGGCTGGTACTCTGGCGTAATCTTTTCTCGCTGTCTGGACCTCTGCGTCCTTAGTACAACATCTCCTCGGAAGCTGGTCGCATCTCTGCGCCTCTGTATGCATGTCCGGCCTTTAATCTTAATGGGGTGTAGTAACAGCTCGTCTGCCTCTCGCACGAACTTCTTGTCCCGCTTGTCTGTATCATCGACCATTCGACGTCGCGTCTTTATCTGCACACTGCAATGTCCTCAGCTACGGTCCACCCGAAGTCTCTAACACGGACTCGAAATCACGAACTCAGTATCTTCATCACTCAGTAGAAGATATCTAGCCGAACACGTCCTCAGCGTGCATATCGCATCTCTGATGTCAGCGGAGTGGAACGTCATCTCGTCGAAATCTCGTGCAAACTCTTTACTCCACCTTGCTCCACTATCGACTGATTCGGACTCATCTCATCATGGCTACATAGACTGCGCTCCGACGGCTATGCTCGTATCTGGAGTCTCCCAAGCAGTGTCCCATCACATGATATCCGAATGATGTCGAATCATCCATCGACTTGTCAGAACCTCACAATCCCCTCAAGAGCTCAACATCTCGGGTATAGTTTAATAGTATCGAGTACATGCCACAGCGTCGGTGGTCCAGCCGTAGAAGGGCAAACCCAAGCCTCACTAATGGCGCCGAGGAACTGCCGCAAACCCTAAGGTTCAAAGGCTTTCACACGGTCATTAAGTTGAGTTAGGGTTTCATTCTTCTAGAGGGTCCATAGAATCACCTGCATGTCTTTCCGTATACTTTAAACTTGAAAAATGGGTTCCTGACATTCGATCGTCTCAATCGACTCTCAACGAATCTGCGTGAAGTCGCCTCTAGCTGGAATCAATCTACCTGGTGACCTCGCATCGGGGTAAGCGAACGAACCACATGTCCTAGCCATTAATCCTCGGTGACTAGCGACTCACTATCATATCTCTAAGAATATGCTCATGCTGCAGTAGCTCCAATCATCTGGGCGATATCTCATCACTCGCAGCAACAACTGGCTCATTCGTCGGTACGCTAAGCAGCGCCTCAACCATCATGAATAAGCGATACATCAACGGTCATCACATCTTGGCTGGCCTCTATCAGTGGCTCAATCCTCTGGTACCGTCCGGTACATCCTAGAAATCTCACAGCAGCGATCTGTCAAACGCCCATAGTGCGGAAACACAAAATACGAAGCCTCAATGCAACCGTATGTCTCTGGAATCACGCCCCGGTCAGTCCTCGTCCGCGACGAGCTCATGCTGACAACTCGAGCCGTAGCTCACTCTGCCCGTGCAATCGCGGCAGCAAAACCATAACCAGTATCGATGAAGATAGATCATAGGAAGGAATATGACACAATGTAAGGAAATGTACAACCTAAGGTTTCTTAAGCGGAGTGGCATGTCGTAATTATGCCGCGGAACATACCCACGGTACGTCACTCTACTTTAGTCACCTATTCCATCAACCAAGGGTCATCCTACATGACGAAAGTTCGGGTCTAATACCCCCTCGACCAAGTCTAAATTCCGTAAGGTCAAGCCTAAGTTCCTTATATAGATAACGCCCTAGGCTCTACATAGTCAAACTTAGACTCGAACCAAGGTCAACCTAGCGCTCTGATGCTAACTTTGTCACGACCCGAAGGAGCACGTGACTGGCCCTTGAACTATATGAAGTCTATAGGACCCCATCTGATCCAAGTAAGCCAAAAGCCCAGCAATCTAAAACCATTTAAAGAGTAAATAAGGAAAACTGTTTTTGAAAAGTAAGGAAATCATGTTTGGAAATCAATGTTTTTAAATAACTAAGCCGAATATGCATTTTTTTTTAAAATGTGTAACCTTTCCTGAAAATTTCGGCAGAGTTTCCTTTGTAAAAACTGGCCCCGAACGGGGTACAACAAGAATAATATATATGAAATGATAAAAGGCATCCCCAAGCGGGAGCTAGCTCTTCGTCCATCGACGGTCACAACCACGCAAGCAATAATAATATACAACGCCAAAGGGCGAGGATCAAAACCCAAAAAAAAAGAAACTCAAAACAGCCAGAAAACCGTAATACTACTAGCGCGACTCTAAGGTCGAAATAAAACAACACGGTTTTCTAAGTCTGAAACAATATACATGTTTTGGTTGATGGAAATTCTAGATACAATAAATGATACATGAACAATGGCGGTTCTGATACAAAAGAACCCACCTATCCAAGCAAGTCACCCATAAGGAAGCAGTGTGCCAGAAGTGCCGCTATGGAATCTGTACGGCAAAAACCTGCAAGGACTGGGGCACAACGGGGGTGAGTTGCCAACTCGTGAATAGAAAATATCTACAAGCAGAGATCGAATGCATGACCCATCCTAGGTCAATACGATCAGATATAAATAAACCTCAATATGAATAAAGCTGAAGCATGCTAAACTGGCAATGTAATCTCTACATGAGTGTAATGCCAAGTGCTCGTGCTAGTGCCTCAGGTAATAGCATGTCATGAATATGAGGTATGATCAATGTAATCAAATCTGCACACACGTGGATCCCGTCCACTCGTCACCCAATGACAATAACCATCTTGCAAGTAAATATCATGAAACCTGTGCATGGAAATATGAGGATATAACCCACTCGTGTCCCTCGCGACACGTCAAAATCATGGAACCGGAGTGCCCAGTATCGGCACTCGAAAACATCATGAAAACTGTGCCCAGCATCGGCACATAAATCCTCATATATCGGGCTCCGTCAGTCCGGATCGGCCCGCGGGCTCTGTCTGCGGTATCGGCCCTCGGCCCCGGCAGGACGCCCAAATCTATCCATCGACTCTGGTCAGTATACTCCGGATAACCGCCAGGTCCAACCAATCACCGGTAGGTACTCGCCCGCCTCCAGGCTCAATCGGCAAAGCTCATCGATCATCTTGCCGAGGGGAACCATACTGGGTCCACCATGTACCCGCAATCGGCTCATCCACTCCTCGATTCGGGTTTCACATGTCGCTCTCAGCACCGAGAAAACACATGGTGGACGCACTGAAATATCATATCAAGGGTAACCGGGTTTTTAAAGCAATGACATATTCTCTTTTGAAACACTCTCGGTTCCCAAATCCAGAAATATCATAGAAACAACATATCTCAATGCGTATAATCAAAAGCATGAAGTATTCGACATGTAAAGGAAGGTATGAATATCATCATGTCATGCAAGGATCATATACTGAATGCAATAGTACTACAGTGTAGTGACATGGCAATTATCGATGATGAGTGTGTGAGCCGGCAACAAGTGTACGTGGAACATATGCATCATCGATAATGGTGCTGGTGTCCTAGCAGCATGACTGAAATATAACCACAGTACAAGAGATGCAATGCAAATAGCATGAATATGCGGAATCGAATAATCAACGCAAAAGTAAAGAATCTACACCAATCTGTACAAGTCATGCAGGGGCGCCATTTGAAATAAGACAAATCAGGGCTTTTGGAAAAACAAGGGCTACGGTGTTTTAAGAAAAGATACATCATTTGAAAATATCCGTATGACCCTTCTGCCTATCTTTAAAATATCCCCGATTTGTTAGTTTGAAATAGGTATGACTCGGTCCAGTCTAATGTCTACTAAGTAATCTAGACAGGAGGGGTAAGAAACCACCTAATCTGAGTCAATATATATAGATATGATAGTCGGTGATCCCGCCTCAATAACATATCGTAAGATATCCTCGAGTCATGAGTGCGGATCTATCATCAATATCAGCTCGTACGGTAGATCGTCGTACGGCATCCCAATAGCTGGGTAGGGGTCAATATCACAGTACCTCATCACATATCAGGTATCACCATCATCAGATCGCATAATCTGGGGTACTACTCTAAGTCTAGTACAAATCGATACCATCTATAAAAATATGAATGCGGGTAAAGCACATGTCCAAAGGCCCGCTAAAACTATCATATCGCACCTCGAAGACAAGCTATGTCACATCGCCGATCTTACGGCCTCACATCAAGTATCATCTCAAACCACGTATCATCCTCAAATCCCGTATATAAATACATAGTCCCATACCCATGTGTAGATATACGCACCATCATATGCACTCTAATAAATGAAAGAATGAATGCATGTATGTGTGTAAATGTATGTGTGAGTGCAACCACTACTCTAGGGTTCACACTATACTAAACCAATATATTCTTATCATCAAAATATCATTATTACCATCAATAACCCTAAACAACACATAATAAATATTCGTGTGTATACGTATTCGTATACATCACCACGGACTGCGGGGGTGCTATACGCCATCCACCCGACTTCTCCCCGTAGATATAAATCTACTCACATTGCTTCTCGTGTGCCAAAGCCGATGTCGCTATCTTCACCTCCTTTGCCTCAACATCACGCGGGGTACCTACAAGTATATCACAATGCTAAAGCACATGAAAATCACATCGGAAACCAAAATAGCACACGCTACCCGCATAGGTAAAAACCTATCGACTCGCATGTAAACACAATCAAAATCCACTTGTCGTTGACGTCCAAACGCCACCCGACAGGAATGAATCACCAAATACCAAAATCCATGCTAAAACAAGTCCCAAATTATATACCAACATAGGAAAATCAACCCAGATTTCACCCTATATGGAATCAGTCAAAACTAGACATACTCAGGGTCAAAACTAGAGGAAATGGGGGCATGCACAGAAAACGAGGCAATTCCTTAAAATACCTTATTTTAGAATTTTCCATAATTTTCCCACATTTATCTGTATTTAATTATACCAGAATATTAAAATATTCATTAAAATAATATTAAATTATAAAATTTCCCAAAAATCATATTTTATTATTTTGAAGACGTTACAGCATCAAGTCCCTGTATGTACCCCTTCACCCTCTTTGCTTCGGTATCTACCAGGTACGGGGCATATCGGGACAACTGTGTAAACTGAACGTCATACTCAGACACCGTCATCCCAGGTGTCTTGACAAAGGCCTCGAAGCTACGAGCTCTGGCGTCACGAACGCTCTCTGGGAGGAAACGAGCTAGAAAGACCGCTGTAAACTCGGCCCAAGTCATAGGCGGTAGACCTGCAGCTCGACCTCTCAAGACTGACTCCCACCATATCTGTGCGAGACCCTCTAGACGGAAACTCGCAAGCTCCACCCATCGATCATCCGAACATCTCAGCGAACGGCAGATCCTGGCTAAACTGTCAAGGAACGTCTGTGGGTCCTCCGCTGCCTCGGTACCGGTGAATACTGGAGGTCTCAGCCTCATGAAATCCTGTAGTGAAACCGGGATGGTCACGGCGGTAGTAGTAGGAGCAGGTATCATAGTAGTCTGGGATGTAGTAGGTGCGTCATCCGGCCTCGGTGTACGACTGGCTGCAACTAGGGATCCTACCATCTGACGTAGCTCCTGCATGCTCCCCATCATCTGTCGCAACTCTTCCATACTAGTCTCAAGCCTATCCATACGGCCTGGGGAAGGTGGATCGGTCTGTCCCTGAGGCGTAGGCATACCACCCTGCTCAGTCCTAGTCTCGGACGAGCCAACTCGAATCTCGTCACGGGCGGCAGCCCTCTGTGCTCTCGTAGCCTTCGGCGGCATAGTGGCTGGTACAGGAAAAAGGATAATAAGAACAGTGCAATAGAATCATAGGATACACGGAATTGAAGAAGGAATTTTCAAGCAAGTATATCCTAAAGCCACTTAGGCGGAGTGCCGTATCATAAGTATGCCGCGGACATACGCATGCTACGTTACCCTGCTTAAGTCACTTACTCCATCTACTAAGGGTCATCCTACACTCAAAAAGGTAAAACCTATCGCTCTGATACCAACTTTGTCACGACCCGCAGGGTACGGAACGTGACTGACACTTAAGTTTACGAAACGTATCAAGACGTCCGTAAAATAAGTAAGCCAAAGCCCAGAAACCAAAACCAAATAAGCAAAAGAGTGAAGGAAAACCAATCAATTGAAAGCGAGTTTATCAAATAAGTCATATCAACCCTTTTTAAAAACAATATCAATTTTTCCGAAAATTTCGGCAGAGTCTCTTTTGTAAAAACTGGCCCCCAAAATGGGTACAACAAGAATATATATCAATACAAAAAATAAGGCATCCCCAAGCAGGAGCTAGCTCTTCGCCACAAGGCGGTCACAAATCCCACGCAATATAAAAAACAACATGCAAAATAAACATAAAGAAGCATAAGAAAAACCGCATGTCGATTGAAGTGAGCTCGACCACAAAATACAGCATAAAAAGTCCACAAATCTCACAGTCTCATCTCTAGGTCAATATACAACAATACTGGTAGATACAGTAGATGGAGTACTCTAGATACAAAGAATATACAAGATGGTACAAAAATAATAATACAACCCACCTACTAGCAAAACCCTCGAGTCCTGGCAAAAGAGGCAAAAGAAGCGGTGCGTCCGCCGCTACTGTGTTGACGGAGCGGACCTGCAAAAGGCTGTGGCACAACGGGGGTGAGTTGCCAACTCGTGAGTAATAAATAACATCTATATAGGCTATCGCAAGTATGCACACAAGCATCCTAATATCTATAATACAGGTATGGCAGGACCTAATAGCAGGTATGTATGCAATATGAACATACTAGCAGGTATGAATGCAATGTGAATCAACTCATGATCTGAATGTGTAAGTATAAGAATCATGTTTTTTCTTTAGGAATTTCTTTTGAAATACCAGCACAATACCAATAGAATCAACAAGAACCTGTGTCCAGCAACGACACCTCAAAACTATCACAAATCTCATATATCCATGTCATAGTATCTCTGGCCTCAGCCATCCGGCTGACCCATCTCAATATCAATATCTCATCATCTCGCGGCCACGGTCGGTATCCTCTGGATATCCGCCGTGCCAAACAGTCACCGGCAGGTAATCCGTCCCCTGCCAGGCTCATCGTCAGCAACACGAGCTTCTTGCCCCGGGGTACCTTACCGGGCCCACCATGTACCCGAGATGGTTCATCCAACTCCTCGAAATGGGTCTCGAAAACCACAGCAAACTCATGGTGGACGACACTTATATCACTAGAAAACTGCAATTACAAATTTAAAAGAATGTAATAAGTTTAGAAATTTGCGGCTTTCCCCCGAAATCCAGAAATATCACAAAATCTCAAGAAATCCTCATAAATGCATATGCCGATGATAATGAATGCATATGGTATCAATAATCAAGTTGCGATGTATGATTGATAGACTAGGCATGAGCAAATAACATGATGAGTACATGCACATGATTAGAAATCTTACGATTTCATTTGAAGGAATTAAAGGCAATAGCACAGGTTTAAGCATCAATTATAGTAAAACGGTTTCAAATTATAGGTTATCTAGTGTGGTGGCATGGCAATTAACACGGCGTGTGTATAAGCATGAATAGTGCTCGTGCTGCATACAAAAACCCTGGCAATGGTGCAGGTGTCCTATAGAATGGGTTCGCATATGTAGGTCAAATAAGGTATGGATGTAGTTACTAATATCACTAAAATCTTAACTACTTAAACTATCGGGAGACTTGCGCCATCCAAACGATAGTCCCCCGTAGATGTTAAATCTACTCACCAGAATCCCTAGCTAGCCACGTCCAATCACCGCTTTCCCCTTTCGTGCCGCGTCTGACGTCTCCGTGACCGAACCTGGAATTTACATCAATACCAAATATAGGGTTACATATCAAGAACGACGCAAATCCCAAACGAAAATACTAACGTTCACAAGCTAGGTACAACGTGCACAAGGTGCGCGGAACACACGCGAAAATCGCAAAAACTAACTAAAATCGTCGATTTGGTCGCCCGGCAAAGTTAAAACCCGATCACTCAAAAAACCGCACTCACACATCTTAAATTTCATAAGATATGCCAAAAATATCATCAAGATATCGCAAATAAATCATCACAATATTTTTATAAAAATCTAGTAAGCACTAAAAATTCCAAATTCGAGCAAACATCGCGTATTTGCGATAAAGTGCTCACATCATCGCACAATCCTACAATCCACACAACTAGCTAGCCACAACACTCAATTTAACCCATTTACCATGCTTCAAAACACATTTTCCAAAAACAAACCCCTTTCTAGAATTTCATGACAAGCAATCTTAATCCAAACTATACATGAAAAACCCTAAATTAACACTAGTTTATAGCCCAATTAGTAAGTTAACCTCTTAGATTAGGTTAGCAAAACAACTAGATAGCAAAATAGAATTAATTAACTTAGTAATGGCTTCTAAAACCCTAGTTTAAATTCAAACCATTAACTTTAAAAAAAACCTAGATTAGAAATTAGGAATTATTTTGACACTAAAACAATTTCAAAGTTCTAATTTTACACACTTAAGCTACAAATTAATCATTGATTAGAAATTATACCTCACAAGCTCAAACCCTAGCTTGCTCTAGCTTCTCAAGACACCTCCTTTCTCCAAGCTTTGAACCAAATTAGGTTTGAGAAGATATGGAATAAGGGTTTTCTTTGAATTTGTGAAGGAAATTGTTGATTTTTGATGAATATTGTGATGAAATTTGATGTGAAAAGAGAGGAAAAATATGGGGACAGCAGCAGGAGGTGCTCTCGGCCTTGAGGGAATGGAGGAGAATGGTGTGGTGTTGTGGAAATTTTGTCGAAGGTCAAAGCCAACCATTACCAAATACAACATACTTACAAATTAATATAATTTAATCCATTCACATATCATATTGTTTTCAGGAGTGAAGACCCAAAAAAAAAAGAAAGAGAGAAGTTCCTGCTATGGTGGGCCGGCCAAGGGGGATGAGGATTGGTGAGAGAGTGTAAAAAAAATTTCTATGCAAAAAGACCCCCCGACAAGATCAAAATTGCAAGTTTTAGCTCAAAATAAATATATTTTCGTTTTCCATAATAAAAATTAGTTAAAACTTGAAATAAAATACTAAAAAAATTATATTACAACTAGATTTTAATTAACATGATTTTAAAGCTTAAAATTAGCCCATTTAAATTTGTATTTATCGCTAATTTAATGTATTTTCTTACCGTCTTAAAATAATATTAAAAATTTGAAAAATAGGGAAATTTTTTTAAATGACCATTAATTAATAAGTAACTCATTAGCTACTTGTCACGACCCAAAATTGGCCCGTGACGGCCCTAATACTATGCAACGCCTAAAGACGTAACGCAGTAAAAGAAAGCCAAAACCCAGAAATCTAAACCATGAAAAAGACGGAAAAGATAATATAAGTTTTGAAACCATTGAAATCGCAACCCAAATTCTTTAAAAGTCTTATTTTCCTTCTTTAAAATTTTAGCAACACCCCTTTTTGATGAAAACCAGCCCAGATGAATACAATACAACTATACGACGCCGTAGCGAAGAACTAAAGACAGTAGAGAGAAGCTGTATATAAATAAAAGACATAAATCCACAATAATACACACTAACGTCCTCACCAAGTCTTTATGTCCACAAATACAATAGTAGATGGAGAGAGAGTACAATATACAACGAAGGTACAATATGAAATACAGATAACCGTCTAACCCACCTAAGCAAAATGGTACTGTGAGCTGATGCAGTATCTGTAGCAAAAGGTAGTAGCTGGATAGCTGAATAAAGGAATAGCCTGCCTCGACTACTCTGGGGAACAACCTGAAACACCTGTGGCACAACGGGGGTGAGTTGCCAACTCGTGAATAGTATAAAATATATGCAGGTAATCGCAGGAATGCACGTACAACATGAATCTAAGATATGCGATTACAGTGGTAATAATATGTCATGCAATGCTGAAATAAAGAGAGTACACTAGCAGGTACAATCAATAAGTGAAGCGATAGTAACATGACAATAGTATGCAGTAGAGATATGGGAAAGCAAATATGCAACTATCATAAGGGTACACTACAAGTACTACCAATATATAGGAATCTGTGCATAAGGTAGGTAAGGGTGAGGTATAGGGTGGAATATGTCATTTTCCACGGAAACCTGACGTCGTGGCAGGATCACAATCCACCAAGATACTCCAATCCCAAATCCTCAAACCAGGCCCCACATTGGGCACTCACATCCAATAAGTCTCACATCTCCTCAATGTACAATATCGAGTAATCTCCTATATCCCGAATGTACAAGTCACCAATCACATAGGTATGTCCAATATCCAAGTCCCAATGAATCACCTAGTATCCCAAGTCCAATCTCAAATAAGAATCTAACATCCTAAAGATATACATATATGTACAGAAATAAATATGATGGGGGCAATACACATATATTAGCGTCCCATTCGACTAATATTGGTGTAAGGGTATATATAACAACGGCTAAGTACCCTGTTATATATACAAAAAAAAGGGGTTAAAGAAATATCATGAAACCGTGTGCCAAGCATCGACACAGAAATCCTCGTATATGGGGCTCCGTCAGTCCGGATCAGCCCACGGGGTCCGTCTGCAGTGTCGGCCCTCGGCCTCGACAGTACAGGTCATCCCGCATCCATCTCTCTACCCTGGCCAGTAGCCTCCAGACAACTGCCAGGTCCAAACAATCACCGGTAGGTACTCGCCCGCCTCCAGGCTCAATCGGCAAACCCATCGATCTTCTTGCCGAGGGGAACCATACCGGGCCCCACCATGTACTCTCATACGGCAACACACATCGTATGGAGCATAGAATCAGCACCGATAAAACTCATGGGGGACGCTCGAAATATCATATCAAGGAAACCGGGTTGTTACATGTATGCATAATTTCATGAACTCCCGCGGTTCCCAAATCCCGAAAACATCATATAAAATCCAGATAAACAATGCATAGATACAGGAATAAATGTATGCGAAATCATGATAAGGTACAGCTAAGTAACATCAGTAAATGTGAATATGCGACAACAACTGAATATGTATCTAACATACAGGTGTAGCAATGTATAGGTATCTACCTATAAGAACTGATGTCGTATACCCCCCTGGGTATAAGTAACATATGTAGGAAATCCCTCCCGGTATAAGTAAAATATGAATGAGGTATACCTGTAGCTGTATCGCAAAGTGAAAATATACCTATCACTAAAGGTATGATACACTATAGGTATACCGATAAACTAGATGTCAAGTGTGGCAAGCAATGGTAGCTATAAGGGGTAGTGTGTGACATGGCAATTATTGACGGTGTGTGTGTAGCATGCAATCCGTGCTCGTGCAACATGAACCGTCAATAATGTGTGCAGTGTCCTACGGCTGCTAGTCACAGTATATAGCTATATCGAGGAAATTCAGTAAGGCGCAATTCTACAATGACGTAGAATGTGCGACAGGTAATTGAATCCTAGCCCAGACGCATAACGCCATGCGGGCGATTCCTCTGTAGATGTTATATCTACTCACCTACACTCCACGCTGGGTGAATCCTACCGTCTGCTCCCTCTATAGCCGTGTCCGTAGTCCCTGCCTGCAAACCTGCCAATAAGATAAGGAAATCACATATAAGCCAAATATCTCGCGAAACGCGATATCGAATCGAAACGAGAAACTCGCGTCGCGAACTAAACGCGCGTGTGCACGATACGCTGAATCGTGTGTGTATGCGTCTAAAACCATCGCGACACGCCGCGATACGCTGGATCACAGAACCCACTCACGTATCGTGCGTATCGCGCAAACACAACGAAACACAAAAGCGACATATAGTCCCAGATTTTCCTACAGGCAAGATATTACAAAACTAGACATGTCAAAGACCTAGAAAACACAGCAGGGAGCCCTACACCCAAGCTCCCCACTGGGCCGCAAATTGCGGCCAAAAAGAAGAAATTGGCGGCCTGGGTTAGGAGTTAGGGGGTCGTGCTCTGGTGGTGGTGTCTAGACCTAGGTATCATGTCCCAGTATTCTCAATTTTGTTCTGCAAGGTCCGGGTCTATAGCTGATCACAAATGTCCAGTATATCACTTAAAAACGACAATTTGCACCAAATAGAAACCTTATGGTATTTTAGTGTAATCTAGGGATTTCTCAGTTGAAGTGGCCTAACTAACACTAAACCAACCCAAGGTAGCTAACCAAATCAACAATTATCCACAATTCCACTTAAACACCACAATTAGCACTAAACTTAGCTATTTAGCACTAATCGAACCAATCGATGCACAACTAAGCAAACCATGCAATGGGGTTAAGGAAATATACCCACTGAACCCTAGAAGGCAGGTGAAGGTGTGGAGAAGAGCTCCTGCGAGAGCTGGGGTCCCTGTTGCTGTTGCTGCTGCCCCCCTGTTGCTGTTGCTGCTGTTGCTGCTATTGTTGCTGTGGTTGTTGCTGTTGTTGTTGTGTGTTGTTGTTGTGATGATGATGATGAGGATGCCTGCAGCTGCTGCTCCTGCTGATCCTGTTGCTGCTGCTGCTTCTCTCTCTCACAAGGTGTGAGTGTGTGTGTGTGAAGATGAAGCTGTTGCTGTTGCTGCCTCTCTCTTTCTCACTCTGTTGCTGCTGCTGCCTCTGCTGCTTCTGCTGCTGCTTGCTTGTGTGTGTGTGTGAGTGAGAGAATGAGAGATGGAAATGAGTGGAGAATGGGAGCAAGCAACCCAGATCCCCCCTCTCTTTCTCTTTCTCATTAAATGAGGCATGGGCAAAGCCATAATGCCCATGCTCTCTCTCTCTCAAAGTCAACCAAGCACAAAACAAAAAAATTCAAAATTAAAACCCATTTAAAACTATCATGACACATAAACAAGTAATAAAACTAGGTTAGAGAAAAAGGTTGGTTAACCATGGTTGCCAATCATGGCTTAACCCCAAAAACAACCCAAGTTAACATGCACAAGTGTGTGTGTGCCTAACAAAATTCTAATAAAATATACATTAAATAGGATAAAATATTTAAAACTTAATTTGGTAAACTTTTTATTAAAAACTATATATTAAAATATAATTAGTTACAAAACACATTCTAAGGTGCTACAATCTCCCCCCCTTAAAAGAAATTCGTCCACGAATTTAAAACTTATACTGTTACCTGTACCTTCAAAAAGAAGATTAAAATCCTCAAATCTCGTTCGCAGCCTCCCAAGTGACTATCTCACTATGCGGCTACGCCCAAGAAAACCCTTCACAGATGGAAAGACCCTTGACCGACGTTCCTCTACCTGCCGAGCCATTAACACACATGGCTGCTGGTGAACGGAAGATCGCGTCCAGCTAAATGGTCTGGTGCCAAAACATGTGGGAAAAGGTCATGAAGGTAAATGTAAAATACCTTTACAAGGAATACGGGGTGAAAATCCAGAAATCTGGGCGGAGGTGCCAAATTGAAGGCAACAAAACTAACTCGCTTATAGGATCTCAGAAGGACCTACGTCCTGGGATAAGCTTCCCAAAATCCAACACGTCATTCATCGGAAAGTCCATAGGAATCTATGATTTGCCACTGCGCACTCAAGCCTGCGACCAACACAGTCGCATAAGACATCTGTTTTGCAATGGACAGTTCTCATCCTGAACTGAACACAACTGGACTAACTCCGAATTCTCTAGACCTAGCTGGGGTCCAAAATCCTACCTTCGCAGAGTCAGAAGACAACAGGCTGGCGATCGACACGACCTAACCCCTAAGCCTAAGGGTGGCCAATTGGAGTGTCTCCTAATAACAGCTATCGAAGGAGAACCCGAACGATGGCGAGTGACGACCCCAAGCTGCTGACGACCAAACAAAACAACAAACACACAATTAAACAAAACAACTGAGCAAACTGAGTAAAACCGGGTGACAAGAATTCGAATGGAGTCACACCCTAACTAACTGGGTAGAAACCATAACGAAATTCATGGAGATCTGCTCCCATCCCTGCTTCGGAACGGTAAAAGATTGCAACTCTCCAGCCGGCCTCAGATGCTCGACTCAAGCACACAACAAGACAAACACTTGAAACGAAACCTGAAACTTCTCTTTACATCCCTGTCCACTCGTAACTATCTCACAAGTCACGCCAAAGCTGGTGGAACTTGAATGTATAAAGAGAGTTGACAGATGTGCATGCTCTAGGATTACACGCCTCTACCTGGCAATGGCAGGTACACAAACGTGTCCCTAACTTAGCACATCATTGTCACAATCAAGGTTTCCGAATCATTACCCAGCCGAGTATGCTCAAGTATCGCTGACGAACGAGCTTCGGCGGGCAGTGCCTCGCGAAAACGATTTAAGGAAAGTGGTCGGGCGCGGACATGAGCAAGCTGTCCCCTCCGTAGAGACGAACTAAAGCTGTACTCAACGATCACACAAGAACTGTAAATCTGCAGAAGACCATCACAACAACCCAAATCTGCTGCAGGAAGATATACATTAAGCTCTAGTGGTCCGTGGAAAATCTGACACGACTCTCAAGCAAGTAGTGTCTCCAAATATCCAACGCAAACCACAGCGGCCATCTCCAGATCATGAGTGGAATATCCTCCTCGTACTTCCTCCAAACGTAGGGAAAGCAAAAGCGATATCTCTATAGTGTCACCCCAGTACACCCTCGAGCCCACTCAAGAAACATTATAGTTAAACAACGAAGTCGCCCGAACCAAAAGCAAAGAAAGACCGATGCAGTTGTTAACTGAATCTTCAATTGCCGAAAACTCCGTAAACATGCCTCAGTCCAAAGAAAAGAAACCTCCCTTCCGGTCTATTCAGTCGACGGTGCAGCATTACTCTAGCAATCCTGCATGAAACGGCGGTAAAACCTGCTAAGCCCAACAATCCGCGGATCTCCGTCCTGCGCACAAGTCTGGGCCTAAGCTGTATGGCCACGATCTCCCTCGGAACCATACGGAACCGTCTCCCGCGACTACAAGACCTAGGAGTCAACACAAACAAGCCTGAAGAAACACTCCGAGAATTTAGCAACTGCTGGTGCTCTCCCAGCATCTGCATAGCAAATCCTCAAGTGCTACTACTGTCCCTCAAGACACATTAAATAGACCAGAGTGTCGTAAGTAACACAACAGAAACTGGTCGAGGAACGGCCTGAAGAAATCTGGTTCATCATATCTACGAATGCTGCTAGGGCATCAGGGAATCCAGCGACCCACCGATACACACACAAAGCCCATAGCACGCATAAGGCAGTCTTCGGAATGTCGTCACTCCGAATCCGCCATAATGATGACCTGATCCCAAACACACTTAGAAAAAGTCTCGCACCCTAGAGCTGATCGAAGAAATCGCCACGGCCAGGTGAAGGATACCTATCCGCACCGTAAGCCGGTTCAATTGACGATCCGTCGATACGCAACCCTAAACTGCCGTCTTTTCCATCGACGAACAGAAACAGGAGCTTCCAAAAGCGAAACACTCAGACGCACAAAACTCCCCAAACCACAACTCTGCAGCTGATCCTTAAGCTCCCTCAGCTTTGCCGGCTCATCTGGAACAACGTCGGAAAACTCTCGCACGAAAAGAACCCGGTCAAACAATCCCACGGTGGCTCGGGTATCACGAATGAACGCCAAGAATCCACTCCATCCCCTCAGTAGCCGACTAGCGAAAAAGGCTGAATTCAAGCTGTGAGAGGTGGTACAACTATCCACCTGCACAACAAGAACTGACTCGCCTGGGAAAGCAAACCCTAACTTGCTTCCACACGGTAGTCCACAGACGCCTAACACGTAGTTAACTAGTCCGTGCCCAGGAGAACGTCAAACCCAACATCTCCAGAAGGATCAAAACGACGGACGAAATCTCTATCTCCTAGCCGATTGGCACACAACTGAATACGTGTCGCGCAACCAAAGGATCGCTGACAGAAGTTAACACCGCTATGACTAATCTACCTAACCACGGTACAAGCAAGAAACAAACAAATACACCAAGAGGAAATAAAACTCAAGGGTACCTGAAAACTCCACATTGGACGTCTGCGCATCCCGATGAGTAGAAGCAAACTCCTGTGTCTGCCCTCTACTCACAGCTGGATGAACTCCTCTGGTAGCCTAAGCCCTCTGAGCAAAACCTCCACGTCCACGGCCTCTCTGAAAACGATCCTGACGCCGTGCTGAGGAACAATCCCTGACGAAGTGCTGAAGGCTTCCGCATCGAAAACATCCACGTGCTGACTGCTGACCATCCTAGGGATGAGAGCTGAACGACTGTCCTCTTTCCAAGCCTCTGCTACTCCCGTAGTGGCCACGAAATCTGTCTCGACGACCGAACCTCTGTCTCTGGGCTGGTACGCTGGTACGAGTTCTTCACTGTCCTGGAACTCTCTGAGCCTCTGAAATATGTGCCTCGTCAACTGGGGCTGCAACCACTGGTGCTATGTAGGTGACGGACTGCTGCATACTGATCGTAAGGGATAGCTGAGTAACGGGGGTGACAACCTCCTGTCGTAGCTCCCGAACGACGTCAACTAACGAACTCATCGTCTGGCGGAACTCCTGCATCTCTACCAACAGTCTATCCATAGTATAGGTCGTAGGCTGATCCATCTGCACCTGTGCAACTAGAGTGCCATCCTGGTCAGTACTCGTCTCACCCGAGCTAACTCTGACCTCGGCCCTCGCTGCATCGCTCTGAGTCCCCATAGTCATCGGCGGCAAGGCTATAAATAGATATAAGATGAGATTCGATAAGAATGAGGAAATCGAATCTCAAAGATACGAATCATCAAGGGAGAAATGTCAAGCAAATTATACTTAGGTCACTTAATGCAAGGTACCGCGCTGTGGGTATGCTGCAGACATACACACACTACGTTACTCTGCTTAAGCTACCTACTCCATCATACTAAGGTCATCCTACACTCCGAAAGGTAAAACCTAACGCTCTGATACCAACTTTGTCACGACCCAAAATTGGCCCGTGACGGCCCTAATACTATGCAACGCCTAAAGACGTAACGCAGTAAAAGAAAGCCAAAACCCAGAAATCAAAACCATGAAAAAGACGGAAAAGATAATATAAGTTTTGAAACCATTGAAATCGCAACCCAAATTCTTTAAAAGTCTTATTTTCCTTCTTTAAAATTTTAGCAACACCCCTTTTTGATGAAAACCAGCCCAGATGAATACAATACAAATATACGACGCCGTAGCGAAGAACTAAAGACAGTAGAGAGAAGCTGTATATAAATAAAAGACATAAATCCACAATAATACACACTAACGTCCTCACCAAGTCTTTATGTCCCCAAATACAATAGTAGATGGAGAGAGAGTACAATATACAACGAAGGTACAATATGAAATACAGATAACCGTCTAACCCACCTAAGCAAAATGGTACTGTGAGCTGATGCGGTATCTGTAGCAAAAGGTAGTAGCTGGATAGCTGAATAAAGGAATAGCCTGCCTCGACTACTCTGGGGAACAACCTGAAACACCTGTGGCACAACGGGGGTGAGTTGCCAACTCGTGAATAGTATAAAACATATGCAGGTAATCGCAGGAATGCACGTACAGCATGAATCTAAGATATGCGATTACAGTGGTAATAATATGTCATGCAATGCTGAAATAAAGAGAGTACACTAGCAGGTACAATCAATAAGTGAAGCGATAGTAACATGACAATAGTATGCAGTAGAGATATGGGAAAGCAAATATGCAACTATCATAAGGGTACACTACAAGTACTACCAATATATAGGAATCTGTGCATAAGGTAGGTAAGGGTGAGGTATAGGGTGGAATATGTCATTTTCCACGGAAACCTGACGTCGTGGCAGGATCACAATCCACCAAGATACTCCAATCCCAAATCCTCAAACCAGGCCCCACATTGGGCACTCACATCCAATAAGTCTCACATCTCCTCAATGTACAATGTCGAGTAATCTCCTATATCCCGAATGTACAAGTCACCAATCACATAGGTATGTCCAATATCCAAGTCCCAATGAATCACCTAGTATCCCAAGTCCAATCTCAAATAAGAATCTAACATCCTAAAGATATACATATATGTACAGAAATAAATATGATGGGGGCAATACACATATATTAGCGTCCCATTCCACTAATATTGGTGTAAGGGTATATATAACAACGGCTAAGTACCCTGTTATATATACAAAAAAAAGGGGTTAAAGAAATATCATGAAACCGTGTGCCAAGCATCGACACAGAAATCCTCGTATATGGGGCTCCGTCAGTCCGGATCAGCCCACGGGGTCCGTCTGCAGTGTCGGCCCTCGGCCTCGACAGTACAGGTCATCCCGCATCCATCTCTCTACCCTGGCCAGTAGCCTCCAGACAACTGCCAGGTCCAAACAATCACCGGTAGGTACTCGCCCGCCTCCAGGCTCAATCGGCAAACCCATCGATCTTCTTGCCGAGGGGAACCATACCGGGCCCCACCATGTACTCTCATACGGCAACCACACATCGTATGGAGCATAGAATCAACACCGATAAAACTCATGGGGGACGCTCGAAATATCATATTAAGGAAACCGGGTTGTTACATGTATGCATAATTTCATGAACTCCCGCGGTTCCCAAATCCCGAAAACATCATATAAAGTCCAGATAAACAATGCATAGATACAGGAATAAATGTATGCGAAATAATGATAAGGTACAGTTAAGTAACATCAGTAAATGTGAATATGCGACAATAACTGAATATGTATCTAACATGCAGGTGTAGCAAAGTATAGGTATCTACCTATAAGAACTGATGTCGTATACCCCCCTGGGTATAAGTAACTTATGTAGGAAATCCCTCCCGGTATAAGTAAAATATGAATGAGGTATACCTGTAGCTGTATCGCAAAGTGAAAATATACCTATCACTAAAGGTATGATACACTATAGGTATACCGATAAACTAGATGTCAAGTGTGGCAAGCAATGGTAGCTATAAGGGGTAGTGTGTGACATGGCAATTATTGACGGTGTGTGTGTAGCATGCAATCCGTGCTCGTGCAACATGAACCGTCAATAATGTGTGCAGTGTCCTACGGCTGCTAGTCACAGTATATAGCTATATCGAGGAAATGCAGTAAGGCGCAATTCTACAATGACGTAGAATGTGCGACAGGTAATTGAATCCTAGCCCAGACGCATAACGCCATGCGGGCGATTCCCCTGTAGATGTTATATCTACTCACCTACACTCCACGCTGGATGAATCCTACCGTCTGCTCCCTCTGTAGCCGTGTCCGTAGTCCCTGCCTGCAAACCTGCCAATAAGATAAGGAAATCACAAATAAGTCAAATATCTCGCGAAACGCGATATCGAATCGAAACGAGAAACTCGCGTCGCGAACTAAACGCGCGTGTGCACGATACGCTGAATCGTGTGTGTACGCGTCTAAAACCATCGCGACACGCCGCGATACGCTGGATCACAGAACCCACTCACGTATCGCGCGTATCGCGCAAACACAACGAAACACAAAAGCGACATATAGTCCCAGATTTTCCTACAGGCAAGATATTACAAAACTAGACATGTCAAAGACCTAGAAAACACAGCAGGGAGCCCTACACCCAAACCCCAACACCCAAGCTCCCCACTGGGCCGCAAATTGCGGCCAAAAAGAAGAAATTGGCGGCCTGGGTTAGGAGTTAGGGGGTCGTGCTCTGGTGGTGGTGTCTAGACCTAGGTATCATGTCCCAGTATTCTCAATTTTGTTCTGCAAGGTCCGGGTCTATAGCAGATCACAAATGTCCAGTATATCACTTAAAAACGACAATTTGCACCAAATAGAAACCTTATGGTATTTTAGTGTAATCTGGGGATTTCTCAGTTGAAGTGGCCTAACTAACACTAAACCAACCCAAGGTAGCTAACCAAATCAACAATTATCCACAATTCCACTTAAACACCACAATTATCACTAAACTTAGCTATTTAGCACTAATCGAACCAATCGATGCACAACTAAGCAAACCATGCAATGGGGTTAAGGAAATATACCCACTGAACCCTAGAAGGCAGGTGAAGGTGTGGAGAAGAGCTCCTGCGAGAGCTGGGGTCCCTGTTGCTGTTGCTGCTGCCCCCCTGTTGCTGTTGCTGCTATTGTTGCTGTGGTTGTTGTTGTTGTTGTTGTGTGTTGTTGTTGTGATGATGATGATGAGGATGCCTGCAGCTGCTGCTCCTGCTCCTGCTGATCCTGTTGCTGCTGCTGCTTCTCTCTCTCACAAGGTGTGAGTGTGTGTGTGTGTGAAGATGAAGCTGTTGCTGTTGCTGCCTCTCTCTTTCTCACTCTGTTGCTGCTGCTGCCTCTGCTGCTGCTTGCTTGTGTGTTTGTGTGAGTGAGAGAATGAGAGATGGAAATGAGTGGAGAATGGGAGCAAGCAACCTAGATCCCCCCCTCTCTTTCTCTTCCTCATTAAATGAGGCATGGGCAAAGCCATAATGCCCATGCTCTCTCTCTCTCAAAGTCAACCAAGCACAAAACAAAAAAATTCAAAATTAAAACCCATTTAAAACTATCATGACACATAAACAAGTAATAAAACTAGGTTAGAGAAAAAGGTTGGTTAACCATGGTTGCCAATCATGGCTTAACCCCAAAAACAACCCAAGTTAACATGCACAAGTGTGTGTGTGCCTAACAAAATTCTAATAAAATATACATTAAATAGGATAAAATATTTAAAACTTAATTTGGTAAACTTTTTATTAAAAACTATATATTAAAATATAATTAGTTACAAAACACATTCTAAGGTGCTACACTACTAAAAACTAGCAATTACCTATTCGAATTAGGTATAATTAGTCCTAAACTGCAAAATAACAAAAAAGACGGTTTACGGAAAAATACCGAATTTTCACCGATTTTCAGGAAAACACCAAAACGACTTTTCAAGGCGCTACACTTCCTCTATCTCCCGTGAGCGACGTCTAGAGCAAGAACTTGACACCTTGAAGGCCCCCGTCCAGGAGTTGAAGGAGATGATGGTATGTATACTACTTAATAGTAAAATATTATATCATATTATAGATTGCAACATATCCAATATTAGTACGTAGCCTGAGCTTATTTGGTTGTAGATTTAGCTTTGATTAATCATATATACATAGAACTGTCTAATTAAAATAAACTACGGTTTTCCAAACTAGATATCCAAATGAGGCCTAAGTCCCTCAGTATTCATAGATTGGGGTTTCACAATAACCTGATAATGATACGAATACGACTAATACACAGCTCTTACTCGTTTATTAAACACAAAACTGAACAGACGCAACACGGTATTTCGGCTAAGCCTCCACATGCATCTCGTTCGGCTGCAGCTCCACATGCATCTCCTTCGGCTGCGGCTCTGCAAGACACTACCTCGGCTGCGGTTGCGCAGACAACTCCTACAGCTCCACGGTCTGCTCAGACTCCCGCAGCTGCAGCTCCGCAAGACACTACCTCGGCTGCGGTTGCGCAGACCACTCCTACAGCTCCACAGCCCGCTCAGACTTCCGCATTGGTCGAGTTGTTGACTTAGGGTTTATCCCCGGAGCAGATGCGCCAGATTACGGCGATTATCAGAGGTGGAGCTGGACTGAGCTAGGGTAGCTTCTTGATTTTTATACTTTAAACATGTATATATTTATATGTTACATATTGTATATATTTTGGACGATATTGGTGGTGTTTGCGTGTTCATATTGATTTAGATTGATATCGTATTCTGCTTGTTGATTTCTTTTATATATTATACGTGAGATGTTAATTATGAATACTACGGTATATATTCTGCTTGTTGATTACTTTCATATATGATGTATATATTATTGTGCACAGGGCGAGGGAAAAACAGACAGCCCTTTTTAAAAAAAAACCTGATAATATGTCCCTACGGATTAATCTGTAGGGACAGCTGTTGTACCTACAGTTTAATCCGTAGGGTCCAACATTGCCCTACATATTTATCCATAGGGACGGAATATCAGGATACCTGATATTTTTCCCTATGGACTCAGTAACAGGTGTTAGCTTTGTCCTTACGGATAAATCCGTAGGGGCATAACCTTTACCCCTATAGATTTATCCGTAGGGACAAAATTTTTGCCCCTACACATTTATTCGTAGGGGCATAAATATAGACCTACCGAGGGTTATATCTGGACCTACGGATTAAGCCGTCGGGGAAGGTATTTGTCCCTACGGAGTTATCCGGAGGGGCAACTATTTTATTTTATAAACCGATAAATTAAATAAATATTTTTTCCCTACGGTTTAATCCGTAGGGACATATGGACCTATGCATTAAGCCGTAGGGGCAATAATTACTCCGTACGGGCATGTTTGAGGCTATGACTTGCACCTGTGGCGTGTACACCTATGGTGTATTTTTGTGCCCCTACGAATATAGCCGTAGGGGCAGTGGTTTGCTCCTACGGATTTATCCATAGGGGCAACCCCTATTTGTAGTAGAGCTTGTGGTTAAGTTACTAGTGTTTCTTACATCCTAGTTTAGTTTAAAGTTTATATTTGTGGTTTAGTGATGGTTGGAAATTCCTAGAAGAGAATTAATGGATTTTATGGAGTTGTGACGATGTAATTAAGGTCTAGTAGTGACCACAGAACCCCTGAAGTGATAGGAATCCTGACCAAACCGAGACAAACCATGATTTGAACTGAAATTTGTCCGATGTCATATTTTGTGAAATTGTGAGGTCAACAGGGAATCTGGAGCTACCTGAAGTGTTTTTAAGAAAATCAAACAAGTAGAGTGAACTAGTAGGACCACTAGATGACCACCAAAGAAGAACGAGCCAAGGACCTGCTGTTAGTTGTATGTATGCCATAGAGGCCATTGTTGTACAAAATTGTATATTACAATGGATTCTTGGACATATATAAGGAGGACTTTCTTGCTCGACATGATAGTATGCTATCGGGTTACTCTTTATCATAACATCTAGACTAGTATTGTGATACTGTCTTGCTCTCACATGTTGATAAAGCCCTTAGGATGTATACTTGACTACCAGTACTATGATGCAGATCATACTAGTGGGGCCAGGGTAGTCCACAGGTTCATCCTTTAATTGTTCCTAGTCGAGGGTGTATCGAGACGGGGCATCGATATTCCAGAGTAGACTAGCGTATACGCTTCTTGCCCCATTTGATGGGCGATGGATGATCTCATATCCATTGGTGTTTAACATCAAAGATGGTATACATGTGATCAGTAGAGACTGGGTAAACTGAACATGACTCGCCGAGAACTCCTAGATGGTATTATACCTAACGTTAGATAGCAGTTCTTTGGTGACACTGGTATAGGTTTGTCTGTAGACCCGAGATCATCATAGAGTCTTGTGTGATTCCCACTGTGCTTTGATTTCCACCTTACCACGTTCAAGAGAGCATGCAAAACGGTGGTTTTTGGGTGCATTCCTGAGTCACATGGAAGCAATGAGCGATAGGAGGGGATTCGTCTCTCCCGGTATTAGGGTTGATGTTGCGCTATGCTTGATTGGCTATAATAGGAAGTCCCTGGCCAGGGCTGATGCAGAGATTTACTGGTAAGTGTTATCAGTAGTTTCTCGACCCGTTATGAGCCTCACATCGGCATGACTTATCAAGTTACTGCGGTCTGACATTTACCACCCCTAAACTAGATATGCGATATATCAGACGAAGAGACCAGACTGTACGGTAGTGTTAATTATTGGATTCACAGGAGTATGGACAAGCTTGCTTGTTGATATTCTGATCGCTCAATACACGGGTAGCCGTTACGTCCTACTAGTACTGCTGATGGCTTGTAATTGACTGATATGATCATCACCTACTGCCGGCGTATTTACGAGTCATTAGAGTACTACACAGAGGTTTCCTAGCTCATGCGATACGAAGTAGGGCACATATGTGATATGTGCGGGACCGAGATTAATATGTGTATATGATACCGTATTCCAATCTCGCGATATAGGTTATATGTGATATAACCGGATTGTTGAATCAAGTATTGATTGAATGATATGTTATATGTATATGTGATATGCATATAAATGATATTAGTCGGTTGTATGCGATACAACCGGGTTATTAAATCAAGTGTTGATTTAATAATTTAATGTGTATTAATATACATTAACTAATATTAGCTCACTTAAGAAAATGTTTTTCTCATTATACATTTAATATATATGTGATATATGTTAATGTATTTATTTTATGTCATGCTAGATGATACATTGGACTTGGGTGTATGAGACTCATACCTAACTTAAGATAATTTAGGTTTTTAAATATTAAGGGATAAATCAAAATTAGGTGGAAATTAGTCATGGCTTGAAGCTTGGAGAAGCTTGTGGAATCCATTGACTTAGTCAACTAATTTTATTTTACTTTAGATATTTATTAACCAAACCATTATCTTTAGCCATGGTTTAGTCTCTACATGAGTTATATATGATATTTTCTCACCCATGGTTGATACTAGATCATTCTTGAGATCATTTTCTTCATCTCCTTCAATTGCTCTCTAGCTTTGAGTGAGAAAAGAAAACAAAGAGAGAGAAATTATTCTAAAGTGAGCAAAATTTCTACTTCACCAATCTATACCAAACCAGCCATTTAGTATAGGTTGTTTCTTCACTAGTTCATTAATTAGTGAAGAGGTAGCTTGAGTTAGAGATTCTTCGACGTAGATCATCTTCGGCCTTTTAAATCCTTGAGCAAGCTCGTTCCTTTCACCTAGTGGAGCCAAAGGAGAGTCCGGGAGACCACTACTTGGAGCGAAGGGACTACTACACGGAGCTTTAGAAGTGAAGGACCGGTCTACAAAGGTTGTATTCCCATTTCACTTAGTATAAAGTGTTGGATATGTATGCCCTAGAGGCATGTATTGTATAGGATGCTAGGCATGCATATGTACAGAAACAATCTTTGCTCGAAATGATAGTATGCTATCTGGTTTATATTCATCTTAACGTGTGATGTGTTGTATTTCATATCTTATATACATGTTGATGAAGCCCTTAGGATTATGCTTGACTACCAGGATTATGATGTAGATCATACAGTGGGGCCTGGGCAGGCTAAAAGCATATCCCTTATTTTGTTCCTAGTCGACGGTATATCGAGACAAGGCATCGATATTACCAGAGTAGACTAGTGTGTTCGTTTCTTGACCCTGGGGGCGATGGTTGATCCCACAACCATTGGTGTTTGACATCAAAGATTATACATAGGTTCTCATTGGAGAATGGGTACACATAACATGACTCGCCGAGAACTCCTAGATGGTATAGATACCTATTGTCAGATAGCAGTTCTCTGGTGACACTTGTACAGGTTAGTCTGTAGACCCGAGATCGTCATAGTGTATTGTGTGATTCCCACTGTGCTTTGATTTCCTCCCTACCACGGCTCTACTGAGTCATGCAAACAGGTGGATTTTGGGTACAGTCTCGAATCACATGGAAGCGGTGAGCGATAGGAGGGGTTTCGTCTCTCCCGGTATAGGGAGTTGATGTCGCTCTACGCTTGATCGGCCATAACAGCAAATCCCTGTCCAGGGTTGTTGAGATTTACTCAAAAGAGTTATCAGTAGTTTCTCGAACCGTTATGGGCCATAAATCAGCATTACTTATAAAGTTACTGGGGTTTGACATTGTCACACCCCGCTTCCCGGTGTACGGCGAAGATGACGCGATGAGATCCGCTACGTATATACTTAGAAGTACATACGCTAAGCGTATCTAAGAAATATAAAAGTAAATCACAAGAGACAAGAGATATAGAAATAACATCAACTTTATTAATAACATTCTTTTGTACTATGAATCAAAAGTAAATACAACTGGAATGAAAAGCGATGCCTAAACAATGGCATAACAGAAAATGAAAATACTGAATAGAACAAGGTACAATGTCTAGAGCTCGGGGTCTTCGTGAAACTGATCCAAGTCTTCACCGGTGGGCTCGATCTCTGCTGGGTCCAAAACAACTGACGACATTCAAAGAAGAAAGAAATAGAATGTCGTTAGCGAACAGGTCGCTCGGTAAGTCCCAAAGGTAAGGAAGAAAGACAGAATAAGAGGTATCATCTAAAGTATAATATTATAGAATATTGTGTTCACGCTGTTGTTTGTAGTTTGGTACGGAAGGATGCCAGTGTATACGAGAGGGGTCTCAGTATGCTAGAGACCAGGGAAAACGGAATGTACAAGGAACCGTTAAGCCATGGTACAACAGCAATGGAATATAGGTTAGGTGTCTTAATCTTACCGTCTCGTGCCACTTCTAACACCTTCTGCACCAATCTACCCCTTAAACCCCGTAGTGTTTTGATTGTATTATTGTATTGTATAAGTTGGATGACTGACCAAAACCATGATATCAGTAACAGAGTGTAACTGCATAATCAGGTAAATGCAATAACGGAATAATGGATGTATATCCATGGTTTGATTCAGTTAAGTTGTATAGATTGTTAACTGGATTCTGGGATTCATGTGTTCATATTGAGTTGGAATATTAAAGAATGTAGATTGATTTGAATCATATTCAAGTCAGAAATAATCAGACTCAAATCCGAGTCATACCAAAAGAAATGTAAGTCGAAGTTCTATAATTGTTAGAGTCCGTATTGTAATTTATAAAACTTGAGGGGGTTTTATGTAAAAATACTTTTGTATAGTTTTCAAGATACACCCCAAGTATTTATTATTCGTCTTTATAGCTATAATGAGTGTAATTTTATTTTGTGATATTTCTTAGTGAAAATATTCTAATACCATAAATAAAGGTATTTATCTGTAATATTGATTTATTTGAAATTCATGGTATTTTAATGTAAAAATCTAGTCTTGATGATTTTTAGAAAAAGTGGGATATTTATATAATAACAAAATAGATCTTTTAATGATAATTTACATATATTTATACAAAAATAATTTCAATAAATATTTTATATAAAAAATATCATTTTCTTAAGATATCGTAATTTAAACCTTTCGAGACCGAATGCTTCTTGCGGAGGTCTGAATCTCGCACTACTAAGCCGAGGGTGCATGATAAACCGTACTATCCCTAATGGGTTCCCCAAAGGTGGGTTGTAGTGGCGCTTTGCAAAAATTTATAAATACTAAACCTTTAGAATACGGTTTTATTAAAGTAAAAGGTATTTATTTGCAAAAGTCGAATTTCCGTATTTTAGGTTTTAGGGATTCTTATTTCAACTAGACTTATTTTAAATGATCTAAACAACACTTTGTTAGAAGTCTCAAATCGCCTCTTCACCGCCAATTGTGGCCAGGTAAGTATAAGTGAGGAAGGAGGGATCCGCTCACGAATCGTGAGACGGGCCTTTTAAAGTTACCTTTGCTCACTTGCCTAGCCTAGACACCACAAAGTCAGGTTTAGATAAACGATCGATGTCCACAACTTATCGTATTTTTCTATTAAAAGATATTTGTTTTAAAAGTGTAGCAACCTAAAACTTTTAGAAAAGGTTTTACTAAGAAAATGGTATTTAATTGTAAAATCTTATTTTATCGTATTCTAAGTTTTCAAGGTAGCGTGTTATGTTTGCATATGACTGTGTGTGGAGGTAGGTCATTACCTCGTGATCTACGTTAAGGTTTCGCAATGTTAAGGGGGTTAAATGTGAAAACTAAACATTGTGGTATTTAAGTTAAAGAATACGATATATTGCAAAAGCTATCATTTCATGTGAGAAAACTTGTTCAAATTAGTTGTTAAGTGATTAATAGTCAACATAAAGATGTTTAAGTATTATGGAATTGGTGATAAGTGAGATTTGATAGAAAACCGAATCGGAAATCGGTTTGTTCCGATTTCCGTCGGGTTTGTAAAGTCGTATTTTTATGGAAGAAAAGAAAGGTAGAAAAGGGAGACTTACGGGTTTGGACAACACTAGAGAGTGAGGGGGAAGTAGAGGGTTTGCCGGTGAGTCGAATCGTCGTTGAGAGGTCCTAGCACGATCACCGAAATTTCGCCGTCGATTTCGTCAGCGCTTCGCCTTTCGCTCGTTTTCCAACGTACCAAATTTCTCTTGGAATTTTGAGAGAGTGGACTTAGGAATTTAGGATGAGAGGGTAGAGGGTATGGGGGGTATATATAGGGTTAGGCTAGGGTTAGGGTTTTCAATTAAAAAATGTAAAAAATATATAAAAAATCATTAAACTTTGGAGTAAAAGAGATTTATTGGGCTTTCTGTAACCGGTCAAGGAATTTAGTGTGTGCAGGGGTGTTGACCAGTCCAAGATGCTCCTCTTCTATGTTGACGACTCGGCCGCCCGGCCGAGTCCAGCCGGCGGCGCCGGCCCGAGTCGGGGTGTCGGGGGCCGGGGAATCTCGAGGGGGATTTATGGTATATTTACTTTTTTACGTTCAGTTCAAGTTTTACGAGTTATGGCGTTTTGACTGTTGGACTTCTAAAGGATTTTTAAAAAAATAAATACAAAAATAATGTAGGGCATGGGATTTGAACTCTGGTGGCTTGGTTCAGCAGTGCAAGGTGTTACCAGTGAGCTACAAGCTCCTTCTTGTAATTATGGAGTGAAATAAATACTTAATGAGATATCAGCCACAATAAATACTCCAAGTATACATTGAATTTAAATCAATTCTTTGTACATTAAAAACGGAGTTGTTACAGTCTACTCTCCTTACAAAAATTTCGTCCTTGAAATTTACAACTTTTATTTGAGGACTAGTTTACAAAGAGGTGTGGATATCTAGTACGCATTTCATCCTCCCTTTCCCAAGTGGACTCTCCTGGAGTTTCTTTCCTCCACATCACTCGAACCAAGTTAACTTCCTTGTTCCGAAGTGTCTTCACTTTTCTGTCCAGGATCTCCACGGGCTGTTGCTCACAAGACAAATCGGGCTGTATAGTGAGCTCAGAATGATCAAGTACATGACTGGGATCACTCACATACTTTCTGAGTTGGGATATGTGTAACACATTATGCACTCCTTCCAATGAGAGTGGAAGCGCTAAACGGTATGCCACTTCACCGACTCGGTCGAGTATGTCGAACGGTCCAATATATCTCGGACTCAATTTACCCCGTCTTCCAAATCGGATCACTCCGCGGTTCGGAGATATCTTCAGGAATACGTGATCTCCTGGTTGGAACTCCAAGTGTCGCCTCTTTGCATCAGCCCAGTGCTTCTGTCGATCTTGGGCTATACGCATCCTTTCCCTGATAGTACGAACCACATCAACAGTCGCTACTATCATCTCTGGTCTAAGAAGTTCCTGTAAGTCGATGTACAATACCCCACGACTTGCGGGGAGGCGGAAATATGAAAAACGATCTTGTTTTAATGCTAAACAACGACTAACCGCATGAATCGAAGCTAAACGTTAACTAACAACAATCATAGAAGTTCTAAACTACTATGTAAAGGGATTATACCTAAAGAACCGTGTCCTTCTTCTTTACGAACTCCACCTCCTCCTCGGCCTTCTCCAAGTAGTAGACGATCCACCACGAGAGCTAAACTCCAAGCTTTGCCTCTAAACTTGAGGCAACTAGGTATCTTTAAGTGCTAATCAAAGTACCTAGATGAAATAGAGAGAGGGTTATGGATTAAGTAGTCTAACTAATCCTTGTACTCAACACATGAGAGGGGAGGAATAGGGTTTGAAGAGGGAGAGCTTGAGGAGAAAGAATGTGAGAATAATAATGAAATGAGAAAAAGAGTTATCATAATATATATCAAGCATTTTATTTTTTCAAGAAAAGAAAAGATAGTGATTTACAACCATGCTTGATAAATATCTAATGGTGATTCACATCCATGAGTCATTAAGCAATTATGAAGCATTAATGACATGGATGAATCATCCATATGACTCACTAATCTCATTTAATGTATATGCCACCTTAACCTCCTTAGTCACCATCTTCTAGAAGCTTCTCGCGCAATTACGAGAACGCCCCTCCTATCCGTGAAAATACGGAAAAACTTTAGACTGTATAAATCCAATAACCGGATACTAGTAACTGGCTTAAACCAAAGCCGACTAGTAAAAACTGTCCGAAAGTCGTACGTGCGTAAACACACGTATGCGTCCGAACCCTTGTCGTAAAACCATACGACCTCTATATCGTTTCACCTGGAGTAAGGAAACTCTCTGCGTGGGACTCTAGAGACTCGACTAGTACGCCGGCAGTGGGTTTAACCACAGACTGCAAGCGGCACTAGCTGTACGTAACGGTCCCCAGGTAGATGTCGATAAGAAAGCCGATGAGGAAACCCATCCGAACTCCTACTGAGTCTGATGTGACAATCTCCGTACAGTCCGGTCCGTTCGTCTAAAGACTATCACATATCGGGCCTAGGGGGCGGCAAGCGTCAGTCCCCTAATAGCGGTATAAGTCGTGTCGGAGCGAAGCCCATTGTAGGGTTGCTAGGCACGCGCACAAGGGTCTACGAGGCATCAACCATACCCGATTAAAAATTTAGCCGTGCCGAACAACCCGAATATGGATCTTCAAACTAGAGATTAGGCGAACACTAACATGTTAACAACTTTAACACTAAGTGAGAGGGATTACAACCTTTGTAGATCTGGTCCTTCACTTCATATGCTCCGTGTTGTGGTCCCTTCGCTGCGATCATCGGGTTCCGGACTCTCGAGAGGTTCCACGAAGAGAAAGATGCAACCTTTGCTTCCGATCTTTGATACAAAGATGATCTACCTTGAAGTTTCGTTAACACAAGCTAAGACTCATGAAATGATGTGAACACCCTCATCTAAATGGCAAAGGAAGATGAGAATGATGAAGTAGGATTTTCTCTCTCTTTATTTATCTTTTTCTCATATTTATTCATCACTTATATCAAAGCAAGAAAGCTTTGTAAGCAAAGAAAAACAAGGAAGAAGATGAACAATATGATAAGAATCCTTTTGTGATGAATAGAAAAAGAATTAATATGATGAATAATGCAACCATGGTCAAGCAAACTCATGTAGAGAATTAACTAGGGTTAGGGTTTGGGTTAGGTAAAAGATGAGTCACACACAAATATCTTTATCATGACAAAATGAAAAGCTTCTAGAATCAACTAGAAGACTTAACCCTAATCCAAACCCTAATCATGTTTAAACTCCACAAAACATGTTGTATTAGTTATCATATCATGTTACAATATTATATATCACATATATAATATTTATTGTAACAAATAAAATAATACAATTAACATATATCGCATATATATCAATGTATTAGCCGAGTGAGAAAAAGAAACTTTTAGTGATCTAATATTAGTTAATGCAATTTAATATATCAAATATATTATTATACATTAAATTATCGAATCAACACTTGATCCGACAATCCGGCTATATCGCATATAACCGACTAATATTTATCCGTACCGATTCATCGAATCAACACTTGATCCGATGACCCGGCTGATATCAAATATCGCGAGAATATAATACGGTATCACATATCGCATTATCCTCGGTCCCGCACATATCACATATGTGCTCCTACTCCGTTTTGCCTGAGCCAAGAAACCTCTGTGTAGGACTCTAAAGAATCGTCAATACGCCGGCAGTAGGTGATGATCATATCAAACACCCACAAGCTGCAAGCGGTCAGCTAAACGTAACAGCTACCCAGGTATTGAGCGCTCAGAAGATCAACAAGCAAGCCTGTACATTCTCCTGTGAATCCAAACAGTAACACTCCCGTACAATCCGGTCTCGTCGTCTGATATGTTGCATATCTCGCCTAGGGGTGGTAAACGTCAGACCCCAGTAGCTCGATAAGTCGTGTCGATATGAGGTCTATAACAGTTTGAGAAACTACTGATAACACTTACCAGTAAATCTCAGCAACCCTGGCCAGGGATTTCCGGTTATAGCCAATCGAACACAGCATAACATTAACTCCTTATACCGAGAGAGACGAATCCCCTCCTATCGCTCATTGCCTCCATGTGATTCGGGACTGTACCCAAAAACCACCTTTTTGCACGCCCTCTTGGACGTGGTATGATGGAAATCAAAGCACAGTGGGAATCACACAAGACTCTATGATGATCTCGGGTCAACAGACTACTCTGTACCAGTGTCACCGGAGAACTGCCATCTGACGTGAGGTATAATACCATCTGGGAGTTCTCGGTGAGTCCGTCCAGTGTACCCAGTCTCCACTGAGCACCCGTACACCATCCTTGATGTCAAACACCGATGGATATGGGATTATCCATCGCCCATCATATGGGTCAAGATGCGTATACGCTAGTCTACTCTGGTGTATCGATGCCCTGTCTCGATACTGTTGGAGATAGTGCCTTCATAGTCAATTATTGGATCACAGGTACGTGATTGCAATGATTGCGGAGGACCTATACCGGTAGGACAGTCTTACTCAAGATGATAGTATGCTATCTGGTTTGCCTTTATCGGTAGTGTACAGGTTCAGGTGACTGATCACTGCTACACTTTGATAGAGCCCTTAGGATCTTGCTTTACCACCAACAGTATGATGGCGATCATATACGTGAGAGTTGGGTGGTTTATATGCATATCCTTAATTGTGGTCCTTAGTCGTGGGAGTTTCGAGACAGGGCATCGATACTCCGTAGTAGACTAGTGTGTACAGTCGAGACCCCGACGAGGGGCGGTGGCCGGTCTCACAAGCCACTGGTGTCAGTAGGATCACCTAAGATGTATACAGGTGCTCATTGGGTTATGAGTACACCGGACAGGACTCGCCGGGAATCTGCTAGTTAGTATTATATCTACCGTCAGATAGCAGTTCCCAGGTGACATGTGTACAGGTTAGTTCATCGACCTGAGGTCGTCATTTGTCTCGTGTGTGTTCCCACTGTGCTTTGATTTCTACCCTACCACGGCTCAAAGGAGTCGTGCAAACAGGTAGTTTTTGGGTACAGTCCCGAGCCATATGGAGGCACGTGAGCGGATCGGCAGGGGATTCGTCTCTCCCGGTATTGGGGGCGAGGTCGTGCTGTGTCTAGGAGAGCCATTACACAAAGTCCATGGGCATGGCAGGAGATTTACTGGTAGGTACTCCAGTAGTATCTCAGGGTGTTATTGGGCTTCACTCCGACACGACTTATACTGCTATTGGGGGTCTGACGTTACTAGCCCCCTAGGCAGATATGCGATACTCATAGACGAACGGACCGGACTGTATATACATTGTCACTGTTAGGCTTAGTAGGGTTTTCCGGATGAGTGCGCTCATCGGCATCCCTTGAGGTCAGTCCATGGGCAGCCGTTACGCATTGCTAGTGCCGCTGACGGTTTGTGGTTAAACCCACTGCCAGGGTACTGACGAGTCATTAGAGTCCCCCACAGACAGTTTCCCAAGTTCGGGCGAAACGTTGTAGAGGCCGTATGGTTTTATGGCAGGGTTCGGAAAATGCACGTGCGTTTACGCACGTGTTATTTTTCGGGCAGATGATACTGGTCGGCTTTGGTTTAAGCCGGATCCAAGTATTATATTGAGTAGGTATAATATCTTTGTCTCAGATGCATTTGTATTCGGTCGTAATACAAATGCGGGTATATTTATACAGTTTCGGGGTTGTCCTGAAATTCGTTTCAGGATCACTTTTGGAAGTTGCCAGTTTCCAATTTTCTATCAGCCGTCTTTTAACATTCGGTTAAAGACGAATTTATCTTTTCTTCAGATAAGAGTGAGTCATCATTCTAGAAGGTTCTAGAAGTGATGAAGTGGCTAATGAGTCATCTTGACATTAATGGTTGCATTAATGACTTGATGAGGTGTTTATGTGAGTCATGCTTTGTTTTAATGATTCTTGTTTTGGTTAAGATATTTTGAGTGAGAAGCTTTCTCTTGTGGTCACCCCCCTTCTCCTACGGTCACCTCCCTCTTGCTATATATGGCCGGCCCTCTCTCTCCTCACTCTCACTCTCACTTGTTGTTTCACTTGAAAAGATATGATAGTATTTGGGGTGCATGGGATTTTACAGTTCATTTCATTCCATCACCCAATTCCCTCGGCAACTTCATTAACTGATCGTCCACGGATTTGGACGAAGTGAGAAAAAGTCATCTACTCATTCTCTACATCATTCTTGGTCGTCTCTTTTAGCAAACTTGACGATCGAGTTGCCTCAAGTCAGAGGCGGGAGCCCGTTTAAAGAATCAGTGATGTGGTGCCACCTCGACAAAGAGATCGGAGATCGACGAGATCGGAGCAGCCGCAACGGAGCGTGGGATGATGGTTGAAGAACGAAGGACTCGGATCGTTCGGTATAACCTTTCTACACTCTTTACAGTTTGTTAGTTTAGCAATAATGGCAGATCCGGGTTAAAGTATACGATAGCGCCAGTTAAAAAGTTTTTGTTCCGCATTTGGCGTCTGTAGACTGCCGGGGCGCTAGCGTAGACTTACAGTGGTATCAGAGCCTCACCATTTTGCTATACTAACTTGTGCTAACGCGTTTAAAACATCGATCCGACCGGAAATCAAAAATCACAATTTTTTAGCTTGACAGTTTCTGTCGATTTTAAATGGCCTCCTAAAATTTTTCTACACATCTCAGAATACTGTGCAGGCTTTTCTAAGACCCACGACAAAATTTGGGCACGTGTCTCTACCAAACAGCCACGGAAACGCGGCCAAACCCATGGTTTGGCCGCGCATCTGCGGCCACGTGTTGAGCGCATGCTCCCAAACTTTGTCAGTGGGTTCTTCTCTGGAATTTGTGGTTTTTGGTAAATATCGTTTTGGCCCAGATTTTGTTACTGTTCACCAGTAAGTCGTGGGGCCCACTTTTTGATATTTGGTCGATCGAAATTTAAACATGTTAGTTTACAGTGCTTACATTATATCTCCGACCGGGAATGTCATTTGATCGGTAAACCGCGTTTGATTGCTATAGTTCTTTTAGACGGGTTTGCGAACGTGACATTCGCGTTGATGTTCTGTTTTGTGCTGTGATGTTGCGGATTTGTCGTGGTGGATAGCAGTGTGCAATGGTAGTACAGTTTGTGTTTATTTGTACATTTGATATTGCGGGGCGAGCGTCCAACTTGTGGACTGTCGTCACTGCCTGTTGTATAATATTCTTTTGGGGCACGACCAGGTTGCGGTCGATGTACCTATTGTACTATTTTTCATTACTGTACTAGGTTTTGCCCCGCGGCGGAGTGCACGGATAGCCGGGTTCTGGGGGGCAACGGGTCCGCATCTCATGGCTTTGAGAGGCAGATGGGTCCCACTCTAGAATTGGCAGACTATTCGCCGCACTCGTAGGGGGTACAGGTTGACCCAAGGAGGGGTGCCCAAGATTAACGGATTCCGTGGAGTGCTAGGTGGTCCATTCACTATGCTGTAGGGGGCTGCCTCACTTCAGGTTTTGGCGGGTAACTTGCAGCACCCGTAGGGGTCTAGGTTTCATTGCACATGCTATCCACACGACAGGGGAACGTCGAGTTTCAGCAGCGGCTCTGTGAAACTCGGGGATCCCAGATTATCTGTATTGTTCTGTGATGCTTATTACTTTTCTGTAATGTTGCATATTATCACGCCTGGAGCGATTATTGTATATTGGTTTATATACTATTAGATGTTGTATATGTTTTACACCCGCGCTAGTCCAGTCCCCGCTCTGTCGTTAGTTAAGTAACCTAACGGGTGATGACGGGACCCAGTGACGAATGCGGATGGCATATACGTACATTTTATTTTCGTTCTTTTCTGGTGTGATTGAATGATGGGACTGTGTTGATTCTGATCAATGCAAAGTAAAACAAACCTGTTTACAGTTGTTGGAACAAATTTAAAAAGTGTTGTTACAAAGACGTTTCCTTTTGTTATGCATAGCGGTATTCAGTGGAATATCCTGCACCTCATTCGACGGGGCAAGGGCCGATATCCCTTCACCGGGACTGACCCCTTGGGCAGAAGTTTGCGTCAGAGTAATGACTTCACTATAGTCGATTACAAGTTGCTTTGCATAGCGGTATTCAGTGGAATATCCTGCACCTCATTCCACGAGGAAAGAGCCGAGATCCCTTTACCGGGAGTGACCTCTTTAGCAAAAGGTTTTCGCCACTATATTTTAAAAAGCTATCAGGTTCCTTCAGCGATATCAAGTTCACTACGTTAAAGGTTATTCGCCAAAAACCAGCCGTAGCCCTCCGTCACTTCTTTTGGGTATTTAGTAGTATTCAAGCTATGCATTTTAGCCAAAGTTAAGGCATAGTGTTTGGTAGCTGCTGGGTATTAAATTGTTGCATAGATAGATGAGTTAGTTTGGGACAGTCGTTCTGCCGATTGGCCAAAGTCAGGGGCATGTGCGGGTGGGTTCAAATTGACAAGATAGTGACGGGTAGAACTTGGCATGTGACTTATGACATTTTGACCAAAGCCAAGGTTATAAGAGCATGGGGCAAAAATCAGATCGGGAGTTTCTAAAGAAACTGAAACTTGCTAAGTATGCGCATACCTTCTGGAGTATGAGTAACGTGGATGCATTCCATCACGTTATCATGCGATGAGAGTTGGATCCCGATTCCCACTGATGAGTTGGTTTACTCTTCGGGTGATCCCGATTGATTCTTCTTTAGGTTTGGAGGAGAATTTGACAGGACAGTGGGAGGTTTCCGGATTAGATAAAGTGATGACCATTCTGATCTAGGTTAGAGTGCACGCAGAGTGTTTCTTTTCTCTCTCTCTTTGACAGTGACCTTTGACCGACCATAGACTATGACTCAGTGACCAGGTTGACCGAACCTTCTTAAAATACTGGCTTTTGGATTGTCTATGTTGCATAAGTCATTGCCACTCCTTCTTCTACCCTTTGCATTTCTCAGAACACCCGTATTACTACGGATATCCACTTCCATTGGATAGATCCATCATATGGTTATATACGAACTCGAAGGGACTTCTTCGAGGATGGATCCAGGTTCAGGAGAAATAGAATTGGTTTATTCAGTTGTCTTTTATTATCACATTCTCTCAGGTTGCGAGAGCTCCTTGGTTTAGGAGAGTACACCTATTACGCTTATTGGATAGTCTTATTCCAAACCTTAGGCTGGTGCCGAAAGGTAGGGAATGAAGAAAACCAATTATCCTAAGTAGGGTGTGCAGAAGGTAATATGTAAAGACAAAATAAAGGGATTAGAAAGAGGGCAAAGTAAATTGCGACTGATATCATTCACGACCAAAACCGCGTACTTCATCGCCACTCCTATTTCACCTTTAAAAGAATAAGGTATTATTCAGTTGTCTTTTATCATCACCTTCTCTCGAGATGCGAGTACTCCTTGGTTTAGGAGGGTACACCTATTATGCTTACTGGATAGTCTTATTCCAAACCATAGGCTGGTGCCGAACGGTAGGGAAGGAAGAAAACCATTTAGCCTAACGATGGTGTACAGAAGGTAACGACTAAAGACAAATAAAGGGATTTGGAGAGATGGCAATAAAATATACGGTTGAAGTCATGAATTGGATTATGGAAGAGGCATTGCTATGAATACCAGGATACCCCTGCGAAACATTTTCATATTTCAGTGCATTGTTAAAGAAAAACTGTTTTCCCGATTAGACACTTACTCCAAGGGTATGTATTTACCAGGTTTCATTCTCATATCTGTATGGTTTTACAGATGTTGATTGGGAGTAAGATATTGGGAATTAGGTGATCATCCTCATTATATCGGAATTCGTTGTAATTGGTGATATTTGAGGAAATCGCCAGGGTACAGTTTTCTACCTACGACGCACAGGTTTTGAGTTGTTTAACTCAGCGGACTTATACAGACTATTGTATGTTGTCCAAGTGTCCTTCAGGACAAAGGGGTAGGTCCTCGTACTTAATTTGTTCTGTTTACTTATAACTTCTCTAGTTTTTAGACAAGTGTTTTGTAGAAATACAAGTTCTAAGTTTTGAGAAGTTGTGGGTATAAGAATAAAGTTGAGAACCAGGTGTCACAAGTATCGGGATTCTTCAAAGAGATCGAAGATGTAGATTCTTGTGATTGGTATTCAGATGATAGTGATGGTTTTGAGAAACGTGTTTCTCTTTCAGGTTACTCATAATTGGATGGATTCCTAAGTTGAGTAATGCTGATTAGCCTCTTTCCATTATGTTGATATGCACTGGAGACAGCTGCATGATTTGAATATGGTTCCAATTAAATAAGTGCCAAAGTTTCTGTATTGGATATAGAATGGATCGTACCTTAAAAGATGTTAAGGTATGGGGAGTTGTCCAGCGTATGATTAAAACCAGACTCTGGATAACTCAGGGCACGTTTCTGTAATGGCTGTTTGTGGGTTGACCCTGGCTATGACGAGGGTTGATATTCTACCATTTGGAAGATCAATAGTGATATTATTCTTGACTCGCCACAGTTTTAGTAAAAATGGATCTTTTTCAGAAAACAGTAGTGGGAGTATGGTAGAACTGGAAGTGATTCCAGAACCGCGAACGATTACGGAAAATTTAATAGGACCTATACATTCAATCAGGTTTGACATTCCAATAGCCACTCCGCAGGTATGGTAGGTAACCTCAGACGCCCGAGAGGTACTTCGGTAGCCTCAGAGACGGTGACAGGGAGGTTCTTATCTACCAAGACTTGACACTACTGTTGTTCCAGGTTATGAGACCCGGTAGGAGGGTTGTCGTAGTCAGTGGGAGCAGCGGAAGCATAGTGGGCAAGATGCTTATATCTATTTATAGACTAGAGCAGTTATAGCGGAGATAGATCATCTAATTTTGATATGACAGTCATGGTTTTGACTTCAATCAGGATAGGGGATGGATCTGTTAAGAAGGTAGTAGGGTGTGATGTCATGGTATCTGGATGACATACACAGAGTAGGAATTAAAATTCCTATACTACGATCGGTTGTACTGTGGTCGTCATACAGTTGTTTCTCTAGACAGGATATGGATATAATATTTGACATTCTGGTTTCTAGATCTATGGTTTTAGATCTGGATTTGGGTAGTTTCCCAATGTGAGTACTTTGACAGATATTCTAATGGTTTTTGGAATAGTTGACTCCTAGCATGGTGGTGTACCTGCAGGTGATGGAGTCACCCTCTCTAAAGGTGTCTTACAGACTAAAGGGGAGAAGGATGTGCATGATTAGCAGATCACTTGCTTAGGCAATTGAGTCAATCATGAGATGTCAAGTACCACACTAAATGTTGGTTTTGCACTAGATGCAATAAGTTTGTATTAATCCAATCTTGGAGAAACATAAGGAAGCAGTTTTAGAACATAAGTACAAGTTCTACGGATTTGATGACGGCAGCCTCCTTCGGGAGACGGTTATCATTCCAAGCTTCAAAGGTGACATGGTTGACAGAGTGATTGTCAGAGTTATAGTTTTCCCTCTGACGAAGAGGGACAGTATTATGGACATGTGGTCCAAGGGGAAACTGAGGGTGGCATGGTGCCGGATACTGATTAGGTTCAGTGATCGATACAGTCTAAGAAGTTTGGATTTGGAGTTCATTTATGAACTAGGTCCCATCAGATATCCAGACATATTCTAAGACAGGTATTACTCAATTCGGGAGATGGCTTTCTCCGCGAACTTGAGATTAAGAGAGATATAGAAAGAAACATCTAGGTGGATCCACTCACTGAGGCTATTTCTCGAACACAATAGTTTTACAAACGGGCTTTGTGAAACTGATTAGTAGAGGAGTTGGATGTTCGGTTTCACACGGGCTGTGAGTAGTCGACATTGCAATAATTAGCCTTGAGTGCAAGTGGGAGATTGTTGGAGATAGTGCCCTCATAGTCAATTATTGGATCACAGGTACGTGATTGCAATGATTGCGGAGGACCTATACCGGTAGGACAGTCTTACTCAAGATGATAGTATGCTATCTGGTTTGCCTTTATCAGTAGTGTACAGGTTCAGGTGACTGATCACTGCTACACTTTGATAGAGCCCTTAGGATCTTGCTTTACCACCAACAGTATGATGGCGATCATATACGTGAGAGTTGGGTGGTTTATATGCATATCCTTAATTGTGGTCCCTAGTCGTGGGAGTTTCGAGACAGGGCATCGATACTCCGGAGTAGACTAGTGTGTACAGTCGAGACCCCGACGAGGGGCGGTGGCCGGTCTCACAAGCCACTGGTGTCAGTAGGATCACCTAAGATGTATACAGGTGCTCATTGGGTTATGAGTACACCGGACAGGACTCGCCGGGAATCTGCTAGTTAGTATTATATCTACCGTCAGATAGCAGTTCCCAGGTGACATGTGTACAGGTTAGTTCATCGACCTGAGGTCGTCATTTGTCTCGTGTGTGTTCCCACTGTGCTTTGATTTCTACCCTACCACGGCTCAAAGGAGTCGTGCAAACAGGTAGTTTTTGGGTACAGTCCCGAGCCATATGGAGGCACGTGAGCGGATCGGCAGGGGATTCGTCTCTCCCGGTATTGGGGGCGAGGTCGTGCTGTGTCTAGGAGAGCCATTACACAAAGTCCATGGCCATGGCAGGAGATTTACTGGTAGGTACTCCAGTAGTATCTCAGGGTGTTATTGGGCTTCACTCCGACACGACTTATACTGCTATTGGGGGTCTGACGTTACTAGCCCCCTAGGCAGATATGCGATACTCATAGACGAACGGACCGGACTGTATATACATTATCACTGTTAGGCTCAGTAGGGTTTTCCGGATGAGTGCGCTCATCGGCATCCCTTGAGGTCAGTCCATGGGCAGCCGTTACGCATTGCTAGTGCCGCTGACGGTTTGTGGTTAAACCCACTGCCAGGGTACTGACGAGTCATTAGAGTCCCCCACAGACAGTTTCCCAAGTTCGGGCGAAACGTTGTAGAGGCCGTATGGTTTTATGGCAGGGTTCGGAAAATGCACGTGCGTTTACGCACGTGTTATTTTTCGGGCAGATGATACTGGTCGGCTTTGGTTTAAGCCTGATCCAAGTATTATATTGAGTAGGTATAATATCTTTGTCTCAGTTGCATTTGTATTCGGTCGTAATACAAATGCAGGTATATTTATACAGTTTCGGGGTTGTCTTGAAATTCGTTTCAGGATCACTTTTGGAAGTTGCCAGTTTCCAGTTTTCTATCAGCCGTCTTTTAACATTCGATTAAAGACGGATTTATCTTTTCTTCAGATAAGAGTGAGTCATCATTCTAGAAGGTTCTAGAAGTGATGAAGTGGCTAATGAGTCATCTTGACATTAATGGTTGCATTAATGACTTGATGAGGTGTTTATGTGAGTCATGCTTTGTTTTAATGATTCTTGTTTTGGTTAAGATATTTTGAGTGAGAAGCTTTCTCTTGTGGTCACCCCCCCTCTCCTACGGTCACCTCCCTCTTGCTATATATGGCCGGCCCTCTCTCTCCTCACTCTCACTCTCACTTGTTGTTTCACTTGAAAAGATATGATAGTATTTGGGGTGCATGGAATTTTACAGTTCATTTCATTCCATCATCCAATTCCCTCGGCAACTTCATTAACCGATCGTCCACGGATTTGGATGAAGTGAGACAAAGTCATCTACTCATTCTCTACATCATTCTTGGTCGTCTCTTTTAGCAAACTTGACGATCGAGTTGCCTCAAGTCAGAGGCGGGAGCCCGTTTAAAGAATCAGTGATGTGGTGCCACCTCGACAAAGAGATCGGAGATCGACGAGATCGGAGCAGCCGCAACGGAGCGTGGGATGATGGTTGAAGAACGAAGGACTCGGATCGTTCGGTATAACCTTTCTACACTCATTACAGTTTGTTAGTTTAGCAATAATGGCAGATCCGGGTTAAAGTACACGATAGCGCCAGTTAAAAAGTTTTTGTTCCGCATTTGGCGTCTGTAGACTGCCGGGGCGCTAGCGTAGACTTACAGATACACCCTCGACTAGGAACAGTTATCGGATGTACTCGTCGACTATCGTGGCCCCACTAGTATGATCTCATCATAGTCCCAGTAGTCGAGTACATATCCTAAGGGCTTTATCAACATGTAACATAGAGACAATCTGAGTACATGTTAAGATAAAGTATAACCAGATAGCATACTATCATGTCGAGCAAGAAAGTCCTCCCTATATATGTCCTAGCATCCACTACAATATACATCGTATGTACAGTAATGGCATCTAGGGCATACATATAACTAACAATCTCCCACTTGTACTAGGGCCATCTGTTATGGTATCGCATACCCAACATTTAGCTGCGGTTGAAGTATCTCATACTCAACCATCCCATAAAAATCTCTGTTGGGAAAAAGGCCTTTGTGAGTGGATCCGCGCTGTCGTCCTCTGTGTCTACTCTCCTAACCTCGATCTCCCTGGAGATCAACCATCTCCATGATCAGGTGATACTGCCTAAGAATTATATCTGGATTTCTGATGGGATGGGGGTTCCTTGGCTAAAACCACAACTCCATTGTCACACAATGGTAGGAACGAAGTTCATCTTATGAACTTATATATATCCAGACTGCCTCTTTGGTAGTATCTTTGGTAACGATGTATCTTGCCTTTAATCGTCTAGTATGTCACGGTATCTAGCTTGGAACTCTTCCAACATACCGTCCCTCCACTGAGGGTAAAGACAATGCCTGCGACTGACATTCAGTCATCCTTATCACCTTGGAACCTTTCCAGTGATTCTCCCCAGGATCGATTGATACCATCTCACTACAACTAGTGAGTGTCCAAACATCCAATTAGATCTATCTCATAGATCCAAAACCCAGGATTTAGGAGGTATCATTTTGATCCTATATGGAGAATCCTTGTGATAAGCGGAGATTAACCGAGCGTAGCATAGGAAACTCCTTCCCTATCAAGAGTATGTCATCCACGTACTCTACGAGGATCACCACCATACTCTCTACTACCTTTTTGTATATACAAGGTTCATCTACCATTTTGATGAAGTCAAACTTTTTGACTACCATAACAAAACAGATGTTCCAACTCCGCGATGCCTGCTTTATCATATAAAACATCTTGCTCACGTTTCCGCTGCTCCTACTGTCTACGAAGCCCTCTGGCTGTGTACTTATAGACGCTATTTTCTAAACATCATTTAGAAAAGCAGTCATGACACCCAACCGCCAGATATCGTAGTCATGGTATATAGCCGTGGCAAGTAGGATCTGGATGGACATAAGCATAGCTTTGAAAGTCTCAACTTTTCCATGTACACCAAGTAATCTTCTCAAGATATACTCGCTCCTGATGGGGATTTAACCCTTCAGATAAAGCAACCAAAGTCCATACTTTGTTGGTGTATAAGGATTCCATCTCAGATCGATAAGCATCCAGCCATTCTTACAGAATCCCACTCCTGATGGCCATGTCGAAACTAGTTGGGTCATCATCTCATGATGCAATCCTCGCTTCCACTGTCATAGAGAAACCGAAGTATCTCTCAGGTGGGTGAGGAACCGTACTAGATCGGCGGAGAGGCTGAGGTTCGTTGGTTACTATTGAATCCTTTGGTTCTACCAAATCATCAGCTGCAGTTTGTATAGCTGGAACCATTCCAGTTCTACATAACAGACCTTACCTCGAGCTTGTCCGGATTTTGCTTTTAGACATAGGCCGGACAACCCCAAATCTTAACAAACTTAAGATATGGGCTCTTCCCTTTCCATATCATATATGAAGTGGTAGGCAACTGATTTGATTTGAACCCTATTCAATAGGTATGCAACTTCACAAGTGCATAACTCCCTAAAGGAAATATGAAACTCAGTAGTATTCATCATAGAGCACACCATATCACATAGGGTGCTATTGCTCCACCCCGATTCACCGACGCGCTGTGGTGTATACGGAGGAGTAATGCTGAGAGAGAATCTCATTCTCCTTTAGAATAGTCCAGGAATTCCGTGCTTAAGTATTCTCCCCCTTGATCACATCATAGGACATAATACTTTTACCCGTATTTTGGTTCCCTACTTCTAACTTATATTCTGTGAATATCTCAAAAGGTTCGGACTTGTGTTTCAACAGGAACATATTTCTGAATCTTGAGAGATTATCAGAGAATGTAATGAAGTACAAAGAACCGATCTTGGCATGTGTAGACATGAGACCTTACATACATCAACACGTATCAATCCCAAGAGTTCACTAACTCTTTCTCTGTTTCCAATAAACAGAGCTGTGGTCATCTTATCTTTGTGACATGACCGGCAAGTTTCACAAGATGTAAATTCAAACTAATTTAAATATGCATCTTTATGTAACTTAGCTAGTCGGGTCGTATTGATATGACCTAGTCTACAATACCTCAAGAAGGATTCGTTCATTTCTGAAGTCTTCCTCTTGTGTGTGTTTCATATACTAAGAACTGTAGTTTGATTTAGAACGACAATGCTTTTAGATAACGTGCCTGAACCGATCAACTCTTGATATAGGAAATATTCAAAACATTATCCAACAATACAAAATTATATCCTTTCTTTACTAATAAAGAGACTGATATGATTTTGTATATCAGGTTCGGTATCTAATAACATTTGTTCAGAATCAATGTATTCTGGTAATACAGGGTGACAGTGACCAACAGACTTGGCTGCAACACTTGCACCGTTTTCTGTCTCATGAAACTTATAACCCGTTCTCAGTTCTCTACCTATCTGTAGCCCATGTAACAGATTACATATGCGGGATCCTGATCCGGTATCACATACCCAGGACGTAAAGGATACTGAGAAACAGTTCTCTGTAATGAACAGACCCGAAGATGATGCATCAACATGCACTTTCTTCGTTTGGGCGGCACGGGAAATCTGGTATTCCCCAATTTCCTGCTCTGTCTTATAACAATTATAAGTTGGAGCGGGACCAACGTTCCTCAGCTCAGTATAACAAGCGGGTTCGGTCAATTCATCCGTTTTATTATCTTGATTAAGGCGTGATATGGTCGCTACCTGGAGAGAGAGAGAAGAAAACACTCAGCGTATGCTTTTGCAAGATTAGATTGGTTATCTAATATATCTAATCAGGATGTCTCCCACTGTTTTAATCAAATCTTCCTTCAAACCCTAAAAGGAAAGACTAGCCGGGATTAATTACACGCTACAAGTTCGCTAATCTTTCAGCCAGGCCAGTGTCGGTACTTTGAGGGAGGTCCCCCGTGCTTTCGCACGAACCTAATTAAAGTAAACCTCGTTTTCCCAGAGGCGTAACCCTGTTAACACCTTTCTAGACACCTACTTGATCGGCTAATTGTAATGTGTAAAACTCTCCCAGGAGTAACTCTTACTCGCAGCGGGTATCGGGATCCAACTATCTCATAGAAGGTATGCAATCTCATTGCAAATTTCAACACTTGAAATTCCCAATAATATTTTACCCCTAGCGTCCCATGACCTTGACGCAGGCCAACAAACCACAGTGCGCTAGTCAAGTTCAACCCGTCATTTCTTGATTGAATTAAACCCACCCGCACGACCCTTGACGCAGGCCAACAAAGTCGCACGACTACCCTAATCCAATCTGCATCATATGCATAAACAGATAAATACTAGTTAGCTACCGCACACTACGCCTTGACGCAGGCCAACAAACGTAGCACGAGTACTAAGTAGGACTTATCTGAAATGACGGAGGGCTACGACAGGTTTTTAGGAAAACCCTTTGCGTAATGAACTTGATATCGTTCTAGAATCGAGTGATTTTAAATGGAATATTTTTGAGGCTTTTCTATTTTTGCTAAAGGGGTCACTCCTGGTGAAGGGATCGTCGGCCCTTTCCTCATCGAATAAGGTGCAGGATATATCATATATACCGCTGTGCAAAGCAAGAACTATAGAAGCAATCAAAAGACAAACCGAGTTTGTAGCATCTGCCAGTTATTGCTAAAGGAGTCACTCCCGGTGAAGGGATCTCGGTCCTTTCCTTATCGAATAAGGTGCTGGATGTTCTACAAGGAACACCGCTATGCAAAGCAAGAACTAGAGCTACCAGTTTTTAAACAAGTTTCTACAACATCTTTAGGTTTCTTTTATTTCATTAATCTCATTAATGAAGTCCCATTTTATTATGCTTCACAAGCATCTCTTTTGAAATGAAATCTGCAATATAACATATATCTCATATATATAAAATATAAACATTCGTCTCAGGCAGTAATATGATCTCATCACAGAACATTGCCGCAAAAGAAACATATATGAAATATTCGATATACTAGGACGTCCGTGTTTTCAATACGAGCCTGTATAAAACACGGATTCCACGGTCGCGATGAATAGCCAAACCCACATCCCTAGACCCCTACGAGAGCGGCAAGCAACACTGCCAATTCTAAGGTTAGGAGACCCGGTCTCGACTCCTCGAGATGATCTCCCACTGGACCCTATAACCCGGTTACTTGTGCTCCCTGCCTTGGGTCTACCTAATGCGGAAAAGTAAATAATATACAACGGTGACATCTTCCGCAACCTGGAAGTGCCCCAATAAAAGAATATTACATACAAATGAATTTTACATGAATGAAAAAGAAAAACTTTCATCTCACATAAAACCCCCGGCTATTCAAACGCGACGATCCAATATAACATATCACAGCAACACATAATATCTCATATCATCAACGTAAGCAAGCATGCGTATCCCGATTGTCGTTGATGTATAGCAACGAAGCCGGCGATACACCACATACTACGCTTACGGTCACAGAAAAAAAGTGTAAAAACTACAACAGTTGGAATCCGCAACCTCCTTAGACATCGCATGCCTAACCAAATGAATTCCTTTAGACATCGCATGCCTACCAATTATAAACCCCGTATTTTAGTCTCATTTATCGAAAAATCTTTTCAATATCAAGTCGGGCAATTCAACAAGATTCCCGACGTCCTGATCGAATGCTCATCGCAAACTTTAGTAGACGGCCGCACCCCCAGATGCCGTCGACGAAGTGCATTAAGGCGGAACGCCGCTGCCGCGAGCACCCGAACGGATGCTTTCGGTGACGGGGTTCTCCTACAGTCACTTGGTCGGGGCTATGGGGCGTAGCTGTCTGTTAAGTTTACCCGGCGAGTATCCGCGTACACTGCGTGATTACGACGGACTTTTGATCATATCAAAATTCCGTGGCAACCGATCATCTGAGACTAAACTGCTATGTCTATAATATTCGAATCAGTTATCTCATAACTACCTGTGGATTCCAAATATTGTATCACATTCCAGATAAATAGACAAAATTAGACTTTCCGATCGAATCATTAAACACCCAAGATTTCCCCAATATATCTCAACACTTGAAATCAGTTTAAAAACATCCATCACATGCCACAGTACCAATGGTCCAGCCGTAGAAGGGTCAAGCCAACGCCTCACATGTGGCACGCCGTACTCCCCCAAACCTTAAGGTTCAAAAGGCAGTTCAAGACGGTCACATAATCGAGTTAAGGTTTGTTGTCTTCTAGAGGGTCCACCGCGTTACTTGCACGACTGAGAACGTTCTTAAACACGAGAAAAAATCCAACTTTTGAAAATATTTCCGACAGGGGAAAAAATGAGTTATTGATATCCGTTCGAACTTTTTAACAGTTTCTAAAAGTTATCCGGCCAAAACACAAAGACGCAGTTAAAGTTCCCGATCGAATCATCGAATCCCCAATACAACCCAGAAAATTCAACAGTTGAATAAATATTAAAAATTCCCAGAAAATACAGCACTAAAAGACAAGAATTACTGTGCAAATTTCAAACGCTGAATTGACTAAATGGCCGCGGAACCGCCGCAAAAGCCATGCTTGTGCCGCGGTTCCGCCGCGCTCTGGTGGAATCAGGCGCACGTGCTTCACAGTATTTCATATAATTCCCTGCTGTAATTTTTGGATATTTTTAATATGGAAAAAACCACAGTATTGAAAAATTTCCAGAAACTAAGGTATATCGGGTTTTCCGGGTTCGATCGGACTTTAAACTTCGTCTAGAGTTCGCCTAAAGCTCTAGCTTGGCTCTGATACCACTGTAGGGTTGCTAGGAACGCGCACAAGGGTCTACGAGGCATCAACCATGCCCGATTAAAAATTTAGCCGTGCCGAACAACCCGAATACGGATCTTTAAACTAGAGATTAGGCGAAAACTAACATGTTAACAACTTTAACACTAAGTGAGAGGGATTACAACCTTTGTAGATCCGGTCCTTCACTTCATATGCTCCGTGTTGTGGTCCCTTCGCTGCGATCATCGGGTTCCGGACTCTCGAGAGGTTCCACGAAGAGAAAGATGCAACCTTTGCTTCCGATCTTCGATACAAAGATGATCTACCTTGAAGTTTCGTTAACACAAGCTAACACTCATGAAATGATGTGAACACCCTCATCTAAATGGCAAGGGAAGATGAGGATGATGAAGTAGGATTTTTGCTCTCTTTATTTATCTTTTTCTCATATTTATTCATCACTTATATCAAAGCAAGAAAGCTTTGTAAGCAAAGAAGAAGAAGGAAGAAGATGAACAATATGATAAGAATCCTTTTGTGATGAATAGAAAAAGAATTAATATGATGAATAATGCAACCATGGTCAAGCAAACTCATGTAGAGAATTAACTAGGGTTAGGGTTTGGGTTAGGTTAAAGATGAGTCACACACAAATATCTTTATCATGACAAAATGAAAAGCTTTTAGAATCAACTAGAAGACTTAACCCTAATCCATACCCTAATCATGTTTAAACTCCACAAAACATGTTGCATTAGTTATCATATCATGTTACAATATTATATATCACATATATAATAATTATTGTAACAAATAAAATAATACAATTAACATATTTCGCATATATATCAATGTATTACCCGAGTGAGAAAAAGAAACTTTTATTGAGCTAATATTAGTTAATGCAATTTAATATATAAAATATATTATTATACATTAAATTATCGAATCAACACTTGATCCGACAATCCAGCTATATCGCATATAACTGACTAATATTTATCCGTACCGATTCATCGAATCAACACTTGATCCGATGACCCGGCTGATATCAAATATCGCGAGAATATAATACGGTATCACATATCGCATTATCCTCGGTCCCGCACATATCACATATGTGCTCCTACTCCGTTTTGCCTTAGCCAAGAAACCTCTGTGTAGGACTCTAAAGAATCATCAATACGCCGGCAGTAGCTGATGATCATATCAAACACCCACAAGCTGCAAGCGGTCAGCTAAACGTAACAGCTACCCAGGTATTGAGCGCTCAGAAGATCAACAATCAAGCCTGTACATTCTCCTGTGAATCCAAACAGTAACACTCCCGTACAGTCCGGTCTCGTCGTCTGATATGTTGCATATCTCGCCTAGGGGTGGTAAACGTCAGACCCCAGTAGCTCGATAAGTCGTGTCGATATGAGGTCTATAACAGTTTGAGAAACTACTGATAACACTTACCAGTAAGTCTCAGCAACCCTGGCCAGGGATTTCCGGTTATAGCCAATCGAACACAGCACAACATCAACTCCCTATACCGGGAGAGACGAATCCCCTCCTATCGCTCATTGCCTCCATGTGATTCGGGACTGTACCCAAAAATCACCTTTTTGGACGCCCTCTTAGACGTGGTATGATGGAAATCAAAGCACAGTGGGAATAACACAAGGCTCTATGACGATCTCGGGTCAACAGACTACTCTGTACCAGTGTCACCGGAGAACTGCCATCTGACGTGAGGTATAATACCATCTGGGAGTTCTCGGCGAGTCCGTCCAGTGTACCCAGTCTCCACTGAGCACCCGTACACCATCCTTGATGTCAAACACCGATGGATATAGGATCATCCATCGCCCATCATATGGGTCAAGATGCGTATACGCTAGTCTACTCTGGTGTATCGATGTCCTGTCTCGATACACCCTCGACTAGGAACAGTTATAGGATGTACTCGTCGACTACCGTGGCCCCACTAGTATGATCTCATCATAGTCCCAGTAGTCGAGTACATATCTTAAGGGCTTTATCAACATGTAACATAGAGACAATCTGAGTACATGTTAAGATAAAGTACAACCAGATAGCATACTATCATGTCGAGCAAGAAAGTCCTCCCTATATATGTCCCAGCATCCACTACAATATACATCGTATGTACAGTAATGGCCTCTAGGGCATACATATAACTAACACCCATTACACCATGAGAAACTACTGGAACCTACCAGCAAATATCGCTTGCCCTGGCCAGGGACTTTGCGTAATGGCTCTCTGACACAGCGCGATATCAACCCCCAATACCGGGAGAGACGAATCCTGTCTAACCGCCACCGCCTCCAAGTGCTCGGGACTGCACCCAACTGCTACCTGTTTGCACGACTCCTTTGAGCCGTGGTAGGGTAGCAATCTAAGAACATTGGGACACACTCGAGGTGAAGTAGCAGTGTCAAGTCTGCGGACTATGCTGTACTCATGTCACCTGGGAACTGTTCACTGACGACTGGTATAAAACCAACCAACAGTTTCCTGTGAGTCATGTCCGGTGTACCCGTAACCTAACGAGCATTTGCATACTATCTCCAGTACGACGTACTGACGGCTGTGGGACAGACCATTTCCCCAACTGAGATGAGAAGCGTACACACTAGTCTACTCCGGAGTATCGATGCTCTGTCTCGATAATCCAACGACTAGGGACCTGAATAAGGATGTGCTTGTAGACTATCCAGCCCCCACTAGTGTGACTGCCATCACAACGCTGGTAGTCAAGCAAGATCCTAAGAGCTCTATCAATATGTATACTCACATATTAAGATAGAAAAACCAAGTAGCATACTACCATGTTTAGCAAGACTGTTATATACATGTGAATATCCCAAGCTTCCATTAAGTAATATACAAACTAGTATGATACAATAATGGCCCCTAGGGCATATACACTAACAATCTCCCACTTGCACTAGGGCCATGTACTGGCATATCGAAGACCGATGATCTCGAGTAGCCTCTCGAACTGAATCTGAGGTAGGGCCTTCGTGAATAGATCGGCAATGTTCTCTTCAGAAGCAACTCTCCGAACCTCGATCACCTGACGATCAATGATCTCCCTGATCAGGTGATACCGCCTTAAGATGTGTCTGGATTTCTGATGGGACCTTGGTTCCTTCGCTAAAGTTATAGCTCCGTTGTTGTCGCAATACAGAGGTATTGGATCAACTATGGTAGGAACCACCTGAAGTTCTGTTAGGAACTTCTTCATCCAGACTGCTTCTTTTGCGGCATCGCAAGCAGCTATATATTCCGCATCCATCGCCTAGTCAGCAACGGTGTCCTGCTTGGAGCTCTTCCAGCACACCGTCCCTCCTTTGAGGGTAAAGACATAACCCGACATGGACTTGGAATCGTCCTTATCACTCTGGAAGCCGGAATCAGCAAAGGCCTCCAACCTGAGGTCTTTTCCGCCGTAAACCAAGAACATCTCCTTAGTCCTTCTCAGGTATTTGAGAATGTTCTTTACTGCTATCTAGTGCTTCTCCCCTGGGTCTGACTGATACCGGCTTACCACGCTCAGTGCGTAAGCTACATCTGGTCTGGTGCACATCATCGCATACATTATAGAGCCTACCGCATAAGCGTAGGGTATAATAGACATGCGTTCCCTTTCCAAATCAGTCTTGGGAGACATCTCTTTGGAGAGGGTGATTCCGTGACAAGCCGGTAGATTACCGCGCTTAGAATCTTCCATACTGAATCTTTTCAGTACAGAGTCGATATACCTGGACTGCGAAAGTCCCAACATCCTCTTGAATCTATCACGATAGATCCGGATCCCCAGAATGTAAGAGGCATCACCCAGGTCTTTCACGGAGAACCTGTGTGACAAGAATCCTTTGACAGATTATAGCATAGGAATGTCATTTCCTATCAATAGAATGTCATCCACGTACAAGACGAGGAATACGACATTTCTGGCTATAACTTTACTATATATGCACGGTTCATCTGGATTTTTGATAAAGTCATATTCTTTGACTGTCTCATCAAAACAGATGTTCCAACTCCGCGATGCCTGCTTTAGTCCATAAATGGACTTAAGCAGTTTGCATACTTTCCCGTTGCTCCCACTCTGATTGAAACCCTCTGGCTGATCTATATAGACGCACTCTTCTAAATTTCCATTTAGAAAAGCCGTCTTTACGTCCATCTGCCAGATTTCATAATCATGGAAGGTAGCAATAGCAAGAAGGACCCGAATGGATTTGAATATAGCCACTGGAGAAAAAGTTTCGTCATAGTCCAAACCAGGTCTTTGATGAAAACCCTTTGCAACAAGTCTAGCCTTATAGGTTTCCACCTATCCATCTACACCAATCTTTTTCTTGAAGATCCATTTGCATCCTATGGGTTTTACCCCATCTGGAGCAAAGTCCAAAGTCCATACTTTGTTGGTGTACATGGACTCCTTTTCGGTCCGCATTGCATCTAGCCATCGTACCGAGTCGCCGCTCTGGATGGCCTGCTGGAAGTCAGTAGGTTCATCATCATCTATGATGCAATCCTCTCTATCCCCATCTATGAGAAAACCATAGTATCTCTCAGGCGGATGAGTCGGCCTACTACTCCTACGGAGGGGTGCGGGAATGTCCTGTTCTTCTTGAACTTCCGGTTCTACCAAACTTTCAGTAGCAACTTGTAGTTCTGGAATTTCTTCCAGTTCTATTTCGCTCCCACTTATTTCCTTTTCTAAAAACTGCTGTTCCAGAAAATGGGCATTACGAGAAACAAAAACCTTTTGTTCCTCTGCGTAATAGAAATAATATCCCTTGTAGTTTTTTGGATATCCTACAAACATACATTTTACTGATCGTTCCTCGAGCTTGTCCACATGCTGCTTTTTAATAAAAGCTGGACATCCCCAAATCTTCATATGCTGAAGATGGGGTTTCTTCCCACTCCACATCTGATATGGGGTGGTAGGCACAGTCTTGGTAGGAGCCCTGTTCAGAAGATATGCCGCTGAATCTAGCGCATAACCCCAAAAAGATCGCGGTAACTCAGCATTACTCATCATAGATCGTACCATATCTAATAGGGTTCGATTCCGTCTCTCCGATACACCGTTATGCTGTGGAGTGTATGGAGGAGTAAGCTGAGAGAGAATTCCTTTCTCTTTTAGGTAACCTAGGAACTCGGCACTCAAGTATTCACCACCTCGATCAGATCTTAGTGTCTTGATACTTTTGCCGGTTTGGTTTTCTACTTCATTCTTATACTCTTGGAATTTCTCAAAAGCCTCGGATTTATGTTTCATCAGATAAATGAATCCGTACCTTGAGTAATCATCCGTGAAAGTAATGAAATAGGAAAAACCACCTCTTGCATGTGTAGACATTGGACCACATACATCGCTGTGTATGAGTCCTAAGAGCTCGCTCGCTCTTACTCCTTGTCCAGTCAATGGAGTCTTTGTCATCTTTCCTTTGAGACAAGATTGACAAGTGTCATAAGTTTGATATTCGAACGAGTCCAAATATCCTTCTCTATGCAACTTAGTCAACTTTCTCTCATTGATGTGACCCAGTCTACAATGCCATAAGAAAGCTTTATTTAAATCTGGAGACTTTCTTTTTAGTGTGTTCTGGACATTGAAAATTTGGAGTTGGTTTAACACATATATACCGTTTTCCAGTGTACCGGACCCAATCAAACTATGATTAAGGTGGATGTTAACAACACCACTTACAAACGTGAAATCATAACCTTTATTTGATAACAAGGAAACAGATATGATATTACACGTTAAGCTGGGTACACAAAAACAGTTATGTAAAACCAAAATGTGTCCACTCGTCAATCCCAGGTGATAATCCCCTACGGACACAGCTCCCACGCTAGCTCCGTTAGCAACCATCAGGGTCATATTACCTTCCATCAGCACTCTACGGTTTCTCAGTGCCTGCAATGAATTGCAAATATGAGATCCTGATCCGGTATCCAATACCCAGGAAGTAGAGTTGATTGACAGACAATTCTTAATTACAAACACACCTGAAGTCGAAGCCACAGCTTGCTTCGGTTCCTGGTTCTTGGCGTTCCACGCCTTGCAATCCTTCTTCCAGTGCCCTTTCCTGTGACAATGGAAGCACTCATCCTGGCCCACTACCGGTAACGCAAACTTTTTCTTTCCCTTCCCTCCCACCTTACTTACACCTCCTCTAGGTCTGGGGACGGCCTTCTTCTTCCTTCCTTTGCCCTAGCCTTGGACCCGGAAGAAGATGCACCGCCAACAAACATAGCGGGTGTTTCCCTTGCCTTCTGCAAGGTGCCCTCTGCACTCCTTAACATGTTTAGGAGTTCCGGAAGTTCAACTTCTTTTCTTTGAATGTTGAAGTTCAGGATAAACTGGGCGTAGGTGGAAGGAAGGGACTTGAGAATAAGGTCTGTATAGAGCTCATTATCCAAAGTCGTCCCAAGGTCTGCGAGCTCTTCTATATAGCCGATCATCTTTAGGATATGTTCTCCTACCGATGACCCGACAGCCAACCTCGCTCGAAACAAGTTCTTTGAGGTCTCGTATCTTGCTATACGAGATTGCTCTCCATAAAGTTCCTTTGTATGGAGAAATATGGCGTCTAGTTCCATATCCTCGTGCCTCCTCTGATGTTCATTGTTCATCGAGGCAAGCACGATGCACTTGGCTTTCGCGCAATCGAAATCCCAGGTTTTGCGGATTTCCTTATCCGCATTACTGGATTTGGGACCAGGGACAGCAGGTGCCGTAGCGGTGAGGACGTACCCCAATTTGTCATAGGTCAAAGCCATTTTGACATTCCGCAGCCAATCTTTATAGTTTGGCCCTGTCAGTATATTTTTCTCTAAAAGTAACTTAAGTCCAGTCATTTTCAGGGTCGCTGCAATTAGGAGAGAGAGAAGAAAACTCTTTAGCATGATGCTCTTGCAAGTTTAGAGTGGTTTTTAGTTTATCTAAACTGGATGGCTCCCACTGTTTCTCAAATCCTTCTTCAAACCATAAAAGAAGAATTAGCCAGGACTATTCTCACTGTACAATTCTTGCTTAACCGTTCAGCCAGGCTGGTGTCGGTCCTTCGAGGGAGGTTTTCCAACGCTTTCGCGAAGTTCCTTAATTAAATAATCTCTTTTCTCTGGGGGCGTAACCCCGCTGACACCTTTCTTGACACCTACTTGGTTTATAGCATTGATCGTTAAGGACGAATATCCTGATGAGTAGCATATACTCACAGTAGGATCGGGATCCAAATATCATCGTATGATGATGTTGAAGGAATGCTACCAACATTCATCAAACTCCAAATGGTATGCATCTCTTTGCAAATTTCAGTTTCTTTAGAAATTCCCGATATAAGTTTTTGCCCCATGCTCTTATGACCTTGGCTTTGGTCAAAATGTCATAAGTCATATGTCAAGTTCTACCCGTCATTATCTTGTCAATTTGAACCCATCCGTATATACCCCTGACTTTGGTCAAATGATAATACGACTGTCCCAAACCAACTCATCTATCTTATGCAACAAATGAAAATCCAGCAGCTACCAAACACTATGCCTTGACTTTGGCCAAAATGCATAGCTTGAATACTACTGAATACCCAAATGAAATGACAGAGAGCTACGAATGGTTTTGGCGAAACCGTGAACGTAGTGAACTTAATATAACCGAAGGAACCTGATAGCTTTTAAAAGGAGTGGTTAAAGCTCCGCATTTAAAAATATCTGTTTTTAAAATTAACCGAGTGGTTTCTTTTAAATTGTTCCAACGATTAAACTTTTGGTTTATTTTCTTTGCATTATAAATAATGCGTCCCATCATTAACCTATCATTGCAGAAAACAACGAAAATACAACGTCCTCTTATGCCATCCGCATTTGCCACGGGGTCCCGTCATTACCCGTTAGGTTACTTAACTAACGACAGAGCGGGGGATGGGCTAGCGCGGGTGTAAAACATAAGTGACTTCTAAATAGCTATCATATATAGATATTGTACATTCGTCAGACGCAATAATAGGCATTCCAGATCATAGATGAACTTTATTGGATTTATTAGCAATCCGTGTTTGTTTTGAGCCTGCAACAAAAGACGGATTACACAGTTGTGATGAATAGCCATTACCCCACCCAAGACCCCAACGGGTACGGCAAACTACCCACCCGGCAGTTTGTGCACCCCACCTTGGGTCTGTCCTAGGAGCAAAAACAGTAAAATGAAATAATATAACGGTGGCTACAACCGCAACCTGGATATGCCCCGCAAAATAATATTACAACAAATTACATTTACATCAAATGAATTAAATAACAACCCATCTTATAACCCCGGCTAATCATCACAACAGTCCAATACAGTTCATATCCACAAACAGTAAAAACCATTACAGAAATGTGCAACTCCCTGCCAACCGACATACTAGCAGTTAGGGGAGGTTTACGAACACATTATACAAGCACAGATATAATCCAACAAGCAAATACCGTATAATTTCGATCGATTAAACACATTTAATTTTGCTCCAATACTTCTCTGTAAATCTCAAACCTGAGCAAAAATTAAAAACTTCCAGAAAATTCCAAATATCACAGAGAACCAACACAGGAAATTTGGGATGATGAATCGGCAACTCGGCGGCGGAATCGCGGCGGATCGGTGGGATCCGCGGCGGTTCCGCGGCACTTTAGCCGATTCATGATCCCAATTTTCTTAGGTGTTCTTATACTATCATTTAAGGCTTTCTGAAGGTCCGTGAAAAATTTTTGGACCTCATTTAAAAATCGACAGAAACACATGATATCGGAGTTTTCCGGTTTTGTTTTTTCCGTTCGAAATTCATACAATTTTGCAAGTGAGTTAATTATTGTTTAGCTGTTTAGCGAGGCTCTGATACCACTGTAAGTCGATGTACAACACCCCACGACTTGCGGGGAGGCGGAAATATGAAAAACGATCTTGTTTTAATGCTAAACATCGACTAACCGCATGAATCGAAGCTAATAGATAACTAACAACAATCATAGAAGTTCTAAACTACTATGTAAAGGGATTATACCTAAAGAACTGTGTCCTTCTTCTTCACGAACTCCACCTCCTCCTCGGCTTTCTCCAAGTAGTAGACGATCCACCACGAGAGCTAAACTCCAAGCTTTGCCTCTAAACTTGAGGCAACTAGGTATCTTTAAGTGCTAATCAAAGTACCTAGATGAAATAGAGAGAGGGTTATGGATTAAGTAGTCTAACTAATCCTTGTACTCAACAGATGAGAGGGGAGGATTAGGGTTTGAAGAGGGAGAGCTTGAGGAGAGAGAAGGTGAGAATAATAATGAAATGAGAAAAAGAGTTATCATAATATATATCAAGCATTTTATTTTTTCAAGAAAAGAAAAGATAATGATTTACAACCATGCTTGATAAATATCTAATGGTGATTCACATCCATGAGTCATTAAGCAATTATGAAGCATTAATGACATGGATGAATCATCCATATGACTCACTAATCTCATTTAATATCTATGCCACCTTAACCTCCTTAGTCACCATCTTCTAGAAGCTTCTCGCGCAATTACGAGAACGCCCCTCCTATCCGTGAAAACACGAAAAAACTTTAGACTGTATAAATCCAATAACCGGATACTAGTAACTGGCTTAAACCAAAGCCGACTAGTAAAAACTGTCCGAAAGTCGTACGTGCGTAAACACACGTATGCGTCCGAACCCTTGTCGTAAAACCATACGACCTCTATATCGTTTCGCCTGGAGTAGGGAAACTCTCTGCGCGGGACTCTAGAGTCTCGACTACTACGCTGGCAGTGGGTTTAACCACAGACCGCAAGCGGCACTAGCTGTACGTAACGGTCCCCAGGTAGATGTCGATAAGAAGGCCGATGAGGAAACCCATCCGAACTCCTACTGAGTCTGATATGACAATCTCCATACAGTCCGGTCCGTTCGTCTAAGACTATCGCATATCGGGCCTAGGGGGGCGGCAAGCATCAGTCCCCTAATAGCGGTATAAGTCGTGTCGGAGCGAAGCCCATTACACCCTGAGAAACTACTGGAACCTACCAGCAAATCTCGCTTGCCCTGCCCAGGGACTTTGCGTAATGGCTCTCTGACACAGCGCGATATCAACCCCCAATACCGGGAGAGACGAATCCTGTCTAACCGCCACTGCCTCCAAGTGCTCGGGACTGCACCCAACTGCTACCTGTTTGCATGACTCCTTTGAGCCGTGGTAGGGTAGCAATCTAAGAACAGTGGGACACACTCAAGGCGAAGTAGCAGTGTCAAGTCTGCGGACTATGTTGTACTCATGTCACCTGGGAACTGTTCACAGACGACTGGTATAAAACCAACCAACAGTTCCCTGTGAGTCCTGTCCGATGTACCCGTAACCTAACGAGCACCTGCATACTATCTCCAGTACGATGTACTGACGGCTGTGGGACAGACCATTTCCCCAACTGGGATGAGAAGCGTACACACTAGTCTACTCCGGAGTATCGATGCTCTGTCTCGATAATCCAACGACTAGGGACCTGAATAAGGATGTGCTTGTAGACTACCCAGCCCCCACTAGTGTGACTGCCATCACAACGCTGGTAGTCAAGCAAGATCCTAAGAGCTCTATCAATACGTATACTCACATATTAAGATAGAAAAACCAAGTAGCATACTACCATGTTTAGCAAGACTGTTATATACATGTGAATATCCCAAGCTTCCATTAAGTAATATACAAACTAGTATGATACAATAATGGCCCCTAGGGCATATACACTAACAGTTCCTTATCTCCGATGTCGTCCCAACTTAATGGCGAACGACACTTCCTTCCATACAATGCTGCAAAAGATGCCATTCCTATGCTTGCTTGGTAGCTGTTGTTGTACGAAAACTCCACAAGATGTAGATGATCTTCCTACGATCCTTTGAAGTCTAGCATACACGCTCTGAGCATATCTTCCAAGATCTGAATAGTTCGTTCCGACTGACCATCTGTTTGTGGATGATAAGCCGTGCTGAAGTTCAGACTTGTTCCCAAGCTTGCTTGCAGACTCTGCCAAAATTGCGATTGGAACCTGGTGTCACGATCGGAGACAATGCAGACCGGTACTCCATGAAGTCTCACAATTTCCTGTATGAGTTCATGGGTATCAGAGATTGTATATTATGAAGAGTTTAAATCTTAAGTAGATTATTACCTCCATGTACTTCTTTGCTAGTGTCTCAGTAGATTGGCCAACTCGAAATGGGATGAAGTGAGCCAACTTTGTGAGTCGATCCACAATGACCCATATGGCATCGTTACCCTTTGTGCTGCGAGGAAGAGCAGTCACAAAGTCCATCGTGATATGTTGCCACTTCTATTCTGGGATTGGTAACGGTTGAAGTAATCCGGCAGTCCTGTGATGTTCAGCCTTTACTTGCTGACACACCAAGCATTTTGCGACGCTTCTGGCTACTTCACGCTTCATTCCATGCCACCAATAATTCTGACGTAGATCTTTATACATTTTGGTACCCCCAGGGTGTACTGAGTAGGGAGAGCTGTGAGCTTCTTTCATTAACTCTTCCCGAACAGGACCTTTTGGTACATACAATCTGCTGCCGTATCTCAAAGATCCATCTTCATGGATGATGAAGTCTATTCCGAGTCCATTCTCCACTTGTTCTCTGATCTTTTGCAACTTAGCATCACTTGCTTGAGCTGCTTTCATCTGATTGACAATGGTTTATTGAACTTGTAAATTCATCAACTTGAAGCATTATCTGGCATGATTACTTCAATCTCCATCTGATGCAAATTTTGTTGAAACTTCCACTGAGCGGTGAGATTCATTGCTAATGGTTGGCGACTAAGAGCATCAGGTACTACATTCACCTTCCCTGGATGATATTGCAAGTTGATGTCAAAGTCCGCCATGAGTTCTACCCATCTTCTCTGCCGCAAATTCAACTCCTTCTGAGTAAACACGTACTTCAGGCTCTTATGATCTGTGTAAATGTTCACTTGTTCACTAAGTAGATAATGGCTCCAAATCTTAAGAGCAAAGATAACGGCTGCCAACTCCAGATCATGCGTCGGATAATTGCGCTCATGAGTCTTCAGTTGTCTTGAAGTATAAGCCACAACCTTACCATGCTGATGTAGAACACATCCTAACCCCATACCGGATGCATCGCAATGCACTTCGAATCCTCCAGAATGATCCAGTATGACGAGAATAGGTGTTGATGCCAACCTTGACTTGAGTTCTACGAAAGATTGTTCGCATGCTTCTGACCACACAAATTCTTCATCTTTACGTGTGAGCTTGGTCAGGGGCGTTGCTATCTTTGAAAAGCCTTCAATAAACCGTTTGTAATATCCAACTAAACCCAAGAAACTCCGAATATCCTTCACTGACTTTGGTGTAGGCCATTCGCTAACTGCTGAAACTTTCGCTAGATCCACAGAGATTCCTTCTCCTGATACGATATGTCTAAGAAAACCAACTTGATTTAGCCAAAACTCGCACTTGCTGTACTTGGCATAAAGCTGATGTTGTCGAAGAGTTTTTAGGACAATTCGTAGATGCTCTGCATGTTCTTTCTGACTTTTAGAATACACCAGGATGTCGTCGATGAAGATGACAACAAACCTGTCTAAGTACTCCCGAAAAACATGATTCATTAGGTTCATGAATATTGCGGGTGCATTGGTCACTCCAAATGGCATCACTAGAAATTCGTAATGTCCATAGCGAGTTCTGAAAGCTGTTTTTTGAATATCAGCTTCCTTGACCTTCACTTGATGATAACCTGAACGAAGATCAAATTTAGAAAAAACACAAGATCCACTTAGCTGATCGAATAAATCATCGATGCGAGGGAGTGGATGTAATTCTACGGTAGCGCCCCGGCCGTCTTTCAGACGCCAAACGCGGAACAAAAACTTTTATAACTGGCACTATCGCATACTATAACCCGGATCTGCCATTCACGCTAAACTAACAAACTACAAAGAGGGTAGAAAGGTTATACCGAATGATCCGAGTCCTTCGTTCTTTAACCATCATCCCACGCTCCTGTTGCGGCTGCTCCGATCTCGTCGATCTCCGATCTCCTCGTCCAGATGGCACCACATCAACGGATCTTTAAACGGGCTCCCGCCTCTGACCCGAGGCAACTCGGTCATCAAGTTTGCTAAAAGAGATGACCAAGATTGATGTAGAGAATGAGTAGAACACTTTGTCTCACTTCGTCCAAAGCCATGGACGAACGGTTAATGAAGTTGCCATTTGAATCGGGTAAATGAGAAATGAGCAATTCTAATTTTCATGAACCAAATTCCATATACTTTTTTCTCTCAAGCAACCATCTCTCTCTCACAAGAATGGCCGGCCACATTTTGTAGAGGTGGGGGTGAGTGTAGGAACAAGGAAGGTAGCCTTAAGTAATAATGTATCATGAAGAAATATCTTAGCACAAACAAAATGCATTAATGTAATGAATGACTCATCTAAACCTAGTCACCACCCAATTAATGCAACCAAAGATTCATGAACCTAGTCACCGCTCTAGAAGCTTCTAGAACCACGACTCACCTCATGACTCACCCAAGTGAAGAAAAGATAAATCCGCATTTAACCGAATGTAAAATACGGGTGATAGAAAACTGGAAACTGACAACTTCCAAAAGCGATCTTGAAACGAATTTCAGGACAACCCCGTAACAGTATAAACATACCCGCATTTGTATTACGACCGAATACAAATGCAACTGAGACAAAGATATTATATCTACACAGTATAATACTCGGATTCGGCTTAAATCAAAGCCCACCGGTATTATCTGCGTGAAATATGACACGTGCGTAAACGCACGTGCAATTTCCGAACCCTGCCACAAAACCATACGGCCTCTACAATGTTTCTCCCGAACTTAGGAAACTATCTGTGGGGGACTCTAATGACTCGTCAGTACCCTGGCAGTGGGTTTAACCACAAGCCGTCAGCGGCACCAGCTGTGCGTAACGGCTGCCCATGTACTGTCCTCAAGGGAGGCCGATGAGCGAACTCATCCTGAAACCCTACTGAGCCAAACAGTGACAATGTATATACAGTCTGGTCCGTTCGTCTATGAGTATCGCATATCCGGCCTAGGGGGCTGGTAACGTCAGACCCGCAATAGCGGTATAAGTCGTGTCGGAGACAAGCCCTGAACACCCTGAGAAACTACCGGAGTACCTACCAGTAATTCTCACCTTCCTTGGCCAAGGACTTGGTGTAATGGCTTTCTTAGACACAGCGCGATCTCCACCCTCAATACCGGGAGAGACGAATCCCCTGCCGATCCGCTCACGTGCCTCCATGTGGCTCGGGACTGTACCCAAAAACTACCTGTTTGCACGACTCATTTGAGCCATAGTAGGGTAGAAATCAAAGCACAGTGGGAACTCACACGAGACAAATGACGACCTCAGGTCGATGAACTAACCTGTACACATGTCACCAGGAAACTGCTATCTGACGATATATATAATACCAACTAGCAGGTTCCCGGCGAGTTATGTCCGGTGTACTCATAACCCAATGAGCACCTGTATATATCTTAGGTGATCCAACTGACACCAGTGGCTTGTGAGACCGGCCACCGCCCCTCGTCGGGGTCTCGACTGTATACACTAGTCTACTCCGGAGTATCGATGCCCTGTCTCGAAACTCCCACGACTAGGGACCACTATTAAGGATGTGCTTATGGACTACCCAACTCTCACGTATATGATCGCCCTCATACTGTTGGTAGTCAAGCAAGATCCTAAGGGCTCTATCAACGTGTAATTGTGATCAGTCACCTGAACCTATACACGACTGATAAAGTCAAATCAGATAGCATACTATCATCTCGAGTAAGACTGTTCTACCGGCATAGGTCCTCCTCAATCATTGCAATCACGTGCCTGCGATCTAATAATTGACTTTGAGGGCACTATATCCAACAATCTCCCACTTGCACTTAAGGCTAATTATTGTGATGTCACATACTCACAGCCCGTGTGATACCGAACATCCAACTCCTCTACTAATCAGTTTCACAAAGCCCGTTTGTAAAATTCTTGTGTTCGAGAAATAGCCTCAGTGAGTGGATCCGCCCTGATGTTTCTTTCTATGTCTCTCTTAATCTCAAGTTCGCGGAGAAAGCCATCTCCCGAATCGAGTAATACATGTCTTAGAATATGTCTGGATATCTGATGGGACCTAGTTCATAAATGAACTCCAAATCCAAACTTCTTAGACTGTATCGTCAACTGAACCTAGTCAGTATCCTGCACCATGCCCCTCCATAGTATCCTCTTGGACCACCTATCCATAATACTGCCCCCTTCGTCAGAGGGAAAACTATAACTCTGACAATCACTCTGTCATCCATGTCACCTTTGAAGCCTGGAATGATAACCGTCTCCGAAGGAGGCTGCCGTCATCAAATCCGTAGAACATGCACTTATGTTCTAAAACTGCTTCCTTATGTTTCTCCAGGATTGGATTAATACAAACTTATCGCATCTAGTGCAAAACAACAACTGGTGTGGTACTTGACATCTCACGATTGACTCAATTGCCTAAGCAAGTGATCTGCCAACATGCACATCCCTCTTCCCTTTAGTCTGTAAGACACCTTTAGAGAGGGTGACTCCATCACCTGCAGGTACACCACCATACCATGAGTCATCTATTCTAAAAACGATTAGAATACTGTCAAAGTACCCACATTGGGAAACTACCCAAATCCAGATCTAAAACCATAGATCTAGAAACCAGAATGTCAGATATTATATCCATATCCTGTCTGGAGAAGCAACTGTGTGACGACCACAGTACAACCGATCGTAGTATAGGAATTTTACTTCCTACTCTGTGTATGACATCCATAATACGGGGACATCACACCCTACTACCTTCTTTACAGATCCATCCCCTATTCTGATGAAGTCAAACCCATGACTGTCACATCAAAAATAGATGATCTATCTCCGCTATAACTGCTCAAGTCTATAAATAGACATAAGCTACTTGCCCACTATGCTTCCACTGCTCCTACTGACCACAACAACACTCTAGCAGAATAATATACACGTACACTTCTAAAGCTAGTTTAGAACGACGCTATACTTAACCTCTTGCCGGGTCTCATAGTCTGGAACAATAGTAGTGTCAAGTCTGGGTAAGCAAGAACCTCCCTGTCACCGTCCTTGAGGCTACCGAAGTACCTCTCGTGTGTCTGAGGTTACCCACCATATCTGCGGAGTGGCTATTGGAATGTCAAACCTGATTGAATCTTTAGGTCCTATTAAATTTTTCGTAATCGTTTGCGGTTCTGGAATCACTTCCAGTTCTACCATACTCCCACTACTGCTTTCTTAAAAAAAAATCCATTTTATTAAAACTGTGGCGAGTCAAGAACAATATCACTATTGATCTTCCAGATGGTATAAAGTCAACCCTCGACATAGCCTGGGCCAACCCACAAATTGCCATTACAGAAACGTGCCTTGAGTTATCCAGAGTCTGGTTTTAAGCATAAGCTGGACAACTCCCCGTACCTTAACATCGTTAAGATATGAATCATTCTATATCCAATATAGAAACTTTGCACTTATTTAATTGGAACCAGATTCTAATCATGCAGCTGTCTTCAGTGCATATCAACTTAATGGAAAGAGGCTAATCAGCATTACTCAACTTAGGAATACATCCAATTATGAGTAACCTGAAAGAGAAACAAGTTTCTCAAAACCATTACTATCAACTGAATACCAATCACAAGTATCTACATCTTCGATCTCTTTGAAGAATCCCGATACTTGCGACACCTGGTTCTCTACTTTATTCTTATACCAACAACTTCTCAAAACTTAGACCTTGTATTTCTACGAAACACTTGTCTAAAACCTAGAGAAGTCATAAGTAAACAGAACACAGTACGGGGACCAACCCCTATGTCCTGATGGACACTGGACAACATACAATACTCTGTATAAGTCCGCTGAGTTCAATAACTCAAAAACTTGTGCATCGTATATTGAAAACTGTACTTATGGTTAAGAACTACTCTGCTGTTCAATGCTTCTTACCCAATCGCCAACTGATATGGGTAAATGTCTTCGACATAATATCAAAAAGTTATATCTCACTTTATAAAAATAAACGTACAGATATATCATTTTGAAATTGGTGCACAACAACGGATACTCAAAACCAAATACATGCCTGCCGGCAATAACCCAGGCGACTTCCTCAAATATCACCAATTACAACGAATTCCGATATAATGAGGATGATCACCTAATTCCCAATAACTTCCTCCCACTCATCATCTGTAAAACCATACAGATGTGAGAATCATACCTGGTAAATACATACCCTGGAGTAAGTATCTAATCGGGAAAACAATTTTCCTTTAACAATGCACTGAAACATGAAAATGTTTCGTAGGGGTATCCTGGTATTCCTAGTAATGCCTCTTCCATAATCCAATTCATGACTTTAACCGTATATTTCTTTTCCATCTCTTCAAATCCCTTTATTTGTCTTTATTCATTTCTTTCTGTATACCCCTTTAGGCTAAGTGGTTTTCTTCCTTCCCTACCGTTCGGCACCAGCCTATGGTTTGGAAGAAGACTATCCAGTAAGCATAATAGGTGCACTCTCCTAAACCAAGGAGTACTCGCAACTTGAAAGAAGGTGACGATAAAAGACAACAGAATAATACCTTATTCTATTTCTCCCGAACTAGGGAAAAAAGCAAAGGTGAAATAGGAGTGGCGATGAAGTGCGCGGTTTGGTCGTGAATGATAGCAGTCACAATTTACTTTGCCCTCTTTCTAATCCCTTTATTTTGTCTTTACATATTATCTTCTGTAAACCCTACTTAGGCTAATTGGTTTTCTTCATTCCCTACCTTTTGGCACCTGCCTATGGTTTGGAAGAAGACCATCCAATAAGCGTAATAGGTGTACTCTCCTAAACCAAGGAGCCCTCGCAAGCTGAGAGAAGGTGATAATAAAAGTCAACTGAATAAACCAATTCTTTTTCTCCTGAACCTGGATCCATCCTCGAAGAAGTCCCTTTGAGTTCGTATATAACCATACGATGGATCTATCCAATGGAAGTGGATGTCCGTAGTAATACGGGGTGTTCTGAGAAATGCAAAGGGTAAAAGAAGGAGTGGCAATGACTTATGCAACTCAGACAATCCAAAAGCCAGTATTTTAAGAAGGTTCGGTCAATTTGGTCACTAAGTCATAGTCTAGGGTCGGTCAAAGGTCGCTGCCAAAGAGAGAGAGAAAAGAAACACTCTGCGTGCACTCTAACATAGATTAGAATGGTTATCACTTTATCTAATCAGAAAACCTCCCACTGTACTGTCAAATTCTCCTCCAAACCTGAAAGAAGAATCAATCGGGATCACCCGAAGAGTAAACCAACTCATCAGTGGGAATTGGGATCCAACTCTCATCGCATGATAACGCGACGGAATCCACTCACGTTATCACACTCCAGAAGGTATGCGCATGCCTGGCAAGTTTCAGTTTCTTTAGAAACTCCCGATATGATTTTTACCCCATGCTCTTATGATCGTGACTAAGGGCCAACCCATCATAAGTCACATGTCAAGTTCTTCCCATCATTGTCTTGTTAATTTGAACCCACCCATACTCACCCTTGACTAAGGGCCAACAAGGCTATACGACTGTCCCAAACCAACGCATCTATCTATGCAACATGTGAACACCCCAACAACTACCAATCACTATGTCCTGGCTAAGGGCCAGACCAACATAGCTTGAATACTACTGACCATTCATATGAAATGACGGAGGGCTACGGCTGGTTTTTAGCGAAAAACCTTTAACGTAATGAACTTGATCTCGTTGAAGGAACCTGATAGCTTTTTATAAAAATATAGTAGCGAAAACCTTTGCTAAAGAGGTCACTCCCGGTGAAGGGATCTCGGCTCTTTCCTCGTGGAATGAGGTGCAGGATATTCCACTGAATACCGCGATGCAAAGCAACTTGTAATCGACTATAGTGAAGTTATTACCCTGACGCAAACTTCTGCCCAAGGGGTCACTCCCGGTGAAGGGATATCGGCCCTTGCCTCGTCGAATGAGGTGCAGGATATTCCAACCGAATACCGCTATTCATAACAAAAGGAAACGTCTTTGTAATAACACTTTTTAAATTTGTTCCAACAACATCCAAACAAGTTTGTTTTCCTTTGCATTGATCAGAATCAACGCAGTCCCATCAATTAATCACACCAGAAAAGAACGAAAATAAAATGTACGTATATGCCATCCGCATTCGTCTCTGGCTCCCGTCATCACCCGTTAGGTTACTTAACTAACGACAGAGCGGGGACTGAACTAGCGCGGGTGTAAAACATATACAACATCTACTAGTATATATACCAATATACAATAATCGCTCTAGGCATGATAATATGCAACATTACAGAAAAGTAATAAGCATAACAGAACAATACAGATAATCTGGGATCCCCGGGTTTCACAGAGCCGTTGCTGAAACCCGACGTTCCCCTGGTCGTGTGGATAGCCTGTACAATGAAACATAGACCCCTACGGGTGCGGCAAGTTACCCGCCAAAACCTGAAGCAAGGCAGCCCCCTACAGCAAAGTGAATGGACCACCCTGCACTTCACGGAATCCGGTAACTTGAGCACCCCTCCTTGGGTCAACCTGTACCCCCTACGAGTGCGGCGAATAGTCTGCCAATACTAGAGTGAGGCCCCTCTGCCTCTCAAAGCCATGAGATGCGGACCTGTTTCCCTCCAGAACCCGGCTATCCGTGCATTCCGTCGCGGGTTAAAACCTAGTACAGAAATGAAAAATATGTACAACGGGTACATCGACCTCAACCCGGTCGTGTCCCAAAAGAATATTATACAAACAGGCAGTGACGGCAGTCCACATGTTGGACGCTCGCCCCGCAATATCAAATGTACAAATAAATCCAAACTGCACTACCATTGCACACTGCTATCCACCACGACAAATCCGCAACATCACAGCACAACACAGAACATCAACGCGAATGTCACGTTCGCAAATCCGTCTAAAAGGACTATAGCAATTAGACGTAATTTACCGCTCAAATGACATTCCCAGTCGGAGATATAATGTAAGTACTGTAAACTAATACGTTTAAATTTTGATCGACAAAAAATTCCCGAAGTGGGCCCCACGTAAATCTGCCGTACAGTAACAAAATCTGGGCCCAAAAGAACAGTTCCAGAAACCACAATTTTCCAAGTAGAAGCCCCAGAAGAAAAATTACCCACTGATTCACCAAGATGGCCGCGTTTCCGCGGCCAAAGCATGGATTTGGCGGCGGATCCGCGGCCGTACGGTTGGATCAGTTGGTTGTTTTTCTCCAGCGTTCTTTAAAAAGCCTGCTTAATTTTCTGGTATACTCAAAATGATTTTTAGATCAGATTTAAAATCAACAGAAACTTTAGACATGGAATTTGCGGTTTTCGAAAATCCGTTCGATCGATATTTTAAATGTGTTAGCACAAGTTAGTAAAGTTTAATGGCGAGGCTCTGATACCATGTAAGTCTACGGTAGCGTCCCGGCCGTCTTTCAGACGCCAAATGCGGAACACAAACTTTTATAACTGGCGCTATCGCATACTATAACCCGGATCTGCCATTAACGCTAAACTAACAAACTATAAAGAGGGTAGAAAGGTTATACCGAACGATCCGAGTCCTTCGTTCTTTAACCATCATCCCACGCTCCTGTTGCGGCTGCTCCGATCTCGTCGATCGCCGATCTCCTCGTCCAGATGGCACCACGTCAACGGATCTTTAAACGGGCTCCCGCCTCTGACCCGAGGCAACTCGGTCATCAAGTTTTCTAAAAGAGATGACCAAGATTGATGTAGAGAATGAGTTGAACACTTTGTCTCACTTCGTCCAAAGCCATGGACGAACGGTTAATGAAGTTGCCATTTGAATCGGGCAAATGAGAAATGAGCAATTCTAATTTTCATGAACCAAATTCCATATACTTTTTTTCTCTCAAGCAACCATCTCTCTCTCACAAGAATGGCCGGCCACATTTTGTAGAGGTGGGGGTGAGTGTAGGAACAAGGAAGGTAACCTTAAATAATAATGTATCATGAAGAAATATCTTAGCACAAACAAAATGCATTAATGTAATGAATGACTCATCTAAACCTAGTCACCACCCAATTAATGCAACCAAAGATTCATGAACCTAGTCACCAATCTAGAAGCTTCTAGAACTATGACTCACCTCATGACTCACCCAAGTGAAGAAAAGATAAATCCACATTTAACCGAATGTAAAATACGGGAGATAGAAAACTGGAAACGGGCAACTTCCAAAAGCGATCCTGAAACGAATTTCAGGACAACCCCGTAACAGTATAAACATACCCGCATTTGTATTACGACCGAATACAAATGCAACTGAGACAAAGATATTATATCTACACAGTATAATACTCGGATCCGGATTAAACCAAAGCCCACCGGTATTATCTGCCCGAAATATGACACGTGCGTAAATGCACGTGCATTTTCCGAACCCTGCCATAAAACCATACGGCCTCTACAACGTTTCGCCCGAACTTGGAAAACTATCTTTGGGGGACTCTGATGACTCGTCAGTATCCTGGCAGTGGGTTTAACCACAAGCCGTCAGCGGCACTAGCTGTGCATAACGACTACCCATGTACTGACCTCAAGGGAGGCCGATGAGCGAACTCATCCTGAAACCCTACCGAGCCTAACAGTGACAATGTATATACAGTCCGGTCCGTTCGTCTATGAGTATCACATATCCGGCCTAGGGGCTGGTAACGTCAGACCCCCAATAGCGGTATAAGTCGTGTCGGAGACAAGCCCTGAACACCCTGAGAAACTACCGGAGTACCTACCAGTAATTCTCACCTGCCTTGGCCAAGGACTTGGTGTAATGGCTTTCCTAGACACAGCGTGATCTCCACCCCCAATACCGGGAGAGACGAATCCCCTGCCGATCTGCTCACGTGCCTCCATGTGGCTCGAGACTGTACCCAAAAACTACCTGTTTGCACGACTCCTTTGAGCCGTGGTAGGGTAGAAATCAAAGCACACTGGGAACTCACACGAGACAAATGACGACCTCAGGTCGATGAACTAACCTGTACACATGTCACCATGGAACTGCTATCTGACGATATATATAATACCAACTAGAAGGTTCCCGGCGAGTCCTGTCCGGTGTACTCATAACCCAATGAGCACCTTTATACATCTTAGGTTATCCAACTGACACCAGTGGCTTTGGAGACCGGCCACCGCCCGTCGTCGGGGTCTCGACTGTATACATTAGTCTACTCCGGAGTATCGATGCCCTGTCTCGAAACTCCCACGACTAGGGACCACTATTAAGGATGTGCTTATGGACTACCCAACTCTCACGTATATGATCGCCCTCATACTGTTGGTAGTCCAAGATCCTAAGGGCTCTATCAACGTGTAATCGTGATCAGTCACCTAAACCTATACACGACTGATAAAGTCAAATCAGATAGTATACTATCATCTCGAGTAAGACTGTCCTACTGGCATAGGTCCTCCTCAATCGTTGCAATCACGTGCCTACGATCCAATAATTGACTTTGAGGGCACTATATCCAACAGTGGATACTTGTTCTTTATAGTGACTTCGTTCAAGGCTCTGTAATCGATGCACTTTCTGTATGAACCTTCCTTCTTCTTCACAAGTAATACAGGTGATCCCCAACTTGAAGTGATGGGATGAACCCATCCTTTCGCCAGTAATTCATCCAACTGTGTTCGTACTTCCTTCAAACCTTCCGGACTTAAACGATATGGTCTTTTGATCACCGGTTGTGCTCCTGGTACTAAATCAATACTGAATTCAAGAGCTCAATCAGGAGGCAAACCTGATATATCGTCAGGAAATACATCATCGAACTCTCGAACCACATCTGGTCTTGATTCTTCCTCCCCTTGAGCTGCTGCAACTACTGCTTCTCTTGACTTCGCTTTGTAGGTACTTGGCTCCAGTGTACGGTCTCCGCTTTTGAAATAGAAGACCGGATGGTCTGGAATCTCGAATACGACCCTCCTTTGACGACAGTCTATGGTAGCATAAAAAGTTCCAAGCCAATCCATTCCTAGAACCACATCGAAGTTCGGTATGTCCAGCACTTTGAAGTCAGCATAAAATTCTCTCCTGCAGACGACGACTGGACACAAGCTATATCCCATAGTTGCCTTTAGAACTCCATTTCCTGAACTGACATTCCAGCTGGATACAAGCGGTGAGACTGGAATCACATGGGTTCGGACAAACCGTTGCGACATAAAGCAGTGTGATGCTCCAGTATCAAACAGTGCTAATGCAGGGATTGAGGATACTAAGATTGTACCTAAGGTATGTGGGATATGTTTTAGGTATAGAAAATATGTAGCTAAGTAGCAGGATAGAAAAGAAAAGTTTACCAGTGATGACTTGGCCAGTGGCCTCAGCTTCTTCCACTGACATCGTGAAAACTTGGCGCCTTGGTACATTCCTCCTGGCCTGAGGTGCATTCCTTGGAACGTTCCTTTGAGCTTGATGGAACTGACGAGGAGGTGGTGCAGCTTGTGGTCTTCTGGGTGGTGCAGGTAGTGCAGGTCTTGGAGCAGGTGCCTGAAGAGCCGGTTGCTGTGGATAGGTAATTGCTGGCCTGGGTGCAGCAACTGGGTTTTTTCTTTGGGGACAAGACCCAATATCATGAGTAGCTGAGTCGTAGACTAAGCAAAGATGGTTGGCTCGGCGGCAGTCTTTCATCATATTTCCAGTTCTCTTGCAGTAGGTGCAAAAGGCTGGGCTGGGATGATGGTTTGGTACTCCGGGTCGCCTTGGCACGAAAGGTGGCCTGGACAAGGCTCCTGATATCTGGTTGGCAGGGCGTTTGACTCCTGCAGACTGAGGTCTGACCCTTGCTTTTGTCACTGCCTCATAACTGCGGGCAGCTTCCAGAGCATCCTCATGAGTCAAAAAATTTCCCGTGGCTAGAGCAGACTGAATCTCCGTGTCCAGTCCTTGTTGAAAGCGACAGGCTCTGATCTCGTCCGGCGGTATCAAGTGTTCCGCGAATCTGTTTAAAGATTGTGTTAGCTGTGTAGTATGTGATATTTAAAATTGAACTATTGTGACATATCTTACCGGCTTAACATGGTGAATTCAGCGTCGTATTCATCTACTGATTTGTCCCACATCGATCCTTGTTGTAGATGAATGAATTGATGTTCCATTGCAAACCTGGCAGTCATAGAAAATTATTTCGCGTCGAACTTCTCGTGAAAAGTCTTCCATTCAATCGGCCGTACCAGACGGCTTTCTTCCGCCTTCCACCAGTTGCGAGCAATGTCCGTGAGCTTTAGTTTTGCCACACGGACCCAAGCGATGTCTGGCACTTGAGCTGCTACCAGATCGTCTTCGATACTTTGTGCCCATTCTTCAGCTTCAAGAGGGCTTCCTTTACCAGAGAACTGCTTAGGGTGTAAAGCCCTGAATTGCTTTACCCCTGGTGCGTCGATCTCAGGACGGTTCAGGAGTTGTTGCTGTCCCTCGAGAAGGCTGCGGATCGCCTCAAGTAACACTGTTTGCTCGGTGGGTGGCGCTGGAACAGCTGTTGTGAGAGGTAGTGCTGGAGGTGTGTTATTAACATTGGTGCTGGTGTTGTTTGGGGAATCCATAACCTTGAAGAAAGTTTTTGGGTTAGGACAGATTCAAATACATGAAATGATAAGATTCAAGGAATAGAAATCTGTAAGATTCATGAAACATGAATTGTAAAGAATGTTTTAGTTGCCGGTTCTTGAGTTATATTGCTTAGGTTGTTCACGCAGACCAGAACTGCATGATAGGGATTCATACTGCTCTGGCCTGCATGGGCCACCAATAAAACCTGTCACGCCCCGCTTCCCGGTGTACGGCGAAGGGGATGCGACGAGGTCCGCTACGTTTATACTTAGAAGTACATATGCTAAGCGTATCTAAGCAATATAAAAGTAAATCATAAAAGACAAGAGATATAGAAATAACAGTAACTTTATTAATAACATTCTTTTGTACAATGCATGAAAATTAAATACAACTGGAATGAAAAGCGATGCCTAAACAATGGCATAACAGAAAATGAAAATACTGAATAGAACAAGGTACAATGTCTAGAGCTCGGGGTCTTCGAGAAACCGATCCAAGTCTTCACCGGTGGGCTCGGTCTCTGCTGTGTCCAAAACACCTGACGACATTCAAAGAAGAAAGAAATAAAATATCATCAGCGAACAGGTAGCTCGGTAAGTCCCAAAGGTAAGGAAGAAAGACAGAATAAGAGGTATCATCTAAAGTATAATATTATAGAATATTGTGTTCACGCTGTTGTTTGTAGTTTGGTACGGAAGGATGCCAGTGCATACGAGAGGGGTCTCAGTATGCTAGAGACCAGGGCAAACGGAATGTACAAGGAACCGTTAAGCCACGGTACAAGAACAACGGAATATAGGTTAGGTGTCTTAATCTTACCGTCTCGTGCCACTTCTAACACCTTCCGCACCAATCTACCCCTTAAACCCCGTAGTGTTTTGATTGTATTGTTGTATTGTATTGTATAAGTTGGATAACTGAGTAATACCATGATATCAGTAACAGAGTGTAACTGCATAATCAGGTAAATGGAATAACGGAATAATGGATGTATATCCATGGTTTGATTCAGTCAAGTTGTATAGATTGTTAACTGGATTCTGGGATTCATGTGTTCATATTGAGTTGGAATATTAAAGAATGTAGATTGATTTGAATCATATTCAAGTCAGAAATAATCAGACTCAAACCCGAGTCATACCAAAAGAAATATAAGTCGAAGTTCTATAATTGTTAGGGTCCGTATTGTAATTTATAAAACTTGAGGGGGTTTTATGTAAAAATACTTTTGTATAGTTTTCAAGATACACCCCAAGTATTTATTATTCGTCTTTATAGTTATAATGAGTGTAATTTTATTTTGTGATATTTCTTAGTGAAAATATTCTAATACCATAAATAAAGGTATTTATCTGTAATATTAATTTATTTGAAATTCATTGTATTTTAATGTAAAAATCTAGTCTTGATGATTTTTAGAAAAAGTGGGATATTTATATTATAACAAAATAGATCTTTTAATGATAATTTACATATATTTATACAAAAATAATTTCAATAAATATTTTATATAAAAAAATATCATTTTCTTAAGATATCGTATTTTAAACCTTTCGAGACCGAATGCTTCTTGCGGAGGTCTGAATCTCGCACTACTAAGCCGAGGGTGCATGATAAACCGTACTATCCCTAATGGGTTCCCCAAAGGTGGGTTGTATTGGCGCTTTGCAAAGATTTATAAATACTAAACCTTTAGAATACGGTTTTATTAAAGTAAAAGGTATTTATTTGCAAAAGTCGATTTTCCGTATTTTAGGTTTTAGGGATTCTTATTTCAACTAGACTTATTTTAAATGATCTAAACAACACTTTGTTAGAAGCCTCAAATCGCCTCTTCACCGCCAATTGTGACCAGGTAAGTACAAGTGAGGAAGGAGGGATCCGCTCACGAATCGTGAGACGGGCCTTTTAAAGTTACCTTTGCTCACTTGCCTAGCCTAGACACCACAAAGTCAGGTTTAGATAAACGATCGATGTCTATAACTTATCGTATTTTCCTATTAAAAGATATTTGTTTTAAAAGTGTAGCAACCTAAAACTTTTAGAAAAGGTTTTATTAAGAAAATGGTATTTAATTGTAAAATCTTGTTTTATTGTATTCTAAGTTTTCAAGGTAGCGTGTTATGTTTGCATATGAGTGTGTGTGGAGGTAGGTCATTACCTCGTGATCTATGTTAAGGTTTAGCAATGTTAAGGGGGTTAAATGTGAAAACTAAACATTGTGGTATTTAAGTGAAAGAATACGATATATTGCAAAAGCTATCATTTCATGTGAGAAAACTTGTTCAAATTAGTTGTTAAGTGATTAATAGTCAACATAAAGATGTTTAAGCATTATGGAATTAGTGATAAGTGAGATTTGATAGAAAACCGAATCGGAAATCGATTTGTTCCGATTTTCGTCGGGTTTGTAAAGTCGTATTTTTATGGAAGAAAAGAAAGGTAGAAAAGGGGGACTTACGGGTTTGGACAACACTAGAGAGTGAGGGGGAAGTAGTGGGTTTGCCGGTGCGTCGAATCGTCGTTGAGAGGTCCTAACACGATCACCGGAATTTCGCCGTAGATTTCGTCAGCGCTTCGCCTTTCGCTCGTTTTCCAACGTACCAAAGTTCTCTTGGAATTTTGAGAGAGTGGACTTAGGAATTTAGGATGAGAGGGTAGAGGGTATGGGGGGTATATATAGGGTTAGGCTAAGGTTAGGGTTTTCAATTAAAAAATGTACAAAATATATAAAAAATCATTAAACTTTGGAGTAAAAGAGATTTATTGGGCTTTCTGTAACCGGTAAAGGAATTTAGTGTGTGCAGGGGTGTTGACCAGTCCAAGATGCTCCTCTTCTATGTTGACGACTCGCCGTCCGGCCGAGTCCGGCCGGCGGTGCCAGCCTGAGTCGGCCGGTCCGCCGGCCGACTCGGCCGAGTCGGGGTGGGGGCCGGGGAATCTCGAGGGGGGATTTATGGTATATTTACTTTTTTTTACGTTCAGTTCAAGTTTTATGAGTTATGGCGTTTTGACTGTTGGACTTCTAAAGGATTTTAAAAAAATAAATACAAAAATAATTTGGGGCATGGGATTTGAACTCTGGTGGCTTGGTTCAGCAGTGCAAGGTGTTACCAGTGAGCTACAAGCTCCTTCTTGTAATTATGGAGTGAAATAAATAATTAAAGAGATATCAGCCACAATAAAAACTCAAAGTATACATTGAATTTAAATCAATTCTTTGTACCTTAAAAATGGAGTTGTTACAGACATTTACCACCCCTAGAATTCATATGCAATGTATCAGACGAAGAGATCGGACTGTACGGTAAGTGTTGCTTACAGGCTCGTTAGGGTTGGGATGAGTTCGCTCATCGGCTACCTTCTCATCATGTAACTGGGTAGCCGTTACGCACAGCTAGTGCCGCTGACGTGCTTGTGGTTAAACCCACTGCCAGCGTACTGTCGAGTCTTTAGAGTCCCACACAGAGGGTTCCCTGGTTCAGGCAAAAGATGTAGAGTCTGTAAGTTGTTACTGCAGGGTTTTGATCATGTTCGTGTAATGGTTACAGGAATGATGATCAGAAAGTTAATACTGGTAGGCTTTGGTTTAAGCCGCATGCCGGTATTACATATATTGGATTATTATTCTTATTTTTCGGAATTCGGATACGGGTATACTTGTACGGTGTATGGTGAGGGGTATTCTTGTAATTGTACAAGAATACATTCTAGAAGGAGACACCTCATAAATTGGTTTTTATTTTGTGAAAATAAAACAATGAGGTGGAATTTGGAGAAAGTCTAAGCATGGGTAATGGCATGGCTAAATTCATTTTATATTCATTTGGAGTTACTATTGAAGCATGGTGCATTATTTTGGAGAAAAATAATACATGCTTCAATTATTTTCATTTAGCCATATCATTTTTCCATGCTTGATTTCTTGATTTATCACATTCACCTTCTCTCTCCTCATTATCTCCTTCCTCTACCTCTTGACCTAAATCACTCACATGAGTTGTGAATCATAGGTCAAGAGACATAATAATCCAATACTTGATCTCTACATCATCTAAGTGATCACTTCTAGCACACTTGATCTCTTAGTTAAACTTTTGTGAATAGTTTGTAGCTTGTTCAATAGCTCTCGCGTGGATCATCTTAGATCTTGAGGTGGCCGGAGACCGAGTTGTTTGCTACCATAAGGAGCCTAGGAGTCATATCCAAATAAAGACCTGAAGGACCGGTTCCTTAGGTATAACACTATCATTGTAGATAAGATCTCTAGATGGGTTTGCTAGTTAAGGTGAAGCACAAGATCTAGTGTTATGTGGGTGTTGCATGCAAGAAAATTTTTGTTTACCGCTTCCGCCTCCTCACAAGTGTTGTGAGAGTGTGCAACATCCACTAACATGGTATCAGATCCTCTCTTAAACCTCAAATAGCTTGTAGCAACGTTAGAATTCCTCCTTTTTTCCCGCAAAAATATCCGACAAAAACAGTTTCGAAAATCGAAGTTTTGAGTTGTTTGCACACCCCGCGGGCCCACGGTTTGAACCGAGAAGCCGCGGGGTAGAGTGCGTGCACCCCAGGGACACCTCGGGGGGACCAAAGGACGGACCCACACCCTAAGACCACTTCGAGGTGGCCTTGGGGGTGGGTGACCCGAGAGCACCCCAATAGGGTGCTCTCGGGTCTGCCAACACCTTGGGGCCGCCTTGAGGTGGCCCCAGGGGGTGGGTACCCTACATAGGCCCCCCATTCGACAGTTAATTTTATGTTCTTCACCTCCGTAAAGATTCCGGAGGGTTTCGAGATCGTTTCGACTCCCGGATTGGCTCAAAATGATCGGTTTTTGAAAACTAGCTCAATGGATTTTTTCAAGTGTTGGAAAATTGATTTAGTTTCCTAATCTCATGCGGAATTCTAATGTTGCGGTTACTTTACATGCTTTATGATGTGAATGTGTGTTTGGAAAGGTCGACTAATTGCTATACGTCGATTAATTGGGGTTGCACACATCTGTAATGATATCATGTGATGGTATGTGTATATGAATATGTTGGATCCTCATGGATGAATAGACGGGGGTATGATAAGAGCGTTTTTATTTTATTTCATTCATGTAATTTGTAAAGAGCGATGTAATATTATTTTGCGAGGCACATTCGGGTTGAGGATGTAGCCACCGTTGTATAATTTCTTTTTACTTTTTTTGCTCCTAGGATAGACCCAAGGTGGGGTGCACAAACTACCGGGTTCTCGAAGTGCCGAGTGGCCTACTCACTTTGTTGAGGGAGGTTGCTTCACTTCGAGAATTTGGCGGGTTTTTTGCCGCACCCGTAGGGGTCTAGGGTGGGGTTTGGCTATTCATCACGACCGTGGAACCCGTCTTTCATTAAGGGCTCAAATGAAATACGGAATTCCTAGTATATCCAATGTGTTCATTTGTGATCTGTAATGTTTATAAATGCATGCGACGAATGGCTATTTATATATGAGATATATAATAAACGTTGCTTATATTTTGCACCCGCGGTAGTCCAGCCCGCTTTGCCATTAGTTAAATAACCTAACGGTGCATGACGGGGCCCCGTGGCGAATGCGGATGGCATAAGCGTACGTTCTATTTTCATTTCTTTTATGTGATTTTTAGGAAACATAAATGATGGGACACCATTATTGTGATTAATGTTAAGAAAAAGAAACAAAAAGATGTTGTAGAATCAAACTTTTTAAAATGGGTAACTCTATTTTTTCTTTGCATAGTGGTATTCCTTGATGAATATCCATCACCTCATTCGATGAGGAAAGGGCCGGGATCTCTTCACCGGAAGTGAACCCTTTAGCGAAACTAGTAAATGTTACAAAGCACTCGATTGTTTTTATAGTTGATCTAACTTTTGCTTTGTATCGTGGTATTCATCAATATCCAGCACCTCATTCGATGAGGAAAGAGCCGAGATCCCTTCACCGGGAGTGACCTCTTTAGCAAAATTAGAAAGATAATACAAAACCATTCGACTTTTAAAACTGGAGCTTAAACCACTCCTTTCAATAGATTCTACAACGATATCAAAACATTAAAGGTTTTCATCAAAACCATCCGTTGCCCTCCACCATTTTAGGAAGCAGAGTACTTACTATTCGCAACACGTTTGTTGACTATAGTTAAGGCGTGGTGTACGGTAGCTAAGTGATGTCTTCCTACAAAGCATATGATGCGATCGATTAGGACATTCGCATGACCTTGTTGACCATAGTTAAGGGTTATGCGGGTGGGTCTAAATCAATCATGAAATGGCACGAAGAACTTGACTAGTGCTTATGATTTGTTGACCATGGTTAAAGACATAAAACCCTAGGGGTAAAAACCATATCGGTAATTTCAAGAGTTGAAATTTGCAATGAGAGTGCATACTTTCTATTTGATAGTTGGATCCCGATCCCATTATGAGTAAAAGTTACTCCGAGGAGAGTTTTGCACTTTACAATTAGCTAATCTACTAGGTGAGTAGAAAGGTGTCAACGGGGTTACACCTCTAGGAAAACGAGGTTTATTTTAATTAGGTCCGTGCGAAAGCACGGGGAACCTCCCTCGGAGTACCGACACTGGCCTGGCCGACCGGTTAGAGAACTTGTAGATTGCAATTAATCCTGGCTAATTTTCTTTTTAAGGTTTGAAGGAAAATTTGATAAAAGCAGTGGGAGACATCGATTAGATAAGATTAATAACCAATCTAATCATTCAAGAGCAATCGCTGAGTGTCTTCTTTTCTCTCTCCTAATGGCAGATACCTATGACGGGACTTAAGCTTTTATTAGACAAGAATAAACTCACGGGACGGAATTACAAAGAATGGCTGAGGAACGTAAATATTTCCCTGACTTACGATAAGGTCGGATACGTCCTGACGACTCCATCCCCTCCTAGCCCAGGCCCTGATTCTTCAGTTGCGGATAGGGAAATCCGCAAGACATAGGATATAGACTGCGCAACAGCCAATTGCCTCGCGCTTGCTTCTATGGATAATGAACATCAGAAGCAACATGAGAAGATGGACGTACAATTCATCTTCCTCCATACAAAGGACATGCATGGGGAGCAATCTCGTACTCTCCGATACGAGGCATCTCGAAAGCTGTTTCAGATGCGGATGGCTGCTGGCACGTCTCTAGATGACCATGTATTGAAGATGATAGGACCTATCGAAGAACTAGAGGACTTGGATTGGACCATGGAGAACGAACAATATATTGATATTGTTCAACAGTCGCTTCCCCCTGCCTTTAGTCAGTTCATTGTGAACTTCAACACGCACAATGTTCAGTCGAAAATAATGCATTTTTAACATGACAATTTCCTTACCTTTCTTAATCATCTAAAGGTATTTGATATAAATATAACACATATTAGAAGTTCGTCTGCAAAATATCAATTACCATGTGTTATACATTATAATCAACATTTTTGAAGGAAATTGTATGTTTAATATTTCACGTATAATATTATATATCTCTAACATTCTCCATTAAGCTCTTGTGCAAAAATGCCCAGATCAAATATCGGAATCAGAAATTCGCCGATAAAATACAGGAAATCTAAGAGTTAAATTCTGGTAGTGATTCAGTAGAGAGAAGAAGATTCCAGATATCACATATAAACCCAGAGACCAACATTAGAAGACTCAAGAAAATTGAATCTAAGAGCTCACAAATTGGCCGCGGGACCGGGGCCGAGTCAGGTCGAGTCGCCGTGGATCCGCGGCCAAGTCAAAGGGTCGAATGACAAGATTTTTCCAGAAGCTTCCTGATAACGTCTTAGCTTGCTGAGGACGCTTCATAACTACCTTATTCTAGAAGCCTCTGTGTAACAACTTAGCTTATGGGGGAAGCTTTATTAGGGGCTACAAAAAGGACCTAAGCCTTGAGGTGAGGGGTTCGACACTTTTGATCAAAAAACCAAATCAAGATCCAATTCCAAATCAAGATCCAAGATCAAGAATCGTTGAGAAATTCATCGAGCGACATCATTCAAGATTCCTTTAAGCGAAATCGATCGTCATCAACGAGCACGTGATCCTCGATAGATCCCAGACTCACTGTGATCGAGCGAACCGAAGATCGAAGGAGAAATTATGTAACGTTTTGAAAATCGTTTGGGTGAAATTTCGGAAAATCGGTAAAATAAGGGGGTTTTCTGTAAAAATTCAAAATACAAATATCTTTATTATAAAATTAAATATATATTCTAGCTATGTAATTGCTAGTATTTGGTGTTTATTGAGCCACTGGTGAAATTTCAAATTTTCTGAAAATTTTTCCGAAATTAATTATTTTAATATTATTTTAAGCCGTCACTAATACATTTAATTAGGGAAAATTACAAATTGGAATGGGTTGATACAAATTTTATAATTCATGACACACTAAACTGGCATGTAAAATATTGTTTTTGAAATGAAATGGTTTGCCAAAACGGTTTAGAAAATATCGAAGAAAAATGGCTTAATTAGCGAAATTAATATTAATGGGAATTGGGGTAATACATTTATCTTTTTCCCTAACCCACACACCCACACCACACCCTCTCTCCCTCTCCACATGTGGCCGGCCCCACTTGGACAGCCCTCCCCCCCCTCTCTCCAATCACCTTACTTTCAAAAGAAAAGAAAAGAAAAGAAGTCAATGTAGACTTTGACTTTGCCCCCACTTTCTCCACCTCACTCTCTCTCCTCCCTCACCCCCACACCAACCTGGCCGAAAATTTACAGCCCCAAACAGTAGCCCCTCTTCTCTCTTCTCCTCTCATTTTCCCTCAAAAGAATTCACCCATTTCCATCTAAAATCCAAACAAAAATTCAAATCAAAGCCCTACCAATTTTCCCTCATCTCTTTTAGCATGGATCTTGGTGCTAGGTTTTCAAATTGGAGGTCTAGATCTTGAGTTTGATCTCAAACATGGGAGGTATAATCTCATGCTTTTGTTAAATTTGTTGTCTAGTTGCTTTAATCTAAGTTAATTAAGTGATTAATTAGGTTTTAGATGAGTTTAATTGCATGATTAAGGAATACTAGTTAGGGTTTTGTTGTGGAATTGGGTTGTGATCAATTGTGCATGGTTTTGTGATATGGATTAAGATCTTAAGTCTTGTAGAAACCAATTCTAGTTGTTAATTACAAACCATTGCTTATAAAATGTCCTAATTAAGCTATTTTGCTAACTAGGGTTTTTGGAAAATTATTAAATGCTTTAGATTAAAATATAATTATGGTTTCATGTCATTATTAATATTTTAATGAGTGGTTTAATGCCTTTGGACCATGCAAAACCAAGCTTAATTGTAAAATTGTGAATTTTATTTTAAAAAGAGTTAAAATCGGTATTTTTGCAAACTAGTTTTTTGAACGTATATGGTTTGGTGAAATTAAATCATGGAAATGGTTTGTATGACTTATTTAAGATGTTTAATAAGTATTATGGCCGCTAGATTTATTTAAACGTCGAGTTTTGTACTAAAACGGGTAATTTTTGCTTGCTAGATTTTCGGAAAAATGGCTTTTAAAGCGAGTTTTGGGTTTTTGTGAATGTTAACCTATTTTATATTATAATTAGTGTTCGTGAATGCGCAAATGAGTGTGTTTGGGTTTTTCTCGATGGTTTGACGTTTGTACATCGACATCGAGGGTTGGTCTGGCTATTCTTGCATGCGTAGGCGATAGGTTTTGACCTATGCGTGATACATGTGCCGATTTGATTTTCGTATGCCGTTTCGATTTCGAATTTGGTTTTAATGCGATACGGTGCGTTATGATATGTAGGTACCCCATGTGGACTTCGAGACGACAAGCAAGCGCGTGGCGACGTCGGCACCGGCGAGCGAGGACCAGGTGAGTAGATTTATATCTACGGGGAGAAGTCGGGTGGATGGCGTATAGCACCCCCGCAGTTCGTGGTGATGTATACGAATACGTATACACACATATATATTGATTATATTTTTGAGTTTATTGATGATAAAGATAGATTTTAGGGTGATTGGATAGGTTTAGTGTTGCGAGACCCTAGAGTAGAGGTTGCACCACATTTACACACACACCCATACTTGCATACATTCTTCTTTCATATGTGCTTATATGGGGTTATATTGTTATGTGTTCACATGGGTATGGGACCATGTGTTCATATACTGGATTTGAGGATAGTAATTGGGATTTGAGATGAGTCGATAAGATTTGATTGAGACCGCGAGAACGGTGATATGGCAGGATTCGTACTTGAGATACGTCTTGATATTATAGCGGATCTTGGGACCACGTTATATATGAATAGTGTTATACATTGAATGGTTGACATGTGATCGTGATATGAGATAAGATATGTTAAGATATTTGTAATAGGTCGCATTAGGCGATGTATACCTCTTTATGACGATATATGATGATGATATCGGTTTGTATGAGACTGTAGATCAGCAGTCAGATCATGACTATATTGATGATATTAGTATCGTACTAGACGTAGATCAGTACCCGGATTATGATCTTGGATAAAGAGGATACCAGATGAATAATGTGATATTGACCTGTACCCAGATTTGGGGATGTCGTACGACGGATTTACGTACGAGCTATATATTGATGATTGATCCGCACTCTTGACTTGGGGTGTCTGATTCTAGATATGGTATCAGATATGATATTATTGAGACGGGATCACCGACTATACATATACAGGTATGTATATGTATCGACTCAGATATTAGGCGGTTTCCTTACCTGTAGTTCATCATGTTAGTTCAGCCGTATAGTTTAGTGTATTTGTTAGACTAGATTAGACTCCTACCTATTTTAAAACTAACGGATCGTGGGTATTTTAAAAGACAGGTCAAGGCATTCTACGGATATTTCAAAAGGCGTATCTTTTCTTAAAAACACCGTAGCCCTTATTTCCAAAACCCCACGATTTGTGTTATTTCAAATGGCACCATAGTATGATGTATATATATATATTAAATGCATATTAGTTACTGTTGTGTCTAGTATTTAGCTCCCGCTCATTATTGCTGTTCGCCCCGCATTGCATACTTACATTGCTATTTCATATTGCATTGTTGATATTATGCTGTTAGGACACCAGCACCATTACCGATGATGTGTATGTACCACGCACACTTATTTGCCGGCTCACACACATCTTCATTGGTAATTGCCATGCCACGTACACCTTAGAAAATATTATTGCTTGATTTAGCTTGTTAGTTAGTAGTTTGACATGATATTTATAACGTTTCAAAATAATAAAATATGATTTTTGGGAATTTTTATAATTTAATATTATTTTAATGAATATTTTAATATTTCGATATTATTAAATACAAATAAAAAGGGAAAAATTATGGAAAATTCTAAAATAGGGTATTTTATGGAATTATGCCATTTTAAAGTTTTTATGATTAGTTATATTCTAATTTAGTGCTAATTGCAATTAAAAATCGCTAATCGGATTTTTAGCATTTTTGTGCAAAAATGTGCACATACCATTTTTTTCTTACACTTGTGCATTTTTCTACCATGTTTCTTTTGGGGTTACTATTCTAGTGAGAAAGGTTTAGAGAGGAAATAAAAAGAAAAGAAAAGAAAAGATAAAGGTCTCATGATGTGAGAGAGAGAGACCAAGTCAACCACCACTTTTTGAACCATACTCCCATCATTTCCTCACACCCATTTATCGCCCCTCTCTCTTTAGAGCTGCTGCTGCTCCTGCCCTCTCCCTCTTCTTCCTCCTCCCTCTTCAACATAGATCCCTCTCATTTCCCTCACCAAAACCCCATTCCCACTTCACAAAAAGTGTTCCCGAGCTCACTAGCTAGACATTGAACCTAGCAAGATTGGATTTGGAGGACTTTGAGCAACTCAAGAATTCTCTTGAGTTGCCAAAAGAGGTAAATTCTGGACCTATTAGAGTAGTATTTCAGTTCTTGTGCATCAATTCTAGTTTCATGTCGATATGGTGTCGTTTGGTGGATTTGTGAAACTTCAAGTTAGGGTTTATGTGAGATCTGAAATTAAAAATGAAATTAAGAATTGTGGTGACCTTAGAACCCCTGGTGTGATATTATTTTGGATCAAACTAGAGACTAGAACACAAAATACGGATTTATGAGATGATGTCGGAGAAAAACTGTGAATCTGTGATCGTATTTGGGAATCTGCTATCACCCCGAGACCCCTAAAATAAAATTAAGTTGACAGTGACTTATGCAGGAATCAAGGAAGCTAACCCCAGAACCCTAGCCCCTACTTCCCTTTCCCAGCCGCAAATTTAACCCAATTGGCTGCAATTTGCAGCCCGACCAGCACCAAAATATCTCGTTTTTGTTCCAGAGCTCCTACATGTGTAGTTTAGACACCTGGCATGTATAGATTTGTCTAGTTTGACCTAGGGTGATATCTGGAGCCTATTTCCTTAGTTGCTGTTTTGGATTCGTGCTTCCGTATTCCTTATTTCTAATTCTGAATTTGCTTATGGTGTTTTACCTCGACTACTTGGCGTTTATACGACGATATCGAGGGTTGTTGATGGTTTTGGAGGCGTACCCATAGGTTCTAACCTATAGGCCCCATAGCGTATCGTTTTGGCTTTCGTGTGTCGTTTTAGATTTGATTTGGTTTTGATACGCATTTGCGATACGTTAATGTGTAGGTACCCCATGAAGACTTCGGGATGACAAGCAAACGCGTGGCGACGTCGACAGATAAAGGCGCAAGGTGAGTAAATTATATCTACGGAGGAAGTCGGGTGGATGGCGTATAGCACCCCCGCAGTCCGTAGTTGCTATACCTTATATGTATATATATTATTTATGATAGTATAGTGTAGTGGATTATTTGAGATGTGATATCATGTGATAGGGTTAGAAGTAAACTAGAATATTTCCTAGTTGCGAACCCTAGGATAGGTTTACACCCACACGCACACACATGTTGATTCGCTATACTTATACTGTGATAATGATGGATAGTGAATGATTTTGGAGATGAGCCGATGATATTGGGTTTTGTGCCGCGAGATCGGTGATTTGATATGATTCGTATTTGGGATACGACATGTGATCTCTAGCGGGCCTTTGGACGTGTGTTTACATACACAGTCATATTGATGGTATCAGTTGTACTAGACTTTGGTCAGTACCCCAGATTATGTGATATAATGAGGAGGATACCAAATAATTGATGAGTTGATTGTGATATCGACCCGTGCCCAGCTATTGGGATGTCGTACGACGATTTACCGTACGAGCTTTATATTGATGATAGATCCGCACTCATGACTCGAGGATGTCAGATGATATACTGTATCGTACGCGATACTATTGAGGCGGGATCACCGACTATTATATATATATCGACTCAGATTTAGGTGGTTTCCATACACCTCCTGATAGACTTGGCTTAGTAGATGTTAAACCAGGCCCGAGTCATACCTATTTCAAAACTAACGAATCGGGAGTATCTTAAGGACAAGTAAAGGGATAATACGGGTATTTTCAAAAGACGTATCTATTCTTAAAAACACCGCAACCCTTATTTTACTAAAAACCCCGATTCGTCTTATTTCAAATGGCACCACTGCATGACATGTACATCTTGGTGTGGATTCTTCATTACTGAATTGATTATTCGATTCCGCATCACATTGCATATGTTTATTTCTATATTGCAATCATGTTGTTAGGACACCAGCACCATTATCGATGATGCATATGTTCCACATACACTTGCTTGCCGGCCACACACTTCATCATCGATAATTGCCATGTCACTACACAGTAGTATTATTGCATCAGGATATGACCTTGTATGTGCATACCACTATTCTATGTTGCATGATATACTGTTATGCTTACCTTTCTTTTACATGTCGCATACATCATGCTTTCTGATTATATGCATTGAGATATGTTTTTCCATGATATTTCGGGAGTTGGGAACCGTGGGTAATTCAAAGAGAATATGTAATGGTTTAAAAAACCCGGTTACCCTTGATATGATATTTCAGTGCGTCCACTATGTGTTTTCTCGGTGCTGAGAGCGACATGTGAAACCCGACTCGAGGAGGCGGATGAGGCCGATTGTGGGTACATGGTGGACCCGGTATGGTTCCCCAGGGCAAGAAATGTTTTTCGTGGAGTAGAAAATGAGCCTGGCAGGGTGGCGAGTACCTACCGGTGATTGGTTGGACCTGGCCGTTATCCGGAGGATACCGACCAGAGTCGATAGATGGACATGGGTTGACCCGTGCTGCCGGGGCCGAGGGCCGATACCGCAGACGGAGCCCCATATGGACGAGGATTTACTTGCCGATGCTAGGCACATGTTTCATGATGTTTCCATGATTTTGATTATATCCTCACATTTACATGCATGATGCATATTGTTATTTGGGTGACAGGTGGACGGGATCCACATTTATACAGACTAGCATTTCATTGATCATACTTCATTTGTATATATAACAGGGCATGAGGGCGCTGTTATATATACCCTTACACCAATATTAGTGGAATGGGACGCTAATATATGTGTATTGATATTCATTTTTATACTTCATCATATTTACTTCATGCAGACATACCTTATGTTTATGGCATGTTATTACCTGAGGCACTGACATGAGTTTTCGGCACTACCTACTTGTTTAGATGTTACCTTGCCACCTTAGCATGCTTCAGGCTTATTCTTTGAGGTTTATATCTGATTGTATTGACCTAGGATTATATCTTGCATTCGGTTTCTGCTTGTAGATATTCTCTATTCACGAGTTGGCAATTCACCCCCGTTGTGCCACAGTTCTTGCAGGTTTTGCTGTATAGGTTCCATAGCGGCATTTTCTGGCACACTACTTCTTTGCGGGTGAATTGCTTTTGGTAGGTGGGTTCTTTTGCATCAAGAACCACCATTGTACTTTTATTATTCCTTTGTATCTAGAATTCTATCAACCAAAACTTGTATATTGTTTCAGACTTAGACATTAGTGATGTATTATTTCGACCTTAGAATCACGCTTAGTAGTATTGCGGTTTTAATGCTTTTTGAGTTTCTTTGGATTTGACCCTCGCCATTCGGCGTTGTATATTATATTGTTTGTGTGGTTGTGACCGTCGATTGATGAAGAGCTAGCTCCCGCTTGGGGATGCCTTTTATCATTGCATATATATTGTTCTTGTTGTACCCCGTTCGGGGCCAGTATTTGCAAAAGAAACTCTGCCGAAATTTTTAGAAAAGACTTTACATTTTTTTAAAAATACATATTCGGCTTAGTTATTTAAAAACCTTGACTTCAAACATGTTTTTCTTCACTTCTTTAAACTAGTTTTCTTTATTTACTCTTAAAATGGTTTTAGATTTCTTGGCTTTTGGCTTACTTGGATCAGATGGAGTCCTATAGGCTTCATATGGTTCAAGGGCCAGTCACGTGCTCTTTTGGGTCGTGACAAAGTTGGTATTAGAGCGCTAGGTTGACCTTGGTTCGAGTCTAAGTTTGACTATATGGAGCCTAGGGCGTCTATATATATACGGAACTTAGGCTTGACCTTAAGGAACTTAGACTTAATCGAGGGGGTATTAGACCCGAACTTTCGTCGCGTAGGATGACCCTTAGTTGATGGAATAGGTGACTAAAGTAGAGTGACGTACCGTGGGTATGTTCCGCGGCATACTTACGACACGCCACTACATTTAAAGAGCCTTAGGATGTACATTTTCTTGCACAGTATTATATTCATTCCTGATCTATCTTCATCAATACTGGTTATGATTTTGCTGCCACGATTGCACGGGCAGAGAGAGCTACGGCTAGAGTTGCGTCAGGTTGAGCTCGTCGCAGACGAGGACTGACCAGGGCGTGATTCCAGAGACTTACGATTACATTGTGAGGCGTCGTTTTATTGTGTTTTCGCGCAATGAGCGTTTGACAGATTGCTTTCACGAGATTTCTCGGACGTGCCGATTGGTACCCGAGGAGCAGGTTACTGCTAGAGGCCAGCCAGGATGTGATGGCCATTGATATATCGCTTACTCATGATGATCGAGGCACTGTTCAGCGTACAGAAGAATGAGCCAGTTGTTGCTGCAAATGACAAGATGTCACCCAGATGATTGGAGCTACTGCAGTATGAGTATATACTTAGAGATATGTTGGAAGTTTGCTAGTCACCCGAGGATGAATGACTAGGACATGTGGTTCGTTCGTTTATCCCGATGCGAGGTCATCAGATAGATTGCTTCCAGCTAGAGGCGACTTCACGCGGAGACGTTGAGAGTCGATGGAGACGATCGAATGTCAGGAGCCCATTTTTCAAGTTTAAAGTATACGGAAAGACATGCAGGCGATTCTATGGACCCTCTAGAAGAATGAAGCCCTAACTCGAATTAATGACCGTGTGAAAGCCTTTGAACCTTAGGGTTTGCGGCAGTTCCGCGGCGCCATTAGTGAGGCTTGGGTTTGCCCTTCTACGGCTGGACCACCGACGCTGTGGCATGTACTCGATACTATTAAACTTTACCCAAGATGTTGATCTCTTGGGGGATTATGAGGTTTTGACGAATCGATCGAATGGTTCGACTTCCTTCGGATGCTAGGTGGTGAGATGCATTTCTTGGGAGACTCCAGATACGAGTATAGCCGTTGGAGCACAGTCCATGCAGCCACGATGAGACGAGTCCAAATCAGTCGACATTGAAGCAAATGAAGTAAAGAGTTCGCAAGAGAGTTCGACGAGATGATGTTCTACTCCGCCGACATCAGAGATGCGATACGCACGCAGAGGCATTGTTTATGGATATATCTTCCAGAAAAAGGACGGACGAGTATTGAGTATTCCTCCGATGGTTGGGACACGTTCTCAAGGACCTGTTCGGCCATACATCTTCTACCGAATGATGAAGCTACAGAGTACGCGATTTCGAGTCCGTGCGAGAGACTTCGGATTGACCGTAGCCGAGAACGTTGCAGTGTGCAGATAAAGACGTGAGTCGATGTGGACGATGATACAGACAAGCGGGACCAGAGGTTCGTGAGAGACGCTGACGAGCTGTCATTACTTCCCGTCAAGACCAAAGACCTGATGTGCTTACAGAGGCGTTGGGATGCGACCAGTTTTCGAGAAATGCTGTGCTGAGGACACAGATGTCCATTGAGCGAGAAGAGATTATGCAAGAGTACCAACCTCTGTACAGACCGGCATAGGCAAGATCGGAAGAGACCTTGAGCGGGATTCCTTCCAGGACACTGCTGCAATGATGTTTGCACCCAGGATCAGATGGGTGATGTGCATTCAAGGAATCGGAGGCCGACGCCAGTGACATGCTGCTTACGAGTAGTCGTGAGGATTGACCGAGAAATGACTAGAGAAGTGCCAAAACGGAATCGTCCCCATTAGCATACCTGACAGGGCCGATGAGCCGATTGATTGTGAGATTGGAAACCCACAGAGAAGATAAGGACCCAGAGACAGAGGACGCCAGACCGTGAGCAAAAGGCAAGTAGATATCTTGCGCTGCTATCATTGGATGCACCGACACCTTCTAGACTTTGACGGAGGGACTACCGACGATGGTATTTATGATTCGTGATTTTGTGATTCGATTATCACATATCCGTCATTTTGGATTTCGGTATTTTGGGCGTTCTGTTTGCATGATTTAGTTTTGATGACTGAGTTTCATGATATTTGTTTCTTGCACCCACTGGATATTTATATTTTGCGCATAGTTATTACATTTGAGATATTGATTGTGATTTCATGCCTATTTTATGCCAGTGATGTGATTTACGTTTCCAGCATAGTTTTCATGCACCTTTAGTGTTTTGATATACGATTTTGGTATACGCCAGATGCACTAAATCGGAATTCTTCGTGCATGTCAAATGCACCTGATTTGGCTGTCAGGCACACACGTTGTCTATGACATACTTCGTGCACACCTGTTGCACCTAGATGTTGTTTTGTGCACCTGTATGGCACATATATGGATTTTGATTTCCGTGCGCACCAGACGCACAGGGTGGTGTTATGTGCATTTTTGGGATTTATTCCTTTTGGAGCAGTACATTTTTATGATATTTGATATTAGTTTTGTACTGGGCAGGACTAGTCAGAGGACAGTACCTGGATATATTTTGCATGCATTGATAGTTATCGAAGGGAATTCCAAAAAGCGAGCTATAGTCTCAGCATATATACCTACGTGTCCGATATGACACGAAACGTTTTAAAAACAGGGAAACCCTTCTAAATTGTTTTTAGAACGGCGGAACGTATATAGTAAACAAAAGATATATACATATATGGTTATTTTCTTATGAAAAACGTCCGCCACTGTGCAGTGTTACGCGTATCGCACAGCGACTTAAAAGGGATTTGGCATGCATTTACATCTGCTATTCACATGTATAGATTGGATGTCTACATGTATAGTTCTGATCTATATCATATTGGTTTGTATTGAATTTGACATTGGTGTCTTTACCATGACTCTGATGATTGCGGGATGCTTGACGGAGTTTTGCTTTTGAGTTATCTGCTCAGTACTCATGCGCATGCATTGCGCTATGATGTTTTATGTATTGATGATTTCGGAGCCCCGATGACTTGGATTTTGTATTGAAATATTTTAGTATTTGGGAGTTTAAATTTAAATTCGGGGACCGAATTTTTTTAAGGGGGGTAGATTGTAACGTTTCAAAATAATAAAATATGATTTTTGGGAATTTTTATAATTTAATATTATTTTAATGAATATTTTAATATTTCGGTATTATTAAATACAAATAAAAAGGGAAAAATTTTGGAAAATTCTAAAATAGGGTATTTTATGGAATTATGCCATTTTAAAGTTTTTATGATTAGTTATATGCTAATTTAGTGCTAATTGCGATTAAAAATCGCTAATCAGATTTTTAGCATTTTTGTGCAAAAAATGTGCACATATCATTTTTTTCTTACACTTGTGCATTTTTCCACCATGTTTCTTTTGGGGTTACTATTCTAGTGAGAAGGGTTTAGAGAGGAAAGAAAAAGAAAAGAAAAGATAAAGGTCTCATGATGAGAGAGAGAGAGACCAAGTCAACCGCCACTTTTTGAACCACACTCCTATCATTTTCTCACACCCATTTCTCTCTCCCCTCTCTTTAGAGCTGCTGCTGCTCCTGCCCTCTCCCTCTTCTTCCTCCTCCCTCTTCAACATAGATCCCTCTCATTTCCCTCACCAAAACCCCATTCCTACTTCACAAAAAGTGTTCCCGAGCTCACTAGCTACATATTGAACCTAGCAAGATTGGATTTGGAGGACTTTGAGCAACTCAAGAATTTTCTTGAGTTGCCAAAAGAGGTATATTCTGGACCTATTAGAGTAGTATTTTAGTTCTTGTGCATCAATTCTAGTTTCATGTCGATATGGTATCGTTTGGTGGATTTGTGAAACTTCAAGTTAGGGTTTATGTGAGATCTGAAATTAAAGATAAAATTAAGGATTGTGGTGACCTTAGAACCTCTGGTGTGATATTATTTTGGATCAAACTAGAGACTAGAACACAAAATACGGATTAATGAGATAATGTCGGAGAAAAAATGTGAATCTGTGATCGTATTTAGGAATCTGCTATCACCCCGAGACCCTTAAAATAAAATTGAGTTGACAGTGACTTGTGTAGGCATCAATGAAGCTAACCCCAGAACCCTAGCCTCTACTTCCCTTTCCCGGCCGCAAATTTAACCCAATTGGCAGCAATTTGCGGCCCGGCCAGCATCAAAATATCTCGTTTTTGTTCCAGAGCTCCTACATGTGTAGTTTAGATCCCTGGAAAGTATAGATTTGTCTAATTTGACCTTGGGTGAAATCTGGAGCCTATTTCCTTAGTTGCTGTTTTGGATTCATTTTTCCGTATTCCGTATTTCTAATTCTGAATTTGTTTATGGTGTTTTACCTCGACTATTTGGCGTTTATACGACGATATCGAGGGTTGTTGATGGTTTTGGAGGCGTACCCATAGGTTCTAACCTATAGGCCCCATAGCGTATCGTTTTGGATTTCGTGTGTCGTTTTAGCTTTGATTTGGTTTTGATACGCATTTGCGATACGTTAATGTGTAGGTACCCCATGAAGACTTCGGGATGACAAGCAAACGCGTGGCGACGTCGACAGATAAAGGCACAAGGTGAGTAGATTATATCTACGGGGGAAGTCGGGTGGATGGCATATAGCACCCCCGCAGTCTGTAGTTGGTATACCTTATATGTATATATATTATTTATGATAGTATAATGTAATGGATTATTTGAGATGTGATATCATGTGATAGGGTTAGAAGTAAACTAGAATATTTCCTAGTTGCGAACCCTACGATAGGTTTTCACCCACACGCACACACATGTTGATTCGCTATACTTATACTGTGATAATGATGGATAGTGAATGACTTTGGAGATGAGCCGATGATATTGGGTTTTGTACCGCGAGATCAGTGATTTGATATGATTCGTATTTGGGATACGACATGTGATCTCTAGCGGGCCTTTGGACATGTGTTTACACACGCAGTCATATTGATGATATCAGTTGTACTAGACTTAGGTCAGTACCCCAGATTATGTGATATAATGAGGAGGATACCAAATAATTGATGAGTTGATTGTGATATCGACCCGTGCCCAGCTATTGGGATGCCGTACGACGATTTACCGTACGAGCTTTATATTGATGATAGATCCGCACTCATGACTCGAGGATGTCAGATGATATACTGTATCGTACGCGATACTATTGAGGCGGGATCACCGACTATTATATATATATCGACTCAGATTTAGGTGGTTTCCATACACCTCCTGATGGACTTGGCTTAGTAGATGTTAGACCAGGCCCGAGTCATACCTATTTCAAAACTAACGAATCGGGAGTATCTCAAGGACAAGTAAAGGGATAATACGGGTATTTTCAAAAGACGTATCTATTCTTAAAAACACCGCAACCCTTATTTTACTAAAAACCCCAATTCGTCTTATTTCAAATGGCACCACTGCATGACATGTACATATTGGTGTGGATTCTTCACTACTGCATTGATTATTCGATTCCACATCGCATTGCATGTGTTTATTTCTATATTGCAATCATGCTGTTAGGACACTAGCACCATTATCGATGATGCATATGTTCCACGTACACTTTCTTGCCGGCTCACACACTTCATCATCGATAATTGCCATGTCACTACACAGTAGTATTATTGCATCAGGATATGACCTTGTATGTGCATACCACTATTCTATGTTGCATGATATACTGTTATGCTTACCTTTCTATTACATGTCGCATACATCATGCTTTCTGATTATACGCATTGAGATATATTTTTCCATGATATTTCGGGATTTGGGAACCGTGGGTAATTCAAAGAGAATATGTAATGGTTTTAAAAACCCGGTTACCCTTGATATGATATTTCAGTGCGTCCACCATGTGTTTTCTCGGTGCTGAGAGCGACATGTGAAACCCGACTCGAGGAGGCGGATGAGGCCGATTGCGGGTACATGGTGGACCCGGTATGGTTCCCCGGGGCAAGAAATGTTTTTCGTGGAGTAGACGATGAGCCTGGCAAGGTGGCGAGTACCTACCGGTGATTGGTTGAACCTGGCGGTTATCCGGAGGATACCGACCAGAGTCGATAGATGGACATGGGTTGACCCGTGCAGCCGGGGCCGCGGGCCGATACCGCAGACGAAGCCCCATATGGATGAGGATTTACGTACCGATGCTAGGCACAGGTTTCATGATGTTTCCATGATTTTGATTATATCCTCACATTTACATGCATGATGCATATTATTATTTGGGTGACAGGTGGATGGGATCCACATTTATACAGACTAGCATTTCATTGATCATACTTCATTTGTATATATAACAGGGTATGAGGGCGCTGTTATATATACCCTTACACCAATATTAGTGGAATGGGACGCTAATATATGTGTATTGATATTCATTTTTATACTTCATCATATTTACTTCATGCAGACATAACTTATGTTTATGGCATGTTATTACCTGAGGCACTGACACGAGTTTTCGGCACTACCTACATGTTTAGATGTTACCTTGCCACCTTAGCATGCTTCAGGCTTATTCTTTGAGGTTTATATCTGATTGTATTGACCTAGAATTATGTCATGCATTCGGTTTCTGCTTGTAGATATTCTCTATTCAAGAGTTGGCAACTCACCCCCGTTGTGCCACAGTTCTTGCAGGTTTTGTCGTACAGGTTCCATAGCGGCATTTCTGGCACACTACTTCTTTGCGGGTGAATTGCTTTTGGTAGGTGGGTTCTTTTGCATCAAGAACCACCATTGCACTTTTATTATTCCTTTGTATCTAGAATTCCATCAACCAAAACTTGTATATTGTTTCAGACTTAGACATTAGTGATGTATTATTTCGACCTTAGAATCGCGCTTAGCAGTATTGCGGTTTTAATGCTTATTGAGTTTCTTTGGATTTGACCCTCGCCATTCGGCGTTGTATATTATATTGTTTGTGTGGTTGTGACCGTCGATTGACGAAGAGCTAGCTCCCGCTTGGGGATGCCTTTTATCATTGCATATATATTGTTCTTGTTGTACCCCGTTCGGGGCCAGTATTTACAAAAGAAACTCTGCCGAAATTTTTAGAAAAGACTTTACATTTTTTTAAAAATACATATTCGACTTAGTTATTTAAAAACCTTGACTTCAAACATGTTTTTCTTCACTTCTTTAAACTAGTTTTCTTTATTTACTCTTAAAATGGTTTTAGATTTCTGGGCTTTTGGCTTACTTGGATCAGATGGAGTCCTATAGACTTCATATGGTTCAAGGGCCAGTCATGTGCTCTTTCGGATCGTGACAAAGTTGGTATCAAAGCGCTAGGTTGACCTTGGTTCAAGTCTAAGTTTGACTTTGTGGAGCCTAGGGCGTCTATATATATACGGAACTTAGGCTTGACTCTTTCGGGTCGTGACAATATTAGTGTACCTGCCTTACATGCCAGTTTAGACATTGTAGTTATTACTTGTCACTTCATGCATACTGTTATTCCTTGTTATGCCGCATTCATGGATTCTCATGCATATATTCACTATTTTACGTGCTATTAAGGTTTTGGATTCGGATTTCCATGACATTTTCTGGATTTGCGGGAAAACCGCAAAAATTATACAAACTTCTTCTCTCTCTTTTTAAATGAAAAGCACGGTTTTCCCATGATGTATGAGTCGTCCACCATGAGTTTGCTGATGGATTTCGATACCCGAGTTCGAGGAGTGGAGGAACCGTTTCGGGTACATGGTGAACCCGGTGCTGTACCCCGGGGCAAGAGGATCGCAGATGATGGCGTTGAGCCTGGCAGGGGGAGCACTACCAACCGGTGATTTTACCCGACGCGTCGGATATCCGGAGGATACCGTCGTAGTCTTGAGATGGATGGTAGGGGCCGGTCTGGACCGACGACGCCCTAGATATTGAGATTGAGACATTGAGATTTCGAGATATTGAGGTACTGAGATTTGATGATACAGGCCAGTCCGGATAGCCGGAGCCTGAGATTTTGAGATATTGAGATTTATGTTTTATGTCGATGCTAGACATTGTTTATGCTGATTTCATTTATGATACCTCTTTTAAAAAGATACAGAAATCTCACTAAGTTATGAAAGTAGTTTTCTCCAGTACATGCATTTTGTTTCATGCATTCATACATCATCCATATGATACATTGCTACCTGAGGCACTGACACGAGCACTTGGTATTACCGTTTTTTAGAGGTATACCCTAGCCATTGTTATAGGCTGCTGGTTATATATTTGAGGATATATTATGATTGTATAACTTAGGATTGCGTTGTTCATGCGATTTCTGTTCGTAGATGTTTCTATTCACGAGTTGGCAACTCACCCCCGTTGTGCCACAGTTCTTGAAGGTTTTGCCGTACAGGTTTCATTACAATTTTGCTGGCACTACTTCCATTTCCGGGTGATTTGCTAATAGGTGGGTTTATTGGTATCGTACCCATCATATTACTTTGTATAATATTATTCAGTTGTATCTAGTAAATTCCATCAACCAAACATGTATTTATTTTGAGATAGAGACCGGTGCTGTTATTCTTTCGACCTTAGAGTCGCGCGTTATATTTCTTGTGGTTTTGAGTTTCCTTTTGAGTATTGATCCTCGCCCTTGGCGTTGTATATTATATTGCTTGTGTGGTTGTGACCGTCGATTGACGAAGAGATAGCTCCCGCTTGGGGAAGCCTTTTATTGATTTCGTATACTATTCATGTTATATCCCGTTTGGTGGCCAGTATTTACAAAGGAGACTCTGCCGAAATTTTCAGGAAATATTGATGTTTTAAAAAAAAACGCATAATTCGGCTTATGCTATTAAAACTACTTGATTTGAATTGGTTTTCCTTCACTCTACTACTTTTCTTGGTTTGGATTTCTGGGATTTTGGCTTACTTAGATTACGTACGCCTCGAGACGTTTCGTAGTTTAAGTGTCGGTCATGTTTCGTACTTTCGGGATGTGACAAATTACCTCTTCAAGGGAGTGATCGAGAGAAAATTTTCGTGTAATCTCGGATTGAAGAAGTTGTAATTTGAAGTTGAATAATAAAGGTGATCATTACTTTTAATCTCCCTTCTTTAAATCTCCGCATTATGAAATCTTTAATTGTTGATTCTTCTATTTTCATTATGTGTGAGTAAATCTCCGCTTGCTAGGATTAAAAGGAATTTGGTAGATCAAACGGTGATAGAATCCTATATTCATCTTAAGTCTTATGAAGATTATAAACTTTAGCAAAGAGAATCATCGATGTCCAAATTGTGAGTGAGATCAATTTGTTATGAATTTTGTCACAATTTGGGGATTAGATTGATGATCCTTCTTGGTAAAGGCTAGATAAGAATGGCAATTAATGAAAGGACAAAGGGAAATGAAGGAGAAACCCTAGTTTCATCAAGGGATCCCTAATTCTCATTTTTAACCATCAATTTAGTTTTAATTCTACCAATAGATAAGATGGATCATTTTGAATAGTCATCCATGGCTACCAATTCCGTTCAAATCCTACAAGCCTTCTACAATTTTCTTGATAACTAAATCTTGAACATTTTCATGAATTTTCTCTCTTGAAAACAATTTCTTGAATTTCTTGAAACAATTACTTCAATCAAATCTTAAACAATTTCTTGAATTTTCTTTACTATTTCTTTCGACTCAACTAAAGCAAGAATTTACGAATTCCTAAAATCCCAGAGAACGACCCGTGCTCACTAACGCTCTCTACACGCGACACCGTTATTGATTGTGGTTAATACTAATACCTTTTCTATTTTGAACAAATCAAATGGCGCCGTTGCCGGGGATGCATGCGTAATTTGTTCTTTCTTGATATTTGAGTCGAAATATTATTATTCCATCATAATTTAAATAAAAAATGCATCGTGTGCTTAACGATTAGTGTGTGAATTTTGTAAGGAAATCTTGAATCACTATAGCAGGGAGAAAAAGATTCAGGTCATTTAGTCGAGTCCAGAGGAGCAAGGGGAGCATCAGTACCAAAATTTGTTCAAAGAACTGTTCAATCGACCGCGGAACCGCGGAAAGAAGCACGAATTGGCGGCGGAACCGCGGCATCGTGGACGAATTAGGGCTCCAGTTTTCTTTGGTATATTCTATACATTCTTCTCTCGCCTCTGCAAAAGTCCAATAACATTTTTTTTGCAGGATTCTTTGCAAAAATTCACCGCTTAAAAAAATTCTTGTTGCGTGTTTTGATATTTGTTGTTTTTGCATATTGTAATACGGAAATTAAGGGGCAACGACCAAATTCAGATTAGGTGGGGATTTCATTACCCTTCCTAAGCCCCAAAAATTACAAAACTAGCATCCGCATCACCTTTCATTAACTAAAAAAATATCTAGACAAGTCTCTAAGGACCGTCGCGCTCAATTAGGATAGAGGAAGGTCGTGGGTAATCTACTGCTTATCCGCATTTCTTTTATGGTGTCTTGGAAAGTGTGTCTAAGGCAAGTGGTTACTTAATTAGGCCCTCTATTTACGTAGTGGATACCTCCCACTTACCTGGCACTTACCTGGCCACAAGAGGGATAAAGAAGTAGTAGGGTATTTATACTGCAATTTGTCCCCTGGAAGTCTAGGAGCAGTCTAGTGACTTGACCTAAGTGACCTTAGATCTAGGGTTGATTGTGTATTTTTGTGATTTGTCTAAATCCGTCTTTTTCAAAACAAACCATTCTTTTAATTTACACATACGCTGCCACTTGCACTAAACCCGCTTAGTGCATGCTCGGCTGGACACGGGATTCTAGTGCCTGTCTTGTCCGCGTTTCTTCCATCGACTCCAAAGTCCGTATTTCTTCATCTTCTTTTTCCTCTCCACCCACAACAACCACTGAGATGGATAGTTCTCCATCAAATTTTAATAACACCACTCTTCCGCCACCCGCATGTGCGCAGAATCTACCGCGTATATCTCTCCAAGAGAGATGCTACCCTATACGTGGTCCTCTTTCTACTTGCCTTTCTATTCCACCAGCCAATGAGGATAATTTCGAAATCAAACCACACTATATCAATCTTTTGCCTAAATTTCACGGTCTCGAGTCTGAAGACGCATACGTTTTTATCACCAAATTCGAAAACGTATATGCTATGATGGGCACATCACAACTTTCTGTGGATGCTATGCATTTACGTCTTCTCCCGTTTACTTTGTGTGATTTAGCCGAAAAGTGGATTTACAACACACCCGCACACTCTATTTCCCATTGGGATGAATTCGTTATAGCATTCCTTAAGAAATTTTATCGCAATCATAAGACCGCCTGTGTTAGTTGTGAAATCAACCAGTTTTCCCAGCTTCCCAATGAACCATTTTGGAAATTCTTTGAACGGTTCAAGGATCCGCTTGTCCAATGTCCTCATCACGGAATCCATAGATGTGATCTGTGCCAAATTATATATGAGGGCATTAATCCAACGACAAAGCAGATGCTTGAAACCATGTGTCAAGGAAATTTCATGTCTAAAGACGATGGTGAAGCTTAAAAATTTTTGGAAGATTTTGCTGAAAACACTTTGCAATGGAAAAGCGTTAGTCCATCATCTAGGGGTGGTATCCATCAACTTGATGTTTCTATAGCAGTAAAAGCCGAAATGGCAGCATTACAAAAGAAACTCGAAGCTATGGAAAACAAATTTTTATTAGCCTCCCTAAACCAGGTGACGCTCCCTAAAAACGTGTGTGGATGCTATTCCGATCCATCACATCTGACGGAAGAATGACCTTTGAATTCTCAGTTCTAAGGTCAAGAACACACTAATGCTACTTTTCAGCAACGACCTAGAAACGATCCTTATTCTTCCACATATAATCAGGGTTGGAGGAATCACCCTTTGCTTGGAACCAACACCAAACTCAAAATACGGTTCCAAACAAAAATAACATTCAAAGGGTTCCTCCACAGCAACAGCAACCACCACAAAATCAGTACCCCTTTCAACTACAAAATTTTCAAAATCCAGCCAACAATTCTGCACCGTATAATAATTCTTTGCAATTGGCCGGTACGGAAAACTCCTCTTCACTCGAACGAATATTGGATTTGCTTCTGAAACATTCCATGCAAATGTCGGCTGATATAAGGTGTTCTATTGATACCATAAAGAAGGACCCCGCCTCACACGGTGAGAGTATCAAATCGATTGAAGCACAAATTGCACAATTAAATGCCGCGATGAGTGCTAGAGAGAAAGGGAAATTTCCATCTCAACCCTTACCGAATCCTGGTCACTCACAATATCATAATGTGAATGCCATCACCACGTTGAGATCCGGAAAAGTGCTGAATAACCAAGTTGGTAAACAGGTTGATAATGATGAATCAATCAATGACACCCTGGCTTCCACTTCCACTTCCACTTCCACTTCTGACCCTAATTAATCTTCTTCTGAGCCTATTCTACATTTCCCTCTAGGCTTGAACCCTCCGCCCACCTCATTGACACAACCTGAAACGATCCCCACTCCAATTCTAGGATCCGTTCTACTTACACAAACCACACGAACTTCTCCACAAATGTTGGACCCAACTATTATTGATAAAGCTCCGTATCCAAATAGGTTGAGGGCCAACAAACCCAATGCACAAATGGAGAAGATTATGGAAATTTTTAAACAGGTTAACATAAATATCCCTCTCCTTGATGCTATCCAACAAGTTCCGGCTTATGCGAAAATACTTAAGGACTTGTGCACTAGGAAGAGGAAGACTCAAGTGCCGAAAAAAGTGTTCATGACAAGTAATGTTAGCACAGCTTTTACCCAGCAATTACCAAATAAACGTAAGGACCCTGGCTGTCCTACAATCTCTATTTCTATTGGGGGTAAAAATATTAACCGTGCTCTACTCTACCTTGGCGCTAGTGTTAACCTGCTTCCTTACTCTGTCTACGAGCAGTTAGGTATTGGAGAGTTGAAACCTGCCCACTGCACTCTCCAGATGACAAATCGATCTATCACCAAACCTAGGGATGAGCTTGAGGATGTGTTGATAAAATTCGGAGAATTTATATTCCCTGAGGACTTTATTGTTTTAGATACACAACCTGTAGCAAACCCACGGAACCAAATTCCGGTGATTCTCGGTCGACCCTTCTTAGCTACTTCCAATGCTGTCATTAATTGCCGAAATGTTTCCATGAACTTATCCTTCGGGAAAATGAAAATTGAGCTTAACAATTACTAGCTAGGAAGTCAACCATTCGAAGCTTCTGCTCATTTACTTGATGTCTGTTTTGTCCATGAGATAGCTCCCGAAAGCTGCAAGGTTGATGAACTTTGCTTTGATGATCTCGACGACATTAGTACATCATTGTTTGATCTTGCACAGTATCATAGTGAGGAAACTTTTGACGAGTCCACCCCCGAGTTTGAACCTTTTGACTCATCACAAAAGTCAGTAGCACTTTCCGAGTCAATATCCTATGCAGGTTATGAACTTCTTAGGGAATCCGAATATCATTCCTTTACCCCACCTTCTATTTTCTCTCCGCCGACATTAGATATCAAACTTTTACCTTCTCATCTTAAATATGCATATGTAGGTGAGAATGAGTCTTTGCCCGTGATCATATCCGCTTCTCTAGCTTTAGAGCAAGAGGGCGCTCTTTTGATGGTCTTGAGATCAAATCGGCAAGCATTTGGTTGGACAATGGTAAACAACAAAGGGATTAGTCCCTTGATTGTATAGCATCACATACATTTAATGGATGAAGCCAAACCAACCAGAGACCCACAAAGACGGTTGAATCCCATCATGAAGGAGGAGGTAAAGAAAGAAATCGTCAAGTGCCTAGGTAGTGGTATCATTTACCCAATCTCTGATAGCCAATGGGTAAGTCCTATTCATGTGGTCCCTAAAAAGTCCGGCATCACAGTCATAACAAATGAAGCTAATTAGTTGATCTAAACACGCACCCAAACTGGGTGGCGTGTATGTATTGATTATAGAAAAATCAATGCCGCAACGAGGTAAGATCACTTTCCTCTACCTTTCATTGACCATATGTTGGAACGATTAGCTGGACATGAATATTATTGTTTCTTGGACGGATACTCTGGCTATAACCAGGTCCCTATTGCCGATAAGGATCAAGATAAAACAACATTTACTTGTCCTTTCGGTACCTTTGCTTATAGACGCATTCCCTTTGGGTTATGCAATGCTCCCGCTACATTTCAGCGGTGTATGATGGGGATATTCTCAGACATGGTCGAGAATTTTCTGGAGATTTTCATGGACGATTTCTCTATATTTGGGGACTCTTTTGAGGATTGCCTATGTCATCTTGACGCAGTTCTTACCCGCTGTAAGGATAAGAACTTAACTTTGAATTGGGAAAAATGCCATTTCATGGCCCAAGAAGGTATTGTGCTTAGACATGTCATTTCACGAAAAGGCTTTGAGGTAGACAGAGCTAAAATAGATGTCATCCATAACCTTCCTCATCCTAAATGCGTCAAAGATATACGATCTTTCCTTGGTCATGCAGGATATTATAAGAAATTCATTAAGGATTTTAGCAAAATTGCTAGGCCCTTTACTCGTCTCTTGGCCAAGGAAACTACATTTTACTTCGATTCGGAGTGTGAGGCTGCTTTTGAATCACTAAAAAGATCTCTCACTACAGCCCCCGTTCTATCATCTCCTGATTAGAACCATTCGTTCGAGCTTATGTGTGATGCATCAGATTTTGCTGTTTGTGCAGTCTTAGGACATCATATTGAAACGATGCCACATGCAATTTATTATGCAAGTAATACCTTGAATGATGCCCAAATTAATTATACAACCACCGAGAAAGAACTCTTATCAGTTGTATTTGCATTAGAAAAATTCAGGTCTTACTTGATTGGCTCACCGATTATGGTTTACATCGATCACTCCGCCTTAAAACATCTTTTATCTAAGAAGGATGCTAAGGCCAGGTTAATACGTTGGATCCTATTATTACAAGAATTTGATCTTGTCATACGAAATAAGAAAGGATGTGAAAACGTAGTAGCCGACCATCTTTCACGCATCTCTTCTTCACTTACTATGACATTGCCAATAAACGACTCTTTTCCCGACGAACAGCTCTTGACCGTATCCTACGAACCTTGGTTCGTGGATATTGTGAATTATCTTGCAACGGAACTTATTCCCAGCGAATGGTCTAATTAAGACAATCATCGATTTCTATCTCGAGTAAAGCAATTTTACTGGGATGAACCTTATTTGTTTAATTATTGTCCTGACAAAATCATTCGCAGATGTGTCCCCAATGATGAATTCAAGAGTGTTTTGTCTTTCTGTTATGATCAGGCATGTGGTGGTCACTTTGGTCCACGAAAGACGGCGGGAAAGTTTTGCAATGTGGTTTTTACTGGCCTACATTATTCGAAGATGCATTTGATCATTGCAAAACTTGTCCGCGAAGTCAACACACGGGTAGGATTTCTCAAAAAAATGAGATGCCACTCCAACCTATCTAGGTTGTGGAAATTTTTGATGTTTGGGGTGTTGGAGATAGTGCCCTCATAGTCAATTATTGGATCGCAGGTACGTGATTGCAATGATTGCGGAGGACCTATCCCGGTAGCACAGTCTTACTCGAGATGATAGTATGCTATCTGGTTTGCCTTTATCAGTCGTGTACATGTTCAGGTGACTGATTGCATGTTACACTTTGATAGAGCCCTTAGGATCTTGCTTTACTACAAACAGTATGATGGCGATCATATACGTGAGAGTTGGGTAGTTTATACGCATATCCTTAATTGTGGTCCCTAGTCGTGGGAGTTTCGAGAAAGGGCATCGATACTCCGGAGTAGACTAGTGTGTACAGTCGAGACCCCGACGAGGGGCGGTGGCCGGTCTCACAAGCCACTGGTGTCAGTTGGATCACCTAAGATGTATACAGGTGCTCATTGGGTTATGAGTACACCGGACAGGACTCGCCGGGAATCTGCTAGTTAGTATTATATCTACCGTCAGATAGCAGTTCCCTGGTGACATGTGTACAGGTTAGTTCATCGACCTGAGGTCGTCATTTGTCTCGTGTGAGTTCCCACTGTGCTTTGATTTCTACCCTACCACGGCTCAAAGGAGTCGTGCAAACAGGTAGCTTTTGGGTACAGTCCCGAGCCATATGGAGGCACGTGAGCGGATCGGCAGGGGATTCGTCTCTCCCGGTATTGGGGGCGAGGTCGTGCTGTGTCTAGGAGAGCCATTACACAAATCCATGGCCATGGTAGGAGATTTACTGGTAGGTACTCCAGTAGTATCTCAGGGTGTAATTGGGCTTCACTCCGACATGACTTATACTGCTATTGGGGGTCTGACATTACTAGCCCCCTAGGCAGGTATGCGATACTCATTGACGAACGGACCGGACTGTATATACATTGTCACTGTTAGGCTCAGTAGGGTTTTCCGGATGAGTGCGCTCATCGGCATCCCTTGAGGTCAGTCCATGGGCAGCCGTTACGCATTGCTAGTGCCGCTGACGGTTTGTGGTTAAACCCACTGCCAGGGTGCTGACGAGTCATTAGAGTTCCCCACAGACAGTTTCCCAAGTTCGGGCGAAACGTTGTAGAGGCCGTATGGTATTATGGCAGGGTTCGGAAAATGCACGTGCGTTTACGCACGTGTCAGTTTTCGGGCAGATGATACTGGTCGGCTTTGGTTTAAGCCGGATCCGAGTATTATATTGAGTAGGTATAATATCTTTGTCTCAGTTGCATTTGTATTCGGTCGTAAAACAAATGCGGGTATATTTATACAGTTTCGGGGTTGTCCTGAAATTCGTTTCAGGATCACTTTTGGAAGTTGCCAGTTTCCAGTTTTCTATCAGCCGTCTTTTAACATTCTGTTAAAGACGGATTTATCTTTTCTTCAGATATGATGAGTCGTGCTTCTAGAAGTTTCTAGATATGGTGACTAGGGTGATGACTTGGCTTCATGACTCATTAGGCATTAATGGTGTCATTAAAGCTTTTGGTGACTAGGGTTTTTAGTTCAATGTTTCTAAATGACTCATCCTTTTTCATAAAAGCATTTTGTTTTTGCTTAAGATATTTTAGTGAGAAGCTTTTGGTTTATGGTCACCTCCCTCCTCCTACGGTCACCCCCCTCTTCCTTATAAGGTGGCCGGCCCCCCCCCCCGCTCTCTCTCTTGATCGATCTCGATTCACTTGATGTTTCATTCGGTTAGAAAAGATATGATAGTTCTGGGGTGTATGGAATTTACAGTTCATTTCATTCCATCACCCGATTTCCACGGCAACTTCATTAACCGATCGTCCACGGATTTGGACGAAGTGAGACAAAGTCATCTACTCATTCTCTACATCAATCTTGGTCGTCTCTTTTGGCAAACTTGACGATCGAGTTGCCTCGAGTCAGAGGCGGGAGCCCGTTTAAAGAACCGATCATATGGTGCCACCTCGACGAGGATATCGGAGATCGACGCGATCGGAGCAGCCGCAACGGAGCGTGGGATGATGGTTGAAGAACGAAGGACTCGGATCGTTCGGTATAACCATTCTACACTCTTTACAGTTTGTTAGTTTAGCATTAAATGGCAGATCCGGGTTAAAGTATACGATAGCGCCAGTTTAAAAGTTTTTGTTCCGCATTTGGCGTCTGTAGACGGCCGGGGCGCTAGCGTAGACTTACAGTGGTATCAGAGCCTCACCATTTTGCTATACTAACTTGTGCTAACGCGTTTAAAACATCGATCCGACCGGAAATCGAAAATTGTAAAATCCATGCCCGACAGTTTCTGTCGATTTTAAATGGTCTCAAAATTTAATTCTACATGTCTGAAAAATCAGTGCAGGGTTTTTTAAGACATCTGAAAAAAAATGGTCACGTGATCCCACTAAAGCGCCGCGCTTCCGCGGTCAAACCTAGGGTTTGACCGCGGAACCGCCGCGCTTCGGAGGGAACAGTGCACCAATTTTTCTCAGTTGGCTTTATTTGGGATTTTGTGATTTTTGGTATATATCATTTGCGCCCAGGTTTTGTTACTGTTCACCAGTAAGCCGTGGGGCCCACTTTTTGATATTTGGTCTTTGGTCGATCGAAATTTAAACGCGTTAGTTTACAGTGCTTACATTATATCTCCGACCGGGAATGTCATTTGATCGGTAAACCGCGTCCGATTGCTATAGTTCTTTTAGACGGGTTTGCGAACGTGACATTCGCGTTGATGTTCTGTGTTTGTGCTGTGATGTTGCGGATTTGTCGTGGTGGATAGCAGTGTGCAATGGTAGTACAGTTTGAGTTTATTTGTACATTTGATATTGCGGGGTGAGCGTCCAACTTGTGGACTGCCGTCACTGCCTGTTGTATAATATTCTTTTGGGGCACGACCAGGTTGCGGTCGATGTACCTATTGTACTATTTTTCATTACTGTACTAGGTTTTACCCCGCGACGGAGTGCACGGATAGCCGGGTTCCGGAAAGCAACGGGTCCGCATCTCATGGCTTTGAGAGGCAGAGGGGCCCCACTTCAGAATTGGCAGACTATTCGCCGCACTCGTAGGGGATACAGGTTGACCCAAGGAGGGGTGCTCAATTTACCGGATTCCGTGAAGTGCCGGGTGTTCCATTCACTATGCTGTGGGGACTACCTCGCTTCAGGTTTTGGCGGGTAACTTGCCGCACCCGTAGGGGTCTAGGTTTCATTGCACAGGCTATCCACACGACAGGGGAACGTCGAGTTTCAGCAGCGGCTCTGTGAAACTCGGGGATCCCAGATATCTGTATTGTTCTGTGATGCTTATACTTTTCTGTAATGTTGCATACTATCACGCCTGGAGCGATTATGTATATTGGTTTATATACTATTAGATGTTGTATATGTTTTACACCCGCGCTAGTCCAGTCCCCGCTCTGTCGTTAGTTAAGTAACCTAACGAGTGATGACGGGACCCAGTGACGAATGCGGATGGCATATACGTACATTTTATTTTCGTTCTTTCCTAGTGTGATAATTGATGGGACTGCGTTGATTCTGATCAACTCAAAGTAAAAACAAACCTATTTGAAGTTGTTGGAACTAATTTAAAAAGTGTTATTGCAAAGACGTTTCCTTTTGTTATGCATAGCGGTATTCAGTGGAATATCCTGCACCTCATTCGACGGGGCAAGGGTTGATATCCCTTCACCGGGACTGACCCCTTGGGCAGAAGTTTGCGTCAGGGTAATAACTTCACTATAGTCGATTACATGTTGCTTTGCATAGCGGTATTCAGTGGAATATCCTGCACCTCATTCCACGAGGAAAGAGCCGAGATCCCTTTACCGGGAGTGACCTCTTTAGCAAAAGGTTTTCGCCACTATATTTTAAAAAGCTATCAGGTTCCTTCAGCGATATCAAGTTCACTACGCTAAAGGTTTTTCGCCAAAAACCAGCCATAGCCCTCCGTCACTTCTTTTGGGTATTCAGTAGTATTCAAGCTATGTATTTTGACCTAACGCCAAGGCATAGTGTTTGGTAGCTGGTGGGTATTCAATTGTTGCATAGATAGATGAGTTGGTTTGGGACAGCTGTTCTGCCATTTTGACCTAACGCCAAGGGCATGTGCGGGTGGGTTCAAATTAACAAGATAGTGATGGGTAGAACTTGGCATGTGACTTATGACATTTTGACCTAACGCCAAGGTTATAAGAGCATGGGGCAAAAACTATATCGGGAGTTTCTAAAGAAACTGAAACTTGCCAAGTTTGCGCATACCTTCTGGAGTATGAGTAACGTGGATGCATTCCATCACGTTATCATGCGATGAGAGTTGGATCCCGATTCCCGCTGATGAGTTGGTTTACTCTTCGGGTGATCCCGATTGATTCTTCTTTAGGTTTGGAGGAGAATTTGACAGGACAGTGGGAGGTTTCCGGATTAGATAAAATGATGACCATTCTGATCTAGGTTAGAGTGCACGCAGAGTGTTTCTTTTCTCTCTCTCTCTTTGGCAGCGACCTTTGACCGACCCTAGACTTTGACTCAGTGACCAGGTTGACCGAACCTTCTTAAAATACTGGCTTTTGGATTGTCTGAGTTGCATAAGTCATTGCCACTCCTTCTTTTACCCTTTGCATTTCTCAGAACACCCGTATTACTACGGATATCCACTTCCATTGGATAGATCCATCGTATGGTTATATACGAACTCGAAGGGACTTCTTCGGGGATGGATCCAGGTTCAGGAGAAATAGAATTGGTTTATTCAGTAGTCTTTTATTATCACCTTCTCTCAGGTTGCGAGAGCTCCTTGGTTTAGGAGAGTACACCTATTACGCCTATTGGATAGTCTTATTCCAAAACATAGGCTGGTGCCGAAAGGTAGGGAATAAAGAAAACCAATTAGCATAAGTAGGGTGTGCAGAAGGTAATATGTAAAGACAAAATAAAGGGATTAGAAAGAGGGCAAAGTAAATTGCGACTGATATCATTCACGACCAAAACCGCGTACTTCATCGCCGCTCCTATTTCACCTTTAAAAGAATAAGGTATTATTCAGTTGTCTTTTATCGTCACCTTCTCTCGAGATGCGAGTACTCCTTGGTTTAGGAGGGTACACCTATTATGCTTACTGGATAGTCTTCTTCCAAACCATAGGCTGGTGCCGAACGGTAGGGAAGGAAGAAAACCAGTTAGCCTAACGATGGTGTACAGAAGGTAACGACTAAAGACAAATAAAGGGATTTGGAAAGATGGCAATAAAATATACGGTTGAAGTCATGAATTGGATTATGGAAGAGGCATTGCTATGAATACCAGGATACCCCTACGAAACATTTTCATGTTTCAGTGCATTGTTAAAGGAAAAACTGTTTTCCCAATTAGACACTTACTCCAAGGGTATGTATTTACCAGGTTTCATTCTCATATCTGTATGGTTTTACAGATGATGAGTGGGAGTAAGATATTGGGAATTAGGTGATCATCCTCATTATATCGGAATTCGTTGTAATTGGTGATATTTGAGGAAATCGCCAGGGTACAGTTTTCCACCTACAACGCACAGGTTTTGAGTTGTTTAACTCAGCGGACTTATACAGAGTATTGTATGTTGTCCAAGTGTCCATCAGGACAAAGGGGTAGGTCCTCGTACTATGTTCTGTTTACTTATAACTTCTCTAGTATTTAGACAAGTGTTTCGCAGAAATACAAGGTCGAAGTTTTGAGAAGTTGTGGGTATAAGAATAAAGTAGAGAACCAACTATCACAAGTATCGGGATTCTTAAAAGAGATCGAAGATGTAGATTCTTGTGATTGGTATTCAGATGATAGTGACGGTTTTGAGAAACGTGTTTCTCTTTCAGGTTACTCATAATTGGATGGATTCCTAAGTTGAGTAATGCTGATTAGCCTCTTTCCATTAAGTTGATATGCACTGGAGACAGATGCATGGATTGAATCTTGGTACCAATTAATTAAGTGCCAAAGTTTCTATATTGGATATAGAATAGTTCGTACCTTAAAAGATATTAAGGTACGGGGAGTTGTCCAGCTTATGATTAAAACCAGACTCTGGATAACTCAGGGCACGTTTATGTAATGGCTGTTTGTGGGTTGACCCTGGCTATGACGAGGGTTGATATTCTACCATTTGGAAGATCAATAGTGATATTGTTCTTGACTCGCCACAGTTTTGGTAAAAATGGATCTTTTTCAGAAAACAGTAGTGGGAGTATGGTAGAACTGGAAGTGATTCCAGAACCGCGAACGATTACGGAAAATTTAATAGGACCTATACATTCAATCAGGTTTGACATTCCAATAGCCACTACGCAGGTATGGTAGGTAACCTCAGACGCCCGAGAGGTACTTCGGTAGCCTCAGAGACGGTGACAGGGAGGTTCTTATCTACCCAGACTTGACACTACTGTTGTTCCAGGATATGAGACCCGGTAGGAGGGTTGTCGTAGTCAGTGGGAGCAACGGAAGCATAGTGGGCAAGATGCTTATATCTATTTATAGACTTGAGCAATTTTAGCGGAGATAGATCATCTAATTTTGATGTGACAGTCATGGGTTTGACTTCAATCAGAATAGGGGATGGATCAGTTAAGAAGGTAGTAGGGTGTGATGTCATGGTATCTGGATGACATACACAAGGTAAGAAGTAAAATTCCTATACAACGATCGGTTGTACTGTGGTCGTCACACAGTTGTTTCTCCAGACAGGATATGGATATAATATTTGACATTCTGGTTTCTAGATCTATGGTTTTAGATCTGGATTTGGGTAGTTTCCCAATGTGGGTACTTTGACAGATATTCTAATGGTTTTTAGAATAGTTGACTCCTAGCATGGTGGTGTACCTACAGGTGATGGAGTCACCCTCTCTAAAGGTGTCGTACAGACTAAAGGGGAGAGGGATGCGCATGATTGGCAGATCACTTGCTTAGGCAATTGAGTCAATCATGAGATATCAAGTACCACACCAAATGTTTGTTTTTGCACTAGATGCAATAAGTTTGTATTAATCCAATCCTGGAGAAATATAAGGAAGCAGTTTTAGAACATAAGTACATGTTCTACGGATTTGATGACGGCAGCCTCCTTCGGGAGACGATTATCATTCCAGGCTTCAAAGGTGACGTGGATGACAGAGTGACTGTCAGAGTTTTAGTTTTTCCCTCTGACGAAGAGGGACAGTATTATGGACAGGTGGTCCAAGAGGATACTGTGGGAAGCAAGGTGCCCGATACTGATTAGGTTCAGTGATCGATTCAGTCTAAGAAGTTTGGATATGGAGTTCATTTATGAACTAAGGTCCCATCAGATATCCAGACATGTTCTAAGACAGGTATTACTCAATTCGGGAGATGGTTTTCTCTGCGAACTTGAGATTAAGAGAGATATAGAAAGATACTTCTAGGCGGATCCACTCACCGAGGCTATTTCTCGAACACAATAGTTTTACAAACGGGCTTTGTGAAACTGATTAGTAGAGGAGTTGGATGTTCGGTTTCACACGGGCTGTGAGTAGTCGACATCGCAATATTAGCCTTGAGTGCAAGTGGGAGATTGTTGGAGATAGTGCCCTCATAGTCAATTATTGGATCGTAGGTACGTGATTGCAATGATTGCGGAGGACCTATCCCGGTAGCACAGTCTTACTCGAGATGATAGTATGCTATCTGGTTTGCCTTTATCAGTCGTGTACATGTTCAGGTGAATGATTGCATGTTACACTTTGATAGAGCCCTTAGGATCTTGCTTTACTACCAACAGTATGATGGCGATCATATACGTGAGAGTTGGGTAGTTTATATGCATATCCTTAATTGTGGTCCCTAGTCGTGGGAGTTTCGAGACAGGGCATCGATACTCCGGAGTAGACTAGTGTGTACAGTCGAGACCCCGACGAGGGGCGGTGGCCGGTCTCACAAGCCACTGGTGTCAGTTGGATCACCTAAGATGTATACAGGTGCTCATTGGGTTATGAGTACACCGGACAGGACTCGCCGGGAATCTGCTAGTTAGTATTATATCTACCGTCAGATAGCAGTTCCCTGGTGACATGTGTACAGGTTAGTTCATCGACCTGAGGTCGTCATTTGTCTCGTGTGAGTTCCCACTGTGCTTTGATTTCTACCCTACCACGGCTCAAAGGAGTCGTGCAAACAGGTAGCTTTTGGGTACAGTCCCGAGCCATATGGAGGCACGTGAGCGGATCGGCAGGGGATTCGTCTCTCCCGGTATTGGGGGCGAGGTCGTGCTGTGTCTAGGAGAGCCATTACACAAATCCATGGCCATGGTAGGAGATTTACTGGTAGGTACTCCAGTAGTATCTCAGGGTGTAATTGGGCTTCACTCCGACATGACTTATACTGCTATTGGGGGTCTGACATTACTAGCCCCCTAGGCAGGTATGTGATACTCATTGACGAATGGACCGGACTGTATATACATTATCACTGTTAGGCTCAGTAGGGTTTTCCGGATGAGTGCGCTCATCGGCATCCCTTGAGGTCAGTCCATGGGCAGCCGTTACGCATTGCTAGTGCCGCTGACGGTTTGTGGTTAAACCCACTGCCAGGGTGCTGACGAGTCATTAGAGTTCCCCACAGATAGTTTCCTAAATTCGGGCGAAACGTTGTAGAGGCCGTATGGTATTATGGCAGGGTTCGGAAAATGCACGTGCGTTTACGCACGTGTCAGTTTTCGGGCAGATGATACTGGTCGGCTTTGGTTTAAGCCGGATCCGAGTATTATATTGAGTAGGTATAATATCTTTGTCTCAGTTGTATTTGTATTCGGTCGTAATACAAATGCGGGTATATTTATACAGTTTCGGGGTTGTCCTGAAATTCGTTTCAGGATCACTTTTGGAAGTTGCCAGTTTCCAGTTTTCTATCAGCCGTCTTTTAACATTCTGTTAAAGACGGATTTATCTTTTCTTCAGATATGATGAGTCGTGCTTCTAGAAGTTTCTAGATATGGTGACTAGGGTGATGACTTGGCTTCATGACTCATTAGGCATTAATGGTGTCATTAAAGCTTTTGGTGACTAGGGTTTTTAGTTCAATGTTTCTAAATGACTCATCCTTTTTCATAAAAGCATTTTGTTTTTGCTTAAGATATTTTAGTGAGAAGCTTTTGGTTTATGGTCACCTCCCTCCTCCTACGGTCACCCCCCTCTTCCTTATAAGGTGGCCGGCCCCCCCCCCCCGCTCTCTCTCTTGATCGATCTCGATTCACTTGATGTTTCATTCGGTTAGAAAAGATATGATAGTTCTGGGGTGTATGGAATTTACAGTTCATTTCATTCCATCACCCGATTTCCACGGCAACTTCATTAACCGATCGTCCACGGATTTGGACGAAGTGAGACAAAGTCATCTACTCATTCTCTACATCAATCTTGGTCGTCTCTTTTGGCAAACTTGACGATCGAGTTGCCTCGAGTCAAAGGCGGGAGCCCGTTTAAAGAACCGATCATATGGTGCCACCTCGACGAGGATATCAGAGATCGACGCGATCGGAGCAGCCGCAACGGAGCGTGGGATGATGGTTGAAGAACGAAGGACTCGGATCGTTCGGTATAACCATTCTACACTCTTTACAGTTTGTTAGTTTAGCATTAAATGGCAGATCCGGGTTAAAGTATACGATAGCGCCAATTTAAAAGTTTTTGTTCCGCATTTGGCGTCTGTAGACGGCCGGGGCGCTAGCGTAGACTTACAGGGTATTGATTTTATGGGTCATTTTCCCAACTCTTTTGGGAATTTATATATCTTGTTAGCGGTTGATTACATCTCAAAATGGGTGGAAGCAATACCATGTCGCACTAATGACAGCAATGTTGTTATTAAGTTGCTTAAGGAAAATATCTTTTCACGATTTGGACACCCTCGCTCTATAATTAGCAATAATGGGATGCATTTCTGTAATCGGTCTTTCGAGACTTTGATGCGGAAATATTCAATCAACCATAAACTTTCTACGCCCTATCATCCCCAAACGAGCGGGCAAGCTGAGATTTCCAATAGGCAAATCAAACAAATTTTGGAGAAGACTGTTTCTAAACACCGGAAAGATTGGTCAACCAAATTGACGGATACTCTTTGGGCATACCGTACCGCTTATAAGACTGATCTTGGTATGTCTCCTTACCGTCTAGTGTTTGGAAAGGCTTTCCACCCTCCTGTCAAGATCGAACATAAATCAATGTGGGCCATTAAAGAACTGAACTTCAATCAAGTCTGCAACTTTCGGAAGCTGCAATTAAATGAGCTAAGCGAACTTCGCGATGAAGCTTACAATAATGCGGTGATAATAAAGAACCGGACTAAGGTATTTCACGAAAAAAATATTTTGAGAAAAACTTTAATCCCAGGACAATAAGTCCTTCTTTACGATTCCCATCTCCATTTTCATGCGGGTAATCTAAAATCTCGTTGGAAAGGACCATTTGTGGTGCGGTATGTATACCCGCACGGGGCAGTTGAAGTTGAAAATAGTAAAAACGATTCAATTTTCAAAGTGAATGGGCATAGATTAAAACCGTATTTTTCCACTAACCCCACGGAGGAGCTCCTGTTTTTACAGGAGCTGCTTTATTCTAACTAAATTTCCTCCGCCTCACCTCAATTTCTCGATAAAATTGTCTCATCATAAGAATGGAGGTGAGTTTAAAAAAGGACTTAATTGAATATTCATATGTTTAAAAATAAGTTTGGGGGAGATTTTCACGTTCATTTATTCTTGACCGCGTTAATAACTTTTCCTTCCAAGTCTACAGGTTTTTTGAGATTTAAAAGATGACAACAGTGAGGACACTGCTGTAAACAGGTTTGGGAGAGGTTTGTGCTTATTTACGTATTACTTTGCATTACACTTTGCATAAGCACCAAATTTTCAAAAAATTTCTTTTATAATAAAATGTTAGAAAGTGAAAAATTACATTTAAGAGATTGGAAGAATTTAAGAAAACCAAGAAAGTTAGATGTTTTCTTAAACGAAACTAGTAATAAGTAGTTATGAGCAGTTGTCCCAAGGGTTAGTAAAATGAAGGAAGTCACTAATCTGAGGATAAAAATAAGTCTGAAAAATAGTTCCTATTCTGGAAGCCAAACATCTGAATGTTGATACCCTACTATACGCACTTACACACGTCTTGAAACTCGGGATAGTAGAGCATACCTTGTAATTCTCTTGTCTAAAAACCAAATTATGAAAAAAAATAATAAATGAAGCATAAAAGTATAAAACGGTGAAGAAAAACGAACACTGGTTTGTAATCACCAATGCAACATAAAAAAAATATAGCAAGGGTGCTTCATCACCTAGTTCTTTAGACCAAATGGTTTGGGAGTCACTACTAAGCCTTAGGTGTTGCAAGACGAGAAAATTGCTAATTACGCCTAATAAGTGAGCACATTTAGTAATCGGTCGGTTAGTAGCTCAAGAAGTATTAACGGTCGCATGAAGAATGTGTGAGCAATTCCATCCAAAATATTCACCGACTAAAAAGTACTGAGGTAGATGGACAAGAGTATGATAGCTTGAATTGAATTCTTTGAGTGTAGGGATGTCTTTTACACACACGTAGGGGTATATGATCGGTGTTTGGAAGAAAGGTAGGGATGAAAAATAAAGGCGATGTTTTATTGAGGGATGATGTGATTTCTAACATCTTTTCATTACTATTAAGATAGGGCTCATGACAACCGAAAAGCTAATGTAGTTGGAAACTCTGATTTTCAAGTTGTTTCTTTTAAAATTCTTATCTTTATATCTAACTTTCACAGCCTTTCTTTTATTATAGGATTTTGTGGGTGCAATCCGCTGAAAACCCTCAGGAGACAACACTCCTCCTACTAGGGACACCTAGAGGTTTAAAGGCTTGTTGCACGTGCTCAGTGCAATCGTGTTGCCTACGAAAGTATGCTAGTTAGTTTTTTCTTTCTTTCTATTTTTTCTCCTTCTCTTGAATAAAGACAAATTTGCTCGAGATGATCAAAGTCAAGTTTGGGGGAATTTGTTCAGTCGAAAATAATGCATTTTTAACATGACAATTTCCTTACCTTTCTTAATCATCTAAAGGTATTTGATATAAATATAACACATATTAGAAATTCGTCTGCAAAATATCAATTACCATGTGTTATACATTATAATCAACTTTTTTGAAGGAAATTGTTTGTTTAATATTTCACGCATAATATTGTATATCTCTAATATTCTTCATTGAGATCTTGTGCAAAAATTAGCCCAGATCAGATATTGGAATCAGAAATTTGCCGATAAAATACAGAAAATCAAAAAGTTAAATTCTGGCAGAAATTCAGTAGAGAGAAGAAGATCCCAGATATCACATATAAACCTAGAGACCAACATTAGAAGACTCAAGAAAATTAAAGCTAAGAGCTCCCAAATCAGCCGCGTAACCGCGGGTGAGTCAGGCCGAGTCGCCGCGGATACACGGCCGAGTCAGAAGGTCGAATGACAAGATTTTTCCAGAAGCTTCCTTATAACGTCATAGCTTGCTGAAGACGCTTCATAACTACCTTATTCTAGAAGCCTCTGTGTAACAACCTAGCTTATGGGGGAAGCTTGATTAGGGGCTATAAAAAGGACCTAAGCCTTGAGGTGAGGGGTTCGACACTTTTGATCAAAAAACCAAATCAAGATCCAATTCCAAATCAAGATCCAAGATCAAGAATCGTTGAGAAATTCATCGAGCGACATCATTTAAGATTCCTTTACGCGAAGCCGATCGTCATCAACGAGCACGTGATCCTTGATAGATCCAAGACTCACGGTGATCGAGCGAAGCGAAGATCGACGGAGAAATTACCTATTCAAGGGAGTGATCGAGAGCAAATTTTCTTGTAATCTCGGATTGAAAAAATTGTAATTTGAAGTTGAATAATAAAGGTGATCATTACTTTTAATCTCGCTTTCTTTAAATCTACGCATTATGAAATCTTTAATTGTTGATTCTTCTATTTTCGTTATGTGTGAGTAAATCTCCGCTTGCTAGGATTCAAAGGAATTTGGTAGATCAAATGGTGATAGAATCCTATATTCATCTTAAGTCTTATGGAGATTATAAACTTTAGCAAAGAGAATCATCGATGTCCAAATTGTGAGTGAGATCAATTTGTTATGAATTTCGTCACAATTTGGGGATTAGATTGATGATCCTTCTTGTTAAAGGCTAGATAAGAATGACAATTAATGAAAGGACAAAGGGAAATGAAGGAGAAACCCTAGTTTCTTCAACGGATCCCTAATTCTCATTTTTAGCCATCAATTTAGTTTTAATTACACCAATAGATAAGATGAATCATTTTGAATAGTCATCCATGGCTACCAATTCCGTTCGAATCTTACAAGCCTTCTACAATTTTCTTGATAACGAAATCTTGAACATTTTCTTGAATTTTTTCCTTGAAAACAATTTCTTGAATTTCTTGAAATAATTACTTCAACCAAATCTTAAACAATTTCTTGAATTTTCTTTACTATTTCTTTCGACTCAACTAGAGAAAGAATTTACGAATTCCTCGAATCCCAGAGGACGACCCGTGCTCACTAACGCTCGCTACACGCGACACCGTTATTGATTGCAGTTACTACTACAACCTTTTCTATTTTGAACAAATCACACAACATGGAGAAATCACTACCTGAATTCCTCAATATGTTGAGGAGTGCAGAGAGCTAAGGTCAAGGGAAAGAAGAAGAATCCCATCAAGCCGAGAGGAGGAGTGAAAAAGGCACCGGGGAAGGACAAGAAAGGGGCTGCTCCGTCTGGAAGAGGGGAATGATTCCACTGCCACAAGACCGGGCACTGGAAGAGATAATGCGTAGCATACCTTGCCGATCTCAAGAAGAAGAAGCATGCTGATGCTCCCACTTCAGGTGTGTTTGTAATAGAAAACTGTTTTTCAATTAACTCTGCTTCCTGGGTATTAGATACCGAGTCAGGATCTCACATCTGCAATTGTGTGCAGGGGTTGAGAAATAGCAGGTTTTTGAAGAAAGGTGATCACACTCTCTGAGTTGGGAATGGTTCCTCTGTACATGTTGTAGCAGTGGGAGAGTATCACCTTAGTTTGCTGTCGGGTTGTATATTGGTTTTGCACCCATGTTATTTTGTACCTTCGATGTTATGTAATATTATATCTGTGTCGTTGTTGGACAATGCTGGATATAATTTTTTATTACAATATAATGTTATGAACATTAACCTTAATCAAGAGTTGATTTGGTCCGGTACATTAAATAATGGGATATACGTCCTAAACCAGTACACAGTTTTCAATATACAATACTCAAACAAAAGAAAGGTTTCAGACTTAAATGAAGCTTTCATTTAGCATTGTAGACTTGGTCATATTAACGAAACAAGACTAACCAAGCTACATAAAGATGGATATTTAAACCCGTTTGAATATAAATCTTATACGACTTGCCAGTCTTGTATCAAAGGTAAAATGACCAAAACTCCGTTTACTGGACACGAAGAGAGAGCTACTGAACTCTTAGGCCTCATACATAGTGATGTATGTGGACCAATGTCTACACATACGAGATGTGGTTTTTCGTACTTCATAACTTTCACTGATGATATCTCGAGATTCGGGCACGTGTTCTTGTTGAAACATAAGTCCGAAGCCTTCGAAAAATTCAAGGAATATAAATCTGAAGTAGAAAAACAAACAAGCTTGAGTATCAAGAAACTTCGATCAGATCGAGAAGGTGAGTACCTAAGCACAGAGTTTCTAGATTTCCTAAAAGAGAATGGGATTCTCTCTCAGCTCACTCCTCCGTACACACTACAGCACAATGGTGTGTCGGAACGGAGAAATCGTACCCTATTAAATATGGTATGATCTATGATGAGTGATGCTGAGTTACCAATATCATTCTGGGGGCACGCATTAGAGACTGCGATATATTTATTGAATAGGGTTCCGACCAAAACCGTGTCTACCACTTCATATGAGATATGGTATGGGAAGAGACCATCTCTTAAAAGAGTTAGGATATGGGGTTGTTCGGCTTTTGTGAAAAAGCAAAATCTGGACAAACTCGAGACACAATCGTTTTTGTGTAAATTTATGGGATATCCAAAACATTCGTATGTATATTTTTTCTACCACAAGGAGGAAAAAAGGTGTTTGTTTCTCAGTATGCCACATTTTCAGAAAAAATTTTTTTTACTAATGATACCGTTGGCAATGTGGTAGAACTGGAAGAAATTCAAGATCCACAAACAAATACCGATGATTTGGTTGAACCTGAGATTTCAATAGAACCTAACGAATCTCAGCCACTCCGTAGATCTCGTAGGACTTCTCACCCACCAGATAGATACTATGGTTTTCTAATTGATGGTGATAGAGAAGATTGCATCATGGATGATGATGACCCTACTAGTTTTCAGCAAGCTGTCACGAGTGGTGACTTAGTGAAGTGGCTGGATTCCATGAGATCCGAAATGGAATCCATGCACACCAACAAAGTATGGACTTTGGAGGTTGCACCTTCTGGAGTAAAACCCATAGGGTGCAAATGGAACTTTAAGAGAAAGATCAGTATGGATGGTGAGGTGGAGACCTTTAAAGCTAGGCTGGTTGTAAAAGGATTTCGTCAAAGACCAGGCTTGGACTATGATGAAACCTTTTCACCAGTCGCGATGCTCAAATCTATTCGGATACTGCTTGATATAGATTCTCACTATGATTATGAGATCTGGCAGATGGATGTTAAAACGGGATTTCTAAATGGTGATTTAGATGAATGCGTTTTTATGGATCAGCCAGAAGGCTTCATTGATAGTGGGAGCAGCGATAAAACAAGCAGGTGTCACGACCTGAAGGTACGGAACGCGACAGGCAATTAAATTACGAAACGCCTCAAGGCGTACGTAATCTAAGAAAGCCAAAGCCCAGAGATCAAAACCATTTAAAGAAATAGAGTGAAAGAAAACTTATTTAAAGAAATCGATTTTAACCAAATAAGTCGCATCAAACATTTAAAAGTAACATCACATTTTCCCAAAAATTTCGGCAGAGTCTCCTTTGTAAATACTGGCCCCCAAACGGGTACAACACATGAAAATATATATAAATGATGAATACAGGAATCCCCAAGCTGGAGCTAGCTCTTTGCCAATGGCGGAATCACAATCACATGCAATATGTATATCAAAAGTGCACACAATAAGCATCTGAAAGCAAGAAATAAGAAAATACCACGTCGGCTCAATTGAGCATCGACACCAAATACCACAAATACAAATCTCACGAGTCTCACCGTCCAGTCCAATATACATGGGTAGATAGAGTATACTAGATACAAAATAATATACATGATGGAATAAAATATCCTCGTGAGTAGTAAGTAACATCTAATAAGGCTCTCGTAAGCATGCACGCAAATGCGTCACAACCCATGTATCTCAAAACGATACTATGTACTAGCAAGAATGCAACATGAATGAATAATTAAACAAGAAACCTGAACTTGTCTGGTATAAGAAAACCTTTATTCTACTCTTAGAAAAGCATCTGTGCAATAAACTGAGTATCATCAAAGAAATCAACATAAAATCCGTGTTATGCATCGACACAATATATGTATATCTTAATATCTCAATATCTCAATGTCTCAATATCTCTGGCTCCGTCAGACCGGATAGACCCATATCATCAAATCTCACGACCACGTCGGTATCCTCCGGATATCCGCCGCGCCAACAATCACCGGTAGGTAGTCTGCCCCTGCCAGGCTCATCGTCTACAACTCGAGCTTCTTGCCCCGGGGTACCATACCGGGCCCACCATGTACCCGAAACGGTTCATCCAACTCCTCGAATCGGGTCTCGAAAGCCAATCATAATATGGAAAACTCATGGTGGACGACACATACATCATATCACGAGAAAACCACAACTTGCATTTTTAATGCGATAACAGGTTTATAAAATTCTTGTGATTTTCCCAAAAATCCAGAAATCCCATCAATACTGAAATCCTCGAGAAGAATGACAATATATAAACATGCCGGTGATGGTGGAAATCAATGATACGGTAGTATATACCATGCGAAGTACGACAAGAAGCTATGCATAATTCATGATGCAATGAGGTATGTATATATAACTAACAATCCTACGTATCCACTTAATGAAATCAATATACAAGTATAAGTCTACGGATCATATATGATGCAAATGCACAGTTACCGATTTTAAGCATGTTCTATAGTGTTCGTGACATAACAATTACCAAAGGCGTGTGTGTTCGCATGAATAGTGCACGGGCGGCATGAACCAATGGTAATTGTGCAAGTGCCCTATTAGATGATATCATATATGTATATATATATATATATATATAAGATGGTGCGATGCAATGAGGTGAATAACTGGGAAACTACGCATATAAAATGCAAGTACTACAAGCCTAAAGCATCGGGCGCCTCGCGCCATCCAGACGTTTCCCCTGTAGATGTGTACATCTACTCACCGGGACGCCTCAGCTAATAAGATCTGATCTCAGCCTTGCCTTTCCGTGCCGCGTCCGATGCCTCTTCAACCGATCCTAGAATTACATAAACACGATACATGAGGCTAAAATTCTGAGAAGGTACGAGGACAAACGATATGAAGAATAAATGTCCTCAAGCTAGACTTGTGTGCTCAAAACGTGTACGACATCGCCACAACCTCAATTAGGATTGCTATACGAAACAACCACTGAGCCTAGAACCCAATCTCGCATCCGAGACACATCAAATATTATAGGATATAGCATGTAAATCATCGCAACGTCAAATTGAACCAAAATCTAATTATTCCAAAAACCTAGTAAATACATCGATAGGGTTTTGGCGTAAAAACTTCATGGATTAACGATCTAGTGGCCACAATCACAATTAACCATCTTAATAAGCCTCACAAATCTTTACTACAATTTTAATCTCACCCATTTTCGATTAATCAAAAATTGGTTTGCAAAAAGATAAATTAGGACAATTTAAAAGTAACAATTTACAAATTAATAACTAGATTAGATTTTGCATGTCATAACATGTTAAACTACTCATCACAACCATAATCAAATGATCAAAACCTTAACTTGATCCAAACCCTTTTCTTTACAAATTAATTCCTACAATTAGAACCATATTTAAACTTAATTAAATTAGATTAAAGTAATTATCCAACCAGTCAACTATAGGGTTAAGATTTTATACCTCACAATTGTAGATCTCACTTGCAAACTTAGCCTCCAAAATGGTTCTCTTGCTCCTAGATCCATGCTAGAATGGACAAGGAAAAATGGGTAAGGATTTAATTAGGAAATTAGTGAGGTTTTATATTGATTTTTGTTGGAAAAAGAAGAATTTTTGAAGTGAAAGAGAGTGGAGAAATGGGGAGGGGGGGCAGCTGCCATGGAGGGCTCGGCCAACTTAGGGAGAGGGGAGAGAGAGAGTGTGGGTGTGTTTGTGAAGTCAAAAAAATGCCCATACCTCATTTATCTTACACCATACTTCTTTGTTTAATATTTTCTTTTAATTTTCCTTTTCTATTTAACCTTATTCTTAAAATTTCTAGAACCCTCTTAACAATTCCATTTCATTTCAAACACAACATGTTACATTTTGGTTTAATGTGTCATGGTTCACTAAAGCATAATTAACCCATTCCAATTTGTAATTATCACTAATTAAATGTATTAGTGAAAGCTTATAATAATATTTAAAATAATTAATTAAGGAAATTTTTTTAGTAAACTAGCAAATTTATAAGTGACTAAACAAATTCCAATACTAGCCAGTACCTATCTAAAATTGGTATAATTTAGTCTATGTTGAAAAAAAATAATTATATCTTGGTTTTTACGGAAAACACCAGTTATTTTACCGATTATCGGAAAATTCACCTAAACAATTTTTAAAACGTTATAATCTTCCCCCTTAAAGAAATTCGGTCCCCGAATTTAAAATTTAACTACGCGTACCCTCGAAGAGATGGGAATAACTCTTTCTCATCTCGTCCTCAGCTTCCACGTGATCTTCTCGCCGCTCGGGCCACGCCAAAAAACCATTATGGTCGGTATGTCCTCGGACATCGGTTTCTTCACCTGCCGATCTAGAATGACTATCGGCTGCTCGGTGAAAGAAAAATTTTGTGCTCTAGCTGGATCGTCTGATATCGAATCGCGTGAGAGGGATCATGAAGGTACTTGCGGAACATCGATACACGAAACACGATGTGAACATCTAGAAAGCTAGGTGGAAGAGCCAAACGATAAGAACTACGCCGACATGCTCGAGACCCTCTAGGGGACCCATATAACTGTTAGTTATATGTATGCCCTAGAGGCCATTACTATACATGAGATGTATATTGTAGTGGATGCTTGGACATATATAGGGAGGACTTTCTTGCTCGACATGATAGTATGCTATCTTGTTACTCTTTACCTTAACGTGTATACTGATTGTCTCTCTGTTACATATTGGTAAAGACCTTAGGATGTGTACTTGACTACCTGGACTATGATACGGATCATACTAGTGGGGACATGGTAGTCCATAAGTACATCCTCCAAGGTCCCTAGTCGTGGGTGTATCGAGACGGGGCATCGATATACAAGAGTAGACTAGCGTATACCTTCTCGACCCATGTATATGGGCGAGGGATGATCCCATATCCATTGGTGTTTGACATCAGAGATGATATACGGGTGCTCAGTGAAGACTGGGTACACTGGACGGACTCTCCGAGAACTCCCAGATGGTATTATACCTTACGTCAGATGGCAGTTCTCTGGTGACACTGGTACATGTTAGTCTGTAGACCCGAGATCGTCATAGAGTCTTGTGTGATTCCCACTGTGCTTTGATTTCCACCTTACCACGTCCAAGAGGGCGTGAAAAGCGGTGGTTTTTGGGTAAAGTACCGAGTCACATAGAGGCAATGAGCGATAGGAGGGGTTTCGTCTCACCCGGTATTGGGGGTTGATGCTGCGCTATGCTCGATTGGCCGTAACAGGGATGTCCCTAGCCAGGGCTGGTTTAGAGATTTACTGGTGAGTGTTACCAGTAGTTTCTTGACCCGTTATGAGCCTCATATCGGCATGACTTATCGGTTATTGGGGTCTGACGTTTACCACCCCTAGACTTGATATGCGACATATCAGACTAGGAGACCGGACTGTACAGTAGTGTCACTGTTAGGCTTTTTGCAGGAGTTGGAGCGGGCTTGCTTGCTGATCTTCTGATCGCTCAATACCCGGGTAGCCGTTACGTCCAGCTAGTACCGCTGACGGCTTGTAGATGCTTGATATGATCATCACCTACTGCCGGCGTATTGACGAGTCTTTAGAGTCCTACATAGAGGTTTTACTGGTTCAGGCAAAACGAAATAGGAGCGCATATGTGTTATGTACGGGACCGAGAATAATCCGAGTATGCGATACCGTATTCAATTCTCATGGTGTTTGTATCGATCGGTTATATGCGATATAACCAGGTTATCGAATCAAGGGTTTATTCGATAAGTCGATACATTAGATGTTAGTCGGTTATATGTGATATAACCGGATTATTAAGTCAAGTGTTGATTTAATAATTTAGTGTATAATTGTATATGTGATATTCTAATTTACATTAACTAACATTGGTTCACTTAAGCATTTATTTTTCTCACTTGTGCACAACTTAATATATATGTGATATATATTTATTTCTGTTCTTTTTGTATCATGGTTGTTGATACAACTATCATGGGTGTATGAGACATACACCATTATAAATATATCGGTATGGTTTTTAATATTCAAAGTAAATACAAAATTAATGGATATTTTTTAAATGCATGAAGCTTGTAGAAGCTTGTGAGTGCTTTGACAAATTCAACCCTTTTTGATTTGCTTTGGATATTAATTAACCTAACCAATATATTTAGCCATTGTTATGTCTCTACATGAGTTAGTATATGATACACACTCACCCATGGTTAGCATATTCCTCTCTCTTGATTAGTTTTCATATTCATTTTGAGCTCATCTTCTTCCTCCTTTATTTTCTTTCTAGGGTTTGAAAAAGAGAGAGAAACAATGTGAGAAAAGAAATTCTAAAGTATTCCCATTTTCTATTTCACCATCCTCTACTAGACTAGCACTTTAGTTTAGGGTGTTTGCTTCACTAATTCTTTGGTTAGTGAAGTAGAAGCTTGAGTTTGTTTTCCCTCGACGTAGATCATCTTCGGCCTCGAAGACTTCAAGCAATACCGTTGCCTCTTCTCATGGAGCCCTCCGAGAGTCCGGGTGTTCGATGATCGCAGCAAAAGGACTACAACAAGGAGCTTTAGAAGTGAAGGACCGATCTATAAAGGTTATATTTCATATTCACTTAGTGTTAAAGAGTTTAACTTGCATGTCTTACCCTAATTATCTAGCAAAGATCTTGTTTAGAGTTATTTAGCACGGCTAAAATTTTAATCGGGTATGGTTGATGCTTTGTAGAACCTTATTAGAGTGCCCAGTAACCCTACAGTGGTATCAGAGCCTAGCTAGAGCATTAGGCGATGTGTATACGAAGTTAAAACCCCGATCGAACCCGGAAACGACAATTTAACCCCCTCTCTGGAAAAATTTTCAAAACTATGATTTTTCTGTATTAAAAATGCCTAAAAAATTCAGCAGGGAAATATAAGCACTACGGTGAAAAATGAGGGCACAATTCGTACAAACCGCCGCGGAACCGCGGCCGTACCGTGCTTGGGCCGCGGATCCGCGGCAGTACAAAGGGTATATGCCATAATTTTTGCACAGTAATATCTATTTCCTTGATTCATATTTTATGGGTATTTTTAATCTGACTCAAGTGTTGAGTGTTCTGGGGATTATTTTGTATTCGTTGATTCGATCGGAAAATTTAATTTCGTTGTGTTTTCCGGATAATTTAGAAAGTATTAAAAAGTCCGAACGGATATCAATAACTCATTTTTTCCCAACCCGGAAAATTTCCAAGTGTTGGATTTTTCCGTTGTTTAAGAACGTCTGAATCATGCAAGTTACGCAATGGACCCTCTAGAAGACAACAAACCTTAACTCGATTATGTGACCGTCTTGAACTTCCTTTTGAACCTTTGGGTTTGGGGAAGTACGGCGTTGCCACATGTGAGGCGTTGACTTGACCCTTCTACGGCTGGACCATTGGTACTGTGGCATGTGATGGATGTTTTTTAAACTCCCTTCAAGTGTTGAGAACTATTTGGGAAAACTTGGGTGTTTGATAATTCGATCGGAAAGTTTAACATTGTCTATTTATCTGGAATGTGATACAATATTGGGAATCCACAAGTAGTTATGAGATAACTAATTTGGTTGTTATAAACATAGCAGTTTAGTCTCAAATGATCGGTTGCCACGGAATTTTGATGCGATCAAAAGTCCGTCGTAATCACGTAGCGTACGCGGATACTCGCCGGGTAAACTTAATAGACAGCCATGCCCCATAGCCCCGACCAAGTGACTGTAGGAGAACCCCGTTGCCAAAAGCATCCGTTCGGGTGCTCGCGGCAGCGGTGTTCCGCCTTAGTGCACTTCGTCGACGGCATCCGGGGGTGCGACCGTCTACTAAAGTTTGCGACGAGCATTCGATCACATATTGGGAATCTTATTGAATTGCCTGACTAGATATTGAAAAGTATTTTCGATATAGAGACTAAAATGCGGGGTTTATAATTGTTAGGCATGCGATGTTTAAGGAGGTTGCGGATTCCAACTGTTGTAGTTTTACACTTTCTTTTCTGCGACCGTAAGTGTAATATGTGTTATCGCCAGTTTCATTGCTATATGTCAACGAAAATTGGGATGCGCATATTTACTTACGTTGAAGACATATGATGTTATGTGTTGCTGGATATGTTATATTGGATCGTCACGTTTTGAATAGCCGGGGTTTTTTATGTGAGAAGAGGGTTTTTATTTTCATTCATGTATATTCAAATGTATGTAATATTCTTTTATTGGGAAACTTCCGGGATGAGGTTGATGTCACCATTTGTATATTATTTACTTTTCCGCGCTAGGATAGACCCAAGGAGGAGAGCACAAGTAACCGGGTTCTAGAGTCCAGTGGGAGACCAACTCGAGGAGTCGAGTCCGGGTCTCCTAACTCTAGAATTGGTACGGTTGCTTGCTGCTCTCGCAGGGGTTTAGGGGTGTGGGTTTGGCTATTCATCGCGACCGTGGAATCCGTGTTTTATAGTGGCTCAAAAATAAAACACGGACGTCCTAGTATATCCAATGTTTCATATGTTTCTTCTGCTGCGATATCTGTGATGTGATCATTTGATATGTTGTGATAAATACTGTATATAGTATATATGATATATTATATAGACGTTACTTATGTCTTACACCCGCGCTAGCCCTGCCCCGCTCTTCCGTTAGTTACATAACCTAACGGTGCACGAGGGGACATCGAGGCGAATGCGGATGGCTTAAGTGTACGTCGTATTTATCTGTGATGTTTAGGTGACTTAAATGATGGGACTTCATTAATATGATTAATGAAAGAAAAGAAACCTAAAAGATGTTGTAGAATCGAATTTTCAAAAACAGGTAGCTACAGTTCTTGCTTTGCATCGTGGTGTTCCTTGTAGAACATTCTGCACCTTATTCGATAAGGAAAAGGCCGAGATCCCTTCACGGGAGTGACCCCTTTAGCAATAACTGGCAAATGCTATACCCCTCGGTTTTGTCTTTTGATTGCTTTTCTAGTTCTTGCTTTCCACGGTGATATATATGATATATCCTGCACCTCATTCGACGAGGAAAGAGCTGAGATCCCTTCACCGGGAGTGCCCTCTTTAGCGAAACTAGCAAAAGCCTTAAAAACACTCCATTTTAAAATTATTTGATTCTAAAAGGATATCAAGTTCATTATGCAATAGGTTTTCAGAAAAACCTGTCGTAGCCCTCCGTCATTTCAGATAAGTCCTGCTTAGTATTCGTGCTGCGTTTGTTGACCTTGTCAAGGCGCAGTGTGCGGTAGCTGACCAGTATTTATCTACTCATGCATATGATGTAGATTGGATTAGGGTAGTCGTACGGCCTTGTTGACCTTGTCAAGGGTCGTGCGGGTGGGTTTAATTCAATCAAGAAATGACGGGTTGAACTTGACTTACGGTCTATGGTTTGTTGACCTTGTCAAGGTCATAGATCGTTCGGGGCAAAATTAACGGGAATTTCAAGTGTTGAGATTTGCAATGAGGTTGCATACCTTCTATGAGATAGTTGGATCCCGATACCCGCTGCGAGTAATTGTTAGTCCTGGGAGAATTTTACACATTACAATTAGCCGGTCAAGTAGGTGTCTAGAAAGGTGTCAACGGGGTTACGCCTCTGGGAAAACGAGGTTTACTTTAATTAGGTCCGTGAGAAAGCACGGGGAACCTCCCTCAAAGTACCCACACTGGCCTGGCTGAAAGATTGGCAAAGTTGTAGGGTGTAATTAATCCCGGCTAGTCTTTCCTTTTAGGGTTTGAAGGAAGATTTGATACAAACAGTGGGAGCCATCCTGATTAGATAAAATTATAACCAATCTAATCTTGCAAGAGCGTACGCAGAGTGTTTTCTTCTCTCTCTCTCTAGGTAGCGACCATATCATGCCTTAATCAAGATAATAATACGGATGTATTGACCGAACCCGCTTGTTATACTGAGCTAGGGGAACATTGGTCCCGCTCCAACTTATAATTGTTATAAGACAGAGCAGGAAATAAGGGATTACCAGAATTCCCGTGCAGCCCAAACGAAGAAAGTGCATAATGATGCATCTTCTTCGGGTGTGTTAAATACAGAGAAATGTTTCCCAGTATCCTTTACGTCCTGGGTATGAGATACCGGATCAGGATCCCGTATATGTAATTTGTTACATGGGCTACAGATAGGTAGAGAACTGAGAACGGGTGATAAGTTTCTTGAGATAGAAAACGGTGCAAGATTTGCAGCCAAGTCTGTTGGTCACTATCACCCTGTATTACCAGAATACATTGATTCTGAACGAATGTCATTAGATACCGAACCTGATATACAACATCATATCAGTCTCTTTATTAGTAAATAAAGGATATAATTTTGTATTGTTGGATAATGTTTTGAACATTCCTATATCAAGAGTTGATCGGTTCAGGCACGTTATCTAAAAGCATAGACGTTCTAAATCAAACCACAGTTCTTAACGTACAGAACACACACAAGAGGAAGAGTTCAGAAATGAACGAATCCTTCTTGAGGTATTATAGACTAGGTTATATCAATGTGACCCGACTAGCTGAAGTTACATATAGATGCATATTTAAATTAGTTTGAATTTACATCTTGTGAAACTTGTCGGTCATGTCACAGAGATAAGATGACCATAGCTCCGTTTATTGGAAACAGAGAAAGAGTTAGTGAACTCTTGGGATGATACATGTTGATGTATGAAGGTCCCCTGTCTACACATGCCAAGACCGGTTCTTTGTACTTCATTACATTCTCTGATGATCTCTCAAGATTCAGACATATGTTCTTGTTGAAACACAAGTCCGAAGCTTTTGAGATATTCACAGAATATAAGTTAGAAAGTAGAGAACCAAAACAGATATAAGTATTATGTCCTTTGATCTGATCAAGGAGGAGAATACTTGAGCACAGGATTCCTGGACTATTCTACGAATGAGATTCTTTCTCAGCATTATTCCTCCGCATACACCACAGCACGTCGGTGTATCGGGGCGGAGCAATCACACCCTATTTGATATGGTGTGCTCTATGATGAGTACTACTAAGTTACCTATTTCCTTTTGGGAGTTATGCAGTGGAGAAGTTGCATACCTATTGAATAGGGTTCCGATCAAATCAGTTGCCTACCACTTCGTATGAGATATGGAAAGGGAAGAGCCCATATCTTAAGTCAGTTAAGATTTGGGGTTGTCCAGCCTATGTCTAAAAGCATAATCTGGACAAGCTCGAGGCAAAGTCAATTCTGTAGAAATTTGTTGGATATCCCTAGCATTCGCAAGGGAATATCTTCTACCAAACCGAGGAACAAAAGATGTTTTGTTTCTCAGCATGCCACCTTGTGAAAGGGAATTTCTTGTGAAGAAATTAGTGATCATGAGGTAGAACTGGAAAGAGTTCCAGCTATACAAACTTCAGCTGATGATTTGGTAGAACCAAAGGATTCAATAGTTTCTAACGAACCCCAGCCTCTCCGCCGATCTAGTAGGGTTCCTCACCCACCTGAGAGATACTTCGATTTCTCTATGACAGTGGGAGCGAGGAATGCATCATGAGATGATGACCCAACTAGTTTCGAGCTGGCCATCAGGAGTGGGATTCTGTAAGAATGGATGGATGCTTAACGATCTGAGATCGAATCTTTATACACCAACAATGTATGGACTTTGGTTGCCTTATCTGAAGGGTTAAATCCCCATCAGAAGCAAGTATATCTTGAGAAGATTACTTGGTGTACATGGAAAAGTTGAGACTTTCAAAGCTATGCTTAAGTCCATCCAGATCCTACTTGCCACAGCTACATACCATGACTACGATATCTGGCGGTTGGGTGTCATGGCTGCTTTTCTAAATGTAGATTTGGAAGGGAGCGTCTATAAGTACACAGGCAGAGGGCTTCGTAGACAGTGGGAGCAGCGGAAGCGTGTACAAGTTGCTTTATGGGATAAAGCAGGCATCGCGGAGTTGGAACGTCTGTTTTGATGTGGTAGTCAAAGAGTTTGATTTCATCAAAATGGTAGACGATCCTTGTATATACAAAAAGGTAGTAGGGAGTATGGGGGTGATCCTCGTAGAGTACGTGGATGACATACTCTTGATAGGGAAGGAGTTTCCTATGCTACGCTCGATCAATCTCCGCTTATCACAATGATTCTCTATAAAGGATCAAAGTGATACCTACTAAATCCTGGGTTTTGGATCTATGAGATAGATCTAATTGGATGTTAGGATACGCGCTAGTTGTAGTGATATGGTATCAATCGATCCTGGGAGAATCACTGGAAAGGTTCCAGAGTGATAAGGACGACTGAATGTCAGTCACAGGCATTGTCTTTACCCTCAGTAAAGGGACGGTATGTTGGAAGAGTTCCAAGATAGATACCGTGGCATACCAGAGGATAAAGGCTGGATACATCGCTAACAAAAGATACTACCAAAGAGGCAGTCTGGGTGTATATTAGTTCATGAGATGAACTTCGTTCCTACCATTGTATGACAATGGAGTTGTGGCTTATGCCTAGGAACGCCCGTCCCATCAGTGATCCAGACATATTCTAAGGCAGTGTCACCTGATCATGGAGATGGTTGATCTCCAGGGGATCGAGGTTAGGAGAGTAGACTCAGAGGGCAACACGGCGGATCCACTCACAAAGGCCTTTTCCCAGAGTGAGACTATTATGGGATTGTTGAGTATGAGATACTACAACCACTGTTATCAGATGGCCTAGTGCAAGTGGGAGATTGTTAGTTATATGTATGCACAAGAGGCCATTACTATACATGAGATGTATATTGTAGTGGATGCTTGGACATATATAGGGAGGACTTTCTTGCTCGACATGATAGTATGCTATCTGGTTACTCGTTACCTTAACGTGTATACTGATTGTCTCTCTGTTACATGTTGGTAAAGCCTTTAGGATGTGTACTTGACTACCTGGACTATGATGCGGATCATACTAGTAGGGATATGGTAGTCCATAAGTACATCCTTCAAGGTCCCTAGTCGTGGGTGTATCGAGACGGGGCATCGATATACCAGAGTAGACTAGCGTATACCTTCTCGACCCATATAGATGGGCGATGGATGATCCCATATCCATTGGTGTTTGACATTAGAGATGATATACGGGTGCTCAGTGAAGACTGAGTATACTGGACGGACTTGCCGAGAACTCCCAGATGGTATTATACCTTACGTCAGATGGCAGTTCTCTGGTGACATTGGTACAGGTTAGTCTGTAGACCCGAGATCGTCATAGAGTCTTGTGTGATTCCAACTGTGCTTTGATTTCCACCTTACCACGTCCAAGAGGGCGTGCAAAACGGTGGTTTTTGGGTACAGTCCCAAGTCACATGGAGGCAATGAGTGATACGAGGGGTTTCGTCTCTCCCGGTATTGGGGTTGATGTTGCGCTATGCTCGATTGGCCGTAACAGGGAAGTCCCTAGCCAGGGCTGGTTTTGAGATTTACTGGTAAGTGTTACCAGTAGTTTCTCGACCCGTTATGATCCTTATATCGGCATGACTTATCAGTTATTGGGGTCTGACGTTTACAACCCCTAGACTTGATATGCGACATATCAGACGAGGAGACCGGACTGTACGGTAGTGTCACTGTCAGGCTTTTTGTAGGAGTTGGAGCGTGTTTGCTTGCTGATCTTCTGATCGCTCAACACCTGGGTAGCCGTTACGTCCAACTAGTACCGCTGACGGCTTGTGGATGCTTGATATGATCATCACCTACTGCCGGCGTATTGACGAGTCTTTAGAGTCCTACATAGAGGTTTTACTGGCTCAGGCAAAACGAAATAGGAGCGCATATGTGATATGTGCGGGACCGAGAATAATGCGAGTATGCGATACCGTATTCAATTCTCGCGATGTTTGTATCGATCGGTTATATGCGATATAACCAGGTTATCGAATCAAGGGTTTATTCGATAAGTCGATACATTGGATGTTAGTCGGTTATATGTGATATAACCGGATTATTAAGCAAGTGTTGATTTAATAATTTAGTGTATAATTGTATATGTGATATACTAATTTACATTAACTAACATTGGTTCACGTAAGCATTTATTTTTCTCACTTGTGCACAACTTAATATATATGTGATATATATTTATTTGTGTTCTTTTTGTATCATGGTTGTTGATACAACTATCATGGGTGTATGAGACATACACCATTATAAATATATTGGTATGGTTTTTAATAGTCAAAGTAAATACAAAATTAGTGGATATTTGTTAAATGCATGAAGCTTGTAGAAGCTTGTGAGTGCTTTGACAAATTCAACCCTTTTTGTTTTGCTTTGGATATTAATTAACCTAACCAATATATTTAGCCATGGTTATGTCTCTACATGAGTTAGTATATGATACATTCTCACCCATGGTTAGCGTATTCCTCTCTCTTGATTAGTTTTCATATTCATTTTGAGTTCATCTTCTTCCTCCTTGATTTTCTTTCTAGGGTTTGAAAAAGAAAGAGAAACAATGTAAGAAAAGAAATTCTAAAGTATACCCATTTCCTATTCACCATCCTATACTAGACTAGCACTTTAGTTTAGGGTGTTTGCTTCACTAATTCTTTGGTTAGTGAAGTAGAAGCTTGAGTTCGTATTCTCTCGACGTAGATCATTTTCGGCCTCGAAGACTTCAAGCAATACCGTTGCCTCTTCTCATGGAGCCGTCCGAGAGTTCGAGTGTTCGATGATCGCAGCGAAGGGACTGCAACAAGGAGCTTTAGAAGTGAAGGACCGATCTACAAAAGGTTGTATTTCGTATTCACTTAGTGTTAAAGAGTTTAACTTGCATGTCTTACCCTAATTATTTAGCAAAGATCTTGTTTAGAGTTATTCGGCACGGCTAAAATTTTAATCGAGCATGGTTGATGCCTTGTAGAACCTTATTAGAGTGCCTAGTAACCCTACAATAACTGGGACGAAGCTTCCTTTTCTTTCCGAATCTCAACACGCCCTTTATCGGAGGAACACTCAAGAAAACGTGATCGCCTACTGTTAACTCAAATCTGCGCCGACGTCGATTTTCATTAGATTTCTGCCTTCTCTAGGCCGCTCTCATCGTATATCAAATCAAATGAATCTTTTCGTTCGTTTCTTGCGCAATCTGTGGTCCTAAAATACGGCTCTCACAGAGCTCTATCCAATATACTGCTCAACTTACGGGTGATCAACATTTCCTCCTATATAATATCTTGAAGGGTGCCATTTGAATCTCCTCCTGGAAGCTGTTATTATAGGAAAACTTTATCAAGGGCGAGTGGCGATCCCAACTGCCACTAAATCTAGAACGCAAGCTCGGTGCATGTCCTCAAGAATCTGAATGGTCCGCTCTGATTGACCGTCGGTCTGCGGATAGAAAACTGTAATGAAACTCAATTGGTGTCCAAAGCATTCTGAAGTTTCTGCCATAGTCGGCTAGTGAACTGGGTGTCCCTGTCGGACACAATACAAGTTGGAACTCCATGTAGTTGCACAACCTCATCAACATATGTCTGAGCATACTGAATGAATTCGAAAGTGGTCTTCACTGGAAGAATGTGAGCTGCTTTCGTCAATCGGTCTACGATCACTCAAATAGAGCCATACTCTTGTCTGGTCCTAGGTAGACCTACGATACAATCCAAAGAAATTTTTTTCCATTTCCCCTTCGGAATGGGCAAAGGTTGTAATTCTCATGCTGGCCTCTGGTGCTCAGCCATGACTTGCTGACAAGTCAGCATCCCGAAACAAAATCTGTGACATATTTCTTCAACCCTTCACACTAGTAAACTTCTATCAAATCATAATTCATATATGTTGACTGATGCACCTCCTCTAAGATCTCGCATCTCAGTCCCTCGGAATCTGGCGCACATAGTCGAGCCCCAAATCGTAGTACTCCCTGATCATCAATCACGAACTCTGAATCTCTGCCCTGTCGAACCTGCTCCATGATCTCTGACAACGAACGTCATCGGACTATGCCTCACGGATATGATCAAATAACTATGGATGTGCACGGACACGGACAAGCTGTCCCCCGTTCGACGTAAACTCGAACTGTACTCGGCTGTCACAAAGAATCTGCTAATCTGCCATCGACTGTCTCTGAACTGTGCTCAACAAGAAAAGCTACCTCCGGGCCTCCGACTCAAGCATCTGCCACAACATTCGTCTTGCCCGGATGATAAAAAAAATCTCGCAGTCATAGTCTTTCACTAACTCCATCCAACTGTGCTATCTCAACATTCAGATCTCGCTGTTGAAGAAAATGTACCTTAAACTCTTGTGGTCTGTGAATATCTGGCACGACTCACCGTATAATTAGTGTCTCCAAATCTTAAGTGTAAAAATCACTGCAGCCTTCTATAAATCATGGGTGGGATAGTTCTGCTCGTGGTTCTTCAACTGCCGAGAAGTATCGGAATAAACAACAAAACCACCTGATCCAAGAGGCAAAGATAATACTGGCACCGAAATCAAACGAGTCATCAACTGCTGAAAGCTCTGCTCGTATGCTTCGGTCCAAAGAAAAAGGAACTCCCCTCCGGGTCAATCCGGTCAACGTTGCAGCTATCTGCGAAAAATCCTGTACGAAACGTCAATAGTATCCGGCCAAACCCCCAAAAGCTGCGAACCTCCGTCAATCATACAGGTCTGGGCCAGTGCTGAACGGCCTCGATCTTCTTCGGTTCCATACTTACCATATTTCGTAACTACGTGTCCCAAGAGGTCAACACCATCCAACCAGAAAACACACTTGGATAATTTAGCGAATAGCTGGTGCTCCCTCAAGTCTGTAACAAAATCCCCAATTACCGCCCAGGCCCCACTCGGCTCCAAAAGTGTACTAAAATGTCATTAATGAACATGATAATAACTGATCAAGAAATGGCCTGAATATACGGTTCATCAAATCCATAAACGCTGCTGAAGCATTGGTGAGCTTGAACGACATCACCAAAACTCATAACGTCCGTAACGTATGAAAAGAAGTCTTCGGAATATCATCCTCTCGAACCCGCAACTAATGGTCACCTCATCGCAAGTCAATCTCCGAGAAATGTCCTGCACCCTGGAGTTAATTAAATAAATCGTCGATATGAGGTAAGGGATATTTGTTCCACACAGTAACCCGATTCAACTGAAAAATTCGATGCAAAACACAACTGTCGTCTTTCTTCTTGACGAATAGAACAGGAGCTCCCCAAGGGGACGCACTAGGATGAACAAGCCCTCTATCCAACAAATCTTGCAACTAATCCTTCAGTTCTTTAAGCTCCGCCGGGTCCATCCGATATGACGGTATAGAAAAAGGCTCCATGCCGGAAATCAAGTCAAAGCAGAACTCAATATCGCGCTTTGGCGACAAACCAAGCAACTCGTCAGGAAAACATCTGGAAACTCTCTCCCAATCGGGACCTGGTCCAACGGGACCTCTGCGGCTCTAACATCATAAACATACGCCAAAAATTCTTAACATCCATTCTCAAAAGCCGACTAGCGCGAAAAAAGAAATCAAACTGGGAAAGACGACGCTACGGTCTCCCCGAAAAACAAACAAGAACTGGCTTACCTAGAAAACTAAATCTGACCGCCTTCTTACGGCAGTCCACGGATGCATAACACGTGGCTAACCAATCCATGCTCAGAAGAACTTCGAAGTCAAACATATCGAGAAAATCAAATTGACAGAAGAATCCCTACTCCGATACGAACAAAACAAACATGAACGAAAAACATTTCGAGCGACAAAAGACTCGCCTACTGGAATAATAACAATCAGTGGCAGATCAAACAAGGACGACACTCGGTCCAAACTCGGTACAAAGTGCGTAGATACAAGTTTAAACAACAAAAGAAATACGTATCGGAAGAAAACACCGAAAAGACACCTGTCACAATTGCTCCTATCTAATCGCCTCTGAGTTGGCATACTTGTACAAATCCGCTTCGATCCTAGAAATGACCGAAGTCTCAGACAAGCTCTCCTCTAGTAGTAAGGCTGCATCCATCGCGGCCGCAAAAGTGTCAAAATGCTGGGTGCGGATGGCAAGAAATAACTGCATGTCCAATCGCCACACGAACCTTTTTATCCATTTCTCTTCAGTGTCCACCAGGTAAGGAGCATATTGGACACTAAGTAAACTAAATTTCATACTCGGACCCGTCATCCCTGAAGTTTTACGCAGAGGATCGAAACTACTAGCTCGGCATCTCGAACGCTCTCTGTAAGGAAAAGAGCAAGAAATATAGCGGTGAACTTATCCCAAGTCATAGGAAGTAGATCTGCAGCTCAGCTTCTCTCAACCGACTCACACTACGTCATAGCAAGACCTCTCTAGACGAAAACTGGCAAGCTCGACCCATCTCTGTGAATGACAAATCCTATCCATCCCGTTGAGGATTGTCTACGGATCCTTCGCTGCATATATGCCGGTAAAAACTGGAGGCTTCAGCCTCAAAACTCCTGTAAGGATACTTAAATAATATTAGTAACGACAGAAACAACTGCCTGAGCAGTAGGTACAATCATAATCCCTGCAGTAGGAGGAACATCATCGGCTCTCAGAGCTCGGCTAGCCTCAACTAACAATCCAACCATCTGTCGCAAGTCCTGAATGCTCGACTCCAGCCTATTCATCCGTCCTAGAGAAGGCGGATCACTCTGTCCCTGAGGGTAGGCGCACCGCCCTGATCGGTCCTCGTCTCAAATGAGCCTACTTTAATGTCATCCCTGGCGGCAGCCCTCTGGCACTCGTAGTCTCCGGAAGCATAGTGACTGGAACAAGAAACAGGATTGATAGGAACATTGCGATCGAAACAAAGGATTTTTGGAATCAAGGAAGGAAATACAAGTAAATATATATCCTAAGGTCACTTAGGCGGAGTACCGTATTGTAAGTATGCCGCGGAACATACACACGCTACGTCACTCTGCTTAAGTCACATAATCCATCTACCAATGTCCATCTTACACTCATAAAGGTAAAACCTATCTCTCTGATATTAACTTTGTCACGACCGGAAGGTACGGAACGTGACTGGCACTTAAATTACGAAACGTCTCAAGGCGTACGTAATCTAAGTAAGCTAAATCCCAGAGAACAAAACCATTTACAGAAATAGAGTGAAGGAAAACTTATTTAAAGAAAGCGATTTTAACTAAATAAGTCGCATCAAACATTTAAAAGCAACATCACATTTTCTCGAAAATTTCGGCAGAGTCTCCTTTGTAAATACTAGCCCCCAAACGGGTACAACACATGAAAATACATATAAATGATGAATACAGGAATCCCCAAGCGGGATCTAGCACTTTGCCAATGGCGGAATCACAACCACATGCAATATGTATATCAAAAGTGCAAAAATAAGCATCTGAAAGAAAGAAATAAGAAAATACAACGTCGGCTCAAATGAGCATCGACACCAAATACCACAAATACAAATCTCACGAGTCTCACCGTCCAGTCCAATATACAAGGGTAGATGGAGTATACTAGATACAAAATAATATACATGATTGAATAAAATATCCTCGCAACCCACCTATGAGCAAAGATGCAAAACGATGCAAACGAAGCAGAATAGAAAGTACACCCGCTGTTACTGTGCAGACGGGTCAGACCTGCAAAATACTGTGGCACAACGGCGGTGAGTTGCCAACACGTGAGTAGTAAGTAACATCTAATAAGTCTATCGTAAGTATGCACGCAAATGCGTCATAACCCACCTATCTCAAAACGATACTATGTACTAGCATGAATGAAACATGAATGTATAATTAAACACGAAACCTGAACATGTCTGGTATAAGAAAACCTTCATTCTTATCTTAGAAAAGCATTTGTGCAATAAACTAAGTAACATCAATGAAATCAACAGAAAATCCGTGTCAAGCATCGACACAATATATGTATATCCCAATATCTCAATATCTCAATGTCTCAATATCTCAATGTCTCAATATCTAGGGCTCCGTCAGATCGGATAGGCCCATATCATCAAATCTCACGACCCCATCGGTATCCTCCGGATATCTGTCGCGCCAACAATCACCGGTATGTAGTCTGTCTCTGCCAGACTCATCGTCTACAACTCAAGCTTCTTGCCCCGGGGTGCCATACCGGACCCATAATGTACCCGAAACGGTTCATCCAACTCCTTGATTGTGTCTCGAAAGCTAATCATAATCAGGAAAACTCATGGTAGGCGACACATACATCATATCACGAGAAAAACACAACTTGCATTTTTAAAGCGATAACAGGTTTATAAAATTCTTGCGGTTTTCCCAAAAATCCAGAAATCCCATCAATACTGAAATTTTCGAGAAGAATCACAATATATAAACATGCCGGTGATGGTGGAAATCTATGATACGGTAGTATATACCTTGCGAAGTACGGCCATAAGCTATGCATAATTCATGATGCAATGAGGTATGTATATATAACTAACAATCATACGTATCCATTTAATGAAATCAATATACAAGTATAAGTCTACGGATCATATATAATGCAAATGCACAGTTACCGATTTTAAGCAAGTTCTATAGTGTTCGTGATATAGCAATTACCAAAGGCGTGTGTGTTCGCATGGATAGTGCACGTGCGGCATGAACCAATGGTAATGGTGCAAGTGCCCTATGAGATGATATCACATATGTATATATAAATATATAAGATTGTGCGATGCAATGAGGTGAATAACTGGGAAACTACGCATATAAAATGCAAGTACTACAAGTAATCCTAAACCATCGTGCGTCTCGTACCATTCAGACGATTCCCCCGTAGATGTGTACATCTGCTCACCGGGACGCTTCTGCTATTATGATCTGATCTCAGCCTTGCCTTTCCGCGCCGCGTACGATGCCTCCGGAACCGATCCTAAAATTACACAAACACGATACATGAGGCTAAAATTCTGAGAAGGTACGAGGATAAACAATAAGAAGAATAAATATCCTCAAGCTAGACTTGTGTGCACAAAACGTGTACGACATCGCCACAACCTTAACTAGGATCGCTATACGAAACAACCACCAAGTCTAGAACCCAATCGCGCATCCACGACACATCAAATATTATAGGATATAGCATGTAAATCATCGCAAAAACCTAGTAAGCACATCGATAGGGTTTTGGCGTAAAAACTACACGGATTAGCGATCTAGTAGCCACAATCACAATTAACCATCTTAAGAAGCCTCACAAACCTTTACTACAATTTTAATCTCACCCATTTTAGATTAATCAAAAAGTTAGTTTGCAAAAAGCTTAATTAGGAAAATTTAAAAGTAACAGTTTACAAATCAACAACTAGAATAGATTTTGCATGTCATAACATGTTAAACTACTCATCACAACCATAATCAAATGATCAAAACCCTAACTTGATCCAAACACTTTTCATTACAAACTAATTCCTAAAATTAGAACCATATTTAATCTTAATTAAATTAGATTAAAGTAATTATCCAACCGGTCAACCATAGGGTTAAGATTTTATACCTCATAATTGTAGATCTCACTTGCAAACTTAACCTCCAAAATGGTTCTTTTGCTCCTAGATCCATGCTAGATTGGCCAAGGAAAAATGGGTAAGGATTTAATTAGGAAATTACTGAGGTTTTATATTGATTTTTGATGGAAAAAGAAGATTTTTTGAATTGAAAAAGAGTGGAGAAATTGGGGGGGGGGGGGCTTCTGCCATGGGGGGGTCGGCCAACTTGGGAAGAGGGGAGAGAGAGAGTGTAGGTGTGTTTGTGAAGTCAAAAAAAGCCCATACCTCATTTATCTAACACCATACTTCTTTGTTTAATATTTTCTTTTAATTTTCCTTTTCTATTTAACCTTATTTTTAAAATTTTTAGAACCCTTTTAACAATTCCATTTCATTTTAAACACAACATGTTACATTTTGGTTTAATGTGTCATGATTCACTAAAGCATAATTAACCCATTCCAATTTGTAATTATCACTAATTAAATTTATTAGTGAATGCATATAATAATATTTAAAATAATTAATTAAGGAAAATATTTTAGTAAACTAGCAAATTTATAAGTGACTAAATAAATACCAATACTAGCCATTACCTATCTAAAATAGGTATAATTTCGTCTATGTTGAAAAAAATAATTATATCTTGGTTTTTACGGAAAACACTAGTTATTTTACCGATTATCGGAAAATTCACCTAAAAAACTTTTAAAACGTTACAGCTGGTTGCTTAAATCCATTTATGGATTAAAGCAGGCATCACAGAATTGGAACATCTCCTTTGATGATACAATCAAAGAGTTTGGTTTTATAAAAAATATAGATGAGCCATATATTTATAAAAGGATTGTAGAGAGTACTGTTACATTCCTCGTATTGTACGTGGACGACATTCTCTTGAGAGGAAATGATGTTCCTATGCTACAAGCAGTCAAACTATTCTTATCGCAGAGGTTCTCTATGAAAGACCTAGGTGATACCTCGTACATTATGGGAATTAAGATATATAGAGATAGATCTAAGAAATTATTGGAATTGTCCCAATCGAGATACATAGACACCATACTAAAGAGGTTTAGTATGGAAGATTCAAAGCGACGTAATTTACCCACTTGTCACGGGATCACCCTCTCCAAAGAGATGTCTCCAAAGACTGATGAGAAGAGGGCTCGCATGAGCATTATACTCTACGCTTCGGCGGTAGGATCTATAATGTATGCGATGTTGTGTACTCGCCCAGATGTAGCTTATACACTGAGTGCAGTAAGCAGGTATCAATCCAATCCAGTGGAGAAACACTGGACTGCTGTGAAGAACTTTATGAAGTACTTGAGAAGAACTAAAAGTAACGGAGATCTCCAAATGGAGGGCTTTACCGACTCCATCTTCCAGAGCGACAAAGATGATAGTAAGTCCATCTCAGGGTTTGTATTTATCCTAAATGGAGGGGCGGCATGTTGGAAGAGTTCTAAGCAAGATACCGTCGCTGACTCCACGATGAAAGCTGAGTATATTGCTGCTAATGATGCCGCAAAAGAGGCATTCTGGATGAGGAAGTTCATTTCTAAACTTCAGGTGGTTCCATCCATTGTTAATCCAATACCTCTGTATTGCGATAACAATGGAGCCATAGTTTTGGAAAAGGAACCGCGGTCCCATCAGAAATCCAGATATATCTTAAGGCGGTATCACCACATCAGGGAGATAGTGGATCACCCGGACATCGAGGTACGAAGAGTAGACACGAAAGTCAACAAAGCAGATCCATTCACCAATGCCATCCCTCAAGTCCAGTTTGAGAGACTGTTCGAGATGTTGGGCATGCGGTACGCCGGCAACTGTTTCTAGAGTAGACAGTGGGTACTTATTTCGTCAATTACAGGCCTTAGTGCAAGTGGGAGATTGTTAGATATGTATGCCCTAGAGGCCTGTATTGTATAGGATGCTAGGCATGTATATGTACATAAACAATCTTTGCTCGAAATGATAGTATGTTATCTGGTTAATGTTCATCTTAACGTGTGATGTGTTGTATTTCATATCTTATATACATGTTGTTGAAGCCCTTACGATTAGGCTTGACTACAAAGATTATGATGTAGATCATACTAGTGGGGTCTGGGCAGTCTAAAAGCATATTCCTTATTTTATTCCTAGTCGAGGGTATATCGAGACAGGGCATCGATATTACCAGAGTAGACTAGTGTGTACGTTTTTTAACCCTGAGGGCGATGGTTGATCCCACAACCATTGGTGTTTGACATCAAAGATTGTACATAGGTGCTCATTGGAGAATGGGTACACCGAACTGGACTCGCCGAGAACTCCTAGATGGTATATATACCTATTGTCAGATAGAAGTTCTCTGATGACACTTGTATAGTTTAGTCTGTAGACCCGAGATTGTCATAGTGTCTTGTGTGATTCCCACTGTGCTTTAATTTCCTCTCTACCACGGCTCTACTGAGTCGTGCAAACAGGTGGATTTTGGGTACAGTCCCAAATCACATGGAGGCGGTGAGCGATAAGAGGGGTTTCGTCTTTCCCGGTATATGGAGTTGATGCCGCGCTATGCTTGATCGGCCATAACAGCAAATCCCTGGCTAGGGTTGTCGAGATTTACTGATAAGAGTTATCAGTAGTTTCTCGAACCGTTCTTGGCCATAAATCAGCATGACTTATAAAGTTACTGGTGTCTGACATTTACCACCCCTAGACTTCATATGCGACGTATCAGACGAAGAGACCAGACTATACGGTAAGTGTTGCTTACAGGCTCGTTAGGGTTGGGATGAGTTCGCTCGTCGACCACCTTCTCGTCTTGTACCTAGGTAGCCGTTACGCACAGCTAGTGTCGCTGACGTGCTTATGGTTAAACCCGCTACCAGCGTACTGTCGAGTCTTTAGATTCCCACACAGAGGGTTTCCTGGTTCATGCAAAAGATGTACAGGACATAAGTTGTTACGGCAGGGTTTCGATCATGTTCGTGTAATGGTTACAGGAATGATGATCGGAAGGTTAATACTTGTAGGCTTTGGTTTAAGCCGCATGTCAGTATTACATATATTGGATTATTTGTATTCGTATTTTTCGCAATTCGGATACGGATATACTTGTACGGTATACGGTGAGGGGTATTCTTATAATTGTAGAAGAATACATTCTAGAAGGAGACACCTCATAAATGGGTTTTTATTTTATCAAAATAAAACAATGAGGTGGAATTTGGAGAAAGTCTAAGCATCGGTGATGGCATGGCTAAATTCATTTTATATTCATTTGGAGTTAATATTGAAGCATAGTGCATTATTTTGGAGAAAAATAATACATGCTTCTATTGTTTTCCTTTAGCCCTATCATTTTTTCCATGCTTGATTTTTTGATTTATCACATTCACCTGCTCTCTCCTCATTATCTCCTCCCTCTACCTATTGACCTAAATCACTCACATGAGTTTTGAATCATAGGTCAAGAGACATAGTAATCTAATACTTGATCTCTACATCATCTAAGTGATCACTTCTAGCACACTTGATCTCTTAGTTAAACTCTTGTGAAGAGTTTGTAGCTTGTTCGATAACTCTCGCGTGGATCATCTTGGATCTTAAGGTTGCCGGAGACCAAGTTCTTTGCGACCACAAGGAGCCTAATAGTCACATCCAAACAAAGACCCGAAGGACCGGTTCCTTAGGTATAACACTATAATAGTAGATAAGATCTCTAGATAGGTTTGCTGGTTAAGGTTTAAGCACAAGATCTAGGGTTATGTGGGTGTTGAATGCAAGAAAATTTTTGTTTACCGCTTCCGCCTCCTCACAAGTGTTGTGAGAGTGTGTAACATCCACTAATATAAAGTTGTTTACATGTTTGATAAACCCTAATTCTTCTAGTTAGATCCTCATTCCGGGTTGCTTAGCACTCTAGTTTTTTTAAAATTGCATGCTTGATGCCTCAGAAAACATAGAGAGGGTGCTAAGTAACCCAGCACCTGCATGTACGGTCGACGACACCGGGTAGAAGGGGAATCTCGCCAAGTCAAGTATAGGTTTTGGTGTGGGGGTTTTGGCTGTAGCTCACTTACCTCATAAACTAACCCCTGTATTGTTTGTTTGGTCCCAAATTACCTGAGTAAAAATCTGGAGCTAGTTTTGTAAGTTGTTGTTTTGAGTTTTGTGGTTTTCATTAATTTGTGTTATGATATTTGTGTTTTAATTTGGTCGTTGAACGTTTGTACGTCAACGACGAGGGTTTTATGATTGTTTTTGCATGCGTAGGCTATAGATTCTAATCTATGAGCACTTCGCGTGTCGTGTCGGGATTTGAATCAGATTTTTTATGCGATACGATGTTTTGTGATATATAGGTACCTTCGTGTGGACTTCGGTACGATAAGAGAGAATAAAGTGTCATCGACTTCGGCAAGCGAGGATCAAGGTGAGTAGATGTATATCTAAAGGGGAAGTCGGGTGGATAACGTATAGCACCCCCGCAACCGTAGGATCGGTTATATATATATATATATATATATATATATATATATACACACTATATTTATATCTATTGGCATACGAATTGGATACCTATGCAAATAAGGTGTTAGGAAACTGTAAGATTAGAATAAGCGTGATCGTAGAGGGATCTTTTACCTTAGTCTTGAACGTTAGGATATATGTAGTCACATACACGCGCGCGCACACACACACTTGATTTATGTGTGTGTGTGTATATATATGTAGGTGTGTGTGTGTGTGTGTGTGTGTGTGTATATAGACACACACACACACACATAAATACACGTGTGATGAGGATAGTATATGTTATGGATATGAGTCGATATGATCGGGCATGATGCCGTAAGATTCTGATATGTGTTTGAGTCGAGACACCATATGTGATGTGATATAATAAAGGATCGTTGGGCGATATGTATTCAAACATGAGATAACATGTGATTTGATGATATTACAATGTACGAGACCTTAGATCCGTACCACTGATTTATGATATTGACATTGTACGACGATTGATACCGTGCGAATGATGATTTATTATGATATGTGAACCGTGCCCTTATCTTTAAGGATGCCGTGCGATGGATTTTACCGTACGAGAAGTATATGATAATTGATCCGAAGTCTTGACTCGAAGATGTCGTACGATGTATTATTACCGTACGTGATGATATGAGGCTGGATCGCCGACTATTAGATATATCGACTCAGGATATTATAGAATTATTATCACCTTCGACTAGGTTCTTAATTTAGTTATTAGTTGGGTAGATTGTTAGTGTATATGCTCTAGAGGCCATTATTGTATCATACTGGTTTGTATATTACTTAATGGAAGCTTGGGATATTCACAGTTGTATTGACAGTCTTGCTAAAAATAGTAGTATGCTACTTGGTTTGTTTCTACTTCAATATGTGCATGTGTTTCTTTTAGCATATCGCTTATACAAATTAGTGGAGCCCGGATCTTTGCTTGATTGCTAGCGTTGTGATGGCAGTCACACTAGTGGGGGCTGGGTAATTTACAAGCACATCCTTATACATATACCTAGTCGTAGGATTATCGAGACGGGGCATCGATACTCCGGAGTAGACTAGTGTATACGCTTCTCATCCCAGCAGGGGAGATGGTCTGTCCCACAGCCATTAGTACGTCATACTGGAGATAGTATGCAGGTGCTCGTTAGGTTACGAGTACACTGGACAGGACTCGTCGGGAACCGTTGGTTGGTATTATACCTATCGTCGGGTAGCAGTTCCCAGCTGACATGAGTACAACTTAGTCCATCGACTTGACTATGCTGCTTCGCCTCGAGTGTGTTCCCACTGTACTTTGATAACTACCCAACCACGGCTCAAAGGAGTCGTGCAAACAGGAAGTAGTTGGGTGCATTCCCGAAGCACTTGGCGGCAGTGGCGGTTAGATAGCATTCGTCTCTCCCGGTATTGGGGGTTGATATCGTGCTGTGTTCGGAGAGCCATTACACAAAGTCCTTGGCCAGGGCAAGCGGTATTTACTGGTAGGTATTCCAGTAGATTCTCAGGGTGTTCTGGACTACACTTCGTCACGACTTATACCACTATTAGGGGTCTGACGATTACCACCCCGAGGCCCGATATGTGATACTCTTAGACGAACAGACCGGACTGTACAGAGATTGTCACATTCAGGCTCAGTAGGAGTTCGGATGGGTTTCCTCATCGGCCTTCTTATCAACATCTACCTGGGGACCGTTACGTGCAGCTAGTACCGCTTGCGGCCTGTGGTTAATCCAACCGCAAGCGTAGTGTCGAGCCTTTAGTGCCCAGATAAAGAGTTTCCCCACACTGGGCAAAAGGTGTAGAGGCCGTATGGTTTTACGGCAGGGCTTCGATCACTTGCGTACAATTGTGCGCGTATGATGTTCGGGCGGATAATACTAGTGGGCTTTCGTTTAAGCCGGATCCTAGTATTATATTGATGGATCAGTTTCGTCTCTATGTGTTCGTGTTTCTCGGAACACGAATGCGGGTATGTATATACGGATGAGAGGAGCACAGAAGGAGATACCTTATTAGGGTTTTGACCATTTACTTGATTAAAACAATTATGAGGTGGAGGAAAGTATTTGTTATTTTTGTAAATGATAAATGTGGCATGGCTACTTGGATTGACTACTTGACCTGGTTTGACCATTTGACTTAGTTTGACCACTTGACTTGGTTTGACTCTTTGACTAGATATTTCTTGTGAGATATTTTGTGGCACTAGATATTTTGTGTGAGATATTTTCTTGACATGAGAGTAGTCAATTCAAGGTAGCCATCATATTTTCTATCAGATTATCATTTATCAAAAGATTTTCTCTTTCCTCAAGTGAGCTCTCATGCTTGCTCTCTTCTTCATCCTCACTACAAACCCTAAAAGCTCTCATGTGTTGAGAATCCTAGGGTTTCAAGAGACAAATAAATCCATCTTTATACTCTACATCACCTAGGACATCAAGAATAGCATGCTTTTTGCCCTAGTTACCTCGGTTTTGAGGTGGAGCTCGGACTATAGACTCTCAGGTGGATCGTCTTTGACTCGAGGAGGCCGTGGAGGTTGCTACGATCCGGATCGATCCTTGGAGCCTACGTAGATGAGGAGGACAACGACGAAGACCCGAAGGACATGTATTGTGAGGTATAACTTCATATTCGAGTAGTTAAACCTCAAGTAGTTTGCTAGCTAAGGTTTATGTTCGATCCTTGGTTCTAGTCGGTGTTGCGAAGCCCGTAAAAATCATTTTTTTGCAATTTTCGCCTCCCGGCGAACACGTGGGGGTGCGCGACATCGATTTATAGTGGTATCAGAGCCACTCATAAACCTTAGATAGCTTGTAAGGATGTTAGAATTCCACCGTTTTTGTCGCGGAAAAACTGTCGACAAAAACAGTTTTCAAAAGTGATGTTTTGAGTTGTTTGCACACCCCGCGGGCTTACGGTTTGAACCGAGAAGCCGCGGGGTGAAGCGTGCGCACCCCGAGGACACTCTGAGAGGGACCAAAAGCCGGGAACACCCTCCAAGACCACCAATTGGTGGCCTTGGGGGCTGCGGACCCGAGAGCACCGACACCCTGAGGGGGACCAACAGCCAGGAACACCCCCCAAGACCACCAATTAGTAGCCTTGGGGGCTGCTGACCCGAGAGCACCAGAAACAGGTGCTCTCGGGTCTGTCCTCCTTTTGGGGCCACCTTATGGTGGCTCCCAGGGGTGGGGACCACCAGAGGACCCCCATTAGACGTTTTATTATGTATCTTCACCTCCGCGAATATTCGGGTGGGTTTCGAGTTCGTTTTGACTCCCGGTTTGGCTCAAAACTTTCAGATTTGAATCTTTAGTTCACTGAATTTTCGGGTCTTGGAAAATATTTTAAGTTTGCTAATTGCGTGCGGAATTCTAATGTCGTAGTTACTTTACAAGCTCAGTATTATATATATGTGTTTGGAAACGTCGATTAATTGCTATACGTCGATTAGTCGGGGTTGCACATATCTGTGATGTTGATGTGATGGTTTGTGTATATGAACTTGTTGGATCGTCGTGGATGAATAGCCGGGGATGTGAGATGAGGGTTTTCATTCTTTCATTCGATGTAAAATTTGTAAAGTGATGTAATATTATTTTGTGGGGCACATCCGGGTTGAGGTTGTAGCCACCGTTGTATTATTTCTTTTACTGTTTTTGCTTCTAGGATAGACCCAAGGTGGGGTGCACAAACTACCGGGTACTTTAAAGTGCCGAGTGGCCTACTCATTTTGTTGAGGGTAGTTGCTTCACTTCGGGTATTTGGCGGGTAGTTTACCGCACCCGTAGGGGTCTAGGGTGGGGTTTGGCTATTCATCACGACCGTGGAATCCGTCTTTCGTTACAGGCTTAAAAGAAATGCGGAATTCCTAGTATATCCAATGTGTTCATCTGTGATCTGGAATGCCTATCATTGCGTCTGATGAATGGATATTATTATATATTTATTATATAATAGATGTTGCTTATGTTTTGCATCCGCGCTAGTCCAGCCCCCGCTCTGTCGTTAGTTAAGTAACCTAACGGGTGATAACGGGGCCCCGTGGCGAATGCGGATGGCATAAGCGTACGTTGTATTTTCGTTGTTTTCTGCAATGGTAGGTTAATTGATGGGACTGCATTACATTAATGCAAAGCGAACAAACCAAAGATGAATCGTTAGAACAAATTTTAAAACTACTCGGTTATTTTAAAACAACGGACTTTTAAATGCGGAGCTTAAACCACTCCTTTTAAAGCTATCAGTTTCCTTCGATTATATCAAGTTCACTACGTTCACGGTTTCACCAAAACTATTCGTAGCCCTCCGTCATTTCATATTAATAGTCAGTAGTATTCAAGCTATATTTGTTGTCCTTCGTCAAGGCATAGTGATTGGTAGCTGCCGGGTGTTCATATGTAGCATAGATAGATGCGTTGGTTTGGGATAGTCGTATTACTTTGTTTGTCTTCGTCAAGGGTATATACGGGTGGGTTCAAATTAACCTGGACAATGATGGGTAGAACTTAACATGTGACTTATGATTTGTTGGCCTTCATCAAGGTCATAAGAGAATGGGGCAAAAATCCACATCAGGAGTTTTCTAAAGAAACTGAAACTTGCTAGTGTTGTATACCATTTGGAGTTTGATAATTTTGGTAGGATTCCTTCAACTTATCACACAATGATATTTGGATCCCGATCCTACTGTGAGTATCCGCTACTCCTCGGGAGATTCTTCATTTAACGATCATTGCTATAAACCAAGTAGGTGTCTAGAACAGTGTTAGCAGGGCTACGCCTCCAGAGAAAAGAGGTTACTTAATTAAGAAACTTCGCGAAAGAATCGTAAAACTGTAGGGTTGCTAGGCACGCGCACAAGGGTCTACGAGGCATCAACCAAGCCCGATTAAAAATTTAGCCGTGCCGAACAACCAGAATACGGATCTTTAAACTAGAGATTAGGCGAAAACTAACATGTTAACAACTTTAACACTAAGTAAGAGGGATTACAACCTTTGTAGATCCGGTCCATCACTTCATATGCTCCGTGTTGTGGTCCCTTCGCTGCGATCATCGGGTTCCGGACTCTCGAGAGGTTCCACGAAGAGAAAAATGCAACCTTTGCTTCCGATCTTCGATACAAAGATGATCTACCTTGAAGTTTCGTTAACACAAGCTAACACTCATGAAAAGATGTGAACACCCTCATCTAAATGGCAAGGGAAGACGAGGATGATAAAGTCGGATTTTTGTTCTCTTTATTTATCTTTTTCTTACATATTTTCATCACAAATATCAAAGCAAGAAAGCTTTGCATGAAGAACTCAAGGAAGAAGAAGAATATTGATCCATTTTCTTTTGTGATGAATAGAAAGAATTAATATGATAAATAATGCAACCATGGTCAACTAAACTCATGTAGAGAATTAACTAGGGTTAGGGTTTGGGTTGGGTTAAAGCATGAGTCACTTGAAAATATCTTTCACAAAACAAAACGAAAACCTTCTAGAATCATCTAGAAAGCTTAACCCTAATCCAAACCCTAATCAAGTTTAAACTCCACTAAACATGTTGCATTAGTTATCATATCATGTTACAATATTATATATCACATATATAATATTTATCGTAACAAAATAAAATAATACAATTAACATATATCACATATATATCAATGTATTACCCGAGTGAGAAAAAGAATCTTTTAGTGAGCTAATATTAGTTAATGTAATTTAATATATCATATATATTATTATACATTAAATTATCGAATCAACACTTGATCCGACAATCCGGCTATATCGCATATAACCGACTAATATTTATCCGTACCGATTCATCGAATCAACACTTGATCCGATGACCCGGCTGATATCAAATATCGCGAGAATAGAATACGGTATCTCATATCGCATTATCCTCGGTCCCGTACATATCACATACGTGCCCCTACTCCGTTTTGCCTGAGCCAAGAAACCTCTGTGTAGGACTCTAAAGAATCGTCAATACGCCGGCAGTAGGTGATGATCATATCAAACACCCACAAGCTGCAAGCGGTCAGCTAAACGTAATAGCTACCCAGGTATTGAGCGCTCAGAAGATAAACAAGCAAGCCTGTACATTCTCCTGTGAATCCAAACAGTAACACTCCCGTACTGTACGGTCTCGTCGTCTGATATGTCGCATATCTCGCCTAGGGGTGGTAAACGTCAGACCCCAGTAGATCGATAAGTCGTGTCGATATGAGGTCTATAACAGTTCGAGAAACTACTGATAACACTTACCAGTAAATCTCTACAACCCTGGCCAGGGATTTCCGGTTATAGCCAATCGAACACAGCACAACATCAACTCCCTATACCGGGAGAGACGTATCCCCTCCTATCGCTCATTGGCTCCATGTGATTCGGGACTGTACCCAAAAGCCACCTTTTTGCACGCCCTCTTGGACGTGGTATGATGGAAATCAAAGCACAGTGGGAATCACACAAGACTCTATGACGATCTCGGGTCAACAGACTACTCTGTACCAGTGTCACCGGAGAACTGCCATCTGACGTGAGGTATAATACCATCTGGGAGTTCTCGGCGAGTCCGTCCAGTGTACCCAGTCTCCACTGAGCACCCGTACACCATCCTTGATGTCAAACACCGATGGATATGGGATCATCCATCGCCCATCATATGGGTCAAGATGCGTATACGCTAGTCTACTCTGGTGTATCGATGCCCTGTCTCGATACACCCTCGACTAGGAACAGTTATAGGATGTACTCGTCGACTACCATGGCCCCACTAGTATGATCTCATCATAGTCCTAGTAGTCGGGTACATATCCTAAGGGCTTTATCAACATGTAACATAATTACAATCAGAGTACATGTTAAGATAAAGTACAACCAGATAGCATACTATCATGTCGAGTAAGAAAGTCCTCCCTATATATGTCCTAGCATCCACTACAATATACATCGTATGTATAGTAATGGTCTCTAGGGAATACATATAACTAACAATCTCCCACTTGCACTAGGGCCATCTGTTATGGTATCGCATACCCAACAATTAGCTGCGGTTGTAGTATTTCATACTCAACCATCCCATAAAAAGTCTCTACTGGGAAAAAGGCCTTTGTGAGTGGATCCGCGTTGTTGTCCTCTGTGTCTACTCTCCTAACCTCGATCTCCCTGGAGATCAACCATCTCCATGATCAGGTGATACTTCCTAAGAATTATATCTGGATTTCTGATGGGACGGTAGTTCCTTGGCAAAAGCCACAACTCCATTGACACACAATGGTAGGAACGAAGTTCATCTCATGAACTTATAAATCCAGACTGCCTCTTTGGTAGTATCCTTGGTAACGATGTATCTTGCCTTTAATCGTCTAGTAAGTCACGGTATCTAGCTTGGAACTCTTCCAGCATACCGTCCCTCCACTGAGGGTAAAGACAATTCCTGCGACTGACATTCAGTCGTCCTTATCACCCTGGAATCTTTCCAGTGATTCTCCCCAGGATCGATTGATACCATCTCACTACAACTAGTGAGTATCCTAACATCCAATTAGATCTATCTCATAGATCCAAAACCCAGGATTTAGGAGGTATCACTTTGATCCTATATGGAGAATCCTTGTGATAAGCGGAGATTGACCGAGCGTAGCATAGGAAACTCCTTCCCTATCAAGAGTATGTCATCCACGTACTCTACGAGGATCACCACCATACTCCCTACTACCTTTTTGTATATACAAGGTTCATCTACCATTTTGATGAAGTCAAACTCTTTGACTACCACATCAAAACAGATGTTTCAACTTCGCGATACCTGTTTTATCATATAAAACATCTTGCACACGTTTCCGCTGCTCCCACTGTCTACGAAGCCCTCTGGCTGTGTACTTATAGACGCTCTTTTCTAAAACATCATTTAGAAAAGCGGTCATGATACCCAACCACTAGATATCGTAGTCATGGTATATAGCCGTGGCAAGTAGGATCTGGATAGACTTAAGCATAGCTTTGAAAGTCTCAACTTTTCCATGTACACCAAGTAATCTTCTCAAGATATACTCGCTCCTGATGGGGATTTAACCCTTCAGATAAAGCAACCAAAGTCCATACTTTGTTGGTGTATAAGGATTCCATCTCAGATCGATAAGCACCCAGCCATTCTTACAGAGTCCCACTCCTGATAGCCAGCTCGAAACTAGTTGGGTCATCATCTCATGATGCAATCCTCGCTCCGACTGTCATAGAGAAACCGAAGTATCTCTCAGGTGGGTGAGGAACCCTACTAGATCGGCGGAGAGGCCGAGGTTCGTTGGAGACTATTGAATCCTTTGTTTCTACCAAATCATCAGCTGCATTTTGTATAGCTGGAACCTTTCCAGTTGTACATAACAGACCTTGCCTCGAGTTTGTCCGGATTTTGCTTTTAGACATAGGCCGGACAACCCAAATCTTAACCAACTTAAGATATGGGCTCTTCCCTTTCCATATCACATATGAAGTGGTAGGCAACTGATTTGATTTGAACCCTATTCAATAGGTATGCAGCTTCTCAAGTGCATAACTCCCAAAAGGAAATAGGAAACTCAGTAGTACTCATCATAGAGCACACCATATCACATAGGGTGCTATTGCTCCGCCCCGATACACCGACGTGCTGTGGTGTATACGGAGGAGTAATGCTGAGAGAGAATCTCATTCTCCTTTAGAATAGTCCAGGAATTCCGTGCTCAAGTATTTTCCTCCTTGATCACATCAAAGGACATAATACTTATACCCATTTTTTCGGTTCTCTACTTCTAACTCATATTCTGTGAATATCTCAAAAGGTTCGGACTTGTGTTTCAACAGGAACATAAATCTTGAGAGATTATCAGAGAATGTAATGAAGTACAATGAACCGATCTTGGCATGTGTAGACAGGAGACCTTACATACATCAACATGTATCAATCCCAAGAGTTCACTAACTCTTTCACTGTTTCCAATAAACAGAGCTATGGTCATCTTATCATTGTGACATGACCGGCAAATTTCACAAGATGTAAATTCAAACTAATTTAAATATGCATCTTTATGTAACTTCAGCTAGTCGGGTCGCATTGATATGACCTAGTTTACAATGCCTCAAGAAGGATTCGTTCATTTCTGAACTCTTCCTCTTGATGTGTGTTCTGTATACTAAGAACTGTAGTTTGATTTAGAACGTCAATGCTTTTAGATAACGTACCTGAACCGATCAACTCTTGATATAGGAAATGTTCAAAACATTATCCAACAATACAAAATTATATCATTTCTTTACAAATAAAGAGACTGATATGATGTTGTACATCAGGTTCGGTATCTAATAACATTCGTTCAGAATCAATGTATTCTGGTAATACAGGGTGATAGTGACCAACAGACTTGGCTGCAACACTTGCACCATTTTCTATCTCATGAAACTTATCACTCGTTCTCAGTTCTCTACCTTTCTGTAGCCCATGTAACAGATTACATATGCGGGATCCTGATCCGGTATCACATACCTAGGACGTAAAGGATACTGAAAAACAGTTCTCTGTAATGAACACACCCGAAGATGATGCATCAGCATGCACTTTCTTTGTTTGGGCGGCACGGGAAATCTGGTATTCCCCAATTTCCTGCTCTGTCTTATAACAATTATAAGTTGGAGCGGGACCAATGTTCCCCAGCTCAGTATAACAAGCGGGTTCGGTCAATATATCTGTATTATTATCTTGATTAAGGCGTGATATGGTCGCTACCTGGAGAGAGAGAAGAAAACACTCAGCGTATGCTCTTGCAAGATTAGATTGGTTATCTAATATATCTAATCAGGATGTCTCCCACTGTTTTAATCAAATATTCCTTCAAACCCTAAAAGGAAAGACTAGCCGGGATTAATTACACGCTACAAGTTCGCTAATTTTTCAGCCAGGCCAGTGTCGGTACTTTGAGGGAGGTCCCCCGTGCTTTCGCACGAACCTAATTAAAGTAAACCTCGTTTTCCCAGAGGCGTAACCCCGTTGACACCTTTCTAGACACCTACTTGATCGGCTAATTATAATGTATAAAACTCTCCCAGGAGTAACTCTTACTTGCAGCGGGTATCAGGATCCAACTATCTCATAGAAGGTAGGCAATCCATTGCAAATTTCAACACTTGAAATTCCCGATAATATTTTACCCCTAGCATCCTATGACCTTGACGAAAGCCAACAAACCATAGGCTACTAGTCAAGTCCAACCCGTCATTTCTTGATTGAATTAAACCCACCCGCACGACCCTTGACGAAAGCCAACAAAGCCGCACGACTACCCTAATCCAATCGCATCATATGCAGCAGATAAGTAGCAGATAGCTACCGCACACTACACCTTGACGAAAGCCAACAAATGTAGCACGAATACTATATACAACTTATCTGAAATGACGGAGGGTTACGACAGGTTTTTCTGAAAATCTATTGCGTAATGAACTTGATATCGTTGTAGAATCGAGTGATTTTAAATGGAGCGTTTTTTAGGCTTTTCTAGTTTTGCTAAAGGGGTCACTCCCGGTGAAGGGATCGTCGGCCCTTTCCTCATCGAATAAGGTGCAGGATATTTCACAAATACCACTATGCAAAGCAAGAACTATAGAAGCAATCAAAAGACAAACCGAGTTTGTAGCATCTGCCAGTTATTGCTAAAGGAGTCACTCCCGGTGAAGGGATCTCGGGCCTTTCCTTATCGAATAAGGTGCAGGATGTTCTACAAGGAACACTGCGATGCAAAGTAAGAACTAGAGCTACCAGTTTTTAAACAAGTTTCCACAACATCTTTAGGTTTCTTTTATTTCATTAATCTCATTAATGAAGTCCCATTTTATTATGCTTCACAAGCATCTCTTTTGAAACGAAATCTGCAATATAACATATATCTCATATATATAATATAAACATTCGTCTCAGGCAGTAATATGATCTCATTACAGAACATTGCAGCAGAAGAACATATATGAAATATTGGATATACTAGGACGTCCGTGTTTTAGTACGAGCCTGTATAAAACACGGATTCCACGGTCGCGATGAATAGCCAAACCCACATCCCTAGACCCCTACGAGAGCGGCACGTAACACTGCCAATTCTAGGGTTAGGAGACCCGGTCTCGACTCCTCGAGATGGTCTCCCACTGGACCCTAGAACCCGGTTACTTGTGCTCCCCGCCTTGGGTCTACCTAATGCGGAAAAGTAAATAATATACAACGGTGACATCTTCCGCAAACTGGAAGTGCCCCAATAAAAGAATATTACATACAAATGAATTTTACATGAATGAAAAAGAAAAAACTCCCATCTCACATAAAACCCCCGGCTATTCAAAACGCGACGATCCAATATAACATATCACAACAACACATAATATCTCATATCATCAACGTAAGCAAATATGCGTATCCCGATTGTCGTTGATGTATAGCAACGAAGCCGGCGATACACCACATACTACGCTTACGGTCACAGAAAAGGAAGTGTAAAACTACAACAGTTGGAATCCGCAATCTCTTTAGACATCACATGCCTAACCAAATGAATTCCTTAGACATCACATGCCTAACAATTATAAACCCCGCATTTTAGTCTCATTATCGAAAACTCTTTTCAATATCAAGTCGGGCAATTCAACAAGATTCCCGACGTCCTGATCGAATGCTCGTCGCAAACTTTAGTAGACGGCCGCACCCCAGATGCCGTCGACGAAGTGCACTAAGGCGGAACACCGCTGCCGCGAGCACCCGAACGGATGCTTTCGGCGACGGGGTTCTCCTACAGTCACTTGGTCGGGGCTATGGGGCGTAGCTGTCTATTAAGTTTTCCCGGCGAGTATCCGCGTACGCTACGTGATTGCGACGGACTTTTGATCATATCAAAATTCCGTAGCAACCGATCATCTGAGACTAAACTGCTATGTTTATAATATTCAAATCAGTTATCTCATAACTACCTGTGGATTCCAAATATTGTATTACATTCCAGATAAATAGACAAAGTTAAACTTTCCGATCGAATCATCAAACACCCAAGATTTCCCCAAAATATCTCAACACTTGAAATCGGTTTAAAAACATCCATCACATGCCACAGTACCGATGGTCGAGTGTAGAACGGTCAAGCCAACACCTCACATGTGGCACGCCGTACTGCCCCAAACCCTAAGGTTCAAAAGGCAGTTCAAGACGGTCACATAATCGAGTTAAGCTTTGTTGTCTTCTAGAGGGTCCACCGCGTTACTTGCACGACTTAGAACGTTCTTAAACATGAGAAAAAAAATCCAACTTTTGAAAAATTTTCCGACAGGGGAAAAAGTGAGTAATTGATATCCGTTCGAACTTTTTAACATTTCTAAAAGTTATCCAGACAAAACACAAAGACACAGTTAAAGTTCCCGATCGAATCATCGAATCCCCAATACAACCCAGAAAATTCAACAGTTGAATAAATATTAAAAATTCCCAGAAATTACAGCACTAAAAGATAAGAATTAATGTGCAAAGAACGTGCCAAAAATCGACTTTATGGCCGCGGAACCGCCGCACATGCTGGGGTGGGGCCGCGGTTCCGCGGAGCTTTAGTCGAATTGCGCTCACGTGCTTCATAGTAACTCATATAATTCCCTGCTGTAATTTTTGGATATTTTTAATTTGGAAAAAACCACAGTTTTGAAAAATTTCCAGAAACTAGGGTATATCGGGTTTTCCGGGTTCGATCGGACTTTAAACTTCGCCTAGACTTCGCCTAAAGCTCTAGCTTGGCTCTGATTACACTGTAAGGTTGCTAGGCACGCGCACAAGGGTCTACGAGGAATCAACCATGCCCGATTAAAAATTTAGCCGTGCCGAACAACCCGAATACGAATCTTTAAACTAGAGATTAGGCGAAAACTAACATGTTAACAACTTTAACACTAAGTGAGAGGGATTACAACCTTTGTAGATCCGGTCCTTCACTTCATATGCTCCGTGTTGTGGTCCTTTCGCTGCGATCATCGGGTTCCGGACTCTCGAGAGGTTCCACGAAGAGAAAAATGCAACCTTTGCTTCCGATCTTCGATACAAAGATGATCTACCTTGAAGTTTGGTTAACACAAGCTAACACTCATGAAATGATGTGAACACCCTCATCTAAATGGAAAGGGAAGATGAGGATGATGAAGTAGGATTTTTGCTCTCTTTATTTATCTTTTTCTCACATATTTTCATCACAAATATCAAAGCAAGAAAGCTTTGCATGAAGATCTCAAGGAAGAAGAAGAATAGTGATCCATTTTCTTTTGTGATGAATAGAAAGAATTAATATGATAAATAATGCAACCATGGTCAACTAAACTCATGTAGAGAATTAACTAGGGTTAGGGTTTGGGTTGGGTTAAAGCATGAGTCACTTGAAAATATCTTTCACAAAACAAAACGAAAACCTTCTAGAATCATCTAGAAAGCTTAATCCTAATGCAAACCCTAATCATGTTTAAACTCCACTAAACAAGTTGCATTAGTTATCATATCATGTTACAATATTATATATCACATATATAATATTTATCGTAACAAAATAAAATAATACAATTAACATATATCGCATATATATCAATGTATTACCCGAGTGAGAAAAAGAATCTTTTAGTGAGCTAATATTAGTTAATGTAATTTAATATATCATATATATTATTATACATTAAATTATCGAATCAACACTTGATCCGACAATCCGGCTATATCGCATATAACCGACTAATATTTATCCGTACCGATTCATCGAATCAACACTTGATCCGATGACCCGGCTGATATCAAATATCGCGAGAATAGAATAAGGTAACTCATATCGCATTATCCTCGGTCCCGCACATATCACATACGTGCCCCTACTCCGTTTTGCCTGAGCCAAGAAATCTCTGTGTAGGACTCTAAAGAATCGTCAATACGCCGGCAGTAGGTGATGATCATATCAAACACCCACAAGCTGCAAGCGGTCAGCTAAACGTAACAGCTACCCAGGTATTGAGCGCTCAGAAGATCAACAAGCAAGCCTGTACATTCTCCTGTGAATCCTAACAGTAACACTCCCGTACAGTCCGGTCTCGTCGTCTGATATGTCGCATATCTCGCCTAGGGGTGGTAAACGTCAGACCCCAGTAGCTCGATAAGTCGTGTCGATATGAGGTCTATAACAGTTCGAGAAACTGCTGATAACACTTACCAGTAAATCTCAACAACCCTGGCCAGGGATTTCCGGTTATAGCCAAGCGAACACAGCACAACATCAACTCCCTATACCGGGAGGGACGAATCCCCTCCTATCGCTCATTGCCTCCATGTGATTCGGGACAGTACCCAAAAGCCACCTTTTTGCACGCCCTCTTGGACGTGGTATGATGGAAATCAAAGCACAGTGGGAATCACACAAGACTCTATGACGATCTCGGGCCAACAGACTACTCTGTACCAGTGTCACCGGAGAACTGCCATCTGACGTGAGGTATAATACCATCTGGGAGTTCTCGGCGAGTCCGTCCAGTGTACCCAGTCTCCACTAAGCACCCGTACACCATCCTTGATGTCAAACACCGATGGATATGGGATCATCCATCGCCCATCATATGGGTCAAGATGCGTATACGCTAGTCTACTCTGGTGTATCGATGCCCTGTCTCGATACACCCTCGACTAGGAACAGTTATAGGATGTACTCGTCGACTACCATGGCCCCACTAGTATGATCTCATCATAGTCCCAGTAGTCGAGTACATATCCTAAGGGCTTTATCAACATGTAACATAGAGACAATCAGAGTACATGTTAAGATAAAGTACAACCAGATAGCATACTATCATGTCGAGCAAGAAAGTCCTCCCTATATATGTCCTAGCATCCACTACAATATACATCGTATGTACAGTAATGGCCTCTAGGTCATACATATAACTAACAAAAACCTCCCTTGAAGTACCGACACTAGCCTGGCGGAACGGTTAAGCAAGTATTGTACGGTGAGATTAATCCTGACTAATTCTTCTTTTATGGTTTGAGGAAGGATTCGAGAAACAGTGGGAGCCATCCTGTTTAGATAAATTAAAAACCAATCTAAACTTGCAAGAGCATCATGCTAAGTGTTTTCTTCCCTCTCTCTTGCAGCGATCCCGTGACCAAGACTAGGTTACATCTAGATAATAAAATGACTGAATATGATTATATTGACTGGCAATGGTCTGTCCAGATGTCCATTACCTATGACAAGCAGGGACACCTCATTACTACTCAAGCACATGTCGTCCCAGGTCCAGTTTCCACCGTCGCGGATATTGATATCCGTAAGACATCGGAAAAGGACAGTGTGAATGCCAAGTGCCTCGTGTTGGCCTTAGTAGATGGTGTAAACCAGAGGCAACACGAGAAGATGGACTTAGCTTCCATCTTCCTCCATAACAATGATTTTTATGGAGAGCAATCTCATATCGCAAGATATGAGACCTCGAAGGAATTGCTTCAATCGAGGTTGCCTGTCGGGTCATCTGTAAGGGACAACGTCCTTACGATGACTAGCTATATTGATGAGCTTATGGACCTGGAGACCACGTTTGGAAACAAGTCATATGCTGACTTGTTTCTACAGTCCCTACCATCTACTTTTGCCCAGGGGAAGAAAGTTATACTTCCAGTTGTGGGCACCCTGAAGGAAACCAGGGTGACACCCACTCAACTTATTAGGGAATCTTCCTCTTTTGCATCCAAGGCGAAAGCAAAGGGTGAGAAGAAGAAGACCTCCACAAAGCCGATATGTGGTGTCAGTAAGGTAGAAGGACAGGGAAGGGCTAGAGTTTCTGGGCTAACATTAGGGAAGGAGGGATGTTCCTATTGTTACAGGAAAGGGAATTGGTAGAGGGATTACAGGGCTTTGAAAGACAGAATCCAGGATCCGAAGCATGTTGTGGCTTCGAGTTCGGGTGTATTTGTAATAGAAAACTGTATGTCAATTAACTCTGCTTCCTGGGTACTAGATACCGGATCGGGATCTCATATCTGTAATTCATTACAGGCTTTGAGAAACCGTAGAGTTATCAGATTAGGTGATATGACTCTCAGAGTTGCGAACGGAATGAGCGTGGACGTTGAATCCGTAGGGGAATATCATCTTGGATTGATAAGTGGGAAGATATTGATTCTACGTAACTGTTTGTATGTACCTAGTCTAGCTTATAATATCATATTTGTATCCTTACTTTCTAAGGAAGGATATGATTTTACATTTGTAATCGATGTGGTCCACATCCACCTAAATCAAGCTTTGATTGGGTCAGATACATTAGATAACGGAATATACGTATTAAATCAAGCTCAGGTTTTTAGTGTCCAGAACGCACTTAAAAGAAAGTCTCCGGAACTTAATCAGGCTTTCTTTTGGCATTGTAGACTAGGTCACATCAATGAAACACGGTTGACGAAGCTACATATAGAGGGATATTTGGATTCGTTCGAATATCAGACTTATGCAACTTGTCAATCTTGTGTCATGGGAAAGATGACAAAGACTCCGTTTACTGGATACGGAGTAAGAGCGAGCGAGCTCTTGGGACTCATACACAGTGATGTATGCGGTCCAATGTCTACACATGCGCGAAGTGGTTATTCCTATTTCATTACTTTTACGGATGATTTCTCTAGTTATGGACATGTCTTCTTGATGAAGCATAAATCCGAGGCCTATGAGAAATTTCGGGAATATAAGAATGAAGTGGAAAAACAAACAGGTAAAAGTATCAAGACACTAAGATCTAATCGAGGTGGTGAATACTTAAGTGCCGAGTTCCTGGATTATCTAAAAGAGAATGGAATTCTCTTTCAGTTTACTCCTCCATACACGCCACAACACAATGGTTTATCGGAAAGGCGGAATCGAACCCAATTGGATATGGTTCGTTCCATGATGAGTAAGGCTTAGTTACCGCGATCCTTCCGGGGTTATGCACTAGAATCAGCTGCATATCTATCAAACAAGGTTCTAACCAAGACTGTGCCTACCACACCATATCAGATGTGGAGTGGGAAGAAACCCTATCTTAAGTACCTTAAGACATGGGATGTCCAGCTTTTGTCAAAAAGCAGCATGCGGACAAGCTCGAGGCACGCTAAGTACAGTGTAAGTTTGTAGGATACCCAAATAACTCCAAGGGGTATCTTTTCTATTACGCAGAGGAGCAAAAGGTCTTTGTTTCTCCTCATGCCTGCTTCTTGGAAACTGAATTTTTAGAAAATTAGATAAGTGGGAGCGCAATAGAACTGGAAGAAATTCCAGAACCATAAGCTATTACTGAAAGTTTGGTAGAACCAGAGGTTTCAAAACAACCGGACATTCCAGCACTACTCTGCAGAAGTAGTAGGCAGTCTCATCTGCCCGAGAGATACTACAGTTTTCTCATAGACAGGGATCGAGAGGATTGCATCATTGACAATGATGAGCCTACTAGCTTCCAGCAGGCCATTCAGAGCGGCGACTCGGTAAAATGGCTGGATGCAATGCGGACCGAGATGGATTCCATGTACACCAAAAAAGTATGGACTTTGGACATTGCTCCAGAAGGGGTAAACCAGTATGCTACAAATGGATCTTCAGAAAGAAGATTAGTGTAGATGGACAGGTTGAAAGCTATAAGGCTATACTTGTTGCAAAAGGTATTCGTCAAAGACCTGGTCTGGACTATGACGGAACCTTTTCTCCAGTGGCTATGCTCAAATCCATTCGGATCCTTCTTGCCATTGCTGCCTTCCACAATTATGATATTTGGCAGATGGACGTAAAGACGGCTTTTCTAAATGGAAATTTAGATGAGTGCGTCTATATGGATCAGCCAGAGGGTTTCATTCAGAGTGGGAGCAGCAGGAAAGTATGCAAGTTGCTTAAGTCCATTTATGGACTAAAGAAGGCATGGCGGAGTTGGAATATTGATTGGTAGTGGTTCTGCGTGTTCAAGTTTTAGTTTTAAATACCGCAATCAAGACGGTTTCGCTTGTAGCTAGCCGGTTGAGTACGGGTCGTCCGCAGGGAGATGGGAGTCTTTTTCAATGTGTTTTAACGAGTTAAGTCCTGTTTTCAGATTTTGTTGTGGTTATCTAAGTGTAAGTTGATATTTAAAGAGAGCTTGTTAGGGTTAGGATTAGGTTAGTTTGAGTTAGGAGTCTCCACATCTTTCGTTGCCCTACTTAATATCGGTGTTACGGTAATCGGCAACAACGGGGATTAGCACGACTAGGAAGGAACTTGCGAGTATAAGCTAGGCTTTCCAACACATAGTTCTTCCTTTTGGTGCTTGTCCGTCCGTTCTTGGCTCTTATCCATAACCTCCGGTTAATTCAACCACAACCGGTCTCACTACGGAATCACCGCTATCATGTAGGATAGGGTGCCGTAAGGAACGGATTGTGGTTCAATTAACGGGAGTCGATTTAAGTTGTTGGGCAAGGAAAGAGTGAGAGAGATTTCCTTCTATCAAACTTCCCTTATCCTACCCTAACAAGTATAAAACTACTCACACTTCATGATAAGGAAAAACAAAACAAAACAAAGAGGAAGATAGAAAGAAGGAGATTAGAAGAATACGACTAACTATTTGCGACCTCACCTTGGCGAGGATCAAGCGTAAGTATCATTGTCATATGAAGGATAAAGGAAAAGAGAGAAGAAAGAAACAATCAAACAAATAACAACAACTACTTAACAATTAAAATTGCAATACATTACAACAAGTAAAAGAAAGAAACAAGCATGATAGAAAAATGGTCTTCTTTATTCATCACTCTTCACTCAAAAACTCACTACAAGTTTAATGGAGAAGAGGTGAGAAGAGGAAGAAGAACAATACTAGAACTAGGCAAAATGAAAATACAAAATTGGACCCCTTCCTTCACAAACTTCTGGGCTATTTATAGGCCATAAAATGAAACCCTAGGGCAACCACCAGAACACCTGTACAATGACAAAAATACCCCCCAAAACCCTGCGCATGCGGCGCCAGTATGGCCGCGGATCCGCGGCCTGGACCCCACTTTGGCCGCGGATCCGTGGCCCTTTTGATGAATTGGGTCTTGGGCCTTCTTGTGGTTTCCTGGTCTGGTGTGTACATTATTCTAATACATATACTTTCTCAATTTGGCTCCACGATTTTTCCAGAATTTCTGTTGAGGGAAAGGTGGACTTTTTGTCAAGATTTTGTCATGATTGCCTCGAGCTCCGCGTAGATCTCTTGGATTTTGTGCTACCATTGAGCCTTGTGCATGAAGGTGACATTGATTTAACATTTTGTCTTCCTAAACTGGTATCTGGCAACATACAGATGACGAGCGGAGACCGTGTTTTCTCAGTGGTTGGCAGGAACCCGGATTTTGTTGTGTTTTCCATGAATTTCACTGTTTTAGAACCGAGAACCTGTATCCTGCAATTGACTAGCAAACACGGCTCAAGAGTATCTACCGATATGCAATGTGACAAAAATTGGGCGGTATGAAAATGCAAAAATCTGATATGAACAAATACCCCCAAACTTATCATTTGCTCGTCCCGAGCAAAGCCTATTTATTCACAAAAAATTTCCTAACCTCACTTTCGCAGGGAACGCGATTGCACTGAGCATGTGCAACAAGCCGTTAAACCTCTAGGTGTCCCTAGTAGGAGGAGTGTTGTCTCCTGAGGGTTTTCAGCGGATACTACCCACAAAATCCGGTCAAGTTGGTTTTGTAAAATAACTAAGCTTCAAACCCTAAAGTTTTGTTTTAGAAAATAACAATTCTATAATCCTAAGTCTAGACCATCGAACCTTTATTTTTCACACCTCGCTTCTTATTTAACTACAGATTTTATATGTCTTTACGTGCAATGCGTATAGTGTCGTCAAGTTCCCGAAAGGTCGATTAAAGTCATCATGTCGCACAATAAAGCCCAGATAACAATTTTAAAAGGATCACATAAGTTTTATAACGAGTTAAGCGTTTTTCAAGTTTCGTTTTCCAGTAAGGTTTCAACTTCAGAATTTCTATCTTCCTTAACAGGAAACTAAGTCGTATTTTTCACTCCACTTTTTTCTTGTTTTCATTTCATACACACCTCTGTGAACGTGCAATAGTCTTTATCAAAGAGTAAAACCTTCATATCTCCGTTAAAATTTTTTTAAAAGCCTGTCTTTTATCAAGATTATTCTCACACAAAGAACCGTTAGGAATTTTAACTCGGAGAGAACACTTGCTTGACTTTGTTTTAAACTGGACTTTCCAGGCTTCTTAGCGAGCTTTGGGCCAATGCACCCAAACCAGTTGATTTTAGGGCATTAGGGGTAAAATCACCCCAGCGGACTTAATTACTCAAGTTACCTAGGTCTAAAAACAAAAGACAGTTTGGCGTGAAAATCAGATGATTTAATACGAACGGAGATATAACTGGCAGTTCAAATATTTTTTTGGATAAAAGACGTGTTTGGTGTGTTTGGTGTGTAATCATTCCAATCAAGTTTTAGATGGGTTATTTTTCAGACTTAGCTCCAATTACGGCATCAATAACATTCCTTCATATTCGCTTTACTTCATAAACTATTCTTGACATTACTTATTTCAGAACAAACCTATTTGATCCTCAGAAAATTATTTATCTGTTTAAAAGTTTAAACATGAAAGACTTGTCATCTAATTCCCAAAATCTTACGACACGTGTAGTGTGATGTAAAGACGTATATCAGCTATAGTTAACTTCAAAGGAGAGTTATCTTTCAGGTTTTCAAAATCCCAACATAAGATCTAGTTATTCCTATTTTTTTCAAACAAAAACCGTCGAATGTTGAATTATAGTTCTTCCACAAACTAACTTGACAAAAAAGTTTTTATAGTTTTTAGAAAATTTTCAAATTTTTATGGATTTTATGGATTTTAATATGCAGATGCAAAAATATACATATGAATGCGAAGGGAAGAAATGCGTACCGAGCGTACCCCCAAACTTAAACTGGACAGTGTCCTCACTGTCGTTGCATGAAGAGAGTAGTTGGAAGGTTCAAAATTGTCGGTTAGTGATACACAAATTTTTATTTGTTTTTGTTTTTAAATAAAAGTAAAAGAATATACACAAATATATACAAAATGGTTTGTACATACCCCCAAACTTATTTGGAACAGTGTCCACTGTTCTTGGCTGGATAACCGAAGTTTGGAGGTAGGCAGAGGAAGATCATTCAGGGTAAACCGGGTCCTGTAAGAACAGGAGCTCCTTTGTTGGTTCGGCGCAGAGGTACGGTTTGCATCGGTGTCCATTTACCTTGAAGAGTGAACCGTCCTTTGGATTTTCCAAATCCACAGCGCCCTGCGGATACACATTCCGCACAAAATACGGCCCTTTCCAGCGAGATCGGAGCTTTCCTGGATGAAAATGAAGTCGGGTGTCGTAAAGAAGTACCTGCTGACCAAGTACGAAGGTTTTGCGCAAAAGGTGTTTATCATGAAACACCTTCGTTCGATTCTTAACGACAACCGCGTTGTCGTAAGCCTCATCCCTAAGCTCGCTCAGTTCGTTCAGCTGCAGCTTCCGATGGCTTCCCGCGTCCTCCAGAGACAGATTCAGCTCCTTTATCGCCCAGAATGCGCGATGCTCGATTTCGACAGGAAGGTGGCAGGCTTTTCCGTACACAAGCCGATAGGGAGACATGCCAAGGTCGGTCTTATAAGCGGTTCTAAATGCCCAAAGGGCATCAGTCAGTTTCAGAGACCAATCCTTACGGTTCTTGGAAACCGTCTTCTCCAGTATCTGCTTGATTTGCCGATTTGAAACTTCGGCCTGCCCGCAGGTTTGGGGGTGGTAGGGCATAGAAAGCTTATGATTAATGGAGTATTTCCGCATCAAGGGTTCGAAAGTTTTATTGCAGAAATGACTTCCATTGTCGCTAATGATCGCTCGGGGGTGCCCAAACCGTGAGAAAATGTTTTCTTTAAGGAACCTAACGACAACCTTGTTGTCGTTAGTCCGGCTGGGCACAGCCTCGATCCATTTAGAGACGTAATCAACAGCTAGAAGAATGTACAAGTTCCCAAAAGAGTTGGGGAACGGCCCCATGAAGTCTATCCCCCAAACATCGAAAATCTCTACAACCAAGATTGGTTGGAGCGACATCTCGTTTCTCCGGGATATCCGGCCCATGTGTTTGCACCGGGAGCAAGTCTTGCAATATTCGTGAGCGTCTTTGAAAAGTTGTGGCCAGTAGAAACCACATTGCAAGATCTTCTCAGCTGTCTTTCTGGGCCCAAAATGCCCGCCACACGCTTGATCGTGGCAAAATGACAGCACACTCTTGAATTCCTCATCGGGGACACACCGACGAATAATCTGGTCGGGACAGTACTTGAACAAGTAGGGTTCGTCCCAGTAAAAGTGTTTTACTTGGGATAAAAAGCGAAGTCTGTCCTAACTCGACCATTCGGTTGGTAGTAATCCCGTGGCCAGATAGTTCACAATATCTGCGAACTAGGGTTCGCACGATACTGTCAAGAGTTGTTCATCCGGAAAAACGTCATTAATCGGAATTGAAAGCGAAGGCGAAGAAGGAAGTCGTGAAAGATGGTCGGCAACTACGTTTTCACATCCTCGTTTGTCCTTAATGACAAGGTCAAACTCTTGAAACAAGAGGATCCAACGTATTAACCGAGACTTGGCATCTTTCTTCGCAAAAAGATGGCGCAGAGCTGAATGGTCCGTGTAGACAATGACTGGAGAGCCGATGAGGTAGGGCCTGAACTTTTCTAAAGCAAATACAACAGCTAAGAATTCCTTCTCAGTTGTTGTATAGTTGAGTTGGGCGTCGTTCAGGGTTCGGCTTGCGTAATAGATTATGTGCGGCATCTTGTTGATGTGCTGTCCAAGGACAGCACCGATGGCAAAGTCGGATGCATCGCACATAATCTTGATGGGGTGCGTCCAGTCAGGAGAAGAGAGAACGGGAGCAGAAGTCAGTGAGCGTTTCAGTGACTCGAATGCAGTCACACAGCTCGAGTTGAAGTCAAAAGGTGTATCCTTGGCCAGCAAGAGAGTCAAGGGCCTAGCAATCTTGCTAAAGTCCTTGATGAACCGTCTATAGAAACCGGCATGGCCAAGGAAGGCTCGGATATCTCTGACGCATCGGGGAGGAGGCAGATTGGAAATGACCTCAATCTTTGCTCTGTCAACCTCTATGCCATTTTGCGAGATGATATGTCCTAGGACAATACCTTCGCGCACCATGAAGTGGCATTTCTCCCAGTTCAAAGTGAGATTCTTGTCCTTACATCGGGTAAGGACAGCGTCAAGATGCAGCAAACACTCATCAAAGGAGTCGCCGAAGATGGAGAAGTCATCCATGAAAATCTCCAAAAATTTTTCCACCATGTCCGAAAAAATTCCCATCATACACCGCTGGAAGGTAGCGGGCGCATTGCATAACCCAAAGGGCATGCGTCGATATGCAAACGTGCCGAAAGGACAAGTGAAAGTGGTCTTGTCCTGGTCTTTTTCGGCGATGGGAATTTGATTATAGCCAGAGTACCCATCGAGAAAACAATAGTACTCATGTCCGGCCAATCGTTCTAGCATCTGGTCAATGAAAGGTAGCGGAAAGTGGTCTTTCCGCGTAGCGGCGTTGAGTTTTCTGTAATCAATGCAAACTCGCCACCCAGTTTGGGTGCGAGTAGGGATTAACTCATTCGCCTCGTTGGTTATGACCGTGATGCCCGACTTCTTGGGGACAACATGAATGGGGCTAAACCACTGGCTATCAGAGATAGGGTAAATGATACCACTATCTAGACATTTGACGATCTCCTTCTTCACAGCCTCCTTCATGACTGGATTAAGACGTCTTTGTGGATCCCGGGCTGGTTTGGTATCATCCATCAGATGAATGTGATGCTCAACGATCAGGGGACTAATCCCCTTGATGTCTGCCATGGACCAGCCAAAAGCTTGCCTGTTGCTGTGCAAGACCGCGAGAAGGGCTTTCTCTTGCTCGGGAGCTAGAGAAGCCGAAATAATGACAGGGAGGGTCTCATTCTCACCTAAGTAAGCATACTTAAGGTGAGATGGCAACGGCTTGAGTTCGAGCGTTGGAGGTGAAATGACGGAAGGCATGACTGGTGTAAGGGTCTCGAACTCAAATGACTCCAGCAAAGGTTCAAAACGAGTGTAGGCAACCGAGTCGGATGGTTCAGGTAACTCCTCCGGAAAGTCGAAAGATTCAAACTCGGGTGGTGCGCAGCTAAGATTGTTCGAGAATGTGAAACACTCGTATTCGTTATCGGGCGCAGAAACAGCAGCAGGTTCGAAGAGAAACGCACTAGTGGCGTCAAGATTATCGTGGTCAAATAGAAACTCCTCGAATTCACACTCTTCTGGTGTGATCTCCTGGATCGAGCAGACGTCCAGTATATGAGCATTAGGTTCGGCGGGCTGATTCCCTAACCTAAAAATGTTGAGTTTAATCGTCATATTTCCAAAAAATAGGTTCATTGAACCATTGCGACAATTGATCACAGCATTTGAGGTTGCGAGAAATGGGCGACCGATTATCACCGGAATTTGATTCCGGGGGTTAGCTACAGGCTGTGTATCTAAGACAATGAAGTCAACGGGGAATATGAAGTCCCCGACTTTTATTAACACATCCTCTAGCTCACCCCTAGGATGGGTGATCGATCGGTCGGCCATTTGGAGAGTGCAGTGTGTGGGTTTCAACTCTCCGATGCCTAATTGCTCGTATAATGAATACGGAAGCAGGTTAACACTGGAACCAAGATCTAATAGTGCGCGGTTGATGTTCTTATCCCCAATGGTAATTGAAATCGTAGAACAGCTAGGGTCCTTCCATTTTTGTGGTAAAGATTGGGTAAGGGCATCACTCACAGCACTAGCCAAGAAAACTTTCTTGGGTACCTGAGACTTCCTCTTTTTCGTGCACAAGTCCTTTAAGATTTTCGCGTAGGACGGGACTTGTTGGACAGCATCTAAAAGAGGAATATTAATGTTAACCTGCTTGAATAACTCCAGAATCTTCTCCATTTGAGGATTTTTTTTATTAGACCTTAACCGGTTTGGAAATGGAACATTTTGAAAATTGGTTGAGTCTAATGCTGGAGGAGGAGATTTTGGAGTTGGAACGGATCCCAGAATAGGTGTTTTCGTGGAGTGAGAAGTGGGTCCGTTCAGAGCAGAAGAAGAGGAAGGAGAGCCTGTTGAAGAACGGAGAATAGGCTCGGAAGACGAATAAGAAGAAGGAGAAGAAGAAGAAGAAGCGGCGGCCGGGGTGTCATCGTTGATTCGCTTGCCAATGTTGTTTTGCAGCATCCTTCCCGATCTCAGCGTAGTCACGGCACTCACATTATGGTTTTGTTGCTCAAGAGCAACATGTGCATTCTGTGGGTGACCGGGATTTGGAAGTGGCTGGGACGGGAGCTTCCCCTTCTCTCGCTCGCTCAAGGCCGCGTTCAGTTGTGCAATCTGGGCCTCAATGGTCTTGATGCTTTGCCCGTGTGCGGCAGTGTGTTGCACTAAAGATTGGATCGAAGACTGGATGTTGGCGGTGGATTGAGTCGATTGTTTAACAAACGCTTCCAGACTTCGCTCGAGCGAGGAAACCTTATCGTTGTTCGACGGAACAAAGTTGTTTGGTGGAAAAGAGTTGTTGGGTGAAAAGTTGTTCGTCTGGTTTTGGTAAGGCTGGGGTTGGAAGGGCTGCTGATATTGATGTTGAGTTTGTTGCTGCGCTTGTTGTTGAGGCGGAGGGGCCCTTTGGAAATTGTTGCCCTGGAATTGATTTTGATTATGATTCCAGGAGAAATTGGGGTGGTTCCTCCAACCGGGATTATAGGTGGAAGAGTATGGATCATTCCTCGGTCTTTGCTGGAAGGCAGCATTAACCTGATCCTGTCCTTGCGAGGGTGGATTGTAAGGACACTCTTCGGTCAAGTGGGAAGGATCGGAACAACAAGCGCAGATTGTACGAAGGGGGAGAACAGGGGCAGGAGAAGGAGCAGAAAATTTGCTCTCTATCGCTTCAAGCTTTCGTGTTATAGCAGCCATTTCAGCTTTCATCGCAATAGAGACGTCAAGTTGGTGGATTCCTACCCTAGACTGACCGGTAGAAGTGGATGTAGAAGAAGAAGAAGTCGGTCTGGTGCTCTCCCACTGTAGCGTTTGCTCCGCAAGATCGTCAAAGAACTGCCACGCTTCCTTGTCAGATTTCGATAGGAAGTGGCCCTGACAGATGGTTTCCAGCAACTGCTTCGTTGCTGGGTTCAGTCCCTCGTATAAGGTTTGGCAGAGTTGCCATTTCTCTATACCGTGGTGAGGACACTGAACAAGAAGGTCTTTGTACCGGTCAAAGCACATCCAGAAGGGTTCAGAAGAAAGCTGGGAGAATTGGTTGATTTCATTTCGAATTCTTGCGGTCTTATGATTTGGATAGAATTTTTTCAGAAACGCTTTAACAAACTCATCCCAGCTGGTGATTGAGTGGGAAGCGGTGCTATACGGCCATTTTTCAGCGAGATCGCATAAAATGAACGGAATGACCCGTAGACGTATAGCATCGTCCGACAGCTGGGTGGTTTTCATCATGGCACAGACATTTTGAAATTTATTGATGAAGATATAGGCATCTTCAGTTTCAAGCCCATGAAAACGTGGAAGCATGTTGATGAAATGCTTCCCACTGGGGCTTAATTTCAAAGTTGTCCCCATTGGCCGGAGGAAGAGAAAGGCAGGTGGGAAGTGCAGAACGGGTGGGGTAGAAACGATCCTGGAGCGCAATTCGCTGCGGCGCTACAACAGGCGGAGGTGGTGGGAGATTGGTCTCCGTAGGAGGTGGAGCCAATCCAGCGGTGGTCAAAGAGATGTTCGGATTAAATCCTGACATCGCGGAAGAAGAGGTTGGTGAAGGTGAAGGTGAAGGTGAAGATGTATGAACAGAATTCCGGTCAACGTCGGAGTTGGCCGGCAAAGGATGGGGTGAAAGAGGAGTGGACGGAGTATCAACTTCGGAGTCGATCGCGTAGTCGGTCGCGACTAACGTAACGCGGACTAGACGGGCGCTAGTGTCCCGAGTCCAAGCGGACATACACTAAACGAGTTTAGTATAGTCAAAGCGGAGAAGGTGCGGGTAAGAAAACGTCATTGGAGAAAGGCGATGGGTGGTGGGTGAAAATGGATTTGGCGACAAAAGGGCAAGTTTTTATAAAAGTTTTTGATTTTTTTTTTTTAGAAAGAGATTTACAGAAGTATGTACGGAAATACGGCTTAAGCAATCACAAACAAGATATGCACAATCACACCTGGATCTAGGGTAACCTAGGTCTACTAGACCTGCTCCTGAACTTGATTTTCGAAGTTAAACAGTGTCGAGAAACGGGCTTAAAAATACACCGATCACGGGGCCAGGTAAGTGCAGAGATAAGGGGAGGTTGTCCAACGCTTTCGCGAAGTTCCTTAATTAAATAACCCTTTGTCTTTCGGCGGTTGCGCCTTTAACACTTTCCTAGACACCCCGTAATCAATATACGGTTAAGCGAGGTTCTAAACACTGTTTATCCTCTCCTAATGAGCGCGAAGTCCTTAGGGCTGAAGTCTAGTATTTTTTAATTTACAACGGACAATGCATATGCTTTAGTGATTTTTGGGGTCCTGGGAAGGGTGATGAAATCCCCACCCAATCTGGATTGGTTTCAAGCCCCTTAAGTCCGTATTAAAGAATGCAAAACAGTAACAAATCATCTGCAAACAATTTTTATTTGCGGCGCAAAGAATCCTGCACAAGAACAGTTTATTGGAAGGGGGAGAAGAATTTGCGCAAAGAAGCCTGCAGAAAACACAATTCAGTGGAGTCCAGAGGAGAGGGGAGAAGAACAGGGAACTTACAAAGATTTTTGGGGCCCTGAAGCCACCAACAGGGCGCGGATCCGCGGCCAAACACGTGCTAAGGCCGCGGTTCTGCGGCTATATGTTGGGATTGTGCTGCCAACTTTTCTGGCTGTGCTTCTGTGGTTGTCCTCTGCTTGTACGGATCTTCTGAATTTTTGGTTGCTCACTGTCCCTGCTCCAGATCTTGACAATAGACCGTTTGTTCTGTTTTGGTCCGTCGCGGTGTAGCCGTGAAATGTGGGTCTATCTTCCCACGTCTTTGGCACTGTACTTGAACTCCGTATTTTCAACGTCTTGGCCACTGAACTCGAACTTTGTATTCTCCTGCACACTTGCACAAAAGCTACTCAAGAATAACAAGATGGTTTCTTTACAAAGTATGTATTTTTTTTCGTTTTTTTTATACTTACAAATTAACCCGAAATTACACAAGGAAATAAACTACCGTCTCCCCGGCAACGGCGCCATTTGATTGGTAGTGGTTCTGCGTGTTCAAGTTTTAGTTTTAAATACCGCAATCAAGACGGTTTCGCTTGTAGCTAGCCGGTTGAGTACGGGTCGTCCGCAGGGAGATGGGAGTCTTTTTCAATGTGTTTTAACGAGTTAAGTCTTGTTTTCAGATTTTGTTGTGGTTATCTAAGTGTAAGTTGATATTTAAAGAGAGCTTGTTAGGGTTAGGATTAGGTTAGTTTGAGTTAGGAGTCTCCACATCTTTCGTTGCCCCACTTAATATCGGTGTTACGGTAATCGGCAACAACGGGGATTAGCACGACTAGGAAGGAACTTGCGAGTATAAGCTAGGCTTTCTAACGCATAGTTCTTCCTTTTGGTGCTTGTCCGTCCGTTCTTGGCTCTTATCCATAACCTCCGGTTAATTCAACCACAACCGGTCTCACTACGGAATCACCGCTATCATGTAGGATAGGGTGCCGTAAGGAGCGGATTGTGGTTCTATTAACGGGAGTCGATTTAAGTTGTTGGGCAAGGAAAGAGTGAGAGAGATTTCCTTCTCTCAAACTTCCCTTATCCTACCCTAACAAGTATAAAACTACTCACACTTCATGATAAGGAAAAACAAAACAAAACAAAGAGGAAGATAGAAAGAAGGAGATTAGAAGAATACGACTAACTATTTGCGACCTCACCTTGGCGAGGATCAAGCGTAAGTATCATTGTCATATGAAGTATAAAGGAAAAGAGAGAAGAAAGAAACAATCAAACAAATAACAACAACTACTTAACAATTAAAATTGCAATACATTACAACAAGTAAAAGAAAGAAACAAGCATGATAGAAAAATGGTCTTCTTTATTCATCACTCTTCACTCAAAAGCTCACTACAAGTTTAATGGAGAAGAGGTGAGAAAATGAAGAAGAACAACACTAGAACTAGGCAAAATGAAAATACAAAATTGGACCCCTTCCTTCACAAACTTCTGGGCTATTTATAGGCTATAAAATGAAACCCTAGGGCAACCACCAGAACACCTGTACAATGACAAAAATACCCCCTAAAACCCTGCGCATGCGGCGCCAGTATGGCCGCGGATCCGCGGCCTGGACCCCACTTTGGCCGCGGATCCGCGGCCCTTTTGATGAATTGGGTCTTGGGCCTTCTTGTGGTTTCCTGGTCTGGTGTGTACATTATTCTAATACATATACTTTCTCAATTTGGCTCCACAATTTTTCCAGAATTTCTGTTGAGGGAAAGGTGGACTTTTTGTCAAGATTTTGTCATGATTGCCTCGAGCTCCGCGTAGATCTCTTGGATTTTGTGCTACCATTGAGCCTTGTGCATGAAGGTGACATTGATTTGACATTTTGTCTTCCTAAACTGGTATCTGGCAACATACAGATGACGAGCGGAGACCGTGTTTTCTCAGTGGTTGGCAAGAACCCGGATTTTGTTGTGTTTTCCATGAATTTCACCGTTTTAGAACCGAGAACCTGTATCCTGCAATTGACTAGCAAACACGGCTCACGAGTATCTACCGATATGCAATGTGACAAAAATTGGGCGGTATGAAAATGCAAAAATCTGATATGAACAAATATCTGTTTTGATGATACAGACAAAGATTTTGACTTTCTCAAAAATCCAGATGAACTATGCATATATAGTAAGATTGTAGGGAGAAATATGGTATTCCTCGTCTTGTACGTGGATGACATTCTCTTGATAAGAAATGACATTCCTATGCTATAATCATTCAAAGTATTCTTATCACTGAGGTTCTCCATGAAAGATCTGGGTGATACCAACTACATTCTGGGGATACAGATCTATCGTGATTGATCTAACAGAATGTTGGGACTTTCACAGTCAAAGTACATTGACACCATACTGAAAAGATTCAGTTTGGAAGATTCAAAGCGCGGTAATCTACCGGCTTGTCACAGAATCACCCTCTCCAAACTGATGTCTCCAAAGACTGATTTGGAAAGGGCTCTCATGTCAACTATACCCTACGCATCTACGGTAGGCTCTATAATGTATGCGATGTTATGTACCAGACTAGATGTAGCATACGCATTGAGCATTGTAAGACGGTATCAGTCAAACCCAGGGGAGAAGCACTGGATAACAGTAAAGAACATTCTCAAGTACCTGAGAAGGACTAAGGTGATGTTCTTGGCGTATGGCGGAAAAGTCCTCCAGATCGAGGCCTTTGCTGACTCCAACTTCCAGAGTGACAAGGATGACTCTAAGTCCATGTCGGGTTATGTCTTTACCCTTAATGGAGGGGCGGTCTGTTGGAACAGATCCAAGCATGACACCGCTGCAGACTCGACGATGGAAGCGGAGTACATAGCTGCTTGCGATGCCGCAAAAGAAGCTGTCTGGATGAAGATGTTCCTCACAGAACTTCAGGTGGTTCCTACCATTGTTAATCCAACACCTCTGTATTGTGACAACAACGGCGCTATAGCTTTAGCGAAGGAACCCAGGTCCCATTAGATGTCCATACACATTTTGAGGCGGTACCACCTGATCAGGGAGCTCGAGGTGAGGAGAGTAGATACGGAGAATAACACTACAGATCCACTCACGAAGGCCATCCCTCAGACACAGTTCGAGCGGCTAATCGAGATGATAGGTCTGCGATACGCTAGTATATGGCCTTAGTGCAAGGGGGAGATTATTAGTGTATATACCTTAGAGGCCATTATTGTATCATACTGATTTGTATATTACATAATGGAAGTTTAGGATATTCACAGTTGTATTGACAGTCTTGCTCAAAATAGTAGTATGCTACTTGGTTTGTTTCTACTTCAATATGTGCATGTGTTTCTTTTAGCATATCGCTTATACATATTAGTGGTGTCCTTAGGATCTTTGCTTGATTTCCAGCGTTGTGATGGCAGTCATATTAGTGGGGGCTGGGTAATTTACAAGCACATCCTTATACTGGTCCCTAGTCGTAGGATTATCGAGATGGGCCATCGATGCTCCGGAATAGACTAGTGTATACGCTTCTCATCCCAGCAGGGGAGATGGTCTGTCCCACAGCTATTAGTACGTCGTACTGGAGATAGTATATAGGTGCTCGTTAGGTTACGAGTACACTGGACATGACTCGTCGGGAACCGTTGGTTGGTATTATACCTATCGTCGGGTAGCAGTTCCCAGGTGACATGAGTACAGCTTAGTCCGTCGACTTGACACTGCTGCTTCGCCTCGAGTGTGTTCCCACTGTACTTTGATTACTACCCTACCACGGCTCAAAAGAGTCATGCAAACAGGTAGTAGTTGGGTGCAGTCCCGAAGCCCTTGGAGGCAATGGTGGTTAGATAGGATGCATCTCTCACGGTATTTGGGGTTGATATCGTGCTGTGTTCGGAGAGCCATTACACAAAGTCCCTGGCCAGGGCAAGCAAGATTTACTTATAGGTATTCCAGTAGTTTCTCAGGGTGTTCTGGGCTACACTCAGACACGACTTATACCATTATTAGGGGTCTGACGATTACCACCTCCCTAGGCCCTATATGCGATATTCTTAGACGAACAGACCGGACTGTACAGAGATTGTCACATTCAGGATCAGTAGGAGTTCGGAAGGGTTTTCCTCATTGGCCTTCTTATCGACATCTACCCGGGGACCATTACGTGCAGCTAGTACCGCTTGCGGCCTGTGGTTAAACCCACTGTCAGCGTAGTGTCGAGTCTTTAGAGTCCCATATAGAGAGTTTCTCTGCACTGGGCGAAAGGTGTAGAGGCCGTATGGTTTTACGGCAGGTCTTCAATCACTTACATACACTTGTGCGCGTATGATGTTCGGGTGAATAATACTAGTAGGCTTTGGTTTAAGCCGGATCCTAGTATTATATTGATGGATCAGTTTTGTCTCTATGTGTTCGTGTTTCTCGAAACACGAATACGGGTATGTATATACGGATGAGAGGAGCACAGAAGGAGACACTTCATTAGGGTTTTGATAATTTACTTGATTAAAACAATTATGAGGTGGTGGAAAGTATTTGTTATTTTTGTAAATGATAAATGTGGCATGACTACCTGGATTGACTACTTGACTTGGTTTGACCATTTGACTTGGTTTGACCACTTGACTTGGTTTGACTCTTTGACTAGATATTTCTTGTGAGATATTTTGTGGCACTAAAAATTTTGGGTGAGATATTTTCTTGACATGAGAGTAGTCAAGTCAAGGTAGCCATCATATTTTCTATGAGATTATCATTTATCAAAGGGCTTTCTCTTTCCTCAAGTGAGCTCTCCTGCTTGCTCTCTTCTTCTTCCTCACTACAAACCCTAAAAGCCCTCATGTGTTGAGAATCCTAGGGTTTCAAGAGACAAATAAATCCATCTTCATACTCTACATCACCTATGAAATAAAGATTAGCAAGCTTGTTGCCCTAGTTACTTCGGTTTTGAGGTGGAGCTCGGACTATAGACTCTCGGGTGTATCGTCTTTGACTCGAGGAGGCCGTGGAGGTTGCTACGATCCGGATTGATCCTTGGAGCCTACGTAGACGAGGAGGACAGCGATGAAGACCCGAAGGACATCTATCGTGAGGTATAACTTCGTATCCAAGTAGTTAAACCTCAAGTAGTTTGCTAGCTATGGTTTATGTTCGATTCTTGGATCTAGTCGGTGTTACGAAGCCCGTAAAAATCATTTTTTTGCAATTTCCGCCTCCCCACGAACACGTGGGGTGCGCTACATCGAATTACATAGATATAGGTTAGCTTAGGCTCGAGTCATACCTATTTCCAAAACCGACGAATCGTAGGCTTTTTCAAAAAATAATACTATGGAAGCTACGGATTTTCAAAGGACATCCTTTTTCTTAAAACACCATAGTCCCTACTTTTCTAAAAGCAACAATTAGTTCTTTTTAAATATGATGAACAATATGGCTCATATATAGTTGTTATACCATATTGTTGGTTTTGTTGTTTGCTTTCTGTTATGAACTCGTCTGCTAGGACACCTACACTATTACCGATGATGTGCATGTTGAACGTACACTTGCCGCCGGTTCACACACATCACCATCGGTAATTTCCATGTCACGCACACTGTAGTAATCGTTATTACATTATATACACTGACGGTTGTAGCTAAGTAGCATTGATGTCCTTTGCTAGTTTAGACATTCATTCCTTACTTAGATACCACATGCATTCGCATACATACATTCTGATTATATACTGCAGTTGTGCTCTAAGCCGATATTCATTGTTCGTTATTTAGCTCACGATTTTGAGATTTCTGTATTCATGAGATTTCCTGGATTTGGGGAACACTGCAAAGGAAACTTATAAACTTATTATCATTTTTAAAATGCAAAGTGCGGTTTTCTCGTGATATGATGTGTGTGGCGTCCGCCATGAGTTTTCTCGGTTCTTGAGCCACGTGTATACACATACCCGATTCGAGGGGGAATCCGTCTGCGGGTATATGGTGGGCCCAGTACGGTACCCCGGGGCAAGAGGATCATATCGCGAGAGGATGAGACCGGCATGGGAGTACTACCGACAGATGATTATGTTGGATTCGGCGGTTATTCGAAGGATACCGACCGGAGTCGTGTGATTGACAGATTTGAGGGCCGATCTAAGGATGCGGCGCCCATGTTGTATGAGGATATTGTATTACAGATGGATACAACTCTCTTGATGTTTTCGAGTGTCTATGCTTGGCACTCAGGCTTTATCTTGATTTAGTGTGTCGTTGCTAGGCACACATTCATTTATGCATTTGCATTCATGCATATGTTTACATATATCTGTTACCGCTTTATGACACGGACAAGAGTATCTGACATTACACATATGTCTATCTTTTTACCTTTAATGTTACTCGATGTTGTCGTGTTACTATTATTATTGTATTGTACTGTATGACCTAGGAGATGGTCATACATTCGGTTTCTACTCACTGATGTCTTTTACTCACGAGTTGGCAACTCACCCCCGTTGTGCCACAGCTTCTTGCAGGTTTTCCCGTACAGGTTTCTTTGCGGATTGTTGGCACATCACTTCCTTCAGGGTGATTGCATTGTTAGGTGGGGCACATTGCATCGTGACCACTATTATTTACTTGTGTATAATTTTTTCAGTTGTATCTAGTTAAAAGCTCCATAAACCAGACTATGTATATTTATAGACTTAGAAACACCGCTTGTATATTCTTTGGGCCTTAGAGTTGCGCTCTTGTATTCATTATTGTTGGGATTTTATATGGTGATATTTTAGCTTTCTTTCTTTCTTTCTGTGTTTTGGTCCTCGCCTTTCGGCATTATATATTTACTTTACCGCGTGGTTGTTTCCGCCATTTGGCGAAGAGCTAGCTCCCGTTTGGGGATGCCTTATATATATTATTGCTTGTATTTGTTTTTAAGTTAAAAATTACAAAGGAGGTGCTGCCCAAATTTTGAATGAAGAAAATGTTTTCAAGTTAGATACATACATTGTGTTTTCGTACACTGTTATCTATGTTTTAAAGAAAGAACGTAATTTCAGTAAAAAACTTATTTTAAACTCCACCTCCACTATTTTCCCCTAAAAGGTTTAGATTTTCTGGGCTTTTGGCGTACTTGAATTATGTGGGGTCCTATAGACTTCACATGATTCAAGTGCTAGTCACGTGCCTTTTTCGGGTCTTGACAAAGTTGGTATCAAAGCGTTAGGTTTAACCTTGGTTCGATTCTAGGTTTGACTATGCGGAGTCTAGGGCGTATATATATTCGGAACCTAGGCTTGACCTTATGGAACTTAGACTTGGCCGAGGGGGTATTAGACCCGAACTTTCATCGCGTAGGTTGACCTTAGTTGATGGAGTAGGTGACTTAAGTAGAGTGACGTACCGTGTGTATGTTCCGCGGCATACTTAAGATACGCTGCTCCGGTAAAGAAGCCTTAGGATGTACATTTCTTATGTATTATATTCTATTCGTTCCTATGATCTATCCTCATCGATATCGGATTGTGGTTTCCGTTACTGTGGTTACACGAGAAGAGAGAAATCTGCGGCTAGAGATGCGGTCAGCATGAGCTCGTCAGGGAAAAAGACTGACCAGGATGTATTCCGGTGACACACGAATGCATTGATATGTCATTTTACTAGGATTTCTCATTGGCACAAGCGTTCGAGATCTACACCAGATAATTAGGCCATTGTTAGAGGTCAGCTAGATTGGGAAGACTGATAGCGTATTATCTACTCCAGATGATGTAGGTATTGTCTACCGTGCGGACGAGCGAGCCAGTTGTTGCTGAGTTGATAAGGTATCGCCCCAGACCTTTGAAAGCTATTACAGCATGAGGTTACACTCAGGAATGTGATAGAAGATCGCTAGTCACCCTTGGATAAGACTAGGACGTTTTACTCGTTTGGATGCTTCGATGCGAGGTCATAAATTGATGAACATTAACTAAAAGAGGCCCTCACACAGACGTTATGTTAGTCGATCAAGAAAGGGCGTTGTTCGTTGGATGCTCTAATGTGAGATCAATAATTGACCAGCTTCGAATAGAAGGACCTCACCTAGATGCGTTGTGAGTCGATCGAGAACAGTCGAATGGAGTATATTCCTCTGATGATTTGGAAGAGTTCCCGAGGATGTAATTGGCCAGATGCCTACTACAGGATATTGAGATGATGGGTTCGTAGCTTCGGAAAGGAGATTTTAGATATGAGTGCAGCCATTTGGAGCACAGTCCACACAGCTACGAAGAGTTGATTCTGAATTGGTCCCCATTGAAGAAAAGCGGAGTACGGGGTTTGTGCGAGATATTGACGAGATGACGTTCTACTCCGTTGACATCGGAGACTGGATGACTATGCATAGGCGTTGAATGCAGCCATAATTCCAGCGAAGAATCACAAAGAGAATGCAGCTGTTCCGGAACAAGAAATTGATTAAGTAAAGGGTGATAACTTCTGGGCAGTCCGGCAGGGACGGGATTTGGGAGAGACCCGAAGAGAATATTTCTGGAATACTACACGAGAAGATTTAGACCCAGGATCGGTCGTATCACACACTCGGTTGTAATATTTCAGAAAATAAAATATAATTTTTTTGGGAATTTAAATAATTAAAATAATGAATTTCATGAATATTATTAAAGTATGGGAATTAGTTTTAATGAAATGGTATAATTATATACCGATATTTTGGAAAATTAATATGAATTATTGATTTTGAAAGAATTTATGTGATTTAGACATTTTATAAATTAATTATATGCAAATTATATTAAACTTGATTAATATTTACTAATTATGCATTAATCATGTTTATGTGCATGACATGCAACAAAACATGTTGCATACATTTGTTATAATTTTTATTTATTATGTACCATGGTTTTAATTCCTTATTTGGGCGTATATATATGGTTTTTATTGTTTTGGAAAAGGAAAAGGAAATAAGAAGAAGATATTTGTGTAGAAAGAGTGGGACCATGGGGCATGGCATGGGAGAGAGAGAGGAAGAGTGAGAGTGTGAGAAGCTTCTACACATTCTTGGCTCATCATATCTCCCTCCTTCATTTCTGCTTCTTCATTCCTCTTCATCTCCTTCATTCTCTTCTTCCACCTCCACTACCACCTCACAAACACCAACAAAACCTAGCCAAAACCATACACTCCCTGCAAGAAATTTGACCACAACCTCACTTCAAAGTACTTGGATGAATCAAGTTAGAACTTTGTGCACTTTAGGCAACCGTAGAATTTTCCCTAGTTTCCAAATGAGGTGATTTCTTCACCCTTAGTTTAGAACTTAAGTTTCTTTAACTCCTATAGTGATTTAGAATTAAGCAAATGAGGATTAGTGATTTTTGGAAATTCCAAGAGAAGGTTTTGGGGATTTTATGAATTAAAAAGGTACAATTGAGGTATAATTAGTGACCACAACCCATGTAGTGTTAATACTAAGGATAAAACCAGAGACTAAACCCAAAAAATTGAACTTTAGATTTGCCGATATCGGGTTTTTGTGGGAATTGTGATGACTTATTTGGATCTGCTATGACCCGGAGACTCTGAATAATATTTTACAGATATAGTGAGATGTGCAGACCACTAGGAAGCTACCATGAAAACTCAACCCTAAGCCTTCTTATTTTGGCCGCCGTTTTATTCGATTTGGCCGCAATTTGTGGCCCAATTTTTGAGTTAGGGTCTAAAACTTGGTCTGTAGCTCACTTTATAAATAACTAGACCTACCCTGTATGCAAAAAAGTCTAATTTTACATTAATAAAAATCTAGAGTCGTTTTACTTGATTTCTGGCGATGTTTTGCGACTTTTGAAACTTGGTTTTTGGGTATTTTAGTTTTGACTCGGTCGTTTGACGTTTGTACGTCAACGTCGGGAGTTGTTTGGTTATACTTGCATGCATAGACCATAGGTTCTAACCTATGTGTGTTTCATGTGCTGTTTTGGTTTTCGTACGCGATTCTTGTTTACGATACTATGTGTTTATGTATGTAGGCACCTTCACGTGGACTTCGGACAACAAGGGAGAGCATGGTGTCATCGGCTTCGGCAAGCGAGGATCGAGGCGAGTAGATGTATATCTATGGGGAAAGTCGGGTAGATGGCGTATAGCACTCCTGCAACCGTAGAATAGGGTATTACTATATTATTATAAGTATGGATGCGATATTTGGATACTTAGCGAATAGGATATTTAGAAGACTTTAGGTTAGACTAGGTTGATCTAGGATGACTTATCAATAGGATTATTATCTTGATAGAGAATCACAGATTATATGTAGCCACACATACACGCACACACACACACACACACACTTGGCTTTCTATGTATGTGTGTGTGTGTGTGTGTGCGTATGCATGTGTATAGGTTTATATATATATATATATATATATATATATATATACGCACACATACATATACACGTGTGATGAGGATAGTATATGATATATGGAGATGAGTCGATATGATCGGGCATGATGCCGTGAGATTTTGATATGTGATTGAGTCATGATATCGTATATGATATGATATTATAAAGGATCGTTGGGCCATCTAGCGAATCGTGGGTATTTTCAAGTGGGTAACCGAGGGATACTACGGATTTTTAAAATGGTATTCATTTTTCAAAACACCGTAGCCCCTAATTTTCTAAAAACAACGATTCGTGCTATTTCCAACACTATCACTGTATGGCTCGTATATATATTTATATTTTATAATGTTGCATTATTGCTTATTTCCTGTCATTCATTGCATTGTAGATTAAATGTGTTTTCTTTAGTTATTATGACCTCGTCTGTTAGGACACCAGCACTATTTCCGATGATGCGTTTGTTGCACGTACGCTTGCTTGCCAGCTCACAGACATCATCATCGGTAATTGCCATGCCACGTACATACTAGAGAACCTTTACTCCATTCATATAATCTGATAATCTGTAGAAGTAGCATTATTTTACATTCATAATCTAAAATGCTACTGTAGACATTGTATCTCTTACATAGAATGTAACTTGCATTTGCATTTATACATTCTAGTTATGCATTGATCATTGGCTTTATGTCGGTATTTATTATCTCCTTGTATACCCATAGATTATGATTCCTTTGGAGATTTTCGTATTCATGTTATTTCTGGATTTGGGGAAACCGCAAGTGATATTTATAAAATCATGATTTTAATTTTCAAAAAGGAAAATACGGTTTCTCATGATATGATGTGTGTGGCGTCCACCATGAGTTTTCTCGTTTGTTGAGCCACATGTGTACACATACCCGATTCGAGGAGCGGGGTGCACTGTTTGCGGGTACATGGTGGACCCGGTGAGGACCCCCGGGGCAAGATGAACGTATTGAGAAGGCGTTGAGCCCGGTAGGGGAGCACTACCGACAGGTGATATTTGACGCGGTGGACATCCGGAGGATACCGACCGTAGTCGTGCGATCAGATGATTTGGGCTGATCCGGACTGACGGAGCCCGAGATTTATGAGGATTTTGTGTCCCTGATTGACACGGTTTTCATGATATTTTCGAGTGTCGATATTTGGCACTCAGGTTTATCCTGATTTTTCTGTGTCGTTGCCGGAAATGCTCATTTAGTGATGCGTTCTTATATCATACATGTTACATGTAGTTATTTTATGACACGGATACGAGTACCTGACTTTACACATATGTCTATATTATCATCTCTACTGTTACTCGATGTTATCGTTCTACTATTATTATTTTACTGTATTTTATGACCTAGGAGATCGTCATATATTCGGTTTCTGCTCGGTGATATCTTCGACTCACGAGTTGGTAACTCACCCCCATTATGCCACAGTTTCTTATAGGTTTAGCCGTACAGGTTCCGTAGCGGCTTGCTGGCACTTCACTCTCTTCCGGGTGATTGCTGGATAGGTGGGACACATTGCATCGTTACCCCCATCTTATACTTGTATATTTATTTGTTGTATCTAGTTAAAGCTCTATCCACCAGACTTGTATTTGTAGTTGACTTAGATAACCACAATTTGTATATTCTTTCGTCCATAGAGTCGCGCTTATGTATTTATTGTTGTTTCTTGTTTTCCTGATGTTTAGTTTTCATTAATTTCTTTATGAGTTTTTATCCTCGCCTTCGGCGTTGTATATTTGCTTTACTTTCTTGGTTGTTTCCGCCATTTGGCGAAGAGCTAGCTCGCGCTTGGGGATGCCTTATATTATATTGTTGTACCATTTTCGGGTTTAGTTTTACAAAGTAGGTGCTGACCAAATTTTCAATGACAAAAATGTTATAAAGTAGATACAAAGACTACGTTTCATATACTATTACTTATGTACTTAAAGAAAGAACTTTATTTAATTATACCATTCTTTCAAAACTCCACCTCCACTATTTTCCCTAAAAGGTTTAGATTTATGGGCTTTTGCCTTACGTGAATTAGGTGGGGTCCTATAGGATTCACATGATTCAACCAGTCACGCACATTTTCCTGGTCGTAACAAACTTAGTATGAGAGCGTTAGGTTTAACCTTGGTTCGAGTCTAGGTTTGACCATGCGGAGTCTAGAGCGTATATATATTCGGAACATAGGCTTGACCTTACGGAACTTAGAGTTGGCCGAGGGGGTATTAGACCCAAACTTTCATCATGTAGGTTGAACTTGATTGATGGAGTAGGTGACTTAAGTAGATTGATGTACCGTGTGTATGTTCCGCGGCATACTTATAATATGCTACTCCGCTTAAGAAGACTTAGGATGTACATTTCTTATGCATGGTATTTCTATTCTTTCCTATGATCTATCCTCATCGATGTTTGATCGTGGTTTCTGTTACCATAGCTACATGTGCAGAGAGAGAGCTGCGGATACAGGTGCGGTCAGAGCGAGCTCGCCATGGACGAAGACTGACCATTGTGTATTCCCGTGACACACGAGCGTTTTGATGTGTTGATTTTACTAAGATTTCTAGTTAACACGAACGATCAGATCCGCACCAGATGATTGGACCACTGCTAGAGGCAAGCTAGAATGTGAAGACTGTTGATGCACCGTCTATCCCAGATGATTGAGGCATTGTCTACAGTACAGACGAATGAGCCAGCTGTTGCTGCGATTGACAAGATATCGCCCCAGACTTTTGAAAGCTACTGCAGCATGAGGTTATACTCAGGAAGGTAATAGAAGATCGCTAGTCACCCTTAGATAAGACTAGGACATGTTGTTCATTTGGATACTCCGATGCGAGAACATCAGATCGATAAGCTTCAGTTAAAAGGGAACCTCACACAGACGTGTTGTGAGTCGATCGAGAAAGGATGCGCGAAGGCGCATTACTCCGATAACTTGGACGAGTTTCCGAGGTCGTAATTGGCCAGATGCCTACTACAGGATATTAGAGATACCGAGTGCGTAGTTTCAAAAGGGTCTCCAGATACGACTACAGTTAATTGGAGTGCAGTCCACACAGCTACGAGTAGATGATTCCGAATTTGTCCCTATTGAAGGAAAGCAGAGTAAGAAGTTGTGCGAGCTTTTCAAGAGTTGTCGTTCCACTCCGTTAATGCCAGAGATTGAATACGCATGCAGAGGCATTGCATACGGACGAAATTCCAGAGACAGGTCATGTAAGAATACAGCTTTTCCGGAACAAGAAACGAATTAAGTGAAAAGTGCTAACATCTGGGCAGTCCAGCATGGATGGTATTGGAAATAGACCCTGACAGGATCCTTATAGAACACTACGCGGTAAGACATGGACCCAGGATCGGTTGTATCACACCTACTCATTGGGCCAGAGGCTGCCATCACTGACGTGATACGTTACGAGTGACCCTGTTAATTGGTCAGGAGATCTTTAGAAAAGCGCCAGAACGGGACTGTTTCCGTCAGTACCCCGAATCGGGCTGTCAAGCCAAGAGGGCATATAACTGGTAATCCACAGAGAGAGATGAGAACCTAAGAGCAGAAGGCGCCAAACCGTGAACAGGAGGCAAGTAGATACTTGCTCTGCCAGCCTTGGAGGCACCGTCACCTTTCGACATTGAAAGAGGGGCACATCAGCGACAATTATTTCTGATTTGCGACTTGGTGATTCGGATATCACATTTTCATCGTCTTGATTCCGGTATTTTGACGATTTGTTTCATGATTGATATTTTTATGTGCACCATAGTTGCACTTGATTCGTGTTTTATGTATCAGTTGTGCTGATTTCGTTTTGTGCATATCTATTGCACTTGATTTTGATTTCTTACATGCCAATATACTTGACTTGATTTCGTGCATATAGTGTGCACATGATTTTGGACTCATGCATTCAGTATGGCTTTTGTTCACTTTCAGTACTTTGATATGATTTTGTGCACGTAGATGCTCCTGTTTACGAGTTTATATACCTCGGTATACCTGATTTGGATTGATGTATGTTGTATACCGTCGATTTTGATTATGATATTTGATATTAGTTTTCGTGTATCTTGTGCACTCAATTTGGATTCTTGTGCACATTTAGCGCACCAGATGTGATTTTGTGAACACCGGATGCACTAAATCAAGATTTTTCGTGCATATCAGATGCACCTGTTATTGTTGGCATGCACACCCGTTGCACTGGACAGATATTTTCGTGCACACCCGTTGCACTTGGTTTTGTTTTGTGCGCCTTCGTGGCACCTGTATTTGGTTTTGATTTCCATGCGCAACAGACGCGCATATAATTGTATACTCAGTTTCGAGATTGATTTCCTCTCGAGCACTTTGTTTCTCATGATACATACTTCGGTTTAGTAACCAACGACTGGTTAAAGGACAATACTTGAGTATTTTGCATGCATTTTTATTTGGATGTTTTGACGATTTTACAACGATGCGTACTATATACATGTTATTGTTTTGAGTATATCATGTTGGTTTTCATATTGGATATTAACATTTGCATTTTCTCCATAACTCCTAAGATGGCATGACGCTTGATGGAGTTTTGACTCTGAGTTTTGCCGTCGTTTCCATGCGCATGCATTGCGCTATGATATGTTTTAAGTATTCGTGATTTCGGAGCCCGGACGACTTGATTGTCTTGTTGAAATGTTTTAGTATTTGGGGGGAGTTTTAAATTTAAACTCAGCGACCGAATTTCTTTAAGGGGGGAGGATTGTAATATTTCAGAAAATAAAATATTATTTTTTAGGAATTTAAATAATTAAAATAATGAATTTCATGAATATTATTAAATTATGGGAATTGGTTTTAATGAAATGGTATAATTATATACCGATAGTTTGGAAAATTGATATGAATTATTGATTTTGAAAGAATTTATGTGATTTAGATATTTTATAAGTTAATTATATGCAAATTATGTTAAACTTGATTAATATTTACTAATTATGCAATAATCATGTTTATGTGCATGACATGCAACAAAACATGTTGAATACACTTGTTACAATTTTTATTTGTTATGAACCATGGTTTTAATTCATTATTTAGGCATATATGTATGGTTTTTATTGTTTTGGTTTTTTTTAAAATGAAAAGAAAAAGGAAATAAGGAGAAGATATTTGTGTAGAGAGAGTGAGACCATGGGACATGGCATGGGAGAGAGAGAGAGGAATAGAGAGAATGAGAAGCTTCTATATATTCTTGGCTCATCATATCTCCCTCCCTCATTTCCTCTTCTTCATTCCTCTTCATCTCCTTCATCCTCTTCTTCCACCTCCACTACCACCTCAAAAACACCACCAAAACCTAGCCAAAACCATGCACTCTCTGTTGGATATAATGCCCTCAAAGTCAATTATTGGATCGCAGGTACGTGATTGCAATGATTGAGGGAGGACATATACCGATATGACAGTATTGCTCGAGATGATAGTATGCTATCTGGTTTGTTTTTATCATCATATACATGCTTTAGTTCACTATTGCATGTTGATAGAGCCCATAAGATTCTTGCTTGACTGCCAGCAGTATGATGGCGATCATATACGCGGGAGCTGGGGTCTATAAGCACATCCTTAAAGTGTCCCTAGTCATAGGAGTTTCGAGACAGGGCATCGATACTCTAGAGTAGACTAGTGTATACAGTCGAGACCCCGACGAGGGGCGGTAGACGGTTTCACGAGCCATTGGTGTTAGTTGGTTCACCTAAGATGTATACAGGTGCTCATTGGGTTATGAGTACACCGGACAGGACTCGCCAGGAACTTACTAGTTGGTATTATACATATCGTCAGATAGAAGTTCCCAGGTGACATGTGTACAGGTTAGTCTGTCAACCTGAGATCGTCATTTGTCTCGTGTGAGTGCCCACTGTGCTTTGATTACTACCCTACCATGCTCAAAGGAGATGTGCAAACATGTTTTAGTTGGGTACAGTCCCGAGCCACATGGAGGAAGTGAGCGGATCGTCGGGGATTCGTCACTCCCGGTATTGGGGGTTGATGTCGCACAGTGCACGGGTGGCCTTCACTAGAAATCCTCGGCCGGGGTAGTGGAGAATTACTGATTTGGATCAGCAGTTTCTGTCACGTCCCGAAAGTACGGAACATGACCGACACTTAAACTACGAAACGTCTCGAGCCGTACGTAATCTAAGTAAGCCGAAAACCCAGAAATCCAAACCAAGAAAAGTAGTAGAGTGAAGGAAATACCAATTTAAATCAAGTATTTTTATTAGCATAAGCCGAATTATGCATTTTTCAAAACATCAAATATTTCTTGAAAATTTCGGCAGAGTCTCCTTTGTAAATATTGGCTCCCAAACGGGATACAACATGAATAGTATACGAAATCAATAAAAGGAATCTCCAAGCGGGAGCTAGCTCTTCGTCAATCGACAGTCACAACCACACAAGTAATATAATATACAACGCCAAGGGCGAGGATCAAAACTCGAAAGGAAACTCAAAACCACAAGAAATCCACAGAAATATAACGCGTGACTTTAAGGTCGAAAGAATAACATCACTGGTCTGTATCTCAAAATAAATACATGTTTGGTTGGTGGAATTTACTAGATACAACTGAATAATATTATACAAAGTAATATGATGGGTATGATACCAATAAACCCACCTACTAGCAAGTCATCCGAAAGAAGCAGTGCCAGCAAAGCCGTAATGAAACCTGTACGGCAAAACCTGCAAGAAACTGTGGCACAACGGGGGTGAGTTGCCAACTCGTGAGTAGAAAAACATCTACGAACAGAAATCGCATGAACAATGCAATCCTAGGTCAACGATCATAATATATCCTCAAATATATAACATGCAGCCTATAACAATGGCTAGGGTAAATATCTAACCAGAATGTAATCCCATGTGCCTGTGTCAGTGCCTCAGATAGCAATATATCATATGGATGATGTATGAATGCATGAAACATAATGCATGTACTGATGAAAACTGCTGTCATAAATTAGTGAGATTTTTGTATCTTTTTAAAAACAAGGTATCATGAATGAAATTAGCATAAAATAGTGCCTAGCATCGACACAAAACAAGTATTCAAATATCTCGATATCTCTGTGTCGCAATCTCTGTAACTCAATACCTCAAAATCTCAATGTCTCAATCACAATATCTCGGGCGCCGTCAGTCCAGACCGGCCCCTACCATCCATCTCAAGACCACAACGGTATCCTCAGGATATCCGACGCGTCGGGTAAAATCATCGGTAGGTAGTGCTCCCCTGCCAGGCTCACATCATCATCATCACGCGCTTCTTGCCCCGGGGTACCTTACCGGGTCCACCATGTACCCGAAACGGTTCATCCGTCTCCTCGAATCGGGTCTCGAAATCCATCAGCAAACTCATGGTGGACGACTCATACATCATGGGAAAACCGCGCTTTTCATTTAAAAAGAGAGAGAAGAAGTTTGTATAAGTTTTACGGTTTTCTCCCAAATCCAGAAAATCTCATGGAAATTCGAATCCAAAACCTCAATAGCACGTAAAATTGTGAATATATGAATGAGAATCCATGAATGCGGCATAACAATGAATAACAGTATGCATGAAGTAGCAGGTAATAACTACAATGTCTAAACTAGCATATAAGGCAAGTACATTAATATCATGTCTAAACTATTAGCTAACAGGCTATGTCAATGTAATAGTATTTTCTAAGTGTACGTGACATGGCAATCACCGAAGAAGATGTGTGTGAGCTGGTGTAAGTCGATGTACAACACCCCACGACTTGCGGGGAGGCGGAATAATGAAAAACGATCTTGTTTTATGCGTAAACATCGACTTACCGAGAATCTTTGCTTAAACAATAACTAACAAGAAACCATTGAAGAGTTAACTACTATGATAAGTGATTATACCTAAAGAACCGAGTCCGTCGTCTTGTCATTCTCCACATCCTCTCCGGCCTTCTATATGTAGTAGATGATCCACCCGAGAGCTTTACAACAAGCTTCACCACTAACTTGAGGTAATTAGGTTTCTTAAATCGCTAATCTAAGTAACCTAGGTGATATAGAGAATGGTTAAGGATTAAGTAGTCTACTCTAATTCTTGGTCTCAACACATGAGAGGGGAGGATTAGAGTTTGAAGAGGGAGAGCTTGAGGAGAGAGAAAGTGAGCAAGAGAATTAGATGAGATAATGAGCTATCATAATATATATCAAGCATTATCATTTATCCAATAAAAGAAAATAAAGGATTAATAATCATGCTTCATAAATACAAGAGGGTGATTTATCTCCATGAGTCATTAAGCATTTATGATGCATTAATGACATGGATGAATCACTCAATTGACTCACTAATCTCATTTAATGCATATGCCACCTTAACCCCTAAGTCACCATCTTCTAGAAGCTTCTCGCGTAATTACGAGAACGCCCCTCCTATCCGTGAAAACACGGAAAAACTTTAGACTGTATAAATCCAATAACAGGATACTAGAAACTGGCTTAAACCAAAGCCGGCTAGTAAAAACTGTCCGGATGTCATACGTGCGTAAAAACACGTATGCGTCCGAACCCTTGTCGTAAAACCGTACGACCTCTATATCGTTTCGCCTGGAGTAGGGAACTCTCTGTGTGGGACTCTAGAGACTCGACTACTATGCTGGCAGTGGGTTTAACCACAGACCGCAAGCGGCAATAGCTGTACGTATCGGTCCCCAGGTAGATGTCGATAAGAAGGCCGATGAGGAAACCCATCCGAACTCCTACTGAGTCTGATGTGACAATCTCCGTACAGTCCGGTCTATTCGTCTAAGACTATCGCATATCGGGCCTAGGGGGCGGCAAGCGTCAGTCCCCTAATAGCGGTATAAGTCGTGTCGGAGCGAAGCCCATTATACCCTGAGAAACTACTGGAACCTACCAGCAAATTTCGCTTGCCCTGGCTAGGGACTTTGCGTAATGGCTCTCTGACACAACGCGATATCAACTCCCAATACCGGGAGAGCCGAATCCTGTCTAACCGCCACTGCCTCTAAGTGCTCGGTACTGCACCCAACTGCTACCTGTTTGCAGGACTCCTTTGAGCCGTGGTAGGGTAGCAATCTAAGAACAGTGGGACACACTCGAGGCGAAGTAGCAGTGTCAAGTCTGCGGACTATGTTGTACTCATGTCACCTGGGAACTGTTAACTGACGACTGGTATAAAATTAACCAACAGTTCCCTGTGAGTCCTGTCCGGTATACCCGTAACCTAACGAGCACCTGCATACTATCTCCAGTACGACGTACTGACGGCTGTAGGACAAACTATCTCCCTAACTAGGATGAGAAGCGTACACACTAGTCTACTCCGGAGTATTGATGCCCTGTCTCGATAATCCAACGACAAGGGACCTGATTAAGGATGTGCTTGCAGACTACCCAGCCCCCACTAGTGTGACTGCTATCACAACGCTGGGAGTCAAGCAAGATCCTAAGAGCTCTATCAATACGTATACTCACATATTAAGATAGAAAAAACCAAGTAGCATACTACCATGTTTAGCAAAACTGTTATATACATGTGAATATCCCAAGCTTCCATTAAGTAATATACATACTAGTATGATACAATAATGGCCCCTAGGGCATATACACTAACAATCTCCCACTTGCACAAGGGCCATGTACTGGCATATCGAAGACCGATGATCTCGAGTAGCCACTCGAACTGAATCTATGGTAGGGCCTTCATGAATGGATCAGCAATGTTCTCTTCAGTAGCAACTCTCCGAACCTCGATCTCCCGACGATCAATGATCTCCCTGATCAGGTGATACCGCCTTAAGATGTGTCTGGACTTCTGATGGGACCTTGGTTCCTTCGCTAAAGCTATAGCTCCGTTGTTGTCGCAATACAGAGGTATTGGATCAACAATGGTAGGAACCACCTGAAATTCTGTTAGGAACTTCTTCATTCAGACCGCTTCTTTTGCGGCATCGCAAGCAGCAATATACTCCGCTTCCATCGTCGAGTCAGCAACGGTGTCCTGCTTGGAGCTCTTCCAACACACCGCCCCTCCATTGAGAGTAAAGACATAACCTGACATGGACTTGGAATCGTCCTTATCACTCTGGAAGCCAGAATCAGCATAGGCCTCCATCCTGAGGTCTTTTCTGCCGTAAACCAAGAACATCTCCTTAGTCCTCCTCAGGTACTTGAGAATGTTCTTTACTTCTATCCAGTGCTTCTCCCCTGGGTCTGACTGTTACCGGCTTACCACGCTCAGTGCGTAAGCTACATCTGGTCTGGTGCACAACATCGCATACATTATAGAGCCTACCGCAGAAGCGTAGGGTATAATACACATGTGTTCCTTTTCCAAATCAGTCTTGGGATACATCTCTTTGGATAGGGTGATTCCGTGACAAGCCGGTAGATTACCGCGCTTAGAATCTTTCATACCGAATCTTCTCAGTACAGTGTCGATATACCTGGACTGCGAAAGTCCCAACATCCTCTTGGATCTATCACGATAGATCCGGATCCCCAGAATGTAAGAGGAATCACCCAGGTCTTTCATGGAGAATCTGTGTGACAAGAATCCTTTGACAGATTGTAGCATAGGAATGCCATTTCCTATCAATAAAATGTCATCCACGTACAAGACGAGGAATACGACAGTTCGTGCTATAACTTTACTATATATGCTTGGTTCATCTGGATTTTTGATAAAGTCATATTCTTTGACTGTTTCATCAAAACAGATGTTGCAACTCCGCGATGCCTGCTTTAGTCCATAAATGGACTTAAGCAACTTGCATACTTTCCCGCTGCTCCCACTCTGATTGAAACCCTCTGGATGATCCATATAGAGGCACTCTTCTAAATTTCCATTCAGAAAAGCCGTCTTTACGTCCATCTGCCAGATTTCATAATCATGGAAGGCAGCAATAGCAAGAAGGACTCGAATGGATTTGAGCATAGCCACTGGAGAAAAAGTTTCGTCATAGTCCAAAACAGGACTTTCACAAAAACCCTTTGCAACAAGTCTAGCCTTATAGGTTTCTACTTGTCCATCTACACCAATATTTTTCTTGAAGATCCATTTGCATCCTATGGGTTTTACCCCATCTGGAGAAAAGTCCAAAGTCCATACTTTGTTGGTGTACATGGACTCCATTTCAGTCCGTATTGCATCTAGCCATCGTACCGAGTCGCCGCTCTGGATGGCCTGCTGGAAGCCAGTAGGTTCATCATCATCTATGATGTAATCCTCTCTATCCCCATCTATGAGAAAACTGTAGTATCTCTCAGGCGGATGAGACGGCCTACTACTCCTGCGGAGGGGTGCGGGAATGTCCTGTTCTTCTTGAACTACTTGTTCTACCAAACTTTCAGTAGCAGTTTGTGGTTCTGGAATTTCTTCCAGTTCTATTTCGCTCCCACTTATTTCCTTTTCTAAAAACTGCTGTTCTAGAAAATAGGCATTACGAGAAACAAAAACCTTTTTTTCCTCTGCGTAATAGAAATAATATCACTTGGAGTTCTTTGGATATCCCACAAACTTACATTTTACTGATCGTGCCTCGAGCTTGTCCACATGCTGCTATTTAACAAAAGCTGGACATCCCCAAATCTTCATATGCTGAAGATGGGGTTTCTTCCCACTCCACATCTGATATGGGGTGGTAAGCACAGTCTTGGTAGGAGCCCTGTTTAGAAGATATGCCGCTGAATCTATCGCATAACCCCAAAAAGATCGCGGTAACTCAGCATTACTCATCATGGAACGTACCATATCTAATATGGTTCGATTCCGTCTCTCTGATACACCGTTATGCTGTGGAGTGTATGGAGGAGTAAGCTGAAAGAGAATTTCTTTCTCTTTTAGGTAACCTAGGAACTCGGCACTCAAGTATTCACCACCTCGATCAGATCTTAGTGTCTTGATACTTTTGCCGGTTTGGTTTTCTACTTCATACTTATACTCTTGGAATTTCTCAAAAGCCTCGGATTTATGTTTCATCAGATAAATGAATCCGTACCTTGAGTAATCATCCGTGAAAGTAATGAAATAGGAAAAACCATATCTTGCATGTGTATACATTGGACCACATACATCGCTGTGTATGAGTCCTAAGAGCTCGCTCGCTCTTACTCCATGTCCAGTAAATGGAGTCTTTGTCATCTTTCCTTTGAGACAAGATAGTGGCATAAGTTTGATATTCGAACGAGTCCAAATATCCTTCTCTATGTAACTTAGTCAACCTTCTCTCATTGATGTGACCCAGTCTACAATGCCATAAGAAAGCTTTATTTAAATCTAGAGACATTATTTTTAGTGTGTTCTGGACATTGAAAATTTGGAGTTGGTTTGACACATATATACCGTTTTCCAGTATACCGGACCCAATCAAACTATGATTAAGGTGGATGTTAACAACACCACTTACAAACGTGAAATCATAACCTTTATTTGATAACAAGGAAACATATATGATATTACACGTTAAGCTGGGTACACAAAAACAGTTATGTAAAACCAAAATGTGTCCACTCGTCATTCCCAGGTGATAATCCCCTACGGACACAGCTCCCACGCTAGTTCCGTTAGCAACCATCAGGGTCATATCACCATCCTTCAGCACTCTACGGTTTCTCAGTGCCTGCAATGAATTGCAAATATGAGATCCTGATCCGGTACCCAATACCCAGGAAGTAGAGTTGATTGACAGAAAATTCTCAATTACAAACACACCTGAAGTCGAAGCCACAGCTTGCTTCGGTTCCTGGTTCTTGGCGTTCTACGCCTTGCAATCCTTTTTCCAGTGCCCTTTCCTGTGACAATGGAAGCACTCATCCTGGGCCACTACCGGTACCGCAAACTTTTTCTTTCCCTTCCCTCCCACCATACTAACACCTCCTCTAGCTTTGGTGGCGGCCTTCTTTTTCCTTCCTTTGGCCCTAGCCTTGGACCCGGAAGAAGAAGCACCGCTAACAAACATAGCGGGTGTTTCTCTTGCTTTCTGCAATGTGACCTCTGCACTCCTCAACATGTTAAGGAGTTCCGGAAGTTCAACTTCTTTTCTTTGAATGTTGAAGTTCAGAATAAACTGGGCGTACGTGGAAGGAAGGGACTGGAGAATAAGGTCTGTATAGAGCTCATTATCCAAAGTCGTCCCAAGGTCTTCGAGCTCTTCTATGTCGCCAATCATCTTTAGGACATGTTCTCCTACCGATAATCCGACAACCAACCTCGCTCGAAACAAGTTCTTAGAGGTCTCGTATCTTGCTATACGAGATTGCTCTCCATAAAGTTCCTTTGTATGGAGAAATATGGCGTCTAGTTCCATATCCTCGTGCCTCCTCTGATGTTCATTGTTCATCGAGGCAAGCACGATGCACTTGGCTTTCGCGCAATCGTACTCCTAGGTTTTGCGGATTTCCTTATCCGCATTACTGGATTTGGGACCTGGGACAGCAGGTGCCTTAGCGGTGAGGACGTACCCCAATTTGTCATAGGTCAAAACCATTTTGACATTCCGCAGCCAATCTTTATAGTTTGGCCCTGTCAGTATATTTTTCTCTAAAAGTAACTTAAGTCCAGTCATTTTCAGGGTCGCTGCAATTAGGAGAGAGAGCAGAAAACTCTTTATCATGATGCTCTTGCAAGTTTAGAGTGGTTTTTAATTTATCTAAACAGGATGGCTCCCACTATTTCTCGAATCCTTACTCAAACCATAAAAGAAGAATTAGCCAGGACTATTCTCACCATACAATTCTTGCTTAACCGTTCAGCCAGGCTGGTGTCGGTACTTCGAGGGAGGTTTTCCTATGCTTTCGCGAAGTTCCTTAATTAAATAACCTCTTTTCTCTGGGGGCGTAACCCCGCTGACACCTTTCTTGACACCTACTTGGTTTATAGCATTGATCGTTAAGTGAAGAATATCCTGATGAGTAGCATATACTCACAGTAGGATCGGGATCCAAATATCATCGTATGATAATGTTGAAGGAATCCTACCAACATTCATCAAACTCCAAATGGTATGCATCTCTTTGAAAATTTCAGTTTCTTTAGAAATTCCCGATATAGGTTTTTGCCCCATGCTCTTATGACCTTGGCTTTGGTCAAAATGTCATAAGTCACATGTCAAGTTCTACCCATCATTATCTTGTCAATTTGAACCCATCCGTACATACCCCTGACTTTGGTCAATTGATAATACGACTGTCCCAAACTAACTCATCTATCTTATGCAACAAATGAATACCCAGCAGCTACCAAACACTATGCCTTGACTTTGGCCAAAATGCATAGCTTGAATACTACTGAATACCCAAATGAAATGACGGAGGGCTACGAATGGTTTTGGCGAAACCGTGAACGTAGTGAACTTGATATGACCGAAGGAACCTGATAGCTTTTTAAAAGGAGTGGTTAAAGCTCCGCAATTTAAAAAATATCATCTGTTTTAAAATAACCGAGTGGTTTCTTTTAAATTGTTCCAACGATTCAACTTTTTGGTTTATTTTCTTTGCATTATAAATAATGCATCCCATCATTAACCTATCATTGCAGAAAACAACGAAAATACAACGTCCTCTTATGCCATCCGCATTCGCCACTGGGTCCCGTCATCACCCGTTAGGTTACTTAACTAACGGCAGAGCGGGGGCTGGGCTAGCGCAGGTGTAAAACATAAGTGACGTCTAAATAGCTATCATATATAGATATTGTACATTCATCTGACGCAATAATAGGCATTCCAGATCTCATATGAACTTTATTGGATTTGCAAGCAATCCGCGTTTGTTTAGAGCCTGCAACAAAAGACGGATTACACAGTTGTGATGAATAGCCATTACCCCACTATAGACCCCTACGGGTACGGCAAACTACCCGCCAAATACCCGAAGTGAAGCGGTCTCCCTCAACAAAGTGAGTAGGCCACTAAACACTTCAAAGTACCCGGTAATTTGTGCACCCCATCTTGGGTCTATCCTAGGAGCAAAAACAGTAAAATGAAATAATACAACGGTGGCTACAACCGCAACCTGGATGCGCCCCGCAAAATAATATTACAACATATTACAATTACATCGAATGAATGAATATGACAACCCATCTCAAACCCCGGCTAATCATCACAACAGTCCAATACAGTTCACAACCACAAACAGTAAAAACCATTACAGAAATGTGCAACCCCCTGCCAACCGACATACTAGCAGTTAGGGGAGGTTTACGAACACATTATACAAACACAGATATAATCAAATTAGCAAACATCGTAAAATTTCGATCGAGCAAAACACTTTAGATTCTACTCCAATACTTCTCTGTGCACCTGAGACTTGAGCAGAAAAATAAACATTCCAGAAATATCATTATTAACACAGGAGAGTTACTGAAGGAATTTGGGCTGACTCGGCCCCAACTCGGCCGTGGATCCGCGGTGGATCGCATGGATCCGCCGCGGTTCCGCGGTGAGTTGGCCGAGTTAGGAGTCCAAATTTCTTCAGTAGCCCTATTATTCTCTTCTTGTTATTCTGAAGCTCCCTGAAAAATTTTTAGAGCCAGTTTTAAAATCGACAAAAACTGTGATAAATCGATGATGTTTCCGGTTCGTTTAGCGTTCGAAATTCTTACGATTTTGCTAATGAGTTAATTATTGTTTAGCGAGGCTCTGATACCACTGTAAGTCGATGTACAACACCCCACGACTTGCGGGGAGGCGGAATAATGAAAAACGATCTTGTTTTATGCGTAAACTTCGAGTAACCGAGAATCTTTGCTTAAACAATAACTAACAAGAAACCATAGAAGAGTTAACTACTATGATAAGTGATTATACCTAAAGAACCGAGTCCTTCATCTTGTCGTTCTCCACGTCCTCTCCGGCCTTCTCTATGTAGTAGATGATCCACCCGAGAGCTTTACTACAAGCTTCACCTCTAACTTGAGGTAATTAGGTTTCTTAAATCGTTAATCTAAATAACCTTGGTGATATAGAGAATGGTTAAGGATTAAGTAGTCTACTCTAATCCTTGGTCTCAACACATGAGAGGGGAGGATTAGGGTTTGAAGAGGGAGAGCTTGAGGAGAGAGAAAGTGAGCAAGAGAATTAGATGAGATAATGAGCTATCATAATATATATCAAGCATTATCATTTATCCAATAATAGAAAATAAAGGATTAATAATCATGCTTCATAAATACAAAAGGGTGATTCATCTTCATCAGTCATTAAGCATTTATGATGCATTAATGACATGGATGAATCACTCAAATGACTCACTAATCTCATTAATGCATATGCCACCTTAACCCCCAAGTCACCATCTTCTAGAAGCTTCTCGCGTAATTACGAGAACGCCCCTCTTATCCGTGAAAACACGGAAAAACTTTAGACTGTATAAATCCAATAACCGGACACTAGAAACTGGCTTAAACCAAAGCCGGCTAGTAAAAACTGTCAGGATGTCGTACGTGCGTAAACACACGTATGCGTTCGAACCCTTGACATAAAACCATATGACCTCTATATCGTTTCGCCTGGAGTAGGGAAACTCTCTATGTGGGACTCTAGAGACTCGACTACTATGCTGGCAGTGGGTTTAACTACAGACCGCAAGCGGCACTAGCTGTACGTAACGGTCCCTAGGTAGATGTCGATAAGAAGGCCGATGAGGAAACCCATCTGAACTCCTACAGAGTCTGATGTGCCAATCTCCGTACAGTCCGGTATGTTCGTCTAAGACAATCGCATATCGGGCCTAGGGGGGCGGCAACCATCAGTCCCCTAATAGCGGTATAAGTCGTGTCGGAGCGAAGCCCATTACACCCTGAGAAACTACTGGAACCTACCAGCAAATCTCGCTTGCCCTGGCCAGGGACTTTGCGTAATGGCTCTCTGACACAGAGCGATATCAACTCCCAATAGCGGGAGAGACGAATCCTGTATAACCGCCACTGCCTTCATGTGCTCGGGACTGCACCCAACTGCTACCTGTTTGCACGACTCCTTTGAGCCGTGGTAGGGTAGCAATCTAAGAACAGTGGGACACACTCTAGGCGGAGTAGCAGTGTGAAGTCTGCGGACTATGCTGTACTCATGTCACCTGGGAACTGTTAACTGACGACTGGTATAAAACCAACCAACAGTTCCCTGTGAGTCCTGTCCGGTGTACCCGTAACCTAACGAGCACCTGCATACTATCTCCAGTACGACGTACTGACGGCTGTGGGACAGACCATCTCCCCAACTGGGATGAGAAGCGGACACACCAGTCTACTCCGAAGTATCGATGCCCTGTCTCGATAATCCAACGACTAGGGACCTGAATAAGGATGTGCTTGTAGACTACCCAGCCCCCACTAGTGTGACTGCCATCACAACGCTGGTTGTCAAGCAAGATCCTAAGAGCTCTATCAATACGTATACTCACATATTAAGATAGAAAAAACCAAGTAGCATACTACCATGTTTAGCAAGACTGTTATATACATGTGAATATCCCAAGCTTCCATTAAGTAATATACAAACTAGTATGATACAATAATGGCCCCTAGGGCATATACACTAACAGCCGGCAAGTAAGTGTACGTGGTACATACGCATCATCGGTAATGGTGATGGTGTACTAACAACATGATATCAATAATGAAATATGAATTACAATAATTATGCGATGCGGAGCAACAACAATAATATGTGGGAGCTGAATACTAGACACAACGATAACTAAACTGCATTACCCTAATATAAGTCCTACAATGGTGCCTTTTGAAATAACACGAATCGCGGTGTTTTGAAAATAAGGGCTACGGTGTTTTTAAGAAAAGATACGTCTTTTGAAATATCCGTAGAATCCCTTGACCTGTCTTTTAAAATACCCATGATTCGTTAGTTTTGAAATAGGTAGGAGTCTAATCTAGTCTAACAACTACACTAAACTATACGGCTGAACTAACAAGCTGAACTACATGAAAGGAAACCGCTTAACATCTGAGTCGATACGTATACATACCTGTATATATATATTAGTCGGTGATCCCACCTCAATAATATAATATATGATACCATATCTATAATCAGAAATCCCAAGTCAAGAGTGCGGATCAATCATCAATATATAGCTCGTATGTAAATCCATCGTACGACATCCCCAAATCTGGGTACGGGTCAATATCATACTCATCACACTGTTCATCTGGTATCCTCTTTATCAAGATCATCATCTTGGGTACTGACCTACATCTAGTACACTACTGATATCACTATTCACATGGCATTATCATTCAAAGATCCGCTATAACATCAGGACGTATCTCAAGTACGAATCCTTCCATATCACCGATCTCACGGCCTCAACTCAAATCTCATCCACTCATCTCAACCCCTAGTATCATCCGCAAATCCAGTATGTGAACGCCTAGTCCCATACCCAGGTGAACACATAAACACATCCCCCCATATACGCATAGGTAATAACATAGATGTATGCATGTGTGTGTGTGCGTGTGTGGGTGTAACAACTACTCTAGGGTTTCGCAACTAACACTAAACTAATCCATGAACACCTAGAATCTACCTTTATCATCAAGTCTCATATCAACATAAAATATGTAATAAAAATATATGTGTGTATACATATTCGTATACATCACCACGAACTGCGGGGGTGCTGTACGCCATCCACCCGACTTCTCCCCATAGATATAAATCTACTCACCTGGTCCTTGCTCGCCGGTGCCGATGTCGCCACGCGCTTGCTTGTCGTCTCGAAGTCCACATGGGGTACCTACATATCATAACGCACCGTATCGCATTAAAACTAAATTCAAAATCGAAACGGCATACGAAAATCAAATCGACACGAGTATCACGCATAGGTTAAAACCTATCGCCTACGCATGCAAGAATAGCCAAACTAACCCTCGATGTCGATGTACAAACGTCAAACCATCGATAAAAACCCAAACACTCTCATTTACGCATTCACGAACACTAATTATAATATAAAATAGGTTAAAATTCATAAAAACTCCAAATTCACCTTAAATGGCATTTTTCCGAAAATCTAGCAAGCAAAAATTACCCGTTTTAGTACAAAACTTAACGTTTAAACAAATCAAGCGGCCATAATACTTATTAAATATCTTAAATTAGTCATAAAAACAATTTCCATAATTTAATCCCAATAAATTTCATTAACCCCAAAATTCTAGTTTACAATATACCCAAATTTTAACAATTTTATAGCAAAAATGCACAAACAACAATTAGCTTGGATTTTCATGAACTAAAAGCATTAAACCACTCAATATAATATTTATAATGACATGAAACCTTAATTTGAATTTTATCTCACAAGAATATAATTATTTTAAAAACCTAGTTTACAATTTATATAAATATCACAATTTACATCAACAAAAAGCAAATTAGCAACTTAATTTGATTTAGCAAAATATTAATATGGAAAATACCTCCCACAACCATAGCCTCACAACACAAAACCCTAATTAGATTTTTCACAAACCCTAATCTAAACCTTCTCTTGCAAACCCGCAACTTTCAATTAAACCGAAATTAAGCACCTAACAAGCTTCAATAAGGAATTTAAACCAAAAAGAACAATGGGTCAAAAGTTATACCTCACAACCATGAATCAAATTACAAATCTAGAACTCCAATTTGGAATCCTTGCACCATGATCCATGCTAAAGAAGATGAGGGAAAATGGGTAGGAATCGGATTTGGATTTCGGTGAGATTTTACTTGATTTTTTGACAATTTTTTTGATGGAAAAGAGAGGAGAAGAGGGAAGGGGGGGGGGCTGTTTTGAGGCCAAAAAATTCGGCTAGAAATGTGGGGAGGGGTGAGGGAGGAGAGATAGTGTGGTGGAGAAAGTGGGGGAAAGTCAACGTCCACCCTTTTACTTTTATCACTTTCTTTTCTTTTCTTTTCTTTTCTATTCAAAAGGAGGTGATTGGAGAGAAAGAAAGAGGGAGGGGCTGTCAAAGTGGGGCCGGCCACATGGGTCGGGGGAGAGAGGGTGAGGTGTCGGTGTGTGGGTTTGGGAAAAAGATAAATGTTTTACCCCAATTCCCATTAACACTAATTTCACCGAAAAAAGCCTTTTTCTTCGATATTTTCTAAACCGTTTTGGCAAACCATTTCATTTCAAAAACCACATGATAAAATTTTGTTTAATGTGTTATGATGTAAAAAATTTGTTTCAACTCATCCCAATTTGTAATTTTCCATAATTAAATGTATTAGTGACGGCTTAAAATAATATTAAAATAATTAATTTCGGAAAAATTTTCAGAAAATTTGAAATTTCACCAGTGGCTTAATAAACACCAATTAATAGCAATTACATAGCTAGAATATGTATATTTAATTTTATAATAAAAATATTTGTATTTTGAATTTTTACGGAAAACCCCCTTATTTTACCGATTTTCCGAAATTTCACCGAAACGATTTTCAAAACGTTACAATCTTCCCCCCTTAAAGAAATTAGGTCCCCGAATTTAAATTAAAACTCCCCCCAAATACTAAAACATCTAAGCAAAACCATCAAGTCGTCGGGGCTCCGAAATCGTAAATATATAAAACAAATCGTAGCGCAGCGCATGCGCATGAAAAATGAGCATATAACTCAAAATCAAAACTCCGTCAAGCATCCCGCAATCATCGGAGTCATGGTAAAGACACAAATGTCAAATCCAATACAAAACCAATATGATATAACTCGAAACTATACACGTAAATATCAAATCTATATATGTAAATATCTGAAGGGAATGCATGCCAAATCTCTTAAAGTCGCTGTGCAATGCGCATAACACTGCACAGTGGCTGACGTCTATCATAAGAAAATAATCATATACATATATACCTTTTGTTTGAACTGTACGTTCCGCCATTTTGGGAAACAATTTGGAAGGGTTTTCTTATTTTAAACGTTTCATGTCATATCAGACACGTAGGTAAATACTGAGACTATAGCTCGCTTTTTGGAATTCCCTTCGATAGCTATCAATGCATGCAAAATACATTCAGGTACTGTCCTCTGACTAGTCCTGCTCAGTACGAAAACATATAGCAAATATCATAAAACGTACTGCTCTATAAGAATTCAATCCCAAAATATGCATACGAATACTACGTGTGTCTGGTGCGTACGGAAATCAAAATCCATATATGTGCCAACATGTGCACAGAAATAAGATCTAAGTGCATCGGGTGTGTACGAAACATCTGTCATAGGCAACGTGGGTGCCTGACAGCAAAATCAGGTGCATCTGACATGCACGAAGAATCTCGATTTAGTGCATCTGGTGTGCACCAAAATCGCACCTCAAAACATGCGCCCAACATGCGCGAAAATCCAAATCAGGTGCATCCATCGTGAACGAAATCATGAAATCCAATATCAAGCGCCGAATATGCGCAAAATCCAATCAGGTGCACAAGGTGCACAAAATAAATATCGAACATCACAATCGAAATCGAAGTCCAGTGCATCTAAATGCACAACATACGTAAAACTGCACTGCAAGCATATATGAACTATACCGAGTGCAAAAACCAAATCGTGTGCGTACATACGCACAAAATCAACTCAACTGTATGAAACCCATAAAATCATAAACATGCGAAACTAAGGCACGAAAATGATATCAAGTGCAACAACTGTGCAAAAATCGTAAATACTCAGTTGGTGCAACCATGGTACATGAAAACAAATATCATGAAACTCAATCATCAAAATCAGTCATGCGAATAGTTCGTCCAAAATACCGAAATCAAATATGGCGGAATAGTCCCGCTCAAGCACATCCTCCAAGAATCTCTGGCCAACTGTCATGGTCACTCATAGCATGTCTCATCGACGATCCTGAATTCTGGCCTGCCGGTGTGCATAACATGACCACTCCTGGGTCCAAGTCTTCTCGTAATTTATTCGAGAAAGGTCCTATCGAGATCTCTCCCAAATCTCGTCTCTGCCGAACTGTCCGGAAGTCATCGTCCCTTACTAGATCTATTCTCGTTCCGGGACGGCTGCATACTCATCGCGACTCCTTCTGGAAGGTATATGCAAGTATAATGCCTCGGCATACGTATCGCATCTCTGATGTCGGTGGAGTGGAACGCCATCTTATCCAAATCTTGTACGGACCTCTTTACTCCACTTTCTTTAATTTCGACTGCTTCGGACTCGTCTCGACATGGCTGCATGGACTGAGCTCCTACGGCTATCCTCGTATCTGGAGTCTCCTAAGAAATGCATCTCACCACCTGGCATCCGAATGAAGTCGAACCATCCGATCGATTCGTCAAAACCTCATAATCCCCCATGAGCTCAACATCTTGGGTACAGTTCAACAGTATCGAGTACGTACCACAGCATCGATGGTCCAGCCGTAGAAGGGAAAACCCAAGCCTCACTAATGGCGCCGCGGAACTGCCGCAAACCCTAAGGTTCAAAGGCTTTCACACGGTCATTAAATCGAGTTAGGGTTTCACTCTTCTAGAGGGTCTATAGAATTACCTGCTGCCTTTCCGAATACTTTAAACTTGGAATAATAGGTTGCTGACATTCAATCGTCTTTGTCAACTCTCAACGTCTCCGCGTGAAGTCGTCTCGAGCTGGAATCAATCTATCTGATGACCTCGCATCGGGGTAGGCGAACGAGCCACCAGTCCTAGTCATTCATCTTCGGGTGACTAGCGACCTTCTATAATCTATTAGTACAACTCGTCCTACAATCGCTACAACATCTGGGGCGATATCTCGTCGTTCGCAGTAATGACTGGCTCACTCGTCTGCACGCTGAACAGTGCCTCAATCATCATGAATAAGCAATACACCAACGTGAAGGGTTTCCTACAGCACCACTACTAGGGTTTGGAGGCAACACACATGCCATATTTTAATTTTAGACGGTGCTAAAGAAACAAACACAAGGATCATGCTAGAAAAATTAAGGCAGCTAAATTTTAACATATACACAAGTAGAATAAGCTAGGGTTTTGAGAGTACAACCTTTGTAGCTCCCTACGCTAGACTCCTTGGCTACTTGAGGGTTGGAAAAAAGGTTCGCTTGAGATCCTCTAGGTCTACGACGATCCATCCGGAGTCCTCTTTGTCCAAGCCAGAAGCTTCACAAGATCAAGAGAAGAAATGGAAGCTAACACTATACACTAATGGGCAAGAATAGTGTAGAATGGTGTTGTAGTTGGTTTTCTCACTTCAAAATCCTATCTTGGTCACTCTTTGGTTCACTTGAGAAATCTAGAGAGCAAGAGAGAAAGGAGGAAGAAGATAATGGCTTATGAAACTCAAAATAATGATAAGCTTGTTAATAAAATGAGAAAATGAAAATATATATATTTTCACTCTCTCATTCTCAACCATGGTTATAAAATAACTAGATATTTTGTTTGGAACAAAAATGACTATAGAAATTAGATCATGGTTAAACTAAAGGGTTAATGAAAGAATAAAATATTCAACCATGAAACAATTTCCATTTTCATTTTTCTTTTCCAAAAATAATATCCATATATTTTATAAAGGGTGTGAGTCTTATAATACCACCATCCACTATATCAACAACCATGATAGAATGATGTATGCATGTATGTGTGCATGCACATCCATAAATAAGAATGAATGCATACATGCATGCATACAACAAGAAAGACAAGAAAGGATTTCTAGTGAGAAACTAATGGTCAATGATAAATCTACACTTGATTTAGCAACCCGGTCATTTCACATACGACCCGACCAAAAGCAAACCGCCCGACTAATATACGGTATCACATACACGCATTTTAACCGGGTCCACGCGCATATCTCATATGCGCACTACATCGTTTCGCCTGGACTAGGAAAGTCCATTGTTGGACTCTAAGACTCGTCAATACGCCGTCAATAGGTGATGATCATATCAAGCACCCCCAAGCCGCAAGAGGTCAGCTAAACGTAACGGCCACCCGGGTATTGACCGATCAGAAGAAAACAAGCGAACCTGTCACAACTCTCATCGAGCCAACCAGAAACACTACCGTACAGTGCGGTCTCTTCATCAGATATGCTGCATATCAAGCCTAGGGATGGTAACGTCGACCCCAATAACTCAATAAGTCGTGCCGATGAATGGTCTATAACAGATCGAGAAACTACTGATAACACTTATCAGTAAATCTCAACAGCCCTGGCCAGGGACTTACTGATATAGCCAGTCGAGCACAGCACAACATCAACTCCCAATACCGGGAGAGACGAAACCCCTCCTATCGCTCATCGCCTTCGCGTGTCTCGGGACTGTACCCAACGGCCACCTGTTTGCACGACTCAGTAGAGCCGTGGTAGGGTGGTAATCAAAGTATAGTGGGAGAACACACAAGACTCTATGACGATCTCGGGTCTACAGACTAACCTGCACCAGTGTCACCTGAGAACTGCTATCCGACGATAGATATAATTCCATATAGGAGTTCTCGGTGAGTCCGTCCAGTGTACCCAGTCACCACTGAGCACCCGTATACGATCTCGATGTCAAACATCGATGAATGTGGGAACATCCATCGCCCATCATATGGGTCTAGTATCATATACGCTAGTCTACTCTGGTATATCGATGCCCCATCTCGATATACCTACGACTAGGGATATTTCAGGATATGCTTATAAACAACAGATGTCCCACTAGTATGATCTCCATCATAATCACAGTAGTCAAGCCTATATCCTCAAGGCTTTATCAACATGTATGAGTGAATAAAAGCATGATCAAATCAACATGTCAGATAAAGAAGAACCGGATAGCATACTATCATGTCAAGCAAGAATGTACACTGAATATATATATATACATATATAAATACATCCACTATCATATAATGGCCTCTAGGGCATACTTATATCCAACAATCTCCCACTTGCACTAAGGCCAGTTATTGGCGTATCTCATACCCAACATCTCAAAAAGTCGCTCATGATGCGGCTAAGGGAGAGCCTTGGTGAATGGATCCGCGGTGTTATTCTTTGTGTCTACTCTCCTAATCTTTATCTCGCGGCGATCTACAATCTCCCGGATCAAATGAAAATGCCTCAGGATGTATCTAGACCGCTGATGGGACCTGGGCTCCTTGGCTAATGCCATAGCCCCATTATTATCACAATACAGTGGTATTGGATCAATAATGGTTGGAACTACTCCTAGCTCCGTGACGAACTTCTTCATCCAGACGGCTTGCTTGGCGGTATCATTCGCAGCAATGTACTCAGCCTCCATCGTAGAGTCTGCAACGGTATCTTGTTTGGAACTATTCCAACTTACCGCCCCTCTATTGAGGGTAAATACAAACCCGGAGATAGATTTGCTGTCGTCCTTATCGCTCTGGAAGCTCGAATCGGTAAAGGCCTCCATTTGGAGATCTCCATTACCATACACCAAGAACAATTCTTTAGTACTTCGCAAGTACTTAAGAATGTTCTTCACTGCTATCCAGTGATTCTCCCCTGGGTTGGATTCATACCTGCTTACAACACTAAGTGCATAAGCTACATCTGGTCGTGTACATAACATCGCATACATTATAGATCCTACTGCCGAAGCATAGGGTATACTGCTCATGCGAGCTCTCTCTTCATCGGTCTTTGGGAAAGAATCCTTAGAGAGAGTGACCCCATGGCAAGCGGGTAAGGCACCCCGCTTGGAGTCTTCCATACTAAACCTTTTTAGGATGGTGTTGATGTACCTTGTTTGGGACAATCCCAATAACCTTTTGGATCTATCCCTATAGATCCTAATGCCCAGAATGTATGTGGCATCACCCATGTCCTTCATGGAGAACCGTAGTGATAAGAAAGATTTGACCGACTGTAGCATAGGAATATCATTTCCTATCAGAAGAATGTCATCCACGTACAATACGAGGAATGTGACAGCTCTCCCTACAGCCTTCTTATAAACACAAGGTTCATCTGGATTTTTGATGAAATCAAACTCTTTGATAACATCATCGAAACAGATGTTCCAACTCCGTGATGCCTGCTTTAACCCATATATGGATTTAAGCAATCTACATGCTTTCCTGCTGCTCCCACTGTCAATGAAGCCCTCCGGCTGATCCATATAAACGCATTCTTCTAAATCCCCATTTAGAAATGCTGTTTTAACGTCCATCTGCCAGATTTCATAGTCGTAGTGAGCAGCAAAAGCAAGTAGGATCCGAATGGATTTAAGCATGGCTACGGGCGAAAAAGTCTCGTCATAGTCCAAACCTGGTCTTTGATGAAAACCCTTCGCCACAAGTCTTGCCTTATAGGTCTCTACCTGCATATCTACACCAATCTTTCTTTTAAAGATCCATTTGCACCCCACAGGTTTTACCCCAGGGGGTATAATGTCCAAAGTCCATACTTTGTTGGTGTACATAGACTCCATTTCGGATCTCATGGCATCCAGCCACTTCACAGAGTCTCCATTCGTGATATCTTGCAGAAAACTGGTAGGATCATCATCCTCCATGATGTAGTCTTCTCTGTCACCATCAATGAGGAAACCGTAGTACCTCTCCGGTGGGCAAGAAGTCCTACCAGACCTACGGAGTGGCCGAGGTTCCTCAGTTTCTATTGCAACAGCCAGTTCAACCAAGTCGTCATTTGTAGTTTGTGTCTCTAGAATCTCTTCTAGATCTACCACATTGCCATCAGTTTCATTTGTGAAAAACTCTTTTTCCAAGAATGTGGCATGCTGAGAAACAAACACCTTTTGTTCCTCCTTGTGGTAGAAAAGATATCCATAAGAGTTCTTTGGATATCCCACAAAATTACACATGACCGACTGTGTCTCGAGTTTGTCCGGATTCTGCTTTTTAACACAGGCCGGGCAACCCCAAATCTTAAATCTCTTAAGAGATGGTCTCTTCCCATGCCATATCTCATATGTCGTGGTAGACACGGTTTTGGTTGGAACCCTGTTCAGTACAAACGCTGCAGTCTCCAATGCATGCCCCCAAAATGAAACAGGTAACTCAGCATCACTCATCATGGAACAAACCATATCTAATTGGGTCCGATTCCGTCGTTTAGACACACCGTTGTGCTGTGGTGTGTAAGGAGGAGTGAGCTGAGAGAGAATCCCATTCTCTTTTAGGAAGTTTGCAAATTCTATATTGAGGTACTCTCCACCTCGATCTGATCGAAACATTTTAATACTCAAGCCGGTTTGTTTTTCTACTTCAAGTTTTTATTCAGTGAATTTCTCGAAAGCTTCGGATTTGTTCTTTAATAAAAATACATGCCCAAATCTTGAGAAATCGTCAGTGAAAGTAATGAAGAAAGAAAAACCTCCTCTAGCTTGTGTAGACATTGGCCCACATACATCACTATGTATAAGTCCTAGGAGCTCGGTAGCTCTTTCTCCGTGTCCGGTAAACGGAGTTTTGGTCATTTTACCCTTGATACAAGACTGGCAAGTCGCATAAGATTTATATTCAAAAGAGTTTAAATATCCATCTTTGTGTAACTTGTTTAGTCTTGTTTCGTTAATATGACCAAGTCTACAGTGCTAAAGAAAAGCTTCATTTGTTTCTGAAAGTTTTCTTTTATTAGTGTGTTGTATGCTGAAAACTGTGTGTTGATTTAGGAAGTATATCCCATTATTAAGCGTACCATACCCAACCAACATTTGATTCAGGTGAATGTTCATAACATTGTTCTGCAACACAAAATTATATCCTTCATTGTCTAACAAAGAAACAGATATTATATTACAAAGCATACTTGGTACAAAATAACATGGGTTCAAAACCAATATACACCCAGATGGAAACCCCAAATGATACTCTCCCACTGCGACTGTATATACATTGGAACCATTTCCAATGTGGAGAGTATGGTCACCTGTCTTCAAAAGCTTGCTATTTCTCAGCCCCTGCATTGAATTGCAAATGTGAGAACCTGAACCGATATCTAATACCCAGGAAGCATAGTTTATTGAAAAACAGTTTTCTGTCACAAACACACCTGAAGCGGAAGCATCCCCATGCTTCTTCTTGAGATTTAAGTACTCTGTGCAGTTGCGCTTCCAATGTCCTGTTTTGTGGCAGTGATAACATTCCCCTTTCCCCGATTCACCAGTTTTGGACTTGTCCTTCCCCTTAACCTTTTTAACTCCTACCCTAGGCTTGGTGGGCTTCTTTTTTATCTTTCCCTTGGCCTTAGCCTTTGGGCGAGAAGAAGAAGATTGCCCAACACTCAAAACGGGAGTTTTCACTGATTTCAGTGTGCTCTCTGCACTCCTTAACATATTAAGGAGTTCAGGTAGTTCCTTCTCCATGTTGTGCATGTTGAAGTTAACTATAAATTGAGCAAAGGTGGAGGGGAGGGACTGCAGAATAATATCCGTATATTGTTCATTGTCCATCGTCCATCCAAGGTCCTCAAGTTCTTTTATGAGAGCTATCATCTTCAGAACATGGTCACCTACTGGTGTGCCAGGGGCCATTCGCATCTGAAACAATTTCTTTGATGCTTCGTATCGTAATACGCGGGATTGCTTTCCATACAACTCCTTTGTATGGAGGAATATGGCGTGAATGTCCATATTCTCGTGCTGCTTTTGATGTGTGTTATCCATTGATGCAAGCGTGAGGCATTTGGCCGTGGCACAGTCAGCGTCCCATGTCTTGCGGACTTCAATATCCGCAACTGAGGATTTTGGACCTGGGACGGGCGGGGCTGAAGCCATGAGGACATATGATACTTTATCATAAGTCAAGGCAATGTTCAGATTCCTCAGCCAGTCTTTATAATTGGTCCCATTCAGTTTATTTTTATCTAGTAGAAGCTTGAGTCCAGTCATTGGTATCTGCCATTAAGAGAGAGAAAAGAATACACTCAGCGAAAGCTCTTGCAAAGATCATATTGGTTATTATCTTGTCTAATCGATGTCTCCCACTGCTTTAATCAAGTTTTTCTTTCAAACCTTAAAAATAAAACTAGCCAGGATTAATTACAGTCTACAACTTCGCTAACCGTTCAGCCAGGCTAGTATCGGTACTTGAGGGAGGTTCCCCGTGCTTTCGCACGGACCTAATTAAAGTAAACCTCATCTTCCCAGAGGGGTAGCCCCGTTAACACCTTTCTAGACACCTAATGGGTTAGCTAATTGTAAACTGCAAAACTCTCCTGGGAGTAACTATTGCCTAAAGTGGGATCGGGATCCAACCATCATATGGAAGGTATGCAATCTCATTGCAAATTTCAACTATTGAAATTCCCGATGTGGTTTTTACCCCTAGCACTCTTGACCTTGGCTGTGGTCAACAAATCACAAGCACTAGTCAAGTTCAACCCGTTATTTCTTGATTAATTAAACCCGTTCACATGACCCTTGGCTAAGGTCAACAAAGTCACATGCCCGTCCCAATTAATCTGCATCATATGCATTGTAGGAAGACATCACTTAGCTACCGTACACTACGCCTTGGCTAAGGTCAACAAACGTAGCACGAATACTAAGTACTCTACTTCCAAAAATGACGGAGGGTTGCGGATGATTTTTAAGAAAATCTTTAACGCTTTGAACTTGATATCGTCGTAGAATCAAAAGGTTTTCAAAAGGAGTGGCTTGAGCTCCGCAGTTTTTGAAATGTAGCTTTTTCATAAAGAGCTGAGTGGTTTTCAAATCTAATTCTACAACATCTTTTTAGGTTTATTTTCTTTACATTAATCATTTTAATGTAGCCCCATCATTTAAGTCCTTAAGCCAACCACAGAAAAGAAACGAAAATATAACGTACGCTTATGCCATCCGCATTCGCCGCAATGTTCCGTTATGCACCGTTAGGTTACTTAACTAACGGTATACCGGGACGGGACTAGCGCGGGTGTAAAAAATAAGCATCGTCTACTATATATCTCATATATAATATATCAATCATCTCAGATATTACATCACAGAATACAGGCAGCAGAAACACAGATAAAATGTGGGATATACTAGGACGTCCGTATTTAGTATTTAGCCAACAATAGAAAATACGGATTCCACAGTCGCCATGAATAGCCAAGCCTACACCCCTAGACCCCTACGAGAGCGGCAAGAGACCCTACCAATTCTGGAGTTTAGGAGACCCGGTCTCGACTCCTCGAGATGGCCTCCCACTGAACCCCAGAACCCGGTCACTTATGCTCCCCTCCTTGGGTCTATCCTAATGCAGAAAAGTAAATAATATACAACAATGGTGGCATCAACCTCAACCCGGAAGTGCCCCAAATAAAATAATATTACATTACATTTGAATTTTACATGAATGAAAAGAAAACTTTCATCTCACATAAAAAAAACCCCGGCTATTCAATCGCGACAATCCCGCACATCATATCTCAGCAACACATAATATCATATATCATCAACGTAAGTAAGTATGCGTACCCCGATTGTCGTTGATGTATAGCAACGAAACCGGCGATATGCGACATACTACACTTACGGTCATAGAAAAGAAAGTGTAAAACTGCAACATTTGGAATCCACAATCTCTTTAGACATCGTAAATCCGAAGTATCACATACTTCGCATTTCGTGCCTAACTATATGAATTCCACATAATGTATCACATTTCAGATAAATAGAAAGTATTAAACTTTCCGATCGAATAATCAAATACACAAAATTTCCTATAGCTTAACACTTGAGAGGAGTTCAAAAATCCCGGAAGTTGTCACAATAGCAGCGGTCTAGCAGTAGAAGGGTCAAGCCAACGCCTCACATGTAGCATGCCGTACTGGCCCAAACCCTAAGTTTTAGCGGCAGTTCAGACGGTCACATAATCGAGTTAAGGTTTGTGTTCTTCTAGGGGGTCCACCACAAAACTTGCACATATTTCCGAAAGATTTAAACTCTAGAAAAAATTCAACACTTGAAAATTTTTGGTGCCGGGAAAAAGTGAGTTAATGATATTCGTTCGAACTTTTTAATACTTTCTAAATTACCCGAAAACAACACGAAATTAAATATTCCGATCGAATCAACAAATCCTTAATAATCCCTAGAACACTCAACACTTGAGTCAGATTAAAAATACCTAAAAATACTTAAAAATATATACAAGCAGATACAAACATTACTGTATAAAAACGAGGCAATGATTCATCTATACGGCCGCGGATCCGCGGCCCAAGCAAGGTCTGGCCGCGGTTCCGCGGCGGAATGTACGGTTTATTGCTTCGTTTTTTTACAGTATTGCTTAGATTTGCCTGCTGAATTTTTTAAGTATTTTTAATTCTGAAAAAACACAGTTTTGAAAAAATGTACAGAGAAGGGTTAAAAAGGCGTATTTCGGGTTCGATCGGAGTTTTAACTTCGCTAAAGCGCCGCCTAAGGTTCTAGCTTGGCTCTGATACCATGAAGGGTTTCCTACAACACCACTACTAGGGTTTGGAGGCAATACACATGCCATATTTTAATTTTAGATGGTGCTAAAGAAACAAACACAAGGATCATGCTAGAAAAATAAGTCAACTAAATTTTAACATATACACAAGTAGAATAAGCTAGGGTTTTGAGAGTACAACCTTTGTAGCTCCCAACGCTAGACTCCTTGGCTACTTGAAGGTTGGAAAAAAGGTCCGCTTGAGATCCTCTAGGTCCACGACGATCCACCCGGAGTCCTCTTTGTCCAAGCTAGAAGCTTCACAAGATCAAGAGAAGAAATGGAAGCTAACACTATACACTAATGGGCAAGACTAGTGTAGAATGGTGTTGTAGTTGGTTTTCTCACTTCAAAATCCTTTCTTGGTCACTCTTTGGCTCACTTGAGAAATCTAGAGAGCAAGAGAGAAAGGAGGAAGAAGATGATGGCTTATGAAACTCAAAATAATAATAAGCTTGTTAATAAAATGAGAAAATGAAAATATATATATTTTCACTCTCTCATTCTCAACCATGGTTATAAAATATCTAGATATTTTGTTTGGAACAAAAATTACCATAGAAATTAGATCATGGTTAAACTAAAGGGTTAATGAAAGAATAAAATATTCAACCATGAAACAATTTCCATTTTCATTTTTCTTTTCCAAAAACAATATCCATATATTTTATTAAGGGTGTGTGTCTTATATTGCCACCATCCACTATATCAACAACCATGATAGAATAATGTATGCTTGTATGTGTGCATGCACATCCATATGTGCATAAATAAGAATGAATGCATACAACAAGAAAGACAAGAAAGGATTTTTAGTGAGAAACTAATGGTCAATGATAAATCAACACTTGATTTAGCAACCCGGTCATATCACATACGACCCGACCAAAAGCAAACCGCCCGACTAATATACGGTATCACATACACGCATTTTAACTTGGTCCATGTGCATATCTCATATGCGCACCACATCGTTTCTCCTGGACTAGACAACTCCATTGTGGGACTCTAAGACTCGTCAATATGCCGGCAGTGGGTGATGATCATATCAAGCACCCCCAAGCCGCAAGAGGTCAGCTAAACGTAACGGCCACCCGGGTATTGAGCGATCAGAAGAAAACAAGTGAACCTGTTACAACTCCCGTCGAGCCAACCGGCAACACTACCGTACAGTCCGGTCTCTTCGTCAAATATGCTGCATATCAAGCCTAGGGATGGTAATGTTGACCCCAATAAATCAATAACTCGTGCCGATGAATGGTCTATAACAGATCGAGAAACTACTGATAACACTTATCAGTAAATCTCAACAGCCCTGGCCAGAGACTTACTGATATAGCCAGTCGAGCACAGCACAGCATCAACTCCCAATACCGGGAGAGACGAAACCCCTCTTATAGCTCATCACCTTCGCGTGTCTCGGGACTGTACCCAACGGCCACCTGTTTGCACGACTCAGTAGAGCTGTGGTAGGGTGGTAATCAAAGCACAGTGGGAGAACACACAAGACTCTATGACTATCTCGGGTCTACAGACTAACCTGCACCAGTGTCACCTGAGAACTGCTATCCGACGATAGATATAATTCCATATAGGAGTTCTCGGTGAGTCCGTCCAGTGTACCCAGTCACCACTGAGCACCCGTATACGATCTCGATGTTAAACATCGATGCATGTAGGAACATCCATCGCCCATCATATGGGTCTAGTATCATATACGCTAGTCTACTCATCAGGACGTATCTCTAGTACGAATCCTGCCATATCACCGATCTCACGGCCTCAACTCAAATCTCATCGACTCATCTCAATCCCTAGTATCATCCGCAAATCCAGTATGTGAACACCTAGTCCCATACCCAGGTGAACACATAAACACATCTCCCCATATACGCACAGGTAATAACATAGATGTATGCATGTGTGTGTGTGCGTGTGTGGGTGTAACAACTACTATAGGGTTTCGCAACTAACACTAAACTAATCTATGAACACCTAGAATCTACCTTTATCATCAAGTCTCATATCAACATAAAATATACAATCAAAATATATGTGTGTATACGTATTCGTATACATCACCACGAACTGTGGGGGTGCTATACGCCATCCACCCGACTTCTCCCCGTAGATATATATCTACTCACCTGGTCCTTGCTCGCCGGTGCCGATGTCGCCACGCGCTTGCTTGTCGTCTCGAATTCCATATGGGGTACCTACAAATATTAACGCACCGTATCGCATTAAAACCAAATTCGAAATCGAAACGGCATACGAAAATCAAATCGGCACGCGTATCACACATAGGTCAAAACCTATCGCCTACGCATGCAAGAATAGCCAAACCAACCCTCGATGTCGATGTACAAACGTCAAACCATCGAGAAAAACCCAAACACTCTCATTTGCACATTCACGAACACTAATTATAATATAAAATATGTTAAAATTCACAAAAACCCCAAATTCACCTTAAAAGCCATTTTTCCGAAAATCTAGCAAGCAAAAATTACCCGTTTTAGTGCAAAACTCGACATTTAAACAAATATAGCGGCCATAATACTTATTAAATATCTTAAATAAGTCATTAAAATAATTTCCATAGTTTAATCCCAATAAATTTTATTAACCCCAAAATTCTAGTTTACAATATACCTAAATTTTAACAATTTTAAAGCAAAAATGCACAAACAACAATTTAGCTTGGATTTTCATCAACTAAAAGCATTAAACCACTCAATATAATATTTATAATGACATGAAACCTTAATTTGAATTTTATCTCACAAGAATATAATTATTTTAAAAACCTACTTTACAATTTATATAAATATCACAATTTACATCAACAAAAAGCAAATTAGCAACTTAATTTGATTTAGCAAAATATTAATATGGCAAATACCTCCTACAACCATAGTCTCACAACACAAAACCATAACTAGATTTTTCACAAACCCTAATCTAAACTTTCTCTTGCAAACCCACAACTTTCAATTAAACCGAAATTAAGCACCTAACAAGCTTCAATAAGGAATTTAAACCAAAAAGAACAATGGGTCAAAAGTTATACCTCACAACCATGAATCAAACTACAAATCTAGACCTCCAATTTGGAATCCTTGAACCAAGATCCATGCTAAAGAAGATGAGGGAAAATGGGTAGGAATCGGATTTGGATTTCGGTGAGGATTTACTTGATTTTTTGACAATTTTTTTGATGGGAAAGAGAGGAGAAGAGGGAAGGGGGGGCTGCTGTTTTGAGGCCAGAAAATTCAGCAAGAAATGTGGGGAGGGGTGAGGGAGGAAAGAGAGTGAGGTGGAGAAAGTGGGGGGAAAGTCAAAGTCCACCCTTTTACTTTTACCACTTTCTTTTCTTTTCTTTTCTTTTCTATTCAAAAGGAGGTGATTAGAGAGAGAAAAAGAGGGAGGGGCTGTCAAAGTGGGGCCGGCCACATGGGGAGGAGGAGAGAGGGTGAGGTGTGGGTGTGTGGATTAGGGAAAAAGATGAATGTATTACCCCAATTTCCATTAACACTAATTTCACCGAAAAAGTCTTTTTCTTCGATATTTTCTAAACCGTTTTGGCAAACCATTTCATTTCAAAAATCACATGATAAAATTTTGTTTAATGTGTTATATTGCACAAAATTTGTTTCCACTCATTCCAATTTATAATTCAACCTAATTAAATGTATTAGTGGCGGCTTAAAATAATATTAAAATAATTAATTTCAGAAAAATTTTCAGAAAATTTAAAATTTCACCAGTGGCTCAATAAACACAAATTAATTGCAATTACATAGCTAGAATATGTATATTTAATTTTATAATAAAGATATTTGTATTTTGACTTTTTACGGAAAACCCCCTTATTTTACCGATTTTCCGAAATTTCACCGAAACGATTTTCAAAACGTTACAGTTTCTCAGGAGGTGATGGGCTTCATACCGATACGAATTATCGCGTTATTAGGGGTCTGACTTTATCCACCCCCCTAGACTCGATATGCGATACTCTTTAGACGAACGGACCGGACTGTACGGATATTGTCAATGTCAGGCTCAGTAGCGTTTCTGGATGAGTTCGCTCGTCAGCATCCCTTCCATTCAATACATAGGCAACCGTTACGTATAGCTATTACCTCTGACGTGCTAGTGGTTATACCCAGTGCCAGTGTGTTGATGAGTCATTAGAGTCTCCCCGACACAGTTTCCCAAGTTCGGGCGAAACGTTGTAGAGGCCGTATGGTTTTATGGCAGGGTTCGGAAAATGCACGTGCGTTTACGCACGTATCATATTTCGGGCAGATAATACCGGTGGGCTTTGGTTTACGCCGCATCCGAGTATTATACTGTGTAGATATAATATTTTTGTCTCAGTTGCATTTGTATTCGGTCGTAATACAAATGCGGGTATGTTTATACTTTTACGGGGTTATCCTGAAATTCGTTTCGGGATGACTTTTGGAAGTTGCAAGTTTCCAGTTTTCTATCACACATATTAAACATTTGGTTTAATACGGATTTATCTTTTCTTCATTTGGGTGAGTTATGAGGTGAGTCATGAGTGTGGAAGTTTCTAGTTTTGGTGACTAGGTTTTGATTCATTGTATGCATTAATGAATGGATGACTAGGTTAATTGAGTCACCATTTGCATTAATGTGGTTTTGTTTTGCCTTGGATTTTTTATATTGATCTTTTCCTTTATGGTCACCAACCCTTGCTCCTACACTCACCCCCTCCTCTATATGTGGCCGGCCCCTCCCCTGCTCTTCTCTAGCCCTCACTTGGTTTTAAAAGATGATAGTTTTGGTTAATGGAAATTTGATATACTCATTTTCTCTTTACCCGATTAAAAAGGAAACTTCATTAACCGTTCGTCCATAGCTTTGGACGAAGCGAGAAAAAGTGTTTTACTCATTCTCTACATCAATCTTGGTCATCTCTTTTAGCAAACTTGATGATCGAGCTGCCTCGGTTCAGAGGCGGGAGCTCATTTAATGATCCGTTGACGTGGTGCCACATGGACGAGAAGACTGGAGATCGAGGAGATCGGAGCAGCCGCAACAAAGCGTGGGATGATGGTTGAAGACCGAAGGACTCGGATCGTTCGGTATAACATTTCTACCCACTTTGTAGTTTGTTAGTTTAGCAATAATGGCAGATCCGGGTTATAGTAAACGATAGCGCCAGTTTATAAAAGTTTTTGTTCCGCATTTGGCGTCTGTTAGACGGCCGGGGCGCTACCGTAGACTTACAGTGGTATCATAACCTCACCATTAAGCTATACTAACTTGTTCTAACGCGTTTCAAACATCGATCGAACGGAATTTCCGAAACCACGACTTTCAGTGTAATGTTTCTGTCGAATTTTTAAACAGGTCTAAAAATCATTTTGAGTATCTCAGAAAATCGTGCAGGCTTTTTTAAGAATACTGTAGAAATTGTGTAGACTGAAGCTTCCAAAGCGCCGCGGAACCGCCGCGCGAACCCTAGTTTGGCCGAGGTTCCGCCGCCGTTTTGGAGCAACAGTAAACCATTTTTCTACAGTAGGGTCTTCATGTAAAATTGTGGTTTCTGGAATATTTCTTTTAGGCCCAAAGTTTGTTTATGTACTGCAGATGTACGTGGGGCCCACTCGGGAAGTTTTGTCGATCGAAATTTAAAACTTGTTAGTTTACAGTACTTACATTATATATCCGACCGTGAATGTCATTCGAGCGGTAAATTGCGTCTAATTTCTATAGTCATTTTAGACGGATTTGCGAACGTGACGTTCGCGTTGATGTTCTGTGTTGTGCTGTGATATTGCGGATTTGTCGTGGTGGATAGCAGTGTGCAATGTAGTGCAGTTTGGATTTATTTGTACATTTGATATTGTGGGACGGGCGTCCAACAAGTGGACTGTCGTCACTGCCTGTTTGTATAATATTCTTTTGGAGCACAACCGGGCTGAGGTCGATGTACCCGTTGTACATATTTTTCATTCTGTACTAGGTTTACCCCGCGTCGGAGTGCACAGATAGCCGGGTTATGGAGGGCAACGGGTCCGCATCTCATGGCTTTGAGAGGCAGAGGGGCCTCACTCTAGAATTGGCTGACTATTCGTCGCACTCGTAGGGGGGTACAAGTTGACCCAAGGAGGGGTGCTCAAGTTACCGGATTCCGTGATGTGTAGGGTGGTCCATTAATTTTGCTGTAGGGGGCTGCCTCGCTTCAGGTTTTGGCGGGTAACTTGCCGCACCTGTAGGGGTCTAGGTTTTCATTGCACAGGCTATCCACACGACCAAGGGAACGTCGGGTTTCAGCAGCGGCTCTGTGAAACCCGGGGATCCCAGATTCTCCGTATTGTTCTGTGATGCTTATTACTTTTCTGTAATGTTGCATATTATCATGCCTGGAGCGATTATTGTATATTGGTATATATACTATTAGATGTTGTATATGTTTTACACCCGCGCTAGTCCAGTCCCCGCTCTGTCATTAGTTAAGTAAACTAATGGGTGATGACGGGACCCAGTGGCGAATGCGGATGGCATATACGTACATTTTATTTTTCGTTCTTTTCTGGTGTGATTGATTGATGGGACTACGTTGATTCTGATCAATGCAAGGATAAAACAAACCTGTTTGGCAGTTATTGGAACAACTTTAAAATGTGTTATTACAAAGACGTTTCCTTTTGTTATGCATAGCGGTATTCGGTTGGAATATCCTGCACCTCATTCGACGAGTCAAGGGCCGATATCCGTTCACCGGGAGTGAACCCTTGGGCAGAAGTTTGTGTCAGGGTAATAACTTCACTATAGTCGATTGCAAGTTGCTTTGCATCGCGGTATTCAGTTGGAATATCCTGCACCTCATTCCACGAGGAAAGAGCCGAGATCCCTTCACCGGGAGTGACCTCTTTAGCAAAGGTTTTCGCCACTATATTTTTTAAAAAGCTATCAGGTTCCTTCAACGAAATCAAGTTCATTACGTTAAAGGTTTTTCGCCAAAAACCAGCCATAGCCCTCCGTCATTTCTTATGGATGGTCAGTAGTATTCAAGCTATGTTTGTTGACCTTCGCCAAGGCATTGTGTTTGGTAGCTGCTGGGGTATTCATTTGTTGCATAGATAGATGTGTTGGTTTGGGGCAGTCGTATAGCCTTGTTGACCTTCGTCAAGGGCTTGTACGGGTGCGTTCAAATTGACCTGTACAATGACGGGTAGAACCTGACATGTGACTTATGATTTGTTGACCTTCGTCAAGGTCATAAGAGCATGGGACAAAAATCATATCGGGAGTTTCTAAAGAAACTGAAACTTGCCAGGCATGCGCATACCTTCTGGAGTGTGATAACTTGAGTGGCTTCCATCAAGTTATCATGCGATGATAGTTGGATCCCGATTCTCACTGATGAGTTGGTTTACTCTTCGGGTGATCCCGATTGATTCTTCTTTCAGGTTTGGAGGAGAATTTGACGGTACAGTGGAAGGTTTCCTGATTAGATAAATTGATAACCATTCTGATCTAGGTTAGAGTGCACGTTGAGTGTTTCTTTTCTCTCTCTCTCTTTGGCAGCGACCTTTGACCAACCCTAGACTATGACTCAGTGACCAAGTTGACTGAACCTTCTTAAAATACCGGCTTTTGGATTGTCTAAAATTGCATAAGTCATTGCCGCTCCTTCTTTTACCCTTTGTATTTCTCAGAACACCCCGTATTATTATGAACATCCACTTCTATTGGATAGATCCATCGTATGGTTATATACGAACTCGAAGGGATTTCTTCGAGGATGGATCCAGGTTCATGAGAAATCGAATTGGTTTATTCAGTTGTCTTTTATTATCACCTCCTCTCAGGTTGTGAGGGCTCCTTAGTTTAGGAGAGTACACCTATTACGCTTATTGGATAGTCTTATTCCAAACCATAGGCAGGTGCCGAAAGGTAGGGAATGAAGAAAACCAATTAGCCTATGTAGGTTGTACAGAAGGTAATAACTAAAGACAAAATAAAGGGATTAGAAAGAGGGCAAAGTAAATTGCGACTGTTATCATTCAAGACCAAAACACGTACTTCATCGCCACTCCTATTTCACCTTTGCTTTTTTCCCCAGTTCGGGAGAAATAGAATAAAGTATTATTCAGTTGTCTTTTGTCATCACCTTCTCACAAGTTGTGAGTACTCCTTGGTTTAGGAGAGTACACCTATTATGCTTACTGGATAGTCTTCTTCCAAACCATAGGCTGGTGCCGAACGGTAGGGAAGAAAGAAAACCATTTTGCCTAACGAAGATGTACAGAAGGTAACGACTAAAGACAAAATAAAGGGATTTAGAGAGATGGCAATGAAAAATACGGTTTAAGTCATGAATTGGATTATGGAAGAGGCATTACTAGGAATACCAGGATACCCCTATGAAACATTTTTTTGTTTTAGTGCATTGTTAATGGAAAACCGATTTCCCGATTAGATACTTACTCCACGGTATGTATTTACCAGGTATGATTCTCACATCTGTATGGTTTTACAGATGATGAGTGGGAGTAGGTTATTGGGAATAAAGGTGATCATCCTCATTATATCGGAATTCGTTGAATTGGTGATAATTGAGGAAGTCGCCTGAGTTTTTTCCGGACGGCATGTATTTGCTTTTGAATATCCGTTGTTGTGCACCAATTTCTAAATGATATATCTGTACGTTTATTTTTTATAAAGTGAGATATAACTTATTGAAATTATGTCCAAGACATTTACCTATATCAGTTGACGATTGGGTAAGGGGCATTAAACAACGGAGTAGTTCTTAAACCATAAGTACGGTTTCCAACCTACGACGCACATGTTTTGAGTTATTCAACTCAACGGACTTATACAGAGTATTGCATGTTGTCCAGTGTCCACATAAAGGGGTAGGTCCTTGTACTCTGTTCTGTTTACTTGTAACTACTCTAGTTTTTACACAGGTGTTTCATAGAAATACAATGTCTATGTTTTGAGAAGTTGTGGGTATAGGAATAAAGTAGAGAACCAGATGTCGCAAGTTTCGGGATTCTTCAAAGAGATCGAAGATGTAGATTCTTGTGATTGGTATTCAGATAGTAATGTTTTTGAGAAACCTGTTTCTCTTTCAGGTTACTCATAATTGGATGGATTCCTAAGTTGAGTAATACTGATTAGTCTCTCTCCATAAGTTGATATGCACTGGAGACAGCTGCATGATTTGAATATGGTTCCAATTAAATAAGTGCCAAAGTTTTTATATTGGAAATAGAATGGTTCATATCTTAACGAAGTTAAGGTACGGTGAATTGTCCAGCTTATGCTTAAAACCAGACTCTGGATAACTGTAACACTTTGAAATTTCGTTAGAATGTTTTTCGTGATAATTAGTAATTGTGCGTGTTATTTTATAGGTGTAACTTTAGGGTTTACTAATTTTATTTAGTCGTGTTAACAAATTGGAAAATTTTCCTTTGAAGTGTACACTTAGCCAATTTTGTGACTTAGGAATTTTAGTGTAGCATGTTAACCATTTCTTGTATTGCATGGTTGTATTTAATCCCCCACCCATTTTAAAACAAGTCAAATCCCTTTTAAAATTCCAAAGTTTCAATTAAACAATGAAGGCATGGTGTTAGGTGAGAAAGTTTGACCCCGGCTTGACCATTTCCTTCTCTCTTCTCTCTCTTTTCTCTCATTCTGAAAATTTCTGCAGAAAAACAGCAACTCCAGCAGCAACAACACAATATATTCATCATCTTTCATTTCTCTTTTGAATCCATACAAAATCCTACACTAAACCACTCATTTCTTCACTCAAAACCATGGAAAAGTGAGCTTTTTGAGGTGTTTGGAGGCAAATCTGCACACTTGATGCAAGAGCTGGAATTTTTGGTGTTTTATAAGGTCTTTTGAAGGTATTAACTCATGTTAGCACTCCTTTTCCATAAATTTGTAGTATTCTTTAGCAAAAATCTCATTTTTGTGTATTTTTAGTGATATTAAAGGATATTTCTGATGCTTATGTTAGATTGGGGTTTTGTTGGCTTGGTTAACTCTATTTTGTGCTATTAGAGCTATTTAGGCCAGGTTTTGGGTTCAGTTTGCACAGAAATACCATAAAGTTTCATTTTAGTGCCAAAAGTGTGGTTTTTAACTAGAAATAAGGCTCTGTAGAATCTGCTACTACCCGAGATGTTTCAGAGTGAAATTGGAATTACTGTAGCATACACAGGGGGTATAGAGTGCACACACAAAACCTGGGAGTCCCTCCCCCTACCCAAGCCGTTGAAATAAGCATTCTGGCCGCAATTTACGGCCAGATGGGGGTGTTTTGGGTTGGGGTTTGGGCCACTAGAGTCTGCTGCTATGTGTAGTATTTTGGTATATATATATTTGTAATATCTGTTCTGTATCAAAATCTGTAGTTGATTACCCTATTTCCCGTATTTTTAATCTTTTGCGACACGCGTGATACGTGTGTGTGGGTTTGGGGTTTCTGCGTATCGCGACGCGTCGGAGCGACTTCAGGCGCGTAATCACACGTTTTAGCGTATCGCGCACACGCGCGCTTGGTTTGCGACACGGGTTTCTAGTTGACCTTAAATGTCGTGTTTGTAAGTTTTTGAGCTTATGCGTGATATTCTGTGGAATTCCAGGTTCGTAGGCAAGTGCGACGGATGCCGCGAAGAAGGGAAAACAAGTCATCGGCTATACCTAGCGAGAGACTACGGTGAGTAGATTTAATATCTACGGGGATATCGCCCGCATGGCGTCCTACGTCAGGGCTGATAGAATCTTATAGCTACATTTCCATACATCGACTGTTTATGGCTACTATTTAGTGCATACCACATTCCCTGATATATGTATATAACTAGAATTGATAGAACACCGCACCATTACTAACGGTTCATGTTGCACGAGCACTATCCTGCATGCTACACACACACCGTTAGTAATTGCCATGACACTCACACTGTAGAATTTCCATGATATTCATACTTGATGCATATATCACATCGGATCATTATGTTGTAGCTCATCTTGATGTGACTTGACATGATATTCATACTTGATGCATATATCACATCGGATCATTATGTTGCAGCTCATCTTTTTGTGACTTGACATGATATTCATACTTGATGCACATATCACATCTTATTGACTTGCATATTGGTTTGGATTACATGTGATTTCTGGATTTAGGAACCGTGGCTATTTCAAATATGTAATCATTTCAAAACCCGGTTCCTTTGATATGATATTTCGGTGTGTCTACTCTATGTTTTCTCGGTGCTAGAGTGAGATATACATGAGATATAGGGGGCTGACCCGAACTGACGGATGCCCGATATATATGAGATATAGGGGGCTGACCCGGACTGACGGATGCCCGATATATATGAGAGAGAGGGCTGACCCAGACTGATGGATTCCCGATAGACATATGAGAGAGGGGACTGACCCGGACTGACGGATGCCCGATATAGAAAGATTTGCATGTCGATGCTAGACATGAGTATTTATGATATTTGGGTGCCGATGTTGGGCACTCGTGATTCTCAGTGATGTACAGGATTTGAGGGCCGATGGGAGTGCCGGCGTCTGGGTTGTTGGGATTTGGGGTGCATTGATGGACACCGATTACATATTCCACGTTGACATTCCGTGTAGATGTTATACTTCCCATGCTCAGCATTCATTATTGTATCTTATCCTGTAGTTATATTACCTGATTGAGCACTTGCATGATTATTGCACAAACTGCTTATCACACATTGATATCATCTGTTGGCATATGGTAGAGTAGCGCAGTACGTGCATGCTCGTGATTACCTTTATATGTTATCTCTATTTACGAGTTGTCAACTCACCCCCGTTGTGCCACAGTGTTTGCAGGTTGCCCTTCGTAGTAGTCGCGGCAGGCTGCGTTTTGCATCTTTTGACACAGATACCCCCATAGTTGGTGTACTAGCTCTTTTGCTGATAGGTGGGTTTTGTGCGGTATCTGTTTATCTTTCAGTTATGTATATTGTTTTATCTAGTATTCTCTATCTACCATGTATGTATTTGACTTAGAGACAGTGTGAGGACGATGATGTATATTATATTTTTTCTGGTGTCGAGCTCGTTGTGAGCCGACTGTACTTTCAGTTTATTCTATCTGTGATGTTCCCCCTTGTGGATCTTGATCTTCGCTACGGCGTCGTATATTGCTATCTTGGTGATTATCTACTTAAGAATTTTTGTCACTTTAATAATTACTTCTATTTAAAACTTAAACACTCTATACTTTTACTGGTTTGGTTTCTGGGTTTTCGGTTTACTTAGCTGCGTTACGCCTGTAAACGTTATGTTGTTAAGTGCCGGTCATGGGCCAAACTTCTGGTCGTGACAAAGTTGGCATCAGAGCGTAGGTTTTACCTTTCGGAGTGTAGGATGACCTGGTATGATGGAGTAGTTAGCTGAAGCCGAGTGGCGTTGCGTGTGTATGTTCCGCTGCATACTCACGACACGGTACTCCGCCAAAGCGACCTTAGGACTTGTTGATTTAAATTCCTTCTTGAGTATATACATTCTTGCGATTCGATTTCCGTATCCTTATCGAATCATATTGTTCCTTTCAGCCATTATGCCGCCAAAGACTACGAGGGCACAGAGAGCGGCCGCGAGGACCGAAATTCGAGTTGACTCGTCCGAGACGAGGACTGATCCGGATAGTACACCGGTTGTGCCCGAGCAGGCTGTTCCTGCCGTGACATATCAGATTGCTATGTTAGGGGCTGGTGTGCAGGAGATGCACCAGACGATGGGATCCAGTATGCAGGAGATGCGCCAGATGATGGGATCTCTAGTTGAGACACTTTGAGCGCAACGACCAGAGGTAGTTCCACCCGTTGCAGAAACTGCGGTGGTACCCATAGTACAGGCAGTTGCCCCTGCAGCTACAGAGGTTATCACAGTATCGTTGTCAGAGTTTATGAGGCTGAAGCCTCCGGTCTTCACAAGCACCGATGCGGCCGAGGACCCACAGACTTTCATTGATAGGATGGCGAGGATATGTCGTTCACTTAGATACGCAGATGCGAGATGGGTTGAGTTCGCGAGCGTTCGCCTGGAAGGTCTCGCGCAGAAATGGTGTGAATCAGTCGAGAAGGGTAGAGCAGCAGGTCTTCCTCCTATGACTTGGACAGAGTTCGTGGCGCTATTCCTTGCCCGTTTTCTTCTACTGAGCGTCAGAGATTCTAGAGCACGCAGGTTCAAGTCCTTACGTCAGACTCCGGAGATGTCAGTGGCAGAGTATGATGTCCTGTTTGTTAGTTATATGTATGCCCTAGAGGCCATTACTGTACATTGGATGTATATTGTAGTGGATGCTGGGACATATATAGGGAGGACTTTCTTGCTCGACATGATAGTATGCTATCTGGTTGCTCTTTACCTTAACGTGTATACTGATTGTCTCTCTATTACATGTTGGTAAATCCCTTAGGATGTGTACTTAACTACCTGGACTATGATGCGGATCATACTAGTGGGGACATGGTAGTCCATAAGTACATCCTTCAAAGTCCCTAGTTGTGGGTGTATCGAGACGGGGCATCGATATACCAGAGTTGACTAGCATGTACCTTCTCGACCCATACAGATGGGCGATGGCAGATCCCATATCCATTGGTGTTTGACATTAGAGATGATATACGGGTGCTCAGTAGAGACTGGATACACTGGACGGACTCGCCGAGAACTCCTAGATGGTATTATACCTTACGTCAGATGGCAGTTCTCAGGTGACACTGGTACAGAGTAGTCTGTTGACCCGAGATCGTCATAGAGTCTTGTGTGGTTCCCACTGTGCTTTGATTTCCATCTTACCACGTCCACGAGGGCATGCAAAATGGTGGTTTTTGGGTACAGTCCCGAGTCACATGGAGGCAATGAGCGATAGGAGGGGCTTCGTCTCTCCCGGTATTGGGGGTTGATGTTGCGCTGTGTTCGATTGGCTATAACCGGAAATCCCTGGCCAGGGTTGCTGAGATTTACTGGTAAGTGTTACCAGTAGTTTCTCGAACTGTTATAGACCTCATATCGACACGACTTATCGAGCTATTGGGGTCTGACGTTTACCACCCCTAGGCGAGATATGCGACATATCAGACGATCAGACCGGACTGTACGGTAGTGTTACTGGTTGGATTCACTGGAGTGTGAGCGGGCTTGCTCGTCGATCTTCTGATCGCTCAATACCCGGGTGGCCGTTACGTTTAGCAGACCGCTTGCGGCTTGTGGGTGTTTGATATGATCATCACCTACTGCCGGCGTATTGACGAGTCTTTAGAGTCCTACACAGAGGTTTCCTGGCTCAAGCGAAACGAAATAGGAGCGCATATGAGATATGTGCGGGACCGAGAATGATTCATGTATATGATACCGTATTCCATTCTCGCGATGAATGTATCGAAAGGTTGTATGCGATATAACCTAGTTATCGAATCAAGGATTGATTCGGTCAGCTGATACATAGGATACTAGTCGGTTATATGCGATATGACCGGATCGTTAAATCAAGTGTTAATTTAATGATTTAGTGTATAATTATATATTTGATATATTACTTTGCATTAACTAGTATTGGTTCACTTAAAATGGATATTCTCACTCGGATATGCACATTATATATGTGATATACTTTTGTGCACTTAAATGTATCATGTTTGATGATGCATGTTTGCTAGGGTTTTTGTGTAAAGATCAAACCATGGTTACATGATAATGGTTAGGGTTTGTTTTATTCACTTATTTATTTATCTATTGTTTTTTGGATTAAAAGAAATGTAATGAGAAAAGAAAAAGAAAAAGGGTTTCATTCTTTTATGAAGCTTGTCGAAGCTTCATGAAGCTTCGACCAAAGAAACCCTTTTGTCTTCATCTCATTAACCCTAACCATTCATTGAACTATAGTTAGCTCTCTACACTTTACCATGGTTACTATTATGATAAGAATTCATTTTCTTTTCTATTCTTTTAACTTATCATAATATTAGCATCTTCTTCTTCATCTTCTTCAAAGAAGAAAACCAAGCATCCATCAATGGTGATTGATGAAAAAGAGTGAGAAATCCAATTCTAAAGTCTACCCACTTCCTATTTCTTCATCCTCTACCTCTTGCCAAGTAGTAGAGTGTGTTTCCTTCACAAGTTTTCATGACTTGGTGAAGTGGGATCTTGATCTAGTGATGCCTCGACGTAGATCATCTTCGGCATCGACGTCGACGACCTAGCCCGCCTATTTCTCCGATGTAGCTAACGCGAGAGTCCAAGATCGGATTTGTACAGCGGAGAGGACTTCTTCATGGAGCTATGGAGGTGGAGAAACGGATCTACAAAGGTTGTATTTCCGTTCCCTTTTGTTAAAGTAGTTAACTAGTTCATTTTTCGCCTAGAATTCCAGCCAACGATCTAGTCTAGGGTTTCTCGGCACCGTAATTTTTGAAATTGGCATGGTTGATACCTTGTGAGACTTCTTGAGAGTGCCTAGGAACCCTACAGTGGTATCAGAGCCTAGCTAGAGCCTTAGGCGAAGTCTAGACGATGTTTGAAACCTGATCGAACCAAAAACCCAACCCGGAAAATGCTCTCTGTACTTTTTCTAAAATCGTGGATTTTTCCAAATTAAAAATATGCAGAAAACTCAGCAGGAAATTCTAAGAATTACGGCGGAAATTTTTTTTCATGAACAGTGACATAGGCGGCGGAACCGCGGCATAAGCCTAGCTTATGCGGCGGTTCCGCGGCAGGAGTATGACGTCAGCCCTAAAAAGTTACACAGTAATTCATTGTTTCAGGTGTTGAGTTCTCTGGGTATTTTTTTAAATTTATTCAAGAGTTGAATTTTTTGGAGTTGTTTTGGGGATTCGGTGTTTCGATCGGATTATCAAATTTTTGTCAGTTTGGCTTTCCGGATAAATTTTAGAATATGTTAAAAAGTTCGACCGGATATAAATACCCAATTTTTCTCCTGTCGGGAAATTTCCAAGTGTTGGATTTTTCCGTAGTTTAAAGATGTTCTAAGTAGTGCAAGTAACTCGATGGACCCTCTAGAAGACAACAAACCTTAACTCGATTATGTGACCGTCTTGAACTGCCCTTTGAACCTTCGGGTTTGGGGCAGTACGGCGTGCCACATGTGAGGTGTTGGCTTGACCCTTCTATGGCTGGACCGTTGGTACTGAGGCACGAACTGAATGTTTTTAGACTTGTTTCATGTGTTGATCTGTATCGGGAAAACTTGGGTGTTCGATTGTTCGATCGGAAAGTTTGACATTTTCTATTTATCCGGAATGTGATACAATAATTGGAATTCACAAGTAGTTATGAGATAACTGAATGAATATTATAAACATAGCAGTTTAGTCTCACTTGATCGGTTGCCACGGAATTTTGATGTGATCAAAAGTCCATCGCAATCACGTAGCGTACGCGGATACTCGCCTGGTAAACTTAATAGACAGCCTCACTCCATAGCCTCGACCAAGTGACTGTAGGAGAACCCCGTCGCCGAAATCATCCGTTCGGGTGCTCGCGGTAGCGGTGTTCCTCCTTGGTGCACTTCGTCGACGGTATCGGGGGTGCGGCCGTCTACTAAAGTTTGCGACGAGCATTCGATCAAAATGCCGGGAATCTTGTTGAATTGCCCGACTTGATATTGAAAAGTGTTTTCGATAATGAGACTAAAATGCGGGGTTTATAATTGTTAGGCATGTGATGTCTAAGTAATTCATTTGGTCAGGCATGCGATGTCTGAGGTGGTTGCGGATTCCAACTGCTGTAGTTTTACACTTTCTTTTCTGTGACTGTAAGTGTAATATGTGATATCGCCGGTTTCGTTGCTATATGTCAACGACAATTGGGATGCGCATATTTACTTACGTTGATGACATGTGATGTTATGTGTTGCTGGATATGTTATATTGGATCGTCGTGTTTGAATAGCCGGGGTTTTTTTTATGTGAGATGAGTGTTTTTCATTTTCATTCATGTAAAAACTTGTATGTAATATTCTTTTATTGGGGCACTTCCAGGTTGCGGAAGTTGTCACCTTTTGTATATTATTTATTTTTCCTCACTAGGATAGACCCAAGGAGGAGGGCACAAGTAACCGGGTTCTGGAGTCCAGTGGGAGACCAACTCGAGGAGTCGAGTCCGGGTCTCCTAACTCTAGAATTGGTAGGGTTGCTTGCCACTCTCGTAGGGGTCTAGGGGTGTGGGTTTGGCTATTCATCACGACCGTGGAATCCGTGTTTTATACTGGCTCGTATTGAAAACACGGACGTCCTAGTATATCCAATATTTCATATGTTTCTTCTGTTGCGATATCTGTGATGTGATCATGTGATGTTCTGTGATAGATACAGTATATAGTATATATGATATATTATATAGGCGTTACTTATATTTTACACCCGCGCTAGCCCTGCCCCGCTCTGCCGTTAGTTACCTGACCTAACGGTGCACGAGGGGACATCGAGGCGAATGCGGATGGCATAAGTGTACGTCGTATTTATCTGAGATGTTTAGGTACTTAAATGATGGGACTTTATTAATGTGATTAATGAAATAAAAGAAACCTAAGATGTTCTAGAATCGAATTTCAAAATAAAACAGGTAGCTACAGTTCTTGCTTTGCACAGAGGTATATGTGATATATCCTGCACCTTATTCGATGAGGAAAGGACCGAGATCCCTTTACCGGGAGTGACTCCTTTAGCAATAACTGGCAGATGCTACACACTCGGTTTGTCTTTTGATTGCTTTTAAGAGTTCTGCTTTGCACAGTGATATATATGATATATCCCGCACCTCATTCGACGAGGAAAGGACCGACGATCCCTTCACCGGGAGTGACTCCTTTAGCAAAACTAGAAAAGCCTCAAAAGCACTCCATTTCAAAATTCATTTGATTCTACAATGATATCAAGTTCATTACGCAATAGGTTTTCAGAAAAACCTGTCGTGGCCCTCCGTCATTTCAGATAAGTACTAGTTAGTATTCGTGCTACGGTAGTTTGGCATTCGTCAAGGCGTAGTGTGCGGTAGCTAACTAGTATTTATCTGCTTATGCATATGATGCAGATTGGATTAGGGTATTCGTACGACGTTGTTTGGCATTCGTCAAGGGTCGTGCGGGTGGGTTTAATTCGATCAAGAAATGTACGGGTTGAACTTGACTAAGTGGACTATGGGTTGTTTGGCATTCGTCAAGGTCATAGAACACTAGGGGCAAAATTATCGGGAATTTCAAGTGTTGAAATTTGCAATGAGATTGCATACCTTCTATGAGATAGTTGGATCCCGATACCCGCTGCGAGTAAGAGTTACTCCTGGGAGAGTTTTACACATTGCAATTAGCCGATCAAGTAGGTGTCTAGAAAGGTGTCAACGGGGTTACGCCTCTGGGAAAACGAGGTTTACATTTAATTAGGTCCGTGCGAAAGCACGGGGCACCTCCCTCAAAGTACCGACACTGGCCTGGCTGAAAGATTGGCGAACTTGTAGTGTGTAATTAATCCCGGCTAGTCTTTCCTTTTAGGGTTTGAAGGGAGATTTGATAAAAAGCGGTGGGAGCCATCCTGATTAGATAAAATAATAACCAATCTATTCTTGCAAGAGCGCACGCTGAGTATTTTCTTCTCTCTCTCTCCTGGTAGCGACCATATCACGCCTTAATCAAGATAATAATACGGATTATTGACCGAACCCGCTTTTTATACTGAGCTGGGGAACGTTGGTCCCGCTCCAACTTATAATTGTTATAAGACAGAGCAGGAAATTGGGGAATACCAGATTTCCCGTGCCGCCCAAACGAAGAGAGTGCATGCTGATGCATCATCTTCGGGTGTGTTCATTACAAAGAACCGTTTCTCAGTATCCTCCGCATCCTTGGTATATGATACCGGATCAGGATCCCAGATATGTAATCTGTTACATAGGGCTGCAAAAGGGTAGAAAAACTGAGAACGGGTGATAAGTTTCATGAGGCAGAAAACGGGGCAAGTATTGCAGCCAAGTCTGTCGGTCACTGTCACCCTGTATTACCAATACATTGATTCTGAACGAATGTTATTAGATACCGAACCTGATATACAAAATCATATCTGTCTCTTTATTAGTAAAGAAACGATAAAATTTTGTATTATTGGATAATGTTTTGAACATTTCCTATATCAAAAGTTGATCGGTTCAGGCACGTTATCTAAAAGCGTTGATGTTCTAAATCAAACTACAGTTCTTAGTATACGGAACACACACAATAGGAAGAGTTCAGAAATGAACAAATTCTTCTTGAGGTATTGTAGACTAGGTCAGATCAATGCGACCTGACTGACTGAAGTTGCATTTAGATGTATATTTAAATCAGTTTGAATTTACATCTTGTGAAACTCGCCAGTCATGTCACAAAGATAAGATGACCATAGCTCTGTTTAATGGAAACAGAGAAAGAGTTAGTAAACTCTTGGGATGATACATGTTGATGTATGTAGGTCCCCTGTCTACACATACCAAGACCGGTTCTTTGTACTTCATTACATTCTCTGATAATCTCTTAAGATTCAGACATATGTTCCTGTTGAAACACAAGTTCAAACCTTTTGAGATATTCACAGAATATAAGTTAGAAGTAGAGAACCGATACGGGTATAAGTATTATGTCCTATGATGAGATCAGGGAGGAGAATACTTGTGCATGGAATTCCTGGACTATTCTAAAGGAGAATGAGATTCTCTCTCAGCATTACTCCTCCGTATACACCATAGCACGATGGTATATCGGGGCGGAGCAATCACACCCTATATGATAAGGTGTGCTCTATGATGAGTACTACTGAGTTACCTATTTCCTTTTGGGAGTTATGCGCTTGAGAAGCTGCATACCTATTGAATAGGGTCCCGATCAAATCAGTAGCCTACCACTTCATATGTGATATGGAAATAGAAGAGCCCATCTCTTAAGTCAGTTAAGATTTGGGGTTGTCCGGCCATTGTCTAAAAGCAAAATCCGGACAAGCTCGAGGCAACGTCTGTTATGTACAACTGGAAATGTTCCAGCTATACAAACTGCAGCTGATGATTTGACAGAACCAAAGGATTCAGTAGATTCCAATGAACCTCAGCCTCTCCGCCGATCTAGTAGGGTTCCTCACCCACCTGAGAGATACTTCGGTTGCTCTATGACAGTGGGAGCGAGGATTGCATCATGAGATGATGACCCAACTAGTTTCGAGCTGGCCATCAGGAGTAAGACTCTTTAAGAATGGCTGGATGCTTAGCGATCTGAGATGGAATCCTTATACACCAACAAAGTATGGACTTTGGTTGCTATATCTGAAGGGTTAAATCCCCATCAGGGGCAAGTATATCTTGAGAAGATTACTTGGTGTAAATGGAAAAGTTGAGACTTTCAAAGCTAGACTTGTTAAAGGTTTTCGTCGTTGACCAGGCGTGGATAATGATGAAACCTTTTCCAGTACCTATGCTTAAGTCCATCCAGATCCTACTTGTCACGGCTACATACCATGACTACGATATCTGGTGGTTGGGTGCCATGACTCCTTTTCTAAATGATATTTTAGAAGAGTGCGTCTATAAGTACACAGCTAGAGGGCTTCGTAGACAGTAGGAGCAGCGGAAACGTATGCAAGATGCTTTATAGGATTAAAGCAGGCATCGCGGAGTTGGAACATCTGTTTTGATGAAGTAGTCAAAGAGTTTGACATCATCAAAATGGTAGATGAACCTTGTATAAACAAAAAGGTAGTAGGGAGTATGATGACGATCCTCGTAGAGTACGTGGATGACATACTCTTGATAGGGAAGGAGTTTCTTATGCTACGCTCGATCAATCTCCATTTATCACAATGATTCTCCGTGTAGGATCAAAATGATACCTCCTAAATCCTGAGTTTTGGATCTATGAGATAGATTTAATTGGATGTTAGGATTCTCACTAGTTGTAGTGAGATGATATCAAACGATTCTGGGGAAAATCACTGGAAAGGTTCCAGGGTGATAAAGACGACTGAATGTCAGTCGCATGCATTGTCTTTACCCTCAGTAAAGGGACGGTATGTTGGAAGAGTTCCAAGCTAGATACCGTGACATACTAGACGATAAAGGCAGGATACATCGCTACTTAAGATGCTACCAAAGAAGCTGTTTGGGTGTATATTGGTTCATGAGATGAACTATGTTCCTACCATTGTGTGACAATGAAGTTGTGGCTTATGCCAAGGAACGCAGGTCCCATCAGTGATCCAGACATATTCTAAGGCAGTATCACTTGATCATGGAGATGGTTGATCTCTAAGGGATCGAGGTTAGGAGAGTAGACTTAGAGGACAACACAGCGAATCCACTCAGAAAGGCCTATTCCCAGAGAGAGACTTTTATGGGATGGTTGAATATGAGATACTACAACCACTGCTACAGATGGCCCTAGTGCAAGTGGGAGATTGTTAGTTATATGTATGCCCTAGAGGCCATTACTGTACAATGGATGTATATTGTAGTGGATGCTGGGACATATATAGGGAGGACTTTCTTGCTCGACATGATAGTATGCTATCTGGTTGCTCTTTACCTTAACGTGTATACTGATTGTCTCTCTATTACATGTTGGTAAAGCCCTTAGGATGTGTACTTGACTACCTGGACTATGATGCGGATCATACTAGTGGGGACATGGTAGTCCATAAGTACATCCTTCAAAGTCCCTAGTCGTGGGTGTATCGAGACGGGGCATCGATATACCAGAGTAGACTAGCGTGTACCTTCTCGACCCATACAGATGGGCGATGGCAGATCCCATATCCATTGGTGTTTGACATCAGAGATGATATACGGGTGCTCAGTAGAGACTGGGTACACTGGACGGACTCGCCGAGAACTCCCAGATGGTATTATACCTTACGTCAGATGGCAGTTCTCAGGTGACACTGGTACAGAGTAGTCTGTTCACCCGAGATCGTCATAGAGTCTTGTGTGGTTCCCACTGTGCTTTGATTTCCATCTTACCACGTCCAAGAGGGCGTGCAAAACGGTGGTTTTTGGGTACATTCCCGAGTCACATGGAGGCAATGAGCGATAGGAGGGGATTCGTCTCTCCCGGTATTGGGGGTTGATGTTGCGCTGTGTTCGATTGGCTATAACCGGAAATCCCTGGCCAGGGTTGCTGAGATTTACTGGTAAGTGTTACCAGTAGTTTCTCGAACTGTTATAGACCTCATATCGACACGACTTATCGAGCTATTGGGGTCTGACGTTTACCACCCCTAGGCGAGATATGCGACATATCAGACGATCAGACCGGACTGTACGGTAGTGTTACTGGTTGGATTCACTGGAGTGTGAGGGGGCTTGCTCGTCGATCTTCTGATCGCTCAATACCCGGGTGGCCGTTACGTTTAGCAGACCGCTTGCGGCTTGTGGGTGTTTGATATGATCATCACCTACTGCCGGCGTATTGACGAGTCTTTAGAGTCCTACACAGAGGTTTCCTGGCTCAAGCGAAACGAAATAGGAGCGCATATGAGATATGTGCGGGACCGAGAATGAGTCGTGTATGTGATACCGTATTCCATTCAAGCGATGAATGTATCGAAAGGTTGTATGCGATATAACCTAGTTATCGAATCAAGGATTGATTCGGTAAGCTGATACATAGGATACTAGTCGGTTATATGCGATATGAGAAGATGGCTGCAGTGGTCTTTGCACTTAAGATCTGGTGACACTACCTGTATGGAGAGTCGTGCTAGATATTCACTAATCACAAGAGCTTAAAGTATATATTCCGGCAGCGAGACCTGAACCTTAGACAGCGCCGATGGATGGAGTTAGTGAAGGACTATGATTGTGAGATCTTGTATCACCCGGGCAGGGCGAATGTAGTGGTGGATGCTTTGAGCAGGAGGCCCGGTGGTAGTCTATCTTATTTGAGCGCAGTACAGAGGCAGTCGTCGGCAGATTGGAAGATTTTATGCGACAGCCGGGTACAGTTCGAGTTTACGCCGATCGGAGGACAGATTGCGCATATTCGTGCTCGCCCACAGTTACTTGACCGTATACATGAGGCACATCACAGTGATGACCGATGTTCAGAGATCATGGCACAGATGGGAGAGGGCAGATTTTCCAAGTTCGTGATCGACTATCAGGGGATACTACGATTCGGGACTAGACTATGCGTACCAGATGCTGAGGGATTGCGGTGCGAGATTCTTGAGGAGGCACATCGATCGGTATATAGTGTTCATCCCGATTCCACCAAGATGTACCATGACATGAGAGATGTTTACTGGTGGGATGGAATGAAGAGAGACATCGCAGATTTTGTACCGAGATGCGTGACTTGTCAGCAAGTCAAGGTTGATCACCAGAGGTCCGCGGGAGAGCTACAGCCGTTACCCATTCCGGAGTGGAAATGGGAGCAGATTTCTATGGACTTCATTGTGGGTCTATCCAGGACTAGTCGAGGATATGACTCCATCTGGGTGATCGTGGATCGTTTGACGAAAGCGGCTCACCTCCTACCGGTGAAGACGACTTTCGGATTTGCTCAGTATGCCCAGATTTACATTGACGAGATTGTACGACTGCACGGAGTTCCGACATGTATTGTGTCCGACAGAGGCACCCAGTTTACCAGCCGACTATGGCAAAGGCTTCATGAGGCTTTGGGCACTCGCTTGAGTTTCAGTACAGCATTTCATCCGCAGACCGACGGACAGTTAGAGCGGACTATTTAGACTCTCGAGGACATGCTCAGAGCGTGCGTATTAGACTTCGGAGGTAGCTGGGATAATCATTTACCCTTAGTAGAGTTCTCCTACAACAGCAGCTACCAGGAGACAATTCAGATGGCACCGTTTGAGGATCTTTATGGGAGGAGATGCAGATCGCCCACCTGTTGGACAGAGCTCAGTGAGAGCAGTATCTTAGGGCCGCAGATTGTGGAGGAGACGACCGCGAAGATCCAGTTGATTCATGATAGGATGAGAGCAGCCCAGAGTAGGAAGAGATCTTATGCGGACCGTCGACGGCGTAGACTTGAGTTTTCTGTTGGTGACCATGTTTTCTTGAGGGTCTCCCCAATGAAAGGTGTGATGAGATTTGGGATGAAGGGGAAGCTTAGTCCCGGATTTGTGGGCCCCTTCGAGATCCTCGAGCGTGTTGGTGCAGTTGCGTATCGGTTTGCCGTTCCGCCCAGTTTTCCAGACGTGCACCTCGTATTTCACGTTTCGATGCTCCGCGGATATCTTCATGATCCTTCGCATGCAATTCAGCACCCGACGATCCAGCTTGAGCGCGACCTTTCCTATGCAGAGCAGCCGGTGATGATCTTGGATCGACAAGTGAAGAAATTGAGATCGAAGGACATAATGTCAGTTAAGGTACTTTGGCATGGCCAGAGCGGCGAGGAGGTCACTTGGGAGACCGAGAGCGAGATGAGGAAGAGGTATCCCCATCTTTTTGAAGGTGCGTGTAGTTAGATTTTTTTAAATTCGGGGACCGAATTTCTTTAAAGGGGGTAGATTGTAACACATTGAAATTTCGTTAGAATGTTTTTCGTAATAATTAGTAATTGTGCGTGTTATTTTATAGGTGTAACTTTAGGGTTTACTAATTATATTTAGTCGTGTTAACAAATTGGAAAATTTTCCTTTGAAGTGTACACTTGCACACTTAGCCAATTTTGTGACTTAGGACTTTTAGTGTAGCATGTTAACCATTTCTTGTGTTGCATGGTTGTATTTAATCGCCCACCCATTTTAAAACAAGTCAAATCCCTTTTAAAATTCCAAAGTTTCAATTAAACAATGAAGGCATGGTGTTAGGTGAGAAAGTTTGACCTCGACTTGACCATTTCCTTCGCTCTTCTCTCTCTTTTCTCTCATTCTGAAAATTTCTGCAGAAAAACAGCAACTCCAGCAGCAGCAACATAATATATTCATCATCTTTTCATTTCTCTTTTGAATCCATACAAAATACTACACTAAACCACTCATTTCTTCACTCAAAACCATGGAAAAGTGAGCTTTTTGAGGTGTTTGGAGGCAAATCTGCACACTTGATGCAAGAGCTAGAATTTTTGGTGTTTTATAATGTCTTTTGAAGGTATTAACTCATGTTAGCACTCCTTTTCCATAAATTTGTAGTATTCTTTAGCAAAAATCTCATTTTTGTGCATTTTTAGTGATATTTGTGATGCTTATGTTAGATTGGGGTTTTGTTGGCTTGGTTAACTTTATTTTGTGCTATTATAGCTATTTAGGCCAGGTTTTGGGTTCAGTTTGCACAGAAATACCATAAAGTTTCATTTTAGTGCAAAAAGTCTGGTTTTTAACTAGAAATAAGGCTCTGTAGGATCTGCTACTACCCGAGATGTTTTAGAGTGAAATTTGAATTACTGTAGCATACACAGGGGGTATAGAGTGCACGCACAAAACCTGGGAGTCCCTCCCCCTACCCAGGCCACCGAAATAAGCATTTTTGCCGCAATTTGCGGCCAGATGAGGGTGTTTTGGGTTGGGGTTTGGGCCACTGGAGTCTGCTTCTATGTGTAGTATTCTGGTATATATATATTTAGAATATCTGTTCTGTATCAAAATCTGTAGTTGATTACCCTATTTCCCGTATTTTTAATCTTTCGCGACACACGTGATACGCGTGTGTGGGTTTGGGGTTTCTGCGTATCGCGACGCGTCGGAGCGACTTCAGGCGCGTAATCACACGTTTTAGCGTATCGCGCACACGCGCTCTTGGTTTGCGACACTGGTTTCTAGTTAACCTTAATTGTCGTATTTGTATGATTTTGAGCTTATGCGTGATATTCTGTGGAATTCTAGGTTCGCAGGCAAGTGCGACGGACGCCGCGAAGAAGGGGAAACAAGTCATCGGCTATATCTAGCGAGAGACTATGGTGAGTAGATTTAACATCTACGGGGATATCGCCCGCATGGCGTTCTACATTAGGGCTGATAGGATCTTATAGCTACATTTCCATACATCGACTATTCATGGCTACTATTTAGTGCATACCATATTCCCTGATATATGTATATAACTAGAATTGATAGAACACCGCACCATTACTAACGGTTCATGTTGCACGAGCACTATCCCGCATGCTACACACACACCGTTAGTAATTGCCATGACACTCACACTGTAGAATTTCCATGATATTCATACTTGATGCATATATCACATCGGATCATTATGTTGTAGCTCATTATTATGTGACTTGACATGATATTCTTACTTGATGCATATATCACATCGGATCATTATGTTGTAGCTCATCTTTATGTGACTTGACATGATATTCATACTTGATGCACATATCACATCACATTGACTTGCATATTGGTTTGGATTACATGTGATTTATAGATTTGGGAACCGTGGCTATTTCAAATATGTAATCCTTTAAAAACCCAGTTCCCTTGATATGATATTTCGGTGCGTCTACCCTATGTTTTCTCGGTGCTAGAGTGAGATATACATGAGATATAAGGGGCTGACCCGGACTGACGGATGCCCGATATATATGAGATATAGGGGGCTGACCCGGACTGACGGAAGCCCGATATATATGAGAGAGATGGCTGACCTGGACTGACGAATGCCCGATAGACATATGAGAGAGGGGGCTAACCCGGATTGACGGATGCCCAATATAGAAAGATTTGCGTGTCGATGCAAGACATGAGTATTTATGATATTTGGGTGTCGATGTTGGGCACTCGTGATTCTCAGTGATGTACAGGATTTGAGGGCCGATGGGAGTGCCGGCGTCTCGGTTGTTGGGATTTGGGGTGCATTGATGGACACCGATTACATATTCCACGTTGACTTTCCGTGTAGATGTTATACTTCCCTTGCCCAGCATTCATTATTGTATCTCATCCTGTAGTTATATTACCTGATAGAGCACTTGCATGATTATTGCACATACTGCTTATCACACATTGATATCATCTGTTGGCATATGATAGAGTAGCGCAGTACGTGCATGCTCGCGATTACCTTATATGTTATCTCTATTCACGAGTTGGCAACTCACCCCCGTTGTGCCACAGTGTTTGCAGGTTGCCATTCGGAGTAGTCGCGGCAGGCTGCGTTTTGCATCTTTTGACACAGATACCCCCATAGTTGGTGTACTAGCTCTTTTGCTGATAGGTGGGTATTGTGCGGTATCTGTTTATCTTTCAGTTATGTATATTGTTTTATCTAGTATTCTCCATCTACCATGTATGTATTTGACTTAGAGACAGTGTGAGGACGATTATGTATATTATTTGTTTTCTAGTGTCGAGCTTGTTGTGAGCCGACTGTACTTGCAGTTTATTCTATCTGTGATGTTCCCCCTTGTGGATCTTGATCTTCGCTACGGCGTCGTATATTGCTATCTTGGTGATTATCTACTTAAGAATTTTTGTCACTTTAATAATTACTTCCATTTAAAACTTAAACACTCTATACTTTTACTGGTTTGATTTCTGGGTTTTCGGTTCACTTAGCTGCGTTACGCCTGTAGACGTTACGTGGTTAAGTGCCGGTCACGGGCCAAATTTCGGGTCGTGACAATAACTCAAGGCACGTTTCTGTAATGGCAGTTTGTTGGTTGACCCTGGCTTTGACGAGGGTTGATTTTCTACCTTCTGGAAGATCAATAGTGATATTGTTTTTGACTCGCCACAGTTTTAGTAAAATGGATTTTTTCAGAAAACAGTAGCGGGAGTATGGTAGAACCGGAAGTGATTCCAGAACCGCAAACGATTACGGAAAATTTCATACGACCTATATATTCAATCAGGTTTGACATTCCATTAGCTACTCCGCAGATATGGTGTGTAACCTCAGACACCCGAGAGGTACTCAGGTGGCCTCAGGACGGTGACAGGGAGGTTCCTGTTTACCCAGACTTGACACTACTGTTGTTCCAGGCTATGAGACCCGGCAGGAGGTTAAGTATAGCGTCGTTCTAAACTAGTTTTAGAAGTGTACGTATATATTATTCTGCCAGAGGGTTGTCGTAGTCAGTGGGAGCAGCGGAAGCAAAGTGGGCAAGTAGCTTATGTCTATTTATAGACTTGAGCAGATATAGTAGAGATAGATCATCTATTTTTGATATGACAGTCATGGGTTTGACTTCATCAGAATAGGGGATGGATCTGTTGAGAAGGTAGTAGGGTGTGATGTCCTGGTAATTGGATGACATACACAGAGTAGGAAGTAAAATTCCTATAGTACAATCGGTTATACTGTGGTAGTCACACAGTTGTTTCTTCACACAGGATATCGATATAATATCAGACATTCTGGTTACTAGATCTATGGTTTTAGATCTAGATTTGGGTAGTTTCCCAATGTGGGTACTTTGACAGTATTATAATAATATTTTAGAATAGATGACTCCTGGCATGGTAGTGTACCTGCAGGTGATGGAATCACCCTCTCTAAAGGTGTCTTACAGACAAAAGGGGAGAGGGATGCGCATGATTGGCAGATCACTTGCTTAGGCAATTGAGTCAATCGTGAAAAGTCAAGTACCACACCAGATGTTGTTTTTGCACTAGATGCGATAAGTTAATATTAATCCAATCCTAGAGAAACATAAGGATGCAGTTTTAGAACATAAGTGAATGTTCTACGGATTTGATGACGGCAGCCTCCTTCGGGAGACAGTTATCATTCCAAGCTTCAAAGGTGACAAGAATGACAGAGTGATTGTCAGAGTTATAGTTTTCCCTCTGATGAGGGACAGTATTATGGACAATTGGTCCAAAAGAATACTGTTGGAGGCATGGTGCTGGATACTGATTAGGTTCAGTTATCGATACAGTCTAAAAAGTTTGGATTTGGAGTTCATTTATGAATTAGGTCCCATCAAATATCCAGACATATTCTAAGACATGTATTACTCAATTCGGGAGATGGCTTTCACCGCGAACTTGAGATTAAGAGAGACATAAAAAGAAACATCAGGGCGGATCCACTCACTGAGGCTATTTCTCGAACACAATAGTTTTACAAACGAGCTTTGTGAAACTGATTAGTAGAGGAGTTGGATGTTCGGTGTCACACGGGTTGTGAGTATGCGACATCGCAATAATTAGCCTTAAGTGCAAGTGGGAGATTGTCTGATATAGTGCCCTCAAAGTCAATTATTGGATCGCAGGTACGTGATTGCAATGATTGAGGGAGGACCTATACCGATATGACCGTCTTGCTCGAGATAATAGTATGCTATCTGGTTTGTCTTTATCATCATATACATGCTTTAGTTCATTATTGCATGTTGATAGAGCCCATAGGATTCTTGCTTGACTGCCAGCAGTATGATGGCGATCATATACGTAGGAGCTGGGGTCTATAAGCACATCCTTAAAGCGTCCTTAGTCGTAGGAGTTTCGAGACAGGGCATCGATACTCCAGAGTAGACTAGTGTATACAGTCGAGACCCCGACAAGGGGCGGTGGCCGGTCTCACAAGCCATTGGTGTTAGTTGGTTCACCTAAGATGTATACAGGTGCACATTGGGTTATGAGTACACCGGACAGGACTCGCCGGGAACTTGCTAGTAGGTATTATACATATCGTCAGATAGCAGTTCCCAGGTGATATGTGTACAGGTTAGTCTGTCGACCTGAGATCCTCATTTGTCTCGTGTGAGTTCCCACTGTGCTTTGATTACTACCCTACCACGCTCAAAGGAGACGTGCAAACAGGTTTTAGTTGGGTATAGTCCCGAGCCACATGGAGGCAGTGAGCGGATCGTCGGGGATTCGTCTCTCCCGATATTGGGCGTTGATGTTGCACAGTACACGGGTGGCCTTCACTAGAAATCCTCGGCCGGGGTAGTGGAGAATTACTGATTTGGATCAGTAGTTTCTCAGGAGGTGATGGGCTTCATACCGACATGAATTTTCGCGTTATTAGGGGTCTGACTTTATCCACCCCCTTGACTCGATATGCGATACTCTTAAATGAACGGACCAGACTGTACGGATATTGTCACTGTCAGGCTCAGTAGGGTTTCTGGATGAGTTCGCTCGTCAGCTTCCCTTCCAATCAATACATAGGCAACCGTTACGTACAGCTAGTACCTCTGATGTGCTAGTGGTTATTCCCAGTGCCAGTGTGTTGATGAGTCATGAGAGTCCCCCACACACAGTTTCCTAAGTTCGGGCGAAACGTTGTAGAGGCCGTATGGTTTTTTGGCATGGTTCGGAAAATGCACGTGCGTTTATGCACGTGTCATATTTCAGGCAGATAAAACCGGTGGGCTTTGGTTTAAGCCGGATCCGAGTATTATACTGTGTAGATATAATATCTTTGTCTCAGTTGCATTTGTATTCGGTCGTAATACAAATGCGGGTATGTTTATACTGTTACGGGGTTATCCTGAAATTCGTTTCGGATCAATTTTGGAAATTGCCAGTTTCCTGTTTTCTATCACCCGTATTAAACATTCGATTTAATACGGATTTATCTTTTCTTCACTTGGGTGATTCATCAGGTGAGTCATGAGTGTGGAAGGTTCTAGTTTTGATGACTAGGTTTCGATTCATTGTATGCATTAATGAATGGATGACTAGGTTAATTGAGTCACCATTTGCTTTAATGTGGTTTTGTTTTGCCTTGGATTTTTTCTCTTGATCTTTTCCTTTATGGTCACCAACCCTTGCTCCTACACTCATGCCCTCCTCTATATGTGGCCGGCCCCTCCCCTCCTCTTCTCTAGCTCTCACTTGGTTTTAAAAGATGATAGTTTTGGTTCATGGAAATTTGATATACTCATTTTCTCTTTACCCGATTAAAAAGGCAACTTCATTAACCGTTCGTCCATAGTTTTGGACGAAGCGAGACAAAGAGTTCTACCCATTCTCTACATCAATCTTGGTCATCTCTTTTAGCAAACATGATGATCGAGTTGCCTCGGTTCAGAGGCGGGAGCCCGTTTAAAGATCCGTTGACGTGGTGCCACCTGGACGAGAAGACTGGAGATCGAGGAGATCGGAGCAGCCGTAACAAAGCGTGGGATGATGGTTGAAGACCGAAGGACTCGGATCGTTCAGTATAACATTTCTACCCACTTTGTAGTTTGATAGTTTAGCAATAATGGAAGATCCGGGTTATAGTAAACGATAGCGCCTGTTTATAAAAGTTTTTGTTCCGCATTTGGAGTCTTTTGGACGGCCGGGGCGCTACCGTGGACTTACACTCTCTTCACTAAATTTGATCACCACCTCACCACAAACCACTTGGAAGAATCAAGTTGGAACTTTGGGCAATTTTGGAAACCGTAGAATTTTCCCTAGTTGCCAAATGGGATAATTTCTTCACCCTTAGTTTAGAACTTAAGTTTCTTTAACTCCTATAGTGATTTAGAATTAAGCAAATGAGATTTAGTGATATTTGGAAATTCCAAAAGAAGGTTTAGGGGATTTTATGAATTAAAAAGGTGCAATTGATGTATAATTACTGACCACAACCCCTGTAGTGTTAATACTATGGACAAAACCAGAGACTAAACCCTAAGACTTGAACTTTAGATTTTCCGATATCGGGTTTTTGTGGGAATTGTGATGACTTATTTTAAGTCGATGTACAACACCCCACGACTTGCGGGGAGGCGGAATAACGAAAAACGATCTTGTTTAAAGTGTAAACATCGACAAACCGAGAATTTTTGCATAAACAATAACTAACAAGAAACCATAGAAGTGTTAACTACTATGATAAGTGATTATACCTAAAGAACCGAGTCCTTCGTCTTGTCGTTCTCTACGTCCTCTCCGGCCTTCTTTATGTAGTAGAAGATCCACCCGAGAGCTTTACTACAAGCTTCACCTCTAACTTGAGGTAACTAGGTTTCTTAAATCGCTAATCTAAGTAACCTAGGTGATATAGAGAATGGTTAAGGATTAAGTAGTCTACTCTAATCCTTGGTCTCAACACATGAGAGGGGAGGATTAGGGTTTGAAGAGGGAGAGCTTGAGGAGAGAGAAAGTGAGCAAGAGAATGAGATGAGAAAATGAGCTATCATAATATATATCAAGCATTATGATTTATCCAATAAAAGAAAATAAAGGATTAATCATCATGCTTAATAAATATAAGAGGGTCATTCATCTCCATGAGTCATTAAACATTTATGATGCATTAATGACATGGATGAATCACTCAAATGACTCACTAATCTCATTTAATGCATATGCCATCTTAACCCCCTAGTCACCATCTTCTAGAAGATTATCGTGCAATTACGAGAACGCCCCTCCTATCCGTGAAAACACGGAAAAACTTTAGACTGTATAAATCCAATAACCGGATACTAGAAACTAGCTTAAACCAAAGCCGACTAGTAAAAACTGTCCAGATGTCATACGTGCGTAAACACACGTATGCGTCCGAACCTTTGTCGTAAAACAATACGACCTCTATATCGTTTCGCCTGGAGTAGGGAAACTCTCTGTGTGGGACTCTAGAGACTCGACTACTACGCTGGCAGTGGGTTTAACCACAGACCGCAAGCGGCACTAGCTGTACGTAACGGTCCCCCGGTAGATGTCGATAAGAAGGCCGATGAGGAAACCCATCCAAACTCCTACTGAGTCTGATGTGACAATCTCCGTACATTCCGGTCTTTCGTCTAAGACTATCGCATATCGGGCCTAGGGGGGCGGCAACCATCAGTCCCCTAATAGCGGTATAAGTCGTGTCGGAGCGAAGCCCATTAAACCCTGAGAAACTACTGGAACCTACCAGCAAATCTCGCTTGCCCTGGCTAGGGACTTTGCGTAATGGCTCTCTGACACAGAGCGATATCAACTCCCAATACCGGGAGAGACGAATCCTGTCTAACCGCCACTGCCTTCAAGTGCTCGGGACTGCACCCAACTGCTACCTGTTTGCACGACTCCTTTGAGCCGTGGTAGGGTAGAAATCTAAGAACAGTGGGACACACTCTAGGCGGAGTAGCAGTGTGAAGTCTGCGGACTATGCTGTACTCATGTCACCTGGGAACTGTTAACTGACGACTGGTATAAAACCAACCAACAGTTCCCTGTGAGTCCTGTCCGGTGTACCCGTAACCCAACAAGCACCTGCATACTATCTCCAGTACGACGTACTGACGGCTGTGGGACAGACCATCTCCACAACTGGGATGAGAAGCGTAAACACTAGTCTACTCCGGAGTATCGATGCCCTGTCTCGATAATCCTACGACTAGGGACCTGAATAAGGATGTGCTTGTACAATACCCAGCCTCCACTAGTGTGACTGCCATCACAACGCTGGTAGTCAAGAAAGATCCTAAGAGCTCTATCAATACGTATACTCGCATATTAAGATAGAAAAACCAAGTAGCATACTACCATGTTTAGCAAGACTGTTATATACATGTGAATATCCCAAGCTTCCATTAAGTAATATACAAACTAGTATGATACAATAATGGCCCCTAGGGCATATACACTAACAATCTCCCACTTGCACTAGGGCCATGTACTGGCATATCGAAGACCGATGATCTTGAGTAGCCTCTCAAACTGAATCTGAGGTACGGCCTTTGTGAATGGATCAGCAATGTTCTCTTTAGTAGCAACTCTTCGTACCTCGATCTCCGACGATCAATGATCTCCCTGATCAGGTGATACCTCCTTAAGATGTGTCTGGACATCTGATGGGACCTTGGTTCCTTTGCTAAAGCTATAGCTCCGTTGTTGTCGCAATACAGAGGTATTGGATCAACAATGGTAGGAACCACCTGAAGTTCTGTTAGGAACTTCTTCATCCAGACTTCTTTTGCGGCATCGCAAGCAGCTATATACTCCGCTTCCATCATCGAGTCAGCAACGGTGTCCTGCTTGGAGCTCTTCCAGCACACCGCCCCTCCATTGAGGGTAAAGACATAACCTGACATGGATTTGGAATCGTCCTTATCATTCTGGAAGCCGGAATCAGCATAGGCCTCCATTCTGAGGTCTTTTCCGCCGTAAACCAAGAACATCTCCTTAGTCCTCCTCAGGTACTTGAGAATGTTCTTTACTGCTATCCAGTGCTTCTCCCCTGGGTCTGACTGATACCGGCTTACCACACTCAGTGCGTAAGCTACATCTGGTCTGGTGCACAACATCGCATACATTATAGAGCCTACCGCAGAAGCGTAGGGTATAATAGACATGCGTTCCCTTTCTAAATCAGTTTTGGGAGACATCTCTTTGGATAGGGTGATTCCGTGACAAGCCGGTAGATTACCGCGCTTAGAATCTTCCATACTGAATCTTTTCAGTACAGTGTCGATATACCTGGACTGCGAAAGTCCCAACATCCTCTTGGATCAATCACGAACGATCCGGATCCCCAGAATGTAAGAGGCATCACCCAGGTCTTTCATGGAGAACCTGTGTGACAAGAATCCTTTGACAGATTGTAGCATAGGAATGTCATTTCCTATCAATAGAATGTCATCCACGTACAAGACGAGGAATACGACAGTTCTTGCTACAAATTTACTATATATGCACGGTTCATCTGGATTTTTGATAAAGTCATATTCTTTGACTGTTTCATCAAAACAGATGTTCCAACTCCGCGATGCCTGCTTTAGTCCATAAATGGACTTAAGCAACTTGCATACTTTCCTGCTGCTCCCACTCTGATTGAAACCCTCTGGCTGATCCATATAGACGCACTCTTCTAAACTACCATTCAGAAAAGCCGTCTTTACGTCCATCTGCCAGATTTCATAATCATGGAAGGCAGCAATAGCAAGAAGGACCCGAATGGATTTGAGCATAGCCACTGGAGAAAAAGTTTCGTCACAGTCCAAACCAGGTCTTTGACGAAAACCCTTTGCAACAAGTCTAGCTTTATAGGTTTCCACCTGTCCATCTACACCAATCTTTTTCTTGAAGATCCATTTGCATCCTATAGGTTACCTCATCTCGAGCAAAGTCTAAAGTCCATACTTTGTTGGTGTACATGGACTCCATTTCGGTCCGCATTGCATCTAGCCATCGTACCGAGTCGCCGCTCTGGATGGCCTGCTGGAAGCCAGTAGGTTCATCATCATCTATGATGCAATCTTCTCTATCCCCATCTATGAGAAAACAGTAGTATCTCTCAGGCGAATGAGACGGCCTACTACTCCTGCGGAGGGGTGCAGGAATGTCCTGTTCTTCTTAAACTACCGGTTCTACCAAACTTTCAGTATTAGTTTGTGGTTCTGGAATTTCTTCCAGTTCTATTTCGCTCCCACTTGATTCCTTTTCTAAAAACTGATGTTCTAGAAAATGGGCATTACGAGAAACAAATTCCTTTTGTTCCTCTGCGTAATAGAATAGATATCCCCAGGAGTTCTTTGGATATCCCACAAACTTACACTTTACTGATCGTGCCTCGAGTTTGTCCACATGCTGCTTTTTAACATAAGCTGGACATCCCCAAATCTTTATATACTGAAGATGGGGTTTCTTCCCACTCCACATCTGATATGGCGTGGTAGGCACAGTCTTGGTAGGTACCATGTTCAAAAGATATGCCACTGATTCTAGTGCATAACCCCAAAAAGATCGCGGTAACTCAGCATTACTCATCATGGATCGTACCATATCCAATAGGGTTCGATTCCGTCTCTCCGATACACCGTTATGCTGTGGAGTGTATGGAGGGGTAAGCTGAGATAGAATTCCTTTCTCTTTTTGGTAACCTAGGAACTCGGCACTCAAGTATTCACCACCTCGATCAGATCTTAGTGTCTTGATACTTTTGCCGGTTTGGTTTTCTACTTCATTCTTATACTCTTGGAATTTCTCAAAAGCCTCGGATTTATGTTTCATCAGATAAATGAATCTGTACCTTGAGTAATCATCCGTGAAAGTAATGAAATAGGAAAAACCACCTCTTGCATGTATAGACATTGGACCACATACATCGCTGTGTATGAGTCCTACGAGCTCGCTCGCTCTTACTCCATGTCCAGTAAATGGAGTCTTTGTCATCTTTCCTTTGAGACAAGATTGACAAGTGGCATAAGTTTGATATTCGAACGAGTCCAAATATCCTTCTCTATGTAACTTAGTCAACCTTCTCTCATTGATGTGACCCAGTCTACAATACCATAAGAAAGCTTTATTTAAATCTGGAGACTTTCTTTTTAGTGTGTTCTGGACATTGAAAATTTGGAGTTGGTTTAACACATATATACCGTTATCCAGTGTACCGGACATAATCAAACTATGATTAAGGTGGATGTTAACAACATCACTTACAAACGTGAAATCATAACCTTTATTTGATAACAAGGAAACAGATATGATATTACACGTTAAGCTGGATACACAAAAACAGTTATGTAAAACCAAAATGTGTCCACTCGTCAATCCCAGGTGATAATCCCCTACGGACACAGCTCCCACGCTAGCTCCGTTAGCAACCATCAGGGTCATATCACCTTCCTTCAGCACTCTACGGTTTCTCAGTGCCTGCAATGAATTGCAAATATAAGATCCTGATCCGGTATCCAATACCCAGGAAGTAGAGTTGATTGACAGACAATTCTCAATTACAAACACACCTGAAGTCGAAGCCACAGCTTGCTTTGGTTCCTGGTTCTTGGCGTTCCATGCCTTGCAATCCTTTTTCCAGTGCCCTTTCCTGTGACAATGGAAGCACTCATCCTGGGCCACTACCGGTACCGCAAACTTTTTCTTTCCTTACCCTGCCGCCTTACTAAAACCTCCTCTAGGTCTGTTGGCGGCCTTATTCTTCCTTCCTTTGGTTTTAGCCTTGGACCCGGAAGAAGAAGTACCGCGAACAAACATAGCGTGTATTTCCCTTGCCTTCTGCAAGGTGCCCTCTGCACTCCTCAACTTGTTAAGGAGTTCTGAAAGTTAAACTTCTTTTCTTTGAATGTTGAAGTTCAAAATAAACTGGGCGTAGGTGGGAGGGAGGGACTGGAGAATAAGGTCTGTATAGAGCTCATTATCCAAAGTCGTCCTATGGTCTGCGAGCTCTTCAATATAACCAATCATCTTTAGGACATGTTCTCCTACCGATGATCCGACAGCCAACCTCGCTTGAAACAGCTTTTTTGAGGTCTCGTATCTTGCTATACGAGATTGCTCCCCATACAGATCTTTTGTATGGAGAAATATGGATTCAAGATCCATATCCTCGTGCCTCCTCTGATGTTCATTGTTCATCGAAGCAAGCACGATGCACTTGTCCTTCGCGCAATCTAAATCCTAAGTTTTGCGAATTTCCTTATCCGCATTACTGGATTTGGGACCTGGGACTTCAGGTGCCTTAGCGGTGAGGACATACCCCAATTTGTCATAAGTCAAGGTCATTTTGACATTCCGCAGCCAATCATTATAGTTTGGCCCTGTCAGTATATTTTTCTCTAAAAGTAACTTAAGTCCAGTCATTTTCAGGGTCGCCGCAATTAGGAGAGAGAGAAGAAAACTCTTTAGCATGATGCTCTTGCAAGTTTAGAATGGTTTTTAATTTATCTAAATTGGATGGCTCCCACTGTTTCTCGAATCCTTCCTCAAACCATAAAAGAAGAATTAGCCAGGACTATTCTCACTGTACAATACTTGCTTAACCGTTCAGCCAGGCTGGTGTCGGTACTTCGAGGGAGGTTTTCCAATGCTTTCGCGAAGTTCCTTAATTAAATATCCTCTTTTCTCTGGGGGCGTAACCCCGCTGACACCTTTCTTGACACCTACTTGGTTTATAGCATTGATCGTTAAGTGACGAATATCCTGATGAGTAGCATATACTCACAGTAGGATCGGGATCCAAATATCATCCTATGATAATGTTGAAGGAATCCTACCATCATTCATCAAACTCCAAATGGTATGTATCTCTTTGCAAATTTCAGTTTCTTGAGAAATTCCCGATATATATTTTTGCCCCATGCTCTTATGACCTTGGCGTTAGGTCAAAATGTCATAAGTCACATGTCAAGTTCTACCCATCATTATCTTGTTAATTTGAACCCATCCGTATATATCCTTGACGTTCGGCCAAAATGATAATACGATTGTCCCAAACTAACTCATCTATCTATGCGACAAATGAATACCCATCAGCTACCAAACACTATGCCTTAGCGTTAGGTCAAAATACATAGCTTGAATACTACTGAATACCCAAATGAAATGACGGAGGGCTACGAATGGTTTTGGCGAAACCGTGAACGTAGTGAACTTGATATGACCGAAGAAACCAGATAGCTTTTTTTTAAAAGGAGTGGTTAAAGCTCCGCAATTAAAAAATATCATCTGTTTTAAAATAACCGATTGGTTTCTTTTAAATTGTTCCAAAGATTCATCTTTTGGTTTATTTTCTTTGCATTATAAATAATGCGTCCCATCATTAACCTATCATTACAGAAAACAACGAAAATACAACGTCCTCTTATGCCATCCGCATTCGCCACGGGGTCCCGTCATCACCCGTTAGGTTACTTAACTAACGGCAGAGCGGGGGCTGGGCTAGCGCGGGTGTAAAACATAAGTGACGTCTAAAAAGCTATCATATATAGATATTGTACATTCGTCAGACGTAATAATATGCATTCCAGATCTTATATGAACTTTATTGGATTTGCAAGCAATCCGCGTTTGTTTAGAACCTGCATCAAAAGACGGATTATACAGTTGTGATGAATAGCCATTACCCCACCCTAGACCCCTACGGGTACGGCAAACTACCCGTCAAATACCCGAAGTGAAGCGGACTCCCTCAACAAAGTGAGTAGGCCACTAAACACTTCAAAGTACCCGGTAGTTTGTGCACCCCATCTTGGGTCTGTCCTAGGAGCAAAAACAGTAAAATGAAATAATACAACGGTGGCTATAACCGCAACCTGGATGTGCCCCACAAAATAATATTACAACATATTACAATTACATTGAATGAATGAACATAACAACCCATCTCAAACCCCGGCTAATCATCACAACAGTCCAATACAGTTCACAACCACAAACAGTAAAAACCATTACAGAAATGTGCAACCCCCTGCCTACCGACATACTAGCAGTTAGGGGAGGTTTACGAACACATTATACAATCAAAGATATAATCATATTAGAAAACATCAAAAAATTTCGATCGAGCAAACATTTAAGATTCTACTCCCAAAACTTCTCTGTGCACCTGATACTTGAGCAGAAAATAAAATATCCCAGAAACATCACTATTAACATAGGAGAGTTACTGAAGAAATTTGGGCTGACTCGGCCCCAACTCGGCCGCGGATCCGCGGCCGATCGCATGGATCCGCCGCGGTTCCGCGGTGAGTTGGCCGAGTTAGGAGTCCAAATTTCTTCAGTAGCCCTATTATTCTATGCATGTTATTCTGAAGGTCCCTGAAAAAATTTTAGGGCCTGTTTTAAATTCGACAGAAACTGTGTTAACACGATGATCTTTCCGGTTCTTTTTGCGTTCGAAATACTTACGACTTTGCGAATGAGTTAATTATTGTTTAGCGAGCCTCTGATACCACTGTAAGTCGATGTACAACACACCACGACTTGCGGGGAGGCGGAATAATGAAAAACGATCTTGTTTAAAGTGTAAACATCGACTAACCGAGAATCTTTGCATAAACAATAACTAACAAGAAACTATAGAAGAGTTAACTAATATGATAAGTGATTATACCTAAAGAACCGAGTCCTTCGCCTTGTCGTTCTCCACGTCCTCTCCGGCCTTCTCTATGTAGTAGAAGATCCACCCGAGAGCTTTACTACAAGCTTCACCTCTAATTTGAGGTAACTAGGTTTCTTAAATCGCTAATCTAAGTAACCTAGGTGATATAGAGAATGGTTAAGGATTAAGTAGTCTACTCTAATCCTTGGTCTCAACACATGAGAGGGGAGGATTAGGGTTTGAAGAGGGAGGTCTTGAGGAGAGAGAAAGTGCGCAAGAGAATGAGATGAGAAAATAAGCTATCATAATATATATCAAGCATTATGATTTATCCATTAAAAGAAAATAAAGGATTAATCATCATGCTTAATAAATATAAGAGGATGATTCATCTCCATGAGTCATTAAGCATTTATGATGCATTAATGACATGGATGAATCACTCAAATGACTCACTAATCGCATTTAATGCATATGCCACCTTAACCCCCAAGACACCATCTTCCAGAAGCTTCTCGCGCAATTACGAGAACGCCCCTCCTTTACGTGAAAACACGGAAAACCTTTAGACTGTATAAATCCAATAACCGGATACTAGAAACTGGCTTAAACCAAAGTCGACTAGTAAAAACTGTCCGGATGTCGTACGTACGTAAACACACGTATGCGTTCGAACCCTTGTCGTAAAACCATACGACCTCTATATCGTTTCTCCTGGAGTAGGGAAACTCTTTGTGTGGGACTCTAGAGACTCGACTACTACGCTGGCAGTGGGTTTAACTACAGACCGCAAGCGGCACTAGCTGTAAGTAACGGTCCCCAGGTAGATGTCGATAAGAAGGCCGAAGAGGAAACCCATCAGAACTCCTACTGAGTCTGATGTGACAATCTCCGTACAGTTCGGTCTGTTCGTCTAAGACTATCGCATATCGGGCCTAGGGGGGCGACAAGCGTCAGTCCCCTAATAGCGGTATAAGTCATGTCGGAGCGAAGCCCATTACACCCTGAGAAACTACTGGAACCTACCAGCAAATCTCGCTTGCCATGGCCAGGGACTTTGCGTAATGGCTCTCTGACACAGCGCGATATCAACCCCCAATACCGGGAGAGACGAATCCTGTCTAACCGCCACTGCCTCCAAGTGCTCGGGATTGCACCCAACTGCTACCTGTTTGCACGACTCCTTTGAGCCGTGGTAGGGTAGCAATCTAAGAATAGTGGGACACACTCGAGGCGAAGTAGCAGTGTCAAGTCTGCGGACTATGCTGTACTTATGTCACCTGGGAACTGTTCACTGATGACTGGTATAAAACCAACCAACAGTTCCTTGTGAGTCCTGTCCGGTGTATGATTGTTAGAGGTTGTGCGTGTTCAAGTTTTAGTTAAATGCCGCAATCAAGACGGTTTCGCTTGTAGCTAGCCGGTTGAGTACGGGTCGTCCGCAGGGAGATGGGAGTCTTTTTCAATGTGTTTTAACGACTTAAGTACGAGAGTTCAGATTTTGTTGTGATTATCTAAGTGTTTAGTTGATATTTAAAGAGAGCTTGTTAGGGTTAGGATTAGGTTAGTTTGAGTTAAGAGTCTCCACATCTTTCGTTGCCCCTCTTAATATCGGTATTACGGTAATCGGCAACAACGGGGATTAGCACGACTAGGAAGGACTTTGCGAGTATAAGCTAGGCTTTCCAACGCATAAGTTCTTCCTTTTGGTGCTTGTCCGTCCGTTCTTGGCTCTTACCCATAACCTCCGGTTAATTCAACCACAACCGGTCTCACTACGGAATCACCGCTATCATGTAGGATAGGGTGCCGTGAGGAGCGGATTGTGGTTCAATTAACGGGAGTCGAATTAAGCTGTTGGGAAAGGAAAGAGTGAGAGAGATTTCCTTCTCTCAAACTTCCCTTATCCTACCCTAACAAGTGTTAACTACTCACACATCATGATACGGAAAAATAAAACAAAACAAAAGAGGAAGATAGAAAGAAAGAGTTTAGAAGAATACGACTAGCTATTTGCGACCTCACCTTGGCGAGGATCGAGCGTAAGCATCATTGTCGTATTAAGGATAAAGAAAAAGAGAGAAGAAAGAAACAACAAGAAAATAACAACAACTACTTAACGAATAAATTTACAACAATTATAGAAAAAATAAGACAAGCATGATAATAAAAAGATCTTCTTTATTCACCATTCTTCACTCACAAAGCTCACTACAAGTTTAATGGAGAAGAGATGAGAAGAAGAAGAACATGTAATCTTAAACCTAGCAAAAAGAAAATACAAGAATGGACCCTCTCCTTCTCAAAGTTCTGGGCTATTTATAGGCTGGAGAATGGAAACCTTGGGCAACCACCACAACAAAAACGAAAAGACCAAAATACCCCCAAAATCTCTGCACATGCGGCGCCAGTACGGCCGCGGATCCGCGGCCTAGACCCCCCTTTGGCCGCGGATCCGCGGCCCATTGGAGGAGTTGGGGCTTCTTCGTTTTTGGACTTTCCTGGTTTGATGTCCCCTTTATTCTGGTATATGTATTTTCTGAATTTGGCTCCACGATTTTTCCAGAATTTCTGTTGAGGGAAAGGTGGACTTTTTGTCAAGATTTGGCATGATTGCCTCGAGCTCCGCGTAGATTTTCTTGGATCTTGTGCAGCCATTGAGCCTTGTGCCTGAAAATGACATTGATTTGACATTTCGTCTCCCTAAACTGGTATCTGGCAATATACGGATGAAGAGCGGAGACCGTGTTTTATCTGTGGTTGGCAGGCACCCGGATTTTGTCGTGTTTTCCATGAATTTCACCGTTTTAGAACCGAGAACCTGTATCCTGCAATTGACTAGCAAACACGGCTCAAGAGTATCTACCGATATGCAATGTGATAAAAATTGGGCGGTATGAAAATGCAAAAATCTGATATGAACAAATACCCCCAAACTTATCATTTTGCTCGTCCCGAGCAAAGCCCATTTATTCACAAAAAATTTCCTAACCTCACTTTCGCAGGGAACGCGATTGCACTGAGCATGTGCAACAAGCAGTTAAACCTCTAGGTGTCCCTAGTAGGAGGAGTGTTGTCTCCTGAGTGTTTTCAGCGGATTCTACCCATAAAATCCGGTCAAGTTGGTTTTGTAGAATAACTAAGATTCAAACCCTAAAGTTTTGTTTTTAGAAAATAACAATTCTATAATTCTAAGTCTAGACCATCGAACCTTTATTTTTCATACCTCGCTTCTTATTTAACTACAGATTTTATATGTCTTTACGTGCAGTGCAGATAGTGTCGTTAAGTTCCAGAAGGATCGATTAAAGTCATCATGTCTCACAATAAAGCCCAGATAACAATTTTAAAAGTATCACATAAGTTTTATAAAGAGTTAAGCATTTTTCAAGTTTCGTTTTCCAGTAAGGTTTCAACTTCAGAATTTCTATCTTCCATAACAGGAAACTAAGTCGTATTTTTCACTCCACCTTTTTCTTGTTTTCATTTCATACACACCTCTGTGAACGTGCAATAGTCTTTATCATAGAATAAATCCTTCATATCTCCGCTAAATTTTTTATAAAAGCCTGTCTTTTATCAAGATTATTCTCACACAAATAACCGTTAGGAATTTTAACTCGGAGAGAACACTTGCTTGACTTTGTTTAAAACTGGACTTTCTAGGCTTCTTAGCGAGCTTTGGGCCAATGCACCCAAACTAGTTGGTTTTAGGGCATTAGGTGTAGAAACACCCCAGCGGACTTAATTACTCAAGTTACCTAGGTCCAAAAACAAAAGACAGTTTGACGTGAAAATCAGATGATTTAATACGAACGGAGATATAACCGGCAGTTCAATTATTTTTTTGGATAAAAGACGTGTTAAGTGAGTTTGGTGTGTAATCATTCCAATCAAGTTTCAGATGAGTTATTTTTCAGACTTAGCTCCAATTACGGCATCAATAACATTCCTTCATATTCGCTTTACTTCATAAACTATTCTTGACATTACTTATTTCAGAACAAACCTATTTGATCCTCAGAAAATCATTTATCTGTTTAAAAGTTTAAACATGAAAGACTTGTCATCTAATTCCCAAAATTCACGACACGTGTAGTGTAATGTAAAGACGTATATCAGCTATAGTTAACTTCAAAGGAGAGTTATCTTTCAGGTTTTCAAAATCCAAACATAAGATTTAGTTATTCTTATTTTTTCAAACAAAAACTGTCGAATGTTGAATCAGAGTTCTTCCACAAGCTAACTTGACAAAAAAGTTTTTATATTTTTAGAAAATTTTCAGATTTTTATGGATTTTATGGATTTAATATGCAGATGCAAAATATACATAAGAATGCGAAGGTAAGAAATGCATACCGAGCGTACCCCCAAACTTAAACTGGACAGTGTCCTCACTGTTATTGCATGAAGAGATCATTTGAAGGGTCAAAATTGTCGGTTAGCGATACACAATTTTTGTTTGTTTTTGTTTATAAAGAAAAGGAAAAGAATATACACAAATATAAACAAAATGGTTTGTACATACCCCCAAACTTATTTGGAACAGTGTCCTCTGTTCTTGGCTGGATAACCAAAGTTTAGAGGTAGGCAGAGGAAGATTATTCAGGGTAAACCGGCTCCTGTAAGAACAGGAGCTCCTCTGTTGGTTCGGCGCTAAGGTATGGTTTGCATCGGTGTCCGTTCACTTTGAAAAATGAACCGTCCTTTGGATTCTCCAAATCCACAGTGCCCTGCGGATACACATTCCGCACAAAATACGGCCCTTTCCAGCGAGATCTGAACTTTCCAGGATGGAAGTGAAGTCGGGTGTCATAAAGCAGTACCTGCTGACCAGGTACGAAGGTTTTGCGCAAAAGGTGTTTATCATGAAACACCTTCGTTCGATTCTTAACGACAACCGCATTATCGTAAGCCTCATCCCTAAGCTCGTTCAGTTCGTTCAACTGCAGCTTCCGATGGCTGCCCGCATTCTCGATAGACAGATTCAGCTCCTTTATCGCCCAAAATGCGCGATGTTCGATTTCGACAGGAAGGTGGCAGGCTTTTCCGTACACAAGCCGATAGGGAGACATGCCGAGGTCGGTCTTATAAGCGGTTCGAAATGCCCAAAGGGCATCAGTGAGTTTCAGCGACCAATCCTTACGGTTCTTGGAAACCGTCTTCTCCAGTATCTGCTTGATTTGCCGATTTGAGACTTCGGCCTGCCCGTAGGTTTGGGGGTGGTAGGGCGCAGAGAGCTTATGATTTATGGAGTATTTCCGCATCAAGGCTTCGAAAGTTTTATTGCAGAAATGACTTCCATTGTCGCTAATGATCGCTCGGGGGTGCCCAAACCGTGAGAAAATGTTTTCTTTAGGGAACCTTGTTGTCGTTAGTTCGGCTGGGCACAGCCTCGACCCATTTAGAGACGTAATCAACAGCTATAAGGATGTACAAGTTTCCAAAAGAGCTGGGAAACGGCCCCATGAAATCTTTCCCCCAAACATCGAAAATCTCCACAACCAAGATCGGTTGGAGCGGCATCTCGTTCCTCCGGGATATCCGGCCCATGTGTTGGCACCGGGAGCAAGTCTTGCAATAGTCATGAGCGTCTTTGAAAAGTTATGGCCAGTAGAAACCACATTGCAAGATCTTCTCAGCTGTCTTTCTGGGACCAAAATGCCCGCCACATGCTTGATCGTGGCAAAATGACAACACACTCTTGAATTCCTCATCGGGGACACACCGACGAATAATCTGGTCGGGACAGTACTTGAACAAGTAGGTTTCATCCCAGTAAAAGTGTTTTACTTGGGATAAGAAGCGAAGTCTGTCCTGACTTGACCATTCAGTCGGTAGTAATCCCGTGGCCAAATAGATCACAATATCGGCGAACCAGGGTTCGCACGATACTGTCAAGAGCTGTTCATCCGGGAAAACGTCGTTGATCGGAATTGGAAGCGAAGGCGAAGAAGGAAGTCGTGAGAGATGGTCGGCAACTACGTTTTCACATCCTCGTTTGTCCTTAATGACAAGGTCAAACTCTTGGAGCAAGAGGATCCAACGTATTAACCGAGATTTTGCATCTTTCTTCGCAAAAAGATGGCGCAGAGCAGAATGGTCTGTGTAGACAATGACTGGAGAGCCGATGAGGTAGAGCCTGAACTTTTCTAGAGCAAATACAACAGCTAAGAATTCCTTCTTAGTTGTTGTATAGTTGAGTTGGGCGTCGTTCAGGGTTCGGCTTGCGTAATAGATTACGTGCGGCATCTTGTTGATGTGCTGTCCAAGGACAACACCGATGGCAAAGTCGGATGCATCGCACATAATCTCGAATGGGTGCGTCCAGTCAGGTGAAGAAAGAACGGGAGCAGAAGTGAGTGAGCGTTTCAGTGACTCGAATGCAGTCACACAGCTCGAGTTGAAGTCGAATGGCGTGTCCTTGGCCAGCAAAAGCGTCAAGGGCCTAGCAATCTTGTTAAAGTCCTTGATAAACCGTCTATAGAAACCGGCATGGCCAAGGAAGGCTCGGATATCTCTGACACATCGGGGAGGAGGCAGATTGGAAATGACCTCAATCTTTGCTTCGTCAACCTCTATGCCATTTTGCGAGATGATATGTCCTAAGACAATACCTTCGCGTACCATGAAGTGGCATTTCTCCCAGTTCAAAGTGAGATTCTTGTCCTTACATCGGGTAAGGACAGCGTCAAGATGCAGCAAACACTCGTTGAAGGAGTCGCCGAAGATGGAGAAGTCATCCATGAAAATCTCCAGAAATTTTTCCACCATGTCCGAGAAGATACCCATCATAGACCGCTGGAAGGTAGCGGGCGCATTGCATAACCCAAAGGGCAAGCGACGATATGAAAACGTGCTGAAAGGACAAGTGAAAGTGGTCTTGTCCTGGTCTTTTTCGGCGATGGGAATTTGATTATAGCCGGAGTAGCCATCAAGAAAGCAGTAGTATTCGTGTCCGGCCAATCGTTCAAGCATCTGGTCAATGAAGGGTAGCAGAAAGTGGTCTTTCCGCGTTGCGACGTTGAGTTTTCTGTAATCAATGCATACTCGCCACCCGGTTTGGGTGCGAGTAGGGATTAACTTGTTCGCCTCGTTGGTTATGACCCTGATGCCCGACTTCTTGGGGACAACGTGAATGGGGCTAACCCACTGGCTATCAGAGATAGGGTAAATGATACCACTATTTAGACATTTGACGATCTCCTTCTTCACAGCCTCCTTCATGACTAGATTAAGACGTCTTTGTGGATCCCGGGCTGGTTTGGCATCATCCATCAGATGAATGTGATGCTCAACGATCAGGGGACTAATCCCCTTGATGTTCGCCATGGACCAGCCAAAAGCTTGCCTGTTGCTGTGCAAGACCGCGAGAAGGGCTTTCTCTTGCTCGGGAGCTAGAGAAGCCGAGATGATGACAGGGAGGGTCTCGTTCTCACCCAAGTAAGCGTACTTAAGGTGAGACGGCAAAGGCTTGAGTTCGAGCGTTGGAGGAGAAACGATGGAAGGCAAGATTGGTGCAAAGGTCTCGAACTCAAAGGACTCCAGCAAAGGTTCAAAACGAGTGTAGGCAACCGAGTTGGATGGTTCAGGTAACTCATCCGGAAAGTCGAAGGATTCAAACTCGGGTTGTGCGCAGCTAAGATCGTTTAAAACGTGAAACCCTCGTAGTCGTTGTCGGGCGCAGAAACAGCAGCAGGTTCGAAGAGAAACGCACCAGTAGCGTCAAGGTTATCGTGATCAAACAGAAAATCCTCGAATTCACACTCTTCGGGGGTGATCTCCTGGATCGAGCAGACGTCCAGTATATGTGCATTAGGTTCGGTGGGCTGATTCCCCAATCTAAAAATGTTGAGTTCAATCGTCATATTTCCAAAAGAGAGGTTCATCGAACCATTGCGACAATTGATCACAGCATTTGAGGTTGCGAGAAATGGGCGACCGAGTATCACCGGAATTTGATTCCGGGGGTTAGCTACAGGCTGTGTATCTAAGACAATGAAGTCAACGGGGAATATGAAGTCCCCGACTTTTATTAACACATCCTCTAGCTCACCCCTAGGATGGGTGATCGATCGGTCGGCCATTTGGAGAGTGCAGTGTGTGGGTTTCAACTCTCCGACGCCTAATTGCTCGTATACTGAATACGGAAGCAGGTGAACACTGGCACCAAGATCTAATAGTGCGCGGTTGATGTTCTTATCCCCAATAGTAATTGAAATCGTAGGACAGCCAGGGTCCTTCCGTTTTTGTGGTAAAGATTGGGTAAGGGCATCACTCACAGCACTAGCCAAGAAAACTTTCTTGGGTACCTGAGACTTCCTCTTTTTCGTGCACAAGTCCTTTAAGATTTTCGCATAGGACGGGACTTGTTGGACAGCATCTAAAAGAGGAATGTTAATGTTAACCTGCTTAAATAACTCCAGAATCTTCTCCATTTGAGGATTTTTTTTATTAGACCTCAACCGGTTTGGAAATGGAACATTTGAAAATTGGTTGAGTCTAATGCTGGAGGAGGAGATTGTGGAGTTGGAACGGATCCCAGAATAGGTGTTTTCATGGAGTGAGAAGTGGGTCCGTTCAGAGCAGAAGAAGAGGAAGGAGAGCCTGTTGAAGAACGGAGAATAGGTTCGGAAGACGAAGAAGAAGAAGAAGAAGAAGCAGCGGCCGGGGTGTCATCGTTGATTCGTTTGCCAATGTTGTTTTGCAGCATCCTTCCCGATCTCAGTGTGGTCACGGCACTCACATTATGGTTCTGTTGTTCAAGAGCAACATGTGCATTATGTGGGTGATCGGGATTTGGAAGTGGCTGGGACGGGAGTTTCCCCTTCTCTCACTCGCTTAAGGCCGCGTTCAGCTGTGCAATCTGGGCCTCGATGGTCCTGATGCTTTTCCCGTGTGCGGCAGTGTGTTGCACTAGAGATTGAATGGAAGACTGGATGTTGGCGGTGGATTGAGTTGATTGTTTAACAAACGCCTCCAGACTTCGTTCGAGCGAGGAAACCTTATCGTTGTTTGACAGAACAAAGTTGTTTGGTGGAAAAGAATTGTTGGGTGCAAAGTTGTTCGTCTGATTTTGGAAAGGTTAGGGTTGGAAGGGCTGCTGATACTGATGTTGAGTTTGTTGTTGCACTTGTTGTTGCGGTGGAGGGGCCCTTTGGAAATTGTTGCCTTGGAATTGATTCTGATTCTGATTCCAGGCGAAATTGGGGTGGTTCCTCCAACCGGGATTGTAGGTGGAAGAGTAAGGATCATTCCTCGGTCTTTGCTGGAAGGCAGTATTAACCTGATCCTGTCCTTGCGAGGGTGGATTGTAAGGACACTCTTCGGTCAAGTGGGAAGGATCGGAACAACAAGCGCAGATGGTACGAAGGGGGAGAACAGGGGCAGGAGCAGGAGCAGAGAATTTTCTCTCTATCGCTTCAAGCTTTCTTGTGATTGCAGCCATTTCAGCTTTCATCGCAATAGAGACATCAAGTTGGTGGATTCCTACCCTAGACTGACCGGTAGAAGTGGAGGTAGAAGAAGAAGAAGACGTCGGTCTGGTGCTCTCCCACTGTAGCGTTTGCTCCGCAAGGTCGTCAAAGAACTGCCATGCTTCCTCGTCAGATTTAGATAGGAAGTGGCCCTGACAGATGGTTTCCAACAACTGCTTCGTTGCTGGGTTCAGTCCCTCGTATAAGGTTTGGCAAAGCTGCCATTTCTCTATACCGTGGTGAGGACACTGAACAAGAAGGTCTTTGTACCGGTCAAAGCACTTCCAGAAGGGTTCAGAAGGAAGCGGGGAGAATTTGTTGATTTCATTTCGAATCCTTACGGTCTTATGATTCGGATAGAATTTTTTCAGAAACGCTTTAACAAACTTGTCCCAGCTGGTGATTGAGTGGGAAGCGGTGCTATACAGCCATTTTTCAGCGAAATCGCATAAAGTGAACGGAATGACCCGTAGACGTATAGCATCGTCCGACAGCTGGGTGGTTTTCATCATGGCACAAACGTTTTGAAATTTATTGATGAAGATATAGGCATCTTCAGATTCAAGCCCATGAAATCGTGGGAGCATGTTGATGAAGTGGGGCTTAATTTCAAAGTTGTCCCCATTGGCTGGAGGAAAAGAAAGGCAGGTGGGAAGTGCAGAACGGGTGGGATAGAAACGATCCTGGAGCGCGATTCGCTGCGGCGCTACAACAGGCGGAGGTGGTGGGAGATTGGTCTCCGTAGGAGGTGGAACCAATCCAGCGGTGGTCAAAGAGATGTTCGGATTAAATCCCGATATCGCGGAAGAAGAGGTTGGTGAAGGTGAAGGTGAAGGTGAAGGTGAAGATGTATGAACAGAATTCCGGTCAACGTCGGAGTTGGCCGGCAAAGGAAGGGGTGAAAGAGGAGTGGACGGAGTATCGACGTCTGAGTCGATCGCGTAGTCGGTAGCGACTAACGTAACGCGGACTAGACGGGCGCTAGTGTCCCGAGTCCAAGCGGACATACACTAAACGAGTTTAGTATAGTCAAAGCAGAGAAGGTGAGTGTAAGAAAACGTCAATGGAGAAAGGCGATGGGTGGTGGGTGAAAAATGGAATTGGCGACAAAAGGGCAACTTTTTATAAAAGTTTTTGATTTTTTTCTCTTTTTTTTTGTTTTTTAGAAAGAGATTTACAGAAATATGTACGAAAATACGGCTTAAGCAATCACAAACAAGATATGCACAATCACACCTAGATCTAGAGTAACCTAGGTCTACTAGACCTGCTCCTGAACTTGATTGTCGAAGTTAAACAGTGTTGAGAAACGGGCTTAAAAATACACTGATCACGAGGCCAGGTAAGTGCAGAGATAAGGGGAGGTTGTCCAACGGTTTCGCGAAGTTCCTTAATTAAATAACCCTTTCTCTTTCGGCGGTTGCGCCTTTAACACTTTCCTAGACACCCCGTAAACAATATACCGTTAAGCGAGGTTCTAAACACGGTTTATCTTCTCCTAATGAGCGCGAAGTCCTTAGGGCTGAAGTCTAGTATTTTTTAATTTACAATGGATAATGCATATGCTTTAGTGATTTTTGGGGTCCTGGGAAGGGTGATGAAATCCCCACCCAATCTGGATTGGTTTCAAGCCCCTTAAGTCCGTATTAAAGAAATGCAAAGCAGTAACAAATCAACTGCAAACAATTTTTTTATTTTTGCGGCGCAAAGAATCCTGCACAAGAACAGTTTATTTGAATGGGGAGAAGAATTTGCGCAAAGAAGGCTGCAGAAAACACAATTCAGTGGAGTCCAGAGGAGTGGAGAGAAGAGAGAGACTCACCAGAAAGATTTTGGAAGCCTGAGGCCACCAAGTGGCCGCGGATCCGCGGCCTAAGCCCTCTATTGCCGCGGATCCGCGGCAGGAAGGGTGAGATGGGCCATCAATTTTGGTGCAGGTGCTGTTCTGGGTCTCCTCCTCTTGTCTGGATGTACTGAATTTTTACTTGCTCACTGTACCTGCTCCAGATCTTGACAGTAGACCGTTTGTTCCGTTTTGATCCGTCACGGTGTAGCCGCGAAATGTGGTTCTATCTTCCCATGTCTTTGGCACTGTACTTGAACTCAGTATTTTCAACGTCTTGGCCACTGAACTCGAACTTTGTATTTTCCTGTACACTTGCACAAAAACTAATCAAGAATAACAAGATGGTTTCTTTTACAAAGTATATTTTTTTGTTTTGTTTTTTGGTTGAATTTACAAGTTAACCCGAAATTACACAAGGAAATAAACTACCGTCTCCCCGGCAACAGCGCCATTTGATTGTCAGAGGTTGTGCGTGTTCAAGTTTTAGTTAAATACCGCAATCAAGACGGTTTCGCTTGTAGCTAGCCGGTTGAGTACGGGTCGTCCGCAGGGAGATGGGAGTCTTTTTCAATGTGTTTTAACGAGTTAAGTCCGAGAGTTCAGATTTTGTTGTGATTATCTAAGTGTTGAGTTGATATTTAAAGAGAGCTTGTTAGGGTTAGGATTAGGTTAGTTTGAGTTAGGAGTCTCCACATCATTCGTTGCCCTTCTTAATATCGGTGTTACGGTAATCGGCAACAATGGGGATTAGCACGACTAGGAAGGACTTTGCGAGTATAAGCTAGGCTTTCCAACGCATAAGTTCTTTCTTTTGGTGCTTGTCCGTCCGTTCTTGGCTCTTACCCATAACCTCCGGTTAATTCAACCACAACCGGTCTCACTACGGAATCACCGCTATCATGTAGGATAGGGTGCCGTGAGGAGCGGATTGTTGTTCAATTAACGGGAGTCGAATTAAGCTGTTGGGCAAGGAAAGAGTGAGAGAGATTTCCTTCTCTCAAACTTCCCTTATCCTACCCTAACAAGTGTTAACTACTCACACATCATGATACGGAAAAATAAAACAAAACAAAAGAGGAAGATAGAAAGAAAGAGGTTAGAAGAATACGACTAGCTATTTGCGACCTCACCTTGGCGAGGATCGAGCGTAAGCATCATTGTCGTATTAAGGATAAAGAAAAAGAGAGAAGAAAGAAACAACAAGAAAATAACAACAACTACTTAACGAATTAAAATTACAACAATTATAGAAAAAGCAAGACAAGCATGATAATAAAATGATCTTCTTTATTCACCATTCTTCACTCACAAAGCTCACTACAAGTTTAATGGAGAAGAGATGAGAAGAAGAAGAACATGTAATCTAAAACCTAGCAAAAAGAAAATACAAGAATGGACCCTCTCCTTCTCAAAGTTTTGGGCTATTTATAGGCTGGAGAATGGAAACCTAGGGCAACCACCAGAACAAAAACGAAAAGACCAAAATACCCCCAAAATCTCTGCACATGCGGCGCCAGTACGTCCGCGGATCCGTGGCCTAGACCCCTTTTTGGGCGCGGATCCGCGGCCCGTTGGAGGAGTTGGGGATTCTTCGTTTTTGGACTTTCCTGGTTTGATGTCCCCTTTATTCTAGTATATGTATTTTCTGAATTTGGCTCCACGATTTTTCCAGAATTTCTGTTGAGGGAAAGGTGGACTTTTTGTCAAGATTTGGCATGATTGCCTCGATCTCCGCGTAGATTTTCTTGGATCTTGTGCAGCCATTGAGCCTTGTGCCTGAAAACGACATTAATTTGACATTTCGTCTCCCTAAACTGGTATCTGGCAACATACGGATGAAGAGCGGAGACCGTGTTTTATCTGTGGTTGGCAAGAACCCGGATTTTGTCGTGTTTTCCATGAATTTCACCGTTTTAGATCCGAGAACCTGTATCCTGCAATTGACTAGCAAACACGGCTCAAGAGTATCTACCGATATGCAATGTGATAAAAATTGGGCGGTATGAAAATGCAAAAATCTGATATGAACAGTGTACTCGTAACCCAACGAGCACCTGCATACTATCTCCAGTATGACGTACTGACGGCTGTGGGACAGACCATCTCCTCAACTGGGATGAGAAGCGTACACACTAGTCTACTCCGGAGAATCGATGCCCAGTCTCGATAATACTACGACTAGGGACCTGAATAAGGATGTGCTTGTAGACTACCCAGCCCCTACTAGTGTGACTGCCATCACAACGCTGGTAGTCAAGCAAGATCCTAAGAGCTCTATCAATACGTATACTCACATATTAAGATAGAAAAACCAAGTAGCATACTACCATGTTTAGCAAGACTGTTATATACATGTGAATATCCCAAGCTTCCATTAAGTAATATACAAACTAGTATGATACAATAATAGCCCCTAGGGCATATACACTAACACTTATTAGGATCTGCTATGACCCGGAGACCCTAAAAAATATTTTGCAGATATAGTGAGATGTGCAGATCACTAGAAAGCTACCCTAGAAACCCAAGCCCAAGTCTTCATATTTTTGCCACAGTTTTATTCTATTTGGCCGCAATTTGCGGCCCAATTTTTGAGTTAGGGTCTGAAACTTGGTCTGTAGCTCACTTTTTAGATAACTAGACCGACCCTGTATGCAAAAAAGTTTAATTTTACATTAATAAAAATCTAGAGTCGTTTTACATGATTTCTGGCGATGTTTTGCGACTTTTGAAACTTGGTTTTTAGGTATTTGAGTTTTGACTCGGTCGTTTGACGTTTGTATGTCTATGTCGGAAGTTGTTTGGTTATTCTTGCATGCGTAGAGCATAAGTTCTAACCTATGTGTGTTTCGTATGCCGTTTTGGTTTTCGTACACGATTCTTGTTTACGATATTATGTGTTTACATATGTAAACACCTTAACGTGGACTTCGAACAACAAGGGAGAGTGTGGCGTCATCGACTTCGGCAAGCGAGGATCGAGGTGAGTAGATGTATATCTATGGGGGAAGTCGGGTGGATGGCATATAGCACCCCCGCAAACGTTGAATAGGGTATTACTATATTATTATATGTTTCGATGCTATATTTGGATACTTAGCGAATAGGGTATTTAGAAGACTTTACGTTAAACTAGGTTGATTTAGGAAGACCTATCCATAGGATTATTATCTTGATAGCGAATCGTAGATTATATGTATCCACACACACGCACACGCACACACACTTGGTTTTGTGTGTATATGTGTGTATATATATATGTATGTGTGTAGGTTTTTATTTATACCCACACACACACACACACACACACACACACATACACATATGATGAGGATAGTATATGAGATATAGAGATGAGTCGATATGATCGGGCATGATGCCGTTAGATTTGATACGTGATTGTGTCGTGATATCGTATATGATATGATATTATAAAGGATCGTTGGGCCATATGTATTTAAACACGCGATAACATGTGATTTGATGATATTAGGATGTACGAGACTTTAGAACCGTACCCCTGATCATGATATTGTACGATGATGATACCGTATGAATGATGATTTATATTTGATATTTGACCTGTACCTTCGGCTTTGAGGATGCCGTACGATGGATATTACTGTACGAGATATATATGATAATTGATCTGCACCCTTGACTCGGAGATTCCGTACAATGGATACTACCGTACATTATGATATGTGGCTGGATCGCCGACTACTAGATATATCGACTCGGATACGTATAGTCTTCCACTACTTAACCCAGGTTTTAGTTTATCTTTTAGTTATATTCTTAAATTATTAAGTAGATGTTAGAGTATAGTAGAGTCAAACTTATTTTCAAAACTAGCGAATCGTGGGTATCTTCAAGTGGGTAACCGAGGGATACTATGGATTTTTAAAATGGTATTCATTCTTCAAAACACCGTAGCCCCTACTTTTCTAAAAACAACGATTCGTGCTATTTCCAACACTATCACTGTATGGCTCGTATATAGATTTATATTTTATAATGCTGCATCATTGCTTATTTCCTGTCATTCATTGCACTGTAGATTAAATGTGTTTCCTTTAGTTATTATTATCTCGTCTGTTAGGACACCAGCACTATTACCGATGATGCGTATGTTGCACGTACACTTGCATGCCGGCTCACACACATCATCATCGGTAATTGCCTTGCCACGTACACACTAGGGAACCTTTACTCCATTCATATAATCTGTAGAATTACCATTGTTTTACATTCATAATCTTAAATGGTAGTGTAGACAATGTATCTCTTACTTAAAATGCCACATGCATTTGCATCCATACATTCTAGTTATGCACTGATCATTGGCTTTATGTCGGTATTTATTATCTCCTTGCATACTCATAGATTATGATTCCTTTGGAGATTTCCGTATTCATGTTATTTATAAACTGATGATTTTAATTTTCAAAAGGAAAATGCGGTTTCTCGTGATATCATGCGTGTGGCGTCCACCATTAGTTTTCTCGGTTCTTGATCCACGTGTATACACATACCCGATTCAAGGAAGGGGATGCACTGTCTGCGGGTACATGGTGGACCCGGTGAGGTACCCCGGGACAAGAAGGACGTATTCAGAAGGTGTTGAGCCCGGAAATGGAGCACTACCGACCGGTGATATTTGACACGACGGACATCCGGAGGATACCGACCATAGTCGTGCAATCAGATGATTTGGGCCGATCCGGACTGACGCAGCCAGAGATTTATGTGGATTTTGTGTCGCTGATGGACACGGTTTTTATGATATTTTCGAGTGTCGATGCTTGGCACTCAAGTTTATCCTGATTTTTTCGTGTCGTTGCTGGACACGCTCATTTAGTGATGCGTTCATACATCATACATGTGACATGTAGTTATTTTATGACATGGATACGAGTACCCGACCTTACACATATGTCTATATTATGACCTCTACTGTTACTCGATGTTATCGTGCTGCTATTATTATTGTACTGTAGTGTATGACCTAGGAGATCGTCATACATTCGGTTTCTGCTCGGTGATGTCTTCTATTCTCGAGTCGGTAACTCACCCCCGTTGTGCCACAATTTCTTGTAAGTTTAGTCGTACAGGTTCCGTAGCGACTTGCTGGCACTTCACATTCTTCCGGGTGATTGCTGGATAGGTGGGACACATTGCATCGTAACCGCCATCTTATACTTGTATATTTATTTGTTGTATCTAGTTAAAACTCCATCAACCAGACTTGTATTTTTAGTAGACTTAGATAACCACAATTTGTAAATTTTTTCGACTTTAAAGTCGCGCTTATGTATTTATTGTTGTTTCTGGTTTTCGAGAAGTTTAGTTTTCATTACTTTCTTTCTGAGTTTTTATCCTCTCCTTCGGCGTTGTATATTTGCTTTACTTCCGTGGTTATTTCCGCCATTTGGCGAAGTGCTAGCTCCCGCTTAGGGATGACTTATATTATATTTTTGTACCATTTTTGGGTTAAGTTTTACAAAGGAGGTGCTGCCCAAATTTTCAATGACGAAAATGTTTTAAAGTTAGATACAAAGACTATGTTTCATATACTATTACTTATGTACTTAAAGAAAGAACTTGATTTCTTTATACCATTCTTTCAAAACTCCACCTCCACTATTTTCCCTAAAAGGTTTAGATTTCTGGGATTTTGGCTTACTTGAATTAGGTGGGGGTCCTATCGGCTTCACATGATTGAAGTTCCAGTCATGTGCCTTTTCCTGGTCGTGACATCAGTGGGTCAGAGTTTTCCATCATTGACGAGATACGTTACGAGTGACCATGTTAATTGGTAAGGAGATCTTTGGAGAAGCGCCAGAATGGGACTGTTTTCGTCAGTAACCCGAATGGGGCTGTCAAGCCAAGAGGACATATAACTGGTAATCCACAGAGAGAGATGAGAACCTAAGGGCAGAAGGAGCTAGACCGTGAACAGGAGGCAAGTAGATACTTGCTCTGCTAGCTTTTGATGCACCGACACCCTTCGACATTAAAGGAGGGGAACATCGATGACAGAATTTATGATTTGCGAATTGGTGATTCGGATATCACGTTTCCGTTGTTCTGGATTTTCGGTATTCCAACGATTCGTTTTATGATTGATATTTTCTGTGTGCACCGCAATTGCACTTGATTTTTATTCTTACACATTCTGAGATATCTGATTTTGATTCCGTACACTCCGATACATTTGAGTTGATCTCATGCATATGGTATGCATATGATTTTGACTTATATTTTTCGGTGTAGTTTACACCCACTTCCAGTATTTGATACGATTTTGTGCGCATAGATGCACATGTTTGTGAGTTTATTTACCACCGTATACTTAATTTGATTTGGTGTATGTCGTATACCGTTGATTTCGATTTTTATACTCGATATCCGTTTTTGTGCACCTTGTGCACTTGATTGAGATTTTTGCAAGCACAAGGCGCAATTTATGCGATTTTGTGCACAACAGATGCACTAGATCGAGATTCTTCGTGTATATCAGATGCACCGGATATTATTGTCGTGCACATCCGTTGCACTCGACTTATGTTTTCGGGCACACCCGTTGTACTTAGATTTGTTTCTGTGCACATGTATGGCACCTTTTTTTGATTTCAATTTCCGTGCGCACCAGAAGCACGTGGCACATTTGTATACTCTATTTTTAAATGGATTTCTTTTGAGCATCATGTTTTGATGACTTATTTACTATATGGTTTAGTAACCGAGCAGGACTAGTCTGAGGATAGTACCTGAGTATTTTTGCATGCATCGATATTTACGGAAGGGATTTTCAAAAAGGAGATATTGTCTTATTATTTTCCTACGTGTGCGTGAGTGACATGAACCACTACAAGAACCACTACAAGAATATCGTTGGGGCGTCCCCTACTCAGCGACGCGCTACATCGGATCCCGGGTGTAGTGTTAAATATTTAAGGGCTTGGTCGTCGCCCAGATGCGGCGCGCTACATCGGACCCCGGGTGTAGTGACAAATAAGCAAGGGTCGTCGTCTAGAGACGGCGCGCTACATCGGACCCCGGGTGTAGTGACAAATAAGCAAGGGTCGTCGTCTAGAGACGGCGCGCTACATCGGACCCCGGGTGTAGTGACAAATAAGCAAGGGTCGTCGTCTACAGACGGCGCGCTACATCGGACCCCGGGTGTAGTGACAAATAAGCAAGGGTCGTCGTCCAGAGACGGCGCGCTACATCGGACCCCGGGTGTAGTGACAAATAAGCAAGGGTTTCATAGGATCCGTCTAGCTTCCTGGAATATAGGTTTCCTTACGGGTAGACTAACAGAATTAGTGGAGGTGATGGTTAGGAGGAGAGTTGGTATTATGTGTTTGCAAGAAACTAAGTGGGTAGGTGAAAAGAGTAGAGTCATAGAGCCTTGGGGTTATAAGCTTTGGTATACGGGTAGAGACAAAAATCGTAATGGGGTAGGTATAATCATAGATAGACGGTTGCTTGAGGATGTAGTTGAGATTAGGAGAAAAGGTGATAGAATTTTACTGGTTAAGCTTATTCTAGGTGGAGAGATCTTTAATGTTATTAGTGCTTATGCACCACAGATAGGTCTTGATGACGCTAGTAAGCGTCTATTCTGGGAGGATTTAGACGAGGTGGTGCAAAGTATACCTAGTGGAGAGAAGTTATTTATTGGTGGTGATCTTAATGGACATGTAGGTACTAGTCGTAGTGGGTTTGATACTATCCATGGTGGTTTTGGTTTCGGACAAAGGAATGAAGTAGGTGACTCGATTCTAGATTTCGCTTTATCTTATGACTTGATCTTAGCAAACACCTGGTTTAAGAAAAGAGAGTCCCACCTTATCACTTTTAGGAGCGGATCAAATGCTAGTCAAATAGACTTTTTTCTGACGAGAAGAATAGATAGAGGTTGTTGTATCGACTGTAAGGTAGTGCCAGGTGAGAGTGTAACTACTCAACATAGACTTTTAGTTCTAGATTTTCGATTTAGAAGAGAACCTAGGAAGATTAGACGTAAGGTAGAGCCTAAAATTAAATGGTGGCGATTGAAAGAAGGTAATCAAAAGGCTTTTATAGATCTTGTAGTACAAGAAGCGGATTGGCAGTCGGAAGATGATCCAGACAAAACATGGAACAAAATGGCTAGTTGTATCAAGAAAGTAGCTAGAGATCTACTTGGTGAGTCGAGAGGTGGTGCTCCACCATCTAAGGACATATCATGGTGGAATGAAGATGTAAAGGCTGCTATTAAAATTAAAAGGGATTCTTATAAAGATTTGAAGAAAAGTAGAGATGTGGAGAGATTTGAGAAGTACAAAATGGCTAAAAAGGAAGTTAAGAAAGCTGTTCGGGAAGCTAAATCTAAGGTCTACAAGGAGGTGTACGAGAAATTAGACACTAAAGAGGCTGCAAATGATATATACCGGATTGCTCGAATGCGGGAAAGGAAGACTAGAGACTTATGTGCGGTGAAGTGTGTCAAAAATGAAAATCAGAAGGTTTTAGTTCGAGATGAGGATATCAAGGAAAGATGGAGAGATTATTTTGACAAATTGTTCAATGAGAGCTTTACTAAGAATTTGGATGGACTTGTCATTCAATCTCAAGATATAAATCGTGATTTCATGCGTAAAATAAGACTTACTGAGGTTAAAGAAGCTTTGAACAGAATGGGTTTAAGAAAAGCGGTTGGTCCTGACGGGATTCCTATCGAGATTTGGAGATGCTTAGGCGAAATAGGCGTTAAATGGCTGACAGATCTGTTTAATAAGATTTGGCAGACAAAAAAGATGCCAAATGAATGGAGGAAAAGTATCCTTGTACCTATCTACAAGAATAAGGGTGACATTCAAAGTTGCTCAAACTACCGTGGAATAAAACTAATGTGTCACACTATGAAACTTTGGGAGAGGGTGATTGAACACAGGCTAAGGAAGGATATTAAGATAACAGAGAACCAATTTGGGTTCATGCCTGGACGATCGACGACAGAGGCGATTCATTTGCTTCGTCAACTTGTCGAGCGCTTTCGAGAGAGGAGAAGAGATTTGCATATGATATTTATTGATTTAGAAAAAGCGTACGACAAGGTACCTAGAGAGGTATTATGGGGGACAATGATGAAAAAGGGAGTCCCCGTCAAGTATATTGACATAATCAAGGATATGTACGACGGAGTAGTGGCAAATGTCAGAACTTGCGGTGGCTTAACAAGTGATTTTCCGATTACTATTGGTTTGCATCAAGGATCTGCATTAAGTCCTTTCCTGTTTACTATCGTGATGGATGAGCTTACTAGAACTATCCAAGATGAAGTCCCTTGGTGCATGCTATTCGCTGATGATATTGTTCTAGTAAATGAGACGAAAGCAGGGGTAAATGCCAAATTGGAATTATGGAGACAAACATTGGAATCTCGGGGATTCAGATTGAGCAGGTCCAAGACAGCATATATGCACTGCAAATTTAGTAGCCAGAGAAATCAAAACCATATTGGTATAACATTAGAAGGGCAAGAGATATCACCGAGCGACCAGTTTAGATATCTAGGTTCCAACATCCAAAGGAATGGGGAGATCGATAGTGATGTTAATCAAAGGATCCAAGCTGGTTGGTTGAAATGGAGGAGTGCAACAGGGATTTTGTGTGATCGTAACTTTCCGTTAAAATTGAAAGGGAAGTTTTATCGGAGCGCTATTCGGCCTGCCTTATTATATGGTACAGAATGCTGGGCTCCTAAGAAGCATCATACACAGAAGATGCACGTAGCGGAGATGCGCATGCTTTGTTGGATGTGCGGTAATACTAGAAAAGACAAGGTACGAAATGAGGATATTCGTGCAAAAGTTGGTGTAGCACCCGTGGAGGAGAAGATGCGGGAAAACCGGCTTAGATGGTTTGGTCATGTGCGACGCAGACCTATGGAAGCACCGGTTCGACGAATAGATACTCTCGATATGGGTAATGGCAAAAGGGCAAAAGGGAGACCGAAGAAAACATGGATGGAGGCGATACGAAACGATATGGTTGCCAAAGGACTCAATGAAAGTATATTGTTCGATAGAAGTGAGTGGAGACAGAGGATTCATGTGTTGGACCCGGCGTGATTCTCATGTTGGTTCATGTAGCCTACCCCTTATGCTTGGGATAAAAGGCTCAGTTGTTGTTGTTGTTGTTGTTGTTGTTGTGCGTGAGTGACATGAGAAATTACTAGAAAACCGTTCCCAAGGTTATTTTCAAAAGGCGGAACGTGTATGTTAAACAAGAATATATATATATATATATATATATATATATAGCTATTTCCTTATAAAGGAACGTCCGCTAGTTATGCCGTGGTATGCGCATCGCACGATGATTTGAAAAAGGTTTTGAATGCGTTTCTATTCGGATGTTTGACGATTTCACAACGATGCGTACTATATACATGTTATAGTTTTGATTATATCATGTTTGATTTTCATATTGGATTTCGACATTTGTATTTTTTTCATAACTCCGATAATTGTGTGATGTTTGATAGAGTTTTTATATTGAGTTTGCACTCGTTTTCACGTGTTTACGACGCGTTATGATATGCTTAATGTATCCGTGATTTTGGAGCCCCGACAACTTGATTGTTTTGCTGAAATGTTTTGTTACTTGTGAAAGTTTAAATTTAAATTTGGGGACCGAATTTATTTAAGGGGGGAAGATTGTAACATTTAAGGAAAATAAAATATTATTTTTTGGAATTTAAATAATTAAAAATATAATTATTATGAATATTTTAAAGTATGGAGATTAGTTTTAGTGATAAAGGTATAATTATATACCGATAATTAGGAAAAAATTTGCAAAATTAATATAATTATTGATTTGGGAAGAAATTTTATAAATTTTTATATATGTTAAAGCATGATTAATATTTAGCTAATTATGCATTAACCCGGGTTATGCGTATGACTTGCAACATAGCATGTTGCAAAACACGTGTTACATTTTCTTATTGACCATGACTTCTTTTGCTATTAAATGGTTTTGTTTTGTTTTGTATTTAAAAAAAAGAGAAAAGAAAAGAAAATGGAAGTATGGTGACATGGAGGCATGGTTGAGATATGGGCAATGAGAGAGAGGTTTTTTTTTTTTATTTTTTTCTACAATGGCCCATTTTCCTCTCTACCTTCATTCCTTCTTCATTCTTCATCTTCCTCTCTTCTTCCTTCTCCATCACCTCCACCACACCCAACAAATCTACACCAAAACTCAAACAAAACTTTATTATCCTTTTACAAAAAATGTGCACAAGCTCACTACAAACCCTATGGAGGCATCAAGTCATGATTTTGAGGATTTTGGACAACTCAAGAAAATTTTTAAGTTGGCAAATGAGGTATATTTCGGCACTTGTGGTTAAGTTACTAGTGTTTCATACATCCTAGTTTAGTTTAGAGTTTATATATTGTGGTTTAGTGATGGTTGGAAATTCCTAGAAGAGAATTAAGGGATTTTATGGAGTTGTGATGATGTAATTAAGGTCTAGTAGTGACCACAGAACCCCTGAAGTGATAGGAATCCTGACCAAACTGAGACTAACCAAGATTTGAACTCAAAATTGTCCGATGTCGTATTTTGTGAAATTGTGAGGTCTACAGGGAATCTAGAGCTACCTGAAGTGTTGTTAAGAAAATAAAACAAGTAGAATGACCTAGTAGGACCACTATATGTGTAACATTTCAGAAAATATAAAATATTATTTTTGGAATTTAATATTAAAATAAGATATTTCGCGAAAACTACCCGATTTGCGAAATTGGGGTTTTCGTAAAACGGTATAAATATATACCAATATTTGTGAAATAATTGGTGATTAAAATGATTTATTCATTTAAAAATATATTTAATGGATTTGGCAATTTTATAATCAATTATATACAGTTTAAAATTAAACCCGATTAGTGCACTACTAAACACGATTAGGCCAAATCCGTGTTTCTACAGTATTCCATGGCTAGTGCACCATGACATGTTACATGTTGTTTCATTTGTATGGTTTTATTGGAATTATGTGTGTTATTGTGAGAAAAAGAGAAAAATGGTTAAAAAGAGAATGATTGGAGAGAGAGAGAGTGAAGCATGGACTTGAGAGGGGTGTGAATAGGAGAGAGTGAGGGTAAGAGAGAGAGGGGGGCAGCCCTTCATTTCCCCTCCCCATTATTTACATCATCTTCTTCCTCATCATCTCCCTCCACCATCACCTCCAAATCTTCATCAAAAACCTACACCCTCTTCATTAAAATTGATCCCCACCTCACCCTCATCACTTTGGACCCATCAAAGTGGGATTTTGGGGACTTTGGACAAGCTAGGGTTTTTCTTTAGTTGCCCAAAGGAGGTATAATTTCTTCCATTTAGTTTATTTTTTAGTTCTTGCATTCTAGTTTAGTTTAGAAGTTGATTAAGTGTGGAAATGTGAAGTTTAGAAATTTCGAGAGAAAGGGTTGGTTGATGGTGTGGATTTGGTGATGTTTAGGGGCTGTTACAAGACTTGAGTGGTGTTTTTACTGGCCTAGAGTAGAGAATACGGACTTAGGAATCATCCCATGTCGGTTTTGTGAAGTTTGGTGTGTCTATAGGGAATCTGGAGCAACCTGGGGTAATTCTGAGAAAAATAAACAATACCGGTGACCTAGATAAGACACTAGGAGACCACCCTGCAAGTACGAACCCCGACAGAGCAGAATGGACCGAGTAGGCCTGAATTCTGGGCTATGTGGCCGGCCAAATGTAGGTATTTGGTGTCTAGGTTGGTTCAGTAGCTCACATACTCCATATACAACACCCTATACAAGCTATTTATTCTCCAAGTGACCTGAACCAAAATCTGGGAGCATATTGGGGTGTTTTTGGTTATGTTTTCCGTATTTTGGAATTCTTGGTTTTAGTATTTAATATTGTATTGGGTCGTTGGATGTTTGTAAGTCAACGACGAGGGTTGTTTGGTTATTTTTGCATGCGTAGGCTATAGGTTCTAACCTTTGAGCGCACCATGTGTCGTATTGGTTTTCCGGGCTTGATGTGATGACATTGTGATATGTGTTGATATTGTAGGTACCTTCGCGTGGATTTCGAGATGACGGAGCATGGCGTCCTCGACTTCGGAAAGCAAGGATTAAGGTGAGTAGATTTATATCTATGGGGGATGTCGGGTGGATGGTGTATAACACCCCCGCAAGTTTTGTTGGAAAACGATATATAGAATATGGCTATCGAAACCTAGATTAGAAAACTAGGAATAGGATTAGAAAGATAATTAGAGATGATTGAATATATATATATATATATTGAGATATGAGATGAAAACTATAGGGATATGACTCTTGACATGATATGATAGAAATTATGTCTCGAATGGATATATAAGGATATGAAAAGTGAATGTGCATCACGACTTATAGATATGTTGTTGCACTAGAACAAGTATGAGTTTTAGAGTAGCATGACATTAGATGTATAAGATAGAATGTATATTTAAATTGACTTGATGCGAGATATTAATGTGATGAAAAGAATATACGTTGTGATTTGATGACTTGATTGATATGTCGGTAAACGGATGCGAGTCGATAAAAGATGATTGATACCTTTACCGGTCACCTGATATGAGATTGTTATGGATGTGACCTGGGATATAGGCATATATATATATATATAATGTTGTGAATCATGAATGATATGCCGTACGAGACGTTCGGTCCGTACCCTCATTGTCAAATAGGTTAATAGGATCCCTAATGGTTTAATGCCGCCGTACGACGATTTACCGTACGTGATGAGTTTTTGATGATTGAGCCGTACCTTTGACTAAAGGCTATCGTACGATGGATGATACCGTACGTGATGTTGTGAGGCCGGATGCCGATGGATTGATTCACCGACTCGGATATATTATAGACACGTATACCTGTTAGCATTTCGCGTACGATGTACCTTATGCCACATTCATGTCATTCTCATTGCATTACATATACCTGTGATAGTACACCTACACATTTATCGATGATGCGTATGTTACAGTTACACAGATAGGCCGTCTCACACACTTCATCATCGATAATTGCTATGTCACTCACACAGTAGTATTTCTACATCATGCTATTATATTGCTATGCTCTTATTATGATGATATACCCATGCTCACATCACTGTTCCATATTGCATGATATACGGATATGCTTACATTTTGTTATATGTCGATACGCATTGAGATATGTTGTTTTCATGAGATTTCTGGATTTGAGAACCGTGGTTATTTCAAAGGAAAGTATATATTGTTTTAAAAACTCGGTTTCTCTTGATATGTTATTTCAGTGCGTCCACCATTTGTTTTCTCGGTTATGAGATTGGCATGTGAAACCCGACTCGAGGAGCGGTAGGCACCGTCTGCGGATACATGGTGGACTCGGTGAGGTACCCCGGGGCAAAAAGATTCGTATTGTTAGGCGGTGATCCTGGCAGGGGAGCACTACCCATCGGTGATTGTATTTGGACTCGGCGGTTATCCGGACGATACCGACCGGAGTCGTGAGATGATGTAGACCGTTCCGGATTGACGGAGCCCGTGTGCCAATCCGAACTGAAGGAGCCCGATATATGAGGATTTACATGTCGATGCTGGATACGGGTTTCATGATGTTTCGAGTGTCGATGTTGGACACTCAGGTTCTATGATTTTGATGTGTCGTTGATGGATGGTTGATATCCTTATATTTACATGCATGATGTTGTTGTGTCATTGATGGACACGTAGATGTTCGCCACATGCTGATAGGCATTGATTATATTGTTGGCACATAAGCAGATACGGTCACCCTAGATATCATAGTATTACCTTTTTGATATAGTTGACCAAGGAAATCGTTGTTTTATTTGATTTCTTCCTGATGATGTTTTCTACTCACGAGTTGGCAACTCATCCCCGTTGTGCCACGGTTCTTGCAGGTTGACCGCATGGATCGGTAGCGGCATCGCTGGCACATAGCTGCATTCGGGTGTTTTACTTTGGTAGGTGGTACATGTTGGATCGTACCTCTCTTGTATTTATTATTCCTGTTGTATCTAGTTAACTCCATCAAATCATAAACTAGTATTTATATAAGTAGAAAGACTTAGCAAAACTTGTAGTTGCGAGACTGTTGGGGCCAAAATTTGTACCCCGGTTGACCAAGTCAAAGTCAAGGTCAACCCCATGCCAGGTGGGCCCAAGCCCAAGAAAGTGGGCCAATGCCCAGGTCGAGCCCGAACACGAAGCGTCCAGCCTTCCGCCATACCAAAATAAAAATCATGTAACGAATAATTTTTATGTAATTTTTGTGCATGAATGCATGCAAAATGGGCATAAAGCCAATTTTTTGTAAGCTCATGGCTTATGTTCAAAAAGAAAAGGCACATGAGCCATGGGATGGCCAAAATGCCATTTGTGTAAAGCCCAAGGGGCTATATGTAAAGTGTATAGCCTATAAAGGCAAAGATAATGAAAATATCTCATAACTTTTTCTCTCTCCAAAGAAAAATCTAGATCTGTGATCTTCTCCCTCCTCAAGGTTCTGAACCTTCCTCTTTTTTTTAATTAAATCAAGAGTTTTACTCTTCTTTTTCCAAATCTAAATAGTTTTTCACCACAAAACCCATAAAAGGGAACTCAGATCTGCCATCAGATCTTAGAAAGGAGAGATTTTTAGAATCTCATATTTCTTGATCTTCAAGATCCGGCCAACAAAGGAGAAAGAAGGAGACCTATCTTCAGAAACCTCACTTTGTGGAAGAACTAGGGCTCAAGGGGAAAAGCCCTTCATCAGCTTCAAAACATATTAGGAGTTTAACTCCTCATATATATACAGAATAATAAGTGCTCCTTTCTAGTAGTACAACTACCATTGCAGGGACCAAGTCCCTTTTGTTGCTCGAGCGCCCACGTTATGCACTAGCGCTCTTGCGCCCAGAGCGCTAGCGCCCATGTGCTGACACGTGGCGTGCTAGCGCTCAGAGCGCTAGCGTCCGAGCACCCACGTGCTGACACGTGGCGCGCTAGCGCTCTTGCGCTCAGAGCGCTAGCGCCCTAGCGCCCACGTGCTGACACGTGGCGCACTCGCGCTCAGTGCGCTAGGGCCCGCGCGCCCAGTTGCTGACACGTGGTGCACTAGCGCTCGAAGCGTTAGCGCTCTTACGCTCAAAGCGCTAGCGCTGGCCCCATGCATCCTTTGGATGCCTTTCCCCCCCTTTTTTTATATATATACATATATATATACATATGTATACATATGTACACACACACATACTCCACGACACTGTGCCTGCTAGAAAAATTTTTCTAACGGGGCGCTGCCCCGAACCCTGCAAGGGGGCTGCTAGCCCCTTTGACCCCCAGCCCGCTATCCGGGTAGCGGGACCCCCGTAAAAAATCTGCGTGGCTCCCGATATATCCAAGCCCCACCTCCAAAACAAAGCACACATACACTGCACATTGAGTTCGCATGACCAGTTTAACCCGTCAATCGGAGGTTCCATCGCTCCAAAGGCGAGGGGTAATTAACGGCAGCTTAGTCCGCGGCTGCCGGAGATTTGGATCCCCATAATCAATAAACCCCGACCTATCCTAGGCAGGAGGAATCTGTAGTACGCCTGACAAGCGCGCGCGTATTCCCATCTCAATGGGGTGACGAAAAACACCCTACAGCGAAACTTTGAGCGATGGGTTATATGTTCGCTTGGTGGGTTTGATGTCTTACTTTATTCTTTATCATTTGTGTTGATCTTCGCCGTTGGGCGTCGTATACATATTTTGTGACTTGCTTGGTTGTGAATCCGCTGGTTGGCGAAGAGCTAGCTCCCGCTTGGGGATGCCTTTTACATTATCTTGTATTTATGGTTTTGGATCAAAATATACAAAGGAGGTGCTGCCCAAATTTTTAAAAGACGAAACATGGTTTCAACTAGTAAAATTTACATGCATTTTCATTTTCCATTACTTATGCACTTAAGAAAACTTTTGATTTTCACCATACCTTTATTTCAAACATTCACCTCTTTTATTTTCTTAAAAAGGTTTAGATTTCCGGGTTTCGTCTTACTTGATTTACGTTACGCCATTAGACGTGGCGTGATTCAAGTGCCGGTTGATTGATATGAAATTCTCCGATTGTGTCGGTTTAGAAAATTGTATATAGAAATCACAACCAAAAATATTTTGACCGTAATCAATAACGGTGTCGGATGTAGCGCGTTAGTAAGTGCGGATCGTCCACAGGGAAAGTGAGATTCGTTCACTTTTCGAATTAGATGAGTCGAAAATTTAGAGAAAAGAAAAGAAAACAATTCATGATTTGTAATTGAATATCAAGAATTAGAAAAATCTAGATCTAGAAAAAACATTAAAATCAAGAATTGAGATGTGTGATAATTTCCAACCAACAATCAAGATTCGGAGTGTAGCTCGTAGGAGTATATCGGATCTATAGAGGTGATGAGATCTAATGATTACTCATTCTTATCCATTAACGAATTGATACTAGATCGATGAGAATTTACCGAGGGTTAAGGATCTTGCGGAGAATTTAGGGATTCCGCAACTCATCCTTTGTCCTTTCGATGAATCTCATTCAAATTCTAGCTTCTAGTTAATCAAATGATCAATAGTTGTTCCTTAGTTTCGAGTGAACACAATCAAGAAAGAATCATCCCGAAACTAGGTCATCGATCATTTGATTCACAAGAATTTACAAACATTATAGGATTTAAGAATTGTAAAAGTGTCTAAATCATCATCATCTATTGATCGTCACAACTCCTACACGAGTGGAGATTTACTCAAACATCATGATAACAAACATAATTTCAAATTGAGATCGAATCATAATACTTGAATTAAAAGATAAGCAAGATATAGAAATTTCACCTTTATTTATCGACAAATTTCGTTACAACTCTTTTGAATTTACAAAAGGAAGGAACTAGATCGTCGATTTCGGCTTCGCTCGGCTCCTTGAGTCGCGGATCTCCTTGAATCTCTTGCTCCGTTGAAATCCGGCGTCGCTTTCTAAAGGTTGAAGGCTCTCTTGCTTGAATGGTACTCGGGATCTTGATCTTGATTTTTGAATTGGAGTTAGGGTTTTGAGGCACAAGTTGTGTCACTCAACTTGTGGGTGGAAGAGATGAGAGAATGAAGAGAAATTGAACAACCTCAACCCTAGATCTTGGCTCCTTTTTATAGACCTCAAAACCCTAGATCTAGGATTTCAAATTTGAATTTTCCCTCCAAATGTTTGTTAAGAAGAGCCTTCTAGAAATAGTTTGTTAAGCCGAGCCTTCTAGTTGCGCCATGTGGAGTTTCTGGGGTCTTCTGGAAGCTTGGGCCGTTAGAGGTAAGCACGTGGCAAAATTGGATAAGTTGGCGCCATCAAGCCGCCGCGGTTCCGCGGCGCAAGCAAGCTCCTGCCGCGGAACCGCGGCGCTTTGTGGGCCTTCGGGCTTGAGTCTTCAACTGTGGTCTTGGGCTGATATTTGGGCCATTTTATGATATGTTGAATCTTGTAATTAGCCTTTAATCACTTCCAGATATTTAGCCTTTGAGTTGGCGTATTTTATTTGCACTGTTTTCTCAATTTTGGGCTTTGCTTCCGGAATTTCCTGCATAGACTCCAAGACAAGAGTTGCGCTATACAAGAAAGATGCGATGCCATGATAAAAACACAATTTCCCTAAAAGTGCCGGTTTTAATGTCTAACACATGCAATCTGGTATTTCAGAGATGTTTTGCTAATATATGCAATATGAATACCGAACACTTCTAGATGAGTGCAAATAATAGGTAAATTGCCATGTTAAAAATGCAGTATTTTCGACTGATCACCGGTCATGAACTTAATATTTTCGGGTCGTGACAAAGTTGGTATCAGAGCGCTAGGTTTAACCTTGGTTGGAGTCTAGGTTTGACTATGTGGAGTCTGGGGTGTAATCTATTTTGGAACCTAGGTTTGACCTTACAGAACTTAGACTTGAACGATGGGGTATTAGACCCAATCCTTCGTTACATAGGCTGACCCTGATTGATTGAGTAGATAGCTTGAGTAGAGTGACGTACCCTACGTATGTTCCGCAGTATATTTACGATACTCTACTCCACTTAAGAAACCTTAGGATGTACATATTTTGAGATCTGTGATTCTCTTCATTCCCTTGATCATATGTCCATTTGAGATCCTTGATTCTATTCGTTTCCACAATCATACTCTCACTGATTCCGTTCCTCTTTATGATCATGTATCCATTCTGGATCTATTGATTCCTTTCATTCCGTTGATCTGTTTTTATCGATACATGCTTGATGTTCCTGTCACCATGGTTTGTGCACAGATTGAGCTGCCGCTAGTGATGTGGTCAGGGCGAGCTCTTCATGGATGAGGACTGACCGTCGTGTTTTCTGGTGACATGGGAACGTATCGAGCTAGTATTTGTGTTGTGACCTCTTGTTTGAGACGAGTGTTCGGTTTTGCACCGGATGATCAGGCCATTGCTAGAGGCTTCCAGATTGTGAGAGGATTGTTGACATATAGCCTACCTCAGAGTTATGATGTCATCTACCGTGCAGACAGATGACCCAGATATCGCTGAGATTGATGGGATGTCTCTTCCAGAGCTTACGAGCTTAGATCGCTGGAGCATCCAGGCAGAGATGCGACAGATGATAGCTAGACTATCTTGTGTTGAGAGACGAAGGTGATTCGTCAGATTTGATGCGTCGACGCAGGCCTAGTTGAGCTGAAGATTTCTAGTGCGGAGAATCTTATTCAGATCTAGAGTAGATCGACCCAGAGAGGACGTTGTTCGTTGGATGATCCGATAGGAGATCAGTAAGTTGACCAACTTCGGATAGAGGACCACACCCAGATGCGTTGTGAGTTGATCGAGAACGGACGAGTATTGACTATTCCTCCGATGAATTGGACGAGGATGTGTTCGGATAGATATCTTCTACAGAGTGATGAAGATACCGAGTTCGTAATTTCGAGTCCGTAAGAGAGACTCCGGAATGACAGTAGCCGAGAACAATTGCAGTACGCAGATAGCATGACGTGACGTCGAAGTGGACGATGATAAGGATGAGTGTAACAAGAGATTCGTTCGAGATGCTGACGAGATGTTGTTACTCCCCGCTGAGATTAGAGATCGGGTATGTTTACAGTGGCATTAGGACACGACCAGTTCCTGAGGGAATGTTGTCCTTAGTACGCAGATGTCCAAAATGAGAGAAAGGATTATGCGAGAGTACCGGCCTCCGTACAGTTCGGCCTAGGAGAGATCGGAAGAGACATTGAGCAGGTGCCTTCCAGGACACTGCCGCGATAAGATTTTCACCGAGAATCAGTTGTGTCACGTGTATTCAGAGGGGAAGAGGCCGACTCCAGTGACGTGCTGCCTTACGAGTGGTCATGCTAAATGGCCGAGGGATGACCGGAGGAGTGTCAGAGCGGAATCGTTTCTGTTAGTACGCCTGACGGAGCTGACGAGCCGTTAGATTGCGAGATTGGTAATCCATAGAGAAATTGAGGACCCAGGGATAGAGGACGCCAGACCGTGAGCAGGAGGAAAGCGGATGATCTTGCTCTGCCAGTTTTGGGCGCACCGACATTTTTCGACATTGTAAGAGGTGTACCTCAATGTCATTTGTTGCGATTTGCATTTGTGATCCGAGTATCATGCTTATATCGCTTGGATTTGAGTTTTGAAGATTGAGTCTCATGATATTATTTTCGTGCACCATGGCTGCACCTACTGAGTACTTACATTTTTGTGCACAGTTATTGCACTTGATATATGTTTTATACACCGTTGTGTTGATTTATAATTTGTGCATACTTATTGCACTTGATGTCGATTTTGTGCCTTGGCTGCACGTGTTTATGATTTCGTAGATTCATACAGTTGATTTGATTTTCTGCATGTGGTACGCACTCGATTTGAATTTTGCACTCGGTATAGCTCACATGTGCTTGCAGTGAATTGATATGTATTTTCTGCATGCAGTCGGACACATTATGATTTTATACACCTTGGTACACTCGGTGTTTCTTTTTATACGCATTTTAGTTATTGATGAGTTTTCGTGCACTGGATGCACTGGATTTGTATTTTGAGCACTCGATGCACCGAATTCTTATTTCGTGCATTTGTTGCACTAGATTTATACGCCGTGCATTTGTTGCACCGGATTCGTGTTTAGTGCATTTGTTGCACCAGATTCGTGTTTCGTGCATTGGTTGCACTAGATTTATATTCCATACATTGGTTGCACCCGATTTATATCTTTGAGCATTCGTATTACCAGATTGTGTTTTTGTGCTCGTTGCACTTGACGTTTGTTTTTCGTGCACTTTACCGCACTGGGCATTTATTAGGACTTGACGCGCTTGGGTTTGATTTTTGCGCATATTAAGCAGTTGATATTGGATTTTATGCGCATCGGATACACTTGAGTGAGATTTTACTCGTGCATGTTGGATGCTCTTGATTTAGATTTTATCTGTGCATATTGGATGCGATTTCATTCGTGCATGTTGGATGCACTTGACTTAGATTTTTATCTGTGCATGTTGGATGCACTTGATTTAGATTTCATTCATGCATGACAGATGCACTTGATTTGGATTTTCACGCATGTGGGGCGCATGATATTAGATGTGATTTTATGCACACCGGATGCACTCGATTGGGATTTTCATTCATGTATGTTAGTTGCACTGGGCTGAGATTTCCGTGCACTCTAGATGCACTAGATGTTGTTATCACGCACACCCGTTGCACTGGACAGATGCTTTCATGCACATCTGTTGCACTTAGTTTTGCTTTGGTGCATATTGTGGCACTTGTATTTGGATTTGATTTCCGTGCGCACCAGACGCATGTGATGTTGGATATGCCTTTTGAGGCTGATTTTGCTTTCGAGCACCTTGTTTTCTTGATGGACACTATATTATGTAGTGGACGAACATGACTGATCTGAGGACAGTACCGGAGTTCTTTGCATGCATAAAAAGTTTACCAAGAGGTTTCCTAAAAGGAGCTATAGTCTCGCTATTTTCCTACGTGTCCGCGAGCGACACGAACTCTTAAAAAGGAAAACCTTTTGGGATATTTTAAAAAGGGACGGAACGTATATTTTATCAAAACATATATGAACGTATATTTATTATTTTACCAAGGAGCATCCGTCACCTGTGCCGTGAGTTACGCAACACACGGCGATTCAGAAAAGATTTTGCATGTGTTTTATTCAGTTTTTGAAGGTTTTTCCAAGGATGCGTACTGTACACGTATTATAGTATTTGACTAGTGTATATTGGATTTCAGTAGTGGATTTCGAGAACTGTATCTCCATTGTAACTCCGATAATATGCGTGCAAGTCCGATGATTTGCGTGACGATTGACCGAGTTCGATTTTGAGTTTCATACTCGTTTTCAGGCGCACACGATGCGCTGTGGTATTTATGTATCTTCCTTGATTTCGGAGCCCCATCAATTTGAGTTGATTATTGAAATGTTTTAGTATTTGGTGGTTTAAATTTAAATTCAGGTACCGAATTTATTTAAGGGGGAAGATTGTAACATTTCAGAAAATAAAAAATATAATTTTTGGAATTTAATATTAAAATAAGTTATTTTGCGAAAACTACCCGATTTGCGAAATTGGGGTTTTCGTAAAACGGTATAAATATATACCAATATTTGTGATATAATTGGAGATTAAAATGATTTATTCATTTAAAAAATTATTTAATGGATTTGGCAATTTTATAATCAATTATATGCAGTTTAAAATTAAACACGATTAGTGCACTACTAATCGCGATTTCGCCAAATCCGTATTTCTAAAGTATTCCATGGCCAGTGCACCATGACATGTTACATATTGTTTCATTTGTGTGGTTTTATTGGAATTATGTGTGTTATTGTGCGAAAAAGAGAAAGGGGTTAAAAAGAGAATGATTGGAGAGAGAGAGAGTGAAGCATGGACTTGAGAGGGGTGAGAATAGGAGAGAGTGAGGGTAAGAGAGAGAAGGGGGCAGCCATTCATTTCCCCACCCCATTATTTACTACATCTTCTTCCTCCTCACCTCCCTCCATCATCACCTCTAAATATCATCTCCAAATCTTCATCAAAACCCTACACCTTCTTTATAAAAATTGATCCCCACCTCACCCTCATCACTTTGGACCCATCAAAGTTGGATTTTGGAGGCATTGGAGAAGCTTGGGTTTTTCTTGGGTTGCCTAACGGAGGTATAATTTCTTCCATTTAGTTTAGTTTTTTGTTCTTGCATTCTAGTTTAGTTTAGAAGTTGATTAAGTGTGGAAATGTGATGTTTAGAAATTTCAAGAGAAAGGGTTGGGTGATGGTGTGGATTTGGTGATGTTTAGGGGCTGTTACAAGACTTGAGTGGTGTTTTTACTGCCTAGAATAGAGAATACGGACTTAGGAAACATCCCATGTCGGTTTTGTGAAGTTTGGTGTGCTTACAGGGAATCTGGAGCAACCTGGGGTAATTCTGAGAAAAACAAACAATACCAGTGACCTAGATAAGACACTAGGAGACCGCCCTGCAAGTACGAACCCCAACAGAGCAGAATGGACCGAGCTGGCCTGAATTCTGGGCTATGTGGCCGGCCAAATGTAGGTATTTGGTGTCTAGGTTGGTTCAGTAGCTCACATACTCCATATACAACACCTTATACTTGCTAGTTATTCTCCAAGTGACCTGAACCAAAATCTGGGAGCACATTGGGGTGTTTTTGGTTATGTTTTCCGTATTTTGGAGTTCTTGGTTTTAGTATTTGATATTGTATTGGGTCGTTGGATGTTTGTACGTCAACTACGAGGTTTGTTTGGTTGTTTTTGCATGCGTAGGCTATAGGTTCTAACCTATGAGCGCACCATGTGCCGTATTGGTTTTCCGAGCTTAATGTGATGGCATTGCGATATGTGTTGATATTGTAGGTACCTTCGCGTGGATTCCGAGACAACAGAGCATGGCGTCATCGACTTCGGCAAGCAAGGATTAAGGTGATTAGATTTATATCTACGGGGGAAGTTGGGTGGATGGCTATAGCACCCCCGCAAGTTTTGATGGAAACCGATATATAGAATATAGCTAAGGAAACCTAGATTATAAAACTATGGATAGGATTAGAAAGATAGTTAGAGATGATTTGAATGATTGAATATATATTTATATATCGAGATATGAGATGAAAACTATACGGATATGACTCTTGACATGATATGATAGAAATGATGTATCGAATGGATATATAAGGATATGAAAAGTGAATGTGCATCACGACTTATAGATATGTAGTTGCACTAGAATAAGTATGAGTTTTAGAGTAGCATGACATTAGATGTATAAGAAAGAATGTATATGTAAATTGACTTAATGCAAGATATTAATGTGATGAAAAGAATATACGATGTGATATGATGACTTGATTGATATGTCGGTATACGGATGCGAGTCGATAAGAGATGATTGATACTTTTGCCGGACCCCTGATATGAGATTGTTATGGATGTGACCTGGGATATAGGCATATAGATATATATAATGTTGTGAATCATAAGTCATATGCCGTACGAGACGTTAGGTCCATACCCTCATTGTCATATAGGTTGATAGGATACCTAATGGTTTAATGCCGCCGTATGATGATTTACCGTACGTGATGAGTTTTATGATGATTGAGCCGTACGCTTGACTAGAGGATACCGTACGATGGATGATACCGTACGTGATGTTGTGAGGCTGGATGCCGATGGATAAATTCACCGACTCGGATATATTATATAGACGTATACCTGTTAGCATTTCGCGTACGATGTACCTTATGTTAGTTATATGTATGCCCTAGAGGCCATTACTGTACATGCGTTGTATATTGTAGTGGATGCTTGGACATATATAGGGAGGACTTTTTTGCTCGACATGATAGTATGCTATCTGGTTACTTTTTATCTTAACATGTATTCTGATTGTCTCTATGTTACATGTTGATAAAGCCCTTATGATGAGTACTTGACTACCAGGACTATGATGTGGATCATACTAGTGGGGACAGTGTAGTCGCTAAGTACATCCTTCAAATGTTCCTAGTCGTGGGAATACCGAGACAGGGCATCGATACTCCAGAGTAGACTAGCGTATGCGCTTCTTGACCCATATGATGGGTGATGGATGATCCCATATCCATTGGTGTTTGACATCAAAGAAGGTATACGGGTGCTCAGTGGAGACTGGGTACACTGGACGGACTCGCCGAGAACTCCCAGATGGTATTATACCTCACGTCAGATGGCAGTTCTCTGGTGACACTGGTACATGTTAGTCTGTAGAACCGAGATCGTCATAGGGTCTTGTGTGATTCCCACTGTGCTTTGATTTCCATCATACCACGTCCAAGAGGACGTGCAAAAAGGTGGCTTTTGGGTACAGTCCCGAATCACATGGAGGCAATGAGCGATAGGAGGGGATTCGTCTCTCCCTGTATAGGGAGTTGATGTTGCGCTGTGTTCGATTGGCTATAACTGGAAATCCATGGCCAGGGTTGCAGAGATTTACTGGTAAGTGTTATCAGTGGTTTCTCGAACTATTATAGACCTTATATCGACATGACTTATCAAGCTACTGGGGTCTGACGTTTACCACCCCTAGGTGAGATATGCGACATATCAGACGAAGAGACCGGACTGTACGGGAGTGTTACTGGTTGGATTCACGGGAGAATGTACAGGCTTACTTGTTAATCTTCTGATCGCTCAATACCTGGGTGGCTGTTACGTTTAGCCGATCGCTTGGAGCTTGTGGGTGTTTGATATAATCATCACTTAATGCCGGCTTATTGACGATTTTTTAGAGTCCTACACAGAGGTTTCCTGGCTCAGGAAAAACGGAGTAGGAGCACCTATATGATATGTGCGGGACCGAGAACAATACAGGTATGTGATACCGTATTAGATTCTCGCGATATGAGATATCGGCCGGGTATATGTTATATAGCCGGGTCATCGGATCAAGTGTTGATTCGATGAACTGATACAGATTATATTAGTCGGTTATTTGTGAAATAGTCGGATTATCGGATCAAGTGTTGATTCGATAATTTAATGTATAATTATATATTTGATATATTAAATTACATTAAATAGTATAAGCTCACAAAAAGATTCTTTTTCTCACTCGGGTAATACATTGATATATATATGCGATATCTGTTAATTGTATTATTTTGTTTTGTTACAATAAATATTGTATATGTGATATATAATATTGTAACATGTTATGGTTATTAATGCAACATGTTTAGTGGAGATTAAACATGGTTAGGATTTGATTTCGGTTAATCTTTTCTAGAAGTTTCTAGAAGCTTTGCTTTTGTTTCTTGCAAAGATATTTTGTGTTTATATTTTGCATAGATATTTGTTTAACCCAACCAAACCTTTTAACCATGGTTCAATCTCTATAAGGGTTAGTTCTTCTCACTTATACCATGGTTGCATTTCTAACCTTACACTTGAGTTATTCATTATTCATCACAAAAGAGTTAGCTTCTTCTTCTTCTTCCTTCTTGCTTGAAAAGCTTTCTAGCTTTTTGAGAAGTGATGAAAATGAGTGAGATTAAAAAAAAAGGGAGCTAAAATCCTACTTCATCATCCTAATCTATCCTAACCATTTAGATTAGGGTGTTCACTTCATTTGTGAGTGAGAGCTTGTGTTAAAGAAACTTCAAGGTAGATCATCTTTGTTATCGAAGATCGGAAGCAGGCTTGCAACTTTCTCTTCGTGGAGCCTCTCTAGAGTATGGGAACTCGATGATCGCAGCGAAGGGTCTTCTACTCGGAGCTTATGAAGTGAATGACTGGACTACAAAGGTTGTAATCCCAAACTCTTAGAAGTAATGTTGTTTGCTTGCTATATGTTTCGCCTAATCTCTAGTCTAAGATCTTTGTTAGGGTTGTTCGGCACATCTAAATTTTAAATCGGGCATGGTTGATACCTTATAGACCCTTGTGAGAGTGCCTAGTAACCCTAAAGTGGTAACAGAGCCAAGCTAGAGCTTTAGGCGATATCTAGGCAAAGTTTAAAGTCCAATCGAACTCCGAATACCCGATAAAACCTAGTTTCTGGAAAAAATTTCAAAAGTTGACATTTTTCATATTAAAAATACTCATAAAATTAAGCAGGTGATTTTATGGACATCTGTGAAAAACGACACCCTAAACCCATCAAAGCGTCGCGGAACCGCGGCCAAACTAGGGTATTGGCGGCGGTTCCGCGGCAAGTATTGAAGATTGAGGGATTATTTTTGGACAGTTGATCCGTAGGTAATTTTAAATGCTTCTGGGAATTTTTAATTTTGCTCAAGTGTTGAGTTTTCTGGGATGTATTGGGAACTCGTTGATTCAATCGGAAAGTTTAACTTCGTTTAAGTTTTTCCGAGTAATTTTAGAACGTGTTAAAAAGTTCGAACGGATATCAATAACTCATTTTTTCCCCTGCCGGAAAATTTCCAAGTGTTGGATTTTTCCGTAGTTTAAGAACGTTCTAAGTCGTGCAAGTAATGCGGTGGACCCTCTAGAAGAACAAAAACCTTAACTCGATTATGTGACCGTCTGAACTGCCTCTAAACCTTTGGGTTTAGGGCAGTACGGCGTTGCCACATGTGAGGCGTTGGTTTGAACCTTCTACGGCTGGATCATTGGTACTGTGGCATGTGATGCATGCTTTTAAACCAATTTCAAGTGTTGAGAATTATTTGGGAAATCTTGGGTGTTTGTTTTTTCGATCGGAAATTTTAACATTGTCTACTTATCTGGAATGTGATACAATATTTGGAATCCATAAGTAGTTATGAGATAACTAATTTGAATGTTATAAATCTAGCAGTTTAGTCTTATTTGATCGGTTGCCACGGGATTTTGATGTGATCAAAAGTCCGTCGCAATCACGTAGCGTACGCGGATACTCGCTGGGTAAACTTAATAGACAGCCACACCCCATAGCCCCGACCAAGTGAATGTAGGAGAACCCCGTCGCCAAAAGCATCCGTTCGGGTGCTCGCGGCAGCGGTGTTCCGCCTTAGTGCACTTCGTCGACGGCATCCGGGGGTGCGGCCGTCTACCAAAGTTTGCGACGAGCATTCGATCAGGATGAAGGGAATCTTGTTGAATTGCCCAACTAGATATTGAAAAGTGTTTTCGATATTGGGAATAAAATGCGGGGTTTATAATTGTTAGGCATGCGATGTCTAGGGAATTCATTTGGTTTGGCATGCGATGTCTAAGGAGATTGCGGATTCCACCTGTTGTACTTTTACACTTTCTTTTCTGTGACCGTAAGTGTAATATGTGGTGTATCGTCGGTTTCGTTGCTATACATCAACGACAATTGGGATACGCATATTTACTTACGTCGATGATATGCGATATTTTGTGTTGCTGTGATATGTTATATTGGATCGTCGTGTTTTGAATAGACGGGGGTGTTATGTGAGATGAGAGTTTTTCTTTTTCATTCATGTAAAATTCATTTATTTGTAATATTCTTTTATTGGGGCACTTCCGGACTGAGGATGATGTCACCATTGTATATTATTTACTTTTCCGCATTAGGTAGACCCAAGGCGAGGAGCACAAGTAACCGAGTTCTAGGGTCCAGTGGGAGACCATCTCGAGGAGTCGAGACCGGGTCTCCTAACCCTAGAATTGACAGTGTTGCTTGCCGCTCTCATAGGGGTCTAGGGATGTGGGTTTGGCTATTCATCACGACCGTGTAATCCGTATTTTATACAGGCTCGTATTAAAGCACGGACGTCCTAGTATATCCAATATTTCATATATGTTCTTCTGCTGCAATGTTCTGTGATGAGATCGTATTACTGCCTGAGACGAATGTTTATATTATATATATGAGATATATGTTATATTGCAGATTTCGTTTCAAATGTGATGCTTGTGAAGCATAATAAAATGGGACTTCATTAATGAGATTAATGAAACTAAAAGATACCTAAAGATGTTGTAGAAACTTGTTTAAAAACTGGTAGCTCTAGTTCTTGCTTTGCATAGAGATGTTCCTTGTAGAACATCCAGCACCTTATTCGATAAGGTAAGAGCCGAGATCCCTTCACCGGGAGTGACCTCTTTAGCTAAACTAGCAGATACTACAAACTTGGTTTGTCTTTTGATTGTTTTTATAGTTTTTTCTTTGCATAGTGATATTTGTGAAATATCCTGCACCTTATTCGATGAGGAAAGAGCCGAGATCCCTTCACCGGGAGTGATCTCTTTAGCAAAACTAGAAAAGACCTCAAAAACATTCCATTAAAAAATCACTCGATTCTACAACGATATCAAGTTCATTACGCAAAGGGTTTTCTTAAAAAGCTGTCGTAGCCCTCCGTCATTTCGATTCTACTTAGTATTTGTGCTGCGGTAGTTTGGCATGCGTCAAGACGTAGTGTACGGTAGCTAACTAGTGCTTATCTGCTAGAATACGATGCGATTGGATTAGGGTATTCGTACGACGTTGTTTGGCATGCGTCAAGGGTCGTACGGGTGGGCTTAATTCAATCAGGAAATGTACGGGTTGAACTTGACTAGCGGACTATGGGTTGTTTGGCATGCGTCAAAGTCATAGCACGCTAGGGGCAAAATATTATTGGCAATTTCATGTGTTTAAATTTGCAATGAGATTGCATACCTTCTATGAGATAGTTGGATCCCGATACCCGCTGCGAGTAAGAGTTACTCCTGGGAGAGTTTTACACATTACAATTAGCTATCAAGTAGGTGTATAGAAAGGTGTCAACGGGGTTACGCCCGTGGGAAAACGAGGTTTACTTTAATTAGGTCCGTGCGAAAGCACGGGGATCCTCCCTCAAAGTACCGGCACTGTCCTGGCTGAAAGATTGGCGAACTTGTAGGGTGTAATTAATCCCGGCTAGTCTTTCCTTTTAGGGTTTGAAGGAAGATTTGACTAAAATAGTGGGAGACATCCTGATTAGATATATTTATAACCAATCTAATCTTGCAAGAGCATACGCTGAGTGTTTTCTTCTCTCTCTCTCCTGGTTATGACTATGTCATGCCTTAATCAAGATAATAATACGGATGTATTGACCGGACCTGCTTGTTATACTGCTCTAGGGAACATTGGTCCCGCTCCAACTTATAATTGTTATAAGACAGAGCAGGAAATAGGGGATTACCAGAATTCCCGTGCTACCCAAACGAAGAAAGTGCTGATGCATCTTCTTCGGGTGTGTTCATTACCAAGAACTGTTTCTCAGTATCCTTTACGTCCTAGGTATGAGATACCGGATCAGGATCCCGTAAATGTAATTTGTTACATGGGCTACAGATAGATAGAGAACTGAGAACTGGTGATATGTTTCAAGAGTTGGAAATGATGCATGTGTTGCAGCCAAGTCTGTTGGCAGTTATTACCCTATATTACCAGAATACATTGATTCTGAACGAATGTTATTAGATACCGAACCTGATATACAACATCATATCAGTCTCTTTATTTAATAAAGAAGGATATAATTTTGTATTGTTGGATAATGTTTTGAACATTTCCAATATCAAGAGTTGATCGGTTCAGGCACGTTATCTAAAAGCATAGACGTTCTAAATCAAACTACAGTTCTTAATATATAGAACACACATAAGAGGAAGAGTTCAGAAATGAACGGATCCTTCTTGAGGTATTATAGACTAGGTCATATTAATGTGACCAGATTGGCTGAAGTTACATTTAGATGTATATTTAAATTAGTTTGAATTTACATCTTATGAAACTTGCCGGTTTTGTCACAAAGATAAGATGACTACAGCTCTATCTATTGGAAACAGAGAAAGAGTTAGTGAACTCTTTGGATTGATACATGCTGATGTATGAAGGCCCCCTGTCTACACATGCCAAGACCGGTTCTTTGTACATCATTACATTCACTGATGATCTCTCAAGATTCAGACATATGTTCATGTTGAAACACAAGTCCGAAACTTTTGAGATAATCACAGAATATAAGTTAGAAGTAGAGAACCAAAAATGGGTATAAGTATTATGTCCTTTGATGTGATCAAGAAGGAGAATACTTGAGCACGGGATTCCTGGACTATTCTAAAGGAGAATGAGATTCTCTCTCAGCATTACTCCTCCGTATACACCACAGCACGTCGGTGTATCGGGGCGGAGCAATCACACTCTATTAGATATGGCGCGCGCTATGATGAGTACTACTGAGTTTCCTATTTCCTTTTGGGAGTTATGCACTTGAGAAGCTGCATACCTATTGAATAGGGTTCCAATCAAATCTGTTGCCTACCACTCCATATGTGATATGGTATGGGAAGAGCCCATCTCTTAAGGAAGTTAAGATTTGGGGTTGTCCGGCCTATGTCTAAAACCATAATCCAGACAAGCTCGAGGCAAGGTCAGTTCTGTGGAAGTTTGTTGGATATCCCAAGCATTCGCAAGGGAATATCTTCTACCATACCGAGGAACAAAACTTGTTTTATTTCCCGGCGTACCACTTATTGAGTAAAAGGGAATTTCTTGTGAAGAAATTAGTGGTCATGAGGTAGAACTGGAAGGAGTTCCAGCTATACAAACTGCAGCTGATGATTTGGTTGAACCGGAGCATTCAATAGTATCCAACAAACCTCAGCTTCTCCGCCGATCTGGTAGGGTTACTCATCCACTTGAGAGATACTTCGGTTTCTCTATGACAGTAGGAGCGAGGATTGCATCATGAGATGATGACCCAACTAGTTTCGAGCAGGCTATCAGGAGTGGGGACTCTGTGAGTATAGCTAGATGCTTAGTGATCTGAGATGGAATCCTTATACACCAACAAAGTATGGACTTTGATTGCTTTATCTGAAGGGTTAAATCCCCATCAGGAGAAGGTATATCTTGAGAAGATTACTTGGTGTACATGGAAAAGTTGAGACTTTCAAAGCTATGCTTAAAGTCCATCCAGATCCTACTTGCCACGGCTACATACCATGACTACGATATATGGCGGTTGGGTGTCATGACTGCTTTTCTAAATGATGATTTAGAAGAGAGCGTCTATAAGAACACAAGCAGAGGGCTTCGTAGACAATGGGAGCAGCGAAAACGTGTGCAAGATGTTTTATGTGATAAATCAGGCATCGCGGAGTTGGAACATCTGTTTTGATGTAATAGTCAAAGAGTTTGACTTCATCAAAATGGTAGATGAACCTTGTATATACAAAAAGATAATAGGGAGTATGGTGGTGATCCTCGTATTGTACGTGGATGACATAATCTTGATATGGAAGGAGTTTCCTATGCTACCATCGGTCAATCTCCTCTTATCACAAGGATTCTCCATATAGGATCAAGGTGATACCTTCTAAATCCTAGGTTATGGATCTATGAGATAGATCTAATTGGATGTTAGGATTCTCACTAGTTGTAGTGAGATGGTATCAATCAATCCTGGGGAGAATCACTGGAATGGTTCCAGGGTGATAAGGACGACTGAATGTCAGTCGCAGGCATTGTCTTTACCCTCAGTTAAGGGACGGTATGTTGGAAGAGTTCCAAGCTAGATACCGTGACATACTAGATGATAATGGCATGATAAATCACTACCAAGAATGCTACCAAAGAGAAAGTCTGGATATATATACTAGTTCATAAGATGAACTTCGTTCCTACCATTGTGTGACAATGGAGTTTTGGCTTATGCCTGGGAACCCCCGTCCTATCAGATATCCAGACATATTCTTAGGCAGTATCACCTGATCATGGAGATGGTTGATCTCCAGTGAGATCGAGGTTAGGAGACTAGACACAGAGGACAACAGCGCGGATCCACTTACAAAGGCCTTTTTCCCAGTAGAGACTTTTATGGGATGGTTGAGTATGAGATACTTCAACCACATCTGAATGTTGGGTATGCGATACCACAATAGATAGCCCTAGTGCAAGTGGGAGATTGTTAGTTATATGTATGCCCTATAGGCCATTACTGTACATGCGTTTTATATTGTAGTGGATGCTTGGATATATATAGGGAGGACTTTCCTGCTCGACATGGTAGTATGCTATCTGGTTACTCTTTATCTTAACATGTACTCTGATTGTCTCTATGTTACATGTTGATAAAGACCTTAGGATGAGTACTTGACTACCAGGACTATGATGTGGATCATACTAGTGGGGACAGTGTACTCGCCAAGTACATCCTTCAAATGTTCCTAGTCGTGGGAGTACCGAGACAGGGCATCGATACTCCAGAGTAGACTAGCGTATGTGCTTCTTGACCCATATGATGGGCGATGGATGATCCCATATCCATTGGTGTTTGACATCAGAGAAGGTATACGGGTGCTCAGTGGAGACTGGGTACACTGGACGGACTCGCCGAGAACTCCCAGATGGTATTATACCTCACGTCAGATGACAGTTCTCTGGTGACACTGGTACAGGTTAGTCTGTAGACCCGAGATCGTCATAGAGTCTTGTGTGATTTCCACTGTGCTTTGATTTCCATCATGCCACGTCCAAGAGGGCGTGCAAAAAGGTGGCTTTTGGGTACAGTCCCGAATCACATGGAGGCAATGAGCGATATGAGGGGATTCGTCTCTCCCGGTATAGGGAGTTGATGTTGCGCTGTGTTCGATTGGCTATATCTGGAAATCCCTGGCCAGGGTTGCTGAGATTTACTGGTTAGTATTATCAGTGGTTTCTCGAACTGTTATAGACCTTATATCGACACGACTTATCAAGCTACTGGGGTCTGACGATTACCACCCCTAGGCAAGATATGCGACATATCAGACGAAGAGACCGGACTGTACGGGAGTGTTACTGGTTGGATTCACGGGAGAATGTACAGGCTTGCTTGTTGATCTTATGATTGCTCAATACCAGGGTGGCTGCTATGTTTAGCTGATCGCTTGTGGGTGTTTGATATGATCATCACCTACTGCCGGCGTATTGACGATTCTTTATAGTCCTACACAGAGATTTCCTGGCTCAGGCAAAACGGAGTAGGAGCATATATATGATATGTGCGGGACCGAGAACAATACGTGTATGTGATACCGTATTAGATTCTCGCGATATGAGATATCGGCCGGGTATATGTGATATAGCCGGGTCATCGGATCAAGTGTTGATTCGATGAACTGATACAGATTATATTAGTCGGTTATTTGTGAAATAGCCGGATTATCGGATCAAGTGTTGATTCGATAATTTAATGTATAATTATATATTTGATATATTAAATTACATTAACTAGTATAAGCTCACAAAAAGATTCTTTTTCTCACTCGGGTAATACATTGATATATTTGCGATATATGTTAATTGTATTATTTTATTTTGTTACAATAAATATTGTATATATGATATATAATATTGTAACATGTTATGGTTATTAATGCAACATGTTTAGTGGAGATTAAACATGGTTAGGGTTTGATTTGGGTTAATCTTTTCTAGAAGTTTCTAGAAGCTTTGCTTTTGTTTCTTGCAAAGATATTTTGTGTTGATAATTTGCATAGATATTTGTTTAACCCAACCAAACATTTTAACCATGGTTCAATCTCTACAAGGGTTAGTTCTTCACACTTATACCATGGTTGCATTTCTAACCTTACACTTGAGTTATTCAATATTCATCACAAAAGAGTTAGCTTCTTCTTCTTCCTTCTTGCTTGAAAAGCTTTCTAGCCTTTTGAGAAGTGATGAAAATGAGTGAGATTAAGAAAACAAACGAGAGCTAAAATCCTACTTCATCGTTCTAATCTATCCTAGCCATTTAGATTAGGGTGTTCACTTCATTTGTGAGTGATAGCTTGTGTTAAAGAAACTTCAAGGTAGATCATCTTTGTTATCGAAAATCGGAAGCAAGCTTGCATATTTCTCTTCGTGGAGCCTCTCTAGAGTCTAGGAACTCGATGGTCGTAGCGAAGGGACTTCTACTCGGAGATTATGAAGCGAATGACTGGACTACAAAGGTTGTAATCCCAAACTCTTAGAAATAAAGTTGTTTACTTGCTATATGTTTCGCCTAATCTCTAGTTTAAGATCTTTGTTAGGGTTGTTCGGCACGTCTAAATTTTAAATCGGGCATGGTTGATGCCTTATAGACCCTTGTGGTCTTTGAACGTTTGTACGTCAACGACGAGGGTTTTATGATTGTTTTTACATGCGTAGGCTATAGTTTCTAATCTATGAGCACTTCACGTGTCGTGTCGGGATTTGAATTGGATTTTTGATGCGATACGATGTGTTGTGATATGTAGGTACCTTCGCAAGGACTTCGGGACGATAAGGGGAACAAAGCGTCATCGACTTCGGCAAGAGAGGATCAAGGTTGGTAGATGTATATCTGCGGGGGAAGTCGGGTGGATGGCTTATAGCACCCCCGCAACCGTAGGATAGGTTATATATATATACTATATTTATATCTATTGGCACAAGAATTAGATACCTATGCAAATAGGGTGTTGGGAAACCGTAAGATAAGAATAAGCGTGATCGTAGAGTGATCTTACCTTAGTCTTTAACTTTAGGATATATGTAGTCACGCACACACGCTCACACACATACACACATACTTGATTTATGTGTGTATGTGTGTGTGTGTGTGTGTGTGTGTGTGTGTGTGTGTGTGTGTGTGTGTTTGTGTTGTTAGTTATGTGTATGCCCTAGAGGCCAATATTGTACATATGATGTATATTATAGTGGGAGCTTGGACATATATAGAGAGGACTTTCTTGCTCGACATGATAGTATGCTATATGGTTGCTCTTTGTCTTAACATATAGAATTGTATTGGGATACTGTCTTGCTCTCACATGTTGATAAAGTCCTTAGGATGTGTATTTGACTACCAGGACTATGATGGAGATCATACTAGTGGAGCCAGGGTAGTCCACAAATACATCCTTTAATTTTCCTAGTCGATAGTGTATCGAGACAGGGCATCGATATTCTAGAGTAGACTAGCGTATACGCTTCTTGACCCATATGATGGGCGATGGATGATCCCACATCTATTGGTGTTTGACATCAAAGATGGTATATGGGTGCTCAGTGGAGACTGGGTACACTGAACGGACTTGCCGAGAACTCCTAGTTGTTATTATACTTATCGTCAGGTACCAGTTCTCTAGTGACACTGGTACAGCTTAGTCTGTAGAGCCGAGATCGTCATAGAGTCTTGTGTGATTCCCACTGTGCTTTGATTTCCACCTTACCAAGATCAAGAGAACGTGCAAAACGATGGCTTTTGGGTTCAATCCTGAATCACATGGAGGAAATGAGCGATAGGAAGGGATTCGTCTCTCCCGGTATTAGGGGTTGATGTTGCGTTGTGCTCGATTGGCTATAACAAGAATTCCCTGGCCAGGGCTGATACGGAGATCTACTGGTTAGTGTTATCAGTAGTTTCTCGACACGTTATTAGACTCACATCGGCACGAATTATCGGTTACCGGGGTCTGACGTTTACCACCCCTAGAATATGTTGGAGATAGTGCCCTCAGAGTCAATTATTGGATCACAGGCACGTGATTGCAATGATTGAGCGAGGACCTATCCCGGTAGGACAGTCTTACTCGAGATGATAGTTTGCTATCTGGTTTACCTTTATCATCGTGTACTGCTTTAGGTGACATGACAGGTCACTATTGCACGTTGATAGAGCCCCTAAGATTCTTGCTTGACTGCCAGCAGTATGAGGGCGATCATATAAGTGAGAGCTGGAGTCTATTAGCACATCCTTAAAAGGTCCCTAGTCGTAGGAGTTTCGAGACAGGGCATCGATTCTCCAGAGTAGACTAGTGTATACAGTTGAGACCCCGACGAGGGGCGGTGGCCAGTCTCACAAGCCACTGGTGTCAGTTGGTTCACCTAAGATGTATACAGGTGCTCATTGGGTTATGAGTACACCGGACAGGACTCGCCGGGAACATGCTAGTTGGTCTTATACCTGACGTCAAATAGCAGTTCCCAGGTGACATGTGTACAGGTTAGTTCCTCGACCTGGGGATCGTCATTTGTCTCGTGTGAGTTCCCACTGTGCTTTGATTATTACCCTACCACGGCTCAAAGGAGTCGTGCAAACAGGTTTTAGTTGGGTACAGTCCCGAGCCACATGGAGGCAGTGAGCGGATCTTCGGGGGTTTGTCTCTCCCGGTATTGGGGGTGAGGTCGCGCTGTGTCTAGGAGAGCCATTACACGAAGTCCTTGGCCAAGGCAGGAGATTTACTGGTAGGTATTCCAGTAGTATCTCAGGGTGTTCTGGGCTACACTCCGACACGACTTGTACCGCTTTTGGGGGTCTGACTTTTACCAACCCCCTAGGCCCGACATGCGATGCTCATAGACGAACGGACCGGACTGTACGGATATTGTCACTGACAGGCTCAGTAGGGTGTCAGGATGAGTTCGCTTATCGACGTCCCTTTTAGTCAATAGCTGGTGGCCCGTCACGTATTGGCTTATACCTCTGACGTGCTGGTGGTTAAATCCACAGCCATAGTATTGACGAGTTTTTAGAGTCCACCACACTTTCAGTTACTCAAGCTTTCGGGCGAAACGCTGTAGAGGCCGTATGGAGATATGGCAGGGTCCGATCAGATATGTGCGGTATTGCACGGATCAGGATCGGACAGTTTTTTGTACTAGTGGCCGTATAGTTATATGGCAGGGTTCGATCTGATACATGCGGTATTGCACGGATCAGGATCGAACGGTTTTTACTAGCCGGCTTTGGTTTAAGCCAGTACTAGTTTAGTACAGTGTAGATTTTGTCTCATTGCATTTGTATCCGGACGGAATACAGATGCGGGTGTGTATGCACAGTATCGGGGTTTTCCTGTAATTTATTACGGGACCAGTTTTCTGGAGTTGCCAGTTTGCTTTCCGTTCCGGCCGGTTTTCCTTTGTTCTTTCCCGGCCGGACTTTTCCGATGGAGGGGGTTATTTGCTTTTGTGCAAATAACATTTGTGGAGGGGGTTTCTTGAAAAAGGATTTATTATGAGAGCATCTTTTCTTTTGCACCATTCTTGCATTTATTGTGAAGTGAATGGATTTGATTTAGGTATGGGTTTTGTTATGGTTGATGTTTCTTTGTCTTTGGATGTGGTCACCTCTTCCATTCTCCTACACTCACCTCCCTTGGTATATTGTTCCATTCCTCCACCATTTCTAATAAAGAGAGATTATTATTCATGGTTAAGAAGAAAATGAGAGAGCTTCATCTTCATATTAGAGAGAGTAGCATTCATTCATCTCATTTTTGATACAAGGAAAAATGAAAGCACCATTTTTCATACCTTCATTCCTCCATCTTCAAAAGGCAACCAATACCCCAAAAGTGAGACTATGATTCTACACTACACATTCTACAGCATATCTTGAGCATGTCGAGTTGCCGGCTTCATGCTCGAGTTGCCTCGGTATAGAGGCGGGAGCCCGTAAAAGATGCAGGCAACATGGTGCCCTTCCGGCGAGGAGGCGACGACCGGAGATCCCGCGAGGAGATCGGAGTGGAGATGAAGACCGGAGGACTCAGATCAGTCGGTATATCTCTAACCCATCCTCTTGTTAGCTTAGACTAGTTAATGGTTACGATACGGGTGTTTAGTGCGCGGTGGTGCCGGTTTGCTAAGTTCGCAAAATTAAAGTTTATCACCGTTTCCGCGTTTGGCCGTCGGATTGACGGCCGGGGTTCCGCCGTGCACTTACAGTGGTATCAGAGCCTCGCCATTAACTTCGTCTAGCTTCGTTTGATGTGTTTTTCAGTTCCGATCGACCAAAATTCCAAAAACCGAATTTTTCCTTCACATCAGTTTCTGTTGAAATTTTTTGAAGTCTAAAAATTTTTCAGGTTGTAAAATATTGATGTACTGGATAATCTAAGAACTCTGTAAAAATTCGACGAAGTAACTCCACAGTGGGAGCGCGGAAGCGCCGCGAAAACCCCCTTCCCGCCGCCCTTCCGCCGCACACTGTGGAGATCACTTCACCAAATTTTTTCAGAGGCCTTCTGGGCTTAAAATATGGGTTTTGAAATATTAAAATTGGGCCCAGGATTTCTGTGAGTGCTACAGTTTTGATTGGGGGCCCACTTGTTAATTTTTGGTCAATCGGAAAATTTTAAACACATTTTTCACGGTATTTACATTATATCTGCGACCGTGAATGTCACTCGATCGGTAAATCCGGTCTAACTGCTATAGCCCGGTTAGACGGATTTGCGAACGTGACTTTCACGTTGATGTTCTATGTTTATGCTGTGATGTTGCGGATCGGTCATGGAGGATAGCCTGGGTGCAATGCTAGTACAGTGTTGTGGTATTATGTACATTTGATATTGCGGGGCGAGCGTCCGACATGTGGACTGCCGTCACTGCCGGATTGTATTATTCTTTTGGGGCACGGCGTGGTTGCGGTCGATGTACCCGGTGTATGTATATTTTACTTTCTGTACTAGGATTACCCCGCGGTGGGGTGCACGGATAGCCGGGTTCTGGAGGGCAACGAGCCCGCATCTCATGGCATTGAGACGGAGGGGGCTTCACTCTAGGATTGGCGGGCTATTCGCCGCACTCGTAGGGGGTACAGGTTGACCCAGGAGGGGTGCCCAAGTTGCCGGATTCCGTGAAGTGTTGGGTGGTCCATTCACGGAGCTGAAGGGGGCTGCCTCGCTTCAGGTTTTGGCGGGTAACTTGCCGCGCCCGTAGGGGTCTAGGATTTCATTGCACAGGCTATCCATACGACCAGGGGAACGTCGGGTTTCAGTAGTGGCTCTGTGAAACCCGGGGATCCCAGATATCTGTATTGTTCTGTGATGCTGTTCATTTCTGTGATGTTGCATTTCTTTTCACGCCTTGAGCGAAATATAATATATTGGTATATATATTAGTAGATGTTGTATATGCTTTTCATCCGCGCTAGTCCAGTCCCCGCTCTGCCGTTAGTTAGCTAACCTAACGGGTGATGACGGGACCCAGTAGCGAATGCGGATGGCATATACGTACGTCAGTATATTTTCGTTCTTTGTGGTGTGATCAATTGATGGGACTGCGTTGATTCGGATCAATGCAAGTTAAACAAACCTTTTCTGATGTTGTTGGAACACTTTTCAAAAAGCTGTTATTGCAAGGACGTTCACTTTTGTTTTGCATCGTGGTATTCATTTGGAATATCCTGCTCCTCAGTCGACGAGGCAAGGGCCGAGATCCCTTCACCGGGAGTGACCCCTTGGACAGAAGTTTGCGTCAGGGCATTAACTTCACTATAGCCGATTACTTTTGCTTTGCACCGTGGTATTCAGTTGGAATATCCTGCACCCCATTCTACGGGGAAAGAGCCGAGATCCCTTCACCGGGAGTGACCTCTTTAGTAAAGGTTTTCGTCACTATATTTTCTAAAAAGCTATCCGTTCCTTCAACGATATCAAGTTCATTACGTTAAAGGTTTTCGCCAGAAACCATTCGTAGCCCTCCGTCGTTTCATATGGGTAGTCAATAGTATTCAAGTTGTGTTTGTTGGCCAAAGTCAAGGCACAGTGTTTGGTAGCTGTTGGTCATTCATATGCAGCATAGATAGATGCGTTGGTTTGGGGCAGTCGTATAGCCTTGTTGGCCAAAGTCAAGGGCTTGTACGGGTGGGCTCAAATTAACCTGGAGAATGACGGGCAGAACTTGACATGTGACTTATGATTTGTTGGCCAAAGTCAAGGTCATTAGAGCATGGGGCAAAAATCACATCGGGAGTTTCAAAAGAACTGAAACTTGCCAGATATGCGCATACCTTCTGGAGTGTGATACCGTGAGCGGATTCCGTCACGTTGTCATGCGATGAGAGTTGGATCCCGATTCCCACTGATGAGTTGGTTTACTCCTCGGGTGACCCCGACTAATTCTTCTTTCAGGTTTGGAGGAGAATTTGAGGTACAGTGGGAGGTTTCCAGATTAGATAAATTGGTAACCATTCTGATCTAGGATAGAGTGCACGCTGAGTGTTTCTTTTCTCTCTCTCTCTTGGCAGCGACCATTGACCCGACCCTAGACTATGACTCAGTAACCAAGTTGACCGAACCTACTTAACACTGGCTTTTGGATTGTCAAAGTTGCAGACCTCATTGCCACCCTACTTTTACCCTTTTCTCCAGGACACCCCGTATTGCTACGAACGTCCACTTCCATTGGACAAAACCATCGTATGGTTAGATACGAACTCGAAGGAATTTATTCGAGGATGGTTTCCGGTTCTGGAGAAAACGGATAGGATTATTCAGTTGTCTTTTCTTTTCACCCTCTCTCAGGTTGCGAGTACTCCTTGGTTTAGGAGTAGTACACCTATTACGCAAATTGGATAGTCTTCTTCCAAACCATAGGCAGGTGCCGACCGGTAGAGAATGAAGAAAACCAGTTAGCCTAAACGGTGTACAGAAGGTATTAAGATTAAGACAAAGCAAGGGATTAGTAAGAGGGCAAAGTAAAATGCGACTGCTATTCACGACCAAACCAAGTATTTCTTCGCCAATCCTAAATCACCTTTGTATTTCTCCAGGACACTCCGTATCACTACGAAGATCCCATTTTATTGGATATTCCATCGTATGGTTATATACGAACTCGAAAGGAACTTGTTCCAGTTCGGGGATGGATCCTGGTTCAGGAGAAATAGGAATAAAGTACATTCAGGTGTCTTTTATCATCACCTTCTCTCGCATTGCGAGTGCTCCTAGGATTAGGACAGTACACCCTTTATGCTTCTTGGATAGTCTTCTTCCAAACCATAGGCTGGTGCCGAACGGTAGGGAAGGAAGAAAACCAATTGGCCTAAAGGGGTGTGCAGAAGGTAATGACTAAAGACATATAAAGGGATTTGGAGAGGTGGCAAAGAATTATACGGTTATAGTTGTGAATCTGGATAATGGTAGAGGCATTACTAAGAATACCAGGATACCCCACCGAAACATTTCAATGTTTCAGTTTCACTGTGTACTGTTAAAAGAAAACTGATTTCCTGATTAGACACTTGCTCCAGGGTATGTATTTAACAGGTTTGATTCTCACATCTGTATGGTTTTACAGATGGTGAGTGGGAGTAAGTTATTGGGAATTGGGTGATCATCCTCATTATATCGGGATTCGTTGTAATCGGTGATATTTGAGGAGATCATCTGGGCTGTTTGCCGGTCGGCAAATATTTGGTTTTGAATATCCGTTGTTATGCACCAATTTCAAATCGATATATCTGTACGTCTATTTTCATAGAGTGAGATATACTTTTTGAAATTATGTCAGTGACATTTACCTATATCAGTGGATAGTTAGGTAAGGAGCATTAAACAACGGTGTAATTCTTCTTAACCATAAGTACAGTTTTCAACCTACGATACACAGTGATTGAGTTATCAGACTCAAGGGACTTATACAGAGTATTGTATGTTGTCCAGGGTCCATTAGGACACAGGGGTTGGTCCTCATACTATATTCTGTTTACTTTTAACTTCTCTAGTTCTTAGATATGTGTTTCGTAGAAACACAGGATCTAAGTTTTGAGGAGTTATAGGTATTTGAATAGAGTAGAGAACCAGGTGTAGCAAGTATCGGGATTCTTCAAAGTGATCGAAGATGTAGATACTTGTGTATGGTATTCAGTTGATAGCAATGTTAAAGAGAAATTGCTTTTCTTCCAGGTTACTCATAATTGGAAGCATTCCTAAGTTGAGTAACGCTGATCGGCCTCTCTCCATTTAGTTGACATGCACTGGAGACAGTTGCATGATTTGAATCTGGTTAAATTAAATCAGTGCCTCTGGTTCTATATTGGATATAGAACAGTTCATATCTTAACGTTGTTAAGGTACGGGGAGTTGTCCGGCTTATGATTAAAACCAGACACTGGACAGCTCAAGGCACGTTTCTGTAATGGCTGTTTGTGGGTTGACCCAGGCTATGACGAGGGTTGATTTTCTACCATCTGGCAGATCAATAGAAATATTGTTCTAGACTCACCACAGTTTTATTAAAAATGGATTTTTTCAAAAACAGTAGTGGGAGTATGGTAGAACTGGAAGTAATTCCAGAACCGCAAACGATTACTGAAGATTTGATAAGGAACCTAAAGATTCAATCTGATTTGACATTCCATTGGCCACTCCGCAGATAAGGTGGGTAACTTCAGGCACCCGAGAGGTACTCCGGTAGCCTCAAGGACGGTGACAGGGAAGTTCTTGTTTACCCACACTTGCCATTGTTATTATTCCAGGCTGCGAGACCCGGCAGGAGGATGAGTATAGCGTCGTTCTAAACTTGCTTTAGAAGTGCACGTCTATATGACTCTGCCAGAGGGTTGTCGTAGTCAGTGGGAGCAGCGGAAGTATTGGTGGACATCAGGCTTATGTCTATTTATAGACTAAAGCAGATGTAGCGGAGATAGATCATCTATTTCTGATGTGACAGTCATAGGTTTGACGTCATCAGAATAGGGGATGGATCTATTTAGAAGGTAGTAGGAAGTGATATTCCTATACTACGATCGGTTATACTTTGGTCGTCACACAGTGGTTTCTCCACAAAGGACTTGGACATTATATCAGACATTCTGGTTACTAGATCTATGGTTTTAGATCTAGATTTGGGTAGTTTCCCAATCTGGGTACCTTGACAGCATTCTATGAGTATTTAGAATGGACGACTCCTGGCACGGTAGTATACCTGCAGGTAATGGAGTCACCCTCTCTAAAGGTGTCTTATAGACTAAAGTAGAGAGGGATGTGCATGATTGGCAGATCACTTGCTTAGGCAATTGAGTCAATCATGAGATGTCAAGTACCACACCAGGTGTTGTTCTTGCACTAGATACAATAAGTTGATATTGATCCAATCCTGGAGGAACAGTCGAAAGCAGTTTTAGAACATAAGTGGATGTTCTAAGGATATGATAACGACAGCCTCATTCGGGAGGCAGTTATCATTCCAGGCTTCCAAGGTGACATGGACGACAGGGTGATCGTCAGAGTTATAGTTTTCCTTCTGACGAGGGGAAGTATTTTGGACAGGTGGTCCAAGGCAATACTGAGGGTGGCATGGCGCAGGATACTGATTAAGTTCAGTTGACGATACAGTCTAAGAATTTTGGATTTGGAGTTCATTTATGAGCTCGGTCCCATCAGACATCCAGACATTCTAAGACAGGTATTTATCATTTCGGGAGATGGTTTTCTCCGCGAACTTGAGATATAGAGAGACATAGAAAGAAACTTCTAGGCGGATCCACTCACTGAGACTATTCCTCGAACGCAATAGTTTCACAGACGGTTTTTGTGAGACTGACTAGTAGAAGAGTTGGGTGTTCGGTATCACACGGGCTGTGAGTATGCGACATCGCAATAATTAGCCTTGAGTGCAAGTGGGAGATTGTTGGAGATAGTGCCCTCAGAGTCAATTATTGGATCACAGGCACGTGATTGCAATGATTGAGGGAGGACCTATCCCGGTAGGACAGTCTTACTCGAGATGATAGTTTGCTATCTGGTTTACCTTTATCATCGTGTACTGCTTTAGGTGACATGACAGGTCACTATTGCACGTTGATAGAGCCCCTAGGATTCTTGCTTGACTGCCAGCAGTATGAGGGCGATCATATAAGTGACAGCTGGAGTCTATTAGCGCATCCTTAAAAGGTCCCTAGTCGTAGGAGTTTCGAGACAGGGCATCGATTCTCCACAGTAGACTAGTGTATACAGTTGAGACCCCGACGAGGGGCGGTGGCCGGTCTCACAAGCCACTGGTGTCAGTTGGTTCACCTAAGATGTATACAGGTGCTCATTGGGTTATGAGTACACCGGACAGGACTCGCCGGGAACATGCTAGTTGGTCTTATACCTGACGTCAAATAGCAGTTCCCAGGTGACATGTGTACAGGTTAGTTCATCGACCTGGGGATCGTCATTTGTCTCGTGTGAGTTCCCACTGTGCTTTGATTACTACCCTACCACGGCTCAAAGGAGTCGTGCAAACAGGTTTTAGTTGGGTACAGTCCCGAGCCACATGGAGGCAGTGAGCGGATCTTCGGGGGTTTGTCTCTCCCGGTATTGGGGGTGAGGTCGCGCTGTGTCTAGGAGAGCCATTACACGAAGTCCTTGGCCAAGGCAGGAGATTTACTGGTAGGTATTCCAGTAGTATCTCAGGGTGTTCTGGGCTACACTCCGACACGACTTGTACCGCTTTTGGGGGTCTGACTTTTACCAACCCCCTAGGCCCGACATGCGATGCTCATAGACGAACGGACCGGACTGTACGGATATTGTCACTGACAGGCTCAGTAGGGTGTCAGGATGAGTTCGCTCATCGACGTCCCTTTTAGTCAATAGCTGGTGGCCCGTCACGTATTGGCTTATACCTCTGACGTGCTGGTGGTTAAATCCACAGTCATAGTATTGACGAGTTTTTAGAGTCCACCACACTTTCAGTTACTCAAGCTTTCGGGCGAAACGCTGTAGAGGCCGTATGGAGATATGGCAGGGTCCGATCAGATATGTGCGGTATTGCACGGATCAGGATCGGACAGTTTTTTGTACTAGTGGCCGTATAGTTATATGGCAGGGTTCGATCTGATACATGCGGTATTGCACGGATCAGGATCGAACGGTTTTTACTAGCCGGCTTTGGTTTAAGCCAGTACTAGTTTAGTACAGTGTAGATTTTGTCTCATTGCATTTGTATCCGGACGGAATACAGATGCGGGTGTTTATGCACAGTATCGGGGTTTTCCTGTAATTTATTACGGGACCAGTTTTCTGGAGTTGCCAGTTTGCTTTCCGTTCCGGCCGGTTTTCCCTTGTTCTTTTCCGGCCGGACTTTTCCGATGGAGGGGGTTATTTGCTTTTGTGCAAATAACATTTGTGGAGGGGGTTTCTTGAAAAAGGATTTATTATGAGAGCATCTTTTCTTTTGCACCATTCTTGCATTTATTGTGAAGTGAATGGATTTGATTTAGGTATGGGTTTTGTTATGGTTGATGTTTCTTTGTCTTTGGATATGGTCACCTCTTCCATTCTCCTACACTCACCTCCCTTGGTATATTGTTCCATTCCTCCACCATTTCTAATAAAGAGAGATTATTATTCATGGTTAAGAAGAAAATGAGAGAGCTTCATCTTCATATTAGAGAGAGTAGCATTCATTCATCTCATTTTTGATACAAGGAAAAATGAAAGCACCATTTTTCATACCTTCATTCCTCCATCTTCAAAAGGCAACCAATACCCCAAAAGTGAGACTATGATTCTACACTACACATTCTACAGCATATCTTGAGCATGTCGAGTTGCCGGCTTCATGCCCGAGTTGCCTCGGTATAGAGGCGGGAGCCCGTAAAAGATGCAGGCGACGTGGTGCCCTTCCGGCGAGGAGGCGACGACCGGAGATCCCGCGAGGAGATCGGAGTGGAGATGAAGACCGGAGGACTCGGATCAGCCGGTATATCTCTAACCCATCCTCTTGTTAGCTTAGACTAGTTAATGGTTACGATCCGGGTGTTTAGTGCGCGGTGGTGCCGGTTTGCTAAGTCCGCAAAATTAAAGTTTATCACCGTTTCCGCGTTTGGCCGTCGGATTGACGGCCGGGGCGCCGCCGTGCACTTACAGAATAGATATGCGACATATCAGATGAAGAATCCAGACTGTATGGTAGTGTTACTGACAGGCTTTACAGGAGTAAGAGCAGGCTTGCTTGTTCATCTTCTGATCGCTCAATACCCGGGTAGCCGTTATGCCCAGCTAGTACCGCTGACGGCTTGTGGGTGCTTGATATGATCATCACCTACTGCCGGCGTATTGACGAGTCTTTAGAGTCCTACACAGAGGTTTACTGGCTCAGGCAAAACGAAGTAGGAGCACATATGTTATATGCGCGGGACCGAGATTAATACGAGTACGTGATACCGTATTCTCTTCTCGCAATTTATGATATCGGTCGGTTATATGAGATATAGCCGGGTTATCGAATCAAGCGTCGATTCGATATGTTGATACAAATAATATTAGTCGGTCATATGAGATATAACCGGATTCTTAAATCAAGTGTTGATTTAATTATTTAATTTATAATTATATATTTGATATATTAATTTACATTAACTAATATTAACTCACTTAAGCATTTCTTTTCTCACTTATGCATTTAATATATATGTGATATATATTAATTGTATTTCTTATTGTGTCATGCTTGACGCCGCATGCTACATGGGTGTATGAGACTCACACCATGCTCATGATAATGTAGGATTTATTTATTTAGAGTAAATCAAATATTAGTTGGAAATTAGTCACATGGGTGAGCTTAGTGGAAGCTTGTAGAACCATTGTCTTAGTCCACTAGTTTTGTCCTACACTAGATATTTATTAACCCAACCATTAACTTAAGCCATGGTTAAGTCTCTACATGAGTTATATGAGATATTATCTCACCCATGGTTGCCATAACATTATCTTCTTCATCTTCATCTTCATCTTCATCAAGAGTGAGTTCTCTAGATTTTTGAGAGGTGGGGAAAAATAGTGAGAAAAAGAATTCTAAAGTAAGCAAAAATCCTACTTCATCATCCTCTACTATATTAGCCATTTAGTTTAGGGTGTTAGATTCACTAATCCCTAATTAGTGAAGAGGTAGCTTGGATTGGCGTCTCCTCGACGTAGATCATCTTCGGCTTCGAAGGCTTCGTACAAGCTTGTTCCTTTCATCATGTGGAGCCATTCTAGAGTCCGGAAGATCACTACATGGACCGAAGGGACTACTACACGGAGCTATTGAAGTGAAGGACCGGTCTATAAAGGTTGTATTTCTTGTTCACTTTGATGTAAAGTTGTTTACATGTTGTTTCTTCAAAATCTCTTGTTAAGATTCTAGGGTTAGGGTTGTTTAGCATGGCAATTTTTTGAAAATGGCATGGACGATACCTCCCGAAACCTTGCTGTCGTGCTAGGCATTCCTACAGTGGTATCAGAGCCAAGCTAGAAAATTAGACGATGTTTTTAGAATTACGAAACAGAAACAACTCCGAAACACTCGAAACGAAAATCTAGTATCAGTCAATTTTTTTAAGTCGTTGAATTTTTTTTAAGAAAATGCAGAATATTATATGAGATGTACTGAACTAATACGAACCCATTTCGCCGGTTTTGACATGGTGACAATACCAAAATTTCTGAGCTGGTCGGCCCCAGATTGATATTTCGGGTTCGTTTTTGTTTGGTGTTCTCGTCTCTGCGTTTTGGTGTATCAGGTGTTGCTTGTTTTTTTTTGAAATTGCATGTGATTTTAACTTTCTGTAAAGGCAATTTGGAGTGTTTCTTAGTCATAATTCTAACTTTATTTCGGGTTATTTAGACGACGTTAAAAAGTTCGAACGAATGTCAAAAACCCAATTTTTCCCTCGATGGAAATTTTCCAAGAGTTTGGTTTTTCAAAGTTTGAAATATTCAAATATCATGCAAGTGATTCTATGGACCCTCTAGAAGAACGAAACCCTAACTCGATTCTATGACGGTAAGAACCGCCGCCAAACCCTAGGGTTTGCGGTAGTTCCGTGGCGCCATAGGTGAGGCAAGGGTTGGCCCTTCTATGGTTGGTCCATAGGTACTGTGGTATGTTCTGGGTACTTTTAAACTACGCTTAAGTGTTGAGTTCTTTGGGAATTTTTGGGTGTTTGTTGATTCGATTGGATTGTTTAACATCGTCTAGCTATTTGTGGAATGTGATACAAAATTTGGAATTCATTTTGTTAGGCATGAAATGTAGGGTTGCTTGGCACGACAGCAAAGTTTCGGGAGGCATCGTCCATGCCATTTTCAAAAATTTGCAGTACAAAACAATCATAACCCTAGAATCTTAACTAAAGATTTAGATAATAAAATTTGTAAACTACTTTTCATTTAAGTGAGTAGGGATTACAACCTTTATAGTCCGTTCCTTCACTTCTTTAGCTCCTTGTAGTAGTCCCTTCGCTCAAAGTGGTGATCTTGCGGACTCTTGAACGGCTCCACAAGAAGAAAGCGATGAGCTTGCACGAAGTTTTCAAGGCCGAAGATGATCTACGTCGAGGAGTCACTAACCCAAGCTATCTCTTCACTAATGTGGGATTAGTGAAACTAACACCCTATACTAAAGTGCTAATCTAGTAGAGGATGATGAAGTGGGATTTTTGCTCACTTTAGAATTACTTTTCTCACTAATTTATCACCTCTCATGAAAACCTAGAGAGCTCTCTCATCTCAAGTGGAAGAAGAAGAAAAATAATAGAGGAGAGAGTGAATGGCAAGCATGGGTGAGAAAATATCTAATTTGTCTCATGTAGAGACTTAACCATGAGTTTTGATAATGGTTGGGTTAACAAATATCTAGTGTAAGATAAAACTAGTGGACTAAATCAATGGATCTCCATGCTTCTCAAAGCTTCATGCCATGCGACAAATTTCCAACTAATAATTGAATTACTATAAATAAATAAACCCAACATTATCTTTATCATGGTGTAAGTCTCATACACCCATGTTGCATGTATCATCAACCATGACACATTAATAATACACAATTAATATATACCACATATATATTCTGTGTGCACATGTGAGAAAAAATAAATGCTTAAGTGAGCTAATATTAGTTAATGTAAACTAGTATATCAAATATACAATTATACACTAAATTATCAAATCAACGCTTGATTTAATAATCCAGCTATATCACATATAACCGACTAATATTATATGTATCAACTTATCGAATCAACACTTGATTCGATAACCCGGCTATATCACATATAACCGACAGATACAAATATCGCGAGAATTGAATACGGTATCACATACTCGTATTAATCTTGGTCCCGCACATATCACATATGTGCTCCTATTTCGTTTTGCCTGAGCCAGTAAAACCTCTGTGTAGGACTCTAAAGACTCGTCAATACGCCGGCAGTAGGTGATGATCATATCAAGCACCCACAAGCCGTCAGCGGTACTAGCTGGACGTAACGGCTACACGGGTATTGAGCAATCAGAAGATCAACAAGCAAGCCCGCTCTAGCTCCTGTAAAGCCTGTCAGTAACTCTACCGTACAGTCCGGTCTCTTCGTCTAACATGTCGCGTATCATGTCTAGGGGTTGTAAATGTCTGACCCCAATAACTCGATAAGTCATGCCGATCTGAGGCTCATAATTGGTCGAGAAACTACTAATAACACTTACCAGTAAATCTCCAAATCATCCCTGGCCAGGGACTTCCAGTTATAGCCAATCAAGCACAACACGACATCTACCCCTAATACCGGGAGAGACGAAATCCCCTCCTGTCTCTCATTGCCTCCATATGACTTGGGACTGTACCAAAAAACCACCATTTTGCACGTCATCATGAACGTGGTAAGGTGGAAATCAAAGCACAGTGGGAATCACACAAGACTCTATGACGATCTCGGGTCTATAGACTAACATGTACCAGTGTCACCAGAGAACTGCTATCTAACATCAGGTATAATACCATCTAGGAGTTCTCGGCGATTCCGTCCAGTGTACCCAATCTCCACTGAGCACCCGTATACCATCTCTGATGTCAAACACCAATGGATATAGGATCATCCATCGCCCATCTCATGGGTCGAGATGCGTATACGCTAGTCTACTCTGGTATATCGATGCCCTGTTTCGATACACCCACGACTAGGAACATTAAAGGATGAACTTATGGACTACCATGGCCCCACTAGTATGATCTGCATCATAATCCTGGTAGTCAAGTATACATCCTAAGGTCTTTACCAACATGTAACCATGAGACAATATCAAGAGACAAGTATACATGTTAATATAAAGAGCAACCAGATAGCATACTATCATGTCGAGCAAGAAATTCCTCTCTATATATGTCCAAGCTTCCACTATAATATACATCATATATACAATAATGGCCTCTAGGGCCTATATACCACTAACAATCTCCCACTTGCACTAGGGCCAGCTGTTGTAGTATCGCATACCCAACATCCTGAAGAGTCTCTCGAACTGTATCTGGGAAATGGCCTTCGTGAGTGGATCCGCTGGGTTGTTCTTCGTGTCAACTCTCCTGACCTCGATCTCCTGGCGATCGACTATCTCCCGGATCAGGTGATACCGCCTTAGAATATGTCTGGATCGCTGATGGGAACAGGGTTCCTTGGCCAAAGCCACTGCTCCATTGTTATCATAATACAAAGGTATTGGATACTCAATCGATGGAACCACACCAAGTTTCGTTATCAACTTCTTCATCCAGACATCCTCTTTGGAAGCATCGTTGGCAGCGATGTATTCAGCCTCCATCGTCGAGTCTGCTACGGTTTCCTGCTTGGAACTCTTCCAGCATACTGCCCCTCCATTGAGGGTAAAGACAAATCCCGAGACTGATTTAGGGTCGTCCTTGTCACTGTGGAAGCTCGAATCGGTAAAGGACTCCACTTGGAGTTGTCCGTTACCATACACCAAGAGCATTTCTTTAGTACTTCTCAAAAATTTAAGAATGCTCTTCACAGCTGTCTAGTGACTCTCTCCTGGATCTGCTTGATAACTACTCACTATACTTAGCGAGTATGCTACATCGGGTCTGGTACATAGCATCGCGTACATGATAGAGCCTACTGCTGAAGCATAGGGTATCCCTTGCATGCGAGCTCTCTCCAAATCAGTCTTGGGAGACATCTTTTTAGAGAGAGTGAGTCTTGAGATCGTGGGTAAAAACCCATGCTTGGATTCTTCCATGCTAAACCACTTAAGTATGGTGTCAATGTACCTGGATTGGGACAATCCCAGTATCCATTTAGATTTATCTCTATAGATCTTAATCCCCAAGATGTAGGAGGCATCACCTAGATCCTTCATTGAGAATCATTGTGATAAGAAGAGCTTGACCGAGTGCAGCATAGGAATATCATTTCCTATCAAGAGTATGTCATCCAAGTACAATACGAGGAAGACAACCTTACTCTCTGCTACCTTCTTGTATATACAAGGTTTATCTACGTTTTTGATGAATTCAAACTCTTTAACTACAACATCAAAACAGATGTTCCAACTCTGCGATGCCTGCTTTAACCCGTAGATGGATTTAAGTAGCTTGCACACCTTTCCGCTGCTCCCAGTATCTACGAAGCCCTCTGGCTGAGTCATGCACACGCTCTCTTTTAAATCACCATTTAGAAAGGTGGTCTTAACATCCATTTACCAGATTTCATAGTCATGGTATGCAACAATGGCAAGTAGGATCCGGATGGACTTAAGCATAGCCACTGGAGAAAAGGTTTCATCATTATCCATACCTGGTCGTTGACGAAAACCATCTGCAACTAGTCTAGCTTTGAAAGCCTCAGCTTTTCCATCTACACCAAGTTTCTTCTTAAAGATCCATTTGCTCCCAATGGGTTTTACCCCTTCAGGAGCAACTTCCAAAGTCCATACTTTGTTGGTTTGCATTGATTCCATCTTAGATCGCATTGCATCCAGCCACTTCAAAGATTCCCTACTCGTGATGGCCTGCTCGAAGCTAGTTGGGTCATCATCTTCCATGATGCAATCCTCGCTCCCACCATCAATGAGAAAACCTTTGCATCTCTCATGTGGATAAGGAACCCTACTAGATCGGCGGAGAGGCCGAGGTTCGTTGGGAACTACTGAATCCTCTAGTTCTACCAAATCTTCTGTCGTAGTTTGTATAGCTGGAACCTCTTCCAGTTCTACTTCCTTGCCACTAATTTCTTTTTCAAGAAATTCATTTTCTAAAAAGGCGGCATGTCGAGAAACGAACACTTTTTGTTCCTCGGTGTGGTAGAAGTTATACCCTCACGAATGTTTGGGATATCCAATAAACTTATACAGAAAAGACCTTGCCTCGAGCTTGTCCGGATTTTGTGTTTTCATATATGCCGGACAACCCCATATCCTAACATAATTAAGATATGGTCTCTTTCCTTTCCATATCTCATATGGAGTGGTTGACACAGATTTGGTGGGAACCATATTCAATAGGTCTGCAGCTGTCTCCAGTGCATAACCCCAAAAGGAAATAGGTAACTCAGCGGTGCTCATCATAGAGCGCACCATATCTAATAGGGTGCGATTCCTCCATTCCAATACACCGTTGTGATGTGGTGTATACGGAAGAGTAAGCTAAGAGAGAATCCCATTCTCTTTTAGATAGTCTCGGAAATCATTGCTCAAGTATTCTCCTCCTCGATCAGGTCGAAGGATTTTAAAACTTTTACCCGTTTGTTTCTCGACTTCGTGCTTATAATCTTTGAATTTCTCAAAAGCTTCATACTTGTATTTCAACAGGAACACATGTCTGTATCTTGAGAGACCGTCAGTGAAGGTAATGAAGTACGAGGAATCATTCCTGGCATGTGTAGACATGGGACCACATACATCACTATGTATCAGTCCCAAGGGTTCTGTAGCTTTTTCTTCGTGTCCACTAAACGGAGTTTTGGTCATCTTCCCTTTGAGACATGACTGGCAAGTGTCATAAGATGATAATTCGAATGGATTCAAATATCCATCTTTATGTAACTTAGCTAGTCGTGTCTCATTGTTATAACCTAGTCTACAATGCCACAAGAAGGATTCGTTCATTTCTGAACTCTTCCTCTTGTGTGTGTTTTGTATATTAAGAACCGTGGTTTGATTTAGAACGTATATGCCATTATTTAACGAGCCTGATCCAATCAACTTTTGATTTTGGAAGATATTCATAACATTATCCTGTACTACAAAATTATATCCTTCTTTACTTAATAAAGAAACTGATATAAGAATGTATATCTTGGTCAGAATGTAATAGCATTCGTTCAGAATCAATGTATTACCATTTGGTAATTCAAAGTGAAATTTGCCAACTGCTTTGGCTGCAACATTTGCACCATTCTCTACTCTTACGGAATGATCACCTATTCCCAGTTCTCTACCTTTCCTTAGCCCATGTAACATATTATATATGTGGGATCCCGATCCGGTATCTAATACCCAGGACGTAGAATGAACCGAGAAACAGTTTTTGATAACTAATACACCCGAAGAAGATGCATCAACATGCTTATTCTTCGTTTGGGCGGTGTGGGAATCCGGATATGTCCATATTCCCTGCTCAGTCTTATAACAATTATAAGAAAGAACGGAACCAACGTTACCCTGCTCAGTATAATAAGCGGGTACGGTCAATACATCCATATTATTATCTTGATTAAGACATGGTCTCTACCTGGAGAGAGAGAGAAGAAAACACTTTAGCGTATGCTCTTGCAAGATCAGATTGGTTATTATTTTATCTAATCAGGATGACTCCCACTTTTTTTTTTCAAATCTTCCTTCAAACCCTAAAAGGAAAGACTAGCCGGGATTAATTACACCATACAAGTTCGCCAATGTTTCAGCCAGGCCTGTGTTGGTACATTGAGGGAGGTTCCTCTTGCTTTCGTACGGACCAAATTAAAATAAACCTCGTTTTCCCAGTGGCATAACCCCGTTAACACCTTTCTAGGGACCTACTTGATCGGCTAATTGTCCTGTGTAAAAGTCTCCAGGAGTAACTCTTACTCGCAGTGAGTATCGGGATCTTACTATATCATAGAAGGTATGCAATCTCATTGCAAATTTCAACACTTGAAATTCCCGACAATATTCTGTCCCTAGCGTCCTATGACCTTGACGCAGGCCAACAAACCATAGTCCGCTAGTCAAGTTCAACCCGTACATTTCTTGATTGAATTAAACCAACCCGCACGACCTTTGGCGCAGGCCAACAAAGTCGTACGACTACCCTAATCCATTCTCATCTTATGCTGCAGATAAGCATTTGTTAGCTACCGCACACTACGTCTTGACGCATGCCAACAAACGTAGCACGAATACTATGTAGTACTTATCTGAAATGACGGAGGGCTACGACAGATTTTTAGAAAAAAATTTTGCGTAATGAACTTGATATCGTCGTAGAAACAAGTGATTTGAAAAGGAGTGTTTTTGAGGATTTTACTAGTTTCGCAAAAGAGGCCGCTCCCGGTGAAGGGATCTTGACTCTTTCCTTATCGAATAAGGTGCAGGATATTTCACAAATACCACCATGCAAAGCAAGAACTATAGAAGCAATCAAAAACAAAACTGAGTGAGTTATAGCATCTGCTAGTTTCGCTAAAGTGGTCACTTCCGGTGAAGGGGTCTCGGCTCTTTCCTTATCGAATAAGGTGCTGGATATTCTACAAGGAATACCGCTAAGCAAAGCAAAAACTAGAGCTACCCTTTTTGAAAATTTGATTCTACAACATCTTTTAGGTTTCTTTCTTTTTCGTTAATCTCATTAATGAAGTCCCATCATGTATACTTCCTAAGCATCACAGAAGAAACGAAAATACAACGTACGCTTATGCCATCCGCATTCGCCACAACGTCCCGTTTTGCACCGTTAGGTTACTTAACTAACGGCACACCGGGTAGGACTAGCGCGTGTTCAAAACATAAGCAACGTTTATTATATATCATACATATAATAATAAAGCATTCGTCTCAGATATATGTAGTGATCACATCACAGAATATCAGCAGCAGAAGATAACATATGAAATATTGGATATACTAGGAGGTCCATGTTTTATTTTAAGCCTGTATAAAACACGGATTTCACGGTCGCGATGAATAGCCAAACCCATATCCTTAGACCCCTACGAGAGCGGAAAGAAACCCTACCAATTCTAGAGTTAGGAGACCCAGATTCCACTCCTCAAGATGGTCTCCTACTGGACTCTAGAACCCGGTTACTTATGCTCCCCTCCTTGGGTCTATCCTAATGCGGAAAAGTAAATAATATACAACAATGGTGACATCATCCTCAACCTGGAAGTGGCCCAATAAAAGAATATTACATACAATGAATTTTACATGAATGAAAATAAAAAAACTCTCATCTCACAAAAAAAACCTGGCAATTCAGAACACGACGATCCAATTGTAAGTCCATATTGCGACCCCCGGTTCTTACGGGGAGGCGGAAACGGTATAAAAGAAACAAATTTTTATCGCAAGAGGCAACATGGACTAAACAATGTCGGGATCGTGTCTAAACTAAACTAGCATACAAGCTAAAGAGTCTTAGCTACTCGGATGAAAATTATACCTAAACTTGAACTCCTTCTTCTTCAGACCTTGTAGAGGTTGATGGTTCTTGCCTTGTAGCCTTCTTCCGTCGAAGATGGATCCACCTCGAAGGTTCAACCTTTGGGCTCTTTCTCGAACTTGGAGTGAACTAGGATTTCCGGCTTGCTAAACCCTGAACCCTAGAGAGAGTAGAGAGTGTCTAGGGGTTGTTTTCTTTTCAAGGTGAATGATTCTCAACACATGAGAAGGAATCACCTTGATCTTGAGGAAGAAGAAGATGAAGTGAGGAGAGAGAATGATTATGAAAGAATGAGCTCTTTTCTTTTGCAACCATGACTAAAAGAAAAGGAATTATCTAATTAATAATAATAATTCAAAAAATGAAATAGTTGATGGTTGTATTTGGAATGACCACTATCATACTTTCAATAAATGAGTGTAAGCATGAATCAAGGAGAATCCTTTCAAAGCATGATGGTGGTCAACATTCAACCATGGTCAACAAGTCAACCATGGTCAACAAGTCAACAAAATCAACCATAACAATATTTCATCTAATTACTATTATTAATTGATATTTCATAAAACTATTAGGGTTTGGAAAAAGACGACTGTCAACTGTCCAAACGCACCCGTTCCGAAACCCTAATGGAAATCATCTTCCTCCTCCTCAAATAACTGTGCATACACACCTGCATTCTTGTTCCGAGGAACATGAATACTGAGAGATAAAAGCAACCCCAAAACATATACCGGTATCTGACTCAAACCAGAGCCAGCCAGTAATATCCGTCCAGACTCCAAACGTGCACAAGTGCGCGGATGAGAACGAACCCTGTCGCAAAGCTATACGACCTCTACTCTGTTTTGCCCAGAGGCGAATACCCTCTGTGTGGGACTCTAAAGACTCGACACTACGCTGGCAGTGGGTTTAACCACAGACCGCAAGCGGCACTAGCTGTGCGTAACGGTCCCCAGGTAGATGCCGACAAGAAGGCTGACGAGGTGAAACCCCATCTGTACTCCTACTGAGTCTGAATGTGACAGTCTCCGTACAGTCCGGTCTGTTCGTCTGATACATCGCATGTCGGGCCTAGGGGGCGGTAAAACGTCAGTCCCCCAATAGCGGTACAAGTCGTGTCGGAGTGAAGCCCAAAACACCCTGAGATAACACTGGAACTTACCAGTATATCTCGCTTGCCCTGGCCAGGGACTACTCGTGTAATGGCTCTCCTAGACACAGCGCGATGTCAACCCCGAATACCGGGAGAGATGAATCCTGTCTAACCGGCACTGCCTCCAAGTGCTTCGGGACTGCACCCAACCACCACCTGTTTGCACGACTCCTTTGAGCCGTGGTAGGGTAGTGATCAAAGTGCAGTGGGAACACACTCGAGGCGAAGTGCCAGTGTCAAGTCAGCGGACTAAGCTGCACTCATGTCACCTGGGAACTGATGACTGACGATAGGTATAATACCAACCTGTCAGTTCCCGACGAGTCCTGTCCAGTGTACTCGTAACCTAACGAGCACCCGTATACTATCTCCAGTACGACGTACTGATGGCTGTGGGACAGACCATCTCCCACACTGGGATGAGAAGCGCACACTCTAGTCTACTCCGGAGTATCGATGCCCTGTCTCGATAGTCCTGCGACTAGGGACCTGTATAAGGATGTGCTTATAGATTACCCAGCCCCCACTAGTGTGACTGCCATCATAACGCTGGTAATCAAGCAAAAGATCCTAAGGGCTCCACTAATGCGTATAAGTGATATAGTAAAATAAACACAAGTACACATTAAAGTAGAAACAAACCAAGTAGCATACTACTATATTGAGCAAGATTGTTTATACAAGGTGAATATCCCAAGCTTCCATTAAGTAATATACAAACTAGTATGATACAGTAATGGCCTCTAGGGCATATACACTAACAATCTCCCACTTGCACTAAGGCCATGTACTAGCGTATCGAAGACCTATCATCTCGATCAGCCGCTCGAACTGAGTCTGGGGTAGGGCCTTGGTGAATGGATCTGCAGTGTTCTCTTCTGAAGCAACCCTCCGAACCTCGATCTCCTTGCGATCCACGATCTCCCTGATCAGGTGATACCGCCTCAAGATGTGCCTGGATCTCTGATGGGACCTGGGTTCCTTCGCTAAAGCTATAGCCCCATTGTTGTCGCAATACAGAGGTATTGGGTCAACAATGGACGGAACCACCTGAAGTTCTTTTAAGAACTTCCTCATCCAGACAGCTTCTTTTGCGGCATCAGATGCAGCGATGTATTCCTCTTCCATAGTCGAGTCTGCAACGGTTTCCTGTTTGGAGCTCTTCCAACACACCGCCCCTCCATTGAGGGTAAAGACAAAACCCGACATGGACTTGGAATCATCCTTGTCACTCTGGAAGCTGGAGTCAGCAAAGGCCTCGATCTGGAGGTCTTTTCCGCCATACACCAAGAACATCTCCTTAGTCCTTCTCAGGTACTTGAGAATGTTCTTTACCGCTATCCAATGTTTCTCCCCAGGGTTTGACTGATACCGGCTTACCACACTCAGTGCATAAGCTACATCCGGTCTGGTACACAACATCGCATACATTATAGAGCCTACCGCAGAAGCTTAGGGTATAATAGACATGCGATCCCTCTCCAAATCAGTCTTGGGAGACATCTCTTTAGAGAGGGTGATCCCGTGACAAGCCGGTAGGTTACCGCGCTTGGAATCTTCCATACTGAATCTTTTCACTATGGTGTCGATGTACCTGGACTGAGAAAGTCCTAATATCCTCTTGGATCTATCACGATGGATTCGGATCCCCAGGATGTATGAGGCATCACCCAGGTCTTTCATGGAGAACCTGTGTGACAAGAACCCCTTGACAGATTGTAGCATAGGAATGTCATTTCCTATTAAGAGAATGTCATCCATGTATAAAACGAGGAATACTACAGTTCTCGCTACAAATCTACTATAGATGCATGGTTCATCTGGATTTTTGATAAAGTCAAATTCCTTGACCGTCTCATCAAAACAGATGTTCCAACTCCGCGATGCCTGCTTTAGTCCATAGATGGACTTAAGCAACTTGCACACCTTTCCGCTGCTCCCACTCTGAATGAAACCCTCTGGCTGATCCATATAGACACACTCCTCTAAATTTCCATTTAGAAAAGCGGTCTTTACGTCCATCTGCCAAATCTCATAATCGTGGAAGGCAGCAATGGCAAGAAGGATCCGAATGGATTTCAGCATAGCCACTGGAGAAAAGGTTTCGTCATAGTCCAAGCCAGGTCTTTGACGGAAACCCTTTGCTATAAGTCTAGCTTTATAGGTCTCAACCTGTCCATCTACACCAATCTTCCTTTTGAAGATCCACTTGCATCCTACGGGTTTTAACCCGTCTGGAGCAATGTCCAACGTCCATACTTTGTTGGTGTACATGGACTCCATTTCGGTCCGCATTGCATCCAGCCATTTTACCGAGTCAACACTCTGAACGGCCTGCTGGAAGCTAGTAGGCTCATCATAATCTATGATGCAATCCTCTCGATCCCCGTCTATGAGAAAACCGTAGTATCTCTCGGGCGGATGAGACTGTCTACTACTCCTGCGGAGAGGCATAGGATTGTCCTGTTCTTTTGAACTTACTGGCTCTTCCAAGCTTTCAGTAATAGCTTGTGGTTCTGGAATTTCTTCCAGTTCTATTGCGTTCCCACTTATCTGAGTTTCTAAAAACTCAGTTTCCAAGAAGCGGGCATGTTGAGAAACAAAAACCTTTTGTTCCTTAGCGGAATAGAACAGATACCCCCTGGATTTCTTTGGGTATCCCACAAACTTGCACTGTACTGATCGTGCCTCGAGCTTGTCCACATGCTGCTTTTTTACAAAAGCTGGACATCCCCATATCTTAAGGTACTTAAGACAGGGTTTCTTCCCACTCCACATCTGATATGGAGTGGTAGGCACAGTCTTGGTGGGAGCCTTGTTCAAGAGATATGCAGCTGCTTCTAGTGCATAGCCCCAGAAAGATCGCGGTAACTCAGCCTTACTCATCATGGAACGAACCATATCCAATAGGGTTCGATTCCTCCTTTCCGATACACCGTTATGTTGCGGAGTGTATGGAAGAGTACGCTGAGAGAGAATTCCATTCTCTTTTAAATAGTCCAGGAACTCGGCACTCAAGTATTCTCCACCTCGATCCGATCTTAGAATCTTAATACTTTTGCCTGTTTGTTTTTCAACTTCATTCTTGTAATCCCGAAATTTCTCAAAAGCTTTGGATTTGTGCTTCATTAAGAAGACATGTCCATACCTAGAGAAATCGTCTGTGAAAGTAATGAAGTATGAATAACCGCTTCGCGCATGTGTAGACATTGGACCACACACGTCACTGTGTATGAGTCCCAAGAGCTCGCTCGCTCTTTCTCCGTGTCCAGTGAACGGAGTCTTTGTCATCTTTCCCATGAGACAAGATTCACAAGTGGCATAAGACTGATACTCGAACGGATCCAAGTATCCTTCTTTATGTAACTTAGTCAACCGTGTCTCATTGATGTGACCCAGTCTACAATGCCATAAGAAAGCCTGATTGATATCTGGAGACTTTCTTTTGTGTGTATTCTGGACATTGAAAATCTGTGGTTGGTTCAATACGTATATACCATTGCTCAGTGTACCTGACCCAATCAGAACTTGATTAAGGTGAATGTTTACAACATTACTTACAAACGCAAATTCATAACCTTCTTTTGAAACCAAAGATACAGAAATGATATTACAAGTTGCGTTGGGTACAAAAAAGCAATTACGCAAAACCAAAACATGCCCATCTGACATTCCCAGGTGATAGTCCCCCACGGCTTTAGCATCCATGCTAGCTCCGTTTGCAACTCTGAGGGTCATGTCACCTTTCTTCAAAAACCTACGATTTCTCAACGCCTGCAATGAATTACAGATATGAGATCCTGATCCGGTATCCAATACCTAGGAAGTAGAGTTTATAGAAAGACAATTTTCAATAATATACACACCTGAAGCTGAAGCCGCAACCTGCTTCAGTTCCTGTGTCCTGGCCTTTCAAGCCCTGCAATCTTTCTTCCAGTGTCCACCCTTGTGACAATAGAAGCATTCCTCTTTACCCACAAGCTTCCCCGCAATCTTTGTTGCCAATTCTTTTCCCTTCGTACCTACTTTACTAACACTGCCTCTTGGTTTGGCGGGGGCTTTCCTCCTCTTTCCCTTGGCTTTCGCCTTGGACCTAGAGGAAGAAGATCCTCCTACAAACAAAGCGGGTGTCTCCCTACCCTTCTGTAGGGTGCCCTCTGCGCTCCTCAGCATGTTGAGGAGTTCTGAAAGTTCAACTTCCTTTTCTTGCAAGTTGAAATTCAGTATGAACTGGGCGTAAGTGGATGGAAGGGACTGGAGAATTATATCCGTATAGAGTTCACTGTCCAACGTGGTCCCAAGTTCCGCGAGCTCCTCAGTGTAGCCAATCATCTTAAGCACGTGGTCCGCTACCGATGATCCGACGGCCAACTTTGTCGAAAACAACTTCTTCGACACTTCGTATCTTGCGATACGAGACTGCTCTCCATACAGTTCTTTTGTATGAAGAAATATGGATTCCAAATCCATATTCTCGTGCCTCCTCTGATGTTCGTTGTCCATCGAGGCAAGTACGAGGCACCTGGCCTTCGCGCTGTCAATCTCCCAAGTCTTACGGATTTCTTTATCCGCGACGCTGGAGGTGGGACCTGGGACGGGGGGAGCTTTGGTGGTAAGAAGATACCCCAGCTTGTCGTAAGTGATTGCCAACTTGACATTCCTGAGCCAATCTTTGTAGTTTGGCCCTGTCAATATGTTTTTATCTACAATCAACTTAAGTCCAGTCATTTCGATTTGGTCGCTGCAGGGGGGGGAGAAGAAACACTTTAGCACGATGCTCTTGCAAGTTTAGAATGGTTTTTAATTTGTCTAAACAGGATGGCTCCCACTGTCTCTCGAATCCCTCCTCAAACCATAAAGGAAGAATTAGTCAGGATCAATCCCACCGCACAATACTTGCTTAACCGTTCAGCCATGCCAGTGTCGGTACTTCGAGGGAGGTTTTCCAACGCTTTCGCGAAGTTCCTTAATTAAATAACCTCTTTTCCCTGGGGGCGTAGCCCCGCTAACACCTTTCTAGGCACCTACTAGGTTTATAGCATTGATCGTTTAGTGAAAAATTTCCCGAGGAGTAGCATATACTCACAGTAGGATCGGGATCCAAATATCATCGTGTGACGAAACTGAAGGAATCCTACCAGAATCACCACACTCCAAATGGTATGCAAATCTAGCAAGTTTCAGTACTTATGAAACTCCCGATGTGGATTTTTGCCCCATGCTCTTATGACCTTGACGAAGGTCAACAAATCATAAGTCACATGTCAAGTTCTGCCCGTCATTATCCAGGTTAATTTGAACCCACCCGTATATACCCTTGACGAAGGTCAACAAGGCAACACGACTGTCCCAAACCAACGCATCTATCTATGCTACATATGAACACCCAACAGCTACCAAACTCTATGCCTTAACGAAGGTCAACAAACATAGCTTGAATACTATTGAATATTCATACGAAACGACGGAGGGCTACGAATGGTTTTGGCGAAACCGTGAACGTAGTGAACTTGATTTAATCGATGGAACGAGATAGCTTTTAGAAGGAGTGGCTCAATCTCCGCATTTAAAAGTTAGTTTTGAAAAGAACCGAGTGGTTTTTCGAAAGTGTTCCAACGATTTTAACTTGGTTTATTATCTTGCATTAGTTCTTTTAATGCGTGATATTCTTGCATTAGTACTTTTAATGCGTCCCATCATTTAATTCCTACCATTGCAGAAAACAACCAAAATATGACGTACGCTTATGCCATTCGCATTCGCCACGGGGTCCCGTCATCACTCGTTAGGTTACTTAACTAACGACAGAGCGGGGGCTGGGCTAGCGCGGCTGTAAAACATAAGCAACGCCTAAATAGAAAGCAATGATAGACATTACAGATCACAGATGAATACATTGGATATACTAGCAATCCGCAATCCTTTCGAGCCTGAAACGAAAAGCGGATAACACGGTCGCGGTGAATAGCCAAATACCCCACCCAAGACCCCTACGGGTGCGGCAAACTACCCGCCAAGTACTCGGCAGTTTGTGCACCCCCTCCATGGGTCTATCCTAGGAGCAAAAACAGTAAAAAGAATTATACAATGACGGCTACAACCCCGACCCGGTTGTGCGGCCAAACAAATAATAATTATTACATCAATTTACATTTACAATGAATGAAAGAAAAACAAAAGCTCATCTCACATCCACCCCGGCTATTCACCCGCGACAGTCCAACACATTCATATACACATTCCAATATCAAACACAGATCATGTATAACCCCGACTAATCGTCTTATAGCGATTAGCCGACGTTCAATTCATGCAAGCATCACAGATATAACCATCATAGTCAAAGTGCAGTGAAGTTCGGAAAAAATACGGAATTATAGGACCCCAAAAGCAAATTTCTTTTCTGGAAAATCTGGGCACATATAATATATTTCAAAAATCCCAAAACCAACACAGACACACACTGCACGAAAAACGATGCAGAGAGGAAAACAAACGGCGGCGGTTCCGCGGCACATGCCTACCTCGTGCCGTGGAACCGCGGCGGTTTGAATGAATTAGGGCATCGTTTTTCTTGGGTGTTCTCACAAAACCCTGAGACGAATTTACAAGTATAACGTTTTTCATTTTGAGCCAAAAAAATTTCAACAGAAACTCAGGTTTTGTGATTTTTCCGGTTTTGTGATTTTTCGGTTCCGAACTTCGTTACACTTCACTACCAAGCTAGTTTAAGTTTAGTTAGGCTCTGATACCACTGTAAGTCCATATTGCGACCCCCGGTTCTTACGGGGAGGCGGAAACGGTATAAAAGAAACAAATTTTTATCGCAAGAGGCAACATAGACTAAACAATGTCGGGATCGTGTCTAAACTAAACTAGCATACAAGCTAAAGAGTCTTAGCTACTCGGATGAAAATTATACCTAAACTTGAACTCCTTCTTCTTCAAACCTTGTAGAGGTTGATGGTTCTTGCCTTGTAGCCTTCTTCCGTCGAAGATGGATCCACCTCGAAGGTTCAACCTTTGGGCTCTTTCTCGAACTTGGAGTGAACTAGGATTTCCGGCTAGCTAAACCTTGAACCCTAGAGAGAGTAGAGAGTGTCTAGGGGTTGTTTTCTTTTCAAGGTGAATGATTCTCAACACATGAGAAGGAATCACCTTGAGCTTGAGGAAGAAGAAGATGAAGTGAGGAGAGAGAATGATTATGAAAGAATGAGCTCTTTTCTTTTGCAACCACGACTAAAAGAAAAGGAATTATCTAATTAATAATAATAATTCAAAAAATGAAATAGTTGATGGTTGTATTTGGAATGACCACTATCATACTTTCAATAAATGAGTGTAAGCATGAATCAAGGAGAATCCTTTCAAAGCATGATGGTGGTCAACATTCAACCATGGTCAACAAGTCAACAAAATCAACCATAACAATATTTCATCTAATTACTATTATTAATTGATATTTCAAAAAACTATTAGGGTTTGGAAAAAGACGACTGTCAACTGTGCAAACGCACCCGTTCCGAAACCCTAATGGAACTCATCTTCCTCCTCCTCAAATAACTGTGCATACACACCTGCATTCTTGTTCCGAGGAACATGAATACTGAGAGATAAAAGCAACCCCAAAACATATACCGGTATCTGACTCAAACCAGAGCCAGCCAGTAATATCCGTCCGGACTCCAAACGTGCACAAGTGCGCGGATGAGAACGAACCCTGTCGCAAAGCCATGCGACCTCTACTCTGTTTTGCCCAGAGGCGAATACCCTCTGTGTGGGACTCTAAAGACTCGACACTACGCTGGCAGTGGGTTTAACCACAGACCGCAAGCGGCACTAGCTATGCGTAACGGTCCCCAGGTAGATGCCGACAAGAAGGCTGACGAGGTGAAACCCCATCTGTACTCCTACTGAGTCTGAATGTGACAGTCTCCGTACAGTCCGGTCTGTTCGTCTGATACATCGCATGTCGGGCCTAGGGGGCGGTAAAACGTCAGTCCCCCAATAGCGGTACAAGTCATGTCGGAGTGAAGCCCAAAACACCCTGAGATAACACTGGAACCTACCAGTATATCTCGCTTGCCCTGGCCAGGGACTACTCGTGTAATGGCTCTCCTACACACAGCGCGATGTCAACCCCCAATACCGGGAGAGACGAATCTTGTCTAACCGGCACTGCCTCCAAGTGCTTCGGGACTGCACCCAACCACCACCTGTTTACACGACTCCTTTGAGCCGTGGTAGGGTAGTGATCAAAGTGCAGTGGGAACACACTCGAGGCGAAGTGCCAGTGTCAAGTCAGCGGACTAAGCTGCACTCATGTCACCTGGGAACTGATGACTGACGATAGGTATAATACCAACCTGTCAGTTCCCGACGAGTCCTGTCCAGTGTACTCGTAACCTAACGAGCACCCGTATACTATCTCCAGTACGACGTACTGATGGCTGTGGGACAGACCATCTCCCACACTGGGATGAGAAGCGCACATGCTAGTCTACTCCGGAGTATCGATGCCCTGTCTCGATAGTCCTGCGACTAGGGACCTGTATAAGGATGTGCTTATAGATTACCCAGCCCCCACTAGTGTGACTGCCATCACAACGCTGGTAATCAAGCAAAAGATCCTAAGGGCTCCACTAATGCGTATAAGTGATATAGTAAAATAAACACAAGTACACATTAAAGTAGAAACAAACCAAGTAGCATACTACTATATTGAGCAAGATTGTTTATACAAGGTGAATATCCCAAGCTTCCATTAAGTAATATACAAACTAGTATGATACAGTAATGGCCTCTAGGGCATATACACTAACACCAATATAACATATCACAGCAACACATAACATCACATGTCATCAACGTAAGTAAATATGTGTATCACAATTGTCATTGACATATAGCAACGAAAACGGTGATACCCCATATATTACACTTACGGTCGCAGAAAAGAAAATATCAAACTGCAACATTTGGAATCCATAATCACCTTAGACATTATAAACCCAAAATATCACATACTTTGGATTTCATGCCCAACTATATGAATTCCACATACTGTATCACATTCCAGAAAAAGCTAGACGACATTAAACATTCCGATCGAATAAACAAACACCCAAAATTTGCCAAAAAGCTCAACACTTAAGCCTAGTTTAAAAATACTCATCACATGCCACAGTACCATTGGACCAACCGTAGAAGGGTCAACCCTTGCCTCACCTATGGCGCCGTGGAACTACCGTAAACCCTAGGGTTTGGCGGCAGTTCTTACAGTAATAGAATCGAGTTAGGGTTTTGTTCCTCTAGAGGGTCCACCGCATTACTTGCACGATATTTGAATGTTCTTTAACTCGGAAAAAATCCAACTCTTGGAAAATTTTCCGTCGAAGGTTAAAGTGGGTATTTGATATCCGTTCAAACTTTTTAACACCGTCTAAACAACCCGAAAAATAGTTAGAATTACCACTACGAAACACTCTGAGTTGCCTTTGCAGAAAGTTAACATCTCATGAAAATTTAGCAAAAACAAACAACACCTGAAACACCAAAACCCAGAGAAAGGAACGCAGTACAAATATCAACCCTGAACTCCACACCAAAACCGAGCAGGCCGGTTTTCTGTGCTCTGGCGGCCAAAATCCGATGTCCGGGGTTGAATTTTGCACTGTGTTCAAGTTGCATCTCATACAACATTCTGCAGTTGTTTAAAATTTTTTTCGACGAATTTAAAATTTCGACAGAAACTGAACGTGCGTATCGGGTGTTTCAGAGTTGTTTCGGTTTCGTAATTATACATACATCGTCTAAATCTCTAGCTTGGCTTTGATATCACTATAGAATTGCTTGGCACGACAACAATGTTTCGGGAGGTATCGTCCATGCCATGTTCAAAAATTTGCCATACAAAACAATCCTAACCCTAGAATATTAACTAAAGATTTAGACAATACAATTTGTAAACTACTTTACATCTAAGTGAGTAGGGATTACAACCTTTGTAGTCCGGTCCTTTACTTCTTTAGCTCCTTGTAGTAGTCCCTTCAATCCAAGTGGTGATCTTGCGGACTCTTGAACGGCTCCACAAGAAGAAAGCAACGAGCTTGCACGAAGTCTTCGAGCCCGAAAATGATCTACGTTGAGTAGTCACTAATCATGCTACCTCTTCACTAATGTGGTATTAGTGATGCTAACACCCTATACTAAAGTGTTAATCTAGTAGAGGATGATGAAGTAGGATTTTTGCTCACTTTAGAATTACTTTTCCCACTAATTTATCACCTCTCATGAAAACCTAGAGAGCTCTCTCATCTCAAGAGGAAGATGAAGCAAAATAATAGAGGAGAGAGTGAATGGCAACCATGGGTGAGAAAATATCGAATATGTCTCATGTAGAGACTTAACCATGAGTTTAGATAATGGTTGGGTTAAAAAATATTTAGTGTAAGACAAAACTAGTGGACTAAGTCAATGGATCTCCAAGCTTCTCAAAGCTTAATGCCATGTGACCAATTTCCAACTAATAATTGAGTTACTGTAAATAAATAAACTCTACATTAACTTTATCATGGTGTAAGTCTCATACACCCATGTTGCATATATCATCAATCATGACACATTAACAAAACAAAATTAATATATCCACATATATATTAAGTGTGCATATGTGAGAAAAAGAAAATGTTTAATTTAGCTAATATTAGTTAATGTAAAATAGTATATCAAATATACAATTATACATTAGATTATCAAATCAACACTTGATTTAATAATCCGGCTATATCACATATAACCGACTAATATTATATGTATCAACTTATCGAATCAACACTTGATTCGATAACCCGGCTATATCTCATATAACCGACCGATACAAATATCGCGAGAATAGAATACGGTATCACATACTCGTATTAATCACGGTCCCGTACATATCACATATGTTCTCCTACTTCGTTTTTCCTGAGCCAGTAAAACCTCTGTGTAGGACTCTAAAGACTTGTCAATATGCCGGCAGTAGGTGATGATCATATCAAGCACCCACAAGCCGTCAGCGGTACTAGCTGGACGTAACGGCTACCCGGGTATTGAGCGATCAGATGATCAACAAGCAAGCCCTCTCTAGCACTTGTAATACCTGTCAGTAACACTACCGTACAGTCCGGTCTCTTCGTCTAAGATGTTGTATATCAAGTCTAGGGGTGGTAAATGTCAGACCCCAATAATTCGATAAGTCATGCTGATATGAGGCTCATAACGGGTCGAGAAACTACTATTAACACTTACCACTAAATCTCCAAATTATCCCTAGCCAGGGTCTTGCAGTTATATCCAATCGAGCACAGCACGACATCTACCCCCAATACCGGGAGAGACGAAATCCCCTCCTATCGCTCTTTGTCACCATGTGACTCGGGACTGTACCCAATAACCACTGTTTTGCACGTCCTCATGAACGTGGTAAGGTGGAAATCAAAGCACAGTGGAAATCACACAAGACACTATGACGATCTCTGGTCTACAGACTAACCTGTACCAGTGTCACCAGAGAACTGCTATCTGACGTCAGGTATAATACCATCTAGGAGTTCTCGGCGAGTCCTTCCATTGTACCCAGTCTCCACTGAGCACCCGTATACCATCTTTGTTGTCAAACACCAATGGATATGGGATCATCCATCGCCCATCTCATGGGTTGAGATGCGTATACGCTAGTCTACTCTGGTATATCGATGCCCTGTCTCCTTACTCCCACGACTAGGAACATTAAAGGATGAACTTATGGACAACCATGGCCCCACTAGTATGATCTTCATCATAATCCTGGTAGTCAAGTATACATCCTAAGGGCTTTACCAACATATAACCATGAGACAGTATCAAGAGACAAGTATACATGTTAAGATAAAGAGCAACCGGATAGCATACTATCACGTCGAGTAAGAAAGTCCTCTCTATATATGTCCAAGCATCCACTATAATATACAGCATATGTACAATAATGGCCTCTAGGGCTTACATATGAAATCCGATGTATGTGATATTTCGGGTTTATGATGTCTAAGGTGATTGTGGATTCCAAATGTTGTAGTTTGACATTTTCTTTTCTGCGACCGTAAGTGTAATATGTGGTGTATCACCGGTTTCGTTGCAATATGTCAACTACAATTGGGATACCCATATTTACTTATATTGATGACATGCGATGTTATGTGTTGCTGGGATATGTTATATTGGATCGTCGTGTTTTGAATAGCCGGTTTTTTTTATATGAGATGAGACTTTTTTATTTTCATTCATGTAAAAAGTTGTATGTAATATTCTTTTATTGGGGCACTTCCGGGATGAGGATGTGTTAGTGTATATGCCCTAGAGGCCATTACTGCACCATACTAGTTTGTATATTACTTAATGGATGCTTGGGATATTCACCTTGTATATACAATCTTGCTCAAAATAGTAGTATGCTACTTGGTTTGTCTCTACTTCAATGTGTACTTGTGTTTATTTTACTATATCACTTATACGCATTAGTGGAGCCCTTAGGATCTTTTGCTTGATTACCAGCGTTGTGATGGCAGTCACACTAGTGGGGGCTGGGTAATCTATAAGCACATCCTTATACAGGTCCCTAGTCGCAGGACTATCGAGACAGGGCATCGATACTCCGGAGTAGACTAGCGTATGCGCTTCTCATCCCAGTGTAGGAGATGGTCTGTCCCACAGCCATTAGTACGTCGTACTGGAGATAGTATACGGGTGCTCGTTGGGTTACGAGTACACTGGACAGGACTCGTCGGGAACTGAAAGGTTGGTATTATACCTATCGTCAGTCATCAGTTCCCAGGTGACATGAGTACAGCTTAGTCCGCTGACTTGACACTGGCACTTCGCCTCGAGTGTGTTCCCACTGCACTTTGATCACTACCCTACCACGGCTCAAAGGAGTCGTGCAAACAGGTGGTGGTTGGGTGCAGTCCCGAAGCACTTGGAGGCAGTGACGGTTAGACAGGATTCGTCTCTCCCGGTATTGGGGGTTGACATCGCGCTGTGTCTAGGAGAGCCATTACACGAGTAGTCCCTGGCCAGGGCAAACGAGATATACTGGTAGGTTTCCAGTGTTATCTCAGGGTGTTTTGGGCTTCGCTCCGGCACGACTTGTACCGCTATTGGGGGACTGACGTTTACCGCCCTCTAGGCCCGCCATGCGATGTATCAGACGAACAGACCGGACTGTACGGAGACTGTCACATTCAGACTCAGTAGGAGTACAGATGGGGTTTCACCTCGTCAGCCTTCTTGTCGACATCTACCTGGGGACCGTTACGCACAGCTAGTGCCGCTTGCGGTCTGTGGTTAAACCCACTGCCAGCGTAGTGTCGAGTCTTTAGAGTCCCACACAGAGGGTATTCGCCTCTGGGCAAAACAGAGTAGAGGTCGCGTGGTTTTGCGACAGGGTTCGTTCTCATCCGCGCACTTGTGCACGTTTGGAGTCCGGACGGATATTGCCAGCGGGCTCTGGTTTGAGCCGGATACTGGTATATGATTTGGGGTTGCTTTTATCTCTCAGTATTCATGTTCCTCGGAACAAGGATGCAGGTGTGTATGCACAGTTATTTGAGGAAGAGGAAGAGGACTTTCATTAGGGTTTCGGAACGGGTGCGTATGCACAGTTGACAGTCTTCTTTTTCCAAACCCTAATGGATTTGTATTATATCATTTAATAATATATAATAAAATGAAATTGTGTCATGGTTAGTTTTTGTTGACTTGTTGACCATGGTTGAACTTTTGACCATTATCATTACAAAAGAAAGATGCTCTTGATTCTTGCATTTTCATTTAATGCTTGTAATGATATTGGTCATTCTAAAACTTTCCATCAACCTTTTCATTTTGATTATTATTATTTGATAATTCATTTTCTTTATGCATTATGGTTGCAAGAAAGGAAATGAGAGCTCATTATCTCATTTAGCTTCTCTCTCTTCATCTTCATCTTCTTCTTCCTCTAGCAAAGAGAAACCTTCTCATGTGTTGAGAATCCTCCTCTTTAAAAACAAAAGCAACCCTTAGACACTCTCTACTCACTCTAGGATCAAGGGTTTAGCAAGCCGGCGATTCTAGTTCACTCCAAGTTCGAGAAAGAGCCCAAAGGTCGAGCCTTCGAGGTGGATCCATCTTCGACGGAAGAAGGCGACAAAGGAGAACCATCAACCTCTACAACAAAGTTTGAAGAAGAAGGAGTTCAAGTTTAGGTATAATCATCTTCATCCGAGTAGCTAAATCTCTTTAGCTAGTTTGCTAGTTTTAGTTTAGACAACGATCCCGACCTTGATTAGTCCATGTTGCCTCTTGCGATAAAAATTTGTTTTTTTATACCGTTTCCGCCTCCCCGTAAGAACCGGGGGTCGCAATATGGACTTACAGTGGTATCAGAGCCTAACTAAACTTAAACTAGCTTGGTAGTGAAGTGTAACGAAGTTCGGAACCGAAAAAACCCAAAAACCATACTTTTACAAAACCTGAGTTTCTGTTGAAATTTTTTTGGCTCAAAATGAAAAACTTTATACTTGTAAAATCGTCTCAGGGTTTTGTGAATGCACCCATGAAAAACGATCCACTGTTGAGCTCAAAGCGCCGCCCTTCCGCGGCACGAGGTAGGCTCGTGCCGCGCAACCGCCGCGCTTTGTCGTCTTCTCTGCATCGTTTTTCGTGCAGTGTATTTGTGTGTTGGTTTTGGTATTTTTAAAATATATTATATGTGCCCAGATTTTCCAGAAAAGAAATTTCCTTTTGGGGTCCTATAATTCCGTATTTTTCCGAACTTCACTGCACTTTGACTATGATGGTTATATCTGTGATGCTTGCATGTATTGAACGTCGGCTAATCGCTATAAGTCGATTAGTCGGGGTTATACATGATCTGTGTTTGGCATTGGAATGTGTATATGAATGTGTTGGACTGTCGCGGGTGAATAGCCGGGTGGATGTGAGATGAGCTTTTGTTTTTCTTTCATTCATTGTAAATTTGTAAATTGATGTAAATATTATTTGTTTGGCCGCACAACCGGGTCGGGGTTGTAGCCGTCATTGTATAATTCTTTTTACTCTTTTTGCTCCTAGGATAGACCCATGGAGGGGTGCACAAACTACCGAGTACATGGCGGGTAGTTTGCCGCACCCGTAGGGGTCTTGGGTGGGGTATTTGGCAATTCACCGCGACCGTGTTATCCGCTTTTCGTTTCAGGCTCGAAAGGATTGCGGATTGCTAGTATATCCAATGCATTCATCTGTGATCTGTAATGTCTACTATTGCTATATCTATAACTATTTAGGCGTTGCTTATGTTTTACAGCCGCGCTAGCCCAGCCCCCGCTCTGTCGTTAGTTAAGTAACCTAACGGGTAATGACGGGGCCCCGTGGCGAATGCGAATGGCATAAGCGTACGTCATATTTTGGTTGTTTTCTGCAATGGTAGGATTAAATGATGGGACACATTAAAAGTACTAATGCAAGAATATCACGCATTAAAAGAACTAATGCAAGATAATAAACCAAGTTAAAGTCGTTGGAACAATTTCGAAAAACCACTCGGTTCTTTTCAAAACCAACTTTTAAATGCGGAGTTTGAGCCACTCCTTTTAAAAGCTATCGCGTTCCATCGACCAAATCAAGTTCACTACGTTCACGGTTTCGCCAAAACCATTCGTAGCCCTCCGTCGTTTCACATGAATAGTCAATAGTATTCAAGCTGTGTTTGTTGGCCAAAGTCAAGGCATAGTGATTGGTAGCTATTGGGTATTCATGTGCAGCATAGATAGATGCGTTGGTTTGGAACAGTCGTACTGCCTTGTTGGCCAAAGTCAAGGGTAGGTACGGGTGGATTCAAATTAACCTGGAGAACGACGGGTAGAACTTGACATGTGACTTATGATTTGTTGGCCAAAGTCAAGGTCATAAGAGCATGGGGCAAAAATCCACATCGGGAGTTTCATAAGTACTGAAACTTGCTAGATTTGCATACCATTTGGAGTGTGGTGATTCTGGTAGGATTCCTTCAGTTTCGTCACGCGATGATATTTGGATCCCGATCCTACTGTGAGTATATGCTACTCCTCGGGAAATTTTTCACTAAACGATCAATGCTATAAACCTAGTAGGTGCCTAGAAAGGTGTTAGCGGGGCTACGCCCCCAGGGAAAAGAGGTTCTCTAATTAAGGAACTTCGCGAAAGCGTTGGAAAACCTCCCTCGAAGTACCGACACCAGCCTGGCCGAACGGTTAAGCAAGTATTGTACGGTGGGATTGATCCTGACTAATTCTTCCTTTATGGTTTGAGGAGGGATTCGAGAAACAGTGGGAGCCATCCTGTTTAGACAAACTAAAAACCACTCTAAACTTGCAAGAGTATCATGCTGAGTGTTTCTTCTTCTCTCTCCTAATTGCAGCGACCAATCAACATGACTGGACTTAAGTTACTCCTAGATAAAAACAAACTGACAGGGCCAAACTACAAAGATTGGCTCAGGAATGTCAAGATAACAATCACTTATGACAAGCTGGGGTATCTTCTTACCACCAAAGCTCCCCCTGTCCCTGGTCCAACTTCCAGCGTCGCGGATAAGGAAATCCGCAAGACTTGGGAGATTGATAGCGCGAAGGCCAAGTGCCTCCTTCTTGACTCGATGGACAACGAACATCAGAGGAGGCATGAGAATCTGGACATGGAGTCCATATTGCTTCATACAAAAGAACTGTATGGAGAGCAATCACGTATCGCAAGATACGAAGCGTCGAAAAAATTGTTTTCGACAAGAATGGCCGTCGGATCATCAGTAGCCGAGCACGTGCTAAAGATGATCGGCTACATTGAGGAGCTCGCTGACCTAGGGATCACATTGGAGAGTGAGCTATATACGGATATAGTTCTCCAGTCCCTTCCTTCCACTTACGCCCAGTTTATAATGAACTTCAACCTACAAGAAAAGGAGGTTGAACTTTCAGAGCTCCTCAACCTGCTGAGGAGCGCAGAGGGCACCCTACAGAAAGGTAGGAAAACATCCACTTTGTTTGTAGGAGGATCATCTTCTTCTAGGTCCAAGGCGAAAGCCAAGGGAAAGAAGAAGAAAGCCCCCGCCAAACCAAGGGGCGGTGTTAGTAAAGTGGATACGAAGGGAAAAGGTAAAGCAACAAAGATAGCGGGGAAGCTTGTGGATAAGGAAGAATGCTTCTTTTGTCATAAGAAAGGACACTGGAAGAATGATTGCAGGGCCTGGAAGGCCAGAACACAGGAATTGAAGCAGGTTGCAGCTTCAGCTTCAGGTGTGTATGTTATTGAAAACTGTCTTTCTATAAACTCTACTTCCTGGGTATTGGATACCGGATCAGGATCTCATATCTGTAATTCTTTGCAGGCGTTGAGAAACCGTAGTGTTTTGAAAGCAGGTGACATGACCCTCAGAGTTGCAAACGGAGCTAGCATGGATGCTAAGGCCGTGGGGGACTATCACCTTGGAATGTCAGATGGACATGTTTTGGTTTTGCGTAATTGCTTTTTTGTACCCAACGCAACTTGTAATATCATTTCTGTATCTTTATTTTCTAAAGAAGGTTATGAATTTGCGTTTGTAAGTAATGTTGTAAACATTCGCCTTAATCAAGTTTTGATTGGGTCAGGTACTTTGAGTAATGGTATATACGTGTTAAACCAACCACAGATTTTTAATGTCCAGAATACACACAAAAGAAAGTCTCCAGAAATAAATCAGACTTTCTTATGGCATTGTAGATTGGGTCACATCAATGAGAGAAGGTTGACGAAGTTACATACAGAAGGGTATTTGAATGCGTTCGAATATCGGTCGTATGCCACTTGTCAATCCTGTCTCAAAGGAAAGATGACAAAGACTCCGTTTACTGGACATGGAGAAAGAGCGAGCGAGCTCTTGGGACTCGTACACAGTGACGTGTGCGGTCCAATGTCTACACATGCCCGAAGCGGACATTCTTACTTCATTACTTTTACGGATGACTTCTCAAGGTACGGTTATGTCTTCTTAATGAAACATAAGTCCGAGGCCTTTGGAAAATTCCAGGAGTATAAGAATGAAGTAGAGAAACAGACCGGCAAAAGTATTAAGATTCTAAGATCGGATCGAGGTGGAGAATACTTAAGTGCCGAGTTCCTGGACTATTTAAAAGAGAACGGAATTCTCTCTCAACTTACTCCTCCTTACACCCCGCAACATAACGGTGTATCGGAGAGACGGAACCGCACCCTATTGGATATGGTGCGGTCCATGATGAGTAATGCTGAGTTGCCGCGATCATTCTGGGGATATGCGCTAGAATCAGCCGCATACCTTTTGAACCGAGTTCCGACTAAGACTGTGCCTTCCACACCATATGAAATGTGGTGTGGGAAGAGACCCTATCTTAAGCACATTAAGACATGGGGATGTCCGGCTTTTGTCAAAAAGCAGCATGCGGACAAGCTCGAGGCACGCTCAGTACAGTGCAAGTTTGTGGGGTATCCAAAGAACTCAAAAGGATATTTCTTCTACTGTGAAGAGGAACAAAAAGTTCTTGTTTCTCGTCATGCCTACTTCTTGGAAACTGAGTTTTTGGAAAACCAGATAAGTGGGAGCACAGTAGAACTGGAAGAAGTTCTAGAACCACAGACTGTTACTGAAAATTTGGTGGAACCAGAGGGTTCAACAGAACAGGACATTCCTACGCCGCTCCGCAGAAGTAGTAGGCAGTCTCATCCGCCAGAGAGATACTACGATTTTCTCATAGACGGGGATAGAGAGGATTGCATCATAGATTATGATGAGCCTACTAGCTTCCAGCAGGCCGTTCAGAGCGTTGACTCAGTGAAATGGCTGGATGCAATGCGGACCGAAATGGAGTCCATGTACACCAACAAGGTATGGACGTTGGACATTGCTCCAGACGGGGTAAAACCCGTAGGATGCAAGTGGATCTTCAAAAGGAAGATTGGTGTAGATGGACAGGTTGAGACCTATAAAGCTAGGCTGGTAGCAAAGGGTTTTCGTCAAAGACCTGGCTTGGACTATGACGAAACCTTTTCTCCAGTAGCCATGCTGAAATCCATTCGGATCCTTCTTGCCATTGCTGCCTTCCACGATTATGAGATTTGGCAAATGGACGTAAAGACAGCTTTTCTAAATGGAAATTTAGAGGAGTGTGTCTATATGGACCAGCCAGAGGGTTTAATTCAGAGTGGGAGCAGCGGAAAGGTGTGCAAGTTGCTTAAGTCCATCTATGGACTAAAGCAGGCATCGCGGAGTTGGAACATCTGCTTTGATGAGACAGTCAAAGAATTTGGCTTTATCAAAAATCCAGATGAACCATGCATCTATAGTAGATTTGTAGCGAGAACTGCAGTATTCCTCGTTTTATACGTGGATGACATTCTCTTAATAGGAAATGACATTCCTATGCTACAATCTGTCAAGGGGTTCTTGTCGCACAGGTTCTCCATGAAAGACCTGGGTGATGCCTCATACATCCTGGGGATCCGGATCCATCGTGATAGATCCAAGAGGATATTAGGACTTTCACAGTCCAGGTACATCGACACCATAGTGAAGAGATTCAGTATGGAAGATTCCAAGCGCGGTAACCTACCGGCTTGTCACGGGATCACCCTCTCTAAAGAGATGTCTCCCAAGACTGATTTGGAGAGGGATCGCATGTCTATTATACCCTACGCTTCTGCGGTAGGCTCTATAATGTATGCGATATTGTGTACCAGACCGGATGTAGCTTATGCACTAAGTGTGGTAAGCCGGTATCAGTCAAACCCTGGGGAGAAACACTGGATAGCGGTAAAGAACATTCTCAAGTACCTGAGAAGGACTAAGGAGATGTTCTTGGTGTATGGCGGAAAAGACCTCCAGATCGAGGCCTTTGCTGACTCCAGCTTCCAGAGTGACAAGGATGATTCCAAGTCCATGTCGGGCTTTGTCTTTACCCTCAATGGAGGGGCGGTGTGTTGGAAGAGCTCCAAACAGGAAACCGTTGCAGACTCGACGATGGAAGCGGAATACATCGCTGCATCTGATGCCACAAAAGAAGCTGTCTGGATGAGGAAGTTCTTGAAAGAACTTCAGGTGGTTCCGTCCATTGTTGATCCAATACCTCTGTATTGCGACAACAACGGGGCTATAGCTTTAGCGAAGGAACCCAGGTCCCATCAGAGATCCAGGCACATCTTGAGGCGGTATCACCTGATCAGGGAGATCGTGGATCGCAAGGAGATCGAGGTTCGGAGAGTTGCTTCAAAAGACAACACTGCAGATCCATTCACCAAGGCCCTGCCCCAGACTAAGTTCGAGCGGTTGATCGAGATGATAGGTCTTCGATACGCCAGTACATGGTCTTAGTGCAAGTGGGAGATTGTTAGTGTATATGCCCTAGAGGCCATTACTGTATCATACTAGTTTGTATATTACTTAATGGATGCTTGGGATATTCACCTTGTATATACAATCTTGCTCAAAATAGTAGTATGCTACTTGGTTTGTCTCTACTTCAATGTGTACTTGTGTTTATTTTACTATATCACTTATACGCATTAGTGGAGCCCTTAGGATTTTTTGCTTGATTACCAGCGTTGTGATGGCAGTCACACTAGTGGGGGCTGGGTAATCTATAAGCACATCCTTATACAGGTCCCTAGTCGCAGGACTATCGAGACAGGGCATCGATACTCCGGAGTAGACTAGCGTATGCGCTTCTCATCCCAGTGTGGGAGATGGTCTGTCCCACAGCCATCAGTACGTCGTACTGGAGATAGTATACGGGTGCTCGTTGGGTTACGAGTACACTGGACAGGACTCGTCGGGAACTGAAAGGTTGGTATTATACCTATCGTCAGTCATCAGTTCCCAGGTGACATGAGTACAGCTTAGTCCGCTGACTTGACACTGGCACTTCGCCTCGAGTGTGTTCCCACTGCACTTTGATCACTACCCTACCACGGCTCAAAGGAGTCGTGCAAACAGGTGGTGGTTGGGTGCAGTCCCGAAGCACTTGGAGGCAGTGACGGTTAGACAGGATTCGTCTCTCCCGGTATTGGGGGTTGACATCGCGCTGTGTCTAGGAGAGCCATTACACGAGTAGTCCCTGGCCAGGGCAAACGAGATATACTGGTAGGTTTCCAGTGTTATCTCAGGGTGTTTTGGGCTTCGCTCCGGCACGACTTGTACCGCTATTGGGGGACTGACGTTTACCGCCCCCTAGGCCCGCCATGCGATGTATCAGACGAACAGACCGGACTGTACGGAGACTGTCACATTCAGACTCAGTAGGAGTACAGATGGGGTTTCACCTCGTCAGCCTTCTTGTCGACATCTACCTGGGGACCGTTACGCACAGCTAGTGCCGCTTGCGGTCTGTGGTTAAATCCACTGCCAGCGTAGTGTCGAGTCTTTAGAGTCCCACACAGAGGGTATTCGCCTCTGGGCAAAACAGAGTAGAGGTCGCATGGTTTTGCGACAGGGTTCGTTCTCATCCGCGCACTTGTGCACGTTTGGAGTCCGGACGGATATTGCCAGCGGGCTCTGGTTTGAGCCGGATACTGGTATATGATTTGGGGTTGCTTTTATCTCTCAGTATTCATGTTCCTCGGAACAAGGATGCAGGTGTGTATGCACAGTTATTTGAGGAAGAGGAAGAGGACTTTCATTAGGGTTTCGGAACGGGTGCGTATGCACAGTTGACAGTCTTCTTTTTCCAAACCCTAATGGATTTGTATTATATCATTTAATAATATATAATAAAATGAAATTGTGTCATGGTTAGTTTTTGTTGACTTGTTGACCATGGTTGAACTTTTGACCATTATCATTACAAAAGAAAGATGCTCTTGATTCTTGCATTTTCATTTAATGCTTGTAATGATATTGGTCATTCTAAAACTTTCCATCAACCTTTTCATTTTAATTATTATTATTTGATAATTCATTTTCTTTATGCATTATGGTTGCAAGAAAGGAAATGAGAGCTCATTATCTCATTTAGCTTCTCTCTCTTCATCTTCATCTTCTTCTTCCTCTAGCAAAGAGAAACCTTCTCATGTGTTGAGAATCCTCCTCTTTAAAAACAAAAGCAACCCTTAGACACTCTCTACTCACTCTAGGATCAAGGGTTTAGCAAGCCGGCGATTCTAGTTCACTCCAAGTTCGAGAAAGAGCCCAAAGGTCGAGCCTTCGAGGTGGATCCATCTTCGACGGAAGAAGGCGACAAAGGAGAACCATCAACCTCTACAACAAAGTTTGAAGAAGAAGGAGTTCAAGTTTAGGTATAATCATCTTCATCCGAGTAGCTAAATCTCTTTAGCTAGTTTGCTAGTTTTAGTTTAGACAACGATCCCGACCTTGATTAGTCCATGTTGCCTCTTGCGATAAAAATTTGTTTTTTTATACCGTTTCCGCCTCCCCGTAAGAACCGGGGGTCGCAATATGGACTTACAGGATGATGTCACCATCGATGTATATTATTTACTTTTCCGAATTAGCATACACCCAAGGTTGGGAGCATAAGTATCCGGGTTCTAGAGTCTAGTGGGAGACCATCTCGAGGAGTCGAGATCGGGTCTCCTAACTTTAGAATTGGTAGGGTTGCTTGCCGCTCTCGTTGTGGTCTAGGGATGTAGGTTCGGCTATTCGTCGCGACTGTTGAATCCGTGTTTTTTACTGGCTTAATTTAAAACACGGAAATCCTAGTATATTCAATATATCATATGTTATCTTCTGCTGCTGATATTTTGTGATGTGATCACTTTATATGCGTAAGACGAATGCTTTATTATTATATATATGATATATAATAAACATTGCTTATGTTTTTCACCCGCGCTAGTCCCGCCCCACTATATCGTTAGTTAAGTAACCTAACTGTGCATAACGGGACACTGTGGCGAATGCGGATGGCATAAGCGTACGTTGTATTTTCATTTCTTCTGTGATGCTTAGGAAGAATAAACGATGAGACTTCATTAATGAGATTAATGAAAAGAAAAGAAACCTAAAAGATGTTGTAGAATCAAATTTTCAAAAAGGGTAGCTCTAGTTTTTCTTTGCATAGCGGTATTCCTTGTAGAATATCCAGCACCTTATTCTATATGGAAAGAGTCGAGATCCCTTCACTGGGAGTGACCACTTTAGCGAAACTAGATGCTACAACCCACTCGGTTTTGTCTTTTGATTGCTTCTTTAGTTCTTGCTTTGCATAGTGGTATTTGTGAAATATCCTGCACCTTATTCGATAAGAAAATGGCCGAGATCCCTTCACCGGGAGTGACTTCTTTAGAAAAACTAGAAAAAGCCTAAAAAACACTCATTTTCAAAATCACTCGATTCTACAATGATATCAAGTTCATTACACAAAAGGTTTTCTTAAAAACCAGTCGTAGCCCTCCGTCATTTCAGATAAGGACTATTTAGTATTCGTGCTGCGTTTGTTGGCCTTTGTCAAGGCGTAGTGTGCGGTAGCTGACTAGTGCTTATCTGCATAAGCATGTGATGATATTAGATTAGGGTAGTCGTACGACCTTGTTGGCCTTTGTCAAGGGCCGTGCGGGTAGGTTTAATTCAATCATGAAATGACAAGTTGAACTTAGTTAGCATCCTATGATTTGTTAGCCTTTGTCAAGGTCATAGGAGGTTAGGGGAAAGAAGTATTATCGGGAATTTCAAGTGTTGAAATTTACAATGAGATTGCATAACTTCTATGAGATAGTTTGATCCCAATACCCACTGCGAGTAATATTTACTCCTGGGAGAGTTTTACACATCACAATTAACCGATCAAATAGGTGTCTAGAAAGGTGTTAATGGGGTTACGCCCCTGGGAAAACGATGTTTATTTTAATTAGGTCCGTGCGAAAGCACGGGGAACCTCCCTCAAAGTACCGACACTGACCTGGCTTAAAGGTTGACGAACTTGTAAGGTGTAATTAATCCCGGCTAGTCTTACCTTTTAGTGTTTGAAGGAAGATTTGATAAAAACAGTGGGAACCATCCCGATTAGATAAGATAATAACCAATCTAATCTTGAAAGAGCATACGCTAAATGTTTTCTTCTTTCTCTCCAAGTAGAGACTATGTCAGGCCTTAATCAAGATAATAATATGGATGTATTGACCGAACTCGCTTGTTATACTGAGCTGGGGAACGTTGGTTCTGCTCCAACTTATAATTGTTATAAGTCCGAGCAGGAAATAGGGGAATATTCGGAATCCCACGCCACCCAAACGAAGAATGAGCATGTTGATACATCTTCTTTGGGTGTGTTAGTTACCAAGAACTGTTTCTCAGTACACTCTACGTCCTGAGTATTAGATACCAGACCAGGATCCCAGATATGTAATATGTTACTTGGGCTAAGCAAAGGTAGAGAACTGGGAATAGGTCATCATTCTCTAAAAGTAGGGAATGGTGCAAGTGTTGCAGCCAAAGCAGTTGTTGAATATCACCTTGTATTGCCAAATAGGAGTACTTTGATTTTGAACGAATGTTATTACGTGCCCTCTATGATATGCAATTTAATATCAATTTCTTTATTAGATAAAGAAGGATGCAACTTTGTAGTATTGAATAATGTTATAAACATTTACCTAAATCAAATGTTGATTGGGTTTGGTGTGTTATGTAACGGTTCATATGTTCTGAATCAAAACAAAGTTCATAACTTACGAAACACCCACAAGAGGAAGAATTCAGAAATGAACGAATCCTTCTTGTGGCAATGTAGACTGGGTCATATCAATGTGACACGACTAGCTAAGTTACATAAGAATAGATATTTGACTCCGTTCGAATTATCATCTTATGAAACTTGCCATTCATGTCTCAAAGGCAAGATGACCAAAACTCCATTTACTGAACACGGAGAAAGAGTTACGGAACTCTTGGGACTGATACATTGTGATGTTTGCGGTCCCATGTCTACACATGTCAGGAATGGTTCCTCATACTTCATTACATTCACTGACGATCTCTCAAGATATGGACACATGTTCCTGTTGAAACACATGTCTGAAGCTTTTAAGAAAATCAAAGAATATAAGCATGAAGTCGAGACCCAGACGGGTAAAAGTATTAAAATCCTACGATCTGAGCGGGGAGGAGAATACTTGTGCAATGAGTTCCTGGACTATTTAAAAGAGAATGTGATTCTCTCTTAGCTTACTCCTCCGTATACACCAAAGCACAATGGTGTATCATAGCGGAGGAATCGCACCCTATTGGATATGGTGCGCTCTATGATGAGTACCGCTGAGTTACCTATTTCCTTTTGGGGTTATGCGCTTGAGACAGCAGTGTACCTATTGAATCAAGTCCCATCTAAATCTTTACCTACCACACCATATGAGATATGGAGTGGGAAGAGACCATGTCTTAAACGAGTTAAGATATGGGGTTGTCCGGCCTATGTCAAATGACAAAATCCGGACAAACTCGAGGCACGATCTGTTCTTTGCAAGTTTGTGGGATATCCCAAACATTCACATAGATATCTTTTCTACCACAGCGAGGAACAAAAGGTGTTTGTTTCTCGGCATGCCACCTTTTTAGAAAAGGAATTTCTTGCGAAAGAAATTAGTGGCCTTGAGGTAGAACTGGAAGATGTTCCAGCAGCACAAACTACGACAAAAGATTTAATGGAACCAGAGGATTCGATAGTTCCCAACGAACCTCAGCCTCTCCGCCAATCTAGTAGGGTTCCTCATCCACCTGAAAGATACTACGGTTTTCTCATAGACGGTGGGAGTGATGATTGCATCATGGAAGATGATTACCTAAGTAGCTTCGAACTGGCCATCACGAGTGGGGACTCTATGAAATGGCTGGATGCAATGCGATCTGAGATGGAATCCATGTACACCAACAACGTTTGGACTTTGGAAGATGCTCCTGAAGGGGTAAAACCCATCGGGAGCAAGTGGATCTGCAATAAAAAACTTGGTGTAGATGGAAAAGTTGAGACTTTCAAAGCTAGACTTGTTGCAAAAGGTTTTCGTCAACGACCAGGTGTGGATTATGATGAAAACTTTTTCTCCAGTGGCTATGCTTAAGTCCATCTGGATCCTACTTGCCATCGCTGCATACCATGACTACAAAATCTGGCAAATGGATGTTAAGACCGCCTTATTAAATGGTGATTTAGAAGAGATCGTGTACATGACTCAGCCAGAGGGCTTCATGGACATTGGGAGCAGCGGGAAGGTGTGCAACCTGCTTAAATCCATCTACGGGTTGAAGCAGGCATCGTAGAGTTGGAACATCTGTTTTGATGTGGTAGTCAAAGAGTTTGACTTCATCAAAAACGTTGATGAACCTTGTATATACAAGAAGGTGGCAGAGAGTAAGGTTGTCTTCCTCGTATTGTACGTGGATGACATAATCTTGATAGAAAATGATGTTCCTATGCTGCACTCGGTCAAGCTCTTCTTATCATAAAGATTCTCAATGAAAGATCTAGGTGATGCAACCTACATCTTAGGGATTAAGATCTACAGAGATAGATCTAAACAGATACTGGGATTGTCCTAATCTAGGTATATAGACACCATACTAAAGAGGTTTAGATTGGATGATTCCAAGCGTGGGAATTTACCCACGATCACAGGACCCACTCTCTCCAAAGAGATGTCTCCTAAGACTGATTTGGAGAGAGCTCGCATGCAAGGGATACCCTATGCTTCGGCAATAGGCTCTATCATTTACGTGATCTTATGTACCAGACCCGATGTAGCATACTCACTAAGTGTAGTAAGTAGGTATCAAGCAGATCCAGGAGAGAATCACTGGACAACTGTGAAGAACATTCTTAAGTACTTGAGAAAGACTAAAGAGATGTTCTTGGTGTATGGTAACAGAGAATTCCATGTGGAGTTCTTTACCGATTCGAGCTTCCAGAGTGATAAGGATGGCTCTAAGTCGGTCTCGGAATTTTTATTTACCCTCAATAGAGGGGCGGTTTGTTTGAAGAGTTCCAAGCCGGAAACCATGGCAGACTCGACGATGGAGGCTGAATACATCACTGCCAACGATGCTGCCAAAGAGGCTGTCTTGATAAAGAAGTTCATAACCGAACTTGGTGTGGTTCTGTCCATCGAGCATCCAATACCTTTGTATTGTGATAACAATGGAGCTGTAGCTTTGGCCAAGAAACCAAGGTCCCATTAGCGATCCAGGCATATTCTGAGACAGTATCACCTAATCTGGGAGATAGTTAATCGCCGGGAGATTGGCGTCAGGAGAGTTGACACGAAGAACAATACAGCGGATCCACTCAAAAAGGCCATACCCCATATACAATTTGAGAGACTCTTCGGGATGTTGGGTATAAGATACTACAACAACTGGCCTTAGTGCAAGTGGGAGATTGTTAGTTATGTGTATGCCCTAGAGGCCATTATTGTACATATGATGTATATTATAGTGGGTTCTTGGACATATAGAGAGAGGACTTTCTTGCTCGACATGATAGTATGCTATATGGTTGCTCTATGTCTTAACATGTAGAATTGTATTGGGATACTGTCTTGCTCTCACATGTTGATAAAGCCCTTAAGATGTATACTTGACTACCAGGACTATGATGGAGATCATACTAGTGGAGCCAGGGTATTCTACAAGTACATCCTTTAATTGTTCCTAGTCGATGGTGTATCGAGACATGGCATCGATATTCCAGAGTAGACAAGCGTATACGCTTCTTGACCCATATGATGGGCGATGGATGATCCCACATCCATTGGTGTTTAACATCAAAGATGGTGTACGGGTGCTCAGTGGAGACTGGGTACACTGAACGTACTCGCCGAGAACTCCAAGTTGGTATTATACCTATCGTCAGGTAGTAGTTCTCAGGTGACACTGGTATATGTTAGTCTGTAGACCCGAGATCGTCATAGAGTCTTGTGTGATTCCCACTGTGCTTTGATTTCCGCCTCACAATGTTCAAGAGAACGTGCACAACGGTGGCTTCTGGGTATAGTCCCAAATCACATAGAGGCAATTAGCGATAGGAGGGGATTCGTCTCTCCCGGTATTGGGTGTTGATGTTGCGCTGTGCTCGATTGGCTATAACAGGAAGTCCCTGGCCACGGCTGATATGGAGATCTACCGGTAAGTGTTACCAATAGTTTCTCGACCCGTTATGAGCCTCACATCGGCACGACTTATCAGTTACTGGGGGTCTGACATTTACCACCCCTAGACTAAATATGCGACATATCAGATGTAGAGACCAGAATGTACTGTAGTGTTACTAACAGGCTTTACATGAGTAAGAGCAGGCTTGCTTGTTGATCTTTTGATCGCTCAATACCCGGATAGCCGTTACGTCCAGCTAGTACCGCTGACGGCTTGTGGGTGCTTGATATGATCATCACCTACTGTCGGCGTATTGACGAGTCTTTAGAGTCCTACACAGAGGTTTACTGGCTCACGCAAAACGAAGTAGGAGCACATATGTGATATGTGTGGGACCGAAATTAATACGAGTATGTGATACCGTATTCTATTCTCACGATTTATAATATCGGTCAATTATATGAGATATAGCCGGGTTATCGAATCAAGCGTTAATTCGATAAGTTGATACAAATAATATTAGTCGATCATATGAGATATAGCCAGATTATTAAATCAAGCGTTGATTTAATAATTTAATGTATAATTATATATTTGATATATTAATTTTCATTAACTAATATTAACTCACTTAAAGCATTTCTTTTCTCACTTATGCATTTAATATATATGTGATATATATTAATTGTAATTCTTATTGTGTCATGGTTGATGCCACATGCTATATGGGTGCATGAGACTCACACCATGCTCATGATAATGTAGGGTTTATTTATTTAGTGTAAATCAAATATTAGTTGGAAATTAGTCACATGGGTGAGCTTAGTGGAAGCTTGTAGAACCATTGACTTAGTCTACTAGATATTTATTAATCCAACCATTAACTTAAGCCATGGTTAAGTCTCTACATGAGTTATATGAGATATTTTCTCACCCATTGTTGCCATAACATTATCTTCTTCATCATCATCCTCATCAAGAGTGAGCTCTCTAGATTTTTGAGAGGTGAGGAAAAATAGTGAGAAAAAGAATTCTAAAGTGAGAAAAAATCCGACTTCATCATCTTCTCCTAGATTAGCCATTTAGTTTAGGGTGTTAGCTTCAATAATCTCTAATTAGTGAAGAGGTAGCTTGGGTTGGTGTCTCCTCGACGTAGATCATTTTCGGCCTCGAAGACTTCGTGCAAGCTTGTTCCTTTCATCTAGTGGAGACATTCTAGAGTCCGGAAGATCACTACTTGGAGCGAAGGGACTACTACACGGAGCTATTGAAGTGAAGGACCGGTATACAAAGGTTGTATTCCTTGTTCACATAGATGTAAAGTTGTTTACATGTTGTTTCGTCTAAATCACTAGTTAAGATTCTAGGGTTAGGGTTGTTTAGCATGGCAAATTTTTGAAAATGGCATGGACGATGCCTCCCGAAACCTTGCTGTCGTGCTAGGCATTCCTACATATATATGTAGGTGTGTATGTTTATATATATACATATATATGTGTGATGATGATATTATATGTTATGGATATGAGTCGATATGATCGGGCATGATGACGTGAGATTCTGATATGTGTTTGAGTCGAGACACCGTATGTGATGCTATATAATAAAGGATCGTTGGGCGATATGTATTCAAACATAAGATGACATGTGATTTGATGATATTAGAATGTACGAGACCTTAGATCCGTACCACTGATTTATGATATTGAAATTGTACGACGATTGATACCATGCGAATGATGATTTATTTTTATATATAACCCGTACCCTCGACTTTAAGGATGTCGTACGATGGATTTTACCGTACGAGAAGTATATGATGATTGATCCGCACTCTTGACTCGAGGATGCCGTACAATGTATTTTTACCGCACATGATGATATAAGGATGGATCGCCGACTATTAGATATATCGATTGGGGACATTATAGATTTATTATCACCTTTGACTAGGTTCTTAGTTTAGTCATTAGTTGCGTAGATATAGGTTTACTTAGGCTCGAGTAATACCTATTTTCAAAATCGACGAATCGTAGGCTTTTTCAAAGAATAATACTAGGGAAGCTACAGATTTTGAAAGGAAATCCTTTTTCTTAAAACACCGTAGTCCCTATTTTTCTAAAAGCAACGATTAATGCTTTTTAAATATGATGAACGGTATGGTTCGTATATAGTTGTTATACCTTATTGTTGCTTTTGCTGTTTGCTTTCTGTTATGATCTTGTCTGCTTGGACACCTGCACTATTACCGATGTTGGTAATTTCCATGTCACGCACAGTGTAGTAATCGTTATTACATTATATACACTGACGGTTGTAGCTAAGTAGCATTGTTTAGCATCCCTGATGTCCTATGCTAGTTTAGACTAACATTCCTTACTTAGATGCCACATGCATTCGCATACATACATTCTGATTATATACTGCAGTTGGGTTATATGTCGATATTCATTGTTCGTTATTTAGCTCACGATTTTGATATTTCTGTATTCATGAGATTTCATGGATTTGGGGAAAACCGCAAAGGAAATTTATAAACTTATTATCATTTATAAAATGCAAAGTGCGGTTTTCTCGTCATATGATGTGTGTGGCGTCCACCATGAGTTTTCTCGATTCTTGACCCACGTGTGTATACATACCCTATTCGAGGGGGGAATCCGTCTGCGGGTACACGGTAGGCCCGGTGCGGTACCCCCGGGCAAGAGGATCGTATAGAAAGACAATGAGTCCGGCATGGGAGCACTACCGACCGGTGATTATGTTGGACCCGGGAGTTATCCAGAGGATACCGAACGGAGTCGTGTGATTGATATATTTGAGGGCCGATCTGAGGATGCGGCGCCCGAGATATATGAGGATATTGTATTATAGATGGATACGACTCTCATGATGTCTTCGAGTGTCGATACTGGGCACTCAGGCTTTATCTTGATTTAGTGTGTCGTTGCTTGGCACACATTATTTTATTCATTTACATTCATGCTTATGTCTACATATTACTGTTACCACTTTATGTCACGGACACGAGTATCTGACTTTACACATATGTCTATCTTATTACCTCTACTGTTACTCGATGTTGTCGTGTTACTATTATTATTTTGTTGTACTGTATTACCTAGGAGATGGTCATACATTCGGTTTCTACTCGCTGATGTCTTCTACTCACGAGTTAGCAACTCACCCCCGTTGTGCCACAGTTTCTTACCGGTTTTGCCGTACAGGTTTCGTTGCGTCTTGTTGGCACATCACTTCCTTCTGGGTGATTGCAATGTTAGGTAGGGCACATTGCATCGTGACCACTATTATATACATGTGTTTATTTTTTCAGTTGTATCTAGTTAAAAGCTCCATCAACAAGACTATGTATATTTATAGACTTCGAAACACCTCTTGTATATTCTTTTGGCCTTAGAGTCATGCTCTTGTATTCATTATTGTTGGGATTTTTCTTGGTGATACTTTAGCTTTCTTGCTTTCTTTATGTGTTTTGGTCCTCGCCCTTCGGCGTTGTATATTTACTTTATTGTGTGGTTGTTTCCGCCATTTGGCGAAAAGCTAGCTCCCGCTTGGGAATGCCTTATATATATTATAGCTTGTATTCGTTTTTGAGTTAAAATTTACAAAGGAGGTGCTGCCCAAATTTTCAATGACGAAAATATTTTCAAGTTAGATACAAGCATTGTGTTTTCGTACATTGTTATCTATGTTTTAAAGAAAGAACGAGATTTCAGTAAAAACCTTATTTCAAACTCCACCTCCACTATTTTCCCCTAAAAGGTTTAGATTTTTTGGTCTTTTGGCTTACTTGAATCAGGTGGGGTCTTTTAGACTTCACATGATTCAAGTGCCAGTCACGTGCCTTTTTCGGGTCGTGACACGTTAATACGCTGGCAGTGGGTTTAACCACAATCATGTCAGCGGCACTAGCTGCATGTAACGGATACTCAGTTATTGAGTGAAAGGAAGGCCGACAAGCTAACTCATCCGTACCCCTGCTGTGCCTGTCTATGACAATCTTTTTACAGTCCAGTCTGTTCATCTAAGAGTATCGCATACAGGGTCTAGGTGGTGGAAAAAGTCAGACTCCTAATAAGGCGATATTTCATGTCGTTGTGAAGCCCATCACCCACTGAGAAACTACTGATCCAAATCAGTAATTCTCTTCCACCTTTGCCAAGAATTTCTGGTGATGGCCACCCGTGCACAACACGACATCTATTCCCAATACCGGGAGAGACGAATCCCCGACGATCCGCTTACTGCCACCATGTGGCTCGGGACTGTACCCTACTAAAACCTGTTTACACAACTCTTTTGAGCCGTGGTAGTGTAGTAATCTATGCACAGTGGGAACTCACACGAGGAAAATGACGATCTCAATTGACAGACTAACCTGTATTCATGTCACCTGAGAACTGCTATTTGAAAATAGGTATAATATAATCTAGCATGTTCCCGGCGAGTCTGTCCAGTGTAACTCTGTGAAATTTCAGAAAATATAAATAATATTTTTCGAATTTAAACAATAAATTAATAAATTTTATGAAAACAATACGAGTATGGATTTGAGTTTTCGTAGAATGGTATAATTATATACCTATATTTTGGAAAGTATTTAGATATTAATATGAATAACTATTTATAAAAGCATTTATTGGATTTGGGATTTTATAAATCTTTATACAATTATTTACATACAAGTTTATGTTAAACTTGGTTAGTAGATTACTAATTATTCATTAAACCAAATCCATTTTTTTAACCATGTTTACTGTGCCATGACACATTGCATTTTGTTTCCTGCATGGTTTCATTTTAGTTGTTGTTGTTTTGTTTTTAAGGAAAAGAAAAAGGGAAAAGAAAAGAAAAGGAAATATTATGAGAGAGGAAACATGATTTGACCATGATTTATGAGGAGAGAGAGTGTGATAAATAGAGGGGGGGAGGTGGTTCTACAACCATCCATTTTCCACTTCATCATTTCATTCATCTTTCTTCATCATCTCCTCCGTTCTCTTCAACTCCTCGAAAACCCTCACTACTACCCTACAATCATCCTCAAAACCAACTCCAAATCTCACACAATTTTCACAAAAATTATTCCTAAGCTCACTACAAGTATCATGGTTGGATCAAGTTGGAGTTTTGAGCACTTTGGATCATCTAGGAATTTTCTTGAGTTGCTTTTACAAGGTATAACTCTTAATCCTTTGTTAAATCCTTGAGTTCTTACTTTCACTTTCAATTTAGAGTTAAAAAGGTTAAGCCTTGTGATCTTGAAAAATTCTAGGATGAGGATTATGTTAGATATGTATGCCTTAGAGGCCTGTATTGTATAAGATCCTAGGTATGTATATGTACAAAAACAATCATTGCTCAAAATGATAGTATGCTAACTGGTTTATCTTCATCTTAATGTCTTATGTATTGTATTTCATATCTTTATATACATGTCGATGACGCCCTTAGGATTATGCTTGACTGTCAGGATTATGATGTAGATCATACTAGTGGGGCCTGGGGAGTCTATAAGAATATCCTTTAATAGTTCCTAGTCGAGGGTATATCGAGACAGGCCATCGATATTACCAGAGTAGACTAGTGTGTACGTTTCTTGACCCAAGGGGCGTTGGTTGATCCCACAACCATTGGTGTTTGACATCAAAGATTGTACACAAGTGCTCATTGGAGAATGGGTACACCGAACATGACTCGCCGAGAATTCCTAGATGGTATATATACCTATTGTCATATAGCAGTTCTCTGGTGCCACTTGTACAGGTTAGTCTGTTGACCCGAGATCGTCATAGTGCCTTGGGTGATTCCCACTGTGCTTTGATTTCCTCCCTACAACGACTCTACTGAGTCGTGCAAACAGGTGGATTTTTGGTACAGTCCCGAATCACATGCAGGCAGTGAGGGATGGGAGGGGTTTCATCTCTCCCGGTATAGGGAGTTGATGTCGTGCTATACTTGATCGACCATAACAGTAAATCCCTGGCCAAGGTTCTCGAGATTTACTGATAAGAGTTATCAGTAGTTTCTCGAACCGTTATGGGCAGTAAATCAGCATGACTTATAAAGTTACTGGGGTCTGACATTTACCACCCCTAGACTTCATATGCGACGTATCAGACGAAGAGACCGGATTGTACAGTAATTGTTGCTTACAGGCTCGTTAGGGTTGTGATGAGTTCGCTCGTCGGCCACCTTTTCGTCATGTACCTGGGTAGCCGTTACGCACAGCTGGTGCCGCTGACGTACTTGTGGTTAAATCCACTGCCAGCGTACTGTCGAGTCTAGAGAGTCCCATATAGAAGGTTCCCTGGTTCAGGCAAAAGATATAGAGGCCGTAAGTTGTTACGGCATGGTTTCGATCATGTTCGTGTAATTGTTACAGGAATAATGATCGGAAGGATAATACTGGTAGGCTTTGGTTTAAGCCGGATACCGGTATTATAATATTGGATTATTTGTATTCGTATTTTTCGAAATTCGGATACGGATATACTTATACGGTATACGGTAGAGGGGTTTTCTTGTAATTGTTACATGAATACATTCTAGAAGGAGACACCACATAATTACATATTTATTTTGTGAAAAAAAATAAATGAGGTGGAATTTGAAAAAGTCTAAGCATGGATAAAGGAATGAATTCTTTCATTTTTTTTATTCATTTGGAGTTACTATTGAAGCATGGTGCATTTTTTTAATGCATGCTTCAATTATTTTCATTTGAGCCATATTATTTTTTCCACGCTTGATTTTTTCATTCATCACTTTGACATTTTCTCTCCTCATTCTCTCCTTCTTCCTCCTCTTTACTTTAACCTTGACATGAGTTGTGAATCAAAAGCTCAGAGCAAAAACATAATCCAATACTTGATCTCTGCATCATCTAAGTGATCTCTTCTAGCAAACTCGATCTCTTAGTTAAACTCTTGTGAAGAGTTTGTAGCTTGTTCGATAGCTCCCGGGTGGATCGTCTTAGATCTTGAGGTGGCCGTCGACCGAGCTCTTTACAACCACAAGGAGCTTAGGAGTCACATTCAAAAGAAGACCCAAAGGACCGGTTCATTAGGTATAGCATTATCTTAGTAGATTAGATCTCTAGATCGTTTTCCTAGTTAAGGTTTAAGCACAAGATCTTAGTTTATGTGGGTGTTGCATGCAAGAAATTTTTTTTTTGCGCTTCCGCCTCCTCATAAGTGTTGTGAGAGTGTGCAACATCCACTAATATGGTATCAGAGCCTATCTTAAACCTTAAATAGTGTAGGGTTCCTATCGACGGCAGCAAGATTTTGGGAGGCATCGTCCATGCCATTTTAAAAATTTTGCTGTTAAAAAGAACTCTAAACTAGAATCGATAACTAGAAATAATACGGAAACACTTGTAAACCATTTACAACTAAGTGAAAATGAAATACAACCTTTGTAGATCGGTCCTTCACTTCATAAGCTCCTTGTACTAGTCCCTTCGCTGCGATCATTGAACTCCCGGACTCTTGGACGGCTCCATGAGAAGAGCGCAACGGTCTTGCTTGAAGTCTTCGAGGCCGAAGATGATCTACGTCGAGGGAATACGAACTCAAGCTACCACTTCACCAAAGTGAAGCAAACACCCTATATTAAAGTGCTAATCTAGTAGAGGATGGTGAAATAGGATGTGGGCTCACTTTAGAATTTCTTTTCTCACATTATTTCTCACTTTGGATCAAACCCTAGAAAGCTTTTGGCCTTGAGGAAGAAGATGAACAAATAGATGAGAATGAAAATAATTAAGTAAGTTAGCTAACCATGGGTGAGTGGGTATCATATACTAATTCATGTAGAGACATAACCATGGCTAATTATAGTGGTTAGGTTAATAAATATTCTAAGTAAAATAAAATGGGTGGACTTTGTCAAAGCACTCACAAGCTTCTACAAGCTTCATGCTTTATACAATTATCCATTAATTTTGTATTTACTTTGAATATTAAAACCCCGCCATTATAATTAGTATGGTGTATGTCTCTACACCCATGTAGTGTGTATCAACAACCATGATACAAAACTAAACAATGCACATTAATATATATCACATATATATTACATGTACACACAAGTGAGAAAAGAATACTTTAGTGAGCCAATGTAAGTTAATGTAAATTAGTATATCAAATATACAATAATACACTAAATTATTAAATCAACACTTGATTTAATAATCCGGCTATATCACATATAACCGACTAACACTAAATGACCAACTTATCGAATCAACACTTGATTCGATAACCCAGCTATATCACATATAACCGACCGATACAATAGTCGCGAGAATAGAATACGGTATCACATACACGCATAATTCTCGGTCCCGCACATATCACATATGCGCTCCTATTTCGTTTTGCCTGAGCCAGTAAAACCTCTAAATAGGACTGTAAAGACTCGTCAATACGCCGGCAGTAGGTGATGATCACATAAAGCACCCACAAGCCGTCAGCGATACTAGCTAGAAATAACGGCTACCCGGTTATTGAGCGATCAGAAGATCAGCAAGCAAGCCAGCTCCAACTCCTGCAATAGCCTGACAGTGATACTACCGTACAGTCCGGTCTCCTCATCTGATATGTCGCATATCAAGTCTAAGGGTGGTAAACGTTAGACCCCAATAACTGATAAGTCATACCGATATGAGGCTCATAACAGGTCGAGAAACTAGTGGTAACACTAACCAGCAAATCTCTAAACCAGCCCTAGCCAGGGAGTTCTCGGCGAGTCCGTCCGGTATATCGATGCCCTGTCTCGATAAACCCACGATTAGGGACCTTAAAGGATGTACTTATGGACTACCGTGGCCCCACTAGTACGATCTGCATCATAGTCCTGGTAGTCAAGTACACATCCTAAGGGCTTTACCGACATGTAACAGAGAGACAATCAGTGTACATGTTAAGGTAAAGAGTAACCAGATAGCATACTATCATGTCGATCAAGAAAGTCTTCCCTATATATGTTCAAGAATCCACTACAATATACATCTCATGTATAGTAATGGCCTCTAGGGCATACATATAACTAACAATCTCCCACTTGCTCCAGGGCCATCTGATAACAGTGGTTTAGTATCTCATACTCTACCATCCCATAAAAGTCTCTCTCTGGGTACAGGCCTTTATGAGTGGATCCTTCGTGTTGTCCTCCGAGTCTACTCTCCTAACCTCGATCCCCTGGAGATCAACCATCTCCATGATCAGGTGATACTGCCTTAGAATATGTATGGATCACTGATGGGACGGGCGTTTCTAGGCATAAGCCACAACCCTATTGTTACACAATGGTAGGAACAAAGTTCATTTCATGAACTAATATACACCCAGACTGCCTCTTTGGTAGCATCTTTGGTAGCGATGTATCCATCCTTTATCATCACTACTACAAATAAGGGTTGCCCCTACGGATTTATCGGTAGGGGCAACCCACTGCCCCTACGGATATATACGTAGGGGCGAAAAAAGACCCCGTAGGTGCAAAGGCCGCAGGTGCAAGTTGAGGCTCTGAACTTGCCCCTACGGACAAATTGATGCCCCTACGGATATCTCGGTAGGTGTTATAGCCCCTACGGAGTACCCCGTAGGGGTAATAAAATCATATATTTAATTTTTTTTTGAATATATTGTATATACCTACGGATATATCCGTAGGTCCTTTTTCTACCCCTACGGATAACTCCGTAGGGGATATAAAGTAGCCCCTACGGATAGGTCCGTAGGGGCCTTCCCAACACCCTGCACTGAGATCGGGGGGAAAATATCAGGAAACCTGATATTTTGCCCCTACGGATAAATTTGTAGGGGATAAACAGTTGCCCCTACGGACATATCCGTAGGGGCACTCCTGCCGCCCCTCGCTGCTCCCGACATCGTCATCAAATCTAGATAAACGGTTCGTGGACGCATTAGACAATCATTAAAAGTATTGACTATATATGATCTAGAGCGTAAAATGTGAAGTAATAATATAACATTACTGATAACCTTTTTCGTTTCGTGGGCGCATCATACATATCTACTTGGATTTCATCGTCGATGTCATTTCTAACCCACGTAACTTCATGATCGGTCGAAGACAACCCGTCCTTCGAAACAGACGGTCGGAGCACTTTAAGCCTTCTCTCTTCTTCGGTCGAAGACAACCCCTAATGAGAATATGTTGAATAAATAAACACGGGCATACATGACAAAAATAAATTTATAAATTGCGCGAAACGAAAAATTACACGTACCTCTCGACGGGATACATCCATCGATATTGTACCGGTCCGGCTAACTTCGCCTCAGTTGCAAGATGAACCTTCAAGTGTATTATGATATCGAAGAATGACGGTGGGAAAATACGCTCAAACTTGCAAAGTATCAACGCAATAGAATTTTCTAGTTTATCCAGCGTCGCAACCTCCAGCGTTTTAGCACACAACTCCCTGAAAAAAAAACATAGGTCGTTGATTACTAGACCAACCGAGTCGGGGAGAGAAGTCCTGAGGGCTAATGGAAGAAGGTGCTCCACGATAACATGGTGGTCATGACTTTTCAGCCCATCAATCTTGCCCTTCACAATTTTTATTTTCTTGCTGAATGATCCTGAGAAACCTGTGGGGACTTTCAAATCATGCAACACCTGCAGGAATCTTTTCTTCTCCGGTTGTGACATATGATAAGCGGCATTGGGAAGTACAAACTTGCCCGGTTTACCCGCTACCGGTTTAGGGTGCAGTTCACTTCTTATTCCCCACTCTTGTAGATCCATCCGGGCATTCATGTTGTCTTTCGATTTCCCGTCTTTACACAGAAGCAAGTTAAGTATGTGCTCTAATACTCCCTTCTCTATATGCATGACGTCCAGACAATGACGCACTGAATTTGTAGACCAGTACGGAAGCTCGAAGAAAATGCTTAACTTGTTCCAATATTGTGGTTTGACCTGTCTCGTCGGATCCATCCCGAAGGTCACGTTATTGTAACCATCCCATTTAGCAGTCACGTCCTCTCCGGACAATGGGGATGGAGGCCCAAGAAGCTCCTGATGACCATCAAAGTGAACCGTGTCTAACCTATAGGGGTGGTCTGGAGGCAGAAAACGTCGATGGCCGCAATAACAAACCTTCCTGCTAAAATTCAAAAATTTTGATGTTGTGTGTTCATGGCAATGAGGACATGCTTTGTGACTATGTACGGACCAACCTGAAAGCATTCCATACGCAGGAAAGTCATTAATTGTCCACATTAAAGCCGCACGCAGTATGAAGGTTGTATTTGTGTTTGAATCATATGTCTCTACACCATCAATGAACAAAGTTTTCAGCTCCTCAATCAGAGGTCGGAGATAGACGTCGATATTGTTCCCCAGTGAGTTTGGTCCGTCGATAAGAAGAGGCATCATAAAGTATGATTGGTCCATAGCCAACCAAGACGACAGATTATAAATTATCATTACAACGGGCCATGTACTGTGACTTCCAGCCATATAGTTGAATAGGCAGAAGCCATCGGCAGCCAGTCCGAGCCGGACATTGCGAGGATCGCTACTGAATATTGCGTGCCTCCTATCGAAATCCTTCCATGCCGGTGAATCTCTTGGATGGCTCATTTTTCCATTTTCGCTTGGAGGAGCACGGTGATGCCAAATCATTGCCTCGGCTGTTTTCTTGCACCTGAATAGCCTTTGTAGCCTCTGTGTTATGGGAAAATATCGTGCTATCTTCACAGGTATATCAGGCTTCTTATCAGAATCTTTCGGCTTATACCTGGCCTCTCCGCATGTTGGACACTCTTTCAAATCAGAATTCTCTTTCCGGTACAACACACAATTTTTAGGACATGCTTGAATCTTCTCGCACTTTAGACCCAAATCAGACATCATTTTCTGGGCTTCGTACCAGCTTTCGGGCACATTATTTCCCGGAGGCATAGAATCTTTCAAGAACGAAAGAAGCATTGTGAATGACTTGTTGCTCCATCCATTTAGGCACTTAATTTGGAAAAGTTGGACGAACCATGAGAGGGTGGAATACTTCGCATTCTCATAAATTGGTTTCCTAGCATCATTCATGAAATTTTCATATTTATCCGCACGCGGTCCTTGACCGGAAGGAATGTCATCTTCGGTACGAATAGATTCACCTAGGGCAGCCTCTACCATATCCTCCATTTCTTCTGATGGAAATAAATTTCCGTATCCTGCCGTATTACCGAATTCTTCTTCTTCTCCTGCCGCATTATCGTGTTCTCCTTCTTCTACCGCAGTACTGCATTCTTCTCCTTCCCCGTGATATTTCCAAGTTGAATAAAGTCTAGTAAACCCATGTTTTACAATATGAAGCTCTGCCAATTCTACCTTCTGCCAGTACTTATTGCCACATCTATCGCACGGACAGAGAATCTTCTCTATTATGATCTTATTATGTGCTCGTGCAAATTCAAGGAAAGCAGCAACTCCTGCGACAAACTTAAGTTGCATACGTTGTTTCCAATCCACATACATCCAGTCCTTAACTCTGACGTACTCATGGGCCATGTTAGACTGAATAACATATAAATTATAGGTTATGCTGACTATATTGAGAAATATAAGAACGGGATAATTACTGACAAAGGAGAAAATCCATGTATATGCTTTGTGTGTGCGTTTGTCGTTGAAAAGAATAAATTATCGCATGTTATGTTGACCGATAGACGGGGACTAAGTGGCGCTTTTAGTTTCATATATGGGTATCGATGGGAATATGAAGGTTTCATATTATCATATATTGGTTTTAACCCGAACATCTCGAATCGCTCTCTGATTATGCGTTTGTATGTATGTGTTCCGGCTGTCGGGGGTAGGCTTCTATCCCATTAAGAATGTATAGAGCAAACGCCCATCACTTGTGCTTTCAACCGTTTCGAGTAAATTTCGGCAGCACCTCCCCGCTGTTCTCCGAGTACACTGTAATAGAATACATAATCATTTCAAAGCTGTGAAACAACGTTGAAATGAACATCTAATCTATCTTTGTACACGGAGAACCAGCGGAAAGATACCGACGAAATATCGTGAAACGGATGAAAACACAAGTGAATGAAGGCGTTTGCTTTATACATTCTTAACTCGTCCACACGGGACAAATCTATGGGTTACCATACGATTGAATTTTCTCGTCGCGTAGATTATACGACGGTTGTTAGTATCGAGCTATACTGTCCGATATTTAACAACCTTCGTATAGTTCTAGGTCACAACGAGCATCGCACGTATGTTAACCGATAGACGGGGACTAAGTGGCGCTTTTAGTTTCATATATGGGTATCGATGGGAATATGAAGGTTTCATATTATCATCGAGTATCATATATTGGTTTTAACCCGAACATCTCGAATCGCTCTCTAATTATGTGTTTGTATGTATGTGTTCCGGCTGTCGGGGGTAGGCTTCTATCCCATTAAGAATGTATAGAGCGAACGCCCATCACTTGTGCTTTCAACCGTTTCGAGTAAATTTCGGCAGCACCTCCCCGCTGTTCTCCGAGTACACTGTAATAGAATAGATAATCATTTCAAAGCTGTGAAACAACGTTGAAATGAACATCTAATCTATCTTTGTACACGGAGAACCAGCAGAAAGATACCGACGAAATATCTCGAAACGGATGAAAGCACAAGTGAATGAAGGGGTCACTCCCGGTGAAGGGATCTCGGCCCTTTCCTTATCGAATAAGGTGCAGGATGTTCTACAAGGAACACCGCTATGCAAAGCAAGAACTGTAGCTACCTGTTTTTGAAAATTCGATTACACAAAAACTTGTAGGATTCTTTTTCTTTCATTAATTACATTAGTGAAGTCCCAACATTTAAGTCACTTAAACATCACAGATAAATACAACGTACGCTTATGCCATTCGCATTCGCCTCGATGTCCCGTCAGGCACCGTTAGGTTAGGTAACTAACGGCAGAGTGGGGCAGTGCTAGCGCGGGTGTAAAACATAAGCAACGTCTATATAATATATCATATATACTATATACAGTATCCATCTGAACATATCAAATGATCACATCACAGATATCGCAGCAAAAGTAACATATAAAATATTTGATATACTAGGAGGTCCGTGTTTTATTTTGAGCCTCTATAAAACACGGATTCCACGTTCGCGATGAATAGCCAAACCCACACCCCCAGACCCCTACGAGAGCGGCAAGCAACCCTACCAATTCTAGAGTTAGGAGACCCGGACTCGACTCCTTGAGTTGGTCTCCGACTGGACTCTAGAACCCGGTTACTTGTGCTCCCCTCCTTGGGTCTATCCTAATGCGGAAAAGTAAATAATATACATCAATGGTGACACAACCTCAACCCGGAAGTGCCCTAATAAAAGAATATTACATACATTTGATTTTACATGAATGAAAATAAAAACACCCATCTCGCATAAAACCCCCGGCTATTAAAAACGCGATGATCCAATATAACATATCCAGCAACACATAACATCACATGGCATCAACGTAAGTAAATATGCGTATCCTAATTTTCGTTGACGTATAGCAATGAAACCGGCGATACACCACATATTATACTTACGGTCGCAGAAAAGAAAGTGAAAAACTACAACAGTTGGAATCTGCAACCTCCTTAGATATCACATGACTAACCAAATGAATTCCTTAAACATCACATGCCTAACAATTATAAACCCCACCTTTTAGTCTCAATATCGAAAACACTTTTCAATAACAAGTCGGGCAATTCAACATTATTCCCGACAACCTGATCGAATGCTCGTCGGAAACTTATTATACGGCCGCACCACCCGATACCGTCGACGAAGTGCACTAAGGCGGAACATCGCTTCCGCGAGCACCCGAACGGATGCTTTTGGCGACGGGGTTCTCCTACAGTCACTTAGTCGGGGCTATAGAGTGTGGCTATCTATTAAGTTTACCCGGCGAGTATCCGCGTACGCTACGTGATTGCGACGAAGTTTTGATCACATCAAAATCTCGTGGCAACCGTTAATGAGACTAAATTGCTAAATTTACAAAATTCAAATTAGTTATCTCATAACTACATTTGTGGATTCCAAATATTGTATCCCATCACACAATATCCGGACGACGGTAAACTCTTCGATCGATTCATCAAAGTCCCACAATTTCCCGACAGCTCAACTCTTGAGCACAGTTTTAGTAATACCCAGAAGATGCCACAGTACCTATGAACTTGCCGTAGAAGGGTCAAACCAACGCCTCACATGTGACAACGCTAAACTACCTCAAGTGGCGGTTTTGACGGCCACATAATCGAGTTAAGGTTTACGTTCTCCAAGAGGGTCCAAAGAATTACATGCATATTTTTCCGAATACGTTAAATTTGGAAAAATGGGTTTTTGATATTCGATCGAACTTTTTAACTTCGCCTAGACAATACGTGAAAACCCCAAACAAGTTAAAATTACGACTACGAAACAGTCCGAGTTGTTATTATAGTAAATTAATCATCACATGACAATTTAGCAAAAATAAACAACACCTGAAGCACCAAAACCAAGGAAATAGAATACTGGAAATATTTGGAGGGGGGCTCGGATTTAGACGGTGGGAGGGGGGGTCTCTCTGGCCCAAACATTACCAATTGCCTCCAAATTTCTTCAGTGTTCATCGTATCACACATATATGATTCTGTACAAGTTTAAAAAAATTTTAGGGTTCGTTTGAAAATCGACAGAAAGTGGGTTTTAGGGTTTCAAGTTTCGGAGTTCGTTTTGTATTCGTAATCTAACAATATTCGTATAACTTCCTAGCTAGGCTCTGATACCACTGTAGGATTCCAATCGACGGCAGCAAGGTTTCGGGAGGCATCGTCCATGCCATTTTAAAATTTTTGCCGTTAAAAGGAACTCTAAACTAGAATCGATAACTAGAAATAATACGAAAACACTTGTAAACTATTTACAACTAAATGAAAATGAAATACAACCATTGTAGATCGGTCCTTCACTTCATAAGCTCCTTGTAGTAGTCCCTTCGCTGCGATCATCGAACTTCTGGACTCTTGGACGGCTCCATGAGAAGAGGCCAACGGTCTTGCTTGAAGTCTTCGAGGCCGAATATGATCTACGTTGAGGGAATACGAACTCAAGCTACCACTTTACCAAAGTGAAGCAAACACCCTATACTAAAGTGCTAATATAGTAGAGGATGGTGAAATGGGAAGTGGGCTCACTTTAGAATTTCTTTTCTCACATTATTTCTCAATTTGGATCAAACCCTAGAAAGCTTTTGGCTTTAAGGAAGAAGATGAACAAATAGATGAGAATGAAAAAAATTAAGTAAGTGAGCTAACCATGGGTGAGTGGGTATCATATACTAACTCATGTAGAGACATAACCATGGCTAATTATAGTGGTTAGGTTAATAAATATCCTAAGTAAAACAAAATGGGTGGACTTTGTCAAAGCACTCACAAGCTTCTATAAGCTTCATGCTTTATACAATTATCCACTAATTTTGTATTTAATTCAAATATTAAAACCCCAGCATAATAATTAGTATGGTGTACGTCTCATACACCCATATAGTGTGTATCAACAACCATGATACAAAACTAAACAATGCATATTAATATATATCACATATATATTACATGTACACACAAGTGAGAAAAGAATACTTAAGTAAGCCAATGTTAGTTAATGTAAATTAGTATATCAAATATACAATTATACACTAAATTATTAAATCAACACTTTATTTAATAATCCGGCTATATCACATTTAACCGACTAACACTAAATGTACCAAATTATCGAATCAACACTTGATTCGATAACCCGGCTATATCACATATAACCGACCGATACAATAGTCGCGAGAATAGAATACGGTATCACATACACGCATAATTCTCGGTCCTGCACATATCACATATGCGCTCCTATTTCGTTTTGCCTGAGCCAGTAAAACCTCTATGTAGGACTCTAAAGTCACGTCAATACACCGGCAGTAGGTGATGATCACATCAAGCACCCATAAGCCGTCAGCGGTACTAGCTAGACTTAACGGTTACCCGGGTATTGAGCTATCAGAAGATCAGCAAGCAAGCCCGCTCTAACTCCTGCAAAATCCTGACAGTGACACTACCGTACAGTCCGGTCTCCTCGTCTGATATGTCGCATATCAAGTCTAGGGGTGGTAAACGTCAGACCCCAATAACCGACAAGTCATGACGATATGAGGCTCATAACGGGTCGAGAAACTACTGGTAACACTTACCAGCAAATCTCTAAACCAGCCCTGGCAAGGGACTTCCCTGTTATGGACAATCGAGCACAGCGCAACATCAACCCCGAATGAAGTTGTAAGGTGGAAATCAAAGCACAGTGGGAATCACACAAGACTCTATGACGATCTCGGGTCTACAGGCTAAGCTGTACCAGTGTCACCAGAGAACTGCCATCTGACGTGAGGTATAATACCATCTGGGAGTTCTCGGCGAGTCCGTCCAGTGTACCCAGTCTCCACTGAGCACCCGTAAATCATCTCTGATGTCAAACACCAATGGATATGGGATCATCCATCGCCCATCAATATGGGTCGAGAAGCTATACGCTAGTCTACTCTGGTATATCGATGCCCTGTCTCGATACACCCATGACTAGGGACCTTAAAGGATGTACTTATGGACTACTATGGCCCCACTTATACGATCTTCATCATAGTCCTGGTAGTCAAGTACACATCCTAAGGACTTTACCAATATGTAACAGAGAGACAATCGGTGTACATGTTAAGGTAAAGAGTAACCAGATAGCATACTATCATGTGGAGCAAGAAAGTCCTCCCTATATATGTCCAAGCATCCACTACAATATACATCTCATGTAAAGTAATGGCCTCTAGGGCATACATATAACTAACAAATAGCTTGTAGCAACGTTAGAATTCTGCCGTTTTTTTCCGGAAAAAACTACCGAAAAAATAGTTTTGAAAATCGAAGTTTTGAGTAGTTTGCACATCCCATGGGCTCACGGTTTGAACTGACAAGCTGCGGGGTGGAGCGCGCGCTCCCCGGGGATACCTCGAGGGGGGCCAGAGGATGGACACACACCCCAAGACCCCTACGAGAGCGGTAAGCAACCCTACCAATTCTAGAGTTAGGAGACCCGTTCTCGACTCCTCGAGATGGTCTCCTACTGGACCCTAGAACCCGGTTACTGGTGCTCCCTGCCTTGGGTCTATCCTAATTCGGAAAAGTAAATAATATACAATGGTGACATCATCCTCAACCCGGAAGTGCCCCAATAAAAGAATATTACATACAATGAATTTTTCATGAATGAAAATGAAAAACTCTCATCTCACATAAAACCCCCGGCTATTAAAAACACGACGATCCAATATAACATATCACAGCAACACATAACATCACATGTCATCAATGAAAGAAAATATGCGTATCCCATTTGTCGTTGACATATAGAACCAAAACCGGCGATACACCACATATTATACTTACGGTCGCAGAAAAGAAAGTGAAAAAACACAACAGTTGGAATCCGCAACCACCTTAGACATCACATGCCTAACCAAATGAATTCCTTAGACATCGCATGCCTAACAATTATAAACCCTGCATTTTAGTCTCGATATTCAAAACACCTTTTAATATCTAGTCGGGCAATTCAACAGGATTCCCGTCATCCTGATCGAATGCTCGTCGGAATCTTTAGTACACGACCGCACCCCCGATGCCGTCGATGAAGTGCAGTAAGGCAGAACACCGCTGCCGCGAGTACCCGAACGGATGCTTTTAGTGACGGGGTTCTCCTATAGTCACTTGGTCGGGGCTATGGGGCGTGGCTATCTAATAAGGTTACCCGGCGAGTATCGCGTACGCTACGTGATTGCGCCGGACTTTTGATCACATCAAAATCCCGTGGCAACCGATCAAATGAGACTAAACAGCTAGATTTATAAAATTCACACTAGTTATCTCATAAATACTTTTGTGGATTCCAAATATTGTATCCCGTCACATGATACCCGGACGACGTTAAACTTTTCGATCGATTCATCAAAGTCCCACAATTTCCCAACAGCTCAACACTTGAGCACAGTATTAGTAATACCCAGAACAAGCCACAGTACCTATGCACCAGTCGTAGAAGGGCAGACCCAAGCCTCACTCATGTCGTCACGGAACTGCGGCAAACCCTAGGGTATGACTGCGGTTCCGTGATCCAAAAAGTTGAGTTAGGGTTTCATTCTTCTACAGAGTTCATAGAATTACTTGCATGTTTTTCCGAATACGTTAAACTTGGAAAAATGGGTTTTTGATAATCGTTAGAACTTTATAACTTCGACTAGACAATATGCGAATAACCCGAAACAATGTTAAAACTACGAATACGAAACACTCCGAATTGTTTAAAGTGTAAGATTACATCACATGCAAAATTAGCAAAAACAAACAACACCTGAAACACCAAAACCCAGTCACTGGAACACAGTGAAAATTTCAAGCAAAACTAACATTTTTTGGCCGGCCACAACTATATTGATCTCGGTCAAAATCCAAACATACCCCCTGAAATTTTTATGACGTTCATGATATATCCCATATAACATTCTGTACTTATTTAAAAAAAAATTTGACAACATTTTAAATTCGACAGAAACTACATTTTCGCGTTTTAAGTTTCGGAGTATTTCGGTTTCGTAATCTTAACAAAATCCGTCTAATTTTCTAGCATGGATCTGATACCACTGAAGGGTTTCCTAGCATAGCAGCAGAGTTTCGGAAGGTATCTTTCATGCCATATTAAATTTTTTGTCGTTCTAGCTAACCCTAACATAGAATCGTTTACTAGAAATCTGACGGAATGAAATGCAAACGAGTTTCCAAGTAAAGTGAACAAGGAATACAACTTTTGTAGAATGTTCCTTCACTTCATTATCTCCGTGCAGTAGTCCGCTGCGATCATGAAGTCTTGGACTCTATAGAGACTCCCATGAAGAAATGAACATGCTTGCATCGAAGTCTTCGAGGCCGAAGATGATCTACGTCGAGGAGACACTAACCCAAGCTATCTCTTCACTAATTATGGAATTAGTGAGAAAACACCCTATACTAAATGGAAAGTAGTAGAGGATGATGAAGTAGGAAGTAGGCTCTCTTTAGATATAATTTTCTCACAAGTTTTCATCATTTTCCATTGAAACTAGAAAGCTTGAGAGGAAGAAGAAGAAAACTCTCATGGAATTAACCATGTGAAGAATGGCAACCATAGGTGAGTTAACATCATATGTTAACCTTTGTAGAGAGTTAGCCATGGCTAGGTTTAATGGTTGGGTTAATAAATATGTTAGGCAAAACAAAACTTGTGGACTTAGTCAATGCAAATCCAAGCTTCTCAAAGCTTCTTGCCATGACAAAATGCCACCATTTTGATTTATCAAAATAAATAAAAACCCTCCATTATTCATAGCATGATGTAAGTCATACACACACCCAAGTTGCATGTATCATCAAGCATGACACATAATCATGTACACTTATATATATCACATATATACACATGCACAAAACTAGTGAGAAAAGAAATCATAAGTGAGCTAATACTAGTTAATGTAAATTAATATATCAAATATATAATTATACATTAGATTATCAAATCAACTCTTGATTTAATAATCCGACTATATTACATATAACCGACTAATATCATATATAACAACTTCTCGAATCAACACTTGATCCGATAAGCCGGCTATATCACATATAACCGACCGATATCGCAAATCGCGAGAATAGAATACGGTATCTCATAACGTATTAATCTCGGTCCCGCACAATTCACATATGTGCTCCAACTCCGTTTTTCTTGAGGCAGGAAACCTCTGTGTAGGACTTTAAAGACTTGTCAATCCACCTGCAGGAGGTGATTATCATATCAAACACCCATAAGCCGCAAGCGGTCTGCTAAACGTAACTTCCACCCGGCTATTGAGCAATCAGAAGATCAACAAGCAAGCCTGCTCATACTCCTGCGAATCCAATCAGTAACACTACCGTACAGTCCGGTCTCTTCGCCTGATATGTCGCATATCTCGTCTAGGGGTGGTAAACGTCAGACCCTAGTAACTCGATAAGTCGTGTCGATATGAGGCTCATAACGGGTCGAGAAACTATTGATAACACTTACCAGTATATTTCTTAAGCAGCCTTGGCCAGGGACTTCCTGTTATAGCCAATCGAGCACAGCGCAACATTAACTCCCAATACCGGGAGAGACGAAACCCCTCCTATCGCTCATTGCCACTATGTGATTGGGGACTGTACCTAAAAGCAACCGTTTTCCATGTTCTCCTAAACGTGTTAAGGTGGAAATCAAAGCACAGTGGGAATCACACAAGACTCTATGACGATCTCGAGTCTACAGACTAACCTGTACCAGTGTCACCAGAGAACTGCCATCTGACGTGAGGTATAATACAATCTAGGAGTTCTCGGCGAGTCCGTCCAGTGTACCCAGTCTCCACGGAGCATCCGTAAACTGTCTCTGATGTCAAACACCAATGGTTATAGGATCATCCATCGCCCATCTTTATGGGTCGAAAAGCTAGACGCTAGTCTACTCCGCTATATCGATGCCCTGTCTCGATACTCCCTCGACTTGGAACATTTAAAGGTGTACTTGACGACTACACTGCCCCGAGTAGTATGATCTGCATCATAATCCTGGTAGTCAAGTACTCATCCTAAGGGCTTTATCAACATGTAACATAGAAACAATCAGTGTACAAGTCAAGATAATGAGCAACCAGATAGCATATTATCATGTCGAGCAAGAAAGTCCTCCCTATATATGTCCAAGCATCCACTACAATATACATCGTATGTACAGTAATGGCCTCCAGGGCACACATATAACTAACAATCTCCCACTTGCACTAGGTCCATCTGTTGTAGTATCCCATACCCAACAATCAGCAGTGGTTGTAGTATCTCATACTCAACCATCCCATAAAAGTCTCTTCTGGGAGTAGGCCTTTGTGAGTGGATCCGCCCTGTTCTCTTATGTGTCTACTCTCCTAATCTCAATCTCCCTGGAGATCAACTATTTACATGATCAGGTGATACTGCCTAAGAATATGTCTGGATCACAGATGGGACGGGGGTTCCTCGGCCAAAGCCACAACTCTATTGTCACACAATGGTAGGAACGAAGTTCATCTCATGAACTAATATACAATTAGACCGGCTCATTGGTAGCATCCTTAGTAGCGATGTATCCAGCCTTTATCGTCTAGTTTGCCACGGTATCTCGCTTGGAACTCTTCCAACATACCGTCCCTCCACTTAGAGTAATAACAATGCATGTAACTGTCATTCAGTCGTCCTTACCACCTTGGAAGCTATCCAGTGATTCTCCCCAGGATCGATTGATACCATCTCACTACACCTAGTGAGAATCCTAACATCCACTAAGATCTATCTCATAGATCCAAAATGCAGGATTTAGGAGGTATCACCTTGATCCTATATGAAGAATCCTTGTGATAAGAGGAGATTGACCTAGTGTAGCATAGGAAACTCCTTTCCTATCAAGAGTATGTCATCCACGTACAATGCGAGGATCACCACCGTACTCCCTACTACCTTTTTGTATATACAAGGTTCATCTAACATTTTGATGAAGTCAAACTCTTTGACTACCACATCAAAACAGATGTTCCAACTCCACGATGCCTGCTTTAACCCATAAAGCAACTTGCACACGTTTCCACTGCTCCCAATGTCTACGAAACCCTCTGGCTGTTTACTTTTAGACGCCTTCTTCTAAATCACTATTTAGAAAAGCAGTCATGACACCCAACCGCCAGATATCGTAGTCATGGTATGTAGCAATGGAAAGTAGGATCCGGATGGACTTAAGCATAGCTACCGGAGAAAAGGTTTCAACATAGTCCACACCTGGTCAGTGACGAGAACCTTTTGCAACAAGCCTTAGCTTTGAAAGTCTCAACATTTATATGTACACCAAGTAATCTTCTCAAGATATACCAGCTCCTGATGGGGATTTAACCCTTCAGATATAGTAACCAAAGTCCATACTTTGTTGATGTATATGGATTCCATCTCAGATTGCTTAGCATCCAGCCATTCTTACAAAGTCAGTACTCTTGATGGCCTGCTTGAAACTAGTTGGGTCATCATCTCATGATGCAATCCTCGCTCCCACTGTCATAGAGAAAACCGAAGTATCTCCCAGGTGGGTGAGGAACCCTACCAGATCGACGAAGAGGCTGAGGTTCGTCGGGAGCTATTGAATCCTCCGGTTCTACCAAATCATCAGCTGTAGTTTGTATAGCTGGAATTCTTTCCAGTTCTATCTCACGACCACTAATTTCTTCACAAGAAATTCCTTTTCTAAAAGGTGGCATGCTGAGAAATAAAACACTTTTTGTTCCTCAGTGCGGTAGAAGATATTCCCTTGCGAATGCTTGGGATATCCAACAAACTTCCACAGAACTGACCTTGCCTCGATCTTGTCCGGATTTTGCTTTTAGACATAGGCCGGACAACCCCAAATCTTAACATCCTTAAGAGATGGGCTCTTCCCATACCAAATCACATATGGAGTGGTAGGAACCTGTTTTGATTGGAACCCTATTCAGTAGGTATGCAGCTTCTCAAGTGCATAACCCCCAAAAAGAAATAGGCAACTCAGTAGTACTCATCATAGAGCACACCATATCACATAGCGTGCGATTGCTCCGCCCCAATATACCAACGTGCTGTGGTGTATACGGTGGAGTAATGCTGTGAGAGAATCTCATTCTCCTTTAGAATAGTCCAGAAATTCCATTCTCAAGTATTATCCTCCCTGATTACATCAAAGGACATAATACTTTTACCCTTTGTGGTTCTTTACTTCTGACTTATATTCTTTGAATTTTTCAAAAGCTTCAGACTTGTGTTTCAACAGGAACACATTCGCGAATCTTGAGAGATTATCAGTGAATGTAATGAAGTACAAAGAATCAGTCCTGACATATATAGACAGGGGACCTACATACATCATCATGTATCAATCCCAAGAGTTCACTAACTCTTTCTCTATTTCTAATAAACGGAGCTTTGGTCATGTTTATCTTTTGTGCCATGACTGGCAAGTTTAACAAGATGTAAATTCAAACTGATTTAAATATGCATCTAAATATAACTTAGCTAGTCGGGTCGCAGTTGATATGACCTAGTCTACAATGCCTCAAGAAGGATTCGTTCAGTTCTGAACTCTTCCTCTTGTGTGCGTTCTATACGTTAAGAACCGTGGTTTGATTTAGAACGTATATGCTTTTAGGTAACGTGCCTAATCCGATCAACTCTTGATATAGGAAATGTTTAAAACATTAATCCAACAATACAAAATTATATCTTTCTTTACTAAATAAAGAGACTGATATGATGTTGTATATCAGGTTCGGTATCTAATAGCATTCGTTCAGAATCAATATATTTGCTAATACAGGGTGATAACTTCCAACATACTTGGCTGCAACACTTGCAGCATTTCCAACTTTTGAAACATATCATCCATTCTCAGTTCTCTATCTAACTATAGCCCATGTAACATATTACATTTGTCGGATCCTGATCCGGTATCTCATACCTAGGACGTAAAGGAAATTGAGAAACAGTTCTCTTTAATGAACACACCAGAAGAAGATGCATCATCATGCACTTTCTTCGTTTGGGCGGCACGGGAATCCTGGTAATCCACCATTTCCTGCTCGGTCTTATAACAATTATAAGTTGGAGCGGGACCAACGTTCCCCAGCTCAATATAACAAGCGGGTTCGGTCAATAATCTGTATTATTATCTTGATTAAGGCGTGACATGGTTGCTACCTGGAGAGAGAGAGAAGAAAACACTCAGCGTATGCTCTTGCATGATTAGATTGGTTATTAATTTATCTAATCAGGATGGCTCCCACTATTTTAGTCAAATCTTCTTTCATAACCTAAAAGGAAAGACTAGCTGGGATTAATTACACCTTACAAGTTCACCAATCTTTCAGCCAGGACAGTGTTGGTAATTTGAGGGAGGTTCCCCATGCTTTCGCACGGACCTAATTAAAATAAAGCTCGTTTTCCCATAGGCATAATCCTATTAACACCTTTCTAGACACCTACTTGATTGGCTAATTGTAGTGTGTAAAACTCTTCCAGGAGTAACTCTTACTCGCGGTGGGTATCGGGATCCAACTATCTCATAGAAGGTATGCAATCTCATTGCAAATTTCAACACTTGAAATTCCCGATAACATTTTTCCCCTAACCTCCTATGACCTTGACGGAGGTCAACAAACCTTAGGCTGCTAGTCAAGTTCAATTCGTCATTTCCTGATTGAATTAAACCTACGCGCACGACCCTTGACGGAGGTCAACAAGGTCGTACGACTACCTTACAACAATCGCATCATATGCAGCAGATAAATAATAGTCAGCTACCGTACACTACGCCTTGACGGAGGTCAACAAACACAACACGAATACTAAGTAGGACTTATCTGAAATGACGGAGGGCTACGACAGGTTTTTAAGAAAACCTTTTGCGTAATGAAATTGATATCGTCGTAGAATCAAGTGATTTAAAATGGAGTGTTTTTTAGGCTTTTACTAGTTTTGCTAAAGAGGACACTCTCGGTGAAGGGATCTCGGCTCTTTTCTTATGGAATAAGGTGCAGAATATTTCACAAATACCACTATGCAAAGCAAAAACTATAAAAGCAATCAAAAGAAAAACCAAGTTTGTAGCATCTGCTAGTTTGGCTAAAGAGGTCACTCCCGGTGAAGGGATCTCGGCTCATTCCTTATCGAATAAGGTGCTGGATATTCTACTAGGAATACCGCTATGCAATGCAAGAACTAGAGCTACCAATTTTCGAGATAAGTTTCTACAACATCTTTAGGTTTCTTTTATTTCATTAATCTCATTAATGAAGTCCCATTTATTATGCTTCCCAAGCATCGTATATGAAACGAAAGCAGCAATATTAATTATATCTCATATATATAATATATAGGCATTCTTCTGAACATATCACAGTGATCACATCACAGAGCAGCAGAAGATAATATATTAAATATTGGATATACTAGGAGTTCCATGTTTTAAATTAAGCCTGTATAAAACACGGATTCCACGGTCGTGATGAATATCCAAACCCGCATCCCTAGACCCCTACGAGAAAGACAAGCAACCCTGCCAATTCTAGAGTTAGGAGACCCGGTCTCGACTCCTCGAGATGGTCTCCCACTGGACCCTAGAACCCGGTTACTTGTGCTCCCCGTCTTGGGTCTATCCTAATGCAGGAAAGTAAATAATATACAATGGTGACATCATCCTCAACCCGGAAGTGCACCAATAAAAGAATATTACATAAAATGAATTTTTCATGAATGAAAATGAAAAACTCTCATCTCACATAAAACCCCCGGCTATTAAAAACACGACGATCCAATATAACATATCACGGCAACACATAACATCACATGTCATCAACGTAAGTAAATATGCGTATCCCAATTGTCGTTGACATATAGCATCGAAACCGGCGATACACCATATATTACACTTACGGTCGCATAAAAGAAAGTGAAAAACTACAACAGTTGGAATCCTCAACCACCTTAGACATCATATGCCTAACCAAATGAATTTCTTAGATATCTCATGCCTAACAATTATAAACCGCGCATTTAGTTTCGATATTCAAAACAACTTTTAATATCTAGTCGGGCAATTCAACAAGATTCCCGTCATCCTGATCGAATGCTCGTCGGAAACTTTAGTAGACGGTCGCACTCCCGATGCCGTCGACAAAGTGCACTAAGGCGGAACACCGCTGCCGCGAGCACCCGAACAGATGTTTTTGGCGACGGGGTTCTCTACAGTCGCTTGGTCGGGGCTATGGGGCGTGGCTATCTAATAAGGTTACCTGGCGAGTATCCGCGTACGCTACGTGATTGCGACGGACTTTTGATCACATCAAAATTCCGTGGCAACCGATCAAATGAGACTAAACTGCTAGATTTATAAAATTCACACTAGTTATCTCTTAACTACTTTTGTGGATTTCAAATATTGTATCCGATCACATGATACCCGGACGACGCTAATCTTTTCGATCAATTCATCAAAGTCCCACAATTTCCCAACAGCTCAACAATTGAGCACAGTTTTAGTAATACCCAGAACATGCCACAGTACCTATGCACCAGCCGTAGAAGGGCAGACCCAAGACTCACTCATGTCGCCACGGAACTGCGGCAAACCCTAGGGTATGACTGCGGTTTCGCGATCCAATAAGTCGAGTTAGGGTTTCATTCTTCTAGAGGGTTCATAGAATTACTTGCATGTTTTTCCGAATACGTTAAATTTAGGAACATAGGTTTTTGATATTCGTTCGAACTTTTTAACTTCGTCTAGACAATATGTGAATAACCCGAAACAATGTTAAAACTACGAATAGGAAACACTCCGAATTGCTTATAGTGTAAGATTACATCACATGCAAAATTAGAAAAAACAAACAACACCTGAAACACCAAAACCCTGTAACTGGAACACAGCGAAAATTTCAAGCAAAACGAACATTTTTTGGCCGGCCACAACTATATTGATCTCGGCCAAAATCCGAGCATACCCCCTGAAATTTTCATGGTGTTCATGATATATCCTATATAACATTCTGTACTTGTTTAAAAAAAATTTTGACAACATTTTAAATTTGACAGAAACTACATTTTCGTATTTCAAGTTTCGGAGTATTTCGGTTTCGTAATCTTAACAAAATCCGTCTAATTTTCTAGCATGGCTCTGATACCACTGAAGGGTTGCCTAGCACAGCAGCAAGGTTTCGGGAGGCATCTTTCATGCCATATTAAAAAAATTTCCGTTCTAGCTAACCCTAACATAGAATCGTTTACTAGAAATCCGACGGAATGAAATGCAAACGACTTTGCAAGTATAGTGAACAAGGAGTACAGCATTTGTAGACCGGTCCTTCACTTCATTATCTATGTGATGTAGTCCTTTCGCTGCGATCATGAAGTCCCGGACTCTAGAGAGGCTCCCATAAAGAAATGAACTTGCTTGCATCGAAGTCTTCGAGGCCGATGATGATCTACGTCGAGGAGACTCTAACACAAGCTATCTATTCATTAATTATGGAATAAGTGAAGCAAACACCCTATACTAAATGGCAAGTAGTAGAGGATGATAAAGTAGGAAGTGGGCTTACTTTAGATTTAATTTTCTCACAAGTTTTCATCATTTTCCATTGAAGCTAGAAAGCTTGAGAGGAAGAAGAAGAAGAAAACTCTCATGGAATTAACCTTGTGAAGAATGTCAACCTTAGGTGAGTTAATATCATATGTTTACCTTTGTAGAGATTAACCATGACTAGGTATAATGGTTGGGTTAATAAATATCTTAGGAAAGACAAAACTTGTGGACTTAGTCAATGCAAATCCAAGCTTCTTAAAACTTCTTGCCATGACAAAATGCCACCATTTTGATTTACCAAAATAAATAAAAACCCTCCATTATTCATAGCATGGTGTAAGTCATACACACACCCAAGTTGCATCATCAAGCATGACACATAATCATGTACACTTATATTTATCACATATACACACATGCACAAAACTAGTGAGAAAAGAAATCATAAGTGAGCTAATACTAGTTAATGTAAATTAATATATCAAATATATAATTATACATTAGATTTTCAAATCAACTCTTAATTTAATAATTCGGCTATATTACATATAACCGACAAATATCATATGTAACAACTTATCGAATCAACACTTGATCCGATAACCCGACTATATCACATATAACCGACCGATGTCACAAATCGCGAGAATAGAATACGGTATCTCATATCGTATTAATCTCGGTATCGCATATATCACATATGTGCTCCTACTTCGTTTTTCTTGAGCCAGGAAACCTCTGTGTAGGACTCTAAAGACTCGTCAATACGCCGGCAGTAGGTGATGATCATATCAAACACCCAGAAGCCGCAAGCGGTCTGCCTAATGTAACGACCACCCAGGTATTGAGCGATCAGAAGATCAAAAAGAAATCGAACTCATACTCCTGCGAATCCAATCAGTAACACTACCGTACAGTCCGGTCTCTTCGCCTGATATGTCGCATATCTCATCTAGGGGTGGTAAACGTCAGACCCCAGTAACTCGATAAGTCGTGTCGATATGAGGCTCATAACGGGTCGAGAAACTACTAATAACACTTACCAGTGTATCTATGTAGCAGCCCTGGCCCAGGACTTCCTGTTATAGCCAATCGAGTACAGTTCAACATCAACTCCCAATACCGGGAGACGAAACCCCTCCTATCGCTCATTGCCTCCATGTGATTCAGGACTGTACCCAAAAGCCACCGTTTGAACGTTCTGTTTATCGTGGTAAGGTGGAAATCAAAGCACAGTGGGAATCACACAAGACTCTATGACGATCTCGGGTCTACAGACTAACCTGTACCAGTTTTACCAGAGAACTGCTATCTGATGTGAAGTATAATACCATCTGGGAGTTCTCGGCGAGTCCGTCATGTGTAACCAGTCTCCACTGAGCACCCGTATACTGTCTTTGATGTCAAACACAAATGGATATGGGATCATCCATCGCCCATCTTTATGGGTCGAGAAGCTATACGCTTGTCTACTCTGGCATATCGATGCCCTGTCTCGATACACCCTCGACTAGGAACATCTGAAGGATGTACTTGACGACTACACTGCCCCCACTAGTATGATCTGCATCATAATCCTGATAGTCAAGTACTCATCCTAAGGGCTTTATCAACATGTAACATAGAGACAATCAGTGTACATGTTACGATAAAGAGCAACCAGATAGCATACTATCATGTCGAGCAAGAAAGTCCTCCCTATATATGTCCAAGCATCCACTACAATATACATCGTATGTACAGTATTGGCCTCTAGGGCACACATATAGCTAACAAGAAGAGCGTTTTTCTTTCATTCATGTAATTTGTAAAAAGCAATGTAATATTATTTTGCGGGGCACATCCGGGTTCAGGTTGTAGCCACCGTTGTATAATTTCATTTTACTATTATAAACTCCTAGGACAGACCCAAGGTGGGGTGCATAAACTACCGGGTTCTCGAAGTGCCAAGTGGCCTAATCACTTTGTTGAAGGAGGTTGCTTCACTTCGGGAATTTGGCGGGTAGTTTGCCGCACCCGTAGGGGTCTAGGGTGGGGTTTGGCTATTCATCACTACCGTGGAAACCGTCTTTAATTATGGGCTTAACTGAAGTACGGAATTCCTAGAATATCCAATGTATTCATCTGTGATCTAGAATGTTTATAAATGTGTGAGACGTATGGATATTTATATATGAGATTTATAATAAACGTTGCTTATGTTTTGCACCCACGCTAGTCCCGCCCCCGCTCTGCCGTTAGTTAACCTAACGGTGCATGACGGGGCTCCATGGAGAATACGGATGGCATAAGCGTACGTTCCATTTTCGTTTCTTTTTTGTGATGTTTAGGAAACGTAAATGATGGGACAACATTATTGTGATTAATGTTAAGAAAATGAAACCTAAAGATGTTGTAGAATCAAACTTTTTAAAATGGGTAACTCTAGTTTTTGCTTTGTATATTGGTATTCCTATATGAATATCCAGCACCTCATTCGATGAGGAAAGGGCCGAGATCCCTTCACCAGGGGTGACCCCTTTAGCGAAACTAGCAAATGTTACAAAGCAATCGATTGCTTTTATAGTAGATCTAATTCTTGCTTTGCATCGTGGTATTCATAAATATCCAACACCTTATTCGATAAGGAAAGAGCCGAGATCCCTTCACCGGGAGTGTGCTCTTTAGCTAAATTAGAAAGCTACTACAAAACCATTCGACTTCTAAAACTGTAGCTTAAACCACTCCTTTCACTAGATTCTACAACGATATCAAGTTCAAAATGTTAAGGGTTTTCATAAAAACCATCTGTTGCCCTCCGCCATTTTAGGAAGCAGAGTACTTAGTTTTCATGACACGTTTGTTGACTATAGTTAAGGCGTGGTATACGGTAGCTAAGTGATGTCTTCCGACAAAGAATTTGATGCGATCGATTAGGACATTCGTATGAATTTGTTGACCATAGTTAAGGGTCATGCGGATGGGTATAAATCAATCACGAAATGGAGGGTAGAACTTGCTTATGATTTGTTGACCATAGTTAAGGTCATAAGACACTAGGCGTAAAAATCATATTGGGAATTTCAAGAGTTGAAATTTGCAATTAGATTGCATACCTTCTATTTGATAGTTGGACCCCGATCCCACTGTGAGGAAAAGTTACTCCTGGGAGTGTTTTGCACTTTACAATTAGCTAATCCAGTAGGTTTCTAGAATGGTGTCAACGGGGTTATGCCTCTAGGAAAAATAGGTTTATTTTAATTAGGTCCGTACGAAAGCATGGGGAACCTCCCTCGGAGTACCGACACTGTCCTGGCTGACCGGTTAGCGAACTTGTAGATTGCAATTAATACTGGATAATTTTCTTTTTAAGGTTTGAAGAAAAATTTGATAAAAAGCAGTGGAAGACATCGATTAGATAAGATTAATAACCAATCTAATCATGCAAGAGCAATCGTTGAGTTTCTTCTTTTCTCTCTCCTAATGGCAGATACCTATGACGGGACTTAAGCTTTTATTAGACAAGAATAAACTCACAGGACCGAATTACAAAGATTGGCTGAGGAACGTAAATATTGCCCTGACCTATGATAAGGTCGGATACCTCCTGAATACTCCATCCCTTCCTAGCCCAGGCCCTGATTCTTCAGTTGCGGATACAGAAATCCAAAAGACATGGGATATAGACCGTGCAATAGACAAGTGCCTCACGCTGTCTTCTATGAACAATGGACATCAGAAGCAGCACGAGAAGATGGATGGACAATCCATCTTTCTCCATACAAAGGAGTTGTATGGGTAGCAATCTCGTACTCTCCGATATGAGGCATCTCAAAAGTTGTTTCAGATGCGGATGGCTGCTGGCACATCTGTAGGTGACCATGTATTGAAGATGATTGGACTTATCGAAGAACATGAGGACGTGGGTTGGACCATGGGGAACGAACAGTATGTTGATATTGTTCAACAGTCCCTTCCCCCTGCCTTTGCTTAGTTCATTGTAAAGTTCAACATGCACAACATGGAGAAGTCATTACCTGAACTCCTCAATATGTTGAGGATTGCATAGAGCATGCAAAAGGTAGCGAAAACTCCCGCTCTAACTGCCGGGCCATCTTCTTCTTCCATCCCGAAAGCCAAGGCCAAGGGAAAGAAGAAGAAGAATCCCATCAAGCCGAGAGGAGGAGTGAAAAGTGCACCGGGGAAGGACAGGATATGGTCTGCTATGACAGGATTAGAGGAATGCTTCCACTGCCACCAGATTGAGCACTGGAAGAGAAACTGCGTTGGATACCTGGCCGGGCTCAAGATAAAGTAGAATGGTGATGCTTCCACTTCAGGTGTGTTTGTAACGGAAAACTGTTTTTCAATTGACTCTGCTTCCTGGGTATTAGATACTGGGTCAGGATCTCACATCTTCAATTGTGTGCAGGGGATACGAAATAGCAGTTTTTTGAAGAAAGGTGATCACACTCTCCGGGCTGGGAATGGTTCCTTTGTACATGCTACAGCAGTAGGAGAGTATCACCTTGGTTTGCTGTCGGGTTGTATATTGGTTTTGAACCCATATTATTTTGTACCTTCGATGTTATGTAATATTATATCTGTATCGTTGTTGGAAAATGCTGGATAAAATTTTGTATTACAATCTATTGTTATGAATAATAACCTTAATTAAGAGTTGATTGGGTCTGGTACATTAAATAACGGGATATATGTCCTAAACCAGCATACGGTTTTCAATATACGACACACAAACAAAAGAAAGGTTTCAGACATAAATGAAGCTTTCATTTGGCATTGTAGGCATGGTCATATTAACGAAACAAGACTAACCAAGCTACATAAAGATGGATATTTAAACCAGTTTGAATATAAATCTTATGCGACTTGCCAGTTTTGTATCAAACGTAAAATGACCAAAACTCTGTTTAGTGGACACGGAGAGAGAGCTACTAAACTCTTAGGCCTCATGCATAGTGATGTATGTGGACCGATGTCTACACATGCGAGATGTGGTTTTTCCTACTTCATAACTTTTAGTGATGATTTCTCAAGATTCGGACACGTGTTCTTGTTGAAACATAAGTCTGAAGCCTTCGAAAAGTTCAAGGAGTATAAATCTGAAGTAGAAAAACAAACAGGCTTAAGTATCAAAAAACTTCGATTGGATCGAGGTGGTGAGTACGTAAGCTCAGAGTTTCTAGATTTCCTAAAAGAGAATTGGATTCTCTCTCAGCTCACTCCTCCGTACACACCACAGCACAATGGTGTGTCGGCAAGGAGGAATCGTACCCTATTAGATACGGTACGATCAATGATGAGTGATGCTGAGTTACCAATAACATTCTAGGGGAACGCATTGGAGACTGCGATTTATCATTGGAATAGGGTTCCGACCAAAACCGTGTATACCACTCCATATGAGATATGGTATGGGAAGAGATCATCTCTTAAAAGAGTTAGGATATGGGGTTGTCCGGCTTATGTGAAAAAGAAGAATCCGGACAAACTCGAGACACGATCGGTTTTGTGTAAATTTGTGGGATATCCAAAACACTCGTATAGATATCTTTTCTACCACAAGGAGGAACAAACGGTTTTTGTTTCTCAGTATGCCACATTTTTAGAAAATGATTTTTTTTAAATGATACTGTTGGCAATGCGGTAGAACTTGAAGAAATTCCAGATACACATACAATTACCGATGATTTGGTTGAACCTGAGGTTTCAATAAAACCTGACGAACCTCAGCCACTCCGTAGATCTAGTAGGACTTCTCTCCCACTTGATAGATACTACGGTTTTCTAATTGATGGCAATACAGAAGATTGCATCATGGATGATGATGATTCTATTAGTTTTCAGCAAGCTATCACGAGTGGTGACTCAGTGAAGTGGCTGGATGCCATGAGATCCAAAATGGAATCCATGTACACCAACAATGTATGGACTTTGGAGGTTGCACCTTCTGGAGTAAAACCCATAGGGTGCAAGTGGATCTTTAAGAGAAAGATCGGTGTGGATGGTCAGGTGGAGACCTATAAAGCTAGGCTGATCGCAAAAGGATTTCGTCAAAGACTAGGCTTGGACTATGATGAAACCGTTTCACCAGTCGCGATGCTCAAATCCATTTGGATCCTGCTTGCTATTGTTGCTCACTATGGTTATGAGATCTGGCAGATGGATATTAAAACGGAATTTCAAAATGGTGATTTAGAATAATGCGTTTTTATGGATCAGCCAGAAGGCTTCATTGATAGTGGGAGCAGCGGAAAAGCATGCATGCTGCTTAAATCCATCTATGGATTAAAGCAGGCATCAAGGAGTTGGAACATCTGCTTTGATGATACAATCAAAGAGTTTGGTTTTATCAAAAGTGTAGATGAACCATGTATTTATAAAAGGATTTTAGAGAGTACTGTTACATTCCTAGCATTGTACGTGGACGTCATTCTCTTGATAGGAAATGATGTTCTTATGCTACAATCGGTCAAACTATTCTTATCACAGAGGTTCTCCATGAAAGACCTGGGTGATTCCTCATACATTCTGGGGATTAAGATCTATAGATATAGATCTAAGAAATTATTGGGATTGTCCCAATCGAGATACATTGAAACCATATTAAAGAGGTTTAGTATGGAAGATTCCAAGCGAGGTAATTTACCCACTTGTCATGGGATCACCCTCTCTAAAGAGATATCTCAAAAGACTGATGAGGAGAGGGCTCGCATGAGTATTATACCCTACGCTTCGGCAGTAGGATCTGTAATGTATGCGATATTGTGTACTTGCCTAGATGTAGCTTATGCACTAAGTGCAGTAAGCACGTATCAATCCAATCCAGGGGAGAAACACTAGACTGCTGTGAAGAACATTCTGAAGTACTTGAGAAGAACTAAAGAAATGTTCTTGATATATAGTAACGGAGATCTCCAAATGGAGGGCTTTACCGACTCCAGCTTCCAGAGAGACAAGGATGATAGTAAGTCCATCTCAGGATTTGTATTTACCGTAAATGGAGAGGCGGTATGTTGGAAAAGTTCCAATCAAGATACCGTCGCTGACTCCACGATGGAAGCTGAGTATATTGCTGCTAATGATGCTGAAAAAGAGGCAGTATGGATGAGGAAGTTCATTTTTGAACTTCAGGTGGTTCCATCCATTGCTAATCCAATAACTCTGTATTGCGATAACAATGTAGCCATGGCTTTGGCAAAGGAACCGAGGTCCCATCAGAAATCCAGACATATCTTGAGACGGTATTACTTCATCAGGGAGATAGTGGATCGCCAGGACATCGAGGTATGGAGAGAAGACACGAAAGACAACACAGCAGATCCATTCACCAAGGCCATCCCTCAAGTCCAGTTTGAGAAACTGTTAGAGCTGTTGGGCTTGCGGTACGCCGGCAACTGGTTTGAGTGTAGACATTGGGTACTTATTGCACCAACTGCAGGCCTTAGTGCAAGTGGGAGATTGTTAGATATGTATGCCCTAGAGGCCTGTATTGTATAGGATGCTAGGCATGTATACGTACAGAAACAATCTTTTCTCGAAATGATAGTATGCTTTCTGGTTTATCTTCATCTTAACGTGTGATGTGTTGTATTTCAGATCTTTATATACATGTTGATGAAGCCCTTAGGATTATGCTTGACTGATGGGATTATGATGTAGATCATACTAGTTAGGCCTGGGTAATCTATAAGGATATCCTTTAATAGTTCCTAATCGAGGGTATATCGAGACATGTCATCGATATTACCAGAGTAGACTAGTGTGTACGTTTCTTGACCCTGGGGGCGATGGTTGATCCCACAACCATTGGTGTTTGACATAAAAGATTGCACACAGGTGCTCATTGGAGAATGGGTACACGGAATAGGACTCGCCGAGAACTCCTAGATGGTATATATACCTATTGTCAGATAGCAGTTCCCTGGTCACACTTATACAGGTTAGTCTATAGACCCGAGATCGTCATAGTGGCTTGTGTGATTCCCACCGTGCTTTAATTTCCTCCCTATCACGACACTACTGAGTCATGCAAACAGGTGGATTTTGGGTACAGTCCCGAATCATATGGAGGCAGTGAGCGATAGGAGGGGTTTCTTCTCTCCCGGTATAGGGAGTTGATGTCGCGCTATGCTTGATCAGCCATAACAGCAAATCCCTGGCCAGTGTTCTGGAGATTTATTGATAAGAGTTATCAGTAGTTTCTCGAACCGTTATGGGCTGTAAATAAGTATGAATTTTAAAGTTACTGTGGTCTGACATTTACCACCCCTAGACTTCATATGCGACGTATCAGGTGAAGAGACCGGACTGTACGGTAAGTGTCGCTTACAGGCTTGTTAGGGTTGTGACGAGTTCGCTCGTCGGCCACATTTTCGTCATGTACCTGTGTAGCCGTTATGCACAGCTAGTGCCGCTGACGTGCTTGTGGTTAAAACCACTGACAGCGTACTCTCGAGTCTTTAAAGTCCCACACAGAGGGTTCCCTGGTTCAGGCAAAAGATGTAGAGGTCGTAAGTTGTTACGGCAGGGTTTCAATCATGTTCGTGTAATTGTTACAGGAATAATGATAGGAAGAATAATACTGGTAGGCTTTGGTTTAAGCCGGATACCGGTATTATATTATTGGATTATTTTTATTCGTATTTTTGGGAATTCGGACACGAGTATACTTATACGGTATACGGTGGGGGGGTATTCTTGTAATTGTTACAAGAATACCTTCTTGAAGGAGACACCTCATAATTACATATTTATTTTGTGAAAATAAAACATGAGGTGGAATTTAAAATGGTCTAAGCATGGATGAAGGAATGGCTTCTTTCATTTTTTATTCATTTGGAGTTACTATTGAAGCATGGTGCATTTTTTTAATGCATGCTTCAATTATTTTCATTTGAGCCATATCATTTTTTCCATGCTTGATTTTTTCATTCATCACTTTGACATTCTCTCTGCTCATTCTCTCTTTCTTCCTCCTCTTTGCTTAAACCTTCACATGAGTTGTGAATCAAAAGCTTAGAGCAAAAACATAATCCAATACTTGACCTCTAGATCATATAAGTGATCTCTTCTAGCAAACTTGATCTCTTAGTTAAACTCTTGTGAAGAGTTTGTAGCTTGTTCGATAGCTCTCGTGTGGATTGTCTTGGATCTTGAGGTGGCCGTAGACCAATCTCTTTGCGACCACAAGGATCCTAGGAGCCACATTCAAAAGAAGGCCCGAAGGACCGGTTCATTAGGTATAGCACTATCTCATTAGATTAGATCTCTAGATAGTTTTGCTAGTTAAGGTTTAAGCACAAGATCTTGGTTTATGTGGGTGTTGCATGCAAGAAATTTTTGTTTGTCACTTACGCCTCCTCACAAGTGTTGTGAGAGTGTGCAACATCCACTAACAGATTAGTGGATAAAACTTGTAGTAGAGGCTAGTGGAGGCGTACTGAGTGTCTTTTGGCATAGTAGTGGTGGTAGCCTTGTTTAAAATGAGCTTTGAAATTTCAAACACGAACTTAGAATTTTTTCGATATCGGTTTTTGACGATATGTGGTGATCAATTGGAATCTGGGATGAATTGGAGTCTCTGAAAATTATTTTGCAAACACGGCAAGATGTGCATGAAAATAGGAAGCCACCCCTGAAGCACGAGCCCCTACTTCCTCCTGTTGGCCGCCAATTTAACCCATATGGCTGCAAATTGCGGCCCGGTATATGAGTTCTTAAGAATATGTATGCCTTAAAGGCCATTATTGATGATATAGTGGATACTTGGACATATATATAGAGGACTTTCTTGCTCGACATGATAGTATGCTATCAGGTTACCTTTATCTTAACATGTAGACTGGTATTTATATTGTCTGTCTCTTATATGTTGATAAAGCCCCTAGGATATGTACTTCACTACCAGGATTATGATGAAATCATACTAGTGGGGTAAGGGTGGTCAACAAGTACATCCTTTAACTGTTCCTAGTCAAGGGAATATCGAGACAAGGGCATCGATATTCCAGAGTTGACTAGTGTGTAAGTTTCTTGTCCATTAGAGGGCGATGGCTGATCCCACAGCCATTGGTGTGTGACATCAAAGATTGTACACGGGTATTCATTGGAGAATGGGTACACCGAACGGACTAGCCGAGGACTCCTAGTTGGTATTATACCTATCGTCAGATAGCAGTCCTCTAGTGGCACTGGTACAGGTTAGTGTGTAGACCCGAAATCATCTTAGAGACTTGTGCGGCTGCCACTGTGCTTTGATTTCCTCCCTACCACGCTCAAAGGAGACATGCAAACAGATGGATTTTGGGTACAGTCCCGAGTCGCATGGAGGCAATGAGCGATAGGAGGGGTTTCGTCTCTCCCAGTATTATGGGTTGATGTTGAGCTATGCTCGATTGGTTATAACTGGAAGTCCCTGGCCAGGGCTGCTTATGAGATTTACTGATAAGTGTTATCAGTAGTTTCTCAAACCGTTATAGGACAGACATCGGCATGACTTATCACGTTACTAGGTTCTGACGTATACCACCGCTAGACATGATATGCGACATATCAGACGAAGAGACCGAACTATAGGCTTCATGGAAACTATGGACAAGCTTGCTTGTTGATCTTCATATCGCTCAATACCCGGTTAGCCGTTACGTACAGCTAGTACCGCTGACGGCTTGTAGGTGACAGATGTGATCATCACCTACTGCTGGCGTATTGATGAGTCTTTAGAACCCCACACAGAAGTTCCCTGGTTCAAGCGAAACGAAGTACGACACATATGTGATATATGTGTGGGCCTGATTAAATACGTGTATGTGATACCGTATTGTAATCTGGCAGTTATCTGTTATCGGTTCGGTTATATGTGATATAACCATATTGTCGAATCAAATGTTGATTTGATAATCTGATATACAGATGAATGATATCAGTCGGTCATATGTGATATAACCGGATTATTAAATCAAGTGTTGATTTAATAATGTGATATATATTATATGTGATATAATTATATCTTAACTAATATCATTAGCTCACTTTTTATTCTTCATAATATATATTAATATATATGATATATATATATATATATGAAGCATGGTATTTTCTATTTTTATGAAAAATAGAAAATAATGTTGAAAATGGAAGCATGGTTCCAAGCATGGGTTTTACTCATTGTTTTTTCATCTTGACTCACTATTCAAGCATGGTTGCAATTTTATATTGTAAAATTCCATGCTTGAATGAGTGGGGGTCAAGTGTTGCCATTCATTCTAAGCTCATTCACAACACTTAGCCATTTTCCATGCATGCTCCTTTCTTGAGTTTCTCTTGCTCCTCATCTTCTTCCTCTTCATGGTTTCAAAAATCCAACCCCTCACATGTGATGTGAATCATGGATTTTTGAATACATTAGTGAGCAAATCAATTCACCTAGTTCACCATCCTACACTTAACTAGCGATCGAGTGTAGCGTGTTTACTACGCTAAATAGTTTAGTGTAGAGGTAGCTTGAGGTGGATGCACTTCGTGTGGATCATCTTCGGCACGAAGGTCTCGTCCATAGCCTCAAGTGGAGCCTAGTGGAGTCGCGGGAGTACTACATGGAGCATGTGAAGTGAATGACTTGATCTTCAAGGGTATAACCTCCTTTCACTTCTTCTATTTTGTTTACATCATCATATTGAAAACCCTAAAATTCTAGCAATGATCTTGTATAGTCTAGCTTAGCACCTAGAAAAATTTGATTTTGGCATGCTTGATGCCACTTGGAACTCCTTGACGGTGCTAGGGTCGACTTTCATGGTATCAAAGCCAAGCTAGAACATTAGAGTAACTTTTCGCAACGTTAGAAATCCTCCGTTTTTGTCATGCAAAAACTGCCAATAAAAACAGTTTCAAAATTGATGTTTTGAGTTGTTTGCACAACCCACGGGCTCACGGATTGAACCGAGAAGCTGCGGGGTGGAGAGTGCACACCCCGAGGATACTCCGGTGGGGACCGAACGGCTGGGCCGACTCCCCAAGACCGCCACAAGGTGGTCGTGGCGGGGGGGACCCGAAACTGCCCCACCTTAGGCAGTTTCGAGTCTGCCTCACTCCCTGGCCACCTCGTGGTGGCCTCGGGGGTGGGGAACCCCCTATAGGCCTCTCAACTCGAATTTAATTTCATGCTCTAACTCTCCGCGAAGATTTGGGTGGGTTTCAAGTTCGTTTCGACTCCCAGATTGGCTCAAAACGATCGGTTTTGGAACATTAGCTCACTGGATTTTTCGAGTCTTGGAATAATTGGTGTAGTGTGCTAATTGCGTGCGGAATTCTAATGTCGCGGTTATGTTGCAAGATTGGTGATGTGTGATACAATTATTATAATCCAGATAAATTAGTTTTATGAAAACTGGTTAGTATAATTGTAATCCTAGCCGTTTAGTCTCAATTGATCGATTGTAACGAAATTTTGATTCGGATCAAAAGTACGTCGCAATTGCGTATTTTACGCGATCACTAAGTCGGGAATCTTGTTGAATTGTCCGACAAATAATTGAAAAGAGTTTCCAATTTGAGACTAAAATGCAAGTTTTACATGTTAGGCATGAAATCCGGAATATGAGATATTCCGGGTTTATGATGTCAAGGGTATTGCAGATTCTAATCATTGTAGTTTTCTGTTTATTTTCTGCGACCGTAAGTATAATATGTAGGGTATCCCGATCTCGTTTCTATATTTCAAAGAGTTTTCGGGATATGCATATTTACTTAAGTTGATGACATGAGATGTTATGTGTTGTTGTTGATATGATTTATTGGATCGTCGTGATTGAATAGCCGGGGGTTTTATGTGAGATGAGAGTTTTTATATTTTCATTCATGAAAAATTAAATGTAATATTCTTTTATTAAGGCACTTCTGGATTGAGGATGATGCCACCATTATTGTATATTATTTACTTTTCCGCATTAGGATAGACCTAAGGCGGGGAGCACAGGTAACCGGGTTCTAGAGTCCAGTGGGAGACCATCTCAAGGAGTTGAGACCGGGTCTCCTAACTCTAGAATTGATAGGGTTACTTTCCGCTCTCGTAGGGGTCTATGGGATGTGGGTTTGGCTATTCATTACGACTATGGAATCCGTGTTTTACATTACTGGCTAAATTTAAAACACGGAAATCCTAGTATATCAAATATTTCATATGTTGCTTCTGCTGCTTGATTCTGTGATGTTGATCATATAACTGCGTGAGACGTATGTACTATTATATATATGATATATAATAAACGTTGCTTATGTTTTGCATCCGCGCTAGTCAAGCCCCCGCTTTGCCGGTAGTTAAGTAACCTAACGGTGCATGACGGGGCCCCGTGACGAATGCGGATGGCATACGCGTACGTTCTATTTTCGTTTCATTTTTCTTTAATGTTTAGGAAACATTAATTGATGGGACTTCATTAATGAGATTAATGGAAAGAAGGAAACCAAAAGATGTTGTAGAATCAAATTTTCAAAAAGGGTAGCGCTTGTTTTTGCTTTGCATAGTGGTATTCCTTGATGAATATCCACCATCTCATTCGATGAGGAAAGAGCCGAGATCCCTTCACCGTGAGTGGCCTCTGTAGCGAAACTACCAAATGCTACAACTCATTCGGTTTTTTCTTTTTATTGATTCTCTAGTTCTTGCTTTGCATAGTGGTATTCTTGAATATCATGCACCTCGTTCGATAAGGAAAGAGCCGAGATCCCTCCACCGGGAGTGACCTCTTTAGCAAAAACTAACAAAAGCCTAAAAAACACTCCTTTTCAAAATCACTCGATTCTGCAACAATATCAAGTTCATTACGCAAAAGGTTTTCTTAAAAACCTGTCGTAGCCTTCCGTCATTTCAGATAAGTAGAATTTAGTATCCGTGCTACGTTTTTTGGATTTCCTCAAGGCGTAGTGTGCGGTAGCTGCTTATTGCTTATCTGCTGCATATGATGCGATTGGATTACGGTAGTTGTACGACTTTGTTGTCTTTCGTCAAGGTTCGTGCGGGTGGGTTTAATTCAATCATGAAATGTGCGGGTTGAACTTGACTAGCGGACTATGCTTTGTTGGCTTTCGTCAAGGTCATAGGACGCTAGGGGCAAAATATTATCGGGAATTTCAAGTGTTGAAATCTGCAATGAGATTGCATACCTTCTCTGAGATAGTTGGATTCCGATACCCACTGCGAGTAAGAGTTACTCCCGGGAGAGTTTTGCACTTTACAATTAGCTAATCAAGTAGGTTGTAACACCTTAGAATGTGATTAGTATTAATTAAGCAATAATGCAGATTTTTAGTAAAAAGTTTACCAAAATAGTTTTCAAATATTTTATAAAAATTAATTAATATTTTATTATTATTTATTTCGGGCTTGCACACACTTGTGCATGTTAACCTAGGGTAAATTAGGGTTAACCATGCTTAAGTAGCCATGGCACCATAACCCCATTTCAATTAAGTGTAGGTATTTATTTAAGTTAATTAGTTTTAAAAATAAAAAGGGTTTGAATTTGGTTGACTTGAGAGAGAGAGAAAGAGGGTTGACATGCATCATGAGCATGGGGCAAGCATGGCATGCATTAAATGAGGAGAGAGAACAAGGGGCATGTCTCATCTAAACTCACACCCCATTTGTGTTCACCACACTCAACCCTCACTCATATAATCCCTAACTCTCACCTCATTCTCTCATTCAAACATTTTTCTTCATCTCATCTCCTTCACACCCTCAACTGTAACCCTAACCCAAATCTTCACTAAACCCAAACAAATCTCCACTACAACTCACAAAAATCCTTCACAAAGCCAAATTTAGTCACTAAGATCACTTGGAGCATGGAAAGCTAGAATTTTGAGCAAGTGTGGATAGGTAATGACCTATAAACTATTAATTAGGTTGTTATAATATTGTGTGGCTTAGTAGTTGTTAATTAGAACACTAAAGTTGTAGTTTTGAGCCCATATCGTATTTTTAGTATCATTGTAGGGTGTCTGTGATCTTCTGTGACCACGAACTTTTACTGCAAAATCTAGCAATTTAGAAGTGTTGTACTAGTTGCCTTAAGTGTTCACCTGAAACCCTGACCCAACCCGACCTAGGAAAACCGGCGACATTGGTACTTCCCATGACACGCACCAAGAAGTGGCCGGCCCCCCTCTCATGCCCACTCAAAAATATTATCCACAATTTTCAATAAACAAATAAGCGAACACTATACACCATGTCCAAACCCATGCTTTGACCTAATGCCCATGCCTTTGCCATGTCACCTTTTCCACCTCACCAAAAACAAATGATTTTCCTAAAGAAAATCAATAATGAGGTGGCATCTTCTAGAAGCCATTCAGTACAAATACGGAATCCTTCCGGGTACATGTATCGAAAAACACATACGCGTATTCGTACGAAAATACGAATAGCCAAAGAGAGAAAATGAAAAGCGAACAATAATACTAGAATACATATATACAAATACATATATCAATTATTAAATCAAAACTTGATCTAACATTCCGGCTTATTCCTAAGCCGCTAGTATTATCAAACGTCCGATTAAAGTCTGTGCAGCCGGTGCACATATTTAATCGTACACCTGTATGTATCAACATATGTCAACTACACCATATCGCCTGAACCGTGAAAAACCCTCTGTGTGGGACTCTAAAGACTCGTCAATACGCTGGCAGTGCGTTTAACAACATGCACGTTAGCGGCACTAGCTGTACGTAACGGCTACCCAGGTATTGAGCGAAAGGAAGGCCGATGAGCAAACTCATCCGAACCCTAACTGAGCCTGTCAGTGACAATGTCCGTACAGTCCGGTCTATTCGACTAAAAGTATCGCATATCGGGTCCAAGGGGGTGGATAAAGTCAGACCCCTAATAACGCGATAATTCGTGTCGGTATGAAACCCATCACAACCTGAGAAACTATCGATCCTGGATCGGTAATTCTTATATACCCCGGCCGAGGATTTCTAGTGATGGACACCCGTGCACTGCGCAACATCAACCCCTAATACTGGGAGAGAGAATCCCCGACGATCCGCTCACTGCCTTCATGTGGCTCGGGACTGTACCTAACTAAAACCTGTTTGCATGCCTCCTTTCAGGTGTGGTAGGGTAGTAATCAAAGCACACAGTGGGAACTCACAAGAGACAAATGACGATCTCAGGTCGACAGACTAACCTGTACACATGTCATCAGGGAATGCTATCTGACTATAGGTATAATACCAACTAACATGTTCCCGGCGAGTCTGTCCAGTGTACTCATAACCCAATGAGCACCTGTATGCTATCTTAGGTGAACAACTGACACCAATGGCTTGTGAGACCGGCCACCGCCCCTCGTCAGGGTCAAGATAAGTATACACCAGTCTATACTGGAGTATCGATGCCCAGTCTCGATACTCCCATGACTAGGGACATTTAAGGATGTACTTATAGACCCCCAGCTCCCACATATGTGATCGCCATCACAATGCTGGTAGTCAAGCAAGAATCCTATGGGCTCTATGAATATGTACACGATGATAAAGACAAACCATATACCATACTATCATATCGAGTAAGACTGTTTTATCGGTATAGGTCATCCCTCAATCATCATGATCATCTGTCTGGGACTATGATAATTGCCTTGAGGGCACTATAGCCAACAATACCAACTTTGTCACGACCCAAAATTTGGCACGTGACAGGAACTTAAACCACGTGACGTCAACAGGCGTGACGCAATTTAAGTAAGTCGAAAACCCAGAAATCTAAACCATCAAAAGTAGCAAGTGATAAAAACATTGTTAAAAACATTTGGAAATCTCAAGTAAAAATCTTTAAACTTAAGTTTATTTTCTTAAAAATTTCGGCAGCACCTCCTTTGTAAAAACCAGCCCCAAAACGGGTACAAACATATGATATAATTAAAGCATACCAAACGGGAGCAAATCACGCCCTAAGGCGGAAACAACCACCACAAACCTATATACGACGCCGTAGCGAAGAAATGGGCAATATAAATGAAAAACAACATAAAGAGGTAAAACTACATAATAATGGTCGGCACATACGAGCACGACACCCAGAGTCACAAAATATACAATATCATCCTCAGAACTCGTCTCTAAGTCAATACATGAAAGTGGCAGATACAATAAGATGTACAATAGATAAATTCGGATAACCGCAAACCCGCCTATACCAAACTGCCTCACAGCCAACTGTAGCGATATCCACAAAAATAGAGATAGTAAGGAGCCCGCCGTGACTACTCTGAGGGTCAAGCCTGCAAAACACTGTGGAAAAACGGGGGTGAGTTTCCAACTCATGAATAGTAAGTAACATCATACAGATAATCGCAGGTATGCACGTACAGCGATAATCTATCACATGCAATCTGATAGCATAAATATGGTAATATGGATATGCAACAATCATGAAAGGTACTCTATCAGGTACTACAAATACATGAAGCAATGCATATCAAATGACTACTTCCTATCAATGAATCCTCTTTGCGGAAAAACCAGTGTCAATCAACGACACCCCAAATCCCAATACCTTAGGCGCCGTCATTCTGATCTGTCCTCATATCTATAAATCTCATGGAACCTGAGTGCCCAACATCGGCACTCGAAACATCATAAAAACTCGTGTCCAACATCGACACGCAAATCCACATAACTAAGGCTCCGACAGTCCGGATCGGCCCACGGGCTCTGTCAGTCCGGATCGACCGATATCCATCTCAAGACTCCGGTCGGTATCCTCCGGATAACCGCCAGGTCCAACCAATCACCGGTAGGTAGTTTTCCCTCTGCCAGGCTCATCGTCTACTGCACAACATCCCTTTCTTGCCCCGGGGTACCATATCGGGTCCACCATGAACCCGCAAATGGATCATCTAGCTCCTCGAATCGGGTTTCTAACACAAGTCTCAGAACCGAGAAAACTCATGGTGGACACACTGAAATATCATATCAAGAGAAACCAGGTTTTCAAAACAATGCATACTTTCTTGAAATATCCCCACGATTCTCAAGTCTATAAATCACATGAAATCCGTATCTCATTGCGTAAATCCATGACATATGATATATGCCACATAAAACAGTAATATAGGCATACCAAGGGAAAACCGCTCTTTTAAATGAATCCAGTTTTAAATATATCATGCGGTTCCCAATTCCTCCAAAATCAAATGCAACATCATATAAGGGGGTACATGTTGCTATGTATGCACGATGAATTTCATAAGTGCAATAGAACATGAATCAATGTCTCAATGTCAATAACAATTCAATACCACATATGTGTATAGGTTGTGCGTGTCATGGGAAGTACCAACGTTGTGGGTGTAGCTTACAATTGAGTGCTCGTGCAACATGGATCGTCGGGGATTCTCTCTCCTAGTATTAGGGGTTGATGTTGCGCAGTGCACGGGTGTCCATCACTAGAAATCCTCGGCCGGGGTATGTAAGAATTACCGATCCATGATCGATAGTTTCTCAGGTTGTGATGGGTTTCATACCGACACGAATTATCGCGTTATTAGGGGTCTGACTTTATCCACCCCTTTGGACCCGATATGCGATACTTTCAGTCGAACAGACCGGACTGTACGGACATTGTCATTGACAGGCTCAGTTAGGGTTCGGATGAGTTTGCTCATCGGCCTTCCTTTCGCTTAACACCTGGGTAGTCGTTACGTACAGCTAGTGCCGCTAACGTGCATGTTGTTAAACGCACTGCCAGCGTATTGACGAGTCTTTAGAGTCCCACACAGAGGGTTTTTCACGGTTCAGGCGATATGGTGTAATTGACATATGTTGATACATACAGGTGTACGATTAAATATGTGCACCGGCTGCACAGACTTTAATCGGACGTTTGATAATACTAGCGGCTTAGGAATAAGCTGGATTGTTAAATCAAGTTTTGATTTAATAATTGATATATGTATTTGTATATATGTATTCTAGTATTATTGTTCGCTATTCATTTTCTCTCTTTGGCTATTCGTATTTTCGTACGAATACGCGTATGTGTTTTTCGATACATGTACCCGGAAGGATTCCGTATTTGTACTGAATGGCTTCTAGAAGATGCCACCTCATTATTGATTTTCTTTAGCAAAATCATTTGTTTTTGGTGAGGTGGAAAAGGTGACATGGCAAAGGCATGGGCATTAGGTCAAAGCATGGGTTTGGACATGGTGTATAGTGTTCGCTTATTTGTTTATTGAAAATTGTGGATGAGATTTTTGAGTGGGCATGAGAGGGGGGGGCCGGCCACTTCTTGGTGGGAAAAATTGTTGCTCATTTTGTAGATTCACTTGTTACACTCTCCCACTCTCATGCTTACACAAAAACACATAGTCATTTTCTCATGCCTTTGATCATCACCTCCACATCTTCCATGGTTTCTCTATGAGCATTAGATTTTGAGAGAAAATTATGGTGAGACTATCCTACACCCCCTACTCTCCACTACTAGCGATCTTGGAGGGTCGGTTGGTCCGTTTAACGAACCTGGAGCTTGCGCCGTTTCCCCCGGGTGGATCACCGGAGATGGAGAAAGACCGGCGACCAAACTCGATCCGCATCACTAGGAGCTTGGAAATGGTTGAAGACCTGAAGGACTTGGTTCATTAGGTATAACCATTCTATCTCTTTCAGTTAAGTCTGCTAGTTTTAGGGTTAATGTTTTCGATCTTGGAAATCGGGTAATGGTAGCGCCGGGTTTTATAAAAATTTTATTCCGCATTTGGCCACGGTTGGATGGCCGGTGCGCTCCCGTAACCCAACATGGTATCAGAGCCACCCATTTACCTATAATCCAGCGTGTTTAGACAATGTTAACATATCGAAATCGAAAAACCTCCGATGCACTGCCCTGCCGATTTGCTTCTCTGTTGTTTTTCAAAAGGTCCAGAAAAATTATTTAAACATGTGCAGAAGACTACTCAAGTAGTCACAAGACCACAACCCAAAGACGGACCCCACCCCTCAGTTTTTGGCCGAGCCCAAGGGCACAAAAACCGAGGAGGCCGGTTTTTTCAAGGCCTTGTGGGTTGGAGTTTTGGGTGTGGTTTGTTCTCTGGGAAGTTGGTTCAGTGGTGTTGTTTGTTTGGCCCATTTTGGATAAAGTTTCATCAGTTTGATTGAGGCTATTCGGGGGTTATTTCGAAGTCGATAAGTTTTAATATTGTTTAAAATTTGCAGTACATTACATTTCTATCTGCAACCGTGAATGTCATTTGATCAGTAAATCTTGTCTAATCGCTATAGTCCTTTTAGACGGGTTAGCTAACGTGACATTCACGTTGATGTTCAGTGTTGTGCTGTGATGTTGCGGATTTGTCGTGGTCGATAGTTTGCGTGCAATGGTAGTGTAGTTTGGATTTATTTGTACATTTGATATTGCAGGGTGAGCGTCCGACATGTGGACTGCCGTCACTGCCTGTTTGTATATTATTCTTTTGGGGTACAACCGGGTTGAGGTTGATGTCACCCTTGTATATTATTTTCTTCTCTGTACTAGGATTACCCCAAGGTGGGGTGCATGGATAGCAGGGTTCTAGAGTGCAACAAGACCGCATCTCTTGGCGTTGAGACGGAGGGGGCTTCACTCTAGAATTGGCGGGCTATTCGCCGCACTCATAGGGGGTCCATGTTGACCCAAGGAGGGGTGCTCAAGTTACCGGATTCCATGAAGTGCTGGGTGGTCCATTCACTTTGCTGAAGGGGGATGCCTCGCTTCTGGTTTTGGCGGGTAACTTGCCGCGCTCGTAGGGGTCTAGGAGTTCATTGCACAGGCTATCCAGACGACCATGGGAACGTCGGGTTTTCAGTTGTGGCTCGAAGGAAACCCGGGGCTTCCAGATTATCTGTATTGTTCTGTGATGCTTATTACTTTTCTGTGATGTTGCATTTATCATGCCTGGGACAATTGTTATATATATTTATATATACTAGTAGATGTTGTATATGTTTTGCATCCGCACTAGCCCAGTCCCCACTCTGTCGTTAGTTAAGTAACCTAACGGGTGATGACGGGACCCAGAGGCTAATACGGATGGTATATACGTATATTTTATTTTCGTTCTTTTTAGGTGTGATTAATTGATGGGACTGTGTTGATTCTTATCAATGCAAGGAAAACAAACCTATATATATGATGTTGTTGGAACCAAGTTTTTAAAAACTGACATTACAGACATATGCTTTTGCTTTGCATCGTGGTATTCAGCTTGGAATATCCTGCACCTCATTCGACGAGGCAAGGGCCGAGATCCCTTCATCGGAAGTGACCCTTTGTGTAAATGTATGCGTCAACGTAATAACTTCATTATAGTCATTTACTTTTTGATTTGCATCGTGGTATTCAGTTTGGAATATCCTGCACCTCAGTCAACGAGGAAAGTGCCGAGATCCCTTCACCGGGAGTGACCTCTTTAGCAAAAGTTTTCGCCACTATATATTTATAAAAACCGCTTGGATTCCTTCAACGATATCAAGTTCATTACTTTAAAGGTTTTTCGCCAAAAAACAGCAGTAGCCCTCCGTCATTTTTTTCAGGTAGTACCCAGTATTCGTGCTGCGTTTGTTGGCCTTTGTTAAGGCGTATTGTGCGGTAGCTGGGTATTACTTGTCTGTTGCATTGAGTTGCGATTATCTAGGACAGTCGTATAACCTTTTTGGCCTTTGTCAAGGGTTTTTGCAGGTGGGTCTAGAGTAATCCATGATAATGACGGGTTGAACTTGACTTGTGGTTTCTGATTTGTTGGCCTTTGTCAAGGTCATAAATTGCTTGGGGTAAAAATAATATCGGGGGTTTCAAACATACAAGAAACTCGCTAGGCTTGCGCATACATTCTGGAGTGTGGTGACTTCAGTGGCTTCCATCAAGTTATCATGCGATGATAGTGTAGGACTATGGTAGCGCCCCGGCCGTCTATCCGAGGCCAAAATGCGGAAACAAAAATTTTTCTCGACTTTAAACCGGCACTACCGCATCGTAAAAACCCAGATCGTAACCATTAACCTAATACTAGCTAACAAGAGACGAGATAGAATGCTATACCAAGCGATCCTTGTCCTTCGGTCTTCGGCCACCACTCCGATCTCCTCGCGGAATCTCTGTTCTTCATCTCCTCGTCGGAATGGGCAACTCGGGCACGAAGTTGGCGAGTTGACGTGCCCAAGGGTGCTGTAGGATAAGTGTAGCATGGTTTGTCTCATGGGATAGTGAAGTTGCCATTGAAGATGTGTAGGAGAAAATGAACTTTGGAGTGAACTAGTATTTGTGTAGCATGGAAAAAATGAGAGATGAATGATTTTTCCTACTCACAAAATGAACCTCTCTCATCCCCAAGAAGTGGCCGGCCCCATCTCAAAATGGTGGAGGAAAATTGCAAGAATAATGCAAGTGGGAAAAGTGTATGATAATGAGAAAAAAATCACATCGATTTCCCATCCCATCCTTTCACAAAGCCCATCTCATTAATGCAAAGGAATTGATCCAAAAGGAATCTAATAATGCTATACCCATCATAATGCCTCAATATACAAGAAACCCCCTCCACAATTGCTAATTTGCAAACTTGCAAATTAGCCCCTCCCATCACAAAAATCCGTCCGTGAAGGAACAAAGGAAAACTGGCCGAAACGGAATACAAACTGGCAACTTCAGAAAACTGATCCCGTAATAAATTACAGGAAAACCCCGCGACTGTATATACATACCCGCATTTGTATTCCGACTGAATACAAATACAAAAAGACAAATCTACACTGTACAATACTAGGATCCGGCTTAAACCAAAGACCGCTAGTATTATCCGTCCGATCATGATCCGTGCAATACCGTACGTATATGATCGAACCCTGCCATATCTCCATACGGCCTCTATAGAGTTTTGCCCGAAACTTGAGAAACTATCTGTGGGGGACTCTAAAGACTCGTCAATACTTTGGCTGTGGATTTAACTACTAGCACGTCAGAGGTATTAGCCATACGTAACGGGCTACCACGTATTGACCAAAAGGGACGTCGATGAGCGAACTCATCCTGACACCCTACTGAGCCTGTCAGTGACAATATCCATACAGTCCGGTCCGTTCGTCTATGAGTATCGCATGGCGGGCCTAGGGGTTGGTAAAAGTCAGACCCCCAAAAGCGGTACAAGTCGTGTCGGAGTGTAGCCCAGAACACCCTGAGATACTACTGGAATACCTACCAGTAAATCTCCTGCCTCTGCCGAGGGCTATGTGTAATGGCTCTCCTAGACACAGCGCGACCTCACCCCCAATACCGGGGAGACAAACCCCTGACGATCCGCTCACTGCCTCCATGTGGCTCGGGACTGTACCCAACTAAAACCTGTTTGCACGACTCCTTTGAGCCGTGGTAGGGTAGTAATCAAAGTACAGTGGGAACTCACACGAGACAAATGACGATCTCAGGTCGATGAACTAACCTGTACACATGTCACCAGGGAACTGCTATCTGACGTCAGGTATAATACCAACTAGCATGTTCCCGGCGAGTCCTGTCCGGTGTACTCATAACCCAATGAGCACCTGTATACATCTTAGGTGAACAAACTGACACCAGTGGCTTATGAGACCGGCCATCGCCCCTCGTCGTGGTCTCGACTGTATACACTAGTCTACTAATGGAGTATCGATGCCCAGTCTCGAAACTCCCACGACTATGGGCCACTTTTAAGGATGTGCTTATAGACCCCAACTCCCACGTATATGATCTCCATCATACTGCTGGTAGTCAAGCAAGAATCCTAAGGGCTCTATCAACGTGCAATAGTGACCTGTAAGGTCACCTGAATCAGTACACGATGATAAAGATAAACCATGGTAGCATACTATTCTCCATCAACGTTTAATAATGAACCACAATGTCACCTAAAGCATTTACACGATGATAAAGACAAACCAGATAGTATACAAAGCTTTCGAGTAAGAATGTCCTACCGGTATAGGTCCTCCCTCAATCATTGCAATCGCGTGCCTGTGATCTAATAATTGACTCTGAGGGCACTATATCCAACAATCTCCCACTTGCACTCAAGGCTAATTATTGCGATGTTGCATACTCACAGCGCGTGTGATACCGAACACCCAACTCCTCTACTGATCAGTCTCACAAAGCCCGTTTGTGAAACTATTGCATTCGAGAAATAGCCTCGGCTAGTGGATCCGCCCTGATGTTTCTTTCTATGTCTCTCTTTATCTCAAGTTCACGGAGAAAGCCATCTCTCGAAATGAGCAATACCTGTCTTAGAATATGTCTGGATATCTGATGGGACCTAGTTCATAAATGAACTCCAAATCTAAACTTCTTAGACTATGTCGTCAACTGAAACCAATCAGTATCCTGCGCCATGCCTCCCTCAGTATCCGCTTGGACCACCTATCCAAGATACTTCCCCTCGTCAAAGGGAAAACTATAACTCTGACAGTAACTCTGTCATCCAGGTCACCTTGGAAGCCTGGAATGATAACCGTCTCCCGATTGGGGCTGTTGTTATCATATCCCTAAAACATCCACTTATGTTCTAAAACTGCTTCCGATCGTTTCTCCAGGATTAGAACAATATCAACTTATCGCATCTAGTGCAAAAACATCATCTGGTGTGGTACTTGACATCTCATGATTGAATCAATTGCCTAAGCAAGTGATCTGCTAATCATGCACATCCCTCTCCCTTTTAGTATGTAAGACACCTTTAGAGAGGGTGACTCCATCACCTGCAGGTACACTACCGTGCCAGGAGTCGTTCATTCTAAAGCACTTTTAGAATGCTGTCAAAGTACCCAGATTGGGAAACTACCCAAATCTAGATCTAAAACTATAGATCTAGTAACCAGAATATCTGATATAATATCAATATCCTATGTGGAGAAACCACTGTGTGAAAACCACAGCAAAACTGATCGTAGTATAGGAATTTCACTTCCCACTCTGTGTATGTCATCCAAATACCAGGACATCACACCCTACTATCTTCTTAACAGATCCATCCCCTATTCTGATGAAGTCAACCTATGACTGTCACATCAGAAATAGAAGATCTATCTCCGCTATATATGCTTTAGTCCATAAATAGACATAAGCTACTTGTCCACTATGCTTCCGCTGCTCCCACTGACTACGACAACCCTCTGGCAGAGTCATATACACGTACGCTTCTAAAGCCAGTTCAGAACGACGCTATACTCATCCTCCTACCGGGTCTCATAGTCTGGAACAACAACAATGGCAAGTCTGGGTAAACAAGAACCTCCCTGTCACCGTCTTTGAGCATACCGAAGTACCTCTCGAGTTCCTGAGGTTACCAACCATGTCTACGGAGTGGCCAATGGAACGTCAAACCAGATTGAATCTTTAGGTTCTTATTAAATTTTCAGTAATCGTTTGCGGTTCTGGAATCACTTCCAGTTCTACCATACTCCCACTACTGTTTTCTGAAAAAATCCATTTTACTAAAACTGTGGCGAGTCAAGAACAATATCACTATTGATCTTCCAGATGGTAGAAAGCCAACCCTCGTCATAGCCCGGGTCAACCCACAAACAACCATTACAGAAACGTGCCTTGAGTCATCCAGAGTCTGATTTTAAGCATAAGCTGGACAACTCCCCGTACCTTAACATCGTTAAGATATGAACCGTTATATATCCAATATAGAAACAGAGCCACTGATTTAATTAGAACCAGATTCAAATCATGCATCTGTCTCCAGTGCATGTAAACTAAATGGAAGGAGGCCGATCAGCGTTACTCAGCTTAGGAATACATCCAGATATGAGTAACCTGAAAGAGAAGCAAGTTCTCATAATCATTACTGTCAACTGAATACCATACACAAGTATCTACATCTTCGATCACCTTGAAGAATCCCGATACTTGCAATTCCTGGTTCTCTATTTTATTCTTATACCTATAACTTCTCAAAACTTGGAACTTGTATTTCTATGAAACACATGTCTAAGAACTAGAGAAGTCATAAGTAAACAGAATATAGTACGAGTACCAACCCCTCTGTCCTAATGGACACTAAACAACATACAATACTCTGTATAAGTCCCCTGAGTCTAATAACTCATTCTCTGTGTGTCGTAGGTTGAAAACTGTACTTATGGTTAAGAAGAATTACACCGCCGTTTAATGCTCCTTACCTAACCATCCACTGATATAGGTAAATGTCATAGACATAATTTCAAAAAGTTATATCTCACTCTATAAAAATAGACGTACAGATATTTCAATTTGAAATTGGTGCATAACAACGGATATTCGAAACCAAATATTTGCCGTCCGGCAAACTACCCAGGCGATTTCCTCAAATATCACCAATTACAACGAATCCCGATATAATGAGGACAATCACCTAATTCCCAATAACTTACTCCCACTCATCATCTGTAAAACCATACAGATGTGAGAATCATACCTGGTAAATACATACCCTGGAGCAAGGGCTAATTGGGAAATCAGTTTTCTTTTAACAGTACACAGTGAAACTGAAACATTGAAATATTTTGAAGGGGTATCCGGTTATTCCTAGTAATGCCTCTTCCATTATCCAGATTCACAACTGTAACCGTATATTTCTTTGCTATCTTTCCAAATCCCTTTATATGTCTTTAGTCATTACCTTCTGCACACCACTTTAGGCTAAATGGTTTTCTTCCTTCCCTACCGTTCGGCACCAGCCTATGGTTTGGAAGAAGACTATCCAATAAGCATAATGGCTGTACTGTCCTAATCCTAGGAGCACTCGCAACCCGAGAGAAGGTAAAGATAAAAGACAACTGAATAAACCTTTATTCCTATTTCTCCTGAACCAGAATCCATCCCCGAACTGGAACAAGTTCCTTCGAGTTCGTATATAACCATACGATGGAGTATCCAAATAACTGTGGATCTTCGTAGTGATACGGAGTGTCCTGGAGAAATACAAAGGTGATGTAGGAGTGGCGATGAAATACTTGGTTTGGTCATGAATAGCAGTCGCAATTTACTTTGCCCTCTTACTAATCTCTTTATTTATCTTTACTTAATACCTTATGTACACTATCGTTAGGCCAATTGGTTTTCTTCATTCCCTACCGTTCGACTCCTGCCTATGGTTTGGAAGAAGACTATCCAGTTAGCATAATAGGTGTATCGTCCTAATCCAAGGAACACTAGCAACCTGAGAGAAGGCAAAAGGAAAAGACAACTGAATAGTCCTATCCGTTTTCTCCAGAACCGGAAACCATCCTCGAATAAATTCCTTTGAGTTCGTATATAACCATACGATGGCTTTATCCAATGGAAGTGGATGTTTGTAGTAATACGGGGTGTTCTGGAGAAAAGGGTAAATGTAGGAGTGGCAATGAGGTATGCAACTCTGACAATCCAAAAGCCAGTGTTTCAAAAAGGTTCAGTCAACTTGGTCACTGAGTAATAGTCAAGGGTCGGGTCATGATCGCTGCCAAAGAGAGAGAGAAAAGAAACACTCAGCGTGCACTCAAACCCAGATAAGAATGGTTACCAATTTATCTAATCAGGAAACCTCCCACTGTAACCTCAAATTCTCCTCCAAACCTGAAAGAAGAATTAGTCTGGATTACCCGAGGAGTAAACCAACTCATCAGTGGGAATCGGGATCCAACTATCATCGCATGATAACGTAACGGAATCCACTCACGTTATCACACTCCAGAAGGTATGCCCATGCCTGGCAAGTTTCAGTTTCTTTAGAAACTCCCGATGTGATTTTTACCCCTAGGACCAAAGTGACCTTGACGAATAATCAACAAATCAAAAGGTCCTAGTCAAGTTCAATCCGTCATTATCTTGATTGTGTTAAACCCACCCGCACGACCCTTGACGAACAATCAACAAAGTCGTACGACTGTCCTAACCAATCTACATATCCATGCGACAGAAATCATTACAGAGCTACCGCACACTATGCCTCGGCGAATAGCAACGACAAACGTAGCGCGAATACTAAGCAATACTAATCTGAAATGACGGAGGGCTTCGAATGTTTTTTGGCGAAAAACCTTTTACCGTAATGAACTTGATATCGTTGAAGGAACTGGACAGCTTTTTATAAAATTATAGTAACGAAAACCTTTGCTAAAGAGGTCACTCCCGGTGAAGGGATCTCGGCACTTTCCCCGTAGAATGAGGTGCAGGATATTCCAACTGAATACCACGATGCAAAGCAAAAGGCAATCGGCTATAGTGAAGTTATTACCCTGACGCAAATTTCTGTCCAAGGGGTCACTCCCGGTGAAGGGATCTCGGCCCTTGCCTCGTCGACTGAGGTGCTGGATATTCATAACTGAATAGCACTGTGCAAAACAAAAGAGAACATCCTTGCAATAACAGCTTTTTGAAAAATGTTCCAACAACATCAGAATAGGTTTGTTTAGCTTGCATTGATCCGAATCAACGCAGTCCCATCAATTGATCACATCAATAAAGAACGAAAATACGATGTACGTATATGCCATCCGCATTCGCCACTAGGTCCCGTCATCACCCGTTAGGTTACTTAACTAACGACAGAGCGGGGACTGGACTAGCGCGGGCGCAAAACATATACAACATCTACTAGTATATATATCAATATATAATATTCGCTCAAGGTGTGATAAAATGCAACATCACAGAAATGTAATAAGCATCACAGAACAATACAGATAAACTGGGATCCCCGGGTTTCATAGAGCAGCTACTGAAACCCGACGTTCCCCTGGTCGTGTGGATAGCCTGTGCAATCAAATCCTAGACCCCTACGGGCGCGACAAGTTACCCGCCAAAACCTGAAGTGAAGCAGCCCCCTTCAGCAACATGAATGGACCACCCAGCACTTCACGGAATCCGGCAACTTGGGCACCCCTCCTTAGGTCAACCTGTACCCCCTACGAGTGCGGCGAATAGCCCTCCAATTCTAGAGTGAAGCCCCCTCCGTCTCAAATCCATGAGATGCGGGCTTGTTGCCCTCTAGAACCCTACCCATGCACCCCTCCGCGGGATAATCCTAGTACAGAAAGTAAAATATATACAACGGGTACATCGACCTCAGCCCGGTCATGCCCCAAAAGAATAACATACAAACAGGTAGTGACGGCAGTCCACATGTTGGACGCTCGCCTCGCAATATCAAATGTACATATACAACCAAACTGTACTATCATTGCATCCAGGCTATCCACCACGACAAATCCGCAACATCACAGCACAATACAGAACATCAACGTGAATGTCACGTTCGCAAATCCGTCTAAAAGGGCTATAGCAGTCAGACAGGATTTACCGATCAAATGACATTCACGATCGCAGATATAATGTAAATACTGTGAACTAACATGTTTAAAATTTTCGATCGACTAAATTTCCGAAGTGGGCCCCAAGTACAATACTCAGTACACAAAATAAATCTGGGCCCAAACAGAATATACCATAAACCCCAATTCCAACACAGAGAGCCCCTGAAGAAATTTGGTGAGATGAAGCCTCATAATGGAGGCGGAACCGCGGCTAAAAGGGGGTTATGGCCGCGGTTCCGCGGCGTTACTGTTGAGTCGTGTTACGAAATTTCTACAGTGCTCCAAAAAAACCCTGCCTGATTTTCTGCAATGCACCAAATTATTTTTTGACCACAGAAAAATTTCGACAGAAACTGAACTTTGAAAATGCGGTTTTTGGAATTTTTGTTCGATCGAAGTTCTAAACACGTTAGAGCAAGCTAGTAAAGGTTAATGGCGTGGCTCTGATACCATGTAGGACTACGGTAGCGCCTCGGCCGTCTATCCGAGGCCAAAATGCGGAAACGAAAATTTTTCTTGACTTTAAACCGACACTACCGCATCCTAAAAACCCGGATCGTAACCATTAACCTAATACTAGATAACAAGAGACGGGATAGAATGCTATACCGAACGATCCGTGTCCTTCGCTCTTCGGCCTCCACTCCGATATCCTCGCGGAATCTCCGGTCTTCATCTCCTCGACGGAACGGGCATGACATCCACGGGTTCTTTTACGGGCTCCCACCTCTGGACCGAGGCAACTCGGGCACGAAGTTGGCGAGCCAACGTGCCCAAGGATGCTTTAGGATAAGTGTAGGATGGTTTGTCTCATAGGGTTGTGAAGTTTCCATTGAAGATGTGTAGGAGAAAATGAACTTTGGATTGAACTAGTATTTGTGTAGCATGGAAAAAATGAGAGATGAATGATTTTTCCTACTCACAAAATGAACCTCTCTCATCCCCAAGAAGTGGCTGGCCCCATCTCAAAATGGTGGAGTAAAATTGCAAGAATAATGCAAGTGGGAAAAGTGTATGATAATGAGAAAAAAAATCACATCAATTTTCCATCCCATCCTTTCACAAAGCCCATCTCATTAATGCAAAGGAATTGATCCAAAAGGAATCCAATAATTATATACCCATCATAATGCCTCAATATACAAGAAACCCCCTCCACAATTGCTAATTTGCAAACATGCAAATTAGCCCCTCCCATCACAAAAATCCGGTCGTGAAGGAACAAAGGAAAACTGGCCGAAACGGAATACAAAATGGCAACTTCAGAATACTGATCCCGTAATACAGGAAAACCCCGCGACTGTATATACATACCCGCATTTGTATTCCAACTGAATACAAATGCAAAGAGACAAATCTACACTGTACAATACTAGGATCCGGCTTAAACCAAAGCCCGCTAGTATTATCCGTCCGATCATGATCTGTGCAATACCGCACGTATATGATCGAACCCTGCCATATCTCCATACGGAATCTACAGTGTTTCGTCCGAAACTTGAGAAACTGTCTGTGGGGGACTTTAAAGACTCAACAATACTTTGGCTGTAGATTTAACTACTAGCACGTCAGAGGTATTAGCCATACGTAACGGGCTACCAGGTATTGACCAAAAGGGACGTCGATGAGCGAACTCATCCTGACACCCTGCTGAACCTATCAATGACAATATCCGTACAGTCTGGTCCGTTCGTCTACGAGTATCGCATGGCGGGCCTAGGGGGTTGGTAAAAGTCTGACCCTCAAAAGCGGTACAAGTCGTATCGGAGTGTAGCCCAGAACACCATGAGATACTACTGGAATACCTACCAGTAAATCTCCTGCCTCGGCCGAGGGCTTTGTGTAATGGCTCTCCTAGACACAGCGCGACCTCACCCCCAATACCGGGTGAGAAGAACCCGTGACGATCCGCTCACTGCCTCCATGTGGCTCAGGACGGTACCCAACTAAAACCTGTTTGCACGACTCCTTTGAGTCGTGGTAGGGTAGTAATCAAAGTACAGTGGGAACTCACACGAGACAAATGACGATCTCAGGTCGATGAACTAACCTGTACACATGTCACCAGGGAACTGCTATCTAACGTCAGGTATAATACCAACTAGCATGTTCCCGGCGAGTCCTGTCCGGTTTACTCATAACCCAATGAGCACATGTATACATCTTAGGTGAACAAATTGACACCAGTGGCTTGTGAGACCGGCCACCGCCCCTCGTCGTGATCTCGACTGTATACACTAGTCTACTAATGGAGTATCGATGCCCAGTCTCGAAACTCCTACGACTAGGGGCCACTTTTAAGGATGTGCTTATAGACCCCAGCTCCCACGTATATGATTGCCATCATCCTGCCGGTATTCAAACAAGAATCCTAAGGGCTCTATCAACGTGCAATAGTGACCTGTAAGGTCACCTGAAGCAGCACACGATGATAAAGATAAACCATGGTAGCATACTATTCTCCATCAACGTGTAATAGTGAACCACAATGTCACCTAAAGCATGTACACGATAATAAAGACAAACCAGATAGTATACAAAGCTCTCGAGTAAGACTGGCCTACCGTTATAGGTCCTCCCTCAATCATTGCAATCATGTGCCTGTGATCCAATAATTGACTCAAGGGCACTATATCCAACAGATAGTTGGATCCCGATTCCTACTGATGAGTAGGATTACTCCTCGGGTAATTCCGACTAATTCTCCTTTTAGGTTTGGAGGAGAAATCGTGGATACAGTGGGAGCCATCCAGATTAGATAAAGTGATTATCCATTCTGATCTAGGTTAGAGCGCACGTTGAGTGGTTATTTTCTCTCTCTCTTTGGCTTCGACCATGCCCCGACCCTAGACTATGACTCAGTCACCAAGTTAACCGAACTTTCTTTAAAACACTGGCTTTTGGATTGTCCAAGTTGCATACATCATTGACACTCCTTCTTTTACCCTTTTCCTTTCTCCAGAACACCCCGTATCACTACGAGTATCCAATTCCATTGGATAAAACCATCGTATGGTTATATACGAACTCGAAGGAACTTTTTCGAGGATGGTTTCTGGTTCTGGAGAAAAAGAATAGGATTATTCAGTTGTCATTTCCTTTTACCTTCTCTCAGGTTGTGAGGGCTCCTAGGATTGGGAGACGGTACACCTATTACGCTTATTGGATATTCTTCTTCCAAACCATAGGCAGGTGCTGAACGGTAGGGAATGAAGAATACCAATTAGCCTTAGTATGGTTTACAGAAGGTAATGAGTAAAGACAAATAAAGGGATTAGAAAGAGGGCAAAGTAAATTGCGACTGCTATTCACGACCAAACCAAGTCTTTCAATGCCACTCCTACTTCACCTTTGTATTTCTCCAGAACACTCCGTATCACTACGAACATCCAATTCCATTGGATAAATCCATCGTATGGTTATATACGAACTCGATGGAACCTTTTTCGAGGATGGATTCTGGTTCAGGAGAAATAGGAATAAGGTTTATTCTGTTGTTTTTTATCTTTACCTTCTCTCAGGTTGAGAGTACTCCTAGGATTAGGAGAGTACACCTATTACGCTTTTTGGATAGTCTTCTTCCAAACCATAGGCTGGTGCTGAACGGAAGGGAAGGAATAAAACCATTTAAGCCTAATGAAGGTGTACAGAAGGTAACGACTAAAGACAAATAATGGGATTTGGAGAGATGGCAAGGAAATATATGTTTTCAGTCATGAATCTGGATAATGGAAGATGCATTACTAGGAATACCAGGATACCTCTACAAAACATTTTAATGTTTTAGTTTTACTATGCGTTGTTAATTGTAAACTAATTTCGCACTTAGGCCTTGCTCCAGGGTATGTATTTACCAGATTTGATTCTCACATCTGTATGGTTTTACAGATGATGAGTGGGAGTAAGTTATTGGGAATTAGGTGATCATCCTCATTATATCGGAATTTGTTGTAATTGGTGATATTTGAGGAAATCACCTGGGTTATTTGCCGGACGATAAGTATTTGGTTTTGAATATCCTCTGTTATGCACCAATTTCAAACCGATATATCTGTACGTTTATTTTTATAAAGTGAGATATAACTTTTTGAAATTATGTCGATGACATTTACCTATATCAGTTGATGGTTAGGTAAGGAGAATTCAACATCGGTGTAATTCTTCATAACCATAATACAGTTTTCAACCTACGACGCACAGGGTTTGAGTTATTAAACTCAAGGGACTTATACAATGTATTGTATGTTGTCCATTGTCCATTACGGCAGAGGGGTTATTAATCGTACTATATTCTGTCTACTTGGGACTTCTCCATATTTAGACACGTGTTTTGTAGAAATACAAAGTCTAAGTTTTGAGAAGTTATAGGTACAAGAATAAAGTAGAGAACTATGTGTTACAAGTATCGGGATTCTTCAAGGCGATCGAAGATGTAGATACTTGTGTATGGTATTCAGTTAATGGTAATGATTTTGAAAAACTTGTTTCTCTTTCAGGTTACTCATAATTGGATGCATTCCTGAGTTGAGTAATGCTGATCGCCCTCTCTCCATTTAGTTGACATGCACTGCAGACATCGACATGATTTGAATCTGGTTCCAATTAAATCAGTGCCTCCATTTCTATATTATATATAAAATGGTTCATATCTTAACGATGTTAAGGTACGAGGAGTTGTCCAGCTTTTTCTTAAAACCAGACTCTGGATAACTCAAGGCACGTTTCTGTAATGGCGGTTTGTGGGTTAACCCGGGCTTTGACGAAGGTTAATTTTCTACCATCTGGAAGATCAATAGTGATATTGTTCTTGACTCGCCATAGTTTTAGTAAAATGGACATTTTCAGAAAACAATAGTGGGAGTATGGTAGAACTGGAAGTGATTCCAGAACCACAAACGATTACTGAAAATTTAATAAGAACCTAAAGATTCAATCAGGTTTGACATTCCATTGGCCACTCCGCAGATATGGTGGGTTACCTCAGGCGCCCGAGAGGTACTTCGGTAGCCTCAAGAACGGTGACAGGAAGGTTCTTGATTACCCAGACTTGACAATACTGTTGTTCTAGACTATGAGACCCGGCAGGAGGATGAGTATAGCGTCATTCTAAACTAGCTTTAGAAGTGCACGTGTATATGACTCTGCAAGAGGGTTGTCGTAGTCAGTGGGAGCAGTAGAAGCGTAGTGGACAACTAGCTTGTGTCTATTTATAGACTAAAGTGGATGTAGCGGAGATAGATCATCTATTTTTGATGTGACAGTCATAGGTTTTTGACTTCATCAGAATAGGAGATGGATCTGTTAAGAAGGTAGTAGGGTGTGTGTCCTGGTATTTAGGATGACATGCACTTTATAGGAAGTGAAATTCCTATACTACGATCGGTTATACTTTGGTTGTCTCACAGTAGTTTCTCCACATAGGTTATGGATATTATATCAGACATTCTGGTTGCTACATATATGGTTTTAGATCTAGATTTGGGAAGTGTCCCAATCTGGGTACTTAGACAATATTCTAAAAGTATTTTAGAATGGACGACTCCTGGATTGGTGGTGAACTTGCTAAAGGTGTCTTGCAGACTAAAGGGAGAGGGATGTGCATGATTGACATATCACTTGCTTAGGCAATTGAGTCAATCGTGACATGTCAAGTACCACACCAGATGTTGTTTTTGCACTAGATGCAATAATTTGATATATTAATCCAATCCTGGAGAAAATGATTGGAAGCAGTTTATGAACATAAGTGGATGTTCCAGGGATTTCATAACGGCAGCCTCCTTCTGGAGACGATTATCATTTCAGGCTTCCAAGGTGACCTGGATGACAGAGTGACTGTCAGAGTTATAGTTTTCCCTGTGACGAGGGGCAGTAGTTTGGACAGGTGGTCCAAGCGGATACTGAGGAAGGTATGGCGCAGCATACTGATTAAGTTCAGTAGACGATACAGTCTAAGAAGTTTGCTGGATTTGGAGTTCATTTGTGAACTGGGTTCCATCAGATATCCAGAAATATTCTAAGATGGGTTTTGCTCATTTCGGGAGATAGTTTTCTCCGCGAAGTTGAGATAAAGAGAGACATAGAAAGAAACACTGGAGCGGATCCACTCACTGAGGCTATTTCTCGATCGTAATAGTTTTACAAACGAGCTTTGTGAAACTGATTAGTAGATGATTTGGGTGTTCGGTATCACACGGGCTGTGAGTATGCGACATCGCAATAATTAGCCTTAAGTGCAAGTGGGAGATTGTTGGCTATAGTGCCCTCAAGACAATTATCATAGTCCCAGACAAGTGATCATAATGATTGAGGGAAGACCTATACCGATAAAACAGTCTTACTCGAGATGATAGTATGCTATCTGGTTTGTCTTTATCATCATGTACATGTTGATAGAGCCCATATGATTCTTGCTTGACTACCAGCATTGTGATGGAGATCACATACGTGGAGCTGCGGGTCTATAAGCACATCCTTAAATGTCCCTAGTCGTGGGAGTATCGAGACTGGGTATCGATACTCCAGTGTATACTGGTGTATACTTATCTAGACCCTGACGAGGGGCGGTGGACGGTTTCACAAGCCATTGGTGTCAGTTGTTCACCTAAGATAGTATACAGGTACTCATTGGGTTATGAGTACACTGGACGGACTCGCCGAGAAAATGCCAGTTGGTATTATACCTATAGTAAGATAGCAGTTCCCTGGTGACATGTGTACAGGTTAGTCTGTCGACCTGAGATTGTCATTTGTCTCATATGTGTTCCCACTATGCTTTGATTACAACCCTACCACGGCTCAAAGGAGTCGTGCAAACAGGTTTTAGTTGGATACATTCACGAGCGACATGGAGGCAGTGAGCGGATCATCGGGGATTCGTTTCTCCCGGTATTAGGGGCTGATGTCGCGCAGTGCACGGGTGTCCATCACTAGAAATCCTCGGCCGGGGTATGTGAGAATTACCGATCGAGGATCGATAGTTTCTCAGTTTGTGATGGGTTTCATACCGACATGAATTATCGCGTTATTAGGGGTCTGAATTTATCCACCCCCTAGACCCGATATGCAATACTCTTAGACGAACAGACCGGACTGAACGGATATTGGCACTGACAGGCTCAGTAGGGGTTCGGATGAGTTTGCTCGTCGGCCTTCCTTTCGCTCAATACCTGGGTAGCCGTTACGTACAGCTAGTGCCGCTGACGTGCTTATGGTTAAACCTACTACCAACGTATTGATGAGTCTTTAGAGTCCCACACAGAGGGTTTTTTACGGTTCAGGAAATATGGTGTAGTTGACGTATGTTGATACATACAGGTTTCCGATTAAATATGTGTACAGGATGCACGGACTTTAATCGGACGGTTGATAATACCAGCGGCTTAGGATTAAGCCGGATTGTTAAATCAAGTTTTGATTTAATAATTGATATATGTATTTGTATATATATATATTCTAGTATTATTGCTCGCTATTCATTTTCTCTCTTTGGCTATTCGTATTTTCGTACGAATACGCGTATATGTATTTCGATACATGTACCGGGAAGCATTCCGTATTTGTACTGAATGGCCTCTAGAAGATGCCACCTCATTATTGATTTTCTTTAGTAAAATTATTTGTTTTTGGTGAGGTGGAAAAGGTGACATGGCAAAGGCATGGGCATTAGGTCAAAGCATGGGATTTGGACATGGTGTATAGTGTTGGCTTATTTGTTTATTGAAAATCGTGGATGAGATTTTTGAGTGGGCATGAGAGGGGGGGGGCGGCCACTTCTTGGTAGGAAAAATTGTTGCTCATTTTGTAGATTCACTTGTTACACTCTCTCACTCTCTTGCTCACACAAAAACACATAGCCATTTTCTCATGCCTTTGATCATCACTTCCACATCTTCCATGGTTGCTCTATGAGCATTAGATTTTGATAGAAAATTATGGTGAGACTATCCTACACCCCCTACTCTCCACTACTAGTGATCTTGGAGGGTCGGTTAGTCCGTTTAACGAACCTGGAACTTGCGTCGTTTCCCTCGGGTGGATCATCGGAGATGGAGAAAGACCGGAGACCAAACTCGATTCGCATCACTAGGAACTTGGAAATGGTTGAAGACCCGAAGGATATGGTTCATTAGGTATAACCATTCTATCTACTTAAGTTAAGTTTGCTAGTTTTAGGGTTAATGGTTTCGATCTTGGAAATCGGGTAATGGTAACGCTGGGTTTTATAAAAATTTTGTTCCGCATTTAGCCACGGTTGGATGGCCGAGGCGCTCCCATAACCCAACAGGTATAAGAGCGCTAGGTTTTACCTTTCGGAGTGTAGGATGACCTTGGTATGATAGAGTAGCTTTCTTAAGCAGAGTGACGTAGTGTGTGTATGTTTCGCGGCATACTTACGACACGGTACTCCGCCTAAGTGACCTTAGGACTTGTTGGTTGAATTTCCTTCCGTGATTATATACATCCTTGTGATTCGATTTTCATTTTCTTATCGAATCATATTTCCACTCCCAGCCATTATGCCGCCGAAGACTACGAGGGCGCAGAGAGAGGCCGCGAGAGCCGAGGTCAGAGTAGGCTTGTCGAAGACGAGGACTGACCAGGGCGGTACGCCCTTTGTACATGTGCAGGTTGATCCACCTTCGCTGGATCGTATAACTAGGCTAGAGGCCGGTATGCAGGATTTGCGCAAGATGATAGGATCGTTAGTCGATGCCAGTCGAGCGTAGCGACAGGAGGTTGTCCCACCTGTCACGGCGACCGCGATGGTGCCTACTTTTCAGGCAGTTGTACCTGCAGCTACGGAGGTTATCACCGTATCACTATCTAAGTTCAAGAGGTTGAAGCCTCCGGTTTTCACCGGCACTGATGCAGCAAAGGATCCGCAGTCAGTTATCGATCGGGTAGATTTCGTGAGTTTTCGTCTGGTGGGTCTTGCCCAGACTTGGTGCGAGTCTTTAGAGAGGGGCAGAGCTACAGGTCTTTCTCCTATGACCTAGGCTGATTTCGTGCGGTGTTTCTTGCCCGTTTTCTTCCACAAAGCGTCAGAGATGCTCGAGCTCGCAGTTTTGAGTCGTTACGCCAGAATCCGGATATGACGGTAGCAGAGTACGATGTGAAGTTTACCCAGCTATCTATGTATGCTCCATATTTGGTGGACACTGAGGAGATACGAATCAAGAGATTTGTGCGGGACTTTCTTACCCAGTTGTTCCTCGCTGTCAGCGCCTAGCATTGTGACACATATGCAGCCACAGTGGACGCAACCCTATTGGTTCAGGAGCGTCTTTCCGAGACGTCGGTCATTACGGAACCGAAGAGGGTTCGTACTGGTGTATCAGCCCGGAGACAGATGTTTAGACGCTGCGACAGATTTCGTTCACATCGTGGGAGTAGCAGAGGCTTGGGATGAGGCCAGTTGTTTAGCTTTTATTCCTAGGAGGGTCAGCAGTCATCGTATGGATGTTTCTGCTGCGGGAGTTTCTGTCATCGCGTTCGAGATTGTACTGAGCCATGTGAGGACGAGGTAGCTGTACCACATGTTACCCTACCACCTTCGCCACCTCAGAGAGCGTTGCCTCTTAGGCCTGTTATTGCTCCGTGCTAGACTTATGCTCAGAGAGGTCATGGTCGTGGAGGGTTTGTTCAGAGAGGACGGGGTGGCAGAGGCGGATGACAGCCAGTTGCACGTAGAGGGCAGGCACGAGCATTTGCTTCGACTCATCAGGACGCGCAGGCGTCCAATGCAGTGGTTTTAGGTACTCTTTCAGTATGTTCTTTTGATGCACACGTGTTGTTTGATCCGGGATCTACGCACTAGTATGTTTCTACACACTTCGTGCCGAGGTTGGTCCGAGAGTCGTGCTTGCTTGATCATCCGCTTGTCATGACTACTCCTGTTGGCAAGTCGTTTGTTGCACGACATGTGTTTCGGTCGTGTGCCGTCCGTATTGGAGAGAGAGATTCTTCCGTCGACTTGATCCTTCTTGAGATGTTGGACTTCGACGTTCTCTTGGGCATGGACTGGTTAGCTACTTTCTATGCATCTTTAGACTGTCGCAAGAAGACAGTCAGGTTTTTTTTTCCCGATGAGTCAGTTCTTGTTGTGCAGGGGGACCGTGGTGCTGCCCCCTCATAGTTTGATTTCAGCCCTTTGTGCTAGTCGGCTTTTGAGGAGGGGATGTCGGGGATTGTTGGCTTTCGTCCGTGATACCGGAGTACCAATAGATTCGTTGGACCGGGTTCCTATCGTGCGAGAGTTTCTCGACTTATTTCCCGATGAGTTACCTGGATTGCCACCAGAGCGTGAGATTGAGTTTGCATTGATCAGATCCCCGGCATGGGGCCTATTTCAATACCACCTTACCGGATGGCCCCAGCGGAGCTTAAGGAGATTAAGGATCAGTTGCAGGAGTTGCTTGATAGGGTACTTTTGCGTCCGAGTGTTTCTCCTTGGGGAGCTCATGTTCTGTTCGTCAAGAAGAAGGATGGCAGTTTGAGATTGTGCAATGATTATCGTTAATTGAACCGAGTTACGGTGTGGAATAGGTATCCTTTACCTCGCATTGGCAATTCGTTTGATCAGCTCCAGGGTGCGGGACATTTTTCCAATATTGATTTGAGATCGGGTTATCATCAGTTGCAGGTTCGGAATGATGACATTCCGAAGACTGCTTTTCCTACGCGGTACGGGCATTATGATTTTTTGGTGATGTCGTTCGGACTCACCAATGCCCCAGCAGCATTCATTGATTTGATGAACCGGATTTTCAGGCCGTTCCTCGACCAATTTATTATTGTGTTTATTGATGACATTCTGGTTTATTCAAAGAGTCGAGAGGAGCATGAGCATCACTTTAAGATTTCTTTGCAGATAATAAAAGAGCACCAGTTGTTTGCTAAATTCTCGAAGTGTGCTTTCTGGTTTGATTGTCTTGACTTCCTAGGTCATGTGGTTACGGGAGACGATATTCATGTGGACCCGAGGAAGATCGAGGCCGTACAGCTTTGGCTCAGACTTGTATCAGTGACAAGGATCCGCAGCTTTTTTGGCTTAGCCGGTTACTATCGCCGTTTTGTACAGGTCTTCTCAAGTATCGCTGCACCGCTGACCGGACTGACTAGGAAGGGAGTTCCTTTTCTTTCGACTGAGCCATGTGAGCTAAGTTTTCAGCAGTTGAAGACTCGGTTGACGACTGCACCAGTTTTATCTTTTCTTTCTGGATCGGGCAGCTTTGTCGTTTACTGTGATGCTTCTCGAGTGGGGATCGGTTGTGTACTGATGCAGCATGATAGAGTTATTGCTTATGCTTCCCGACAGTTGAAGAAGAACGAGCAGAATTATCCCACTCATGATCTTGAGATGGCCGCGGTGGTCTTTGCGCTTAAGATTTGGAGACACTATTTGTACGGGGAGTCGTGTCAGATTTTCACCGACCACGAGAGCTTGAAGTACATCTTCCAGCAGAGGGATCTGAATTTGAGACAGCGCCGTTGGATGGAGCTTGTGATGGATTATGATTGTGAGATTCTTTATCACCCGGGCAAGGCGAATGTGGTAGCCGATGCTTTGAGTCGTAGGCCCGGGGGTAGCTTGTCCCAGTTGAGCGCAGTTCAGAGACAGTCTTCTGAAGATCGGCAGATCTTGTGCAACAGCCCGACGATGCCCGTTTGTCTGAGATTCTGGAGCATGTTCGGCAGGGTCGAGATTCGAAGTTCTTGATTGATGACAAGGGTGTGCTACGTTTTGGGACTCATTTGTGTGTACTTGATACCGATGGGTTAAGACGCGAGATCCTAGAGCAGAACATCCGTTAGCTTTTAGTGTTCACCCAGGTTCCACAAAGATATATCCTGACTTGAGAGATATCTACTGGTGGCAGGGATGATGAGTGATGTTTCGGAATTCGTTTCGAGGTGCCTGACTTGTCATCAAATCAAGGCTGAGCATCAGAGACCAGTAGAAGAATTGCAGCCTTTACCCGTTCCGGAGTGGAAATAGGAACGGATCTCCTTGGATTTCGTTGTTGGTCTACCCAGGTCCAGTTGAGGGTATGACTCCATTTGGGTGATTGTTGAACGGTTGACGAAAGCGGCTCACTTCCTTCCAGTGAAGACCACTTTCGGTTATGCTCAGTATGCTCAGTTGTGCATTGATGAGATTATGCGTTTGCATGGCATTCCCACATGCATTGTATCCGATAGGGGCACCCAGTTCACTAGCCATCTTTGGCAGAAGCTACAGGAAGCTTTGGGTACCCGTTTGAGTTTTAGCACCGGTTTCCATCCGCAGACCGATGGTCAGTCAGAGCGGACTGTACAGACTCTGGAGGATATGCTTGGTGCGTGCGTGCTTGATTTTGGTGTCAGTTGGGATCGTCACTTGCCGTTGATAGAGTTCTTCGACAATAACAGTTATTAGGAGACGATTCAGATGGCACCTTTTGAGGTTTTGTATGGTAGAATGTGTCGATCGCCAGTTTGTTAGAACGAACTCAGCGTGAGCAGGATTTTTGGACCCCAGCTAGTTTAAGAGATTATGGAGAAGATCCAGTTGATTCAGGATAGGTTTAGAGCCGCCTAGTGCAGACAAAAGTCTTATGCCGACCTTCATCGTCACAGGGTCGAGTTCGCAGTGGGGGATCATGTATTCCTACGGATTTCTCCGATGAATACATGATCTTTCTTTTGTTTGTATGGAAAAGTTTAATCAAAACCAAAGAACTTATAACCACAATCAATAACGGTGTCGCTTGTAGCAATCGTTAGTGAGCACGGGTCGTCCACTGAGATGCTAGTGTTTATTCGATCTTGCTTTAGATGAGTTGAAAGAAAATAGTAAAGAAAATTCAAGAAAGAGTTTCAAGATTTATTAGATGAAGTATTTTCAAGAAACATCAAGAAAAGAGTTCAAGAATTAGAAATCAAGAAAATGTTCCAAAATCAATTTTAGTTATCAAAAAGATTGAAGAATAGCTTGTAGGATTCGATAGGAATTAGTAGCAATGGTGAATAATAAAAATGGCTAATCTTATCTATTGATGAATAATAGCTAGAATGATGGCGATGAATGAAGATTAGGGATCTATTAAAGAAACTAGGGTTTCTCCTTCACTATCCCTTGTCTTTTCATTGATCATCATTCAAATCTAGCATTTAGCAAAGAGAATCATCAAACATTTGATCCCAAATTTGCAACGAAATTATCAAGAACGGTGATCTCGCTCCAAATTAGGTCATTGACAATTCTCTTTCCTAAATTTCATAATTCTCATAAGACTTAAGATTACTTTTAGGATTTCATCATCATTTGATTTTCCGAATTCAATCGAATCCTTAACAAGTGGAGATTTCACTTACGCATCATGAAAATAAAAGAATCAAGAATTAGGAATTTCATAATACAAGAATTTAAAGAAAGCTAGAATTAACAAATGATCACCTTTATTAAATCAACGTCTAATTACACTTTCCCTCAATCCGAGATTACAAGAATTGCTCTCGATCGCTCCCTTGAAGAGATAACTAATTCCGTTGAAATTCGCTCTGCTCGATCCCCGTGAGGCTTGGACCTGTCACTGATCTCGTTCTCTTGATGAAGACCGGCTTCGCGATAAAGGATCTTCGATGTCATCGCTTGATGTTGTTCTCAACGATTCTTGATTTTGAATTGGATTTGGTGTTTGGATCACAAGTTGTGTCACTCAACTTGTGTAATGAATTGGCTCAATATTCAACAACCTTTACAATGTAGCTCTATGTCTCATTTTATAGCCTTCATCAATCTTCCACTAGAAGCTAGGTTAATCTTCCCCAAGAAGCTAGGTAGTTGTAGGAAAGCTTATAGAATAATGTAGTTATGAAGCTTGCTTAAGAAGCTAGGCTGTTGTAGGAATGCTTCTGGAGTAAGCTAGGAAGTTCGAAGCGTCTCAAGTAAGCTAGGAAGTTGTAATGAAGCCTCTGGAAAAATATCGAACCCGGCGCCCCCAACTCGGCCGCGGATCCGCGGTGGATCGGGCTAACTCGGCCGCGGTTCCGTGGCCATTTAGTGAGTTCATTGTATGGTTTTTCTGGGTTGTTCTGGTGTTGGCATTTGGGTCATCTTCTGATACCTGGAATTTTCTAATGTTTTCTTTGTTGCTGCCAATATTTGGTTCTTTGGTTTTCTTTATTATATCGGCAGATTTCTAATTCCTGTCATTTGACCTGAATAATTTTCTGCACAAAATCTTAATGAAAAGTGTGAGAGATACAAAATATTATGCGTGAAATATTAACACACAATTTCCTTCATAATGCCGGTTATAAAGTATAACACATGTTAAATGATCTTTTCTAGACTAACTGCAAATATGTGTTATATTTATACCAAACACCTTTAGATGATTAGAAAGAGTAAGGAAATTGCCGTGTTGAAAGTGCAGTATTTTTGACTGAACAAAGGGCATGATGAGATTAGGGTAGAAAGGGAAACTTAGTCCCAGATTTGTTGGTCCTTTTGAGATCCTTGAGCGAGTTGGTACCGTTGCCTATCGTTTAGCACTTCCGCCTAGTTTTCCGGATGTTCACCTCGTATTCCATGTATCGATGCTTCGCGAGTACCTTCATGACCATTCTCACATGATTCAGCAACATACCGTTCAGCTAGAGCGCGATCTTTCGTTCACCGAGCAGCCGGTAGTGATATTGGATCGGCAGGCGAAGAAACTTCGGTCAAAGGTTTCGCCATCTGTGAAGGTTCTTTGGCCTAGCCCGAATAGTGAAGAGGTCACTTGGGAGTCCGAGAGCGAGATGCGGAAGAAATTCCCTCATATCTTTGAAGGTACGCGTAGTAAGATTTTTAAATTCGGGGACGAATTTCTTTAAGGGGGGAGATTGTAACACTTTAGAATGCGATTAGTGTTAATTAGGGGATAATGCAGATTTTTAGTAAAAAGTTTACAAAAATAGTTTTCAAATATTTTATAAAAATTAATTAATATTTTATTATTCTTTATTACGGGCTTGCACACACTTGTGAATGTTAACTTAGGATTAATTAGGGGTAACCTTGCTTAAGTAGCCATGGCACCTTAACCCCATTTCAATTAAGTGTAGGTATTTATTTAAGTTAATTAGTTTTAAAAATAAAAAGGGTTTGAATTTGGTTGACTTGCGAGAGAGAGAGAGAGGGTTGACATGCATCATGAGCATGGGGCAATCATGGCTTGCATTAAATGAGAAGAGAGAAGAGGGGGGCATGGCTCATCTAAACTCACACGCCATTTGTGTTCACCACTCCTAACCCTCCCTCACATAATCCCTCATTCTCTTATTCTAACATTTTTCTTCATCTCATCTCCCTCACACCCTCAACTGAAACCCTAACCCAAATCTTCACTAAACCCAAACAAATCTCTACTGCAACCCACAAAAATCCTTCACAAAGCCAAGTTTAGCCACTAAGATCACTTGGAGCATGGAAAGCTAGGATTTTGAGCAAGTGTGGATAGGTAATGACCTATAAACTTTTAATTAGGTTGTTATAATGTTGTGTGACTTATTAGTTGTTAATTAGAACACTAAAGATGTTGTTTTGAGCCCATATCGTATTTTTAGTTGTAGGGGGTCTGTGATCTGCTGTGACCCCAAACTTTTACTGGAAAATCTAGCAATTTAGAAGTGTTGTACTAGTTGCCCTTAGTGTTTACCTGAAACCCTGACCCAACTTGACCTAGGAAAACCGGGGACATTAGAGAAAATTCCGGCGACCACGGCCGTGTAGGGGACTGGGGTGTTGTATTTTTGTGGGTAGCTGTCTGTGTGCTATCCCAGGTGTTTGGTACTGTGATTGAATGAAATTCTCGGTTCGTGTAAGTAACTCAAATGGTCCCCGGCAACGGCGCCATTTGATTGATCTTATTTTCCGTTGTTGGTTTATAGAAAATTGTAAAGAAATCAAAACCAAAAATATTTTGGCCGCAATCAATAACGGTGTCGAATGTAGCGCATTAATAAGTGCGGATCGTCCACAGGGATTGTGCGATTCGTTCGTATTTTGTTTTGTTTGAATCGAAAATTTAATAAAAAGGAAAAGCAAAATGATTCAAGATTTATATCGATGAATTTCAAGAATCAACTAAATCAAATCAAGAATCATTAAAGCGATAAACATCTAGAATCAAGAAGAATAGAGTTCCAATAGATTTAGGTTTCAAGATTTGAAATAAAGCTCCAAGGAATCGATTAGATCGAAGATGTGATGAAGATTCAAGAATACGATTTCTTATCCATTAACAAGTTGATGCTAAATCGATGTAGATTCATCGAGGATCAAGGATCTTGCGAAGAATTAGGGTTCCTTATCCTATCCTTTGTCCATTCGATGAATCACATTCACTAGATAGCTTCCAGGAAATCGAATGATCAATCGTTGATCTCTAGATCGTGCGAAAGGAATCAAGAACGCATTCGCATCGATCTAGATCATCGATCATTCAATTTTCAACAATTTACAATTGTTATAAGACTTAAGAAAACGTTAAAGATTCGTCAACATCATCATTCTACAATTGCTTCGATTCCTCCACGAGCGGAGTTTTACTCAAGCATCATCACGAAGAATACATTCAAGAATTGAATAAGAATCATAATGCTCGAATTGAAATAAAAGCAAGTTTAAAGAATCTTCACCTTTATTTATTTCAACAATTAGTTACAACTTTCAAGAACTACAAGTGGAAGGAACTTTGATCGTCGAATCTTGCGTTGCATCGGCTCCTTGAGTCGTGGATCGGCTTCGATCTCGTGCTCCGTTGAAGTCCGGCTTCGCTTCTAAAGGTTGGTCGAAGACTTGCTCGCTAGAACTCAAAGGATCTTGAATTTGAGGTTTGGATTAGGGTTAGGGTTTGGCTCAAGTCGTGTCACTCGACTTGTGGGAAGAAGAAGAACTAAAGATTAGTTCAAGATTTTAGAAGAAGTAAAGATTAGCAACAAAAGATTGATTAGCTAAAGATTGAACAACCTCTTCTAGTGAGCCTTGGGGGTCTTTTTATAGGTTTCCCAAACCCTAGGTCTAGGATTTTGAATTTTGAATTTCCCTCCAAAAGTTTGTTGTAGGGAAAGGCTTCTAGAAGTAGTTAGTTAGGGCTTAGCTTCTACCCTAAGCTAGGAGCTTAGGGAGAAGGTTCTAGGTCCTTAATGGAGTTTAGGTGAAGCTTGTTGTGGAAGCTTGGGGTATTTAGTTTAGGAAACCTAGGGCTTGCTGATCTGGCAGAAGCTTCAAGATCTTTCTGGAATTTGCAGTGGTTTTCTGAGATGTAGGAGCTGAGGGAAGCATGACATAGCAAAGCAAAGATGATGATGTGGCATAGCCGTCGCGGTTCCGCGGCTCAAGGCGGCTCCGCCCGCGGAACCGCGGCCATGTGGCTGAGCTAGGGCTTCATACTTCATGGTATGTTTGCTTCTGTACTTTGATGTATTTTCTGATATGTTGAATTCCTGAATTCCTTCTAGATAATTGCCAGATTGCAAATCCATGAGTTGGCGTCTTTTTAACAGTCTTCATTTTGTAAATTTGACCGATCTTCTGTAATGTCCTGCACAGACTTCGAAACACAAGTTGCGATATGCAAGAATGATGCGATGCTATGAGATACAGTCAATTTCCCTAGAAATGCCGGTTTTACAGTCTAACACATTCAATTTGATATTTTACGACTGTTTTGCTAATATGTGCCATATGAATGCCGAACACTTCTAGATGAGTGCAAATGATAGGGAAATTGCCGGTTTAAAAATGCAGTATTTTCGACTGATCATACTGCTAGATTTTTAGGTTTTGACAGTGGGAAAAATCTGGGATTTAATTGCTAGTTTTTAGGCGTTTCAGCAAAGTGCGATACGATTGATCCGACGTAGTTTTAGTTTTTCGGGTAGCTTGCTGTCGTGGGTTTGTTTTGGTGATGTGGCCACGCACGTTAGCCACTAAGCGAGCCCTTTTGTAGCTTAAGAGAACCGATTCGCTAAATTGGCATTGTGGTCGTTATTATTGCCTAGTTTGCTAAATCCATGCGTTATTGTGTTTTGTGTTAATAGGATCGCAGGAGGGGACTTTGGACGCTGCGAAGAAAGGAAAGCAGGTGGTTGGATTTACTTAGCTCGAGATCCTTGGTGAGTAGATTTAACATCTACAGAGAAATCGCCCGTATGGCATTAAGCGTCAGGGCTAGATATAATATTATAGCCGCATGTTCATATGCTTATTGTAGGGTTGTTGGGCATGCTCACAAAGTTCTATGATGCATCAACCATGCCCGATTAAAATTTTAGCCGTGCCGAACAACCCAAAGCCGGATCTTAAAACTAGAGTTTAGGTGAAAATAAGCATGTTAAACTCTTTAATACTAAGTGAGAGGGATTACAACCTTTGTAGATCCGGTCCTTCACTTCTTAAGCTCCGTGTTGAGGTCCCTTCGCTGCGATCATCGTGTTCCGGACTCTCGAGAGGCTTCATGAAGAGAAAGATGCAGTCTTGCTTCCGATCTTCGATAACAAAGATGATCTACCTTGAAGTTTCATTAACATAAGCTAACACTCACTAAATGAAGTGAACACTCTCATCTAAAGGAGAAGGATAGATGAGAATGATGAAGTAGGATTTTGCTCTCTTTTATTTTCTTATTCTCACTCATTTTCACCACTTGGAAAAAATCTAGAAAGCTTTTTCCATGAAAGAAAGAAAAAGGAAGAAGAAAATGAATAATGTCATAATCCTTTTGTGTTGAATAATGAAAGGATAAAGATGATCAATAATGCAACCATGGTTGACTAAACCTTTGTAGAGAATTAACCAAGGCTAGGGTTTGGGTTAGGTTAAGAATGAGTCACTTGAAAATATCTTTGCAAAAACAAAAGAAAACCTTCTAGAAAGCATTAACCCAAATCAAACCCTAATCTTGTTTAATCTCTACTAAACATGTTGCGTTAGTTATCATATCATGTTACAATATTATATATCACATATATAATATTTATTGTAACAAAATAAAATAATACAATTAACATATATCGCATATATATCAATGTATTACCCGAGTGAGAAAAAGAATCTTTTGGTGAGCTAATATTAGTTAATGTAATTTAATATATCATATATATTATTATACATTAAATTATCGAATCAACACTTGATCCGACAATCCGGCTATATCGCATATAACCGACTAATACGATGACCCGGCTATATCACATATACCCGGCCGATATCTCATATCGCGAGAATCCAATACGGTATCACATACCGCATTATCCTCGGTCCTGCACATATCACATATGTGCTCCTACTCCACTTTGCCTGAGCCAAGAAACATCTGTGTAGGACTCTAAAGGATCGTCAATACGCCGGCAGTAGGTGATGATCATATCAAACACCCACAAGCTGCAAGCGGTTAACTAAACGTAACAGCCACCCAGGTATTGAGCGCTCAGAAGATCAACAAGAAAGCATATACATTCTCCTGTGAATCCAATCAGAAACACTCCCGTACAGCCCGGTCTCGTCGTCTGATTTGTCGCATATCTCGCCTACGGGTGGTAAACGTCAGACCTTAGTAGCTTGATAAGTCGTGTCGATATAAGGTCTATAACAGTTCGAGAAACTACTAATAACACTTACCAGTAAATCTCAGCAACCCTGGCTAGGAATTTCCAGTTATAGCCAAGCGAACACAGCGCAACATCAACTCCCTATACCGGGAGAGACGAATCCCCTCCTATCGCTCATTGCCTCCATGTGATTCGGGACTGTACCCAAAAGCCACCTTTTTTCACGCCATCTTGGACGTGGTATGATGGAAATCAATGCACAGTGGGAATCACACAAGACTCTATAACTATCTCGGGTTAACAGACTACTCTGTACCAGTGTCACCGAAGAACTGCCATCTGACGTGAGGTATAATACCATGTGGGAGTTCCCGGAGTGTCCGTCCAGTATACCCAGTCTCCACTGAGCACTCGTACACCGTCCTTGATGTCAAACACCGATGGATATGGGATCATCCATCGCCCATCATATGGGTCAAGATGCGTATACGCTAGTCTACTCTGGTGTATCGATGCCCTGTCTCGATACACCCTCGACTAGGAATAGTTATAGGATGTACTCGTCGACTACCGTGGCCCCACTAGTATGATCTCATCATAGTCCCAATAGTAGAGTACATATCCTAAGGGCTTTATCAACATGTAACATAGAGACAAACAGAGTACATGTTAAGATAAAGTGCAACAAGATAGCATACTATCATGTCGAGCAAGAAAGTCTTCCCTATATACGTCCAAGCATCCATTACAATATACATCAAATGTACAGTAATGGCCTCTAGGGCATTCATATAACTAACAATCTCCCACTTGCACTAGGGCCATCTGTTGTGGTATCACATATCCAACAATTAGCTATGGTTGAAGTATCTCATACTCAACCATCCCATAAAAGTCTCTACTGGAAAAAAGGCCTTTGTGAGCGGATCCGCGCCGTTGTCCTCTGTGTCTACTCTCCTAACCTCGATCTCCCTGGAGATCAACCATCTTCATGATCAGGCGATACTGCCTAAGAATTATATCTGGATTTCTGATGGGACGGTAGTTCCTTGACTAAAGCCACAACTCCATTGTCATACAATGGTAGGAACGAAGTTCATCTCATGAACTTATATATATATCCAGACTGCCTCTTTGGTAGCATCTTTGGTAACGATGTATCTTGCCTTTAATCGTCTAGTATGTCACGGTATCTAGCTTGGAACTTTTCCAACATACCGTCACTCCACTGAGGGTAAAGACAATGCCTGCGACTGACATTCAGTCGTCCTTATCACCCTGGAACCTTTCAAGTATTCTCCCTAAGATTGATTGATACCATCTCACTACAACTAGTGAGTATCCTAACATCCAATTAGATCTATCTCATAGATCCAAAACCCAGGATTTAGGAGGTATCATTTTGATCCTATATGGAGAATCATTACGATAAGCAGAGATTGACCGAGCGTAGCATTGGAAACTCTTTCCCTATCAAGAGTATGTCATCCACGTACTCTACGAGGATCACCACCATACTCCCTACTACCTTTTTGTATATACAAGGTTCATCTACCATTTTGATGAAGTCAAACTCTTTGACTACCACATCAAAACAGATGTTCCAACTCCGCGATGCCTGTTTTATCATATAAAACATTTTGCACACATTTCCGCTGCTCCCACTGTCTTCGAGGCCCTCTGGATATGTACTTATAGACGCTCTCTTCTAAAACATCATTTTTAGTAAAGCAGTCATGACACCCAACCGCCAGATATCGTAGTCATGGAATGTAGCCGTGGCAAGTAGGATCTGGATGGACTTAAGCATGGCTTTGAAAGTCTCAACTTTTCCATGTACACCAAATAATCTTCTCAAGATATACTTGCTCCTGATGGGGATTTAACCCTTCAGATAAAGCAACAAAAATCCATACTTTGTGGGTGTATAAGGATTCCATCTCAGATCGCTAAGCATCCAGCCATTCTTACAGAGTCCCACTCCTGATGGCCAGCTCGAAACTAGTTGGGTCATCATCTCATGATGCAATCCTCTCTCCCACTGTCATAGAGAAACCGAAGTATCTCTCAGGTGGATGAGGAACCCTACTAGATCGGCGGAGAGGCTTAGGTTCGTTGGAAACTATTGAATCCACATTCAATAGGTATCCAGCTTCTTAAGTGCATAACTCCCAAAAGGAAATAGGAAACTCAGTAGTACCCATCATAGAGCACACCATATCACATAGGGTGCTATTGCTCCACCCCGATATACCATCGTGCTATGGTGTATACGGAGGAGTAATGCCGAGAAAGAATCTGATTCTCCTTTAGAATAGTCCAGGAATTCCGTGCTCAAGTATTCTCCACCCTGATCTCATCAAAGGATATAATACTTATACCCGTATTTTGGTTCTTTACTTCTAACTTATATTCTGTGAATATCTCAAAAGGTTCGGACTTGTGTTTCAACAGGAACATATGTCTGAATCTTGAGAGATCATCAGAGAATGTAATGAATTACAAAAACCGGTCTTGGCATGTGTAGACAGGGGACTTTCATACATTAACATGTATCAATCCCAAGAGTTCACTAACTCTTTCTCTGTTTTCAATAAACAGAGCTGTGGTCATCTTATCTTTGTAACATGACCGGCAAGTTTCACAAGATGTAAATTCAAACTAATTTAAATATGCATCTATACGTAACTTAGCTAGTCGGGTCGCATTGATATGACATAGTCTACAATACCTCAAGAATGATTCGTTCATTTCTGAACTCTTCCTCTTGTGTGTGTTCTGTATATTAAGAACTGTAGCTTGATTTAGAACGTTAATGCTTTTAGATAACGTGCCTAAACCGATCAACTCTTGATATAGGAAATGTTCAAAACATTATCCAACAATACAAAATTATATCCTTTCTTTACTGAAAAAGAGACTGATATGATGTTGTACATCAGGTTCGGTATCTAATAATATTCGTTCAGAATCAATGTATTCTGGTAATACAAGGTGACAGTGACCAACAAACTTGGCTGCAACACTTGCACCATTTTCTGTCTCATGAAACTTATCACCCGTTCTCAGTTCTCTATCTTTCTGTAGCCCATGTAACAGATTACATATGCGGGATCCTGATCCGGTATCTCATACCCAGGACGTAAAGGACATTGAGAAACAGTTCTCTGTAATGAACACACCCGAAGATGATGCATCGGTATGCACTTTCTTCGTTTGGGCGGCACGAGAATTCTGGTAATCCCCAATTTCCTGCTCTGTCTTATAACAATTATAAGTTGGAGTGGGACCAACGTTCCCCAGCTCAGTATACCAAGCGTGTTCGGTCAATTCTTCCATATTATTATCTTGATTAAGGCGTGATATGGTCGCTACCTGAAGAGAGAGAGAAGAAAACACTCAGTGTATGCTCTTGCAAGATTAGATTGGTTATCTAATATATCTAATCAGGATGTCTCCCACTGTTTTAATCAAATCTTCCTTCAAACCCTAAAAGGAAAAACTAGCCGGGTTTAATTACACGCTACAAGTTCGCCAATCTTTCAGCCAGGACAGTGCTGGTACTTTGAGGGAGGTTCCCCGTGCTTTCGCACGGACTTAATTAAAGTAAACCTCGTTTGCCCAGGGGCATAACCCCGTTGACACCTTTCTAGACACCTACTTGATCGACTAATTGTAATGTGTAAAACACTCCCAGGAGTAACTCTTACTCGCAGCGGGTATCAGGATCCAACTATCTCAAAGAAGGTATGCAATCTCGTTGCAAATTTCAACACTTGAAATTCCTAATAATATATTACCCCTAGCGTCCTATAACCTTGACGAAGGCCAAACTACCCATAGTCCGCTAGTCAAGTTCAACCCGTCATTTCCTGATTGAATTAAACCCACCTGAACGACCCTTGACGAAGGCCAAACTGCGCCGTAGCAATACCCTAATCCAATCACATCACATGCTAGCAGATAAGCATTAGTTAGCTACCGTACACTACGCCTTGACGAAGGCCAAACTACCGCATCACGAATACTAACTAGTACTTATCTGAAATGACGGAGGGCTACGACAGGTTTTTAAGAAAACCCTTTGCGTAATGAACTTGATATCGTTGTAGAATCGAGTGATTTTTAAATGGAGTGTTTTTTAGGCATTTCTAGTTTTGCTAAAGAGGTCACTCCCGGTGAAGGGACCGTCGGCTCTTTCCTCATCGAATAAGGTGCAGGATATTTCACAAATACCGCTGTGCAATGCATGAACTATAGAAGCAATCAAAAGACAAACCGAGTTTGTTACATCTGCTAGTTTCACTAAAGAGGTCACTCCCGGTGAAGGGATCTCGGCTCTTTCTTTATCGAATAAGGTGTTGGATGTTCTACAAGGAACACCGCTATGTAAAGCAAGAACTAGAGCTAACAGTTTTTGAACAAGTTTCTACAACATCTTTAGGTTTCTTTTATTTCATTAATCTCATTAATGAAGTCCCATTTTGTTATGCTTCACAAGCATCACATTTGAAACGAAATCTGCAATATAACATATATCTCATATATATAATATAAACAATCGTCTCAGGTAGTAATATGATCTCATCACAGAACATTGCAGTAGAAGAACATATATGAAATATTGGATATACTAGGATGTCCGTGTTTTAATACGAGCCTGTATAAAACACGGATTCCACGGTCGCGATGAATAGCCAAACCCACATCCGTAGACCCCTACGAGAGCGGCAAGTAACACTGCCAATTCTAGGGTTAGGAGACCCGGTCTCGACTCCTCGAGATGGTCTCCCACTGGACCCTAGAACCCGGTTACTTGTGCTCCCCGCCTTGGGTCTACCTAATGCGGAAAAGTAAATAATATACAATGGTGACATCATCCTCAGCTCGGAAATGCCCCAATAAAAGAATATTACATACAACTGAATTTTACATGAATGAAAAAGAAAAACTCTCATCTCACATAAAACCCCCGGCTATTCAGAACGCGACGACCCAATATAACATATCACAACAACACATAATATCACATATCATCAACGTAAGTAAATATGTGTATCGCAATTGTCGTTGATGTATAGCAACGAAACCGGCGATAAACCACATATTACACTTACGGTCACAGAAAATAAAGTGTAAAACTACAACAGTTGGAATCCGCAACTTCCTTAGACATCGCATGCCTAACCAAATGAATTCCTTAGACATCGCATGCCTAACAATTATAAACCCCGCATTTTAGTCTCATTATCGAAAACACTTTTCAATATCAAGTCGGGCAATTCAACAAGATTCCCGACATCCTGATCGAATGCTCGTCCCAAACTTCACCCCCGGATGCCGTCGACGAAGTGCACTAAAGCGGAACACCGCTGCCGCGATCACCCGAACGGATGCTTTTGGCGACGGGGTTCTCCTACAGTCACTTGGTCGGGGCTATGGGGCGTGGCTATCTATTAAGTTTACCCGGCGAGTATCCGCGTACGCTACAGTATTGCAACAGACTTTTGATCACATCAAAATTCCGTGGCAACTGATCATCTGAGACTAAACTGCTATGTTTATAACATTCAAATTAGTTATCTCATAACTATTTGTGGATTCCAAATATTGTATCACATTCCAGATAAATAGACAATGTTAAACTTTCCGATCGAATGATCAAACACCAAAGATTTCCCAAATAGTTCTCAGCACTTGAAATTAATTTAAGAACATCCATCACATGCTACAGTACCAATGGTCCAGCCGTAGAAGGGTCAAGCCAACGCCTCACATGTGGCACGTGGTACTGACACAAACCCTAAGGTTTAGAGGTAGTTCAAGACGGTCACATAATCGAGTTAAGGTTTGTTGTCTTCTAGAGGGTCCACCGCGTTACTTGCACGACTTAGAACGTTCCTAAACTACGGAAAAATCCAACGCTTGGAAATTTTCCGGTAGGAGAAAAAGTGAGTTATTGATGTCCGGTCGAACTTTTTAACACAGTCTAAAAATTACCTGGAAAAACTAAACAAATTTAAATTATTCGATCGAATCAACGAGTCCCCAACACAACCCTACAAAACTCAACACTTGAGTGGAATTAAAAAATTCCCAGAAAAAAATGACAAGAAAGGACCTAAGAATAAATATATGAAGTTTCAGGGACTAATTCAAAATTTTGGCCGCGGAAACGCCGCCAAACCCATGGTTTGGCCGCGGTTCCGCGGTCAAATCAGCGCATTACAGATCCGTACTTCACAGTAATTCTTAGTTTTTCCTGCTTAATTTTCTGAGTATTTTTAATTCATAAAAAATCACATTTTTGAAAAATATCCAGAGAGGGGTTCAAATTAGGGTTTCAGTGTTCGATCGGACTTTAAACTTCGTCTAGACTTCGCCTAAAGCTATAGCTTGGCTCTGATACCACTGTAGGGTTGTTGGGCATGCTCACATGGTTCTATGAGGCATCAACCATGCACGATTAAAATTTTTGCCGTGCCGAACAACCTAAAGCCGGATCTTTAAACTAGAGTTTAGGTGAAAACAAGCATGTTAAACTCTTTAACACTAAGTGAGTGGGATTACAACGTTTGTAGATCCGGTCCTTCACTTCTTAAGCTCCGTGTTGAGGTCTCTTCGCTGCGATCATCGTGTTCCGGACTCTCGAGAGGCTTCACGAAGAGAAAGATGTAGTCTTGCTTCCGATCTTCGATAACAAAGATGATCTACCTTGAAGTTTCATTAACACAAGCTAACACTCACTTAATGAAGTGAACACTCTCATCTAAAGGGAAAGGATAGATGAGAATGATGAAGTAGGATTTTCTCTCTCTTTTATTTTCTTATTCTCACTCGTTTTCATCACTTGGAAAAAAGCTAGAAAGCTTTTTCCATGAAAGAAAGAAGAAGGAAGAAGAAGATGAGTAATGCCATAATCCTTTTGTGATGAATAATGAAAGGATAAAGATGATCAATAATGCAACCATATTTGACTAAACCTTTGTAGAGAATTAACCAAGGCTAGGGTTTGGGTTAGATTAAGAATGAGTCACTTGAAAATATCTTTGCAAAAACAAAAGAAAACCTTCTAGAAACATCTAGAAAGCATTAACCCAAATCAAACCCTAATCTTGTTTAATCTCTACTAAACATGTTGCATTAGTTATCATATCATGTTACAATATTATATATCACATATATAATATTTATTGTGACAAAATAAAATAATACAATTAACATATATCGTATATATATCAATGTATTACCCGAGTGAGAAAAAGAATATTTTGGTGAGCTAATATTAGTTAATGTAATTTAATATATCATATATATTATTATACATTAAATTATCGAATCAACACTTGATCCGACAATCCGGCTATATCGCATATAACCGACTAATACGATGACCCAGCTATATCACATATACCCGGCCGATATCTCATATCGCGAGAATCCAATACGGTATCAAATACCGCATTATCCTCGGTCCCGCACATATCACATATGTGCTCCTACTTCGCTTTGCCTCAGCCAAGAAACCTCTGTGTAGGACTCTAGAGAATCGTCAATACGCCGGCAGTAGGTGATGATCATATCAAACACTCACAAGCTGCAAGCGGCCAGCTAAACGTAACAGCCACCCAGGTATTGAGCGCTTAGAAGATCAACAAGCAAGCATGTACATTCTCCTGTGAATCCAATCAGTAACACTCCCGTACAGTCCGGTCTCGTCGTCTGATATGTCGCATATCTCGCCTAGGGGTGGTAAACGTCAGACCCTAGTAGCTTGATAAGTCGTGTCAATATGAGGTCTATAACAGTTCGAGAAACTACTGATAACACTTACCAGTAAATCTCAGCAACCCTGGCCAAAGAATTCCAGTTATAGCCAATCGAACACAGCGCAACATCAACTCCCTATACCGGGAGAGACGAATCCCCTCCTATCGCTCATTGCCTCCATGTGATTCGGGACTGTACCCAAAAGCCACCTTTTTGCATGCCCTCTTGGATGTGGTATGATGGAAATCAAAGCGCAGTGAGAATCACATAAGACTCTATGACGATCTCGGGTCAACAGACTACTCTGTACCAGTGTCACTGGAGAACTGCCATCTGACGTGAGGTATAATATCATCTGGGAGTTATTGGCGAGTCCGTCCAGTGTACCCAGTCTCTACTGAGCACCCGTACACCATCCTTGATGTCAAACACCGATGGATATGGTATCTTCCATCGCCCATCATGTGGGTCAAGATGCGTATACGCTAGTCTACTCTGGTGTATCGATGCCCTGTCTTGATACACCCTTGACTAGGAACAATTATAGGATGTACTCGTCGACTACCGTGGCCCCACTAGTATGATCTCATCATAGTCCCGGTAGTCAAATACATATCCTAAGGGCTTTATCAACATGTAACATAGAGACAATCAGAGTACATGTTAAGATAAAGTGCAACCAGATAGCATACTATCATGTCGAGCAAGAAAGTCCTCCCTATATATGTCCAAGCATCCATTACAATATACATCGTATGTACAGTAATGGCCTCTAGGGCATACATATAACTAACACTTATATGTTGATTGTGCATGAGCATCATTGCTTACCATTACTTGTTGTTCCTTGACTTAGTACCTAGTGGACACTGCACCATTACTGACGGTTCATGTTGCACGAGCACTAAATTGTATGCTACACCCACACCGTCGGTAATTGCCATGACACGCACAACCTATACACATGTGGTATTGAATTGTTATTGACATTGAGACATTGATTCTTGTTCTATTGCACTTATGAAATGCATCGTTCATACAACGCTACATATACCCCTTATATGATGTTGCATTTGATTTTGGAGGAATTGGGAACCGCATGATATATTTAAAACCAGATTCATTTAAAAGAGTGGTTTTCCCTTGATATGCTCATATTACTATTTTATGTTGCATATATCAAATGTCATGGATTTACGCATTGAGATATGGATTTCATGTGATTTATGGATTTGAGAACCGTGTGGATATTTCAAGAAAGTATGCATTGTTTTGAAAACCCGGTTTCTCTAGATATGATAGTTCAGTGCGTCCACTATGAGTTTTCTCGGTTCTGAGACTTGTATTTGAAACCCGATTCGAGGAGCTGGATGATCCGTTTGCGGGTTCATGGTGGACCAACTATGGTACCCGGGGCAAGAAAGGGATGTTGTGTAGTAGATGATGAACCTAGCAGAGGGACTACTACCTACCAGTGATTGGTTGGACCCTGCGGTTATCCGGAGGATACCGAACAGAGTCGTGAGATGGATATAGGCCGATCCGGACTGACGGAGCTCGAGTTATGTGGATTTGCGTGTCGATGTTGGACACGAGTTTTCATGATGTTTCGAGTGCCGATGTTGGGCACTCAGGTTCCATGAGATTTACAAATATGAGGGCCGATCAGAGTGATGGCGCCTGAGGTATTTGGATTTGGGGTGTCGTTGATGGACACTGGTTTTTCCAAAATGAGGATTCATTGATGATGATACGTTTTATCCCATACTCAGTAGTTATTTGATACGCATTGTTTCATGTATCTGTAATACCTGATAGAGTACCTTTCATGATTGTTGCATATCCATATTACCATATTTATGCTATCAGATTGTATGTGATAGATTATTGTTGTACGTGCATACCTGCGATTATCTATATGATGTTACTTACTATTCACGAGTTGGCAACTCACCCCCGCTGTGCCACATTGTTTTGCTGGCTTGACCCTCAGAGTTGTCGCGGCAGGGCTCCTTACTATCTCTATTTTTGCGGATACCGCTACGGTTGGCTGTGAAGCCGTTTGGTATAGGTGGGTTTGCGGTTATCTGACTTTATCTATTGTACATCTTATTGTATCTAGTACTCTCCATCTATCACTTTCATGTATTGACTTAGAGATGAGTTGTGAGGACGATATTGTATATTTTGTGACTCTGGGTGTCGTGCTCGTGTGAGTCGAGCTTTATTATATAGTTTTACCTCTTTATGTTGTGTTTTCATTTATATTGCCCATTTCTTCGCTAAGGCGCCGTATATATGTTTGTGGTGGTTGTTTCCGCCTTTGGGCGTGATTTGCTCCCGTTTGGGGATGCTTTACTTATATCATATGTCTGCACCCGTTTCGGGGCTGGTTTTTACAAAGGAGGTGCTGCCGAAATTTTTAAGAAAATAAACATAAGTTTAAATATTTTTAATTGAGATTTCCAAATGTTTTTATCACTTACTACTTTTGATGGTTTAGATTTCTGGGTTTTTGGCTTACTTAAATTGCGTCACGCCTGTTTGCGTCACGTGGTTTAAGTGCCGGTCACGTGCCAAATTTTGGGTCATGACATAGGTGTCTTGAAAGCTGTCAACGGGGTTATGCCTATAGGGAAACGAGATTTATTTTAATTAGGTCCGTGCGAAATCACGGGGAACCTCCCTAAAAAAACGACACTGGCCTGGCCGAACGATTGCCGAACTTGTAGGGTGTAACTAATCCCGGCTAATCTTATCTTTTATGGTTTGAAGGAAGATTTGATAAAAATAGTGGGAGCCATCCTGATTAGATAAATTAACCAATCTAATCTTGCAAAGAGCGCACTGAAAGTGATTATCCTTCTTTCTCTCCTGGTAGCGACCAATGAAATGCCTTAATCAAGATAATAATATGGATGTTTTGACCGAACCTACTTATTATACTGGGCTAGGTTCCACTCTACCTTGATTGTCATAAGTCTGAGCAAAGGAATAGGGGAATATACGGATTCCCACGCCACCTAAACGAAGAATAAGCATGTCGATGCATTGTCTTCGGGTGTATTTGTAACAAAGAACTGTTTCTCGGTTACCTATACATCCTGGGTATTGGATTCCGGATCAGGATCCAACACTTGTAATTTGTTACATAGGCTACAGACAGGTGGAGAACTGTAAAAGGATGACATGTCTCTAGTAGTAGAGATGGTGCAATCGTTGCAGCCAAAGCAGTTGGCAAATATCACCCATTGTTACCAACTGTTAATACATTGATTCTGAGCAACTATCATTCAGTACAAAATATTGTGAATATTTTCCAGAATCAAGTGTTGATTGTGTATGGTATGTTGTATAACAGTGTACACGTTCTGAATCGAACGACAGTTCTAAATGTACAGAACACAAACAAGAGGAACAGTTCAGAAATGAACGAAGTCTTTTTGTGGCATTGCAGACTGGGTCACATCGATGAGAAAAGACTAGCTGAAGTTCCATAAGAATGCATATTTGAATCCGTTCGAATTTACATCTTATGAAACTTGCCAGTCATGTTTCAATGACAAGGTGACCAAATCTCTGTTTACTGGAAACGGAGAAAGTGCTACTGAACTCTTGGACAGTTACATGGTGATGTATGCGGTCCTAGGTCTACACATTCCAAGATTGGTTCCGCGTACTTTATTACATTCACCAATGTTCTCTTAAGATACGGACATGCGTTCTTTATGAAACACAAATCTGAATCTTTTGAGAATTTCAAGGAATATAAGTACGAAGAAGTGAACCAGATGGGTAAAGGTATTAAAATCCTTCGATATGATCGGGGAGAAGAATACTTGAGCATGGAATTCCGAGACTATTTAAAAGAGAATGAGATTCTCTCTCAGTTTACTCCTCCGTATACACCACAGAACAATGGTATATCGGGGTGGAGGAATCGCACCCTATGAGATATGGTGCGCTCTATGATGAGTACTGTCGAGTTGCCTATTTCCTTTCTGGGACATGCACTTGAGAAGCTGCATACCTATTGAATAGAGTTCCGATCAAATCTTTTGCCTACACTCCATATGAGATATGGAATGGGAAGAGACCATCTCTTAAACGAGTTAAGATATGGGTTGATCGGCTTTTGTTGAAAAGAAAAATCCGGACAAGCTCGAGGCAAGGTCAGTTCTGTGCAAATTTGTAGGATATCCCAAACATTCGCGAGGGTATATCTTCTACCACACCGAGGAACAAAAGGTGTTTTGTTTCTCGACATGCCACCTTTTTAGAAAATGGAATTTCTGATGAAAGCAATTAGTGGCGATGAGGTAGAACTGGAAGTAGTTTCAGCAAACACAAACTATAACTGACGATTTGGTAGAACCAGAGGATTCAATAGTCCCAGACGAACCGAAACCACTCCGCAGATCTAGTAGGATTCCACATCCACCAGAGAGATACTACGGTTTTGTTGTAGACGGTGGGAGCGAGGATTGCATCATGTAGATGATGACCTAACTAGTTTTGAGCAGGCCATCACATGTGGAGACTATGTGAAACGGCTGGTTGCTATGCGATCTGAGATGGAATCCATATACACCAGCAAAGTGTTGATTTTGCATGTTGCTCCTGAAGGGGTAAAACCCATCGGGAGCAAGAGGATCTTTGAGAAAGATAAATTGGTGTAGATAGAAAACTTGAGACTTTTAAAGCTATGCTTAAGTCCATAAGGATCCTACTTTCCATTACTGCATACTATGACTACGAAATCTGGCAGACTGCACGTCAAAACCGCTTTTCAAAATAGTGATTTAGAAGAGAGCGTGTATATGACACTGCCAGAGGGCTTCGTAGACAGTAGGAGCAGCGGAAGCATGTGCAAGCTGCTTAAATCCATCTACTGGTTAAAGCAGGTATCGCGGAGATGGAACATCTGTTTTATTGAAGCTGTCAAAGAGTTTGATTTCATCAAAAAGGTAGATGAACCATGTATAAATTGTAAGTCTACGCTAGCGCCCCGGCAGTCTACAGACGCCAAATGCGGAACAAAAACTTTTTAACTGGCGCTATCGTATACTTTAACCCGGATCTACCATTATTGCTAAACTAACAAACTGTAAAGAGTGTAGAAAGGTTATACCGAACGATCCGAGTCCTTCGTTCTTCAACCATCATCCCACGCTCCGTTGCGGCTGCTCCGATCTCGTCGATCTCCGATATCCTCGTCGAGGTGGCACCACATCGACGATTCTTGAAACGGGCTCCCGCCTCTGACTTGAGGCAACTCGATCGTCAAGTTTGCTAAAAGAGACGACCAAGAATGATGTAGAGAATGAGTAGATGACTTTGTCTCACTTCGTCCAAATCCGTGGACGATCGGTAAATGAAGCTGCCATTTTTATCGGGTGATGGAATGAAAGAGGTAATGAAATTTCCATGCACCCTTAACCATAGTCTTTTCTCTCCAAAAATGAAATCATTCTCTCTCTTTCTCACAAAGAATGGCCGGCCACAATATATAGAAGAGGGAGGTGATGGTAGGAGCAATCAAGGGGGGGTGACAATAAACAAGAAGCTTATCTTGATCATTAAAGCAAAGCATGACTCATTTAGAAACAATGAATCAAAACAACCTTAGTCATCAAGCATTAATGGCATCATTAATGCACTAATGACTCACCATGTCAAGTCACTCTCTCTAGAATCTTCTAGAAGAATCTACACTCATCTCAAGAAAAGATAAACCCGTCTTTAACCGAATGTTAAAAGACGGCTGACAGAAAACTGGAAACTGGCAACTTCCAAAAGTGATCCTGAAACTACTTTCAGGATAACCCCGAAACTGTATAAATATACCCGCATTTGTATTACAACCGAATACAAATGCAACTGAGACAAAGATATTATACCTACTCAATATAATACTCGGATCCGGCTTAAACCAAAGCCGACCAGTATTATCTGCCCGAAAAATAACACGTGCGTAAACGCACGTGGATTTTCCGAACCCTGCCATAAAACCATACGACCTCTACAACGTTTCGCCCGAACTTGGGAAACTGTCTGTGGGGGACTCTAATGACTTGTCAGTACCCTGGCAGTGGGTTTAACCACAAACCGTCAGCGGCACTAGCAATGCGTAACGGCTGCCCATGGACTGACCTCAAGGGATGCCGATGAGCGAACTCATCCGGAAAACCCTACTGAGCCTAACAGTGACAATGTATATACAGTCTGGTCCGTTCGTCTATGAGTATCGCAAATCTGCCTAGGGGGCTAGTAACGTCAGACCCCCAATAGCAGTATAAGTCATGTCGGAGTGAAGCCCAATAACACCCTGAGATACTACTGGAGTACCTACCAGTAAATCTCCTGCCACGGCCGTGGGCTTTGTGTAATGGCTCTCCTAGACACAGCACGATCTCGCCCCCAATACCGGGAGAGACGAATCCCCTGCCGATCCGCTCACGTGCCTCCATATGGCTCGGGACTGTACCCAAAAACTACCTGTTTGCACGACTCCTTTGAGACGTGGTAGGGTAGAAATCAAAGCACAGTGGGAACTCACACGAGACAAATGACGACCTCAGGTCGATGAACTAACCTGTACACATGTCACCAGGGAACTGCTATCTGACGATAGATATAATACTAACTAGCAGATTCCCGGCGAGTCCTGTCCGGTGTACTCATAACCCAATGAGCACCTATATACATCTTAGGTGATCCAACTGACACCAGTGGCTTGTGAGACCGGCCACCGCCCCTCGTCGGGTTCTCGACTGTATACACTAGTCTACTCCGGAGTATCGATGCCCTGTCTCGAAACTCCCACGACTAGGGACCACAGTTAAGGATATGCGTATAAACTACCCAACTCTCACGTATATGATCGCCATCATACTGTTGGTGGTAAAGCAAAATCCTAAGGGCTCTATCAAAGTGTAACATGTAATCAGTCACCTGATCATGTACACGACTGATAAAGGAAAACCAGATAGCATACTATCATTTCGAGTAAGACTGTCCTACCGGTATAGGTCCTCCGCAATCATTGCATTCACGTACCTATGATCCAATAATTGACTATGAGGGCACTATCTCCAACAATCTCACACTTGCACTCAAGGCTAATTATTGCGATGTCGACTACTCACAGCCCGTGTGAAACCGAACATCCAACTCCTCTACTAATCAGTATCACAAAGCCCGTTTGTAAAACTATTGTGTTCGAGAAATAGCCTCAGTGAGTGGATACGCCTAGAAGTTTCTTTCTATATCTCTCTTAATCTCAAGTTCGCGGAGAAAGCCATCTCCCGAAACGAGTAATACCTGTCTTAGAATATGTCTGGATATCTAATGGGACCTAGTTCATAAATGAACTCCAAATCCAAACTTTTTAGACTGTATCGATCACTGAACCTAATCAGTATCCGGCACCATGCCTCCCACAGTATCCTCTTGGACCACCTGTCCATAATACTGTCCCTCTTCGTCAGAGGGATTAACTATAACTCTGACAATCACTCTGTCAACCATGTCACCTTTGAAGCTTGGAATGATAACCGTCTCCCGAAGGAGGCTGCCGTCATCAAATCCGTAGAACATGTACTTATGTTCTAAAACTGCTTCCTTATGTTTCTCCAGGATTGGATTAATACAAACTTATTGCATCTAGTGCAAAACCAACATTTGGTGTGGTACTTGACATCTCATGATTGACTCAATTGCCTAAGCAAGCGATCTGCCAATCATGCACATCCCTCTCCCCTTTAGTCTGTAAGACACCTTTAGAGAGGGTGACTCCATCACCTGCAGGTACACCACCATGCTAGGAGTCAACTATTCCAAAAACCATTAGAATATCTGTCAAAGTACCCACATTGGGAAACTACCCAAATCCAGATCTAAAACCATAGATCTAGAAACAAGAATGTCAAATATTATATCCATATCCTGTCTGGAGAAACAACTGTGTGACGACCACAGTACAACCGATCGTAGTATAGGAATTTTACTTCCTACTCTGTGTATGTCATTCAGATACCATGACATCACACCCTACTACCTCCTCAACTGATCCATCCCCTATTCTGATTGAAGTCAAAACCATGACTGTCACATCAAAATAAGATGATCTATCTCCGCTATAACTGCTCAAGTCTATAAATAGATATAAGCTACATGCCCACTATGCTTCCGATGCTCCCACTGACTACGACAACCCTCCTACCGGGTCTCATAGCCTGGAACAACAGTAGTGTCAAGTCTTGGTAGATAAGAACCTCCCTGTCACCGTCCTTGAGCCTACCGAAGTACCTCTCGGGTGTCTGAGGTTACCCACCAAATCTGCGGAGTGGCTATTGGAATGTCAAACCTGATTGAATGTATAGGTCCTATTAAATTTTCCGTAATCGTTCGCGGTTTTTGAATCACTTCCAGTTCTACCATACTCCCACTACTGTTTTCTGAAAAAGATCCATTTTACTAAAACTGTGGCGAGTCAAGAACAGTTTCACTATTGATCTTCCAAATGGTAGAATATCAACCCTCGTCATAGCCAGTGTCAACCCACAAACAGCCATTACAGAAACGTGCCCTGAGTTATCCAGAGTCTGGTTTTAAGCATAAGCTGGACAACTCCCCGTACCTTAATATCTTTTAAGGTACGAACTATTCTATATCTAATAAAGAAACATTGGCACTTATTTAATTGGAACCATATTCAAATCATGCAGCTGTCTCCAGTGCATATCAACTTAATAGAAAGAGGCTAATCAGCATTACTCAACTAAGGAATCCATCCATTTATGAGTAACCTGAAAGAGAAACACGTTTCTCAAAACCATCACTATCATCTGAATACCAATCACAAGAATCTACATCTTCGATCTCTTTGAAGAATCCCGATACTTGTGATACTTGGTTCTCTACTTTATTCTTATACCCACAACTTCTCAAAACTTAGACCTTGTATTTCTACGAAACACTTGTCTAAATACTAGAGAAGTTATAAGTAAATAGAACATAGTACGAGGACCTACCCTTTTGTCCTGATGGACACTGGACAACATACAATACTCTGTATAAGTCCGCTGAGTTTGAACAACTCAAAACCTGTGCGTTGTAGGTGGAAAACTGTACCCTGGCGATTTCCTCAAATATCACCAATTACAACGAATTCCGATATAATGAGGATGATCACCTAATTCCCAATATCTTACTCCCACTCATCATCTGTAAAACCATACAGATATGAGAATGAAACCTGGTAAATACATACCCTTGGAGTAAGTGTCTAATCGGGAAAACAGTTTTCCTTTAACGATGCACTGAAACATGAAAATGTTTCGTAGGGGTATCCTGATATTCATAGCAATGCCTCTTCCATAATCCAATTCATGACTTCAACCGTATATTTTATTGCCGTCTCTCCAAATCCCTTTATTTGTCTTTAGTCGTTACCTTCTGTACACCATCGTTAGGCTAAATGGTTTTCTTCCTTCCCTACCGTTCGGCACCAGCCTATGGTTTGGAAGAAGACTATCCAGTAAGCATAATAGGTGTACCCTCCTAAACCAAGGAGTACTCGCATCTCGAGAGAAGGTGATGATAAAAGACAACTGAATAATACCTTATTCCTTTAAAGGTGAAATAGGAGTGGCGATGAAGTACGCGGTTTTGGTCGTGAATGATATCAGTCGCAATTTACTTTGCCCTCTTTCTAATCCCTTTATTTTGTCTTTACATATTACCTTCTGCACACCCTACTTAGGCTAATTGGTTTTCTTCATTCCCTACCTTTCGGCACCAGCCTATGGTTTGGAATAAGACTATCCAATAAGCGTAATAGGTGTACTCTCCTAAACCAAGGAGCTCTCGCAACCTGAGAGAAGGTGATAATAAAAGACAACTGAATAAACCAATTCTTTTTCTCCTGAACCTGGATCCATCCTCGAAGAAGTCCCTTCGAGTTCGTATATAACCATAGGATGGATCTATCCAATGGAAGTGGATATCCGTAGTAATACGGGTGTTCTGAGAAAATGCAAAGGGTAAAAGAAGGAGTGGCAATGACTTATGCAACTCAGACAATCCAAAAGCCAGTATTTTAAGAAGGTTCGGTCAACCTGGTCACTGAGTCATAGTCTAGGGTCGGTCAAAGGTCGCTGCCAAAGAGAGAGAGAAAAGAAACACTCTGCGTGCACTCTATCCTAGATCAGAATGGTCATCACTTTATCTAATCCGGAAACCTCCCACTGTCCTGTCAAATTCTCTTCCAAACCTAAAGAAGAATCAATCGGAATCACCCAAAGAGTAAACCAACTCATCAGTGGGAATCGGGATCCAACTCTCATCGCATGATAACGTGACGGAATCCACTCGCGTTATCACACTCCAGAAGGTATGCGCATGCCTGGCAAGTTTCAGTTTCTTTAGAAACCCCCGATATGATTTTTGCCCCATGTTCTTATGACCTTGGCGAAAGTCAACAAATCATAAGTCACATGTCAAGTTCTGCCCGTCATTATCTTGTTACTTTGAACCCACCCGTACATACCCTTGACGAAAGCCAACAAGGTAATACGACTGTCCCAAACCAACACATCTATCTATGCAACAAATGAATACCCCAGCAACTACCAAACACTATGCCTTGACGAAAGCCAACAAACATAGATTGAATATTACTGACCATCCATAAGAAACGACGGAGGGCTACGGCTGGTTTTTGGCGAAAAACCTTTAACATAATGAACTTGATCTCGTTGAAGGAACCTGATAGCTTTTTAAAATATAGTGGCGAAAATCTTTTGCTAAAAAGGTCACTCCCGGTAAAGGGATCTCGGCTCTTTCCTCGTGGAATGAGGTGTAGGATATTCCACTGAATACAGCTATGCAAAGCAACATGTAATCGACTATAGTGAAGTTATTACCCTAACGCAAACTTCTGCCCAAGGGGTCAGTCCTGGTGAAGGGATATCAACCATTGCCCCGTCGAATGAGGTGCAGGATATTCCACTGAATACCGCTATGCATAACAAAAGAAAACGTCTTTGCAATAACACTTTTTAAATTTATTCCAACAACATCCAAACAGGTTTGTTTTACTTTGCATTGATCAGAATCAACACAGTCCCATCATTTAATCACACCAGAAAAGAACGAAAATAAAATGTACGTATATGCCATCCGCATTCGTCACTGGGTCCCGTCATCACTCGTTAGGTTACTTAACTAACGACAGAGCGGGGACTGGACTAGCGCGGGTGTAAAACATATACAAATCTAATAGTATATAAACCAATATACAATAATCGCTCCAGGCGTGATAGTATGCAACATTACAGAAAAGTAATAAGCATCACAGAACAATACAGATAATCTGGGATCCCCGAGTTTCACAGAGCCGCTGCTGAAGCTCGACGTTCCCCTGTCGTGTGGATAGCCTGTGCAATGAAACCTAGACCCCTACGGGTGCGGCAAGTTACCCGCCAAAACCTGAAGCGAGGCAGCCCCCTACAGCATAGTGAATGGACCACCCAGCACTCCACGGAATCCGGTAATCTTGGGCACCCCTCCTTGGGTCAACCTGTACCCCCTACGAGTGCGGCGAATAGTCTGTCAATTCTAGAGTGGGACCCCTCTGCCTCTCAAAGCCATGAGATGCGGACCCGTTGCCCCCCAGAACCCGGCTATCCGTGCACTCCGTCGCGGGGCAAAACCTAGTACAGTAATGAAAAATAGTACAATAGGTACATCGACCGCAATCTGGTCGTGCCCCAAAAGAATATTATACAACAGGCAGTGACGGCAGTCCACAAGTTGGACGCTCGCCCCGCAATATCAAATGTACAAATAAACTCAAACTGTACTACCATTGCACACTGCTATCCACCACGACAAATCCGCAACATCACAGCACAAAACAAAACATCAACGTGAATGTCACGTTCGCAAACCCGTCTAAAAGAACTATAGCAATCAAACGCGGTTTACCGATCAAATGACATTCCCGGTCGGAGATATAATGTAAGCACTGTAAACTAACATGTTTAAATTTCGATCGACCAAATATCAAAAAAGTGGGCCCCACGACTTACTGGTGAACAGTAACGAAACCTGGGCCCAAACGATATATACCAAAAATCCCAATTTCCATCATAGAATGCAGTGTAGAAATTTGGCCGAATGAAGTCACTTTCCTGCGGTGGTTCCGTGGCCAAACCCATTCTTGGGCCACGGATCCGCGGCGGAACAGTCGACTCACTTTGTCCAATTTCTGCAGTATTCCTAAAAAACCCTGCTTGATTTTCTGGTATGGTCCAAATGTCATTTTGACCAGTTTTAAAATTAACAGAAACTGTCAAGCTAAAAAATTGCGATTTTTGATTTCCGGTTCGATCGATGTTTTAAACGCATTAGCACAAGTTAGTATAGCAAAATGGTGAGTCTCTGATACCACTGTAAGTCTACGCTAGCGCCCCGGCAGTCTACAGACGCCAAATGCGGAACAAAAACTTTTTAACTGGCGCTATCGTATACTTTAACCCGAATCTACCATTATTGCTAAACTAACAAACTGTAAAGAGTGTAGAAAGGTTATACCGAACGATCCGAGTCCTTCGTTCTTCAACCATCATCCCACGCTCCGTTGCGGCTGCTCCGATCTCGTCGATCTCCGATATCCTCGTCGAGGTGGCACCACATCGACGATTCTTGAAACGGGCTCCCGCCTCTGACTTGAGGCAACTCGATCGTCAAGTTTGCTAAAAGAGACGACCAAGAATGATGTAGAGAATGAGTAGATGACTTTGGCTCACTTCGTCCAAGTCCGTGGACGATCGGTAAATGAAGCTTCCATTTTTATCGGGTGATGGAATGAAAGAGGTAATGAAATTTCCATGCACCCTTAACCATAGTCTTTTCTCTCCAAAAATGAAATCATTCTCTCTCTCTCTCACAAAGAATGGCCGGCCACAATATATAGAAGAGGGAGGTGATGGTAGGAGCAATCAGGGGGGGTGACAATAAACAAGAAGCTTATCTTGATCATTAAAGCAAAGCATGACTCATTTAGAAACAATGAATCAAAACAACCATAGTCATCAAGCATTAATGGCATCATTAATGCACTAATGACTCACCATGTCAAGTCACTCTCTCTAGAATCTTCTAGAAGAATCTACACTCATCTCAAGAAAAGATAAACCCGTCCTTAACCGAATGTTAAAAGACGGCTGACAGAAAACTGGAAACTGGCAACTTCCAAAAGTGATCCTGAAACTACTTTCAGGATAACCCCGAAACTTTATAAATATACCCGCATTTGTATTACAACCGAATACAAATGCAACTGAGACAAAGATATTATACCTACTCAATATAATACTCGGATTCGGCTTAAACCAAAGCCGACCAGTATTATCTGCCCGAAAAATAACACGTGCGTAAACGCACGTGCATTTTCCGAACCCTGCCATAAAACCATACGACCTCTACAGCGTTTCGCCCGAACTTGGGAAACTGTCTGTGGGGGACTCTAATGACTCGTCAGTACCCTGGCAGTGGCTTTAACCACAAACCGTCAGCAGCACTAGTAATGCGTAACGGCTGCCCATGGACTGACCTCAAGGGATGCCGATGAGCGAACTCATCCGGAAACCCTACTGAGCCTAACAGTGACAATGTATATACAGTCTGGTCCGTTCGTCTATGAGTATCGCATATCTGCCTAGGGGGCTAGTAACGTCAGACCCCCAATAGCAGTATAAGTCGTGTCGGAGTGAAGCCCAATAACACCCTGAGATACTACTGGAGTACCTACCTGTAAATCTCCTGCCACGGCCGTGGGCTTTGTGTAATGGCTCTCCTAGACACAGCACGATCTCGCCCCCAATACCGGGAGAGACGAATCCCTTGCCGATCCGCTCACGTGCCTCCATATGGCTCGAGACTGTACCCAAAAACTACCTGTTTGCACGACTCCTTTGAGCCGTGGTAGGGTAGAAATCAAAGCACAGTGGGAACTCACACGAGACAAATGACGACCTCAGGTCGATAAACTAACCTGTACACATGTCACCAGGGAACTGCTATCTGACGATAGATATAATACTAACTAGCAGATTCCCGGCGAGTCCTGTCCGGTGTACTCATAACCCAATGAGCACCTGTATACATCTTAGGTGATCCAACTGACACCAGTGGCTTGTGAGACCGGCCATCGTCCCTCGTCGGGGTCTCGTCTGTATACACTAGTCTACTCCGGAGTATCGATGCCCTGTCTCGAAACTCCCACGACTAGGGACCACAATTAAGGATATGCGTATAAACCACCCAACTCTCACGTATATGATCGCCATCATACTGTTGGTGGTAAAGCAAAATCTTAAGGGCTCTATCAAAGTGTAACATGTAATCAGTCACCTGATCATGTACACGACTGATAAAGGCAAACCAGATAGCATACTATCATTTCGAGTAAGACTGTCCTACCGGTATAGGTCCTCCGCAATCATTGCAATCACGTACCTGTGATCAAATAATTGACTATGAGGGCACTATCTCCAACATAAATAAGAAGGTTGTAAAGAATATGGTTGTCTTCCTCGTATTGTACACGGATAACATACTCTTAATAGGAAAGGGTGTTCTTATGCAACACTCGGTCAAGCACCTCTTATCACATGGGTTCTCCATGAAAGATCTAACCGATGTCTTCTATATCCTGGGGACATAGATCTATAGAGATACATCTAAATGGATTTGGGATTGTCCCAATCCAGGTACACGGACACCATGCTATAGGGTTTTAGTATGGATGATTCTAAGCGTAGTAATGTACCCACTTGTTCAGGAATCACTCTCTCCAATGTGATGTCTCTCGAGACTGATTTGGAGAGGGCTCGCATACAAGGGATACCCTATGTTTTGGCAGACGGGTCAATCATGTATGCGATGTTATATACCAGACCAAATGTAGCTTACTCACTAGGTGTAGTGAATAAGTATCGAAGAGATCTTTGGGAAAACCACTGGACAGCTGAAGAACATTCTTAAGTGTTTGAGAAGGACTAAAGAGATATTCTTGGTATATGATAACGGTGAACTCTAGATGGAGTCCTTTACCGATTCGAGCTTCTAGAGTGATAAGGACGACTGAAAGTCAGTCTCGGGTTTTTGTCTTCACCCTCAGTGGAGGGACGGTATGTTGGAAGGGTTCCAAGCTATATACCGTAGCAAACTCGTTGATAGAGGCTAATTATATCGCTACCAACAATGCTGCCAAAGAGGTTGTCAGGATGAATAGAGTTCATGAGATGAAATAGGTTCCTACCATTGGGCATCCAATACCTGTGTATTGTGATGACAATGGAGTTGTGGCTTTGGCCTAGGAACCACGGTCCCGTCAGCGATCCAGACATATTCTTGGACAATATCACATGATCAGGGAGATCGTTGATCTCCGGGAGATCGAGGTCAGGAGAGTTGACATAAAGGATAACACAGCGGATCCACTCACCGAGGCCATCCCCTAGATGTTATTCGAGAGCCTTTTGGGAGATTGGGTCTAAGATACTACAACAATGGGCCTTAGTGCAAGTTGGAGATTGTTAATAATTTGTATGCCCTATAGACCATTATTGATGATATAGTGGATGCTTTGACATATATAGAGAGGATTTTCTTGCTCGACATAATAGTATGCTATCAGGTTACCTTTATCTTAACATGTAGACTAGTATTTATACTGTCTGTCTCTTACACGTCGATAAAGCCCTAAGGATATGTACTTGACTATCAGGATTATGATGAGATCATACTAGTGGGGCCAAGGTGGTCAACAAATACATCCTTTAACTGTTCCAAGTCGAGGGAATATCGAGACTAGGGAATCGATATTCCATGGTAGACTAGTGTGTACGTTTCTTGTCCCTTAGAGGGCGATGGTTGATCTCACAGCCATTGGTGTGTGACATCAAAGATTGTACACAGGCGCTCATTAGAGAATGGGTACACCGAACGGACTCGCAGAGGACTCCTAGTTGGTATTATACCTATCTCCAGATAGCAGTTCTCTGGCGACATTGGTACAAGTTAGTCTGTAAACCCGAGATCGTCATAGAGTCTTGTGCGGCTCCCACTGTGCTTTGATTTCCTCCCTACCACGCTCAAAGTAGACGTGCAAACAGGTGGATTTTGGGTACAATCCCGAGTCGCATGGGGGCAATGAGCGATAGGAAGGGTTTCGTCTCTCCCGGTATTGGGGGTTGATATTGCACTATGTTAGATTGGCTATAACTAGAAGACCCTGGCCAGGGCTGCTTTTGAGATTTACTGATAAGTGTTATCAGTAGTTTAGTGTTACCAGTAGTTTCTTGAACCGTTATAGGCCAGACATCGGTATGACTTATCACGTTACTGGGGTCTGACGTTTACCACTCCTAGACATGATATGCGACATATCAGACGAAGAGACCGGACTGTACGGTAGTGTTACTGATAGGCTTCATGGAGACTATGGACAATCATTCTTGTTGATCTTCATATCGCTCAATACCCAGGTAGCCGTTATGTCCAGCTAGTACCGCTGACGGTTTCTAGGTGACTGATGTGATCATAACCTACTGCTGGCGAATTGACGAGTCTTTAGTGTCCCACACAAGAGTTCCCTGGTTCAAGCGAAACGAAGTAGGACACATATGCGATATGTGTGAGGGCCTGATTAAATACGTGTATGTGATACCGTATTGTAATCTGGCAATTATCTGTTAGCGGTTCGGTTATATGAGATATAACCGAATTGTCGAATCAAGTGTTGATTTGATAATGTGATATACAGATGAATGATATTAGTCGGTCATATGTGATATAACCGGATTATTAAATTAAGTGTTGATTTAATAATGTGATATATATCATATATGATATAATTATATCTTAACTAATATCATTAGCTCACTTATTATTCTTCATAATATATATATATTAATATATATGATATATTTATATATATATGAAGCATAGTATTTTCTATTTTTATGAAAAATAGAAATTGAGGTTGAAAATGGAAGCATGGTTGCAAGCATGGGTTTTATTCATTGCTTTTTCATCTTGACTCCCTATTCAAGCATGGTTGCAATTTTATATTGCAAAATTCCATGCTTGAAAGAGTGGGGGTCAAGTGTTGCCATTCATTCTAAGCTCATTCACAACACTTAGCCATTTTCTATGCATGCTCCTTTCTTGGGTTGATCTTGCTCCTCATCTTCTTCCTCTTCATGGTTTCAAAAATCCATCCCCTCACATGTGATGTGAATAATGGATTTTTGAATACATTAATGGGCAAATCAAATCCCCTACTTCACCATCCTAAACTTGACTAGCGTTTGAGTTTAGCGTGTTTATTACGCTAAAGAGTTTAGTATAGAGGCAGCTTGAGGTGGAGGGACTTCGCGTGGATCATCTTCGGCACAAAGGTCATCGAAGGAAGCTCATCCATAGCCTTAAGTGGAGCCTAGTAGAGTCGCGGGACTACTACATGGAGCATGTGAAGTGAAGGACTTGATCTTCAAGGGTATAACCTCCTTTAACTTCTTCTTTTTTGTTCACATCATCATATCGAAAACCATAAAATTCTAGGAATGATCTTATATAGTCTAGCTTAGCACCTAGAAAAATTTGATTTTTGCATGCTTGATGCCACTTGGAACCCCTTTAAGGTGCTATGGTCGACTTTCATGAGTTAGGGTTTGGTTTTTGGTCGATAGCTCAATCATATGATAACTAGGCTTATCCAATGTGCAGAATGTTCTAATTTCACCATAGGAAGAATTTGGGAGTGTTATGCTAAGATTCTAATTCGTTTTGCGACTATTGAAAACTTGGTTTTTGATATTTAAATTTTGACTCGGTCGTTTGACATTTGTACGCCAACGTTGGGGGTTGTTTTGTTGTTCTTGCATGCATGGACCATAGGTTCTAACCTATGTACGTTTCGCTTGCTGTATCGGTTTTCAGGTGTTGATTTTGATTTCGATACGATTTGCTTTGATTTTTAGGTACATTGGCGTGGACTTCCGGGGCGACGAAGGAGAACAAGGCGTTCATCGACTTCGGCTAGAGCGAGGATACTGTTAGTTATGTATATGCCCTAGAGGCCATTGTTGTACATATGATGTATATTATAATGGATGCTTGGATATATATAGAGAGGACTTTCTTGCTCTACATGATAGTATGCTATTTGGTTTCACTTTATCTTAACATGTTGACTTGTATTGGTTTACTGTCTTTCTCTCACATGCTGATAAAGCCCTTAGGATCTGTACTCGACTACCGGGACTATGATGAGATCATACTTGTGGGGCCATGGTAGTCGATGAGTACATCCTATAACTGTTCCTAGTCCAGGGTATATCGAGACAGGGCATCGATACACCGGAGTAGACTAGCGTATACGCATCTTGACCCATATGATGGGCGATGGATGATCCAATATCCATCGGTGTTTGACATCAGAGATGGTGTACGGATGCTCAGTAGAGACTGGGTACACTGGACGGACTCGCCGAGAACTCCCAGATGGTGATATACCACACGTCAGATGGCAGTTCTCCGGTGTCACTGGTACAGGGTAGTCTGTAGACCCGAGATCGTCATAGAGTCTTGTGTGATTCCCACTGTGCTTTGATTTCCACCTTACCACGTCCAAGTGGGCGTGCAAAACGGTGGCTTTTGGGTGCAGTCCCGAATCACATGGAGGCAATGAGCGATAGGGATGGATTCGTCTGTCCCGGTATAGGGAGTTGATGTTGTGTTATGTTCGATTGGCTAGAACTGGAAGTCCCTGGCCAGGGCTGATATAGAGATTTACTGGTAAGTTTTACCAGTAGTTTCTCGACCCGTTATGAGCCTTACATCGACACGATTTATCGGTTACTATGGTTTGACGTATACCACCTCTAAACTAGATATGCGACATATCAGACGAAGAGACCAGACTGTACGGGAGTGTTACTGATTCGATACACAGGAGAACGTACAGGCTAGCTTGTTGATCTTCTGGTCGCTCAATACCTGGGTGGCTGTTACGTTTAGCCGACCGCTTGCAGCTTGTGGGTGTTTGATATGATCATCACCTGCTACCGGCGTATTCACGATTCTTTAGAGTCCTACACAGAGGTTTCTTGGCTCAGGCAAAATGGAGTAGAGGCACATATGTGATATGTGCAGGACTGAGGATAATGCGATATGAGATACCGTATTATATTCTCGCGATATTTAGATATGAACCGGGTCATCGGATCAAGTGTTGATTCGATGAATCAGTATATGATATATTAGTCAGTTATATTCGATATAGCCGGATTGTCGGATCAAGTGTTATTTCGATGATTTAATGTATAATAATATATATGATATATTGTATTACATTATCTAATATTGGATCGCTTTATTTTTTCATTTTCTCACCGGATAATACATTGATATATATGCGATATATGTTAATTGTATTATTTTCTTTTGTTACAAATGTATAATATATATGTGATATATATTATAGTAACATGATATGATTAATAATGGAACATGTTTAGTGGAGATTAAGCAAGGTTAGGGTTTGATTAGGGTTAGTTCTTTCTTGCACCTTCTAGAACTTTACCTTTTGTCACGAAGAAGATATTATGATAGATATTTTCTTATGACTCATTGTTTTAACCTAACCAAACCCTAGCCCTAGTTTATTCTCTACAAAGGTTATCCTAGTCATCCTTGACCATGGTTCCATGATTAATCATATATTCATTTCTATTATTCATCACAAAAGGATTATCTCATTATTCATCAATTTCTTCTCTCTTGAGCTTTGAGAAAGCTTACTAGTTATTCGTTTTGTGATGATTTCTTGTGAGAATTTGATATAAAAAGAAAGCATAAATACTACTCCATCATCCTCATCTAATCTAGCCAATTAGATTAGGGTGTTCACCTCATTAGAGTGAGAGAGTTTGAGTTATTGCAACTTCGACGTAGATCATTGGAGAAAAGGAATACTACAAGCTAGCATGGATCGTTCGAGTCGTGGAGCCTCTCTTGAGTCCGGGAGATCGTGGATCACGGCGAAGAGACTTCTACTCGGAGCTTATGAAGCGAAGGAGCGGACATCAAAGGTTGTAATCACTCACACTTAGTAGTAAAGATGTTTACTTGCATGTTAAACCCTAATAATCTAGCAAAGATCCCGGCTTTGGGTTGTTCGGGACGTCTAAAATTTTATTCGGGCATGGTTGATGCCTTATGAACCCTCACAAGAGTGCCTAGGAACCCTACAGTGGTATCAGAGCCTAGCTAGAGCATTAGGCGACGTGTATCCAAAGTTAAAACTCCGATCGAACCCCGAAACGACGTTTTGAACCCCTCTCTGGATATCTTTTAAAAACTGTGATTTTTCTGAATTAAAAATGCTTTAAAATACCAGCAGGAAATTATAAGAAAAACTGTGAAAAACGACAGGTTAAATCGTACGGTCCACCGCGGAACCGCGGCCAATCCTTACTTGGGCCGCGGATCCGCGGCCGTACAATGGTATTAATCCTATAATTTTGCACAGTAATTTCTATTTCTGTAATTGCTATTTTCTGGGTATTTTTAATCTGACACAACTGTTGAGTGTTCTGGGGTTTATTTTGTAATCGTTGATTTGGTCGGAATATTTAATTTTGTTATGTTTTCCGGACATTTAAAAACTGTTAAAATGTTCAAACGGATATCATTAACTCACTTTTTCCTGGCACGTAAAATTTTCAAGCGTTGAATTTTTATCGGGTTTAAATCTTTCGGATAAACGTACAAGTAACGTGGCGGTCCCTCTAGAAGAACACAAACCTTAACTCGATTATGTGACCGTCTGAACCGTCTCTAAATCTTAAGGTTTGGGGCAGTACGGCGTGCCATATGTGAGGCGTTGGCTTGACCCTTCTACGGTTGGACCATCGATACTGTGGCAGATTCCGGGATTATTTGAACTCCGCTCAAGTGTTGAGCTATTTTGGAAATTTTGGGTATTTGATTATCTGTTCGGAAAGTTTAATACTGTCTATTTATCTGGAATGTGATACAATATGTGGAATTCATATAGTTAGGAAAGAAATGCGAAGTATGTGATATTTCGGATTTACGATGTCTAAAGTGATTGTGGATTCCAAATTTGTAGTTGTACAATTTCTTTTCTGTGACCCTAAGCATAGTATGTGAGGTATCGCCGGCTTTGTTGCTATACATCAACGACAATCGGGATATGCATACTTGCTTACGTTGATGATATGAGATATTATGTGTTGCTGTGATATGTTATATTGGATTGTCGTGTTCTGAATAGCCGGGGGTTTTATGTGAGATGAGGGTTTTTATTTTCATTCATGTAAAATTCATTTATATATAATATTCTTTTATTGGGGCACTTCCGGGATGAGGTTGTTGTCTCCAGTGTATATTATTTACTTTTCCGCATTAGGTAGACCTAAGGAGGGGAGCACAAGTAACCGGGTTCTAGGGTCCAGTGGGAGGCCATCTAAAGGAGTCAAGACCGGGTCTCCTAACCCTAGAATTGGCAGTGTTACTTGCCGCTCTCGTAGGGGTCTAGGGATGTGGGTTTGGCTATTCATCGTGACCGTGGAATCCGTGTTTTATACCGGCTCGTATTAAAAACACGGACATCCTAGTATATCCAATATTTCATATATGTTCTTCTGCTGCAATGTTCTGTGATGAGATCATATTACTACCTGAGACGAATGATTATACTATATATATGTTGATATATAAATATTACTGCTTTCGTTTCTTCTGTGATGCCTAGGAAGCATAAGCTGATGGGATTTTATTAATGAGATTAATAATAGAAAAGAAACCTAAAAGATGTCGTAGAAATCAAAACTTTATAAAAAGGGTAGCTACAGTTTTGCTTTGCATAGCGGTATATATGATATACCCTGCATCTTATTCGATGAGGAAAGAGCCGAGATCTCTTCACCGGGAGTGACCTCTTTAGCGAAACTGGCAGATGCTACAAACTCGCGGATTAGTTTTTGACAGCTTATATAGGTCTTGCTTTGCACAGCTGTATATATGATATATTCTGCACCTTATCCGATGGGGAAAGAGCCGAGATCCCTTCACCGGGAGTGACCTCTTTAGCGAAACTAGAAAAGCCTCAAAAACACTCCTTTTCAAAATCACTTGTTTCTATAACGATATCAAGTTCATTACGCTCATGGTTTTCTGAAAAACCTGCGTAGCCCTCCGTCATTTCAGATAAGTGCTACTTAGTATTCGTGCTGCGGTAGTTTGGCCTTCGTCAAGGCGTAGTGTACGGTAGCTAACTAGTGCTTATCTGCTAGCATACGATGCGATTGGATTAGGGTATTCGTACGGCGTAGTTTGGCCTTCGTCAAGGGTCGTACGGGTGGGTTTAATTCAATCAAGAAATGAACGGGTTGAACTTGACTAGCGCCCTATGGGTAGTTTGGCCTTCGTCAAGGTCATGGGACGCTAGGGGCAAAAGCATCATCGGGAATTTCAAGTGTTGAAATTTGCAATAAGATTGCATACCTCCTATGAGATAGTTGAATCCCGATACCCACTGCGATTAAGAGTTACTCCTGGGAGAGTTTTACACAGGACAATTAGCCGATCAAGTAGGTGTCTAAAAAAGTGTTAACGGGGTTAAGCCTCTGGGAAAATGAGGTTAAATTTAATTAGGTCCGTGCGATAGCACAGGGAACCTCCCTCAAAGTACCGACACTGATCTGGCTGAAAGATTGATGAAATTGTAGGGTGTAATTAAATCCCGGCTAATCTTACCTTTTAGGGTTTGAAGGAAGATTTGATAAAACAAGTGGGAGATATCCTGATTAGATAAGATAATAACCAATCTAATCTTGTAAGAGCATACGCTAAAGTATTTTCTTCTCTCTCTCTCCAGGTAGCGAACATGTCAGGCCATAATCAAGATAATAATATGGATGTATTAACTGAACCCGATTATTATACTGAGCAAGGTAACGTTGGACCCGTTCTATCTTATAAGTGTTATAAGACTGAATAAAGACACAGGAGAATATCTAGATTCTCACGCCGCCCAAACGGAGAACATGCATGTTGATGCACCTTCTTCGGGTGTGTTAGTCATTGAGAACTGTTTCTCAGTTTAACCTACGTCCTGGGTATTAGATACCGGATCAGGATCCCACATATGTAAATTGTTACCTGGGCTACGGAAAGGTAGAGAACTGGGAAAAGGTAATCATTCCGTTCAAGTAGGAATTGGTGCAAATATTGCAGCCAAAGCAGTTGGCGAATATCACCTAGTATTACCAAGTCGTAATACACTGATTCTAAATGAGTGCTATTATATACAAAACATGATGTGCAACATTATATCAGTTTCTTTATTAAGTAAAGAAAGATATAATTTTGTAGTAAAGGATGATGTTATGAACATATTCCTAGATCAAAAGTTGATTGCATCAGGCTCGATGTATAATGGCATATTCATTCTCAATCAAAATACAGTCCTCAATATACAAAACACACACAAGAGGAAGAGTTCAGAAATGAACGAATCCTACTTATGGCATTGTAGACTTGGTCATATCAATACGACACGTCTAGCTAATTTACATAAGAATGGATATTTGAATCCGTTCGAATTATCATCTTATGATACTTGCCATTCATGTCTCAAAGGTAAAATGACCGAAACTCCGTTTAGTGGACACGGAGAAAGAGTTAAGGAGCTCTTAGGACTGGTACATAGTGATGTATGCGGTCCTATGTCTACGCATGCCAGGAACGGTTCTTCCTACTTCATTACATTCACTGACGATCTCTCTAGATACGGACATGTGTTCCTGATGAAACACAAGTCTGAAGCTTTTGAGAAATTCAGAGAATATAAAAAAGAAGTAGATAACCAAACGGGCAAAAGTAATAAGATTCTTCGATCTGATCGAGGAGGAGAATACTTAAGCAATGAGTTCCTAGACTATCTAAAAGAGAATGGGATTCTCTCTCAGCTTACTCCTCCTTATACACCACAGCACAACGGTGTATCGGAGCGGAGGAATCGCACCCTATTAGATATGGTACGCTCTACGATGAGTGATGCTGAGTTGCCTATTTTCTTTTGGGGGTATACGCTTGAGACAGCCATACACCTATTGAATATGGTTCCTACCAAATTAGTGCCTACCACTCCATATGAGATATGGAAAGGGAAGAGACCATCTCTTATGTATGTTAAGATATGGGGTTGTCTGGCCTATGTAAAAACAAAAAATCCGGACAAGCTCGAGGCAAGGTCTGTCCTATGTAAGTTTATTGGATATCCCAAACATTCGCGAGGGTATATCTTCTACCATTCCGAGGAACAAAAAGTGTTTGTTTCTCGACATTCCACCTTTGTAGAAAAGGGATTTCTTATGAAAGAAATTAATAGCAATGAGGTAGAACTGGAAGAAGTTCCAACAACACAAACTACGACAGATGATTTTGTGGAACCAGAGGATTCAGTAGTACCTGACGAACCCCAGCCTCTCCGCCGATCTAGCAGGGTTTCTCATCCACCTGAGAGATACTACGGTTTTCTCATTGATGGTGGAAGCGAGGATTGCATCATGGAAGATGATGACCCGACTAGTTTTGAGCAGGCCATCACGAGTGGTGACTCTGTGAAGTGGCTGGATGCAATGCGATCTGAGATGAATCCATGTACACCAACAAAGTATGGACTTTGGAAAATGCTCCTGATGGGGTAAAACCCATTGGGAGCAAGTGGATTTTTAAAAAGAAAATTGGTGTAGATGGAAAAGTTGAGACTTTCAAAGCTAGACTTGTTGCAATAGGTTTTCGTCAACGACCAGTTGTGGATTATGACGAAACCTTTTCTCCAGTAGCTATGCTTATGTCCATCCGGATCTTACTTGCCATTGCTGCATACCATGACTACGAAATCTGGCAAATGGATGTTAAGACCGCCTTTCTAAACGGTGATTTAGAAGAGTGCGTGTACATGACTCAGCCAGAGGGCTTCGTAGATAGTGAGAGAAGCGGAAAGGTGTGCAAGCTGCTTAAATCCATTTATGGATTAAAGCAAGCATTGCGGAGTTGGAACATCTACTTTGATGTTGTGGTAAAAGAGTTTGACTTCATCAAAAATATAGATGACCCTTGTATTTATAAGGAGGTTGCAGAGAGTAAGGTTGTATTCCTCATATTGTACGTGGATGGCATACTCTTGATAGGAAATGATATTCCTATGCTGCAATCATTCAAGCTCTTCTTATTACAAAGATTCTCAATGAAAGATCTAGGTGATGCCTCCTGCATATTGGGAATCATGATCTATAGAGATAGATCTAAACGGATACTGGGATTGTCCCAATCCAGGTACATTGACACCATACTAAAGAGGTTTAGTATGGAAGAATCCAAGTGTGGGAACCTACCCACGATCTCTGGACTCACTCTCTCCAAAGAGATGTCTCCCAAGACTGATTTGGAGTGAGCTCGTATGCAAGGGAAACCCTATGCTTCGGCAGTAGGCTCTATCATGTATGTGATGCTATGTACGAGACCCGATGTAGCATACTCACTAAGTGTAGTGAGTAGGTATCAAGCAGATCCTGGAGAGAGTCACTGGAATGCTGTGAAGAGCTTTCTCAAGTACTTACGAAGGACTAAAGAGAAGTTCTTGGTGTATGGTAACGGAGAACTCCAGGTGGAGTCCTTTACCGATTTCAGCTTCCAAAGTGATAAGGACGACTCTAAGTCGCACTCAGGATTTTTCTTTACCCTCAATGGAGGGGCAGTATGTTGGAAGAGTTCCAAACAGGATACCGTTGCAGACTCGACGATGGAGGCTGAATACATCGCTGCCAACGATGCTGCCAAAGAGGCTGTCTGGATAAAGAAGTTCATTAGTGAACTTGGTGTGGTTCCATCCATTGAACATCCAATACCTCTGTATTGCGATAACAATGGAGCTATGGCTTTGGCCAAGTAACCCAGGTCCCATCAAAAGTCCAGACATATTCTGAGGCGGTATCACCTGATCAGGGAGATAGTTGATCGTCGGGAGATCGAGTTCAGGAGAGTAGATACGAAAGACAACACTGCGGATCCACTCACGAAGGCCATTCCCCAGATACAGTTTGAGAGATTATTCGGAATGCTAGGTCTGAGATACTACAACGGCTGGCCTTCGAGCAAGTGGGAGATTGTTAGTTATGTATATGCCCTAGAGGCCATTGTTGTACATATGATGTATATTATAATGGATGCTTGGATATATATAGAGAGGACTTTCTTGCTCGATATGATAGTATGCTGTTTGGTTTCACTTTATCTTAACATGTTGACTTGTATTGGTTTACTGTCTTTCTCTCACATGTTGATAAAGCCCTTAGGATCTGTACTCGACTACTGGGACTATGATGAGATCATACTAGTAGGGCCATGATAATAGATGAGTACATCCTATAACTGTTCCTAGTCGAGAGTATATCGAGACAGGGCATCGATACACCAGAGTAGACTAGCGTATACGCATCTTGACCCATATGATGGGCGATGGATGATCCTATATCTATTGGTGTTTGACATCAGATATGGTGTACGGGTGCTCAGAGGAGACTGGGTACACTGGACGGACTCGCTGAGAACTCCCAGATGGTGATATACTATACGTCAGATGGCAGTTCTCCGGTGACACTGGTACAGGGTAGTCTGTAGACCCGAGATCGTCATAGAGTCTTGTGTGATTCCCACTGTGCTTTGATTTCCACCTTACCATGTCCAAGAGGGCGTGCAAAACGGTGGCTTTTGGGTGCAGTCCCGAATCATATGGAGGCAATGAGCGATAGGAGGGGATTCGTCTCTCCCGGTATAGGGAGTTGATGTTGTGCAGTGTTCGATTGGGTATAACTGGAAGTCCCTTGCTAGGGCTGATATAGAGATTTACTGGTAAGTGTTACCAGTAGTTTCTCGACCCGTTATGAGCCTCACATCGACACGACTTATCGGTTACTGGGGTCTGACGTATACCACCCCTAGACTAGATATGCGACATATCAGACGAAGAGACCGGACTGTACGGGAGTGTTACTGATTGGATTCAAAGGAGAACGTACATGCTAGCTTGTTGATCTTCTGATCGCTCAATACCTGGGTGGCTGTTACGTTTAGCTGACCGCTTGCAGCTTGTGGGTGTTTGATATGATCATCACCTGCTACCGGCGTATTGACGATTCTTTAGAGTCCTACACATACGTTTCTTGGCTCGGGCAAAACGGAGTAGAGGCACATATGTGATATGTGCAGGACCGAGAATAATGCGATATGAGATACCGTATTATATTCTCGCGATATTTAGATATGAACCGGGTCATCGGATCAAGTGTTGATTCGATGAATCGGTACATGATATATTAGTCGGTTATATTCGATATAGCCGGATTGTCGGATCAAGTGTTGATTCGATGATTTAATGTATAATAATATATATGATATATTGTATTACATTATCTAATATTGGCTCGCTTTATTATTTCATTTTCTTACCGGATAATACATTGATATATATGCGATATATGTTAATTGTATTATTTTCTTTTGTTACAAAAATATAATATGTATACGATATATATTATAGTAACATGATATGATTAATAATGGAACATGTTTAGTGGAGATTAAGCAAGGTTAGGGTTTGATTAGGGTTAGTTCTTTCTTGCACCTTCTAGAACTTTTCCTTTTGTCATGAAGAAGATATTATGATAGATATTTTCTTATGAATCATTGTTTTAACCTAACCAAACCCTAGCCCTAGTTTATTCTCTACAAAGGTTATCCTAGTCATCCTTGACCATGGTTCCATGATTAATCATATATTCATTTCTATTATTCATCACAAAAGGATTAACTCATTATTCATCATCTTCTTCTCTCTTGAGCTTTGAGAAAGCTTACTAGTTATTCATTTTGTGATGATTTCTTGTGAGAATTTGATATAAAAAGAAAGCATAAATACTACTCCATCATCCTCATCTAATCTAGCCAATTAGATTAGGGTGTTCACGTCATTAGAGTGAGAGAGCTTGAGTTATTGCAACTTCGACGTAGATCATCGGAGAAAAGGAATATTACAATCTAGCATGGATCGTTCGAGTCGTGGAGACTCTCTTGAGTCCGGGAGATCGTGGATCGCGGCGAAGGGACTTCTACTCGGATCTTATGAAGCAAAGGAGCAGACTACAAATGCTGTAATCCCTCACAATTAGTAGTAAAGATGTTTACTTGCATGTTAAATCTTAATAATCTAGCAAAGATCCTGGCTTTGGGTTGTTCGGCACGTCTAAAATTTTATTCGGGCATGGTTGATGCCTTATGAACCCTCACAAGAGTGCCTAGGAACCCTACAGGTACTAAGTTAGTAGATGTTTATCTATGGGGGAAATCTGGTGGATGGCATATAGCACCCCCGCAACCATAGTACCAGAGTATTAGAGATACCATATATATAGATATTCTAAATGTGTATACCCAGATAATAGGGTTCTGGGATACTATAAACCACAGTAGTGTACGTGTAGGAAGGTATATCCCTAGTTTTAGTTTTCATTAGTCTATGAATTATATGTATTACGCTTATATATATGTCTATAAACATGAGGAAAATTACAAGATGATATTATGAGATGAGGATATAATCGGATATGATGACACAAGTCGGTATGATTTGGTATGAGGATATGAGGCGATATATATATGATACGATACGAAATGAGATGAGGTGATGTACGTGACTATAGATCCGTACTAATGATTAGAGATATCGTACGATAGATTATACCGTACATGATATGATGAGAATGGATCGCCGACATATATATATGGACTCGAGAGTTAAATCATTATATAGATGTTAGGATATACTTATAGCCATACCTATTTTCAAAACTAACGAATCATTAGGCACTTTTAAATGATAACTTTAAGGAATGCTACGAATTTTCAAATGGTATTTTTTTCTAAAACATCGTAGCCCTTAATTTCAAAACAACGATTCTTACTATTTTAACTATAACTATATGGCTTATACGTGGTTATGTATTTTATACCGTTCACGCTATGTTATCTTATTTCCGCAGACATTCGTATTATTTTTCCTTTACGATATATATATCTTACGCTCCGTGTACTTACCTTATTATGACTTTGTCTGTTAGGACACATGCACCATTTCCGATGATGCGCATGTTGCATATACGCATACTTGCCAGCTCACACACACATCATCGGTAATTTCCATGCCACGTACACATTAGAAACTGCTATGTCGCTGTATTGTTCCCTAAATTGTACTATTATAGTTATTGTTTAGTACTCATTACCGCACATTCTAGTTTAGATATTGCACTTCTATACCTAGTTACAAGACATTGCTTATATGAAAATACCGGTTATACCTTGCAGTACTTTTCTGTGCTTGTATTTACTATTCCATCATGGTTACATGATTATGAGATTCTGTTTTCATGAGATTGTTGGATTTGAGGACCGCAGATATATTTTTAAAATCTTATGATTGTTTTAAAAACGAGGTTTCTCTTGATTTGATATTTCGACGTCCACCATGAGTTTTCTCGGTTCTGAGTTATGTTTATACCCGATTCGAGGAGAGAGGAGGCACTATTTGCGGGTACATGGTGAAGGGTTACCTAACACGACAGCAAGATTTCGGGAGGTATCGTCCATACCAATTTCAAATTTTTGCCGTACTAAAGAACCCTAACCTAGAATCTTAACTAGAGATTTAGACGAACAAGCAATGCAAACAACTTTACATCTAAGTGAATGAGGAATATAACCTTTATAGACCGGTCCTTCACTTCTAAAGCTCCGTGTAGTAGTCCCTTCGCTCCAAGTAGTGAACACCCGAACTCTAGTAAGGGTTCACAAGACGAAATGAACAAGTTTGCTCGAATTCTTCGAGGCCGAAGATGATATACGTCGAGGAGACTCAAGCTCATGCTACCTCTTCACTTGTCACGACCCGAAATTGCCACGTGACGGCCCTAATACTACGCAACGTCTACAGGCATAACGCAGTAAAAGAAAGCCAAAACCCAGAAATCTAAACCAGAAAAAGACAAGAAAAGATAAGAAACATTGTTTAAAAGTCTTTGAAATCAGAACCCAAATTCTTTAATTGTCCAACTTTATTTCCTTTAAAATTTTGGCAGCACCTCCTTTGTAAAAGCTAGCCCCAAAAATGGGTACAACATAAATATAAAGAAAAGCATCCCCAAACGGGAGCAAATACACGACCAAAGGTGGAAAACAACCACCACAACAAATATACGACGCCGTAGCGAAGAAATAAAAGACGATAGAAAGGAAAATGTATAAAAGACAACAAGTCACAACATAATATACAACAACGTTCTCACCAAGTCTCTAAGTCAATATGAAAATAGTAGATGGAGAGTACATGGATACAACGAATATACAATACAACGAATAACCACAAAACCCATCTATGCAACTGCACACCGTGAGCTGATGCGGTATCCGTAGCAAAAGATGATAAGATGTGTGATAATAGCCTGCCTAAGACTATCCTCAGGAACACCTGCAAACACTGTGGCACAACGGGGGTGAGTTGCCAACTCGTGAATAGTAAATAACATATGCAGGTAATCGCAAGTATGCACGTACAGCGTGAATCTAGCATGTGCAATAAATAGCAATAAAAAGTCATATGAATGCAATAATCATGAAAGGTACACTAGCAGGTACAACTAATACATGAAGCAATGCATATAAGTAAAGGTATGTAAATGCAACAGTCATGAAAGGTACTCTAACAGGTACTACTAATACATGAAGCAGTGCATAAACAATAAATGTGGAGTATGGAATGAAATATGTCATTTCCACGGAATCCTCACATCGTGGTAGGATCACAATCCATCAAGACAAATCCAAATCCTAATTCCTCAAATCAGCCCCCAAATTGGCTCCAATATTATATAAGTCTCACAAATCCTGAATGTACAATATCGAATAAATCGCATATATCCTGAATGTACAAATCAGCAATCTCATAAATTTCCTGTATCCAATATCAAATGAATCACCTATATCCCAAATCAAATTATCAAGTAAAAATCTAACATCCTAAATATATTTGCATGAATAAATATAATGATGTATATAATTTAATGTCAATAAACATATATTAGCGTCACATTCCACTAATATTGGTGTAAGGGCATATATAACAGCGGCCTAATCCCCTGTTATATATACAAAGGAGTAAAAAGAAATATCATGAAACCAATGTGTCAAGCATCGACACAGAAATGCTGATCTATCAGGTGCTGTCACCATGACTGGCCCCCTGATAGGTACGTGTCATACGCTATCCCGAAAGCACGAGTGCCTAGCTCTGACCCTCGCCTCTCGGCGTATCTATACGTACATGACTCCCATCGGTATCCACATGATAACCGCTGAGTCATTTCTAATGACACCGGAAAGTATGGTTCCCCCACTAACTCATCTCCTCACTGAGATTCTTGCCCCGGGTTACCTCCGGGCCCCACCATTTACCCGCATACGGACCCCTCCTTTCCTCGCATCAGGTATTTAATCAGAACTGATAAATCTCATGGTTGCTGCTAATATATCAAATCAAGGGAAACCGGGTTTTTCAAATAATGCATAATTTCATGAACTCCCACGGTCCCCAAATCCAGCAAACATCATGAAAAATCCATATAACAATACGAAAATCCATGAATATAATATATGCAACATAAACTGAAATGTAAGCATATAAAGGAAAAGCCGCTAATTAACCGCAACAAGTTAATATAAATAGCATGCGGTTCCTAATTTTCTCCAATTCTAAAATAACATTAGGTAAAGATAAACATGTAGCTATAACCAGATGTATGTGAAAACATAAAGGTATAGCAAGATATATGTATCTACCTATAAGTAATGATGTAGTATACCCCCTGGGTATAAGTGAAATAGTTGTGCAAGGTATACCTGTAGCTATGTCATAAATGTAAGTCCACGTTGCGACCCCCGGTGCTTACGGGGAGGCGGAAACGGTATAAAAAACAAATTTTTATCGCAAGAGGCAACATGGACTAAACAAGGTCGGGATCGTGTCTAAACTAAACTAGCAAAATTGCTAAAGAGATTTAGCTACTCGGATGAAGATGGTTATACCTAGCTTGTCTTGAACTCCTTCGTCTTCAAGCTCCGGTGGTGGTCCGATGGCTCCTTCTCGTCGTCTCCGTACGTCGAAGATAGATCCACTTGAAAGCTCCAACCTTTAGCTCCTTCTTCGTTCTTTGAAGAAACTAGTTCACTTGGTTTGCTAAACCTAGTGAACTAGAATGAGTAGAGAAGAAATAGAACGGGATTTTATCTATGGTTCTTGATTCTCAACTCATGAGACAAGAGAACCATAGATTAAAGAGAGGGAGCAAGAGCAAGAGGGTGAGAGCAAAGTGGAGAGCTCAAGAACAAGAGAGAGAATGAGCAAGAAAGAATGAGGCTCTCCTTTGTCTCTCACCCTCTCATAATCCAAAGTAATCATAACTCATCATATCAAAAAAGTCTTATGTGTGATGGTTGAAGCAACCATAACCATATCATATCATCTACTCATTTTACCTAAATGAGCAAGCAAGAAAAAGTCTTTGCCATGAAATGATGGTTATGGTTATCATGATGGTCAACTAGTCAAGCCTAGTCAACCAGTCAACAAAGTCAACAAGTCAACAAAGTCAACAAAAGTCAACAACCAAGTCACCATAATACTTAATTAATATAATAGTTAATCACATATCATATTCTCATTAGGGTTGATCAAAAAGTCAAAAATTCAACGGTCAACTGTCAACAACCCTAATGAGAATCCGCTGTCTGTGCCTCCCTGTCAACTGTGCATACACACCCGCATCCGCGTTCCGAGGAACACGAATGCAAACTGGATAAATCCAATCCCATAAGGTACACTAGGATCTGGCTTAAACCAAAGCCCGCTAGTGTAAACTGTCCGGACACTGTACGTGCACAAGTGCACGGATGTGATCGAACCCTGTCGCAAAACCATGCGACCTGTCGCAATACCATGCGACCTCTACTCTTTTGCCTAAAGGCGAAAAGCTTTCTGTGTGGGACTCTAAAGACTCGACACTACGCTGGCAGTGGGTTTAACCACAGACCGCAAGCGGCACTAGCTGTGCGTAACGGTCCCTAGATAATGCCGACAAGAAGACCGACGAGGCAAAACCCATCTGAACTCCTACTGAGCCTGAGTGTGACATTCTCCGTACAGTCCGGTCTGTTCGTCTGATACATCGCATGGCGGGCCTAGGGGGCGGTAAACGTCAGTCCCCCAATAGCGGTACAAGTCGTGCCGGAGCGAAGCCCAAAACACCCAGAGATAACACTGGAAACCTACCAGTATATCTCGTTTGCCCTGGCCAGGGACTACTCGTGTAATGGCTCTCCTAGACACAGCGCGATGTCAACCCCCAATACCGGGAGAGACGAATCCTGTCTAACCGTCACTGCCTCCAAGTGCTTCGGGACTGCACCCAACCACCACCTGTTTGCACGACTCCTTTGAGCCGTGGTAGGGTAGTGATCAAAGTACAGTGGGAACACACCCGAGGCGAAGTGACAGTGTCAAGTCAGCGGACTAAGTTGTACTCATGTCACCTGGGAACTGATAACTGACGATAGGTATAATACCAACTGGTCAGTTCCCGACGAGTCCTGTCCAGTGTACCCGTAACCTAACGGGCACCCGCATACTATCTCAAGTACGACGTACTGACGGCTGTGGGACAGACCGTCTCCCACACTGGGATGAGAAGCGCATGCGCTGGTCTACTCCGGAGTATCGATGCCCTGTCTCGATAGTCCTGCGACCAGGGACCTGCATAAGGATGTGCTTATAGATTACCCAGCCCCACTAGTGTGACGGCCATCACATCGCTGGTAATCAAGCAAAGATCCTAAGGGCTCCACTAATGTGTTCAGGCGATATACAAAAATAAACACATGTACACATTGAAGTAGAAATAATACAAGTAGCATACTACTATTTTGAGCAAGATTGTATATACAAGGTGAATATCCCAAGCTTCCATTAAGTAATATACATACTAGTATGATACAGTAATGGCCTCTAGGGCATATACACTAACAATCTCCCACTTGCACTAAGGCCATGTACTGGCGTATCGAAGACCTATCATCTCGATCAGCCGCTCGAACTGAGTCTGGGGCAAGGCCTTGGTGAATGGATCTGCAGTGTTGTCTTCTGAAGCGACTCTCCGAACCTCGATCTCCTGGCGATCCACGATCTCCCTGATCAGGTGATACCGCCTCAAGATGTGCCTGGATCTCTGATGGGACCTGGGTTCCTTCGCTAAAGCTATAGCCCCGTTGTTGTCGCAATACAGAGGTATTGGATCAACAATGGACGGAACCACCTGAAGTTCTTTCAAGAACTTCCTCATCCAGACAGCTTCTTTTGCGGCATCTGATGCAGCGATGTATTCCGCTTACATCGTCGAGTCTGCAACGGTTTCCTGTTTGGAACTCTTCCAACACACCGCCCCTCCATTGAGGGTAAAGACAAAACCCGACATGGACTTGGAATCATCCTTGTCACTCTGGAAGCTGGAGTCAGCAAAGGCCTCGATCTGGAGGTCTTTTCCGCCATACACCAAGAACATCTCCTTAGTCCTTCTCAGGTACTTGAGAATGTTCTTTACCGCTATCCAGTGTTTCTCCCCAGGGTTAGACTGATACCGGCTTACCACACTCAGTGCATAAGCTACATCCGGTCTGGTACACAACATCGCATACATTATAGAGCCTACCGCAGAAGCGTAGGGTATAATAGACATTCGATCCCTCTCCAAATCTGTCTTGGGAGACATCTCTTTAGAGAGGGTGATCCCGTGACAAGCCGGTAGGTTACCGCGCTTGGAATCTTCCATACTGAATCTCTTCAGTATGGTGTCGATGTACCTGGACTGTGAAAGTCCTAATATCCTCTTGGATCTGTCACGGTAGATCCGGATACCCAGAATGTACGAGGCATCACCCAGGTCTTTCATGGAGAACCCGTGTGACAAGAACCCCTTGACAGATTGTAGCATAGGAATGTCATTTCCTATTAAGAGAATGTCATCCACGTATAAAACGAGGAATACTACAGTTCTCGCTACAAATCTACTATAGATGCATGGTTCATCTGGATTTTTGATAAAGCCAAATTCTTTGACCGTCTCATCAAAGCAGATGTTCCAACTCCGCGATGCCTGCTTTAGTCCATAGATGGACTTAAGCAACTTGCACACTTTTCCGCTGCTCCCACTCTGAATGAAACCCTCTGGCTGGTCCATATAGACACACTCCTCTAAATTTCCATTTAGAAAAGCTGTCTTTACGTCCATTTGCCAAATCTCATAATCGTGGAAGGCAGCAATGGCAAGAAGGATCCGAATGGATTTCAGCATGGCTACTGGAGAGAAGGTTTCATCATAGTCCAACCCAGGTCTTTGACGAAAACCCTTTGCTACCAGCCTAGCTTTATAGGTCTCAACCTGTCCATCTACACCAATCTTCCTTTTGAAGATCCACTTGCATCCTACGGGTTTTACCCCGTCTGGAGCAATGTCCAACGTCCATACCTTGTTGGTGTACATGGACTCCATTTCGGCCCGCATTGCATCCAGCCATTTCACTAAGTCAACGCTCTGAACGGCCTGCTGGAAGCTAGTAGGCTCATCATAGTCTATGATGCAATCCTCTCTATCCCCGTCTATGAGAAAACCGCAGTATCTCTCGGGCGGATGAGTCTGCCTACTACTCCTACGGAGCGGCGTAGGAACGTCCGGTCCTGTTGAACCCTCTGGTTCCACTAAGCTTTCAGTAACAGTCTGTGGTTCTGGAACTTCTTCCAGTTCTATTGTGCTCCCACTTATCTGGGTTTCCAAAAACTCAGTTTCCAAGAAGCGGGCATGCTGAGAAACAAAAACCTTTTGTTCCTCAGCGGAATAGAAAAGATACCCCCTGGAGTTCCTTGGGTATCCCACAAACTTACACTGTACTGAACGTGCCTCAAGCTTGTCCGCATGCTGCTTTTTTACAAAAGCTGGACATCCCCATACCTTAAGATACTTAAGACAGGGTTTCTTCCCAGTCCACATCTCATATGGGGTGGTAGGCACAGTCTTGGTGGGAGCCTTGTTCAAGAGATACGCAGCTGCTACTATTGCATATCCCCAGAATGATCGCGGTAACTCAGCGTTACTCATCATGGACCGAACCATATCCAATAGGGTTCGGTTCCGTCTCTCCGATACACCGTTATGTTGCGGAGTGTATGGAGGAGTAAGCTGAGAGAGAATACCATTCTCTTTTAAGTAATTCAGGAATTCGGCACTTAAGTATTCTCCACCTCGATCCGATCTTAGAATCTTAATACTTTTGCCGGTCTGTTTCTCTACTTCATTCTTATACTCCTGGAATTTTCCAAAGGCCTCGGACTTATGTTTCATTAAGAAGAAATAACCGTACCTTGAGAAGTCATCCGTAAAAGTAATGAAGTAAGAATGTCCGCTTCGGGCATGTGTAGACATTGGACCGCACACGTCACTGTGTACGAGTCCCAAGAGCTCGCTCGCTCTTACTCCATGTCCAGTAAACGGAGTCTTTGCCATCTTTCCTTTGAGACAGGATTGACAAGTGGCATACGACTGATATTCGAACACATTCAAATACCCTTCTGTATGTAACTTTGTCAACCTTCTCTCATTGATGTGACTCAATCTACAATGCCATAAGAAAGTCTGATTTATTTCTGGAGACTTTCTTTTGTGTGTATTCTAGACATTTAAAAATCTGTGGTTGGTTCAATACGTATATACCATTACTCAATGTACCTGACCCAATCAGAACTTGATTAAGGTGAATGTTTACAACATTACTTACAAACACAAATTCATAACCTTCTTTAGAAACTAAAGATACAGAAATGATATTACAAGTTGCGTTGGGTACAAAAAAGCAATTACGCAAAACCAAAAGATGTCCATCTGACATTCCCAGGTGATAGTCCCCCACGGCTTTAGCATCCATGCTAGCTCCGTTCGCAACTCTGAGGGTCATGTCACCTTCCTTCAAAACCCTACGGTTTCTCAACGCCTGCAAAGAATTACAGATATGAGATCCTGATCCGGTATCCAATACCCAGGAAGTAGAGTTTATTGAAAGACAGTTTTCAATAACATACACACTTGAAGCTGATGCTGCAACCTGCTTCAATTCCTGTGTTCTGGCCTTCCAGGCCCTGCAATCATTCTTCCAGTGTCCTTTCTTATGACAATAGAAGCATTCTTCCTTATCCACAAGCTTCCCCGCTATCTTTGTTGCTTTACCTTTTCCCTTCGTATCCACTTTACTTACACCGCCCCTTGGTTTGGCGGGGGCCTTCTTCTTCTTTCCCTTGGCTTTCGCCTTGGACCTAGAAGAAGATGATCCTCCTACAAACAAAGTGGATGTATCCCTACCTTTCTGTAGGGTGCCCTCTGCGCTCCTCAGCATGTTGAGGAGCTCTGAAAGTTCAACCTCTTTTTCTTGTAGGTTGAAGTTCAGTATAAACTGAGCGTAAGTGGAAGGAAGGGACTGGAGAACTATATCCGTATATAGCTCGCTCTCCAATGTGATCCCTAGGTCAGCGAGCTCCTCAATGTAGCCGATCATCTTTAGCACGTGCTCGGCTACTGATGATCCGACGGCCATTCTTGTCGAGAATAACTTTTTCGACGCTTCGTATCTTGCGATACAAGATTGCTCTCCATACAGTTCTTTTGTATGGAGCAATATGGATTCCATGTCCATATTCTCATGCCTCCTCTGATGTTCGTTGTCCATCGAGGCAAGCAGGAGGCACTTGGCCTTCGCGCTATCAATCTCCCAAGTCTTGCGGATTTCCTTATCCGCGACACTGGAAGTTGGACCAGGGACAGGGGGAGCTTTGGTGGTAAGAAGATACCCAGCTTGTCATAAGTGATTGCTATCTTGACATTCCTGAGCCAATCTTTGTAGTTTGGCCCTGTCAGTTTGTTTTTATCTAGGAGTAACTTAAGTCCAGTCATGTTGATTGGTCGCTGCAATTTGGAGAGAAGAAGAAACACTCAGCATGATGCTCTTACAAGTTTAGAGTGGTTTTTAGTTTGTCTAAACAGGATGGCTCCCACTGTTTCTCGAATTCCTCCTCAAACCATAAAGGAAGAATTAGTCAGGATCAATCCCACCGTACAATACTTGCTTAACCGTTCGGCCAGGCTGGTGTCGGTACTTCGAGGGAGGTTTTCCAACGCTTTCGCGAAGTTCCTTAATTAGAGAACCTCTTTTCCCTGGGGGCGTAGCCCCGCTAACACCTTTCTAGGCACCTACTAGGTTTATAGCATTGATCGTTTAGCGAGAAATTTCCCGAGGAGTAGCATATACTCACAGTAGGATCGGGATCCAAATATCATCGCGTGACGAAACTGAAGGAATCCTACCAGAATCACCACACTCCAAATGGTATGCAAATCTAGCAAGTTTCAGTACTTATGAAACTCCCGATGTGGATTTTTGCCCCATGCTCTTATGACCTTGACGAAGGTCAACAAATCATAAGTCACATGTCAAGTTCTGCCCGTCATTATCCAGGTTAATTTGAATCCACCCGTATATACCCTTGACGAAGGTCAACAAGGTAATGCGAATGTCCCAAACCAACGCATCTATCTATGCTACATATGAATACCCAACAGCTACCAATCACTATGCCTTGACGAAGGTCAACAAACACAGCTTGAATACTATTGAATATTCATACGAAACGACGGAGGGCTACGAATGGTTTTGGCAAAACCGTGAACGTAGTGAACTTGATTTGGTCGATGGAACGAGATAGCTTTTAAAAGGAGTGGCTCAAGCTCCGTATTTAAAAGTTGGTTTTGAAAAGAACCGAGTGGTTTTTCGAAAGTGTTCCAACGACTTTAACTTGGTTTATTATCTTGCATTAGTTCTTTTAATGCGTGATATTCTTGCATTAGTTCTTTTAATGCGTCCCATCATTTAATCCTACCATTGCAGAAAACAACCAAAATATGACGTACGCTTATGCCATTCGCATTCGCCACTGGGCCCCGTCATTACCCGTTAGGTTACTTAACTAACGACAGAGCGGGGGCTGGGCTAGCGCGTCTGTAAAACATAAGCAACGCCTAAATAATATCATATATAGATATACTGCAATGATAAACTTTTCAGATCACAGATAAATACATTGGATATACTAGGAATCTGTAATTTGTACGAGCCTGTAACAAAAACAGATTACACGGTCGCGGTGAATAGCCAATACCCCACCCAAGACCCCTACGGGTGCGGCAAACTACCCGCCAAGTACCCGAAGCGTAGCAACCTCCCTCATCTCCATGAGTAGGCCATTCGACACTTCGGCATACCCGGTAGTTTGTGCACCCCTCCATGGGTCTATCCTAGGAGCAAAAATAGTAAAAAGAAATTATACAATGACGGCTACAACCCCGACCCGGTTGTGCGGCCATACAAATAATATTATTACATCAATTTACTTTTACAATGAATGAAAGAAAAACAAAAGCTCATCTCACATCCACCCCGGCTATTCACCCGCGACAATCCAACATATTTATATACACATTCCAATATCAAACACAGATCATGTATAACCCCGACTAATCGACTTATAGCGATTAGCCGACGTTCAATACATGCAAACATCACAGATATAACCATCATAGTCAAAGTGTAGTGAAGTTCGGAAAAAAATACGAAATTATTGGACCCCAAAAGTAAATTTCTGTTCTGGAAAATCTGGGCACATATAATATATCTTAAAAATCCCAAAACCCTACCAGAACAACACTGCACGAAAAACGATGCAGAGAAGACAACAAACGGCGGCGGTTCCGCAGCAAATGCCTACCTCGTGCCGCGGAACCGCGGCGGTTTGAACGAAACAGTGGATCGTTTTTCATGGGTGTTCTAACAAAACCCTGAGCCGAATTTAGGAGTATAAAGTTTTTCATTTAGAGCAGAAAAAATTTTAACTGAAACTAGGGTTTTGCAAAAGTTTGGTTTTTGGATTTTTCGGTTTCGAACTTCGTTACACTTTACTACCAAGCTAGTTTAAGTTTAGTTAGGCTCTGATACCACTGTAAGTCCACGTTGCGACCCCCGGTGCTTACGGGGAGGCGGAAACGGTATAATAAACAAATTTTTATCGCAAGAGGCAACATGGACTAAACAAGGTCGGGATCGTGTCTAAACTAAACTAGAAAACTTGCTAAAGAGATTTAGCTACTCGGATGAAGATGGTTATACCTAGCTTGTCTTGAACTCCTTCGTCTTCAAGCTCCGGTGGTGGTCCGATGGCTCCTTCTCGTCGTCTCCGTACGCCGAAGATAGATCCACTTGAAAGCTCCAACCTTTAGCTCCTTCTTCGTTCTTTGAAGAAACTAGTTCACTTGGTTTGCTAAACCTAGTTAACTAGAATGAGTAGAGAAGAAATAGAATGGGATTTTATCTATGGTTCTTGATTCTCAACTCATGAGACAAGAGAACCATATATTAAAGAGAGGGAGCAAGAGCAAGAGGGTGAGAGCAAAGTGGAGAGCTCAAGAACAAGAGAGAGAATGAGCAAGAAAGAATGAGGCTCTCTTTTGTCTCTCACCCTCTCATAATCCAAAGTAATCATAACTCATCATATCAAAAAAGTCTTATGTGTGATGGTTGAAGCAACCATAACCATATCATATCATCTACTCATTTTACCTAAATGAGCAAGCAAGAAAAAGTCTTTGCCATGAAATGATGGTTATGGTTATCATGATGGTCAACTAGTCAAGCCTAGTCAACCGGTCAACAAAGTCAACAAGTCAACAAAAGTCAACAAGTCAACAAAGTCAACAACCAAGTCACCATAATACTTAATTAATATAATAGTTAATCACATATCATATTCTCATTAGGGTTGAGCAAAAAGTCAAAAAGTCAACGGTCAACTGTCAACAACCCTAATGAGAATCCGCTGTCTGTGCCTCCCTGTCAACTGTGCATACACACCCGCATCCGCATTCCGAGGAACACGAATGCAAACTGGATAAATCCAATTCCATAAGGTACACTAAGATCTGGCTTAAACCAAAGCCCGCTAGTGTAAACTGTCCGGACACTGTACGTGCACAAGTGCACGGATGTGACCGAACCCTGTCGCAAAACCATGCGACCTGTCGCAATACCATGCGACCTCTACTCTTTTGCCTAAAGGCAAAAAGCTTTCTCTGTGGGACTCTAATGACTCGACACTACGCTGGCAGTGGGTTTAACCACAGACCGCAAGCGGCACTAGCTGTGCGTAACGGTCCCCAGGTAATGCCGACAAGAAGACCGACGAGGCGAAACCCATCTGAACTCCTACTGAGCCTGAGTGTGACATTCTCCGTACAGTCCGGTCTGTTCGTCTGATACTTCGCATGGCGGGCCTAGGGGGCGGTAAACGTCAGTCCCCCAATAGCGGTACAAGTCGTGCCGGAGCGAAGCCCAAAACACCCTGAGATAACACTGGAAACCTACCAGTATATCTCGTTTGCCCTGGCCAGGGACTACTCGTGTAATGGCTCTCCTAGACACAGCGCGATGTCAACCCCCAATACCGGGAGAGACGAATCCTGTCTAACCGTCACTTCCTCCAAGTGCTTCGGGACTGCACCCAACCACCACCTGTTTGCACGACTCCTTTGAGCCGTGGTAGGGTAGTGATCAAAGTACAGTGGGAACACACCCGAGGCGAAGTGACAGTGTCAAGTCAGCAGACTAAGCTGTACTCATGTCACCTGGGAACTGATAACTGACGATAGGTATAATACCAACTGGTCAGTTCCCGACGAGTCCTGTCCAGTGTACCCGTAACCTAACGGGCACCCGCATACTATCTCAAGTACGACGTACTGACGGCTGTGGGACAGACCGTCTCCCACACTGGGATGAGAAGCGCATGTGCTGGTCTACTCCGGAGTATCGATGCCCTGTCTCGATAGTCCTGCGACCAGGGACCTGCATAAGGATGTGCTTATAGATTACCCAGCCCCACTAGTGTGACGGCCATCACATCGCTGGTAATCAAGCAAAGATCCTAAGGGCTCCACTAATGTGTTCAGGCGATATACAAAAATAAACACATGTACACATTGAAATAGAAATAAACCAAGTAGCATACTACTATTTGGAGCAAGATTGTATATACAAGGTGAGTATCCCAAGCTTCCATTAAGTAATATACATACTAGTATGATACAGTAATGGCCTCTAGGGCATATACACTAACAATAAAGTGTGCATGTACCTATCACTAATGGTACAATAATCTATAGGTATGCTGGTAACTAGCATGTAAGTATGTCTGAGCATATATGTAAGCATGTAGGTATATAGGTATGCTATATGTCAATGCGTAAAGAAATATGAATCAAAGTCTCAATGTCCCTAACCAAGCAATATCATATCTATAAGTGGGTTGTGCGTGACATAGCAATTATTGACGGTGTGTGTAGCATACAATCAGTGCGCGTGCAACATGAATCGTCAATAATATGTGCAGTGTCCTAAGGATACTAGTCCAAGCACAACAATATCTAAGTAATAGGATAAATGCGTAATTCTAAATATGACATAGAATATGCGACAGAAATAACATCTCTAGCCCAGACGCATAACGCCATGCGGGCGATTCCCCTGTAGATGTTAAATCTACTCACCAACGCACCTGGCTAAGTGAAGGCTACCACCTGTTTTTCCCTTGTCGTAGCGTCTGAAATCCCCGCTTGCGAACCTAAAATTTCATAAACACATCACATAAGCAAATATCCTACATCGACGAAAAGACAACGAAACGCAAAGAAAACGGCGAGAAAATTACGCTGCGCACTTAGCGCACCTAACAGGCACAACATCGGCAAAAAACCCTAATTGGGGTCACTAAACTACAAAACACTAAGTCTAGACCCCGATCGTCCCGATCGCGCAACACAACACAAAAATTACGAGGACTACAATAGATATAACCTCGCAACGAACAATCGAACCCACGTCGGAAAAACCCCGAAACCTAGTAAACAACCTATCGCAATATTTCGCACTAGTTTCAAGATAACGCATATCTAGCGATTACAAACACCTTAAAATAGCTTAACTAAGCTATCTAAACAATTCCTATATTTTTAACACTTGCTAAATAAATTTTAGAAAAAACCTAGTAAGCAAAAATTGCATAATTAAACAAAGTATTCATTAGCAATAATTATCATTTTCTACTAGGTTAAGCTTTTCCTAAACACAAATTAACACTTCAATTAAATATTAAACACCTAAATTAATCTTTAACCTTAACTTGAATTTCTAAAACCATTTCAAGAATTTTGAAACATGAAATATAAAGCTTAAACTAACATCTAATTAAGCTAGCATAAAGTATTAAGTAACAATTAGAGATTTGGGTTAGGGTTTTATACCTTCAAGAACACCACTTGAATCAAGAATAAAACCAAACTTTAGCCTCCAAAATCATCACTAGAATGAAGATCCAAGCAACTTTTGTGAAGAAGAATGAAGGTTTTGGATTTTATTTGAATTTCTATGAATTTATTTTGATTTTTCATGATTTATTTGTGCAAGAAATGATGAAAAATGAGTGAGGAAGAACAAGGGCAGCAAGGGGGAGAGAGGGGCCGGCCATGAGGGTGTGGGGGGTGTTTTATGCAAAAAAGAAGAAGAAAGTTCTAGTTTAATTCATTAATTGCTTCATTAAATGCAAAAATGACACATTTTCTTTCATTTTCTTTTCTTTTTTAATTCAAAAACCCTTTGCACTAAAAATATCTAGATATTTAAAAAGAAGGTTCTAAAAATAGTTGCAGTGATGATTTCCAAAAAAAAATTCATTTAGAAGAAATTTCCCGATTTACGTGCATATTTTACCGGCTAAAATAATATTTTATTTGGGAAAAATTCTATCTGAACCAAAACCTCCCAAATACCCCCAAAGTTCGTGCACAAGCTTTATTTTAGCTAAAATAGGTGCTGGCAAGTTTCTACGGACGTTTGATCGAAATCGGGTTAAAACGGAAAATACCGACAATTTTGCCCTAATACGGAAAAATTCGCAAAACGATTTCTGAAACGTTACAATCTTCACCCCTTAAAGAAATTCGGTCCCCGAATTAAAATTCATCTACGCGTACCTTCAAGAAGATGAGTACAAAACACCTAAATCTCGCTTGCAGCTTGCCAAGTGATCACCTCACTATACAGCTACGCCAAAGAACCCTCACAGACGGCAAGACCCTTGACCGAAGTTCCTCCACCTGCCGATCCACTATAACTAGCGGTTGCTGGTGAACGAAAGATCGCGTCCAAGCTAATTGGTCTGATGCTGAATCATGTGAAAAAGGTCATGAAGATAATTGTGAAGTATCAACACAGGGAATACGGGGTGAATACTCAAAAATCTGGACGGAAGTGCCAAATTATAGGCAACGGAACTAACTCGCTTGAGGATCTCAAAAGGACCTACAATCCCGGGATAAGCTTTCCAAAACTCAACACGTCATTCATCGGAAAATCCCGTAGGAATACATGATCTCCCACTGCGAACTCAAGTCTGCGACCACTACGTTCGGCATAAGACCTCTGTCTGCACTGGGCTACTCTCATCCTGACCTGAACCAACTGGATCATCTCCGAAGTCTCTAGACTAGCTGGGGTCAAAAAATCCTACTTACACAGAGTCAGAAAAACAGACTGGTGACCGACACAACCTAACAAACAAAACTTAAAGGTTGACAATTGGAGTGCCTCCTGATAACAGCTATCGAAGGAGAATTCTAACAATGGCAAGTGACGATCCCAACTGCCGACAAAAATTAATATGTACGCACAAGCATATCCTCCAGAGTAGGCATAGACCGCTCTCACAAAACCATCATCCCGCGAATGGAAAAACGGAGCTAAAGCTCAACCAGTACCCAAGGCTTCCTGAAGTTCCTGCCCAAAACGGCAAGCGAATAGGGTGCCCTATTTGGATACGACCCATGAAGGAACTCCATGCAACGCACAAACTTAACCAAGGACAACTGAGCAACCCGAGTATAACCAGACAACTAGCATCCGAATGGCGTCACACCCTGACTAAACCTGGGTTGATACCATAACGAAATTCATGGAGATTTGCTCATACTCCCACTTCGGAACGGTTAAAGGTTGCTAATCTCCATCCGGTATCAGATGCTTAGTACACAACAAGACAGACACCTCGAAACGAAATCCAAAACTTCTCTTTACATCCTTGCCCACCCATAACTATCTCACAAGTCATGTCAAATGCTGGTGGAACTTGAATGAGTACAGAGAATTGGCATATGTGCCTGCTCTAGGGTTTCACGTCTCTACCCAATAGTATCAGGTACACAAACGCGTCCCTAAACTTAGCACACCCTTGTCACAAATCAAGGACTCTGAATCATTACCTAGCCAAGTATGCTCAAGAATCATTGACGAACGAGCATCGGCGGGCAGTGCCTCGCGAAAGCGATTAAGAAGAAGTGGTCGGGCGCGGACATGAGCAAGCTTTCCCCTCAGTAGAGGCGAACATAAGCTGTACTCCACGATCGCACAAGAACTGTAAATCTGCAGAAAACTATCTGAACACTGCGCACAGCTGGAACAAGCTAACCCCGGGCCTACGACTCCGGCATCAGCTACCACAATCGCCTTGCCACGGGTAACGAGGATCTCACAAACACAATCCTACACAAGCTTCATCTAACGGCGCTGTATCAACAATCAAAACCCGCTGCAGGAAGATGTACATTAAGCTCTGGTGGTCCGTGAATATCTGACATGACTCTCCAAACAAGTAGTATCTCTAATCTTCGACGCACGACCACCGCGGCCATCTCTAGATCATGAGTGGGATATCCTGCTCGTACTTCCTCCCACTGGCGGGAAGCAAAAGCGATAACTCTATAGTGTCACCTCAGTACACAATCGAGCCCCACTCGCGAAACATCACAGTTAAACAACAAAGTCGCCCGAACCAGAAAGCAAAGAAAGAACTAGTGCAGTTGTCAACCGAATCTCCAACTGCCGAAAACTCCGCACACATGCCTCAGTCCAAGGAAAAAGAACCTCCTTTCCGGTCAGTCCAGTCAACTGCGTAGCGATACACAGGCAATCCTGCACGAAACGGTGGTAAAAACCGGCTAAGCCCAAAAATCTGTGGACTTCCGTCCGTACACAAGCCTGGGCCAAAGCTGTACGGCCTCGATCTTCCTTGGGACCATACGAATACCGTCTCCCGTAACTACAAGACCTAGGAGTCAACACAAACAAGCCTGAAGGAACACTCCGAGAATCTAGCAACAGCTTGGGCTCTCCCAATGTCTGCAAAACAAATACTCAAGTGCTACTCCTGTCCCTCACGACACATTGAATAGACCAGAATGTCATCCATAACACAACAATAACTGGTCGAGGAACGGCCTGAAGAAATCTGGTTCATCATATCTATGAATGCTGCTAGGGCATTGGTGAGTCCAATGACACCACCAAAACACACAAAGCCCGTAGCACGCACAAGGCAGTCTTCAGAATGTCATCACTCCGAACCCTCAACAATGATGACCTGATCCCAAACAAAGTTCGAAAATGTCTCGCACTAGGAAGCTGAACGAAGAAATCGTCAATGCGAGGTAACGGATACCTATCCGCACCGTAAGCCAGTTCAATTGACGATCAATCAATACAAAACCTCAAACTACCGTCTTTCTCCTTGACGAACAGAAATAGGAGCTCCCCAATGCGAAACACTCAGACACGCAAGCCCCACAGCAAACAACTATGCAGCTGATCCTTAAGCTCCCTAAGCTTCGCCGGCTTATCTGGAACAACGTCGGAAAACTCTCGCACGAAGGAACCCGGTACAACAAACCCACTGTGGCTCCGGTATCACGAATGAATGTCAAGAATCCTCGACATCCTCTCCTCAAAAGCCGACTAGCAAAAAAGGCTCAATTCAAGCTGTGTGAGGCGACACCACTGCCTTCCTATGCACAACAAGAACTGACTCGCCGGGAAAACAAACCCTGTCTGTTTTCTCACGGCAGTCCACAGACGCATAGCACGTAGGTAACCAGTCCGTGCCTCGGAGAACGTCAAATCCAACATCTCTAGAAGGATCAAAACGACGGACATATCTCTATCTCCTATCCGATTGGCACACGACTGAATTACGTGTCGCGTAACAAAAGAATCTCTGACAGAAGTTAACAAAACAAACGGCTGATCTAGCTAACACGACTCTCCTCGTCCCAAACCTCTGCTACTCCCGCGACGGTCACGAAAGCTGTCTCGACGACTAGGCCTCTGTCTCTGGGCTGGTACACCAGTACTCGTCCTCCACTGTTCCGGAACTCCCAAAGTCTCTGGAAGGCATGCCTCGTCAACTGGGGCTGCATCTACTAGTGCTATGTAAGTGACGGAATGCTGCATGATGATTGCAAGGAACAACTGAGTAACAGGGGTGACAACCTCCTGTCGCTGCGCTCGGACGGTCTCAACCAATGAACTCATCGTGTGGCGTAAGTCCCGCATCTCTGCCACAAGCCTAGCGATACTATCTGTCGAAGGCGGATCCATCTTCTCCTGTGCAACGAGCGCGCCATCCTGGTCAGTCCTTGACCCACCCGAGTCAACTCTGACCTCGGCCCTCGCTGCATCACTCTGATTCCCCATAGTCGGCAGCGGCAAAGGCTATTAAATAGAGATAGGATTCGATATGAACACGGAAATCGAATCTCAAGGATATATATCAAGGAAGGAATTTCAAGCAATTTGTACTTAGGTCACTTTAGGCGGAGTACCGCATCGTGAGTATGCCGCGGACATACACACTACGTTACTCTGCTTAAGCTACCTACTCCATCAAACCAAGGTCATCCTACACTCCGAAAGGTAAAACCTAACGCTCTGATACCAACTTTGTCACGACCCGAAATTGGCATGTGACGGCTTTAATACTACGCAACGTCTACAGGCGTAACGCAGTAAAAGAAAGGCAAAACCCAGAAATCTAAACCAGAAAAAGACAAGAAAAGATAAGAAACATTGTTTAAAAGTCTTTGAAATCACAACCCAAATTCTTTAATTGTCCAACTTTATTTCCTTTAAAATTTTGGCAGCACCTCCTTTGTAAAAGAAAGCCCTAAAAATGGGTACAACATAAATATAAAGTAAAGCATCCCCAAACGGGAGCAAATACACGCCCAAAGGCGGAAAACAACCACCACAACAAATATACGACGCCGTAGCGAAGTAATAAAAGGCGATAGAAAGGAAACTGTATAAAAGACAACAAGTCACAACATAATATACAACAACGTCCTCACCAAGTCTCTAAGTCAATATGAAAATAGTAGATGGAGAGTACATGGATACAACGAATATACAATACAACGAATAACAACAAAACCCACCTAAGCAACTGCACACTGTGAGCTGATGCGGTATACGTAGAAAAAGATGATAAGATGTGTGATAATAGCCTGCCTCTGACTATCCTGAGGAACACCTGCAAACACCGTGGCACAACGGGGGTGAGTTACCAACTCGTGAATAGTAAATAACATATACAGGTAATCGCAAGTATGCACGTACAGCGTGAATCTAACATGTGCAATTAATAGCAATAAAAAGTCATATGAATGCAATAATCATGAAAGGTACACTAGCAGGTACAACTAATACATGAAGCAATGCATATAAATAAAGTTATGTAAATGCAACAGTCATGAAAGGTACTCTAACAGGTACTACTAATACATGAAGCAGTGCATAAACAATAAATGTGGAGTATGGAATGAAATATGTCATTTCCACGGAATCCGGACATCGTGGTAGGATCACAATCTATCAAGACAAATCCAAATCCCAATTTCTCAAATCAGCCCCCAAAATGGCTCCCATATCATATAAGTCTCATAAATCCTGAATGTACAATATCGAATAAATCGCATATATCCTGAATGTACAAATCAGCAATCTCATAAATATCCTGTATCCAATATCAAATGAATCATCTATATCCCAAATCAAATTATCAAGTAAAAATCTAACACCCTAAATATATTTGCATGAATAAATATGATGATGTATATAATTTAATGTCAATACACATATATTAGCGTCTCATTCCACTAATATTGGTGTAAGGGCATATATAACAGCGGCCTAATCCCCTGTTATATATACAAAGCAGTAAAAAAAAATATTATGAAACCAATGTGTCAAGCATCGATACAGAAATGCTGATCTATCAGGTGCTGTCACCACGACTGGCCCCCTGATATGTACGTATCATACGCTATCGTGAAAGCACGAGTGCCTAGCTCTGACCCTCGCCTCTCGACGTATCAATACGTACATGATTTCTGTCGGTATCCACATGATAACCGCTGAGTCATTGGTAATGTCACCGGAAAGTATGGTTCCCCCACTAACTCATCTCCTCACTGAGATTCTTGCCCCGGGGTACCTCCGGGCCCCACCATGTAGCCGCATACAGACCCCTCTTTTCCTCACATCGGGTATATAATTAGAACTGATAAATCTCATGGTGGCTGCTGAAATATCAAATCAAGGGAAACCAGGTTTTTCAAATATTGCATAATTTCATGAACTCCTACGGTCCCTAAATCCAGCAAACATCATGAAAAATCCATGAATATAATATATGCAACATAAACTGAAATGTAAGCATATAAAGGAAAAGCCGCTAATTAACCGCAACAAGTTAATATAAATATCATGCGGTTCCTAATTTTCTCCAATTCTAAAATAACATTAGGTAAAGATAAACATGTAGCTATAACCAGATGTTTGTGAAAACATAAAGGTATAGCAAGATATATGTATCTACCTATAAGTAATGATGTAGTATACCCCCTGGGTATAAGTGAAATAGGTGTGCAAGGTATACCTGTAGCTATGTCATAAAGTTTGCATATACCTATCAGTAATGGCACAATAATCTATAGGTATGCAGGTAACTAGCATGTAAATATGTCTGAACATTTATGTAAGCATGTAGGTATACATGTATGCTATAAGTCAATGCGTAAAGAAATATGAATCAAGTTCTCAATGTCCCAAACCAAGAAATATCATATCTATAAGTGGGTTATGCATGACATGGCAATTATTGACGGTGTGTGTAGCATACAATCAGTGCTCGTGCAACATGAATCGTCAATAATATATGCAGTGTCCTAAGGATACAAGTCCAAGCACAACAATATCTAAGTAATAGGGTAAATGCGCAATTCTAAATATGACATAGAATATTCGACAGAAATAACATCTCTAGCCCAGACGCATAACGCCATGCGGGCGATTCCCCTGTAGATGTTAAATCTACTCACCAACGCTCCTGGCTAAGTGAAGCCAACCACCTGTTTTCCCTTGTCGTAGCGTCCGAAGTTTCGCTTGCGAACCTTAAATTTCACAAACACATCACATAAGAAAATATCCTACATCGACGAAAAGACAACGAAACGCAAAAAAAACGGCAAGAAAATTACACTACGCACTTAGCGCACCTAACATGCACGACATCGGCCAAAAACCCTAATTGGGGTCGCTAAACTACAAAATACTAAGTCTAGACCCCGATCATCCCGATCTCACAACACAACACAAAAATTATGATGACTACAATAGATATAACCTCGCAACGAACAATCGAACCCACGTCGGAAAAACCCCGAAACCTAGTAAGCAACCTATCGTAATATTTCGCACTAGTTTGAAGCTAACGCATATCTAGCGATTACAAACACCTTAAAATAGCTTAACTAATCTATCTAAACCAATCCTATATTTTTAACACTTGCTAAATAAACTTTAGCAAAAACCTAGCAAGCAAAACTGCATAATTAAACAAATTATTCATTAGCAATAATTATCATTTTCTACTAGGTTAAGCTTTTCCTAAACACAAATTAACACTTCAATTAAATATTAAACACCTAAATTAAGCTTTAACCTTAACTTGAATTTCTAAAACCATTTCAAGAATTTTGAAACATGAAATTTAAAGCTTAAACTAACATCTAATTAAGCTAGCATAAAGTATTAAGTAACAATTAGAGATTAGGGTTAGGGTTTTATACCTTCAAGAACACCATTTGAATCACGAATAAAACCAAACTTTAGCCTCCAAAATCCTCACTAGAATGAAGATCCAAGCATCTTTTGTGAAGAAGAATGAAGGTTTTGGATTTTATTTGAATTTCTATGAATTTATTTGGATTTTTCATGATTTTTTTGTGCAAGAAATGATGAAAAATGAGTGAGGAAGAACAAAGGCAGCAAGGGGGAGAGAGGGGCCGGCCATGAGGGTGTGGGGGGTGTTTTGTGCAAAAAAGAAGAAGAAAGTTCTAGGTTAATTCATTAATTGCTTCATTACATTCAAAAATGACACATTTTCTTTCATTTTCTTTTCTATTTTAATTCAAAAACCTTTTGCACTAAAAATATCTAGATATTTATAAAGAAGGTTCTAAAAATAATTGTAGTGATGATTTCCAAAAAATTTCCCGATTTACGTGCATATTTTACCGGCTAAAATAATATTTTATTTGGGAAAAATTCTATCTGAACCAAAAACTCCCAAATACCACCAAAGTTCGCGCACAAGCTTTATTTTAGCTAAAATAGTTGCCGGCAAGTTTATACGGACGTTCGATCAAAATCGGGTTAAAACGGAAAATACCGACAATTTTGCCTTAAAACGGAAAAATTCGCAAAACGATTTCTGAAACATTACATCACTAATGGTAGATTAGTGAAGCAAACACTCTAAACTAAATGGCTAATATAGTAGAGGATGATGAAGTAGGAATTGGGCTCACTTTAGATTTATTTTTCTCACAATATTTCTTCACTTTTAGGAAAGCTAGTAAGTTTTCGCATGAGGAAGAAGAAGATGAAGTGGAGATGAGAATGAAACTCATAAGGTGAGAATAGCAACCATGGATGAGTTAGTGTCATACACTAACTCATGTAGAGACTAAACTATGGCTAAGGATAATGATTAGGTTAATAAATATCTTAGGTAAAATAAATTAGTGGACTAAGTCAATGGTGACATCAAGCTTATCCGAGCTTCTAGTCATGACAAATTTCCACCAATTTGTGGATTACCAAAATAAATAAATAAAAACTTAGGATTATCATAAGCATGGTGTAAGTCTCATACACCTATGTATCATGTGGCACCAAGCATGACACAAAAGTTGTACTTTAATATATATCGCATATATACTATATGCACACAAGTGAGAAAAAGAAATGTTTGAGTGAGCTAATATTAGTTAATGTAATTCAATATATGACATATATAATTATACATTAAATTATTAAATTAACACTTAATTTAATAATCCGGCTATATCATATACAACCGGCTAATATAAAATGTAACAACTTATCGAATCAACACTTGTTACGATAACCCGGATATATCACATATAACCGACCCATATCATATATCGCGAGAATAGAATACGGTATCACATACGTGTATTGATCTCGGTCCCGCACATATCACATATGTGCTCCTACTTCGTTTCTCATGAACCGGGAAACCTCTGTGTAGAACTGTAAAGACTCGTCAATACGTCGGCAGTAGGTGATGATCATATCAAACACCTACAAGCCGCAAGCGGTCTGCTAAACGTAACGGCCACCCGGGTATTGAGAGATCAGAAGATCAACAAGCAAGCTTGCTCATACTCCTGCGAATCCAATCAGCAACACTACCGTACAGTCCATTCTCTTCGTCAGATATGTCGCATATCACAGCCTAGGGGTGGTAAACGTCAGACCCCAATAGCCTCATAAGTCATGCCGATGTAAGGCTCATAACGGTTTGAGAAACTGTTGATAACACATACCAGTAGATCTCAGCAACCCTGGCCAGGGATTTCCTGTTATGGCCAATCAAGCATAGCGCAACATCAACCCCCAATACCGGAAGAGACGAATCCCCTCCTATCGCTCATTGCCTCCATATGACTCGGGACTGTACCCAAAAACCACCTTTTTGCACGATCTCTTGAACGTGGTATGGTGGAAATCAAAGCACAGTGGGAATCACACAAGACTCTATGATGATCTCGGGTCGACAGACTAACCTGTACCAGTGTCACCAGAGAACTACTATCTGACGATAGGTATAATACCATCTAAGAGTTCTCGGCGAGTCTGTTCAGTGTACCCTGTCTCCACTGAGCACCCATATACCCTCTCTGATGTCAAACACTAATAGATATGGGATCATCCATCACCCATCATATGGGTCAAGAAGCGTATACGCTAGTCTACTCTTGAGTATCGATGCTCTGTCTCGATACTCCCACGACTAGGAACATTTGAAGGATGCACTTGCCGACTACCTCTGCTCCACTAGTATGATCCGCATCATAATCCTGGTAGTCAAGTACTCATCCTATGGGCTTTATCAACATGTAATAGATAGACATTAAGTGTATATGTTAAAATAAAGTGCAACCAGACAGCATACTATCATGTCGAGCAAGAAAGTTCTCCTTATATATGTCCAAGCATCCACTATAATATACATCACATGTATAATAATGGCCTCTAGGGCATACATATAACTAACAATCTCCCACTTGCACTAAGGCCATTTGTTGTAGTATCTCATACCCAACGCCCCATAAAAGTCTTTTTAGGGAAAGTCCTCTGTGAGTGGATCCGCCATGTTATCTTTCGCGTCAACTCTCCTTACCTCGATCCCTTGTAGATCAACCATCTCCCCGATCAGGTGATACCGTCCTCAGAATATGCCTGGATCGCTGATGGGACCGGAGTTCCTAGGCTAAAGCCACTGTATGGTTCCCCAACACGACAACAGGATTTCGGGAGGCATCGTCAATGTCGTTTTCAAAAAATTGCCATGCAAACGAACCCTAAACATAGAATCTTTAACTATAGATTTAGACAAAACCAAATGTAAACTACTTTACATCTAAAGAGAACAAGAATACAACCTTTGTAGACGGTCCTACTCTTCACTTGCTCCATGTAGTAGTCCCGCGACTCCACAAGGCTTCTCTTGAGACTTTGAACGAGCCTCCTTCGTTGTCTTCGCGCCAAAGACGATCCTCCGGAAGTTCCTCTAGATCAAGCTAACTCTATACTAAATTTCTTTAGTGTATGAAACACACCACACTAATTTGCTAGATTGATATGGGATGATGAAGTAAAGGATGTTAAGAGCTCACTAGTTTATGTTCAAGCTTCATGATTCACATCACATGTGAGGGTTGAAGCTTGAGGCATGACAAGAGGAGGAAAAAGAAGCGAGAGAGGAACCATGGGAGAAACTTAATACAAAATGGCTAAGTGTTGAGAATGAGAAAGATTGAATGGCAACCCTAGACCCCTCACTCATTCAAGCATGGAATTATGCAATATAAATTTGCAACCATGCTTGAATAGTGAGTCAAGAAAAATAAACAAGTGTTAATCCCATGCTTGCAACCATGCTTCCACTTTACACCTCATTTCTATTTTCACAAAATAGAAATATAAATGCCATGCTTCATTATTATATATATATATATGATATATATTAATATATATATATATATATATATCATATATATTAATATATATAATGAAGAATAATTAGTGAGCTAATGATATTAGTTAATATATAATTATATCACATATAATTTATATCACATTATTAAATCAACACTTGATCTAATAATCCGGTTATATCATGTATGAACGACTAATATCATTTATTTGTAAATCACATTATCGAATCAACACTTGATTCGACAAACTGGTTATATCACATATGACCGAACCGATAACAGATGACTGCAAGATTACAATACGGTATCACATACTCGTATTTAATCAGGCCCATACACATATCACATATGTGTCCTACTTCGTTTCGCTTGAACCAGAGAACTTCTGTGTGGGACTCTAAAGAATCGTTAATACACCAGCAGTAGGTGATGATAATATCAGTCGCCTACAAGCAGTCAGCGTTACTAGCTGGACAAAACGGCTACCCGGGCATTGAGCGATATGATGATCAACAAGAAAGCCTGTCTACAGTCTCCATGAAACCTATCAGTAACACTCCCGTACAGTCCGGTCTCTTCGTCTGATATGTCGCATATTATGTCTAGGGGTGGAAATCGTCAAACCCCAGTAAGTGATAAGTCATGTCGATGTCTGATCTATAACAGTTCGAGAAACTACTAATAACACTTATCAGTATATCTCGGCAGCAGCCCTGGCCAGGGACTTCTAGTTATAGACAATCGAACACAGCGTGACATCAACCCCCAATACCGGGAGAGACGAAACCCCTCCTATCGCTCATTGCCTCCATACGACTCAGGACTGTACCCAATATCCACATGTTTGCACGTCTCCTTTGAGCGTGGTAGGGAGGAAATCAATGCACAGTGGGAGCCACACAAGACTCTATGACGATCTCGGTTTTACAGACTAACCTGTACCAGTGTCACCAAAGGACTGCTATCTGACGATAGGTATACAACCACATAGGACTTCTCGGCGAGTCTTGTTCAGTGTACCCAGTCTCCACTGAGCACCCGTACCCCATCTTTGATGTCAAACACCAATGGATGTGGGATTAGCCATCGCCCATCATATAGGTCAAGAAGCGTATACGCTAGTCTACTCTGGAATATCGATGCCCTGTCTCGATATTCCCTCGACTAGGAACAATTAAAGGATGTACTTGTGAACTACCCTGGCCCCACTAGTATGATCTCCAGCATAGTCTTGGTAGTCAAGTACATTTCCTAAGGGCTTTTTCAACATGTGAGAGCAAGACCGTATCACAATTTAAGTCTACATGTTAAGATAAAGGTAACCAATCTCCCTCTTGCACTAAGGCTATGTGTTGTAGTATCTCATACCCAACATCCCAAAAAGTCTCTCAAATTGTGTCTGGGGAAAGGCCTTCATGAGTGGATCCGCTACGTTGTCCTTCTTGTCAACTCTCCTGACCTCGATCTCTCGGCGATCTACTATCTTCCAGATCAGGTGATACCGTCTCAGAATATGTCTGGATCTATGATAGGACTTGGGTTCCTCGTCCAAAGCCACCGCTCCATTGTTATCACAATACACAGGTATTGGATGCTCAATGGATGGAACCACACCAAGCTCAGTAATGAAATTCTTCATCAGCTTCTTTGGTAGCATCGTTCGCAGCGATGTATTTAGCCTCCATCGTCGAGTCTGCAACGGTGTCTTGCTTGGAACTCTTCCAATACACCGCCCCTCCGTTGAGGGAAAAGACAAAACCTGAGACCGACTTATTGTCGTCCTTATCACTCTGGAAGCTCGACTCGATAAAGGACTCCACTTGGAGTTCACCGTTACCGTACACTAAGAACATCTCTTTAGTCCTTCTCAAGTACTTGAGAATGTTCATAACAGCTGTCCAGTGATTCTCTCCGGGATCTTCTTGATACCTACTCACTACACTTAGTGAGTACGCTACATCGGGTCTGGTACATAACATCGCGTACATGATAGAGCCTACTGACGAAGCATAGGGTATCCCTTGCATGCGAGCTCTCTCCAAATCTGTCTTGGGAGACATCTCTTTGGAGAGAGTGAGTACAGAGATCGTGGGTATATTCCTACGCTTGGAATCTTCCATACTAAACCTCTTTAGTACGGTGTCTATGTAACTGGATTGGGACAATCCCAGCATCCGTTTAGATCTATCCCTATAGATCTTAATCCCCAAGATGTGGAGGAATCACCAAGATCTTTCATTGAGAATCTCTGCGATAACAAGAGCTTAACCGAGTGCAACATAGGAACATCATTTACTATCAAGAGTATGTCATCCACATACAATACGAGGAAGACGACCTTACTCTCTGCGGCCTTCTTGTATATACAAGGTTCATATATATTTTTGTTGAAGTCAAACTCTTTGACTACCTCATCTAAACGGATGTTCCAACTCCGCGATGCCTGCTTTAACCCGTAGATAGATTTAAGCAGCTTGCACACCTTTCCGCTCCTCCCACTGTCTACGAAGCCCTCCGGCTGAGTCATGTATACGCTCTCTTCTAAATCACCTTTTAGAAAGGTCTTAACATCCATTTTCCAGATTTCGTAGTCGTGGTATGCGGCGATGGCAAGTAGGATTCGGATGGACTTAAGCATAGCCACTAGAGAAAAGGTTTCATCATAATCCACACCTGGTCGTTGACGAAAACCTTTTGCAACAAGTTTAGCTTTGAATGTCTCAACTTTTCCATCTACACCAAGTTTCTTCTTAAAGATTCATTTGCTCCCAATAGGTTTTACCCCTTCGGGAGCAACTTCCAAAGTCCATACTTTGTTGGTGTATAGGGATTCCATCTCAGATCGCATTGCATCGAGCTATTTCACAGAGTCCCCACTCATGATGTCCTGCTCGAAGCTAGTTGGGTCATCATCTTCCATGATGCAATCATCGCTCCCACCATCAATGAGAAAACCGTAGTATCTCTTAGGTGGATGAGGAACCCTATTAGATCTGCGGAGAGGTTGGGGTTCATTGGAGACAACTGAATCCTCTGGTTCCAATAAATCATCAGTTGTAGTTTGTGTAGCTGGAACTTATTCCAGCTCTAACTCTTTGCCACTAATTTCTTTTATAAGAAATTCCTTTTCCAAAAAGGTGGCGTATTGAGAAACAAACACCATTTGTTCCTCAGCGTGGTACAAGATATACCCTTATGAATTCTTTGGATATCCCACAAACATGCAAAGAACTGATCGTGCCTCGAGTTTGTCCGGATTTTGCCTTTTGATATAGGCCGGACAACCCCATATCTTAACTCGTTTAAGATATGGTCTCTTTCCGCTCCATATCTCATATGGTGTGGAAGGTACCGATTTAGATGGAACTTGATTCAATAGGTATGCTGCTGTCTCAAGCGCATAACCCCAAAAGGAAATAGTGAACTCAGTGGTGCTCATCATAGAGCGCACCATATCTAATAGGGTGCGATTCTTCCACTCTGATACACCGTTGTGCTGTGGTGTATACGGAGGAGTAAGCTGAGAGAGAATCCCATTCTCTTTTAGATAGTCACGTCACAGAATTCCATGCTCAAGTATTCTCTTTCCCAATCAGATCGAAGGATTTTAATACTTTTACCTGTCTGGTTCTCTACTTCATGCTTATATTCTTTGAATTTCTCAAAAGCTTCAGAATTGTGTTTCAACAGGAACACATGACCGAATCTTGAGGGATCATAAGTGAATGTAATGAAGTACGAGGAACCATTCCCGGCATGCGTAGACATGGGACCACATACATCACTATGTATCAGTCCCAAGAGTTCAGTAACTCTTTCTCCGTGTCCTGTAAACGGAGTTTTGGTCATCTTTCCTTTGAGACATGACTGGCATATTTCATAAGATGAAAGTTCGAACAGATTCAAATATCCATCTTTATGCAACTTAGCTAGTCATGTCGCATTGATATGACCTAGTCTATAATGCCACAAGAAGGATTCGTTCAATTCTGAACTTTTCCTCTTGTGTGTGTTTTGTACGTTAAGAACTGTGTTTTGATTCAGAACGTATAATCCATTACATAACGCACCAAACCCAATCAACACTTGATTTAGGTAAACGTTCATAACATTATTCTCTACTACAAAGTTATATCCTTCTTTATATAATAAAGAAATTGATATTAAATTGCATATCATAGAGGGTACGTAATAACAGTCGTTCATGATCAATGTATTTCCAGTTGGCAATACAAGGTGATATTCACCAACTGCTTTGGCTGCAACACTTGCACCATTCCTTACTTTTAGAGAATGATCGCATTTTCCCAGTTCTCTACCTTTCCTTAGTCCATCCAACAAATTGCATATATGGGATCCCGATCCGGTATCTAATACCCAGGATGTAGAATGTACTGTGAAACAGTTCTCTGTAACTAACACACCCGAAGAAGATGCATCAACATGCTTATTCTTCGTTTGGGTGGTGTGGTAATCTGGACATTCCCCTATTTTCTGCTCGGAATTATAACACTTATAAGTTGGTGCGGAACCAACTTTCCCCTGCTCAGTATAGCAAGTGGGTTCGGTCAATATATCCATATTATTATCTTGATTAAGGCGTGACATTGGTTGCTGCCTGGAGAGAGAGAGAAGATAACGCGTTAGCGTGCGCTCTTTGCAAGATTAGATTAGTTATTATCTTATCTAGTCAGGACGACTCCCACTGTTTTTATCAAATCTTCCTTCAAACCCTAAAAGGTAAGACTACCCGGGATTAATTATACCGTACAAGTTCGCCAATTTTTTAGCCAGGCCAGTGCCGGTACTTTGAGGGAGGTTCCCCGTGTTTTCGCACGGACCTAATTAAAATAAACCTTGTTTTCCCAGGGGCGTGACCCCATTAACACCTTTCTAGACACCTACTTGATTGGCTAATTGTGATGTGTAAAACTCTCCCAGGAGTAACTCTTACTCGCAGTGGGTATCGGTATCCAATTATCTCATAGAAGGTATGCAATCTTATTGCAAATTTCAACACTTGAAATTCCCGATAATTCTTTACCCCTAGCAACTTTTGACCTTAACATAGTCAACAAATCATAAGCGCTAGCCAAGTTCAACCCGTCATTTCCCAATTGAATTAAACCCACCCGTACGACCCTTAACATAATCAACAAAGTCGCACGACTACCCTAATCCAATCGCATCTCATGCTTTAGCAGATAAACACTAATTAGCTACCGCACACTACGCCTTCACATAGTCAACAAATGTAGCACGAATACTAAGTAGTACTTATATGAAATGACGGAGGTCTACGTCAAGTTTTTAAGAAAACCAATAGCGTAATGAACTTCATATCATTGAAGAATCGAGTGATTTTGAAAAAGGTGTATTTTTGAGGTTTTTGTTAGTTTCGCTAAAGAGGTCACTCCCGGTGAAGGGATCTTGGCTCTTTTCTTATCGAATAAGGTGCTTGATATTCTGCAAGGAATACCGCTATGCAAAGCAAGAACTATAGAAACAATCAAAAACTAAACCGAGTGAGTTGTAGCATTTGCTAGTTTCGCTAAAGAGGTCACTCCCGGTGAAGGGATCTCGGCTCTTTCTATATCAAATATGATGCTGGATATTCTACAAGGAATACCGCTATGCAAAGCAAAAACTAGAGCTACCCTTTTTGAAAATTTGATTCTACAACATCTTTAGGTTTCTTTTCTTTCATTAATCTCATTAATGAAGTCCCATCAATTAAGCTTCCTAAGCATCACAAAAGAAACGAAAATACAACGTACGTATAAAGTGATCACATCACAGAATATCAGCAGCAGAAGATAACATATGAAATATTGGATATACTAGGAATTCCGTGTTTTAAGTTAAGCCAGTATAAAAAACGAATTCACAGTCGCGATGAATAGCCAAACCTACATCCCTAGACCCCTACGAGAGCGGCAAGCAACCCTACCAATTCTAGAGTTAGGAGACCCGGACTCGACTCCTCGAGATTGTCTCCCACTGGACTCTAGAACCCGGTTACTTGTGCTCCCCACCTTGGGTCTATCCTAATGCGGATAAGTAAATAATAACCAATGGTGATATCATCCTCAACCCGGAAGTGCCCCAATAAAAGAATATTACGTACAATGAATTTTACATGAATGAAAATAAAAACTATTATCTCACATAAAACCCCCGGCTATTCAAAACACTACGATCCAATATAACATATCCAAGCAACACAAAACATCACATGTCATCAAACAGCTAGACGATGTTAAACATTCCGATCGAATCAACGAACACCCAAAATTACCCAAAAAGCTCAACACTTGAGCGTAGTTTAAAATTACTCAGTACATGCCACAGCTCCTATGAACCAGCCGTAGAAGGGTCATCCAATGCCTCATATGTGGCACCGCTGAACTACCACAAACCCTAGGGTTTAGTGGCGGTTCTGACGTTCAGATAATCGAGTTAAGGTTTCGTTCTTCTAGAGGGTACACAGTATCGCTTGCATGATTTTCTGAAAGTTTTAAACTAAGGAAAAATCCAACACTTGGAAAATTTCCGGGGAGGGTTAAAATGGGTATTTGATATCGTTCGAACTTTTTAATACCATCTAAAGTAACCCGAAAAACTGTTAGACTTACGACTACGAAACACTCAGAGTTTCCTTTGTAGAAAGTTATCATCACATGAAAATTTAGCAAAAAAAAACAACACCTGAAACACCAAATCCCAGTCACTGGAACACTGAAAAAATTTGAAAAGGGTGCTCGGATTTGGGCCGAGATGGTGGGAGGGGTGGTCGGCCAAAATTTCATAGAATGGCCTCAAATTTCTCTAGTGTTCATGTTATATTACATACAGCACTCTGCAGTTGTTTGATAAATTTTTAGAGCTCATATAAAAATCGACAGAAAACAGTTTTCCGTGTTTCAGTTTCGGAGAAGTTTCGGTTTCGTAATCTAACAATGTTTGTCTAAATATTTAGCCTGGCTGTGATACCACTGTAAGGTTCCCTAGCATGACAGCAAGGTTTCGGGAGGCATCGTCCATGCCGTTTTGAAAAAATTCTCGTGCTAACGAACCCAAAACTTAGAATCTTTAACTATAGATTTAGACAAAACCAAATGTAAACAACTTTACATCTAAAGGGAACAAGAATACAACCTTTGTAGACGGTCCTTCTCTTCACTTGCTCCGTGTAGTAGTCCCGCGACTCCACAAGGCTTCTCTTGAGACTTTGAACGAGCCTCCTTCATTGTCTTCGCGCCAAAGACGATCCTCCCGAAGTTCCTCTAGATCAAGCTATATCTACACTAAACTTCTTTAGTGTATGAAACACACCACACTAATTTGCTAGATTGATGTGGGATGGTGAAGTAGGGGATGTTAAGAGCTCACTAGTTTATGTTCAAGCTTCATGATTCATATCACATGTGAGGGTTGAAGCTTGATGCATGACAAGAGGAGGAAGAAGAAGCGAGAGAGCAACCATGGGAGAAACTTAATACAAAATGGCTAAGTGTTGAGAATGAGAAAGATTGAATGGCAACCCTAGACCCCTCACTCATTCCAGTATGGAATTATGCAATATAAAATTGCAACCATGCTTGAATAGTGGGTCAAGAAGAATAAACAAGTGTTAATGCCATGCTTGCAACCATGCTTCCACTTTACACCTTATTTCTATTTTCACAAAATAGAAATATAAATGCCATGCTGTTGGAGATAGTGCCCTCAGAGTCAATTATTGGATCATAGGCACGTGATTACAATGATTGAGGGAGGACCTATGCCGATAGGACAGTCTTACTCAAGATGATAGTATGCTATCTGGTTTATCTTTATCATCGTGTACTACTTTAGGTGACCTTACAAGTCACTATTGCGCGTTGATAGAGCCCTTAGGATTCTTGCTTGATGGACAGCAGTATGATGGCGATCATATATGTGGGAGCTGGGGTCTATAAGCACATCCTGTCACGACCCGAAAGAGCACGTGACTGGCACTTGAACCATATGAAGCCTATAGGACTCCATCTGATCCAAGTAAGCAAAAAGCCCAGAAATCTAAAACCATTTTGAAGAATAAATAAATAAAACTGGTTTAAAGAAGTGAAGAAATACAGGTTTGAAATCAAGGTTTTTTAAATAACTAAGCCGAAGGTACGTTTTGGAAACAATAAGTCTTTTCTAAAAATTTCGGCAGAGTTTCTCTTGTAAAACTGGCCCCGAATGGGGTACAACATGAATAACAATATATAAAATGATAAAGGCATCCCCAAGCGGGAGCTAGCTCTTCGTCAATCGACGGTCACAACCACGCAAAGATATGATAATATACAACGCCAAGTGGCGAGGATCAAAAGCAAAAGAAAGCTCAAAAGTAGCAAGAAAACCGCTATACTACTAAGCGCGACTCTAAGGTCGAATAATACAACACTGTCTCTGAGTCTGAAAGAATATACAAGTTTTGGTTGATGGATAATTTCTAGATACTATGAAATAAATAAATACCAAGGTGATTCCTGATACGAAAGAATCCACCTACCAAAGCAAATCACCCGCAAGAAGGTAGTGTGCCAGAAATGCCGCAATAGAACCTGTACGGCAAAACCTGCAAGAACTGTGGCACAACGGGGGTGAGTTGCCAACTCGTGAATAGAAACATCTACAAGGATAAATCGAATGCATGACATAATCCTAAGTCAACGATCAGTAAAATATCCACAAGAGTACATCTGAGTGTAATAAGGTGGCAAGGTAACATCTAATCATGTATATAGTGCCAGGTACTCAGGTAACAACATGTCATCAGTGTAAGGTATGTCTGCATGAAGTATCAATGAAGAAATATCAATAATATCAATACACATATATTAGCGTCCCATACCACTAATATTGGTGTAAGATAAGTGTAAATCCAGTCTGTATATGAACCAAGTCTGTATATATGTGGAACCCGTCCACCTGTCACCCACTGACAGTAAGCATCATGTATGCAATGTGAGGATATAACCAAAATCATGGAAAACTCATCATGAAACCCGTGCCAAACACCGACACGTAAATCCTCATCCGTATGGGGCTCCGTCTGCGGATATCGGCCCTCGGCCCGAGCAGTATGAGTCAACCCATGTCCATCTCTGGGCTCCGTCTGCTGATATCGGCCCGTCGGCCCCGGCAGTATGCCCATCTCTCGGCTCCAGGCGGTATCCCCCGGATATCCGCCGAGCTCAGGTAAAATCACCGGTAGGTACTCGCCCGCCTCCAAGCTCAATCGGCATAACCCATCGATCATCTCGCCGAGGGGAACCATACCGGGCCCACCACGAACCCGCAAACGGTACATCACCTCCTCGAATCGGGTTTCAAGCACACGTCTCAGCACCGAGAAAACGCGTGGTGGACGCACCGAAATATCATATCACGAGGTACCGGGTTTTCATAAAGTGCCTCTTTTCTTAAATAACCCCACGGTCCTCAAAAACCAGAAATCACATGAAAATCCAACATCCAGCAGTAAATCCAATGCGATGTACTATGCAATCAATCCATGATATATGCGACATGTAAAGAGAGTAATCATATCGGAAATCATGCAACATGGAATAGGAATGCGCATATGTCAAAGGAAGCATCATATCACGAATGTAATAGTACTACTGTGTAGTGACATGGCAATTATCGATGATGAAGTATGTGAGCCGGCAAATAGTGTACGTGAAACATACGCATCATCGATAATGGTGCTGGTGTCCTAACAGCATGATAATAACATGGTAATGAACATATGCCAGCAATGCGAATAGTATGAATATGCGGAAATCTAGTAATCAACAGCACAGTGAAGTATCTACTATGCAACTACATCTAAGTATCCTGTCAATCAGGAGGGGTAGGTGTGGAAACCACCTAAAACTGAGTCTAAGTATATATGTAGATATATAGTCGGTGATCCCGCCTCAATGTCATATCGTAAGATATCCTCTAGCTATGAGTGTGGATCTATCATCAATATCAGCTCGTACGGTAAATCATCGTACGGCATTCCCAAAAGCTGGGTAGGGGTCAACATCTCACTGTCTCATCACATAACAAATATCACCATCATCAGATCATATAGTCTGGAGTACTACTCTATGTCTAGTACAAACGGTAACATCGGTAAAGTATGCATGCGGGGGTAAACACACACCCCAAGCCCGCAAGAATCACAAGTCATACCCCACATATGAATCGTATCAAATCACCGATTCCAGGGCACCAAGCCCACAATATCGACTCATCTCCAAAGTCGTCACATATCATCAATCACAGTGTAAGTACATGTGAAAAGCAAGGGTATATGTATAGGGTAATTCTATCCTAGGGTTCGCGACTATGAACTACACTAGTCACTTCTAACCCTACATATCCAAAATACACCTAATATCACAATACCATATAATAAGCTATCTACGGACTGCGGGGGTGCTATACGCCATCCACCCGACTTTCCCCCGTAGATATAATCTACTCACCTTGCATCATCATTTGCGGACATCACCATGCATTTGCTTGTCGTCCGAAGTCTTCATGGGTACCTACACAATCAAAATATCGTATATGCGCATTAAAACCAAATCCAATCTAAAACGGCGCATAAACTCCAAAACTATACGATAAAGGGCCTATAGGTGAGAACCTATGGCACGCCTTCAAAACCATCCATGATCCTCTATATCGTCGTATAAACGACAATAGTCGAGGCAAAACACATTCCACCATTTCCAATCCAAAAATACGGAATACGGAAACACGAATCCAAAACGACAACATAGGATATATGTCCCAGATTTCACCCTAGATAGAATCTGTCAAAACTAGAAGTACCCAGGGCCAAGAATTGAGGAAATGGGGCCAGGCACGCAAAACGAGGCAACTCCTCCCTGGTCTGGCCGCAATTTGCGGCCAGAATGGAGGTTTTGGCGGCCGGAAAGTGGAATGGGGAGCTAGGGTTTTGGGGTTGGCTTCCTGGGTGCCTGCACATGTCACTTTCCACTCAATTTTATTTTAGGGCATCTCGGGTGATAGCAGATTCCAAATAACAGTGACAGATTACACAATTTCCCCGATATCGGTTTCTAAAATCCATATTATGGGTTCTAGCTTCAGGTTAGGTTCTCAATTCATACACTAGGGTGTTGATGTATCCTCAATTGAACTCAATTTCACAATACAACCCAAGTTCCTCTCAAACCCTAACTAGGTTTTCATCAAATCCATAATATCACACAATATCGATTAAATCTTGACATGGGGTTATAGGAAAGGCTATAATTAAGCAAATGGTTCAGAAATTACCTTCATTAGCAACTCAAGAAAATTCTTGAGTTGCCCTCTAGTGACCAAATCCATGCTTCTTTAGCTCCATGTGTAGATCTAGGGATTTTGGACATTTTTAATGAAAGGAGATTGGGGTTTTGGGGTGTTTTATGAGATGAAGTGGGGCTTGAAGAGGGGAGGGAATGAGTGGCAAGAGCAGCAGCCGAAATTTGGTGGGAGAGGGAGAGAAATGAGGGTGAAGGAATGATGGAAGCATGGTTCAAAAAGGTGGGGTTGACCTTGTCCCTCTCTCTCATCATTACACCTACTCTTTCCTTTTCTTTTCTTTTCATTTATCTTAAATCCCATCCTTCTCATACCAATAGTATACCCAAATGAAAACCATGGCTAGAAAAAGCACAAGTGTAGAAAAAGTGGTATGTGCAAGTTTTGCACAAAATTGCCAAAAAACCCAATTAGCGATTTTAATCGCGATTAGCACTAAACTAGTGTCAAACTAATCACAAAAACTTAAAAATGTCATAATTCACTAATTTACCCTATTTTAGAATTTTCCATAATTTTTGATAATTTTTCTATTTATTTGCATTTAATATTAAAATAATCAATAAAATAATATTAAATTATAAAAATTCCCAAAATTAATATTTTATATTTTTGAAAATGTTACACATCCTTAAAAGGTCCCTAGTCGTGGGAGTTTCGAGACAGGGCATCGATACTCCAGAGTAGACTAGTGTATACAGTCGAGACCCCGACAAGGGGCGGTGACCGGTCTCACATGCCACTGGTGTCTGTTGGTTCACCTAAGATGTATACAGGTGCTCATTGGGTTATGAGTACACCGGACAGGACTCGCCGGGAACATGCTAGTTGGTCTTATACCTGACGTCAGATAGCAGTTCCCTGGTGACATGTGTACAGGTTAGTTCATCGACCTGAGATCTTCATTTGTCTCGTGTGAGTTCTCGCTGTACTTTGATTACTACTCTACCACGGCTCAAAAGAGTCGTGCAAACAAGTTTTAGTTGGGTACAGTTCCGAGCCACATGGAGGCAGTGAGCGGATCTGCAGGGGTTCGTCTCTCCCGGTATTAGGAGTGAGGTCGCGCTGTATCTAGGAGAGGCATTACAGAAAGCCCTCGGCCGAGGCAGGAGATTTACTGGTAGGCATTCCAGTAGTATCTCAGGGTGTTTAAGGCTACACTCCGACACGACTTGTACCGCTTTTGGGGGTCTGACTTTTACCAACCCCCTAGGCCCGCCATGCGATGCTCATAGACGAACGGACCAGACTGTATGGATATTGTCACTGACAGGCTCTGTAGGGTGTCAGGATGAGTTCGCTCATCGACATCCCTTTTGGTCAATACCTGGTAGCCCGTTACGTATGGCTAATACCTCTGACGTGCTGGTGGTTAAATCCACAACCAAAGTATTGATGAGTCTTTAGAGTCCCCCACAGACCGTTTCTCAAGTTTCGGGCGAAACGCTGAAGAGGTCGTATGGAGATATGGCAGGGTTTGATCATATACGTGCGGTATTGCACGGATCATGATCGGACGGATTATACTAGCGGGCTTTGGTTTAAGCCGGATCCTAGTATTGTACAGTGTAGATTTTGTCTCTTTGCATTTGTATTCGGTCGCAATACAAATGCAGGTATGTATATACAGTCTCGGGGTTTTCCTGTAATTTATTACGGGATCGTTTTTCTGAAGTTGCCAGTTTGCTTTCCGTTTCGGCTATTTTCCTGTTAGTGCATATGCCCTAGGGGCCATTATTGTATCATACTAGGTTGTATATTTCTTAATGGAAGCTTGGGATATTCACAGTTGTATATAACAGTCTTGCTAAAAATGGTAGTATGCTACTTGGTTTGTGTCTACTTTAATATGTGCATATGTTTCTTGTAACGTATCACTTATACATATTAGTAGAGCCCATAGGATCTTTGCTTGATTGCCAGCGTTGTGATGGCAGTCACACTAATGGGGGCTGGGTAGTCTATAAGCAACATCCTATACTTGTCCCTAGTCGTAGGATTATCGAGATAGGGCATCGATATTCCGCAGTAGACTAAGTGTGTAAGCTTCTCATCCCAGTTGGGGAGATGGTCTGTTCCACAACCGTCAGTACGTCGTACTGGAGATAGTATACAGGTGCTCGTTAGGTTACGGGTACACCAGACAGGACTCGTAGGGGAACTGATTGGTTGGTATTATACCCATCATCAGTTAACAGTTCCCAGGTGAAATGAGTACAGCTTAGTCCGCAGACTTGACACTGCTACATTGCCTCGAATGTGTCCCACTGTTCTTAGATTGCTACCCTACCACGGCTCAAAGGAGTCGTGCAAACAGGTAGCAGTTGGGTGCAGTCCCGAGCACTTGGAGGCAGTGGCGGTTAGAAAGGATTCGTCTCTCCCGGTATTGGGAGTTGATATCGTGCTGTGTGATTGATTCGAAAAAGTGTGTTTTTATAGTTTAACCGCAATCAAAAACGGTGTCGCACGTAGCTAGACCGAGATGAGTACGGGTCGTCCTCTGGGAAACGTGGAACCTTTTACTTTTACTTTAGATGTGTTGAGAAAGAGGGGAGAGATAAAGAATTTTATAGAAAGATTTCTAGATCTACGTTAAACAAGAATGTAAAATATAGATCTAGATTATTTTAAAGAAGTAATTAATATAATAAGAGGGCTTGTAGGGTTCGTTAGGATTTAGTAGTTATGGATGATTAATTAAAAGTTACCCTTTTTATCCATTAATAGATTTAGAACTAGAACGACGGTGATGCATGTAGATTAGGGTTTCTGGAGGGAAATGGAATCCCACTCTTAACCCTTATCTCGACACGGAACTCCGTTCATTATCTTAGCCTTTACCAAAACAATCATTAATTTAATCTCTAATCACGGTCGGAACTAGCAAAGAATTGCTAGCGCGCCCGATTAGGATGTTAATGATTCTTTTGATAAAGTTCCTAAACTTTATAGGACTTAAAAAGGGTTTAATTATTTTCATCGTCCATTAGCCTACCCTAATCCTACGAACCCTAACAAGCGGAGAATTACTCGCGATGTTGGGAGAAGAAGATGAATAGAGAGAGTAGGAAAACATAATGTAAGATGCAAAAACAATTAAATAAAAATAACTACCTTTATTAATCGACTTGAACAAACTACACTTTAATCCATAGAAAATGATTACAACTAGTTGCTTCTCGATCTTTCCTAAGGAGGTAGTCGAACAGTTGATGATCAGCCTGGATGCGTGAGCCGTCTTGGACTTCGTGATCTCTTCGGCTTGATAACTTTTCCAAGAGGCTCTCGGTGCCCTTTTATAGTCCAAAGCCACAATCTTTTGCTTCAAAAGTTGGTAAAATATAGCAGAGATTTAAGCCACAAAATCTTAGTAAATGATCTCTCTAGATTGCAGCGGATCCGCGGCCAATAGTGGGGATCTCTTGATCATTTCTCTTGGGCTTTGTGATTGTGACATGTGGCAATCCTAGGCACCTTCAGAATTCAGAAATCTTTTCTCGGTTGCTCCCAAACTTGGTCTCCAAGTTTTGCTTCTTAATTTGGCAAGTTTTCTTCAACAACTTGATTTGTTTGATAAATTCTGCATAACAACTTGGAAAATTCTGCACAATAATCTCAAATAATATTTAGTAGACTTAGTTCTACTAGGATTTGGTCAATGAATTTATTTGCATACATTTTTCTACCAAATACTAATTAAAATATATTAACACATGGAAAATGGTGTTTTTACACATAAACCTTCATATGTATAATATATTATAATAAAGTCCTTTTTCAATATGAAAATGGTAGGAAAAATGTAATACAAATGTGCAGTTTTATCAAGTGAACAAATACTCCCAAACATATCTTTGATCGTCCCGAGCAAACTAGTTTATTCAAGAGGAGAAAAGGAAAGGAGAAAACTAAGCACACTTTCGTAGGCAGACACGATTGCACTGAGCACGTGCAACAAGCCGTTAAACCTCTAGGTGTCCCTAGTAGGAGGAGTGTTGTCTCCTGAGGGTTTTCAGCGGATTACACCCACAAAATCCAATAACAAAAGAAAGATGGTGAAATTTACATATAAAGATAAGAACCATAAAAGAAAGGCCTTGAAAAGAAGAGTTTCCAACTATACTAGCTTTTCAGTTGTCATGAGCCCTATCTTAATAGTCATGAAAAAATGTTAGAAATCACATCATCCCTCAATAAAACATCGTCTTTATTCTTCATTCCCACCTTTCGTCCAAACATTGATCATATAACCCCACGTGTGTGAAATGGACATCCCTTCACTCGGAGAATTCAATTCAAGCTATCATACTCTTGTCCATCTACCTTAGTATTTTTTAATTTGATGAATATTAAGATTCGCTCACACATTTTCATACGACCGTTAATACTTCTTGAGGTACTAACCAACCGATTACTCCTGTGCTTACTGATTAGGTGATAATATTTTCCTCGTCTTGCACCACCTAAGGCTTAGCAGTGACTCCCAGACCAGTTGGCCTTAGGGCACTAGGTGAAGAGGCACCCTCGCTATATTTTTTTATTGCTGCCTTGGCGATACAAAACCAGTGTTCATTTTTTTCTTTTCACCATTTTTATATTTTCTACATTTTTTTCACTTCCATCATACTTTGGCTTTTAGACAAGAGCATTTCAAGGTATCCTCTACTATCCCGAGTTTCAAGACGTGTGTAAGTGCATATAGTAGGGTATCAACATTCAAATGTTTGGCTTCCAGAATAGAAACTTTTTTTCAGACTTATTTTTATCCTCAGATTAGTGACTTCCTTCATCTTACTAACCCTTGGGACAACAGCTCATAACTACTTATTACTAGTTCGTTTAAGAAAACTTCTAATTTTCTTGGTTTTCTTAAACTATTCCTATCTTTTGGATGTAATTTTTCACTTTCTACTCTTTTGTTATCAAAAAAAATAAAAAATTTGTGCTTATATATAGTATAATGCAAAGTATGCGTAAATAAGCACAAACCTCCCCCAAACTTGTTTTCAACAGTGTCCTCACTGTTGCTATCTGCTGGATCACAAAAACCTGTAAGCTTGGGAGGACATTTTTAATGGGGGCAAGAATATATGAAAGTGAAAATCCTCCCCCAAACTTATTTTTGGCTCACAAATTTGAGGACAAAAGTTATGATCAAGAGCCAAAAATATATCCCCCCAAACATGAGTTAGACAATACGAAGCATTTTAAGAGGGGGTGAGTCATTTGGTCAAAGTAAGACTTTACAAAGACCAAAAGTCAACACCAACCATTCAAATATTTTATAAGTATATCGTATAGGTTGGTGGATGAATGTGTTGTATCGAGTCAAGAAAAAGTGGGGAAGGGATAAGAGGTGGTCAGGAAAGGGTTTGAATTTAGAGAAAAGAAAGAATGAGGAGGAATGTGAATGATTAGGAAGAAGGAATGATGACGGTTCAACCTCTATAGGTGGAGATTGATCAATCACAAAATCCGTATTGTTTAAAAATTCAAGTTCGTCAGCAAAAAGTTCTTCAAAACTTTTATTAATGGTGTGATTGAACATTTTGCTGTCAAAGAGTTTTATGCCAGAATTTATTCTACTTGATTCATAAAAAATCACTGAGGTAGAGGACTCGAAATTTTCATCTACCTCTTTTTCAAAAATATCCAAATCAAGTTGAATTTCTGGTATTACTGAACTTGAATTAACGGATTGTGATTTATCAAAACTCACTGAAACTATAGGAACAGAAGAAGAACCGGAGAAAGTAGAAGGTGAAATGGGTAAACAAATCGGTGTGTCGAGTGTTGCTGAACCAGATGTGGAAGATGGAGGCTGTATTTCGATCTGATCTTCGGGTATACCTTTATCATCAACTTCAAGACATATTTGGGGTTCGGGAAGAATTAAAGGATCAAGATGATGACCACAAGGAAGTGAAAGGATTTGATGAATTGGTGGGACAAAATCATCCAAAATTTCGGGTTCATCAATCAATATATCCCCAATGTCAATTACCTCATTCAAGTGAAGGTTAAAATTCTCAAACTCCTCATCAAAAGTATGGTTTTCAATCAGTTTTGGTTCAAGAGTGGAGGTGTAGAGATCATAAGGGTTGGGTATGGTTTCACTTGAAAGGGACCCTTCACAGTTAGGTAAATCAAACACTACAAAGTCACACAACTTATCAGTCATTCTATTTGGTGTACTTGAAGAATCTATGAAACTGGAGTTGTGGATTTCAGTTTGGAAAGGGGAGGTTTGATTAGGAAGGGTGTACAGTTCTGTCTTACTATGCAAATCCTTCATAATTTGATTCGTCAGTTCCATATATTTTTCTAATGTCTGCTCCAGACTAGTCTTGGGTTGATAAGGGGTTTCAGTATAAGATTGAAATTCCTGTGGATAATTAAAACTCCAAATGACTGATTAGAAGAACTGTCTAGAGTAGGTGGAAAAGTCGGATTGGATTGATAGGAACAGAATGGTTGCTGAACTTGGGTAGGAGTAGGATCAATATTATGATAAGAAGAATATTGATATGGGTTGGTTGGTTGGCTATATATAAACCGCATATCAAACTCTTCTCCGGACAGTGGTGGTGATGGTTCATATTGGTCCGGGTTGAAACTTTGGCCTCTAGACCTAGCTATGTGCTCAGCAATGGACATTCGTATAGGGGCTTCCTCACTCTGGGTATGAACTGAAACAGGTGTAGGATTAGGATGCGGTTGATAAGACCTAGACTGAGATGGACAACTGTTTCTTCCTGCTTGTTCTATATGATCTCTTAAGGACATGGAAGAGCCGGACGGTATACCGAAGGGATTTCGAAAACAAGAGATATCTGGTTGTGGACAGCAAAGCTCGGCAAGTGTTCTTCTGTTTAGGTCACCCATTATAAGAAGAGAAGAAGAGGAAGGGGTAAAAAGGAGAGAAAGTAATTGGTTTGTTTTAAAAAAGGGACGGATTTAGACCAATAACAAAAAATGCACAACCCTAGAACTATGGTTACCTAGGTCCAGTCTCTAGACCGCTCCTAGACTTCCAAAGGACAAGCCGCAGGATAAATCCTCTACCGCCTCCGTACTACCCTTGTAGCCAGGTAAGTGCCAGGTAAGTGGGAAGGAACTACGTCGTGGGCCTAATTAAAAACCACTAGCCTTCGACACACTTGCCTAGGCACTACAAAAATAATGCGGATAAACGATAGATTACCCACGACCTTCCTCTGTCCTTATTGAGCGCGACAGTCCTTAGAGTCTGGTCTAGATATTTTTTAAATTAATGAAGGGTTGATCTATATGCTTGGTTTGTGATTTGTGGGGCTTAGGAAGGGTGATGAAATCCCCACCTAATCTTGATTTGGTCCTTGCCCCTTAAAGATCCGTATTAAAATATGCAAAAACAAACCGAAAAACAAAACTTTGCAAAAAGATTTTTGAGCGGCGATATTTGGCAAAGAATCCTGCAGAAAATAGATTTTATTGGATTTTAGAGGAGAGAGAAGGGAGTTAGAATCTTACCAGAGAAGTGTGAACCCTAGATCTCCTGTTTCCTCAAGTCCGTGACTCCAGATTTTCTCGCAAAAATTCACTCAATAATCGTTAAATATACAATTTGCATTTTTATTTTAATAATGATATGACTCGTCTAAGAATTCAACACAAATAGTAAAAATAAAAAATTACGCACGTTTCCCCGGCAACGGCGCCATTTGATTGATTCGAAAAAGTGTGTTTTTGTAGTTTAACCGCAATCAATAACGGTGTCGCACGTAGCTAGACCGAGATGAGTACAGGTCGTCCTCTAGGAAACGTGAAACCTTTTACTTTTACTTTATATGTGTTGAGAAAGAGAGGAGGGATAAAGAATTTTATAGAAAGATTTCTAGATCTACGTTAAACAAGAATGTAAAATATAGATCTAGATTATTTTAAAGATGTAATTAATATAATAAGAGGGCTTGTAGGGTTCGTTAGGATTTAGTAGTTATGGATGATTAATTAAAAGTTACCATTTTTATCCATTAATAGATTTAGAACTAGAACGACGGTGATGCGTGTAGATTAGGGTTTCTGGAGGGAAAAGGAATCCCACTCTTAACGCTTATCTCGACACGGAACTCCGTTCATTATCTAGCCTTTACCAAAACAATCATTAATCTAATCTCTAATCGCGGTCAGAACTAGCAAAGAATTGCTAGCGCGCCCGATTATGATGTTAATGATTCTTTTGATAAAGTTCCTAAACTTTATAGGACTTAAAAAGGGTTTAATTATTTTCATCGTCCATTAGCCTACCCTAATCCTACGAACCCTAACAAGCGGAGAATTACTCGCGCATGTTGGGAGAAGAAGATGAAAAGAGAGAGAGGGAAAACATAATGTAAGATGCAAAAACAATTAAATAAAAATAACTACCTTTATTAATCGACTTGAACAAACTACACTTTAATCCATAGAAAATGATTACAACTAGTTGCTTCTCGATCTTTCCTAAGGAGGTAGTCGAACAGTTGATGATCAGCCTGGATGCGTGAGTCGTCTTGGACTTCGTGATCTCTTCGGCTTGATAACTTTTCCAAGAGGCTCTCGGTGCCCTTTTATAGTCCAAAGCCACAATCTTTTGCTTCAAAAGTTGGTAAAATATAGCAGAGATTTAAGCCACAAATCTTAGCAAATGATCTCTCTAGATTGCCGCGAATCCACGGCCAATGGTAGGGATCTCTTGATCATTTTTCTTGGGCTTTGTGATTGTGACATGTGGCAATCCTAGGCACCTTCAGAATTCAGAAATCTTTTCTCGGTTGCTCCCAAACTTGGTCTCCAAGTTTTGCTTCTTAATTTGGCAAGTTTTCTTCAACAACTTGATTTGTTTGATAAATTCTGCATAACAACTTGGAAAATTCTGCACAATAATCTCAAATAATATTTAGTAGACTTAGTTCTACTAGGATTTGGTCAATGAATTTATTTGCATACATTTTTCTACCAAATACTAACTAAAATATATTAACACATGAAAAATGGTGTTTTTACACATAACCTTCATATGTATAATATATTATAATAAAGTCCTTTTTGAATATGAAAATGGTAGGAAAAATGTAATACAAATGTGCAGTTTTATCAACTGAACACTGTGTCAGAGAGCCACTATGCAAAGTCCCTGGCCAGGGCAAGCGAGATTAACTGGTAGGTTCCAGTAGTTTCTCAGGGTGTATTGGGCTACGCTCCAACACGACTTATACAGCTATTAGGGGACTGACGCTTGCTGCCCCATAGGCTCGATATGCGATATTCTTAGATGAACAGACCGGACTGTACGATGATTGTCACATCAGGCTCAGTAGGAGTTCGGATGGTTTTCCTCATCGGCCTTCTTATCGACATCTACCTGGGGACCGTTACGTACAGCTAGTGCCGCTTGCGGTCTGTGGTTAAACCTACTGCCAGCGTAGTGTCGAGTCTTTAGAGTCCCACACAGAGAGTTTCTCTGCTCCAGGCGAAACGATATAGAGGTCGTATAGTTTTACGACAAGGGTTCGGACGCATACGTGTTTAAACGCACGTACGGCGTTCGGACAATTTTTACTACCCGGCTTTGGTTTAAGCCAAATTCTAGTATCAGGTTATTGGATTTATACAGTCTAAATTTTTTCCGTGTTTTCACGGATTGGAGGAGCGTTGTCGTAATTTTCCGGGAAGCTTCTAGAAGCATGGTGACTTGGGGGCTAAGGTGGAATTTGCATTAATTTGATTAGTGAGTCATGTAGTGAATCATGCAATGAGTTAATGATTCATTTAATGATTTATATGACTCATATGATGAATCACTTAGGGTATTAATGAAACATGATGATAATGCTTTATTTATTATTTACTTAATAATATCATATGTTTCATATATACTCAAATGATTTCATTCATCCAAAGTAATTCATATTCTCACCATCTCTCTCCTCAAGCTCTCCCTCTTCAAACCCTAACCCTAACCTCTCATGTTTTGAGATCAACGATTATCTACACTAATACTTCCATAACCTCACTCTATATCCCCTAGGTAGCTTAGATTAGCACTTTGAGCAACCTAGTTATCTCAAGTTAGAGATAAAGCTTCTAGTAGGAGCTCTCGGGTGGATCATCTTTGATTCGAGGAGGCCGTTGAGGTGCCAATGTTCCAAGGAGCCTACGAGGAGTGGAGGACCGCGATGAAGACCCGAAGGACATGTAACGTGAGGTATAACTTCAAATTCGAGTAGTTAAACCTTTCGTAGTTTGCTAGTAACGGTTTAGAAACGATTCATGCGCTCAAGTCCGTGTTACGAAGCTTTGATAATTGTTTTTCATATATTCCGCATCCCCGCAAGTTCGTGCGGTGCGTGACATGGACTTACAGTGGTATCAGAGCCAACTAAACCATTTCAAGCTTGTTAGCAACTGATTAGAACTTCGATCGTCAGAAAACGCGAAAACGAAACCCCGGAAATCCCAAGTTTCTGTTAATTTTAAAAGTGTCTGAAAAAATATTTGACATACCTTAAAATTCACAGCAGGGTATTTTAAGAATACTGGGAAAATATGAGCCAGTAACTCGGCGAAACGGCCGTGGATCCGCGGCAATAGATTTCTTATGCCGCGGATCCGCCGCCTAGTCAACGCCGAGTTGACTCGGATTTGCTCAGTAATTCCTATTTTATGGTTTTCTGTTTTCCTGTATGTTCTGTTTCTACCCAGGTTGCTTCTTTGCTGGTTTGCTTTTGGGGTAAACACGGAATATGGTAATCGATCGATGTTCTAAGATATTTGCTAATCGGGTTATTATCTGTAATGTTTAATGTGTTCGTAAACCTCCCCTAACTGCTAGTATGTCGGTTGGCAGGGGGTTGCACATTTCTGTAATGTTTACTGTTTGTGTATATGGACTTGATTGGAATGTTGTGATGATTAGCCGGGGTTTAAGATGGGTTTAATATTCATTTATTCGATATAAATGTAATATGATGTAATATTTTTTTGCGGGGCGCATCCAGGTTGCGGTTGTAGCCACCGTTGTATTATTTCTTTTTACTGTTTTTGCTCCTAGGATAGACCCAAGGCGGGGTACAAAAACTACCAGGTACTTTGAAGTGTTTAGTGGCCTACTCACTTTGTTGAGGGAGACCGCTTCACTTCGGGTACTTGGCAGGTAGTTTGCCGTACCCGTAGGGGTCTAGGGTGGGGTAAAGGCTATTCATCACAACTGTGTAATCCGTCTTTTATTGCAGGCTCAAAGCAAATGCGGATTGCTAGTATATCCAATAAAGTTCATCTATGATCCGGAATGCTTATTATTGCGTCTGACGAATGTACAATATCTATATATGATAGCTATTAGACGTCACTTATGTTTTACACCCGCGCTAGCCCAGCTCCCGCTCTGTCGTTAGTTAAGTAACCAACGGGTGATGACAGGACCCCGTGGAAAATGCGGATGGTATAAGAGGACGTGGTATTTTCGTTGTTTTTTGCAATGATAGGATAACTGATGGGACGCATTATTATAATGCAAAGAAAATAAACCATTGTTTAATCGTTGGAACAAATTTAAAAGAAACCACTCGGTTATTTTAAAAAGATCAGAATTTTTAAATTGCGGAGTTTTAACCACTCCTTTTAAAAAGTATCAGGTTCCTTCGATTATATCAAGTTCACTACGTTCACGGTTTTGCCAAAACCATTTGTAGCCTTCCGTCATTTCATTTGGATATTCGGTAGTATTCAAACTATGCATTTGACCAACGCCATGGCATAGTGTTTGGTAGCTGCTGGGGTATTTCATTTGTTTGCATAGATAGATGTGTTAGTTTGGGACAGTCGTATTGTCATTTGGCCAACGTCAAAGATATGTACGGTTGGGTTCAAATTAACTAGGACAATGATGGGTAGAACTTGACATGTGACTTATGACATTTTGACCAACGCCAAGGTTATAAGAGCATGGGGAAAAAATCTATATCGGGAATTTCTAAAGAAACTGAAATTTGCAGAGAGAGCATACAATTTTGGAGTTTGATGAATGTTGGTAGGATTCCTTCAACATTATCATACGATGGTATTTTGGATCCCGATCCTACTGTGAGTATATACTACTTATCAGGAGATTCGTCACTTAACGATCAATGCTATAAACCAAGTAGGTGCCTAGAAAGGTGTCAGTGGGGTTACGCCCCCAGCGAAAAGAGGTTATTTAATTAAGGAAATTCGCGAAAGCGTTGGAAAACCTCCCTCGAAGTATCGACACTGACCTGGCTGAACGGTTAAGCAAGAATTGTATGGTGAGAATAGTCCTGGATAATTCTTCTTTTATGGTTTGAGGAGGGATTCGAGAAACAGTGGGAGCCATCCTGTTTAGATAAATTAAACCACTCTAGACTTGCAAGAGCATCATGCTAATAGTATTTTCTTCTCTCTCTTAATTGCAGCGACCTTGTGACCACGACTAGGTTACATCTAGATAATAAATTGACTGAATTTTACTTATATGAGTGGCAAAAGTCTGTCCAGATGTCCATTGCCTATGACAAGCTGGACCACCCTATTACTACTCAAGATCCCGCCGTCCCAGGTCCAGTTTCCACTATCGCGGATATGGATATCCGTCAGACAAAGGAAAAAGATAAAGCGAATGATAAGTGCCACGTGTTAGCTTCAGTTGATGGTGTATACCAGAAGCAGCACGAGAAGATGGACTAAGTTTCCATCTTTCTCCATAACAAAGATTTATATGGAGAGCAATCTCATATCGCAAGATATGAGACCTCGACAGAATTAATTCAAGCGAGGTTGGCTGACGGGTCATCTGTAGGGGACAACATCCTTACAATGACTAGCTGTATTGATGAGCTCCAGGACCTGGAGACCGCGTTGGGAAACGAGTCAGATACTGACTTGATTCTACAGTCTCTGCCTCCTACCCAGAAGGAAACCAGGGATGCAGAAGGAAAGAGAAGGGCAAAAGTTTCGGGACTGGATATAGTAAAAGAGGGACGTTCCTATTGTTACAGGAATGAACATTGGCAGAATGATTGCAAGGCTAGCAAAGCCAGTAGCTAGGTTTCGAAGCATGTTGTGGCTTCAGCCTCAAGTGTGTCTGTGATAGAGAACTGTATGTCAGTTAACCCTACTTCCTAGGTATTGGATACCGGGTCAGGATCTCAAATCTGTAATTCGTTACAGGCTCTGAGAAACCGTAGGGTTATCAGGATAGGTAATATGACCCTCACAGTTGCTAACGGAATGAGCATGGACGCTGAATCCATAGGGGAATATCATCTTGGACTGACAACTGGGCAGATATTGATTCTGCGTAACTGTTTTTATGTACCAGGTAAAACTTGTAATATCATATCTGCATCCTTACTTTCTAAGGAATGATATGATTTTACTTTTATAAGCGATGTGGTTCACATCCACCTAAATCAAGTTATGATTGGGTCAGGTACATTACAAAACGGAATATACGTATTAAGTCAAGCTCAGGTTTTCATTGTCCAGAACACACTTAAAAGAAAGTCTCCAGAAATAAATCAGGCTTTCTTATGGCATTGTAGATTTGGTCACATCAATGAGAGAAGGTTGACTAAGTTACATAGAGAAGGATATTTGAATCCGTTCGAATATCAATCTTATGCTACTTGTGAATCTTGTCTCATAGGAAAGATGACAAAGACTCCGTTTACTGGACACGGGGTAAGAGCAAGCGAGCTCTTGGGACTCGTACACGGTGACGTGTGCGGTCCAATGTCTACACATGCGCGAGGTGGTTATTCCTACTTCATTACTTTTACGGATAATTTCTCTAGGTATGGATATATCTTCTTGATGAAGCATAAATCCGAGGCCTTTGAGAAATTCCAAGAATACAATAATGAAGTGGAAAAACAAACAGGCAAGAGTATAAAAACACTGAGATCTGATCGAGGTGGTGAATACTTAAGTGCCGAGTTCCTGGGTTACTTAAAAGAGAATGGTATTCTCTCTCAGCTTACTCCTCCATACACACCACAACACAACGGTGTATCAGAAAGGAGGAATCGAACCCTATTGGATATGGTTCGTTCCATGATGAGTAAGGCTGAGTTACCGCGATTTTTCTGGGGATATGCGCTAGAATCAGCTGCATATTTTTTGAACAAGGTTCCTACCAAAACTGTGCCTACCACACCATATCAGATGTGGAGTGGGAAGAAACCCTGTCTTCTGTACGTGAAGGCATGGGGATGTCCAGCTTTTTTTAAAAAGCAGCATGTGGACAAGCTCGAGGCACGCTCAGTACTATGTAAGTTTATGGGATACCCAAAGAACTCCAGGGGGTATTTTTTCTATTACGCAGAGGAACAAAAGGTTTTTGTTTCTCGTAATGCCCATTTTCTAGAACATTAGTTTTTAGAAAAGGAAACAAGTGGGAGCGAAATAGAACTGGAAGAAATTCCAGAACCACAAACTACTACTGAAAGTATGGTAGAACCTGAGGCTTCAGAAGAAAAGGACATCCGGACGCCACTCCGCAGGAGTAGTAGGCAGTCTCATCCACCCGAGAGATACTACGGTTTTCTCATAGACGGGGATAGAGAGGATTGCACTATTGACTATGATGAGCCTACTAGCTTCCAGCAAGCCATTCAGAGCGGTGACTCAGTAAAATGGATGGATGCAATGCGGACCGAAATGGAGTCCATGTACACTAACAAAGTATGGACTTTGGACATTGCTCCAGATGGGGTAAAACCCGTAGGATGCAAATGGATCTTCAAAAAGAAGATTGGTGTAGATAGACAGGTTGAAACCTATAAGGCTAGACTTGTTGCAAATGGTTTCCGTCGAAGACCTGGTTTGGACTATGACGAAACCTTTTCTCCAGTGGCTATGCTTAAATCTATTCGAGTCCTTCTTGCTATTGCTGCCTTCCACGATTATGAAATCTGGCAGATGGACGTAAAGACGACCTTTCTAAATGGTAATTTGGAAGAGGGCGTCTATATAGATCAGCCAGAGGGATTCATTCAGAGTGGGAGCAGCGGTAAAGTATGCAAGCTGCTTAAGTCCATTTATGGACTAAAGCTGGCATCACGGAGTTGGAACATCTGTTTTGATGATGCTGTCAAAGAATTTGACTTTATTAAAAATCCAGATGAACCTTGCATATACAGTAAGATTGTAGGGAGAGCTGTAGTATTCCTCGTTGTGTACGTGGATGACATTCTCCTAATAGGAAATGATATTCCTATGTTACAGTCAGTCAAAAGATTCTTATCACATAAATTCTCCATGAAAGACCTGGGTGATGCCACCTACATTCTGGGGATCCGGATCTATCATGATAGATCAAAGAGGATGTTGGGACTTTCGCAGTCCAGGTACATAGACACCATAGTGAAGTGATTCGGTATGGATGATTCTAAGCACGGTAATCTACCGGTTTGTCACGGAATCACCCTCTCCAAAGAGATGTCTCCCAAGACTGATTTGGAAAGGGATTGCATGTCGATTATACCCTACGCTTCTGCGGTAGGCTCTATAATGTATGCGATGTTATGTACCAGACCAGATGTAGCATACGCATTGAGCGTTGTAAGCAGGTATCAGGCAAACCCAGGTGGGAATCACTGGAGAGCGGTAAAGAACATTCTCAAGTACCTGAGGAGGACTAAGGAGATGTTCTTGGTATATGGCGGAAAAGACCTCCAGATGGAGGCCTTTGCCGACTTCGGCTTCTAGAGTGACAAGGATGACTCCAAATCCATGTCGGGTTATGTCTTTACCCTCAATGGAGGGGCGGTCTGTTGGAAAAGTTCCAAGCAGGAGACCGTTGCTGACTCAACAATGGAAGCGGAGTACATAGCTGCTTGCGATGCCGCAAAAGAAGCAGTCTGGATGAAGAAGTTCCTCACAGAACTTCAGGTGGTTCCTACCAGTGTTGATCCGATACCTTTGTATTATGACAACAACGGCGCTATAGCTTTAGCGAAGGAACCCAGGTCCCATCAGAAGTCCAGACACATCTTAAGGCGGTATCACCTGATCAGGGAGATCGTAGATTGCCGGGAGATCGAGGTGAAGAGAGTAGAGATGGAGAATAACATTGCTGATCCATTCACAAAGGCCCTTCCTCAGACGCAGTTTGAGAGGCTATTCGAGATGATAGGTCTACGATATGCCAGCTCATGGCCCTAGTGCAAGTGGGAGATTGTTAGTGTATATGCCCTAAGGGCCATTATTGTATCATACTAGGTTGTATATTACTTAATGGAAGCTTGGGATATTCACAGTTGTATATAACAGTCTTGCTAAAAATGGTAGTATGCTACTTGGTTTGTGTCTACTTTAATATGTGCATATGTTTCTTATAACGTATCACTTATACATATTAGTAGAGCCCATAGGATCTTTGCTTGATTACCAGCGTTGTGATGGCAATCACACTAGTGGGGGCTGGGTAGTCTATAAGCAACATCCTATACTTGTCCCTAGTCGTAGAATTATCAAGACAGGGCATCAATATTCCGGTGTAGACTAAGTGTTTACGCTTCTCATCCCAGTTAGGGAGATGGTCTATCCCACAGCCGTCAGTACGTCGTACTGGAGATAGTATACAGGTGCTCGTTAAGTTACGGGTACACCGGACAGGACTCGCAGGGGAACTGATTGGTTGGTATTATACCCATCGTCAGTTAACAGTTCCCAGGTGACATGAGTACAGCATAGTCCGCAGACTTGACACTGCTACTTCGCCTTGAGTGTGTCCCACTGTTCTTAGATTGCTACCCTACCACGGCTCAAAGGAGTCATGCAAACAGGTAGCAGTTGGGTGCAGTCCCGAGCACTTGGAGGCTGTGGCGGTTAGATATGATTCGTCTCTCCTGGTATTGGGAGTTGATATCGCGCTGTGTCAGAGAGCCATTACGCAAAGTCCCTGGCCAGGGCAAGCGAGATTTACTGGTAGGTTCCAGTAGTTTCTCAGGGTGTAATGGGCTACGCTCCGACACGACTTATACAGCTATTAGGGGAATGACGCTTGCCGCCCCCTAGGATCGATATGCGATAGTCTTAGACGAACATACCGGACTGTACGAAGATTTTCACATCTGGCTCAGTAGGAGATCGGATGGTTTTCCTCATCGGCCTTCTTATCGACATCTACCTAGGGACCGTTACGTACAGCTAGTGCCGCTTGCGGTCTGTGGTTAAACCCACTGCCAGCGTAGTGTCGAGTCTTTAGAGTCCCACACAGAGAGTTTTCCTTCTCCAGGCGAAACGATATAGAGGTCGTATAGTTTTATGACAAGGGTTCGGACGCATACGTGTTTAAACGCACGTACGGCGTTCGGACAGATTTTACTAGCCGGCTTTGGTTTAAGCCAGATTCTAGTATCAGGTTGTTGGATTTATACAGTGTAAAGTTTTTCTGTGTTTTCATGGATTGGCGGGGCGTTCCTGTAATTTTCCGGGAAGCTTCTAGAAGCATGGTGACTTCGGGGTTAAGGTCGCATTTGCATTAATTGGATTAGTGAGTCATGTAGTGATTCATGCAATGAGTTAATGATTCATTTAATGATTTATATGACTCATATGATGAATCACTTAGGGTATTAATGAAACATGATGATAATGCTTTATTTATTATTTACTTAATAATATCATATGTTTCATATATACTCAAATGATTTCATTCATCCAAAGTAATTCGTATTCTCGCCTTCTCTCTCATCAAGCTCTCCCTCTTCAAACCCTAACCCTAACCTCTCATGTGTTGAGATCAAGGGTTAGCTAGACTAATACTTCCATAATCTCACTCTATATCCCCTAGGTAGCTTATATTAGCACTTTGAACAACCTAGTTATCTCAAGTTAGAGATAAAGCTTGTAGTGGGAGCTCTCGGGTGGATCATCTTTGATTCGAGGAGGCCGTTGAGGTGCCGATGTTCCAAGGAGCCTACGAGGAGTGGAGGACCGCGATGAAGACCCGAAAGACATGTAACATGAGGTATAACTTCAAATCCAAGTAGTTAAACCTTTTGTAGTTTGCTAGTAACGGTTTAGAAACGATTCATGCGCTCAAGTCCGTGTTACAAAACTTTGATAATTGTTTTTCATATATTCCGCCTCTCCGCAAGTTCGTGGGGTGCGTGACATGGACTTACATTTCCTTTGTTTCTTTCCTTGGCTAAAAATTGGTGGAGGAGGTCTTATTTGCAAATGTAGAATTTATTATGGTGAAGACTTTTGGGTGGCACATGATGTATCATGATGGTTCTTGTTTGAGGTTGACTCTTGCTTCATCATTACTCTCTTTATATGATTGGTTATTGATTGGACTTTTTGGTATGACACATTTTCATCATGATCCCTTTTTCTCTCTCTTGTATTATGGTTCACTCCCTCCTTTTCCTTTTTCTTGGAGAGGGGCCGGCCATTTCTAGGAGTGGGCTGTCCAAATTGGTGTGGGGATTTTTGTTCTCTTCATTTTTGCAAAAAATCCCCAAGTTCATCTCAAAATTCTTTCATCTCATTCCTCCTCCAAAACCATGGCAACTTCAAACCCCAATGAGACATAGCTTTCTACTCTACAGTACCCCTGGGAATGTCGACTCGCCAACTTCATGCTCGAGTTGCCTCAGTCCAGAGGTGGGAGCCCGTAAAAGAACCCGGCAATGTGGTGCCCTTCCGACGAGGAGATGAAGACCGGAGATTCCGCGGGAGATCGGGATGACGACGAGAAGACCGAAGGACACGGATCGCTCGGTATATCTCGCTACCCTTTCTTCACTTAGCTAGTAGTAGGTTAATGGTCCGATCCGGGTTTATAGTCCGCGGTAGCGCCGGTTTAGAGTTAAGAAAAAATTTTGTTTCCGCATTTTGGCCTCGGAGAGATGGCCGGGGCGCTGCCGTGGCCTAACATGGTATTAGAGCCACGCCATTAACCTATTCTAGCTTGCTCTAACGTGTTTACAAGTTCGATCGATCGGATTTTCCAAAAACCGCATTTCCATGTCGCACTTTCTGTCGAATTTTTCCTTGCTCTAAAAATTATTTGGTAAATTGGAAAATTACGTGCAGGGTTTATTAAGAATTTTGTGAAAATGTGGTCGGCTGATATTACTGTAGCGCGGCGGATCAGCGGCCAAAACTATGTTTAGGCCGCGAATTCGCCGCCGTTTTGTGTCCAAACTGCACGAAATTTTTACAGTGGGCTTCTGACATGGAAATAGGGTTTCTGGTATATTCTTTTTGGGCCCAGATGTTTTTGAGTGCTACAGTTGTGCTTAGGGCCCACTTCGGGAAATTTAGTCGATCAAAAATTTTAAACATGTTAGTTCACAGTATTTACATTATATCTGCGACCGTGAATGTCATTTGATCGGTAAATCCTGTCTAACTGCGAACGTGACATTCACGTTGATATTCTGTGTTGTGCTGTGATGTTGCGGATTGTCGTGGTGGATAGCCTGGTTGCAATGTTGGTACAGTTTTGTTGTTTATGTGCATTTGATATTGTGGGACGAGCGTCCGACATGTGGACTGTCGTCACTGCCTGTATGTATATTTTTACTTTCTGTACTAGGATTACCCCGCGGAGGGGTGCACGGGTAGCCGGGTTCTAGAGGGCAATGGGCCCGCATCTCATGGCGTTGAGACGGAGGAGGCCTCATTCTAGCACTCGTAGGGGGTATAGGTTGACCGAGGAGGGGTGCCCAAGTTACCGGATTCCGTGAAGTGCTGGGTGGTCCATCATGTTGCTGAAGGGGGCTGCCTCGCTTCAGGTTTTGGCGGGTAACTTGTCGCGCCCGTAGGGGTCTATGATTTCATTGCACAGGCTATCCACACGACCAGGGGAACATCGGGTTTCAGTAGCGGCTCTATGAAACCCGGGGATCCCAGATATCTGTATTATTCTGTGATGCTTATTACATTTCTGTGATGTTGTATTTTATCACGCCTTGAGCGAATATTATATATTGATATATATACTAGTAGATGTTGTATATGTTTTGCATCCGCGCTAGTACAGTCCCCGCTCTGTCGTTAGTTAAGTAACCTAATGGGTGATGACGGGACCCAGTGGCGAATGCGGATGGCATATACGTACATCATTATTTTCATTCTTTATTGGTGTGATTAATTGATGGGACTGCATTGATTCGGATCAATGCAAGATAAACAAACCTATTCTGATGTTGTTGGAACAATTTTTCAAAAAGCTGTTATTGCAAGGACGTTCACTTTTGTTTTGCACAGTGGTATTCGGTTATGAATATCCAGCACCTCAGTCGACGAGGCAAGGGCCGAGATCCCTTCACCGCGAGTGACCCCTTGGACAGAAGTTTGCGTTAGGGTAATAACTTCACTATAGCCGATTACATTTGCTTTGCATCGTGGTATTCAGTTGGAATATCCTGCACCTCATTCTACGGGGAAAGAGCCGAGATCCCTTCACCGGGAGTGACCTCTTTAGCAAAGGTTTTCGTCACTATATTTTTATAAAAAGTTATGTTGTTCCTTCAATGATATCAAGTTCATTACGTTAAAGGTTTTTTGCCAAAAACCAGCCGTAGCCCTCCATCATTTCTTACGTGTATTATTTAGTATTCGTGCTGCGTTTGTTGACCTAGTCAAGACGTAGTGTTCGGTAGCTAAGTGGTGCTTGTTTGTTGCATAAATAGGATTGGTTAGGACAGTCGTACGGCCTTGTTGACCTAGTCAAGGGCACGTACGGGTGGGTTTAATGCAGTCCAGAATAATGATGGGTTGAACTTAACTAGCAGTTTATGGTTTGTTGACCTAGTCAAGGTCATAAGCCGCTTGGGGTAAAAACATACATCGGGAGTTTCTAAAGAAACTAAAACTTGCCAGATATGCGCATAATTCTGGAGTGAGATAATGTGAGTGGATTCCATCACATTATCATGCGTTGATAGTTGGATCCTGATTCCCGCTGATGAGTTTGTTTGCTCCTCGGGTGATCCCGACTAATTCTTCTTTCAGCTTTGGAGGAGAATTTGACGTTACAGTGGGAGGTTTCCTAATTAGATAAAGTGATAACCATTCTGATCTAGGTTAAAGTGCACGCTGAGTGTTTCTTTTCTCTCTCTCTTTGGCAGCGACCATGACCCGACCCTTGACTATGACTCAGTGACCAAGATTAACCGAACCTTCTTAAAACACTGGCTTGGATTGTCAGAGTTGCATACCTCATTGCCACTCCTACTTTTACCCTTTTCTCCAGGACACCCCGTATTACTACGAACGTCCACTTCCATTGGATAAAACCATCGTATGGTTATATACGAACTCGAAGGAATTTATTCGAGGATGGTTTCCGGTTCTGGAGAAAACGAATAGGACTATTCAGTTGTCTTTTCCTTTTACCTTCTCTCAGGTTGCGAGTACTCCTTGGATTAGGGGATAGTACACCCGTTACGCCTATTGGATAGTCTTCTTCCAAACCTTAAGCTGGTGCCGAACGGTAGGGAATGAAGAGAGCCAATTAGCCTAAGTGTGATGTAAAGAAGGTATTGAGTAAAGACAAATAAAGGGATTGGAAGGAGGGCAAAGTAAATTGCGACTGCTATTCACGACCAAACCAATTATTTCATTACCACTCCCACTTCACCTTTGTATTTCTCCAGGACACTCCGTATCACTACGAAGATCCACAATTTATTGGATACTCCATCGTATGGTTATATACGAACTCGAAAGGAACTTGTTCCAGTTCGGGGATGGATTCTGGTTTAGAAGAAATAGGAATAAGGCTTATTCAGGTGTCTTTTATCTTCACCTTCTCTCACGTTGCGAGTGCTCCTAGGATTAGGACAGTACACCTATTACGCTTATTGGATAGTCTTCTTCCAAACCATAGGCTGGTGCCGAAAGGTAGGGAAGGAAGAAAACCATTTAGCCTAAGAGGGTGTACAGAAGGTAATGACTAAAGACATATGAAGGGATTTGGAGAGATGGCAAAGAAATATACGGTTACAGTTGTGAATCTGGATAATGGTACAGGCATTACTAGGAATACCAGGATACCCCTACGAAACATTTCAATGTTTCATTTTAACTGTGTACTGATAAAGGAAAACTGATTTCCCAATTAGACAATTGCTCCAGGGTATGTATTTACCAGGTTTGATTCTCACATCTGTATGTGTTGGAGATAGTGCCCTCAGAGTCAATTATTGGATCACAGGCACGTGATTGCAATGATTGAGGGAGGGCCTATACCGGTAGGACAGTCTTACTCAAGATGATAGTATGCTATCTGGTTTATTTTTATCATCGTGTACTGCTTTAGGTGACCTTACAGGTCACTATTGCACGTTGATAGAGCCCCTAGGATTCTTGCTTGACTGCCAGCAGTATGAGGGCGATCATATACGTGGGAGCTGGGGTCTATAAGCACATCCTCAAAAGGTCCCTAGTCGTGGGAGTTCCGAGACAGGGCATCGACACTCCAGAGTAGACTAGTGTATACAGTCGAGACCCCGACGAGGGGCGGTGGCCGGTCTCACAAGCCACTGGTGTCAGTTAGTTCACCTAAGATGTATACAGGTGCTCATCGGGTTATGAGTACACCGGACAGGAGTCGCCGGGAACATGCTAGTTGGTCTTATACCTGACGTCAGATAGCAGTTCCCTGGTGACATGTGTACAGGTTAGTTCATCGACCTGAGATCGTCATTTGTCTTGTGTGAGTTCCCACTGTACTTTGATTACTACCCTACCACGGCTCAAAGGAGTCGTGCAAACAGGTTTTAGTTGGGTACAGTCCCGAGCCACATGGAGGCAGTGAGCGGATCTGCAGGGGTTCGTCTCACCCGGCATGGGGGTGAGGCCGCGCTGTTTCTAGGAGAGCCATTACACAAAGCTCTCGGCCGAGGCAGGAGATTTACTGGTAGGTATTCCAATAGTATCTCAGGGTGTTCAGGGCTACACTCCGACACGACTTGTACCGCTTTTGGGGGTCTGACTTTTACCAATCCCTTAGGCCCGCCTTGCGATGCTTATAGACGAACGGACCGGATTGTACGGATATTGTCACTGACAGGCTCAGTAGGGTGTCAGGATGAGTTCGCTCATCGACGTCCCATTTGGTCAATACCTGGTAGCCCGTCACGTATGGGTAATACCTCTGACGTGCTAGTGGTTAATCAACAGCCAAAATATTGACGAGTCTTTAGAGTCCCTCACAGACCTGTTTCTCAAGTTTCGGGCGAAACGCTGTTGAGGCCGTATGGAGATATGGCAGGGTTCGATCAGATACGTGCGGTATTGCACGGATCATGATCGGACGGATAATACTAGCGGGCTTTGGTTTAAGCCGGATCCTAGTATAGTACAGTGTAGATTTTGTCTCTTTGCATTTGTATTCAGTGGGAATACAAATGCGGGCATGTATATGCAGTCACGGGGTTTTCCTGTAATTTATTACGGGATCAGTTTTCTGAAGTTGCCAGTTTGCGTTCCGTTCCGGCCAGTTTTCCTTTATTCCTTCTCGGCCGGATCTTTCTGATGGAGGGGCTAATTTGCAAGTTCGCAAATTAGCATTTGTGAAGGGGTTCTCTTTGAAATGAGGGATTATGATGGGTAAAGCATCTTTGCTTTTCTTGTGATCATTTCTTGCATTAATGGGATTAGAAAGGATTAGAAATTGATATGATATTGTTATCATCACATTTGGTTGTGGTCACCCTTTTGCTTTTCCTACACTCACCTCCCTTCTTGGTTTTTGATCATTCCCTTCACCATTTTGTTCATAGAGGGGCCAGCAACTTTGAGAGGAGAGGAGAGAGAGGTTTCATTTTGGTGAGGGAAATTGATTCATCTCATATTTTCTTGCTTGCTAAATTCCTAACACCTCTCCAAAGTTCGTTGTTTCATTCCTCCATCAAAGGCAACTTCACCCTATTGAGACAAAGTGATTCTACACTAGCCTACAGCATTTCTTGGGCATGTCAGCTCGCCAACTTCATGCCCGAGTTGCCTCGGTCCAGAGGTGGGAGCCCGTAAATGATCCCGGTGATGTGGTGCCCGTTTCGATGAGGAGGCGACGACCGGAGATTCCGCGAGGTGACCGAAGGACACGGATCGCTTGGTATAGCTCACTACCCTTTCTCTTGATTGCTAGTTGTAGGTTAATGGTTACGATCCGGGTTTTTAGGAAGCGGTAGTGCAGGTTTTGAAGTAAAGAAAAATTTCCGTTTCTGCATTTGGCCTCGGATAGACGGCCGGGACGCTACCGTAGTCCTACATGGTATCAGAGCCGCTCCATTAACCTTTACTAGCTTGCTCTAGCGTGTTTAGAACTTCGATCGAACAAAAATTCCGAAACCGCGTTTTCAAATGTGCAGTTTCTGTCGAAATTTTTCTGTTGTCAAAAAATTATTTGTTGTGCTGCAGAAAATCAGGCAGGGTTTTGTAGGAGTACTGTAGAAATTTGGTGACATGATTCAACAGTAACGCCGCAGAACCGCGGCCCCAACCCCATTTTGGCCGCGGTTCCGCCGCCGTTCTAAGCCTTCACTGCACCAAATTTTTTTAGTAGTTGGGTGCAGTCCCGAAGCACTTGGAGGCAGTGACGGTTAGACAGGATTCGTCTCTCCCGGTATTGGGGGTTGACATCGCGCTGTGTCTAGGAGAGCCATTACACAAGTAGTCCCTGGCCAGGTCAAGCGAGATATACTGGTAGGTTTCCAGTGTTATCTCAGGGTGTTCTGGGCTACACTCCGACACGACTTGTACCGCTATTAGGGGACTAACGTTCACCGCCCCCCTAGGCCCGCCATGCGATGTATCAGACGAACAGACCGGACTGTACGGAGATTGTCACATACAGGCTCAGTAAGAGTTCGGATGGGTTTATCTCATCGGCCTTCTTATCGACATCTACCAGGAGACCGTTACGTACAGCTAGTGCCGCTTGCGGTCTGTGGTTAAACCCACTGCCAGCGTAGTGTCGAGACTTTAGAGTCCTGAACAGAGAGTTTCCCTGCACTGAGCGAAACGTGTAGAGGCCGTATGGTTTTACGGCATGGCTACGATCACTTACGTGCACTTGTGTGCGTATGCTGTTCGGGCAGGCAATACTAGTGGGTTTTGGTTTAAGCCAGATCCTAGTATTGCATAGATGGATTTGATTTGTCTTATGTGCATTCGCATTCTACGGAATATGGATGCGGGTGTGTATGCACAGTTTTGAGGAGTGATGAAGGAGGAGGTGCCCCATTAGGGTTTTGGCAGTTGGTTCGGCCAAAACCATAATGTGGCACACTCATTAGGGTTTTGACAGTTCGTTTGGCCAAAACCGTTATGAGCCGGAGGCATTGTTTACTAATCCTTTTAGTGATAGATTAGTGATGGCTAATTGCATTGACCATTTGACCACTTAGATCTCTCTTGACCATGTTGACCATATTGACCATTGACCTTCAAGAGAGATCCACACTCTTCTTTTATTTTCATTTTAATTTATGTGTTATGATAATGGTCAATTCAATGTTCCATCAAGTCTTTCATGATAGGATTAGTAATGATGATTATTGTGTATTATTGCAACCATGGTTCATTTCATTTGGGCTTAATCTTTTTCATTATTCTCTTCTTATTCTCTCTCATGATGTGAGAAGAAAAGAAAAGCTCCATGGTTGCAAACTTTCTCCTTCTTCTTCCTCCTCTTGATCTCCTCTTTTGTCTCATGTGTTGAGAGAAAAAGAATCCACAAAGATAAATACATCCATACATCTCCTTTACACATTCTAGGGCATTTAGATTAGCAATCTCCTTGCCCTAGTTGCCTTGGCTTGAGGCGAAGCTTAGTGTACAACTCTCGGGTGGATCGTCTTCGACTCAAGAAGGCCGCGGAGGTGACCAAGGCCGGATCGACGCTTGGAGCTTAGATGGACGAGTGGGACAGCGGGATGAAGACCCGAAGGACCGGTTCTGTGAGGTATACTTTCTACAGCATAGTAGATAAAACCTCTTAGTGTTTACTAGTTTCTAGTTTAGCAAAGATCCGACTTTTAGTCCATGTTGCCTTGTGCCAAAATCATTGTTTTCCGCCGTTTCCGCCTCCCCGTAAGAACCAGGGTGAGCCACGTGGACTTACAGTGGTATCAGAGCCTAGCTAAATATAAACTAGTAAGTTAGCAAAGTGTTAAGAACATCGATCGGAAAAAAGTCGCAAAACACATCCGCAAAACCACAACTTTCTGATGATTTTTTTTTCTTCTCTAAAAATAAAAAATCATACATCAAAAATCGTCTCAGGGTTTTGTGAAAACACTGCAGAAAACCGATCCAATGATTCGATCAAACGACCGCGGTTCCGTGGCAATGACATGCTCATTGCCGCGGTTCCGCCGCCGTTCTGACTCGGCACTGGATCGGGTTTGGTGCAGTATTTTAGTTTGGATGTTTTGGGATTTTTAATACATGTTTTTTCTACCCAGATTTTCCAGAGAGCAAATTGACTTTTAGGGTGGTTAAAAATCCGTATTTTGATCGATATTCCGTACTCTTTGGCTAATGTATATTATCTGTGATGTAATATATGTATTGAACGTCCGCTAATCGCTATACGTCGATTAGTGGGGGTTATACATATCTGTGATCTGTAATGTTGATGGTTTGTGTATATGAACTCGGTGGATTGTCGCGGATGAATAGCAGGGAATGGGTGTGAGATGAGAGTCTCTTTTTCTTTCATTCAATGTAAAATATGTAAATTGATGTAATATTATTTATTTGGCTGCACAACCGGGTCGGGGTTGTAGCCATCGTTGTATAATTTCTTTTTACTGTTTTTGCTCCTAGGATAGACCCAAGGTGGGGTGCACAAACTATCGGGTATCTCAAAGTGCCGAGTGGCCTACTCACGGTGTTGAGGGAGGTTGCTTCGCTTTGGGTACTTGGCGGGTAGTTTGCCGCACCCGTAGGAGTCTAGGGTGGGGTTTGGCTATTCATCGCGACCGTGTAATCCGTTTTTCGTTGCAGGCTCGAACGAATCGCGGATTCCTAGTATATCCAAAGTGTTCATCTGTGATCTGTAATGTCTATCATTGCTATATATTTTTATATGATAACTATTTAGGCGTTGCTTATGTTTTACAGCCGCGCTAGCCCAGCCCCCGCTCTGTCATTAGTTAAGTAACCTAACGGGTGATGACGGGGTCCCGTGGCGAATGCGAATGGCATAAGCGTCCGTCATATTTTGGTTGTTTTCTGCAATGGTAGGATTAAATGATGGGACGCATTAAAAGAACAAATGCAAGAAAATAAACCAAGTAAAAGTCTTTGGAACACTTTGAAAACCACTCGGTTCTTTTCAAAAATAAGCATTTTAAACGCGGAGCTTGAACCACTCCTTTTAAAATCTATCTCGTTCCATCGACTATATCAAGTTCACTACGTTCACAGTTTCGCCAAAACCATCCGTAGCCCTCCGTCGTTTCATATGAATATTCAACAGTATTTAAGCTGTGTTTGTTGGCCTTAGTCAAGGCACAGTGTTTGGTAGCTGGTGGGTATTCATATGTTGCATAGATAGAATGCGTTGGTTTGGGACAGTCGTATTGCTTTGTTGGCCGTAGTCAAGTGTATATACGGGTGGGTTCAAATTAACCTGGATAACGACGGGTAGAACTTGATATGTGACTTATGATTTGTTGGCCTTAGTCAAGGTCATAAGAGCATGGGGCAAAAATCCACATCGGGAGTTTCAAAAGTACTGAAACTTGCTAGCGCTGCATACCATTTGGAGTGTGATGATTCTGGTAGGATTCCTTCGGTTTTATCACGCGCGATGATATTTGGATCCCGATCCTACTGTGAGTATATGCTACTCCTCGGGAAAACTCTCACTTAATGATCAATGCTATAAACCTAGTTGGTGTCTAGAAAGGTGTTAGCGGGGCTACGCCCATAGGGAAAAGAGGTTACTTTATTAAGGAACTTCGCGAAAGCGTTGGAAAACCTCCCTCGAAGTACCGACACTGGCCTGGCTGAACGGTTAAGCAAGTATTGTACGGTGAGAAAGATCCCGACTAATTCTTCCTTTGTGGTTTGAGGAGGGATTCGAGAGACAGTGGGAGCCATCCTGTTTAGATAAATTAAAAACCAATCTAAACTTGCAAGAGCATCATGCTAAGTGTTTTCTTCTCTCTCTCTTAATTGCAGCGACCCAGTGACCGCACCTAGGTTACATATAGATAATAAAATGACTGAATCTGACTGTCATGACTGGCAAAGGTCTGTCCAGATGTCCATTGCCCATGACAAGCTGGGACACTTCTTGACTGATCCAACCCCTACCGTCTCAGGTCCAGTTTCCCCTGTCAGGGATATTCATATCCACGAGACATCGGAAAAGAACTGTGCGAAAGCCAAGTGCCTCATGTTATCCTCAGTTGATGGTACATACCAGAAGCAGCACGAGAAGATAGACTCTGCTTCTATCTTCCTCCATAATAAAGTTTTATATGGAGAGCAATCTCGTATCGCAAGATATGAGACCTCGAACGAATTGCTTCCAGCAAGGTTGGCTATCGGGTCATCTGTAGGGGGCAACGTCCTTACAGAGACCAGCTCTTTTGAGCTCTCGGACCTGAAGACCACGTTAAAGAACGGGTCAGACGCTTACTTAGTTTAACAGTCTCTACCTACTACCCTGAAGGAAACCAGGAAAGTAGAAAGAAAGGGAAGGGCAGAAGTTTCGGGACTGGATGTAGTAAAAGAGGGATGTTCTTATTGTAACGGGAATGAACATGGGCAGAAGGATTGCAGGGCTTGCAAAGCCAGTAGCCAGAATTCGAAGCATGTTGTGGCTTCGGCTTCGGGTGTGTTTGTTATAGAGAACTGTATGTCAGTTAACCCTACTTCTTGGGTATTGGATACCGGATCAGGATCTCATATCTGTAATTCTTTACAGGCTTTGAGAAACCGTAGGGTTATCAGGAAAGGTGATATGACTCTCAGGGTTGCTAACGGAATGAGCATGTATACTGTATCCGTAGGGGAATATCATCTAGGACTGACAACTGTGCAGATATTGATTCTGCGTGACTATTTTTATGTACCAGGTGCGACTTGTAATATCATATCTGTATCCTTACTTTCTAAGGAAGGATATGATTTTACTTTTGTAAGCGATGTAGTAAACATCCACCTAAATCAAGTCCTGATTGGGTCAGGTACATTAAAATACGGTATATACGTTTTGAATCAAGCTCAGGTCTTCAGTGTCCAGAACACACTTAAAAGAAAGTCTCCGGAATTAAATCAGGCTTTCTTATGGCATTGTAGACTGGGTCACATTAATGAGACACGGTTGACAAAGTTACATAAAGAAGGATACTTGGATCCGTTCGAGTACCAGTCTTATGCCACTTATGAATCTTGTCTCATGGGAAAGATGACAAAGACTCCGTTCACTGGACACAGAGAAAGAGCGAGCGAGCTCTTGGGACTCATACACAGTGATGTGTGTGGTCCAATGTCTACACATGCGCGAAGTGGTTATTCATACTTCATTACTTTCACAGATGATTTCTCTAGGTATGGGCATGTCTTCTTAATGAAGAACAAATCCGAGGCCTTTGAGAAATTTCAGGAATACAAAAATGAAGTTGAAAAACAAACAGGCAAAAGTATCAAGACACTGAGATCTGATCTAGGTGGCGAATACTTGAGTGCCGAGTTTCTGGGCTTCTTAAAAGAGAATGGAATTCTCTCTCAGCTTACTCCTCCATACACACCACAACACAATGGTGTATCGGAAAGGAGGAATCGAACCCTATTGGATATGGTTCGTTCCATGATGAGTAAGGCAGAGTTGCCGCGATCCTTCTGAAGTTATGCACTAGAAACAGCTGCATATCTTTTGAACCAAGTTCCTACTAAGTCAGTGCCTACCACACCATATCAGATGTGGAGTGGGAAGAAACCCAGTCTTAAACACTTTAAGACATGGGGGTGTCCAGCTTTTGTAAAAAAGCAGCATGCGGACAAGCTCGAGGCACGTTCGATACAGTGTAAGTTTGTGGGATACCCAAAGAACTCCAAAGGGTATCTTTTCTATTACGCAGAGGAACAAAAGGTTTTTGTTTCTCGTCATGCCCGCTTCTTGGAAACTGAGTTTTTGGAAAATCAGATAAGTGGGAGCGCAATAGAACTGGAAGAAATTCCAGAACCACAAGCTATTACTGAAAGCTTGGTAGAACCAGAGGGTTCGAAAGAACAGGACATCCCAACGCCACTCCGCAGAAGTAGTAGGTAGTCTCATCCGCCCGAGAGATACTACGGTTTTCTCATTGACGGGGATAGAGAGGACTGCACTATGGATTATGGTGAGCCTACTAGCTTCCAGCAAGCCATTCAGAGCGGTGACTCGGTAAAATAGCTGAATGCAATGCGGGCCGAGATGGAGTCTATGTACACCAACAATGTTTAGACTTTGGACATTGCTCCAGAAGGGGTAAAACCCGTAGGCTGCAAATGGATCTTCAGAAAAAAGATTGGTGTAGATGGACAGGTTGAGACCTATAAAGCTAGACTTGTAGCAAAGGGTTTTCGTCAAAGACCTGGTTTGGACTATGACGAGACCTTTTCTCCAGTGGCTATGCTAAAATCCATTCGGATCCTTCTTGCCATTGCTGCCTTCCACGATTATGAAATCTGGCAGATGGACGTAAAGACGGCTTTCCTAAATGGAAATTTGGAAGAGTGCGTCTATATGGATCAGCCGGAGGGATTCATTCAGAGTGGGAGCAGCGGTAGAGTGTGCAAGTTGCTCAAGTCCATTTATGGACTTAAGGAAGCATCGCGGAGTTGGAACATCTGCTTTGATGATACTGTCAAAGAATTCGACTTTATCAAAAAGCCAGATGAACCATGCATTTACAGTAAGATTGTAGGGAGAACTGTGGTAATCCTCGTCTTGTACGTGGATGACATTCTCCAAATAGTTAATGATATTCCTATGCTACAGTCAGTCAAAGGATTCTTGTCGCAGAGGTTCTCCATGAAGGATCTGGGCGATGCCAACTACATTCTGGGGATCCAGATCTATCGTGATAGATCTAAGAGGATGTTGGGACTTTCACAGTCAAGGTACATCGACACCATACTGAAAAGGTTCAGAATGGAAGATTCCAAGCGCGGTAATTTACCGACTTGTCACGGGATCACCCTCTCCAAAGAGATGTCTCCCAAGACTGATTTGGAAAGGGATCGCATGTCTATTATACCATACGCTTCTGCGGTAGGCTCTATAATGTATGCGATGTTATGTACCAGACCAGATGTAGCATACGTATTGAGCGTAGTAAGCCGGTATTAGTCAAACCCAGGGGAGAAACACCAGATAGCGGTAAAGAACATTCTCAAGTACCTGAGAAGGACTAAGGAGATGTTCTTGGTGTATGGCGGAAAAGACCTCCAGCTCGAGGCCTTTGCTGACTCCAGCTTCCAGAGTGACAAGGATGACTCTAAGTCCATGTTGGGTTATGTCTTACCCTCAATGGAGGGGCGGTTTGCTGGAAGAGTTCCAAGCAGGAGACCGTTGCAGACTCAACTATGGAAGCGGAGTACATAGCTGCTTGCGATGCCGCAAAGGAAGCTGTCTGGATGAAGATGTTCCTCACGGAGCTTCAGGTGGTTCCTACCATTGTTGATCCAATACCGCTGTATTGCGACAACAACGGCGCTATAGCTTTAGCGAAGGAACCCAGGTCCCATCAGAAGTCCAGGAACATTTTGAGGCGGTACCACCTGATCACGGAGATCGTAGATCGCCGGGAGATCGAGGTGAAGAGAGTAAATACGGAGAACAACACTGCAGATCCACTCACGATGGCCCTACCCCGGACTCAGTTCGAGCGGCTGATCGAGATGATAGGTCTTCGATACGCCAGTACATGGCCTTAGTGCAAGTGGGAGATTGTTAGTGTATATGCCCTAGAGGCCATTACTGTATCAAACTAGCTTGTATATTACTTGATGGAAGCTTGAGATATTCACAGTTGTATAGACAATCTTGCTCAAAATGGTAGTATGCTACTTGGTTTGTCTCTACTTCAATATGTGCATGTGTTTTTTTTAGCATATCGCTTATATACATATTAGTAGAGCCCTTAGGATCTTTGCTTGATTACCAGCGTTGAGATGGTGCTCACACTTGTGGGAGCTGGGTAATCCATAAGCACATCCTTATACAGGTCCTTAGTCGTTGGACTATCGAGACAGGGCATCGATACTCCGGAGTAGACTAGCGTATGCGCTTCTCATCCCAGCGGGGGAGACGGTCTGTCCCACAGCCGTCAGTACGTCGTACTTGAGATAGTATGCGGGTGCTCATTAGGTTACGAGTACACTGGACAGGACTCGTCGGGAACTGTTGGTTGGTATTATACCTATCGTTTGTTATCAGTTCCCAGGTGACATGAGTACAGCTTAGTCCGCTGACTTGACACTGTCACTACGCCTCGAGTGTGTTCCCACTGTACTTAGATTACTACCCTACTACGGCTCAAAGGTGTCGTGCAAACAGGTAGTAGTTGTGTAGGGTTCCTAGGAACGCTAAGGAGGTCTCACAAGGCATCAACCATGCCAATTTCAAATTTTACAAGTGCCGAGAAACCCTAATACGGATTCGTTGACTAGAGTTTAGGCGAAAAGTAAAACTAGTTAACAATTTAACTAAAAGTAACAAGCTACAACCTTTGTAGATCCGGTTCTCCACATCCTTAGCTCCACGTAGACGTCCTCTCGATGTCCATGTCGGATCTCGGACTCTAGCATCGGCTTCATCGGAGAAATGAGCGGACTAGTCGTCGGCTACGATGCCGAAGATGATCTACGTCGAGGTTACACAAGATCAAGCTCCAACTTCACCAAGTTGTGAAACTAGCGAAGAAAACACCCTATACTACTTGGCAAGAGGTAGAGGATGAAGAAATAGGAGGTGGGTTCACTTTAGAATTGGATTTCTCACTCATTTGCTCAAATTGCCATTGATGAAGGCAAGGTTTCTTTCTTGAAGATGAAGAGGAAGAAGAAGATAGAATATGATAAGTATTGTTTAAAAAGAAAAACAATATGAATACTTATCATATACTAACCTTGGTTAGGTGTAGAGAATAGACCATGGTTAGTGGGAATGGTTAGGGTTAAGCATGAAGACAAAATGGTCACTTTAGTCAAAGCTTCATGAAGCTTCAACAGGCTTCATGATAAAAAGAAACCATTTTGTTTTTCTTTTATCTGTTTCTCAAAAAGAATGGATAAATAAATAATTGATAAAATCAAAACCCTAATCATTATCATAACCATGGTATAAGTCTTTATACAAAGCCAAGTAAACATGTATCATCAAACATGATACAATCAAGTGTACACAAAAATATATCACATATACAACGTGCACATCAAGTGATAAAAACCTTTTAAAGTGAACCAATACTAGTTAATGCAAAGTAATATATCAAATATATAATTATACATTAAATCATTAAATCAACACTTGATTCAATGATCCGGTCATGTCGCACATAACCGACTAGTATTCAATGTATCGACTTATCGAATCAATCTTCGATTCGATAACTAGGTTATATGGCATACAACAAATCGAAACATTCATCGCGAGAATGAAATACGGTATCACAAACACGCATTATTCTCGGTCCCGCACATATCTCATATGCGCTCCTATTTCGTTTCGCTTGAGCCAGGAAACCTCTGTGTAGGACTCTAAAGACCCGTCAATACGCCGGCAGCAGATGATGATCATATCAAGCACCCACAAGCCGCAAGCGGTCTGCTAAACGTAACGGCCACCCGGGTATTGAGCGATCAGAAGACCGACGAGCAAGCCCGCTCATACTCCTGTGAATCCAACCAGTAACACTTAACGTACTGTCCGGTCTGTTCGTCTGATATGTCGCATATCAAGTCTAGGGGTGGTAAACGTCAGACCCCAATAACCGATAAGTCGTGCCGATGTGAGGCTCATAACGGGTCGAGAAACTACTGGTAACACTTACCAGCAAATCTCTGATCAGCCCTGGCCAGGGACTTGCCTGTTACGGCCAATCGAGCACAGCGCAACATCAACCCCCAATACCGGGAGAGACGAAACCCCTCCTATCGCTCATTGACTCCATGTGACTCGGGACTGTACCCAAAAACCACCGTTTTGCACGCCCTCATGGATGTGGTAAGGTGGAGATCAAAGCACACTGGGAATCACACAAGACTCTGTGACGATCTCGGGTCTACAGACTAACCTGCACAAGTGTCACCTGAGAACTGCCATCTGACGTGAGGTATAATACCATCTGGGAGTTCTCAGCGAGTCCGTCCAGTGTACCCAGTCTTCACTGAGCACCCGTATACCATCTCTGATGTCAAACACCAATGGATATGGGATCATCCATCGCCCATCTCATGGGTCGAGAAGCGTATACGCTAGTCTACACTGGTATATCAATGCCCCGTCTCGATACACCCACGACCTTGAAGGATGTACTTATGGACTATAATGTCCCCACTCGTGTGATCTGCATCACAGTCCAGGTAGTCAAGTACACATCCTAAGGGCTTTACCAACATGTAACTATAAGACAGTTTAAAGAGACAAGTATACATGTTAAGATAAAGAGTAACCAGATAGCATACTATCATATCTAGCAAGAAAGTCATCTCTATATATGTCCAAGCATCCAATATAATATACATCATCTGTACAATACTGGCCTCTAGGGCATACATACAACTAACAATCTCCCACTTGCACTAGGGCCAGCTACTGTAGTATCACATACCGAGCATCCCGAAGAGTCTCTCAAACTGTATCTGGGGAATGACCTTCGTGAGTGGATCCGCCGTGTTGTTCTTCATGTCAACCCTCCTGACCTCGATCTCCCGGCGATCAATTATCTCCCGGATCAGGTGATACCGCCTCAGAATATGCTTGGATCGCTGATGGGACCTGGGTTCCTTGGCCAAAGCCACCGCTCCATTGTTATCGCAATACAAAGTTATTGGATGCTCAATGGATGGAACCACTTCAAGTTCAGTAATGAACTTCTTGATCCAGACAGCCTCTTTGGCAGCGATGTATTCAGCCTCCATCGTCGAGTCTGCCACGGTTTCCTGCTTGGAACTCTTCCAGCTAACCGCCCCTCCATAAAGGGTAAAGAAAAATCCCGACTGCGACTTAGAGTCGTCCTTATCACTCTGGAAGCTCGAATCGGTAAAGGACTCCACTTGGAGTTCTCCGTTACCATACACCAAGAGCATATCTTTAGTCCTTCGTAAGTACTTGAGAATGCTCTTCACAGCTGTCCAGTGACTCTCTCCAGGATCAGCTTGATACCTGCTCACTACACTTAGTGAGTATGCATCATCGGGTCTGGTACATAGCATCGCGTACATGATAGAGCCTACAGCCGAAGCATAGGGTATCCCTTGCATGCGAGCTCTCTCCAAATCAATCTTGGGAGACATCTCTTTGGAAAGAGTGACTCCAGAGATCGTGGGCAAGTTCCCACGCTTGGATTCTTCCATACTAAACCTCTTTAGTACGGTGTCAATGTACCTGGATTGGGACAATCCCAATATCCGTTTGGATCTATCTCTATAGATCCTAATTCCCAATATGCAGGAGGCATCACCAAGATCTTTCATTGAGAATCTTTGTGATTAGAAGAGCTTGACCGATTGCAGCATAGGAATATCATTTCCTATCAAGAGTATGTCGTCCATGTATAATACGAGGAAGACAACTTTACTCTCTGCCACCTTCTTGTAAATACAAGGTTCATCTGGGTTTTTGACGAAATCAAACTCTTTGATAACGACGTCAAAGCAGATGTTCCAACTCCGCGATGCTTGCTTTAATCCATAAATGGATTTAAGCAGCTTGCACACCTTCCCGCTGCTCCCACTGTCTACGAAGCCCTCTGGCTGAGTCATGTACACGCACTCTTCTAAATCACCATTTAGAAAGGCGGTCTTAACATCCATTTGCCAGATTTCGTAGTCATGATATGCAGCGATGGAAAGCATGATCCGGATGGATTTAAGCATAGCCACTGGAGAAAAGGTTTCGTCATAGTCCGCACCTGGTCTTTGACGAAAGCCTTTTGCAACAAGTCTAGCTTTGAAAGTCTCCACTTTCCCATCTATACCAAGTTTTTTCTTGAAGATCCACTTGCTCCCAATGGGTTTTACCCCTTCAGGAGCAACTTCCAAAGTCCATACTTTGTTGGTGTACATGGATTCCATCTCGGACCGCATAGCATCCAGCCATTTCACCGAGTCCCTACTCGTGATGGCCTGCTCGAAACTAGTTGGGTCATCATCCTCCATGATGCAATCCTCGCTTCCACCATCTATGAGAAAACCGTAGTATCTCTCAGGTTGGCGAGGAACCCTACTAGATCGGCGGAGAGGCTGAGGTTCATTGGGAGCTACTGAATCTTCTGGTTCGACTAAATCTTCAGTTACGGTTTGTGTATCTGGAACTTCTTCCAGCTCTACCACTTTGCCACTAATTTCTTTTTCAAGGAATTCCTTTGCTAAAAAGGTGGCATGTTGAGCAACAAACACTTTTTGTTCCTCACTGTGGTAGAAAAAATACCCATATGAGTTCTTTGGATATCCCACAAACTTGCAAAGAACTGACCGTGCCTCGAGTTTGTCCGGATTTTGTCTTTTGACATAGGCCGGACAACGCCATATCATAACTCGTTTAAAATATGGTCTCTTCCCACTCCATATCTTATATGGTGTGGTAGGTACAGATTTAGATGGAACTTGATTCAATAGGTATGCTGCTGTTTCCAGTGCATATCCCCAAAAGGAAATAGGTAACTCAGCTGTGCTCATCATAGAGCGCACCATATCTAATAGGGTGCGGTTCCTCCGTTCCGATACACCGTTGTGCTGTGGTGTATATGGAGGAGTCAGCTGAGAGAGAATCCCATTCTCTTTTAGGAAGTCCAGGAATTCATTGCTCAAGTATTCACCTCCTCGATCAGATTGAAGGATTTTAATACTTTTTCCGGTTTGGTTTTCGACTTCTTGTTTATATTCTCTAAATTTCTCAAAAGCTTCTGATTTGTGTTTCATCAGGAACACATATCCGAATCTAGAGAGATCGTCAGTGAATGTAATGAAGTACGAAGAACCATCCCTAACATGTGTAGACATGGGACCGCATACATCACTATGTATTAGTCCCAAGAGTTCGGTAACTCTTTCTCTGTGTCCCATAAACGGAGTTTTGGTCATCTTGCCATTGAGACATGACTGGCAAGTGTCATAAGATGAAAATTCAAACGGATTTAAATATCCATCCTTATGCAACTTAGCTAGTCGTGTCGCATTGATGTGACCCAGTCTACAATGCCACAAGAAGGATTCGTTCAGTTCAGAACTCTTCCTCTTGTGTGTGTTTGTTATGCTTAGAACTGTTGATTGATTTAGAACATAAATGCCATTGCACAACGTGCCTGATCCAATAAACTTTTGGTTACGGAAAATGTTCATAACATTGTCCTGTAATACAAAATTATATCCCTCTTTACTCAATAAAGAAACCGATATAATGTTGCATATCAGGTTCGGCATGTAATAGCATTCGTTCAGAACCAATGTATTACCAGTTGGTAATGCAAGGTGATATTCCCCGACAGTCTTAGCTGCAACAATTGCACCATTTCCAACTTTAATGTCTTTATCACCTTCTCCATGTTCTCTACCTTTCCTGAGCCCATGTAACTGATTACATATATGGGATCCTGACCCGGTATCTAATACCAGGACGTGGAGCAAATGGAGAAACAGTTCTCTGTAACGAACACACCCGAAGAAAATGCATCATTATGTACTTTCTTCATTCGGGTGGCATGGGAATCTTGGTATTCCCCTATGTCCTGTTCATTCCTATAACTCTTATAAGAAAGAACGGAACCAACGTTCCCCAGCACAGTATAACATGCGGGTTCGGTCAATACATCCATATTATTATCTTTATTAGGGCATGACATGGTCGCTGCATGGAGAGAGAGAGAAGAAAACACTTTAGCGTATGCTTGTGCAAGATCAGATTGGTTATTATCTTATCTAATCAGGATGGCTCCCACTGGTTTTTATCAAATCTTCCTTCAGACCCTAAAAGGAAAGACTAGAAGGGATTAATTACACCGTACAACTTCGTCGATCTTTCAGCCAGGCCAGTGTCGGTACTTTGAGGGAGGTTCCCCGTGCTTTCGCACTGACCTAATTAAAGTAAACCTCGTTTTCCCAGAGGCGTAACCCCGTTGACACCTTTCTAGACACCTACTTGATCGGCTAATTGCAATGTGCAAAACTCTCCCAGGAGTAACTCTTACTCGCAGTGGGTATCGGGATCCAACTATCTCATAGAAGGTATGCAATCTCATTGCAAATTTCAACACTTTGAAATTCCCGATAATATTTTACCCCTAGTGACTTATGACCTTAACTATGGTCAACAAATCATAAGCACTAGTCAAGTTCTACCCGTCATTTCTTGATTAATTAGACCCACCCACATGACCCTTAACTAAGGTCAACAAAGTCATATGACTGTCCACACTGCGCCTTGACAAGGTCAACAAACGCAGCACGAATACTAAACAGGACTTATCTGAAATGACGGAGGGCTACGACAGGTTTTTCTGAAAACCTATTGCGTAATGAACTTGATATCTTTGTAGAATTAAATGAAGTTTTGAAATGGAGTGATTTTGAGGCTTTTCTAGTTTTGCTAAAGGGGACACTCCCGGCGAAGGGATCGTCGACCCTTTCCCCGTCGAATGAGGTGCAGGATATATCATATATATCACTGTGCAAAGCAGAAACTATAGAAGCAATCAAAAGTCAAACCGAGTGTGTAGCATCTTCCAGTTATTGCTAAAGGAGTCACTCCCGGTGTAGGGATCTCGGTCCTTTCCTCATCGAATAAGGTGCAGGATATATCACATATACCGCTGTGCAAAGCAAGAACTGTAGCTACCTGTTTTATTTAAAATTTGATTCTACAACATCTTAGGTTTCTTTTGTTTCATTAATCACATTAATGAAGTCCCATCATTTAAGTCACCTAAACATCACAGATAAATACGACGTACACTTATGCCATCCGCATTCGCCTCGATGTCCCCTCGTGCACCGTTAGGTTAGGTAACTAACGACAGAGCAAGGCAGGGCTAGTGCGGGTGCAAAACATAAGTAACGTCTATATAATATATCATATATACTATATACTGTATCCATCAGAACATATCAAATGATCACATCACAGATATCGCAGCAGAAAATATCATATGAAATATTGGATATACTAGGACGTCCGTGTTTTCAATACGAGCCAGTATAAAACACGGATTCCACGGTCGTGATGAATAGCCAATCCCACACCCCACGACCCCTACGAGAGCGGCAAGCAACCCTACCAATTCTAGGGTTAGGAGACCCGGACTCGACTCCTCGAGATGGTCTCCCACTGGACCCTAGAACCCGGTTACTTGTGCTCCCCTTCTTGGGTCTATCCTAATGCGGAAAAGTAAATAATATACAAAAGGTGACATCTTCCGCAACCTGGAAGTGTCCCAATAAAAAGAATATTACATACAAGTTTTTACATGAATGAAAATGAAAAACACTCATCTCACATAAAACCCCCGGCTATTCAAACACGACGATCCAATATAACATATCCAGCAACACATAACATCACATGCCATCAACGTAAGTAAGTATGCATACCCCAATTGTCGTTGACATATAGCAACGAATCCGGCGATATCACATATTACACTTACGGTCACAGAAAAGAAAGTGTAAAACTACAACAGTTTGAATCCGCAACCTATTTAGACATCGCATGCCTAATCAAATGAAATACTTAGACATCACATGCCTAACAATTATAAACCCCGCATTTTAGTCTCATTATCGAAAACTCTTTTCAATATCAAGTGAGACTAAACCGCTAGATTTATAACATTCATTCAGTTATCTCATAACTTTTTGTGAATTCCAATTATTGTATCCCATTCCGGATAAATAGAAAATATTAAACATTCCGATCGAACATTCGAACACCCAAGTTTTCCCGAAACCGATCAACACATGAAATAAGTTCAAAGACATTCACTTCATGCCTCAGTACCAACGGTCCAGCCGTAGAAGGGTCAAGCCAACGCCTGACATGTGGCACCCCGTACTGCCCCAAACCCGAAGGTTCAAAGGGCAGTTCAAGACGGTCACATAATCGAGTTAAGATTTGTTGTCTTCTAGAAGTACCATCGCGTTACTTGCACTACTTTGAACGTCATTAAACAACGGAAAAGTCCAACAATTGGAAATTTCCCGGCAGGGGAAAGATTGGGTATTTACATCCAGTCGAACATTTTAACATATTCTAAAATATCCGGAAAACCACATAGACAAAATTTGATAATCCGATCGAATCATCCAAGCTCCAAATCACCCCAGAAAACTCAACTCTTGAGTTCAGATTAAAAACTCCTAGAAAACTCAGAATCTCAAATAACAAATTACTGTGGAAAATTGGAAGGCTGACGTCATCAGATGGCCGCAGAACCGCCGCAGAAGCCAAGCTTCTGCCGCGGTTCCGCTGCGCTATGGACGTATCATTTGGAAAATTTTGCACCATAATTCATAGAATTTCCTGCTGAATTTTTTAAGAATTTTTAATATGAAAAAACCCAGTTTTTGAAAAAAGTCCAGAGAGCATTTTAGAAGTTGGGTTCCGGTTCGATCGGGTTTCAAACGTCGTCTACACTTCGCCTAAGGCTCTAGCTAGGCTCTAATACCACTGTAGGGTTCCTAGGCACGCTAAGGAGGTCTCACAAGGCATCAACCATGCCAATTTCAAATTTTACAAGTGCCGAGAAACCCTAATACTGATTTGTTGACTAGAGTTTAGGCGAAAAGTAAAACTAGTTAACAATTTAACTAAAAGTAACAAGCTACAACCTTTGTAGATCCGGTTCTCCACTTCCTTAGCTCCACGTAGACGTCCTCTCGCCGTCCATGTCGGATCTCGGACTCTAGCATCGGCTTCATCGGAGAAATGAGCGGACTAGTCGTCGGCTACGATGCCGAAGATGATCTACGTCGAGGTTACACAAGATCAAGCTCCAACTTCACCAAGTTGTGAAACTTGTGAAGAAAACACCCTATACTACTTGGCAAGAGGTAGAGGATGAAGAAATAGGAGGTGGGTTTACTTTAGAATTGGATTTCTCACTCATTTGCTCAAATTGCCATTGATGAAGGCAAGGTTTTTTTCTTGAAGATGAAGAGGAAGAAGAAGATAGAATATGATAAGTATTGTTTAAAAAGAAAACAATATGAATACTTATCATATCCTAACCTTGGTTAGGTGTAGAGAATAGACCATGGTTAGTGGGAATGGTTAGGGTTAAGCATGAAGACAAAATGGTCACTTTAGTCAAAGCTTCATGAAGCTTCAACAGGCTTCATGATAAAAAGAAACCATTTTGTTTTTCTTTTATCTATTTCTCAAAAAGAATGGATAAATAAATAATTGATAAAATCAAAACCCTAATCATTATCATAACCATGGTATAAGTCTTTATACAAAGCCAAGTAAACATGTATCATCAAACATGATACAATCAAGTGTACACAAAAATATATCACATATACAACGTGCACATCAAGTGAGAAAAACCTTTTAAAGTGAACCAATACTAGTTAATGCAAAGTAATATATCAAATATATAATTATACATTAAATCATTAAATCAACACTTGATTCAATGATCCGGTCATGTCGCACATAACCGACTAGTATTCAATGTATCGACTTATCGAATCAATCTTCGATTCGATAACTAGGTTATATGGCATACAACAAATCGAAACATTCATCGCGAGAATGAAATACGGTATCACAAACACGCATTATTCTCGGTCCCACACATATCTCATATGCGCTCCTATTTCGTTTCGCTTGAGCCAGGAAACCTCTGTGTAGGACTCTAAAGACCCGTCAATACGCCGGCAGCAGATGATGATCATATCAAGCACCCACAAGCCGCAAGCGGTCTGCTAAACGTAACGGCCACCCGGGTATTGAGCGATCAGAAGACCGACGAGCAAGCCCGCTCATACTCCTGTGAATCCAACCAGTAACACTTACCGTACAGTCCGGTCTGTTCGTCTGATATGTCGTATATCAAGTCTAGGGGTGGTAAACGTAAGACCCCAATAACCGATAAGTCGTGCCGATGTGAGGCTCATAACGGGTCGAGAAACTACTGGTAACACTTACCAGCAAATCTCTGATCAGCCCTGGCCAGGGAATTGCCTGTTACAGCCAATCGAGCACAGCGCAACATCAACCCCCAATACCGGGAGAGACGAAACCCCTCTTATCGCTCATTGCCTCCATGTGACTCGGGACTGTACCCAAAATCCACCATTTTGCACGCCCTCATGGACGTGGTAAGGTGGAGATCAAAGCACAGTGGGAATCACACAAGACTCTATGACGATCTCGGGTCTACAGACTAACCTACACAAGTGTCACATGAGAACTGCCATCTCACGTGAGGTATAATACCATCTGGGAGTTCTCGGCGAGTCCGTCCAGTGTATCCAGTCTTCACTGAGCACCTGTATACCATCTCTGATGTCAAACACCAATGGATATGGGATCATCCATCGCCCATCTCATGGGTCGAGAAGCGTATACGCTAGTCTACACTGGTATATCGATGCCCCATCTCGATACACCCACGACTATGGACCTTGAAGGATGTACTTATGGACTACCATGTCCCCATTAGTGTGATCTGCATCACAGTCCAGGTAGTCAAGTACACATCCTAAGGGCTTTACCAACATATAACTATAAGACAGTTTAAAGAGACAAGTATACATGTTAAGATAAAGAGTAACCAGATAGCATACTATCATATCGAGCAAGAAAGTCATCTCTATATATGTCGAAGCATCCAATACAATATACATCATCTGTACAATACTGGGCTCTAGGGCATACATACAACTAACAAGTTGGGTGCAGTCCCGAAGCACTTGGAGGCAGTGACGGTTAGACAGGATTCGTCTCTCCCGGTATTGGGGGTTGACATCGCGTTGTGTCTAGGAGAGCCATTACAGAAGTAGTCCCTGGCTAGGGCAAGCGAGATATACTGGTAGATTTCCAGTGTTATCTCAGGGTGTTCTGGGCTACACTCCGACACGACTTGTACCACTATTAGTGACTGACGTTCACCGCCGCCCTAGGCCCGCGCATGCGATGCATGAGACGAACAGACCGGACTGTACGGAGATTATCACATACAGGATCAGTAGGAGTTCGGATGGGTTTATCTCATCGGCCTTCTTATCGACATCTACCTGGGGACCGTTACGTACAGCTATTGCCGCTTGCGGTCTGTGGTTAAACCCACTGCCAGCGTAGAGTCGAGTTTTTAGAGTCCCGCACAGAGAGTTTCCCTGCACTGAGCGAAACGTGTAGAGGCCGTATAGTTTTACGGCAGGGCTACGATCACTTACATGCACTTGTGTGCGTATGCTGTTCGGGCAGGCAATACTAGTGGGCTTTGGTTTAAGCCAGATCCTAGTATTGCACAGATGGATTTGATTTGTCTTCTGTGCATTCGCATTCTACGGAATGCGGATGCAGGTATGTATGCACAGTTTTGAGGAGTGATGAAGGAGGAGGTGCCCCATTAGGGTTTTGGCAGTTGGTTCGGCTAAACCGATAATGTGGCACACTAATTAGGGTTTTGACAGTTCGTTTGGTCAAAACCGTTATGAGCCGGCGGCATTGTTTACTAATCCTTTTAGTGATGGATTAGTGATGGCTAATTGCATTGACCATCTGACCACTTAGATCTTTCTTGACCATGTTGACCATGTTGACCATTGACCTTCAAGAGAGATACACACTCTTCTTTTATTTTCATTTTAATTTATGTGTTATGATAATGGTCAATTCAATGTGCCATCAAGTCTTTCATGATAGGATTAGTAATGATGATTATTGTGTATTATTGCAACCATGGTTCATTTCATTTGGGCTTAATCTTTTTCATTATTCTCTTCTCATTCTCTCTCATGAAGTGAGAAGAAAAGAAAAGCTCCATGGTTGCAAACTTTCTCCTTCTTCTTCCTCCTCTTGATCTCTTCTTTTGATCTCATGTGTTGAGAGAAAAAGAATCCACAAAGATAAATACATCCATACATCTCCTCTACACATTCTAAGGCATTTAGATTAGCAATCTCCTTGCCCTAGTTTCCTTGGCTTGAGGCAAAGATTAGTGTATAACTCTCGGGTGGATCGTCTTCGACTCAAGAAGGCCGCGGAGGTGACCAAGGTCCGGATCGACGCTTGGAGCTTAGATGGACGAGTGGGACAGCGGGATGAAGACCCGAAGGACCGGTTCTGAGAGGTATACTTTCTACAGCATAGTAGATAAAACCTCTTAGTGTTTACTAGTTTCTAGTTTAGCAAAGATCCGACTTTTAGTCCATGTTGCCTTGTGCCAAAATCATTGTTTTCCGCCGTTTCCGCCTCCCCGTAAGAACCAGGGTGAGCAACGTGGACTTACACAAGGAGGGGTGCCCAAGTTACCGGATTCCGTGAAGTGCTGGGTGGTCCATTCACGTCGTTGAAGGGGGCTACCTCGCTTCAGGTTTTGGCGGGTAACTTGCCGCACCCGTAGGGGTCTAGGATTTCATTGCACAGGCTATCCACACGACCAGGGGAACGTCGGGTTTCAGCAGCGGCTCTGTGAAACCCGGGGCTTCCAGATTATCTGTATTGTTCTGTGATACTTATTACATTTCTGTGATGTTGCATTTTATCACGCCTTGAGCGAATATTATATATTGATATATATACTAGTAGATGTTGTATATGTTTTACACCCGCGCTAGTCCAGTCCCCGCTCTGTCGTTAGTTAAGTAACCTAACGGGTGATGACGGGACCCAGTGGCGAATGCGGGTGGCATATACGTACATCATTATTTTCGTTCTTTGTGGTGTGATCAATTGATGGGACTGCGTTGATTGGGATCAATGCAAGCTAAACAAACCTATTCTGATGTTGTTGGAACAATTTTTAAAAAATTTGTTATTGCAAGGACGTTCTCTTTTATTTTGCACAGTGGTATTCGGTTATGAATATCCAGCACCTCAGTCGACGAGGCAAGGGCCGAGATCCCTTCACCGGGAGTGACCACTTGGACAGAAGTTTGCGTCAGGGTAATAACTTCACTATAGCCGATTACTTTTTGCTTTGCATCGTGGTATTCAGTTGGAATATCCTGCACCTCATTCTACGGGGAAAGAGCCGAGATCCCTTCACCGGGAGTGACCTCTTTAGCAAAGGTTTTCGTCACTATATTTTTATAAAAAGCTATGCAGTTCCTTCAACGATATCAAGTTCATTACATTAAAGGTTTTTCACCAAAAACCAACCGTAGCCTTCCGTCATTTCTTACGGGTATTATTTAGTATTCGTACTGCATTTGTTGACCTAGTCAAGACGTAGTGTTCGGTAGCTAAGTGGTACTTGTTTGTTGCATAAGTGGGATTGGTTAAGACAGTCGTGTGGCCTTGTTGACCTAGTCAAAGGCACGTACAGGTGGATTTAATGCGATTCAGAATAATGACGGGATGAACTTGACTGGCGGTTTATGATTTGTTGAGCTAGTCAAGGTCATAAACCGCTTGGGGTAAAAATCACATCGGGAGTTTCTAAAGAAACTGAAACTTGCCAAGCATGCGCATACCTTCTGGAGTATGATAAAGTGAGTGGATTCCGTCACTTTATCATGCGATGATAGTTGTATCCCGATTCCCACTGATGAGTTGGTTTACTCCTCGGGTGATCCCGACTAATTCTTCTTTCAGGTTTGGGGAAGAATTTGACGGTACAGTGGGAGCTTTCCTGATTAGATAAAGAGACAACCATTCTGATCTAGGTTAAAGTGCATGCCGGGAGTTTCATTCCTCTCTCTCTTTGGCAGCGACCATGACCCGACCTTTGACTATGACTCAATGACCAAAATTAACCGAACCTTCTTAAACAATGGCTTTTGGATTGTCAGAGTTGCATACCTCATTGCCGCTCCTACTTTTACCCTTTTCTCCAGGACACCCCGTATTACTAAGAACATCTACTTCCATTGGACCACACCATCGTTTGGTTATATACGAACTCTAAGGAATTTATTTGAGGATGGTTTCCGGTTCTGGAGAAAAAGGATATGACTATTCAGTTGTCTTTTCTTTTTACTTTCTCTCAGGTTGCGAGTACTCCTTGGTTTAGGAGATAGTACACCTATTACGCAAATTGGATAGTCTTCTTCCAAACCTTAGGCTGGTGCCGAACGGTGGGGAATGAAGAAAACCAATTAGCATAACGATGGTGTACAGAAGGTACTAAGTTAAGACAAATCAAAAGATTAGTAAGAGGGCAAAGTAAACTGCGACTGTTATTCACGACCAAACCAAGTATTTCATTACCACTCCCACTTCAGCTTTATATTTCTCCAGGACACTCCGTATCACTATGAAGATCCACAGTTTATTGGATACTCGATCGTATGGTTATATACGAACTCGAAAGGAACATGTTCTAGTTCGGGGATGGATTCTGGTTCAGGAGAAATAAGAATAAGGTTTATTCGGTTGTCTTTTATCTTCACCTTCTCTCGCATTGCGAGTGTTCCTAGGATTAGGACATTACACCCATTGTGCTTATTGGACAGTCTTCTTCCAAACCATAGGCTGGTGCCGAACGGTAGGGAAGGAAGAAAACCATTTAGCCTAAGAGGGTGTGCAGAAGGTAATGACTAAAGACACATAAAGGGATTTGGAGAGATGGTAAAGAATTATACGGTTACAGTTGTGAATCTGGATAATGGAAGAGGCATTACTAGGAATACCAGGATACCCCATCAAAACATTTCAATGTTTCAGTTTCACTGTGTACTGTTAAAAGAAAACTGGTTTCCCAATTAGACACTTGCTCGAGGGTATGTATTTACCAGGTATGATTCTCACATCTGTATGGTTTTACAGATGATGAGTGGGAGTAAGTTATTGGGAATTAGGTGATCATCCTCATTATATCGGAATTCGTTGTAATTGGTGATATTTGAGGAAGTCACCTGGGTTGTTTGCCGGACGACAAATATTTGGTTTTAAATATCCGTTGTTATGCACCAATTTCAAATTGATATATCTGTACGTCTATTTTTATAGAGTGAGATATACCGTTTTGAAATTATGTCTGTGACATTTACCTATATCAGTGGATGGTTAGGTAAGGAGCATTGAACAGCGGTGTAAATCTTCTTAACCATAAGTACAGTTTTCAACCTACGACACATAGGGAATGAGTTATTAGACTCAAGGTACTTATACAGAGTATTGTATATTTTCCAGTGTCCATTAGGACAGAGGGGTTGGTCCTCGTACTATGTTCTGTTTACTTGTGACTTCTCAGGTACTTAGACATGTGTTTCGTAGAAACACAAGGTCCAAGTTTTGAGAAGTTATAGGTATAAGAGTAAAGTAGAGAACCAAGTGTTGCAAGTATCAGGATTCTTCAAGATGATCGAAGATGTAGATACTTGCGTATGGTATTCAGTTGATAGTAATGATTAAGAGAACTTGTTTCTCTTTCAGGTTACTCATAATTGGAAGCACTCCTAAGTTGAGTAATGCTGATCGGCCTCTCTCCATTTAGTTGACATGCACTGGAGATAGCTGCATGATTTGAATCTGGTTCAATTAAATCAGTGCCTCTATTTCTATATTGGATATAGAACAGTTCATATCTTAACGATGTTAAGGTACGAGGAGTTGTCCGGCTTATGCTTAAAACCAGACTTCAGATAACTCAAGGCACGTTTCTGTAATGGCTGTTTGTGGGTTGACCCGGGCTATGACGAGGGTTGACTTTCTACCATCTGCAAGATCAATAGTGATATTGTTCTAGACTCGCCACAGTTTTTAATAAAAATGGATTTTTCAGAAAACAGTAGTGGGAGTATGGTAGAACTGGAAGTAATTCCAAAACCGCAAACGATTACTGAAAATTTGATAAGAACCTAAAGATTCAATCTGGTTTTACATTCCATTAGCCACTCCGCAGATATGGTGGGTAACCTCAGGCGCTCGAGAGGTACATCGGTATGCTCAAGGACGGTGGCAGGGAGGTTCTTGTTTACCCAGACTTGCCATTGTTGTTGTTCCAGACTGTGAGACCCGGCAGGAGGATGAGTATAGCGTCGTTCTAAACTAGCTTTAGAAGTGCACGTGTATATGACTCTGCCAGAGGGTTGTCGTGGTCAGTGGGAGCAGCGGAAGCATTGGTAGACAAGTGGCTTATGTCTATTTATAGACTAAAGCACATGTAGCGGAGATAGATCATCTATTTCTGATGTGACAGTCATAGGTTTGACTTCATCAGAATAGGGGATGGATCTGTTAAGAAGGTAGTAGGGTGTGATGTCCTGGTATTTGGATGACATACACAGAGTAGGAAGTGAAATTCCTATACTAAAATTGGTTGTATTTTGGTTGTCACACAGTGGTTTCTCCACATGGGACTTGGATATGATATCAAGACATTTTGGTTACTGGATCTTTGGTTTTAGATCTAGATTTGGGTAGTTTCCAATCTGGGCAATTAGACAGCATTCTAAAGGTGTTTTAGAATGGACGACTCCTGACACGGTAGTATACCTGCAGGTGATGGAGTCACCCTCTCTAAAGGTGTCTTACAGACTAAAAAGAAGAGGGATGTGCATGATTGGCGGATCACTTGCTTAGGTAATTGAATCAATCATGAGATGTCAAGTAACACAACAGATGTTGTTTTTGCAGTAGATGCAATAAATTGATATTTATCCAATCCTGGAGAAACATTCGGAAGCAGTTTTAGAACATAAGTGCATGTTCTATGGATATGATAACGGCATCCTCCTTCGGGAGACAATTATCATTCCAGGCTTCCAAGGTGACCTGGATGGCAGAGTGGCTGTCAGAGTTATAGTTTTTCGTCTCACGAGGGCCAGTAGTTTGGACAGGAGGTCCAAGCGGATACTGAAGGAGGCTTGGCGCAGGATACTGATTAAGTTCAGTTGACGATACAGTCTAAGAAGTTTGGATTTGGAGTTCATTTATGAACTAGGTCCCATCAGATATCCAGCCATATTCTAAGACAGGTATTGCTCATTTCGGGAGATGGGTTTCTCCGCGAACTTGAGATACAGAGAGACATAGAAAGATACATCACAGCGGATCCACTCACTGAGGTTATTCCTCGAACGCAATAGTTTCGCAAACGAACTTTGTGAGACTGACTAGTAGAGGAATTGGGTGTTCGGTATCACGCGGGCTGTGAGTATGCGACATCGCAATAATTAGCCTTGAGTGCAAGTGGGAGATTGTTGGAGATAGTGCCCTCAGAGTCAATTATTGAATCACAGGCACGTGATTGCAATGATTGAGGGAGGACCTATACCGGTAGGACAATATTTCTCAAGATGATAGTATGCTATCTGGTTTATCTCTATCATCGTGTACTGCTTTAGGTGACCTTACAGGTCACTATTGCACGTTGATAGAGCCCCTAGGATTCTTGCTTGACAGCCAGCAGTATGAGGGCGATCATATATGTGGGAGCTGGGGTCTATAAGCACATCCTTAAAAGGTCCCTAGCCGTGGGAGTTCCGAGACAGGGCATCGACACTCCAGAGTAGACTAGTGTATACAGTCGAGACCCCGACGAGGGACGGTGGCCGGTCACACAAGCCACTGGTGTTAGTTAGTTCACCTAAGATGTATACAGGTGCTCATTGGATTATGAGTACACCGGACAGGACTCACCGGGAACATGCTAGTTGGACTTATACCTGACGTCAGATAGCAGTTCCCTGGTGACATGTGTATAGGTTAGTTCATCGACCTGAGATCGTCATTTGTCTCGTGTGAGTTCCCACTGTACTTTGATTACTACCCTACCACGGCTCAAAGGAGTCGTGCAAACAGGTTTTAGTTGGGTACAGTCCCAACCTACATGGAGGCAGTGAGCGGATCTACAGGGGTTGGTCTCTCCAGGTATTGGGAGTGAGGTCGCGCTGTGTCTAGGAGAGCCATTACACAAAGCCCGCGGTCGAGGCAGGTGATTTACAGGTATGTATTCCAGTAGTATCTCAGGGTGTTCTGGGCTGCACTCCGACCCGACTTGTACCGCTTTTGGGGGTCTGACTTTTACCAACCCCCTAGGCCCGCCTTGCGATGCTCATAGACGAACGGACCGAACTGTACGGATATTGTCTCTGACAGGCTCAGTAGGATGTCAGGATAAGTTCGCTCATCGACGTCCCTTTTGGTCAATACCAGGTAGCCCGTCACGTATGGCTAATACCTCTGACGTGCTAGTTGTTAAATCCACAGCCAAAGTATTGACGAGTCTTTAGAGTCCCCCACAGACCTGTTTCTCAAGTTTCGGGCAAAACGCTGTAGAGGCCATATGGAGATATGGCAGGGTTCGATCAGATACGTGTGGTATTGCACGGATCATGATCGGATGGATAATACTAGCGGGCTTTGGTTTAAGCCGGATCCTAGTATAGTACAGTGTAGATTTTGTCTCTTTGCATTTGTATTCATTGGTAATACAAATGCGGGCATGTATATGCAGTCACGGGGTTTTCCTGTAATTTCTTACGGGATCGGTTTTCTAAAGTTTCCGGTTTGCGTTCCGTTCCGGCCAGTTTTCCTTTATTCCTTCTCGGCCGGATGTTTCTGATGGAGGGGCAAATTTGCAAGTTCGCAAATTAGCATTTGTGGAGGGGTTCTTTGTGAAATGAGGGATTATGATGGGTAAATCATCTTTGCTTTTCTTGTGATCATTTCTTGCATTAATGAGAATAGAAAGGATTAGAAATTGATATGATATTGTTATCATCACATTTGGTTGTGGTCACCCTTTTGCTTTTCCTACACTCACCTCCCTTCTTGGTTTTTGATCATTCCCTCCACCATTTTGTTCATAGAGGGGCCGGCCACTTTGAGAGGAGAAGAGAGAGAGGTTTCATTTTGGTGAGGGAAATTGATTCATCTCATATTTGTTTGCTTGCTAAATTCCTAACACCTCTCCAAAGTTCATTGTTTCATTCCTCCATCAAAGGCAACTTCACCCTATTGAGACAAAGTGATTCTACACTAGCCTACAGCATTTCTTGGGCACGTCGGCTCGCCAACTTCGTGCCTGAGTTGCCTCGGTCCAGAGGTGGGAGCCCGTAAAAGGACCCGGTGATGTGGTGCCCGTTTCGATGAGGAGGCGACGACCGGAGATTCCGCGAGGAGATCGGAGTGGAGGCGAAGACCGAAGGACACAGATCGCTTGGTATAGCTCACTATCCTTTCTCTTGATTGCTAGTTGTAGGTTAATGGTTATGATCCGGGTTTTTAGGATGCGGTAGTGCCGGTTTTAAAGTAAAGAAAAATTTCCGTTTCCGAATTTGGCCTCGGATAGACGGCCGGGGCGCTACCGTAGTCCTACAGTATGGTTTTACAGATGATGAGTGGGAATAAGCTATTGGGAATTAGGTGATTATCCTCATTATATTGGAATTCGTTGTAAATGGTGACATTTGAGGAAGTCACCTGGGTTGTTTGCCGGACGGCGAATATTTGGTTTGGAATATCCGTTGTTATGCACCAATTTCAAATTGATATATATGTTCGTTCATTTTTATGAAGTGAGATATAACTTTTTGAAATTTTGTCGATGACATTTACCTATATCAGTGGATGGTTAGGTAAGGAGTATTAAACAACTGTGCGATTCTTCTTAACCATAAGTACAGTTTTCAACCCACGACGCACAGGGTTTGAGTTATTAGACTCAGAGGACTCATACATAGTATTGTATATTGTCCAGTGTCCATTAGGACAGAGGGGTTGGTCCTCGTACTATATTCGGTTTACTTATGACTTCTCTAGTTCTTAGACAAGTGTTTCGTAGAAACACAAGGTCTGAGTTTTGAGAAGTTACAGGTATAAGAGTAAAGTAAAGAACCAAGTATTGCAAGTATCGGGATTCTTCAAGGTGATCGAAGATGTAGATACTTGTGTATGGTATTCAGTTAATAGTAATGATTAAGAGAACTTGCTTCTCTTTCAGGTTACTCATAATTGGAAGCATTCCGAAGTTGAGTAACGCTGATCGGCCTCTTTCCATTTAGTTGACATCACTGAAGACAGCTGCATGATTTGAATCTGGTTCAATTAAATCAGGGCCTCTGTTTCTGTATTGGATATAGAACAGTTCATATCTTGATATTGTTAAGGTATGGGGAGTTGTTCGGCTTATGCTTAAAACCAGACTCTAGATAACTCAAGGCACGTTTCTGTAATGGCTGTTTGTGGGTGACCCGGACTATGACGATGGTTGATTTTCTTCCATCTGGAAGATCAATAGTGATATTGTTCTTGACTCGCCACAGTTTTAATAAAAATGGATTTTTCAGAAAAACGGTGATGGGAGTATGGTAGAACTGGAAATGATTCCAGAACCGCAAACGATTATTGAAAATTTGGTAAGAACCTAAAGATTCAATCTGATTTGACATTCCATTGGCCACTACACAGATAAGGTGGGTAACCTCAGGCACCCGAGAGGTACTCCGGTATCCTCAAGGACGGTGGCAGGGAGGTTCTTGTTTACCCAGACTTGTCATTGCTGTTGTTCCAGGCTGCGAGACCCGGCAGGAGGATGAGTATAGCGTCGTTCTAAACTAGATTTAGAAGTGTACGTGTATATGACTCTGCCAGAGGGTCGTCGTAATCAGTGAGAGCAGCGGAAGCATTGGTGGACAAGTGGCTTATGTCTATTTATAGACTAAAGCAGATGTAGCGGAGATAGATCATTTGTTTCTGATATGACAGTCATATGTTTGACTTCATCATAATAGGGGATGGATCTGTTAAGAAGGTAGTAGGGTGTGATGTCCGGGTATTTGGATGACATACACAGAGTAGGAAGTGAAATTCCTATACTACGATCGGTTATACTTTGGTTGTCACACAGTGGTTTCTCCACAAAGGACTTGGATATTATATCAGACATTCTGGTTACTAGATCTATGGTTTTAGATCTAGATTAGGGTAGTTTCCCAATCTGGGTACTTAGACAGTATTCTAAAGGTGTTTTAGAATAGACGACTCCTGGCACGGTAGTATACCTGCAGGTGATGGAGTCACCCTCTTTAAAGGTGCCTTACAGACTAAAGGGGAGAGGGATGTGCATGATTGGAAGATCACTTGCTTAGGCAATTGAGTCAATCATGAGATGTCAAGTACCACACCAAATGTTGTTTTTGTAGTATATGCAATAAGTTGATAATAATCCAATCCTAGAAAACCAAACGGAAGCAGTTTTAGAACATAAGTGGATGTTCTAGGGATATGATAACATCAGCCTCATTCAGGAGACGGTTATCATTCCAGGCTTCCAAGGTGACCTGGACGGCAGAGTGACTGTCAGATTTATGGTCTTCCCTCTGACGAGGGGCGGTATTTTGGACAGGTGGTCCAGGCGGATACTGAGAGAGGCATGACGCAGGATACTGATTAAGTTCAGTTGATGATGTAGGGTTCCTAGGCATACTAATGGAGTCTCACAAGGCATCAACCATGCCAATTTCTAAATTTACGGTGCCGAGAAACCCTAGACTACGGATCGTTAACTAGATATATAGGCGATAACAATAACTAGTAAACAACTTTACTAATAAAGAACGGAAATACAACCTTTGTAGATACGGTCCTCCACCTCCATAGCTCCGCAATGAAGTCTCCTCGCTGTCCAAATGGAAACCCGGGCTCTAGCCTCGGCTTCAACGGAGAAATGGGCGGGCAAGGTCGGCTTCGTGCCGAAGATGATCTACGTCGAGGCATCACTAGATCAAGCTCCCACTTCACCAAGTCATGAAACTTTTGAAGAAAACACCCTATACTACTTGGCAAGAGATACAGGATGAAGAAATAGGAAGTGGGTTCACTTTAGAATTGGATTTCTCACTTGTTTTGGCTAGTTGCCATTGAAGCTATCAACATTTTTCTTCTTGAAGAAGAAGAAGAAGAAGATAATATATGATAAGTTATTTTTAAAAGGAAAATAAAAAGAATACTTATCATGTCTTCAACCATGGTTTAGTGTAGAGATTTAACTAAGGTTAGATGAGTGGTTAGGGTTAGAGAAGAGACAAGAATGGTGGACTTGTTCAAAGCTTCAAGAAGCTTCGAAGAAAAAACAAAACTAGCAACCATTCTTTTCTCTTTATCTTTTCAAATGAAATAAATAAAATAAATAAATAGATAAATGAATAAGTAAATGAAATGAAACCCTAACCACTAACTAACCATGGTTTAATTCTTTACACAAACCCAAGCTAGAATGTATCATCAAACATGATACAATCATGTGCACAAAATATATCACATATACAATGTGCATTTCAAGTGAGAAAATCCATTTAAAGTGAACCAATACTAGTTAATGCAAAGTAATATATCAAATATATAATTATACATTAAATCTTTAAATCAACACTTGATTCAATGATCCGGTCATTTCGCATATAACCGGGTAGTATCCAATGTATCGGCTTATCGAATCAAACCTTGATTCGATAACTAGGTTATATCGCATACGACCATTCGATACATTCATCGCGAGAATGAAATACGGTATCACATACACACATTATTCTCGGTCCCGCACATATCTCATATGCGCTCCTATTTCGTTTCGCTTGAGCCAGGAAACCTCTGTGTAAGACTCTAAAGACTCGTCAATACACCGGCAGCAGATGATGATCATATCAAACACCCACAAGCCGCAAGCGGTCTGCTAAACGTAACGGCCACCCGGGTATTGAGCGATCAGAAGATCGACGAGCAAGCCCGCTCACACTCCTGTGAATCCAACCAGTAACACTTACCGTACAGTCCGGTCTGTTCGTCTGATATGTCGCATATCTCTCCTAGGGATGGTAAACATCATACCCCAGTAGCTCGATAAGTCATGGCGACCTGAAGTCCATGACATGTGTTAAACTACTGATAACACTTACCAGTAGGTCACTGCAACCCTAGCCAGGGATTTCCTGTTATGGCCAGTCGAGCATAGCGCAACATCAACCCCCAATACCGGGAGAGATGAATCCCCTCCTATCGCTCATTGCCTCCATGTGAATCGGGACTGTACCCAAAAACCACCTGTTTGCACGACTCAGTAGAGCTGTGGTAGGGTGGAAATCAAAGCACAGTGGGAGACACACAAGACTCTATGACGATCTCCGGTCAACAGACTAAGCTGTACCAGTGTCACCAGAGAACTGCCATCTGACGTGAGGTATAATACCATCTGGGACTTCTCGGCGAGTCCGTTCAGTGTACCCAGTCTCCACTGAGCACCCGCATACCATCTTCGATGTCAAACACCAATGGATATGGGATCATCCATCGCCCATCGCATGGGTCGAGAGCATATACGCTAGTCTACTCTGGAATATCGATGCCCCGTCTCGATATTCCCTCGACTAGGAACATTTCAAGGATGTACTCATGGACTATCCAGGCCCCACTAGTGTGATCTGCATCACAGTCCTGGAAGTCGAGTAGACATCCTAAGGGCTTTATCAACATGTAACAGAGAGACAGAAAGTATACACGTTAAAATAAAGAGCAACCAGATAGCGTACTATCATGTCGAGCAAGAAAGTCCTACCTATATATGTCCCAGCATCCACTACAATATACATCCAATGTACAGTAATGGCCTCTAGGGCATACATATAACTAACAATCTCCCACTTGCACTAGGGCCATCTGTAGCAGTGGTTGCAGTATCGCATACTCAACCATCCCCTAAAAGTCTCTCTTTGGGAAAAGGCCTTCGTGAGTGGATCCGCCGTGTTGTCCTCTGAATCTACTCTCCTAACTACGATCAACCTGGAGATCAACTATCTCCATGATCAGGTGATGCTGCCTCAGAATTTGTCTGGGTCACTGATGGGACCAGGGTTCCAGGGCCAAAGCCACAGTTCCTTTGTCACAGAATGGTAGGAACCTAGTTCATCCTATGAACCAATATACACCTAAACTGCCTCTTTGGTAGTATCTTAAATAGCGATGTTACCAGCCTTTATCATCTAGTTTGCCACGGTATCTAGCTTGGAAATCTTCCAACATACCGTCCTTTTACTGAGGGTAAAGACAATGCCTGCGACTGACATTCAGTCGTCTTTATCACCATGGAACCTTTCCAGTGATTCTCCCCAGGATCGATTGATACCATCTCACTACATCTAGTGAGAATCCTAGCATCCAATTACATCTATCTCATAGATGAAAACTCAGGATTTAGGAGGTATCACTTTGATCCTATTTGAAGAATCTTTGTGATAAGCGGAGATTGACCGAGCGTAGTATAGGAAATCCTATTCCTATCAAGAGTATGTTGTCCACGTACAATACGAGGATGAACACCTTACTCTCTACTACCGTTTTATATATACAAGGTTCATCTACCATTTTGATGATGTCAAACTGTTTGACTATAATATCAAAACAGACGTTCCAACTCCGCGATGCCTGCTTTATCCTGTAAAGCAACTTGCACATGTTTCCGCTGCTCCCACTGTTTACGAAGCCTTCTGGCTGTGTACTTATAGACTTTCTATTCTAAATCAGTATTTAGATAAGCAGTCATGACACCCAACCACCAGATATCGCAGTCATGGTATGTAGCAATGTTAAGTAGGATCTGGATGGACTTAAGTATAGTCCCTGGAAAAGGTTTCATCATTTTCCACTCTTGGTCGATGACGAAAACCTTTAATAAGTCTAGCTTTGAAAGTCTCAACTTTTCCATCTATACCAAGTAATCTTCTCAAGACATACTTGCTCCTGATGGGGATTTAACCCTTCAGATATAGCAGCTAAAGTCCATACTTTGCTGGTGTATGTGGATTCCATCTCAGATCGCTAAGCATCCAGCCATTCTTATAGAGTCCCTACTCTCGATGGCCTGCTCGAAACTGGTTGGGTCATCATCTCATGATGCAATCCTCGCTCCCACTGTCATCGAGAAACCGAGGTATCTCTCAGGCGAATGAGGAACCCTACTAGATCGGCGGAGAGGCTGAGGTTCGTTGGATTCTATTGAATGCTTTGGTTGTACCAAATCATCAGCTACAGTTTGTATGGATGGAATATTTCCAGTTCTACAGAACTGACCTCGCCTCGATCTTTTCCGGATTTTACTTTTGACATAGGCCGGACAATCCCAAATCTTAACTAACTTAAGAGATAGGCTCTTCCTATACCATATCTCATATGGAGTGGTAGGCACTGATTTGAATCGAACCCTATTCAATAGGTATGCAACTTCATAAGTGCATAACTCCCAAAAGGAAATAGGTAACTCAGTAATACTCATCATAGAGCACACGATATCTAATATTGTGTGATTGCTCCGCCCCGATACACCGTTGTGCTGTGGTGTATCAGAGGAGTAATACTGAGAGAGAATCTCATTTTCCTTTAGAATAGTCCAAGAATGCCATGCACAAGTATTCTCCTCCCTGATCTCATCATAGGACATAATACTTATACCCGGTTATTGGTTCTCTACTTCTAACTTATATTCTGTGAATACCTCAAAAGGTTCAGACTTATGTTTCAACAGGAACAAATGACAGAATCTTGAGAGATTATCAGAGAATATAATGAAGTATAAAGAACCAGTCCTGGCATGTGTAGACAGGAGACTTTACATACATCATCATGCATCAGTCCCAAGAGTTTACTAACTCTTTCTCTGTTTTCAGTAAACGGAGCTATGGTCATCTAATTTTTGTGACATGACTGGCAAGTTTCACAAGATGTAAATTCAAACAAATTTAAATATGCATCTAAAATGTAACTTCAGCCAGTCGGGTCGCATTGATATGACCTAGTCTACAATGTCTCAAGAATGATTCGTTCATTTCTGAGCTCTTCCTCTTGTGTGTGTTCTGTATACGAGGAACTGTAGTTTGATTTAGAACGTCAATGCTTTTAGATAACGTGCCTGAACCGATCAACTTTTGATATAGGAAATGTTCAAAACATTATCCATCAATACAAAATTTTATCAATTCTTTACTTATAAAGAGACTGATATGATTTTGTATATCAGTTTCGGTATCTAATAGCATTTGTTCAGAATCAATGTATTAGTAATACAGGGTGACAGTGACCAACAGACTTGGCTGCAACACTTGCCCCGTTTTCTGTCTCATGAAACTTATCACCCGTTCTCAGTTTTTCTACCCTTTTGTAGCCCTATGTAACAGATTACATATCTGGGATCCTGATCCAGTATCATATACCCAGGTTGCAGAGGATACTGAGAAACAGTTCTTTATAATGAACACACCCGAAGGAGATGCATCTCATGCACTTTCTTCGTTTAGGCGGCATAGGAAATCTGGTATTCCCCTATTTCCTGCTCTATCTTATAATAATTATAAGTTGGAGCGGGACCAACGTTCCCCGGCTCAGTATAACAAGCGGGTTCGGTCAATACATCCATATTATTATCTTGATTAAGGCGTGATATGGTCGCTACCTAGAGAGAGAGAGAAGAAAACACTCTGCGTGCGCTCTTGCAAGATTAGATTGGTTATTTATTTTATCTAATCAGGATGGCTCCCACTGTTTTTATCAAATCTTCCTTCAAACCTTAAAAGGAAAGACTAGCCGGGATTAATTACACTCTACAAGTTCGCCGATCTTTCAGCCAGGCCAGTGTCGGTACTTTGAGGGAGGTTCCCCGTGCTTTCGCACGGACCTAATTACAGTAAATCTCGTTTTCCCAGAGGCGTAACCCCGTTGACACCTTTCTAGACACCTACTTGATCGGCTAATTGTAAAGTGCAAAACTCTCCCAGGAGTAACAATTACTCGCAGTGGGTATCGGGATCCGACTATCATATAGAAGGTATGCAATCTCATTGCAAATTTCAACACTTGAAACTCCCGATAAAGGTTTTTAACCCTAGCACCTATGACCTTAACTATGGTCAACAAATCATAAGTACTAGTCAAGTTCTACCCGTCATTTCGTGATTAATTAGACCCACCCACATGACCCTTAACTAAGGTCAACAAAGTCACGCGACTGTCCTAACTAATCGCATCATATGCGGTGTAGGAAGACATCACTTAGCTACCGTACACTGTGCCTTGACTATGGTCAACAAACACAGCACGAATACTAAGTACTCTACGTCCTAAAATGACGGAGGGTTGCGAATGGTTTTTATGAAAACCTTTAACACTTTGAACTTGATCTCGTTGCGGAATCAAATGGTTTTTAAATGGAATGTTTTTGAAGCTTTTCTAGTTTTGCTAAAGGGGTCACTCCCGGTGAAGGGATCGTCGGCCCTTTCCTCGTCGAATGAGGTGCGGGATATATCATATATATCACTGTGCAAAGCAGAAACTATAGAAGCAATCAAAAGACAAACCGAGTGATGTAGCATCTGTCAGTTATTGCTAAAGGAGTCACTCCCGGTGAAGGGATCTCGGTCCTTTCCCTATCGAATAAGGTGCAGGATGTTCTACAAGGAACACCGCGATGCAAAGCAAGAACTGTAGTTACATGTTTTTATTTTGAAATTCGATTCCACAACATCAATTATGTTTATTTTCTTTCATTAATCACATTAATGAATATCCCATCATTTAAGTCCACCTAACCATCACAGATAAATATGACGTACGCTTATGACATCCGCATTCGCCTCGATGTCCCCTCGTGCACCGTTAGGTTAGGTAACTAACGGCAGAGCGGGGCAGGGCTAGCGCGGGTGTAAAACATAAGTAACGTCTATATAATATATCATATATACTATATATTATATCTATCACAGAACATCACATGATCGCATCACAGATAACGCAACAGAAAAATATCATATGAAATATTGGATATACTAGGACGTCCGTGTTTTCAATACGAGCCAGTATAAAACACGGATTCCACGGTCGTGATGAATAGCCAATCCCACACCCCTAGACCCCTACGAGAGCGACAAGCAACCTTACCAATTCTAGGGTTAGGAGACCCGGACTCGACTCATCGAGATGGTCTCCCTCTGGACCCCAGAACCCGGTTACTTGTGCTCCCCTCCTTGAGTCTATCCTAATGCGGAAAAGTAAATAATATACAATGGGTGACAACTTCCGCAACCTGGAAGTGCTCCAATAAAAGAATATTACATACAAGTTTTCACATGAATGAAAATGAAAAAACACTCATCTCACATAAAATCCCCCGGCTATTCAAACAGGACGATCCAATATAACATATCCAGCAACACATAACATCACATGTCATCAACGTAAGTAAATATGCGCATCCCAATTGCTGTTGACATATAGCAATGAAACCGGCGACATCACATATTACACTTACGGTCACAGAAAAGAAAGTGTAAAACTACAACAGTTGGAATCCGCAACCACCTCAGACATCGCATGCCTGACCAAATGAATTCTTTAGACATCGCATGCCTAACAATTATAAACCCCGCATTTTAGTCTCATTATCGAAAACACTTTTCAATACCAAGTCGGGCAATTCAACAGGATTCCCGAAAAACTGATCGAATGCTCGTCGCAAACTTTAGTAGGCGGCCGCACCCCCGACGCCGTCGACGAAGTGCACCAAGGAGGAACACCGCTACCGCGAGCACCCAAACGGATGCTTTCGGCGACGGGGTTCTCCTACAGTCACTTGGTCGGGGCTATGGGGTGAGGCTGTCTATTAAGTTTACCCGGCGAGTATCCATGTACGCTACGTGATTGCGACGGAATTTTTATCACATCAAAACTCCGTGGCAACCGATCAAGTGAGACTAAACTGCTATGTTTATAACATTCATTCCGTTATCTCATAACTACTTGTGAATTCCAATTATTGTATCACATTCCGGATAAATAGAAAATGCTAAACTTTTCGATCGAACAATCGAACACTCAAGTTTTCCCGATACAGCTTAACACATGAAATAAGTCTAACAGTATTCAGTTCGTGCCTCAGTACCAACGGTCCAGCCGTAGAAGGGTCAAGCCAACGCCTCACATGTGGCACGCCGTACTGCCCTAAACCCGAAGGTTCAAAGGGCAGTTCAAGACGGTCACATAATCGAGTTAAGGTTTGTTGTCTTCTAGAGGGACCATCGCGTTACTTGCACTACTTAGAACGTCGTTAAACTACGGAAAAATCCAACAATTGGAAATTTCCTGGCAGGGGAAAAAGTGGGTATTTATATCCGGTCGAACTTTATAACATATTCTAAAAATACCCGGAAAAACACACTGACAAAATTAGACAATCCGATCGATACACCGTGTCCCCAATACAACCCAGAAAATTCAACTCTTGAAAAAATATTAAAAATTCCCAGGAAAACCAGCACTTTAAACTAGGAATTACTGTGCTAAATTTATTGCAAGAGGAGTCAAAAGGGCCGCGGAACCGCCGCATTAACATGCTAATGCCGCGGTTCCGCCGTGCTTTGATGGATTCAGGGGCCCCGTTGTATACAGTAATTCTTAGAATCTTCTACTGAGTTTTCTGCATATTATTAATTCTCAAAAATCCACGATTTTCAAAAATGTACAGAGAGCAATATTAGGGTTACGGTTTCGGTTCGATCGGATTTCTAACTCCGTCTACGCATCTCCTAAGGCTCTAGCCAGGCTCTGATACCACTGTGGGGTTCCTAGGCACACTCATGGAGTCTCACAAGGCATCAACCATGCCAATTTCTAAATTTACGGTGCCGAGAAACCCTAGACTATGGATCGTTAACTAGATATATAGGCGATAACAATAACTAGTAAACAACTTTACTAATAAAGAACAGAAATACAACCTTTGTAGATCCGGTCCTCCACCTCCATAGCTCCACAATGAAGTCTCCTCGCTGTCCAAATGGAAACCCGGGCTCTAGCGTCGGCTTCATAGGAGAAATGGGCGGGCAAGGTCGTCGGCTTCGTGTCGAAGATGATCTACGTCGAGGCATCACTAGATCAAGCTCCCACTTCACCAAGTCATGAAACTTGTGAAGAAAACACCCAATACTACTTGGCAAGAGGTAGAGGATGAAGAAATAGGATGTGGGTTCACTTTAGAATTGGATTTCTCACTTGTTTTGGCTAGTTGCCATTGAAGCTATCAACATTTTTCTTCTTGAAGAAGAAGAAAAAGAAGATAATATATGATAAGTTATTTTTAAAAGGAAAATAAAACGAATACTTATCATGTCTTCAACCATGGTTTAGTGTAGAGATTTAACTAAGGTTAGATGAGTGGTTAGGGTTAGAGAAGAGACAAGAATGGTGGACTTGTTCAAAGCTTCAAGAAGCTTCAAAGAAAAAACAAAACTAGCAACCATTCTTTTCTCTTTATCTTTTCAAATGAAATAAATAAAATAAATAAAGAGATAAATGAATAAGTAAATGAAATGAAACCCTAACCACTAACTAACCATGGTTTAATTCTTTACACAAACCCAAGCTAGAATGTATCATCAAACATGATACAATCATGTGCACAAAATATATCACATATACAATGTGCATTTCAAGTGAGAAAATCCATTTAAAGTGAACCAATACTAGTAAATGCAAAGTAATATATCAAATATATAATTATACATTAAATCATTAAATCAACACTTGATTCAATGATCCGGTCATTTCGCATATAACCGGGTAGTATCCAATGTATCGGCTTATCGAATCAATTCTTGATTCGATAACTAGGTTATATCGCATACGACCATTCGACACATTCATCGCGAGAATGAAATACGGTATTACATACACGCATTATTCTCGGTCCCGCACATATCTCATATGCGCTCCTATTTCGTTTCGCTTGAGCCAGGAAACCTCTGTGTAGGACTCTAAAGACTCGTCAATACGCCGGCAGCAGATGATGATCATATCAAACACCCACAAGCCGCAAGCGGTCTGCTAAACGTAACGGCCACCCGGGTATTGAGCGATCAGAAGATCGACGAACAAGCCCGCTCACACTCCTGTGAATCCAACCAGTAACACTTACCGTACAGTCCGGTCTGTTCATCTGATATGTCGCATATCTCGCCTAGGGGTGGTAAACGTCAGACCCAAGTAGCTCGATAAGTCATGCCGACTTGAAGTCCATGACATGTGTGAAACTACTGATAACACTTACCAGTAGGTCACTGCAACCCTGGCCAGGGATTTCCTGTTATGGCCAGTCGAGCATAGCGCAACATCAACCCCCAATACCGGGAGAGACGAATCCCCTCCTATCGCTCATTGCCTCCATGTGAATCGGGACTGTACCCAAAAACCACCTGTTTGCACGACTCAGTAGAGCCGTGGTAGGGTGGAAATCAAAGCACAGTGGGAGACACACAAGACTCTATGACGATCTCGGGTCAACAGACTAAGCTGTACCAGTGTCACTAGAGAACTACTATCTGACGTGAGGTATAATACCATCTGGGAGTTCTCGGCGAGTCCATTCAGTGTACCCAGTCTTCACTGAGCACCCGCATACCATCTTCGATGTCATACACCAATGGATATGGGATCATCCATCGCCCATCGCATGAGTCGAGAGGATATACGCTAGTCTACTCTGGAATATCGATGCCCCGTCTCGATATTCCCTCGACTAGGAACATTTCAAGGATGTACTCATGGACTATCCAGGCCCCACTAGTATGATCTGCATCACAGTCCTGGAAGTCGAGTACACATCCTAAGGGCTTTATCAACATGTAACAGAGAGACAGAAAGTATACACGTTAAGATAAAGAGCAACCAGATAGCGTACTATCATGTCGAGCAAGAAAGTCCTACCTATATATGTCCCAGCATCCACTACAATATACATCCAATGTACAGTAATGGCCTCTAGGGCATACATATAACTAACAGACGATACAGTCTAAGAAGTTTGGATTTGGAGTTCATTTATGAGCTAGGTCCCATCAGATATCCAGACATATTCTAAGACAGGTATTGCTCATTTCGGGAGATGGCTTTCTCCGCGAACTTGAGATAAAGAGAGGCATAGAAAGAAACATTAGGGCGGATCCACTCACTGAGGCTATTCCTCGAACGCAAAAGTTTCACAAACGAGCTTTGTGAGACTGACTAGTAGAGAAGTTGGGTGTTCGGTATCACACGGGCTGTGAGTATGCGACATCGCAATAATTATCCTTGAGTGCAAGTGGGAGATTGTTGGAGATAATGCCCTCAGAGTCAATTATTGGATCACAGGCATGTGATTACAATGATTGAGGGAGGACCTATGCCGATAGGACAGTCTTACTCAAGATGATAGTATGCTATCTGGTTTATCTTCATCATCGTGTGCTGCTTTAGGTGACCTTACAAGTCACTATTGCGCGTTGATAGAGCCCTTAGGATTCTTGCTTAACGGCCAGCAGTATGATGGCGATCATATACGTGGGACCTGGAGTCTATAAGCACATCCTTAAAAGGTCCCTAGTCGTGGGAGTTTCGAGACAGGGCATCGATACTCCAGAGTAGACTAGTGTATACATTCGAGATCCCGACGAGGGGCGGTGGCCGGTCTCACATGCCACTGGTGTCAGTTTGTTCACCTAAGATCTATACAGGTGCTCACTGGGTTATGACTACACTGGACGGGACTCGCTGGGAATATGCTAGCTGGTCTTATATCTAACGTCAGATAGCAGTTCCCTGGCGACATGTGTACAGGTTAGTTCATCGACTTGAGATCGTCATTTGTCTCGTGTGAGTTCCCACTGTACTTTGATTACTACCCAACCACGGCTCAAAGGAGTCGTGCAAACAGGTTTTAGTTGGGTACAGTCCCGAGCCACATGGAGGCAGTGAGCGGATCTGCAGGGGTTCGTCTCTCCCGGTATTGGGAGTGAGGCCGCGCTGTGTCTAGGAGAGCCATTACACAAAGCCCTCGGCCGAGGCAGGAGATTTACTGGTAGGCATTCCCGTAGTATCTCAGGGTGTTCTGGGCTACACTCCGACACGACTTGTACCGCTTTTGGGGGTCTGACTTTTACCAACCCCCTAGGCCGGCCATGCGATGCTCATAGACGAAAGGACCGGACTGTACGGATATTGTCACTGACAGGCTCAGTAGGGTGTCAGGATGAGTTCGCTCATCGACGTCCCTTTTGGTCAATACCTGGTAGCCCGTTACGTATGGTTAATACCTCTGACGTGCTGGTGGTTAAATCCACAACCAAAGTATTGACGAGTCTTTAGAGTCCCCCACAGACCGTTTCTCAAGTTTCGGAGGAAACGTTGTAGAGGCCGTATGGAGATATGGTAGGGTTCGATCATATACGTACGGTATTGCACGGATCATGATCGGATGGATTATACTAGCGGGCTTTGGTTTAAGCCGGATCATAGTATTGTACAGTGTAGATTTTGTCTCTTTGCATTTGTATTCGGTCGCAATACAAATGCAGGTATGTATATACAGTCGCGGGGTTTTCCTGTAATTTATTACGGGATCGTTTTTCTGAAGTTGCCAGTTTGCTTTCCGTTTCGGCCATTTTCCTTTGTTTCTTTCCTTGGCTGAAAATTGGTGGAGGAGGGCTTATTTGCAAATGTACAATTTATTATGGTGAAGACTTTTGGGTGGCACATGATGTATCATGATGGTTCTTGTTTGTGGTTGACTCTTGCTTCATCATTACTCTCTTTATATGATGGGTTATTGATTGGACTTTTTAGTATGACACATTTTCATCATGATCCCTTTTTCTCTCTCTCTTGTATTATGGTTCACTCCCTCCTTTTTCTTGGAGAGGGGCCGGCCATTTCTAGGAGTGGGCTGTCCAAATTGGTGTGGGGATTTTTTTTCTCTTCATGCTTGCAAAAAATCCCCAAGTTCATCTCAAAATGCATTCATCTCATTCCTCCACCAAAACCATGGCAACTTCATACCCTAATGAGACATAGCTTTCTACACTTCATCTACAGTACCCTTGGGCACGTCGACTCGCCAACTTCGTGCTCGAGTTGCCTCGGTCCAGAGGTGGGAGCCCGTAAAAGAACCCGGCGATGTGGTGCCCTTCCGACGAGGAACTGAAGACCAGAGATTCTGCGGGGAGATCGGGACGACGACGAGAAGACTGAAGGACACGGATCGCTCGGTATATCTCTCTACCCTTTCTTCACTTAGCTAGTAGTAGGTTAATGGTCCGATCCGGGTTTATAGTCCGTGGTAGCGCCTGTTTAAAGTTAAGGAAAATTTTTGTTTCCGCATTTTGGCCTCGGACAGACGGCCGGGGCGCTGCCGTGGCCTAACACATGCTTCATTATTATTATTATTATTATTATTATTATTATTATTATTATTATTATTATTATTATATATATATCATATATATTAATATATATATAATAAAGAATAATTAGTGAGCTAATGATATTATTTAATATATAATTATATCACATATAATTTATATCACATTATTAAATCAACACTTGATCTAATAATCCGGTTATATCATATATGACCAACTAATATCATTTATTTATATATCACATTATAGAATCAACACTTGTTTCGACAAACTGGTTATATCACATATGACCGAACCGATAACAAATGACTGCCAGATTATAATACGGTATCATAAACTCGTATTTAATCTGGCCCACACACATATCACATATGTGTCCTACTTCGTTTCGCTTGAACCAGGGAACTTCTGTATGGGACTCTAAAGACTCGTCAATATTCCAGCAGTAGGTGATGATCATATCGGTCAGCTACAAACTGTCAGCGGTACTCGCTGGACATAACAGCTACCCGGGTATTGAGTGATATGAAGATCAACAAGCAAGCCTGTCCACAGTCTGCATGAAGCTTATCAGTAACACTCCTATACAGTCCAGTCTCTTCGTCTGATATGTCGCATATCGTGTCTAGGGGTGGAAATTGTCAGACCCCAGTAACGTGATAAGTCATGTCGATGTCTGGTCTATAACAGTTCGAGAAACTACTGATAACACTTATCAGAATATCTCGGCAGCAGCCCTGGCCAGTGACTTCTAGTTATAGCCAATCGAACATAGCGCAACATCAACCCTCAATACAGGGAGAGTCGAAACCCCTCCTATCGCTCATTGCCTCCATACGACTCGGGAATGTAACCAAAATCCACCTGTTTGCACGTCTCCTTTGAGCGTGGTAGGGAGGAAATCAAAGCACAGTGGGAGCCGCACAAAACTCTATGACGATCTCGGGTCTACAGACTAACCTGTACCAGTGTCACCAGAGGACTGCTATTTGACGATATGTATACTATCACATAGGAGTCCTCGGCGAGTCCTGCTCATTGTACCCAGTCTCCACTGAGCACCCGTACACCATCTTTGATGTCAAACACCAGTGGATGTGGGATCATCCATCGCCCATCATATGGGTCAAGAAGCGTATACGCTAGTCTACTCTGGAATATTGATGCCCTGTCTCGATATTCCCTCGACTAGGAATAATTAAAGGATGTACTTTTGAACTACCCTGGCCCTGCTAGTATGACCTCAATCATAGTCCTTATAGTCAAGTACATATCCTAAGGGCTTTATCAACATGTGAGAGCAAGACAGTATCATAATATAAATCTACATGTTAAGATAAAGGTAACCAGATAGCAAACTATCATGTCGAGCAAGAAAGTCTTCTCTCTATATTTATCCAAGCATCCACTATAATATACATCATATGTACATAATGAACTCTAGGGCATACATATAACTAACAGCCACAACTCTATTGTTGTCACAATAACAGTTATTGGACGCTCAATGGCAGGAACCATGTTCAACTCATGAACAAGAAATGTCCAGACAGCCACTGATACCGATGTATCCAGCCTTTATCGTCTAGTATGTCACGGGGTCTAGGTTGGAACTCTTCCAACATACCGTCCCTCCACTAAGGGTACAGACAATTCCTGTGACTGACTTTCAGTCAACCTTATCACTCTGGAAGCTTGGACCAAGAACATTCTTTTAGTGCTTCTCATGTACTTAAGAATGTCCTCCACAGCTGTCCAGTGATTTTCCTAAGATCCGATTGATTCCTAATCACTACACTTAGTGAGTTAGCTATATCTTGTCTGGTACATAATGTCGCACAATTGATAGAGCCTACTGCCGAAGCATAGCGTATCTCTTGCATGCGTGCTCTCTCCAAATCAGTCTTGGAAGACATCTTTTTGGAGAGAGTGATTCCTGAGTAAGTGGGCGAACAACCATGCTTAGAATCCTCCACACTAAACCCCTTTAGTATTGTGTTAATGTACCTGGATTTGGGACACTCCCAACATCCACATAGATCTATCACCATAGATCATAAAACACAAGATGTAATAGGTATCATCCAGATCTTCTATGGAGAATCCTCGTGATAAGAGGAGCTTGACCGGGTGTAGCATAGGAAACCATTTCCTATCAAGAGTATGTCATCTACGTACAATACGTGGAGGAAAACCTTACTCTCTACAACCTTCTTGTATATACAAGGTTCATCTATCTTTTTTGATGAAGTCAAACTCTTTGACTGTTGGAGATAGTGCCCTCAGAGTCAATTATTGGATCACAGGCACGTGATTGCAATGATTGAGGGAGGACCTATCCCGGTAGGACAGTCTTACTCGAGATGATAGTATGCTATCTGGTTTATCTTTATCATCGTGTACTGCTTTAGGTGACCTGACATGTCGCTATTACACGTTGATAGAGCCCCTAGGATTCTTGCTTGACTGCCGACAGTATGATGGCGATCATATACGTGAGAGCTGGTAGTCTATAAGCACATCCTTAAAAGGTCCCTAGTCGTAGGAGTTTCGAGACAGGGCATCGATACTCTATTAGTAGACTAGTGTATACAGTCGAGACCCCGACGAGGGGCGGTGGCCGGTCTCACAAGCCACTGGTGTCAGTTGGTTCACCCAAGATGTATACAGGTGCTCATTGGGTTATGAGTACACCGGACAGGACTCGCCGGGAACATGCTAGTTGGTCTTATACCTGACGTCAGATAGCAGTTCCTGGTGACATGTGTACAGGTTAGTTCATCGACCTGAGGATCGTCATTTGTCTCGTGTGAGTTCCCACTGTGCTTTGATTACTACCCTACCACGGCTCAAAGGAGTCGTGCAAACAGGTTTTAGTTGGGTACAGTCCCGAGCCACATGGAGGCAGTGAGCGGATCTGCAGGGGTTCGTCTCTCCCGGTATTGGGGGTGAGGTCGCGCTGTGTCTAGGAGAGCCATTACGCAAAGCCCTCGGCCGAGGCAGGAGATTTACTGGTAGGTATTCCAGTAGTATCTCAGGGCGTTCTGGGCTACACTCCGACACGACTTGTACCGCTTTTGGGGGTCTGACTTTTACCAACCCCCTAGGCCCGCCATGCGATACTCATAGACGAACGGACCGGACTGTACGGATATTGTCACTGACAGGCTCAGTTGGGTGTCGGGGTGAGCTTCCTCATCGACGTCCCTTTTGGTCAATAGCTGGTGGCCCGTCACGTATTGGCTAATACCTCTGACGTGCTAGTGGTTAAATCCACAGCCATAGTATTGACGAGTCTTTAGAGTCCACCACACTTTCAGTTACTCAAGCTTTCGGGCGAAACGCTGTAGAGGCCGTATGGAGATATGGCAGGGTCCGATCAGATACGTGCGGTATTGCACGGATCAGGATCGGACAGTTTTGTACTAGTGGCCGTATAGTTATATGGCAGGGTTCGATCTGATACGTGCGGTATTGCACGAATCAGGATCGGACGGATATTACTAGCCGGCTTTGGCTTAAGCCGGTACTAGTTTAGTACAGTGTAGATTTTGTCTCATTGCATTTGTATCCGGTCGGAATACAGATGCGGGTGTGTATGCACTGTATGGGGTTTTCCTGTAATTTATTACGGGACCAGTTTTCTGGAGTTGCCAGTTTGCATTCCGTTCCGGCCGGTTTTCCTTTGTTCTTTCCCGGCCGGACTTTTCTGATGGAGGGGGTAATTTACAGTTTTGCAAATTACTTTTGGTGGAGGTTTTATTTGTAAGATGTTTTATTATGAAAGCATCTTTTGATACCTTTCTTATCATTTGCTTTTTGTTGATGAGAAAGGATTTGATTCTTGATTAGAAGTGATGTGAGATTGTTATCATGATGTTTAGGATATAGTCACCACTTGCTTTCTCCTACACTCACCTCCCTTCATGTTGATGCTATCATATTCTTTCCTCCACCCTCTTGCTCTCACTTGATGAAATGGTTGAAGAAAAAGAAAAGAGAGAAGAAGAAAAAGAAAAGAGAGAAAGAAAATGAGAGGTTCATCTTGAGAGTTCATTCTTGATCTCACTTTCTTGCTAGAAAAATGCAAGCACCATTTTTCTATTCTTTGATTCCTCCATCATGGCCACTACAAACCCCAAATGAGACTAGCATGATCTACTACACATTCTACAGCACATCTTGAGCATGTCGAGTTGCCGGCTTCATGCGCGAGTTGTCTCGGTATTGAGGTGGGAGCCCGTAAAAGAAGAAGGCGATGTGGTGCCCTTTCCGGCGACAAGGCGACGATGTGGAGGCAACACTTTCCGCGGGAGATCGGGACGATGGAGATGAAGACCGGAGGACTCGGATCAGTCGGTATACTTCTTACCCCATCTCTAGTTTGCTAGTATAGGTTAATGGTTTACGATCCGGGATTTCTTTGTCCGCGGTAGCGCCGGTTTCCGAGTAAGGAAAAATTTTATTCCGCATTTTGGCCTCGAGCAAGAGGCCGGGGCGCTGCCGTGGCGCAACATTGACTGCCACATCAAAACCGATATTCCAACTCCGCGATGCGCGCATTGATCCTGATGGACTTAAGCATAGCTTTGAAAGTTTCAACTTTTCTACCTACACCAAGAATCTTCTCAAGTTCCATTTTCTCCTATTGGGTTTTACCCCTTCAGGTGCAACATTCAAAGTCATACATTGTTGGTGTACATAGATTCCATCTTTGATCGCATAGCATCCAGCCATTTCATAAAGTCTCCACTCATGATGGCCTGCCTGAACCTAGTTGGGCCATCATATATCATGGTGCAATCCTTGTTCCGACCGTCACCGAGGAAACCGTAGTATCTCTTAGGTGGATGAGGAACCCTACCAAATTCACGGAGAGGCTGAGGTTCGTTGGAGACTATTGAATCCTTTGGTTTCACCAAATCATCGGCTGTTAGTTTGTCTAGCTGGAACCACTTCCAGTTCTACATCATGACCACTAATTTCCTCATAAGAAATTCCTTTTCTAAATAGGTGGCATGCTGAGAAACAAAATACCTTTTGCTCCTCAGAGTGGTAGAAGATATACCCTCATGAATGTTCGGGATATCCAACAAACTTATACAGAACTGACCGTGCCTCGAGTTTGTCCGGATTCTTCCTTTCAACATAGGCTGGACAACCCCATATCTTAACTCATTTAAGACATGGTCTCTTCCCATTCCATATCTCATATGGAGTGGTAGGCACTGATTTGGACGGAACCCCATTCAATAGGTATGCAGCTTCTCAAGTGCATAACAACAAAAAGGAAATAGGTAACTCAGCGTTCTCATCATAGAGCACACCTTATCTCATAGGGCGCGATACCTTCGCCCGATAAATCATTGTGTTAGTTATATGTATGCCCTAGAGGCTATTATTGTACATATGATATATATTATAGTGGATGCTTGGACATATATAGGGAGGACATTCTTTCTCGACATGATAGTATGCTATCTGGTTGCACATTATCTTAACATGTACACTTGATGTCTCTCTGTTACATGTTGATAAAGCCCTTAGGATGTATAGTTGACTTCAAGGATTATGATAGAGATCATACTAGTAGGGTCTGGGTAGTCTGTGAGTACATCCTTTAAGTGTTCCTAGTCAAGGGAATATCGAAACAGGGCATCGATATTCCAGAGTTGACTAGCGTATAGCTTCTTGACCCATGAGATTGGCGATGGTTGATCCCATATCCATTGGTGTTTGACATCAGAGATGGTATACGGGTGCTCAGTAGAGACTGAGTACACTGAACGGAGTCGCCGAGAACTCTTAGATGGTATTATACCTCACGTCAGGTAGCAGCTTTCTGGTGACACTGGTACAGGTTAATCTGTCGACCCGAGATCATCATAGATTCTTGTGTATCTCCCACCATGCTTTGATTTCCACCCTACCACAGCTCTACTAAGTCGTGCAAACAGGTGGTTTTTGTGTACAGTCCCGAGTCACATGGAGGAAATGAGCGATAGGAGAGGATTCTTCTCTCCCGGTATTGGGGGTTGATGTTGCGCTTGCTCGATTGGCCATAACAGGAAATCCCTGGCCAGGGTTGCTGAGATCTACTGGTAAGTGTTATCAATAGTTTCTTGAACCGTTATGGACCTTACATCGGCATGACTTATCAAGTTACTTGGGTCTGACGATTACCATCCCTAGACTAGATATGCGACATATCAGACGAAGAGACCGGATTGTACGATAGTGTTACTAATTGGATTCGCAGGAGTATGAGCAGGATTGCTTGTTGATCTTCTGATCGCTCAATACCCGGGTGGCCGCTACGTTTGGCAGACAGCTTGTGGCTTGTAAGTGACTGATATGATCATCACCTACTGCCGGCGTATTGATGAGTCTTTAGAGTCCTACAGAGAGGTTTCCTGGCTCAAGCGAAATGAATTAGGAGCACATATGTGATATGTGCGGGACCAAGATTAATACGATATATGATACCGTATTCTATTCTCGCGATATGTGATATTGGCCGGTAATTTGTGATATAGCCGGGTTATCGGATCAAGTGTTGATTCGATAAGTTGTTACATTTGATATAAGCCGGTTGTATGTGATATAGCCGGATTATTAATTCAAGTGTTGATTTAATAATTTAATGTATAATTATATATTTGATATATTGAATTACATTAAATAATATTAGCTCACTTAAACATTTCTTTTTCTCACTTTTGTGTACACTTTACAGATATGTGATATATGTGATTGTGTCATGGTTGTTGATACATGCAACAATGGTGTATGAGACTTACACCATGGTTTGGATAAATTAGGGTTTTACTCATTTAATGTAATTCAAAATGAAGTGGATTTTATCATGACAAAGAAGCTTGGAGAAGCTTGTGTTTGCCATTGACTTAGTCCGCTTAATTTGGATTACTCAAGATATTTATTAACCTTACCATTTATCCTTGACCATGGTTTATTCTCTACAAGGGTTAGTATGAGATATTATCTCACCATGGTAGCTTTTCTCACACAAATTATTCACTTGTTCATTTTTTCTCTTCATCTTCTTCCTCATCTCAAAAGCTTTCTAGGGTTTCATGAGATGATGAATCCTAGTGAGAAAAATAAATCCAAAGTGAGCAAAATTCCTACTTCATCATCCTCTACTAGATTATCCATTTAGTTTAGGGTGTTTTCTTCACTAAACCCTAATTTAGTGAAGAGGTAGCTAGGGTTTGAGTCTCTTCGACTTAGATCATCTTCGGCCTCGAAGACTTCGAGCAAGGTTCTTCATTTCTTCAACGGAACCCATACTAGAGTTCGGGAGATCACTACTCGCAGCGAAGGGACTACTATAAGGAGCTAATTGAAGTGAAGAATCGGTCTACAATGGTTGTATTCTTTGTTCACTTGTTGTAATGTTTGATTACATGCTTTATATTGTCTAGTTACTCTAGGTTGATCCTAGGTTAGGGTTCTTTAGCATCTAAGAATTTTTGAAATTGGCATTCTTGATACCTTAAAAACCAAGTAGGGTGCTGAGGAATCCCAACAGTGGTATCAGATTCAGGCTAGAGTATTAGACAATGTTTGTTAGATTACGAAACCGAAACTACTCCGAAACACCCGATATCAAACCCTAGTTTCCGTCGATTTTAAAATGGCTTCTAAAATTTTTTTAAGCAACTGCAGAATGATGTATGAGATACAACATGAACACTACCAAAATTTGGTCCCATTTTGACAAACTTTGGCTGGCCAAAACCCCTAATAATCCGAGCTCCTCGGCCAAGTTAAGGATTTTGGGCTTCAAATTTTGGTATTTTTCCAGTCTCTGGGTTTTGGTTCTTCAGGTGTTGCTTGTTTTTTCTGTGATTGCATGTGATGTGGTCATACTGTATAGGCTATTCGGAGTGTTTCGTATTCGTAGTTTAACATGATTTCGGGTTTTCACATGTTATCTAGGCGAAGTTAAAAAGTTCGAACGAATATCAAAACCCATTTTTCCAAATTTAATTTATTCGGAAAATCGTGCAAGTAATTCTGTGCACCCTCTAGAAGAATGAAACCCTAACTCTACGTAATGATCATGGAACCACTTTCGATCCTAAGGGTTTATGGCAGTTCCGCGGTGCCATTAATGAGGCTTGGGTCTGCCCTTCTACGGATGGTCCATAGGTGCGGTGGCATGTTCTGGGTTAATTTTAAACTGTGCTCAAGTGTTGAGCTCTCAGGGAATTGTGGGACTTTGATTAATCTATCGAAAATTTAACGTCGTCTGGATATTTGTGATGGGATACAGTATTTGGAATCTACAATATTTGAATTTTATAAATCATGCAATTTAGTCTCATTTGATCGGTTGCCACGGGATTTTGATGTGATCAAAAGTCCGTCGCAATCACGTAGCGTACGCGGATACTCGTCGGGTAACCTTACTAGTTAGCCATGCCCCATAGCCCTGACCATGTGACTGTAGGAGAACTCCATTGCCAAAAGCATCCGTCCAGGGGCTCACGGCCGCGGTATTCCTTCCAAGTGCACTTCATCGTTGGTATCGGGGGTACGGTCGTCTACTAAAGTTTCCGACGAGCATTTAATCGGGATGTCGGGAATCTTGTTGAATTGTCGGACTTGTTATTGAAAAGTGTTTTCAATATCGAGACTAAAATGCGGGGTTTATAATTGTTAGGCATGCGATGTCTAAGGAATTCATATTGTTAGGCATGAAATCCGGAATATGAGATATTTCGGGTTTATGATATCTAAGAATGTTGCAGATTCCAACTGTTGTAGTTTTCAGTTTCTTTTCTGCGAACGTAAGTGTAATATGCGGTGTATCGCCGGTTTCGTTGCTATACATCAACGACAATTGGGATACGCATATTTACTTACGTTGATGACATATGATGTTATGTGTTGCTGTGATATGTTATATTGGATCGTCATGTTTGAATAGCCGGGTTGTTTTTATGTGAGATGAGAGTTTTTCATTTTCATTCATGTAAAAAACTTGTATGTAATATTCTTTTATTGGGGCACTTCCGGGTTGAGGAAGATGTCACCGTTGATGTATATTATTTACTTTTCCGCATTAGGATAGACCCAAGGAGGAGAGCACAAGTAACCGGGTTCTAGAGTCCAATGGGAGACCATCTCGAGGAGTCGGGTCCGGGTCTCCTAACTCTAGAATTCGTAGGGTTTCTTGCCTCTCTCATAGGGGTTTTGGGATGTGGGATTGGCTATTCATAACGACCATGGAAACCGTGTTTTATAATGGCTTAAATTAAAACCCGGAAATCCTAGTATATCCAATATTTCATATGTTGTCTTCTGCTGCTAATATTCTGTGATGTGATCACTTTATATTCTAAGATGGATACATTATATAATATATATGATATATTATAGACGTTGCTTATGTTTTTCACCCGCGCTAGTCCTGCCCCGCTCTGCCGTTAGTTACCTAACCTAACGGTGTATGACGGGACTTCATGGCGAATGCGGATGGCATAAGCGTACGTTGTAATTATCTGTGATGCTTAGTTGACTTAATTAACGGGAAATTCATTAGTGTGATTAATGAATGAAAATAAACCTAAAGATGTTGTAGAATCTAATTTGAAACCCACTCGGCTTTTTATGAAAACACAAAGTTTCAAAAAGCGGAGCTTAAGACACACCTTTTAAAACCATTTGATTCTGCAACGAGATCAAATTCAAAGCGTTAAAGGTTTTCACAAAAACTATCCGCAACCCTCCGTCATTTTAGGAAGTAGAGTAATTAGTATTCGTGCTGCGTATGTTGACTATAGTTAAGGCGAAGTGTACGGTAGCTAAGTGATGTCTTCCTACACAAAATATGATGTGATTAGTTAGGACAGTCTTTTGATTATGTTGACCATTGTTGAGGGTCATATGAGTGGGTCTAATTAAGCATGAAATGATGGGTAGAACTTGACTAGTGCTTATGATATGTTGACCATAGTTAAGGTCCTAAGTACTAGGGGTAAAAACCATTATAGGGAGTTTCAAGTGTTGAAATTTGTATTGAGATTGCATACCTTCTATGAGATAGTTGGATCCTGATACCCACTGCGAGTAATTGTTACTCCTGGAAGAGTTTTGCACTTTACAATTAGCCGATCAAGTAGGTGTCTAGAAAGGTGTCAACGGGGTTATGCCCCTGGGAAAATGAGGTTTATTTTAATTAGGTCCGTGCGAAAGCATGGGGAACCTCCCTCAATGTACCAGCACTGGCCTGGATGAAAGATTGACGAACTTATAGGGTGTGATTAATCCCGTCTTGTCTTTCCTTTTAGGGTTTTAAGGAAAAATTGATAAATACAGTAGGAGCCATCCTGATTAGATAAAATATATAACCAATCTAATCTTATAAGAGCACACGCAGAGTATTGTCTTCTTTCTCTCTCTAGGTAGCGACCATGACACGCCGTAATCAATATAATAATATGGATGTATTGACCGAACTCGCTTGTTATACTAAGCTGGGAACGTTGGTCCCGCTCTACCTTATAATTGTTATAAGACCGAGAAGGTAATAGGAGAATACCAGGATTCCTATGCCACCCAAACGAAGAAAGTTCATGTTGATGCATCTACTTCGGGTGTGTTCGTTACAGAGAACTGTATCTCAGTATCCTCTACGTCGTGGGTATTTGATACCGAATTACGATCCCATATATGTAATCTGTTAAATTTTCTACAGAAAGGTAGAGAACTAGGAGTGGGTGATATGTCTCTAAATATAGAGAATTGTGCAATTGTTGCAGCGAAATCAGTTGGTGGATATCACCTTGTATTACCAAATACATTGATTCTGAATGAATGTTATTAGATACCGAACCTGATATGCAACATCATATCAGTCTCTTTATTAGATAAAGAATGATATGATTTTGTATTGTTGGATATTGTTTTGAACATTTCCCATATCAAAGTGTTGATCGGATCAGGCACGTTATCTAATGGCATATACGTTCTAAATCAAACCATAGTTCTCAATATATAGAACACACAGAAGAGGAAGAGTTCAGAAATGAACGAATCCTTGTTAAGGCATTGTAAACTAGGTCATATCAATGTGACCCGACTAGCTAAGTTACATTAAGATGCATATTTAAATAAGTTTGAATTTACATCTTGTGAAACTTGCCAGTCATGTCACAAAGATAAAATGACCAAAGCTCCGTTTAGTTGAAACAGAGAAAGAGTTAGTGATCCCATGGGATTAATACATGATGATGTATGAGGTCCCCTGTCTACACATGCCATGACCGGTTCTTTGTAATTCATTACATTCACTGATGATCTCTCAGGATTCAGGCATGTGTTCCTATTGAAACACAAGTCTGAAGCTTTTGAGAAATTCAAAGAATATAATTTAGAAGTAAAGAACCAAAAAGGGTAAATGCATTATGTCCTTTGATGTGATCAGGGAGGAGAATACTTGAGCTTGGAATTCCGGGACTATTCTAAAGGAGAATGAGATTCTCTTTCAACATTACTCCTCCGTATAGACCACAACACAACGTTGTATCGGGGCAGAGAAATCGCACCCTATCAGATATGGTGTGCTCTATGATGAGTATTGCTGAGTTGCCTGTTTCCTTTTAGGGCTTATGTGCTTGAAGAAGCAGCATACCCATTGAATTAGGTTCCAATCAAATCAGTGCCTACCACTCTATATGAGATATGGTATGGGAAAAGCCCATATCTTAAGCATGTTAAGATTTGGGGTTGTCCGGCCTATGTCTAAAAAAAAAATCCAGACAAGCTCGAGGCAAGGTCAATTCTGTGGAAGTATGTTGGATATCCCAAGCATTCGCAAAGGAATATCTTCTACCACACCGAGAAACAAAAGATGTTTTATTTCTCGGCATGCCACCTTTTTAGAAAAGGAATTTATTTTGAAAAGAAATTTGTGGTCATGAGGTAGAACTGGAAGGAGTTCCAGCTATACAAACTACAGCTGATGATTTGGTAGAACCGAAGGATTCAATAGCTCCCGACAAACCTCAGCCTCTCCGCCGATCTGGTAGGGTTCCTCATCGGCCTGGGAGATACTACGGTTTTCTCTATGACAGTAGGAGCGAGGATTGCATCATGAGATGATGACCCAACTAGTTTTGAGCAGGCCATCAAGAGTAAGGACTCTGTAAGAATGGCTGCATGCTAAGCGATCTGAGATGGAATCCATGTACACCAACAAAGTATGGACTTTGGTTGCTATATCTGAAGGGTTAAATCCCCATCAGGAGCAAGTATATCTTGAGAAGATTACTTGGTGTAGAATGGAAAAGTTGAGACTTTCAAAGCTAGACTTGTTGTAAAATGTTCTCTTCATTAACCAGGTGTGGTTTTTGATGAAACTTTTTCTCTGGTACATATGCTTAAGTCCATCCAGATCCTACTTGCCATTGCTACATACCATGACTACGATATCTGGCAGTTGGGTTTCCTGACTGCTTTTCTGAATACTAATTTAGAAGGGAGTGTCTATAAGTACACAGCCAGAGGGCTTCGTAGACAGTGGGAGCAGCGGAAACGTATGCAAGTTGCTTTATGCGTTAAAGAAGGCATCGCGGAGTTGGAACATCTGTTTTGATGTGATAGTCAAAGCGTTTGACTTCAGCAAAATGGTAGATGAACCTTGTATATACAAAAAGGTTGTAGAGAGTAAGGTGGTCTTCCTTGTATTATACGTGGATGCCATACCCTTGATAGGAAAGGAGTTTCCTATGTTACACACGGTCAATCTCCTCTTATCATATTGATTCTCCATATAGGATCTAGGTGATGCCTCCTAAATCCTGGTTTCTGGATCTATGATATAGATCTAAGTGGATGTTAGGATTCTCACTAGGTGTAGTGAGATGATATCAAATGATCCTGGGAAGAATCACTGGACAATTGTGGTGTAACGCCTAAGAATGGGATTAGTGTTAATTAAGCGATAATGCGGGTTTTTAGGGAAAAGTTTACCAAATCGGTTTTCTCATATTTTATAACAATTAATTAATATTTTATTATTATTTGTTATGTCTTGCACACACACGTGCATGTTAATGTGAGGGTTAGTTAGTGTTAAACTTGTTTAGTAGCCATAACACCTTAAGCTAATCTTTGCCTTGAGCTATCCTTGCCTAGATATTTTGGGTGAGAAAATATCTACTTGTTTTGGATTGAGAGAGAGAGGTGGCTAGGCGAGTCATGGAGCATTAATGGGTGCATTAATGGAGGTGAGGGAGAGAGTAAGATTAAGGGATAAGTTCACCCTACACTCACCCTTTTCTCTCCTCACTCTCTCATTCTCTTCTTACTTTCTCACACTTTATTATTCTTCATCTCCTCAACTCCCAAACTGAACCCGCACTATCCCTTCACCAAATCCTTGCTAAAACTTCATAAAATCCCATGAAAACACTTCACAAATCTTGGTTTAGCCTCTAGGATCCCTTGGAGCTTGGAAAGCTAGGATCTTTGAGGACGTGTGATTAGGTAATGATCTCTAACTGTAAAGTAGGTTTTTTTAATGTTGTGTAGCTTATTAGTTTCAGTTTAGAACACTAAAGGTATAGTATCGTGAAAATATCGTATTTTTAGTGTCATTATGGAGTCTCTGTGATCTGCTGTAGAACTATGTGTTTGTTGGAAAAATTGATATCACAGTGACCTAGTGTTGAGGTGTAGAACCCACCATAAAAACCTGAGACCACCCCTCTAATTCGTGGACGCAAATTGTAGCCAGAGTGGGGAATGGGGTTGTGAATTTTGGTCGTAGGGTCTCTAGCGTTGTATGTGGTCTTGTGGAACTTGCAACTTTCACTAATTGGTTGTGTATCAAAATCTGGGATGACTTTGTTATAATCTAGTGTTTTGAATACGCGCTTTACGTTATCCGACACGGTTCGTGATCTTGTATAGCTGCTGCACTTGGATTGGTTTCGGGGTGTCACTACACACGTTAACAAACACTTGTGAGTTAGATTGGAGTTGGTGCGTCGTTCAAACGTAGTTTATACGTGATATTGGTCGATTTCTGAGAATTGCACTTGTTATGTTTGTGTTAATAGGATCAAAGGCGGGGACATCAAACACTGCGAAGAAAGGGAAGCAGGTGACTGGATCTACCTAGCTCGAGATTGTCGGTGAGTAGATTTAACATCTACGGGGAAATCGACCGTATGACGTTAAGCGTCAGGGCTAGATATGATATGATATGATATTAGCCGCATGCTTATATGCACATATTGAGATTGTGCATGGACATCATTACATATTATTACTTGTTGTGCCAGGACATGTACCCATTGGACACTGCTCTATTATTGACAGTTCATATTGCACAAGCACCAATTGTATGCTACACACACTGTCGGTAATTGCCATGATACGCAAAACACAAATATTCATATGATATACCTTGCTATTGGTTAGCGACATTGAGGCATTGATTCTTGTGCGATGGCGCATATGAAATATAGCATACATGCTTACCTACATACTGCCACATATACCTTGTTATTGATTAGCGACATTGAGGCATTTATTCTCGTGCGGTTGCGCATATGAAATATAGCATACTTGCTTACCTACATGCTTCCACATATACCTTGATATTGATTAGAGACATTGAGGCATTTATTCTCGTGCGGTTGCGCATATGAAATACAGTTGCATGCATACCTACATGCTTACACATATCTTGCTATAGCCACATGTACATCATGCATACATACTTACATGTACACCCACATACCTTGCTATAGTTACACATACCCTTATGTGGTATTGTATTGTCATTGACATTGAGACGTTGATTACTATGTTATTGCGCATATGAAATACATCATACATACATGCTTACATGTAGATACACATATACCTTGCTTTAGCTATATGTTCACCGTTATATGTTGTTGTGTTGGATTTTGGAGAAATTGGGAACCGCATGTTATATTTAATAACTGGATGCATTTAAATATCGGTTTTCCCTTGATATGCTCATATTACTGTTTTATGTTGCATACATCAGTTTTCATAGATTTACGCATTGAGATATGGATTTCATGTGATCTTCTGGATTTGAGAACCGCGGGAATATTTCAAGAAATGAGTATTCTCTTGAAAACCCGGTTTCTTTTGATATGATATTTCAGTGCGTCCACCATGAGTTTCTCGGATCTGAGACTTGTGTTAGATACCCGATTCGAGGAGAGGTAGGCACCGTCTGCGGGTACATGGTGGACTCGGTTAGGTACCCATTGGCAAGAAGACTCGTATTGTTATACGGTGTGCCTGGCGGAGGGAGTACTACCTACCGGTGATAGTATTTGGACTCGGAGGGGATCTGGAGGATACCGACTGGAGTTATGAGATGGACATGGACCGACCGTTCTGCCGGAGGCCGAGGGCCGATCCGAGAAGACGGAGCCTATGGTACGAGGATTTACGTGTCGATGCTGGACACGGGTTTCATGATGTTTCGAGTGTCGATGTTGGACATTCAGGTTCCATGATTTGATGTGTCGTTGAGGGACACACATATATACATATATATACACAGGCATAGTTTTCATGATGTTTTCGGGTGTCGATGTTGGACACTCAGGTTCCATCAGACTTACAGGTTATGAGGGCCGATCTGAGGATGCGGTGCCTGAGGATTTTGGGATTTGACGTGTCAGAGAGGGACACTGGGGTTTTTCCATGCTGATGATTTTTGCATGAGGTTTTATTATATCATCCCACACTCAGGATTATTATGATATGCTTTGCTTCATGTAGTTGTAGTACCCTGATGATGTACCTTTACATGATTGTAGCATATTCATATTGCCAAACTTATGCTATCAGTTTACATGTGATAGATTTATCGTTGTTCGTGCATACTTGCAATTACAGTATGATGTTATTTTCCATTCACGAGTTGGCAACTCACCCCCGTTGTGCCACAGTGTTTTGCAGGTTCTATCCTCAGAGTAGTCGTGGCAGGGCGCCTTATTATATCTACTTTTGCGGATACCGCTACGGTTGGCTGTGAGGCCTTTTGCTATAGGTGGGTTTGTGGTTATCCGATGATGTCGTTGTATATGTTTTGTATTTAGTACTCTCCATCTACCACCTTCATGTGTTGACTTACAGACGAGTTGTGAGGATTGATGTTGTATATTCTTATGACTCTGGTTGTCGTGCTCGTGTGAGCCGGCCTTTATCTATGTTGATTATCTCATTTCTTCGCTACGGCATCGTATATCTGTTGTGGTGGTTGTTTCAGCCTTTGGGCGAGATTTTCTCCCGTTTGGGGATGCTTTACTTATATCTTATGTTTGTACCCGTTTCGGGGCTTGTTTTTACAAAGGAGGCGCTGCCGAAATTTTTATGAAAAACAAACTCAAGCTTTAAGTTCTTACTTGAGATTTTATAGTGTTTCTATCCTTTACTTCTTGTAATGGTTTAGATTGCTGAGTTTTTGGCTTACTTAAATTGCGTTACGCCTGTTCACAATACATAGTCTAAGTGCCGGTCATGTGCCTAATTTGGGTCGTGACAAAGTTGGTATCAGAGCACTAGGTTTTACCTTTCGAAGTGTAGCATGACCTTGGTATGATGGAGTATGTCACTTAAGCAGAGTAACGTAGCGTGTGTATGCTCCGTGGCATACATACGACATGTTACTCCGCCTAAGTGACCTTAGGACTTATTGTTTGAAATTCCTTCCGTGATTATATACATCTTTGTGATTCGATTCCTCTGTTCTTATCGAATCATGTTTCCATTTCCAGCCTTTATGCCGCCGAAAACTACGTGGGCGCAAAGAGCGGCCGTGAGGTCCGAGGTCAGAGTTGACTCGTCCGAGATGAGGACTGACCCGGGCGGTACGCCCAGTGTGCAGGAGCAGATTGATCCACCTTTGACAGATCATATTTCTATGCGAGGGGCCGGTATGCAGGATTTGTGCAAGATGGTGGAATCGTTAGTTGAGGCCATTAGAGTGAAGAGGCAGGAGGTTGTTCCACCCGTTACGGGGACCGTGTTGGTGCCTACTGTTCCAACAGTCGTACCAGCATCTACGGAGGTGATCACTGTATCGTTATCGGAGTTAATAAGGCTGAGGCCTCCGGTTTTCACTAGCACCGATGCAGGTGAAGATCCCCAGTCGTTTATTGACCGGATGGCCAGGATATGTCGTTCGCTGAGATGCTCCGACATGATATGGGTAGAGTTCACGAGCTTTCATCTGGAGGGTTTGGCCTAGAAGTGGTGCGAGTCCTTAGAGAAGGGCAAAGACGCAGGTCTTTCTCCTATGACCTAGGCTGAGTTCGTGAGGGTGTTTCTTGCGCGTTTTTTTTCCGCAGAGCCCCAGGGATGCTCGAGCGTGCAGATTCGAGTCGTTACGCCAGACTCCGGGTATGACGGTGGCTGAGTACGATGTGCAGTTTACCGAGCTGTCTGTGTATGCTCCGTTTTTGGTAGCTACTGAGGAGATGCGGGTCAAGAGGTTTGTTCGAGGCCTTCTTACTAAGTTGTTCCTCGCTATCATCGTTCAGCATTGTGACATGTATGCAGCAGCGGTGGACGCAGCCCTATTGGTTGAGGAGCGTCTTTCCGAGACGTCGGTTAATCCGGAACCGAAGAGGGTTCGTACGGGTGTATCAGCACAGAGACGGACATTTGGACGCCAAGACAGATTCTGTTCAGGTACTGGGGTAGTGGAGGCTCGGGATGAGGCCAGTTATTTAGCTCTTATCCCTAGGAGAGTCATCAGTCGCCGGCTAGATTTTTTGGGTGTGGTAGTCCCCATCACCGCATCAGAGATTGTACCGCGATGTGCCAAAGTGAGGCAGCAGTTCCACATGTTACCTTACCACCTTCTCCACCTGGGAGAGAGTTGCCTCTTATGCCTGTTGTTGCCCCGCGTCAGACTCATGCACAGAAAGGTCATGGTCGCGGTGGTTTTGTTCTGAGAGGACGGGGTGGTAGAGGCGGAGGTCGGCCAGTTGCTGGTAGAGGACAGGCTCGGGTATTTTCCTTGACTCATCAGGACACGCAGACGTCCAATGCAGTGGTTTCATGTACTCTTTCTGTATGTTCTTTTGATGCAGATGTTTTGTTTGATCCGGGATCTACGCATTCGTATGTTTCTACACACTTCATGCCGAGGTTAGGCCGAGAGTCGTGTTTGCTAGATCAGACGCTTGTTGTGATTATTCCTGTTGGTGATTCTTTAGTCGCGCGACATGTGTTTCGGTCGTGTGCCGTTCAGCTAGGAGATAGAGATTCGTCCATCGATTTGATCCTTCTACATATGTTGGACTTCGACGTTCACCTTGGCATGGACTGGTTTGCAGCTTGTTATGCGTCTGTGGACTGCCGTGAGAAGACAGTCAGTTTTAGTTTTTCGGGCGAGTCTGTTCGGGTTGTGCAGGGGGACCATGGTGCCGCCCCTCACAGTTTCATTTCAGCCCTTTGCGCTAGTCGGCTTTTGAGGAGAGGATGTCAGGGATTCTTGGACTTCATTTATGATACTGGAGCCACAGTAGAGTCGTTGGACCGGGTTCCTATCGTGCCAGAGTTTCCTGACGTTTTTCCTGATAAGTTACCTGGTTTTCCCCCAGAGCGTGAAATTGTGTTTTGCATTGATCTGATTCCTGGCACGGGGCCTATTTCTATACCGTCTTAACGGATGGCTCCGGTAGAGCTTAGAGAGCTTAAAGATCAATTGCAAGAGTTGCTTGATAAGGGACTTGTATTTCCGAGTGTTTCACCTTGTGGAGCTCATGTGCTGTTCGTCAAGAAGAAGGACGGCAGTTTGAGGTTGTGTATCGATTATCGTCAATTGAACCGAGTTACAGTGCGGAATAGGTATCCTTTACCTCGCATTGATGATTTGTTTGATCAGCTCCAGGGTGCGAAATTTTTTTCTAAGATTGATTTGCATTCGGGTTATCATCAGTTGCGGGTTCGGAAAGATGACATTCCGAAGACTGTTTTTCGTACACGCTACGGGCATTATGAGTTTTTGGTAATGACGTTCAAACTCACCAATGCCCTGTATGTCGAAGTTAAACACCCCACATGATGCGGGGAGGTGGAATAGGTAAAACGATCATTTTCGTTCAAGGTAACATTGACTATGAAAAATGATCTTCGCTAAACCCTAACTAACAATCTAACTAGGAGTTGAAACAACTATGAAAGATCATTATACCTCAAGATACTAGTCCTTATTGTTCTTTTTGTTCTCCTCCTCGTCCGCCTCTTCAAATCAAAGAAGATCCACCCGAGAGTGCCCACTACAAGCTTACACAACTAACTTGAGGTAACTAAGTGACTTAGAGTGCTAATCCAAGTGACCTAGAGAATATAGAGAGTGATTAAGGATTTAATAGTCTTGTTAACCTTAGGGTTCTCAACTCATGAGAGGATTAGGGCTAAGATGAAGAAGGGAGAGCTTGAGGAGAGAGAAAGTGTTTGTGATAATGAAATGAATCTTGACTCATTTGGAAATATCATGAAGCACGAAAATATCTCACTAAAAATATCTAGCCAAATATCAACCATGCTTCATTTAATTCTTGAGATGAATCATCTCATGAGTCATGGTTCATTTAATGATAATCACACCTAATCTCCTCCACATAATTAAGTTTAAATCATAAAGATAAAAACACAAATGAGTTATCTCTTTCTAGAAGCTTCCCGACAAATTACGAGAATGCCCCTCCCATCCGTATTTACGAAAAACACGGATATACCGAGACTATATCAAATCAAATAATCTAATACTAGGATCTGGCTTAAACCAAAGCCCACTAGTATAATCTGTCCGAATATCATACGTGCACAAGTACACGTATATGTCCGAACCCTGTCGTAAAACCATACGACCTCTATATCGTTTCGCCCGAAGCAGGAAAACCCTCTACGTGGGTCTCTAAAGACTCGACACTACGCTGACAGTGGGTTAACCACAGGCCGCAAGCGGTACTAGATGTACGGAACGGTCCCCAGGTAGATGTCGATAAGAAGGTCGATGAGGAAACCCTTCCGAACTCCTACTGAGACAGATGTGACAATCACCGTACAGTCCGGTCTGTTCGTCTAAGAACGTCGCATATCGGGCCTATAGGGCCGGCAAGCGTCAGACCCCTAATAGAGGTATAAGTCGTGTCGGAGCATAATCCAAAATACCCTGAGAAACAACTGGAGCACCTACCAGCAAATCTCGCTTTCCCTGGCCAGGGACCTTGCGTAATGGAGTTCCAAACACAGCGCGACATGAACCCCCAATACCGGGAGAGACGAATCCTATCTAACCACCACTGCCTCCAAGCGCTTCGGGACTGCACCCAACTGCTATTTGTTTGCATGACTCAGTAGAGCCGTGGTAGGGTAGCAATTTAAGAACAGTGGGAACAAACTTGAGGCGAAGCAGAAGTGTCAAGTCAACGGACTATGTTGTACTCATGTCACCTAGGAACTGTTACCTGACGATAGGTATAGTACCAACCAACAAATTCCGACGAGTCCTGTCCGGTGTACTTGTAACCCAATGAGCACCTGCATACTATCCCCAGTACAACGTACTAACGGCTATGGGACAGACCATTTCCCCTGCTTGGACGAGAAGCGTCTACACTAGTCTACTCCGGAGTATCGATGCCATGTCTCGATAATCCTACGACTAGGGACCAGAAAAAGGATGTGCTTGTAGACTACCCAGCCTTCACTAGTATGACTGTTATCACAACGCTGGTAGTGACGCAAGATCCTAAGGAATCTATCAATATGTATTCGCGATATGCTAAAATAAACATATACACGTATTAAGATAGATACAAACCAAGTAGCATACTACTATATCGAGGAAGACTGTTATAAACCCGTGTATATATCCCAAGCATCCAAAATGTATTATACAAGCTAATACTAAACAATAATGGCCTCTAGGGCATATAACACTAACAATCCCCCACTTGCACAAAGGCCATGTGCTGGCGTATCGCAGACCTATCAACTCGAATAGCCTCTCGAACTGCGTCTGAGGTATGGCCTTTGTGAATGGATTTGCGGTGTTCTCCTCTGTAGAAACTCTCCGGACCTCGATCTCCCAGCTGCTGGGTTATGGGAGCGCCCCGGCCATCGAACCGTGGCTAAATGCGGAACAAAAAATTTCCAAAACCCGGCGCTACCATTACCCGATTACCAAGATCGAAACCATTAAACCTAAAACTAGCAAACAAGAAAAGAGATATGAATGATTATACCAAATGAACAAAGTCCTTCGGGTCTTCAATCATTTCCTAGCTCCTAGGGATGTTGCAGATCGACTTTGGTCCCCGGTTTTCTTTCATCTCCGATGATCCACCCGAGGGAAACGGTGCAAGCTCCAGGTTCGCGTAGCGGACCAACCGACCCTCCGAGTTTGCTAGTAGTGGAGAGTGGGGTGGTGTAGGATAGTGTCACTAAAATTCTTTCTCTCATCTATTAGCTCAAGTGCGCAACAATTGAAGATGAAGAAAAGGTGAGCAAAAGAGATGGCATGAGCAAAAATGACTAAGTATTTTTGTGTGAGCATGAGAGTGAGAGTGTGTGTAGAGCACCAAGTGAATCACCAAAAATGAGCAAGCATCACCATCCTAAAGTGGCCCCCCCTCTCATTCCCTCACAAAAAATCTTATTCCTATTTTCAATAAACAAATAAACCATACCAATCACTACATGCACAAGCCCATACTTTGACCTAAAGCCCATGCCTTGCCATGTCACCATTTCCACCTCATTTATAACATGTGATTTTCTAAAGAAAATCAATAATGAGGTGGCATCTTCAAGAAACCATTCCGTATAAATATGGAATGCTTCCCGGTATATATGTATAGAAATACACATACGCGTATTCGTACGAAAATACGAATAGCCAAGAGGGAAAATGAATAGTGAGCAATAATACCAGAATATATATAAATACATATATAAATTATTAAATCAATACTTGATTCAACAATTCGGCTTAATCCTAAGCCGCTAGTATTAACAACCGTCCGATTAAAGTCTGTGCAGCCTGGGCACATATTTAATCGGACACCTCTATGTATCAACATACGTCATCTAAACCATATCTCCTGAACCGTGAAAACTCTCTGTGTCGGACTCTAAATACTCGTAAATACGCTGGCAGAGGGTTTAACCAAAAGCACGTCAGCGACACTAGCTGTACGTAACGGCTACCCAGGTATTGAGCGAAAGGAAGGCCGATGAGCAAACTCATCCAAACCCCTACTGAGCCTGTCAGTGACAATATCCGTAAAATCCGGTCTGTTCGTCTAAGAGTATCGCATATCGAATTTAGGGGGGTGGATAAAGTCATACCCCTAACAATGCGATAATTCATGTCGGTATGAAAACCCATCACTACCTGAGAAACTATCGATCCTGGATCGGTAATTCTCACATACCCCGATCGAGGATTTGTAGTGATGGCCACCCGTGCACTTGCGCGACATCAACCCCCAATACCGGGATAAACGAATCCCTGACGATCCTCTCACTGCCTCCATGTGGCTCGGGACTGTACCCAACTGAAACCTGTTTGCACGACTCCTTTGAGCCGTGGTAAGGTAGTAATCAAAGTACAGTGGAAACTCATATAAGACAAATGACGATCTCAGGTCGACAGACTAATTTGTACACAGGTCACCAGGGAACAACTATCTGACTATAGGTATAATACCAACTAGCATGTTCCCGGCGAGTCCGTCCAGTGTACTCATTACCCAATGAGCACCTGTATACTACCTTAGGTGAACAACTAATACCAATGGCTTGTGAGACCGGCCACCGCCCCTCGTCAGGGTCTAGATAAGTATACACCAGTCTACACTGGAGTATCGATGCCCAGACTCAATACTCCCACAACCAGGAAAATTTAAGGATGTGCTTATAGACCCCCAGCTCCCACGTATGTGATCGCTATCACAATGCTGGTAGTCAAGCAAGAATCCTATGGGCTTTATCAGCATATACATGATGATAAAGACAAACCAGATAGCATACTATCTTCTCGAGTAATACTGTTTTATCGCTATAGGTCCCCCCTCAATCATCATGATCACCTGCTTGCGACTATGATAATTGCCTTGAGGGCACTATAGCCAACAATCTCCCACTTGCACTTAAGGCTAATTATTGCGATGTCGCATACTAACAGCCCGTATGATACCGAACACCAACTCCTCTACTAATCAGTTTCACAAACCTTGTTTGTCAAACTATTGCGTTCGAGAAATAGCCTCAATGAGTGGATTCGCTCCAGTGTGTCTTTCTGTATCTCTCTATATCTCAACTTCGCGGAGAAAGCTATCTCCCGAAATGAGCAATACCTGTCTTAGAATATGTCTGGATATCTGATGGGACCCAGTTCACAAATGAACTCCAAATCCAGCAAATTTCTTAGGATGTATCGTCTACTGAATTTAATCAGTATACTGCGCCATACCTTCCCCAGTATCCGCTTGAACCATCTGTCCAACATACTGTCCCTTGTCAGAGGGAAAACTATAACTCTGACAGTCACTCTGTCATCCAGGTCACCTTGGAAGCCTAAAATGATAACCGTCTCCCAAAGAAGGCTGCCGTTATCAAATCCCTAGAACATCCACTCATGTTCATGAACTGCTTCCGATTGTTTTCTCCAGGATTGGAATAATATATCAACTTATTGCATCTAGTGCAAAAACAACATCCGGTGTGGTACTTAACATGTCATGATTGACTCAATTGCTTAAGCAAGTGATATGTCAATCATGCACATTCCTCCCCTCTTTAGTTTGTCGGACACCTTTAGAGAGGGTGACTCCTTCACTTGCAGGTTCACCACCATGCCAGGAGCCGTCCATTCTAAAATACTTTTAGAATACTGTCTAAGTACCCAAATTAGGACACTACCCAAATCAAGATCTAAAATCATAGATCCAATAACCAGAATGCCTGATATTATATCCATAACCTATGTGGAGAAAATACTGTGTGACAACCAAAGTATAACTGATCGTAGTGTAGGAATTTCACTTCCTATAAAGTGCATGTTGTTGGGGTAAAAATTTACACCCCGGTTGACTAAGTCAAAATCAAAGTCAACCCCAAGCCAAGTGGGCCCAAGCCATGATCTAGTGGGCCCATGCCCGGGTCGAGCCCGAACATGAAGCGGCCGGCCTTCCCCCATGCCAAGATAAAAATTTTGTAATAACTAATTTTGTTGTATTTCTTTTATTTTATTTTATGGATAAATATAAGAAAAATACGCATCAAGCCAAATTTTTGTAAAGCCCATGGCTGATGTGCAAAAAGAAATGGCACATGAATCATGGGATAGGCAAAATGCCATTTTGTGAAGCCCAAGGGGCTATATGTAAAGTGTATGGCCTATAAAGGTAAAGATAATGAAATATCTCACAACTTTTTCTCTCTCCAAAAAAATTTAGATCTGAGATCTTTTCTCCTTCTTCAAGGTTCCAAAAATCTTCTTCTTTCTTTTGAATTAAATCAAGAGTTTTACTCTTCATTTTATAAAACAAAATAGTTTTTCACCACCAAACCCACAAAGGGGAACTTGGATCTGTCACTAGATCTCAAAAAGGAGAGGTTTTAAAAATCCCATATCTCTTGATCTTCAAGATCCAGCAAAACAGAAGAGGAAGAAGAAGAACCCCATTCATTAACCCAAAGCATCTTAGGAGTTTGAACTCCACCCTATTTTCTCTTTAGAGAATTTCCGGGGCTAAAAGCCTCCTTTCCCTCGCCGGCGCGCTAGCGCTCGAGCGCAAAGCGCCCACGTGCCGACACGTGGTGCGCTTGCGCTCCAGCCCCCTGCGCTCGAGCGCAAAGCGCCCACGTGCCGACACGTGGCACGCTTGCGCTAGCCCACATGCCGACACGTGGCGCGCTTGCGCTCCAGCACTCTGCATTCGAGAGCAAAGCGCCCACATGCCGACACGTGGCGCGCTTGCGCTCCAGTGCCCAGCGCCCGAGCGCAAAGCGCCCACGTGCCGACACGTGGCGCACTTGCACTCCAGCACTCTGCGTTCGAACGCAAAGCGCCCACGTGCCAACACGTGGCGCGCTTGCGCTCAAGCGCCCAGCGCCCGAGCTCAAGCGCCCAGCGCCCACGTGCCGACACATGGCGCGCTTGCGCTCCAGCACTCTGTGCTCGAGCGCAAAGCGCCCATGTGCCGACACGTGGCGCGCTTGCGTTCAAGCGCCTAGGAGCTGGCCCCACGCATCCTTTGGATGTCTTTTCCCCCCTTTATTTATATATACATGTATATATATACATATGTATACATATGTACACATACACATACTCTACGACACTGTCCCTGTTAGAAAAAAAATTTCTAACGGGGCGTTGCCCCGCACCCCGCAAGGGGGCTGCTAGCCCCCTTGACCCCCAGCCCGCTATCCGGATAGCGGGACCCCCGTAAAAACTCTGCGTGGCTCCCGATATATCAAAACCCCCTTCCAAAACAAAACACACGTACACTGCACATTGAGTTCGCATGACCAGTTTAACCCGTTAATCGGAGGTTCCCTCACCCCAAAGGCGAGGCGTAATTAACGGCAGCTTAGTCCGCGGCTGCCGGAGATTCGGAGCCCCACAATCAATAAACCCCGGCCTACCCGAGTCAGGGGGAATCTGTAGTACGCCTGACAAGCGTGCGCGTATTCCCATCTCAATGGGGTGACGAAAAACACCCTACACATGTCATCCTAAATACCAGGACACACACCCTACAACCTTCTTACCAGATCCATCTCCTATTCTGATGAAGTCAAAGCCTATGACTGTCACATCAAGAATTAGATGATCTATATCCGATATATCTGCTTTAATCTATAAATAGACATAACCCACTTGTCCACTACTCTTCCGCTGCTCCCACTGATTACGACAACCCTCTGGCAGAACCATATACACGTGCACTTTCTAAAGTTAGTTTAGAATGACGCTATACCCATCCCCTGTCAGGTCTCATAGTCTGGAACAACAGTAGTGTCAAGTCTGGGTAAATAAGAACCTCCCTGTCACCGTCCTTGAGGCTACCGAAGTACCTCTCTCGTGCCTGAGGTTACCCACCATATCTGCGGATTGGCCAATGGAATGTCAAACCTGATTGAATCTTTAGGTTCTTAATAAATTTTCAGTAATCGTTTGTGGTTCTGGAATCACTTCCAGTTCTACCATACTCCCACTACTGTTTTCTGAAAAAGTCTATTTTACTAAAATTATGGCGAGTCAAGAACAATATTACTATTGATCTTCAAGATGGTAGAAAGTTAACCCTCGTCAAGGCCCGGGTTAACACACAAACTGCCATTACAGAAACGCGCCTTGAGTTATCCAGAGTCTGGTTTTAAGCATAAGCCGGACAACTCCCTGTACCTTAACAATGTTAAGATATGAACCATTCTATATACAATATAGAAATGTTGGCACCGATTTAATTGGAACCAGATTCAAATCATGCAGCTGTCTCCAGTTCATGTGAACAGAATGGAGAGAGGCAAATCAACATTACACAACTTAGGAGTGCATCCAATTATGAGTAACCTGAAGGAGAAACAAATTTCTCAAAACCATTACTATCAACTGAATATCATACACTAGTATCTACATCATCGATTACCCTGAAGAATTCCGATGCTTGCAACACATGGTTCTCTACTTTATTCTTGCACCTATAACTTCTCAAGACTTAGACTTGTGTTTCTACGAAACACGTATCTAAAACTGGAGAAGTAGCAAATAAACAAAATATAGTATGAGTACCATCCCCTATGTCCTAATGGACCATGGACAACATACAATACATTGTATAAGTCCCCTGAGTTTAACAACTCAAATCCTGTGCGTCGTAGGTTTAGAACTGTATTATGGTTATGAAGAATTACACCGTTATTGAATGCTCCTTACCTAACCATCAACTGATATAGGTAAATATCATGGACATAATTTCAAAAAGTTATATCTCACATTATAAAAATAAACGTAAAGATATATCAGTTTGAAATTGGTGCATAACAACCGATATTTAAAACCAAATACTTGCCGTCCGGCAAACAAACCAGGCGATTTCCTCAAATATCACCAATTACAATGAATTCCGATATAATGAGGATGATCACCTAATTCCAAATAACTTACTCCCACTCATCATACAGATGTGAGAATCCAACCTGGTAAATACATATCATGGAGTAAGGACCTAATTGGGAAATCAGTTTTCAATTAACAACGCATAGTGAAACTGAAACATTAAAATGTTTTGTAGGGGTATCCTGGAATTCCTAGTAATGCCTCTTTTATTATCCAGATTCATGACTGAAACCATATATTTCCTTGCCATCTCTCCAAATCCCTCTATTTATCTTTAGTTGTTACCTTCTGTACACCTTTGTTTGGCTTAAATAGTTTTCTTCCTTCCCTACCGTTCGGCACCAGCCTATGGTTTTGAAGAAAACTATTCAATAAGCGTAATACGTGTACTCTCTTAATCCTAGGAGTACTCGCAACCTGAGAGAAGGTAAAAAATAACAGACAACTGAATAAACCTTATTCCTATTTCTCCTGAACCGGAATCCATCATCGAAAAAGTTCCTTCAAGTTCGTATGTAATTATAAGATGGATTTATCCAATAGGATTGGATGTTCGTAGTGATACGGGGTGTTCTGGAGAAATACAAAGGTGAAGTAGGAGTGGCGATGAAAGACTTGGTGTCACGACCCGAAAATTACGGAACATGACCGACACTTAAATTACGAAACGTCTCGAGGCGTACGTAATCTAAGTAAGCCAAAACCAGAAATCAAAACCAAGTAAAGCAGTAGAGTGAAGGAAAAACCAATTTAAATCAAGTAGTTTTGCAACATACGCCGAAATATGCACTTTTAAAATCACAAATCTTTTCTGAAAATTCCGGCAGAGTCTCCTTTACAAATACTGACCCCGAACGGGGTACAACATGATAAATATATGCATCAACGATAAAAGGAATCCCCAAGAGGGAGCTAGCTCTTCGTCAATCGACAGCCACAACCACGCAAACAATATAATATACAACGCCGAAGGGCGAGGATCAAAACTGAAAAGGAAACTCAAAACAGCATGAAATCCATAAAAATTCAACGCGCGACTCTAAAGTCGAAAGAATAAACATCACTGGTCTCTATCTCTGAATAAATATAAAAGTTTGGTTGATGGAGTCACTAGATACAACTGAATAAAATAAGGGTACAATAGTGGTCACGATACAAGTGAACCCACCTACCAAAAAAAATCACCCGGAATGGAAGCAGTGTGCCAGCAAAGCCGTAACGAAACCTGTACGGTAAAACCTGCAAGAAAATGTGGCACAACGGGGGTGAGTTGCCAACTCGTGAGTAGAAAACATCACATAGCAGAAATCGCATGTATGAAGCAATCCTAGGTCATACGATCAATATATAATCCTCAAATGATAAAGTCTGAAACATGAAAAAGTGGCAGGGTAAACATCTATACATAAGTGTAATCCCATATGCTCGTGTCAATGCCTCAGACAGCAATATATCATATGAATGAGGTATGAATGCATGAAAACAGAATACAAGTGAATGAAGAAACTGCTTTCATAACTTAGTGAGATTTCTGTATATTTAAAATGAGGTATCATCAATGAAATCAACATAAACAGCGTCTAGCATCGACACAAAATATAAATCCCAATATCACAAAATCTCAGGCTCGGGCTATCCGGACTGGCCTGTATCATCAAATCTCAATACCTCAGTATCTCAAAATCTCAGTGTCTCAAATCTCACTATCTAGGGCGCCGTCAGTCCGGATCGGCCTCTAACATCAATCACACGAACATGAACGGTATCCTCCGGATATCCGACGCGTCAGGTAAAATCATCGGTAGGCAGTCTGCCCCTGCCGGGCTCATCGTCTACTACTCGATCTTCTTCCCCCGGGGGACCTTACCGGGTCCACCATGTACCTGCAGACGGTCCATCCAACTCCTTGAATCGGTTCTCGAAATCCATCTCATAACCGAGAAAACATCATGGTAGATGACTCTTACATCATGAGAAAACCGCACTTTTCATTTTAAAAAAGAGAGAGAAAGAAGTTTATATATATTCTTGCGGTTTTCTCCAAAATCCAGGAAATCTCATTAAAATACGAAATCCAATCATCAATAGCATGTAAACAGTGAATATAGGCATAAAACTCCATAATACTGCATAACAGTGAATAATAATATGCATGAAGTAGCAAGTAATAACTGCAATGTCTAAACTGGCATATATGGCAAGTACACTAATATCATGTCGAAACTATCAGCTAACAAGCTATGTCAATGAAATAGTATTCTCTAAATTGTACGTGACATGGAAATTACCGATGATGATGTGTGTGAGCCGGCAAGTAAGTATACGTGGAACATACGCATCATCGGTAATGGTGCTGGTGTCCAGACAACATGATATCAATAATGGTATATGAAATCACAATATAAGCATGCGATGCGAAGGGAACAACAATAATGTGCGGGAGCTGAATGATAAACACAATGATAACTAATCTGCATTTAATATAAATATAAGTCATACAGTGGTGCCATTTGAAATAACACAAATCGTGGTGTTTTGAAAATAAGGGCTACGGTGTTTTTAAGAAAAAATACGTTCTTTGAAATATCCGTAGTATCCCTCGGCCTGTCTTTTAAAATACCCACGACTCGTTAGTTTTTGAAATAGGTAGGAATCGAATATAGTCTAACAACTACACTAAACTATAGGGCTGAGCTAACAGGCTAAACGAAAGGTAAGGAAACCGCCTAACATCTGAGTCGATACATATATAGATACATACATACATACATATATATATATATATATATATATATATATATATTTAATAGTCGGTGATCCTGCCTCAATAGTATCGCATACGATACAATATCTATAATATGATATCCTCAAGTCAAGAGTGCGGTTCTATCATCAATATATAGCTTGTACGTAAATCCGTCGTACGGCATCCCAAATCTGGGTACGGGTCAAATATCACATTCATCACGTTATTCACCTGGTATCCTCTTATTAAAATCATGATCCGGGGTACTGACCTACGTCTAGTACAAAACTGATACCAATCTAAGTATAAGCATGCGTGTGTATGAAAACACCATGTCAAAGGACCCACTAAAACATCATGTCGTACCTTAAATACGAACCCTGTCATATCACCGATCTCACGGCCTCAAATCCAATCTCATCGACTCATCTCCAATCCCAAGTACTATCCTTATAATCCAGTATATATACACATAGTCCCATACCCATGTGAATACATATACACATCCCCATATACGCACATGTTAAAGAATGAATGAATGCAAGTGTGTGTGCGTGTGTGGGTGCAACAACTACTCTAGGGTTTCGCAAGTAACACTACAAATCCATGAAAACATAAACATATCCTTAATATCATCCACGTATCATAAACCACACAAATATATATATCCATTATATCTAAGCTATACTACGAACTGCGGGGGTGCTATACGCCATCCACCCGACTTCCCCCGTAGATATATATCTACTCATCTTGCTTCTTGTGTGCCGATGACGATGTCGCCATCTTCATCTTCAACGTCTCGACATCACGTGGGTTACCTACACATATAATCCAATCGCAAATGCGTATTAAAATCACATCGGAAAACCAAAAACGGCACACGCTACCCTCATAGGTAAAAACCTATAGCCTCGCATGCAAACACGACCAATAACCCTAGTCGTTGACGTTCAAACGCCACCCGACAAAAACCAACTATCAAATACCAAAATCCATGTTAAAACAATGCGCCAACACAAGAAACTGATCCCAGATTCTACCTTAGGTCAAATCAGCCAATTTTGCATATGCCAAGGGTCAAATTTACTAGAGATTAGGCCCTGGAAAAAAAAAGAACCATTTCTAACCTGCTCTGGCCGCAAATTGCGGCCAGAAAGAATTAATTTGTGGCATAAATAAGAGGGTAGAGGCTAGGGTTTTGGTGGTACACTCCAGGTTGTCTCCACATCACTCTGGGTTTGCTAAATAATTTTCGGAGGTCCCGGGTGTTTGCAGATTTCATAATACACTCACAGAATCCAAAATTCTTCCGATATCGGGTTTCTAAATACGTATTCTGGGGTTCTAGTCTATGGTTTGGGTCTCCAATCAATCACCACAGAGCTTGTATAGCCTCTAGTAACCCTAATTTCACCTTTGGTTTCAACTAAAACCCTAATCCTCAACACAAGTTTTCAAACACCCCAAAACCACACAATATCGGTTCTAATTTAACATGGATATAAAAGCAATGGGGATACTAAGCTAATGGTTCAGAAAATAACTCATTTTGCAACTCAAGAAAATTCTTGAGTTGCCCAAAGTGTCCAAAATGCAAGCTTTCTTGGTCCAATGTGTTGCTAGTGAGCTCATGCACATTTTTTGTGAAGTGGGGATGGGGTTTTGATTTTGTTTTGGAGATGAAGTGGGGTGATTTATGGAGGGGGAGATGAGAGGGGCAGCAGAAGCAGCAAATGAGTGAGGAGAGGAGAGAAAATGGACAAGAGTGAAGTGGGAATGGGAGGTTGGTCCTAGGTTGACCCATTACCCTCCCACTCTCTCTCAGCCCATCCCTCCATTCTTTAATCATATCCTTTTCTTTTCTTTTCTTTTCCTTTTATTTCATTCTCCTTGCAATAGTAAACCCAAAACAATGACCATACACCCAAAACATGTAGGGAAAAAATGTAACTAGTTTTAAGAAAAAGACATGTGCACAATACACGCTTAAAGTCCGATTAGCGATTTTTAATCGCGATTAGCACTAAAATAAAGTCAAATAAATCATAAACTTTCATAATTTGCATAAATCACATAAAGCACACTCATTTTAGTAATTTCTATAATTTTCAAATTTTTTCCCAATTTATCGGTATTTAATTATACCGAAATATTAAAATATTCATTAAAATTAATATTAAATTATAAAAATTCCAAAAAATAATATTTTATTTTTCTGAAATGTTACAGTCTTCCCCTATTAAAGAAATTCGGTCCCCGAATTTAAGTTTAAACCTCTCAATACTAAAACATTTCAGTAAAACGTCAAAGGCGTCGTGGTTCCGAAATCATCAATACATAAAACGTATCATAGCGCAATGCATGCGCATGAAAAATGAGAAGATAACTCAAAATCAAAACTCCGTCAAGTATCTCGCAATCATCGGAGTGATGAGGAAGACATCAATTTCTAAATCCAATACGAAACCAATATGATATACATCAACACTATTCATTTAAATATCATTAGAACATCGGAAAGAAATGCGTGCCAAATCATTCATATTGCTGTGCGATTCGCGTAACACTGCACAGTGGCGGACGTCCATTGTAAGAAAATAACTATGTATATCTGTATATCATTTGTTTATCATGTACGTCCCGCTGTTTTGAAAACAATTTAGAAGGGTTTCCTTGTTTTTGAACGTTTCGTGTCATCTCAGACACGTAGGTAAATACTGTGACTATAGCTCTTTCTTTGGAAATCCCTTCAATATCTATCAATGCATGCAAAAATATACTCAGGTACTGTCCTCTGACTAGTCCTACTCGGTATGAAAACAATAATAAACATCATAAAAACGTACTGCTCCATAAGAAATCAATCCTAAAATGTGCATATGAATACTACGTGCGTCTGGTGCGCACGGAAATCAAAATCCATGATTGTGACATTCATGCGCACAAAAACAACATCTAAGTGCATCGGGTGTGCACGAAATATATGTCAAGGGCAACAGGTGTACCTGACAGCAAAATCAGGTGCATCAGACATGCACGAAGAATCTCGATTTAGTGCATCTGGTGTGCGCACCAAAATCGCATCTCATAACATGCGCCCAACATGCGCGAAAATTCAAATTAGGTGCATCCACCATGAACGAAATCATGAAATCCAATATCAAGCGCCGAACATGCGCAAAAATCCAATCAGGTGCACAAGGTGCACAAAGCAAATATCGAGCATCACAATCGAAATCGACGGTATACAACACATCTCAAATCCAAATAAGGTATACCGCGGTATCAAATATCACAACCATGTGCATCAGCGTGCATGAAATCTAATCAAAACCCTCAAAGTTCATGAAAACTATGTCGTAAGCATAAGTCAGATCATATGCATGCCTTAGGCATAAAATCAAAATCAATACCTCCAACAACCTCAAATCGAAGTCCTGTCCAACTGTAGTGCACAAAATACGTATCACTGCACTGCAAGCATACGTGAACTATACCGAGTGCAAAACCCAAATCGTGTGCGTACATATGCACAAAATCAACTCAACTGTATGAAACCCATGAAATCATAAACATGTGCAACCAAGCCACAAAAACGATATCAAGTGAAATAACTGTGCACAAATCGTAAATACTCAGTAGGTGCAACCATGGTGCACGAAAACAAATATCATGAAACTCAGTCATCAAAACTCAATCGTGCGAAAAGATTGCCCAAAAATACTGAATCCAAGTATGGTGGAATAGTCCCGCTCACGCACATCCTCTAAAAATCTCTGGCCAACTGTCGTGATCACTCATAACATGTCTCGTCGACGATGCCGCACTCTGGCCTGCTAGTGTGCGCAATATGACCGCTCCTGGATCCAAGTCTTCTCGTAATTCATTCCATAAAGGTCATGTTAAGGTCTCTCCCAAATCTCGTTTCTGCCGAACTGTCCGGAAATTATCACCCTTCACTAAATCTGTCTCTTGTTCCGGAACGGCTACATACACATCGCGACTCCTTCTGGAAGATATATCCATATACAACGTCTCTGCATGCATACCTCATCTTTAATGTCGGCGGAGTGGAACGTCGTTTCATCAAGATCTCGTACGAACTTCTTACTCCACTTTTCTCTAATGTCGACTGCTTCAGACTCGTCTCATCATGGCTGCATGGACTGTGCTCCAACGGCTATACTCGTATCTGGAGTCTTCCAAGAAATGCATCCCATCACATAGCATCTGAAAGATGTCGAACCATCCGATCGACTCGTGAAAACCTCATAATCCCCTAAGAGATCAACATCATGGGAACAGTTTAATAGTATCGAGTACATACCACAGCATCGGTGGACCAGCCGTAGAAGGGCAAACCCAAGCCTCACTAATGGCATCACGGAACTGCCGCAAACCCTAAGGTTCAAAGGCTTTCATACGGTCATTTTGTCGAGTTAGGGTTTCATTCTTCTAGAGGGTCCATGGAATTGCCTGCATGTCTTTCCGAATGCTTTAAACTTGGAATATGGGTTTCTGACATTCGATCGCCTCTGTCGACTCTCAACGTACCCACGTGAAGTCGTCTCTAGCTGGAATCAATCTATCTGATGAACTTGCATCGGGGTAAGCGAACGAACCACATTTCCTAGTAATTCATCCTCGGGTGACTAGCGACCTTTTATCAAATCTCTAAGTACAACTCGTACTGCAATAGCTCCAACATCTGGGGCAATATCTTGTCGTTCGCAGCAACAACTAGCTCATTCGTCTGCACGCTAAACAATGCCTCAATCATCATGAATAAGCGATACATCAATGGTCATCATAATCTTGCTGGCCTCTATCAGTGGCTCAATCCTCTGGTGCTGATCTGCACATCCGAGTAATCTCATACAGCGATCCATCAATCGCTCGTGGCGCGAAAACACAATAAAAGACACATCTCAGCAATCGTGTGTCGCCGGAATTTCGCCCTGGCCAGTCCTCGTTCGTGACGAGCTCGTGCTGACCGCAACTCTAGCCGTAGCTCTCTGTCCCCGTACAACCGTGGTAACAAAATCATAAACTGGTACTGATGAGGCTAGATCATAGGAAGGAATATAATACTGTGCAAGGAAATGTACATCCTAAGGCTTCTTAAGTGGAGTAGCGTATCGTAAATATGCCGCGGAACATACGTACGGTACGTCACTCTACTCAAGCTACCTACTCCATCAACCAGGGGTCATCCTACACTCAGGTGGTAAAACCTAACGCTCTGATACCAACTTTGTCACGACCCGATAAGTACGGAACATGACCGGCGCTTAAATTACGAAACGTCTCGAGGCGTACGTAATCTAAGTAAGCCAAAACCCATAAATCAAAACCAAGTAAAGCAGTAGAGTGAAGGAAAAACCAATTTAAATCAAGTAGTTTTGCAACATACGCCGAAATATACACTTTTAAAATCACAAAACTTTTCTGAAAATTCCGGCAGAGTTTCCTTTATAATACTGTCCCCGAACGGGGTATAACATGATAAATATATGCACCAATGATAAAAGGCGTCGCCAAGCGGGAGCTAGCTCTTCGTCAATCGACGGTCATAACTACGCAAGCAATATAATATACAACGCCGAAGGGCGAGGATCAAAACTGAAAAGGAAACTTAAAACAGCATAAAATCCATGAAAATACAACGCGCGACTCTAAGATCGAAAGAATAAACATCACTGGTCTCTATCTCTGAATAAATATACAAGTTTGGTTGATGGAGTCACTAGATACAACTGAATAAAATAAGGGTACAATAGTGGTCACGATACAAGTGAACCCACCTACCAAAGCAAATCACCCGGAATGGAAGCAGTGTGCCAGCAAAGCCGTAACGAAACCTGTACGGCAAAACCTGCACGAAACTGTGGCACAATGGGGGTGAGTTGCCAACTCGTGAGTAGAAAACATCACAGAGCAGAAATCGCATGTATGACGCAATCCAAGGTCATAAGATCAATATATAATCCTCAAATGATAAAGTCTGAAGCAAGAAAAAGTGGCAAGGGTAAACATCTATACATAAGTGTAATCCCATGTGCTCGTGTCAATGCCTCAGGTAGCAACATATCATATTAATGAGATATGAATGCATGAAAACAGAATACAAGTAAATGAAGAAACCGCTTTCATAACTTAGTGAGATTTCTGTATATTTAAAACGAGGTATCATCAATGGAATCAACATAAATAGTGTCTGGCATCGACACAAAACATAAATCCCAATATCACAATATCTCAGGCTCCAGCTATCCGGACTGGCCTGTATCATCAAATCTTAATACCTCAGTATCTCAAAATCTCAGTGTCTCAAATCTCACTATCTAAGGCGCCGACTGTCCGGATCGGCCCCTAACATGAATCACACGACTACGAACGGTATCCTCCGGATATCCGTCGCGTCAGGTAAAATCACCGGTAGGCAGTCTGCCCCTGCCGGGCTCATCGTCTACTACTCGATCTTCTTGCCCCGGGGTACCTTACCAGGTACACCATGTACCCGCAGACAGTTCATCCAACTCCTAGAATGGGGTCTCGAAATCCATCTCATAACCGAAAAAATATCAGGGTGGACGACTCATACATCATGAGAAAACCGCACTTTTCATTTTAAAAATGAAAGAGAAAGAAGTTTATATATATTTTTGCGGTTTTCTCCCAAATCTACGAAATCTCATAAAAATCCGAAATCCAATCATCAATAGCACGTAAACAGTGAATATAAGCATAAAACTCAATAATACTGCATAACAGTGAATAATAATATGCATGAAGTAGCAAGTAATAACTGCAATGTCTAAACAGGCATATAAGGCAAGTACACTAATATCATGTCGAAACTATCAGCTAAACAAGCTATGTCAATGAAATAGTATTCTCTAAAGTGTACGTGACATGGCAATTACCGATGAGGATGTGTGTGATCCGGCAAGTAAGTGTACGTGGAACATATGCATCATCGGTAATGGTGCCGGTGTCCTGACAGCATGATATCAATAATGGTATATGAAATCACAATATAAGCATGCGATGCGAAGCGAACAGAAATAATGTGCCCAGCTGAATGATAAACACAATGATAACTAATCTTCATTTAATATAAATATAAGTCATACAGTGGTGCCATTTGAAATAACACGAATCGTGGTGTTTTGAAAATAAGGGCTACGGTGTTTTTAAGAAAAGATACGTTCTTTGAAATATTCATAAAATCCCTCGGCCTGTCTTTTAAAATACCCACGATTCATTTGTTTTTCAAATAGGTAGGAATCGAATCTAGTCTAACAACTACACTAAACTATAGGGCTGAGCAAACAGGCTAAACGAAAGGTAAGGAAACCGCCTAACATCTGAGTCGATACACACACACACACATATAATAGTCGGTGACCCCACCTCAATAGTATCACATACGATACAATATCTATAATATGACATCCTCAAGTCAAGAGTGCAGTTCTATCATTAATATATAGCTCGTACGTAAATCCGTCGGACAACATCCTAAATCTGGGTACAGATCAAATATCACCTTTATCACATTATTCATCCGGTATCCTCTTATTAAAATCATGATCTGTGGTACTGACCTACGTCTAGTACAAAACTTATACCAATCTAAGTATAAGCATGCGTGTGTATGAAAACACCATGTCAAAGGACCCATTAAAACATCATGTCGTACCTCAAATACGAACCCTGTCATATCACCGATCTCACGGCCTCAAATCCAATCTCATCGACTCATCTCCAATCCCAAGTACTATCCTCATAATCTAGTACATGTACAAATAGTCACATACCCATGTGAATACATATACACATCCCCATATACGCACATGTAAAAGAATGAATGGATGCAAGTGTGTATGCGTATGTGGGTGCAACAACTACTCTAGGGTTTCGCAAGTAACACTACAAATCCTTGAACACATAACCATATCCAGAATATCATCCACGTATCATAAACCATATATATATATATCCATTATATATAAGCTATACTACGAACTGCGGGGGTGTTTTACGCCATCAACCCGACTTCCCCCGTAGATATATATCTATTCACCTTGCTTCTTGTGTGCCGATGCCGATGTCTCCATCTTCATCTTCAACGTCTCGACATCATGTGGGGTACCTACACATATAATCCAATCGCAAATGCGTATTAAAATCACATCGGAAAACCAAATACGGCACACGCTACGCTCATTGGTAAAAACCTATAGCCTCGCATGCAAACACGACCAATAACCCTAGTCGTTGACGCTCAAACGCCACCCGACAGAAATGAATTATCAAATACCAAAATTCATGTTAAAACAAGTCATAAAACAATGCGCCACTGTAACATTTCAGAAAATATAAAATATTATTTTTGGGAATTTAATATTAAAATAATATTTTTCCCGAAAACTACCGATTTGCGAAATTGGGGTTCTCGAAAAAAGGTATAATTATATACCAATAATTATGAAATAAATAGAAATTAAAATGATTTATTCATTTAAAAATATATTTGAAGGATTTGGCAATTTTAAAATTTATTATATGCAGTTTCGATAAAAACCCGATTAGTGCACTGCTAATCGCGATTAAGCCAAATCCGCGTTTTTACAGTTTTCATGGTTAGTGCACCATGACATGTTTCATTTTATTACATGTTTCATTTCATTTGGGCTGTATATTTGGGTTTATTGGTGTAGAGAAAAGAGTAATGATTAAAGGGAAAGTCAAGGAGACATAATGATTAGGTTAGGTGAGCTTTGGAGAGAGAAAGAGAGTGTGAATTAGTGAGAGAGAGAAGGGGGCTGCTGCCCATTCCTTTTTCCCTTATCTTTTTTCTTCTCATCTCCACAACTCCACAACCCTCCACAAAAATTCCTAGATCCATCTCCTAACAATCCCCAAAACCCTACACACCCTTCACAAAAGTTAATCCCCTCTTCGACCTCTATACATAGGACCAAGCAAAATGGAATTTTGACGACATTGGGAAGTTAGTGCTGCCTAGAGTGGACTAGATAAGGTATAATTTCTTCCCTTTAGATTAGTTTTGTGAGATATCATGTTTAGATGTCGTTTTGTGAAGATTAGTGGACATTAGGAAACCCTAGTGAATGTTTGAGTGTTGGTTTGAATTGGGTGATACCTAGTAGCTGTTAACTGAACTTATGTGCTATTTAGTGACCTGGAACAGACCCTAGAAACCCCAAAACATGGATTTAGAAACCCGACATCGGATAAATATGTGATCTGTGAAGGTATTTTGGAATCTGGAGCAACCCGGGGACACTAGAAGTTATTTTGGAATTACTGGGAGTCGTGCAGGCACCTAGGAAGCTACAACTGAGACCCGAGCCCCTAATTCAAACCTACGGCCGCAGATTTAATCATTATGGCCGCAATTTGCGGCCATAGTAGGATGGAATGGTTCCAGATTTGGTCCATGGCTCCTTTTTCCCTAAATTAGACCCCTCCTCTATGTAGTTTTGGCTAATTGTCATCTGGGGAAAATCTGGGAGCATTTTGTTGTGTTTTAGGCGATGTTTTCCGTATTTTTAAATGCACTTTATTGATATTTGGATTTGTATTTGGTTGTCGGGTGTTCGTACATCGACAACAGGGGTTGTTTGATTAATTTGCACGGTTAGGCCATAGGTTCTAACCTGTGAGCACACTGTGCGCTGTATCGGTTTTCTGCGTCGATTTTAATACATATTGCGATTGGTTATTATTGTAGGTACCCTCGCATGGATTCCGAGGCGAAGAAGCGTGGCGTCATCGATTTGGGAGAGCGAAGATAGGTGAGTAGATCTATATCTACCGGGGAAGTCGGGTGGATGGCGTATAGCACCCCCGCAAACTTCTGATGGAAACCGATTTATAGAGTATGGTTAGGAAACCTAGATTAGGAAACTAGGGTTAGAATATAGATAGCTATGTAGTCACATTAGAAACTATAGGTTAGTTAAGTGTGGTATGCTACTACTACCCTAGGATGATGTTTAGCGATAATACCGCTTAGGGTTCTGCAGGACTAGATAGTCGATGTAGATGCGTCATCCGAACCATACCTTTTCTAAACTAAAGAATCGTATGTATCTTTTTAAATGTATATCTTGAGGGTTGTTACGGATTTTCAAATGATATATTTTCCTTAAACACACCGTAATCCCTGTTTTCAAAACTACGATTCACTTCTTTAAAAGTCTGATTGTATGGTTCGGGTGCGTTTGCTAGATTAGATACTTATACTTAGTAGAGATAGCATGTTTATGTAAATTCGACATGATATGAGACATAAATGCGATGAAAGAATACAAGATGAATTTGATGATATAATGAGATGATGATATGATATGATGGTCTACGGATGCGAGTCGATCGAAATGATTTATACCTTGCCGGTCCCCTGATATGAGATTATTGCAGATGCGACCCAGGACATAGGTATATAAGGTTATATATATATAGAATGTTGTGAATCATGGATGATAGGCCGTATGTGATATTAGGCCGTACCCTCATTTTTCTTATAGGATGATAGGATCCCTATTAGCTTAATGCCGCCGCACGATGATATTCCGTGCGTGATGAGTTGACTTGATGATTGATCCTTGCACTTGACTAGAGGTTGCCGTATGATGGATTATACCGTACGCGGTGTTATTGGGCTAGATGCCGATTGATAGATTCACCGACTCGGACATATGATAGTTACGTATACCTTATAGCTGTTAGCTGATGATTTACTTGCTGCATTCATGATATTATTATTGCATCGCATATACCTGTGATAGTACACCTGCACCATTATCGATGATGCGTATGTTACACATACACATATTTGCCGGCTCACACACTTCATCATCGATAATTTCCATATCACTACACAGTAGGGTTGCTGCATCATGACATATACATAGATACATTCATACTTGCGGATATACACATTCGTATATCCATATTGGTCTACATATACCTTGATACACCCATACTTGTGCACATACACATTGTATATTCATATTTGTGCACACATACATGATACATCTATACTTGCGCATATACATATTATGCCTACATAAATAACCGGTTTTACTGAAAAATTGGGAACCACATGCTATACTTTAAAAACTGGAATCATTTTAAAAGAGCGGTTTTTCCCTTAATATGTCATATCACTATTCCATGTTGCATGATACACTGATATGCTCGCATTTCTTTTTCCATGTCGCATATATCATGCTCTATTATTTTACGCATTGAGATATGCTGTTTTCATGAGATTTCTGGATTTGAGAACCGTGGATATTTCAAAAGAGATTATGTGTTGTTTTAAAAATCCGGTTTCTCTTGATATGATATTTCAGAGCGTCCACCATGTGTTTTCTCGGTTCTGAGAGCGACATGTGAAACCCGATTCGAGGAGGCAGATGAAGCCGATTGCGGGTACATTGTTGGCCCGGTATGGTACCCTGGGCGAGAATGGATCACTGTGTAGTAGACGGTGAGCCTAGCAGAGGGACTACTACCGACTGGTGATAGTATTTGGACCCGGCGGATATCCGGAGGATACCGACCGGAGTCGAGAGATGATATGGGCTGATTGTTAGTTATGTATATGCCATAGAGGCCATTGTTGTACATTTGATGTATATTATGATGGATGCTTAGATATATACAGAGAGGAATTTCTTGCTCGTCATGATAGTATGCTATTTGGTTTCACTTTATCTTAACTTGTTGACTTGTATTGGTTTACTATCTTTCTCTCACATGTTGATAAAGCCCTTAGGATCTGTACTCGACTACTGGGATTATGATGAGATCATACTAGTGGAGCCACGGTAGTCGATGAGTACATCCTATAAATGTTCCTAGTCGAGGGTATATCGAGACAGGGCATCGATACACCAGAGTAGACTAGCGTATACGCAACTTGACCCATATGATGGGCGATGGATGATCCTATATCCATCGGTGTTTGACATCAAGGATGATGTATGGGTGCTCAGTGGAGACTGGGAACACTGGACAGACTTGCCGAGAACTCCCAGTTGGTGATATACCACACGTCAGATGGCAGTTCTCCGGTGACACTGGTATAGGGTAGTCTGTAGACCCGAGATCGTCATAGAGTCTTGTGTGATTCCCACTGTGTTTTGATTTCCACCTTACCACGTCCAAGAGGGCGTGCAAAACGGTGGCTTTTGGGTACAGTCCCGAATCACATGGAGGCAATGAGCGATAAGAGGGGATTCGTCTCTCCCGGTATAGGGAGTTGATGTTGTGCTGTGTTCGATTGGCTATAACTGGAAGTCCCTGGCCAGGGCTGATATAGAGATATACAGGTAAGTGTTACCAGTAGTTTCTCGACCTGTTATGAGCCTCATATCGACATGACTTATCGGTTACTAGGGTCTGACGTATACCACCCCTAGACCTGATATGCGACATATCTGACGAACAGACCGGACTGTACGGGAGTGTTACTGATTGGATTCACAGGAGAACGCACAGGATAGCTTGCTGATCTTCTGATCGCTCAATACCTGGGTGGCTGTTACGTTTAGCTGACCGCTTGTAGCTTGTGGGTGTTAGATATGATCATCACCTGCTACCGGCGTATTGACGATTCTTTAGAGTCCTACACAGAGGTTTCTTGGCTCAGGCGAAACGGAGTAGAGGCACATATGTAATATGTGCAGGACCGAGGATAATGCGCTATGAGATACCGTATTATATTCTCGAGATATTTTGATATGAATCGGGACATCGTATCAAGTGTTGATTCGATGAATCGGTACATGATATATTAGCCGGTTATATTCGATATAGCCGGATCGTTTGATCAAATGTTGATTCGATGATTTAATGTATAATAATATATATGATATATTGTATTACATTATCTAATATTGGCTCACTTTATTATTTCATTTTCTCACTGGATTAATACATTGATATATATGCGATATATGTTAAATGTATTATTTTCTTTTGTTGCAAATATATAATATATATGTGATATATATTATTGTGACATGATATAATTTATTATTAAACATGTTTAAGGATGATTAAATGGGATTAGGGTTTGATTAGGGTTAGCTTCTTCTTGCACATTCTAGAATCTTTTCCTTTTGTCTTGGTTAAGATATTATGGTTGATACTTATCCTTAACCTAACCAAACCCTAACTCTAGTTTATTCTCTATAAACTCTTAGCCACTCATCCTTGACCATGGTTGATATATCAATCATATAGATTTCTTTTCTATTCATCACAAAAGGAATTATCTTTTAATTATCATCTTCTTCTCTCTTGAGTTAAAAAGGAAAAGCTTACTAGAAATTCCATTTGTGATGATAAATTGTGAGAAAGTGAATTAAAAAGAAAGCATAAATACTACTCCCTCATCCTCATCTCATCTAGCCCATGAGATTAGGGTGTTTATCTCTATAGAGTGAGAAAGCTTGGGTTTTTGCAACTTCGACGTAGATCATCGGAGATTCGGAACACTTCAAGCTAGCATGGATCGTTCGAGTCGTGGAGCCTCCCTTGAGTCCGGGAGATCATGGATCGCGGCAAAGGGACTTCTACTCGGAGCTTGTGAATCGAAGGAGCGGACTACAAAGGTTGTAATCCCTGGCACTTAGATAAAAAGTTGTTATCTTGCATGCTAAACCCTAATAATCTAGCAAAGATCCCGTCTTTGGGTTGTTCGGCACATGTAGAATTTTATTCGGGCATGTTTGATGCTCTATGAACCTTCACTAGTGTGCCTAGGAACCCTTCAGTGGTATAAGAGCCTAGCTAAAGCATTAGGCAACGTGTTTACGAAGTTTAAACTCCGATCGAACCCGAACCGACAAAATTTACCCCCTCTCTGGAAATTTTTCAAAATCAGGGATTTTTCTGAATTAAAAATACCTGAAAAATACAGCAAAGAAAAATAAGAAATTCGGCGAAAAAATTATCCCCTGATCCGTACAAACCGCCACGGAACCGCTGCCGTACCTTGCTTGGGCCGCGGAACCGCGGCAGTATGAGGAGATCAAGGAGTAATTTTTGCACAGTAATTCCTAATTTTGTGATATATATTTTAAGGGTATTTTTATTCTGACTCAAGTGTTGAGTTTTCTGAGGTTTGTTTTGTAATCGTACATTCGATCGGAATATTTAAATTCGCTTTTATTTCCGGATATTTAGAAACTGTTAAACTATTTGAATGGATATCGTTAACCCACTTTATCCCGGAACGGCAAACTTTCAAGTGTTGAATTTTTATCGGGTTTAAATCTTTCGGAAAAATTGTACAAGTTAAGCGGTGGACCCTCTAGAAGACAACAAACCTTAACTCGATTATGTGATCGTCTTGAACTGCCTTTTGAACCTTCGGGTTTGAGGCAGTACGGCGTACCACATGTGAGGCGTTAGCTTGACCCTTCTACGGCTGGATCACTGGTACTATGACATATTCTGGGATTATTTGAACTCCGCTCAAGTGTTGAGCACTTTGGGAAATTTTGGGTATTTGATTATCTGTTCGAAAGTTTAATACTGTCTATTTATCTGGAATGTGATACAATATGTGGAACTCATAGAGTTAGGCATGAAATGCGAAGTATGTGATATTTCGGATTTATGATGTCTAAAGTGATTGTGGATTCCAAATATTATAGTTTTACACTTTCTTTTCTGTGACCGTAAGTGTAGTATGTAGTTGTATTGCCGATTGTCGTTGCTATACATCGACGACGATCGGTGTATGCATACTTACTTACGTTGATGATATGAGATATTATGTGTTGTTGAGATATGATGTGCAGGATTGTCGCGATTGAATAGCCGGGGGTTTTATGTGAGATGAGAGTTTTATATTTTCATTTATGTAAATTCAAATGTAATGTAATATTCTTTTATTTGGGGCACTTCCAGGTTGAGGTTGATGCCACCAGTGTTGTATATTATTTACTTTTCCGCATTAGGATGGACCCAAGGAGGGGAGCACAGGTGACCGGGTTATGGGGTTTAGTGGGAGGCCATCTCGAGGAGTTGAGACCGGGTCTCCTAAACTCCAGAATTGTAGGGTCGCTTGCCGCTCTCGTAGGGGTCCAGGGTGTGGGCTTGGCTATTCATCGCGACTGTGGAATCCGTATTTTCTATTGTTGGCTAAATACTAAATACGGACGTCCTAGTATATCCCACATTATATCTATGTTTCTGCTGCGATATCTGTGATGTGATCATTTGATATGTTCTGATGGATACAGTATATAGTATATATGATATATTATATAGATGTTACTTATGTTTTACACCCGCACTAGCCCTGCCCTGCTCTGTCGTTAGTTACCTAACCTAACGGTGCATGAGGGGACATCGAGGCGAATGCGGATGGCATAAGTGTACGTCGTATTTATCTGTGATGCTTAGGAAGCATAAGCTGATGGGATTTTATTAATGAGATTAATAAAAAGAAAAGAAACCTAAAGATGTTGTAGAATCAAAACTTTAAAAAAAAAGTAGCTACAGTTTTTCTTTGCACAGCGATATATATGATATGTCCTGCACCTTATTCGATAAGTAAAGAGCCGAGATCCCTTCACCGGGAGTGACCTCTTTAGCGAAACTGGAAGATGCTACAAAACTCGGTTTGTCTTTTGATTGCTTTTAGAGTTTTGCTTTGCACAGCGGTATATATGATATATCCCTCACCTTATTCGATGAGGAAAGGGCCGACGATCCCTTCACCGGGAGTGACCCCTTTAGCGAAACTAAGAAAAGCCTCAAAGACACTCCTTTTTTCAAAAACTACTCGATTCTACGACGATATCAAGTTCATTACGCTCAGGGTTTTCTGAAAAACCTGCGTAGCCCTCCGTCATTTCAGATAGATATTATTTAGTATTCGTGCTATGTTTGTTGACTTAGTTAAGGCATAGTGTACGGTAGCTAAGTAATGTTTATCTGCTAAAACATGAGATGTGATTGGATTAGGGTATTCGTACGGCCTTATTGACTCAGTTAAGGGTCGTACGGGTGAGTTTAATTCAATCGGGAAATGTACGGGTTGAACTTGACTTGCGATTTATGGTTTGTTGACTTAGTTAAGGTCATAGATCACTAGGGGAAAAATATTATCGTGAATTTCAAGTGTTGAAATTTGCAATGAGATTGCATACCTTCTATGAGATAGTTGGATCCCGATACCCACTGCGAGTAAGAGTTACTCCTGGGAGAGTTTTACACAGGACAATTAGTCGATCAAGTAGGTGTCTAGAAAAGTGTTAACGAGGTTACGCCTCTCGGAAAATGAGGTTTTTCTTTAATTAGGTCCGTGCGAAAGCACGGGGAACCTCCCTCAAAGTACCGACATTGATCTGGCTGAAAGATTGACGAAATTGTAGGGTGTAATTAATCCCGGCTAATCTTACCGTTTAGGGTTTGAAGGCAGATTTGATAAAAACAGTGGGAGACATCCTGATTAGATAAGATAATAACCAATCTAATCTTGCAAGAGAATACGCTAAAGTGTTTTCTTCTCTCTCTCTCCAGGTAGAGACCGTGTCAGGCCATAATCAAGATAATAATATGGATGTATAGACTGAACCCGCTTATTATACTGAGCAGGGGAACGTTGGACCCGTTCTTTCTTATAAGAGTTATAAGACTGAACAGGGAATGGGAGAATATCTGGATTCTCACGCCGCCCATAAGAACATGCATGTTGATGCATCTTCTTTAGGTGTGTTAGTTATTGAGAACTGTTTCTCAGTTCACCCTACGTCCTGGGTATTGGATACCGGATCAGGATCCCATATATGTAAATTGTTACATGGGCTACGTAAAGGTAGAGAGCTGGGAAAAGGTGATCATTCCGTTCAAGTAGGGAACGGTGCAAGTATTGCAGCCAAAGCAGTTGGCGAATATCACCTTGTATTGCCAAGTCGTAATACACTGATTCTAAATGAGTGCTATTATATACCGAACATGATGTGCAACATTATATCAGTTTCTTTATTAACTAAAGAAGGATATAATTTTATAGTAAAGGATAATGTTATGAACATATTCCTAGATCAAAAGTTGATTGCATCATGCTCGTTACATAATGGCATATTCATTCTAAATCAGAATACAGTCCTCAATATACAAAACACACACAAAAGGAAAAGTTCAGAAATGAACGAATCCTTCTTGTGGCATTGTAGACTTGGTCATATCAATGCGACACGACTGGCTAAGTTACATAAGGATGGTTATTTGAATCCGTTCGAATTATCATCTTATGATACTTGCCATTCATGTCTCAAAGGAAAAATGACCAAAGCTCCGTTTAGTGGACACGGAGAAAGAGTTACAGAACCCTTAGGACTGATACATAGTGATGTATGTGGTCCCATGTCTACGCATGCCAGGAACGGTTCTTCCAACTTCATTACATTCACTGACGATCTCTCTAGATACGGACATGTGTTTCTAATGAAACACAAGTCTGAAGCTTTTGAGAAATTCAGAGAATATAAGCACGAAGTAGAGAACCAAACGGGCAAAAATATTAAGATTCTTCGATCTGATCGAGGAGGTGAATACTTAAGCAGTGAGTTCCTAGATTATCTAAAAGAGAATGGGATTCTCTCTCAGCTTACTCCTCCTTATACACCACAGCACAACGGTGTATCGGAACGAAGGAATCGAACCATATTAGATATGGTGCGATCTATGATGAGCGATGCTGAGTTACCTATTTCCTTTTGGGGGTATGCGCTTGAGACAGCCATATACATATTGAATCTAGTTCCGTCTAAATCTGTACCTACCACACCATATGAGATTTGGAGTGGGAAGAGACCATATTTTAAACGAGTTAAGATATGGAGTTGTCCGGCCTATGTCAAAAGAAAAAATCCAGACAAACTCGAGGCACGATCAGTTCTTTGCAAATTTGTGGGATATCCTAAGAATTCTCAAGTATATATTTTCTATCACGCCGAGGAACAAAAAGTGTTTGTTTCTCAATATGCCACTTTTTTAGAAAAATAATTTCTTGCAAAAGAAATTAGTGGCAAAGAGGTAGAGCTGGAAGAGGTTCCAGAAACACAAATTGCAACTGAAGATTTAGTAGAACCAGAGGATTCAGTAGTACCCGACGAACCCCAGTGTCACAACCCAAAATTCGGTCCGTAACCGGCACTTAAATTACGTAACGTCTACAGGCGTACGTAACTTAAGTAAGCCGAAAACCCAGAAATCTAAAACCACCCAAAACTGGATCAACGGAGAAAAACATAATTTAAAAGTATTAGAAGTCGCCATTTAAAATCTCTAACTCTAGTTTTCTTTCATAAAAATTTCGGCAGCACCTCCTTTGTAAAACCAGCCCCGAAAACGGGTACAACACAGATAATATATAAAACATCCCAAGGGGGAGAAAAATCACGCCCACCGGCGGAGACAATCACCACAACAAGTATACGACGCCAAAGCGAAGAAATATCAAAGAGAACGACTATAAAGGAAGTAAACCATATCCAAAAATAATCTGCTTCTACGAGCACGGCTCCCAAAACCAATATAATACAACACTGATATCTCACAAGTCGTCTCTAAGTCAAATACAACAGGGGTAGATGGAGAATGCTAGATCCAACAAAAGATATACAATATACAACGGATAACCGCAAACCCGCCTATAATGCAACGGCCTCACTGCCAAAGGTAGCGGTATCCACAAAAGTAGTGATGATAAGCTGCCCTTCCGCGACTACTCAGAGGGGTGTGTCCTGCAAAACACTGTGGCACAACGGGGGTGAGTTGCCAACTCGTGAATAGTAATTAACATCATACAGTAATCGCAAATATGCACTAACAGCAATGATCAATAACATGTGAACTGATAGCATGAGTATGACAATATGAATATGCAACTATCATGATATCCATATCAATTTTATACTGAGTGCGGGATAGTAAATAATCTCATGCACAAATCATAAGCATGGAAAATACGGTGTAACTCAACAACACCCAAATCCTAAAATACTCAGATCGGCCCTCAGATCGGCCCTCAAATCCTGTACGTCTCATGAAACCTGAGTGTCAAACATCGACACTCAAAAACATCATGAAAACCAGTGCCTATCATCGACACATAAATACTGATATCCATACGTTCCTCGAAACACAAGTATCCCTCTTCGACACTTATATTCCACGCATCGGTCTTTCTGATATCCATACGTTCCTCGAAACCCAAGTATCCCACCTCGACACTTGTATTTCCACGTATCGGTCTGTCAAACCCCATATATCTCTCGGAAAGTAAGTGCCCAAGATCGACACTTTAATTTCCCATATCGCATCTCAAATGCATAAATCCATAAAAAGTAGCATATGCAACATAAAACATCAATATGAGCATATCACGGAACGATTCGCCAAATAATGCATCAAGTCATTAAATGTATCTCGCGGTTCCCAAAAATCCAAATCCAGAATACATATATATACAGCGTCCCATACCACCGATATATATGCAATAAAAACTGATCAATCCAAATCCAGAATACATATATATACAGCGTCCCATACCACCGATATATATGCAATAAAAACTGATCATATAACAATAGCAAGGTATATGTGCGAACGAGTAATATAGCATGGCATACATATGAGCATGTAGGTATACAGGTATGTTCTATGTATTATGTACTATCGCACAAGTATAACTGTTTAATGTCGCTAACCAATAGCAAGGTATATAAATGAGCATTTGTGTTGTGCGTGTCATGGCAATTACCGACAGGGTGTGCGTAGCATATCATTGATGCTCGTCCAACATGGACTGTCGATAATAGTGCAGTGTACAACAGGTACAGTATCAAGCACAAGTAACTATATGCAACATGAATCATGCAATATCTCTATATAAGCAAATCAGCATACGGCTAATATTATATCATATCTAGCCCCGACGCGTAGCGCCATACGGGCGATTCCCCGTAGATGTTAAATCTACTCACCTTGTGGTCTTCAGCTATGAAAATCCGACCACCTGCTTCCCTTTGTTCGCAGCGTCTGAAGTCCCCGCTTGCGACGCTATAATATCACAAACACAAGAAATAAAGCGAACATCTCAGAAGCAATCACAATAACGCAAAACTACGTATTATAAAACACATCAACGCACTAAACCAACTCACGAGTACACGTCTAGTGCAAACACACGAAACGATACCTAAACCCAAACTGAGTACGTCGCAGCACGACACACGACTCGTGTCACAACACGTATCACGCGAACTCAAAACACACGATTATAGGTAATCGATCCCAGATTTTGCATACTGCATTTACTAAGTAAATCAACAGTACCAAATAACCCAAAACCATAGCAGACAACACCCACAGAAAACCCACCCCAAACCCTTACTATTAGGCCGGCGTCGCCGGTCCCCTCTTCAAGTCTCGCCGGCCCCGGCCGGTGGGATGGCCCCCGTCTCCTAGGTGGTGTCTCAGGTCAACCTGCACACTCCTCTGAAGTTGTTGATTCAGTCACTAAAATTCCCCGGTCACAGCAGATACTAAAAACTCTAAAAAGACACTAAAAACCCGATATCGCCTCAATCGATATAAACTACGTTCTACGCAGAAATTAACGATCAAAACCACACAAAAACTATAAATTAACAGTAGAGGGAATATACCTAACAACTTTGCTCTCAAGTTCCAAACTTTTCCCTATCTCCAATTGATCAAGAGCAAGAAATCCCAAGCTTTTGGTATTTTTGTGATATTTTAGGATTTTGGAGAAGTTTTGTGATGGAATTGAATTAAAATGAGAAGGAAAAAGATCAAGGGCAGTGGGGATTGAGGGAATTTCGGCCAAGTGTGAGGAGGTGGAGATTTGTGAGGGTTTCCTAGCAATTTCCTTCATTTATTGCTAATTAAAGCACTTGCACACATACACACACATGCATGCATCTAATCCTTCTCTTTTCTTTTCTTTTTCATTTAATTTCCTAACTTAAATCCTAGTCCACACATTAAGCCCAAGGTGAAGTGAGAAGGATTTACTTAACCTAATAAATTAAAGAAAAGATCGCTAACAGAAATTTTCCCAAAATTTGAATACCGCATTAAAATAATATTAAAAATTGGGAAAAAATCAAATTGAACCAAAACGTCCCATATACTCCCAAAGCTCGCGCACTAGCTTTATTTTAGCTAATCTAGGTGCTGGCAAGTCTATATGGTCGTTTGTTCACAGTCGGGTAAAAACGGAAAATACCGACAAACTTACCCTAAAACGGACAAAATCGCCTAACGATTTCCAAAACGTTACAATCTCCCCCCCTTATAGAAATTCGGTCCCCGAATTACAATTTCATACTAAACGTACCTTCAAATAGATGGGGGAAACTCTTCCGCATCTCGCTCTCGATCTCCCAAGTGATCTCCTCACCAGTCGGACTACGCCATAGAACCTTTACAGAAGGCAAGTCCCTAGACCGAAGCTTCTTCACCTGCCGATCCAGAATAACTATCGGCTGCTCGGTGAGCGAAAGATCACGCTCAAGCTGAACGGTCTCGTGCTGAATCATATGAGAAGAATCATGAAGGTATCTACGAAGCATCGACACATGAAAAACGGGGTGAACATCTGGAAAACTAGGCGGGAGCGCTAGACGATAAGCAACCGAACCCACTCGCTCGAGGATCTCGAAAGGACCTACGAATCTGGGACTAAGCTTCCCTCTCTTCCCAAATCGCATAACGCCCTTCATCGGAGAAATCTTCAGGAATACATAATCTCCCACTGCGAACTCAAGCCTGCGACGACGACAGTCGGCATAAGACTTCTGCCTGCACTGGGCTGTTCTCATCCTGTCCTGAATCAGCTGGATCTTCTCCGTAGTCTCCTGAACAAGCTGGGGTCCTAAAACCAAACTCTCACTAAGCTCGGTCCAACAGACTGGCGATCGACTCTTCCTACCATATAAAGCCTCAAAAGGTGCCATCTGAATAGTCTCCTGAAAGCTGTTATTGTAGGAGAACTCAATCAACGGCAAGTGACGATCCCAACTGCCCCCAAAATCAAGCACACATGCACGGAGCATATCCTCCAGTGTCTGAATAGTCCGCTCCGTCTGACCATCGGTCTGCGGATGAAAAGCGGTGCTAAAACTCAATCTGGTACCCAAAGCTTCCTGAAGCTTCTGCCATAGACGGCTAGTAAACTGGGTACCTCTGTCGGATACTATGCATGTGGGAACACCGTGCAAACGCACAATCTCATCTATATAAAGCTGAGCGTACTGAGCATAGCCGAAAGTGGTCTTCACTGGAAGGAAGTGAGCTGCTTTCGTCAACCGGTCTACAATAACCCAAATGGAGTCATACCCTCTACTGGTCCTGGGTAGACCCACAATGAAGTCCATGGAAATCTGCTCCCATTTCCACTCCGGAATGGGTAAAGGCTGCAACTCTCCAGCCGGTCTCTGATGCTCAGCCTTGACTTGCTGACAAGTCAGGCACCTCGAAACGAAGTCCGAAATATCGCGTTTCATCCCTTCCCACCAGTAGAAGTCTCTCAAGTCTCGGTACATCTTGGTGGAACCTGGATGAACGCTAAAGGCCGACTGATGTGCCTGCTCTAGGATCTCGCGTCTCAACCCATCAATATCTGGTACACACAAGCGAGTCCCGCATCGTAGCACACCCTGGTCATCAATCATGAACTCCGAAACTGTACCTCGTCGAACAAGCTCAAGAATCTCAGACAAACGAGCATCACTGGGTTGCGCCTCACGGATACGATCAACAAGTAGTGGACGGGCGCGGACATGAGCAAACTGTCCCCCAGTGGAGGTGAACTCGAACTGCACTCTACTATCACACAAGAGCTGCCAATCTGCAGAAGACTGACACCGAACGGCGCTCAGCTGGGACAAGCTACCCACGGGCCTACGTCTCAAAGCATCGGCTACCACATTCGCCCTGCCCGGGTGATAAAGGATCTCACAATCATAATCCTTCACTAGCTCCATCCATCGGCGCTGTCTCAGGTTCAGATCTCGCTGCTGGAAGATGTACTTCAGACTCTTGTGATCCGTGAAGATCTGACACGACTCTCCATACAAGTAGTGTCTCCAGATCTTCAACGCAAATACTACCGCTGCCATCTCAAGATCGTGAGTGGGGTAATTCTGCTCGTGCTTCTTCAGCTGTCTAGAAGCATATGCAATCACCCTATCATGCTGCATCAAAACACAGCCGAGCCCCACTCGAGAAGCATCACAATACACAACGTAGCCTCCCGATCCAGAAGGTAAAGAAAGAACTGGTGCTGTCGTCAACCGAGTCTTCAACTGCTGAAAACTCTGCTCGCACGCATCAGTCCAGAGAAAAGGAACCCCCTTCCGGGTCAGTCCAGTCAGCGGTGCAGCGATACTCGAAAAATCCTGCACATAACGACGATAATAACCAGCTAAGCCCAAAAAGCTGCGGACCTCAGTCACCGATACAGGTCTGGGCCAAAGCTGTACAGCCTCGATCTTCCTCGGGTCCACAAGAATACCATCACTAGTCACCACATGACCCAGGAAGTCCACTCTATCAAGCCAAAATGCGCACTTTGAGAATTTAGCATACAACTGGTGCTCTCTCAATATCTGCAAAGTAATCCCCAAGTGCTGCTCATGCTCCTCTCGACTCTTAGAGTAAACCAGTATGTCATCAATAAACACGATAATGAACTGGTCGAGGAACGGCCTGAAAATCCGGTTCATCAGATCCATGAACGCTGCTGGCGCATTGGTGAGTCCGAACGACATCACCAAAAACTCATAATGCCCATAGCGCGTACGAAAAGCAGTCTTCGGAATGTCATCATCCCGAACCCGCAACTGATGATAACCCGAACGCAAATCAATCTTCGAAAAATGTTTCGCACCCTGGAGCTGATCGAATAAATCGTCAATGCGGGGCAAAGGATACCTGTTCCGCACCGTAACACGGTTCAACTGACGATAATCCACACATAGCCTCAAACTGCCGTCCTTCTTCTTGACGAACAGAACAGGAGCTCGCCACGGCGAAACACTCGGACGCATAAGTCCCAAATCAAGCAACTCTTGCAATTGATCTTTAAGCTCTCTAAGCTCTGCCGGAGCCATCCGATAAGGCGGTATAGAAATAGGCTCCGTGCCAGGAATCAGATCAATGCAAAACTCAATATCGCGCTCTGGCGGCATCCCAAGTAACTCATCGGGAAAAACATCGGGAAACTCTCGCATGGTAGAAACCAGGTCCAGCAACTCCACTGTGGCTCCAGTATCATGAATGAACGCCAAGAATCCCCGACATCCCCTCCTTAAAAGCCGACTAGCGCACAAAACAGAAATCAAGCTGTGAGGGGCGGCACTACGGTCCCCCTGCACAACGAACACTGACTCGCCGGGAAAACAAAATCTAACTGTCTTCTCGCGGCAGTCCACGGACGCAAAGCAAGTAGCTAGCCAATCCATGCCCAACAAAACGTCGAAGTCCAACATCTCCAGAAGGATCAAGTCGACGGGCAGATCTCTGTCACCAATATGGACGACACAAGATCGATACACATAACGCGCAACAAACGACTCTCCCACAGGAGTAGTCACGATCAGCGGCTGATCCAGCAAACACGACTCTCGGCCTAACCTCGGCATGAAGTGCGTAGAAACATACGAATGCGTGGATCCCGGATCAAAAAGAACATGCGCATCAAAAGAACATACAGAAAGAGTACCTGAAACCACGGCATTGGACGCCTGAGCGTCCTGGTGAGTCAAGGCAAAAACCCTAGCCTGACCTCTACCGGCTACTGGCTGTCCTCTGCCTCTGCCACCTCGACCTCTCGGTACAAAACCTCCACGACCACGACCTCGCTGAACAGGAGTCTGACGCGGCGCAACTACAGGAATAAGAGGCAACGCTCTCTGAGGTGGAGAAGGTGGTAAGGTAACCTGCGGTACAGCTGGCTCGTTCATACGTGGCTCTATACAATCTCGAACCCGATGACCCAAACTACCGCACCGGTAACATCCAGAAACAAACTGTCGATCATCCTGAGGGTAAGAACTATAAAGCCGACCTCGTCCCGAACCGCCACTATCAGAACGGAAACTGTCTCGACGTCTAAACGCCTGCCTCACTGCCGAATCACCTATACGAACTCTCTTCGGTCCCGGAGCAACTGATGACTCAGCCAAACGCTCCTCTACCAAAAGAGCTGCGTCCACCGCTGCCGCATACGTGTCACAATGCTGAATGCTGATGGCTAAGAATATCTGGGTAAGTAGGCCTCGAACAAACCTCTTCACCCTCATCTCCTCAGTCGCCACCAGGTATGGAGCATATATCGACAGCTCAGTAAACAATACATCATAATCCGACACCGTCATCCCCGGCGTCTGACGTAAAGACTCAAATCTGCGCGCTCGCGCATCCCTGACGCTCGGTGGAAGGAAACGAACAAGAAAAGACGTCACAAACTCAGCCCAGGTCATAGGAGCAAGACCAGCGGCTCTGCCCCTCTCCAACGACTCACACCACTTCTGGGCCATACCCTCCAGACGAAAACTGGCAAACTCTACCCATCTCTCGTCGGAACATCGGAGTGAGCGACAAATCCTGGCCATCCGGTCGATAAACGACTGCGGATCCTCAGTAGCATCTGTGCCCGTAAACACCGGAGGTCTCAACCTCATGAAATCCGTCAACGACACAGCAATAACCTCCGGAGCTACAACTGCGACTACCGGAACCGTAGGTACCATCGTGGCCTCCGCAGCGGGTGGAACAACTGCCTGCCCCTGCGCTCGGATGGTCTCTACCAAAGTCCCCACAATCTGGCGCAGATCCTGCATACCAGCTCCAATCATAGCAATATACTCCGGTACAACAGGCGTACCACCCTGGTCAGTTCTCGCCTCAGGCGAGTCAACCCTGACCTCGGCCCTCGCGGCCGCTCTCTGAGCCCTCGTAGTCTTCGGCGGCATATGGGCTGGAAATTGAAACAAGATTCGATAAGGAAACGGAAATCGAATCACAAGATATATATCAATCACGGAAGGAACATCAATCAATAAGTCCTAAGGTCACTTAGGCGGAGTACCGTGTCGTAAGTATGCCGCGGAACATACACACGCTACGTCACTCTGCTTAAGCTACCTACTCCATCATACCAAGGTCATCCTAGACTCCGAAAGGTAAAACCTAACGCTCTGATACCAACTTCGTCACGACCCGAAATTCGGTCCGTAACCGGCACATAAATTACGTAACGTCTACAGGCGTACGTAACTTAAGTAAGCCGAAAACCCAGAAATCTAAAACCACCCAAAACTGGATCAACGGAGAAAAACATAATTTAAAAGTATTAGAAGTCGCCATTTAAATCTCTAACTCTAGTTTTCTTTCATAAAAATTTCGGCAGCACCTCCTTTGTAAAACCAGCCCCGAAAACGGGTACAACACAGATAATATATAAAACACCCCAAAGGGGAGAAAAATCACGCCCACCGGCGGAGACAATCACCACAACAAGTATACGACGCCAAAGCGAAGAAATATCAAAGAGAACGACTATAAAGGAAGTAAACCATATCCAAAAATAACCTGCTTCTACGAGCACGGCTCCCAAAACCAATATAATACAACACTGATATCTCACAAGTCGTCTCTAAGTCAAATACAACAGGGGTAGATGGAGAATACTAGATCCAACAAAAGATATACAATATACAATGGATAACCGCAAACCCACCTATAATGCAACGACCTCACTTCCAAAGGTAGCGGTATCCATAAAAGTAGTGATGATAAGCTGCCCTGCCGCGACTACTCAGAGGGGTGTGTCCTGCAAAACACTGTGGCACAACGGGGGTGAGTTGCCAACTCGTGAATAGTAATTGACATCATACAGTAATCGCAAATATGCACTAACAGCAATGATCAATAACATGTGAACTGATAGCATGAGTATGACAATATGAATATGCAACTATCATGATATCCATATCAATTTTATACTGAGTGCGGGATAGTAAATAATCTCATGCACAAATCATAAGCATGGAAAATACGGTGTAACTCAACAACACCCAAATCCCAAAATACTCAGATCGGCCCTTAGATCGGCCCTCAAATCCTGTACGTCTCATGAAACCTGAGTGTCAAACATCGACACTCAAAAACATCATGAAAACCAGTGCCTATCATCGACACATAAATACTGATATCCATACGTTCCTCGAAACACAAGTATCCCTCTTCGACACTTATATTCCACGCATCGGTCTTTCTGATATCCATACGTTCCTCGAAACCCAAGTATCCCACCTCGACACTTGTATTTCCACGTATCGGTCTGTCAAACCCCATATATCTCTCGGAAAGTAAGTGCCCAAGATCGACACTTTAATTTCCCATATCGCATCTCAAATGCATAAATCCATAAAAAGTAGCATATGCAACATAAAACATCAATATGAGCATATCACGGAACGATTCGCCAAATAATGCATCATGTCATTAAATGTATCTCGCGGTTCCCAAAAATCCAAATCCAGAATACATATATATACAGCGTCCCATACCACCGATATATATGCAATAAAAACTGATCAATCCAAATCCAGAATACATATATATACAGCGTCCCATACCACCGATATATATGCAATAAAAACTGATCATATAACAATAGCAAGGTATATGTGCGAACGAGTAATATAGCATGGTATACATATGAGCATGTAGGTATACAGGTATGTTCTATGTATTATGTACTATCGCACAAGTATAACTGTTTAATGTCGCTAACCAATAGCAAGGTATATAAATGAGCATTTATGTTGTGCGTGTCATGGCAATTACCGACAAGGTGTGTGTAGCATATCATTGGTGCTCATGCAACATGGACTGTCGATAATAGTGCAGTGTACAACAGGTACAGTATCAAGCACAAGTAACTATATGCAACATGAATCATGCAATATCTCTATATAAGCAAATCAGCATACGGCTAATATTATATCATATCTAGCCCCGACGCATAGCGCCATACGGGCGATTCCCCGTAGATGCTAAATCTACTCACCCTGTGGTCTTCAGCTATGAAAATCCGACCACCTGCTTCCCTTTGTTCGCAGCGTCTGAAGTCCCCGCTTGCGACGCTATAATATCACAAACACAAGAAATAAAGCGAACAACTCAGAAGCAATCACAATAACGCAAAACTACGTATTATAAAACGCATCAACGCACTAAACCAACTCACGAGTACACGTCTAGTGCAAACACATGAAACGATACCTAAACCCAAACTGAGTACGTCGCAGCACGACACACGACTCGTGTCGCAACACGTATCACGCGAACTCAAAACACACGATTATAGGTAATCGATCCCAGATTTTGCATACTGCATTTACTAAGTAAATCAACAGTACCAAACAACCCAAAACCATAGCAGACAACACCCACAGAAAACCCACCCCAAACCCTTACTATTAGGCCGGCGTCGCCGGTCCCCACTTCAAGTCTCGCCGGCCCCGGACGGTGGGATGGCCCCCGTCTCCTAGGTGGTGTCTCAGGTCAACCTGCACACTCCTCTGAAGTTGTTGATTCAGTCACTAAAATTCCCCGGTCACAGCAGATACTAAAAACTCAAAAAAGACACTAAAAATCCGATATCTCCTCAATCGATATAAACTACGTTCTACGCAGAAATTAACGATCAAAACCACACAAAAACTATAAATTAACAGTAGAGGGAATATACCTAACAACTTTGCTCTCAAGTTCCAAGCTTTTCCCTATCTCCAATTGATCAAGAGCAAGAAATCCCAAGCTTTTGGTATTTTTGTGATATTTTAGGATTTTGGAGAAGTTTTGTGATGGAATTTAATTAAAATGAGAAAGGAAAAGATCAAGGGCAGTGGCGATTGAGGGAATTTCGGCCAAGTGTGAGGAGGTGGAGATTTGTGTGGGTTTCCTAGCAATTTCCTTCATTTATTGCTAATTAAAGCACTTGCACACATACACACACATGCATGCATCTAATCCTTCTCTTTTCTTTTCTTTTTCATTTAATTTCCTAACTTAAATCCTAGTCCACACATTAAGCCCAAGGTGAAGTGAGAAGGATTTACTTAACCTAATAAATTAAAGAAAAGATCGCTAACAGAAATTTTCCCAAAATTTGAATACCGCATTAAAATAATATTAAAAATTGGGAAAAAATCAAATTGAACCAAAACGTCCCATATACTCCCAAAGCTCGCGCACTAGCTTTATTTTAGCTAATCTAGGTGCTGGCAAGTCTATATGGTCGTTTGTTCACAGTCGGGTAAAAACGGAAAATACCGACAAACTTACCCTAAAACGGACAAAATCGCCTAACGATTTCCAAAACGTTACACCCAGCCTCTACGCCGATCTAGCAGGGTTTCTCATCCACCTGAGAGATACTATGGTTTTCTCATTGATGGTGGATGCGAGGATTGCATCATGGAAGATGATGACCCGACTAGTTTCGAGCAGGCCATCACAAGTGGTGACTCTGTGAAATGGCTGGATGCAATGCGATCTGAGATGGAATCCATGTACACCAATAAAGTATGGATTTTGGAAAATGCTCCTGAAAGGGTAAAACCCATTGGGAGCAAGTGGATTTTTAAAAAGAAATTTGGTGTAGATGGAAAAGTTGAGACTTTCAAAGCTAGACTTATAGCAAAGGGTTTTCGTCAACGACCAGGTGTGGATTATGACGAAACCTTTTCTCCAGTGGCTGTGCTTATGTTCATCCGGATCTTACTTGCCATTGCTGCATACCATGACTATGAAATCTGGCAAATGGATGTGAAGACCGCCTTTCTAAACGGTGATTTAGAAGAGTGCGTGTACATGACTCAGCCAGAGGGCTTCGTAGATAGTGGGAGCAGCGGAAAGGTGTGCAAGCTGCTTAAATCCATTTATGGGTTAAAGCAAGCATCGCGGAGTTGGAACATCTGTTTTGATGTTGTAGTCAAAGAGTTTGACTTCATCAAAAACATAGATGAACCTTGTATCTATAAGAAGGTAGCAGAGAGTAAGGTTGTCTTCCTCGTATTGTACGTGGATGATATACTCTTGATAGGAAATGATATTCCTATGCTGCAATCAGTCAAGCTCTTCTTATCACAGAGATTCTTAATGAAAGATCTAGGTGATGCCTCCTGCATATTGGGAATCATGATCTATAGAGATAGATCTAAACGGATATTGGGATTTTCCCAATCCAGGTACATTGACACCATCCTAAAGAGGTTTAGTATGGAAGAATCCAAGCGTGGGAACCAACCCACGATCTCTGGACTCACTCTCTCCAAAGAGATGTCTCCCAAGAATGATTTGGAGAGAGCTTGCATGCAAGGGATACCCTATACTTCGGCAGTAGGCTCTATCATGTAAGCGATGCTATGTACCAGACCCGATGTAGCATACTCACTAAGTGTAGTGAGTCGGTATCAAGCAGATCCTGGAGAGAGTCACTGGACAGCTGTGAAGAACATTCTCAAGTAGTTGCGAAGGACTAGAGACATGTTCTTGGTGTATGGTAACGGAGAACTCCGGGTGGAGTCCTTTACCGATTCTAGCTTCCAAAGCGATAAGGACGATAAGTCGCATTCGGGTTTTGTCTTTACCCTCAATGGAGGGGCGGTATGTTGGAAGAGTTCCAAACAGGATACCGTTGCAGACTCGACGATGGAGGCTGAATACATCGCTGCCAACGATGCTGCCAAAGAGGTTGTCTGGATGAAGAAGTTCATTAGTGAACTTGGTGTGGTTCCATCCATTGAACATCCAATACCTCTGTATTGCGATAACAATGGAGCTGTGGCTTTGGCCAAGGAACCCAGATCCCATCAGAAATCCAGACATATTCTGAGGCGGTATCACCTGATCAGGGAGATAGTTGATCGCCGGGAGATCGAGGTCAGGAGAGTAGATACGAAGGACAACACTGCGAATCCACCACGAAGGCCATTCCCCAGATACAGTTTGAGAGATTATTCGGGTTGCTAGGTATGAGATACTACAGCAGCCGGCCTTAGTGCAAGTGGGAGATTGTTAGTTATGTATATGCCCTAGAGGCCATTGTTGTACATTTGATGTATATTATGATGGATGCTTAGATATATACAGAGAGTACTTTCTTGCTCGTCATGATAGTATGCTATTTGGTTTCACTTTATCTTAACTTGTTGACTTGTATTGGTTTACTATCTTTCTCGCACATGTTGATAAAGCCCTTAGGATCTGTACTCGACTACTGGGATTATGATGAGATCATACTAGTGGAGCCACGGTAGTCGATGAGTACATCCTATAAATGTTCCTAGTCGAGGGTATATCGAGACAGGGCATCGATACACCAGAGTAGACTAGCGTATACGCAACTTGACCCATATGATGGGCGATGGATGATCCTATATCCATCGGTGTTTGACATCAAGGATGATGTAGGGGTGCTCAGTGGAGACTGGGAACACTGGACAGACTCGCCGAGAACTCCCAGTTGGTGATATACCACACGTCAGATGGCAGTTCTCCGGTGACACTGGTACAGGGTAGTCTGTAGACCCGAGATCGTCATAGAGTCTTGTGTGATTCCCACTGTGTTTTGATTTCCACCTTACCACGTCCAAGAGGGCGTGCAAAACGGTGGCTTTTGGGTACAGTCCCGAATCACATGGAGGCAATGAGCGATAGGAGGGGATTCGTCTCTCCCGGTATAGGGAGTTGATGTTGTGCTGTGTTCGATTGGCTATAACTGGAAGTCCCTGGCCAGGGCGGATATAGAGATATACTGGTAACTGTTACCAGTAGTTTCTCGACCTGTTATGAGCCTCACATCGACACGACATATCGGTTACCGGGGTCTGACGTATACCACCCCTAGACCTGATATGCGACATATCAGATGAACAGACCGGACTGTACGGGAGTGTTACTGAGTGGATTCACATGAGAACGCACAGGCTAGCTTGTTGATCTTCTGATCGCTCAATACCTGGGTGGCTGTTACGTTTAGCTGACCGCTTGCAGCTTGTTGGTGTTTGATATGATCATCACCTGCTACCGGCGTATTGACGATTCTTTAGAGTCCTACACAGAGGTTTCTTGGCTCAGGCGAAACGGAGTAGAGGCACATATGTAATATGTGCAGGACCGAGGATAATGCGATATGAGATACCGTATTATATTCTCGAGATATTTTGATATGAATTGGGACATCGGATCAAGTGTTGATTCGATGATTCGGTACATGATATATTAGCCGGTTATATTCGATATAGCCGGATCGTTGGATCAAGTGTTGATTCGGTTAATTAATGTATAATAATGTATATGATATATTGTATTACATTATCTAATATTGGCTCACTTTATTATTTCATTTTCTCACTGGATTAATACATTGATATATATGCGATATATGTTAAATGTATTATTTTCTTTTGTTGCAAATATATAATATATATGTGATATATATTATTGTGACATGATATGATTTATTATTAAACATGTTTAAGGATGATTAAATGGGAATAGGGTTTGATTAGGGTTAGCTTCTTCTTGCACATTCTAGAAGCTTTTCCTTTTGTCTTGGTTAAGATATTATGGTTGATACTTATCCTTAACCTAACCAAACCCTAACTCTAGTTTATTCTCTACAAACTCTTAGCCACTCATCCTTGACCATGGTTGATATATCAATCATATAGATTTCTTTTCTATTCATCACAAAAGGAATTATCTTTTCATTATCGTCTTCTTCTCTCTTGAGTTAAACAGGAAAAGCTTACTAGAAATTCGATTTGTGATGATAAATTGTGAGAAAGTGAATTAAAAAGAAAGCATAAATACTACTCCCTCATCCTCATCTCATCTAGCCCATGAGATTAGGGTGTTCATCTCTGTAAAGTGAGAAAGCTTGGGTTTTTGCAACTTCGACGTAGATCATCGGAGATTCGGAACACTTCAAGCTAGCATGGATCGTTCGAGTCGTGGAGCCTCTCTTGAGTCCGGGAGATCGTTGATCGCGGCAAAGGGACTTCTACACGGAGCTTGTGAAGCGAAGGAGTGGACTACAAAGGTTGTAATCCCCCACACTTAGATAAAAAGTTGTTATCTTGCATGCTAAACCCTAATAATCTAGCAAAGATCTCGTCTTTGGGTTGTTCGGCACTTGTAGAATTTTATTCGGGCATGCTTGATGCTCTATGAACCATCACTAGTGTGCCTAGGAACCCTTCACTGATCCGGACTGACGGCGCCCGTGGGCCGATCCGTACTGACGGAGCCCGAGATATGAGGATTTACGTGCCGATGCTGGGCACGGTTTTCATGATGTTTTCGAGTGTCGATACTAGGCACTCAGGTTCCATGATTTGATGTGTCGGGAGGGACACCGTTGATATATATATCCTCATGCTTTCATGCACACTCTTTTATGATATTTACATGCATGATATTGTTGCGTCAGTGGTTGACGCGTGGATTAGATCCACATACATACATACACTGATGTTACTATGGGAGATTATACACATGTTTATAGACATTGATTACAGGGGTGGATTAGATCCACATGCATACATATCTTGATTATTACTGTGGATGTTATCCGCATGCACATAGGTAGTGACGACCTTGTATGCACATATACGACCCGGTCACCCTAGATATCATAGTATTACCTGTATGATATAGTTGACCTAGGAGTCGTTGTTTATTCGATTTCTACTTGTAGATATATTTCTATTCACGAGTTGGCAACTCACCCCCGTTGTGCCACAGTTCTTGCAGGTTGACCGCTTGGATCAGTAGCGGCTTCGGTGGCATACAGTTCCATTCGGGTGTTTTGCATTGGTAGGTGGGACATTTGTATCGTACCCACTCTTGTATTATATTTCATATTGTATCTAATTTACTCCATCAATCAATCAAAATTAGAATTTGTATACGTAATGAGACTTAGTGAGACTTGTAGTTGCGAGATTTGAGCGATGGGTTTTACATTCACTTTTGGGGTTATATTTGCTCATTTCTTTATCTTTTGTGGTAAACTTCGCCGTTGGGCGTCGTATACTTAATTATACTGTTTTGCGTGGTTGTGATCCTCCGTTTGGCGAAGAGCTAGCTCCCGCTTGGGGATGCCATTATTCTTGCTATGTATTTGTGGTTTTGGAACAAAATATACAAAGGTGGTGCTGCCGAAATTTTTTAAAAGACGAAACATGTTTTCAAATCGGTAAATTTCACTTGCATCATTCATGTTCCTTTTCTATGCATTAAGAAAACTTGTTTTCAATATACCCTTATTTCAAAACCTCACCTCCTTTATTTTTCTAAAAGGTTTAGATTTCTGGGTTTCGGTTTACTTGAATTCCGTTACGCCTTTAGACGTTGCGTGATTCAAGTGCTGGTCACGAGCTAATATTTTGGGTCGTGACACCAACACAAGAAAATGATCCCAGATTCTACCCTCGGTCAAATCAGCCAATTTTGCATATGCCATGGGTCAAATTTACTGGAGATAAGGCCCTGAAACAAAAACGAACCATTTCTAACCTGATCTGGCCGCAAATGGCGGCCATAAAGAATTAATTTGCGGCCTAAAGAAGAGGGTAGGGGCTAGGGTTTTGGTGGTACACTCCAGGTTGCCTGCACATCACTCTGTGTTTGCTAAATAATTTTCAGAGGCTCCGGGTGTTAGCAGATTTCATAATACACTCACAGAATCCAAAATTCTTCCGATATCGGGTTTCTAAATCCGTATTCCGGGGTTCTAATCTCTGGTTTGGGTCTCTAATCAATCACCACATGGGTTTTATAGCCTCTAGTAACCCTAATTTCACCTTTGGTTTCAACTAAAACCCTAATCCTCAACTCAAGTTTTCAAACTCCCCAAAACCACACAATATCTGTTCTAATAACATGGATATAAAAGCAATGGGGATACAAAGCTAACGGTTCAGAAAATACCTCATTTGGCAACTAAAGAAAATTCTTAAGTTGCCCCAAGTGTCCAAAATGCAAGCTTTCTTGGTCCAATGTGTTGCTAGTGAGCTCATGCAAATTTTTTGTGAAGTGGGAGTAGGGTTTTGAGTTTGTTTTGGAGATGAAGTGGGGTGATTTGTGGAGGGGGAGATGAGGGGGGCAGCAGCAGCAACAAATGAGTGAGGAGAGGAAAGAAAATGGTGAAGAGTGAAGTGGGAATGGGAGCTTGGTCCTAGGTTGACCCCTTACCCTCTCACTCTCTCTCATGCTCATCCCTCCATTCTTTAATCATATACTTTTCTTTTCTTTTCTTTTCTTTTCTTTTCCTTCTCCTTGCAATAGTAAACCCAAAACAATGACCATATACCCAAAACATGTAGGAAAAAAATGTAACAAGTGTTAAAAAAAAAGACATGTGCACAAAACACGCTTAAAGTCCCATTTGCGATTTTTAATCGCAATTAGCACTAAAATAGTGTCAAATAATTCATAAACTTTCATAATTTGCATAAATCACATAAAACACCCTCATTTTAGTAATTTCCATAATTTTCTAAATTTTTCCCAATTTATCGATATTTAATTAAACCCAAATATTAAAATATTCATTAAATTATAAAAATTCCAAAAAATAATATTTTATTTTTCTGAAACGTTACACTTGGTTTGGTCATGAATAGAAGCTGCAATCTACTTTGCTCTCTTTCTAATCCTTTTATTTTGTCTTTACTCATCACCTTTTGTACACTACACTTGGGCTAATTGGTTTTCTTCATTCCCTACCTTTCGGCACCTGCCTATGGTTTGGAAGAAGACTATCCAATAAGCGTAATATAACCATCCGATGGAAGTTGATATATGTAGTGATACGTGGTGTTCTGAAGAAATGCAAGGGGTAAAAGAACGAGTGGCAATGATGTATGCAACTCAGACAATCCGAAAGCCAGTGTTTTAAGAAAGTTCGGTTAACTTGGTCATAGTCTAGGGTCGTGCCATGGTCGTTGTCAAAGAGAGAGAAAATAAACACTCTGTGTGCACTCTAATCTAGATCAGAATGGTTAATCATTTTATCTAATCTGGATGGCTCCTACTGTATTCTCGAATTCTCCTCCAATCCTAAAAGAAGAATTAGTCGGAATAACCCGAGGAGTAATCCTACTCACCAGTGGGAATCGGGATCCAACTATTGTCGCATGATTACTTGATGGAAGCCACTCAAGTCACCACACTCCAGAAGGTATGCGCAAGCCTGCCAAGTTTCCTGTATGTTTGAAACCCCCGATGTGATTTTTACCCCAAACGGCTTATGACCTTGACAGAGGTCAACATATCATAAGTCGCAACTCAAGTTCAACCCGTCATTGTCCTGGATTAACTTAGACTCACCCGCACGTGCCCTAGACAGAGGTCAAAATGACCGTGCGGCTGTCCAAAATAATCGCATATCTACACAACAAACAAGTATTACCCAGCTACCAAGCACTGTGCCTTGACAGAGGTCAACATACACAGCATGAATACTAAGTAATACCTGTAAGAAATGATGGAGGGCTACGGCAGGTTTTTGGCGAAAACCCTTTAGCGTAATGAACTTGATATCGTTGAAGGAATCTAAGTGGTTTTTACAAATATATAGTGGCGAAAACCTTTGCTAAAGAGGTCACTATCGGTGAAGGGATCTCGGCTCTTTCCCAGCAGAATGAGGTGCGGGATATTCTTAACCGAATACAACTGTGGAAAAAAAAAGTAATCGACTATAGTGAAGTTATTACTGTTGAATATATGTATGCCCTAGAGGAAATTATGAGATAGTGGATGTATTTATACTTGTATAACTATATATATATTTAGTGTAAATTCTTGCTCGACATGATAGTATGCTATCCGGTCCTACTTTATCTGACATGTTGACTTGATCATGCTTTTATTTATTTACACATGTTGATAAAGCCCTGAGGATATTGGCTTGACTACTGTGATTATGATGGAGATCATACTAGTGGGACTTCTGTAGTTTATAAGCATATCCTGAAATGTCCCTAGTCGTAGGTGTATCGAGACGGGGCATCGATATACCAGTGTAGACTAGCGTATATGATACTAGACCCATATGATGGGAAATGGATGATCCAATATCCATTGATGTTTGACATCGAGATCATATGCGGGTGCTCAGTGGAGACTGGGTACACTGGACGGACTCGCCGAGAACTCCTATATGGTATTATATCTATCGTCAGATATCAGTTCTTAGGTGACACTGGTACAGGTTAGTCTGTAGACCCGAGATTGTCATAGAGTCTTGTGTGTTCTCCCACTGTACTTTGATTACCACCCTACCACGGCTCTACTGAGGCGTGCAAACAGGTGGCTTTTGGGTACAGTCCCGAGACACATGGAGACAGTGAGCTATAGGAGGGGTTTCGTCTTTTCCGGTATTGGGAGTTGATGATGTGCTGTGCTCGATTGGCTATATCAGTAAGTCCCTGGCCAGGGCTGTTGAGATTTACTGATAAGTGTTATCAGTAGTTTCTCGATCTGTTATAGACTATTCTTCGGCACGACTTATTGAGTTATTGGGGTCGACATTACCATCCCTAGACTCGATATGCAGCATATCTGACGAAGAGACCAGACTGTACGGTAGTGTTGCCGGTTGGCTAGACGTGAGTTGTGACAAGTTCGCTTGTTTTCTTCTGATCGCTCAATACCCGGGTAGCCGTTACGTTTAGCTGACCTCTTGCGGCTTGGGGGTGCTTGATATGATCATCACCCACTGTCGGCGTATTAACGAGTCTTAGAGTCCCACAATGCAGTTACCTTGCCCAGACCAAACGATATGGTGCGCATATGAGATATGCGCGGGGACCCGATGAAGTGCGCGTATGTGATACCGTATATTAATCGGGCGATTTTCTATTGGTCAGGTCGTATGTGATATGACCGGATTGATAAATCAAGTGTTCATTTATCATTGACCATTAGCTTTTTCACTTTAAACCCTTCTTATCTTTTGTTGTATGCATGCATGTATGCATTTATTCTCATTGATGCACATATGGATGTGCATGCATACATACATGCATACACTCTTGTATCATGGTTGTTGATACAATGGATGGTTGCAATATAAGACTCACACACTTATAAATATGTTGATATTTCTTTTTGGATAAAAGAAAATAGAAATGGAAATTCTATCATGCTTGATTATTTTATTCACCCATTAACCTTGAGTTAATTTCCATGGCCATTTTGTATCCAAATAAAATATCTATATATTTATTATTTAGGGTTAAACGTGAGAAGAAGAAAATATATATATTTTCTTTTCTCATTTTTTATATCTAAGCTTATCATTTTCTTTGAGTTCTTTATCTTGCCATCTTCTTCCTCCTCACTCTCTTGCTCTCTATGTAGGGGTCCTAGGCACACTAACGAAGTCTCACAAGTGATCAAACATGCCCAATTCAAAAATTTCCTTGTGCCTACAAACCCTAACACGGATCGTTAACTAGATATTTAGGCGACAAAAGCAACTAGATAACAAATTAACTAAAAGAACGGAAATACAACCTTTGTAGATCCGGTCCACCACCTCCATAGCTCCATGATGAAGTCCCCTTGCTGTCCAAATCCAATCCCGGGCTCTAGCGTCGGCTTCATCGGAGAAATGGGCGGGCTAGGTTATCGACAACGATGCCGAAGATGATCTACGTCGAGGCATCACAAGATCAAGCTCCCACTTCACCAAGTCATGAAACTTGTGAAGAAAACATTCTATACTACTTGGAAAGAGGTAGAGGATGAAGAAATAGGAGGTAGGTTCACTTTAGAATTGGATTTCTCACTCTTTACATCAAGTTGCCATTGATGAAGCAAGGTTTTCTTCAAGTGAAGAAGAAGAAGAAGATAAAAGATAATCATATGATAAGTGAAAAGAAAATAATACTTATCATATAATTAACCATGGTCAAATGTAGAGAATTAACTAAGGTTATGTGAATGGTTAGGGTTAAAAGAAGAAGACAAAATGGTCACTTGGTCAAAGCTTCATGAAGCTTCAACAAGCTTCATGAAAGAAAACAAAGAAAGAAACCATTTTACTTTTCTTTTATCCATTTCTCAAAAAAGAATAGATAAATAAATAAATGAATAAGTAAAAACAAAAACCTAACCATTACACAACCATGGTTTAATCTTTACACTTAGCCAATGTTGCATGCATCATCAAACATGATACAAACTAGTGCACAAAATTATATCGTATATACAATGTGCACATCCGAGTGAGAAAATCCATCTTAAGTGAACCAATACTAGTTAATGCAAAGTAATATATCAAATACATAATTATGCATTAAATCGTTAAATCAATACATGATTTAACGATCCGGTCATATCGCATATAACCGACTAATATCCTATGTATCGGCTTATCGAATCAATCCTTGATTCGATAACTAGGTTATATCGCATATAACCAGTCGATACATTTATCGCGAGGATGGAATTTGATATCACATACACGCATTATTCTCGGTCCTGCACATATCTCATATGCGCTCCTATTTCGTTTCGCTTGAGCCAGGAAACCTCTGTGTAGGACTCTAAAGACTCGTCAATACGCCGGCAGCAGATGATGATCATATCAAGCACCCACAAGCCGCAAGCGGTCTGCTAAACGTAACGGCCACCCGGGTATTGAGCGATCAGGAGATCGACGAGCATGCCCGCTCACACTCCTGTGAATCTAACCAGTAACACTTACCGTATAGTCCGGTATGTTTGTCTGATATGTCGCATATCTTGCCTAGGGGTGGTAAACATCAGACCCCAATAGCTCGATAAGTCATGCCGACGTAAGGTCCATAACATTCATGAAACTACAGATAACTCTTACCAGTATATCACTGCAACCCTGGCCAGGGATTTCCTGTTATGGCCAATCGAGCATAGCATAACATCAACCCCCAATACCGGGAGAGACGAATCCCCTCCTATCGCTCATTGCCTCCATGTGAATCGGGACTGTACCCAAAAACCACCTGTTTGCACAACTCAGTAGAGCCGTGGTAGGGTGGAAATCAAAGCACAGTGGGAGACACACAAGACTCTATGACGATCTCGGGTCAACAGACTAAGCTGTACCAGTGTCACCAGAGAACTGCCATCTGACGTGAGGTATAATACCATCTGGGAGTTCTCGGCAAGTCCGTTCGGTGTACCCAGTCTCCACTGAGCACCCGCATACCATCTCCGATGTCAAACACCAATGGATATGGGATCATCCATCGCCCATCACATGGGTCGAGAAGATATACGCTAGTCTACTCTGGAATATCGAAGCCCCATCTCGATATTCCCACGACTAGGAACAAAGAAGGATGTACTCATTGACTACCCAAGCCCCACTAGTATGATCTTCATCATAGTCCTGGAAGTCGAGTACACATCCTAAGGGCTTTATCAACATGTAATCAGAGAGACAGAAAGTATACATGTTAAGATAAAGAGCAACCAGATAGCGTACTATCATGTCGAGCAAGAAAGTCCTACCTATATATGTCACAGCATCCACTACAATATATATCCAATATACAGTAATGGCCTCTAGGGCATACATATAACTAACAATCTCCCACTTGCACTAGGGCCATCTGTAGCAGTGGTTGCAGTACCACATACTCAACCATCCCATAAAAGTCTCTCTTTGGGAAAAGGCCTTCGTGAGTGGATCTTCCGTGTTGTCCTCTAAGTCTACTCTCCTTACCTCGATCACCCTGGAGATCATCTATCTTCATGATCAGGTGATGCTGCCTCAGAATATGTCTGGGTCACTGATGGGACCAGGGTTCCAGGGCCAAAGCCACACTTCCATTGTCATACAATGGCAGGAACCTAGTTCATCTTATGAACCAATATACACCCAAACTTCCTCTTTGGTAGTATCTTAATAGCGATGTTACCAGCCTTTATCGTCTAGTTTGCCACGGTATCTAGCTTGGCAATCTTCCAACATACCGTCCTTTTACTGAGGGTAAACACAATGCCTGCGACTGACATTCAGTCGTCCTTATCACCATGGAACCTTTCCAGTGATTCTCCCCAGGATCAACTGATACTATCTCACTATAGTTAGTGAGAATCCTAACATCCATTTAGATCTATCTCATAGACCCAAATCTCAGGATTAAGGAGGTATCATCTTTAGCCTATTGGAGAATCCATGTGATAAGAGGAGATTGACCGATCGTAGCATAGGAAACTATTTTCCTATCAAGAGTATGTTGTCCACATACTCTACGAGGATCATTATCATACTCCATACTACCCTTTTGTACATACAAGGTTCATCTACCATTTTGATGAAGTCAAACTCATTGACTTTGACATCAAAACAGATGTTCCAACTCCGTGATGCCTGCTTTATCCTGTAAAGCAACTTACACATGTTTCCGCTGCTCCCACTGTTTGCGAAGCCCTCTGGCTGTGTACTTATAGACATTCTATTCTAAATCAGTATTTAGAAAAGCAGTCATGACACCCAACCACCAGATATCACAGTCATGGTATGTAGCAATGGTAAGTAGGACCTGGATGGACTTAAGTATAATCCCTGGAAAAGGTTTCATCATTTTCCACTCTTGGTCAATGACAAAAACCTTTAACAAGTCTAGCTGTGAAAGTTTCAACTTTTCCATATACACCAAGTAATCTTCTCAAGATTTACTTGCTCCTGATGGGGATTTAACCCTTTAGATATAGCAACCAAAGTCCATACTTTGTTGGTGTATATGGATTCCATCTCAGATTGCTAAGCATCCAGCCATTCTTATAGAGTCCCTACTCTTGATGGCCTGCTCGAAACTAGTTGGGTCATCATCTCATGATGCATTCCTTGCTCCCACTGTCATCGAGAAACCGAAGTATCTCTTAAGTAGGTGAGGAACCCTGCTAGATCGGCGGAGAGGCTGAGGTTCGTCGGGAATTATTGAACCTTTGGTTCTGTCAAATCATTAGCAGTTTTGTACAGCTGGAACCTTTCCAGTTCTACAGAACTGACCTTGCCTCGATCTTGTCCGGATTTTTCTTTTGACATAGGCCGGACAATCCCAAATCTTAACTAACTTAAGATATGGGCTCTTCCCATACCATATCTTATATGGAATAGTAGGCAGTGATCTGATTCGAACCTAATTCAATAGGTATGCAGCTTCTCAAGCGCATAACACCCAAAAGGAAATAGGTAACTCAGTAATACTCATCATAGAGCACACGATATCTAATACTGTGTAATTGCTCCGCCCCGATACACCGTTGTGCTGTGGTGTATTCAGAGGAGTAATACTGAGAGAGAATCTCATTTTCCTTTAGAATAGTCCAAGGATTCCATGCACAAGTATTCTCCTCCCTGATCTCATCATAGGACAAAGTACTTATACCCGTATTTTGGTTCTCTACTTCCTACTTATATTCTGTGAATACCTCAAAAGGTTCGGATTATATTTCAACAGGAATATATGACTGAATCTTGAGAGATTATCAAAGAATATAATGAAGTATAAAGAACCAGTCCTGTCATGTGTAGACAGGAGACTTTACATACATCATCATGTATCAGTCCCACGAGTTCATTAACTCTTTCTTTGTTTCCTGTAAATAGGGCTATGGTCATCTAATCTGTGTGACATGACTGGCAAGTTTCACAAGATGTAAATTCAAACTGATTTAAATATGCATCTAAAATGCAACTTCAGCCAGTCGGGTCGCATTGATATGACCTAGTCTACAATGCCTCAAGAATGATTCGTTCATTTCTGAACTCTTCCTCTTGTGTGTGTTCTGAATACTAAGAACTGTAGTTTGATTTAGAACGTTAATGCTTTTAGATAACGCGCCTAAACCGATCAACTTTTGATATAGGAAATGTTCAAAACATTATCCATCAAAACAAAATTTTAACATTTCTTTACTAAATAAAGAGATTGATATGATTTTGTATATCAGGATCGGTATCTAATAGCATTTATTCAGAATCAATGTATTGGTAATACAGGGTGACAGTGACCAATAGACTTGGCTGCAACACTTGCCCCGTTTTCTGTCTCATGAAACTTATCACCCGTTCTCAGTTTTCTACCTTTTTGTAGTCCTATGTAACAGATTACATATCTGGGATCCTGATCCGGTATAAAATACCCAGGATTCAGAGGATACTGAGAAACAGTTCTTTATAATGAACACACCCGAAGGAGATGCATCATATGCACTTTCTTCGTTTGGGCGTCATAGGAATTTTGGTATTCCCCTATCTCCTGCTCTGTCTTATAACAATTATAAGTTGGAGCAGGACCAACGTTCCCCAGCTCAGTATAACAAGCGGATTCGGTAAATACATCCATATTATTATCTTGATTAAGGCGTGATATGGTCGCTACCTGGAGAGAGAGAGAAGAAAACACTCTGCGTGCGCTCTTACAAGATTAGATTGGTTATTTATTTTATCTAATCAGGATGGCTCCCACTGTTTTTATCAAATCTTCCTTCAAACCTTAAAAGGAAAGACTAGCCGGGATTAATTACATTCTACAAGTTCGCCAATCTTTCAGCCAGGACAGTGTCGGTACTTTGAGGGAGGTTTCCCGTGCTTTCGCACGGACCTAATTACTGTAAACCTCGCTTTCCTAGAGGCGTAACCCCGTTGACACCTTTCTAGACACCTACTTGATCGGCTAATTGTAAAGTGCAAAACTCTCCCAGGAATAACAATTACTCGCAGTGGGTATCGGGATCCAACTATCATATAGAAGGTATGCAATCTCATTGCAAATTTCAACACTTGAAACTCCCGATAAAGGTTTTTACCCCTAGCACCTATGACCTTAACTATGGTCAACAAATCATAAGTACTAGTCAAGTTCTACCCGTCATTTTGTGATTAATTAGACCCACCCACATGACCCTTAACTAAGGTCAACAAAGTCACGCGACTGTCCTAACTAATCGCATCATATGCGGTGTAGGAAGACATCACTTAGCTACCGTACACTGTGCCTTGACTATGGTCAACAAACACAGCACGAATACTAAGTACTCTACTTCCTAAAATGACGGAGGGTTGCGAATGGTTTTTATGAAAACCTTTAACGCTTTGAACTTGATCTCGTTGCGGAATCAAATGGTTTTTAAATGGAATGTTTTTGAGGCTTTTCTAGTTTTGCTTAAGGGGTCACTCCCGGTAAAGGGATCGTCGGCCCTTTCCTCGTCGAATGAGGTGCGGGATATATCATATATATCACTGTGCAAAGCAGAAACTATAGAAGCGATCAAAAGACAAACCGAGGGTTGTAGCATCTGCCAGTTATTGCTAAAGGAGTCACTCCCGGTGAAGGGATCTCGGTCCTTTCCTCATCGAATAAGGTACAAGATGTTCTACAATGAACACCGCGATGCAAAGCAAGAACTGTAGCTACCTGTTTTTATTTTGAAATTCGATTCCACAACATCAATTAGGTTTATTTTCTTTCATTAATCACATTAATGAATATCCCATCATTTAAATTACCTAAACATTACAGATAAATATGACGTACACTTATGCCATCCGCATTCGCCTCGATGTCCCCTCGTGCACCGTTAGGTTAGGTAACTAACGGCAGAGCGGGGCAGGGCTAGCGCGGGTGTAAAACATAAGTAACGTCTATATAATATATCATATATACTATATACTACATCTATCTGAACAAATCACAGAATCACATCACAGATAACGCAGCAGAAAATATCATATGATATATTGGATATACTAGGACGTCCGTGTTTTCAATACGAGCCAGTATAAAACACGGATTCCACGGTCGTGATGAATAGCCAATCCCACACCCCTAGACCCCTACGAGAGCGGCAAGCAACCCTACCAATTCTAGGGTTAGGAGACCCGGACTCGACTCCTCGAGTTGGTCTCCCACTGGACCCCAGAACCCGGTTACTTGTGCTCCCCTCCTTGGGTCTATCCTAATGCGGAAAAGTAAATAATATACAAATGGTGAAAACATCCGCAACCTGGAAGTGTCCCAATAAAAGAATATTACATACAAGTTTTTACATGAATGAAAATGAAAAAACACTCATCTCACATAAAAAAAACCCCGGCTATTCGAACACGACGATCGAATATAACATATCCAGCAACACATAACATCACATGTCATCAACGTAAGTAAATATGCGCATCCCAATTGTCGTTAACATATAGCAACGAAACCGGCGATATCATATATTACACTTACGGTCACAGAAAAGAAAGTGTAAAACTACAACAGTTGGAATCCGCAACCTCTTTAGACATCGCATGCCTAATCAAATGAATTCCTTAGACATCCCATGCCTAACAATTATAAACCCCGCATTTTAGTCTCATTATCGAAAACTCTTTTCAATATCAAGTCAGGCAATTCAACAAGATTTCCGACATCATGATCGAATGCTCGTCGCAAACTTTAGTAGGCGGCCGCACCCCCGACGCCGTCGACGAAGTGCACCAAGGCGGAACACCGCTACCGCGAGCACCCAAACGGATGCTTTCGGCGACGGGGTTCTCCTACAGTCACTTGGTCGGGGCTATGGGGTGAGGCTGTCTATTAAGTTTACCCGGCGAGTATCCGCGTACGCTACGTGATTGCGACGGACTTTTGATCACATCAAAACTCCGTGGCAACCGATCAAGTGAGACTAAACTGCTATGTTTATAACATTCATTCCGTTATCATATAACTACTTGTGAATTCCAATTATTGTATCACATTCCGGATAAATAGAAAACGCTAAACTTTTCGATCGAACAATCGAACACCCAAGTTTTCCCGAAACAGCTCAACACATGAAATAAGTCTAACAGCATTCAGTTCGTGCCTCAGTACCAACGGTCCAGCCGTAGAAGGGTCAAGCCAACGCCTCACGTGTGGCACGCCGTACTACCCCAAACCCTAAGGTTCAAAGGGCAGTTCAAGACGTTCACATAATCGAGTTAAGGTTTGTTGTCTTCTAGAGGGTCCGTTGCGTTACTTGCACTACTTAGAAAGTTATTAAACCACGGAAAGATCCAACACTTGGAAATTTCTCGACAGGGGAAAAAGTGGGTATTTATATCCGGTCGAACTTTTTAACATATTCCAAAATTATCCGGAAAATCACACAGACAAAATTAGATAATCCGATCGAAACACCGAGTCCCCAATATAACCCAGAAAATTCAACTCTTGAATAAATATTAAAATTTCCCAGGAAAACCAACACAATTAAGTAGGAGTTACTGTGCAAACTTCAACGCATAAAACGACAAACAGTCCGCGGAACCGCCGCACGAGCAATGCTCGTGCCGCGGAACCGCGGCGACTTGATGGAATTAGGGCATCGAAATTTACAGTAACTCTTAGATATTCCTGCTGATATTTCTGCATATTTTTAATTCTCAAAAAACCACGAATTTCAAAAATGTACAGAGAGCACTTTTGGGTTTGGGTTATGATTCGATCGGACATCTAATTCCGTCTACGCATCGCCTAAGGTTCTAGCTAGGCTCTGATACCACTGTAGGGGTCCTAGGCACACTAACGAAGTCTCACAAGTGATCAAACATGCCCAATTCAAAAATTTCCTTGTGCCTACAAACCCTAACACGGATCGTTAACTAGATATTTAGGCGACAAAAGCAACTAGATAACAAATTAACTAAAAGAACGGAAATACAACCTTTGTAGATCCGGTCCACCACCTCCATAGCTCCATGATGAAGTCCCCTTGCTGTCCAAATCCAATCCCGGGCTCTAGCGTCGGCTTCATCGGAGAAATGGGCTGGCTAGGTCATCGTCAACGATGCCGAACGAGGCATCACAAGATCAAGCTCCCACTTCACCAAGTCATGAAACTTGTGAAGAAAACACCCCATACTACTTGGCAAGAGGTAGAGGTTGAAGAAATAGGAGGTGGGTTCACTTTAGAATTGGATTTCTCACTCTTTACATCAAATTGCTATTGATGAAGCAAGGTTTTCTTCAAGTGAAGAAGAAGAAGAAGAAGATAAAAGATAATCATATGATAAGTGAAAAGAAAATAATACTTATCATATAATTAACCATGGTCAAGTGTAGAGAATTAACAAAGGTTATGTGAAAGATTAGGGTTAAAAGAAGAAGACAAAATGGTCACTTGGTCAAACTTCATGAAGCTTCAACAAGCTTCATGAAAGAAAACAAAGAAAGAAACCATTTTGCTTTTCTTTTATCCATTTCTCAAAAAGAATAGATAAATAAATAAATGAATAAGTAAAAACAAAACCCTAACTATTACACAACCATGGTTTAATCTTTACACTTAGCCAATGTTGCAAGCATCATCAAACATGATACAAACTAGTGCACAAAATTATATCGTATATACAATGTGCACATCCGAGTGAGAAAATCCATCTTAAGTGAACCAATACTAGTTAATGCAAAGTAATATATCAAATACATAATTATTCATTAAATCGTTAAATCAATACTTGATTTAACGATCCGGTCATATCGCATATAACCGACTAATATCCTATGTATCGGCTTATCGAAACAATCCTTGATTCGATAACTAGGTTATATCGCATATAACCAGTCGATACATTCATCGCGAGAATGGAATACGATATCACATACACGCATTATTCTCGGTCCTGCACATATCTCATATGCGCTCCTATTTCGTTTCGCTTGAGCCAGGAAACCTCTGTGTAGGACTCTAAAGACTCGTCAATACGCCGGCAGCAGATGATGATCATATCATGCACCCACAAGCCGCAAGCGGTCTGCTAAACGTAATGGCCACTCGGGTATTGAGCGATCAGAAGATAGACAAGCAAGCCCGCTCACACTCCTGTGAATCCAACCAGTAACACTTACCGTATAGTCCGGTCTGTTCGTCTGATATGTCGCATATCTTGCCTAGGGGTGGTAAATGTCAGACCCCAATAGCTCGATAAGTCATGCCGACGTAAGGTCCATAACATTCGTGAAACTACTGATAACTCTTACCAGTATATCACTGCAACCCTGGCCAGGAATTTCTTGTTATGGCCAGTCGAGCATAGCACAACATCAACCCCCAATACTGGGAGAGACGAATCCCCTCCTATCGCTCATTGCCTCCATGTGAATCGGGACTGTACCCAAAAACCACCTGTTTGCACAACTCAGTAGAGCTGTGGTAGGGTGGAAATCAAAGCACAGTGGGAGACACACAAGACTCTATGACGATCTCGGGTAAACGGACTAAGCTGTACCAGTGTCACCAGAGAACTGCCATCTGACGTGAGGTATAATACCATCTGGGAGTTCTCGGCGAGTCCGTTCAGTGTACCCAGTCTCCACTGAGCACCCGCATACCATCTCCGATGTCAAAAACCAATGGATATGGGATCATCCATCGCCCATCACATGGGTCGAGAAGATATACGCTAGTCTACTCTGGAATATCGATGCCCCGTCTCGATATTCCCACGACTAGGAACAAAGAAGGATGTACTCATTGACTACTCAGGCCCCACTAGTATGATCTTCATTATAGTCCTGGAAGTCGAGTACACATCCTAAGGGCTTTATCAACATGTAATCAGAGAGACAGAAAGTATACATGTTAAGATAAAGAGCAACCAGATAGCGTACTATCATGTCGAGCAAGAAAGTCCTACCTATATATTTCCCAGCATCCACTACAATATACATCCAATGTACAGTAATGGCCTCTATGGCATACATATAACTAACACTCTAGCTTTTAGTAGTGAACAAAAGAGTGATCAAGTTAGGGTTTTGAAGTGAGAAAACAGACCACATCACCATTCTACACTACTCTTGCCCAATTAGTTTAGAGTGTTGGTTTCAACTTCTTCTCTTGATCTAGTGAAGCATCTAGCTTGGACAAAGAGGACTCCGGGTGGATCGTCGTAGACCTAGAGGATCTCAAGCGAGCTTCTTTCAACTCTCAAGTGGTCAAAGAGTCTAGTGTTGGGAGCTACAAAGGTTGTATTCTCAAACCCTAGCCTTTTACTACTTGTGTTGCTATTAAAAGTCTTGTTACCTTAGCTTTTCTGGTATCATCCTTAGGATGTTTTCATTAACACCCTATAATTTTTAATATGGCATGTGTGTTGCTACCAAACCCTAGTAGTGGTGCTAAGGAAATCCCTATATGGTATCAGATCCTAACTAGAAGCCTAGATGATGATACGACAATACTTAAACGAAAACATCCGCAAAAATACGAAATTAGAAAACCCAAGAAATGCTTTCTGTAAATTTTTTAAAAGGTGGTCTAAAAATTATTGAAACAATTGCAGAGTGGCATTTATGATAATACAAAATCACAGGTGAAATACGAGTAGGGGGGCTCGGATTTTAGCCGAGCCCTGGGCCAGGAATTCCGGCGTCGCCGGCATGGTTGGCTCCTCCCCTGCTCGTATTGCACCAGTGCTCTGTGATTCATGATCTGGGGTTTCTGGTATTGTTTATGTAGTCCAGAACTGCATGTGATGTAAGTTTGGTAATGGACTCTTTTTGGAGAATTTCGTATTCGTATTTTTATTGCATTGTAATGGTAACTATGGCGACGTTAAACAGGTCGAACGAGTTATCAAACACAGGCATTTTCCAGGTTGAACGTACTCGATATATAATGGAGGTATTCCTATGGAACCTCTAGAAGAATGAAACCCTAACTCAAGATGTAACCACCAACCTGCGCTAAACCTTAGGGTTTACCGTAGTTAGTGGCGCCACAAATGAGGCTTGGGTTTGCCCTTCTATGGCTGGTCCATTAAATATTGTGGCATAGACTTTGGGTATTGTTTAACGGCGCTCAAGTGTTAGGCTTGTTGGGGAATGCAGGTATTCATTAATTCGATCGAAGGGTTTAACATCGCCTAGTAGTATGTGATACTTGTTTCTGGGACCGTAAGCATAGTATGCGTGTCACCGGTTTCGTTGCTATATGTCAACGGCAATTGGGGTACACATACTTGCTTACGTTGATGACATGTGATGTTATGTGTTGTTGTGCTATGACGTATAGGATTGTCGTGATCGAATAGCCGGGGGGTTTTTATGTGAGATGAGAGTTTTACTTTTCATTCATGTAAATTCATTTGTAATGTAATATTCTTTTATTTTGGGCACTTCCGGGTTGAGAATGATGTCACCATTGTTGTATATTATTTACTTTTCCGCATTAGGATAGACCCAAGGAGGAGAGCACAAGTGACCGGGTTCTAGAGTCCAGTGAGAGACCATCTCGAGGAGTCGGAACCGGGTCTCCTAACTCTAGAATTGGTAGGGTCGCTTGCCACTCTCGTAGGGGTCTAGGGTGTAGGATTTGCTATTCATCACGACCGTGGAATCCGTATTTTCTATCGTTGGCTAAATACTAAATACGGGCATCCTAGTATATCCTATATGATCATATCTGTGTTTCTGCTGCCTATATTCCGTGATGTGATCGCTTAATATATCTAAGACGAATGCTATATTATATATGAGATATATAATAGACATTGTTTATGTTTTACACCCGCGCTAGTCCCGTCCCGGTATGCCGTTAGTTAAGTAACCTAACGGTGCATAACGGAACATTGCGGCGAATGTGGATGGCATAAGCGTACATTGTATTTTTGTTTCTTTTCTGCGATGGCTTAAGGACTTAAATGATGTGACAACATTAATATGATTAATGTGAAGAAAAATAAACCTAAAAGGATGTTGTAGAATCAGATTTGAAAACCACTCGGCTTTTTACGAAAAAGCTACATTTCAAAACTGCGGAGCTTAAGCCACTCCTTTTGAAAACCATTTGATTCTACGACGATATTAAGTTCAAAGCGTTAAAGGTTTTCTTAAAAACCATCCGCAACACTCCGTCATTTTAGGAAGTAGAGTACTTAGTATTCATGCTACGTTTGTTGACTATAGTTAAGGCGTAGTATACGGTAGCTAAGTGATGTATTCCTACACTGCATATGATGCAGATTAATTAGGACATTCATGCAACTTTGTTGACCATAGTTAAGGATCAAGTGAGTGGGTCTAATTAATAAAGAATTGACGGGTAGAACTTGACTAGTGCTTATGATTTGTTGACCATAGTTAAGGTCATGGGTACTAGGGGTAAAAACCACATCGGGAATTTCAATAGTTGAAATTTGCAATGAGATTGCATACCTTCCATATGATGGTTGGATCCCGATCCAACTGTGGGCAATAGTTTCTCCCAGGAGAGTTTTGCAGTTTATAATTAGCTAACCCATTAGGTGTCTAGAAAGACGTTAACGAGGTTACGCCTCTGGGAAGACGAGGTTTATATTAATTAGGTCCGTGCGAAAGCACGGGGAACCTCCATCATGTACCGACACTGGCCTGGTTGAACGGTTAGCGATGTTGTAGACTGTAATTATTCCTGGATAGTTTTCTTTTTAAGGTTTGAAAGAAAAACTTGATTAAAGCAGTGTGAGACATCGATTAGATAAGATAATAACCAATCTGATCTTTGCAAGAGCTTTTGCCGAGTGTATTCTTTTCTCTCTCTTAATGGCAGATACCAATGACAGGACTCAAGCTTATACTAGATAAAAGTAAACTGAATGGGACCAATTATAAAGACTGGCTGAGGAACCTTAACATTGCCTTGACTTATGATAAGGTATCATATGTCCTCACGGCTCCAGCCCCGCCCGTCCCAGGTCCTAAATCCTCAGTTGTGGATATTGAAGTCCACAAGACATGGGACGCTGACTGTGCCACACCCAAATGCCTCGCGCTTGCATCGATGGATAACACACATCAGTAAGCAGCACGAGAATATGGACGTCCAATCCATATTTATCCATACAAAGGATTTGTATGGAGAGCAACTTCGTGTCATACGATACGAAGCATCCAGAAAGTTGTTTCAGATATGAATGGCCCCTGGCACACCAGTAGGAGACCATGTTCTGAAGATGATAGCTCTCATAGAAGAGCTTAAGGACCTTGGGTGGAAAATGGACAATGAGAAATATACTGATATTATTCTGTAGTCTCTCTCATCCACCTCTGCTCAATTTATAGTTAATTTCAACATGCACAGCATGGAAAAGGAACTACCTTAACTCCTTAATTTGGTAAGGAGTGCAGATAGCACGCTGAAGTCAGTGAAGACTTCCGTTTTGAGTGTTGGGCCATCTTCCTCCTCTCGCCCGAAGGCTAAGGCCAAGCGAAAGATGAAGAAGAAACCCACCAAACCTAAAGGTGGAGTCAAAAAGGCTAAGGGGAAAGACAAGTCCAAGGCTGGGGAATCGGGGAAAGGGGAATGTTATCACTGCCACAAAACAGGACACTGGAAGAGAAACTGCACGGAGTACTTGGATCTCAAGAAGAAGCATGTGGATGCTTTCGCTTCAGAGAAAACTGTTTTTCAATAAACTCTGCTTCTTGGGTATTAGATACCGGTTCAGGTTCTCACATTTGCAATTCTATGCAGGGGCTGAGAAATAACAAGGTTTTGAAGACAGGTGATCATACTCTCTTCGTTGGAAATGGTTCCAATATACATACAGTTGCAGTAGGAGAGTATCACTTGGGATTGCCGTCTGGATGTATATTGGTTTTGAACCCATGTTATTATGTACCTAGTATGCTTTGTAATATAATATCTGTTTCTTTGTTAGACAATGAAGGATATAATTTTGTATTGCAGAACAATATTATGAACATTCACCTAAATCAAATGTTGGTTGGGCATGGTACACTTAATAACGGGATATACGTCCTAAATCAACACACAGTTTTCAGCATAAAACACACTTCCAAAAGAAAATTTTCAAAAACAAATGAAGCTTTTCTTTGGCACTGTAGACTTGGCCATATTAACGAAACAAGACTAAACAAGTTACTCAAAGGTGGATATTTAAACCGTTTTGAATATAAATCTTATGCGACTTGCCAGTCTTGTATTAAGGGTAAAATGACCAAAACTCCATTTACAGGACACAGAGAAAGAGCTACTGAGCTCTTAGGCCTCATACATAGTGATGTATGTAGGCCAATGTCTACACAGGCGAGAGGCAGTTTTTCATACTTCATTACTTTCACTGATGATTTCTCAAGATTCGGTCATGTATTTTTATTAAAGCATAAGTCCGAAGCTTTCGAGAAATTCACTGAATATAAACTCGAAGTAGAAAAACAAACCGGCTTGAGCATCAAAATGCTTCGATCAGATTGAGGTGGAGAGTACCTTAGTACAGAGTTTGCAGACTTCCTAAAAGAGCATGGGATTCTCTCTCAGTTCACTCCTCTTTACACACCACATCACAACGGTGTGGCAGAACGACGGAATCGGACCCTATTAAAGATGGTCCGTTCCATGATGAATGATGCTGAGTTACCCGTCTCATTTTGGGGACATGCATTAGAGACTGTAGCGTTTCTACTGAACAGGGTCCCAACCAAAACCATGTCTACCACGCCATATGAGATATGGTATGGGAAGAGACCATCTCTTAAACGAATTAAGATTTGAGGTTGTCCGACCTATGTTAAAAAGCAGAATCCGGACAAACTCGAGACACGGTCAGTCATGTGTAATTTTGTGGGATATCCAAAGAATTCTTATGGCTATCTTTTCTACCACAAGGAGGAAGAAAAGGTGTTTGTTTCTCAATATGCCACATTTTTGGAAAAAGTGTTTTTTACAAATGATACTGATGGCGGTGTGGTAGACCTAGAAGAGGTTCTAGAAACACAAATTACAAATGACGACTTGGTTGAACCGGTTGTTGCAATAGAAACTGATGAATCTCGGCCACTCCGCAGGTTTGGTAGGACTTCTCGCCCACCGGAGAGGTACTACGGTTTCCTCATTTATGGTTACAGAGAAGACTGCATCATGGAGGATGATGATCCTACCAGCTTTCAGCAAGCAATCACGAGTAGAGACTCGGTGAAGTGGCAGGATGCCATGAGATCTGAAATGGAGTCTATATACAACAAAAAAGTGTGGACATTGGTCATTGTACCCCCTGGGGTAAAACCTGTGGGGTGCAAATGGATATTTAAAAGAAAGATTGGTGTAGATGGGCAGGTAGAGACCTATAAAGCAAGACTTGTGGCGAAGGGTTTTCGTCAAAGACCAGGTCTGGACTATGACGAAACATTTTCTCCCGTAGCCATGCTTAAATCCATTCGGATCCTACTAGCTATTGCTGCATACTACGACTATGAAATCTAGCAGATGGACGTTAAAACTGCATTTCTAAATGGAGATTTAGAAGAATGTGTTTATATGGATCAGCCAGAGGGCTTCATTGACAGTGGGAGCAGCGGGAAAGCATGTAGATTGCTTAAATCCATTTATGGATTAAAGTAGGCATCACAGAGTTGGAACATCTGTTTCGATGATGTTATCAAAGAATTTGATTTCATCAAAAATCCAGATAAACCTTGTGTTTATAAGAAGGCTGTAGGGACAGCTGTCACAGTCCTCGTATTGTAGGTGTATGACATATTTCTGATAGGAAATGATATTCCTATGCTACAGTCGGTCAAATCTTTCTTATCACTAAGGTTCTCGATGAAGGACCTGGGTGATGCCATATACATTCTGGGCATTCGGATCTATAGGGATAGATCCAAAAGATTATTGGGATTGTTCCAAACCAGGTACATCAACACCATCCTAAAAAGGTTTAGTATGGAAGACTCAAAGAGAGGTGCCTTACCCGCTTGCCATGGAGTCACTCTCTCCAGGGACTTTTGCCCAAAGACCGATGAAAAGAGAGCTCGCATGAGCGTTATACCCTATGCTTCGGCTGTAGGATCTATAATGTATGCGATGTTATGTACACGCCCATATGTAGCTTATGCACTTAGTGTAGTAAGTAGGTATCAATCCAATCCAGGAGAGAATCACTGGATAGCTGTGATGAACATTCTTAAGTACTTGCGAATGACTAAAGAATTGTTCTTGGTGTATGGTAATGAAGATCTCCAAATGGAGGCCTTTACCGATTCGAGCTTCCATAGTAATAAGGACGACAGCAAATATATCTCTGGGTTTGTATTTACCCTCAATGGAGGGGCGGTTAGTTGGAAGAGTTCCAAACAGGATACCGTTGCAGACTCTACGATAGAAGCTGAGTACATTGCTGCGAATGATGCCGCCAAGGAAGCCGTCTGGATGAAGAAGTTTGTCTCGGAGCTAGGAGTAGTTCCAACCATTATTGATCCAATACCATTGTATTGTGATAATAATGGGGCTATGGCGTTAGCCAAGGAGCCCAGGTCCCCTCATCGGTCCAGACACATCCTGAGGCATTTTCATTTGATCCAGGAGATTGTAGATCGCCGCGAGATCGAGATTAGGAGAGTAGACACAAAGAATAACACCGTGGATCCACACACCAAGGCCCTCCCTCAACCGCAGCATGAGCGACTTTTTGAGATGTTGGGTATGAGATACGCCAATAACTGGCCTTAGTACAAGTGATAGATTGCTGGATATATGTATGCCTTAGAGGCCATTATGAGATAGTGGACGTATTTATACATATATATATATATATATATATATATATATATATATTCAGTGTACATTCTTGCTCGACATGATAGTATGCTATCTGGTTCTACTTTATCTGACATGTTGACTTGATCATGCTTTTATTCATTTACACATGTTGATAAAGCCCTGAGGATATTGGCTTGACTACTGTGATTATGATGGAGATCATACTAGTGGGACTTCTATAGTTTATAAGCATATCCTGAAATTTACCTAGTCGTAGGTGTATCGAGTCAGAGCATCGATATACCAGTGTAGACTAGCGTATATGATACTAGACCCATATGATGGGCAATGGATGATCCCATATCCATTGATGTTCGACATCGAGATCATATGCGGGTGCTCTGTGGAGACTGGGTACACTGGACGGACTCGCCGATAACTTCTATATAGTATTATATCTATCGTCGGATAGCAGTTCTCAGCTGACACTGGTACAGGTTAGTCTGTAGACCCAAGATCGTCATAGAGTCTTGTGTGTTCTCCCACTATACTTTGATTACCACCCTACCACGGCTCTACTGATTCGTGCAAACAGGTGGCTTTTGGGTACAGTCCCGAGACAAATGAGGACAGTAAGCGATAGGAGGGGCTTCGTCCCTCCCGGTATTGGGAGTTGATGCTGTGCTGTGCTCGATTGGCTATATCAGTAAGTCCCTGGCCAGGGCTGTTGAGATTTTCTGATAAGTGTTATCAGTAGTTTCTCGATCTGTAATAGACCATTCTTCGGCATAACTTATTGAGTTATTGGGGTCGACATTACCATCCCTAGACTCGATATGCAGCATATCTGACGAAGAGACCAGACTGTACGGTAGTGTTGCCGGTTGGCTAGACGTGAGTTGTGACAAGTTCGCTTGTTTTTTCTGATCGCTCAATACCCTGGTAGCCGTTACGTTTAGCTGACCTCTTGCGGCTTGGGGGTGCTTGATATGATCATCACCTACTGTCGACGTATTGACGATCTTAGAGTCCCACAATGGAGTTACCTTGCCCAGGCGAAACGATGTGGTGCGTATATGAGATATGCGCGGGGACCCGATTAAATGCGCGTATGTGATACCGCATATTAATCGGACGGTTTGCTATTGGTCAGGTCGTATGTGATATGACCGGTTTGCTAAATCAAGTGTTGATTTATCATTGACCATTAGCTTTTAAACTTTAAACCCTTCTTGTCTTTTGTTGTATGCATACATGTATGTATTTATTCTCATTGATGAACATATGGATGTGCATGCAGACATACATGCATACACTCTTGTATCATGGTTGTTGATACAATGGATTGTTGCAATATAAGACTCACACACTTATAAATATGTTGATATTTCTTTTTGAATAAAAGAAAATGGAAATGGAAATTCTATCACGCTTGATTATTTTATTCACCCATTAACCTTTGCATTGACCTTGAGTTAATTTCCATGGCGATTTTGCATCCAAATGAAATATCTAGATATTTATTAACTAGGATTAAAGGTGAGAAGAAGAAAAAATATATATTTTTTTCTCTCATTTTTTCTCTCTAAGCTTATCATTATCTTTGAGCTCTTCATCTTGCCATCTTCCTCCTCCTCACTCTCTTGCTCTCTAGCTTTTAGTAGTGAACAAAAGAGTGATAAAGTTAGGGTTTTGAAGTGAGAAAACAAACCACATCACCATTTTACACTACTCTTGCCTATTAGTTTAGAGTGTTGGCTTCAACTTCTTCTCTTGATCTAGTGAAGCATCTAGCTTGGATAAAGAGGACTCCGGGTGAATCGTCGTGGACCTAGAGGATCTCAAGCGAGCTTCTTTCAACCCTCAAGTGGTTAAGGAGTCTAGCGTAGGAAGCTACAAAGGTTGTATTCTCAAACCCTAGCCTTTTACTACTTGTGTTGGTGTTAAAAGTCTTGTTACCCTAGCTTTTCTGGTATGATACTTAGGTTGTTTTCTTTAGCACCCTATAATTTTTAATATGGCATGTGTGTTGCTACCAAACCCTAGTAGTGGTGCTAAGGAAATCCCTACAATTACGTTGACGCAAACTTCTGTCCAAGGGGTCACTCTCGATGAAGGGGTCTCAGCCCTTGCATCGTCGAATGAGGTGCTGGATATTCATAACCGAATACCACTGTGCAAAGCAAAAGCCAACGTCTGTAATGTCAGTTTTAAAAAAATCTTGGTTCCAACAACATCAAAAATAGGTTTGTTTTCCTTGCATTGATAAGAATCAACACAGTTCTATCAATTAATCACACCAGAAAAGAACGAAAATAAAATATACGTATATGCCATCGGCATTCGCCACTGGGTCCCATCATCACCCGTTAAGTTACTTAACTAACGACAGTGCGGGGACTGGGCTAGCGCGGGTGCAAAACATATACAACATCTACTAGTATATATAAATATATATAACAATCGTCCTAGGAATGATAAATGCAACATCAAAGAGAAGTAATAAGCATCATAGAACAATACAGATAATCTAGGAGCCTATGGGTTTCCTTTGAGCCGCAACTGAAACCCAAAGTTCCCCTGGTCGTGTGGATAGATTGTGCAATGAAATCCTAGACCCCTACGAGTGCGGCAAGTTACCCGCCAAAACCTGAAGCGAGGCAGCCCCCTTCATCATAGAGAATGGACCACCCAGCCCTTCACGGAATCCTGTAACTTGAGCACCCTACCTTGGGTCAACCTATACCCCCTACGAGTGCGGCAAATAGCCCACCAATTCTAGAGTGAAGTGTTAGATATGTATGCCCTAGAGACCTGTATTGTATAGGATGCTAGGCATGTATATGTACAGAAACAATCTTTGCTCGAAATGATGGTATGTTATCTGGTTTATCTTCATCTTAACATATGATGTGTTGTGTTATATTTCATTTCTTTATATGCATGTTGATGAAGCCCTTAGGACTATGCTTGACTACCAGGATTATGATGAGATCATACTAGTGGGGCCTGGGCATTCTACAAGCATATCCTTTAATAGTTCCTAGTCGAGGGTATATCGAGACAGGGTATCGGTATTACCATATTAGACTAGTGTGTACGTTTCTTGACCCTGGGGGCGATGGTTGATTCCACAACGATTGGTGTTTGACATCAAAGATTGTACACATGTGCTCATTGGAGAATGGGTACACCGAACAGGACTCGCCGAGAACTCCTAGAAGGTATATGTACCTATTGTCAGAGAGCAGTTCTCTGGTGACACTTGTACAGGTTAGTCTGTAGACCCGAGATCATCATTGTGTCTTGTGTGATTCCCACTGTACTTTGATTTCCATCCTACCACGGCTCTATTGAGTCATGCAAACAGGTGGACTTTTGGTAAAGTCCCGAATCACATGAAGACAGTGAGCGATAGGATGGGTTTCATCTCTCCCGGTATAGGGAGTTGATGTCGCGCTATGTTTGATCGGCTATAACACCTAAATGACTGTCCAGGGTTCTCGAGGTTTACAGATAAGTGTTATCTGTAGTTCCTCGAACTGTTATGAGCCCTAAATCAGCATGACTTATAAAGTTGCTAGGGTCTGACATTTACCACCCCTCGACTTCATACACGACGTATCAAACGAAGAGACCGGACTGTACGGTAAGTGTTGCTTACAGGCTCGTAGGGGTTGTGATGAGTTCTCTCGTCGGGCACCTTTTAATCATGTACCTGGCTAGCCGTTACGCACAGCTAGTGCCGTTGACGTGCTTGTTTTTAAACCCACTTCCAGCGTACTGTCGAGTCTTTCACTACTACAAAGAAGGGTTGCCCCTACGGATTTATCCGTAGGGGCAACCCACTGCCCCTACGGATATATACGTAGGGGCGAAAAAATACCCCGTAGGTGCAAAGGCCGCAGGTGCAAGTTGAGGCCCTGAACTTGCCCCTACGGGCAAATTCTTGCCCCGACGGATATCTGTGTAGGTCCTGTTGCCCCTACGGATTAAGCCGTAGGGTATAAGATTTTATATTATTTACGGTTTATTTTAATAAATTACTTTGCCCTACGGATATACCCGTCGGGGCATGTACTACCCCCTACGGATATATGCGTAGGTACGTTTCCGTAGGGGCATAAATTCAGGATTCCTGATATGTAGCCCCTACGGATAAAGCCGTAGGGGAGAGTCAGTGGCCCCTACGGATATATCCGTAGGGGCTTTCCCAACCCCCTGGTACTGAGATCTGGGGGAAATATCAGTTACTGCTGATATTTTGCCCCTACGGCGATATCCGTAGGGGTAACATGTGTGCCTACGGATTAATCCGTAGGCACATATTATCTGAATTTTTTTTTAAAAATGGGCTGTTTGATTTTTCCCGCCCTGTGCACAATAATATATACATCAATCAAATCATATATTGCAGTATTCATAATCACATCTCACGCATATATATAATATACAAAAGAAACACAAAAACTGAATATGATATAAATACAAACCAATATCAATATCGTTTCAAAATGTAGTACAATGTGTATGATATAAATAAATACATGTTTCAAAAAAAAAAGAACCAAAAATCTACCCTAGCTCGGTCCAGCTCCACCTCTGAATAACGATAGAATAACGCGCGCCTGCTCCTCGGTCAATAAACTATGCAATTTGTCGCGAGCGGGAGTCTGAGCGGCATGTGGTCTACGCAGCCGCCATCGAGGTAGTCGCTTGCGGAGCCGCGGCTGCGGGAGTCTGAGTGGGCGGTGGAGCTACATGAGCTGTCTGCAGAACCGCAGCCGATGTAGTGGCTTGCGGAGCCGCAGCCGAAGGAGTTGCGTGTGGAGGCTCGGCCGATCTACCCTGTCGCGTCTGGATATAACGTGTGTAAGAAGCGTGTAAGAACTGTTTATTATTCGAATTCGAATCATTATTAAGTTATTTCGAAACCCTGTTTGGATATCTAGTTTGGAAAAGCGTTGTTTATTTCAATTACAAATGTATGTATGATTAATCAAACTTAAGTCTAAAACCAAATAAGCTCAAGCTACGTACTAATTATGGATATGTTGATATGTATATAATATGAAATGATATTTTACTATAAAGTAGTATACATACCAGCATCTCCTTCAACTCCTGAACGCTGTCCCTCAAGCTATCCAGTTCATGATGGATACGTCGCTCACTGGAGACGGAGGAAGTAACCACCGGGGTGGAGTCCAACCTCATATGGGCCCTGCTAGAGCCTAGTCCTCGGCCTCTCTCCCAACCTCCGTGGTGCCGTCCGTGTGCGGCGTCCAGGACTGGGGTCAGCAGCCTCGAATGTTGCCTTCCCCCTAGCAACTGTTAGAACATTATATTTAGCACATACTGGTCTATAAAATTGACAAGAAACACCAAAATCAACAAATTCAAAGCCTTACCTACAGAGATAGAAGATGTGCTCCTCTGGTATCTGCATGTATCAAAATTTGAATAATATTAATTAATTTCAGTACATACATACTAACAAGGTAAACTCGCATATAGCGCTGCTTACACATATGACAGGGAGTGAACAAGCTCTTGTAGATCATCAGGCGCAAATCTAATCTCATCAAGCAGCCCATGATAATGAGTTGGATGACTAAGAGCAAAAGAAATGTGTGTATATTTATGATATAGCATTCTAAATCAATATACATGCCCTATATAATATATAAACATACCTTGAGGAACGGGAGTGGCCTCTGTCCCTGATATGGACGCATCACCAACAACTAGACAATCAAACATTGACAATATAAGTAATTTTGACATAAACAGGCATGGATATCTATAATATTACATTCAAAATGGATATTAGAGAGCGCACCTGCAGTGAGAAGTGGTAAAAGTATCACCCAACTAGGGTGTAATTTACAGAATCAGTTGAGACTCTTAAAAGTCATAGAAGAACCCGACCTGCACAAATCTGATGTATGCTTTCCATTGGACACTAAGAAGTCTCTAAAGGGAAAAGCCTATGTGAAAGCCATCATTAGTTCATATCAGAGGATTGATGCTGAAACAGAGAACGAGAAATGTCATTTTTTTCTTCTTCCGCCACATTACTGTCTTCTCCTTCTGCCACATTACTTTCTTCTCCTTCTTATTATGTGCGCGTGCAAATTCAATGACTATATTGAGAATATGGATTAATAGTGGGTAGGAAAAGTATTTCTCAAATGGCTTTTGCGTCTTAAAACCATAAACTACTAAGTAATGACATACATAATTTTTTTAGTATAAAGGTTGTTATTTTAAGTTTTCCCTTATAGAGATATGATCTAACTGCATCTATCAACTATAAGTGTGCAGAAAATTATGATAAGAAATCATAAGAAAGGGTCGTAGCCATGCATAACCTTGAATCTACATACCAAATCATGCAAAAGCATGCACTTATTGTCACCTTGCCTTGGAATATAAAATATCTTGGAAGACTATAAGCGAGCATTTAAATCTTGTTAGCTTTTGACTTCAACATATATTTTTCTCAAGTACCATGAAATATACTTGCTCCGTATAAACCGTTTTCAGGAAGATGGATTAATAATGACAAATTATCCATTGTGGCTCACTAGGTTAGCATTTTCTCTTCTATTGACCATGTTTCTAATCTGCTTGGTAAATTTATTCGGAACCGGCTGTGAATCATTAAAAGAGTAGCATAAGAACGAAAGCTAAAATACAGATATATAGCATACCGATACATCGAAACTTCATAGTTGCGATGGCAATCCAGAGATATTTATATCTACACACGTGGTGCGCGTGCGAATGCGTCAGGCAACATGGACAAATATTTCAAAACATGGAAAGTATTATTCGTATAAAGTAATTAAAACTTTTAAACAGCTTGGGTAGAGATATTTTCTTAGGTGATGCAATCATATCATGAGGACTAAATTTAAGCTATTATATATATGCATATGTATTTTTCTAACCTAAAATATCACACACACACACAGAAAGAGAGAGAGAGAACACCTGGTAGGTAAAAAAATCAGGTAGCAGGATCCTGAAGAAATGGAGTCCATAGCATTGCTCATCATCATCATCCATGATCCCTTTGATAATATTTTTTCAAAAGGATCACGGATGATGATGATGAGCAATACTATGGACTCCATTTCTTCAGGATCCTGCTAACTAATTTCTCTATCTACCTGGTATTCTCCCCCTCTCTCTCTATGTGTGTGTGTGATATATTAGATTAGAAAAATTCATAAGCATATGTATAATAGCTTAAATTTAGTCATCATGATATGATTGCATCAACTAAGAAAATATCTACCCAAGGTGTTTAAAAATTTTAATTACTTTATACGAATAATACATTTCATGTTCTGAAATATTTGTCCATGATGCCTGACGCATTCGCACGCGCACCACGTGTGTAGAAATAAATATCTCTGGATTGCCATCGCAACTATGAAGTTTCGATGTATCGGTATGCTATATATCTGTATTTTAGTTTTCTTTCTTATGCATGTCTTTTAATGATTCGCAGCCGGTTCCGAATAAATTTACCAAGCTGATTAGAAAGATGGTTAATAGAAGAGAAAATTCTAACCTAGTGAGTCACAATGGATAATTTGTCATTATTAATCCATCTTCCTGAAAACGGTTTATACGGAGCAAGTATATTTCATGGTACTTGAGAAAAATATATGTTGAAGTCAAAAGCTAACAAGATTTAAATGCTCGCTTATAGTCTTCCAAGATATTTTATATTCCAAGGCAAGATGACAATAAGTGCATGCTTTTGCATGATTTGGTATGTAGATTCAAGGTTATGCATGGCTACGACCCTTTCTTATGATTTCTTATCATAATTTTCTGCACACTTATAGTTGATAGATGCAGTTAGATCATATCTCTATAAGGGAAAACTTAAAATAACAACCTTTATACTAAAAAAATTATGTATGTCATTACTTAGTAGTTTATGGTTTTAAGACGCAAAAGCCATTTGAGAAATACTTTTCCTACCCACTATTAATCCATATTCTCAATATAGTCATTGAATTTGCACGCGAACATAATAAGAAGGAGAAGACAGTAATGTGGCAGAAGGAGAAGACAGTAATGTGGCGGAAGAAGAAAAAAATGACATTCCTCGTTCTCTGTTTCAGCATCAATCTTCTGATATGAACTAATGATGGCTTTCACATAGGCTTTTCCCTTTAGAGACTTCTTAGTGTCAAATGGAAAGCATACATCAGATTTGTGCAGGTCGGGTTCTTCTATGACTTTTAAGAGTCTCAACTGATTCTGTAAATTACACCCTAGTTGGGTGATACTTTTACCACTTCTCAATTCTCATTGCAGGTGCGCTCTTTAATATCCATTTTGAATATCGATAATATTACATTCAAAATGGATATTAGAGAGCGCACCTGCAGTGAGAAGTGGTAAAAGTACCACCCAACTAGAGTATAATTAACAGAATCAGTTGAGACTCTTGAAAGTCATAGAAGAACCCGACCTGCACAAATCTGATGTATGCTTTCCATTGGACACTAAGAAGTCTCTAATGGGAAAAGCCTATGTGAAAACCATCATTAGTTCATATCAGAAGATTGATGCTGAAACAGAGAACGAGGAATGTCATTTTTTTCTTCTTCTGCCACATTACTGTCTTCTCCTTCTTCTTCTGCCACATTATTCTCTTCTCCTTCTTATTATGTGCGCGTGCAAATTCAAGATATAATATAGCAAACTAGGATTGGTATTCAAATCCCAGTCCAGATTGGTATTCAAAATTTATTTAATTAGTTTGTGATCCACATCATTTGATTCGTTGCTTGAGGCATCAATGTAGGCACAAATATCGGCGACGAGGAACTCGACGAGGAAGAACGAGGGCGGTGGCGGGCTGAGAATGGAGGGCGCGCGGTGGCGACGAAGAGAAAATTGGAGACGCGGGAACGAGAGAAAATTTTGGGAACGAGAGGGAAAGATATCGAGCTGTAGGGCATTTCTGTGCCTTTTTTAATTAAATTCCCATTTAGGTGCCCGTAGGGCCAAACAACAAATTAAGATATAATATTTTTAAATTAAACTGTCGGGCACCGTAGGGACAAAGTGGCGCTTTTAGTTTCATATATGAGTATCGATGGGAATATGAAGGTTTCATATTATCATCGAGTATCATATATTGGATGTTATGCAAGCTCTGAACAAATCTTGAACGGAACTTTCACAAGAATTTACAATACCCGACCAGAATCCAATCCTGAGTTTGATGAAGCTTCAGGCCTTCAGCTTCCCCACAGAAAATAGTTAGGGCAAACCCTTTGCAAAACCATAGCTTTCATGCAGAGATGACGCTCAGAACATGCCAGCTTCCAAACACATTGAATAATACATAATCTCCCATACTCTCTCTCTCTCTCTCAATCAGACAGTTTATATTTGGATTTGAATTTAGGAAAAGAAATAAGATGGCTACAAACCAGCTTGCCTCGCCAATCTCATAACTATAAAGCTCATAAAAGTGGAAGCTTGAGGGCAAGCCATCATCGCCTCCATTCAATTGAAGCCAAATCATCCACAAAAAATAGAAATAAATATAATAATTGATCGATAGGAAAAATTGCAAGAAACCTATTCAGATTTTTGCATGAAAAAATAAGAGATGTAAAATAAGTAAAAGATTACCAAATGAAATTATCCCATCACTTGAACCCCCTCTCAAGACATTTTAGGAAAAATTCCCCCAGTAATTTTCCCAAACTCTGAAGGCTTCACAAAAATTTTAAATACAAATAATAATATGATTGAAGAGATTAATCACCAATTTTTTAATGAGGATCAACTGAAACCCCAAACAGAGCAAGCAAATTACAAAGATCCCAAAACCCCGCGTGGCCCAGCCCCAGCCCCAGCCCCAGCCCCAGCCCCCAGCCCCAGCCCAACCCTAACCCCAGCGTGGCCAGCTAAACCCCAACACCAACCCTAAGGCAAACCCTAACCCCAGCCCCACCCCAGCAGCAGCCGAACCCCAACCCTAACCCTAAGGCAAACACCAAATTAAGAATTAATATTTTAATTCTTGAACGTCTGTGCCCGTAGGGGTAACCCTTTAGGGTTACCCCTACGGATTAATCCGTAGGGCCAAGTTAAATCTGCCCCTACGGATTAAAAATTTTGTAGTCAAAATAGAGCCGTCTATTGGGAACGACATCAAACTACATACAGAAAAATTAAGGATCGCTAGAAATTTTGTCAAAATTTTATCACTAACAGTGAACCTGTATCCAGCCTACCCACATCCTGATGAAGGAAACTATGGACAAAAGGGATGAACCCCCAGCAAACCAGTCAACAAAGAGGAAAGGATAATGCAGTTTAAGCTAGTGCAAAGAAAGGTACAGTCACCCAAATACTCTCATAGCTCAGGAAAGCATCTTGATGAGGGGGGAGATAAAAAGAGTTTTGCAATAGGGAATTGTGTCCCATTCCTGAGGTACGGCATAAGCCTAGGAGCCAAGTTGAAATGCACTGGCAAATAACCCCTCCACACACACGCATGCACATGCACACAGACACATACAGAGTTGTAAATCATATATGAAGATAATTACACAATGTAAATTCTTGATAATAGAAGCATCCTGCAAAACCACAAACCTTTTCAGTTATATGCAGTCATGAGGATCAAACTATAGCTAGGTATTGCAAAGATCACAAAATTGAGTAGATTTGTTACATTTGTTCATTCTAGTTTGGGTGTTCAAATTCCATATTCTCGATTCCAATATCACCCCTAACCCTAACCCTAACCCAGCCCCAGCCGAACCCCAACCCAACACCAAACCCTAACCCGGCCTAACCCTAACCCCAACCCAGCCCCAGCCGAACCCCAACCCAACACCAAACCCTAACCCGGCCTAACCCTAACCCCAACCCAGCCCCAGCCGAACCCCAACCCAACACCAAACCCTAACCCGGCCTAACCCTAACCCCAACCCAGCCCCAGCCGAACCCCAACCCAACACCAAACCCTAACCCGGCCTAACCCTAACCCCAACCCAGCCCCAGCCGAACCCCAACCCAACACCAAACCCTAACCCGGCCTAACCCTAACCCCAACCTAGCCCCAGCCGAACCCTAACCCCAACACCAAACCCCTACCGAACCCTAACCCTAACCCTAACCCCAACACCAGTCGAACCCCAACCGCCGATCGAACCCATACCCTAACCCTAATCCTAACCCTAACCACAACCGATACCTAATCCTAACCCTCATCGATCGCTACCCTAACATCATTATAATAATGTTTAACTAATTACCTGTAGGCGACGACGGAGAGGTAATCGGCGACGACGAGGGCGGTGGCGACAACGAGAACGGAGCACGGTGGCGACCACGAGATCACCGCAGGCGTGGCGACGACGATTCCGCTTGGATTCGGCGACGACGAGATCACTGCATCGCGGCGGCGGCGACGATCTCGATTTGGGAATTTGGTTTCGCGCGAAAGAAAGAGATAGAATAAGAAATAATCGGCGTAGGGATCGATCACTTAAATCCCTATTTATATGTCCCTACGGATATAACCGTAGGTGCTTGGTTTGCGGCTCCGTAGGGGCAAACAACACTTTAAAATTTAATATATTTTAAATAAATATTGAATGACCGTAGGGGCAACCGTTTAGACCTACGGATTAATCCGTAGGGCCAAACTTTAACTGCCCCTACGGATGTTGTTATCCGTAGGGGCAACCCCTTATTTTACTAGTGTTTAGAGTACCACACAAAGGGTTCCCTCATTCAGGCGAAAGATGTAGAGGATGTAAGTTGTTATGGCAGCCGTAAGCTGTTACGACAGGGTTTCGATTATGTTCGTGTAATTGTTACAGGAATAATAATCGGAAGGATAATACTGGTGGGCTTTGGTTTAAGCCGGATACCGGTATTATATTATTGGATTAATGGTATTCGTATTTTTCGGAATTCGGATATGGGTATACAGTATACGGTATACGAAGGAGGGGTATTCTTGTAATAGTTACAAGAATACCTTCTAGAAGGTACCACCTCATAATGCCATTATTTATTTTATGAAAATAAATAAATGATGTGGAAATAAGAAAGTCCAAGCATGGTTGCAAGTATGGGTTATTTAATTTTATATTGTTTTGGAATTACTATTGAAGCATGGTGCTAATTTTATATTATATGCTTCAATTATTTCATTTGCAATATATCATTTTTCTCATGCTTGAACTCTCTCATTATCACAAACACTTTTTCTCTCCTTCTTCTCTCCTCCTCCTTCATCCTAAGATTTACCCTTCACATGTGTTGTGAAACAAAGGTTTAGGGTTAAAGATAATCCAATTCACTAATCTCTACATGATCCCAGTGACCTCTTCTAGCAAACTTGGTCTCTAGGTTAAACTCTTGAGAAGGGTTTCTTGCTTGTACGACAACTCTCGCGTGGATCATCTAGGTCTTGGGGTGGCCGGAGATCGAGCACATCGGCAACGTCCAAGGAAGCCAACGAGTTCATCAAAGAAGACCCGAAGGACCGGATCATCAAGGTATAATACCTAACATAGTAGATAACATCTCTAGTTAGGGTTTACTAGTTGTGGTTTAGACAAGATCTAATGGAAAGTGCGTGTTTTATGCAAAGAAAATTTTCGTTTATCACTTCCGCTGCCTCACAAGAGTTGTGGGAGAATGCAACATGCACTAACATGGCATCAGAGCCTAACTTAACAATAACTAGATTGTTAGCCAAATGTTAGAACTTCGATCGACGCATTTTTTCCCGGAAAAAATGATCTCTGTCCCCATTTTCTGTCGATTTTTAAAGTGTTCAAAAAATCATTTTCGTGTCCTTAAAAATACATGTAGGGTTTTCTAAGCACACTGTAGAAAAACGAGACTCTAACTCGCCAGGAACGCCGCGGATCCGCGGCCAAACTCAGTGGTTGGTCGTGGATCCGCGACCGCGGCGTGGCCGAGTTGTCTCGTTTTTCATCAGTTTGCTTAGATTAAGGAAATAGTATTTCTGGGACATCTAGAATTTTCACAAAGTTGTTTGTGTAATGAAACATGTCAAGTGTTGGCATGGTTTAAAATTATCGATCGAAATTCTAAGTGTTTGTCTAATCGGGTTTGCTGTTTTTCGATATGTGTTTGAAACGTCCACTAAATTGCTATATGACGATTAGTGGGGGTTACACATATGTATATCATGAGATGGTATGTGTATATGAATGTGTTAGATCGTCATGATGAATGGCCGGGGATTGTGAGAAGAGCGTTTTTATTTTCTTTCATTCAATGTAATTTGTAAAAAGCAATGTAATATTATTTTGCGGGGCACATCCGAGTTGAGGTTGTAGCCACCGTTGTATAATTTCTTTTTACTGTTTTTGCTCTAAGGATAGACCCAAGGTGGGGTGCACAAACTACCGGGTTTTCGACGTGGCGAGTGGCCTACTCACTTTGTTGAGGGAGGTTGCTTCACTTCGGGAATTTGGCGGGTTGTTTGCCGCACCCGTAAAGGTCTAGGGTAGGGTTTTGGCTATTCATCACGACCGTGGAACCCGTCTTTCATTAAGGGATTGAATGAAATACGGAATTCCTAGTATATCTAATGTATTCATCTGTGATCTGAAATGGCCATATGTATATATGTGATATATAATAAACGTTGCTTATGTTTTGCACCCGCGCTAGTCCAGCCCCCACTCTACCGTTAGTTAAGTAACCTAACGGTGCATGACGGGGCCCCGTGGCGAATGCGGATGGCATAAGCGTAAGTTCTATTTTAATTTCTTTTCTGTGATGTTTAGGAAACGTAAATGATGGGACAACATTAATTTGATTAACGTTAAGAAAAAGAAACCTAAAGATGTTGTAGAATCAATCTTTTTAAAATGGGTAACTCTAGCTTTTGCTTTGCATAGTGGTATTCTTGAATATCCAGCACCTCATTCGATGAGGAAAGGGCTGAGATCCCTTCACCTGGAGTGACCCCTTTAGCGAAACTGGCAAATGTTACAAAGAACTCGATTTGATTTTATAGTTGATCTAATTTTGGCTTTGCATCATGGTATTTACATATCCAGCACCTTATTCGATAAGGAAAGAGCCGAGATCCCTTCACCGGGAATGACCTCTTTAGCAAGATTAGAAAAATGCTATAAAACTATTCGATTTTTATAACTGGAGCTTAAACCACTCCTTCTCACTCGATTCTACAACGATATCAAGTTGAAAACGTTAAAGGTTTTCATAAAAACCATCCGTAGCCTTCCGCCATTTTAGGAAGCAGAGTACTTAGTATTCGTGCCACGTTTGTTGACTATAGTTTAGGCGTGGTGTACGGTAGCTAAGTGATGTCTTCCTACAAAGCATTTGATGTGATCGATTAGGACATTCGCATGACTTTGTTGACCATAGTTAAGGGCCATGCGGGTGGGTCTAAATCAATCCAGAAATGGCGGGTAGAACTTGACTAAGTGCTTATGATTTGTTGACCGTAGTTAAGATCATAAGACACTAGGGGTAAAAATCATACCGGGAGTTTCATGAGTTGAAATTTGCAATGATATTGCATACCTTCTATATGATAGTTAGATCCCGATCCCACTGTGAGTAAAAGTTACTCCCAGGAGAGTTTTGCACTTTACAATTAGCTAATCCAGTAGGTGTCTACAAAGGTGTCAACGGGGTTATGCATCTAGGAAAACGAGGTTTATTTTAATTAGGTTCGTGCGAAAGCACGGGGAACCTCCCTCGGAGTACCGACACTAGCCTGGCCGACCGGTTAGCGAACTTGTAAATTGCAATTAATCCTGGCTAGTTTTCTTTATCAAAGGTTTAAAGGAAAATTTGATAAAAAGCAGTGGGAGACATCAATTAGATAAGATTAATAACCAATCTAATTATGCAAAAGCAATCGCTGAGTGTCTTCTTTTCTCTCTCCTAAATGGCAGATATCTATGACGGGACTTAATCGTTTATTAGACAAAAATGAACTCATGGGACCGAATTACAAAGATTGGCTAAGGAACGTGAATATTTCCCTGACCTATGATATGGTCGGATACGTCCTGACTACTCCAGCTCCTCCTAGCCCACGCCCTGATTCTTCAGTTGCGGATAAAGAAATCCGCAAGACATGGGATTAGACTGCGCAACAGCCAAGTGCCTCGCACTTGCTTCTATGAACAATGAACATCAGAAGCAGCACGAGAAGATGGATGTTCAATCCATCTTTTTCCATACAAAGGAGTTGTATGGAGAGCAATCTCGTACTCTCCGATATGAGGCATCTTGAAAGTTGTTTCGGATAGGGATGACTGCTGGCACATATGTAGGTGACCATGTATTGAAGATGATTGGACTTATCGAAGAACTTGAGGACCTGGGTTGGACCATGGAGAACGAGCAGTATGTTGATATTGTTCTACAGTCCCTTCCCCCTGCCTTTGCTCAATCCATTGTAAACTTCAACATGCACAACAAGGAGAAGTCTTTACCTGAACTACTCAATATGTTGAGGAGTTCAGAGAGCATACTAAAGGTAGCAAAAACTCCCGCTCTTATTACCGGGCCATCTTCTTCCTCCATTCCGAAAGCTAAAGCCGAGGGAAAGAAGAAGAAGAATCCCATCAAGCAGAGAGGCGGAGTGAAAAAGGCACCGGGAAGGGACAAGAAAGGGGCTGCTGCGACAGGATGAGGGGAATGTTTCCACTGCCACCAGACTGGGCACTGGAAGAGAAACTGCGTTGGATACCTGGCCGACCTCATGAAGAAGAAGCATGGTGATGCTTCCACTTCAGGTGTGTTTGTAACATAAAACTGTTTTTCAATTAACTATGATTCCTGGGTATTAGATCCTGGGTCAGGATCTCACATTTGCAATTGTGTGCAGGGGCTGAGAAATAGCAGGTTTATGAAGAAAGGTGATCACACTCTCCGGATGGGGAATGGTTCCTCGGTACATGCTACTGTAGCGGGAGAGTATCATCTTGGTTTGCCATCGGATTGTATATTGGTTTTGAAACCATGTTATTTTGTACCTTCGATGTTATGTAATATTATATCTGTATCGTTGTTGGACAATGCTGGATATAATTTTGTATTGCAATCTAATGTTATGAATATTAACCTTAATCAAGAGTTGATTGGGTATGGTACATTAAATAACGGGATATACGTCCTAAATCAGCATACGGTTTTTCATATACAACATGCAAACAAAAGAAAGGTTTCAGACATAAATGAAGATTTCATTTGGCATTATAAACTTGGTCATATTAACGAAACAAGACTAACCAAGCTACATAAAGATGGATATTTGAACCCGTTTGAATAGAAATCTTATGCGACTTGCCAGTCTTGTATCAAGGGTAAAATGACCATAACTCCGTTTACTGGACACGGAGAGAGAGCTACTGTACTATTAGGCCTCATACATAGTGATGTATGTGGACCAATGTCTACACATGCGAGAGATGGTTTTTCGTACTTCATAACCTTCACTGATGATTTATCGAGATTCAGGCACGTGTTCTTGTTGAAACATAAGTCCGAAGCCTTCGAAAAATTCAAGGAGTATAAATCTGAAGTAGAAAAACAAACAGGCTTAAGTATCAAGAAACTTCTATCGGATCTAGGAGGTGAGTATCTAAGCTCAGTGTTTCTTGATTTCCTAAAAGAGAATGGGATTCTCTATCATCTCACTCCTCCGTACACACCGCAGAACAACAGTGTATCGGAAAGGTGGAATCGTACCCTATTAGATATGGTACGATCTATGATGAGTGATGCTGAGTTACCAATATCATTCGGGGGGCACGCATTGGAGACTGCGATTTATCTATTGAACAGGGTTCTGACCAAAACCGTGTCTACCACTCCATATGAGATATTGTATGGGAAGAGACTATCTCTTAAAAGAGTTAAGATATGGGGTTGTCCGGCCTATGTGAAAAAGCAAAATCCAGACAAACTTGAGACACGATCGGTTTTGTGTAGATTTGTTGGATATCCAAAACACTCTTATGGATATTTTTTCTACCACAAGGAGGAACAAAGCGTGTTTGTTTCTCAGTATGCCACATTTTCTACCACAAATGATACTGTTGGCAATGAGGTAGAACTGGAAGAAATTCTAGATACACAGATAATTACCGATGATTTGGTTGAACCTGAGGTTCAATAGAACCTGACGAACCTCAGCCGCTCCGTAAATCTAGTAGGACTTCTCGCCCACCTGATAGATACTACGGTTTTCTAATTGATGGTGATAGAGAAGATTGCATCATGGATGATGGTGACCCTACTAGTTTTCAGCAAGCTATCACGAGTGGTGACTCAATAAAGTGGCTGGATGCCATGAGATCCGAAATGGAATCCATACACACCAACAAAGTATGGACTTTGGAGGTTGCACCTTATGGAGTAAAACCCATAGGGTGCAAATGGATCTTTAAAAGAAAGATCGGTGTGGATGGTCAGGTGGAGACCTATAAATCTAGGCTGGTAGCAAAAGGATTTCGTCAAAGACCAGGCTTGGACTATGATGAAACCTTTTCACCGGACGCGATGCTTAAATCCATTTGGATCCTGCCTACTATAGCTGCTTACTATGATTATGAGATCTGGCAGATGGATGTTAAAACGGAATTTCTAAATGGTGATTTAGAAGAATGCGTTTTTATGGATCAGCCAGAAGGCTTCATTGACATTGGGAGCAGCGGAAAGGCATGCAGGCTGCTTAAATCCATCTACGGATTAAAGCAGGCATCAAGGAGTTGGAACATCTGCTTTGATGATACAATCAAATAGTTTGGTTTTATCAAAAATGTGGATGAACCATATATTTATAAAAGGATTGTAGAGAGTACTGTTACATTCCTCGTATTGTACGTGGACGACATTCTCTTGATAGGAAAGGTTATTCCTATGCTACAATCGGTCAAACTATTCTTTTCGCAGAGGTTCTCCATGAAAGACCTGGGCGATGCCTCGTACATTCTGAGGATTAAGATCTATAGAGATAGATCTAAGAAATTATTGGGATTGTCCTAATCGAGATACATTGACACCATACTAAAGAGGTTTAGTATGGAAGATTCCAAGAGGGGTAATTTACCCGCTTGTCACGGGATCACCCTCTCCAAAGAGATGTCTCCAAAGACTGATGAGGAGAGGGCTTGCATGAGCATTATACCCAACGCTTCGATGGTAGGATCTATAATGTATGCGATGTTATGTACTCACCCAGATGTAGCTTATGCACTGAATGCAGTAAGCAGGTATCAATCTAACCCAGGGGAGAAACACTGGACTGCTGTGAAGAACATTCTGAAGTACTTGAGAAGAACTAAAGAAATGTTCTTAGTGTATGGTAATGGAGATCTCCAAATGGAGGGATTTACCGACTCCAGCTTCCAGAGCGATAAGAATGACAGTAAGTCCATCTTAGGGTTTGTATTTACCCTAAATGGAGGGGCGGTATGTTGGAAGAGTTCCAAGCAAGATACCGTCGCTGACTCCACGATGGAAGCTGAGTATATTGCTGCTAATGATGCCGTAAAAGAGGCAGTCTGGATGAGGAAGTTCATTTCTGAACTTCAGGTGGTTCCATCCATTGCTAATCCAATACCTCTGTATTGCGATAACAATGGAACCATAGCTTTGGCAAAGGAACCGAGGTCCCATCAGAAATCCAGACATATCTTGAGGCGGTATCACCTCATCAGGGAGATAGTGGACTCCAGGACATCGAGGTACGGAGAGTAGACACGAAAGACAACACAGTAGATTCATTCACCAAGGCCATCCCTCAAGTTCAGTTTGAGAAACTGTTCGAGCTGTTCGGCATGCGGTACGCCGGCAACTGGTTCTAGTGCAGACAGTGGGTACTTTTTGCATCAAATACAGGCGTTAGTGCAAGTGGGAGATTGTTAGATATGTGTGCCTTAGAAGCCTGTATTGTATAGGATGCTAGTCATGTATATGTACAGAAACAATCTTTGCTCGAAATGATAGTATGCTATCTGGTTTATCTTCATCTTACCACATGTGATGTGTTGTGTTATATTTCATATCTTTATATGCATGTTGATGAAGCCCTTAGGACTATGCTTGACTACCAGGATTATGATGAGATCATACTAGTGGGGCATGGGCAGTCTACAAGCATATCCTTTAATAGTTCCTAGTCGAGGATATATCGAGACAGGGCATCGGTATTACCAGATTAGACTAGTGTGTACATTTCTAGACCCTGGGAGCGATGGTTGATTCCACAACCATTGGTGTTTGACATCAAAGATTGTACACGGGTGCTCATTGGAGAATGGGTATACCGAAGAGGACTCGCCGAGAACTCTTAGATGGTATATATACCTATTGTCAGATAGCAGTTCTCTGGTGACACTTGTACAGATTAGTCTGTAGACCCGTGATCGTCATGGTGTCTTGTGTGATTCCCACTGTACTTTGATTTTCCACCCTACCACGGCTCTATTGAGTCGTGCAAACAGGTGGACTTTAGGTATAGTCCCGAATCATATGAAGACAGTGACCGATAGGAGGGGTTTCGTCTCACCCGGTATAGGGAGTTGATGTCGCGCTATGCTTGATCGCCTATAACACCTAAATCCCTGGCCAGGGTCCTCGAGGTTTACTGATAAGTGTTATCAGTAGTTCCTCGAACTGTTATGAGCCGTAAATCAGCATGACTTTTAAAGTTGCTGGGGTTTGACATTTATCACCCTTAGACTTCATATGCGACGTATCAGACGAAGAGATACGGTAAGTGTTGCTTGCAGGCTCGTAGGGGGTGTGATGAGTTCGCTCGTCGGCAACTTTTCGTCATCTACCTGGGTAGCCATTACGCACAGCTAGTGCCGCTGAAGTTCTTATGGTTAAACCCATTGCCAGCGTACTGTCGAGTCTTTAGAGTCCTACACAGAGAGTTCCCTCGTTCAGGCGAGAGATGTAGAGGCTGTAAGTTGTTATGGCAGCCGTAAGCTGTTACGGCAGGGTTTCGATTATGTTCGTGTAATTGTTACAGGAATAATAATCGGAAGGATAATACTGGTGGGTTTTGGTTTAAGCCGGATACCGGTATTATATTATTGGATTAATGCTATTCGTATTTTTCGGAATTCGGATATGGGTATACGGTATACGGAGGAGGGGTATTCTTGTAATTGTTACAAGAATACCTTCTAGAAGGTGCCACCTCATAATGACATTATTTATTTTATGAAAATAAATAAATGAGGTGGAAATAAGAAAGTCCAAGCATGGTTGCAAGAATGGGTTGTTTAATTTTATATTGTTTTGGAATTACTATTGAAGTATGGTGCTAATTTTATATTATATGCTTCAATTATTTCATTTGCAATATATCATTTTTCTTATGCTTGAACTCTCTCATTATCACAAACACTTTCTCTCTCCTTCTTCTCTCTTCCTCCTTTATCCTAAAAGCTTTACCCTTCACATGTGTTGTGAAACAAAGGCTTAGGGTTAAAGAAAATCCAATACACTAATCTCTACATAATCCTAGTGACCTCTTCTAGCAAACTTGATCTCTAGGTTAAACTTTTGAGAAGGGTTTCTAGCTTGTACGACAAGTCTCGCGTGGATCATCTAGGTCTTGGGGTGGCCGGAGATCGAGGACATCGGCAACGTCCAAGGAAGCCAAGGAGTTCATCAAAGAAGACCCGAAGGACCGGATCATCAAGGTATAATACCTAACATAGTAGATAACATCTATAGTTAGGGTTCACTAGTTGTGGTTTAGACAAGATCTAATGGAAAGTTCATGTTGTATGCAAAGAAAATTTTCGTTTATCACTTCCGCTGCCTCACAAGAGTTGTGGGAGCATGCAACATGGACTTACATGAAGCCCCTTCCGTCTCAACGCCATAAGATGCGGGCCCTTTTCCCTCTAGAACCCAGCTATCCGTGCACCTCACTTCGGGGTAATCCTAGTACAGAAAAGAAAATATATACAACGGGTACATCGAGCTCAACCCAGTCGTTCCCCAAAAGAATAATATACAAACAGGCAGTGACGGCAGTCCACATGTCAGACGCTCGCCCTGCAATATGAAATGTACAAATATAACCAAACTGATCTACCATTGCACGCAAGCTATCCACCACGAAAATCCACAACATCACAGCACAACACCGAACATCAACGTGAATGTCACGTTCGCAAATCCGTCTAAAAGGACTATAGCGATTAGACAAGATTTACCGATCAAATGACATTCACGGTAATAGATAGAAATGTAAAGTACTGCAAACTTTAAACAATGTTAGAAAATAAAGACTTCGAAATAACCCCCGAATGGCCCCAAAAAATTGATAAAACCATATCCAAATTGGGATAAACAAACAATACCACTGCACAGAGATTCCAGAGACCAAACAACAATCCAAAAATGAAGCCCTGAAGCCCCAAGAAAACCGGCTGTAACGCCTTGAAAAGTCGTTTTGGTGTTTTCCTGAAAATCGGTGAAAATTCGGTATTTTTCCGAAAACCGTCTTTTTTGTTATTTTGCAGTTTAGGACTAATTATACTTAAAATGGATAGGTAATTGCTTGTTTTTAGTAGATAATGAGTTACTTATGAAATTCTGGTCGTTTAAAAATTTTCCCTAAATTTTCAATTTTTTAATATTATTTTAAGCCGGTAAGAAAATACATTAAATTAGAGATAAATACAAAATTTTTTGGGTTAATTTTAATCTTTAAAATTATGTTAATTAAAATCTAGTTGTAACATAAATTTTTGGAATTTTATTTTGATTTTTAACTAATTTTTATTATAGGAAACGAAATTTATTGAATTTAAGCTTAAACTTGCAATTTTGGACTTGTAGGGGGTCTTTTTGCATAAAATTTCTTTTGTAAAATCCCATTCACCCTTCCCTCAGCCCTAGGCCGGCCCCACCTCAGCAGCAAGCCCAAAAAATAATTTCCCCATCTCATTTGAACAAAATGATATGATAAAGGGTTTTAAAGGGGTAAATTTGGAATTATGTGTGCTTTGATTTGAGTGGGTTGACTTGGGCTTTTCCCCACAACACCCACACCATCCCCACTCCTCCATTTCAGCCAAGAAATCCTGCATTCTACAGCAGCCCCCTCCCTCTTCTTGTCTATCTCTTTTCATCATCAAATTTCATCAAATTCCACCTCAAAATCCTTATAAATCCACAATTTCCTTCACAATTTCAAAGCAAAACCTTATTCCCTCTCTTCTCTAACCTAATTGGTTCAAATCTTGGAGAAAGATGACATCTTTGGAGGCATATTGTTCTTGCTAGATCTCTAGTTGAGGTATAATTTCAATCTTTGGTTAATTGGTAGTTGTTATATGCTAAATTAGAACCTTGATGTGTTAATTTTTGTTCTTGATTTCTAATCTAGGTTTTAAAGTGAATGGTTTGAATTTTAGTTAGGGTTTTAGAAACCATTAATAAGTTAATTAAGTTATTTTGCTTTCTAGTGTTTTACACTAACCTAATTAATGGAGTTATTTTGCTTAAGTGGTTCCATTTTATGCGAATCTAAGTTAATCTAGTGTGAATTTGGATCGCTATTGCTTTTTAGAAAAATCAAGAAAGGGGTTTGTGTATGGAAATAGGTTGAAGCATGGTTGTCGTGTTGTAATTATAGTGTTGTGGCTAACTAGTTATGCGGTTGGATGTTCTTGCTAGGTTGTAGTCTTTTTGTCGCAAATCGGCAATGTTTGCACCGGTTTTTTTTGAATGTAATGCTTACTAGTTTTTATAAAAATATTGTGATGAATTATTTGCGATATCTTGATGATATTTTTGGCATATCCTATGACATTTAGGATGTGTGAGTGCGGATTTTTGAGTGATCGGGTTTTAGCTTTGCCGGGCGACCAAATCGACGATTTAGTTAGTTTTTTCGCGTTTTTCGCGTGTGTTCCGCGCACCTTGTGCACGTTGTACATAGCTTGTGAACGTTAGTATTTTCGTTTGGGTTTTGCGTCGTTCTTGATTTGTAACCTTATGTTTGTATTGATGTAAATTCCAGGTTCGGTCGCGGAGGCTTCGGATGCGGCACGAAAAGGGGAAGCGGTGATCGGACGTAGCCAGCTGAGGATTTCTGTGAGTAGATATAACATCTACGGGGGACTATCGTTGGATGGCACAAGTCGCCCGATAGTTTTAGTAACTTAAAAGATTCTTAGTGATGTTAGTAATTAGGGGTGTAATACTTATATGATTATTTGTTGCATTCATGCCTTATATTGACATACATATACGAACCCATTCTATAGGACACCTGCACCATTGCCAGGGTTTTTATATGCAGCACGAGCACTATTCATGCTTACACACACACCCTGGTAATTGCCATGCCACCACACTAGATAACCTTTAAATTGAAACCTTTTACTATAATTGACACTTACACATGTGCTATTGCTTTAATTCCTTAAAATGAAATCGTAGGATTGCTATTCATGTGCATGTGCTTCATCATAGTATTTGTTCATGCCTAATCTATTAATCACACATCACAACTTGATTATTGATACCATATGCATTCATTATCATTGACATATGCACTTATGAGGATTTCTTGAGATTTTATGATATTTCTGGATTTCGGGGGAAAGCCGCAAAATTTCTAAACTTATTATATTTTTAAAATATGTAAATTGCGGTTTTCTAGTGATGTAAGTGTCGTCCACCATGAGTTTGCTGTGGTTTTGGAGATCCGTGTCGTGGAGTGGAGGAACCGTCACGGGTACATGGTGGGCCCGGTATGGTACCCCGGGGCAAGATGAATGTGGTGTTGACGTTGAGCCTGGCAGGGGACGGATTACCTACCGGTGACTGTTTGGCACGGCAGATATCCAGAGGATACCGACCGTGGCCGCGAGATGATGAGATTTTGATATTGAGCTGGGTCAGCCGGATGGCTGAGGCCAGAGATACTATGACATGGATATATGAGATTTGTGATAGTTTTGAGGTGTCGTTGCTGGGCACAGGTTCTGGTTGATTCTATTGGTATTGTGCTGGTATTTCAAAAGAGATTCTTAAAGGGAAAAAAACATGATTTCTTATACTTACACATTCAGATCACGAGTTGATTCGCATTGCATTCATACCTGCTAGCATATTCATATGGCATACCTACCTGCTATTATGTCCTGCCTTACCTGTATTTTAGATGCTAGGATACTTGTGTGCATGCTTTTGATAGCCTGTGTAGATGTTATTTATTACTCACGAGTTGGCAACTCACCCCCGTTGTGCCACAGCCTTTTTCAGGTCCGCTCCGTCAGTACAGTAGCTGCGGGCGCACTTGCTTCTTTTGCCTGGACCCGAGGTTTTGCTCTCAGGCGGGTCATATTATTATTTTTGCACCACCCTGTGTATTCTTTGTATCTAGAGTACTCCATCTACTGTACCCACCAGTATTATTGTATATTGACCTAGAGATGAGACTGTGAGGTTTGTCGACTTTTATGCTGTATTTTGGGGTCGAGCTCACTTGAGTCGACATGCTGTTTTTCTTATGCTTCATTATGATTATTTCGCATGTTGTTGCTTTACATTGCATGGGATTTGTGACCGCCCTGTGGCGAAGAGCTAGCTCCCGCTTGGGGATGCCATATTTGTTGGATTCATATATATTCTTGTTGTACCCATTTTGGGGGCCAATATTTACAAAGGAGACTCTGCCGAAATTTTCGGAAAAATTGGTATTGTTTTTAAAAAGGGTTTTATATGACTTATTTGATAAACTCGTTTTCAATTGATTGGGTTTTCTTCACTCTTTTGCTTATTTGGTTTTGGTTTCTGGGCTTTGGCTTACTTATTTTACGGATGTCTTGAGACGTTTCGTAAACTTAAGTGCCAGTCACGTTCCGTACCCTGCGGGTCATGACAAAGTTGGTATCAGAGCAATAGGTTTTACCTTTTTGAGTGTAGGATGACCCTTGGTTGATGGAGTAAGTGACTTAAGTAGGGTAACGTAGCGTACGTATGTCCGCGGCATACTTGCGATACGGTACTCCGCCTAAGTGACTTTAGGATATACTTGCTTGAAATTCCTTCTTCAATTCCGTGTATCCTATGATTCTACTGCACCATTCTTATTGTCATGTTCCTGTACCAGTCACTATGCCGCCGAAGGCTACGAGGGCACAGAAGGCTGCCGCCCGAGACGAGATTCAAGCTGGCTCGTCTGAGGCCAGGACTGAGCAGGGTGGTATGCCTACGCCGCAGGGACAGACTGATCCACCTTCACCAGGCCGTATGGATAGGCTCGAGACTGGTATGGAGGAGTTGCGACAGATGATGGGGGGCATGCAGGAGCTACATCAGATGGTAGGATCCCTAGTTGCAGCCAGTCGTACACCGAGGCCGGATGACGCACCTACTACATCCCAGACTGCTATGATACCTGCTCCTACTACTGCCGCCGTGACCATCCCGGTTTCACTACAGGATTTCATGAGGCTGAGACCTACAGTATTCACCGGCACCGAGGCAGCGGAGGACCCACAGACGTTCCTTGACAGTTTAGCCAGGATCTGCCGTTCGCTGAGATGTTCGGATGATCGATGGGTAGAGCTTGCGAGTTTCCGACTAGAGGGTCTCGCGCAGACATGGTGGGAGTCAGTCTTGAGAGGTCGAGCTGCAGGTCTACCGCCTATGACTTGGGTAGAGTTTACAGCGGTCTTTCTAGCTCGTTTCCTCCCAGAGAGCGTTCGTGACGCCAGAGCTCGCAGCTTCGAGGCCTTAGTCAAGGATGACGGTGTCTGAGTATGACATCCAGTTTACACAATTATCCCGATATGCTCAGTATTTGGTGGATACCGAAGAGAAGATGGTGAAGAGGTTTGTACAGGGACTTGATGCCCAGCTATATCTTGCCATTGGCGTCCAGCACTACGACACTTATTCAGCTGCTATGGATACGGATGGAGGCACGCATATCACAGACTTCGGCCGTTTCTGGGCCGAAGAGGATTCGCACCGATGTACCGTCTCAGAAGCAGCGCGCCAGATTCTTTCCGAGAGATAGGCCTAGCAGAGGATTTGGACGGGGACAGTTATATGGTTCTTATCCCCAGGGACATCAGCCGTCGCCAGGGTGTTTTGGGTGCGGGAGTCCGCACCATCTTGTCTGAGACTGTCCGGCGAGACGACAGGGAGCAGCGACAGTTCCGAATGTGACCCTACCACCATCACCACCCCCTCCTCATAGAGCCCTACTTCCTACCACCGGCGATGCTCCACGCCAGTTAGCGGCACCCAGAGGCTGTGGACGCGGCGGTCCTGTTCAGAGAGGATGAGGAGGCAGAGGCCGAGGTCGAGGTCAGCCCGCTATCGGTGGAGGACAGGCCCGAGTTTTTGCTTTGACACCGCAGGATGCGCAGACATCCAATGCCGTTGTGACAGGTACCTTGCCAGTTTGTTCTTTCGACGCAAGGGTATTATTTGACCCAGGTTCCACACATTCGTACGTCTCTACACACTTTGCACCGATGTTGGGCCGTGAGTCGTCGTCGTCAGATCATCCGCTTGTTGTTAGTACTCCGGTAGGCGAGTCGTTTGTCGCTCGTTTTGTTTTTCGATTGTGTTCCGTTCGTATCGGGAAGAGGGATTCATCAGTTGATTTGATTCTCCTCGATATGTTGGACTTTGATGTGCTTCTGGGCATAGATTGGCTAGCCACCTGTTATGCTTCGGTGGACTGCCGTGAGAAGGCAGTCAGATTTAGCTTTCCGGGGGAGCCAGTCCTTGTTATTCAGGGAGACCGCAGCGTCACCCTTCCCAGCTTGATTTGTTTCTTCGCGCTGGTCAGCTCTTGCGGAAGGAATGTCAGGGATTCTTAGCGTATATTTGTGATACTCGAGCTGCAGAGGTTCCGTTGGACCGGGTCCCGGTTGTTTGTGAGTTCCCTGATGTTTTCCCTGATGAGCTACCTGGGCTACCACCTGAGCGCGATGTTGAGTTCTGCATCGATTTGATTCCCGGCTCGGGGCCTATCTCTATACCGTCTTATCGGATGGCCCCGGCCGAGCTTCGAGAGCTGAAGGATCAGTTGCAGGATTTGTTAGATAAGGGGCTTATTCGACCTAGTGTTTCTCCATGGGGTGCTCCGGTCCTGTTTGTCAAGAAGAAGGATGGATGTTTGCGCTTATGTATCGACTACCGCCAGATGAACAAAGTTACCGTTCGAAACAGATATCCGTTGCCACGCATTGATGACTTGTTCGACCAGCTTCAGGGTGCGGGATATTTTTCGAGGATCGACTTGCGATCAGGATACCATCAGCTACGAGTTCGACAGGAGGATATACCGAGGACAGCTTTCCGCACGCGCTACGGCCACTATGAGTTTTTGGTGATGTCGTTCGGACTCACCAACGCCCCAGCAGCATTCATGGATTTGATGAACCGTACATTCAGGCCGTATCTTGACTTGTTCATCATCGTGTTTATCGACGATATCTTGGTGTACTCCCGGAGCAGAGAGGAGCACGAGCAACACTTGCAGATTACGTTACAGACTCTGAGAGAGCACCAGCTGTTCGCAAAGTTCTCCAAGTGTGCATTCTGGCTGGACAGCGTCGGATTCTTGGGTCACGTGGTTACGAGAGACGGCATTTGTGTGGACCCGAAGAAGATTGAGGCTGTTCAGCAGTGGCCCCGACCTACATCGGTTACTGAGATCCGTAGTTTTCTAGGCCTGGCGGGCTACTACAGGCGTTTTGTTCAGGACTCCTCCCGTATAGCTTCACCTTTGACCGGTTTGACCCGAAAGGGAGTTCCTTTCGTCTGGACGGAGGAGTGCGAGCGCAGTTTTCAGCAGCTGCGGACATGTTTGACTACGGCACCGGTATTATCTTTGCCTTCGGGATCAGGCGGATTTGTGGTCTACTGTGATGCTTCGCAAGTGGGATTAGGATGCGTATTGATGCAGCATGGCCGGGTGATCGCATATGCTTCTCGGCAGTTGAAGAAGCATGAACAGAACTACCCCACTCATGATTTGGAGATGGCTGCAGTGGTCTTTGCACTGAAAATTTGGCGACATTACCTATACGGCGAGTCGTGTCAGATATTCACTGATCATAAGAGCTTAAAGTACATATTTCAGCAGCGAGACCTGAACCTCAGACAGCGTCGTTGGATGGAGTTAGTGAAAGACTACGACTGCGAGATCTTATATCACCCAGGCAAGGTGAATGTAGTGGCAGAAGCGTTGAGTAGGAGGCCCGGGGGTAGTCTATCCCTTTTGCGCGCAGTGCAGAGGCAGTCGTCAGCAGATTGGCAGATGCTATGTGACAGCCGAGTTGAGTTCGAGTTCACTCAGACAGGGGGACAGCTCGCGCATATTCGTGCACGCCCACAGTTGCTTGACCGTATATATGAGGCACAGCGCAGTGACGACCGTTGCTCAGAGATCATGGCACAGATGGGACAGGGCAGATTTTCCGAGTTCGTGATTGACGATCAGGGGATTTTACGCTATGGATCTAGACTGTGCGTACCAGATGCTGATGGATTGCGGTGCGACATTCTTGAGGAGGCACACCGATCAATGTATAGTGTCCATCCCGGTTCCACCAAGATGTACCATGATATGAGAGAGACCTACTGGTGGGACGGGATGAAGAGGGACATTGCGGAGTTTGTATCGAGATGCCTGACTTTTCAGCAAGTCAAGGCCGAGCACCAGAGGCCCGCAGGAGAGCTACAGCCGTTACCCATTCCGGAGTGGAAATGGGAGCAGATTTCGATGGACTTCATTGTGGGTTTACCTAGGACCAGTCGAGGGTACGACTCCATTTGGGTGATCGTGGATCGATTGACAAAAGCGGCTCACTTCCTGCCAGTGAAGACGACTTTCAGCTTCGCTCTGTATGCTCAGCTCTACATTGACGAGATCGTGCGACTACATGGCGTACCGACTTGTATCGTGTCAGATCGAGGCACCCAGTTCACCAGCCGACTTTGGCAGAGACTTCAGGAGGCTTTGGGCACTCGTTTGAGCTTCAGCACAGCGTTTAATCCGCAAACCGACGGACAGTCAGAGCGGACCATTCAGACTCTCGAGGACATGCTCAGAGCGTGCGTTTTAGACTTCGGCGGTAGCTGGGATCGTCATTTACCTCTAGTGGACTTCTCCTACAACAACAGCTTCCAGGATACTATTCAGATGGCACCTTTCGAGGCATTGTATGGGAGGAGATGCAGATCGCCCGTCTGTTGGACAGAGCTCAGCGAGAGCAGCTTTTTGGGGCCGCAGCTTGTTGAGGAGACGACAGCGAAGATACAGTTGATCCGAGACCAGATGAGAGCGGCTCAGAGCAGGCAGAAATCGTATGCAGACAGGCGCCGTCGCAGGTTAGAGTTCGCAGTTGGCGATCATATTTTTCTGAGGGTCTCTCCGATGAAGGGCGTGATGCGATTTGGGCGGAAAAGAAAGCTTAGCCCTAAATTCGTAAGTCCCTTCGAGATCCTCGAGCGTGTCGGCGCTGTTGCATATCGTTTGGCCCTTCCACCCAGCTTTCCCGATGTTCACCCCGTCTTCCATGTTTCGATGCTCCGCAAGTACCTTCACAACCCTTCGCATGCGATTCAGCACCCGACAGTCCAGCTAAAGCGCGACCTTTCGTTTGCAGAGCAGCCGGTGGCCATCCTGGATCGGCAGGTGAAGAAGTTGAGATCGAAGATTATACCAACCGTCAAGGTCCTTTGGCGTAGCCCGAGCAGCGAGGAGGTTACCTGGGGGACCGAGGGCGAGATGAGGAAGAAATATCCCCATCTCTTTGAAGGTACGCGTAGTTATATTTTTAAATTCAGGGACCGAATTTCTTTAAGGGGGGAAGATTGTAACGCCTTGAAAAGTCGTTTTGTTGTTTTCCTGAAAATCGGTGAAAATTCGGTATTTTTCCGAAAACCGTCTTTTTTGTTATTTTGCAGTTTAGGACTAATTATACTTAAAATGGATAGGTAATTGCTTGTTTTTAGTAGATAATGAGTTACTTATGAAACTGTGGTCGTTTAAAAATTTTCCCTAATTTTTCAATTTTTTAATATTATTTTAAGCCGGTAAGAAAATACATTAAATTATCGATAAATACAAAATTTTTTGGGCTAATTTTAATCTTTCAAATTATGTTAATTAAAATCTAGTTGTAACATAAATTTTTGGAATTTTATTTTGATTTTTAACTAATTTTTATTATAGGAAACGAAATTTATTGAATTTAAGCTTAAACTTGCAATTTTGGACTTGTAGGGGTCTTTTTGCATAAAATTTCTTTTGTAAAACCCCATTCACCCTTCCCTCACCCCTAGGCCGGCCCCACCTCAGCAGCAAGCCCAAAAAATAATTTCCCCATCTCATTTGAACAAAATGATATGATAAAGGGTTTTAAAGGGGTAAATTTGGAATTATGTGTGCTTTGATTTGAGTGGGTTGACTTGGGCTTTTCCCCACAACACCCACACCATCCCCACTCCTCCATTTCAGCCAAGAAATCCTGCATTCTACAGCAGCCCCCTCCCTCTTCTTGTCTATCTCTTTTCATCATCAAATTTCATCAAATTCCACCTCAAAATCCTTATAAATCCACAATTTCCTTCACAATTTCAAAGTAAAACCTTATTCCCTCTCTTCTCTAACCTAATTGGTTCAAATATTGGAGAAAGATGACATCTTTGGAGGCATATTGTTCTTGCTAGATCTCTAGTTGAGGTATAATTTCAATCTTTGGTTAATTGGTAGTTGTTATATGCTAAATTAGAACCTTGATGTGTTAATTTTTGTTGTTGATTTCTAATCTAGGTTTTAAAGTGAATGGTTTGAATTTTAGTTATGGTTTTAGGAACCATTAATAAGTTAATTAAGTTATTTTGCTTTCTAGTGTTTTACACTAACCTAATTAATGGAGTTATTTTGCTTAAGTGGTTCCATTTTATGCGAATCTAAGTTAATCTAGTGTGAATTTGGATCGCTATTGCTTTTTAGAAAAATCAAGAAAGGGGTTTGTGTATGGAAATAGGTTGAAGCATGGTTGTTGTGTTGTAATTATAGTGTTGTGGCTGAAGGGTTTGTTTAGCACCCTATGAAGTGTTTTGAAGCATCACATGTCCAAAAGTTATGATTTTTATTGTCTAAACAAACACGCATATGGATCGATCCTAGAAAATTAGGTTTAGTAAACTTTAAGCTAACAAAAGTTAGGGTTTGAAGGCTACAACCTTTGTAGCTCCCATTTTTGCTTCGCTCCTTAGGCTCTTTGGTGATGAGTCGAGGTCCTCTTGAACTCCCCTTGTGTCCACGACGATCCACCGCGGAGATCTCCGTCCAAGCTCGCTACTTCGTCAAACCGAAGATAACACTCTAAACAAAATGGCTAAGCTAGTGTAGAATGTTGTTGTGGCTTTGGATCTCACTTCAAAAACCTTTCTTTGATTGTGTTTGACTCACTAGAAAAAACTAGAGAGGAGAAGATCAAGGAGGATGAAAATGGTGGCTATTTCTTTTCAAGAGGTAAAATGATAACCATAAGGTTAAGCTTTTAAAAGAAATAAATATCACTATATATATTTATTCCTTCTTGACTCCAACCATGATTAAATGATAGATGATTAATTTAACTTGGGTTTAGAATGATAAAGGAAAGGATAACCATGGTTTAGTGGTAGGTGAGCATGGTTAGGTTAGAAGAAGCATGTAGAAACTAGCATAATTATCCTTTCCTTTTCATTTTCTTTTTAAATCCATAATCAAATAATAATCCATTAAATAATCAATCTTGTGAGTCTTATATTGCCACCATTTCCATATATAATCAACCATGATGGTTTGATGTATGTATGTGTACATGTATGCACATCTACATGTGCATGAAACTAGAAAAGAAGAAAGAAACACATGCATGCATGCATACATCCATCAAACCCTAGAAAAGTTTTAAGTGAGAAAACTAATGGTTAAATGATAAATCAACACTTGATTTATCAATCCGGTCATATCTCATATGACCCCACCAAAAGCAGTTCATCCGATCAATGTTCGGTATCATATACGCACATTTCAATCGGGAGCATGCGCATATCGCATATGCACACCACAACGTTTCGCCTGGACTGGGTAACTCCTCTGTGGGACTCTAAGACTCTTCAATACGCCGGCAGAGGGTAATGATCATATCAAGTACCCTCAAGCCGCAAGCGGTCAGCTAAACGTAACGGCCACCCGGGTATTGAGCGATCAGAAGACAACAAGCGAACCTGTTACAACTCCTGTCGAGCCATCCGGCAACACTACCGTACAGTCCGGTCTCTTCGTCAGATATGCTGCATATCGAGCCTAGGGATGGTCACGTCGACCCCAATAACTCAATAAGTCGTGCCGGTGAATGGTCTATAACAGTTCGAGAAACTACTGATAACACTTATCAGCAAATCTCAGCAGCCCTGGCCAGGGACTTGCTGCTATAACCAGTCGGGCACAGTACAGCATCAACTCCCAATATCGGGAGAGACGAAACCCCTCCTATCGCTCATTGCCTTCGTGTGTCTCGGGACTGTACCCAACGGCCACCTGCTTGCACGACTCAGTAGAGCCGTGGTAGGGTGGTAATCAAAGTACAGTGGGAGAACACACAAGGCTCTATGACGATCTCGGGTCTACAGACTAACCTGTACCAGTGTCACCTGAGAACTGCTATCCGACGATAGATATAATTCCATATAGGAGTTCTCGGCGAGTCCGTCCAGTGTACCCAGTCACCACTGAGCACCCGTATATGATCTTGATGTCAAACATCGATGAATGTGGGAACATCCATCGCCCATCGTATGGGTCTAGTATCATATACGCTAGTCTACTCTGGTATATCGATGCCCCGTCTCGATACACCTCCGACTAGGGACATTTCAGGATATGCTTATAGACTACAGATGTCCCACTAGTATGATCTCTATCATAATCAGAGTAGTCAAGCCGATATCCTTAGGGCTTTATCAGCATGTATGAATGAATAGAAGCATGATCAAATAAACATGTCAGATAAAGAAAAACCAGATAGCATACTATCATGTCGAGCAAGAATGCAAACTGAATATATATACATGTATAGATACATCCACTATCACATAATGGCCTCTACGGCATACATATATCCAACAATCTCCCACTTGCACTAAGGCCAGTTATTGGCGTATCTCATACCCAACTGCTCAAAAAGTTGCTCATGCTGCGGCTGAGGGAGGGCCTTGGTGAATGGATCCGCGGCGTTATTCTTTGTGTCTACTCTCTTAATCTCGATCTCGCGGCGATCTACAATCTCCCGGATCAAATGAAATCGCCTCAGGATGTGTCTGGATCGCTGATCGGATCTGGGCTCCTTGGCAAACGCCATTGCCCCATTATTGTCACAATACAAAGGTATTGGATCAATAATGGTTGGAACTACTCCTAGCTCCGAGACGAACTTCTTCATCCAGACGGCTTCCTTGGCGGCATCATTTGCAGCAATGTACTCAGCTTCCATCGTAGAGTCTGCAACGGTATCTTGTTTGGAATTCTTCCAACTTACCGCCCCTCCATTGAGGGTAAATACAAACCCTGAGATAGATTTGCTGTCAACCTTATCACTCTGGAAGCTCGAATCGGTAAAGGCCTCCATTTGGAGATCTTTATTACCATACACCAAGAACAACTCTTTAGTCCTTCGTAAGTACTTAAGAATGTTCTTCACAGTTGTCCAGTGGTTCTCCCCCTGGTTGGATTGATACTTGCTTACAACACTAAGTGCATAAGCTACATCTGGGCGTGTACATAACATCGCATACATTATAGATCCTACTGCCGAAGCATAAGGTATAATGCTCATGCGAGCTCTCTCTTCATCGGTCTTTGGACAAGAATCCTTGGAGAGAGTGACTCCATGGCAAGCGGGTAAGGCACCCCGCTTGGAGTCTTCCATACTAAACCTCTTTAGGATGGTGTTGATGTACCTGGTTTGGGACAGTCCCAATAACTTTTTGGATCTATCCCTATAGATCCTTATACCCAGGATGTATGTGGCATCACCCAGGTCCTTCATAGAGAACCTTAGTGATAAGAATGATTTGACCGACTGCAGCATAGGAGTGTCATTTCCTATCAGAAGAATGTCATCCACGTACAATAATAGGAATGTGACAGCTCTTCCTACAGCCTTCCTATAAACACAAGGTTCATCCGGATTTTTGATGAAATCAAACTCTTTGATAACATCATCGAAACAGATGTTCCAACTCCGAGATGCCTGCTTTAACCCATATATGGATTTAAGCAATCTACATGCTTTCTCGCTGCTCCCACTGTCAATGAAGCCCTCTGGCTGATCCATATAAACACATTCTTCTAAATCTCCATTTAGAAATGCTGTTTTAACGTCCATCTGCCAGATTTCATAGTCGTAGTGAGCAGCAATAGCAAGTAGGATCCGAATAGACTTAAGCATGGCTACGGGCGAAAAAGTTTCGTCATAGTCCAAACCTGGTCTTTGACGAAAACCTTTCGCCACAAGTCTTGCCTTATAGGTCTCTACCTGCCCATCCACACCAATCTTTCTTTTAAAGATCCATTTGCACCCTACAGGTTTTACCCCAGGGGGTACAATGTCCAAAGTCCATACTTTGTTGGTGTACATAGACTCCATTTTGGATCTCATGGCATCCAGCCACTTCACAGAGTCACCACTCGTGATAGCTTGCTGAAAACTGGTAGGATCATCATCTTCCATGATACAGTCTTCTCTGTCACCATCAATGAGGAAACCGTAGTACCTCTCCGGTGGGCGAGAAGTCCTACCAGACCTACGGAGTGGCCGAGGTTCTTCAGTTTCTGTTGCAACAGCCGGTTCAACCAAATTGTCATGTGTAGTTTGTGTCTCCAGAACCTCTTCTAGATCTACCACTTTTCCATCATCTCTATCTGTGAAAAACTCTTTTTCCAAGAATGTGGCATACTGAGAAACAAACACCTTTTGTTCCTCTTTGTGGTAGAACAGATATCCATAAGAATTCTTTGGATATCCCACAAAGTTACACATGACTGACCGTGTCTCGAGTTTGTCCGGATTCTGCTTTTTAACATAGGCCGGGCAACCCCAAATCTTAATTCTTTTAAGAGATGGTCTCTTCCCATTCTATATCTCATATGGCGTGGTAGACACGGCTTTGGTTGGAACCCTGTTTAGCAGAAACGCGGCAGTCTCCAATGCATGTCCCCAAAACGAGACTGGTAACTCAGCGTCACTCATCATGGACCGGACCATATCTAATAGGGTCCTATTCCGTCGTTCTGACACACCGTTGTGCTGTGGTGTGTAAGGAGGAGTGAGCTGAGAGAGAATCCCATTCTCTTTTTGGAAGTTTGCAAATTCTGTACTGAGATACTCACCACCTCGATCTGATCGAAGCATCTTTATACTCAAGCCGGTTTGTTTTTCTACTTCTTGTTTATATTCAATGAATTTCTCGAAAGCTTCGGACTTGTGCTTTAATAAAAATACATGACCGAATCTTGAGAAATCGTCGGTGAATGTAATGAAGTATGAAAAACCGCCTCTAGCCTGTGTAGACATTGGCCCACATACATCACTATGTATGAGGCCAAGGAGCTGAGTAGCTCTTTCTCCGTGTCCGGTAAACGGAGTTTTGGTCATTTTACCCTTGATACAAGACTGGTAAGTCGCATAAGATTTATATTCAAAAGGGTTTAAATATCCATCTTTATGTAACTTGTTTAGTCTTGTCTCGTTAATATGACCAAGTCTACAGTGCCAAAGAAAAGCTTCATTTAATTCTGAAATTTTTCTTTTATTAGTGTGTTGTACACTGAAAACTGTGTGTTGATTTAGGACATATATTCCGTTGTTAAGCGTACCATACCCAACCAACATTTGATTTAGGTGAATGTTCATTACATTGTTCTGCAACACAAAATTATATCCTTCATTGTCCAACAAAGAAACGGATATTATATTACATAGCATATCAGGTACAAAATAACATGGATTCAAAATCAAAATACATCCAGACGGCAACCCCAAGTGATACTCTCCCACTGCGACTGTATGTACATTGGAACCATTTCCAACGCGGAGAGTATGGTCACCTGTCTTCAAAATCTTGCTATTTCTCAGCCCCTGCATAGAATTGCAAATGTGAGAACCTGAACCGGTATCCAATGCCCAGGAAGCAGAGTTTATAGAAAAACAGTTTTCAGTCACAAACGCACCTGAAGCAGAAGCATCACCATGCTTCTTCTTGAGACTTAAGTACTCTGTGCAATTGCGCTTCCAATGTCCTGTCTTGTGGCAATGAAAACACTCGCCTTTTCCCGGGTCTCCAGCCGTGGACATTCCCTTTCCCTTCGCCTTTTTGACTCTGCCCTTAGGATTAGTGGGTTTCTTCTTTTTCTTTCCTTTGGCCTTAGCTTTTGGGCGAGAAGAAGAAGACTGTCCAATGGTCATAACGGGAGTCTTTGCTGACTTCATAGTGCTCTCTGCACTCCTTAACATATTAAGGAGTTCAGGGAGTTCCTTCTCCATGCTATGCATGTTAAAGTTCACTATGAACTGAGCAAAGGTGGAGGGGAGGGACTGCAGAATAATATCTATATATTGCTCATTGTCCATTGTCCATCCAAGGTCCTCAAGCTCTTCTATAAGAGCTATCATCTTCAAAACATGGTCCGCTACTGGTGTGCCAGGGGCCATCCGCATGTGAAATAGTTTCTTTGATGCTTCGTATCGTAATACGCGGGACTGCTCCCCATACAACTCCTTTGTATGGAGCAGTATCCCGTGAATGTCCATGTCCTCGTGCTGCTTTTGATGTGTGTTGTCCATCGATGCAAGCGCGAGGCATTTTGCCGTGGCACAGTCAGCGTCCCATGTCTTGCGGACTTCAATGTCCGCAACTGAGGATTTTGGGCCTGGGACGGGCGGAGCTGAAGCCGTGAGGACATATGATACTTTATCATAAGTCAAGGCGATCTTCAGATTCCTTAGCCAGTCTTTATAGTTGGTCCCATTCAGTTTGTTCTTATCTAGTAGAAGCTTAAGTCCAGTCATTGGTATCTGCCATTAAGAGAGAGAAAAGAATACACTCAGCGAAAGCTCTTGCACAGATTAGATTGGTTTATTATCTTGTCTAATCGATGTTTCCCACTGCTTTTTATCAAGTTTTCTTTCAAACCTTAAAAAGAAAAACTAGCCTGGATTAATTACAGTCTACAACTTCGCTAACCGTTCAGCCAGGCCAGTGTCGGTACTTTGAGGGAGGTTCCCCGTACTTTCGCACGGACCTAATTAGAGTAAACCTCGTTTTCCCAGAGGCGGAGCCCCGTTAACACCTTTCTAGACACCTAATGAGTTAGCTAATTGTAAACTGTAAAACTCTCCTAGGAGCAACTATTGCCCATAGTGGGATCGGGATCCAACCATCACATGGAAGGTATGCAATCTCATTGCAAATTTCAACACTTGAAATTCCCGATGTAATTTTTACCCCTAGTACTTATGACCTTAACTATGGTCAACAAATCATAAGTACCAGTCAAGTTCTACCCGTCATTTCTTGATTAATTAGACCCACCCATATGACCCTTAACTATGGTCAACAAAGTCGCATGAATGTCCTAATTAATCTGCATCATATGCATTGTAGGAAGACATCACTTAGCTACCGTACACTACGCCTTAACTAAAGTCAACAAACGTAGCACGAATACTAAGTACTCTACTTCCTAAAATGATGGAGGGTTGCGAATGATTTTTAAGAAAATCTTTAACGCTTTGAACTTGATATCGTTGTAGAATCAAACAGTTTTCAAAAGGAGTGGCTTAAGCTCCGCAGTTTTGAAATGTAGCTTTTTCATAAATAGCCGAGCAGTTTTTAAATCCGATTCTACAACATCTTTTAGGTTTATTTTCTTTACATTAATCACATTAATGTAATCCCATCATTTAAGTCCTTAAGCCAATCACAGAAAAGAAACGAAAATAACACGTACGCTTATGCCATCCGCATTCGCCGCAATGTTCCGTTATGCACCGTTAGGTTACTTAACTAACGGCATACCGGGACGGGACTAGCGCGGGTCTAAAACATAAGCAACGTCTATTATATATCATATATATAATAAGTCATTCGCCTCAGATTTCGCAGAACACAGGCAGCAGAAATATAGATATAACGTGGGATATACTAGGACGTCTGTATTTAGTATTTAGCCAGAATAGAAAATACGGATTCCACAGTCGCGATGAATAGCCAAGCCCACACCCTGGACCCCTATGAGAGCGGCAAGTGACCCTACCAATCCTGGAGTTTAGGAGACCCGGTCTCGACTCCTCGAGATGGCCTCCCACTGAACCCCAGAACCCGGTCACCTGTGCTCCCCTCCTTGGATCCATCCTAATGCGGAAAAGTAAATAATATACAACACTGGTGACACAACCGCAACCTGGAAGTGCCCCAAAATAAAAGAATATTACATTACATTTGAATTTACATGAATGAAAATAAAAAGCTCTCATCTCACAAAACCCCCCCGGCTATTCAATCGCGACAATCCTACACATCATATCTCAGCAACACATAATATCACATATCATCAACGTAAGTAAGTATGCGTACCCCGATTGTCGTTGATGTATAGCAACGAAACCGGCGATATCTAACATACTACACTTACGGTCACAGAAAAGAAAGTGTAAAACTACAATATTTGGAATCCAGATTCTCTTTAGACATCATAAATGCGAAATATCACATATCCCATATTTCATGCCTAAACCATATGAATTCCACATATTGTATCACATTCCAGACAAACAGACAGTATTAAAGTTTTTCGAACGAACAATCAAGCACCCAAGATTCACTAAAGCTCAACACTTGAGCAGGGTTCTAAAGATCCGGAGTGTGACACAGTAGTAGCGGTCCAGCCGTAGAAGGGTCAAGCCAACGCCTCACATGTAGCACGCCGTACTGTCCCAAACCCTAGGGTTCAAAGGGCAGTTCGAGACGGTCACATAATCGAGTTAAGATTTGTTGTCTTCTAGAGGGACCACCGCAAAAAGACTTGCACGTATCTCGAAACTATTTAAACCCCGTGAATATTGAGTAAATGATATTCGTTCAAGAACTTCAATACTTTCTAGTTTACCCGGAAATAAAAGCGAAATGAAAATTCCGATCGAAACCACTAGGCCAAAAACATCTCCAGAATTTTTCAACAGCAGATTCAGATTAAACATATTCAGAATATAATATAGCATGTAATGAAAATTACTGTGCAAAAAATTGTCAAAGAGCCCCTTGTATGGCCGCAGATGCGCGGCCTAAGCTTGCTTATGCCGCGCTTACGCGGCCAAAGTTACTGTTCACGGCCACGAATTTTCCAGATTGTCTAATTTTTACCTGCTCTATTTTTTGAGAATTTTTAATTCTGAAAAAGGTCAGTTTTAAAAAAATTTCCAGAGAGCAATTTTAAAAGTCGTATTTTGTTTCGATCAGACTTTTTACTTCGCAAAAAGGTCGCCTAATGTTCTAGGTCGGCTATGATACCAATGAAGGGTTTGTTTAGCACCCTATGAAGTGTTTTGAAGCATCACATGTCCAAAAGTTATGATTTTTATTGTCTAAACAAACACGCATATGGATCGATCCTAGAAAATTAGGTTTAGTAAACTTTAAGCTAACAAAAGTTAGGGTTTGAAGGCTACAACCTTTGTAGCTCCCATTTTTGCTTCGCTCCTTAGGCTCTTTGGTGATGAGTCGAGGTCCTCTTGAACTCCCCTTGTGTCCACGACGATCCACCGCGGAGATCTCCGTCCAAGCTCGCTACTTCGTCAAACCGAAGATAACACTCTAAACAAAATGGCTAAGCTTGTGTAGAATGTTGTTGTGGTTTTGGATCTCACTTCAAAAACCTTTCTTTGATTGTGTTTGACTCACTAGAAAAAACTAGAGAGGAGAAGATCAAGGAGGATGAAAATGGTGGCTATTTCTTTTCAAGAGGTAAAATGATAACCATAAGGTTAAGCTTTTAAAAGAAATAAATATCACTATATATATTTATTCCTTCTTGACCCCAACCATGATTAAATGATAGATGATTAATTTAACTTGGGTTTAGAATGATAAAGGAAAGGATAACCATGGTTTAGTGGTAGGTGAGCATGGTTAGGTTAGAAGAAGCATGTAGAAACTAGCATAATTATCCTTTCCTTTTCATTTTCTTTTTAAATCCATAATCAAATAATAATCCATTAAATAATCAATGGTGTGAGTCTTATATTGCCACCATTTCCATATATAATCAACCATGATGGTTTGATGTATGTATGTGTACATGTATGCACATCTACATGTGCATGAAACTAGAAAAGAAGAAAGAAACACATGCATGCATGCATACATCCATCAAACCCTAGAAAAGTTTTAAGTGAGAAAACTAATGGTTAAATAATAAATCAACACTTGATTTATCAATCCGGTCATATCTCATATGACCCCACCAAAAGCAGTTCACCCGATCAATGTTCGGTATCATATACGCACATTTCAATCGGGTGCATGCGCATATCGCATATGCACACCACAACGTTTCGCCTGGACTGGGTAACTCCTCTGTGGGACTCTAAGACTCGTCAATACGCCGGCAGAGGGTAATGATCATATCAAGTACCCGCAAGCGGTCAGCTAAACGTAACGGCCACCCGGGTATTGAGCGATCAGAAGACAACAAGCGAACCTGTTACAACTCCTGTCGAGCCATCCGGCAACACTACCGTACAGTCCGGTCTCTTCGTCAGATATGCTGCATATCGAGGCTAGGGATGGTCACGTCGACCCCAATAACTCAATAAGTCGTGCCGATGAATGGTCTATAACAGTTCGAGAAACTACTGATAACACTTATCAGCAAATCTCAGCAGCCCTGGCCAGGGACTTGCTGCTATAACCAGTCGGGCACAGTACAGCATCAACTCCCAATATCGGGAGAGACGAAACCCCTCCTATCGCTCATTGCCTTCGTGTGTCTCGGGACTGTACCCAACGGCCACCTGCTTGCACGCCTCAGTAGAGCCATGGTAGGGTGGTAATCAAAGTACAGTGGGAGAACACACAAGGCTCTATGACGATCTCGGGTCTACAGACTAACCTGTACCTGTGTCACCTGAGAACTGCTATCCGACGATAGATATAATTCTATATAGGAGTTCTCGGCGAGTCCGTCCAGTGTACCCAGTCACCACTGAGCACCCGTATATGATCTTGATATCAAACATCGATGAATGTGGGAACATCCATCGCCCATCGTATGGGTCTAGTATCATATACGCTAGTCTACTCTGGTATATCGATGCCCCGTCTCGATACACCTCCGACTAGGGACATTTCAGGATATGCTTATAGACTACAGATGTCCCACTAGTATGATCTCCATCATAATCAGAGTAGTCAAGCCGATATCCTTAGGGCTTTATCAGCATGTATGAATGAATAGAAGCATGATCAAATAAACATGTCAGATAAAGAAAAACCAGATAGCATACTATCATGTCGAGCAAGAATGCAAACTGAATATATATACATGTATAGATACATCCACTATCACATAATGGCCTCTACGGCATACATATATCCAACAATCTCCCACTTGCACTAAGGCCAGTTATTGGCGTATCTCATACCCAACTGCTCAAAAAGTCGCTCATGCTGCGGCTGAGGGAGGGCCTTGGTGAATGGATCCGCGGCGTTATTCTTTGTGTCTACTCTCTTAATCTCGATCTCGCGGCGATCTACAATCTCCCGGATCAAATGAAATCGCCTCAGGATGTGTCTGGATCGCTGATGGGATCTGGGCTCCTTGGCTAACGCCATTGCCCCATTATTGTCACAATACAAAGGTATTGGATCAATAATGGTTGGAACTACTCCTAGCTCCGAGACGAACTTCTTCATCCAGACGGCTTCCTTGGCGGCATCATTTGCAGCAATGTACTCAGCTTCCATCGTAGAGTCTGCAACGGTATCTTGTTTGGAACTCTTCCAACTTACCGCCCCTCCATTGAGGGTAAATACAAACCCTGAGATAGATTTGCTGTCAACCTTATCACTCTGGAAGCTCGAATCGGTAAAGGCCTCCATTTGGAGATCTTTATTACCATACACCAAAAACAATTCTTTAGTCCTTCGTAAGTACTTAAGAATGTTCTTCACAGTTGTCCAGTGGTTCTCCCCCTGGTTGGATTGATACGTGCTTACAACACTAAGTGCATAGGCTACATCTGGGCGTGTACATAACATCGCATACATTATAGATCCTACTGCCGAAGCATAAGGTATAATGCTCATGCGAGCTCTCTCTTCATCGGTCTTTGGACAAGAATCCTTGGAGAGAGTGACTCCATGGCAAGCGGGTAAGGCACCCCGCTTGGAGTCTTCCATACTAAACCTCTTTAGGATGGTGTTGATGTACCTGGTTTGGGACAGTCCCAATAACTTTTTGGATCTATCCCTATAGATCCTTATACCCAGGATGTATGTGGCATCACCCAGGTCCTTCATAGAGAACCTTAGTGATAAGAATGATTTGACCGACTGCAGCATAGGAGTGTCATTTCCTATCAGAAGAATGTCATCCACGTACAATAATAGGAATGTGACAGCTCTTCCTACAGCCTTCCTATAAACACAAGGTTCATCCGGATTTTTGATGAAATCAAACTCTTTGATAACATCATCGAAACAGATGTTCCAACTCCGAGATGCCTGCTTTAACCCATATATGGATTTAAGCAATCTACATGCTTTCTCGCTGCTCCCACTGTCAATGAAGCCCTCCGGCTGATCCATATAAACACATTCTTCTAAATCTCCATTTAGAAATGCTGTTTTAACGTCCATCTGCCAGATTTCATAGTCGTAATGTGCAGCAATAGCAAGTAGGATCCGAATAGACTTAAGCATGGCTACGGGCGAAAAAGTTTCGTCATAGTCCAAACCTGGTCTTTGACGAAAACCTTTCGCCACAAGTCTTGCCTTATAGGTCTCTACCTGCCCATCCACACCAATCTTTCTTTTAAAGATCCATTTGCACCCTACAGGTTTTACCCCAGGGGGTACAATGTCCAAAGTCCATACTTTGTTGGTGTAGATAGACTCCATTTTGGATCTCATGGCATCCAGCCACTTCACAGAGTCACCACTCGTGATAGCTTGCTGAAAACTGGTAGGATCATCATCTTCCATGATACAGTCTTCTCTGTCACCATCAATGAGGAAACCGTAGTACCTCTCCGGTGGGCGAGAAGTCCTACCAGACCTACGGAGTGGCCGAGGTTCTTCAGTTTCTGTTGCAACAGCCGGTTCAACCAAATTGTCATGTGTAGTTTGTGTCTCCAGAACCTCTTCTAGATCTACCACTTTTCCATCATCTCTATCTGTGAAAAACTCTTTTTCCAAGAATGTGGCATACTGAGAAACAAACACTTTTTGTTCCTCTTTGTGGTAGAACAGATATCCATAAGAATTCTTTGGATATCCCACAAAGTTACACATGACTGACCGTGTCTCGAGTTTGTCCGGATTCTGCTTTTTAACATAGGCCGGGCAACCCCAAATCTTAATTCTTTTAAGAGATGGTCTCTTCCCATTCCATATCTCATATGGCGTGGTAGACACGGCTTTGGTTGGAACCCTGTTTAGCAGAAACGCGGCAGTCTCCAATGCATGTCCCCAAAACGAGACTGGTAACTCAGCGTCACTCATCATGGACCGGACCATATCTAATAGGGTCCTATTCCGTCATTCTGACACACCGTTGTGCTGTGGTGTGTAAGGAGGAGTGAGCTGAGAGAGAATCCCATTCTCTTTTAGGAAGTTTGCAAATTCTGTACTGAGATACTCACCACCTCGATCTGATCGAAGCATCTTAATACTCAAGCCGGTTTGTTTTTCTACTTCTTGTTTATATTCAATGAATTTCTCGAATGCTTCGGACTTGTGCTTTAATAAAAATACATGACCGAATCTTGAGAAATCGTCGGTGAATGTAATGAAGTATGAAAAACCGCCTCTAGCCTGTGTAGACATTGGCCCACATACATCACTATGTATGAGGCCAAGGAGCTGAGCAGCTCTTTCTCCGTGTCCGGTAAACGGAGTTTTGGTTATTTTACCCTTGATACAAGACTGGCAAGTCGCATAAGATTTATATTCAAAAGGGTTTAAATATCCATCTTTATGTAACTTGTTTAGTCTTGTCTCGTTAATATGACCAAGTCTACAGTGCCAAAGAAAAGCTTCATTTAATTCTGAAATTTATCTTTTATTAGTGTGTTGTACACTGAAAACTGTGTGTTGATTTAGGACATATATTCCGTTGTTAAGCGCACCATACCCAACCAACATTTGATTTAGGTGAATGTTCATTACATTGTTCTGCAACACAAAATTATATCCTTCATTGTCCAACAAAGAAACGAATATTATATTACATAGCATATCAGGTACAAAATAACATGGATTCAAAATCAAAATACATCCAGACGGCAACCCCAAGTGATACTCTCCCACTGCGACTGTATGTACATTGGAACCATTTCAAACGCGGATAGTATGGTCACCTGTCTTCAAAATCTTGCTATTTCTCAGCCCCTGCATAGAATTGCAAATGTGAGAACCTGAACCGGTATCCAATACCCAGGAAGCAGAGTTTATAGAAAAACAGTTTTCAGTCACAAACGCACCTGAAGCAGAAGCATCACCATGCTTCTTCTTGAGACTTAAGTACTCTGTGCAATTGCGCTTCCAATGTCCTGTCTTGTGGCAATGAAAACACTCGCCTTTTCCCGGGTCTCCAGCCGTGGACTTTCCCTTTCCCTTCGCCTTTTTGACTCCGCCCTTAGGATTAGTGGGTTTCTTCTTTTTCTTTCCTTTGGCCTTAGCTTTTGGGCGAGAAGAAGAAGACTGTCCAATGGTCATAACGGGAGTCTTTGCTGACTTCATAGTGCTCTCTGCACTCCTTAACATATTAAGGAGTTCAGGGAGTTCCTTCTCCATGCTATGCATGTTAAAGTTCACTATGAACTGAGCAAAGGTGGAGGGGAGGGACTGCAGAATAATATCTATATATTGCTCATTGTCCATTGTCCATCCAAGGTCCTCAAGCTCTTCTATAAGAGCTATCATCTTCAAAACATGGTCCGCTACTGGTGTGCCAGGAGCCATCCGCATGTGAAATAGTTTCTTTGATGCTTCGTATCGTAATACGCGGGACTGCTCCCCATACAACTCCTTTGTATGGAGCAGTATCCCGTGAATGTCCATGTCCTCGTGCTGCTTTTGATGTGTGTTGTCCATCGATGCAAGCGCGAGGCATTTTGCCGTGGCACAGTCAGCGTCCCATGTCTTGCGGACTTCAATGTCCGCAACTGAGGATTTTGGGCCTGGGACGGGCGGGGCTGAAGCCGTGAGGACATATGATACTTTATCATAAGTCAAGGCGATCTTCAGATTCCTTAGCCAGTCTTTATAGTTGGTCCCATTCAGTTTGTTCTTATCTAGTAGAAGCTTAAGTCCAGTCATTGGTATCTGCCATTAAGAGATAGAAAAGAATACACTCAGCGAAAGCTCTTGCACAGATTAGATTGGTTTATTATCTTGTCTAATCGATGTTTCCCACTGCTTTTTATCAAGTTTTCTTTCAAACCTTAAAAAGACAAAACTAGCCAGGATTAATTACAGTCTACAACTTCGCTAACCGTTCAGCCAGGCCAGTGTCGGTACTTTGAGGGAGGTTCCCCGTGCTTTCGCAAGGACCTAATTAGAGTAAACCTCGTTTTCCCAGAGGCGGAGCCCCGTTAACACCTTTCTAGACACCTAATGAGTTAGCTAATTGTAAACTGTAAAACTCTCCTAGGAGCAACTATTGCCCATAGTGGGATCGGGATCCAACCATCACATGGAAGGTATGCAATCTCATTGCAAATTTCAACACTTGAAATTCCCGATGTAATTTTTACCCCTAGTACTTATGACCTTAACTATGGTCAACAAATCATAAGTACCAGTCAAGTTCTACCCGTCATTTCTTGATTAATTAGACCCACCCATATGACCCTTAACTATGGTCAACAAAGTCGCATGAATGTCCTAATTAATCTGCATCATATGCATTGTAGGAAGACATCACTTAGCTACCGTACACTACGCCTTAACTAAAGTCAACAAACGTAGCACGAATACTAAGTACTTTACTTCCTAAAATGATGGAGGGTTGCGAATGATTTTTAAGAAAATCTTTAACGCTTTGAACTTGATATCGTTGTAGAATCAAACAGTTTTCAAAAGGAGTGGCTTAAGCTCCACAGTTTTGAAATGTAGCTTTTTCAAAAATAGCCGAGCAGTTTTTAAATCCGATTCTACAACATCTTTTAGGTTTATTTTCTTTACATTAATCACATTAATGTAATCCCATCATTTAAGTCCTTAAGCCAATCACAGAAAAGAAACGAAAATAACACGTACGCTTATGCCATCCGCATTCGCCGCAATGTTCCGTTATGCACCGTTAGGTTACTTAACTAACGGCATACCGGGACGGGACTAGCGCGGGTGTAAAACATAAGCAACGTCTATTATATATCATATATATAATAAGTCATTCGTCTCAGATTTCACAGAACACAGGCAGCAGAAATATAGATATAACGTGGGATATACTAGGACATCTGTATTTAGTATTTAGCCAGAATAGAAAATACGGATTCCACAGTCGCGATGAATAGCCAAGCCCACACCCTGGACCCCTACGAGAGCGGCAAGTGACCCTACCAATCCTGGAGTTTAGGAGACCCGGTCTCGACTCCTCGAGATGGCCTCCCACTGAACCCCAGAACCCGGTCACCTGTGCTCCCCTCCTTGGGTCCATCCTAATGCGGAAAAGTAAATAATATACAACACTGGTGACACAACCGCAACCTGGAAGTGCCCCAAAATAAAAGAATATTACATTACATTTGAATTTACATGAATGAAAATAAAAAGCTCTCATCTCACAAAACCCCCCCGGCTATTCAATCGCGACAATCCTACACATCATATCTCAGCAGCACATAATATCACATATCATCAACGTAAGTAAGTATGCGTACCCCGATTGTCGTTGATGTATAGCAACGAAACCGGCGATATCTAACATACTACACTTACGGTCACAGAAAAGAAAGTGTAAAACTACAATATTTGGAATCCAGATTCTCTTTAGACATCATAAATGCGAAATATCACATATCCCGTATTTCATGCCTAAACCATATGAATTCCACATATTGTATCACATTCCAGACAAACAGACAGTATTAAAGTTTTTCGAACGAACAATCAAGCACCCAAGATTCACTAAAGCTCAACATTTGAGCAGGGTTCAAAAGATCCGGAGTGTGACACAGTAGTGGCGGTCCAGCCGTAGAAGGGTCAAGCCAACGCCTCACATGTAGCACGCCGTACTGCCCCAAACCCTAGGGTTCAAAGGGCAGTTCGAGACGGTCACATAATCGAGTTAAGGTTTGTTGTCTTCTAGAGGGCCCACCGCAAAAAGACTTGCACGTATCTCGAAACTATTTAAACCCTGTGAATATTGAGTAAATGATATTCGTTCAAGAACTTCAATACTTTCTAGTTTACCCGGAAATAAAAGCGAAATGAAAATTCCGATCGAAACCACTAGGCCAAAAACATCTCCAGAATTTTTCAACAGCAGATTCAGATTAAACATATTCAGAATATAATATAGCAGGTAATGAAAATTACTGTGCAAAAAATTGTCAAAGAGCCCCTTGTATGGCCGCAGATGCGCGGCCTAAGCTTGCTTATGCCGCGCTTACGCGGCCAAAGTTACTGTTCACGGCCACGAATTTTCCAGATTGTCTAATTTTTACCTGCTCTATTTTTTGAGAATTTTTAATTCTGAAAAAGGTCAGTTTTAAAAAAATTTCCAGAGAGCAATTTTAAAAGTCGTATTTTGTTTCGATCGGACTTTTTACTTCGCAAAAAGGTCGCCTAATGTTCTAGGTCGGCTCTGATACCAATGAAGGGTTTGTTTAGCACCCTATGAAGTGTTTTGAAGCATCACATGTCCAAAAGTTATGATTTTTATTGTCTAAACAAACACGCATATGGATCGATCCTAGAAAATTAGGTTTAGTAAACTTTAAGCTAACAAAAGTTAGGGTTTGAAGGCTACAACCTTTGTAGCTCCCGTTTTTGCTTCGCTCCTTAGGCTCTTTGGTGATGAGTCGAGGTCCTCTTGAACTCCCCTTGTGTCCACGACGATCCACCGCGGAGATCTCCGTCCAAGCTCGCTACTTCGTCAAACCGAATATAACACTCTAAACAAAACGGCTAAGCTTGTGTTGAATGTTGTTGTGGTTTTGGATCTCACTTCAAAAACCTTTCTTTGATTGTGTTTGACTCACTAGAAAAAACTAGAGAGGAGAAGATCAAGGAGGATGAAAATGGTGGCTATTTCTTTTCAAGAGGTAAAATGATAACCATAAGGTTAAGCTTTTAAAAGAAATAAATATCACTATATATATTTATTCCTTTTTGACTCCAACCATGATTAAATGATAGATGATTAATTTAACTTGGGTTTAGAATGATAAAGGAAAGGATAACCATGGTTTAGTGGTAGGTGAGCATGGTTAGGTTAGAAGAAGCATGTAGAAACTAGTATAATTATCCTTTCCTTTTCATTTTCTTTTTAAATCCATAATCAAATAATAATCCATTAAATAATCAATGGTGTGAGTCTTATATTGCCACCATTTCCATATATAATCAACCATGATGGTTTGATGTATGTATGTGTACATGTATGCACATCTACATGTGCATGAAACTAGAAAAGAAGAAAGAAACACATGCATGCATGCATACATCCATCAAACCCTAGAAAAGTTTTAAGTGAGAAAACTAATGGTTAAATGATAAATCAACACTTGATTTATCAATCCGGTCATATCTCATATGACCCCACCAAAAGCAGTTCACCCGATCAATGTTCGGTATCATATACGCACATTTCAATCGGGTGCATGCGCATATCGCATATGCACACCACAACGTTTCGCCTGGACTGGGTAACTCCTCTGTGGGACTCTAAGACTCGTCAATACGCCGGCAGAGGGTAATGATCATATCAAGTACCCTCAAGCCGCAAGCGGTCAGCTAAACGTAACGGCCACCCGGGTATTGAGCGATCAGAAGACAACAAGCGAACCTGTTACAACTCCTGTCGAGCCATCCGGCAACACTACCGTACAGTCCGGTCTCTTCGTCAGATATGCTGCATATCGAGCCTAGGGATGGTCACGTCGACCCCAATAACTCAATAAGTCGTGCCGGTGAATGGTCTATAACAGTTTGAGAAACTACTGATAACACTTATCAGCAAATCTCAGCAGCCCTGGCCAGGGACTTGCTGCTATAACCAGTCGGGCACAGTACAGCATCAACTCCCAATATCGGGAGAGACGAAACCCCTCCTATCGCTCATTGCCTTCGTGTGTCTCGGGACTGTACCCAACGGCCACCTGCTTGCACGACTCAGTAGAGCCGTGGTAAGGTGGTAATCAAAGTACAGTGGGAGAACACACAAGGCTCTATGACGATCTCGGGTCTACAGACTAACCTGTACCAGTGTCACCTGAGAACTGCTATCCGACGATAGATATAATTCCATATAGGAGTTCTCGGCGAGTCCGTCCAGTGTACCCAGTCACCACTGAGCACCCGTATATGATCTTGATGTCAAACATCGATGAATGTGGGAACATCCATCGCCCATCGTATGGGTCTAGTATCATATACGCTAGTCTACTCTGGTATATCGATGCCCCGTCTCGATACACCTCCGACTAGGGACATTTCAGGATATGCTTATAGACTACAGATGTCCCACTAGTATGATCTCCATCATAATCAGAGTAGTCAAGCCGATATCCTTAGGGCTTTATCAGCATGTATGAATGAATAGAAGCATGATCAAATAAACATGTCAGATAAAGAAAAACCAGAAAGCATACTATCATGTCGAGCAAGAATGCAAAATGAATATATATACATGTATAGATACATCCACTATCACATAATGGCCTCTACGGCATACATATATCCAACAGTGGCTAACTAGTTATGCGGTTGGATGTTCTTGCTAGGTTGTAGTCTTTTTGTCGCAAATCGGCAATGTTTGCACCGGTTTTTTTTTGAATGTAATGCTTACTAGTTTTTATAAAAATATTGTGATGAATTATTTGCGATATCTTGATAATATTTTTGGCATATCCTATGACATTTAGGATGTGTGAGTGCGGATTTTTGAGTGATCGGGTTTTAGCTTTGCCGGGCGACCAAATCGACGATTTAGTTAGTTTTTTCGCGTTTTTCGTGTGTGTTCCGCGCACCTTGTGCATGTTGTACATAGCTTGTGAACGTTAGTATTTTCGTTTGGGTTTTGCGTCGTTCTTGATTTGTAACCTTATGTTTGTATTGATGTAAATTCCAGGTTCGGTCGCGGAGGCTTCGGATGCGGCACGAAAAGGGGAAGCGGTGATCGGACGTAGCCAGCTGAGGATTTCTGTGAGTAGATGTAACATCTACGGGGGACTATCGTTGGATGGCGCAAGTCGCCCGATAGTTTTAGTAACTTAAAAGATTCTTAGTGATGTTAGTAATTAGGGGTGTAATACTTATATGATTATTTGCTGCATTCATGCCTTATATTGACATACATATACGAACCCATTCTATAGGACACCTGCACCATTGCCAGGGTTTTTATATGCAGCACGAGCACTATTCATGCTTACACACACACCCTGGTAATTGCCATGCCACCACACTAGATAACCTTTAAATTGAAACCTTTTACTATAATTGACACTTACACATGTGCTATTGCTTTAATTTCTTAAAATGAAATCGTAGGATTGCTATTCATGTGCATGTGCTTCATCATATTATTTGTTCATGCCTAATCTATTAACCACACATCACAACTTGATTATTGATACCATATGCATTCATTATCATTGACATATGCACTTATGAGGATTTCTTGAGATTTTATGATATTTCTGGATTTCGGGGGAAAGCCGCAAAATTTCTAAACTTCTTATATTTTTAAAATATGTAAATTGTGGTTTTCTAGTGATGTAAGTGTCGTCCACCATGAGTTTGCTGTGGTTTTGGAGATCCGTGTCGAGGAGTGGAGGAACCGTCACGGGTACATGGTGGGCACGGTATGGTACCCCGGGGCAAGATGAATGTGGTGTTGACGTTGAGCCTGGCAGGGGACGGATTACCAACCGGTGACTGTTTGGCACGGCGGATATCCAGAGGATACCGACCGTGGCCGCGAGATGATGAGATTTTGATATTGAGCTGGGTCAGCCGGATGGCTGAGGCCAAAGATACTATGACATGGATATATGAGATTTGTGATAGTTTTGAGGTGTCGTTGCTGGGCACAGGTTCTGGTTGATTCTATTGGTATTGTGCTGGTATTTCAAAAGAGATTCTTAAAGGGAAAAAAACATGATTTCTTATACTTACACATTCAGATCACGAGTTGATTCGCATTGCATTCATACCTGCTAGCATATTCATATGGCATACCTACCTGCTATTATGTCCTGCCTTACCTGTATTTTAGATGCTAGGATACTTGTGTGCATGCTTTCGATAGCCTGTGTAGATGTTATTTATTACTCACGAGTTGGAAACTCACCCCCGTTGTGCCACAGCCTTTTTCAGGTCCGCTCCGTCAGTACAGTAGCTGCGGGCGCACTTGCTTCTTTTGCCTGGACCCGAGGTTTTGCTCTCAGGTGGGTCATATTATTATTTTTGCACCACCCTGTGTATTCTTTGTATTTAGAGTACTCCATCTACTGTACCTACGAGTATTATTGTATATTGACCTAGAGATGAGACTGTGAGGTTTGTGGACTTTTATGCTGTATTTTGGGGTCGAGCTCACTTGAGTCGACATGCTGTTTTTCTTATGCTTCATTATGATTATTTCGCATGTTGTTGCTTTACATTGCGTGGGATTTGTGACCGCCCTGTGGCGAAGAGCTAGCTCCCGCTTGGGGATGCCATATTTGTTGGATTCATATATATTCTTGTTGTACCCATTTTGGGGGCCAATATTTACAAAGGAGACTTTGCCGAAATTTTCGGAAAAATTGGTATTGTTTTTAAAAAGGGTTTTATATGACTTATTTGATAAACTCGCTTTCAATTGATTGGGTTTTCTTCACTCTTTTGCTTATTTGGTTTTGGTTTCTGGGCTTTGGCTTACTTATTTTACGGATGTCTTGAGACGTTTCGTAAACTTAAGTGCCAGTCACGTTCCGTACCCTGCGGGTCGTGACACCGGCCTCCTCGGATTTTCAGGCCTTGTGCTCTGCCAAAATCCGCCGACAGGGTCTCGTGTTTGGGGTGTGGTCTTGTGGTCATGTCAGTAGTCTTCTGCACTTGTTTAAATAATTTTTTTAGACACTTTAAAAAACAACATAGACTCAAAACTGCAGGGCAGTGAATCAGAGTTTTTTCGATTTCGATATGTTAACATTGTTTAAACAAGCTAGATTATGGGGGGTTAATGGGTGGCTCTGATACATGCTGGGTTATGGGAGAACCCAGTCCATCGAACCGTGGCCAAATACGGAACAAAAAATTTCTAAAACCCGGCGCTACCATTACCCGATTACCAAGATCGAAACCATTAACCCTAAAACTAGCAAACAAGAAAATAGATAGGAATGATTATACCTAATTAACCAAGTCCTTCGGGTCATCAATCATTTCCAAGCTCCTAGGGATGTTGCGGATCGACTTCGGTCACCGGTCTTCCTTCATCTCCGATGATCCACCCGAGCGAAACCGCGCAAGCTCCAGGTTCGCATAGCGGACCAACCGAACCTCCAAGATTGCTAGTAGTAGAGAGTGGGGTGGTGTAAGATAGTGTCACTAAAATTCTTTCTCTCATCCATGAGCTCAAGTGAGAAACAATTGAAGATGAAGAAGAGGTGAGCAAATGAGATGGCATGAGCAAAAATGACTAAGTATTTTTGTGTGAGCATGAAAGTGAGAGAGTGTGTAGAGCACCAAGTGAATCATCAAAAATGAGCAAGCATCACCACCCTAAAGTGGCCGCCCCCCCTCTCATGCCCTCACAAAAAATCTTATTCCCATTTTCAATAAACAAATGCACCATACTAATCATTACATGCACAAGCCCATATATTGACCTAAAGCCCATGCCTTGCCATGTCACCATTTCCACCACATTTATAACATGTGATTTTCTAAAGAAAATCAATAATGAGGTGGCATCTTTTAGAATCCTAACCATATAAATATGGAATACTTCCCGGTATATGTATCGAAATACACATACGCGTATTCGTACGAAAATACGAATAGCCAAGAGGGAAAATGAAGAGTGAGAAATAATACCAGAATATATATATATATATACATATATAAATTATTAAATCAAAACTTGATTCAACAATCCGGCTTAATCCTAAGCCGCTAGTATTAATAACCGTCCGATTAAAGTCTGTGCAGCCTGTGCACATATTTAATCAGACACCTGTATGTTTCAACATACGTCATCTACACCATATCGCCTGAACTGTGAAAACCCTCTGTGTGGCACTCTAAAGACTCGTCAATACGTTGGCAGTGGGTTTAACCTCAAGCACGTCAGCGGCACTAGCTGTACGTAATGGCTACCCTGGTATTGAGCGAAAGGAAGGACGACGAGCAAACTCATCCAAACCCCTACTGAGCCTGTCAGTGACAATATCCGTACAGTCCGGTCTGTTCGTCGAAGAGTATCGCATATCGAGTCTAGGGGTGGATAAAGTCAGACCTCTAACAACGCGATAATTCGTGTCGGTATGAAAACCCATCACTACCAGAGAAACTATCGATCCTGGATCGGTAATTCTCACATACCCCGGCCGAGAATTTGTAGTGATGGCCACCCGTGCACTTGTGCGACATCAACCCCCAATACTGGGAGAGACGAATCCGTGACGATCCGCTCACTGCCTCCATGTGGCTCGGGACTGTACCCAACTAAAACCTATTTACACGACTCCTTTGAGCCGTGGTTAGGTAGTAATCAAAGTACAATGGGAACTCATACGAGACAAACGACGATCTCAGGTCGACAGACTAACCTGTCCACATAGGGAAGTGCCATCTGACTATAGGTATAATACCAATTAGCATGTTCCCGGCGAATCCTTCCAGTGTACTCATAACCCAGTGAGCACCTGTATACTATCTTAGGTGAACAACTAACACCAATGGTTTGTGAGACCGGCCACCGCCCCTCATCAGGGTCTAGATAAGTATACACCAGTCTACACTGGAGTATCGATGCCCAGTCTCGATACTCCCACGACCAAGGACATTTAAGGATGTGCTTATAGACCCCCAGCTCCCACGTATGTGATCAACATCACAAGGTGTAGGGTTTCCTTATAGCCTCATAAAGGGTTTGGAAGCATCATACATGCCACAATTTAATTTTTGAGGTGCTAAGCAAACTTAACTCGGAATCGAACTAGAAATATAGGGTAACAATTATAGTATCACAAAGTAAAGTTAATCTATGACTAAGTGGAGAGACTACAACCTTTGTAGACCACCTAGGGTTTGAATGAGCTAGCTTAAACCTCCTCCACGCCCACGACGATCCACCCAGAGTTCCTTTGCTCAAAGCCCCTAGCTCCAATAGATCACAAAGAAGATGAAGCAAACAAACTACACCAAGGGGCTAAAGAAGTGTAGTTTGATGATATGGTTGTGTTCTCATATAAAAACCATTTCTTTCTTTTAACCTCACTCGATTTATAAAACTCAAGAGAGGGCCAGAGAGAGGAAGATGAAGATGGTAACCATTTTCTTTTGGATGAAAAAGATAATGATAAAGATAATGAGAGAGAGAGAGATAAATATCAAGTATAAATATCTAAACTCAAACCATGGTTAATAAAAATATCTAGATATTTTAGAATGAGAAAAATAACAAAGGAAAAATAAACCATAGTTTAATTTTGGTCAAGTAAAGAAAAGTCAACAATGATGAATAATCAATTTTCCTTTTCTCATTCTAATATATACAAATATATTTACTTTCCATGTATTTCTTATATTGCCATCTTTGATGTATCATCAACCATGATACTAATGCATGTATGTATGTCTGAATGCACATCAACTTGTACATATACATGCATGCATCCATCATAAAGAAAATGTTTATTTAAATGAGATAAAAGTCAATATTAAATCAACACTTGATTTAATAAACCGGTCATATCTCATACGACCCGACCAATATAAAACACCCGATTAAAACACGGCATCATATACACGTATTTAATCGAGCACCTGCACATATCTCATATGTACACCACATCGTTTCGCCACAGCCAGGAAACTCCTATGTGGGACTCTAAGACTCGTCAATACGCCGGCAATAGGTGATGATCAAATCAAACACCTACAAGCCACAAGCGGTCAGCTAAACGTAACGGCTACCCGGGTATTGAGCGATCAGAAGAAGAACAAGCGAACCTGTCAAAACTCCCGTCAATCCAACTGGCAACACTTACCGTACAGTGCGGTCTCTTCGTCAGATATGCGCATATCAAGTCTAGGGATGGAATCATCGACCCGAATAACTCAATAAGTCATGCCGGTATATGGTCTACAACAAATCGAGAAACTACTGTTAGCACTTATCAGTAATATCTTAGCAGCCCTAGTCAGGGACTTCCTGTTATAGCCAATCGTGCACAGCACAGCATCAACCCCCAATACCGGGAGAAACGAAACCCCTCCTATCGCTCATTGCCTCCATATGCCTCGGGACTGTATCCAAAATCCACCTGTTTGTACGACTCAGTAGAGCCATAGTAGGGTAGAGATCAAGATACAGTGGGAGGACACACAAGACTCTATGGCGATCTCGGGTCTACAGACTAACCTATACCAGTGTCACCTGAGAACTGCTATCCTACGTATGATATAATACCACATAGGAGTTCTCGATTAGTCCGTTCAGTGTACCCAGTCTCACTGAGCACCCGTATACAATCTTTGGTTTCACCACACCAGACGGATATGATATCATCCATCGCCCATCATATGGAACAAGAATGGTATACGCTAGTCTACACTGGAATATCGATGCTCTGTCTCGATATACCCATGACTAGGAACATTTCGAAGATATGCTTATAAACTACAGGTGTCCCACTAGTATGATCCACATCATAATCCCAGTAGTCAAGCCAATATCCTTAGGGCTTTATCAACATGTACCAAATGATTAAAAACATGATCAAGTGAACATATGATAAAGAGAAACCAGATAGAATACTATCATGTCGAGCAAGACTGTCCTATGAATATATATATATATATATATATATATACATATATATATATACACATCAGTACATACACTATCACATAATGGCCTCTAGGGCATACATATATCCAACAATCTCCCACTGGCACTAAGGCCAATTATTGGCGTATCTCTTTCCCAACATCTCAAAAAGTCGCTCATGCTGCGGCTGAGGGATGGCCTTGGTGAATGGACCCGCAGTGTTGTTCTTTGTATCTACTCTCTTAATCTCGATCTCGTGGCAATCAACTATCTTCCGGATCACATGATATCGCCTCAGGATGTGTCTGGACTTCTGATGGGACCTGTGCTCTTTGGCCAACGCCATAGCCCTATTATTGTCATAGTACAAAGGTATTGGATCAATAATGGTTGGAACTACTCCTAGCTCCGAAATGAACTTCCTCATCCAGACGGCTTCCTTGGCAGTATCATTTGTAGCAATGTACTCTTCTTCCATCGTTGAGTCTGCAACAGTATCCTGTTAGGAACTCTTCCAACTTACCGTCCCTCCATTGAGGGTAAATGCAAACCCTGAAATAGACTTGATGTCATCCTTGTCACTCTGGAAGCTCGAATAGGTAAAGCCCTCCATTTGGAGATCCCCGTTACCATACACCAAGAACAATTCTTTAGTCCTTCGCAAGTACTTAAGAATGTTCTTCACGGCAGTCCAGTGATTCTCCCCTGGGTTTGACTGATACCTGCTTACTATACTAAGTTCATAAGCTACATCAGGGCGTGTACAGAACATCGCATACATTATCGATCCTACGGCCGAAGCATAGGGAATAATGCTCATGCGAGCTCTCTCTTCATCAGACTTTGGGCAATCATCCTTGGAGAGAGTGACTCCGGGGCAAGCGGGTAAGGCAGTCCGCTTGGAGTCTTCCATACTGAACCTCTTTAGGATGGTGTTGATGTACTTGGTTTGGGACAATCCCAATAACCGTTTGGATCTATCCCTATAGATCCATATGCCCAATATGTACATGGCATCACCCCGGTCCTTCATGGAGAACCTTTGTGATAAGAATGATTTGACCGACTGTAGCATAAGAATGTCATTTCCTATCAGAAGTATGTCATCTACGTACAATACGAGGAATGCGACAGTTCTCCCTATAGTCTTCTTATAAACAAAAAGTTCATCTGGATTTTTGATGAAATCAAACTCTTTGATAGCATCATCAAAACAGATGTTCCAACTCCGTGATGCCTGCTTTAATCCATAAATGGATTTAAGCAACTTACAGGCTTTTCAGATGCTCCCACTATCAATGAAGCCCTCTGGCTGATCCATATAAACGCATTCATCTAAATCACCATTTAGAAATGCAGTTTTCACGTCCATCTGCTAGATTTCATAATCGTAGTGAGCAGCAATAGCAAGTAGGATCCGAATGGATATAAGCATAGCTACAGGAGAGAAAGTCTCGTCATAGTCCAAACTTGGTCTTTGACGAAAGCCTTTCGCTACCAACATTGCCTTATAGGTCTCTACCTTTCCATCTACACCGATCTTTTTTTTTAAAGATCCATTTGCAGCCTACAGGTTTTATCCCGGATGGTACATTCTCCAAAGTTCATACTTTGTTGTTGTACATGGACTCCATTTCGGATCTCATGGCATCCAGCCATTTCACGGAGTCACCACTCGTGATAGCTTGATGAAAACTGGCAGGATCATCATCATCAATGATGCAATCTTCTCTATCACAATCAATGAGAAAACCGTAGTATCTCTCCGGTGGGCAAGAAGTCCTTCTAGATCTACGGAGTAGCTGAGGTTCATTAGATTCTGTTACAACATCTGGTTCAGCCAAGTCGTCATTTTTGTAACTTGTGTTTCTAGAACCTCTTCTAGATCTACCACATTGCCATCAACATCATTTGGAAAAATCACATTTTCTAAAAATGCGGCATACTGAGAAACAAACACTTTTTGTTCCTTCTTGTGGTAGAATTGATACCCAAACGAATGTTTTGGATATCCCACAAATATACATTTGACCGATCGTGTCTCGAGTTTGTCTGGATTCTACTTTTTGACAAAAGCCGGACAACCCTAAATCATAACTCGTTTAAGAGATGGTCTCTTCCCATGCCATATCTCATATGGAGTGGTAGACACAGTCTTGGTTAGAACTTTATTTAACAGAAACACTGCAGTCTCCAATGCATGCCGCCAAAACGAGAGGGGTAACTCAGAATCACTCATCATGGATTGTACCATATCTAATAGGGTACAATTCCGTCGCTCTGACACACCGTTATGCTGTGGTGTGTAAGGGGAGTGAGCTGAGAGAGAATCCCATTCTCTTTTAGGAAGTCCAAGAACTCAGTACTTAAGTACTCTCCACCTCGATCTGATCGAAGTATCTTGATTCTCATTCCTGTTTGGTTTTCTACTTCAAGTTTGTACTCCTTGAATTTCTCGAAAGCTTCAGACTTATATTTTATCAAAAACACATGATCGAATCTTGAGAAATCATCAGTAAAAGTTATAAAGTAAGAAAAACCGCCTCTTGCATGTGTAGACATTGGCCCATATACATCACTATGTATGAGGCCTAGGAGCTCAGTAGCTCTTTCTCCGTGTCAAGTAAACGGAGTTTTGGTCATTTTACCTTTGATACAAGACTGGCAAGTTGCATAAGATTTATACTCAAAAGAATTTAAATATCCATCTTTATGAAGCTTGTTTAGTCTTGTTTCATTAATATGACCAAGTCTACAATGCCAAAGAAAAGTTTCATTTATATCTGAAAATTTTCTTTTACTTGTGTGTTGAATGTTGAAAACTGTGTGTTGATTAAGGACGTATATCCCGTTATTAAGTATACCACAACCAATCAACTCTTGATTAAGTCTAATGTTCATAACATTGTGTTGCACAGCAAAATGATATCCTTCATTTTCTAACAAAGAAACGGATATAATATTACAAAGTATACTTGGCACAAAATAACATGGGTTCAAAAGCAATATACAACCCGACGGCAACCCTGGGTGATACTCTCCCACTAAAACTGCATTTACATTGGAACCGTTTCCAACCTAGAGAGTATGATAACCTATCTTCAAAACTCTGCTATTTCTCAACACCTGCACAGAATTGCAAATATGAGAACCCGAATCGGTATCTAATACCCAGGAAGCAGAGTTAATAGAAAAACAGTTTTCAATTACGAACACACCTGAAGCTGAAGCATAACCATGCTTCTTCTTGAGTTCAAGGTACTCAGTACAGTTCCACTTCCAGTGTCCCGTCTTTTTGCAGTGGAAACATTCTTCTTTCCCCGATTCCCCAACATTGGACTTGTCTTTCCCCTTAACCTTTTTGACTCCACCCTTAGGTTTGATGGGTTTCTTCTTCATCTTTCCCTTGGCCTTAGCCTTCGGGCGAGAGGAGGAAGATGGTCCAGCATACAAAACGGGAGTCTTTACTAACTTCAGCGTGCTCTCTGCACTCCTTAACATATTAAGGAGTTCAGGTAGTTCCTTCTCCATGTTGTGCATGTTGAAGTTAACTATAAATTGAGCAAAGGTGGAGGGGAGAGACTGCAGAATAATATCCGTATATTGCTCATTGTCCATTGTCTACCCAAGGTCGTCAAGCTCTTCTATGAGAGCTATCATCTTCAGAACATGGTCTCCTACTGCTGTGCGAGGGGCCATTCGCATCTGAAACACCTTTCTGGATGCTTCGTATCGTATTTCGCGAGATTGCTCTCCATACAACTCTTTTGTATGGAGGAATATGGCTTGTACGTCCATATTCTCGTGCTACTTCTGATGTGTGTTATCCATCGATGTAAGCATGAGGCATTTAGCCGTGGCACAGTCAGCGTCCCATGCCTTGCGGATTTCCTTATCCGCAATTAAAGGTTTAGGACCTAGGATGGGCGGGGTTGAAGCCGTGAGGACATATGATACCTTATCATAAGTTAAGGCAATGTTTAGATTCCTCAGCCAGTCTTTATAATTGGTCCCATTCAGTTTATTTTTATCTAGTAGAAGCTTGAGTCCAGTCATTGGTATCTTCCATTAAGAGAGAGAAAAGAATACACTCAGCGAAAGCTCTTGCAAAGATCAGATTGGTTATTATCTTTTCTAATTGATTTCTCCCACTGTTTTTTATCAAATTTTCTTTAAAACCTTTTAAAAAGAAAACTAGCCGGGATTAATTACATTCTACAACTTCGCTAACCGTTCAGCCAGGCCGGTGCCGGTACTTGAGGGAGCTTCCCCGTGCTTTCGCACGGACCTAATTAAAATAAACCCCATCTTCCCAGAGGCGTAGCCCCGTTTGACACCTTTCTAGACACCTAATGGGTTAGCTAATTGTAAAGTGCAAAACTCTCCCGGGAGAAACTTTTGCTCACAGTGGGATCGGGATCCAACTATCATATAGAAGGTATGCAATCTAATTGCAAATTTCAACTCTTGAAATTCCCGATATTATTTTTACCCCTAGTACTCATGACCATAACTATGGTCAACATATCATAAGTACTAGTCAAGTTCTTCCCGTCATTTCATGATTTACTAGACCAACCCACATGACCCTTAACTAAAGTCAACATAATCAAATGAATGTCCTAACTAATCTACATCATATGCAGTGTAGGAAGACATCACTTAGCTACCGTACACCGCGCCTTAACTATAGTCAAAATACGCAGCACGAATACTAAGTACTCTACTTCCTAAAATGATGGAGGGCTGCGGATAGTTTTTAAGAAAACTTTTAACTCTTTGAACTTGATATCGTTGTAGAATCCAATGGGTTTAAAAGGAGTGGCTTAAGCTCCGCATTTTGAAACTTACTTTTTCATAAAAGGCCGAATGTGTTTCAAATCCGATTCTACAACATTTTTTAGGTTCATTTTTCTTTACATTAATCTCATTAATGTAGTCCCATCATTTAAGTCCTAAAGCCATCACAGAAAGAAACGAAAATATAACGTACGCTTATGCCACTCGCATTCGTCATAGTGTCCCGTTATGCACCGTTAGGTTACTTAACTAACGGCATACCAGGACGGGGCTTGCGCGGGTGCAAAACATAAGCAACGTCTATTATATATCATATATATAATATTCCATTCGTCTAAGATATATATATTAAATGAACACATCACATAATATAAGCAGCAGAAGCATATTTAATATAGGATATCTAGGAGGTCCGTATTTTGTATTTAGCCAGCAATAGAAAATACGGATTCCACGGTCGCGATGAATAGCCAAGCCCACACCCCTATACCCCTACGAGAGCGGCATGCGACCCTACAAATTCTGGAGTTTAGGAGACTCGGTCTCGACTCCTCGAGATGGCCTCCCACTGAACCTTAGAACCCGGCCACTTGTGCCATCCTCCTTGGGTCTATCCTAGTGCGGAAAAGTAAATAATATACAACACTGGTGACATCATTCTCTTCCCGGAAGTGCCCCAAATAAAAGAATATTACATACAATTTAATTTTACATGAATGAAAAGAAAACTCTCATCTCACATAAAAAAACCGGCTATTCAATCACGACAATCCTGCATATCATATCTCAGCAACACATAATATCACATATCATCAACGTAAGTAAATATGCGTACCCTGATTGTCGTTGAGGTATAGCAACGAAACCAGCGATACACCATATACTACACTTACAGTCACAAAGAAATAAAATGAAAAACTATAACAATTGGAATCGTAACTGCCTACAGACAACACAAACCCGGAACATCACATATCCAAGATTTCATGCCTAACAATGTAAAGCTCGCATTTAGGTCTCATTCAAGAAAACGCCTTTTCAAAATAAGTCGGATAATTCAACAAGATTTCTGATTATACCCGAGACCGAACTGCTAGATTTTCACGCAACAAACAAATTTGTAGATTCCAATTATTGTATCACATACTAATAAACTAGGCGCAGTTAAAACATTCGATCGAACGATTGATCACCCAAAGACTTCTCAGAAAGCTCAACACTTGAGCAGTTTTAAAATTTACCAGAGACTGATACAAGTACATATGGGCCAGCAAAAGAAGACAGAGGCCAAGCTTCAGCTACGGCGCTGCAGAACCGCCGCTAAATGACCATTTTGGCCGCGGTTCAGCGCTCGTACAGTGGAGTTAGGGCTTCGTACTTCTTGTGGGCCCATTAAATACCCTGCACGATTTTTTGAGTATTTTTAATGTGAAAAAATCCACGTTTTTGAAAAATTTCCAGAGAGCACCCTCTGGGTGTCGTATTTCGTTCGTTCGAGGTTTTTAACGTCGTCTAGGTTACTCTAAAGCTCTAGCTTTGCTCTGATACCACTGTAGGGTTTCCTTATAGCCTCATATAGGGTTTGGAAGCATCATACATGCCATAATTTAATTTTTGAGGTGCTAATAAAACTTAACTCGGAATCGAACTAAGAATATAAGGTAACAATTATAGTATCACAAAGTAAAGTTAATCTATGACTAAGTGGAGAGACTACAACCTTTGTAGACCTCCTAGGGTTTGAATGAGCTAGCTTAAACCTCCTCCACGTCCATGATGATCCACCCGGAGTTCCTTTGCACAATGCTCCTAGCTCCAATAGATCACAAAGAAGATGAAGCAAACAAACTACACCAAGGGGCTAAAGAAGTGTAGTGTGATGATATGGTTGTGTTCTCAAATAAAACCCTTTCTTTCTTTTAACCTCACTCAATTTATAAAAATCAAGAGAGAGCTAGAGAGAGGAAGATGAAGATGGCAACCATTTTCTTTTGGATGAAAAAAATAATGATAAAGATAATGCGAGAGAGAGATAAATATCAAGTATAAATCTCTAAACTCAAACCATGGTTAATAAAAATATCTAGATATTTTAGAATGAGAAAAATAACAAAGGAAAAAGAAACCATTGTTTAAATTTGGTCAAGTAAATAAAAGTCAACAATGATGAATAATCAATTTTCTTTTTCTCATTCTAATATATACAAATATATTTACTTTCCATGTATTTCTTATATTGCCATCTTTGATGTATCATCAACCATGATACTAATGCATGTATGTATGTCTGTATGCACATCAACATGTACATATACATGCATGCATCCATCATAAAGAAAAGGTTTATTTAAATGAGATAAAAGTCAATATTAAATCAACACTTGATTTAATAAACCGGTCATATCTCATACGACCCGACCAATATAAAACACCCGATTAAAACACGGCATCATATACACGTATTTAATCGAGCTCCTGCACATATCTCATATGTACACCACATCGTTTCGCCTGAGCTAGAAAACTCCTATGTGGGACTCTAACACTCGTCAATACGCCGGCAGTAGGTGATGATCACATCAAACACCTACAAACCGCAAGCGGTCAGCTAAACATAACGGCTACTCGGGTATTGAGCGATCAGAAGAAGAACAAGCGAACCTGTCAAAACTCTCGTCAATCCAACTGGCAACACTAACCGTACAGTCCGGTCTCTTCGTCAGATATGCTGCATATCAAGTCTAGGGATGAAATCATCGACCCTAATAACTCAATAAGTCATTCCGGTATATGGTCTACAACAGATCGAGAAACTACTGATAACACTTATCAGTAATATCTCAGCAGCCCTGGCCAGGGACTTCCTGTTATAGCCAATCGTGCACAGCACAGCATTAACCCCCCATACCGGGAGAGACGAAACCCCTCCTATCGCTCATTTCCTCCATATGCCTCGGGACTGTATCCAAAATCCACCTGTTTGTACGACTCAGTAGAGCCTTAGTAGGGTGGAGATCAAGATACAGTGGGAGAACACTCAAGACTCTATGGATACCTCGGGTCTACAGACTAACCTGTACCAGTGTCACCTGAAAACTGCTATCCGACATATGATATAATACCACATAGGAGTTCTCGGTGAGTCCGTTCAGTGTACCCAGTCTCACTGAGCACCCGTATACAATCTTTGGTGTCACCACACCAGACGGATAAGGGATCATCCATCGCCCATCATATGGAACAAGAATGGTATACGCTAGTCTACACTAGAATATCGATGCCCTGTCTCGATATACCCACGACTAGGAACATTTAAAGGATATGCTTACAAACTACAGGTGTCCCACTAGTATGATCCATATCATAATCCTAGTAGTCAAGCCAGTATCCTTAGGGCTTTATCAACTTGTACCAAATGAGTAAAAACATGATCAAGTGAACATATGATAAAGAGAAACCCGATAGCATACTATCTTGTCGAGCAAGACTGTCCTCTGAATATATATATATATATATATATAGACACACACATCAGTACATACACTATCACATAATGGCCTCTAGGGCATACATATATCCAACACAAGGTTGGTAGTCAAGCAAGAATCCCATGGTCTTTATCAACATATACACGACGATAAAGACAAACCAGATAGCATACTATCATCTCGAGTTAGACTGTTTTATCGGTATAGGTCCTCTCTCAATCATCATGATCACCTGCCTACGACTATGATAATTGCCTTGAGGGCACTATATCCAACACCGGCGATCTATGATCTCCCTGATCAGGTGATACCACCTCAAGATGTGTCTGGATTTTTGATGTGACCTGGGTTCCTTCACTAAAGTTGTAGCCCTATTGTTGTCACAATACAGAGGTATTGGATCAACAATGGATGGAACCACCTGAAGTTCTGTTAAGAACTTCCTTATTCAGACTGCTTATTTTGCGGCATCAGAAGCTACGATATACTCCACTTCAATCGTAGGTCAGCAACGGTGTCCTGATTGGAACTCTTCCAGCACACCGCCCCTCCATTGAGGGTAAAGACATAACCTAACGTGGACTTGGAGTCATCCTTGTCACTCTGGAAGCTGGAGTTAGCAAAAGCCTCGATCTGGAGGTCTTTTGCGCGGTAAACCAAGAACATATCCTTAGTCCTTCTCAGATAATTCAGAATGTTCTTTACTGCTATCCAGTGCTTCTCCCCTGGGATTGACTGATACCGGCTTACCACGCTTAGTGCGTAAGCTACATCTGTTCTGGTACACAACATCACATACATTATAGAGTCTACCGCAGAAGCGTAGGGTATAATCGACATGCGATCCCTTTCCAAATCAGTCTTTGGAGACACCTCTTTGGAGAGGGTGATTCCTTGACAAGCCGGTAAATTACCGCGCTTTGAATCTTCCATACTGAATCTTTTCATTATAGTGTTGATGTACCTGGACTGTGAAAGTCCCAACATCCTCTTAGATCTATCATGATAGATCTGGATCCCCAGAATGTAAGAGGCATCACCCAGGTCTTTTAAGGAGAACCTGTGTGATAAGAATCCTTTGATAGATTGTAGCGTAAGAATATCATTTCCTATCAAGAGAATGTCATCCATGTACAAGACGAGGAATACGACAGTTCGTGCTACAATCTTACTATAAATACATGGCTCATCTGGATTTTTGATAAAGTCATATTCTTTGACTGTTTCATCAAAACAGATGTTCCAACTCCGTGATGCCTGCTTTAGTCCATAAATGGACTTAAGCAACTTGCACACTTTCCCGCTGCTCCCACTCTGAATGAAACCTTCTGGATGATCCATATAGACGCACTATTCCAAATTTCAATTTAGAAAAGCCGTCTTTACGTCCTTCTGCCATATCTCATAATCGTGGAAGGCAGCAATGGCAAGAAGGATCCGAATGGTTTTAAGCATAGCCACTAGAGAAAATGTTTCGTCATAGTCCAAACCAGGCCTTTGACGAAAACCCTTTGCAACAAGTCTAGCCTCATAGGTTTCAACCTGTCCATCTACAACAATCTTCTTTCTGAAGATCCATTTGCATCCTATGGATTTTACCCCATCTGGAGCAAAGTCTAAAGTCCATACTTTGTTGGTATACATGGACTCCATATCGGTCCGCATTGCATCCAGCCATCTTTCCGAGTCACCGCTCTGAATGGCTTGCTGGAAGCTAGTAGGTTCATCATTATCCATGATGCAATCCTCTCTATCACCATCTATGAGAAAACCGTAGTATCTCTCAGGCGGATGAGACGGCCTACTACTCCTGCGGAGTGGTGCGGGAATGTCCTGTTCTCTTGAGACTTCTGGTTCCTTCAAGCTTTCAGTAATAGCTTCTGGTTCTGGAATTTCTTCCAGTTCTATTGCTCTCCCATTTGTTTCCTTTTCTAAAAACTGATGTTCCAGAAAATGGGCATTACAAGAAACAAAAACCTTTTGTTCCTCTGCGTAATAGAAAAAATACCCCTTGGAGTTCCTTGGGTATCCCAAAAACTTACACTGTACTGAGCGTGCCTCGAGTTTGTCCACTTGCTGCTTCTTAACAAAAGCTGAACATCCCCATATCTTAAGATACTGAAGATAGGGTTTTTTCCCACTCCACATTTGATATGGTGTGGTAGGCACAGTCTTGGTAGGAACCCTGTTCAAAAGATATGCAGCTGATTCTAGTGCATAACCCCAGAAAGATCGCGGTAACTCATTATTACTCATCATGGACCGTACCATATCCAATAAGGTTCGGTTCCATCTCTCCGTGTAACACCCGAGCCCAATAATACTATTTCTATTGCTAGTTGAGTGCTATACATTGCTCATTCCAATTATCCTGATTGTTTGGTGTTTATTGCTAAATTTTAACCGGTTAAGTCCTTTTGGCACATAACAAATTTTAACACCTAAAAGGAAATTAAAAATATCCATGTTGGCCTACTCGTCGCCACTAGTCGCGTGGTAGCGTCCGCGTGTCGAGATTTCTTCCCGTTCGGCTAAACGGGCAAGTTTGGACGGCTACGCGTGCGTGCAAGTGTCCGACTTGGGGGCATGCATTTTAATCATAAAACACCCCTTTTCAAAATTTGGAACCCGCTTAAAATCCTATAATTTGAATTTGGAACATTTGGGCGCAACCCGAGCGCAATTCGGAAATGTTTCATTTAGCGCCGAAATGCCCAATTAATTAAATATTATAAAACCATAAAATATATTCTGTTACCTCTTATATAACGTTAAAATCTTTCATCCCTTAAAATTTTTCCTTTGAAAATTTTTCCATACCTCCTCAGCCAATCGCGTGAGGCTTAGAACCCCGTGGGCCCCGCCTCTTTTCCTCTCTCTCTATCTCTCTCTAATCTCCTTCTCTCTCTCTCTCTAACAAACCCTCTCTCTCTCTCTCTATTTATATTCCCCTGTTCCTCGTTCTCAACCCACGAGAAAACTCATCGAGGAAATCTCACCGAACCCTAACCCGAGCTCCCTCGGGCCATCGCCGTCGACCTTCCTGCGACCTCGCCGTCGCCGTTCTCGCCTCCACAACCTAACCGCACCCCTACCTCCTTCCTCCGTTCTCTTTCCGCGCCTGTAACCCAACCCCCCGACGCCACCACCAGCCGCAGATCTCGCCGCCGCCGCCGCCTCCCATCGCCGACGACACCAGAATCTTCCTCCCTTCACCCTCGTCCCGACCTCGTCGTCTTCTTCCTCCTCCCCTCGCCGGACCACCACCAACCCGAGCCCAACCTATCACCTAACCCTCTGGATCGCCGGGAAACTTGCCGTCGATCCTCGCCATCGTTGCCAGAGCCACTTCCGAACACCTCCGTCTCCCCTTAATCACCAGAGCAGACCACCACCCTCCTCTACTCGTCGCACCACCCTCTCCAGCGAACCCAGAAGCTGTCCAGCCTTCGCTGCTCGCCGTCGCTGCCTCGCCGGCCTCCCATCGCCGTCGAGCCATCGTGGTTGCCCTGGTGCTTCCCTGTAAGCATCTCTTTAACTTTCCATTAGTGTAAAACCCCCTCGCTGGTCTTGTTTACGTATATCGTATGGTTGCTAACTTGTCGTCGTTTTGACTTTTCGCCGGATTCCGGCCGTGCCGACGTCTGGACCCAACTCACAAGCGAGGTACTCTGGTCCGTGTGGTCCCGCTGTTCGCTGTTTCGACTCGATCCGTGGCCCGTGCATCTGTCTCGTATTTTCCGCCGACACTGCATCCGTGCTTTCCGGTTTGTGAAACCGTCGAGGCAAGTATCCGAATACTTGCTTAACATGCTAGTACACAAGATCAAGTCTTGCTTTACCCTTGATTATCATGTTATTTATTATAACCACACAGCTATTAGTAATATCGATATTATTTTATAACTTAGAATTGACGGTCACAATTATCCTTAACATTAAATCAGTATAGTAGTTTCTTGTAATTAATCGGTCTGCTATCAACTAACTAAACCAATTAGATCGTCCACGCTTCATTTGTTAAATCACCCATGAGACGATTATTATGCTTTAGTTTAAATTCAAGTAGCTTCATTACTTTATGTTGTTGATATCTTTTCACTTTGTGACTATTGCACCCCAAGGGTGCTTGAACCTGTTAATAAAGATAATACAAGCACCTTGTGATTAAGTGACTATTATTGCTGTTTACTTTAGATTCTTGCTGCAGTTACTTATTCGATTGTATACCTGTTGAGCGCACCCACTCGATCACATTACATATTGACCTGACTCTGCTGCACCCGACACATACATACATATCGATTCAACCTGTTGAAACATGACCCGACCTGTTACCTGATCTCATGCCTAATGCCAACAAACCTGACTTGGGGTCCTCATGGACCATTCCTGCTGTCTATCCAGACAGACCTTCTTCTACCTGATTCTTTGTTGGCATTAGTCCTTGACTACTGAATACCTGACCTGACATACATAACTTGGGGGTATGGGGAAATCAAAGATGAACCTGACTTGTAACTCGACAGTTCACTACCTGTTCGAGTGTACACATTCCTTTTTTGTGCCTAGCGGTTTGTCTCGGTCTCAACCGAGAATATTGTGGCCGTGGTCCCGGGTATGTACGGGATACTACCGAGTGTACACTTTCCTGTTTTGTGCCTAGCGGCATGTCTCGGCTGCAGCCGAGAATATTGTGGCCGTGGTCCCGGGTATGTACGGGATACTATTGAGTTACATCGACGATTCATCAATTGATTTCAATGACTATAGAGTAGAAACCTGATAGGACAGTTTAGTTACCACTGCACATTACCCTGCACTGTTATTTCATAGTACTGCTTTATTCATGTTCATACCTGCATTGCTTATTACCATATTTATATTATATTATTTGGTTGACATGACGCGCTGAGGTCTGGGTTTTGCATGGCCCAGATTCCTTACCCCTGTCGACGACCGAGCAGGAGTACTTCAGCCAGTAGGATGAACTATGAGTCCTTAGTGATTAGTTTATTTATTTCATTTCATTTCCAGATGTGAGCCCGCACTATGGGACGTACTGTTTATTTATTGTATTGGATCATTTGCTTCCGCACTTATTGTTTATTGACTCTTGTTATTATGGATTTGGACATGTGTTAGATTAGTTTATTATCTTGTTCTTGATATCCTTACAACCGTAATGTGACTGTGGATGGATACTTCCTACCCACAGGTAGCATGGTTGGCTATGTTACGTGCCCAATCTTGCGTACTCTGGGAAGCGGGGCGTGACATGGTTTTTCTGGTATCAGAGCCATAGGTTAGTTGGGTTGATTCTTTTGTAGTTGGGTATTATACCCGATACACGAATCAGAATACTCGTGATTAGGAAACATGTCCTGCCACCTTGACCGTTTTACCATCCTTGAATCATTCTTCCGGGTCATGTCGACATGCAAACTTACTTTGCATTTGTCAACTCAAAAACCTAACTTCTTGTTATCTCTAGGACTCAGGAAACTTGGGTGGAGTTAAGTAATTGCGGTTATGATACCGCGGCATAGCTACAATGCAGTACTCTATTTAAGTATCTTGGAGTTCTAGCCTTGATTTATATATTGAATCTATCATCATGCTAATGTTGTTTGTTTTGATTTCAGGACCATGGCAGATAAGAATTTCAAGACGTATCAGAGGCGCGTGGATGAAGCCGCCATGTTAGGAGTGATACGTTGGATGTTGGAGAATCAGAAGAGGCAAACTGAGCTGATCCAGCAGCAAGCAGATTCATTTCAGGAGGGTTTGCAGGACATTCGGCAGTCTGTAAACACCGCTATAGCGAAGCCAGTTGACCGTGTAGGGACCGTGGCAGATTTCAGACGGTTGGGTCCTACTACTTTCACTGGTCTGGAGGAGCCGTTGCCAGCCGAGCAGTGGCTAGTGGACACGGAGAATTTACTGATTGCGGCACAGATCCCAGAAGACAAGAGAGTTGATGTGGTGCGCATTCAGCTGGTGGATTACGCCCGAGAGTGGTGGCTTATGTAGGAGACCCGCTTGTCCAAGCCAATCAGTTGGGCGGATTTCTCTAAAAGTTTCTTGGAGAAGTTCTTCCCGCGGACTGCACGGGAGGAAATGGAAGAGAAATTTATTGGGCTGAGACAAAATGGAGCAGCTGTGGATGTACATGCAGCGGAATGGACGAGACTCAGCCGCTTCGCTGGACCCTTAGTCGCCAAGGAGGCAGACAGGGCGTGAAGGTTCTTACGCAGTTTGTATGTGGACATCCAGAGGCAGATTGTCTCCCTGGGTTTGACCACTTTCTCGCAGGTTCTTACGGCAGCCAGAGAGCAGCAGAGTTTATCGGGAATGAAAGGGAACCTTCAGCAGACAGCAGTTGCGGCCAGGAAGCCTGCATTTGTACCTAATCGAGATCATGGGCGCAGAGGTATTCCAGTGGAACGTCGAGGTGTAGCGCCAATGAAGAAGCCTGTGGTCGTTGATCGAAGAAAGAGCACGAATTGTAACTACTGCAATTTACCGGGCCACATGCAAAAGGATTGTCGAAGGAGGCTGGGACTTTGTTTGGTGTGTGGAGCGGCTGATCACGCAGTTGGTGCCTGTCCGTCGAAGCTTCGCACGAGAGATGATATACAGAAGCCTCCGCAGAGACCGTTCCAAGGGCAAAAACAGCTGACTCAAGGACCTAACCAGGCTCGAGCTTTTACCTTGACAGCTGAGGAGGCCAAGGCATCAGGAGAAGTGGTTTCAGGTACTTTACTCGTTCATGGTTTTCCCGCATTGGCATTATTTGATTCCGGAGCATCCCACTGTTTTATGTCATCCAAATTTATAACTACACACTCGATTACCTGCATGACCCTGTCTAGTTTCTGGGACATACACACTGGGAATGGGAAAATCATAGCTAGTAAGGAATGTAGAGATTGTACAGTTGTTGTTTGCGGACGGGAGCTTTTTGCAGATTTCTTGGTGATAGATACGGGCAGTTATGAAGTAGTCTTGGGAATGGATTTTCTTGGCACTTTCCACGCACACATTGACTGTAGGGCAAGGAAAGTAATTTTCCAGATTCCCGGACACCGTGAGTTTACTTTCACTGGAGGAAGCAGCTCTGTCGGGCCAGTCGAGTTTAGGGCTAGGCCGGCAAACAGTGTTCTTGCGACAATGGAAGTGGATAGTAATGAAGAGCCGGCAGTTGTTCGCGACTTTATGGATGTGTTTGAAGATATATCAGGCTTACCGCCGAAGCGAGATGTGGAGTTTGCGATTGACCTTATTCCTGGTGCAGCGCCAGTATCAAAATCTTATTATCCGATGGCACCGGTGGAATTGGAAGAAGTTAAGAAACAAGTTGGTGAATTACTCGAGACGGGATGGATTCGAAGCAGCAACTCACCTTGGGGAGCTCCAGTTCTTTTAGTAAAGAAGAAGGATGGCACGAGAAGGATGTGCATTGATTATCGAGAATTGAACCGGGTGACTATTAAGAACAAGTACCCGATCCCTCGCATTGGAGAACTTTTTGAGTAGCTTAGTGGCGCGAGGGTATTCTCGAAACTGGATTTGCGATCAGGATATCATCAGGTCCGAGTGAAAGCAAAAGTCATTTGCAAGACGACGTTTCGAACTCGATATGGACATTTCGAGTATTTGATGATGCCCTTCGGAGTGACTAATGCGCCGGCAATATTCATGGATTTGATGAACAGGATCTTTTCACCATTCTTGGACCAGTTTATTATGGTATTCATTGACGATATTCTGGTGTACTCGAAGAGTCCGGAGGAGCATGCTGAGCATTTAAAGATCGCATTGCAGACGCTGAGACAGGAGAAATTGTATGCGAAGATGAGTAAGTGCGAATTCTGGCTGGAAGAAGTGATGTTTCTAGGGCATGTTGTGTCAGGCAATGGAATCGCCGTTGATCCCAAGAAGATTGCAGCAGTTCGAGATTGGCCTATTCCAAGAAATGTGGCTGAGATAAGAAGTTTCCTTGGTTTGGCCGGATACTACAGGAGATTTGTGGAGAACTTCGCTCGTTTGGCAGAGCCGTTAACTAAGCTCACGCGCAAGGAGGTACCGTTTTTTTGGACGGATGGATGTGCATTGGCCTTCGAGACGTTGAAGCAGAAGTTGATAACCGCCCCTATCCTAACTGTACCAGATAATTCAGGAGGACTGGTGATTCACAGCGACGCATCTGGAAAAGGATTGGGGTGTGTTTTGATGCAGAATGGGAAAGTCGTCGCTTACGCATCGAGACAACTGAAGACTCATGAGAAGAGTTATCCGACTCATGACTTGGAGCTTGCAGCCGTGATCTTCGCCTTGAAAATTTGGAGACACTACCTTTTGGGCGAGAGAGTCGAAGTCTTTACAGATCACAAGAGTTTAAAGTATGTGTTCACCCAGAAGGAGTTGAACATGAGGCAACGCAGATGGTTGGAGCTGATGGCCGACTACGACCTTGATCTTAAGTACCATCCGGGAAAGGTTAACGTCGTGCCGGATGCGCTTAGTCGGTTACCAGCAATTCAGGTATTGACCGCACAAAAGGAGATCATTGCGGATTTTCGGAAATTTGACCTAGAGGATGTGCTACCACCTGCTATGGGACAGTTGATGCAGTTGCAAGTACAGTCGTCCTTAGTTGAGAGGATTAAAGCGGCACAATTGCAGGATCCTAGACTACAAAAGTTTCGAGAGCAGGTTAAGGCCGGACTACGAACCGATTTACTGATCCATGAAGGCGGTTCGTTGAGATATGGTAGCCGTGTGTGTGTGCCAAAAGGGGATGTGCGTGAAGAGCTTATGAAGGAGGCACACAGTTCAGCTTACTCTGTACATCCAGGTGGAACAAAGATGTACCGAGATATTCGACAGCACTTCTGGTGGGAAGGTATGAAACGGGAGATTGCTCGCTTCGTAGCTAAGTGCTTGGTGTGTCAGCAAGTCAAGGCTGAACACCAAAGGGTTGCTGGTTTATTGCAACCACTTCCGATTCCTCAGTGGAAGTGGGAACATATAACCATGGATTTCGTGACGGCTTTACCGCGGAGTCCAAAGGGCAACAATGCCGTATGGGTGATTGTCGATCGGTTGACCAAGGCAGCTCATTTTATTCCTTTTCGGGTTGGTCAATCGACAGAGACTTTGGCAGAGCGGTACATGCAGGAGATTGTAAGATTGCATGGAGTACCGGTAAGCATCGTGTCCGATCGAGACACTCGGTTCTTGTCGCACTTCTGGAGGAGTTTACAAGAAAGTTTGGGGACTCGATTGAAGTTTAGCACAGCTTATCATCCTCAGACTGATGGACAATCGGAGAGAACGATCCAGACCCTTGAAGATATGTTGAGGGCTTGCATGTTGGACTTCAAAGGTTCTTGGGAGGATCATCTACACCTGGTGGAGTTTTCGTACAACAATAGCTTACAAGCGACTATTCAGATGGCTCCGTTCGAAGCGTTGTATGGTCGTAAGTGCCGTTCACCGGTTTGTTGGGATGATGTTGGTGAACGAAGGTTACTGGGACCAGATTTGGTGGTACAGACAGTTGAGAAGGTGAATACAATTAGGAAGCATATGAAGGCAGCTCAAGACAGACAGAAAAGTTGGGCTGACAAGTCAAGAAGACCTCTAGGGTTCGCCGTGGGTGATTTGGTATTTCTGAAGATATCACCGACTAGAGGGGTGATTCGCTTTGGAAGTCGGGGAAAGCTTAGTCCTCGATTCGTTGGACCCTTCGAGATATTGGAGCGTGTTGGAGAGGTAGCGTACCGTTTGGCGTTACCACAGTCATTGGCAGGAGTGCACGATGTGTTTCATGTGTCTCAACTACGGAGGTATGTCCGAGATGAAACTTACGTCTTGGATCATTCGGAGTTGACTGTACGGGAGGACCTAACTTTTGAGGAGCGACCAGTGGAAATCAAGGATCGAAGAGAAAAGGTTCTTAAGAACAAAGTTATCCCTCTTGTGCTAGTTTCTTGGGGTAATCGATTGCATGGAGAATCCACTTGGGAGCGAGAGGACGAGATCCGGCAGAAATTTCCTCACCTTTTCCTGTAGTTAGCTATCTTGTAATTTCGAGGACGAAATTCTTTTTGTAGTTGGGTATGATGTAACACCCGAGCCCAATAATAATATTTCTATTGCTAGTTGAGTGCTATACATTGCTCATTCCAATTATCCTGATTGTTTGGTGTTTATTGCTAAATTTTAACCGGTTAAGTCCTTTTGGCACATAACAAATTTTAACACCTAAAAGGAAATTAAAAATATCCATGTTGGCCTACTCGTCGCCACTAGTCGCGTGGTAGCGTCCGCGTGTCGAGATTTCTTCCCGTTCGGCTAAACGGGCAAGTTTGGACGGCTACGCGTGCGTGCAAGTGTCCGACTTGGGGGCATGCATTTTAATCATAAAACACCCCTTTTCAAAATTTGGAACCCGCTTAAAATCCTATAATTTGAATTTGGAATATTTGGGCGCAAACCGGGCGCAATTCGGAAATGTTTCATTTAGCGCCGAAATGCCCAATTAATTAAATATTATAAAACCATAAAATATATTCTGTTACCTCTTATATAACGTTAAAATCTTTCAATCCCTTAAAATTTTTCCTTTTAAAATTTTTCCGTACCTCCTCAGCCAATCGCGTGAGGCTTAGAACCCCGTGGGCCCCGCCTCTTTTCCTCTCTCTCTATCTCTCTCTAATCTCCTTCTCTCTCTCTCTCTCTATTTATATTCCCCTGTTCCTCGTTCTCAACCCACGAGAAAAATCATCAAGGAAATCTCACCGAACCCTAACCCTAGCTCTCTCGGGCCATCGCCGTCGACCTTCCTGCGACCTCGCCGTCGCCGTTCTCGCCTCCACAACCTAACCGCACCCCTACCTCCTTCCTCCATTCTCTTTCCGCGCCTGTAACCCAACCCCCCGACGCCACCACCAGCCGCGGATCTCGCCGTCGCCGCCGCCTCCCATCGCCGACGACACCAGAATCTTCCTCCCTTCACCCTCGTCCCGACCTCGTCGTCTTCTTCCTCCTCCCCTCGCCGGACCACCACCAACCCGAGCCCAACCCATCACCTAACCCTCTGGATCGCCGGGAAACTTGCCGTCGATCCTCGCCGTCGTTGCCAGAGCCACCTCCGACCACCTCCGTCTCCCCTTAATCACCAGAGCAGACCACCACCCTCCTCTACTCGTCGCACCACCCTCTCCAGCGAACCCAGAAGCTGTCCAGCCTTCGCTGCTCGCCGTCCCTGCCTCGCCGGCCTCCCATCGCCGTCGAGCCATCGTGGTTGCCCTGGTGCTTCCCTGTAAGCATCTCTTTAACTTTCCATTAGTGTAAAACCCCCTCGCTGGTCTTGTTTACGTATATCGTATGGTTGCTAACTTGTCGTCGTTTTGACTTTTCGCCGGATTCCGGCCGTGCCGACGTCTGGACCCAACTCACCAGCGAGGTACTCTGGTCCGTGTGGTCCCGCTGATCGCTGTTTCGACTCGATCCGTGGCCCGTGCATCCGTCTCGTGTTTTCCGCCGACACTGCATCCGTGCTTTCCGGTTTGTGAAACCGTCGAGGCAATTATCCGAATACTTGCTTAACATGCTAGTACACAAGATCAAGTCTTGCTTTACCCTTGATTATCATGTTATTTATTATAACCACACAGCTATTAGTAATATCGATATTATTTTATAACTTAGAATTGACGGTCACAATTATCCTTAACATTAAATCAGTATAGTAGTTTCTTGTAATTAATCGGTCTGCTATCAACTAACTAAACCAATTAGATCGTCCACGCTTCATTTGTTAAATCACCCATGAGACGATTATTATGCTTTAGTTTAAATTCAAGTAGCTTCATTACTTTATGTTGTTGATATCGTTTCACTTTGTGACTATTGCACCCCAAGGGTGCTTGAACCTGTTAATAAAGATAATACAAGCACCTTGTGATTAAGTGACTATTATTTCTGTTTACTTTAGATTCTTGCTGCTGTTACTTATTCGATTGTATACATGTTGAGCGCACTCACTCGATCACATTACATATTGACCTGACTCTGCTGCACCCGACACATACATACATATCGACTCAACCTGTTGAAACATGACCCGACCTGTTACCTGATCTCATGCCTAATGCCAACAAACCTGACTTGGGGTCCTCATGGACCATTCCTGCTGTATATCCAGACAGACCTGCTTCTACCTGATTCTGTGTTGGCATTAGTCCTTGACTACTGAATACCTGACCTGACATACATAACTTGGGGGTATGGGGAAATCAAAGATGAACCTGACTTGTAACTCGACAGTTCACTACCTGTTCGAGTGTACACATTCCTGTTTTGTGCCTAGCGGCATGTCTCGGTCTCAACCGAGAATATTGTGGTCGTGGTCCCGGGTATGTACGGGATACTACCGAGTGTACACTTTCCTGTTTTGTGCCTAGCGGCATGTCTCGGCTACAGCCGAGAATATTGTGGCCGTGGTCCCGGGTATGTACGGGATACTATTGAGTTACATCCACGATTCATCAATTGATTTCAAAGACTATAGAGTAGATACCTGATAGGATAGTTTAGTTACCACTGCACATTACCCCCCTGCACTGTTATTTCATAGTACTGCTTTATTCATATTCATACCTGCATTGCTTATTACCATGTTTATATTATATTATTTGTTTGACATGATGCGCTGACGTCTGGGTTTTGCATGGCCCAGATTCCTTACCCCTGTCGACGACCGAGCAGGAGTACTTCAGCCAGTAGGTTGAACTGTGAGTCCTTAGTGATTAGTTTATTTATTTCATTTCATTTCCAGATGTGAGCCCGCACTATGGGACGTACTGTTTATTTATTGTATTGGATCATTTGCTTCCGCACTTATTGTTTATTGACTCTTGTTATTATAGATTTGGACATGTGTTAGATTAGTTTATTATCTTGTTCTTGATATCCTTACAACCGTAATGTGACTGTGGATGGATACTTCCTACCCACAGGTAGCATGGTTGGCTATGTTACGTGCCCAATCTTGCGTACTCTGAGAAGCGGGGCGTGACACTCCGATACACCGTTGTGTTGTGGAGTGTATGGATGAGTATGCTGAGAGAGAATTCCATTCTCTTTTAGGTAACCCAGGAACTCGGTATTTAAGTATTCACCACCTCGATCAGATCTCAGTGTCTTGATACTTTTTCCCGTTTGTTTTTCTACTTCATTCTTAAATTCTCCGAATTTCTTAAAGGCCTCGGATTTATGTTTCATCAAGAAAATAGGTCCATACTTAAAGAAATCATCCGTAAAAGTAATGAAATATGAAAAACCCACATCTTGCATGTGTAGACATTGGACCACATACATTGCTGTGTATGAGTCCTAAGAGCTCGCTCGCTCTTACTCCTTGTCCAGTTAACGGAGTCTTTGTAATCTTTCTTTTGAGACATGATTGACAAGTGGCATAAGATTGATATTCGAACGGATCCAAATATCCTTCTTTATATAACTTAGTAAACCTTGTCTCATTGATGTGACCCAGTCTACAATGCCATAAGAAAGCTTGATTTATATCCGGAGACATTCTTTTAAGTGTGTTCTGGACATTGAAAATCTGCAATTGATTTAACATGTATATACCATTATCTAGTGTACCGGACCCAATCAAACCATGATTAAGGTCGATGTTGACAACATCGCTTACAAATGTAAAATCATAACCTCCTTTTGATAACAAGGATACTGATATGATATTACACGTTAAACTAGGTACTCAAAAACAGTTACGCAAAACCAAAATATGTCGACTCGTCAATCCAAGGTGATAATCCCCTACGGACACAACATCCATGCTCGCTCCGTTAGCAACCCTGAGGGTCATATTACCAGTCTTCAGTACTCTACGGCTTCCCAGTGCCTGCAATGATTTACATATAAGAGATCCTGACTCAGTATCCAATACTCAGGAAGTAGAGTTGATTGTCAGACAATTTTCAATTACAAACACACCTGAAGACGAAGCCACAACTTGCCTCGGGTCCTGGTTCTTGGCATTCCAAGATTTGCAATCCTTCTTCCAATGGACCTTTCTATGACAGTGGAAGCACTCGTCCTTTGCTACTATCGGCACTGCAACCTTTGCCTTTCCTTTGGCTTCCACCTTACAAACACCACCTCTCGGTTTGGTAGGGGCTTTCTTCTTCCTTCCTTTTGCTTTCGCTTTGGACCTGGAAAAGGAAGCACCATGAACAAACAGAGCGGGTGTTTCCCTTGCTTTCTGCAAGGTGCCGTCTGCAATCCTTAACATATTAAGGAGTTCTGGAAGTTCAACTTCTTTACCTTGAATATTGAAATTCAAGATAAACTGGGCGTGGGTGGAAGGAAGGGACTGGAGAATCAAGTCTGTATACAGCTCGTTCTCTAATGTTGTCCCGAGGTCCGCGAGCTCCTCAATGTAGCCAATCATCTTAAGGACATGTTCCCCTACAGATGATCCGAAGTCCAGCCTCGACAGAAATAACTTCTTCGAGGTCTCGTATCTTTCTATACGAGATTATGCTCCATACAGTTCCTTAGTGTGGAGAAATATGGATTCAAGATCCATATTCTCGTGCCTCCTCTGATGTTTATTGTCCATAGAGGTTAGCACGATGCATTTGGCTTTCGCGCAGTCAGTCTCCCAGGACTTGCGGATTTCATTATCCGCGACACTGGATTCTGGACCTGGGACGGCAGGAGCTTTAGTAGTAAGGACATACCCCAATTTGTCATAAGTGATTGCCATCTTGACATTCCTGAACCAATCTTTATAGTTTGGCCCTGTCAAAATATTTTTATCTAATAATAACTTAAGGCCCGTCATGTTCTGGTCGCTGCAATTAGGAAAGAGATAGAAGAAACACTTTAGCATGATGCTCTTGCTAGTTTAGAGTGGTTTTTAGTTTATCTAAACAGGATGTCTCCCACTGTTTCTTGAATCCTCCCTCAAACCATAAAAGAAGAACTAGTCAGGACTATTCTCACCGTTCAATACTTGCTTAACCTTTCAGCCAGGCCAGTGTTGGTAGTTCAAGGGAGGTTTTACGACGCTTTCGCGAAGTTCCTTAATTAAATAACCTCTTTTCCCTGGGGGCGTAGCCCCGCTAACACCTTTCTAGACACCTACTTGGTTTATAGCATTGATCGTTAAGTGAAAGAATCTCCCGATGAGTAGCATATACTCATAGTAGGATCGGGATCCAAATAGCATCGTGTGATAAAGTCAAAGGAATGCTACCAAAATTATCACACTCCTAATGGTATGCAACACTAGCAAGTTTCAGTTTCATTAGAAACTCGCGATGTAGATTTTTGCCCCATGCTCTTATGACCTTGACGTTGGCCAAAATATCATAAGTCGTATTTCAAGTTCTACCCATCATTATCAAGGTTAATTTTAACCCACCCGTAAATACCCTTGACATTGGCTAAAATGGAAGTACGACAGTCCCAAACCAACGCATCTATCTATGCAACAGATGAATATCCAACAACTATCAAACACTATGCCTTGGCGTAGGTAAAAATACATAGCTTGAATACTACCGAATATCCAACTGAAATGGCGGAGGGCTACGAATGTTTTTAGCGAAACTGTGAACGTAGTGAACTTGATATGATCGAAGGAACCTGATATCTTTTAAAAGGAGTGGTTTAAGCTCCGTATTTAAAAGTTTTACTGTTTTGAAAAACCGAGTGGTTTTTAAATTGGTCATGTTGGGTTTTCCTCAGCACCTAGCCTATGGTTTGCAAGAATCAAGCATGCCATAACAAAAAATTAAGTTGGTTCTAAGCAAACATCCAAGTATTCATACTAGAAAACTAGGGTAACAAAACAATGTAATCTAACATTACATAAGAAGTGAACAAGAATACAACCTTTGTAGACCCGGTCCTTCACTTCTAAAGCTCCGTGTAGATGTCCCTTCGCTGCGATCATCGAACTACCGAACTCTAGTATGGTTCCCTCGGAGAAATGAACAAGCTTGCTCGTAGTCTTCAAGGCCGAAGATGATCTATGTCGAGGAGACTCAAACTCAAGCTAACCCTTAACTAGGTCATGAACTTTGTGAAGAGAACACCCTAAACTAAATGGCAAGTAGTAGAGGATGATGAAGTAGGAAGTTGTCACGACCCGAAATATTAGTTCGTGACCAGCACTTCAATCACGCAACGTCCAAAGGCGTAACGGAATTCAAATAAGATGAAACTCAGAAATCTAAAACTTTTTAGAGAACTAAAAGAGGTGAGGGTTTGAAATAAAGGTATAATGAACAAGTTTTCTTAATGCATAGAAAAGGAACATAAATGATGCAAGTGAAATTTACTAGTTTGAAAACATGTTTCTTCTTTTAAAAATTTCGGCAGCACATACTTTGTATATTTTGATCCAAAACCACAAATACATAGTAAGAATAACGACATCCCAAAGCGGGAGCTAGCTCTTCGCCAAACGGCGGATCACAACCACGCAATATAGCATAAATAAATATACGACGCCCAACGGCGAAGCTCACCACAAAAAGATAAAGAAATGAGCAAGATATAACCTCAAAAGTGAATATAAAACCCATCACTCAAATCTCGCAACTACAAGTCTCTCTAAGTCTTATCACTTATACAATTTATAACTTTTGATTGATGGAGTTAACTAGATACAATATGAAATATAGATACAAGAGTGGGAATGATACAAATATCCTACCTACCAATGCAAAACACCCGAATGCAACTGTGTGCCAGCGAAGCCGCTACTGATCCAAGTGGTCAACCTGCAAGAACAGTGCACAACGGGGGTGAGTTGCCAACTCGTGAGTAGAAAAATATCAACAGATAGAAATCGAATAAACAATGACTCCTAGGTCAACTATATCATAAAGGTAATACTATGATATCTAGGGTGACCGAGTCTGTATATATGTGCCAACAAGGTAGTCAATACCTATATGCATGTGGATAACATCTAACAGTAATAATCAATGCATGTATATGGATCTCGTCCAACTATAATCAAGGCATGTATGCATGTGGATCATGTCCAACCAAAATCAATGTCTGCATGCACGTAAATATCATAAAGGGGTTTGCTTGGAAGTATGAGGATATAAATCACCGGTGTCCCTCCCGACACATCAAAATCATGGAGCCTGAGTGCCTATCATCGACACTCGAAAACATCATGCAAACCGTGCCCAGCATCGACACGTAAATCCTCATATAACGGGCTCCGTCAGTCCGGATCGGCCCATGGGCTCCGTCTGCGGAATCGACCCTCGGCCCCGGCAGTACGGGTCATCCCGTAACCATCTATCGACTCTAGTCAGTATCCTCCGGATAACAGCATGGTCCAACCAATCACCGGTAGGTAGTGGTCCCTCTGCCAGGCTCACCGTCTAGCTACACAGCAGATCCGTTCTCGCCCCGGGGTACCATACCGGGTCCACTATGTACCCGCAATCGACCTCATCCAGCTCCTCGATTCGGGTTCACAAGTCACACGTCTCAGAACCGAGAAAACGCAAGGTGGACGCACTGAAATATCATATCAAGAGAAACCGGGTTTTTAAATCAGTACATGCTTTCTTTGAAATAGCCACGGTTCTCAATTCCAGAAATCTCATGAAAACAGCATATCTCAATGCGTAAAATCATAAAGCGTGATGTATGCAATATGTGATGGAAATGTAAGCATAACAGTATATCACGATGCAGCAATCCTACTATGTAGAGACATGGCAATTATCGATGATGAAGTGCGTGAGCCGGCAAATCTGTGTGCGTGTAACATACGCATCATAGATAGTAGTGCAAGTGTAGTAGCACAAGTATAAGCAATGCGATGGGAATAATATGAATGCAGCATAAAGGAAATCATATGCAAATGCTGACAGGTATACGTATCTAATATGACCGAGTCTGGGAATCTATCAATCGGCATCCAGCCTAACCACATCACGTACGGTATGATCCATCGTGCGGCAACCTCTAGTCAAGGGAAGGATCAATCATCAAGTCAAACTCATCACGCACGGAAAATCATCATACGGCGACATTAAGCTAATAAGGATCCTATCATCCTATACGACAATTGAGGGTACGACCTGAAATCACGTACGGCCTATCATCCATGATTCACAACATTCTATAAATATCTATATATATATTTATATACCTATGCCCCAGGTCACATCCGCAATCATCTCACATCAGGGGACCGACAGGGTATAAATCATCTCGATCGAGTCGCATCCGTATACCAACATACCATCAGGTCATCATATCCGTCTTATAATCTTTTCATCGCATTTATAACTCATATCAACCCGAGTTTACCTAAAAATTCTATCTCTACTATAGGTATAGATATCTAATCTAACATACAAACCCGAACCATACAAACAGATTTTTAAAGAAGCGAATCGTAGTTTTGAAAATAGGGGTTACAGTGTTTTTAATAAAAACATATCATTTGAAAATCTGTAACCTCCCTGAAGGTATATTTTTAAAAGATACATACGACTCTCCAGTTTAGCAAAAGGTATGGTTCGGATGACGCATCTACATCGACTATCTAGTCATACGGTACCCTAAACGGCAATATCGGCAAACGTCGTCCTCGAATCCCGTCATTACATAATAGCCGTATTATCTCATTTCTAACTATCCTTAGTTTCTAATATAGTAGCACTAACTATCCTTTACTATAACCCTAGTTTCCTAATCTAGGTTTCCTAACCATATTCTATAATCAATTTTCCATCAATACTTTGCGAGGGTGCTATACGCCATCCACCCGACTTCCCTCATGGATATAGATCCACTCACCTGGTCATCGCTCGCCGAAATCGATGACGCCGCGCTCCTTCACCTCGGAATCCATACGAGGGTACCTACAATAATAAACAATCGCAATACGTATTAAAATCGAATCCGGAAAACCGATATGGCGCACGCTATGCTCACAGGTTAGAACCTTTGGCCTATACGTGCAAAATAATCAAACAACCCCTGTTGTCGATGTACAAACATCCAACAACCAAATACAAATCCAATTGTCAAGAAATTGCATTTCAAAATACGGAAAACATTGCCTAAAACACACCAAAATGCTCCCAGATTTTCCCCAGGTGACAATTAGCCAAAACTGCATATAGGAGGGGTCTATTTTAGTGCAAAAGGAGCCATGGACCAAATCTGGGACCCTATTTCCCTGCTCTGGCCGCAAATTGCGGCCCGAATGGATAAATCTGCGGCCTTGGGTTAGGGTATGGGGCTTGGGTTTCAGTGGTAGCTTCCTAGGTACCTGCACGATGTAAGTCCACGTTGCCCACCCCGGTGCTTGCGGGGAGGTGAAAATGGTATGAAAAAACGGATTTTTAACACACTAGGCAACATGGACTAGCAAAAGGAGGATCTTTGCTAAACATAAACTAACTACAAAGCTAAGAAGAGTTAGCTACTCGAAAAAAAGGTTATACCTAGGGCTTTAAGTCCTTCTCTCCTTGCTCCTTGTAGTGAAAGAAAGTGATCTCCTTGTCGAAGAAAGATCCACCCGAGGGCCTCAACCTTTGGCTTCAATTTTAAACTAGAAGTTAACTAAGATGCTTGGAGTGCTAATCCTTGAACCTTAGAAAGAGTAGAGAGTATCTTAGAAGGATTTATCTCAAGCTTAAGGGATTCTCAACTCATAAGAGGGGAGAGCTAGAGAGAGAGGAAGAGGAGGAGAAAGAATCTAAATGATAGAATGAGAAGAAATGAACCATTCTTCTCACATATATGTGTGAATTATGAAAATAGATAATTAGTCAAGTTAATTGTCATGGTTAATCAAGAAATGACCATTATCATTTAACATTAAATGCCTTTGCAAGGATCAAAGAGCATCTTTCATATGGAATGATGATGGTCAACTTGTCCACCTAGGTCAACAAGTCAAGTATAGTCAAATGGTCAACAACCCTAACCATGCACAATTATAATTAACTAATAATTAATAAATCATAATTCACACAAAACATTAGGGTTAAGAAAATGACAATAGTCATCAACCCTAATCAAGGTCCTCTCCCTCTGTCTCAATCAACTGTGCATACACACCCGTATCCGTTTACCGAGGAACACGAATACAATGAGATAAAACAAATCCCAAATCATATACTAGGATCCGGCTTAAACCAAAGCCCGCTATTATAAGCTGTCCGGACAGCAAACGTGCACAAGTGCGCGGATGTGAACGAACCCTGTCGCAAAACCATGCGACCTCTACTCATTTTGCCTAAAGGCGAATAACCCTCTGTGTGGGACTCTAAAGACTCGACACTACGCTGGCAGTGGGTTTAACCACAGACCGCAAGAGGCACTAGCTGTACGTAACGGTCCCCAGGTAGATGCCGATAAGAAGACTGACGAGGTGAACCCATCTGAACACCTACTGAGCCTGAATATGACAGTCTCCGTACAGTCCGGTCTGTTCGTCTGATACATCGTATGGTGGGACTAGGGATGGTAAATGTCAGTCCCCTAATAGCGGTACAAGTCGTGTCGGAGTGTAGCCCAGAATACCCTGAGATAGTACTGGAAACCTACCAGTATACCTCGCTTGCCCTGGCCTGGGACTACTTGTGTAATGGCTCTCCTGGACACAGCGCGATGTCAACCCCCAATACCGGGAGAGACGAATCCTCTCTAACCATCACTGCCTCCAAGTACTTCGGGACTGCACCCAAAAACTACTTGTTTGCATGACTCCTTTGAGCCGTGGTAGGGTAGTAATCAAAGTGCAGTGGGAACACACTCGAGGCGAAGTGACAGTGTCAAGTCAGCGGACTAAGCTGTACTTATGTCACCTGGAAACTGATAACCGACGATAGGTATAATACCAACCAAAAGTTCCCGACGAGTCCTGTCCAGTGTACTCGTAACCCAACGAGCACCCGCATACTATCTCAAGTACGACGTACAGACGGCTGTGGGACAGACCGTCTCCCGTGCTGGGATGAGAAGCGCATACGCTAGTCTACTCCGGAGTATCGATGCCCTGTCTCGATAATCCCACGACCAGGGACGTGTATATATAAGGATGTGCTTATAGATTACCCAGCCCCCCCGAGTGTGACTGTCATCACAACGCTGGTAATCAAGCCAAGATCCTAAGGGCTCCACTAATGCGTATAGGTGATGCAATAAAGAAACACATGCACACATTAAAGCAGAGACAAACCAAGTAGCATACTACCATTTCGAGCAAGATTGTCTATACAACTATGAATATCCCAAGCTTCCATCAAGTAATCTACATACTAGTATGATACAGTAATGGCCTCTAGGGCATATACACTAACAATCTCCCACTTGCAATAGGGCCATGTACTGGCGTATCGAAGACCTATCATCTCGATCAGCCGTTCGAACTGAGTCTGGGGTAAGACCTTCGTGAATGGATCTGCAGTGTTATCTTCTGAAGCAACCCTCCGAACCTCGATCTCCTGGCGATCCACGATCTCCCTGATCAGGGGATACCGCCTCAAGATGTGTCTGGATTTCTGATGGGACCTGGGTTCCTTCGCTAAAGCTATAGCCCCGTTGTTGTCGCAATACAGAGGTATTGGATCAACAATGGACGGAACTACCTGAAGTTCTTTCAAGAACTTCCTCATCCAGACGGCTTCTTTTGCGGCATCAGATGCAGCGATATATTCCGCTTCCATAGTCGAGTCAGCAACGGTTTCCTGTTTGGAACTCCTCCAACACACCGCCCCTCCATTGAGGGTAAAGACAAAACCCGATATGGACTTGGAATCATCCTTGTCACTCTGGAAGCTGGAGTCAGCAAAGGCCTCAATCTGGAGGTCTTTTCCGCCAAACACCAAGAACATCTCCTTAGTCCTTCTCAGGTACTTGAGAATGTTCGTTACCGCTATCCAGTGTTTCTTCCCAGGGTTTGACTGATACCTGCTTACCACACTCAGTTCATAAGCCACATCTGGTCTGGTACACAACATCGCATACATTATAGAGCCTACCGCAGAAGCGTATGGTATAATTAACATGCGATCCCTTTCCAAATCAGTCTTGGGAGACATCTCTTTGGAGAGGGTGATCCCGTGACAAGCCGGTAGATTACCGCGCTTGGAATCTTCCATACTGAATCTTTTCAGTATTGTGTCGATGTACCTGGACTGTGAGAGTCCTAATATCCTCTTGGATCTGTCACGGTAGATCCGGATCCCCAGAATGTATGAAGCATCACCCAGGTCTTTCATGGAGAACCTGTGTGACAAGAACCCTTTGAAAGATTGTAGCATAGGAATGTCATTTCCTATTAAGAGAATGTCATTCACGTATAAAACGAGGAATACTACAGTTCTCGCTACAAATCTACTATAGATGCATGGTTCATCTGGATTTTTGATAAAGCCAAATTCCTTGACCGTCTCATCAAAACTGATGTTCCAACTCCGTGATGCCTGCTTTAGTCCATAAATGGACTTGAGCAACTTGCACACCTTTCCGCTGCTCCCACTCTGAATGAAACCCTCTGGCTGGTCCATATAGACACACTCCTCTAAATTTCCATTTAGAAAAGCGGTCTTTACGTCCATATGCCAAATCTCATAATCGTGGAAGGCAGAAATGGCAAGAAGGATCCGAATGGATTTCAGCATAGCCACTGGAGAAAAGGTTTCGTCATAGTCCAAACCAGGTCTCTGACGAAAACCCTTTGCAACAAGTCTAGCTTTATAGGTCTCAACCTGTCCATCTACACCAATCTTCCTTTTGAAGATCCACCTGCATCCTAGGGGTTTTACCCCATCTGGAGCAATGTCCAATGTCCATACTTTGTTGGTGTACATGGACTCCATTTCGGTCCGCATTGCATCCAGCCATTTTACCGAGTCAACGCTCTGAATGGCTTGCTGGAAGCTAGTCGGCTCATCACTATCAATGATGCAGTCTTCTCTATCCCCGTCTATGAGAAAACCGTAGTATCTCTCGGGCGGATGAGACTGCCTACTACTCCTGCGGAGCGGCATAGGAATGTCCTGATCATTCAAACCCTCTAGTTCTACTAAGCTTTCAAAAATAGCTTGTGGTTCTGGAATTTCTTCCAGTTCTATCGCACTCCCACTTATTTCCTTTTCTAAGAACTGATGTTCCAGAAAGTGGGCATTACAAGAAACAAGGACCTTTTGTTCCTCTGCGTAATAGAAAAGATACCCTCTAGAGTTCTTTGGGTATCCCACAAACTTGCACAGTACTGAACGTGCCTCGAGTTTGTCCGCATGCTGCTTTTTGACAAAAGCTGGACATCCCCAAATCTTCAGGTATTGAAGATAGGGTTACTTCCCACTCCATAACTCATATGATGTGGTAGGCACAGTCTTAGTGGGAACTCGGTTCAAAAGATATGCGGCTGATTCTAGCGCATATCCCCAGAATGATCGCGGTAACTCAGCGTTACTCATCATGGACCGTACCATATCCAATAGGGTTTGGTTCCGTCTCTCCGATACACCGTTATGTTGTGGAGTGTATGGAGGAGTAAGCTGAGAGAGAATTCCATTCTCTTTTAGGTAATCCAGGAACTCGACACTCAAGTATTCACCACCTCGATCAGATCTTAGTATCTTGATACTTTTGCCTGTTTGTTTTTCTACTTCATTCTTGTATTCCTGGAACTTTTCAAAGGCTTCAGATTTATGCTTCATTAAGAAGACATGTCCGAACCTTGAAAAATCATCCGTAAAAGTAATGAAGTAAGAATAACCGCTTCGCGCATGTGTAGACATTGGACCGCACACGTCACTATGTACGAGCCCCAAGAGCTCGCTCGCTCTTACTCCGTGTCCAGTGAACGGAGTTTTTGTCATCTTCCCTTTGAGACAGGATTGACAAGTTGCATACGATTGATATTCGAACGGATCCAAATATCCTTCTGTATGTAACTTCGTCAACCTTCTCTCATTGATGTGACTGAGTCTACAATGCCATAAGAAAGCCTGATTGATTTCTGGAGACTTTCTTTTGTGTGTATTCTGGACATTGAAAATCTGTGGTTGGTTTAATACGTATGTACCATTGTTTAATGTACCTGACCCAATCAAAACTTGATTAAGGTGAATGTTCACAACATTACTTACAAATGCAAATTCATAACCTTCTTTAGATAATAAAGATACAGAAATGATATTACAAGTTGCATTTGGTACAAAATAACAATCACGCAAAACCAAAAAGTGTCCATCTGACAATCCCAGGTGATAGTCCCGCACGGCCTTAGCATTCATGCTAGCTCCGTTTGCAACTCTGAGGGTCATATCACCTGTCAAAACCCTACGCCTTCTCAATGCCTGCAAAGAATTACAGATATGAGATCCTGATCCGGTATCCAATACCCAGGAAGTAGAGTTTATTGATAGACAGTTTTCAATAACATACACACCTGAAGATGAAGCCGCAACTCGCTTCAGATCCTGGGTTCTGGCCTTCCAAGCCTTGCAATCCTTTTTCCAGTGGCCACTCTTGTGACAGTAAAAGCATTCTTCCTTTCCCACAAGCTTTCCCGCTACCTTTGTTGCCTTTCCCTTTCCCTTCCCCTTCGTATCCACTTTACTAACACCGCCCCTTGGTTTGGCGGGGGCTTTCTTCTTCTTTCCCTTGGCTTTCGCCCTGGACCTAGAAGAGGAAGATTCTCCTACAAACAAAGTGGATGTCTTCCTACCTTTCTGTAGGGTGCCCTCAGCACTCCTCAACAAGTTCAGAAGTTCGGAAAGTTCAACCTCCTTTCCTTGCATTTTGAAGTTTAGGACAAAGTGGGCGTAAGTGGAAGGAAGGGACTGGAGAATCAAGTCAGTGTAGAGTTCATTCTCCAACGTGGTCCCAAGGCCCGCGAGCTCCTCTATGTAGCCAATCATCTTAAGCACGTGTTCCGCTACCGATGATCCGACGGCCAATCTTGCCGAAAATAGCTTCTTCGACACTTCGTATCTGGCGATACGAGATTGCTCTCCATACAGATCTTTTGTATGGAGAATTATGCATTCTAGGTCCATATTCTCATGCCTCCTCTGATGTTCATTGTCCATAGAGGCAAGCACGAGGCACTTGGCCTTCGCGCAATCGATCTCCCATGTCTTACGGATTTCTATATCCGCGACGCTGGAGGTAGGACCTGGGACAGGGGGAGCTTTGGTGGTAAGGAGATACCCCAACTTGTCGTAAGTGATTGCCATCTTGACATTCCTGAGCCAATCTTTATAGTTTGGCCCTGTCAGTATGTTTTTATCTAGTAATAACTTAAGTCCGGTCATGTTGATTGGTCGCTGCAATTAGGAGAGAGAAAAGAAACACTTTAGCATGATGCTCTTGCAAGTTTAGAGTGGTTTTTAGTTTGTCTAAACAGGATGGCTCCCACTGTCTCTCGAATCCCTCCTCAAACCATAAGGAAGAATTAGTCGGGATCAATCTTACCGTACAATACTTGCTTAACCGTTCAGCCAAGCCAGTGTCGGTACTTCGAGGGAGGTTTTCCAACGCTTTCGCGAAGTTCCTTAATTAAGTAACCTCTTTTCCCTGTGGGCATAACCCCGCTAACACCTTTCTAGACACCTACTAGGTTTATAGCATTGATCGTTAAGTGAGAAATTTCCTGAGGAATAGCATATACTCACAGTAGGATCGGGATCCAAATATCATCGCGTGATAAAACTGAAGGGATCCTACCAGAATCATCACACTCCAAATAGTATGCAGCGCTAGCATGTTTCAGTTCTTTTGAAACTCCCGATGTGGATTTTTGCCCTATGCTCTTATGACCATTGCGTGAGGTCAAAATGTCATAAGTCACATGTCAAGTTCTACCCATCATTATCCAGGTTAATTTGAACCCACCCGTACCTACCCTTGACGTAGGCCAAAATGGCAGTACGACTGTCTCAAACCAACGCATTCTATCTATGCAACAGATAAATATCCGGCAGCTACCAATCACTATGCCTTGGCGTGAGGTCAAAATACATAGCTTGAATACTACCAAATATTTAACTGAAATGATGGAGGGCTACGAATGGTTTTGCCGAAACCGTGAACATAGTGAACTTGATATAATCGATGGAACGAGATAGATTTTAAAAGGAGTGGTTCAAGCTCCGCATTTAAAAGTTTTGTTTTGAAAAGAACCGAGTGGTTTTCAAAGTGTTCCAACGACTTTTACTTGGTTTATTTTCTTGCATTAATTTTAATTCGTCCCATCATTTAATCCTACCATTGCAGAAAACAACCAAAATATGGTGTACGCTTATGCCATCCGCATTCGCCACGGGGCCCCGTCATCACCCGTTAGGTTACTTAACTAACGACAGAGCGGGGGATGGACTAGCGCGGATGCAAAACACAAGCAACACCTAAATAGATATCATATATAGATATATAGCAATGATAGTCAATCCAGATCACAGATGAACACTTTGGATATACTAGGAATCCGCGATTCGTTCGAGCCTGCAAAGAAAAGCCGAGTACACGGTCGCGATGAATAGCCAAAACTCCACCCTAGACCCCTACGGGTGCGGCAAACTACCCTCCAAGTACCCGAAGCGAAGCAACCTCCCTCAACGTCGTGAGTAAGCAACTCGGCACTTCGAGATACCCGGTAGTTTATGCACCCCACCATGGGTCCATCCTAGGAGCAAAAACAGTAAAAAGAAATTATACAATGACGGCTACAACCCCGACCCGGTTGTGCGGCCGTACAAATAATATTACATCAAATTACATGTTACATGAATGAAAGAAAAAGAAACTCTCATCTCACATCCACCCGGCTATTCATCCGCGACAATCCAACGAATTCATATACACAAACCAATCAATATTACAGATCACAGATATGTATAACCCCCACTAATCGACGTATAGCGATTAGCAGATGTTCAATACATATAATACATCACAGATATAACCCATTAGTCAAAGTATAGGGAAGATCGATCAAAATACGGATTTATAACTACCCGGAAAACAAATTTGCTCTCTGGAAAATCTGGGCAGAAAGAAACCATCCTAAAAATCCCAAAACCATAAAATAAGAACACTGCAAGAGAAACGAGCCGCGGCCGAGTCAACTCTGCCGCGGATCCGCGGCAGAAGCAAGCTTCTGCCGCGGAACCGCGTGAGTTGGTCGGTTCGCTGGTTCGTTTTTCTTGGGTGTACTGTAAAAACCCTGAGCCGATTTTTAAGGTGTGATTTATTATTTTTAAAGCAGATTTAAAAATCGGCAGAAACTTATGGATTTTGAAAAATGTTTTATGATTTTTACCGATCGAAGTTCTATACACTTTACTAACTAGCTAGTTTGTGTTTAGTTAGGCTCTGATACCACTGTAAGTCCACGTTGCCCACCCCAGTGCTTGCTGGGAGGCGGAAACAGTATGAAAAAACGGATTTTTAACACACTAGGCAACATGGACTAGCAAAAGGAGGAACTTTGCTAAACATAAACTAACTACAAAGCTAAGAAGAGTTAGCTACTCGGAAAACAGTTTATACATAGGGCTTTAATTCCTTCTCTCCTTGCTCCTTGGAGTGAAAGAAAGTGATCTCCTTGTCGCCTTCTCTTGTCGAAGAAAGATCCACCCGAGGGCCTCAACCTTTGGCTTCAACTTCAAACTAGAAGTTAACTAAGATGCTTCGAGTGCTAATCCTAGAACCTTAGAAAGAGTAGAGAATATCTTAGAAGGATTTATCTCAAGCTCAAGGGATTCTCAACTCATGAGAGGGGAGAGCTAGAGAGAGAGAGGAAGAGGAGGAGAGAGAATCTAAATGATAGAATGAGAAGAAATGAACCATTCTTCTCACATATATGTGTGAATTATGAAAATAGATAATTAGTCAAGTTAATTGTCATGGTTAATCAAGAAATGACCATTATCATTTCACATTAAATGCCTTTGCAAGGATGAAAGAGCATCTTTCATATGGAATGATGATGGTCAACTTGTCCACCTAGGTCAACAAGTCAAGTATAGTCAAATGGTCAACAACCCTAACCATGCACAAATATAATTAACTAATAATTAATAAATCATAATTCACACAAAACATTAGGGTTAAGAAAATGACAATAGTCATCAACCCTAATCAAGGTCCTCTACCTCTGTCTCAATCAACTGTGCATACACACCCGTATCCGTGTACCGAGGAACACGAATACAATGAGATAAAACCAATCGCAAATCATATACTAGGATCCGGCTTAAACCAAAGCCCGCTAGTATAAGCTGTCCGGACAACAAACGTGCACAAGTGCGCGGATGTGAACGAACCCTGTCGCAAAACCATGCGACCTCTACTCATTTTGCCTAAAGGCGAATAACCCTCTGTGTGGGACTCTAAAGACTCGACACTACGCTGGCAGTGGGTTTAACCACAGACCGCAAGCGGCACTAGCTGTACGTAATAGTCCCCAGGTAGATGCCGATAAGAAGACTGACGAGGTGATCCCATCTGAACTCCTACTGAGCCTGAATGTGACAGTCTTCGTACAGTCCGGTCTGTTCGTCTGATATATCGCATGGCGGACCTAGGGGGGTGGTAAACGTCAGTCCCCTAATAGCGGTACAAGTCGTGTCGGAGTGTAGCCCAGAACACCCTGAGATAACACTGGAAACCTACCAGTATACCTCGCTTGCCCTGGCCAGGGACTACTTGTGTAATGGCTCTCCTGGACACAGCGCGATGTCAACCCCCAATACCGGGAGAGACGAATCCTCTCTAACCGTCACTGCCTCTAAGTGCTTCGGGACTGCACCCAAAAACTACCTGTTTGCTCGACTCCTTTGAGCCGTGGTAGGGTAGTAATCAAAGTGCAGTGGGAACACACTCGAGGCGAAGCGACCGTGCCAAGTCAGCGGACTAAGCTGTACTCATGTCACCTGGGAACTGATAACCGACGATAGGTATAATACCAACCAACAGTTCTCGACGAGTCCTGTCCAGTGTACTCGTAACCCAATGAGCACCCGCATACTATCTCAAGTACGATGTACAGACGGCTGTGGGACAGACCGTCTCCCGTGCTGGGATGAGAAGAGCATACGCTAGTCTACTCCGGAGTATCGATGCCCTGTCTCGATAATCCCACGACCAGGGACGTGTATATATAAGGATGTGCTTAGAGATTACCCAACCCCCACGAGTGTGACTGCCATCACAACGCTAGTAATCAAGCCATGGTCCTAAGGGCTCCACTAAAGCGTATAGGTGATACAATAAAGAAACACATGCACACATTAAAGCAGAGACAAACCAAGTAGCATACTACCATTTCGAGAAGATTTTCTATACAACTGTGAATATCCCAAGCTTCCATCAAGTAATATACATACTAGTATGATACAGTAATGGCCTCTAGGGCATATACACTAACACACGGCTCCCAGTAATTGTAAAATCATTTCTAGTGCTCCCGTGTTGCTCCAGATTCCAAAATACCCTCTCAAATCATACATTTATCCGATGTCGGGGTTTAATCCGTGTTTTGGAGTTTCTAGTCTCTGGTTTGAGTCTTAATTCTAACACTAGGGGGTTTGTGTGGCCTCTACTGAGCTTAATTACCCATCACCACTCTCAATTCCCATTAATCCTAACTAGGTTTTTCCTAAGTCCACAAACCACTCGATATCGATTCAAATCTAACATGGGGTATAAGTAATGGAAAAACTAAGCTAGTGGTTCAGAAAATACCTCATTTGGCAACTCAAGAAAATTCTTGAGTTGCCCTAAGTGGCCAAAATCCTTGCTTTCTTGGTCCAAGATGCTTCTCTTGAGCTTGTGCACCTTTTTTGTGAAGTGAGGATTATATTTTGGAGTTGTTTTGGATGTGATTATGATGGTTGAAGATGAAGGAGGAAGAGGGGGCAGCAATAGCATCTGAAAGAAGTTGAGGGGAGAGAAAATGAGGTAAAATGGTGGACGAATGGTTCAAAACCCTTGTTGACTCTCACCCACTCTTTCTCTCTCTTCACCATACCTAATATTATATCCTAAATCCTTTTCCTTTTCTTTTCTTTTACCCTTTCTAATAAATCATTAACCTTGATAAAACATGTAGGAAGCCATGGGAAAATATGTAACAAGTATAGAAAAAGATACGGTGCGTGTTTTGCCCAAATACGCTTAAAGCGCGATTAGCGATTTTTAATCGCGATTAGCGCTAAATTAGCATATAATTAATCATAAAAACATTAAAAATGGCATAATTCCATAAAACACCCTCTTTTAGAATTTTCCATAATTTTCCAAAAATTTTCCCAATTTATCGGTATTTAATTATACCGAAATATTAAAATATTCAATATAATATTATTTAATTATAAAAATTTCCAAAATTAATATTTTATTTTTCTGAAGGGTTATAATCTTCCCCCCTTAAAGAAATTCGGTCCCCGAATTTAAATTTAAACCCCTCAATGCTAAAACATTTCAGTAAAAATCCAAGTCGTCGGGGTTCCGAGATCATGGAAAACGCTAAAATAGCACAACGCGCCAAGTGCGCGTGAAAACGAGTACAAAGCTCAAAATCGAACTCCTTCAAGCTTTACGCAAATCATCTCATTTTGCACGCATATCCTCGGTGTTACAATGGAGATACAGATCTCGAAATCCACTACTGAAATCCAATATACACTAGTCAAACACTATAATACGTGTATAGTACGCATCTTTGAAAAAAACTCTAAAATCTGAATGAAATACATGCAAAATCTTCTCTAAACCGCCGCGGAAATGCGTAGCTCATGGCATAACTGACGGACGCTCATTTTAAAATAATAATATATGTCCATATATGTTTTCTTAAATACACGTTCCGTCGTTTCCAAAATATCCCAAAAGGTTTTCCTTATAAACGTTCGTGTCGCTCACGGACACGTAGGAAATAGAGAGACTATAGCTCCTTTTGAAAACTCTTTTGGTAGTATATTAATGCATGCAAAGTACTCAGGTACTGTCCTCAGATCAGTCCTGTTGGCTAATACACAATATAGTGCTCAACATGAAAAACAAAGTACTCAAAAGCAAAAAATCAGCCTAAAAAGGCGTATCCATAAATCACATGCATCTGGTGCGCATGGAAATCAAATCCAAATACAGGTTCCACAATATGCACAAAAACCCAAAACTACGTGCAACGGGTGTGCACGAAAGCATCTGTCCACTGCAACGGTGTGCATGACAACAATACCTGGTGCACCTATTGTGCACGAAATAACATCGGGTGCATCAAATGCACAAAATACAATCAATAACTCGAACGCATCAAAAGTAACACCGAGTATACCAAAGTGTATAAATCAAAATCGTGTGCAACTGCGTGCACAAAACACATATCAATGCACTGCAAGCACATATAAGCTATACCGAGTGCAAAAATCAAATCACCCATATGAAATCCATGAAATCATAAACACATGCTACGCAGGTATAAAATCGACATCAAACGCAAGAACCATGCACAAATCGTAAATCAACACAATGGTGTATAAAATATATATCAGGTACAATAACTATGCGCAAGACGTAAACACTCAGTAGGTGCAGCCATGGTGCACGAAATCAATATCAGGAAACCCGTCATCAAAACTCAAATCCAAGCGATATAAGCGTGACACTCGGATCACAAACGCAAATCGCAAAAAAATGACATCGAGGTACACCTCCTACAATGTCGGAAAATATCAGGCGCCCAAAAATAGCAGGGTAAGAACATCCTCTCGACTCCTACTCACGGCCTGGCGTCCTCCGTCTCTGGGTCCTTATCTTCTCTATGGATTACCAATCTCGCAATCCATCGGCTCATCAGTCCTGTCAGGTGTGCTAACGGGGACGATTCTGCTCTAGCACTTCTCTGGTCATCTCCCGGTCATTTCCTCGGAAACTGGCCGTATCCCAACGCCTCTATAAGCATATCAGGTCTCTGATCTTGACGGGGAGTAATAACAGTTCGTCAGCATCTCGCACGAACTTCTTGTTCCACTCGTCTTTATCATCTCGCACTATGGCGTCACGCCACGCTATCTGCGCACTTCAACTGTTCTTAGCCATGGTCAATCCGAAGTCTCCGCACGGACTCGAAATCGCGTACTCTGTAGCTTCATCACTTTATAGAAGATATCTGGCCGAACACGTCCTCGGGAACTCTCCCCAACCATCGGAGAAATACTTAATACTCATCCGTTCTCAATCAACTCACGACGCTTCTGGGTTAGGTCCTCTATCCAAAGCTGGTCAGCTTGCTGGTCTCTTATCACATGATATCCACACGATGTCAAACTTTTCGATCGAGTCACCAAGGTCCCAAAATTTCCCAAAGGCTCAGCACCTGAGCACAGTCTAAAAATATCTGGTACATACCACAGTACCTCTGGACCAGCCATAGAAGGGCAAACCTAAGCCTCACTTATTGCACCGCTAAACTGCCACAAACTCTACGGTTCAAAGAGGTTCCATGGTCATCATGTCGAGTTAGGGTTTCATTCTTCTAGAGGGTCCACAGAATTACGTGCATGTTTCTCCGAACACTTTAAACTTGGAAAAATGGGTTTCTGACACTCGTTCGAACCTTGTTGCTTAGCCTATACAACATGTGAATACCCTTCGTCCATACGCTAAACAATGCCTCAATCCTCCAGGAAAGGCGATACATCGTCGGTCATCTCTGGATCGGTCTGCTCTAGATTTGAGTAAGACTCTCCACACTGGAAATCTTCAACTCAACTAGGCCTGCGTCGGTGCATCAATCTGAGGAATCACCTTCATCTTTAAAATCGGGGTAAACTAGCTATCATTTGTCGCATTTCTTCCTGGAAGCTCCGGCGATCTTAGCTCGTAAGCTCTGGAGGCGACATCCCATCATCTCAGCGACAGCTGGGTAACCTGTCTGCACGGTAGGCGACATCAAAATCTCTGAGGTGCGCTGTACATCAACAGTCCACTGCCAACTGGCAGCTCTAACAATGGCCCGATCATCCGGTGTGAAACCAAGCATTCGCCTCCACAAGAGGCCACAACACAACACTACATCGAGATGTTCCCATGTCACCAGAAAACACAATGGTCATCCCTCGTACCATACGAACTCGCCCTGACCGCAACACTAGCAGCAGCTCAAACTATGGTGACAGGAACCTCAATCGAGTATCGAAGAAAGCAGATCAACGGCATGAGAGGAAACGATAGATCCAGAATGGATACATGATCATAAGAGGGAATAGCATCAATAAAAGTATGATCATGGAAACGAATAGAATCGAGGATCTCGAATGGATGTATAATCATGGATACGAAGAGAATCATAAGTCTCAAAAATATGTACATCCTAAGGTCTCTCAAGTGGAATATCTTATCGTAAATATGCCGCGGAACATACGTACGGTACGTCATTCTACTCAAGCTACCTACTATATCAATCAGGGTCAGCCTATGAAACAAAAGTTTGGGTTATACCCCCGTCCATGTCTAAGTTCCGTAAGGTCAAGCCTAGGTTCCGAAATACACTCCCGCCCTAGACTCCGAATAGTCAAACATAGACTCGAACAAGGTTAAACCTAGCGCTCTGATACCAACTTTGTCACGATCCGTAATATTAGTTCGTGACCAGCACTTGAATCACGCAACGTCCAAAGGCGTAACGGAATTCAAGTAAGCTGAAACCCAGAAATCTAAACCTTTTTAGAAAAATAAAGGAGGTGAGGTTTTGAAATAAAAGTATAATGAAAACAAGTTTTCATAATGCATAGAAAAGGAACATGTATGATGCAAGTGAAATTTACTAGTTTGAAAACATGTTTCGTCTTTTAAAAATTTCGGCAGCACCTTCTTTGTATATTTTGATCCAAAACCACAAATACATAGTAAGAATAATGGCATCCCCAAGATGGAGCTAGCTCTTCGCCAAACGGCGGATCACAACCACGCAATACAGGATAAATAAATATATGACGCCCAACGGCGAAGCTCACCACAAAAAATAAAGAAATGAGCAAGATATAACCTCTAAAGTGAATATAAAACCCATCGCTCAAATCTCGCAACTACAAGTCTCACTAAGTCTCATCACTCAAACAATTTACAACTTTTGATTTATGGAGTTAACTAAATACAATATGAAATATAGATACAAGAGTGGGAATGATACAAATATCCCATCTACCAATGCAAAACACCCGAAGGCAACTGTGTGCCAGCGAAGCCGCTACTGATCCAAGCGGTCAACCTGCAAGAACTGTGGCACAACGGTGGTGAGTTGCCAACTCGTGAGTAGAAAAATATCAACAGATAGAAATCGAATAAACAACGACTCCTAGGTCAACTATATCATAAAGGTAATACTATGATATCTTGGGTGACCGGGTCTGTATATGTGCCAACAAGGTAGTCAATACCTATATGCATGTGGATAACATCCAACAGTAATAATCAATGCATGTATATGGATCTCGTCCAACCATAATCAAGGCATATATGCATGTGGATCTCGTCCAACCAAAATCAATGTCTGCATGGACGTAAATATCAAAAAGGGGTGTGCCTGGAAGTATGAGGATATAAATCACCGGTGTCCCTCCCGACACATCAAAATCATGGAACTTGAGTGCCTATCATCGGCACTCGAAAACATCATGAAAACCATACCCAGAATCGGCACGTAAATCCTCATATATCGGGCTCCGTCAGTCCGGATCGGCCCACGGGCTCCGTCTGCGGAATCGGCCTCGACCCCGGCAGTACGGGTCATCCCATAACCATCTATCGACTCTGGTCAGTATCCTCCGGATAACCGCCAGGTCCAACCAATCACCGGTAGATTGTTGTCCCTCTGCCAGGCTCACCGTCTAGCTACACAGCAGATCCGTTCTCACCCCGGGGTACTATACCGGGTCCACCTTATACCTGCAATCGGCCTTATCCAGCTCCTCGATTCGGGTTCACGAGTCACACGTCTCAGAACCGAGAAAACGCATGGTGGACGCACTGAAATATCATATCAAAAGAAACCGGGTTTTTAATTCAGTACATGCTTTCTTTGAAATAGCCACGGTTCTCAAATCCAGAAATCTCATGAAAACAACATATCTCAATGCGTAAAATCATAAAGCATGATGTATGCGACATATGATGGAAATGTAAGCATAACAGTATATCATGATGCAGCAATCCAACTGTATAGTGACATGGCAATTATCGATAATGAAGTGTGTGAGCCGGCAAATCTGTGTGCGTGTAACATATGCATCATCGTTAATAGTGCAAGTGTACTAGCACAAGTATAAGCAATGCGATGGGAATAATATGAATGCAGCATAAAAGAAATCATATGCAAATGCTGACGGGTATACATATCTAATATGACCGAGTCTCGGAATCTATCAATCGGCATCCAGCCTAACCACATCGCGTACGGTATGATCTATCGTACGGCAACCTCTAGTCAAGGGAAGGATCAATCTTCAAGTCAAACTCATCATGCACGGAAAATCATCGTGCGGCGACATTAAGCTAATAGGGATCCTATCATCCTATACGACAATTGAGGGTACGGCCTGAAATCACGTACGGCCTATCATTAATGATTCACAACATTCTATAAATATCTATATATATATATATATACATATATATCTATATACCTATGTCCCAGGTCACATCCGCAATCATCTCACATCAGGGGTCCTACGGTGTATAAATCATCTCGATCGAGTCGCATCCGTATACCAACATACCATCAGGTCATCATATCCGTCTTATAATCTTTTCATCGCATTTATAACTCATATCAAGCCGAGTTTACCTAAAAATTCTATCTCTACTAAAATTATAGATATCTAATCTAACATACACACCCGAACCATACAATCAGATTTTTAAAGAAGCGAATCGTAGTTTTGAAAATAGGGGTTACGGTGTTTTTAATTAAAACATATCATTTGAAATTCCGTAACCTCCCTCAAGGTATATTTTTAAAAGATACATACGACTCTCCGGTTTAGAAAAAGGTGTGGTTCGGATGACGCATCTACATCGACTATCTAGTCCTACAGTACACTAAACGGCAATATCGGCAAACGTCGTCCTCGAATCCCGTCATCACATAATATCCTTCTTATCTCATTTCTAACTATCCTTAGTTTCTAATATAGTAGCACTAACTATCCTTTACTATAACCCTAGTTTCCTAATCTAGGTTTCCTAACCATATTCTATAATCAGTTTTCCATCAATACTTTGCGGGGGTGCTATACGCCATCCACCCGACTGCCCCCTTGGATATAGATCCACTCACCTGGTCTTCGCTCGCCGAAATCCATGACGTCGCGCTCCTTCACCTCGGAATCCATATGAGGGTACCTACAATAATAAACAATCGCAATACGCATTAAAATCGAATCCGGAAAACCGATATGGCGCACGGTATGCTCATAGGTTAGAACATATGGCCTATACATGCAAAACAATCAAACAACCCCTGTTGTCGATGTACAAACATCTGACAACCAAATACAAATCCAATTGTCAAGAAATTACATTTCAAAATACGGAAAAAATAGCCTAAAACACACCAAAATGCTCCCAGATTTTCTCCAGATGACAATTAGCGAAAACTGCATATAGGAGGGGTCTATTTTAATGCAAAAGGAGCCATGGACCAAATCTGGGACCCTATTTCCCTGCTCTGGCCGCAAATTGAGTCCATAATGGATAAATCTGCGGCCTTGGGTTGGGGTATGGGGCTAGGGTTTCAGTGGTAGCTTCCTAGGTACCTGCACGACTCCCAGTAATTGCAAAATCATTTCTAGTGCCCCCGGGTTGCTCCAGATTCCAAAATACCCTCTCAAATCATACATTTATCCGATGCCGGGGTTTCTAAATCCGTGTTTTGGGGTTTCTAGTCTCTGGTTTGAGTCTTAATTCTAACACTAGGGGGTTTGTGTGGCCTCTACTAAGCTTAATTACCCATCACCACTCTCAATTCCTATTAATCCTAACTAGGTTTTTCCTAAGTCCACAAAACCACTCGATATCGATTCAAATCTAACATGGGGGTATAAGTAATGGAAAAACTAAGCTAGTGGTTCATAAAATACCTCATTTGGCAACTCAAGAAAATTCTTGAGTTGCCCCATGTGGCCAAAATCCTTGCTTTCTTGGTCCAAGGTTCTTCTCTTAAGCTTGTGCACCTTTTTTGTGAAGTGAGAATTATGTTTTGGAGTTGTTTTGGATGTGATTGTGATGCTTGAAGATGAAGGAGGAAGAGGGGGTAGCAGCAGCAGCTGAAGGAAGTTGAGGGGAGAGAAAATGAGGTAAAATGGTGGAGGAATGGTTCAAAACCCTTGTTGACTCTCACCCACTCTTTCTCTCTCTTCAACATACCTAGTATTATATCATAAATCCTTTTCCTTTTCCTTTCTTTTCCACTTTCTAATAAATCATTAACCATGATAAAACATGTAGGAAGCCATGGGAAAATATGTAACAAGTGTAGAAAAAGATATGGTGCATGTTTTGCCCAAATACGCTTAAAACGCGATTAGCGATTTTAATCGCGATTAGCGCTAAATTAGCATATAATTAATCCAAAAAACAATAAAAATGGCATAATTTCATAAAACACCCTCTTTTAGAATTTTCCATAATTTTCCAATTTTTTCCCCAATTTATCGGTATTTAATTATACCTAAATATTAAAATATTCAATATAATATTATTTAATTTTAAAAATTCCCAAAATTAATATTTTATTTTTCTGAAGTGTTACAGAAGTGGGCTCACTTTAGATTATATTTTCTCACTTGATTTTATCATTTTCCATGGAGCTAGAGAGCAAGAGGAAGAAGATGAAGAAAGCAACTCAAGAAAATAAACCAAGGTGAATTAGAAGTTATGCAACCATGGGTGAGTTAACCATGCACTAACCATTGTAGAGACATAACCATGGTTTAAGGTAATGGTTTGGTTTAAAAATATCTCAAGTAAAACAAATCAAGTGGACTTTAGTCAATGGTTATCTAAGCTTCATGAAGCTTCAAGCCATGACAAAAAATGCCACCTAATTTGAATTACTTAAAATAAATAAAACCCTAACCATTATACTAAGTATGGTGTAAGTCATACACACACCCAAGTTTGCATGTATCCTCAAGCATGATACAATCATGTACACAAACATATATCACATATACACTATGTGCACATCAAGTGAGAAAAACAATCTTAAGTTTGCCAATACTAGTTAATGTAAAGTAATATATCAAATATATAATTATACATTAAATCATTATATCAACACTTGATTTAATGATCCGGTCATATCACATATAACCGACTAATATCATGTGTATCAATCTATCGAATCAACACTTGATTCGATAACCCGGCTATATCGCATATAACCGACCGATGATATCACATACGCGTATTAATCTTGGTCCCGCACATATCTCATATGTGCTCCTACTCCATTTTTCCTGAGCCAGGAAACCTCTGTGTAGGACTCTAAAGACTCGTCAATACGCTGGCAGTAGGTGGTGATCATATCAGTCACGCACAAGCCGCAAGCGGTCTGCTAAACGTAATGGCCACCCAGGTATTGAACGTTCAGAAGATCAACAAGCAAGCCTGCTCACACTCCTCCGAATCCAATCTGTAACACTACCACACAGTCCGGTCTGTTCGTCTTATATGTCGCATATCTCACCTAGGGGTGATAAACGTCATACCCCAGTAGCTTGATAAGTCATGCCGATGTAAGGTCCATAACAGGCGTGAAACTATTGATAACACTTACCAGTAAAACACATCTACCCTGTCCAGGGATTTAAGTTATGACCAATCGAGCATAGAGCAATATCAACCCCCAATACTAGGAGAGACGAATCCCCTCCTATCGCTCATTGCCTCCATATGATTCGGGACTATACCTAAAAACCACCTGTTTGCATGACTTAGTGGAGCCATGGTAGGGTGGAAATCAAAGCACAGTGGGAGACACACAAGACTCTATGACGATCTCAGGTCGACAGACTAACCTGTACCAGTGTCACTAGAGAGCTGTTATCTGACGTGAGGTATAATACCTTCTAGGAATTCTCGGCGAGTCCGTTCAGTATACCCAGTCTCCACTGAGCACCCGTACAGCATCTCTGATGTCAAACACCAATGGATATGGGATCATCCATCGCCCATCACATGGGTCGAGAAGGTATACGCTAGTCTACTCTGGAATATCAATGCCCCGTCTCGATATTCCTACGACTAGGAACTTTGAAGGATGAACTTATGGACTACCCAGGCCCCACTAGTAGATCTGCATCATAATCCTAGAAGTCAAGTACACATCCTAAGGGCTTTATCAACATGTAACAGAGAGATTGTAAGTGTACATGTTATGATAAAGAGCAACCAGATAGCGTACTATCATGTCGAGCTAGAAAGTCCTCCCTATATATGTCCCATCATCCACTATAATATACATAGCATGTACAATAATGGCCTCTAGGGCATACATACAACTAACAATATCCCACTTGCACTAAGGCCAGTTGTTGCAGTAAAGCATACCCAACGTCCTATAAAAGTCTATCGCAAGAAAGGCCTCAGTGAGTGGATCCGCCGTGTTAACCTCTGAGTCTACTCTGCTAACCTCGATCTCTAGGAGATCAGCCATCTCCTTGATCAGGTGACACTTCCTTAGAATATGTCTGGGTCAATGATGGGACGGGGGTTCCTAGGCATAAGCCACAACTCCATTGTCACACAATGGTAGGAACGAAGTTCATCTCATGAACTAATATACACCCAGATTTCCTCTTTGGTAGCATCTTTGGTAGCGATGTATCCGGCCTTTATCGTCTAGTTTGCCTCGGTATTTAGCTTGGAACTCTTCCAACATACCGTCCCTCATTTAAGGGTAAAGACAATGCCTGTGACTGACATTAAGTCGACCTTACCACCCTGGAAGCTATCCAGTGATTTTCCCCAGGATCGATTGATACCATCTCACTACACCTAGTGAGAATCCTAACATCCAGTTAGATCTATCTCATAGATCCATAAACCAGGATTTAGGAGGTATCAAAAAGATCCTATAAGGAGAATCAATGTGATAAGTGGAGATTGACCGAGTGTAGCATAGGAAAATCCTTTCCTATCAAGAGTATGACATCCTCATACAATATGAGGAAGACCACCTTACTCTCTACCACCCTTTTGTATATACAAAGTTTATCTACCGTTTTTATGAAGTCAAACTCTTTGACTACCACATCAAAACAGACGTTCCAACTCCGCGATGCCTGCTTTAACACATAAAGAAACTTGCACATATTACCGCTTCTCCCACTATCTACGAAGCCCTTTGGCTGTTTACTTATAAACGTTCTTTTCTAAATCATTATTTAGAAAAAGCAGTCATGACACCCAACCACCAGATATCGTAGTCATGGTATGTTGCAATGGAAATTAGGATCCGGATCTACTTAAGCATAGTCACTGGAGAAAAGGTTTCATCATTAACCATGCCTGGTCAATGACGAGAACTTTTTGCAACAAGTCTAGCTTTGAAAGTCTCAACTTTTCCATCTACACCAAGTAATATTCTCAAGATATACTTGCTCCTGATGGGGATTTAACATTTCAGATATAGCAGCAAAAGTCCATACTTTGTTGATGTATATAGATTCCATCTCAGATCGCTTAGCATCCAGCCATTCTTACAGAGTCCCCACTCTCGATGGACGGCTGGAAACTAGTTGGGTCAACATCTCATGATGCAATTCTCGCTCCCACTGTCTTCGAGAAACCGAAGTATCTCTCAGGTGGATGAGGAACCCTACCAGATCGGCGGAGAGACTGAGCTTCATTGGGAACAGTTGAATCCTCTGGTTCTACCAAATCAACAGCTGTAGTTTGTATAGCTGGAACTCCTTCCAGTTCTACAGAACTGACCTTGCCTCGAGCTTGTCCGGATTTTGCTTTTGACATAGGGCGGACAACCACAAATATTAACTTGCTTAATACATGGGCTCTTCCCATACCATATCTCATATGGAGTGGTAGGCACTGGATTGATTTGAACCCAATTTAATAGGTATACATCTTCTCAAGTGCATAACTCCCAAAAAGAAACAAGCAACTCAGTAGTACTCATTATAGAGCGCACCATATCATATAGGGTGCGATTTCCCCATCCCGATACACCGTTGTGCTGTGGTGTATACGGAGGAGTAATGCTGAGAGAGAATCTCATTCTCCTTTAGAATAGTCCAAGAATTCCATGCACAAGTATTCTCCTTCCTGATCACATCAAAAGACATAATACTTATACCCAGTTTTGATTCTCTACTTCTGACTTATATTCTTTGAATTTCTCAAAAGCTTCAGACTCACGTTTCAACAGGAACATGTGTCTGAATCTTGAGAGATCATCAATGAATGTAATGAAGTACAAAGAACCAGTCCTGGCATGTGTAGACAGGGGAACATATACATCTCTATGTATTAGTCCCAAGAGTTTACTAACTCTTTTACTGTTTCCAGTAAACGGAGCTATGGTTATTTTATCTTTATGACTTGACTGGCAAGTTTCACAAGATGTAAATTCAAACTGATTTAAATATGCATCTAAATGTAACTTAGCTAGTCGGGTCGCAATGATATGACCTAGTCTACAATGCCTCAAGAAGGATTCGTTCACTTCTGAACTCTTCCTCTTATTTGTGTTCTGTACGTTAAGAATTATGGTTTGATTTAGAATGTATATGTCATTAGATAACATGCCTGAACCGATCAACACTTTGATATAGGAAATGTTCAAAACATTATCCAACAATACAAAATTATATCCTTCTTTAGTAAATAAAGAGACTGATATAATGTTGCATATCAGGTTCGGTATCTAATAACATTCGTTCATAATCAATGTATTTGGTAATACAAGGTGATAATTGCCAACTGATCTGGCTACAACAATTGCACCAATCTCTACACTTAGAGAAATATCACCCTATTCTCAGTTCTCTACCTATCTGTAGCCCATGTAACAGATTACATATGCGGGATCCTGATCCGGTATCATATAACCAGGACATAGAGGATATTGAGAAATAGTTCTCTGTAACGAACACACCCGAATAAGATGCATCAATCATGCACTTTCTTCGTTTGGGCGCCATGGGAATCCTGGTATTCCTATATTTCCTACTCGGTCTTATAACAATTATAAGTTGGAGCGGGACCAACGTTCCCCAGCTCAGTATAACAAGCGCGTTCGGTCAATACATCCATATTATTATCTTAATTAAGACGTGACAAGGTCTCTACCTGGAGAGAGAGAGAAGAAAACACTCTGCGTGCGCTCTTGCAAGATTAGATTGGTTATATATTTTATCTAATCAGGATGGCTCCCACTGTTTTTATCAAATCATCCTTCAAACCCTAAAAGGAAAGACTAGCCGAGATTAATTACACCCTACAAGTTCGCCAATCTTTCAGCCAGACCAGTGCCGGTACTTTGAAGGAAGTTCCCCGTTTTTTCGCACGTACCTAATTAAAATAAACCTCGTTTTCCCAGGGGAGTAACTCTGTTGACACCTTTCTAGACACCTACTTGATCGGCTAATTGTAAAGTGCAAAACTCTCCCAGGAGTAACAATTACTCGCAGTGGGTATCACGATCCAACTATCTCATAGAAGGTATCTAATCTCATTGTAAATTTCAACACTTGAAACTCCCGATAATTGTTTTTACCCCTAGTGACTTATGACCTTAACTATGGTCAACAAATCATAAGCACTAGTCAAGTTCTACCCATCATTTCGTGATTAATTAGACCCATCCACATGACCCTTAACTATGGTCAACAAAGTCACATGACTGTCCTAACTAATCGCACCATATGCGGTGTAGGAAGACATCATTTAGCTACCGTACACTGTGCCTTAACTATGGTCAACAAACACAGCACGAATACTAAGTACTTTACTTCCTAAAATGAAGGAGGGTTGCAGATGGTTTTTAAGAAAATCTTTAACGCTTTGAACTTGATCTCGTTGTAGAATAAAATGGTTTAAAATGGAGTGTTTTTGACGCTTTTACTAGTTTCGCTAAAGAGGTCACTCCCGGTGAAGGGATCTCGGCACTTTCCTCGTCGAATGAGGTGCAGGATATTCTCAATACCACTATGCAAAGCAAGAACTAGAAAAGTAATCAAAAGACAAACCAAGGTTTGTAGCATCTGCCGGTTATTGCTAAAGAGGTCACTCCCGGTGAAGGGATCTCGGCTCTTTCCTTATCGAATAAGGTGCTGGATATTCTACAAAGAATACAGCTATGAAATGAAACACCCAGAGCTACCTGTTTTTGAAAATCCGATTCCACAACATAATTAGATTTATTTTCTTTCATTAATCTCATTAATGAATGTCCCATAATTTAATTTACCTAAGCATCAAAGATAAATACAACATACGCTTATGCCATCCGCATTCGGCTCGATGTCCCGTCATGCACCGTTAGACTAAGTAACTAACGGCAGAGCGGGGCAGGGCTAGCGCATGTGTAAAACATAAGCAACGTCTATATAATATATCACATATACTATATATAGTATCTATCTCATCATATCAAATGATCACATCACAGATATTGCAGCAGAAAACAACATATGAAATATAGGATATACTAGGATGTCCGTGTTTTATTTTAAGCCTGTATAAAACACGGATTCCACGGTCGTGATGAATAGCCAAACCCACATTCCTAGACCCCTACGAGAGCGGCAAGCAACCCTACCAATTCTAGAGTTAGGAGACCCAGTCTCGACGCCTCGAGATGGTCTACCACTGGACTCTAGAACCCAGTTACTTATGCTCCCCTCTTTGGGTCTGTCCTAATGCGGAAAAGTAAATAATATACATCAACGGTGACATCTTCCTCAACCCGGAAGTTCCCCAATAAAAGAATATTACATACAAGTTTTTACATGAATGAAAAAAGAAAAACTTTTATCTTACATTAAAAAAAACCGGCTATTCAAACACGACGATCCAATATAACATATAACAGCAACACATAACATCGCATGTCATCAACGTAAGTAAATATGCGTATCCAAATTGTCGTTGACGTATAGCAACGAAACCGATGATACCCCACATATTACACTTACGGTCGCAAAAAAGAAAGTGAAAACTACAACAGTTGGAATCCGCAACCACTTTAGACATCATAAACCCGTAATATCTCATATTGTGGATTTCATGCCTAATAATATGAATTCCTTAGACATCGCATGCCTAACATTTATAAACCCCGCATTTTAGTCTCGATATTGAAAACACTTTACAATAACTAGTCGGGGAATTCAACAAGATTCCCGACATCCCGGTCGAATGCCCATCGGAAACTTTAGTAGACGGCCGCACCCCCCGATACTGATGACAAAGTGCACTTGGGCGGAACACCACGGCCGCGAGCACCCGGAAGGATGCTTTTGGCAATGGAGGTCTCCTATAGTCACTTGGTCGGGGTTTTGGGGCGTGGCTATCTAATAATGTTACCCGGCGAATATCCGCGTACGCTACGTGATTGCGACAGACATTTGATCACATAAAAATCCCGTGGTAACCGATCAAATGAGATTAAATTTCTAGATTTATAAAATTCAAATATTTTGGATTCCAAATCTTGTATCACAATCAACTAGACGATGTTAAACATTTCGATCGAATCAAAAAATCCCTACAACTCCCAAAAAGCACAACACTTGAGCAAAGTTAAAATACCTAAAACGTGCCATAGTACCTATGGACCAGCCGTAGAAGGGTCAAACCAACGGCTCACCTATGACACCTCGGAACTACGAAAAACCATAGGATTCAATCGCGGTTCCAAAGGCATAGAATCGAGTTAAGGTTTTTGTTCTTCTAGAGGGTCCTTAGAGTTACTTGCACGACCATTGTATACACTAATCTTAAAAAATTCCAACTCTTGGAGAATTTCAGATGGGTTCATGGGGTGATGTTTGAAGTTCGTTCGAACTGTTAAACATATCCAAGGTTAGCATTACAATGTTAAATTATACGACTACGAAACACTCCGTTTTAGTCCTTTATCAAAATTTTCATCACATGCAATTTTTGACTAAACAAACAATATCTGAAACCTAGAATCTAAAGTATAATGCACAGAACAAAAACGAGGCGGTTTTGAATCAAAGTGGCCGGCCACATAGGTATGGTGCTTGGGTGAAATCCGAGAAAATGCTATGGAATTTTTTCTGTGCACTAAATGTATCATATACATCACTCTGCAGTAGTTTGAAAAATTTTTACAAACCATTAAAATTTCGACCGAGAGCAAATTCTGCAAGTTTCAGATATCGTGTTTACGGAGTTGTTTCGATTTCGTATTAATCTAACATCGTCTAAGTTTCTAGTTTGTCTCTGATACCATGTTGGGTTTTCCTCAGCACCTAGCCTAGGGTTTGCAAGCATCAAGCATGCCACAACAAAAAATTTAGGGGGTGCTAAGCAAATATCCAAGGATTCATACTAGAAAACTAGGGTAACAAAATAATGTAATCTAACATTACATAAGAAGTGAACAAGAATACAACCTTTGTAGACCCGGTCCTTCACTTCTAAAGCTCCGTGTTGATGTCCTTTCACTGCGATCATCGAACTCCCGAAGTCTAGTATGGTTCCCTCGGAGAAATGAACAAGCTTGCTCGTAGTCTTCGAGGCCGAAGATGATCTACGTCGAGGAGACTCAAACTCAAGCTAACCCTTCGCTAGGTCATGAACTTTGTGAAGAGAACACCCTAAACTAAATGGCAAGTTGAAGAGGATTATGAAGTAGGAAGTGGGCTCACTTTAGATTTTATTTTCTCACTTGATTTTATCATTTTCCATAGAGCTACAGAGCAAGAGGAAGAAGATGAAGAAAGCAACTCAATAAAATAAATCAAGGTGAATTATGAGTTTTGCAACCATGGGTGAGTTAGTATTATGCACTAACCATTGTAGAGACATAACCATTGTTTAAGGTAATGGTTTGGTTTAAAAATATCTCAAGTAAAACAAATCAAGTGGACTTTGGTCAATGGTTATCTAAGCTTCATGAAGCTTCAAGCCATGACAAAAAATTCCACCTAATTTAAATTACTTAAATAAATAAAACCCTAACCATTATCTTAAGTATGGTGTAAGTCATACAAACACCCAAGTTTGCATGTATCATCAAGCATGATACAATCATGTACACAAACATATATCACATATACACTATGTGCACATCAAGTGAGAAAAACAATCTTAAGTATGCCAATACTAGTTAATGTAAAATAATATATCAAATATATAATTATACATTAAATCATTAAATCAACACTTGATTTAATGATCCGGTCATATCATATATAACCGACTAATATCATGTGTATCATTCTATCGAATCAACACTTGATTCGATAACCCGGCAATATCACATATAACCGACCGATGATACAAATCACGAGAATAGAATACGGTATCATATACGCGTATTAATATCGGTCCCGCACATATCTCTTATGTGCTCCCACTCCGTTTCGCCTGAGCCAGGAAACCTCTGTGTTGGACTCTAAAGACTCGTCAATACGCCGGCAGTAGGTGGTGATCATATCAATCATCCACATGCCGCAAGCGGTCTGCTAAACGTAACGGCCACCCGGGTATTGAGCGATCAAAAGATCAACGAGCAAGCCTGCTCACACTCCTGCGAATCCAATCAGTAACACTACAGCACAGTCCGGTCTGTTTGTCTGATATGTCGCATATCTCGCCTAGGAGTGGTAAACGTCAGACCCCAGTAGCTTGATAAGTCATGCCGATGTAAGGTCCATAACGGGCTTGAAACTACTCATAACACTTACCAGTAAATCACATATAACTTGGCCAGGGATTTCCGTTATGACCAATCGCGCAACATCAACCCCCAATACCGGGAGAGACAAATCCCCTCCTATCGCTCATTGCCTCCATGTGACTCGGGACTGTACCCAAAAACCACCTGTTTGCACGACTCAGTAGAGCTTTGGTTGGGTGGAAAGCAAAGCACAGTGGGAGACACACAAGACTCTATGACAATCTTGGGTCGACAGACTAACCTGTACCAGTGTCACCAAAGAACTGCTATCTGACGTGAGATATAATACCATCTAGGAGTTCTCGACGAGTCCGTTCAGTGTACCCTGTCTCCACTGAGCACTCGTACAACATATCTTATTTTAAACACCAATGGATATGGGATCATACATCGCCCATCACATGTGTCGAGAAGGTATACGCTAGTCTACTCTGGAATATCGATGCCCTGTCTCGATATTCCCACGACTAGGAAATTTGAAGGATGAACTTATGGACTACTCAGTCCCCACTAGTATGATCTGCATCATAATCCTGGAAGTCAAGTACACATCCTAAGGGCTTTATCAACATGTGTAACATTTCAGAAAATATAAAATATTATTTTTGGAATTTAATATTAAAATAATATTTTTCCCGAAAACTGCCCGATTTGAGAAATTGGGGTTTTCGAAAAAAGGTATAAATATATACCAATAATTATGAAATAAATGGAAATTAAAATTATTTATTCATTTAATTATATAATTAAAGGATTTGACATTTTTAAAATTTATTTTATGCAGTTTTGATAAAAACCCGATTAGTGCACTGCTAATCGCAATTAAGCCAAATCAGCGTTTCTACAGTTTTCCATGGTTAGTGCACCATGACATGTTTCATTTTTTTACATGTTTCATTTCTTTTGTGTTATGGTTTATTGGTGGAGAGAAAAGAAAAAGAAAAGAAAAGGTCAAAAGGGGACAAAATGATTAGGTTAGGTGGGCTTTTAGAGAGAGAGAGTGTGTGTGTGAATTGGTGAGAGAGAGGGAGGGGGCTGCTGCCCTTTTCATTTCCCCTATCTCTTTTCTTCTCTCATTCATCTCCCTCAAGCCAATACCTTCCACTAAAATCTCTAGATCCATCTCCTAACAATCCCCAAAACCCTACACACCCTTCACAAAAATTAATTCCCTCTTCAACCTCTACACATGGGACCAAGAAATTTCAGTTTTCGATGATCTTGGGGGATTCATGGGTGCTATATGAGGTAATCCCTTCACCAATTGGGCGGTTTTTCATTTACTTTAGTGTTCATATATGTTTAGATGTGATATTGTGATGGTTAGTGGACATTGGGGAAACCCTAGAAAAGGGTTGAGTGTTTGTTGGAATTGGTGATGTGTAGTAGCTACCTACAAGCCTTAGTGGTGTTTTACTGACCTAGAACGGGGGATGAAACCCAAAATACGTATTTGGGATTTGAGTTCATGTCGATTTGTGATAATAGTGATGGTATTTTAGGATCTGGAGCAACCCGGGGACACTAGAAATGATTTTGGGATTACTGTGAGTCGTGCAGGCACCTAGGAAGCTACCACAGAGACCCGAACCCCTAACTGTAACCCAAGACGCAAATATATTCATTATGGCCGCAATTTGCGGCCAGAGCAGGGAAATAGGGTCCCAGATTTGGTCCATGGCTCCTTTTGCACTAAAATAGACCCCTCCTATATGCAGTTTTGGCTAATTGTCACCTGGGGAAAATCTGGGAGCATTTTGGTGTGTTTTAGGTTATGTTTTCCGTATTTTTAAATAAGCAATTTCCTGACAATTGGATTAGTTTTTGGTTGTCGGATGTTTGTACATCGACAACAGGGTTTGTTTGATTGTTTTGCACGTATAGGCCATAGGTTCTAACCTATGAGCATACTGTGCGCCATATCGGTTTTCCGGATTCGATTTTAATACATATTGTGGCTGTTGATTATTGTAGGTACCTTCACATGAATTCCGAGGCGACGGAGCATGGCGTCATCGATTTCAGCAAGCGAAGACCAGGTGAGTGGATCTATATCCACGGGGTAAGTCGAGTGGACGGCGTATAGCACCCCCGCAAAGTATTGATGGGAAAACTGATTATTGAATATGGTTAGGAAACCGAGATTAGGAAACTAGGGTTATAGTAAAGGATAGTTAGTGATACTATATTGGGAACTAAGGATAGTTAGAAATGAGATAATACAGCTATTATGTGATAACGGGATTCGGGGACGACGTCTGCCGATATTGCCGTTTAGTGTACCGTAGGACTAGATAGTCGATGGAGATGCGTCATCCGAACCATACCTTTTCTAAACCGGAGAGTCGTATGTATCTTTTAAAATTATACCTTGAGGGAGGTTACGTATTTTCAAATGATATCTTTTTCTTAAAAACACCGTAACCCCTATTTTCAAAACTACGATTCGCTTCTTTAAAAATCTGATTGTATGGTTCGGGTGTGTATGTTAGATTAGATACCTATACATAGAGTAGAGATAGAATGTTTAAGTAAACTCGGCTTGATATGAGTTATAAATGCGATGAAATGATTATAAGACGGATATGATGACTTGATGGTATGTTAGTATACGGATGCGAGTCGATTGAGATGATTTATACCCTGTTGGTCCCCCTGATGTGAGATTATTGCGGATGTGACCTGGGACATAAGTATATATATATATATATAGAATGTTGTGAATCATGAATGATAGGCCGTACGTGATTTCAGGCCTTACCCTCATTTGTCGTATAGGATCCCTATTAGCTTAATGCCGCCGTACGATGATTTTCCGTGCGCGATGAGTTTAGGCTGGATGCCAATTGATAAATTCCCAGACTCGGTCAAATTAGATACGTATACCCGTCAGCATTTGCAAATGATTTCCTTTATGCTGCATTCATATTATTCCCATCGCATTGCTTATACTTATGCTAGTATACTTGCACTATTATCGATGATGCGTATGTTACACGCACACAGATTTGTCGGCTCACACACTTCATCATCGATAATTGCCATGTCACTACACCGTAGGATTGCTGCATCATGATATACTATTATGCTTACAGTTCCATCACATGTCACATACATCATGCTTTATGATTTTACGTATTGAGATATGCTGTTTTTATGAGATTTCTGGATTTGAGAACCGTGGCTATTTCAAAGAAAGCATGTACTGTTTTAAAAACCCGGTTTCTCTTGATATGATATTTCAGTGCATCCACCATGCGTTTTCTCGGTTCTGAGACGTGTGCTTGAAACCCGATTCGAGGAGTTGGATGATCCGTTTGCCAGTTCATGGTGGACCCGGTATGGTTCCCCAGGGCGAGAAATGTTTTTCGTGGAGCAGACGATGAGCCTGGCAGGGTGGCGAGTACCTACCGGTGATAGTATTTAGGCTCGGTGGATATCCGGAGGATACCGACCGGAGTCGAGAGATGAGATGGGCCGATCCGAACCGATGGAGCCCGATATATGAGGATTTATGTGCCGATGCTGGGCACGGTTTTCATGATGTTTTCGAGTGTCGATGATAGGCACTCAGGTTCTATGATTTTGATGTGTCGGGAGGGACACCGCTGATATATATATATATATATCCTCATACTTTCATGCACACCCTTTATGATATTTATGTGCATGCAGACATTGATTTTGGGTGGACGAGATCCACATGCAAACATATCTTGATTATGGTTGGACGAGATCCATATGCATGCATTTGTTATTACTGTTGGATGTTATCCACATGCATATAAGTATTGACTACCTTGTTGGCACATACAGACCCGGTCACCCTAGATATCATAGTATTACCTTATGATGTAGTTGACCTAGGAGTCGTTGTTTATTCGATTTCTACTTGTAGATATATTTTTATTCACGAGTTGGCAACTCACCCCCTTTGTGCCATAGTTCTTGCAGGTTGACTGCTTGGATCAGTAGCGGCTTTGCTGGCACACAGTTCCATTTGGGTGTTTTGCATTGGTAGGTGGGACATTTGTATCGTACCCACTCTTGTATTATATTTCATATTGTATCTAGTTAACTCCATCAATCAATCAAAAGTTGTAAATTGTATAAGTGATGAGACTTAGTGAGACTTGTAATTGCGAGATTTGAGTGATAGGTTTTATATTCACTTTTGAGGTTATATCTTGCTCATTTCCTTATCTTTTTGTGGTGAGCTTTGCCGTTGGGCGTCGTATATTTATTTATGCTGTATTCCGTGGTTGTGATCCACGGTTTGGCGAAGAGCTAGCTCCCGCTTGGGGATGTCATTATCCTTATTATGTATTTGTCGTTTTGGATCAAAAATTACAAAGGAAGTGCTGCCGAAATTTTTAAAAGATGAAACATGTTTTTAAACTATTAAATTTCACTTGCTTCATTCATGTTCCTTTCTATGCATTAAGAAAACTTGATTTCATATACCTTTATTTCAAAAACTCACCTCCTTTATTTTTTTTCAAAAAGGTTTAGATTTCTGGGTTTCAGCTTACTTGAATTCCGTTACGCCTTTGGACGTTGCATGATTCAAGTGCCGATCACGAACTAATATTCCGGGTCATGACAAAGTCGGTATCAGAGCTCTAGGTTTAACCTTGTTCGAGTCTATGTTTGACTTTGCGGAGTCTAGGGCGGGAGTGTATTTCGGAACCTAGGCTTGACCTTACAGAACTTAGACTTGGACCGGGGGGGGGGAACTTTCGTTTCATAGGCTGACCCTGATTGATGGAGTAGGTAGCTTGATTAGAGTGACGTACCGTACGTATGTTCCGCTGCATATTTACGATACGATACTCCACTTAAGAAACCTTATGATGTGCATATTTTTTAGACCAGTGATTCTCTTCGTACCCATGATTATACATCCATTGGGGATCCTTGATTCTATTCGTTTCTATGATCATACTTTTATTGATGCTATTCCCTCTTATGATCATGTATCCATTTTGGATCTATCGTTTCCTCTCATGCCGTTGATCTTCTTCCTTCGATACTCGATTGAGGTTCCTGTCACCATAGTTTGAGCTACTGCTAGTGTTGCGGTCAAGGCGAGCTCGTCTGGTACGAGGGCTGACCATTGTGTTTTCTGGTGATATGGGAACATCTCGATGTAGTGTTGTGTTGTGGCCTCTTATGGAGGCGAATGTTTGGTTTTACACCGGATGATCGAGCCATTATTAGAGCTGCCAGTTGCGAGAGGACTGTTGATGTACAGTGCACCACAGAGATTTTGATGTCGCCTACCGTGCAGACAGGTGACCCAGCTGTTGATGAGATGATGGGATGTCGCTTCCAGAGCTTACGAGCTAAGACCGCCGGAGCTTCCAGGCAGAAATGCGATTGATGATAGCTAGTCTATCCCGATTTGAAAGACGAAGGTGATTCATCAGATTGATGCACCGACGCAGGCCCAGTCGAGTTGAAGATTTCCAGTGTGGAAAAAATCTTACTCAGACCCAGAGCAGACCGATCCAGAGACGACCGCCGATGTATCGCCTTTCCTGGAGGATTGAGGCATTGTTTAGCATGCGGACGAAGGGTATTCGCATGTCGCCTAGGCAAAGTTAAAAGGTTCGAACGAGTGTCAGAAACCCATTTTCCCAAGTTTAAAGCGTTCGGAGGAACATGCAGGTAATTCTGTGGACCCTCTGGAAGAATGAAACCCTAACTCGACATGATGACCATGGAACCGCTTTGAACCTTAGGGTTTGTGGCAGTTTAGCGGTGCCATCATTGAGGCTTGGGTTTGCCCTTCTACGGCTGGTCCATAGGTGCTGTGGTATGTACCAGATATTTTTAAATTGCGCTCAGGTGATTGAGCCTTCGGGAATTTTTGGGACCTTGATGACTCGATCGGAAAGTTTGACGTCGTTCGGATATCATGTGATAAGAGATCAGCCAGCTGACCAGGTTTGGATGGAGGACCTCACCCAGATGCATTGTGAGTGATGGAGAATGGACGAGTACTGAGTATTCTTTCGATGGTTGGGACAAGTTCCCGAGGACGCGTTCGGACAGATATCTTCTACAGAGTGATGAAGCTACAAAGTACGCGATTTCGATTTCGTGCGAGAGACTTCGGATTGACCGTGGCTGAGAACAGATGCAGTGCACAGATAGCGTGGCGAGACGTCATAGTGAGAGATGATAAAGACGAGTGGAACCAGAAGTTCGTGTGAGACGCTGACGAGCTGTTATTACTCCCCGTCAAAATCAGAGACCCGATATGCTTACAGAGGCCTTGGGATACAGCCAGTTTCTGAGGAAATGTGTGCGGAACAAGCAGACGTCCAGAGAATGAGAAAGATTATATAAGAGTACCAGCCTCCATACAGTTCGGCATAGGCAAGATCGGAAGAGACCTTGAGTAGGATTCCTTCCAGGACACTGCTACAATGAGATCTACACCAGGATCAGATGGGCCAAGTGTACTCAGAGATCCAGAGACCGACGCCAGTGACGTGCTACCTTACGAGTGGTCGTGATGAATGACCGGGAGATGACCAGAGAAGTGCCAGAACGGAATCGTCCCCGTTAGCACACCTGACAGGGCCGATGAACCGATAGATTGCAAGATTAGTAATCCGCAGAGAAGATAAGGATCCAGAGATAGAGGATGCCAGGCCGTGAGCAGAAGGCGAGTGGATGTCTTGCCCTGCCGGTTTTAGGCGCACCGATTCTTTTTCGACATTGTAGGAGGTGTACCTCAATGTCCTTTGTTGCGATTTGTGTTTGTGATCTGAGTATCACGCTTATATCGCTTGGATTTGAGTTTGATGACGAGCTTCCTGATATTTATTTCGTGCACCATGGCTGCACCTACTAGGTTTTCATTTCGTGCAATTGTCGTACCAGATTTATATTTCGTGCGTTTGCTGTACTAGATTGCATTCTTGCATTTGTTGCACCGGACGGGTATTTATGCGTTGTCGCACTGGATTTATACCCCGTACCTTGGTTGCACCCGATTTATATCCTTGAGAATTCGTTTTACCAGATTTGTATTTTCGTGTGCGTTGACACTTACCGTTCGTTTTCGTGCATGTTACTGCACTATATGCTTTTACGGACCCGACGCGTTTTGGTTGGATTTGCGCATATTAGGCACTTGATTTTGGATTTTGTGTGCATCGGATGCCCTTGAGTGAGATTTTAATCGTGCATGTTGGATGCCCTTGATTTGGATTTCTTCCATGCATATTGGATGCGATTTCATTCGTGCGGGACATATGCACTGATTTGGATTTTCGCGCATGTTGGGCGCATGATATGAGATGCGATTTTGGTGCACACCAGATGCACTAAATCGGGATTCTTGTGCATTTTAGATGCACCAGATATTGTTGTCATGCACACCCGTTGCACTGGACAGATGTTTTCGTGCACACTTGTTGCACTTACTTTTGCTTTTGTGCATATTATGGCACCTGTATTTGGATTTGGTTTCCATGCGCACCAGACGCATGTGATTATGGGATACGCCTTTTGAGGCTGATTTTTCTTTTGAGCACCTAGTTTTCAAGTTAGGCATTATATTGTGTAGTAGCCAAACATGACTGATCCGAGGACAGTACCTGAGTACTTTGCATGCATTAAAAGTTTACCAAGAGGTTTTTGAAAAAGAGGGGCTATAGTCTCTCTATTTTCTACGTGTCCGTGAGCGACACGAACTTTTATAAAGGAAAACCTTTTGGGATATTTTGAAAACGACGGAATGTATACTTAAGAAAACATATATGGACATATATTATTATTTTAAAATGAGCGTTCGTCAGTTATGCCGTGAGTTACGCATCACACGGCAATTTAGAAAAGATTTTTGCATGTATTTTATTCAGATTTTGGAGTTTTCAAAGATGCGTACTATACATGTATTATAGTATTTGACTAGTGTATATTGGATTTTCAGAAGTGGATTTCGAGATCTGTATCTCCATTGTAACTCCGAGGATATGCGTGCAAAATTTGATTATTTACGTAACGCTTGATGGAGTTCGATTTTGAGCTTTGTACTCGTTTTCATGCACACTTGACGCGTTGTGCTATTTCAGCGTTTTCCATGATTTCGGAGCCCCGTTGTTTTGAGTCGATTATAGAAATGTTTTAGATTTTGGGGTTTAAATTTAAATTCGGGGACCGAATTTATTTAAGGGGGGAAGATTGTGACATTTCAGAAAATATAAAATATTATTTTTGGAATTTAATATTAAAATAATATTTTTCCCGAAAACTGCCCGATTTGCGAAATTGGGGTTTTCGAAAAAAGGTATAAATATATACCAATAATTATGAAATAAATTAAAATTAAAATGATTTATTCATTTGATTATATAATTAAAGGATTTGGTATTTTTAAAATTTATTTTATGCAGTTTGATAAAAACCCGATTAGTGCACTGCTAATCGCGATTAAGCCAAATCCGCGTTTCTACAGTTTTCCATGGTTAGTGCACCATGACATGTTTCATTTTGTTATATGTTTCATTTCTTTTGTGTTATGGTTTATTGGTGGAGGGAAAAGAAAAAGAAAAGAAAAGGTCAAATGGTGACAAAATGATTAGGTTAGGTGGGGTTTTGGAAAGAGAGAGAGTGTGTGAATTGGTGAGAGAAGGGGAGGGGGCTGCTGCCCTTTTCATTTCCCCTATCTCTTTTCTTCTCTCTTTCATCTCCCTCAAGCCACTACCCTCTACTAAAATCCCTAGATCCATCTCCTAACAATCCCCAAAACGATATACACCATTCACAAAAATTAATCCCCTATTCAACCTCTAAACATAGGACCAAGAAATTTCAGTTTTCGATGATCTTGGGGGATTCATGGGTGCTATATGAGGTAATCCCTTCAGAAATTGGGTGGTTTTTCATTTACTTTAGTGTTCATAAGTGTTTAGATGTGATATTGTGAAGGATAGTGGACATTGGAGAAACCCTAGAAAAGGGTTGAGTGTTTGTTGGAATTGGTGATGTGTAGTGGCTGCCTACAAGCCTTAGTGGTGTTTTACTGACCTGGAACGGGGGATGAAACCCAAAATACGGATTTGGGATTTGAGTTCATGTCGATTTGTGATAATAGTGATGGTATTTTAGGATCTGGAGCAACCCGGGGACACTAGAAATGATTTTGGGATTACTGTGAGTCGTGCAGGCACCTAGGAAGCTACCACAGAGACCCGAGCCCCTAACTCCAACCCCAGGCCGCAGATATATTCATTATGGCCGCAATTTGCGGCCAGAGCAGGGAAATAGGGTCCCAGATTCGGTCCTTGGCTCCTTTTGCACTAAAATAGACCCCTCCTATATGCAGTTTTGGCTAATTGTCACCTGGGGAAAATCTGGGAGCATTTTGGTGGGTTTTAGGCTATGTTTTTCGTATTTTTAAATATGCAATTTCTTGACAATTGGATTTGTATTTGGTTGTCGGATGTTTGTATATTGACAACAGGGGTTGTTTGATTGTTTTGCACGTATAGGCCATAGGTTCTAACCTATGAGCATACCGTGAGCCATTTCGGTTTTCCGGATTCGATTTTAATACGTATTGCGGCTGTTGATTATTGTAGGTAACATCGCATGGATTCTGAGGCGACGGAGTGTGGCGTCATCGATTTCAGCGAGCGAAGACCAGGTGAGTGGATCTATATCCACGGGGGAAGTCGGGTGGATGGCGTATAGCACCCCCGCAAAGTATTGATGGGAAAACTGATTATAGAATATGGTTAGGAAACCTAGATTAGGAAACTAGGGTTATAGTAAAGGATTGTTAGTGATACTATATTGGGAACTAAGGATAGTTAGAAATGAGATAATACGGCTATTATGTGATAACGGGATTCGAGGACGACGTCTGCCGATATTGCCGTTTAGTGTACCGTAAGACTAGATAGTCGATGGAGATGCGTCATCCGAACCATACCTTTTCTAAACCGGAGAGTCGTATGTATCTTTTAAAAATATACCTTGAGGGAGGTTACGGATTTTCTAATGATATCTTTTTCTTAAAAACACTGTAACCCCTATTTTCAAAACTACGATTCGCTTCTTTAAAAATCGGATTGTATGGCTCGGGTGTGTATGTTAGATTAGATACCTATACTTACAGTAGAGATAGAATTTTTTGGTAAACTCGGCTTGATATGATTTATAAATGCGATGAAAAGATTATAAGACGGATATGATGACCTGATGGTATGTTGGTATACGGATGCGAGTCGATTGAGATGATTTATACCCTGTCGGTCCCCTTGATGTGAGATTATTGCGGATGTGATCTGCGACATAGGTATATATATATATATATATATATATATATATATAGAATGTTGTGAATCATGGATGATAGGCCGTACGTGATTTCAGGCCGTACCCTCATTTGTCGTATAGGATCCCTATTAGCTTAATGCCGCCGAACGATGATTTTCCGTGCGCGATGAGTTTAGGCTGGAAGCCGATTGATAGATTCCCAGACTCGGTCATATTAGATATGTATACTCGTCAGCATTTGCATATGATTTCCTTTATACTGCATTCATATTATTCCCATCACATTTCTTATACTTGTGCTAGTACACTTGCACTTTTATTGATGATGCGTATGTTACATGCACACAGATTTGCCGGCTCACACACTTCATCATCGATAATTGCCATGTCACTACACAGTTGGATGCTGCATCATGATATACTGTTATGCTTACAGTTCCATCACTTGTCGCATACATCATGCTTTATGATTTTACGCATTGAGATAAGCTGTTTTCATGAGATTTCTGGATTTGAGAACCGTGGCTATTTCAAAGAAAGCTTGTACTGTTTTAATAACGCGGTTTCTCTTGATATAATATTTCATTGGGTCCAACATGCGTTTTCTCGGTTCTGAGACGTGTGCTTGAAACCCGATTCGAGGAGTTGGATGATCCGTTTGCCGGTTCATGGTGGACCCGGTATGGTTCCCCGGGGCGAGAAATGTTTTTTGTGGAGCAGACGATGAGCCTGGCAGTGTGGCGAGTACCTACCGGTGATAATATTTGGGCTCGGTGGATATCCGGAGGATACCGACCGTAGTCGAGAGATGAGATGGGCCGATTCGGACTGACGGAGCCTGAAATATGAGGATTTATGTGCTGATGCTGGGCACGGTTTTCATGATGTTTTCGAGTGTCGATGATAGGAACTCAGGTTCCATGATTTTAATGTGTCGGGAGGGACACCGCTGATATATATATATCCTCATACTTTCATGCACACCCTTTATGATATTTATGTGCATGCAGACAATGATTTTGGTTGGACGAGATCCACATGCATACATATCTTGATTATGGTTGGACGAGATCCATATACATGCATTGGTTATTACTGTTGGATGTTATCCACATGCATATAGGTATTGACTACCTTGTTGGCACATACAGACCCGGTCAACCTAGATATCATAGTATTACCTTATGATATAGTTGACCTAGGAGTCGTTGTTTATTCGATTTCTACTTGTAGATATATTTCTATTCACGAGTTGGCAACTCACCCCCGTTGTGCCATAGTTCTTGCAAGTTGACCGCTTGGATCAGTAGCGGCTTTGCTGGCACACAGTTCCATTTGGGTGTTTTGCATTGGTAGGTGGGACATTTTTATCGTACCCACTCTTGTATTATATTTCATAATGTATCTAGTTAACTCCATCAATCAATCAAAAGTTGTAAATTGTATAAGTGATGAGACTTAGTGAGAATTGTAGTTGCGAGATTTGAGCGATGGGTTTTATATTCACTTTTGAGGTTATATCTTGCTCATTTCTTTATCTTTTTGTGGTGAGCTTCGTCGTTGGGCGTCGTATATTTATTTATGCTGTATTGCGTGGTTGCGATCCGCCGTTTGGCGAAGAACTATCTCCCGCTTGGGGATGCCATTATCCTTATTATGTATTTGTGGTTTTGGATCAAAATTTACAAAGGAGGTGCTGCCGAAATTTTTAAAAGACGAAACATGTTTTTAAACTAGTAAATTTCACTTGCTTCATTCATGTTCCTTTCTATGCATTAAGAAAACTTGATTTCATATACCTTTATTTCAAAAACTCAACTCCTTTTTTTTTCCAAAAAGGTTTAGATTTCTGGGTTTCAGCTTACTTGTATTCCGTTACGCCTTTAGACGTTGCGTGATTCAAGTGCTGGTCACGAACTAATATTTCGGGTCGTGACAACATATAACAGGAAGATAGTAAGTGTACATGTTAAGATAAAGAGCAACCAGATAGCGTACTATCATGTCGAGTAAGAAAGTCCTCCCTATATATGTCCCAGCATCCACTATAATATACATCTCATGTACAATAATGGCGTCTAGGACATACATACAACTAACAGTTCCAATGATTCAGATTTGGTTTGTTTTCTTTGCATTTATCTAATGCAGTCCCATCAATTAACCTATCAATGCAGAAAACAACGAAAATACAACGTACGCTTATGCCATTCGCCACTGGGCCCCGTCATTACCTGTTAGGTTACTTAACTAACGACAGAGCGGGGGCTGGACTAGCGCGGGTGCAAAACATAAGCAACACCTACTAGATATCATATATAGATATGTACATTCGTCAGACGCAATAATATGCATTCCAGATCACAGATGAACACATTGGATATTCTAGGAATCCACATTTCCTTTGAGCCTGCACTGAAAGACGGATTACACAGTCGTGATGAATAACCAACCCCACCCTACACCCCTACTGGTACGACAAACTACCCGCCAAATACCCGAAGTGAAGCAGTCTCCCTTAACAACGTGAGTATGACACTAAGCACTTCAAAGTACCCGGTAGTTTGTGCACCCCACCTTGGGTCTATCCTAGGAGCAAAAAACAGTAAATGAAATAATAAAATGGTGGCTACAACCTCAACCCGGATGTGCCCCGCGGAAAAATATTACAACAATTTACAATTTAGAATTGAATGAAAGAAACACTCATCTCACATCCCCGGCTATTCATTCACGATAATCCAACAAGTCCATATACACAGACCAGTAAAACCATCATAGAAATGTGCAACACCCAACTAACCGACATATAGCAATTAGCGGAAGTTTATGAACACATTTATCACAATACATATATAATCCTGTTAGCCAAGGTTCTAAGAATTTCAATCAATCACCACATTTGAATCTACTCCAAGTACTTCTATGTACACAAATAATCCTGAGCAGAAACAAAATATCTCAGAAAACCAAACACCATACAATAGACCAACACAGGAAATTTGGACCAACAAAGAGTTGACTCGGCCGCAGATCCGCGGCAGAACCCTGGATTCCGCCGCGTTTCCGCGGTCGTCTCACCGATTTAGGCGCCCAAATTTCTTCAGTGATCTTAAAAAACCCTGCTTGTACTTTTCAGGTCTCGGAAAAAAAATTTAGACCAGAAATAAAATTCGGCAGAAACTATGTTAAAATGTCGTGTTTTCGGGATAAAACCGTGATCGAATTTATAAAGGCTTTGCCAACAAGTTAGTTATGGTTTGGCTAGGCTCTGATACCACTGTAAGTCGACGTTACATACCCCACATGATGCGGGGAGGCGAAATAGGTAAAACGGTCATTTTCGTTCAAGGTAACATCGACTATGCAAAAGGATCTTTGTTAAACCCTAACTAACAATCTAACTAGGAGTTCAAACTACTATGAAAGATGATTATACCTCAAGATACTAGTCCTTCTTGTTCTTGTTGTTCTCCTCCTCGTCGGCCTCCTCAAATCAAAGAAGATCCACCCGAGAGTGCCCACTACAAGCTTACACCTCAAACTTGAGGTAACTAAGTGACTTAGAGTGCTAATCCAAGTGACCTAGAGAATATAGAGAGTGATTAAGGATTTAAGAGTCTTGTTAACCCTAGGGTTCTTAACTCATGAGAGGATTAGGGTTAAGATGAAGAAGAGAGAGCTTGAGGAGAGAGAAAGTGTTTGTGATAATGAAATGAATCTTGACTCATTTGGAAATATCATGAAGTATGAAAATATCTCACTAAAAATATCTAGCCAAATATCAACCATGCTTCATTTAATTCTTGAGATGAATCATCACATGAGTCATGGTTCATTTAATGATAATTACACCTCATCTCTTCCACCTCATTAAGTTTAAATCATAAAGATAAAAACATAAATGAGTCATCTCCTTCTAGAAGCTTCCAGACAAATTACGAGAATACCCCTCCCATCCGTATTTACGAAAAACACGAATATACTGAGACTATATCAAATCAAATAATCTAATACTAGGATCTTGCTTAATCCAAAGCACACTAGTATAATCTGTCCGAATATCATACGTGCACAAGTACACGTATATGTTCGAACCCTGTCTTAAAACTATACGACCTCCATATCGTTTCGCCCGAAGCAGGGAAACCCTTTGTGTGGGACTCTAAAGACTCGACACTACGCTGGCAGTAGGTTTAACTACAGGCAGCAAGTTATACTAGCTGTACGTAACGGTCCCCTGGTAGATGTCGATAAGAAGGTCGATGAGGAAACCCATCCGAACTCCTACTGAGCCTGATGTGACAATCTCCGTACAGTCTGGTCTGTTCGTCTAAGAACGTCGCATATCGGGCCTAGGGGGCGGCAAGCGTCAGACCTCTAATAGCGGAATAAGTCGTGTCGGAGTACAATCCAAAACACACTGAGAAACTACTGGAGCACCTACCAGCAAATCTCGCTTGCCCTGGCAATAGACTATGCGTAATGGAGTTCCCAACACAGCGCGACATCAACCCCTAATACCGGGTAAGACGAATCCTATCTAACAGCTACTGCCTCCAAGCACTTCGGGACTGCACCAACTGCTAAAGAAAGTGTACCAAGTCTTGCTCTGGCTTGCCCAAAGCGTTTGCACGACTCAATAGAGCCGTGGTGTTAGTTATATGTATGCCCTAGAGGCCATTACTGTACATACGATGTATATTGTAGTGGATGCTTGGACATATATAGGCAGAACTTTCTTGCTCGACATGATAGTACGCTATCTGGTTACTCTTTATCTTAACATGTACTCTGATTGTCTCTTTGTTACATGTTGATAAAGACCTTAGGATGAGTACTTGACTACCAGGACTATGATGTGGATCATACTAGTAGGGACAGTGTAGTCGCCAAGTACATCCTTCAAATGTTCCTAGTCGTGGGAGTACCGAGACAGGGCATCGATACTCCAGAGTAGACTAGCGTATGTGATTCTTGAACCATATGATGGATGATGGATGATCCCATATCTATTGGTGTCTGACATCAGAGAAGGTATACGGGTGCTTAGTGGAGACTGGGTACACTGGACGGACTCGCCGAGAACTCCCAGATGGTATTATACCTCACGTCAGATGGCAGTTCTCTGGTGACACTGTTAAAGAGTAGTCTGTAGACCCGAGATCGTCATAGTGTCTTGTGTGATTCCCACTGTTCTTTGATTTCCATTATACCACATCCAATAGGGCATGCAAAAAGGTGTCTTTTGGGTACAGTCCCGAATCACATGGAGGCAATGAGCGAAAGGAGGGGATTCGTCTCTCCCGGTATAGGGAGTTGATGTTGCGCTCTGTTCGATTGGCTATAATTGGAAATCCCTGGCTAGGGTTGCTGTGATTTACTGGTAAGTGTTACCAGTAGTTTCTCAAACTGTTATAGACCTCATATCGACACGACTTATCAAGCTATGGGGTCTGACGTTTACCACCCCTAGGCGAGATATGCGACATATCAGACGAAGAGACCGGACTGTACGGGAGTGTTACTGATTGGATTCGCAGGAGAATGTACAGGCTTTCTTGTTGATCTTCTGATCGCTCAATACCTGGGTGGCTGTTACGTTTAGCAGACCGCTTGCAGCATGTGGGTGTTTGATGTGATCATCACCTACTGCCGGCGTATTGACGATTATTTAGAATCCTACACAAAGGTTTCTTGGCTCAGGCAAAACGGAGTAGGAGCACATATATGATATGTTCGGGACCGAGAACAATACGTGTATGTGATACCGTATTAGATTCTCGCGATATGAGATATCAGCCGGGTATATGTGATATAGCCGGGTCATCGGACAAGTGTTGATTCGATGAACTGATACAGATTATATTAGTCGGTTATTTATGAAATATCCGGATTATCGGATCAAGTGTTGATTCGATAATTTAATGTATAATTATATATTTGATATATTAAATCACATTAACTAATACAAGCCCACTAAAAGATTCTTTTTCTCGCTCGGGTAATACATTGATATATATGTGATATATGTTAATTGTATTATTTTATTTTGTTACAATAAATATTATATATGTGATATATAATATTGTGACATGTTAAGGTTATTAATGCAACATGATTAGTGGAGATTAAACATGATTAAGGTTTGATTTGGGTTAATTTTTCTAGAAGCTTCTAGAAGCTTTTTGTTTTGTTTTTGCAAAGATATTTTCTAAAGATATATTGTTATGATATTTGTTAACCCAACTCAACCCTTGACCATGGTTCATTCTCTACATGGGTTAAGCTATCATACTTAACCCATGGTTGCATTTCTAACCTAACCACAATTCATTATTCATCACAAATGAATTCATCTTCTTCTTCATCCTTGCAAAGCTTTCTAGCTTTTTGCTTAGTGATGAAAATAAGTGAGATTAAGAAAATAAATGTGAGCTAAAATCATACTTAATCATCCTAATCTATACTAGCCATTTAGATTAGGGTGTTCACTTTATTTTTGAGTGAGAGCTTGTGTTAAAGAAATTTCAAGGTAGATCATCTTAGTTATCGAAGATTGGAAGCAAGTTTGCATCTTTCTCTTCGTGGAGCCTCTCTAGAGTCGGGATACTCGATGATCGCAGCGAAGGGACCTCAACATAGAGCTTATGAAGCGAAGGACCGGACTACAAAGGTTGTAATCCCAAAATCTTAGTTGTTAAAGTGTTTAACATGCTTTGTTTCGCCTAATCTCTAGTTTAAAGATCTTTAGTTAGGGTTGTTCGGCACGTCTAAATTTTAAATCGGGCATGGTTGATGCCTTATAGACCCTTGTGAGAGTGCCTAGTAACTCTACAGTGGTATCAGAGCCAAGCTAGAGCTTTACGCAAAGTCTAGACGAAGTTTACAGTCCGATCGAACCCCGAAACCCCGGTTTAGACCCCTCTCTGGATATTTTCTACAAATGTGTTTTATTCTGTAATAAAAATACTCAGAAAATAAAGCAGGAAAATCTAAGAATTATTGTGAAGTACGGACCACCAACTCGATCACGTGAGCGCCGAACCACGGCCAAACCAAGCGTTTAGCGGAGGTTCCGCGGCCATAATTTGGAGTTGGTCCCTGATACTTCACGTATTAATTCTTGGGTCCTTTTTCATAGTTCTGGGAATTTTTAATTCTACTCAAGTGTTGAGTTTTCTGGAGATCTTCTGTATTCTTTGATTCGATCGGAAAGTTTAACTTCGTTAAAGTTTTTTCCGGATAATTTTGAACGTGTTAAAAAGTTCGAACGAATATCAATAACTCACTTTTTCCACTGTCGGAAAATTTTCAAAAGTTGGATTTTTTCTCGAGTTTGAATCTTCCAGAAAATCGTGCAAGTAACGCGGTGGACCCTCTAGAAGAACACAAACCTTAACTCGATTATGTGACCGTCTGAACTTCCTCTAAACCTTAGGGTTTGGTGCAGTACGGCGTTGCCACATGTGAGGCGTTGGTTTGACCCTTCTACGGCTGGACCATCGGTACTGTGGCATGTGATGGATATTTGTTTAAACTCCGCTCAAGTGTTGAGCTATTTTGGAAATCTTGGGTGTTTGTTTATTCGATCGGAAAGTTTAACATTGTCTATTTATCTGGAATGTGATACAATATTTGGAATCCATAAGTAGTTATGAGATATCTAATTTGAATATTATAAATCTAGCAGTTTAGTCTCAGATGATCGGTTGCCACGGGATTTTGATGTGATCAAAAGTCCGTCGCAATCACGTAGCGTACGAGGATACTCGCTGGTTAAACTTAATAGATAGCCACGCCCCATAGCCCCGACCAAGTGACTGTAGGAGAACCCCGTCGCCAAAAGCATCCGGTCGGGTTCTCGGGGCACCGGTGTTCCGACTTAATGCACTTCGTCGACGGCATCCGGGGGTGCGGCCGTCTACTAAAGTTTGCGACGAGCATTCGATCAGGATGTCATGAATCTTGTTGAATTGCCCGACTAGATATTGAAAAGAGTTTTCGATACTGAGATGAAAATGAGGGGTTTATAATTGTTAGGCATGAGATGTCTGAGGAATTCATTTGGTTAGGCATGCGATATTTAAGGAGGTTGCGGATTCCAACCATTGTAGTTTTACACTTTCTTTTCTGTGACCGTAAGCATAGTATGTGGTGTATCGCTGGCTTCGTTGCTATACATCAACGATAATCGGGATACGCATATTTGATTACGTTGATGATATGAGATATTATGTGTTACTGTGATATGTTATATTTGATCGCCGCATTCTGAATAGCCGGGGGTTTTATGTGAGATGAGAGTTTTTCTTTTTCATTCATGTAAAATTCATTTGTATGTAATATTCTTTTATTGGGGCACTTCCGGGCTGAGGATGATGTCACCATTGTATATTATTTACTTTTCCGCATTAGTTAGACCCAAGGCGGGGAGCATAAGTAACCGGGTTCCATGGTCCAGTGGGAGACCATCTCGAGGAGTCGAGACCGGGTCTCCTAACCCTAGAATTGGCAGTGTTGCGTGCCGCTCTCGTAGGGGTCTAGGGATGTGGGTTTGGCTATTCATCGCGACCGTGGAATCCGCGTATTATACAGGCTCGCATAAAATACGGAAATCCTAGTATATCCAATATTTCATATATGTTCTTCTGCTGCAATATTCTGTGATGAGATCATATTACTGCCTGAGACGAATGTTTATATTATATATATGAGATATATGTTATATTGCAGATTTCGTTTCAAATGTGATGCTTGTGAAGCATAATTAATATGGGACTTCATTAATGAGATTAATGAAATAAAAGAAACCTAAAGATGTTGTAGAAACTTGTTTAAAAACTTGTAGCTCTAGTTCTTGCTTTGCATAGCGGTGTTCCTTATAGAACATCCAGCACCTTATTCGATAAGGAAAGAGCCGAGATCCCTTCACCGGGAGTGACCTCTTTAGCGAAACTAGAAGATGCTACAAACTCGGTTTTTCTTTTGATTGTTTCTATAGATTTTGCTTTGCATAGTGGTATTTGTGAAATATCCTGCACCTTATTCAATAAGGAAAGAGCCGAGATCCCTTCACCGGGAGTGACCTCTTTAGCAAAACTAGAAAAGGCCTCAAAAGCATTCCAATTAAAATCACTCGATTCTACAACGATATCAAGTTCGTTACGTAAAGGGTTTTCTTAAAAACCTGTCGTAGCCCTCCGTCATTTCAGATAAGTACTTCATAGTATTCTGTCACGACCCAAGAATGGCCCGTGACGGCCCTAATACTACGCAACGCCTAAAGACGCAATGTAGTAAAAGAAAGCCAAAACCCAGAAATCTAAACCAAGAAAAATACGGAAAAGATAATACAAGTTTAGAAACAATTGAAATCGCAACCCAAATTCTTTAAAAGTCTCACTTTCTTTCTTTAAAATTTTAGCAACACCCCATTTTTTCTATAAAGACTAGTCAATATGAATACAACAGAAGAATAAGGACAGTAGAGAAAAAGCTGCATATATAAAGACACCAAATCCACCATAATACACATAACGTCCTCACCAAGTCTCTATGTCAATAATACAACAGTAGATGGAGAGTACAATACAACGAAGGTACAAAATATAATACAGATAACCATCTAACCCACCTAAGCAAAATGGTACTGTGAGCTGATGCGGTATCTGTAGCAAAAGATGGTGGCTGGATAGCTGGATAGGGGAATAGCCTGCCTCGACTACTCTGGGGAAAGACCTGAAACACCTGTGGCACAACGGGGGTGAGTTGCCAACTCGTGAATAGTATAAAACATATGCAGGTAATCGCAGGAATGCACGTACAGCATGAATCTAAGATATGCGATTACAGTAGTAACAATATGTCATGAAATGCTGAGATAAAGAGAGTACACTAGCAGGTACGATCAATAAATGAAGCAATGATGGCATGATAGTGGTATGCAATGTCAGTGCAATAGAGATATGAGAAAGCAAATATGCAACTATCATAAGGGTACACCACAAGTACTACTAATATATGAATCTGTGCATAAGATAGGAAATGGTGAGGTGTAGGGTGGAATATGTCACTTTCCACGGAAACCTGACGTCGTGGCAGGATCACAATCCACTAAGATACTCCAATCCCAAATCCTCAAACCAGGCCCCACATTGGACACTCACATCAAATAAGTCTCACATCTCCTCAATGTACAATATCAGGTAATCTCCTATATCCGAATGTACAAGTCACCAATGAATCACCTAGTATCCCAAGTCCAATCTCAATATGAATCTAACATCCTAAAGATATATATATATACATGTACAGAAATAAATATGATGGGGGCAATACACATATATTAGCGTCCCATTCCACTAATATTGGTGTAAGGGTATATATAACAACGGCTAAGTCCCCTGTTATATATACAAGAAGGGGGTTAAAGAAATATCATGAAACCGTGTGCCAAGCATCGGCACAGAAATCCTCGTATAGGGGGCTCCGTCAGTCCGGACAGCCCACGGGGTCCGTCTGCAGTGTCGGCCCTCGGCCTCGACAGTACAGGTCATCCCGTATCCATCTCTCTACTCTGGCCAGTAGCCTCCAGACAACTGCCAGGTCCAACAATCACCGGTAGGTACTCGCCCGCCTCCAGGCTCAATCGGCAAACCCATCGATCTTCTTGCCGAGGGGAACCATACCGGGCCCCGCCATGTACTCTCATACGGCAACCACACCTCGTATGGAGCAGGTAATCAGCACCGATAAAACTCATGGGGGACGCTCGAAATATCATATCAAGGAAACCGGGTTGTTACATGTATGCATAATTTCATGAACTCCCACGGTTCCCAAATCCCGAAAACATCATATGAAATCCAGACAAACAATGCATAAATACAGGAATAGACGTATGCGATATATCTGAATGCGAGCAGGTAAACACAAGTATGTAGCTGAACCAGATGTATGCGAAATCATGATAAGGTACAGCTAAGTAACATCAGTAATGTGAATATGCGACAACAACTAAATATGCATCTAACATACCGGTGTAGCAAAGTATAGGTATCTACCTATAGGAACTGATGTCGTATACCCCCCTGGGTATAGTAACATATGTAGGAAATCCCTCCCGGTATAGGTAAAATATGTAAGAGGTATACCTGTAGCTGTATCGCAAGTGAAAATATACCTATCACTAAAGGTATGATACACTATAGGTATACCGATAAACTAGATGTCAAGTGGGTCAAGCAATGGTAGCTATAAGGGGTAGTGTGTGACATGGCAATTATTGACGGTGTGTGTGTAGCATGCAATCCGTGCTCGTGCAACATGAACCGTCAATAATGTGTGCAGTGTCCTACGGCTGCTAGTCACAATATATAGCTATATCTAGGAAATGCAGTAAATACGCAATTCTACAATGACGTAGAAAGTGCGACAGGAAATTGAATCCTAGCCCAGACGCATAACGCCATGCGGGCGATTCCCCTGTAGATGTTATATCTACTCACCTAAACTCCACGCTGGGTGAATCCTATCACCTGCTTTCCCTGTAGCTGTGTCCGTCTGCAAACCTGCAAGTACGACAAGAAATCACATATAAGCCCAATATCTCTCGAAACGCGATATCGAAACGAAACGAGAAACTCGCGTCGCGAACCAAGCGCGCGTGTGCACGATACGCTGAATCGTGTGTGTACGCGTCTAAAAACCATCGCGACACGCGGCGATACGCTGAATCACAGAACTCACTCACGTATCGCGCGTATCGCGCAAACACAACTAGACACAAAAGCGACATATAGTCCCAGATTTTCCTACAGGTAAGATATTAGAAAACTAGACATGCCAAAGACCTAGATAACATAGCAGGGACCCACAGCCAAAAACCCAACACCCAACTCACCTTCCTGGCCGCAAATTGCGGCCAGAATGCAGGAATTGGCGGCCACAGTAGGGAATGGGGGTCTCGTATTCTGGGGATGTCATCTATACCTAGTGTACATGCTCCAGTCATCTCTAGTTTTATTCTGTAGGCATCGGGTCTATAGCAGATCACAAAAGTCACAAATATCGCTTTAAAACACCAATTTTGCACAATTAACAAACCTTATGGTATTTTAGTGTAACCTGGGGATTTCTCAGTTGAAGTGGCCTTATTAGCACTAAACTAACCTAAGGTAGCTAACCAATTCACCAATTTACCACAATATCTCACAAAACCCCAAAACTAGCACTAAACTAGCTAATTAGCACTAAACAAGCTAATTAGCACACAAGCTACACAACAAGCAATAGGGTTCTGAAAATATACCCTATTGGATCCCAAGAAGCAGGAGGAGAAGTGGAGAGGAGCTGCTACTGCTGCTGGGGCTCCCTGATGCTGCTCTGCTGCTGCCTCTGCTCCTGTTGCTGCTTCTGCTTCTGCTGCTGCTGTTGTTCTTGTTGTTGTTGCTGAGATGATGATGGTGATGCTGATGGCTGCTGCTGCTGTTGCCTCCTGTTGCTCCTGCTGCTGATGATAATGATGATGATAATGTTGATGATGATGATGCTGCTTGCTGCTACTTCTATTGCTGTTGCTATTGTCTTTGTTATTGCTGTTGTTGTTGTTGTTGTGAGGGCTTCTGCTCCTGATGCTGCTGCCTCATCTGCTGCTGCTGGGGCTCTCTCTCTCTCTCAGGTGAGTGTGTGTGTGAGTGAGTGAAATGAGAGAAAAGAGAATGAGAAATGAGTGCACTAACAAGCTAACCCCTCCTCTCTTCTCACTCCCTCTCACCTCATTAAATGAGGCATGGGCAAAGTCATGATGCCCATGCTCTCTCTCTCACCACAAGGTCAACCATGAACCAAACCACAAATTCAAAATGAAACCCTTATTAAAACTATCATTACTAATTACAACCATGCACCTAAACAAACATTAAGACTAGGATAGAGAAATGGTTAGTTAACCATGGTTGCTAATCATGGTTAAACACCAAAACAAGCCTAGTTATCATGCACAAGTGTGTGTGTGCCTAATAAAATTCTAATAAAATATTCAATAACTAGGATAAAATATTTAAAACTTAATTTGGTAAACTTTTTATTAAAAACAATATATTAAAATATAATTAGCCACAAAACACATTCTAAGGTGTTACAATCTCCCCTCCTTAAAAGAAATTCGTCCCCGAATTTAAAATTTATACTATTACCTGTACCTTCAACAAGAAGATTAAAATCCTCAAATCTCGCTCGCAGCCTCCCAAGTGACTATCTCACTACACGGCTACGCCCGAGAAAACCCTTCACAGATGGCAAGACCTTTGACCGACGTTCCTCCACCTGTCGAGCCATTAACACACATGGCTGTTAGTGAACGAAAGATCGCGTCCAGCTAAAAGGTCTGGTGCAAACATGTGAGAAAGGTCAAGAAGGTAATTGTAAAGTATCATCACAAGGAATACGGGGTGAAAATCCAATAATCTGGGCGGAAGTGCCAATTTAAAGGCAACGAAACTAACTCGCTAATAGGATCTAAAAGGACCTAAAATCCTGGGATAAGCTTCCCAGAATCCAACACGTCATTCATCGGAAAGTCCATAGGAATCCATGATTTGCCACTGCGCACTCAAGCCTGCGACCAACACAGTCGCATAAAACATCTGTTTGCAATGGACAGTTTTCATCCTGACCTGAACACAACTGGACTATCTCCGAATTCTCTAGACATAGCTGGGTCCAAAATCCTACCTACGCAGAGTCAGAAAACAACAGGCTGGCGATCGACACGACCTAACCCCTAAGCCTAAGGGTGGCCAATTAGAGCGTCTCCTGTTAACAGCTATCGAGGGAGAACCCTAACGATGGCGAGTGACGATCCCAAGCTGCTGACGACCAAACAAAACAATTACACAACTTAACAAAACAACTGAGCAAACTGAGTAAAACCGGATGACAAGAATCCGAATGGAGTCACACCCTAACCAAAATTAGGTGGAAACCATAACGAAATTCGTGGAGATCTGCTCCCATTCCTGCTTCGGAAAGGTAAAAGATTGCAATTCTCCAGCCGGCCTCAGATGCTCGACCCCAAGCACAAAACAAGACAGACACTTGAAACGAAACCTGGAACTTCTCTTTACATCCCTGTCCACTCGTAACTATCTCACAAGTTACGCCAAAGCTGGTGGAACTTGAATGCATAGAAGGAGTTGACAGATGTGCATGCTCTAGGATTTCACGTCTCTACCCGATGAAACCAGGTACACAAACGTGTCCCTAACTTAGCACATCATTGTCACAATCAAGGTCTCTGAATCATTACCCAGCCGAATATGCTCAAGTATCTCTGACGTACGAGCTTCGACGGGCAGTGTCTCACGAAAACGATTTAAGGAGAGTGGTCGGGCGCGGACATGAGCAAGCTGTCCCCTCCGTAGAGACGAACTAAACTATACTCAACGATCAAACAAAACTGTAAATCTACAGAAGACTAACACAACAATCCAAATCTGCTGCAGGAAGATGTACATTAAGCCCTAGTGGTCCGTGGAAAATCTGACACGACTCTCAAGCAAGTAGTGTCTCCAAATCTCCAACGCAAAACCACCGCGGCCATCTCCAGATCATGAGTGGAATATCCTCCTCGTACTTCCTCCAAATGTAGGGAAGCAAAAGCGATAACTCTATAGTGTCACCTCAGTACACACTCGAGCCCACTCAAGAAACATTACAGTTAAACAACAAAGTCGCCCGAACCAAAAGCAAAGAAAGACTGATGCAGCTGTTAACTGAATCTTCAACTGCTGAAGACTCCATACACATGCCTCAGTCCAAAGAGAAGAAACCTCCTTTTGGTCAATTCAGTCAACGGTGCAGCACTACTCTAGCAATCCTGCAAGAAACGGCGGCAAAACCTGCTAAGCCCAACATCTGCGGATCTCCGTCCTGCTCACAAGTCTGGGCCTAAGCCGTACGGTCACAATCTCTCTCGAAACCATACGAAACCGTCTCCCGTGACTACAAGACCTAGGAGTCAACACAAACAAGCCTGAAGAAACACTCTGAGAATTTAGCAAACTTCTGGTGCTCTCCCAGCATATGCATAACAATCCTCAAGTGTTACTCCTGTCCCTCAAGACACATTAAGTAGACCAGAGTGTCGTAAATGACACAACAAAAACTGGTCGAGGAACGGCCTGCAGAAATCTGGCTCATCATATCTACGAATGCTGCTAGGGCATCAGGGAATCCAACGACTCACCGAAACACACAAAGCCCGTAGCACGCATAAGGCAGTCTTCGGAATGCCATCATCCTGAATCCGCAATAATGATGACCTGATCCCAAACACACTTAGAAAATGTCTCGCACTCTGGAGTTGATCGAAGAAATCGCCACGGCAAGGTGAAGGATACCTATCTGCACCGTAAGCCGGTTCAATTGACGATCCGTCGATACACAACCTCAAACTGCCGTCCTTCTCCTCGACGAACAGAAATAGGAGCTCCCAAAAGCGAAACACTCAGACGCACCAAACTCCCCAAACCAAAACTCTGCAGCTGATCCTTAAGCTCCCTTAGCTTCGCCGGTTCACCTGGAACAACGTCGGAAAAACTCTCGCACGAAAGGAACCCGGTCCAACAATCCCCCGGTGGCTCCGGTATCACGAATGAACGTCAAGAATCCACGACATCTCCTCAGTAGCCGACTAGCGAAAAGGCTGAATTCAAGCTGTGAGAGGCGGCACAACTATCCACCTGCACAACAAGAACTGACTTGCCGGGGAAAACAAAATCTAACTTGTTTCCACACGGTAGTCCACAGACGCCTAACACATAGCTGACCAGTCCGTGCCCAGGAGAACGTCAAATCCAACATCTCTAGAAGGATCAAAACGACGGACGAAATCTCTATCTCCTATCCGATTGGCACACAACTGAATACGTGTCGCGCAACCAAAGGATCGCTGACAGAAGTTAGCACAACAAGACTAATCTACCCAACCACAGTACAAGCATGAAACAACAAGTACACCAAGAGAAAATAAAAATAAGATATAACTCAAGGGTACCTGAAAACTCCACATTGGACGTCTGCGCGTCCCGATGAGTAGAAGCAAACTCCTGTGTCTGCCCTCTACTCGCAGCTGGATGAACTCCTCTGGTAGCCTGAGCCCTCTGAGCAAATCTTCCACGTCCACGGCCTCTCTGGAAACGATCATGACGAGGTGCTAAGGAACAATCCCTGACGAAGTGCTGAAGGCTTCCGCATCGAAAACATCCACGTGCTGACTGCTGACTACCCTGGGGATGAGAGCTGAACGACTGTCCTCGTCCCAAGCCTCTGCTACTCCCGTAGTGGCCACGGAATCTGTCTCGACGACCAAACCTCCGTCTCTGGGCTGGTACGCTGGTACGAGTCCTCCACTGTCCTGGAACTCTCTGAGCCTCTGAAATATGTGCCTCGTCAACTGGAGCTGCAACCACTGGTGCTATGTAAGTGACGGACTGCTGCATGCTGATCGTAAGGGACAGCTGAGTAACATGGGTGACAACCTCCTGTCGTAGCTCCCGAACGACGTCAACTAAGGAACTCATCGTCTGGCGGAACTCCTGCATCTCTACCAAAAGTCTATCCATAGTATAGATCGTAGGCTGATCCGTCTGCACCTGTGCAACTAGAGTGCCATCCTGGTCAGTGCTCGGCTCACTCGAGCTAACCCTGACCTCGGCCCTCGCTGCATCGCTCTGAGTCCCCATAGTCATCGGCGGCAAGGCTATAAATAGATACAAGATGAGATTCGATAAGAATGAGGAAATCGGATCTCAAGGATATGAATCATCAAGGAAGGAATGTCAAGCAAGTTGTACTTAGGTCACTTAATGCGAGGTACCGCGCTGTGAGTATGCTGCAGACATACACACACTACGTTACTCTGCTTAAGCTACCTACTCCATCATACTAAGGTCATCCTACACTCCGAAGGTAAAACCACGCTCTGATACCAACTTTGTCACGACCCAAGAATGGCCCGTGACGGCCCTAATACTACGCAACGCCTAAAGACGCAATGTAGTAAAAGAAAGCCAAAACCCAGAAATCTAAACCAAGAAAAATACGGAAAAGATAATACAAGTTTAGAAACAATTGAAATCGCAACCCAAATTCTTTAAAAGTCTCACTTTCTTTCTTTAAAATTTTAGCAACACCCCATTTTTTCTATAAAGACTAGTCAATATGAATACAACAGAAGAATAAGGACAGTAGAGAAAAAGCTGCATATATAAAGACACCAAATCCACCATAATACACATAACGTCCTCACCAAGTCTCTATGTCAATAATACAACAGTAGATGGAGAGTACAATACAACGAAGGTACAAAATATAATACAGATAACCATCTAACCCACCTAAGCAAAATGGTACTGTGAGCTGATGCGGTATCTGTAGCAAAAGATGGTGGCTGGATAGCTGGATAGGGGAATAGCCTGCCTCGACTACTCTGGGGAAAGACCTGAAACACCTGTGGCACAACGGGGGTGAGTTGCCAACTCGTGAATAGTATAAAACATATGCAGGTAATCGCAGGAATGCACGTACAGCATGAATCTAAGATATGCGATTACAGTAGTAACAATATGTCATGAAATGCTGAGATAAAGAGAGTACACTAGCAGGTACGATCAATAAATGAAGCAATGATGGCAGGATAGTGGTATGCAATGTCAGTGCAATAGAGATATGAGAAAGCAAATATGCAACTATCATAAGGGTACACCACAAGTACTACCAATATATGAATCTGTGCATAAGATAGGAAATGGTGAGGTGTAGGGTGGAATATGTCACTTTCCACGCAAACCTGACGTCGTGGCAGGATCACAATCCACTAAGATACTCCAATCCCAAATCCTCAAACCAGGCCCCACATTGGACACTCACATCAAATAAGTCTCACATCTCCTCAATGTACAATATCAGGTAATCTCCTATATCCGAATGTACAAGTCACCAATGAATCACCTAGTATCCCAAGTCCAATCTCAATATGAATCTAACATCCTAAAGATATATATATATATACATGTACAGAAATAAATATGATGGGGGCAATACACATATATTAGCGTCCCATTCCACTAATATTGGTGTAAGGGTATATATAACAACGGCTAAGTCCCCTGTTATATATACAAGAAGGGGGTTAAAGAAATATCATGAAACCGTGTGCCAAGCATCGGCACAGAAATCCTCGTATAGGGGGCTCCGTCAGTCCGGACAGCCCACGGGGTCCGTCTGCAGTGTCGGCCCTCGGCCTCGACAGTACAGGTCATCCCGTATCCATCTCTCTACTCTGGCCAGTAGCCTCCAGACAACTGCCAGGTCCAACAATCACCGGTAGGTACTCGCCCGCCTCCAGGCTCAATCGGCAAACCCATCGATCTTCTTGCCGAGGGGAACCATACCGGGCCCCGCCATGTACTCTCATACGGCAACCACACCTCGTATGGAGCAGGTAATCAGCACCGATAAAACTCATGGGGGACGCTCGAAATATCATATCAAGGAAACCGGGTTGTTACATGTATGCATAATTTCATGAACTCCCACGGTTCCCAAATCCCGAAAACATCATATGAAATCCAGACAAACAATGCATAAATACAGGAATAGACGTATGCGATATATCTGAATGCGAGCAGGTAAACACAAGTATGTAGCTGAACCAGATGTATGCGAAATCATGATAAGGTACAGCTAAGTAACATCAGTAATGTGAATATGCGACAACAACTAAATATGCATCTAACATACAGGTGTAGCAAAGTATAGGTATCTACCTATAGGAACTGATGTCGTATACCCCCCTGGGTATAGTAACATATGTAGGAAATCCCTCCCGGTATAGGTAAAATATGTAAGAGGTATACCTGTAGCTGTATCGCAAGTGAAAATATACCTATCACTAAAGGTATGATACACTATAGGTATACCGATAAACTAGATGTCAAGTGGGTCAAGCAATGGTAGCTATAAGGGGTAGTGTGTGACATGGCAATTATTGACGGTGTGTGTGTAGCATGCAATCCGTGCTCGTGCAACATGAACCGTCAATAATGTGTGCAGTGTCCTACGGCTGCTAGTCACAATATATAGCTATATCTAGGAAATGCAGTAAATACGCAATTCTACAATGACGTAGAAAGTGCGACAGGAAATTGAATCCTAGCCCAGACGCATAACGCCATGCGGGCGATTCCCCTGTAGATGTTATATCTACTCACCTAAACTCCACGCTGGGTGAATCCTATCACCTGCTTCCCCTGTAGCTGTGTCCGTCTGCAAACCTGCAAGTACGACAAGAAATCACATATAAGCCCAATATCTCTCGAAACGCGATATCGAAACGAAACGAGAAACTCGCGTCGCGAACCAAGCGCGCGTGTGCACGATACGCTGAATCGTGTGTGTACGCGTCTAAAAACCATCGCGACACGCGGCGATACGCTGAATCACAGAACTCACTCACGTATCGCGCGTATCGCGCAAACACAACTAGACACAAAAGCGACATATAGTCCCAGATTTTCCTACAGGTAAGATATTAGAAAACTAGACATGCCAAAGACCTAGATAACATAGCAGGGACCCACAGCCAAAAACCCAACACCCAACTCACCTTCCTGGCCGCAAATTGCGGCCAGAATGCAGGAATTGGCGGCCACAGTAGGGAATGGGGGTCTCGTATTCTGGGGATGTCATCTATACCTAGTGTACATGCTCCAGTCATCTCTAGTTTTATTCTGTAGGCATCGGGTCTATAGCAGATCACAAAAGTCACAAATATCGCTTTAAAACACCAATTTTGCACAATTAACAAACCTTATGGTATTTTAGTGTAACCTGGGGATTTCTCAGTTGAAGTGGCCTTATTAGCACTAAACTAACCTAAGGTAGCTAACCAATTCACCAATTTACCACAATATCTCACAAAACCCCAAAACTAGCACTAAACTAGCTAATTAGCACTAAACAAGCTAATTAGCACACAAGCTACACAACAAGCAATAGGGTTCTGAAAATATACCCTATTGGATCCCAAGAAGCAGGAGGAGAAGTGGAGAGGAGCTGCTACTGCTGCTGGGGCTCCCTGATGCTGCTCTGCTGCTGCCTCTGCTCCTGTTGCTGCTTCTGCTTCTGCTGCTGCTGTTGTTCTTGTTGTTGTTGCTGAGATGATGATGGTGATGCTGATGGCTGCTGCTGCTGTTGCCTCCTGTTGCTCCTGCTGCTGATGATAATGATGATGATAATGTTGATGATGATGATGCTGCTTGCTGCTACTTCTATTGCTGTTGCTATTGTCTTTGTTATTGCTGTTGTTGTTGTTGTTGTGAGGGCTGCTGCTCCTGATGCTGCTGCCTCATCTGCTGCTGCTGGGGCTCTCTCTCTCTCTCAGGTGAGTGTGTGTGTGAGTGAGTGAAATGAGAGAAAAGAGAATGAGAAATGAGTGCACTAACAAGCTAACCCCTCCTCTCTTCTCACTCCCTCTCACCTCATTAAATGAGGCATGGGCAAAGTCATGATGCCCATGCTCTCTCTCTCACCACAAGGTCAACCATGAACCAAACCACAAATTCAAAATGAAACCCTTATTAAAACTATCATTACTAATTACAACCATGCACCTAAACAAACATTAAGACTAGGATAGAGAAATGGTTAGTTAACCATGGTTGCTAATCATGGTTAAACACCAAAACAAGCCTAGTTATCATGCACAAGTGTGTGTGTGCCTAATAAAATTCTAATAAAATATTCAATAACTAGGATAAAATATTTAAAACTTAATTTGGTAAACTTTTTATTAAAAACAATATATTAAAATATAATTAGCCACAAAACACATTCTAAGGTGTTACATATTCGTACTACGTTTGTTGGCTTTCGTCAAGGCGTAGTGTGCGGTAGCTATTTATGCTTATCAGTATAAGCATATGATGCGATTGAGTTAGGGTAGTCGTGCGGCTTTGTTGGCTTTCTTCAAGGGTCGTGCGGGTGGGTTTAATTCAATCGGAAAATGATGGGTTGACCTTGACTAGCAGCCTATGGTTTGTTGTCTTTCGTCAAGGTCATTACATTCACTGATGATCTCTTAGCATTACTCCTCCGTATACACCACAACACGTCGGTGTATCGGGGTGGAGCAATCACACCCTATTTGATATGGTGCGCTCTATGATGTATACTACTGAGTTTTCTATTTCCTTTTGGGAGTTATGCACTTGAGAAGCTGCATACCTATTGAATAGGGTTCCAATCAAATCAGTTGCCTATCACTTCATATGTGATATGGAATGGGAAGAACCCATATCTTATGTATGTTAAGATTTGGGGTTGTCCAGCCTATGTCTAAATGCATAATCCGGACAAGCTTGAGGCAAAGTCAGTTCTGTAGAAGTTTGTTGTATATCCCAAGCATTCGCAAGGGAATATCATTTACCTAACCGAGGAATAAAAGATGTTTTGTTTCACAAAATGCCACCTTTGTGAAAGGGAATTTGTTATGAAGAAATTAGTGGTCATGAGGTAGAACTGGAAACAGTTCCAGCTATACAAACTGCAGCTGATGATTTGGTAGAACCGAAGGATTCAATAGTTTCTAACGAACCTCAGCCTCTCCGCCGATCTAGTAGGGTTCCTCATCCACCTGAGAGATACTTCGGTTTCTCTATGACAGTGGGAGCAAGGATTGCATCATGAGATGATGACCCAACTTATTTCGAGCAGGCCATCAGGAGTGGGACTCTGTAAGAATGGCTGGATGCTTAGCGATCTGAGATGAAATCCTTATACACCAACAAAGTATGGACTTTGGTTGCTTTATCTGAAGGGTTAAATCCTCATCAGGAGCAAGTATATCTTGAGAAGATTACTTGGTGTACATGAAAAAGTTGAGACTTTCAAAGCTATGCTTAAGTCCATCCAGATCCTACTTGCCACAGCTACATACCATGACTACGATATCTGGCGGTTGGGTGTCATGACTTCTTTTCTAAATGTTGATTTGGAAGAGAGCGTCTATAAGTACACAGCCAGAGGACTTCATGTAGGGTTACTAGGCACTGTCACAAGGATCTACAAGGCATCAACTATGCCCGATTTAAAATTTAGACGTGCCGAACAACCCTAACCAAGATCTTTAAACTAGAGATTAGGCGAAAACAAAGCAAGTAAACAACTTTACTTCTAAGAGTTTGGGATTACAACCTTTGCAGTCCGGTCCTTCGCTTCATAAGCTCCGAGTAGAAGTCCCTTCGCTGCGATCATCAAGTTCCCAGACTCTAGAGAGGCTCCACAAAGAGAAAGATGCAAGCTTGCTTCCGATCTTCCATAACAAAGATGATCTACCCATATGTTTCTTTAACACAAGCTCTAACTCACAAATGAAGTGAACACCCTAATCTTAATGGCTAGGATAGATTAGGATGATGAAGTAGGATTTTAGCTCTCATTTGTTTTCTTAATCTCACTCATTTTCAACACCTCTCAAAAAGCTAGAAAGCTTTTCAAGCAAGAAGGAAGAAGAAGAAGCTAACTCTTTTGTGATGAATAATGAATCCATGTGAGGTTAGAAATGCAACCATGGGTTAAGTATAATAACTTAACCCATGTAGAGAATGAACCATGGTTAAAATGTTAGGTTGGGTTAACTAAATATCTACAAAAATATCATAACAAATATCTTTGCTTAAAACAAAAGCAAAGCTTCTAGAAGCAACTAGAAAGAATTAACCCAAATCAAATCTTAACCATATTTAATCTCCACTAATCATTTTGCATTAGTAACCTTAATTGTTACAATATTATATATCACATATACAATATTTATTGTAACAAAATAAAGTAATACAATTAACATATATCGCATATATATCAATGTATGACCCGAGTGAGAAAAAGAATCTTTTAGTGAGCTTATATCAGTTAATGTAATTTAATATATCAAATATATAATTATACATTAAATTATCGAATCAACACTTGATCCGATAATCCGGCTATTTCACAAATAACCGACTAATATAATCTGTATCAATTCATCGAATCAACACTTGATCCGATTACCCGGCTATATCACATATACCCGGCCGATATCTCATATCGCGAGAATCTAATACGGCATCACATACACGTATTGTTCTCGGTCCTGCACATATCATATATGTGCTCCTACTCCATTTTACCTGAGCCAGGAAACCTCTGTGTAGGACTCTAAAGAATCGTCAATACGCCGGCAGTAGGTGATGATCATATCAACACTCACAAGCTGCAAGCGGTCAGCTAAACGTAATAGCCACCTAGGTATTGAGCGATCAGAAGATCAACAAGCAAGCCTGTACTTTCTCCTGCGAATCCAATCAGTAAAACTCCCGTACAGTCCGGTCTCTTCGTCTGATATGTCGCATATCTCGCCTAGGGGTGGAAAACGTCAGACCACAATAGCTTGATAAGTCGTGTCGATATGAGGTCTATAACAGTTCGAAAAACTACTGATAACACTTTCCAGTAAATCTCAGCAGCCCTGGACAGGGATTTCCAGTTATAGCCAATTGAACACAACGCAACATCAACTCCTTAGACCGGGAGAGACGAAACCCCTCCTATCGCTCATTGCCTCCATGTGATTCGGGACTGTACCCAAAAGCCACCGTTTTGCACGCCCTCTTAGACGTGGTATGATGGAAATCAAAGCATGGTGGGAATCACACACGACTCTACGACGATCTTGGGTCTACAGACTAACATGTACCAGTGTCACCAGAGAACTGCCATCTGACGTGAGGTATAATACCATCTGGGAGTTCTCGGCGAGTCCGTCCAGTGTACCCAGTCTCCACTGACCACCCGTACACCATCCTTGATGTCAAACACTGATGGATATAGGATCATCCATCGCCCATCATATGGGTCAAGATGCGTGTACGCTAGTCTACTCTGGTGTATCGATGCCCTGTCTCGATACACCCTCGACTAGGAACAGTTATAGGATGTACTCGTTGACTACCGTGGCCCCACTAGTATGATCTCATCATAGTCCCAGTAGTCGAGTACATATCCTAAGGGCTTTATCAATATACATAGAAACAATCAGAGTACATGTTAAGATAAAGAGCTACCAGATAACGTACTATCATGTCGAGCAAGAAAGTCCTCCGTATATATGTCCAAGCATTCACTACAATATACATCGTATGTACAGTAATGGCCTCTAGGGCATACATATAACTAACAATCTCCCACTTGCACTAGGGCCATCTGTTGTTGTATCACATACCTAACAATTAGCTGTGGTTGAAGTATCTCATACTCAACCATCCCATAAAAGTCTCTACTGGGAAAAAGGCCTTTATGAGTGGATCTGCGCTGTTGTCATCTGTGTCTACTCTCCTAACCTCGATCTCCCTGGAGATTAACCATCTCCATGATCAGGTGATACTGCCTAAGAATTATATCTGGATTTCAGATAGTACTGGGTGTTCCTTGGCTAAAACCATAACTCCATTGTCACACAATGGTTGGAACGAAGTTCATCTCATGAACTTATATATCCAGACTGCCTCTTTGGCAGCATCCTTGGTAACGATGTATTTTGCCTTTAATAGTCTAGTAAGTCACAGTATCTAGCTTGGAACTCTTCCAACATACCGTCCCTCCACTAAGGGTAAAGACAATGCCTGCGACTGACATTCAGTCGTCCTTATCACCCTGGAACCTTTCCAGTGATTCTCCCAAGAATCGATTGATACCATCTCACTACAACTAGTGAGAATCCTAACATTCTTTTAGATGTATCTCATTGATCCATAACTCAGGATTTAGGAGGTATCATTTTGATCCTTATGGAGAATCCTTGTGATAAGAGGAGATTGACCGATCGTAGCAAATGAAACTCCTTCCCTATCAAGAGTATGTCTTCCACGTACTCTACGAGGATCACCACCATACTCTCTACTACCTTTTTTGTATATACAAGGTTCATCTACCATTTTGATGAAGTCAAACTCTTTGACTACCACATTAAAACAGACGTTCCAACTCCGCGATGCCTGATTTATCTCATAAAACATCATGCTCAAGTTTCCGTTGCTCCCACTGTCTATGAAGCCATCTGGCGGTATACTTATAAACGCTCTCTTCCAAATCTTTATTTAGAAAAGCAGTCATGACACCCAACCGCCAGATATCGTAGTCATGATATGTAGCCGTGGCAAGTAGGATCTAGATGGACTTAAGCATAGCTTTGAAAGTCTTAACTTTTCCATGTACACCAAGTAATCTTCTCAAGATATACTTGCTCCTGATGAGGATTTAACCCTTCAGATAAAGCAACCAAAGTCCATACTTTGTTGGTGTAAAAGGATTCCATCTCAGATCGCTAAGCATCTGGCCATTCTTACAGAGTCCCACTCCTGATGGCCAGCTCGAAACTAGTTGGGTCATCATCTCATTATGCAATCCTCGCTCCCACTATCATAGAGAAACCGAAGTATCTCTCAGGTGGATGAGGAACCCTACCAGATCGGCGGAGAGGCTGAGGTTCGTTGGAAACTATTGAATCCTCCGGTTCTACCAAATCATCAGCTGCAGTTTGTATGGCTGGAACTCTTTCCAGTTCTACCTCATGACCACTAATTTTTTCACAAGAAATTCCCTTTCACAAAGGTGGCATGCTGAGAAACAAAACATCTTTTGTTCCCCAGTTTGGTAGAAGATATTCCCTTGCGAATGCTTGGGATATCTAACAAACATCCACAGAACTGACTTTGCCTTGAGCTAGTCCAGATTTTGCTTTTAGACATAGGCCGGACAACCCCAAATCATAACTTACTTAAGATATGGGCTCTTCCCATTCCATATCACATATAAAGTGGTAGGAAACTGATTTGATAGGAACCCTATTTAATAGGTATGCAGTTTCTCAAGTGCATAACTCCCAAAAGGAAATCGGAAACTCAGTAGTACTCATCATAGAGCGCACCATATCAAATAGGGTGTGATTGCTCCGCCCCGATACACCGACGTGCTATGGTGTATACGGAGGAGTGATGCTGTGAGAGAATCTCATTCTCCTTTAAAATAGTCCATGAATCCCGTGCTATAGTATTCTCCTCCCTGATCACATCAAAGGACATAATACTTGTACCCGTTTTTGGTTCTCTACTTTTAACTTATATTATTGAATTTCTCAAAAGGTTCAGACTTGTGTTTCAACAGGAACATATGTGCGAATCTTGAGAGACTATCAATGAATATAATAAAGTACAAAGAACCAGTCTTGGCATGTGTTGACAGGGGACCTTATATACATCATCGTGTATCAATCCCAAGAGTTCACTTACTCTTTCTCTGTTTCCAATAAACAGAGCTGTGGTCATTTTATCTTTGTGACATGACCGGCAAGTTTCATAAGATGTAAATTCAAACTAATTTAAATATTCATCTAAATGTAACTTCAGCTAGTCGGGTCACTTTGATATGACCTAGTCTACAATACCTCAAGTAGGATTCGTTCATTTCTGAACTCTTCCTCTTGTGTGTGTTCTGTATACTAAGAACTGTAATTTGATTTAAAACGTATATGCTTTTAGATAACGTGCCTGAACCCATCAGCTCTTGATATAGGAAATGTTCAAAACATTTATCCAACAATACAAAATTATATCCTTCTTTACTTATAAAAAGACTGATATGATGTTGTATATCAGGTTCGGTATCTAATAACATTCGTTCAGAATCAATGTATTCTGGTAATAAAGGGTGATAACTGCCAATAGACTTGGCTGCAACACTTGCATCATTTCCAACTCTTCGAACATATCACCCGTTCTCAGATCTCTACCTATCTGTAGCCAAGTAACAATTTACATTTGCGGGATCCTGATCCGGTATCTCATACCCAGGACGTAAAGGATACTGAGAAACAGTTCTCGGTAATGAACACACCCGAAGAAGATGCATCGGCATGCACTTTTTTCCGTTTGGGTGGCACGGGAATTCTGGTAATCCCCTATTTCCTGCTCTGTCTTATAACGATTATAAGTTGGAGCGGAACCAACGTTCCTTAGCACAGTATAACAAGCGGGTTCGGTCAATACATTCATATTATTATCTTGATTAAGGCGTGACATGGTCACTACCTGGAGAGAGAGAGTAGAAAACACTCAGCGTGTGCTTTTACAAGATTAGATTGGTTATCAATTTATCTAATCAGGATGTCACCCACTGTTTTAGTCAAATCTTCCTTCAAACCCTAAAAGGAAAGACTAGCCGGGATTAATTACACCCTACAAGTTCGCCAATCTTTCAGCCAGACCAGTGCCGGTACTTTGAGGGAGGTTCCCTGTGCTTTCGCGCGGACCTAATTAAACTAAACCTCGTTTTCCCAGAGGCATAACCCCGTTAACACCTTTCTAGACACCTACTTGATCGGCTAATTGTAATGTGTAAATCATTCCCAGGAGTAACTCTTACTCGCAGCGGGTATCGGGATCCAATTATCTCATAGAAGGTATGCAATCTCATTGCAAATTTCAACACTTGAAATTCCCAATAATATTTTACCCCTAGCGTCCTATGACCTTGACGCAGGCCAACAAACCATAGTACGCTAGTCAAGTTCAACCCATCATTTCCCGATTGAATTAAACCCACCCGCACGACCCTTGACACAGGCCAACAAAGTCGCACGACTACCCTAACTCAATCGCATCATATGCTTTTGCGGATAAGCATAAATAGCTACGCACACTACGCCTTGACGCAGGCCAACAAACGCAGCACGAATACTATGAAGTACTTATCTGAAATGACGAAGGGCTACGACAGGTTTTTAAGAAAACCCTTTACGTAATGAACTTGATATCGTTGTAGAATCGAGTGATTTTAATGGAATGTTTTTTAGGCCTTTTCTAGTTTTTCTAAAGAGGTCACTCCCGGTGACGGGATCTCGGCTCTTTCCTTATCGAATAAGGTGCAGGATATTTCACATATACCACTATGTAAAGCAAAAACTATAAAAACAATCAAAAGACAAACCGAGTTTGTAGCATCTGCTAGTTTCACTAAAGAGGTCACTCCCGGTGAAGGGATCTCGGCTCTTTCCTTATCGAATAAGGTGCTGGATGTTCTACAAGGAACACCGCTATGCAAAGAAAGAACTAGAGCTATCGGTTTTTAAACAAGTTTCTACAACATCTTTTGGTTTCTTTTAGTTCATTAATCTCATTAATGAAGTCTCATTTTTATTATGCTTCACAAGAATCACATTTGAAACGAAATCTGCACTTTAACATATATCTCATATATATAATATAAACATTCATCTCACGCAGTAATATGATCTCATCACAGAACATTGGAGCAGAAGAATATATATGAAATATTGGATATACTAGGAGGTCCGTGTTTAAATACGAGCCTGTATAAAACACGGATTCTACGGTCGCGATGAATAGCCAAACCCACATCCCTAGACCCCTATGAGAGCGGCAAGTAAGCTTGCCAATTCTACGGTTAGGAGACCCGGTCTCGACTCCTCGAGATGGTCTCCCACTGGATCCTAGAACCCGGCTACTTGTGCTCCCAGCCTTGGGTCTACCTAATGCGAAAAAGTAAATAATATACAATGGTGACATCATCCTCAGCCCGGAAGTGCCCTAATAAAAGAATATTACATAGAATTGAATTTTACATGAATATAAAAGAAAAAACTCTCATCTCACATAAAACCCTCGTCTATTCAGAACGCGACGATCCAATATAACATATCACAGCAACACATAATATCTTATATCATCAACGTAAGCAAGTATGCGTATCCCGATTGTCGTTGATGTATAGCAACGAAGCCGGCGATACACCACATACTACACTTACGATCACAGAAAAGAAAGTGTAAAGATACAACAGTTGGAATCGGCTTCCTCCTTAGACATCGCATGCCTAACCAAATGAATTTCTTAGACATCGCATTTCTAACAAATATAAACTCCGCATTTTAGTCTCGAACTCGAAAACACTTTTCAATATCTAGTCGGGCAATTCAACAAGATTCCCGACATCCTGATCGAATGCTCGTCGCAAACTTTAGTAGACGGCCGCAGCCCCGGATGCCGTCGACGAAGTGCATTAAGGCGGAACACCGCTGCCGCGAGCACCCGAACGGATGCTTTTGGCGACGGGGTTCGCCTATAGTCACTTGGTCGGGGCTATGGGGCGTGGCTGTCTATTAAGTTTACCTGGCGAGTATCCGCGTACGCTACGTGATTGCGACGGACTTTTGATCGCATCAAAATCCCATGGCAACCGATCATCTGAGACTGAACTGCAAGATTTATAACATTCAAATTAGTTATCTTATAACTACTTGTGGATTCCAAATATTGTATCACATTCCAGATAAATAGACAATGTTAAACTTTCCGATCGAATAATCAAACACCCAAAATTTCCAAATGGCTAAACACTTGAGCGGAGTTTAAAAGCATCCATCACATGCCACAGTACCAATAGTCCAGCTATAGAAGGGTCAAACCAACGCCTCACATGTGGCAACGCCGTGCTGTCCCAAACCCTAAGGTTTAGAGGCGGTTCAGATGATCACATAATTGAGTTAAGGTTTGTGTTCTTCTAGAGGGTCCACCGCGTTACTTGCACGACTTAGAACGTTCTTAAACTACGGAAAAATACAACACTTGGAAATTTTCCTGCTTGGGAAAAAGTGAGTTATTGATATCCGTTCGAACTTTTTAACACGTTCTAAAATTATCCGGAAAACAAAACGAAATTAAGCTTTCCGATCGAATCAAAGAATTCAAAATAATCCCCAGAACACTCATCACTTGAGTTAGATTAAAAATACCCAGAAATATGCAGAAACACCTACGGATATTACTGTGCCAAAACCAAAGCCCAATCCTCATGTACGGCCGCGGATCCGCGGCGCAAGCATGGTATTGCCGCGGTTCCGCGGCGGTTTGTCGGAATTAAATGCTCGTTTTCCTCAGTAAATCTTATAATTCCCTGCTGATTTTTTTAAGTATTTTTAATGCAGAAAAAATGACATTTTTACAAAATTTCCAGAGAGGGGGTCAAGTTCGATGTTTCGGGGTTCGATCGGAGTTTTAACTTCGTATACACGTCGCCTAATGCTCTAGCTAGGCTCAGATACCGCTGTAGGGTTACTAGGCACTGTCACAAGGGTCTACAAGGCATCAACCATGCCCGATTTAAAATTTAGACGTGCCGAACAACCCAAACCAAGATCTTTAAACTAGAGATTAGGCGAAAACAAAGCAAGTAAACAACTTTACTTCTAAGATTTTGGGATTACAACCTTTGTAGTCCGGTCCTTCGCTTCATAAGCTCCGAGTAGAAGTCCCTTCGCTGCGATCATCAAGTTCCCAGACTCTAGAGAGGCTCCACGAAGAGAAAGATGCAACCTTGCTTTCGATCTTCGATAACAAAGATGATCTACCTTGAAGTTTCTTTAACACAAGCTCTCACTCACAAATGAAGTGAACACCCTAATATAAATGGCTAGGATAGATTAGGATGATGAAGTAGGATTTTATCTCTCATTTGTTTTCTTAATCTCACTCATTTTCATCAACTCTCAAAAAGCTAGAAAGCTTTTCAAGCAAGAATGAAGAAGAAGAAGAAGCTAACTCTTTTGCGATGAATAATGAATCCATGTGAGATTAGAAATGCAACCATGGGTTAAGTATGATAACTTAACCCTTGTAGAGAATGAACCCTGGTTAAAGAGTTGGGTTGGGTTAACTAAATATCCACAAAAATATCATAACAAATATCTTTGCTTAAAACAAAAGCAAAGCTTCTAGAAGCAACTAGAAAGAATTAACCCAAATCAAATCTTAAACATGTTTAATCTCCACTAATCATGTTGCATTAGTAACCTTAACTTGTTACAATATTATATATCACATATACAATATTTATTGTAACAAAATAAAATAATACAATTAACATATATCGCATATATATCAATGTATTACCCGAGTGAGAAAAAGAATCTTTTAGCGAGCTTATATCAGTTAATGCAATTTAATATATCAAATATATAATTATACATTAAATTATCGAATCAACACTTGATCCGATAATCCGGCTATTTCATAAATAACCGACTAATATAATCTGTATCAATTCATCGAATCAACACTTGATCCGATGACCCGGCTATATCACATATACCCGGCCGATATCTCATATCGCGAGAATCTAATACGGTATCACATACACGTAGTGTTCTCGGTCCCGCACATATCATATATGTGCTCCTACTCCGTTTTGCCTGAGCCAGGAAACCTCTGTGTAGGACTCTAAAGAATCGTCAATACGCCGGCAGTAGGTGATGATCATATCAAACACCCACAAGCTACAAGCTGTCAGCTAAACGTAACAGCCACCCATGTATTGAGCGATCAGAAGATCAACAAGAAAGCCTGTACATTCTCCTGCGAATCCAATCAGTAACACTCCCGTACAGTCTGGTCTCTTCGTCGGATATGTCGCATATCTCGCCTAGGGGTGGAAAACGTCAGACCCAATAGCTTGATAATTCGTGTCGATATGAGGTCTATAACAGTTCGAGAAACTACTGATAACAATTACCAGCAAATCTCAGCAACCATGGCCAGGGATTTTCAGTTATAGCCAATCGAACACAGCGCAACATCAACTCCCTATACAGGGAGAGACGAAACCCGTCCTATCGCTCATTGCCTCCATGTGATTCGGGACTGTACCCAAAAGCCACCGTTTTGCAAGCTCTCTTTGACGTGGTATGATGGAAATCAAAGCACAGTGGGAATCACACAAGACTCTATGATGATCTCGGGTCTACAGACTAACCTGTACCAGTGTCACCAGAGAACTGCCATCTGACGTGAGGTATAATACCATCTGGGAGTTCTCGCCGTGTCCGTCCAGTGTACCCAGTCTCCACTGAGCAACCGTACACCATCCTTGATGTCAAACACCGATGGATATGGGATCATCCAATGCCCATCATATAGGTCAAGTTACGTATACGCTAGTCTACTCTGGTGTATCGGTGCCCTGTCTCGATACACCCTCGACTAGGAACAGTTATATGATGTACTCGTCGACTACCGTGGCCCCACTAGTATGATCTCATCATAGTCCCAATAGTCGAGTACATATCCTAAGGTCTTTATCAATATGTAATATAGAGACAATCAGAGTATATGTTAAGATAAAGAGCTACCAGATAGCGTACTATCATGTCGAGCAAGAAAGTCCTCCGTATATATGTCCAAGCATCCACTACAATATACATCGTATTTACAGTAATGGCCTCTAGGGCATACATATAACTAACACTTCGTAGATAGTGGGAGCAGCGGAAACGTGTGCAAGATGTTTTATGTGATAAAGCAGGCATCACGGAGTTGGAACGTCTGTTTTGATGTGGTAGTCAAAGAATTTGGCTTCATCAAAATGGTAGATGAACCTTGTATATACAAAAAGGTAGTAAGGAGTATGGTGATGATCCTCATAGAGTACGTGGATGACATACTCTTGATAGGGAAGGAGTTTCCTATGCTACACTCGGTCAATCTCCGCTTATCACAAGGATTCTCCATATAGAATCAAAGTGATACCTCCTAAATCATGGGTTTTGATCTATGAGATAGATGTAATTGGATGTTAGGATTCTCACTAGATGCAGTGAGTTGGTATCAATCGATCCTGGGGAGAATCACTGGAAAGGTTCCAGAGTGATAAGGACGACTGAATGTCAGTTGCAGGCATTGTCTTTACCCTCTGTAGAGCGACGGTATGTTGGAAGAGTTCCAAGCTAGATACCTTGACTTACAAGACGATTAAAGGCAAGATACGTCGTTACCAAGGATGCTACAAAGAGGCAGTCTGGATAAATATAAGTTCATGAGATGAACTTCGTTCCTACTATTGTGTGACAATGGAGTAGTGGCTTTGGTCTAGGAACCCCCGTCGCATCAGAAATCCAGATAAAATTCTTAGGCAGTGTCAGCTGATCATGAAGATGGTTATCTCCAGGGAGATCGAGGTTAGGAGAGTAGACACAGAGGACAACAGCGCGGATCCACTCACAAAGGCCTTTTTCCCAGTAGAGACTTTTATGGGATGGTTGAGTATGAGATACTTTAACCACAACTGATTGTTGGGTATGCGATACCACAACAGATGGCTCTAGTGCAAGTGGGAGATTGTTAGTTAAATGTATGCCCTAGAGGCCATTACTGTACATACGATGTATATTGTAGTGGATGCTTGGACATATATAGGGAGGACTTTCTTGCTCGACATGATAGTACGCTATCTGATTACTCTTTATCTTAACATGTACTCTGATTGTCTCTTTGTTACATGTTGATAAAGCCTTTAGGATGAGTACTTGACTACTGGGACTATGATGCGGATCATACTAGTGGGGACAGTGTAGTCGCCAAGTACATCCTTCAAATGTTCCTAGTCGTGGGAGTACCGAGACAGGGCATCGATACTCCAGAGTAGACTAGCGTATGCGCTTCTTGACCCATATGATGGGCGATGGATGATCCCATATCCATTGGTGTTTGACATCAGAGAAGGTATACGGGTGCTTAGTGGAGACTGGGTACACTGGACGGACTCGCCGAGAACTCTCAGATGGTATTATAACTCACGTCAGATGGCAGTTCTCTGGTGACACTGGTAAAGAGTAGTCTGTAGACCCAAGATCGTCATAGAGTCTTATGTTATTCCCACTGTGCTTTGATTTCCATCATACCACGTCTAAGAGGGCGTGAAAAAAGGTGGCTTTTGGGTACAGTCCCGAATCATATGGAGGCAATGAGCGATAGGAGTGGATTCGTTTCTCCCGGTATAGGGAGTTGATGTTGCGCTGTGTTCAATTGGCTGTAACTGGAAATCCCTGGCCAGGGTTGCTGAGATTTACCGGTAAGTGTTATCAGTAGTTTCTCGAACTCTTATAGACCTCATATCAACACGACTTATCAAGCTAGTGGGGTCTTACGTTTACCACCCCTTGGTGAGATATGCGACATATCAGACGAAGAGACCGGACTGTACGCGAGTGTTACTGATTGGATTCATAGGAGAATGTACAGGCTTGCTTGTTAATCTTCTGATCGCTCAATACCTGGGTGGCTGTTATGTTTAGCTGACCGCTTGCAGCTTGTGGGTGTTTGATATGATCATCACCTACTGTCGGCGTATTGACGATTCTTTAGAGTCCTACACAGAGGTTTCTTGGCTCGGGCAAAATGGAGTAGGAGTACATATATGATATGTGCGGGACCGAGAACAATACGTTTATGGAATACCGTATTAGATTCTCACGATATGAGATATCGGCCGGGTATATGTGATATAGCCGGGTCATCGGATCAAGTGTTGATTCGATGATCTGATACAGATTATATTAGTCGGTTATTTGTGAAATAGCCTGATTATCGGATCAAGTGTTGATTCGATAATTTAATGTATAATTATATATTTGATATATTAAATCATATTAACTAATATAAGCTCACTAGAAGATTCTTTTTCTCACTCGGGTAATACATTGATTTATATGCAATATATGTTAATTGTATTATTTTATTTTGTTACAATAAATATTATATATGTGATATATAATATTGTGACATGTTATGGTTATTAATGCAACGTGATTAGTGGAGATTAAACATGATTACGGTTTGATTTGGGTTAATTTTTCTAGAAGCTTTTTTTTTTTTTTGCAAAGATATTTTCTAAAGAAATTTTGTTATGATATTTGTTAACCCAACTCAACCCTTCACCATGGTTCATTCTCTATATGGGTTAAGTTATCATACTTAACCCATGGTTGCATTTCTTACCTAACTACAATTCATTATTCATCACAAATGAATTCATCTTCTTCTTCCTCTTTGCAAAGCTTTCTAGCTTTTTGCTTAGTGATGAAAATGAGTGAGATTAAGAAAATAAATGAGAGCTAAAATCCTACATCGTCATCCTAATCTATCCTAGCTATTTAGATTAGGGTGTTCACTTCATTTGTGAGTGAGAGCTTGTGTTAAAGAAACTTCAAGGTAGATCATCTTAGTTATCGAAGATCGGAAGCAAGTTTGCATCTTTCTCTTCGTGGAGCCTCTCTAGAGTCGGGATACTCGATAATCGCAGCGAAGGGACCTCAACACGGAGCTTATGAAGCGAAGGACAAAGGTTGTAATCCCAAACTCTTAGATATTAAAGTGTTTAACATGCTTTGTTTCGCCTAATCTCTAGTTTAAAGATCTTTGGATAGGGTTGTTCGGCACGTCTAAATTTTAAATCGGGCATGGTTGATGCCTTATAGACCCTTGTGAGAGTGCCTAGTAACCCTACACGTGGTAGGGTAGCAATCTAAGAACAGTGGGAACACACTTGAGGCGAAGCAGCAGTGTCAAGTCAACGGACTATGCTGTACTCATGTCACCTGGGAACTGTTACCTGACGATAGGTATAGTACCAACCAACTGTTCTCGATGAGTCATGTCCGGTGTACTCGTAACCCAATGAGCACCTCCATAATATCTCCATTACAACGTACTAATGGCTGTGGGACAGACCATCTCCCCTACTGGGACCAGAAGCGTATACACTTGTCTACTCCGGAGTATCGATGCCCTGTCTCGATAATCCTACGACTAGGGACCTGAAAAAGGATGTGCTTGTAGACTACCCTGCCCCCACTAGTGTGACTGCCATCACAACGCTGGTAGTCAAGCATGATCCTAAAGGCTCTATCAATATGTATTCGCGATATGCTAAATGAAACATATACACATATTAAGATAGATACAAACCAAGTAGCATACTACTATGTCGAGCAAGACTGTTATAAACCCGTGTATATATCCCAAACTTCCAAAATGTAATATACAAGCCAGTACTATACAATAATGGCCTCTAGGGCATATAACACTAACATGCCCCAGCAGCGTTCATGGATCTGATGAACCGGATTTTCAGGCCGTTTCTCGACCAGTTTATTATTGTGTTCATTGATGACATTCTGGTCTACTCTAGGAGTCGTGAGGAGCATGAGCAGCACTTGAGGATTGCTTGGCAGACATTGAGAGAGCACCAGCTGTATGCTAAATTCTCAAAGTGCGCATTTTGGCTTGATAGAGTTGACTTCCTGGGTCATGTGGTGACGGGAGACTGTATTCTTCTGAACCCGAGGAAGATCGAGGCTGTACAGCTTTGGCCCAGACCTGTATCTGTGACAGAGGTCCTCGGCTTTTTGGGCTTAGCTGATTATTAACGCCCCTTCGTGCAGGATTTCTCGAGTATCGCTGCACCACTGACCGGACTGACCCGGGAGAAGGATCCTTTTCTTTGGACTAATGCGTGCGAGCAGAGTTTTCAGCAATTGAAGACTCGGTTGATGACGGCACCAGTTCTATCTCCGCCTTTTGGATCGGGTGGCTTTGTTGTTTCTTGTGATGCTTCTCGAGTGGGGCTCGGTTCTGTTCTGATGCAGCATGATAGAGTGATTGCTTATGCTTCTAGGCAGCTGAAGAAACACGAGCAGAATTATCCCACTCACGATCTTGAGATGGCCGCAGTTGTCTTTGCGATGAAGATTTAGAGACACAACTTATACGGGGAGTCGTGCCAGATTTTCACGGACCAAAAGAGCTTGAAGTACATCTTCCAGCAGTGGGACCTGAATCTGAGACAGCGCCGTTGGATGGAGCTTGTGAAGGATTATGATTGCGAGATCCTTTACCACCCGGGCAAGGCGAATGTGGCAGCTGATGCTTTGAGTTGTAGGCCCGGGGGTAGCTTGTCCCAGTTGAGCGCAGTTGTAGCGTCTTGAAAAGTCGTTTTGGTGTTTTCCTGAAATTCGGTGAAAATTCGGTATTTTTCCGAAAACCGTCTTTCTCGATATTTTGCAGTTTAGGGCTAATTATACCTTAAATGGATAGGTAATTACTTGTTTTTAGTAGCTAATGAGTTAATTATGAAATTTTGGTCATTTAAAAATTTTTCCCTATTTTTCAATTTTTAATATTATTTTAAGCCGGTAAGAAAATACATTAAATAAGCGATAAATACAAATTTTTCCGGGCTAATTTTAATCTCTAAAATTATGATAATTATAATCTAGTGATAACATGAATTTTTAGTAATTTATTTTGATTTTTAACAAATTTTTATGTTATGAAACGAATTTATTGAATTTTGGGCTAAAACTTGCAATTTTTGAGTTGTAGGGGACCTTTTTGCATAAAATTTCTTTTGTAAAACCCCCTCTATCTTTTCCCTCAGCCCTAGGACAGCCCAACCCTGACCAAGACCAGAAAATTCTGGGCTCCTTTCTTTGGGTGCTTTCTTGTGTGAAATTGGGGTTGTTTATGGATTTATTTTATATATATTGGACAAAGTATGGTGCATTTGACTTTGGAACTTGACCCTTGACTTTCCCCACTTGCCCACTCACCCCACACCATCCCCCATTCCCTCATCAGGCCGAGAATCACAGCAGCCCCCCCCCTCCATCTCTTTTCTTTCATCTTCTTCAAACAATTCTTCAAAGGTTGCTACAAAAATCCATATAAATCCACAAATTTGTTTTCAAAACCAAAACAAATCCTTGTGCTACCTCTTCTCAAGCCTAATTTAGTTGAAATCATGTGGAAAGGAGGCAATTTTAGAGGCAAATCATCATGCTAGATCCATAGATCTTGAGGTATAAATTCTACTCTTTTATGTTGTTATGGTTAGAATTCCTTAATCTAGTTGTTTAGTGTTAATTTTAGTGTTAATCCTAATATAGTTCCTTTTAGTTAATGGTTGTAATAAACTAGGGTTTTGAACCATGGTGGTTAATTAAGTTGTTTTATAGTTAATTTAGTTGTTAATGAACTAATCTATATAGTTACCTTGTTGATATAGTTTTCAACTTTGCTAAATTAGTTAATTTTAGAAGGGTGAAATTGTTGTTTTGAAATTTTCAAGAGAGGGTTTATGTTTAGTAGTGGTTTGTGAAACATGATTAGTGAGTGGATTAAGTTTTAGAAAACATTATTTAGTTGATTGAACCTAAATTGTTATCTAGTGTTTTGCTAACCTTAATCTAAGTGGTTAACTTGCTTATTAGGCTAAAATCTAGTGTTAAATTAAGGTTTTTCATATATAGTTTGGTTTATATTTGCTAATTACAAAAATCAAGAGAAGGTTTTGTTATGGAAATTAGGTTTTTTTAAGCATAGTTGAGGGTTTAAAATTAGTGTATTGGCTAGCTATTTGGTTAGTTTGGATGTTGGTGTTGGGTGGTGTTGACTTTGTCGCTAAATTGTCGATGTTTGCATCAAATTGCAATTTCTAGCTTACTAGGTTATAAATTCAAGAATTGGTGGTTATGGAAAATAGGATTGGAATCATTGCTATTGTGTTGTAATTAGTGTTTGTAGATTGCTTGTAGTGTGCTTGGGTAATTATGCTTTAATGTAGTCGTTTTGTCGCAAATCGGCGATTGTTGCACCGATTTTTGGAATGTATATGCTTACTAGATTTGTATATAAATTATGTGATGGATTATTTTCGACCTCTTGATGATTGTAATGGCTTGTCCTGCGACTTTTAGGATGCGTGAGTGCGGATTTTTGGGTAGTCGGGTTTTAGTTTTGCCGGGCGACCAAATCGGCGTTTTTCGGCAGTTTTTGCGATTTTCGCGTGTGTCCGCGCACTTTGTGCACGTTGTACCTAGCTAGCGAACTTTAGTAGTTTCGTTGGGGTTTTGCGTCGTTCTTGATATGTAACCTTATATTTGGTATTGATGTAAATTCCAGGTTCGGTCGCGGAGACGTCAGACGCGGCGCGAAAAGGGAAGGCGGTGATCGGACACAGCTAGCCAGGGATCCCGGTGAGTAGATGTAACATCTACGGGGGGACTATCGTTGGATGGCGCAAGCCGCCCGATAGTTTTAGTGACTTACAAGATCCTTAGTAATGTTAATAATTAGGGGTGAAATACTTAATGGACTATTTGCTGCATCCATGCATTATATTGACATACCTATACGAAACCATTTCATAGGACACCTGCACCATTACCAGGGTCTTTATATGCAGCATGAGCACTATTCATGTTTACACACACACCCTGGTAATTGCCATGCCACCACACTAGATAACTTTTAAATTGAAACCTTTTACTAATTGATACTTAAACTGGTACTATTGCCTTTAATTCCTTAAAAATGAAACCGTATTATTGCTATTCATGTGCATGTACTTCATCATATTAATTGTTCATGCTTAATACATTAATCACACATCGCAACTTGATTATTGATATCATACGCACTCATTATCATTGATATATGCACTTATGAGGATTTCTTGAGATTTTATGATATTGCTGGATTTCGGGGGAAAACCGCAAAATTTCTAAACTTATTATATTTTTAAAATATGTAAATTGCGGTTTTCTAGTGATGTAAGTGTCGTCCACCATGAGTTTGCTGTGATTTTTGGAGACCCGTTTCGAGAAGTTGGATGAACCGTTTCGGGTACATGGTGGGCCCGGTAGGGTACCCCGGGGCAAGTAGCTCGTGGTGATGACGATGAGCCTGGCAGGGGACGGATTACCTACCGGTGACTTCATTGGGCACGGCGGATATCCAGAGGATACCGACCGGGGCTGCGAGAGGATGATATATTGATACTGAGATGGGTCAGCCGGATGGCTGAGGCCAGAGACACTATGACATGGATTTATGAGATTTGAGACAGCTTTTGGGTGTCGTTGCTGGACACCGATTTTCGTCGATTCATTGACATTATGCTGGCATTCTAAAAGAGTTTCAAAAACAAAAAGAGATAAAATATTTCTTATATATACCTATTGAGACCTCAGATATTCATGTTGCATACATATTAGTACACTGATGTTATATACACACCTGCTAGTGCATCCAGTCATACCTGTATTATAGATGCTAGGATGCTTGTGTGCATGCATACGATAGCCTTTGTAGATGTTATTTATTACTCACGAGTTGGCAACTCACTCCCGTTGTGCCACAGTCTTTTGCAGGTCCGCTCCGTCAGTTCAGTAGCGGCGGGCGCACTTGCTCTTTTGCCTCTTTTGCCTGAGCTCGAGATTTGCTCATAGGTGGGTTATGTTATTTTTTTGTACCACCTTGTATATTCTTGTAGCTAGTGTACTCCATCTACTGTTTCCACCAGATTATTGTATATTGACCTAGAGATGAGACAGTGAGGTTGTGGATTTTATGCTGTATTTTGGGGTCGAGCTCACTTGAGCCGACATGTTATTTTTTTTCATGCTTCCTTATGATTATTATGCTTGTTGCCATTTACATTGCGTAGGATTTGTGACCGCCTTATGGCGAAGAGCTAGCTCCCGCTTGGGGATGCCCTATTTTGTTGGATTCATGTATATATTTTGTTGTACCCATTTTTGGGGGCCAGTATTTACAAAGGAGACTCTGCCGAAATTTTCGAGAAAAATTGGTATTGTTTTTAAAAAGGGTTTTACATGACTTATTTGATAAACTTGCTTTCAAATGTTTGGGTTTTCTTCACTCTTTTGCTTAATTGGTTTTGTTTTCTGGGCTTTGGCTTACTTATTTTACGGACGCCTTTAGACGTTTCGTAAACTTAAGTGCCAGTCACGTTCCGTACCCTGCGGGTCATGACAAAGTTGGTATCAGAGCGATAGGTTTTACCTTTGTGAGTGTGGGATGACCCTTAGTAGATGGAGTAAGTGACTTAAGCGGGGTAACGTAGCGTGCGTATGTCCGCGGCATACTTACGATACGGTACTCCGCCTAAGTGACTTTAGGGTATACTTGCTTGAAAATTCCTTCTTCAATTCCGTGTATCCTATGATCATATTGCACTGTCCTTACTCTCCGTTTTCCAGTAACAGCCACTATGCCGCCGAAGGCTACGAGGGCACAGAGGGCTGCCGCCAGAGACGAGATTCGAGCTGGCTCGTCCGAGACTAGGACTGAGCAGGGTGGTATGCCTACGCCGCAGGGAAAGACCGATCCACCTTCCCCAGGCCGTATGGATAGGCTCGAGACCGGTATGGAGGAGTTGCGACAGATGATGGGAGGCATGCAGGAGCTGCGTCAGATGGTAGGATCCCTAGTTGCAGCCAGTCGTACACCGAGGCCGGATGACATACCTACTACATCACAGACGACCATGATACCTGCTCCTACTACTACCACCGTGGCCATTCCGGTTTCACTACAGGATTTCATGACGCTGAGACCTCCAGTATTCACCGGCACTGAGGCAGCGGAGGACCCACAGACGTTCCTTGACAGTTTAGCCAGGATCTGCCGTTCGCTGAGATGTTCGGATGATCGATGGGTAGAGCTTGCGAGTTTCCGACTAGAGGGTCTCGCGCAGACATGGTGGGAGTCAGTCTTGAGAGGTCGAGCTGCAGATCTACCGCCTATGACTTAGGCCGAGTTTACAGCGTTCGTGACGCCAGAGCTCGCAGCTTCGAGGCCTTAGTCAAGACACCTGGGATGACGGTGTCTGAGTATGATATCCAGTTTACACAGTTATCCCGATATGCTCAGTATTTGGTGGATACCGAGGAGAAGATGGTGAAGAGGTTTGTACAGGGACTTGATGCCCAGCTATATCTTGCCATTGGTACCCAGCACTACGACACTTATTCAGCGGCTAGGGATACGGCATTACGGATGGAGGCACGCATATCACAGACTTCGGCCGTTTCTGGGCCGAAGAGGATGCGCACCGATGTACCGCCTCAGAGGCAGCGCGCCAGATTCTTTCCGAGAGATAGGCCTGGCAGAGGATTTGGGCGGGGACAGTTATATGGTTCTTATCCCCAGGGGCAGCAGCCGTCGCCAGGATGTTTTGGGTGCGGGAGTTTGCACCATCTTGTCAGAGACTGCCCGGCGAGACGACAGGGAGCACTGACAGTTCCACATGTGACCCTACCACCATCACCACCCCCTCCTCAGAGAGCCCTACTTCCTACCCCAGGCGATGCTCCACGCCAGTTAGGTGCACCGAGAGGCCATGGACACGGCGGTCCTGTTCAGAGAGGACGAGGAGGCAGAGGCCGAGGTCGAGGTCAGCCCGCTATCGGTGGAGGACAGGCCCGAGTTTTTGCTTTGACACCGCAGGATGCGCAGGCATCCAATGCCGTTGTGACAGGTACCTTGCCAGTTTGTTCTTTCGACGCACGGGTATTATTCGACCCAGGTTCCACACATTCGTACGTATCTACACACTTTGCACCGATGTTGGGACGTGAGTCGTCGTCGTTAGATCAGCCGCTTGTTGTTGTTACTCCGGTAGGCGAGTCGTTTGTCGCTCGGTTTGTATTTCGTTTGTGTTCCGTTCGTATAGGGGAGAGGGATTCATCAGTTTATTTGATACTCCTCGATATGTTGGACTTTGATGTGCTTCTGGGCATGGATTGGCTAGCCACTTGTTATGCTTCGGTGGACTGCCGTGAGAAGGCAGTCAGATTTAGCTTTCCGGGAGAGCCAGTCCTTGTTATTCAGGGAGACCGCAGTGTCGCCCTTCCCAGCTTAATTTCTTCTCTTCACGCTGGTCAGCTCTTGCGGAAAGGATGTCAGGGATTCTTAGCGTGTATTTGTGATACTCGAGCTGCAGAGGTTCTGTTGGACCGGGTCCCAGTAGTTTGTGAGTTCCCTGATGTTTTCCCTGATGAGCTACCTGGGCTACCGCCTGAGCGCGATGTTGAGTTCTGCATTTATTTGATTCCCGGTTCGGGGCCTATTTCTATACCGCCTTATCGGATGGCCCCGGCAGAGCTTCGAGAGCTGAAGGATCAGTTGCAGGATTTGTTAGATAAGGGGCTTATTCGACCGAGTGTTTCTCCGTGGGGTGCTCCGGTCCTGTTTGTCAAGAAGAAGGATGGAAGTTTGCGCTTATGTATCGACTACTGCCAGCTGAACAAAGTTACCGTTCGGAACAGATATCCGTTGCCGCGCATTGATGATTTGTTTGACCAGCTTCAGGGTGCGGGGTATTTTTCGAGGATCGACTTGCGATCAGGATACCATCAGCTGCGAGTTCGACAGGAGGATATACCGATGACAGCTTTCCGTACGCGCTACGGCCACTACGAGTTTTTGGTGATGTCGTTCGGACTCACCAACGCCCCAGCAGCATTTATGGATTTAATGAACCGTACATTCAGGCCGTATCTTGAGTTGTTCATCATCGTGTTTATCGACGATATCTTGGTGTACTCCCGGAGCAGAGAGGAGCACGAGCAGAACTTGCGGATTACGTTACAGACTCTGAGGGAGCACCAGCTGTTCGCGAAGTTCTCCAAGTGTGCATTCTGGCTGGACAGCGTCGGATTCTTGGGTCACGTGGTTACGAGAGACGGCATTTGTGTGGACCCGAAGAAGATTGAGGCTGTTCAGCAGTGGCCCCGACCTACATCGGTTACTGAGATCCGTAGTTTTCTAGGCTTGGCGGGCTACTACAGGCGTTTTGTTCAGGACTTCTCCCGTATAGCTGCACCGTTGACCAGTTTGACCCGGAAGGGAGTTCCTTTCGTCTGGACAGAGGAGTGCGAGCGCAGTTTTCAGCAGCTGCGGACATGTTTGACTACGGCGCCGGTATTATCTTTGCCTTCGTGGTCAGGCGGATTTGTTGTCTATTGTGATGCATCGCGAGTGGGATTAGGATGCGTATTGATGCAGCATGGCCGGGTGATCGCTTATGCTTCTCGGCAGTTGAAGAAGCATGAACAGAATTACCCCACTCATGATTTGGAGATGGCTGCAGTGATCTTTGCACTGAAGATTTGGCGACATTACCTTTACGGCGAGTCGTGTCAGATATTCACCGATCACAAGAGCTTAAAGTACATATTTCAGCAGCGAGACCTGAACCTCAGACAGCGTCGTTGGATGGAGTTGGTGAAAGACTATGACTGCGAGATCTTATATCACCCCGGCAAGGCAAATGTGGTGGCAGATGCGTTGAGTAGGAGGCCCGGGGGTAGTCTATCCTTTTTGCGCGCAGTTCAGAGGCAGTCGTCAGCAGATTGGCAGATGTTATGCGACAGCCGAGTTGAGTTCGAGCTCACTCAGACAGGGGGACAGCTCGCGCATGTTCGTGCACGCCCACAGTTGCTTGACCGTATATATGAGGCACAACGCAGTGACGACCGTTGCTCAGAGATAATGGCACAGATGGGATAGGGCAGATTTTCCGAGTTCGTGGTTGACGATCAGGGGATTTTACGATATGGATCTAGACTGTGCGTACCAGATGCTGATGGATTGCGGCGCGACATTCTTGAGGAGGCACACCGATCAGTGTATAGTGTCCACCCCGGGTCCACCAAGATGTACCATGATATGAGAGAGACCTACTGGTGGGACGGGATGAAGAGGGACATTGCGGAGTTCGTTTAGAGATGCCTGACTTGTCAGCAAGTCAAGGCCGAGCACCAGAGGCCCGCAGGAGAGCTACAGCCGTTACCCATTCCAGAGTAGAAATGGGAGCAGATTTCGATGGATTTCATTGTGGGTCTACCCAGGACCAGTCGAGGGTACGACTCCATCTGGGTGATCATGGATAGATTGACGAAAGCGGCTCACTTCCTTCCAGTGAAGACGACTTTCAGCTTCGCTCAGTATGCTCAGCTCTATATTGACGAGATCGTGCGACTACATGGCGTACCGACTTGTATCGTGTCAGATCGAGGCACTCAGTTCCCCAGCCGACTTTGGCAGAGACTTCAGGAGGCTTTGGGCACTCGTTTGAGCTTCAGCACAGCATTTCATCCGCAGACAGACGGATAGTCAGAGCGGACCATTCAGACTCTCGAGGACATGCTCAGAGCGTGCGTTTTAGACTTTGGTGGTAGCAGGGATCGTCATTTACCTCTAGTGGAGTTCTCCTACAACAACAGCTTCCAGGATACTATTCAGATGGCACCTTTCGAGGCATTGTATGGGAGGAGATGCAGATCGCCCGTTTGTTGGACAGAGCTCAGCGAGAGCAGCATTTTGGGGCCGCAGCTTGTTGAGAAGACGACAGCGAAGATACAGTTGATCCGAGACCGGATGAGAGCGGCTCAGAGCAGACAGAAATCCTATGCAGACAGGCGCCGTCGCAGATTAGAGTTCGCAGTTGGCGACCATGTTTTTTTGAAAGTCTCTCCGATGAAGGGCTTGATGCGTTTTGGGCGAAAGGGAAAGCTTAGCCCTAGATTCGTAGGTCCCTTCGAGATCCTCGAGCGTGTTGGCGCTATCGTTTGGCTCTTCCTCCCAGCTTTCCCGATGTTCACCCCGTCTTCCATGTTTCGATGCTCCGCAAGTACCTTCACGACCCTTCGCATGCGATTTAGCACCCGACAGTCCAGCTAGAGCGCGACCTTTCTTTTGCAGAGCAGCCGGTGGCCATCTTGGATCGGCAGGTGAAGAAGTTGAGGTCGAAGGTTATACCAACCGTCAATGTCCTTTGGCGTAGCCCGAGCAGCGAGGAGGTTACCTGGTAGACCGAGGGCGAGATAAGGAAGAAATATCCCCATCTCTTCGAAGGTACGCGTAGCTATATTTTTAAATTCGGGGACCGAATTTCTTTAAGGGGGGAAGATTGTAGCGTCTTGAAAAGTCGTTTTGGTTTTTTCCTGAAATTCGGTGAAAATTCGGTATTTTTCCGAAAACCGTCTTTCTCGATATTTTGCAGTTTAGGACTAATTATACCTTAAATGGATAGGTAATTACTTGTTTTTAGTAGCTAATGAGTTAATTATGAAATTTTGGTCATTTAAAAAATTTTCCCTATTTTTCAATTTTTAATATTATTTTAAGCCGGTAAGAAAATACATTAAATAAGCGATAAATACAAATTTTTCCGGGCTAATTTTAATCTCTTAAATTATGATAATTATAATCTAGTGATAACATGAAATTTTAGTAATTTATTTTGATTTTTAACAAATTTTTATGTTATGAAACGAATTTATTGAATTTTGGGCTAAAACTTGCAATTTTTGAGTTGTAGGGGGCCTTTTTGCATAAAATTTCTTTTGTAAAACCCCTCTATCTTTTCCCTCAGCCCTAGGACAGCCCAACCCTGACCAAGACCAGAAAATTCTGGGCTCCTTTCTTTGGGTGCTTTCTTGTGTGAAATTGGGGTTGTTTATGGATTTATTTTATATATATTGGACAAAGTATGGTGCATTTGACTTTGGAACTTGACCCTTGACTTTCCCCACTTGCCCACTCACCCCACACCATCCCCCACTCCCTCTTCAGGCCGAGAATCACAGCAGCCCCCCCTCCATCTCTTTTCTTTCATCTTCTTCAAACAATTCTTCAAAGGTTGCTACAAAAATCCAAATAAATCCACAAATTTGTTTTCAAAACCAAAACAAATCCTTGTGCTACCTCTTCTCAAGCCTAATTTAGTTGAAATCATGTGGAAAGGAGGCAATTTTAGAGGCAAATCATCATGCTAGATCTATAGATCTTGAGGTATAAATTCTACTCTTTTATGTTGTTATGGTTAGAATTCCTTAATCTAGTTGTTTAGTGTTAATTTTAGTGTTAATCCTAATATAGTTCCTTTTAGTTAATGGTTGTAATAAACTAGGGTTTTGAACCATGGTGGTTAATTAACTTGTTTTATAGTTAATTTAGTTGTTAATGAACTAATCTATATAGTTATCTTGTTGATATAGTTTTCAACTTTGCTAAATTAGTTAATTTTAGAAGGGTGAAATTGTTGTTTTGAAATTTTCAAGAGAGGGTTTATGTTTAGTAGTGGTTTGTGAAACATGATTAGTGAGTGGATTAAGTTTTAGAAAACATTATTTAGTTGATTGAACCTAAATTGTTATCTAGTGTTTTGCTAACCTTAATCTAAGTGGTTAACTTGCTTATTAGGCTAAAATCTAGTGTTAAATTAAGGTTTTTCATATATAGTTTGGTTTATGTTTGCTAATTACAAAAATCAAGAGAAAGTTTTGTTATGGAAATTAGGTTTTTTTAAGCATAGTTAAGGGTTTAAAATTAGTGTATTGGCTATCTATTTGGTTAGTTTGGATGTTGGTGTTGGGTGGTGTTGACTTTGTCGCTAAATTGTCGATGTTTGCATCAAATTGCAATTTCTAGCTTACTAGGTTATAAATTCAAGAATTGGTGGTTATGGAAAATAGGATTGGAATCATTGCTATTGTGTTGTAATTAGTGTTTGTAGATTGCTTGTAGTGTGCTTGGGTAATTATGCTTTAATGTAGTCGTTTTGTCGCAAATCGGCGATTGTTGCACCGATTTTTGGAATGTATATGCTTACTAGATTTGTTTATAAATTATGTGATGGATTATTTTCGACATCTTGATGATTGTAATGGCTTGTCCTGCGACTTTTAGGATGCGTGAGTGCGGATTTTTGGGTAGTCGGGTTTTAGTATTGCCGGGCGACCAAATCGGCGTTTTTCGGCAGTTTTTGCGATTTTCACGTGTGTCCGCGCACTTTGTGCACGTTGTACCTAGCTAGCGAACTTTAGTAGTTTCGTTGGGGTTTTGCGTCGTTCTTGATATGTAACCTTATATTTGGTATTGATGTAAATTCCAGGTTCGGTCGCGGAGACGTCAGACGCGGCGCGAAAAGGGAAGGCGGTGATCGGACACAGCTAGCCAGGGATCCCGGTGAGTAGATGTAACATCTACGGGGGGACTATCGTTGGATGGCGCAAGCCGTCCGATAGTTTTAGTGACTTACAAGATCCTTAGTAATGTTAATAATTAGGGGTGAAATACTTAATGGACTATTTGCTGCATCCATGCATTATATTGACATACCTATACGAAACCATTTCATAGGACACCTGCACCATTACCAGGGTCTTTATATGCAGCACGAGCACTATTCATGTTTACACACACACCCAGGTAATTGCCATGCCACCACACTAGATAACTTTTAAATTGAAACCTTTTACTAATTGATACTTAAACTGGTACTATTGCCTTTAATTCCTTAAAAATGAAACCGTATTATTGCTATTCATGTGCATGTACTTCATCATATTAATTGTTCATGCTTAATACATTAATCACACATCGCAACTTGATTATTGATATCATACGCACTCATTATCATTGATATATGCACTTATGAGGATTTCTTGAGATTTTATGATATTGCTGGATTTCGGGGGAAAACCGCAAAATTTCTAAACTTATTATATTTTTAAAATATGTAAATTGCGGTTTTCTAGTGATGTAAGTGTCGTCCACCATGAGTTTGCTGTGATTTTTGGAGACCCGTTTCGAGGAGTTGGATGAACCGTTTCGGGTACATGGTGGGCCCGGTAGGGTACCCTGGGGCAAGAAGCTCGTGGTGATGACGATGAGCCTGGCAGGGGACGGATTACCTACCGGTGACTTCATTGGGCACGGCGGATATCCAGAGGATACCGACCGGGGCCGCGAGAGGATGATATATTGATACTGAGATGGGTCAGCCGGATGGCTGAGGCCAGAGACACTATGACATGGATTTATGAGATTTGAGACAGCTTTTGGGTGTCGTTGCTGGACACCGATTTTTGTCGATTCATTGACATTAGGCTGGCATTCTAAAAGAGTTTCAAAAACAAAAAGAGATAAAATATTTCTTATATATACCTATTGAGACCTTAGATATTCATGTTGCATACATATTAGTACACTGATGTTATATACACACCTGCTAGTGCATCCAGTCATACCTGTATTATAGATGCTAGGATGCTTGTGTGCATGCATACGATAGCCTTTGTAGATGTTATTTATTACTCACGAGTTGGCAACTCACCCCCGTTGTGCCACAGTCTTTTGTAGGTCCGCTCCGTCAGTTCAGTAGCGGCGGGCGCACTTGCTCTTTTGCCTCTTTTGCCTGAACTCGAGATTTGCTCATAGGTGGGTTATGTTATTTTTTTGTACCACCTTGTATATTCTTGTAGCTAGTGTACTCCATCTACTGTTTCCACCAGATTATTGTATATTGACCTAGAGATGAGACAGTGAGGTTGTGGATTTTATGCTGTATTTTGGGGTCGAGCTCACTTGAGCCGACATGTTATTTTTTTTCATGCTTCCTTATGATTATTATGCTTGTTGCCATTTACATTGCGTGGGATTTGTGACCGCCTTATGGCGAAGTGCTAGCTCCCGCTTGGGGATGCCCTATTTTGTTGGATTCATGTATATATTTTGTTGTACCCATTTTTGGGGGCCAGTATTTACAAAGGAGACTCTGCCGAAATTTTCGGGAAAAATTGGTATTGTTTTTAAAAAGGGTTTTACATGACTTATTTGATAAACTTGCTTTCAAATGTTTGGGTTTTCTTCACTCTTTTGCTTAATTGGTTTTGTTTTCTGGGCTTTGGCTTACTTATTTTACGGACGCCTTTAGTCGTTTCGTAAACTTAAGTGCCAGTCACGTTCCGTACCCTGCGGGTCGTGACAGCAGTTCAGCGACAGTCTTCTGCAGATTGGAAGATCTTGTGCGATGGTAGAGTACGGTTTGAGTTCACTCCCACTGGGGGGCAGCTTGCTCATGTCCGCGCCCGTATGCTATTACTTGATCGTATCCATGAGGCGCAGCCCAGTGATGCCCGTTTCCCTGAGATTCTTGAGCTTGTTCGGTAGGGTACAGATTCAGAGTTCTTGATTGATTACCATGGTGTGCTGCGTTATGGGACTCGCTTGTGTGTACCAGATATTGAAGGGTTGAGGCGTGAGATCCTAGAGCAGGCACATCAGTCAGCCTTTAGCGTTCATCCAGGTTCCACCAAGATGTACCGTGACTTGAGAGACATCTACTGGTAGTAAGAGATGAAGCGCGATGTTTCAGACTTTGTTTCGAGGTGCCTGACTTGTCAGCAAGTCAAGGCTGAGCATCAGAGACCGGCTGGAGAGTTGCATCCTTTATCCGTTCCTGAGTGGAAATGGGAGCAGATTTCCATGGACTTTTTTATGGGTCTACCCTGGACCAGTCGAGGGTATGACTCCATTTGGGTGATTGTTGACCGGTTGACGAAAGCGGCTCACTTCCTTCCAGTGAAGACCACTTTCAGTTATGCTCAGTATGCTCAGTTGTATATAGATGAGTTTGTACGTCTGCACGACGTTCCCACTTGCATTGTATCCGACAGGGGCACCCAGTTTACTAGCCGTCTTTGCCAGAAGCTTCAGGAAGCTTTGGGTACCCGGTTGAGTTTTAGCACCGCTTTCCATCCGCAGACCGATGGTCAGTCAGAGCTGACGATACAGACTCTAGAGGATATGCTTCGGGCGTGCGTTCTTGATTTTGGTGGCAGTTGGGATCGTCACTTGCCGTTGATTGAGTTCTCCTACAACAACAACTTTCAGGAGACTATTCAGATGTCACCTTTTGAGGCCTTATATGGTAGGAAATGTCGATCGCCAGTCTGTTGGACCGAACTCAGAGAGAGTAGGGTTTTGGGACCTCGGCTAGTTATGGAGACTACGGAGAATATCCATCTAATTCAGGACAGGATGAGAGCAGCCCAGTGCAGACAGAAGTATTATGCCGACCGTCGTCGTCGCAAACTTGAGTTCGAAGTGGGGGATCATGTATTCCTACGGATTTCTCCGATGAAGGGCGTTGTGAGATTTGGGAAAAAGGGGAAGCTCAATCTCAGATTTGTAGGTCCCTTCGAGATTCTTGAGCGAGTTGGTACCGTTGCCTATCGGTTGGCGCCCCCGCCCAGTTTTCCGGATGTTCACCCCGTGTTCCATGTGTCGATGCTTCGTAGATATCTTCATGATCCTTCTCACATGATTCATCACCAAACCGTTTAGCTTGAGCGTGATCTTTCGTTCACTGAGCAGCTGGTAGTTATTTTGGATCGGCAGGTGAAGAAACTTTGATCAAAGGACATGCCATCTGCGAAGGTTCTTTGGCATAGCCCAACTGGTGAGGAGATCACTTGGGAGGCCGAGAGTGAGATGCGGAAGAAATTCGCTCATCTTTTTGAAGGTACGCTTAGTAAGAATTTTAATTTGGCGACGAATTACTTTAAGGGGGGGAGATTGTAGCACCATAGAATGCGATTGGTGTTAATTAAGCGATAATGCGGGTTTTTAGGGAAAAGTTTACCAAATCGTTTTTCTCACATTTTATAACAATTAATCAATATTTTATTATTATATGTTATAGCTGGCACACATACGTGCATGTTAATGTGAGGGTTAGTTAGTATTAACCTTGTTTAGTAGCCATAACACCTTAAGATAATCTTTTCCTTGAGCTAACTTTGCCTAAATATTTTGGGTGAGAAAATATCTACTTGTTTTGGATTGAGAGAGAGAGGTGGCTACGTGAGTCATGGAGCATTAATGGGTGCATTAATGTAGGTGTGGGAGAGATTAAGATTAAGGGATAAGTTCACCCTACACTCACCCTCTCACCTTTTTCTCTCCTCACTCTCTCTTTCCCTTCTCACTTTCTCACACTTTATTATTCTTCATCTCCTCAACTCCCAAACTGAACCCTCACTATCCCTTCACCAAATCCTTGCTAAAATTCAAAAAATCCCATGAAAACACTTCACAAATCTTGGTTTATCCTCCAGGATCCCTTGGAGCTTGGAAAACTAGGATCTTTGAGCCAGTGTGGTTAGGTAATGATCTCTAACTGTAAAGTAGGTGTTTTTAATGTTGTGTAGCTTATTAGTTTCTGTTTATAACACTAAATGTATAGTTTCATGAAAATATCGTATTTTTAGTGTCATTATGGAGTCTCTATGATCTGCTGTAGAACCAGGTGTTTGTTAGAAAAGTTGCCATCACAGTGACCTAGTGTTGAGGTATATAACCCACCATAAAAACATGAGACCACCCCTCAAATTCGTGGCCGCAAATTTATTGCTTCTGGCCGCAAATTGCGGCAAGAGTGGGAACTGGGGTTGTGAATTTTGGTCGTAGGGTCTCTGGGGTTGTATGTGGTCTTGTGGAACTTGCAACTTTCACTAATTGGTTGTGTATCAAAATCTAGGATGACTTTGCTATAATCTACTGTTTTGAATACGCGTGTTACGTTATCCGACATGGTTCGTGATCTTGTGTAGCTGTTGCACTTGTGTTGGTTTTGGGTTGTCACTACACACGTTAACGAACACTTGTAAGTTGGATTGGAGTTGGTGCGTCGGTCAAACGTAGTTTGTACGTGATATTGGTCGATTTCTGAGATTTGCACTTGTTATGTTTGTGTTAATAGGATCGCAGGCGGGGACATCGAACGCTGCGAAGAAAGGGAAGCAGGTGATTGGATCTACCTAGCTGGAGATTGTCGGTTAGTAGATTTAACATCTACGGAGAAATCGCGCGTATGGTGTTAAGCATCAGGGCGCATATGAAATATAGCATACATGCTTACCTACATGCTTCCACATATATCTTGCTATTGATTAGGTTCATTGAGGCATTTATTCTCGTGCGGTTACGCATAAGAAATACAGTTGCTTGCATACCTACATGCTTACACATATCTTACTATAGCTACATGTACATCGTGCATGCATACTTACATGTACACCCACATACATTGCTATAGTTACACATACCCTTATGTGGTATTGTATTGTCATTGACATTGAGACGTTGATTACTATGTTTTGCGCATATGAAATACATCATACATACATGCTTACATGTAGATACACATATACCTTGCTTTAGCTTTATGTTCACCGTTATATGATGTTGCGTTAGATTTTGGAGAAATTGGGAACCACATGATATATTTAATAACTGGATGCATTTAAATATCGGTTTTCCCTTGATATGCTCATATTACTGTTTTATGTTGAATACATCAGTTTTCATGGATTTAGGTATTGAGATATGGATTTAATGTGATTTTCTGGATTTGAGAACCGCGGGGATATTTCAAGAAATGTGTATTGTCTTGAAAACTCGGTTTCTCTTGATATGATATTTCAGTGGGTCCACCATGAGTTTCTCGGTTCTGAGACTTGTGTTAGATACCCGATTCGAGGAGAAGTAGGCACCGTCTGCGGGTACATGGTAGACACGGTTAGGTACCCCGGGGAAAGAAGACTCGTATTGTTAGACGGTGAGCCTGGCAGAGGGAGTATTACCTACCGGTGATAGTATTGTAAGTCGATGTACAACACCCCACGACTTGCGAGGAGGCGGAATAATGAAAAACGATCTTGTTTTAGGCGTAAACATCGACTAACCGAGAATCTTTGCATAAACAATAACTAACAAGAAACCATAGAAGAGTTAACTACTATGATAAGTGATTATACCTAAAGAACCGAGTCCTTCGTCTTGTCGTTCTCCATGTCCTCTCCGGCCTTCTCTATGTAGTAGAAGATCCACCCGAGAGCTTTACTACAAGCTTCACCTCTAACTTGAGGTTACTAGGTTTCTTAAATCGCTAATCTAAGTAACCTAGGTGATATAGAGAATGGTTAAGGATTAAGTAGTCTACTCTAATCCTTGGTCTCAACACATGAGAGGGGAGGATTAGGGTTTGAAGAGGGAGAGCTTGAGGAGAGAGAAAGTGAGCAAGAGAAGTGAATGAGACAGTGATCTCTCATAATATATATGAAGCATTAACAATATCAAGATAAATCAAATAAATGATTTAACAACCATGCTCCATAAATATCTAATGGGTGATTCATCTCCATGAGTCATTAAGCATTTATGATGCATTAATGACATGGATGAATCACTCAAATGAGTCACTGATCTCATTTAGTGCATAAGCCACCTTAACCCCCAAGTCACCATCTTCTAGAAGCTTCTCACGCAATTACGAGAACGCCCCTCCTATCCGTGAAAACACGGAAAAACTTTAGACTGTATAAATCCAATAACCGGATACTAGAAACTGGCTTAAACCAAAGCCGACTAGTAAAAACTGTCCGGATGTCGTACGTGCGTAAACACACGTATGCGTCCGAACCCTTGTCGTAAAACCATACGACCTCTATATCGTTTTGCCTGGAGTAGGGATACTCTCTGTGTTGGACTCTAGAAACTCGACCACTACGCTGGCAGTGGGTTTAACCACAGACCGCAAGCGGCACTAGCTGTACGTAACGGTCCCCAGGTAGATGTCGATAAGAAGGCCGATGAGGAAACCCATCCGAACTCCTACTGGGTCTGATGTAACAATCTCCGTACAGTCCGGTCTATTCGTCTAAGACTATCGCATATCGGGCCTAGGGGGCGGCAAGTGTCAGTCCTCTAACAGCGGTATAAGTCATGTCGGAGTGAAGCCCATTACACCCTGAGAAACTACTGGAACCTACCAGCAAATCTCGCTTGCCCTGGCCAGGGACTTTGCGTAATGGCTCTCTGACACAGCGCGATATCAACCCCCAATACCGGGAGAGACGAATCCTGTCTAACCGCCACTGCCTCCAAGTGCTCGGGACTGCACCCAACTGCTACCTGTTTGCACGACTCCTTTGAGCCGTGGTAGGGTAGGAATATAAGAACAGTGGGACACACTCGAGGCGAAGTAGCAGTGTCAAGTCTGCGGACTATGCTGTACTCATGTCACCTGGAAACTGTTCACTGACGACTGGTATAAAACCAACCAACAGTTCCGTGTGAGTCCTATCCGGTGTACCCGTAACCTAACGAGCACCTGCATACTATCTCTAGTACGACGTACTGACGGCTGTGGGACAGACCATCTTCCCAACTGGGATGAGAAGCGTACACACTAGTCTACTCCGGAGTATCGATTCCCTGTCTCGATAATCCTACGACTAGGGACCTGAATAAGGATGTGCTTGTAGACTACCCAACCCCACTAGTGTGACTGCCATCACAACGCTGGTAGTCAAGCAAGATCCTAAGAGCTCTATCAATACGTATACTCACATATTAAGATAGAAAAACCAAGTAGCATACTACTATATTTAGCAAGACTGTTTTATATATGTGAATATCCCAAGCATCTATTAAGTAATATACAAACTAGTATGATACAATAATGGCCCCTAGGGCATATACACTAACAATCTCCCATTTGCACTAGGGTCATGTATTGGCATATCGAAGACCGATGATCTCGAGTAGCCTCTCGAACTGAATCTGAGGTAGGGCCTTTGTGAATGGATCATCAATGTTCTCTTCAGTAGCAACTCTCCGAACCTCGATCTCCCGACGATCAATGATCTCCCTGATCAGGTGATACCGCCTTAAGATGTGTCTGGACTTCTGATGGGACCTTGGTTCCTTCGCTAAAGCTATAGCTCCGTTGTTGTCGCAATATAGAGGTATTGGATCAACAATGGTAGGAACCACCTGAAGTTCTGTTAGGAACTTCTTCATCCAGACCGCTTCTTTTGCAGCATCGCAAGCAGCTATATACTCCGCTTCCATCGTCGAGTCAGCAACGGTGTCCTGCTTGGAGCTCTTCCAGCATACCGCCCCTCCATTGAGGGTAAAGACATAACCTGACATGGACTTGGAATCGTCCTTATCACTCTGGAAGCCGGAATCAACATAGGCCTCCATCCTGAGGTCTTTTCCGCCGTAAACCAAGTACATATCCTTAGTCCTCCTCAGGTACTTGAGAATGTTCTTTAATGTTATCCAGTGCTTCTCCCCTGGGTCTGACTGATACCGGCTTACCACGCTCACTGCGTAAGCTGCATCTGGTCTAGTGCACAACATTGCATACATTATAGAGCCTACCGCAGAAGCGTAGGGTATAATAGACATGCGTTCCCTTTCCAAATCAGTCTTGGGAGACATCTCTTTGGATAGGGTGATTCCATGACAAGCCAGTAGATTACCGCACTGAGAATCTTCCATACTGAATCTTTTCAGTACTGTGTCAATATACCTGGACTGCGAAAGTCCCAACATCCTCTTGGATCTAACACGATAGATCCGGATCCCAGAATGTAAGAGGCATCACCCAGGTCTTTCATGGAGAACCTGTGTGACAAGAATCCTTTGACAGATTGTAGCATAGGAATGTCATTTCCTATCGATAGAATGTCATCCACGTACAAGACGAGGAATACGACAGTTCTTGCTACAACTTTACTATATATGCACGGTTCATCTGGATTTTTGATAAAGTCATATTCTTTGACTGTTTCATCAAAACAGATGTTCCAACTTCGTGATGCCTGCTTCAGTTCATAAATGGACTTAAGCAACTTGCATACTTTCCCGCTGCTCCCACTCTGATTGAAACCCTCTGGCTAATCCATATAGACGCACTCTTCTAAATTTCTATTCAGAAAAGCCGTCTTTACGTCCATCTGCCAGATTTCATAATCATGGAAGGCAGCAATAGCAAGAAGGACCCGAATGGATTTGAGTATAGCCACTGGAGAAAAAGTTTCGTCATAGTCCAAACCAGATCTTTGACGAAAACCCTTTGCAACAAGTCTAGCCTTATAGGTTTCCACCTGTCCATCTACACCAATCTTTTTCTTGAAGATCCATTTGCATCCTATGGGTTTTACCCCATCTAGAGCAAAGTCCAAAGTTCATACTTTGTTGGTGTACATGGACTCCATTTCGGTCCGCATTGCATCTAGCCATCGTACCGAGTCGCCACTCTGGATGGCCTGCTGGAAGCTAGTAGGTTCATCATCATCTATGATGCAATCCTTTCTATCCCCATCTATGAGAAAACCGTAGTATCTCTCAGGCGAATGAGACGGCCTACTACTCCTGCGGAGGGGTGCTGGAATGTCCTGTTCTTCTTGAACTACTTGTTCTACCAAACTTTCAGTATTAGTTTGTGGTTCTGGAATTTCTTCCAGTTCTATTTCGCTCCCACTTGTTTCCTTTTCTAAAAACTGATGTTCTAGAAAATGGGCATTTCGAGAAACAAATACCTTTTGTTCCTCTGCGTAATAGAATAGATATCCCCTGGAGTTCTTTGGATATCCCACAAACTTACACTTTACTGATCGTGCCTCGAGCTTGTCCACATGTTGCTTTTTAACAAAAGCTGGACATCCCCAAATCTTTATATACTGTAGATGGGGTTTCTTCCCACTCCACATCTGATATGGAGTGGTAGGCACAGTCTTGGTAGGTACCATGTTTAAAAGATATGCCGCTGATTCTAGCGCATAACCCCAAAAAGATCGCGGCAACTCAGCATTACTCATGATGGAATGTACCATATCCAATAGAGTTCGATTCCGTCTCGCCGATACACCGTTATGCTGTGGAGTGTATGGAGTAGTAAGCTGAGAGAGAATTCCTTTCTCTTTTAGGTAACCTAGGAACTCGGCACTTAAGTATTCACCACCTCGATTAGATCTTAGTGTCTTGATACTTTTGCCGGTTTGGTTTTTTACTTCATTCTTATACTCTTGGAATTTCTCAAAAGCCTCGGATTTATGTTTCATCAGATAAATGAATCCATACCTTGAGTAATCATCCGTGAAAGTAATGAAATAGGAAAAACCACCTCTTACATGTGTAGACATTGGACCACATACATCACTGTGTATGAGTCCTAAGAGCTCGCTCGCTCTTACTCCATGTCCAGTAAATGGAGTCTTTGTCATCTTTCCTTTGAGAAAAGATTGACAAGTGGCATAAGTTTGATATTCGAACAAGTCCAAATATCCTTCTCTATGTAACTTAGTCAACCTTCTCTCATTGATGTGACCCAGTCTACAATGCCATAAGAAAGCTTTATTTAAATCTGGAGACTTTCTTTTTAGTGTGTTCTGGACATTGAAAATTTGGAGTTGGTTTAACACATATATACCGTTTTCCAGTGTATCGGACCCAATCAAACTATGATTAAGGTGGATGTTGACAATATCACTTACAAACGTAAAATCATAACCTTAATTTGATAACAAGGAAACAGATATGATATTACACGTTAAGCTGGGTACACAAAAATAGTTATGTAAAACCAAAATGTGTCCACTCGTCAATCCCAGGTGATAATCCCCTACAGACACAGCTCCCACGCTAGCTCCGTTAGCAACCATCAGGGTCATATCACCTTCCTACAGCACTCTACGGTTTCTCAGTACCCGCAATGAATTGCAAATATGAGATCCTGATCCGGTATCCAATACCCAGGAAGTAGAGTTGATTGACAGACAATTCTCAATTACAAACACACCTGAAGTCGAAGCCACGGCTTGCTTCGGTTCCTGGTTCTTGGCGTTCCGCTCCTTGTAATCCTTTTTCCAGTGCCCTTTCCTGTGACAATGAAAACACTCATCCTGGGCCACTACCGGTACCGCAAACTTTTTCTTTCCCTTCCCTCCCACCTTACTTACACCTCCTCTGGGTTTGGTGGCGGCCTTCTTTTTCCTTCCTTTGGCCCTTGCCTTGGACCCGGAACAAGAAGCACCACTAACAAACATAGCGGGTGTTTCCCTTGCCTTCTGCAAGGTGCCCTCTGCACTTCTCAACATGTTAAGGAGTTCCGGAAGTTCAACTTCTTTTCTTTGAATGTTGAAGTTCAGAATAAACTGGGCGTAGGTGGAAGGAAGGGACTCGAGAATAAGGTCTGTATAGAGCTCATTATCCAAAGTCGTCCCAAGGTCTGCGAGCTCTTCTATATAGCCGATCATCTTTAGGACATGTTCTCCTACCGATGACCCGACAGCCAACCTCACTCGAAACAAGTTCTTAGAGGTCTCGTATCTTGCTATACGAGATTGATCTCCATAAAGTTCCTTTGTATGGAGAAATATGGCATCTAGTTCCATATCCTCGTGCCTCCTCTGATGTTCATTGTTCATCGAGGCAAGCACTTTGCACTTGGCTTTCGCGCAATCGAAATACCAGGTTTTGCGGATTTCCTTATCCGCATTACTGGATTTGGGACCAGGGACAGCAGGTGCCTTAGCGGTGAGGACGTACCCCAATTTGTCATAGGTTAAAGCCATTTTGATATTCCGCAGCCAATCTTTATAGTTTTGCCCTGTCTGTATATTTTTCTCTAAAACTAACTTAAGTCCAGTCATTTTCAGGGTCGCTGCAATTAGAAGAGAGAGATGAAAACTCTTTAGCATGATGCTCTTGCAAGTTTAGAATGGTTTTTAATTTATCTAAACTGGATGGCTCCCACTGTGTCTCGAATCCTTCCTCAAACCATAAAAGAAAAATTAGCCAGGACTATTCTCACTGTACAATACTTGCTTAACCGTTCAGCCAGGCTGGTGTCGGTACTTCGAGGGTGGTTTTCCAACGCTTTCGCGAAGTTCCTTAATTAAATAACCTCTTTTCTCTGGGGGCGTAACCCCGCCGACACCTTTCTTGAACCTACTTGGTTTATAGCATTGATCGTTAAGTGACGAATATCCTGATGAGTAGCATATACTCACAGTAGGATCGAGATCCAAATATCATCGTATGATAATGTTGAAGGAATCCTACCAACATTCATCAAACTCCAAATGGTATGCAACACTTTGCAAATTTCAGTTTCTTTAGAAATTCCTGATATGTATTTTTGCCCCATGCTCTTATGACCTTGGCGTTAGGTCAAAATGTCATAAGCCACATGTCAAGTTCTACCAATCATTATCTTGTTAATTTGAACCCATCCGTACATATCCTTGACGTTCGGCCAAAATGATATTACGACTGTCCCAAACTAACTCATCTATCTATGCGACAAATGAATACCCAGCAGCTACCAAACACTATGCCTTGGCATTAGGTCAAAATACATAGCTTGAATACTACTGAATACCCAAATGAAATGACGGAGGGCTACGAATGGTTTTGGCGAAACCGTGAACGTAGTGAACTTGATATGACCGAAGGAACCTGATAGCTTTTAAAAGGAGTGGTTAAAGCTCCGCAATTTAAAAATATCATCTGTTTTAAAATAACCGAGTGGTTTCTTTTAAATTGTTCCAACGATTCATCTTTTGGTTTATTTTCTTTGCATTATAAATAATGCGTCCCATCATTAACCTATCATTGCAAAAAACAACGAAAATACATCGTCCTCTTATGCCATCCGCATTCGCCACGGGGTCCCGTCATCACCCGTTAGCTTACTTAACTAACGACAGAGCGGGGGCTGGGCTAGCGCGGGTGTAAAACATAAGTGACGAATAAATAGATATCATATATAGATATTGTACATTCGTCAGACGCAATAATAGGTATTCCAGATCTCATATGAACTTTATTGGATTTGCAAGCAATCCGCGTTTGTTTAGAGCCTGCAACAAAAGACGGATTACACAGTTGTGATGAATAGCCATTACCCCACCCTAGACCCCTACGGGTACAGCAAACTACCCGTCAAATACCCGAAGTGAAGCGGTCTCTCTCAACAAAGTGAGTAGGCCACTAAACACTTCAAAGTACCCGGTAGTTTGTGCACCCCATCTTGGGTCTATCCTAGGAGCAAAAACAGTAAAATGAAATAATACAACGGTGGCAACAACTGCAACCTGGATGTGCCCTGCAAAATAATATTACAACATATTACAATTACAATGAATGAATGAATATAACAACCCATCTCAAACCCCGGCTAATCATCACAACAGTCCAATACAGTTCACAACCACAAACAGTAAAAACCATTACAGAAATGTGCAACCCCCTGCCAACCGACATACTAGCAGTTAGGGGAGGTTTACGAACACATTATACAAACACAGATATAATCATATTAGCAAACATCGTAAAATTTTGATCGAGAAAAACACTTTAGATTCTACTCCAAAACTTCTCTGTGCACCTGAGATCTTAGCAGAAAATAAAATATCCCAGAAACATCAATATTAACACCTAAGAGTTACTGAAGAAATTGGGGCTGACTCGGCCCCAACTCGGCCGCGGATCCGCGGCGGATCGCATGGATCCACCGCGGTTCCGCGGTGAGTTAGCCGAGTCACAGGTCCAAATTTCTTCAGTAGCCCTAGTTTTTCCTACCTGTTATTCTGAAGGTCCCTGAAAAATTTTTAGGGCCTGTTTTAAATTCGACAAAAACTGTGTTAAAACAACGATCTTTCCGGTTCTTTTTGCGTTCGAAATACTTACGACTTTGCTAATGAGTTAATTATTGTTTAGCGAGACTCTGATACCACTGTAAGTCGATGTACAACACGCCACGACTTGCGGGGAGGCAGAATAATTAAAAACGATCTTGTTTTAGACGTAAACATCGACTAACCGAGAATCTTAGCATAAACAATAACTAACAAGAAACCATAGAAGAGTTAACTACTATGATAAGTGATTATACCTAAAGAACCGAGTCCTTCGTCTTGTCGTTCTCCACGTCCTCTCCGGCCTTCTCTATGTAGAAGAAGATCCACCCGAGAGCTTTACTACAAGCTTCACCTCTAACTTGAGGTAACTAGGTTTCTTAAATAGCTAATCTAAGTAACCTAGGTGATATAGAGAATGCTTAAGGATTAAGTAGTCTACTCTAATCCTTGGTCTCAACACATGAGAGGGGAGGATTAGGGTTTGAAGAAGGAGAGCTTGAGGAGAGAGAAAGTGAGCAAGAGAAGTGAATGAGATAGTGATCTCTCATAATATATATGAAGCATTAACAATATCAAGATAAATCAAATAAATGATTTAACAACCATGCTCCATAAATATCTAATGGGTGATTCATCTCCATGAGTCATTAAGCATTTATGATGCATTAATGACATGGATGAATCACTCAAATGAGTCACTGATCTCATTTAATGCATATGCCACGTTAACCCCCAAGTCACCATCTTCTAGAAGCTTCTCGCGCAATTATGAGAACGCCCCTCCTATCCGTGAAAACACGGAAAAACTTTAGACTGTATAAATCCAATAACCGGATACTAGAAACTGGTTTAAACCAAAGCCGACTAGTAAAAACTGTCCGGATGTCGTACGTGCATAAACACACGTATGCGTCCGAACCCTTGTCGTAAAACCATACGACCTCTATATCGTTTCGCCTGGAGTAGGGAAACTCTCTGTGTGGGACTCTAGAGACTCGACTACTACGCTGGCAGTGGGTTTAACCACAACCGCAAGCGGCACTAGCTGTACGTAACGGTCCCCAGGTAGATGTCGATAAGAAGGCCGATGAGGAAACCCATCCGAACTCCTACTGAGTCTGATGTGACAATCTCCGTACAGTCCTGTCTGTTCATCTAAGAATATCGCATATCGGGCCTAGGGGGCGGCAAGCGTCAGTCACCTAATAGTGGTATAAGTCGTGTCGGAGTGAAGCCCATTACATCCTGAGAAACTACAGGAACGTACCAGCAAATCTCGCTTGCCCTGGCCAGGGACTTTGCGTAATGGCTCTATGACACAACGTGATATCAACCCCTAATACCGGGAGAGACGAATCATGTCTAACCGCCACTGCCTCCATGTGCTCGGGACTGCACCCAACTGCTACCTGTTTGCATGACTCCTTTGAGCCGTGGTCGGGTAGCAATCTAAGAACAGTGGGACACACTCGAGGCGAAGTAGCAGTGTCAAGTCTGCGGACTATGCTGTACTCATGTCACCTGGGAACTGTTCACTGACGACTGGTATAAAACCAACCAACAGTTCCCTGTGAGTCCTGTCCGGTGTACCCGTAACCTAACGAGCACCTGCATACTATCTCCAGTACGACATACTGACGGCTGTGGGACAGACCGTCTCCCCAACTGGGATGAGAAGCGTACACACTAGTCTACTCCGGAGTATCGATTCCCTGTCTCGATAATCCTACGACTAGGGACCTGAATAAGGATGTGCTTGTAGAATACCCAGCCCCACTAGTGTGACTGCCCTCACAACGCTGGTAGTCAAGCAAGATCCTAAGAGCTCTATCAATACGTATACTCACATATTAAGATAGAAAAACCAAGTAGCATACTACTATGTTTAGCAAGAATTTTATATACATGTGAATATACCAAGCTTCCATTAAGTAATATACAAACTAGTATGATACAATAATGGCCCTTAGGGCATATACACTAATAAATATTTGGACTCGGCGGGGATCTGGAGGATACCGACCGGAGTTATGAGATGGACATGGATCGAACGTTCAGCCGAAGCCTGAGGACATATCCGGACAGACGGAGCCCATGGTACGAGGATTTACGTGTCGATGCTGGACACGGGTTTCATGATGTTTCGAGTGTCGATGTTGGACACTCAGGTTCCATGATTTGATGTGTCGTTGAGGGACACACATATTTACATATATATACACAGGCATAGTTTTCATGATGTTTTCGGGTGTCGATGTTGGACACTCAGGTTCCATGAGATTTACAGGATATGAGGGCCGATCTGAGGATGCGGTGCCTGGGGATTTTGGAATTTGACGTGTCAGAGAGGGAAACTGCGGTTATTCCTTGCTGATGATTTTTGCATGAGGTTTTATTATATCATCCTACACTCAGGATTATTATGATATGCATTGCTTCATGTAGTTGTAGTACCCTGATGATGTACCATTACATGATTGTGGAAAATTCATATTGCCATACTTATACTATCAGATTACATGTGATAGATTTATCGTTGTTCGTGAATACTTGCGATTACACTATGATGTTATTTTCTATTCACGAATTGGCAACTCACCCCCGTTGTGCCACAGTGTTTTGCAGGTCTGATCCTCAGAGTAGTCGAGGAAAGGCGCCTTATTATCTCTACTTTTACGGATACCGCTACGGTTGGCTGTGAGGACTTTTGCTATAGGTGGGTTTGCGGTTATCCGATGATGTCGTTGTATATCTTTTGTATCTAGTACTCTCCATCTACCACCTTCATGTGTTGACATAGAGACGAGCTGTGAGGATCGATGTTGTATATTCTTATAACTCTGGTTGTCGTGCTCGTGTGAGCCGGCCTCTATCTATGTTCATTATCTCATTTCTTCCCTACGGCGTCCTATATCTGTTGTGGTGTTTGTTTCCGCCTTTGGGCATGATTTGCTTCTGTTTTTAGGATGCTTTACATATGTCTTAAGTTTGTACCTGTTTCGGGGCTAGTTTTTACAAAGGAGATGCTGCCGAAATTTTTATGAAAAACAAACTTAAGCCTTAAGTTCTTACTTAAGATTTTATAGTGTTTCTATCCTTTACTTCTTGTAATGGTTTAGATTGCTGGGTTTTCGGCTTACTTAAATTGCGTTACGCCTGTTGACGTTACGTAGTCTAAGTGCCGGTCATGTGCCTGATTTGGGTCGTGACATGTGGAGAACCTTCTTAAGTACTTATGAAACACTAAAGAAATGTTCTTGGAGTTTGGTAACGGTGAACTCCAGTGGGAGTCCTTTGCCGACTCGAGCTTCCAGGGTGGTAAGGTTGACTGAGAGTCAGTCACAGGTACTGTCTTTACCCTCAGAGGAGGGGCGGTGTGATGTAAGAGTTCCAAGCTAGATATCGTGGCAAACTAGACGATAAAGACTAGATACATTGCTACCAAAGAGGCAGCCTGGGTATATATTTGTTCATGAATTGAACAAGGTTCCTACCATTGTGTAACAATGGAGCTGTGGCTTTGGCCGAGGAACCCCTATCCCGTCAGTAATCCAGACATATTCTAAGGCAGCTTCACCTGATCATAGAGACAGCTGATCCCCAAGGTATCGAGGTTAGGAGAGTAGACTCAGAGGACAACACGGCGGATCGACTTACAAAGGCTTTTCCCAGGAGAGACTTGTATGGGATGGTGGAGTATGAGATACTACAACCACTGTTGATTATTGGGTATTGGATACTACTACATATGTCCCTAGTGCAAGTGGGAGATTGTTAGTTATATGTATTCCCTATAGGCTATTATTGTACATATGATGTATATTATAGTGGATGCTTGGACATATATAGGGAGGACTTTCTTGCTCGACATGATAGTATACTATCTTATTGCACTTTATCTTAACATGTACACTTGATGTCTCTCTGTTACATGTTGATAAAGCCCATAGGATGTATACTTGACTTCCAGGATTATGATAGAGATCATACTAGTGGGGTCTGGGTGGTCTGTGAGTACATCCTTTAAGTGTTCCTAGTCGAGGGAATATCGAGACAGGGCATCGATATTCCATAGTAGACTAGCGTATAGCTTCATGACCCATGAGATGGGCGATGGTTGATCCCATATCCATTGGTGTTTGACATCAGAGATGGTATATGGGTGCTCAGTGGAGACTGGGTACACAGAACGGACTCGCCGAGAACTCCTAGATTGTATTATACCTCACGTCAGGTAGCAGTTCTCTGGTGACACCGGTACAGGTTAGTCTGTCGACTCGAGATCGTCATAGAGTCTTGTGTGTCTCCCGCCGTGCTTTGATTTCCACCCTACCACGGCTCTACTGAGTCATGTAAACAGGTGGTTTTTGGGTACAGTCCCGAGTCACATGGAGGCAATGAGTGATATGAGGGGATTCGTCTATCCCTGTATTGGGGATTAATGTTGCGCTATGCTCGATTGTCCATAACAGGAAATCCCTGGCCAGGGTTGCTGAGATCTACTGGTAAGTGTTATCAATAATTTCTCGAACCGTTAAGGACCTTACATTGGCATGACTTATCAAGTTACTGGGGTCTAACGTTTACCACCCCTAGACTAGATATGCGACATATCAGACGAAGAGACCGGACTGTACGGTAGTGTTACTGATTGGATTCGCAGGAGTATGAGAAGGCTTGCTTGTTGATCTTCTGATCGCTCAATGCCCGAGTGACCGCTACGTTTGGCAGACCGCTTGCGGCTTGTGGGTCACTGATATGATCACCACCTACTGCCGGCGTATTGACGAGTCTTTAGAGTCCTAAACAGTGGTTTCCTGGCTCAAGAGAAACGAAGTAGGAGAACATATATGATATGTGCGAGACCGAGATTAATACGACATGTGATACCGTATTCTATTCTCGCGATATGTGATATTAGCTGGTTATATGTGATATAGCCGGGTTATCGGATCAAGTGTTGATTCGATAAGTTGTTACATTTTATATTAGCCGGTTGTATGCGATATAGCCGGATTATTAAATCAAGTGTTGATTAAATAATTTAATGTATAATTATATATTTAATATATTGAAATACATTAACTAATATTAGCTCACTTAAACATTTCTTTTTCTCACTTTTGTGTACACTTTGCATATATGTGATATATGTGATTGTGTCATGGTTGTTGATACATGCAACATGGGTGTATGAGACTTACACCATGCTTTGGATAAATTAGGGTTTTACTCATTTAAAGTAATTCAAAATGAAGTGGATTTTGTCATGACAAAGAAGCTTGGAGAAGCTAGGGTTTTCCATTGACTTAGTCAACTTAATTTGGTTTACTTAAGATATTTATTAACCTTACCATTTATCCTTGAACATGGTTTATTCTCTACAAGGGTTAGTATGAGATATTATCTCACCATAGTTGTTATTCTCACACAACTTATTCACTTGTTCATTTTTTTCAATTTATCTTCTTCCTCATCTCAAAAGCTTTCTAGGGTTTCATGAGATTATGAATCCTAGTGAGAAAAATAAATCCAAAGTGAGCAAAACTCCTACTTCATCAACCTCTACTAGATTAGCCATTTAGTTAAGGGTGTTTGCTTCACTAAACCCTAATTTAGTGAAGAGGTAGCTAGGGTTTGAGTCTCCTTGACGTAGATCATCTTTGGCCTCAAAGACTTCGAGCAAGGTTCTTAATTTCTTCAAGGGAACCCATACTAGAGTTCGGGAGATCACTACTCGCAGTGAATAGACTACTACAAGGAGCTAATTGAAGTGAAGTACCGGTCTACAAAGGTTGTGTTCCTTGTTCCCTTGTTGTAATGTTTGATTACATGCTTTATATTGTCTAGTTACTCTAGCTTGATCAAAGGTTAGGGTTCTTTAGCATCTTAGAATTTTTGAAATTGGCATTCTTGATGTCATCAAAACCCAGTAGGGTGCTGATGAATCCCAACACGTTGTGCTGTGGTGTACTCGAAGCAGTAAACTGAGAGAGAATCACATTCTTCTTTTAGAAACTCCAGGAACACCATGCCCAAGTATTTTCCTCCTCGATCAAATAGAAGGACTTTAATAGTTTTACCCATCTGGTTCTCAACTTCAAGCTTATATTCCTTGCATTTCTCAAAAGTTTCAGGCTTGTGTTTCAACATGAACACATGTCCGAATCTTGAGAGATCGTTGATGAATATAATGAATTTCAAAGAACCAACTTTGGCATGTGTAGTGTAACATTTCAGAAAATGTAAAATATTATTTTTGGAGTTCAATATTAAAATAATATATTTCGCGAAAATACCTGATTTGCGAAATTGGGGTTTTTGTAAAGTGGTATAAATATGTTAGTGTATATGCCCTAGAGGCCATTGATGTATCATACTAGTTTGTAAATTACTTGATGGAAGCTTGGGATATTCACCTTGTATAGACAATCTTGCTCAATATAGTAGTATGCTACTTGGTTTGTTTCTGCTTAAATGTGTGCATGTGTTTCTTTTAGCATATCGCCATTACACATTAGTGGAGCCCTTAGGATCTTTGCTTGATTACCAGCGTTATGATGGCAGTCACACTCGTGGGGGCTGGGTAATCCACAAGCACATCCTTATGCAGGTCCCTAGTCGTAGGACTATCGAGACAGGGCATCGATACTCCGGAGTAGACTAGCGTATGCGCTTCTCATCCCAGCTTGGGAGACGGTCTGTCCCACAGCCGTCAGTACGCCGTACTTGAGATAGTATGCGGGTGCTCGTTAAGTTACGAGTACACTGGACAGGACTCGTTGGGAACTGTTGGTTGGTACTATACCTATCGTTAGTTATCAGTTCCCAGGTGACATGAGTACAGCTTAGTCCGTTGACTTGACACTGTCACTTCGCCTCGAGTGTGTTCCCACTGTACTTTGATTACTACCCTACCACGGCTCAAAGGAGTCATGCAAACAGGTAGTTTTTGTGTGCAGTCCCAAAGCACTTGGAGGCAGTGACGGTTAGACAGGATTCGTCTCTCCCGGTATTGGGGGTTGATATCGCGCTGTGTCTAGGAGAGCCATTACACAAAGTCCCTGGCCAGGGCAAGCGAGATAGACTGGTAGGTTTCCAGTGTTATCTCAGGTGTTCTGGGCTACACTTCGACACGACTTGTACCGCTAGTAGGGGACTGACGTTTACCGCCCCCTAGGCCCGACATACGATGTTCTCCGACGAACAGACCGGACTGTACGGAGATTGTCACATTCGGGCTCAGTAGGAGTTCAGATGGGTTTCACCTCGTCCGTCTTCTTATCGGCATCTACCTGGAGACCGTTACGTACAACTAGTGCCGCTTGCGGTCTGTGGTTAAACCCACTGCCAGCGTAGTGTCGAGTCTTTAGAGTCCCACACAAAGGGTTATTCTCTTTTGGGCAAAACAGTGTAGATGTCGCATGGTTTTGCGACAGGGTTCGTTCACATTCGCGCACGTGTGCACGTTTGGCGTCCGGAAAGACATTACTAGCGGGCTCTGGTTTAAGCCAGATCCTAGTATATGCTTTGGGGTTAGTTTTATCTCATAGTATTCGTGCTCCTCGGAACACGAATGCGGGTGTGTATGCACCGTTGACTGAGGCAGAGGAAGAAGATTCTCATTAGGGATTTGGTACGGGTGTGTATGCACAGTTGACGGTTGTCGTTTACCAAACCCTAATGATTATGTGTAATATCAATTGATAATGTTATTTAAATGAAATTGTGTCATAGTTGGGTTTGTTGACTTGTTGACCAAGGTTGACTAGTTGACCATGGTTGAAACTTTGACCATCATCATTTCTTTTCAAGATGCTATTTGATCTTTGCAAAAACATTTAATGTGAAATGATAATGGTCTTATCAAACCAACCATCACCTTTTTTCATTTTGATTAATATTATTAATTAGATTAATTCACATATATTTGATATGGTTGTAAAACTATTCTCATTCTATCATAACCATTCTCTCTCCTCCATTTTGCTCTTCCTCTTCTTCTAGTTCAAGGAGAATCATTCTCATGAGTTGAGAAACCTTTCCTTTAAGATTAAACACCCAAAGCCACTCTCTACTCATCCTAAGGTTGGAGGTCTAGCAAGCCGGACACTTTAGTTCTCTCAAGATCGAGAAAGGAGCTCAGGGTAGAAACCCTCAGGTGGATCCATCTTCGACAAAAGAAGGCAACGAGGAAAGCACCATCCGACCACCATCAAGAGTCAAAGAGAAGGAGTTCAAGTTGAGGTATAACCCCTAACCGAGTAGCAATAGCTCTTGTTATTTGCTAGTGTGTAGTTTAGCAAAGATCCGTGTTTAATAGTCCATGTTGCTATGACCCGAAAAATCGTTTTTCATCATTTCCGCAAGCCCGAAAGAACCGGGAGAGGTAACGTGGACTTACAAAATATATAACAATAATTGTGAAATAATTGGAGATTTAAAATGATTTATTCATTTAAATATATATTTAAAAGATTTGGCATTTTTAAAAATCAATTATATGCCGTTTAAAATTTAACCCGATTAGTGCACTACTAATCGCGATTAAGCCAAATCCGTGTTTCTGCAGTTTTCCATGGTCAGTGCACCATGACATGTTACATATTGTTTCATTTGTGTTGTTTTATTGGTTTCATGTGTTTTATGGTGAGAAAAGAAAATTGAATTATTGAGGGGAGAAAGAGAGGGGACCACATCATTGCATAAGACATGGGGTTTGAGAGAGTGAGAATAAGTGTGTGAGAGAGATAGGGGCTGCCTCATTCATTCCCCCCCCCCCCATATTTTTCTTCTCCTTCTTCAACCACAATTCCCTCCACCTTAACCCCCTAGATCTATCTCCAAATCTTCATCAAAAACATATAGCCCCTTCACAAAAGTTGATCCCCTCTTCATCCTCTACACAATGGACCAAGCAAAGTAGAATTTTGATGACATTGGGAAGCTTGGGTTTTCTTAAGTTGACCAAATGAGATATAACTTTTTCCATTTAGTTAGTTTTGAGTTTTCTTGTATTCTAGTTAGTTTAGAAGTTGATTTGGGTTGGTTGTTGTGAAGTTAGAAATTTCAAGAGATGGGTTTGGGAAATTGTGTGGAAGTGATGATGAGTAGTGGCTGTTAACAAGACTTGAGTGGTGTTTTATTGACCTAGAACAGAATATAGAACCCAAACACGACTTAGAACATTCCGACATCGGTTAAATTGACAGTTTGTGAGGGTATATGGGAATCTAGAGTCACCCGAGACCACTAAAAGTTATTTAGCAAACACAGAGAGGCGAGCAGACGACCTAAAAGCTAACCCCAAGACCCGAGACCCCCACTCTTGTTCCAGGCCGTAGATTTATTCTTGGTGGCCGCAATTTGCAGCCACACTGTAGGAGATCGGGTTGAGTTTGGGTGTATGGCCTTGTGTTGTGATATATAGACTAGCCCTATGTGCAAAATCCCTTTGTTTGGTCTAAGGTGAAATCTGGGAGTGGATCTCCTAGGGTGCTGTTTTCGTATTTTGCGATTCTGAAACTTGGGTTTTGGTATTTGACGTTGTATTTGGTCGTTGGAGGTTTTTACATCAACAACAAGGGATGATTGGTTGGTTTTGCATGCGTGGGCCATAGGTTCTAACCTATAGGCGATCCGTATGTCGTATTGGTTTTCCGGATTCGATTTTAATAGCGATTGTGATTGCGTATTATTGTAGGCACCTTCACATGGATTCTGAGGTGACGGAGCATGGTGTAATCGACTTCGGAAAGCAAGATCTTGGTGAGTAGATCTATATCTACGGGAGAAGTCGGGTGGATGGCGTATAGCACCCCCGCAATTTGATGGAAATCGATCTATAGGATACGGTCGTAGAAACCTAAATTAGAAAACTAGGGTTATGGTTTAAAAGATGGTTAGAGATGATATTAGTGATGGAATATATATTTTGAGATAGGAAATGAAAGCTAAGGATATGAAAAGTGAATGTGAACCACGACTTATGGATTTGTAGTTATACTAGAATAGTATGAATTTTAGAGTTGCATGACATTTGATGTATAGGATAGAATGTATATGTAAGATGACTTGTTATGAGATATTAATGTGATGAAAAGAATATGCGATGTGATATGATGACTTGATTGATATGCCGCTATACAGATGCGAGTCGATATGGGATGATTGCTACCTTTGCCGGTCCCCTGATATGAGATTGTTATGGATGCGACCTGGGATATAGGTATATAGAGATATATAATATTGTGAATCACGAGTGATATGTCGTACGAGATGTTAGATCCGTACCCTCATTGTCATATAGGTTGATAGGATCCCTAATGGTTTAATGCCGATGTACGATGATTTTTCGTATGTGATGAGTTTTGTCTGATGATTGATCCACACCCTTGACTAGAGGATGATGTACGATGGATTATACCGTGCGTGATGTTGTGAGGCTGGATGCCGATTGATTGATTCACCGACTCGGTCATGTTAGATACGTATACCTGTCAGCATTCGCATACGATTTACTTATGCTACGTTCATGTCACTCTCTTTGCATTACATATACCTGTGCTAGTACACCTGCACCATTATCAATGATGCGTATGTTACACTTACACAGATTGGCCGGCTCACACACTTCATCATCGATAATTGCTTTGTCACCCACACAGTAGGATTGCTAAATCATGCTATTATATTGCTATACTCATACTATGATGATATGCCCATGCTCACATTACTGTTCCATGCCGCATGATATACGGATAAGCTTACATCCTGTTATATGTCAAATACATCATGCTTTACGATTATACGCATTGAGATATGCTGTTTTCATGAGATTTATGGATTTGAGAACCGTGGGCATTTCAAAAGAATGTATGTATTGTTTTAAAAAAATCGGTTTCTCTTGATATGATATTTCAGTGCGTCCACCATGCGTTTTCTCGGTTCTGAGACGTGTGATATGTGAGACCCGATTCGAGGAGTTGGATGATCCGTTTGCGGGTTCATGGTGGACCCGGTACGGTACCTCGGGGCAAGAAGATCGTGGGGATGACGATGACCTTGGCAGAGGGACCACTACCTATCGGTGATTGGTTGGACCTGGCGGTTATCCAGAGGATGCCGACAGGAGCCGAGAGATGGATATGGGCTGATCCGTTCTGCCGGAGCCCATGGGCCGATCCCGCAGACGGAGCCCAAGGTCCGATCCGGACTGACGAAGCCCGAGATATGAGGATTTACGTGTCGATACTGGACACGGGTTTCGTGATGTTTTGAGTGTCGATGTTGGACACTCAGGTTCCATGATTTTGATGTGTCGCGAGGGACACACGTTGATTTATATGCTCATACTTTCATGCATATATTTTTATGATAGTTTACATACATGATGTTGTTGTGTCATTGGTTGACACGTGGATGAGATCCATGTTAGTGTATATGCCCTAGAGGCCATTACTGTATCATACTAGTTTGTATATTACTTAATGGAAGCTTGGGATATTCATAGCTGTATAGACAATCTTGCTCAAAATAGTAGTATGCTACTTGGTTTGTTTCTACTTTAATGTGTACATGTGCTTATTTTAGTATATCACCTATACACATTAGTGGAGCCCTTAGGATCTTTGCTTGATTACCAGCGTTGTGATGGCAGTCACACTCGTGGGGGCTAGGTAATCTACAAGCACATCCTTATGCAGGTCCCTTATCGTAGGACTATCGAGACAGGGCATCGATACTCCGGAGTAGACTAGCGTATGCGCTTCTCATCCCAGTGGGAGAAGGTCTGTCCCACAGCCGTCAGTACGTCGTACTTGAGATAGTATGCAGGTGCTCGTTAGGTTATGAGTACACTGGACAGGACTCGCAGGGAACTGTTGGTTGGTACTATACCTATCGTCAGTTATCAGTTCCCAGGTGACATGAGTACAGCTTAGTCCGCTGAATTGACACTGTCACTTCACCTCGAGTGTGTTCCCACTGTACTTTGATTACTACCCTACCACGGCTCAAAGGAGTCGTGCAAACAGGTAGTAGTTGGGTGCAGTCCCGAAGCACTTGGAGGCAGTGACGGTTAGACAGGATTCGTCTCTCCTGGTATTGGGGGTTGACATCGCGCTGTGTCTAGGAGAGCCATTACACGAGTAGTCCCTGGCCAGGGCAAGCGAGATATACTGGTAGGTTTCCAGTATTATCTCAGGGTATTCTGGGCTACACTCCGACACCACTTGTACCGCTATTAGGGGACTGACGTTTACCGCCCCCTAGGCCCGCCATGCGATGTTATCAGACGAACAGACCGGACTGTACGGAGATTGTCACATTCAGACTCAGTAGGAGTTCAGATGGGTTTCACCTCGTCAGTGTTCTTATCGGCATCTACCTGGGGACCGTTACGCACAGCTAGTGCCGCTTGCGGTCTGTGGTTAAACCCTCTGCCAGCGTAGTGTCGAGTCTTTAGAGTCTCGCACAGAAAGCTATTCGCTTTTAGGCAAAAGAGTAGAGGTCGCATGGTTTTGCGACAGGTCGCATGGTTTTGCGACAGGGTTCGGTCACATCCGTGCACTTGTGCACGTTTGGTGTCCGGACAGTTAACACTAGCGGGCTTTGGTTTAAGCCAGATCCTAGTGTACATTTTGGGATTGGTTTTATCTCGTTTGTATTCGTGATCCTCGGAACGCGGATGCGGGTGTGTTTGCACAGTTGACAGAGAAACAGAGGCAGAGGATTCTCATTGGGGTTATTGACTGTTGACTGTTCACTGTTGACCATTGACTTTTGCTAAACCCTAATGAGAATAAGAAATATGATTAACGATGATATTAATTAAGTATTATTGTGTTGAGATGAGGGGTTGACTTTGTTGACTTGTTGACTTTGTTGACCGGTTGACTAGGTTGGACTAGTTGACCATCATCATTCTGGTTATCATTTCATGGCAAAGACTTTTGCTTGATTGTTTGTTTTTGCAAAATGAGTGCATGAAATGATATGGCCATTTTGACTTGAACCAACACATAATACTCAATTACTATTATGAGTAATCATGGTTTTGGATTATGAGAGCTTGGATGGCAAAAGACTTTCTCATTCTCTCAGTTCATTTCTCTCTCTTGCTTGAGCTCTCCCTCTTGCTCTTCCTCTTGCTCTCTCTCTAGCTTAATGAAACACCCTCTCATGAGTTGAGAAACATTTCCTTAGAGATAAAAGAAAACCCAAATCACTTCTCTACTCATCCTAGTTCACAAGGTTTAGCACACCAAGTGTTCTAGTTTCTTCAAGTTCGAAGAAGAAGCCAAAGGTAGAAGCTTTCAGGTGGATCCATCTTCGGCGCGAGGAGACGACGAGGTGAGGCCGATCCGTACACCGGAAAGAGTTGAAGACGAAGGAGTTCAAGAAAGGTATAGCCCCCTAACCGAGTAGGTAAAACTCAAGTTAGGTTGTTAGGTAGTTGTTTAACAAAGATCCGTATTTTGAGTCTATGTTACAACCTCTTGAAAAATCGTTTTTCATCATTTCCGCAAGCCCGTAAGTACCGGGAGAGGTAACGTGGACTTACAGTGGTATCAGAGCCAAGTTAAACACTATCTAACATGTTAGCAAAGTAACTAGAAATTCGATCGGAGAAAAAGTCACGAAACGAACCCGAAAAATCAAGTTTCTGTCGATTCTGTATTCTGTTCAAAAATTGAAAAATCATACATCAAAAATCGATTCAGGCTTTTTACAATATACCCAAGAAAATTGGTCCACTGGTACGGTCAAAGCGCCGCGGAGCCGCGGCAGGAGCATGCTCCCGCCGCGGATCCACGGCCGAGTTGACTCGGCCGTGGCACAATTTTATTGCAGTGTATTTCTGGGGTTGTTTTGGGATTTTTACAATATGTTTTTTCAGCCCAGATTTTCCAGAAAGCAAAATTTGTTTTTGGGGCTTGAAAAACCATATTTTGATCGAACTTCTAAAGAATTAAGCTGACGGGTTTATATTTGGATTGTCGCGGATGAATAGCCGGGGGGTTGTGAGAAGAGAGTTTTTCCTTTTATCTTTAAATTCATGTAATATGTAAATTGATGTAATATTATTTTTGGCCGCACAACCGGGTCGGGGTTGTAGCCGTCATTGTATAATTTCTTTTTACTGTTTTTGCTCCAAGGATAGACCCAAGGTGGGGTGCACAAACTACCGGGTATCTCGAAGTGCCGAGTGGCCTACTCACGTCGTTGAGGGAGGTTGCTCCGCTTCGGATATTTGGCGGGTAGTTTGCCGCACCCGTAGGGGTCTAAGGTGGGGTATTGGTTATTCATCGCGACCGTGTAATCCGCTTTTCGTTACAGGCTCATACGAATTGCGGATTCCTAGTATATCCAATGTGTTCATTTGTGATCTGGAATGGCTATCATTGCATGTGATGAATGAGTATATCTATATATGATATTATTTAGGCGTTGCTTATGTTTTGCATCCGCGCTAGTCCAGCCCCCGCTCTGTCGTTAGTTAAGTAACCTAACGGGTAATGACGGGGCCCTATGGCGAATGCGGATGGAATAAGCGTACGTCATATTTTCGTTGTTTTCTGCAATGGTAGGATTAAATGATGGGACGCATTGGAATTAATGAAAGAAAAATAAACCAAGTAAAAGTCGTTGGAACAATTTCAAAAACCACTCGGTTTCCTTTCAAAAAAATAACTTTTAAATGTGGAGATTAAGCCACTCCTTTTAAAAGCTATCAGAGTTTCTTCGATTATATCAAGTTCATTACGTTCACGGTTTCGCCAAAACCATTCGTAGCCCTCCGTCGTTTCATATAAATATTCAACAGTATTCAAGCTGTGTTTGTTGGCCTTAGTCAAGGCACAGTGTTTGGTAGCTCGTGGATATTCATATGTTGCATAGATAGATGCGTTGGTTTGGGACATTCGTATTACTTTGTTGGCCATAGTCAAGGGTATATACGGGTGGGTTCAAATCAACCTGGACAACGACGGGTAGAACTTGACATGTGACTTATGATTTGTTGGCCTTAGTCAAGGTCATAAGAGCATGGGGCAAAAATCCACATCGGGAGTTTCAAAAGAACCGAAACTTGCTAGCGCTGCATACTATTTGGAGTGTGATGATTCTGGTAGGATTCCTTCAGTTTTGTCACGCAATGATATTTGGATCCCGATCCTACTGTGAGTATATGCTACTCCTCGGGAACTTTCTCACTTAACGATCAATGCTATAAACCAAGTAGGTGCCTAGAAAGGTGTCAGCGGGGCTACGCCCCCAGGAAAAAGAGGTTATTTAATTAAGGAACTTCGCGAAAGCGTTGGAAAACCTCCCTCGAAGTACCGACACCAGCCTGGTCGAACGGTTAAGCAAGTATTATACGGTGAGATTGATCCTGACTAATTCTTCCGTTATGGTTTGAGGAGGGATTCGAGAGACAGTGGGAGCCATCCTGTTTAGATAAATTAAAAACCAATCTAAACTTGCAAGAGCATCATGCTGAGTGTTTTCTTCTCTCTCTCTTAATTGCAACGACCCAGTGAACAGACATAAGTTACATCTAGATAATAAAATGACTGAATCTGACTGTTTTGACTGGCAAAGGTCTGTCCAGATGTCCATTGCCCATGACAAGCTAGGACACCTCTTGACTGATCCAACCCCTGCCGTCTCAGGTCCAGTTTCCCCTGTCACGGATATTTATATCCGCAAGACATCAGAAAAAGACTGTGTGAAAGCCAAGTGCCTTGTGTTAGCCTCAGTTGATGGTGCAAACCAGAGGCAGCACGAGAAGATGGACTTAGCTTCTATCTTCCTCCATAACAAAGATTTATATGGAGAGCAATCTCATATCACAAGATATGAGACCTCGAACGAATTGCTTCAAGCGAGGTTGGCTGTCGGGTCATCTGTATGGGGCAACGTCCTTACAGAGACCAGCTATTTTGAGCTCACGGACCTGAAGACCACGTTGGAGAACGGGTCAAATACTGACTTGATTCTACAGTCCCTGCCCTCTGCTTATACCCTGAAGGAAACCAGGGAAGAAGAAGGAAAAGAAAGAGCAAAAGTTTCGGGACTGGATGTAGTAAAAGAGGGACGTTCCTATTGTAACGGGAATGAACATTGGCAGAAGGATTGCAGGGCTAGCAAAGCCAGTAGCTAGAATTCGAAGCATGTTGTGGCTTCGGCTTCGGGTGTGTTTGTAATAGAGAATTGTATGTCAGTTAACCCTACTTCCTGGGTATTGGATACCGGATCAGGATCTCATATCTGTAATTCATTACAGGCTCTGAGAAACCGTAGGGTTATCAGGAAAGGTGATATGACTCTCAGGGTTGCTAACGGAATGAGCATGGATGCTGAATCCGTAGGGGAATATCATCTTGGACTGACAACTGGGCAGATATTGATTTTACGTAACTGTTTGTATATACCAGGTGCGACTTGTAATATCATATCTGTATCCTTACTTTCTAAGGAAGGATATGAATTTACTTTTGTAAGCGATGTAGTACACATCCACCTAAATCAAGTTCTGATTGGGTCAGGTACATTAAATAACAGGATATACGTATTGAATCAAGCTCAGATTTTCAGTGTCCAGAACACACTTAAAAGAAAGTCTCCGGAATTAAATCAGGCTTTCTTATGGCATTGTAGACTGGGTCACATTAATGAAACACAGTTAACAAAGTTACATAAAGAGGGATAATTGAATCCGTTCGAGTATCAGTCTTATGCCACTTGTGAATCTTGTCTCATGGGAAAGATGACAAAGACTCCGTTCACTGGACACGGAGAAAGAGCGAGCGAGCTCTTGGGACTCATACACAGTGATGTGTGTGGTCCAATGTCTACACATGCGCGAAGTGGTTATTCATACTTCATTACTTTCACTGATGATTTCACTAGGTATGGACATGTTTTCTTAATGAAGCACAAATCCGAGGCCTTTGAGAAATTTCGCGAATACAAGAATGAAGTTGAAAAACAAACAGGCAAAAGTATAAAGATACTAAGATCTGATCGAGGTGGTGAATACTTGAGTGCCGAGTTTCTGGACTACTTAAAAGAGAATGGAATTCTCTCTCAGCGTACTCCTCCATACACACCACAACACAACGGTGTATCTGAAAGGCGGAATCGAACCCTATTGGATATGGTTCGTTCCATGATGAGTAAGGCTGAGTTACCGCGATCTTTCTGGGGTTATGCACTAGAAACAGCTGCATATCTCTTGAACCAAGTTCCTACTAAGACAGTGCCTACCACACCATACCAGATGTGGAGTGGGAAGAAACCCTGTCTTAAACCCTTTAAGACATGGGGATGTCAAGCTTTTGTCAAAAAGCAGCATGCGGAAAAGCTCGAGGCACGCTCAGTACAGTGCAAGTTTGTGGGATACCCAAAGAACTCCAAGGGGTATCTTTTCTATTACGCAGAGGAACAAAAAGTCTTTGTTTCTCTTCATGCCAGCTTCTTGGAAACTGAGTTTTTAGAAAATCGGATAAGTGGGAGCGCAATAGAACTGGAAGAAATTCCAGAACCACAAGCTATTACTGAAACCTTAGTAGAACCAGAAGGTTCAGGGGAACCGGACATTCCTGCACTGCTCCGCAGAAGTAGTAGGCAGTCTCATCCTCCTGAGAGATACTTCGGTTTTCTCATAGACGGGGATAGAGAGGATTGCACAGTTGATTATGATGAGCCTACTAGCTTCCAGCAAGCCATTCAGAGCGGTGACTCGGTAAAATGGCTGGATGCAATGCGGACCGAGATGGAGTCCATGTACACCAACAAAGTTTGGACTTTGGACTTTGCTCCAGAAGGGGTAAAACCCGTAGGCTGCAAATGGATCTTCAGAAAGAAGATTGGTGTAGATGGGCAGGTTGAAACCTATAAAGCTAGGCTTATTGCAAAGGGTTTTCGTCAAAGACCTGGTTTGGACTATGACGAGACCTTTTCTCCGGTAGCTATGCTCAAATCCATTCGGATCCTTCTTGCCATTGCTGCCTTCCACGATTATGAAATCTGGCAGATGGACGTAAAGACGGCTTTCCTAAATAGAAATTTAGAAGAGTGTGTCTATATGGATCAGCCAGAGGGATTCAATCAGAGTGGGAGAAGCGGTAGAGTGTGCAAGTTGCTCAAGTCCATCTATGGACTCAAGAAGGCATCGCGGAGTTGGAACATCTGCATTGATGATACTGTCAAAGAATTCGACTTTGTCAAAAACCCAGATGAACCATGCATTTACAGTAAGATTGTAGGGAGAAGTGTGGTATTCCTCATCTTTTACGTTGATGACATTCTCCTAATAGGAAATGATATTCCTATGCTACAGTCAGTCAAAGGATTGTTGTCACAGAGATTCTCCATGAAGGACCTGGGCGATGCCAACTATATTCTGGGGATCCAGATCTATCGTGATAGATCTAAAAGGATGTTGGGACTTTCACAGTCAAGGTACATCGACACCATACTGAAACGATTCAGTATGGAAGATTCCAACCGCGGTAATCTACCGTGTTGTCACGGAATCACCCTCTCCAAAGAGATATCTCCCAAGACTGATTTGAAAAGGGCTCGCATGTCATCAATACCCTACGCATCTGTGGTAGGTTCTATTATGTATGCGATGTTGTGTACCAGACCAGATGTAGCATACGCATTAAGCGTTGTAAGCCGGTATCAGTCGGACCCAGGGGAGAAACACTGGATAGCAGTAAAGAACATTCTCAAGTACCTGAAGAGGACTAAGGAGATGTTCTTGGTGTATGGCGGAAAAGACCTCCAGATAGAGGCCTTTGCCGACTCCAGCTTCCAGAGTGACAAGGATGACTCCAAGTCCATGTCGGGTTATGTCTTTACCCTCGATGGAGGGGCGGTTTGCTGGAAGAGCTCCAAGCAGGAAACCGTTGCTGACACAACTATGGAAGCGGAGTACATAGCTGCTTGCGATGCCGCAAAGGAAGCTGTCTGGATGAAGAAGTTCCTCACGGAGCTTCAGGTGGTTCCTACCAGTGTTGATCCAATACCGCTGTATTGTGACAACAGCGGCGCTATAGCTTTAGCGAAGGAACCCAGGTCCCATCAGAAGTTCAGGCACATCTTGAGGCGGTATCACCTGATCAGGGAGATCGTAGATCGCCGGGAGATCGAGGTGAAGAGAGTAAATACGGAAGATAACACTGCTGATCCACTCACGAAGGCCTTACCCCAGACTCAGTTCGAGCGGTTGATTGAGATGATAGGTCTTCGATACGCCAGTACAAGGCCTTAGTGCAAGAGGGAGAGTGTTAGTGTATATGCCCTAGAGGCCATTACTGTATCATACTAGTTTGTATATTACTTAATGGAAGCTTGGGATATTCACAGTTGTATAGACAATCTTGCTCAAAATAGTAGTATGCTACTTGGTTTGTTTCTACTTTAATGTGTACATGTGTTTATTTTAGTATATCACCTATACACATTAGTGGAGCCCTTAGGATCTTTGCTTGATTACCAGCGTTGTGATGGCAGTCACACTCATGGGGGCTGGGTAATCTACAAGCACATCCTTATGCAGGTCCCTAGTCGTAGGACTATCGAGACAGGGCATCGATACTCCGGAGTAGACTAGCATATGCGCTTCTCATCCCAGTGTGGTAGACGGTCTGTCCCACAACCGTCAGTACATCGTACTTGAGATAGTATGCGGGTGCTCGTTAGGTTACGAGTACACTGGACAGGACTCACAGGAAACTGTTGGTTGGTACTATACCTATCGTCAGTTATCAGTTCCCAGGTGACATGAGTACAGCTTAGTCCGCTGACTTGACACTGTCACTTCGCCTCGAGTGTGTTCCCACTGTACTTTGATTACTACCCTACCACGGCTCAAAAGAGTCGTGCAAACAGGTAGTAGTTAGGTGCAGTCCCGAAGCACTTGGAGGCAGTGATGGTTAGATAGGATTCGTCTCTCCCGGTATTGGGGGTTGACATCGCGCTGTGTCTAGGAGAGCCATTACAAGTAGTCCCTGGCCAGGGCAAGCGAGATATATTGGTAGGTTTCGAGTGTTATCTCAGGGTGTTCTGGGCTACACTCATACATGACTTGTACCGCTATTAGGGGACTGACGTTTACCGCCCCTAGGCCCGCCATGCGATGTTATCAGACGAACAGACCGGACTATACGGAGATTGTCACATTCAGACTCAGTAGAATTTCAGATGGGTTTCACCTCGTCTGTCTTCTTGTCGGCATCTACCTGGGGACCGTTACGCACAGCTAGTGCCGCTTGCGGTCTATGGTTAAACCCACTGCCAGCGTAGTGTCGAGTCTTTAGAGTACCACACAGAAAGCTATTCGCCTTTAGGCAAAAGAATAGAGGTCGCATGGTTTTGCGACAGGTCGCGTGGTTTTGCGACAGGGTTTGGTCACATCCGTGCACTTGTGCACATTTGGTGTCCAGACAGTTAACACTAGCGGGCTTTGGTTTAAGCCAGATCCTAGTGTACGTTTTGGGATTGGTTTTATCTCATTTGTATTCGTGTTCCTCGGAACGCGGATGCGGGTGTGTTTGCACAGTTGACAGAGAGACAGAGGCAGAGATTCTCATTAGGGTTATTGACTGTTGACTGTTCACTGTTGACCATTGACTTTTGCTAAACCCTAATGAGAATAATAAATATGATTAATGATAATATTAATTAAGTATTATCGTGTCATGGTTGAGATGAGGGGTTGACTTTGTTGACTTGTTGACTTTGTTGACCGATTGACTAGGTTGGACTAGTTGACCATCATCATTGCAATGGCTATCATTTCATGGCAAAGACTTTTGCTTGCTTGTTTGTTTTTGCAAAATGAGTGCATGAAATGATATGGCCATTTTGACTTGAACCAATACATAACACTCAATTACTATTATGAGTAATCATGGTTTTGGATTATGAGAGCTTGGATGGTAAAAGACTTTCTCATTCTCTCATTTCATTTCTCTCTCTTGCTTGAGCTCTCCCTCTTGCTCTCTCTCTAGCTCAAGGCAACACCCTCTCATGAGTTGAGAAACATTGCCTTTGAGATACAAGAAAACCCAAATCACTTCTCTACAAATCCTAGTTCACAAGGTTTAGCAAACCAAGTGTTCTAGTTTCTTCAAGTTCGAAGAAGAAGCCAAAGGTAGAAGCTTTCAGGTGGATCGATCTTCGGCGCAAGGAGACGACGAGGTGAGGCCGATCCGTACACCGGAAAGAGTTGAAGACGAAGGAGTTCAAGAAAGGTATAGCCCCCTAACCGAGTAGGTAAAATTCTAGTTAGATTGTTAGGTAGTTGTTTAACAAAGATCCGTATTTTGAGTCCATGTTACCACCTCTTGAAAAATCGTTTTTCATTATTTCCGCAAGCCTGTAAGTACAGGGAGAGGTAACGTGGACTTACAATCCACATACATACAGACATTGATTATATTGTTGGATCATACCCTCATGCTGATAGGCATTTATTTACGTTGTTGGCACATATGCAGATACGGTCACCCTAGATATCATAGTATTATCTTTATGGTACATTTTCCCTAGGAGTCCTTGTTTATTCGATTTCTACATGTTGATATTTTTCTACTCAAGAGTTAGCAACTCACCCCCGTTGTGCCACAGTTTATGCAGGCTGACCGCATGGTTTAGTAGCGGTATCGCTGGCACACAGTTGCATTCGGGTGATTGCTTTGGTAGGTGGTACATATTGGATCGTACCCCTCTTGTATTTATTAATCATATTATATCTATTCAACTCCATCAATCATACTAGTATTTGTATAAGTAATGAGACTTAGTGAGACTTATGGTTGCGACACTTAAAGCGAGGGGTATTCCGCTACTTGTGGTTTTGATGTCTTCCTTATTTCTTTATCTTTTGTGGTGAACTTCGCCGTTGGGCGTCGTATACTTATATTTATGCTTTGCGTGGTTGTGGATCCGCCGATTGGCGAAGAGCTAGCTCCCGCTTGGGGATGCCTTTATATTATCATGTATTGTAGTTTTAGATCAAAAAATACAAAGGCAGTGCTGCCCAAATTTTTAAAAGTCGGAACATGTTTTCAACTAGTAACACCCACTTGCATTTTTATGTTCCATTGTTTATGTATTTTGGAAAACTTTGATTTTCACCATACCTTTATTTCAAAACTTCACCTATATTATTTTCTTAAAATGGTTTAGATTTCTGGGTTTCGGCTTACTTGAATTACGTTGCGCCTTTAGACGTGGCGTGATTTAAGTGCCGGTCACGAGCTAAATTTCGGGTTGTGACATGTAGATATAGGACCGTATACATCATCATGTATCTGTCCCAAGATGTAACGTTTTGAAAATCGTTTCGGTGAAATTTCGAAAAATCGGTAAAATAAGGGTGTTTTCGGTAAAAAGTCAAAATACAAATATCTTATTATAAAAATTAAATATACATATTCTAGCTATGTAATTGATATTATTTGGTGTTTATTGAGCCGCTGGTGAAATTTCAAATTTTCTGAAAAAAATATTATTTTATTATTATTTTAAGCCGTCACTAATACATTTAATTAGGGAAAATTAAAAATTGGAATGAGTTGAAACAAATTTTGTGCAACATAAAACATTAAATAAAAAAATTATCATGTGGTTTTGGAACGAAATCATTTGCCAAAACGGTTTAGAAATTATTGAGGGAAAAAGGCTTTTTTTTAGCGTAAATGGATGTTTGGGGTACTGTATTTATCATTTTCCATCACCCCACACCCATACCCACACTCACACACCCCCATTTTCCCTCCCCCTTGGCTGAATTCAGCAGCCCCCCTCTCTTGTCCCCACTTGTTTTGCAAAAGAAAAGAAAAGGAAAAGAAAGGATAAAAGAATGTATAAGAATGGGCCTTTGACTTTTCTTTGACTTTGAAACCAACACTCTCTCTCTCTCACTCTCCCACTCACCTCACCCTCCCCATTTTCGGCCAGAACCAGCCCCCCCCCCCCCATTTTCTCCAAGTATCCATCTTCCTTCACCTCCATTTCCTTCAAAAAAAATCAACAAGAATCAACACAAACCCTCACAAAATCAAAATCCGACTCCTACCCATTTCTCTATAGCCAAAATTGCATAGATCTAGGGAACAAGATTCCAATTTGGGAGGCTATGTGTGTGCTTGTGGATCTTCAATTCATTGGGTATAAATTCTAACCATTTTTGCTTAATTAGTTAGTTAATTTCTTAAGGCTAAGTTGTTAAAGTGTTAATTTTGCTCTTGTTGCTAATTTGAGAATTCAAGAGTATGGTTTGAAGATAATTTGGGTTTAACCATCACTAATAGGATAATCAAGTGTAGATTATCATCTTGTGGAAATGTAAAACCTAATCTAGTTGCTAGTTGCAATTTGTTAATTTAAAATTTGCAATAAATAAGCTTTTATGTAAACTAGGTTTTTATGAAATGCATATATATGTGAGATTTAAATCTAGTTAGGGTTTTATATCATTTGAACATGGTTTAAGTGTGTAATTTATCATATTAAGGCATGTTAAATCAAACCTAGTAACTAGTTTGCAAATTGTATTTTAGAATTTTACTATTTAAGCTAAATTGCAAATTAGAATTTTGGGATTTATGGAAATGAGTAAGTTTAAAATCTAGTAATGGTTTGGGTGGCTTAGTTAAGATATTTAGTGAGCATTGTAGCCACTAAAATCATTAAAACACTTAGTTTTGTACTAAAATGGAAAAGTTTGCTTACTAGGTTTTCGGAAAAATAGCTTTTAAAGTGAGTTTGAGGTTTTTGTGAATTCTAACCTATTTCATATTATAATTAGTGTTTGTGAATGCGCAAATGGGTGCGTTTGGGTTTTTCTCGATGGTTTGACGTTTGGACATCGACATCGAGTGTTGGTTTGGCTATTTTTGCATGCGTAGGTGATAGGTTTAGACCTATGTGTGATACGCGTGCCGATTTGGTTTTCGTATGCCGTTTCGATTTCGAATTGGGTTTTTAATGCGATGCGATGTGTCATGATACGTAGGTACCCTCACGAGGACTTCGAGAAGACAAGCAAGCGCGTGGCGACATCGATTTCGGCAAGCGAGGACCAGGTGAGTAGATTTATATCTACGGGGAGAAGTCGGGTGGATTGCGTATAGCACCCCCACAGTCCGTGGTGATGTATACGGATGCGTATACACACCAACAATTTATGATATGTTGTTAGGATTTATTATTGATGATTTTAGATGGATATTGGTGTTGGATTGGTGCATGGTTACGAAACCTTAGGTAGTGGGTGCACTACACTTACACATACAAACATATACATACGTGCATACATTCCTTATTTCATATGTGCGTGTATGGGAATATATTTATATGTTCACATGGGAATGGGACTATGTGTTCACATACGGATTTGAGGAGGATACTTGGGATTGAGCTGAGTCGATGAGATTTGTTTGTGGTTGTGATCTTGGTGATATGGCAGGATTCGTACTTAAGGTACGTCCTGGTGTTATAGCGGATCTTGCGGCGGCGATACGGGTGAATAGTGTTATAAATAAATGGTCGACATGTGATCGTGATATGAGGCATAATATGCTAGGATATTGATATTAGGTCGTATCGGGCGATGTATACCCCTTGATGATGATATGTGCTGACGATATCGGTTTGTACGAGATTGTCGATCAGTAGTCAGATCATGAGTATATTGAGGATATTAGTATTGTACTAGACATAGGTCAGTACCCTAGACTATGATCTTGGATAAAGAGGATACCAGAGGAATAGTGTGAGGAATATGATATTGACCCGTACCCAGATTTGGGGATGCCGTACGACGGATTTACGTACGAGCTATATCTTGATGATTGATCCGCACTCTTGACTTGGGATGTCTGATTATAGATATGGTATCGGATATGATATTATTGAGGCGGGATCACCGACTAATACATATACAGGTATGTATATGTATCGACTCAGATGTTAGGCGGTTTCCTTACCTGTAGTCTAGCTTATAGCGTAGCCCTTTAGTTTAGTTAGTTGTTAGATTAGATTCGGTTCCTACCTATTTCAAAGCTTACAAATCGTGCGTATTTTTAAAGACAGCCTAAGGGATCCTACGGATATTTCAAAAAACGTATCTTTTCTTAAAAACACCGTAGCCCCTATTTTCAAAACCCCACGATTCGTGTTATTTCAAAAGGCACCATTGTAGGACTTATATTAGGTTAAAACAGATTAATTATCGTTGCGTCTAGTATTCAGCTCCCGTTCATTATTGTTGTTTGCTCCGCATCACGTGCTTCATATTCTACTGTTGATATCTTGTGGTTAGGACACCAGCACCATTACCGATGATGCGTATGTACCACGTACACTTACTTGCCGGCTCACACACATCTTCATCGGTAATTGCCATGTCACGTACACCTTAGAAAATATTATTGCTTGACATAGCCTGTTAGCTAATAGTTTAGACATGATATTAGTGTACTTGCCTTATATGTTAGTTTAGACATTATAGTTATTACCTGCTACCTCATGCATACTGTTATTCATTGTTATGCCGCATTCATGGATTCTCATGCATATATTCACTTTTTACGTGCTATTGAGGTTTTGGATTTGGATTTCCATGAGATTTTCTGGATTTGGGGAAAACCGCAAAACATATACAAACTTCTTCTTTCTCTTTTTAAATAAAAAGCGCGGTTTTTCCCATGATGTATGAGTCGTCCACCATGAGTTTGCTGATAGATTTGGAGACCCGATTCGAGGAGTTGGATGAACCGTTTCGGGTACATGGTGGACCCGGTAAGGTACCCCGGGGCAAGAAGCTCGTAGTGATGACGATGAGCCTGGCAGGGGGAGACTACCTACCGGTGATTTTACCCGACGCGTCGGATATCCGGAGGATACCGTCGTGGTCTTGTGATGGATGGTAGGGGCCGGTCTGGACTGACGGCGCCCTAGATATTGAGATTGAGATATTGAGATTTCGAGATATTGAGGTACTGAGATTTGATGATACGGGCCAGTCCGGATGGCCGGAGCCTGATGTTTTGAGACATTGAGATTTATGTTTTGTGTCGATGCTAGACACCGTTGATGCTGATTTCATTTATGATACCTCATTTTAAAAATACAAAGGAAATCTCACTAATTTATGAAAACAGTTTCTTCATTTACATGTATTCTGTTTTCATGCATTCATACCTCATTCATATGATATATTGCTACCTGAGGCACTGACACGGGCACATGAAATTATACTCGGGTTAGATTTTACCCTAGACATTGTCATAGGCTGCCTGTTATACATATATTTGAGGATATTTTATGATCATTGACCTAGGTTGCGTTATTTATGCGATTTCTGTGCGTAGATATTTTTCTATTCACGAGTTGGCAACTCACCCCCGTTGTGCCCCAGTTTCTTGCAGGTTTGCCGTACAGGTTTCATTACGGCTTTGCGGGCTCAATTTCATTCGGGTGACTTGCTAGTAGGTGGGTTTTTCTTGTATCGTACCCATCATATTACCTTGTATAATATTATTCCGTTGTATCTAGTAAATTCCATCAATCAAACATGTATTTTTTTGAGATAGAGACCAGTGTTGTTTATTCATTCGACCTTAGAGTCGCTCGTTATATTTCTGGTGGATTTTGAGTTTCCTTTTGAGTTTTGATCCTCGCCGTTGGCGTTGTATATTTTATTGTTTGTGTGGTTGTGACCGTCGATTGACGAAGAGCTAGCTCCCGCTTGGGGATGCCTTTTTCTTGATTTCGTATACTATTCATGTTGTATCCTGTTTGGGGGCCAGTATTTACAAAGGAGACTCTGCCGAAATTTTCAGTAAACTTTTGATGTTTTAAAAACCGCATAATTCGGCTTATGCTATTGAAATTACTTGCTTTAAGTTGGTTTTTCTACTCTTTACTACTCTTCTTGGTTTGGATTTCTGGGTTTTCGGTTTACTTAGATTACGTACGCCTCGAGACGTTCGTAGTTTAAGTGCCGGTCATGTTCCGTACTTTCGGGTCGTGACACAAGAGTTCAGTAACTCTTTCTATGTTTCCATTAAACGGGGTATTGGTCATTTTACCGTTGAGACAAGACTGGCAAGTATCATAAGATGAAAACTCGAACAGATTCACATATTCATCCTTATGTAGCTTAGCTGGTCGTGTCGCATTGATATGACCTAGTCTACAATGCCACAAGAAGGATTCGTTCATTTCTGAACTACTCCTCTTTTGTGTGTTCTATATATTTTGAACTGTAGTTTGATTTAGAATGTATATGCCATTACATAACGTGCCTGATCCAATCAAATCTTGATTCAGGAAAATGTTCACAATATTATCCTCCAATACATAATTATATCCTTCTTTAACTTAATAAAGAAAGCGATGTAATGTTGTATATCAGGTTCGGTATGTAATAACATTCGTTCAAAATCAATGCATTAATACATGGTGATATCTGCCAACTGGTTTTGCTGCAACACTTGCACTATTCTCTACACTTAGAGACATATCACCCTATCCTAGTTCTCTACCTTTCTTTAGCCAATGTAAGATATTACATATGCGGGATCCTGATCCAGTATCACATACCCAAGACGTGGAGGATACTGAGAAACAGTTCTCAATAATGAACACACCCCAAGAAGATGCATTAACATGCACTTTCTTCGATTGGATGGCATAGGAGTCCGGATATTCCCCCATTTCCTGCTCGGACATATAGCAATTATAAGATAGAGCGGAACCAACGTTTCCCAGCTCAGTATAATAAGCAAGTTCGGTAATGCATCGATATTATTATCTTGATTAAGGCATAACATGGTCGCTTCCAGGAGAGAGAGAGAAAAAAACACTCAGCGTATGCTCTTGCAAGATCAGATTGGTTATTATTTTATCTAATCAGGATGGCTCCCACTGTTTTTATCAAATCATCCTTCAAACACTAAAAGGTAAGACTAGCCGGGATTAATTACACCCTACAAGTTCGACAATATTTTGGCCAGGCCAGTGTCGGTACTTTGATGGAGGTTCCCCGTGCTTTCGCACGGACCTAATTAAAATAAAACTTGTTTTCGTAAGGGCGTAACCCCGTTAACACCTTTCTAGACACTTACTTGATCGGCTAATTGTAATATGTAAAACTCTCCAGGGAGTAACTCTTATTCGCAGTGGGTATCGGGATCTAACTATCTCATAGAAGATATGCAATCTCATTGCTAATTTCAACACTTGAAATTCCCGATAATATTTTACCCCTAGCTTCCTATGACCTTGACGGAGGCCAACAAACCATAGGCTGCTAGTCAAGTTCAACCCGTACATTTCATGATCGAATAAAACCTACCCGCAAAACCCTTGACGGAGGCCAACAAAGTCGCACGACTAATCTAGTCCAATCTCATCTTATGTTGCAGATAAGCCCTAGATAGCTACCGCACACTACGCCTTGACGGAGGCCAACAAACGTAGCATGAATACTAAGTAGTACTAATCTGAAATGACAGAGGGCTACAACAGGTTTCTAATAAAACCTTTTGCATAATGAACTTGATATTGTTGTTGAATCGAGTGATTTTAAAAAATGAGTGTTTTTTAGGCTTTTACTAGTTTAGCTAAAGAGCTCACTCCCGGTGAAGGGATCTCGGCTCTTTCCTTATCGAATGAGGTGCAGGATAATTCATAAATACCACTATGCAAAGCAAAAACTATAGAAGCAATTAAAAGACAAACCATGTGGGTTGTAGCATCTGCTAGTTTCTCTAAATAGGTCACTCCTGGTAAAGGGATCTCGGCTCTTTCCTTATCGAATAAGGTGCTGGATATTCTATAAGGAATACCGCTATGCAAAGCAAGAACTAGAGCTACCAGTTTTTAGAACAAGTTTTTACAACATCTTTAGGTTTCTTTTTCTTTCATTAATCTCATTAATGAAGTCACATCAATTATGCTTCCTAAGCATCACAGAAGAAACAAAAGCATTAATATTTATTATATCTCATATATATAATATAAACATTCGTCTCAACATATCAAGTGATCACATCACAGAATATCAGCAGCAGAAGAACACATACGAAATATTAGATATACTAGGAATTCCGTGTTTTAAATTATGCCAGTATAAAACACGGATTCTACGGTCGCGATGAATAGACAAACCCACATCCCTAAACCCCTACGAGAGCGGCAAGCAACCCTACCAATTCTAGAGTTAGGAGACCCGGTCTCAACTCCTCGAGTTGATCTCCCACTGGACTATAAAACCCGATTACTTGTGCTCTCCTCCATGGGTCTATCCTAAAGCGGAAAAGTAAATAATATACATCAATGGTGAAATCATCCTCAACCCGGAAGTGCACCAATAAAAGAATATTGCATAAAAGCTTTTACATGAATGAAAATGAAAAAACTCTCATATCACATAAAACCCCCCGGCTATTCAAAAAACGACGATCCAATATAACAATCACAACAAATATAATATTTCAGAAAATATAAAATATTATTTTTGGAATTTAATATTAAAATATTATATTTCGTGAAAACAACCCGATTTGTGAAATTGGGGTTTTCGTAAAATGGTATAAATATATACCAATATTTGTGAAATAATTGGAGATTAAAATGATTTATTCACTTAAAAATATATTTATCGGATTTGGCACTTTTATAACTAATTATATGCAGTTCGAATAAAAATCGATTAGTGCACTACGAATCGCGATTAAGCCAAATCCGTGTTTCTACATTTTTCCATGGTTAGTTCACCATGACATGTTGCTTTTTTGTTGTATGTTGTTTCATTGGTATTTGTTGATACTTGGCTTTTAGAGAAAAGAAAAAACAGAGAGAAAAGGGAAAAAGAGTGAATTATAGGAGAGAGGGAGAGTGAGGCATGGCTTTTGAGAGGGTGAGAATAAGAGAGAGAGAGAGAGGGGGGGCTGCCTTCATTTCCCCTCCCTATTATTTTCTTCAACTCCTTCATCTTCAAGCTCCCCTCACTTCTACCCTCATCATCCATCACAAAATCTTCACCAAAACCCTATACCCCCTTATTTAAAGTTGATCCCCATCTCATCCTCAACACTTTGGACTATTCAAAGTTGGATTTTGAAGACTTTGAGCAACTCAAGAAAATTCTTGAGTTGCCAAATGAGGTATTTCCTACACCATTAGCTTAGTAATTTAGTTTCTTTAGTTTCTATTTTAGTTTAGAATTGGTTTAGTGAGGACTAGTGATCTTGGAAATTTCCAAGATGAGCTTTTAGGTGATTTATGGTTTGTTAAGGTGTAAGTAGTGACCACAAGCTTGTTAGTGTATTTCTGGACCAAAACTTTGCATAGAAAACCCACGACTTAGAATTGTTCCATGACGATTTTGTGGTTTTTTATAGCCTACAGGGTATCTGGAGCTACCTGGGACATTTTAAAGGAAATCTAGCAAGTCCGTGGACCTAGGAAAACAACCAGAAGACCACCATACAAATACGAGACCATTCTCCCTCAACATGGCCGACGAGCTCGGATGATGGGGTACTGTCGCCGGATTTCCAGTGGGCAATGGGGTTGGGTTTTTGGCTGTAGCTCCTAACCCCTGCAACCTATTCCCTGTACTTGCTAGTTTAATCCAAATTAACCTGAGGTGAAATCTGGGAGTGATTTCCTAAGTTGCTGAATATGGTATTTGTGATTTATGATTTTGGGATTTGATATTGTATTGGGTCGTTTGATGTTTGTACGTCAACGTCAAGGGTTGTTTGGTTGCTTTTGCATGCGTAGGCTATAGGTTCTAACCTATGAGTGCACCGTGTGCCGTATTGGTTTTTCCGGACTTGATTTTAATAGCATTGCGATTGTGTATTTATTGTAGGTACCTTCGCGTGGATTTCGAGATGACGTAGCACATCAACTATTGCTGAACAAGGAGTTCTGCAGGTGAGTATGTTTATATCTACATGGGAAGTCGGGTGGAAGGCATGTAGCACCCCCGCAATTATAAAATGGATACCGATATATATGAATATGGTCAGAGAAACCTATACTGGGAACCCACGGATGTGATTAAAGGTTTAGTATGGAATGATATGATTGATAAGGATGTCTCGTAGTGATATAAGGATGTGAAACGTAAATGTGAATAAAGATATATAAATATATGTAGTGCATGAGAATAAGTATGAGATTTAGAGTAGCATGACAAGATATCAAAAAGATAGAATGTATATGTAAGATGACTTGATGTGAGATATTAACGTGATGAAAAGAGTAGACGATGAGATATGATAACTTGGTTTGATATGTCGTTATACGGATGCGAGTCGATATGAGATAATTGATACCTTTATCGGTCCCATGATATGAGATTGATACGGATGTGACCTTGGATATATGTATATTGATATATATATAGATATATATAATGTTGTAAATCATGAGTGATATGTCGTATGAGACATTAGGTCCGTACCCTCATTATTATATACGTTGATAGGATCCCTAATGGGTTAATGCCACCGTACGATGGATACCGGACGTGATGAGTTTTACTTGATGATTGATCCATACCCTTGATTAGAGGATGCTTTACGATGGATTATACCGTACGTGATGTTGTGAGGCTGGATGCCGATTGATAGATACACGGTCTGGGATATATCGTAGATACGTATACCTGATAGCATTTCACGTACGATGTACTTTATGTTACGTTCATGACATTCTCATTGCATTACATATACCTGTGCTAGTACACCTACACCATTATAGATGATGCGTATGTTACACTAACACAGATTTGCCGGCTCACACTTTCATCATCGATAATTGCTTTGTCACTTACACAGTAGAATTGCCACATCGTTATGGTATGTTGCCTGATATACTTGCTATGCTCACATCATTATGATATGTCGCATGATAAATACTGATTTGCTCACATCACTGTTCTATGTTTCATGATATAAGGATATGCTCACATTTCTGTTATATGTTTGCATACATCATACTTTACGATTATATGCTTTGAGATGCAGTTTTCATAAGATTCTGGATTGGAGAACCGTGATTATATTTCAAAAGAAAGTATGTATTGTTTTAAAAACCCGGTTTCTTTTGATATGATATTTCGAGACGTCCACCATGTGTTTTCTCGGTTATGAGTTATATGATACCCGATTCGAGGAGTTGGATGAGGCCGTTTACGGGTACATGGTGGACCCGGTATGGTACCCCGGGGCAAGAAAGGTATGTTGTGCAATAGACGATGAGCTTGGCAGAGAGACTACTACCTACCGGTGATGGCATTTGGACTCGGCGGTTATCCGGAGGATACCGACCGGAGTCGAGAGATGATATATGTCGATCCGGAAAGACGGATCCCGTGGGCCGATCCGGACTGACGGAGCCCGAGATATGAGGATTTACGTGTCGATGTTGGACACAGGTTTCATGATGTTTCGAGTGTCGATGTTGGACATGTTGGAGTTAGTGCCCTCAGAGTCAATTATTGGATCACAGGCACGTGATTGCAATGATTGAGGGAGGACCTATCCCAGTAGGACAGTCTTACTCGAGATGATAGTATGCTATCTGGTTTATCTTTATCATCGTGTACTGCTTTAGGTGACCTGACATTTCGCTATTACACGTTGATAGAGCCCCTAGGATTCTTGCTTGACTGCCGGCAGTATGATGACGATCATATACGTGGGAGCTGGTAGTCTATAAGCACATCCTTAAAAGGTCCCTAGTCGTAGGAGTTTCGAGACAGGGCATCGATACTCCATTAGTAGACTAGTGTATACAGTCGAGACCCTGACGAGGGGCGGTGGCCGGTCTCACAAGCCACTGGTGTCAGTTGGTTCACCTAAGATGTATACAGGTGCTCATTGGGTTATGAGTACACCGGACAGGACTTGCCGGGAACCTGCTAGTTGGTCTTATACCAGACGTCAGATAGCAGTTCCCTGGTGACATGTGTACAGGTTAGTTCATCGACCTGAGGATCGTCATTTGTCTCGTGTGAGTTCCCACTGTGCTTTGATTACTACCCTACCACGGCTCAAAGGAGTCGTGCAAACAGGTTTTAGTTGGGTACAGTCCCGAGCCACATGGAGGCAGTGAGCGGATCTTCAGGGGTTCGTCTCTCCCGGTATTGGGGGTGAGGTCGCGCTGTGTCTAGGAGAGCCATTACGCAAAGCCCTCGGCCGAGGCAGGAGATTTACTGGTAGGTATTCCAGTAGTATCTCAGGGCGTTCTGGGCTACACTCCGACACGACTTGTACCGTTTTTGGGGGTCTGACTTTTACCAACCCCCTAGGCCCGCCATGCGATACTCATAGACGAACGGACCAGACTGTACGGATATTGTCACTGACAGGCTCAGTTGGGTGTCGGGGTGAGCTTCCTCATCGACGTCCCTTTTGGTCAATAGCTGGTGGCCCGTCACGTATTGGCTAATACCTCTGACGTACTAGTGGTTAAATCCACAGCCATAGTATTGACGAGTCTTTAGAGTCCACCACACTTTCAGTTACTCAAGCTTTCGGGCGAAACGCTGTAGAGGCCGTATGGAGATATGGCAGGGTCCGATCAGATACGTGCGGTATTGCACGGATCAGGATCGGACAGGTTTGTACTAGTGGCCGTATGATTATATGGCAGGGTTCGATCAGATACGTGCGGTATTGCACGGATCAGGATCGAACGGATTATACTAGCCGGTTTTGGCTTAAGCCGGTCCTAGTTTAGTACAGTGTAGATTTTGTCTCTTTTGCATTTGTATCCGGACGGAATACAGATGCGGGTGTGTATGCACAGTATGGGGTTTTCCTGTAATCTATTACGGGACCAGTTTTCTGGAGTTGCCAGTTTGCATTCCGTTCCGGCCGGTTTTCCTTTGTTCTTTCCCGGCCGGACTTTTCTGATGGAGGGGGTAATTTGCAGTTTTGCAAATTACTTTTGGTGGAGGTTTTATTTGTAAGATGTTTTATTATGAAAGCATCTTTTGATACCTTTCTTATCCATCTTTATCATTTGCTTTTTGTTGATGAGATGGGATTAGGATTGATTTAGAGTTGATGTGAGTTTGTGATGATTATGTCTTGATATGGTCACCACTTCCTTTACCCTACACTCACCTCCCTTCTTATGGTTGCTATTCTCATTCCTCCACCATCATTCATTCTTCTCACTTGATGAAAAATGGTAGAAAAAGAAAGAGAAGAAGAAAAAGAAAGAGAAGAAGAAAAAGAAAGAGAGAAGAAGAAGGAGAGAGTTCTTCATCTTGAGAGTTTCATCCATGATCTCTTTTTCTTGCTAGAAAAATGCAAGCACCATTTTTCTATTCTTGATTCCTCCATCACCATGGCAACAAACCCCAAAGAGACATACCCTCTACACTACACATTCTACAGCATATCTTGAGCATGTCGAGTTGCCGGCTTCATGCGCGAGTTGCCTCGGTATTGAGGCGGGAGCCCGTAAAAGAAGAAGGCGATGTGGTGCCCTTTCCGGCGAGGAGGCGACGATGTGGAGGCAACACTTTCCGCGGGAGATCAGGACGATGACGAGAAGAACGGAGGACTCGGATCACTCGGTATACTTCTCACCCTATCTCTTGATTGCTAGTATAGGTTAATGGTAAACGATCCGGGTTTTTCTTTGTCCGCGGTAGCGCCGGTTTCCGAGTAAGGAAAATTTTTTATTCCGCATTTTGCCCTCGAGCAAGAGGCCGGGGCGCTGCCGTGGCGCAACATGGTATCAGAGCCACGCCATTAACCTTACCTAGCTTCGTTTGATGTGTTTGCGTTTCCGATCGACCGAAATTTCCAAAAACCGTATTTTTCTAGCACATCAGTTTCTGTCGAAATTTTTTGAAGTCTAAAAATTTTTCTGGTGGTCTCAGAAAGATGTGCAGGGAGTTCTAAGAACTCTGGGAAAAAACGAGACAGTGAACCCTTACCTCGAGCGCGGAAGCGCCGCACGACCCCCCTTTGTGCCGCCCTTCCGCCGCAGGTTGGTGGGGTCACTGCTTCGAATTTCTCCAGTGGGCTTCTGGGCTATAATTAGGGGTTTTGGAATATTAAAATTGGGCCCAGGTTTTCTGTGGTTGCTACAGTTTTGATTGGGGGCCCACTTGTTAATTTTTGGTCAATCGGAAAATTTTAAACACATTATTTCACAGTATTTACATTATATCTGCGACCGTGAATGTCACTCGATCGGTAAATCCGGTCTAACTGCTATAGCCCGGTTAGACGGATTTGCGAACGTGACTTTCACGTTGATGTTCTTTGTTTATGCTGTGATGTTGCGGATCGGTCGTGGGGGATAGCCTGGATGCAATGCTAGTACAGTTTTGGTGTTTTATGTACATTTGATATTGCTGGGCGAGCGTCCGACATGTGGACTGCCGTCACTGCCTGTTTGTATTATTCTTTTGGGGCACGACCTGGTTGCGGTCGATGTACCCGGTATATGTATATTTTACTTTCTGTACTAGGATTACCCCGCGGAGGGGTGCACGGATAGCCGGGTTCTAGAGGGCAACGGGCCCGCATCTCATGGCATTGAGACGGAGGGGGCTTCACTCTAGGATTGGCGGGCTATTCGCCGCACTCGTAGGGGGTACAGGTTGACCCAGGAGGGGTGCCCAAGTTACCGGATTCCATGAAGTGCTGGGTGGTCCATTCACGGAGCTGAAGGGGGCTGCCTCGCTTCAGGTTTTGGCGGGTGACTTGCCGCGCCCGTAGGGGGTCTAGGATTTTATTGCACAGGCTATCCACACGACCAGGGGAACGTCGGGTTTCAGCAGCGGCTCTGTGAAACCCGGGGCTTCCAGATATCTGTATTGTTCTGTGATGCTGTACATTTCTGTGATGTTGCATTTTATCACGCCTTGAGCGAAATATAATATATTGGTATATATATTAGTAGATGTTGTATATGTTTTGCATCCGCGCTAGTCCAGTCCCCGCTCTGTCGTTAGTTAGCTAACCTAACGAGTGATGACGGGACCCAGTGGCGAATGCGGATGGCATATACGTACGTCAGTATATTTTCGTTCTTTGTGGTGTGATTATATGATGGGACTGCGTTGATTCGGATCAATGCAAGCTAAACAAACCTATTCTGATGTTGTTGGAACAATTTTTCAAAAAAAGCTGTTATTGCAAGGACGTTCACTTTTGTTTTGCATCGTGGTATTCATTTGGAATATCCTGCTCCTCAGTCGATGAGGCAAGGGCCGAGATCCCTTCACCGGGAGTGACCCCTTGGACAGAAGTTTACGTCAGGGCATTTAACTTCACTATAGCCGATTACTTTTGCTTTGCATCGTGATATTCAGTTGGAATATCCTGCACCTCATTCTACGGGGAAAGAGCCGAGATCCCTTCACCGGGAGTGACCTCTTTAGCAAAGGCTTTCGTCACTATATTTTTATAAAAACTATGCAGTTCCTTCAACGATATCAAGTTCATTACGTTAAAGGTTTTTCGCCAAAAACCAGCCGTAGCCCTCCGTCATTTCCTACAGGTATTATTTGGTATTCGTGCTGCGTTTGTTGACCTAGTCAAGACGTAGTGTTCGGTAGCTAAGTGGTACTTGTTTGTTGCATAAGTGGGATTGGTTAGGACAGTCGTGCGGCCTTGTTGACCTAGTCAAGGGCACGTACGGGTGGGTTTAATGCAATCCAGAATAATGACGGGTTGAACTTGACTGGCGGTTTATGGTTTGTTGACCTAGTCAAGGTCATAAACCGCTTGGGGTAAAAATCACATCGGGAGTTTCAAAAGAACTGAAACTTGCCAGGCATGCGCATACCTTCTGGAGTGTGGTGACTTGAGTGGATTCCGTCAAGTTATCATGCGATGATAGTTGGATCCCGATTCCCACTGATGAGTTAGTTTACTCCTCGGGTGACCCCGACTAATTCTTCTTTCAGGTTTGGAGGAGAATTTGAGGTACAGTGGGAGGTTTCCAGATTAGATAAAGTGATAACCATTCTGATCTAGGTTAGAGTGCACGCTGAGTGTTTCTTTTCTCTCTCTCTTTGGCAGCGACCATTGACCCGACCCTGGACTTTGACTCAGTGACCCAGTTAACCGAACCTTCTTAACACTGGCTTTTGGATTGTCAGAGTTGCAGACCTCATTGCCACTCCTACTTTTACCCTTTTCTCCAGGACACCCCGTATTACTACGAACGTCCACTTCCATTGGACAAAACCATCGTATAGTTAGATACGAACTCGAAGGACTTCGAGGATGGTTTCTGGTTCTGGAGAAAACGGATAGGACTATTCAGTTGTCTTTTCTTTTCACCTTCTCTCAGGTTGCGAGTACTCCTTGGTTTAGGAGATAGTACACCTATTACGCAAATTGGATAGTCTTCTTCCAAACCTTAGGCTGGTGCCGACCGGTAGGGAATGAAGAAAACCAATTAGCATAACGATGGTGTGCAGAAGGTATTAAGTTAAGACAAAGCAAGGGATTAGTAGGAGGGCAAAGTAAATTGCGACTGATATTCACGACCAAACCAAGTATTTCTTCGCCAATACTAAATCACCTTTGTATTTCTCCAGGACACTCCGTATCACTGCGAAGATCCACAGTTTATTGGATACTCCATCGTATGGTTATATACGAACTCGAAAGGAACTTGTTCCAGTTCGGGGATGGATTCTGGTTCAGGAGAAATAGGAATAAAGTACATTCAGGTGTCTTTTATCTTCACCTTCTCTCGCGATGCGAGTGCTCCTAGGATTAGGGCAGTACACCCTTTATGCTTGTTGGATAGTCTTCTTCCAAACCATAGGCTGGTGCCGAACGGTAGGGAAGGAAGAAAACCATTTGGCTTAAAGGGGTGTACAGAAGGTAATGACTAAAGACATATGAAGGGATTTGGAGAGGTGGCAAAGAATTATACGGTTATAGTTGTGAATCTGGATAATGGAAGAGGCATTACTAGGAATACCAGGATACCCCGACGAAACATTTCAATGTTTCAGTTTCACTGTGTACTGTTAATGGAAAACTGATTTCCCAGTTAAACACTTGCTCCAGGGTATGTATTTACCAGGTATGATTCTCACATCTGTATGGTTTTACAGATGCTGAGTGGGAGTAAGTTATTGGGAATTGGGTGATCATCCTCATTATATCGGGATTCATTGTAATCGGTGATATTTGAGGAAGTCACCTGGGTTGTTTGCCGGACGGCAATTATTTGGTTTTGAATATCCGCTGTTGTGCACCAATTTCAAATTGATATATCTGTACGTCTATTTTTATAGAGTGAGATATACCTTTTGAAGTTATGTCGATGACATTTACCTATATCAGTGGATGGTTAGGTAAGGAGCATTAAACAGCGGTGTAATTCTTCTTAACCATAAGTACAGTTTTTCAACCTACGACACACAGTGAAAGAGTTGTTAGACTCAGCGGACTTATACAAAGTATTGTATGTTGTCCAGTGTCCATTAGGACAGAGGGGTTGGTCCTCGTACTATATTCGGTTTACTTATGACTTCTCTAGTTTTTAGACAAGTGTTTCGTAGAAACACAGGGTCCGAATTTTGAGAAGTTATAGGTATTTGGATAAAGTAGAGAACCAGGTATAGCAAGTATCGGGATTCTTCAAAGTGATCGAAGATGTAGATACTTGTGTATGGTATTCAGTTGATAGTAATGATAAAGAGAAATTGCTTCTCTTTCAGGTTACTCATAATTGGAAGCATTCCTAAGTTGAGTAACGCTGATCGGCCTCCTTCCATTTAGTTGACATGCACTGGTGACAGCTGCATGATTTGAATCTGGTTAAATTAAATCAGTGCCTCTGGTTCTATATTGGATATAGAACAGTTCATATCTTGACATTGTTAAGGTACGGGGAGTTGTCCGGCTTATGATTAAAACCAGACACTGGACAACTCAAGGCACGTTTCTGTAATGGCTGTTTGTGGGTTGACCCAGGCTATGACGAGGGTTGACTTTCTACCATCTGGCAGATCAATAGAAATATTGTTCTAGACTCGCCACAGTTTTATTAAAAATGGATTTTTTCAAAAACAGTAGTGGGAGTATGGTAGAACTGGAAGTGATTCCAGAACCGCAAACGATTACTGAAGATTTGATAAGGAACCTAAAGATTCAATCTGATTTGACATTCCATTGGCCACTCCGCAGATAAGGTGGGTAACTTCAGGCACCCGAGAGGTACTCCGGTAGCCTCAAGGACGGTGACAGGGAAGTTCTTGTTTACCCACAATTACCATTGCTGTTGTTCCAGGCTGCGAGACCCGGCAGGAGGATGAGTATAGCGTCGTTCTAAACTAGCTTTGGAAGTGCACTTCTATATGACTCTGCCAGAGGGTTGTCGTAGTCAGTGGGAGCAGCGGAAGCATTGGTGGACATCAGGCTTATGTCTATTTATAGACTAAAGCAGATGTAGCGGAGATAGATCATCTATTTCTGATATGACAGTCATAGGTTTGACGTCATCAGAATAAGGGGTGGGTCTGTTGAGAAGGTAGTAGGGAGTGATATTCCTATACTACGATCGGTTATACTTTGGTCGTCACACAGTGTTTTCTCCACATAGGACTTGGATATTATATCAGACATACTGGTTACTAGATCTATGGTTTTAGATCTAGATTTGGGTGGTTTCCCAATCTGGGTACCTTGACAGCATTCTATGAGTATTTAGAATGGACGACTCCTGGCATGGTAGTGTACCTGCAGTTGATGGAGTCACCCTCTCTGAAGGTGTCTTATAGACTAAAGGGGAGAGGGATACTCATGATTGGCAGATCACTTGCTTGGACAATTGAGTCAATCATGAGATGTCAAGTACCACACCAGATGTTGTTCTTGCACTAGATGCAATAAGTTGATATTGATCCAATCCTGGAGAAACAGTCGGAAGCAGTTTTAGAACATAAGTGAATGTTCTAGGAATATGATAACGGCAGCCTCCTTTAGGAGACAGTTATCATTCCAGGCTTCCAAGGTGACATGGACGACAAGGAGGTTGTCAGAGTTATAGTTTTCCTTCTGAGGAGGGGCAGTATTTTGGACAGGTGGTCCAAGGCAATACTGAGGGAGGCTTGGCGCAGGATACTGATTAAGTTCGGTTGAAGATACAGTCTAAGAAGTTTGGATTTGGAGTTCATTTATGAGCTAAGTCCCATCAGACATCCAGACATTCTAAGACAGGTATTGCTCATTTCGGGAGATGGCTTTCTCCGTGATCTTGAGATATAGAGAGACATAGAAAGAAACATCACAGCGGATCACTCACTGAGGCTATTCCTCGAACGCAAAAGTTTCACAAACGAGCTTTGTGAGACTGACTAGTAGAGGAGTTGGGTGTTCGGTATCACACGGGCTGTGAGTATGCGGCATCGCAATAATTAGCCTTGAGTGCAAGTGGGAGATTGTTGGAGTTAGTGCCCTCAGAGTCAATTATTGGATCACAGGCACGTGATTGCAATGATTGAGGGAGGACCTATCCCAGTAGGACAATCATACTCGAGATGATAGTATGCTATCTGGTTTATCTTTATCATCGTGTACTGCTTTAGGTGACCTGACATTTCGCTATTACACGTTGATAGAGCCCCTAGGATTCTTGCTTGACTGCCGGCAGTATGATGGCGATCATATACGTGGGAGCTGGTAGTCTATAAGCACATCCTTAAAAGGTCCCTAGTCGTAGGAGTTTCGAGACAGGGCATCGATACTCCATTAGTAGACTAGTGTATACAGTCGAGACCCCGACGAGGGGCGGTGGCCGGTCTCACAAGCCACTGGTGTCAGTTGGTTCACCTAAGATGTATACAGGTGCTCATTGGGTTATGAGTACACCGGACAGGACTCGCCGGGAACCTGCTAGTTGGTCTTATACCAGACGTCAGATAGCAGTTCCCTGGTGACATGTGTACAGGTTAGTTCATCGACCTGAGGATCGTCATTTGTCTCGTGTGAGTTCCCACTGTGCTTTGATTACTACCCTACCACGGCTCAAAGGAGTCGTACAAACAGGTTTTAGTTGGGTACAGTCCCGAGCCACATGGAGGCAGTGAGCGGATCTTCAGGGGTTCGTCTCTCCCGGTATTGGGGGTGAGGTCGCGCTGTGTCTAGGAGAGCCATTACGCAAAGCCCTCGGCCGAGGCAGGAGATTTACTGGTAGGTATTCCAGTAGTATCTCAGGGCGTTCTGGGCTACACTCCGACACGACTTGTACCGCTTTTGGGGGTCTGACTTTTACCAACCCCCTAGGCCCGCCATGCGATACTCATAGACGAACGGACCGGACTGTACGGATATTGTCACTGACAGGCTCAGTTGGGTGTCGGGGTGAGCTTCCTCATCGACGTCCCTTTTGGTCAATAGCTGGTGGCCCGTCACGTATTGGCTAATACCTCTGACGTACTAGTGGTTAAATCCACAGCCATAGTATTGACGAGTCTTTAGAGTCCACCACACTTTCAGTTACTCAAGCTTTCGGGCGAAACGCTGTAGAGGCCGTATGGAGATATGGCAGGGTCCGATCAGATACGTGCGGTATTGCACGGATCAGGATCGGACAGGTTTGTACTAGTGGCCGTATGATTATATGGCAGGGTTCGATCAGATACGTGCGGTATTGCACGGATCAGGATCGAACGGATTATACTTGCCGGTTTTGGCTTAAGCCGGTCCTAGTTTAGTACAGTGTAGATTTTATCTCTTTTGCATTTGTATCCGGACGGAATACAGATGCGGGTGTGTATGCACAGTATGGGGTTTTCCTGTAATCTATTACGGGACCAGTTTTCTGGAGTTGCCAGTTTGCATTCCGTTCCGGCCGGTTTTCCTTTGTTCTTTCCCGGCCGGACTTTTCTGATGGAGGGGGTAATTTGCAGTTTTGCAAATTACTTTTGGTGGAGGTTTTATTTGTAAGATGTTTTATTATGAAAGCATCTTTTGATACCTTTCTTATCCATCTTTATCATTTGCTTTTTGTTGATGAGATGGGATTAGGATTGATTTAGAGTTGATGTGAGTTTGTGATGATTATGTCTTGATATGGTCACCACTTCCTTTACCCTACACTCACCTCCCTTCTTATGGTTGCTATTCTCATTCCTCCACCATCATTCATTCTTCTCACTTGATGAAAAATGGTAGAAAAAGAAAGAGAAGAAGAAAAAGAAAGAGAAGAAGAAAAAGAAAGAGAGAAGAAGAAGGAGAGAGTTCTTCATCTTGAGAGTTTCATCCATGATCTCTTTTTCTTGCTAGAAAAATGCAAGCACCATTTTTCTATTCTTGATTCCTCCATCACCATGGCAACAAACCCCAAAGAGACATACCCTCTACACTACACATTCTACAGCATATCTTGAGCATGTCGAGTTGCCGGCTTCATGCGCGAGTTGCCTCGGTATTGAGGCGGGAGCCCGTAAAAGAAGAAGGCGATGTGGTGCCCTTTCCGGCGAGGAGGCGACGATGTGGAGGCAACACTTTCCGCGGGAGATCAGGACGATGACGAGAAGACCGGAGGACTCGGATCACTCGGTATACTTCTCACCCTATCTCTTGATTGCTAGTATAGGTTAATGGTAAACGATCCGGGTTTTTCTTTGTCCACGGTAGCGCCGGTTTCCGAGTAAGGAAAATTTTTTATTCCACATTTTGGCCTCGAGCAAGAGGCCGAGGCGCTGCCGTGGCGCTGCCGTGGCGCAACAGGACACTCAAGTTCTATGATTTTGATGTGTCGTTGATGGACATACGTTGGTTGATATCTTCATAGTTATTTGTATATGCTTTCATGATACTTACATGCATGATGTTGTTGTGTCATTGATGGACACGTAGATGTTATCCACATGCTGATAGACATTGATTATATTGTTGGCACATATCCAGATACGATCATCCTAGATATCCTAGTATTACCTTTATGATATAGCTGACCTAGGAATCATTGTTTATTTCGATTTCTACCTGATGATGTTTTCTAATCACGAGTTGGCAACTCACCTCCATTGTGCCACGGTTCTTGCAGGTTGACCGCATGGATCAGTAGCGGCATCGCTGGCATACATCTTGCATTCGGGTGATTTTCTTTGGAAGGTAGTACATATTGTATCGTGCCACCCTTGTATTTATTATTCCTGTTGTATCTAGTTAACTCCATCAATCAGAAACTAGTTTTTGTATATGTAGTAAGACTTAGCAAGACTTGTAGTTGCGAGACTTAGAGCGATGGGGTATATGTTCGCTTGGTGGGTTGATATCTTGCTTTATTCATTATTCTTTGTGTTGATCTTCACCGTTTGGAGTCGTATACATATATTTCCGCGTGGTTGTGATTCCGCCGATTGGCGAAGGGCTAGCTCCCGCTTGGGGATGCCTTTTATATTATCTTATGTATGTGTTTTTGGATCAAAATATATAAAAGAGGTGCTGCCCAAATTTTTAAAAGACGAAACTTGTTTTCCAACTAGTAGATTCCACTTGCATCTTTCATGTTCCATTATATATGCATTTAAGAAAACTTTTGATTTCACCATACCTTTATTTCAAAACTTCACCTCTCCTATTTTCTTAAAAAAGGTTTAGATTGCTGGGCTTCAGCTTACTTAATTTATGTTGCGCCTTTAGATGTTGCGTGATTTAAGTGCCGGTAACGAACTAAATTTCGGGTCGTGACAAAGTTGGTATCAGAGTGCTAGGTTTAACCTTGGTTCGAGTCTAGGTTTGACTATGTGGAGTCTGGGGAGTAAATACTTCGGAACATAGGCTTGACCTTACGGAACTTAGACTTGAACAAGAGGGTATTAGACCCGAACTTTCATTACATAGGTTGACCATGATTGATGGAGTAGGTAACTCAAGTAGGGTGACGTACCGTGCGTATGTTCCACGGTATACTTACGATACGATACTCTGCTTGAGTGACCTTAGGATGTACATATCTTGAGTTCTGTGATTCTCTTCGTTCCCTTGATCATACATCCATTTGAGATCCTTGATTCTATTCGTTTCCATGATCATACTCTTACTGATTCCGTTCCTCCTTATGATCATGTATCCATTCTGGATCTGTCGATTCCTTTCATTCCTTTGATCTGTTTTCATCGATACATACTTGAGGTTCCTGAAACCATGGTTTGAGCACAGATTGAGCTGCCGCTAGTGATGTGGTCAGGGCGAGCTCGTCATGGATGAGGACTGACCATCATGTTTTCTTGTGATAAGGGGACATATCGATTTAGTGTTTGTGTTGCGACCTCTCGTTTGAGGCGAGTGTTCGTTTTTGCACCGGATGATCGGGCCATTGTTAGAGGCTTCCTGTTGTTAGGGGACTGTTGATGTACAGCCTATCTCAGAGATTGTGATGTCGTCTACCTTGTAGACAGATAACCCATCTGTTGCTGAGATTGATGGAATGTCGCTTCTAGAGCTTACGAGCTGAGATCGCTGGATCTTCCTGGCAGAGATGCGACAGAAGATAACTAGTCTATCTTGAATTGAGCGACTGAGATGATTCGTCGAATTTGATGTGCCGACACAGGCTCGATTGAGTTGAAGATTTCCAGTGTGGAGAATCTTATTAAGATCTAGAGTAGATCAATCAAGAGATGACGTTGTTTGTTGGATGATCGATAGGAGATCAGTAAGTTGACCAGCTTCGATAGAGGACCTCACTCAGAGGCATTGTGAGTTGATCGAGAACGGACGAATAAAGTGTATTCCTCCGATGATTGGGACGAGTTCCCAAGGACGTGTTTAGCTAGATATCTTCTACAGAGTAATGAAGATACCGAGTTCGTAATTTCGAGTCCGTGTTAGAGACTCTGGATTGACTGTAGCCAAGAACAATTGCAGTACACAGATAGCATGACGTGACGTCGAAGCGGACGATAAGAAAGACGAGTGGAACAAGAGGTTCATGAGAGATGTTAACGAGCTGTTGTTACTCCCCGTTGAGATTAGAGATCTGATATGTATACAGAGGCGTTGGGATACGGCCAGTTCCTAAGGAAATGTTGTGCTGAGAACGCAGATGTCCAGAAAACGAGAAAAGATTATGCAAGAGTCCAGCCTCTGTACAGTTTGGCAAAGGAGAGATCGGAAGTGACCTTGAGCTGGTTCCTTCCAGGAAACTGCTGCGATAACAGATGCACCGAGGATCAGTCGTGTCATGTGTATTTAGAGGGCCAAAGGCCGACAGCAGTGACGCGCTGCTTTACTAGTGGTCATGGTAATTGGGCGAGAGATGATCAGAGGAGTGTCAGAGCGGAATCGTTTCTGTTAGTACACATGACCGTGCCGACGAGCCGATGTATTACGAGATTGGTGATCCACAGAGAAAATGAAGACCCAGAGACAGAGAACGCCAGACCATGAGCAGGAGGCAAGCGGATGTTCTTGCTCTGCTAGTTTTGGGCGCACCGACATTTTACGATATTGTAGGAGGTATACCTCAATGTCATTTGTTGCGATTTGCGTTTGTGATCCGAGTATCACGTTTATCTTGCTTGGATTTGAGTTTTGATGATTGAGTTTCATGATATTGTTTTCGTGCACCATAGCTGCACCTACTGGGTGTTTACATTTTTATGCATAGTTATTACACTTGATATATGTTTTATAAATTGTTGTGTTGCTTTATGATTTATGCATATTTATTGCACTTGATGTCGATTTTGTGCCTTGGTTGCACGTGTTTATGATTTCATGGATTTCATACAGTTGATTTGATTTTGTGCATGTAGTACGCACTCGATTTGATTTTTGCACTCGGTATAGCTCACATGTGCTTGCAGTGCATTGATACGTGTTTTGTGCACGCAGTTGCACACGTTTATGGTTTTATACACCTTGGTACACTCGGTGTTGTTTTTATACACATTTGAGTTAATGATGAGTTTCCGTGCATTTGTTGCACTAGATTTTTACGCCGTGCATTGGATGCACCGGATTTGTATTTCGTGCACTGGATGCACCCGATTTGTATTTTATGCATTTGTTGCGCCAGATTCCTATTTCGTGCATTAGTTGCACTAGAATTGCATTTCATGCATTTGTTGCACCAGATGGGTATTTCGTGCATTAGTTGCACTAGATTTGTACTCCGTACATTGGTTGCACCCGATTTATGTTTTTGAGAATTTGTTTTACCAAATTTATGTTTTGTGCGCGTTTTCCCTTGACGCTCGTTTTCGTGTGCTTTACCTCGCTAGGCATTTATACGGACCTGACGGGCCTGGGTTGGATTTTTGCGCATATTAGATGCTTAGTATTAGATTTTGTACGCATCAGATGCACTTGAGTTAGATTTTATTCGTGCAAGTTGGATGCACTTGATTTAGATTTCATTCGTGCATGACGGATCCACTTGATTTGGATTTTCGCGCATGTTGGGCACATGATATGAGATGTGATTTTGTGCACACCGGATACACTCGATTGGGATTTTCATTCGTGCAGTTTAGTTGCACTGGGTTGAGATTTTCGTGCACAATAGATGCACTAGATGTTGTTGTCGTGCACACCCGTTGCACTGGACCGATGCATTCGTTCACATCCATTGCGCTTAGTTTTTCTTTTGTGCATATTGTGACACTTGTATTTGGATTTGATTTCAGTACGAACCAGACGCACGTGATTATTGGATACGCCTTTTGGGGATGATTTTTCTCTTGAGCACATTGTTTTCATGATGGGCACTATATTAAGTGGTAGCCGAACAGGACTGGTCTGAGAACAGTACCTGAGTACTTACATGCATTAAAAGTTTACCAAGTGGTTTTCGAAAAGGAGCTATAGTCTCGCTATTTCTTACGTGTTCGCGAGCGACACGAACGTTTGCAAAGGAAAATCTTTTGGGATGTTTATAAACGGCGGAACGTATATTTGAGCAAAACATATATGAACGTGCCGTGAGTTACGCATCACACGGCGATCCAGAAAAGATTTTTCATATGTTTTATTCATGTTTTAAAAGCTTCTTCCAAGGATTCGTACTATACCCGTATTATAGTATTTGACTAGTGCATATTGGATTTCAGTAGTAGATTTTGAGATCTGCATCTCCATTGTAACTCCGATGATTTGCTTGATGCTTGAAGGAGTACGATTTTGAGTTCCGTACTCGTTTTCAGGCGCACACGATGCGTTGTGTTATTTCGATATCTTCCGTGATTTCGAAGCCTCGTTGATTTGAGCAGATTATTGAAAAGTTTTAGTATTTGGGGGTTTAAATTTAAATTCGGGGACCGAATTTATTTAGGGGGGAAGATTGTAACATTTCAGAAAATATAAAATATTATTTTTGGAATTTAATATTAAAATAATATATTTCGCGAAAACTACCCGATTTGCGAAATTCGGGTTTTCGTAAAATAGTATATATATATACCAATATTTGTGAAATAATTGGAGATTAAAATGATTTATTCATTTAAAAATATATTTATCGGATTTGGCACTTTTATAATTAATTATATGCAGTTTGAATAAAAATTGATTAGTGCACTACTAATCGCGATTAAGCCAAATCCGTGTTTCTATATTTTTTTCATGGTTGGTGCAATATGACATGTTGCATTTTTGTTGCATGTTGTTTCAATGGTATTTGTTGATACTTGGCTTTAGAGAAAAGAAAAAAAAGAGAAAAGGGAAAAAGAGTGAATTATTGGAGAGAGAGCGTAAGTCATGGCTTGTGAGAGGGTGAGAATAAGAGAGAGAGATGGAGAGGGCTGCCTTCATTTCCGCTCCCCATTATTTTCTTCAACCCCTTCATCTTCAAGATACCATCACTTCTACCCTCATGATCCATCACAAAATCCTCACCAAAACCCTATACTCCCTTCATTAAAGTTGATCCCCACCTCATCCTCAACACTTTGGACCTTTCAAAGTTTGATTTTGAAGAATTTGAGAAAGTCAAGAAAATTCTTGAGTTGTGAAATGAGGTATTTCCTACACCATTAGCTTAGTAATTTAGTTGCTTTAGTTTCTATTTTAGTTTAGAATTGGTTTAGTGAGGACTAGTGGTCTTGGAAATTTCCAAGATGGGCTTTTAGGGGATTTATGGTTTGTTAAGGTGTAAGTAGTGACCACAAGCTTGTTAGTGTATTTCTGGACCAACACTTTGCATAGAAAACCCACGACTTAGAATTGTTCCATGTCGGTTTAGTGGTATTTTATAGCCAACAGGGTATCAGGAGCTATCTGGGGCATTTTAAAGGAAATCCAGCAAATCCATGGACCTAGGCAAATGACTAGAAGACCACCATCTAAATACGAGACCATTCTACGTCAACATGGCCGGCGAGCTCGGATGATGGGGCACTGTCGCCGGATTTCCAGTGGGCAATGGGGTTGGGTTTTTGGCTGTAGCTCCTAACCCCTGTAACCTGTTACCTGTACTTGCTAGTTTAATCCCAATTAACCTGAGGTGAAACCTGGGAGTGATTTCCTAAGTTGCTGAATATGGTATTTCTGATTTATCAATTTGGGATTTGATATTTGATATTGTATTGGGTCGTTTGATGTTTGTACGTCAACGACAAGGGTTGTTTGGTTGCTTTTGCATTCGTAGGCTATAAGTTGTAACCTATGAGCGCACCGTGTGCCATATTGGTTTTTCCGGACTTGATTTTAATAGCATTGTGATTGATCTTAATTTCGGATGTCGGTTTAGAAAATGAATAGAATTCACAACCAAAAATATTTTGACCGCAGTCAATAATGGTGTCGAATATAGCGCGTTAGCGAGTGCGGATCGTCCACAGGGATTGCGCGATTCGTTCGTATTTTGATTTGTTTGAATCGAAACTTTAAGAGAAAGAAAACAAACAATTCATGATTTATAGTTGAAGTTCAAGAATTAGAAAATCTAGATCTAATAATAAGAAAACGATAAAATCAAGAATTGAGAGTTCGATGATTTTTCCAACCAAATATCAAGAATCTAAATGAGGCTCGTAGGAATCGATCGGATCTATAGATGTGATGTAATCTAACAATGACGTATTCTTATCCATCGATGAATTGATACTACATCGATGATGATCGAAGAGAATTAGGGATTTCTAGTGAAACTAGGGTTTCATCATTTATCCCTTGTTCCTTCGTCGATATCATTCACATTCTAGCCTCTAGTAAATTTATGAAACGATCGTAGATCCCTAATTTCGAGCGATCACAATCAAGAAAGCATCGCAACGAAACTAGGTCATCGATTCTTCAATTTGCTAGGGTTTACAAAACTCGTAGGACTTAAGAATCGTTTTAAGATTTGTTACATCAGCATTCGATTGATCGTCTCGACTCCTTTACGAGCGGAGTTTTACTCAAACACCACAACAAGAACTACAATTACAAATTGAGATCGAATCATGATGCAAGAATGTAAAGAAAGCGAGATTAACAAATTTCACCTTTTATTTATATCAACAATTCCGTTACAATCACTTAAGAACTACAAGAGGAAGAACTCGATCGTCGATTTGGCTTCGCTCGGCTCCTTGAGTCGCGGATCGGCTTGGATCACTTGCTCGATTGAAGATCGGCTCCGCTCCTAAAAGGTTGAAGGCTTCTCGCTTGATTTGGTACTCGGGATCTTGAATTTGGATTGGAATTAGGGTTAGGGTTTCGCACAAGTTGTCTCACTCAACTTGTGGAAGGAAATTGGGGAAGATGATTTTGGAAGGATTAAGGAAGAAGTTTAACCCTAGGTCTAGGCTTCTATTTATAGACTTCCCAAAACCCTAGATCTAGGATTTGAATTTTGAATTTCCCTCCAAAAGTTAGTTAGAGGGAGAGTCTTCTAGAAGTAGTTAGTTAGGAGGGAGCTTCTAGAAATAGTTTGTTAGGAGCTTAATTAAGATTAGTTTTGCTTAATGATCTTTGCTGATCTGGTAGAAGCTTCGAGAGTTCTCTGGAATTTGAAGCATGTGAAATGAATGTGGGCCTTGAGAGAAGAATTATGCACTGAAAATGGGGACTTGATGACGTCACCTAGCCGCGGATCCGCGGCGCAAGCAGGCTCCCGCCGCAGATCCGCGGCGCTATTGAAGCCTTGGGGCTTGGGCTTTCTGGCACATGCTTGGGCTGATTCTTGGGCCCTTTTCTGATATGTTTAATTATGTAATTCCTTCTGTATTGCTACCAGCTCTCAGGTCTTTGAGTTGGCGTAATGTTTGATCAGCAAAATGATAATTTTGCTCGTTCTTCTGGAATTTCCTGCACAATTTCTCGAGACAAGTGTTGCGCAATATAGGGATGATATGATGCCATAAAATAAAGTCAATTTCCTTAGAAATGCCGGTTTTAATGTCTAACACATGCAATCTGATATTTAACGACTGGTTTGCTAATATGTGTTATATGAATGCCGAACACTTCTAGATGAGTGCAAATGATAGGGAAATTGCCGGTATAAAGATGCAGTATTTTCGACTGATCACATTCCGACTGTGTATCTATTGTAGGTACCTTCGCGTAGATTCCGAGACGACGAAGCACATCGACTATGGCTGAACAAGGAGTTCCGCAGGTGAATAGATTTGTATCTATGGGGGGAGTCGGGTGGATGGCGTATAGCACCCCCGCAATTATAACATGGATACCGATATATATGAATATGGTCGGAGAAACCTATAGTAGGAACCCATGGATGTGATTAAAGGTTTAATATCGAATGATATGATTGATAAGGATGTCTCGAAGTGATATATAAGGATGTGAAACGTAAATGTGTATCACGATATATAAATATATACAGTGCATGAGAATAAGTATGAGATTTACAGTAGCATGACATGAGACCTATAAGATAGAAAGTATATGTAAGATGACTTGATGTGAGATATTGACATGATGAAAAGAGTACACGATGAGATATGATCACTTGGTTTGATATGTCGTTATACGGATGCGAGTCGATATGAGATAATTGATACCGTTGTCGGTCCCATGATATGAGACAGATAAGGATGTGACCTGGGATATAGGTATATAGATATTTATAATGTTGTGAATCATGAGTGATATGCCATACGAGGCGTTAGGTCCGTACCCTTATTGTCATATAGGTTGATAGGATCTCTAATGGGTAAATTCTGCCATACGATGGATACCGTACGTGATGAGTTTTACTTGATGATTGATCCATACCCTCGACTAGAGGATGTCGTACGATGGATTATACCGTACGTTATGTTGTGAGGCTGGATGATGATTGATAGATTCACCGACTCGGATATATCATAGATACGTATACCTGATAGCATTTCACATACGATGTACTTTATGTTACGTTCATGACATTCTCATTGCACTACATATACCTGTGCTAGTACACCTACACCATTATCGATAATGCGTATGTTACACCTACACAGATTTTCCGGATCACACACTTTCGTCATCGATAATTGCCATATCACCTACACAGTAGAATTGCCGCAGCATTATGCTATATTGCCTGATATACTTGCTATGCTCACATCATTATGATTTGTCGCATGATATATTGATATGCTCACATCACTGTTCTATATTACATGATATACAGATATGCTCACATTTTTATTATATGTTTGCATACATCATGGTTTACGATTATAGGCATTGAGATGTTGTTTTCATGAGATTCTGGATTTGAGAACCGTGGTTATATTTCAAAAGAATGTATTGTTTTAAAAACCCGGTTTCTCTTGATATGATATTTCTAGACGTCCACCATGTGTTTTCTCGGTTATGAGTTATGTGATACCCGATTCGAGGAGTTGGATGAGACCGTTGGCGGGTACATGGTGGACCCGGTATGGTACCCCGGGGCAAGAATGGTATGTTGTGCAGTAGACGATGAGCCTAGCAGAGGGACTATTACCTACCGGTGATAGTATTTGGACTCGGCGGTTATCCGGAGGATACCGACCGGAGTCGAGAGATGATATGGGCTGATCCGGAGTGACGAAGCCCGTGGGTCGATCCGGACCGACGGAGCCCGAGATATGAGGATTTACGTGTCGATTTTGGACACGGGTTTCATGTTGTTTTGAGTGTCGATGTTAGACACTCAGGTTCCATGATTTTTTTGTGTCGTTAATGGACACACGTTGATTGATATCTTCATGGTTACATGCATATGATTTCATGATACTTACATGCTTGATGTTGTTGTGTCATTGATGGACATGTAGATGTTATCCACATGCTGATAGGCATTGATTATATTGTTGGCACATATGCAGATACGATCACCCTAGATATCATAGTATTACCTTTATGATATAGTTGACCAAGGAATCGTTGTTTATTCTGATTTCTACCTGATGATATTTTCTACTCACGAGTTGGCAACTTACCCCCGTTGTGCTACAGTTCTTGCAGGTTGACCGCATGGATCAGTTACGGTATCGCTGGCATACAGCTTTCATTCGGGTGATTTGCTTTGGTAGGTGGTACATATTGGATCGTTCCACACTTGTATTTATTATTCCTATTGTATCTAGTTAACTCTATCAATCAGAAACTTGTTTTTGTATATGTAGTACGACTTAGCAAGACTTGTAGTTGCGAGACTTAGAGCGATAGGGTATATGTTCGCTTGGTGGGTTGATATCTTGCTTTATTCATTATTCTTTGTGTTGATCTTCGCTGTTGGGCATCGTATACCTATATTTCTGTCTTGCGTGGTTGTGATTCCGCCGATTGGCGAAGAGGTAGCTCCCGCTTGGGGATGCCTTTTATATTATCTTGTGTATGTGGTTTTGGATCGAAATATACAAAGGAGGTGATGCCCAAATTTTTAAAAGACGATACATGTTTTTGGACTAGTAGAATCCACTTACCTCTTTCATGTTCCATTATATATGCATTTAAGAAAACTTTTGATTTCGCCATACCTTTATTTCAAAACATCACCTCTTCTATTTTCATAATAAAGGTATAGATTACTGAGCTTCGGTTTACGTAATTTACGTTGCCCCTTTAGACGTTACGTGATTTAAGTGCCGGTCACGAACTAAATTTTGGGTCGTGACAGCAATACATAATATCGCATGTCATCAACGTAAGTAAATATGCGTATCCTAATTGTCGTTGACATATAGCAATGAAACCGGCGATACACTACATAGTACACTTACGGTCGCAGAGAAGAAAGTGAAAAACTACAACAATTGGAATCCACAACCACCTTAGACATCATAAACCCAATGTATCACATAGTTTGGATTCATACCTAACCAAATGAATTTCTTAGACATCACATGCCTAACAATTATAAACCCCGCATTTTAGTCTCGATATTTAAAACACTTTCCAATAACCTATCGGGTAATTCAACAAGATTCCCGATAACCAGATCGAATGCTCGTCGGAATGTTTAGTAGAGGGACGCACCCCCGATGCCGTCGACAAAGTGCACTTAGGCGGAACACCACGACTGCGAGCATCCAAACGGATTCTTTTGTGACGGGGTTCTCCTACAGTCACTTGGTCGGGGCTATGGGGCATGGCTATCTAGTAGATTACCTGGCGAGTATCCGCGTACTCTATGTGATTGCGACGGACTTTTGATCAACAACAAAATCCCATGGCAACCGATCAAAAGAAACTAAACTGCTAGATTTATAAAATTCAAACTAGTTATCACATAACTAATTATTATGGATTCCAAATATTATATCACAATCACAGATAGCTAGACGATGTTAAACTTTTCAATCGAATAAATAAACACACAAAATTTCCCAAAAAGCTCAACACTTGTTCGGAGTTTAAAAAGTACCCAGAACATGCCATGGCACCTATGAACCATCCGTAGAAGGGCCGACCCATGCCTCACTCATGTCGTCGCGGAACTGCCGCAAACCCTAGGGTATTATTGCGGTTCCGCGATCCAAAAAGTCGAGTTTAGGTATCGTTCTTCTAGAGGGTCCACAAAATCGCTTGCATGATTTTTTGAAGGTTTCCAATATGGAAAAAATCCAACTCTTGGAAAATTTCCATCGAGGGAAAATATGGGTTATTGATATCCGTTCGAACTTTTTAATACAAATAACCTGAATAGATGTTAGAATTACGACTACGAATCATTCCGAATTGCCTTTGCACAAAAATAACATCACATGCAAATTTAGCAAAAACAAGCAACACCTGAAACACCAAAACCCAGAGACTGGAACACTACAGAAATTTGAAGCCAAAACTCCCTAGAAGAACCGGTGAGCTGGGAAATTGTGGCATTGTGGCCGGCCAAAGTAAGGTGGTAGTGCTTCAAATTTGTATGGTGTTCATGTTATATCACATAAAACATTCTGCAGTTGCTTAAAAAAAAATTTGACACCATTAAAAATTCGAAAGAAACTAGATTTTTATATCGGGTGTTTCAGAGTTGTTTCGGTTTCGTAATCTAACAAATATCGTCTAATTCTCTAGCATGGCTCTGATACCAATGCAGGGTTACCTACACTACTACAAATAGGGGTTTCCCCTATGGATAAATCCGTAAGAGCAAACCACTGCCCCTACAGCTATATTCGTAGGGGCACAAAAATACGCCGTAGGTGCACACGCCGCAGGTGCAAGTCTTAGCCTTAAACATGCCCCTACGGTGAAATAATTGCCCTACGCCCTAATGCATAGGACCATATGTCCCTACGGATTACACCGTAGGGATAAAATATTTATTTAATTTATCGGTTTATAAAATAAAATAGTTGCCCCTCCGGATAACTCCATAGGGACAAATACATGACCCTACGGCTTAATGCGTAGGTCCAGATGTATAGGGGCAAAATATCCGGTATCCTGATATTTTTTCCCTACGGGTAAATGTGTAGAGGTAAAGCTAATGCCCTTACGGATTACTCCGTATGGACAAGCCTAACAACCTATTACTGAGTCCATAGGGGCAAAATATCAGGTATCCTGATATTTTTTCCCTACGGATAAATGTGTAGGGGCAAAGTTGGAGCCTACGGATTAAACGGTAGGTGCAACATGTGTCCCAACGGATTAATCCGTAGGAACATATTATCAGGTTTTTTTAAAAAAAATGGCTGCCTGATTTTTCCTCGCCTTGTGCACAATAATATATACATCATATATGAAAGTAATCAACAAGCAGAATATATACCACGGTATTCATAATCAACATCTCACGCATAATATATAAAAGAGATCAACAAGAAGAATACAATATCAATCTAAATCAACATGAACACGCAAACACCACCAATATCGTCCAAAATATATACAATATACATCATATAGGTAAATACATGTTTAAAATATAAAAATCAAAAAGCTACCCTAGCTCGGTCCAGCTCCACCTCTGATAATCGCCGTAATCTGGCGCATCTGCTCCTCGAATAAACCCTGAGTCAACAACTCGACCAATGCGGACGGTGCGGGAGTCTGAGCGGGCTGTGGAGCTGTAGGAGTGGTCTGCGCAACCGCAGCCGAGGTAGTGTCTTGCGGAGCTGCAGCTGCGGGAGTCTGAGCGGGCTGTGGAGTTGTCGGAGTAGTCTGCGCAACCGCAGCGGAGGAAGTGGCTTGCGGAGCCGCAGCCGAAAGAGATGTATATGGAGCATCAGCCGAAGTACCCTGTCGTGTCTATTCAGTTTTGCGTGTAATAAACGAGTAAGAATTGTGTATTAGTCAAAGTCGTATCATTATCAGGTTATTGTGAAACCCCAATCTATGAATACTTAGGGACTTAGGCCTCGTTTGGATATTGATTGAAAAGAATTCTTGTTTGTGTAGTATGGAATTGTAAAGAAATCACAACCAAAAATTATTTGACCGCAATCAACTAAGGTGTCGGATGTAGATTGTAAGTGAGTGCGGATCGTCCACAGGGAAAGTGTAATCGTTCGTCTTTCGAATTAGATGAATTGAATCTTTAATGAAAAGAAAACAAAACAATTCAAGATTTATAGTTGAAGTTCAAGAATGAGAAAAAAAAACTAGATCTAAGAAAGCATTAAAAGATAGAATCAAGAATTGATCGTTTGATGATTTTTCCAAACCAAATCTCAAGAATCGAAATGAGGCTCGTAGGAATCGATCGGATCTATTGATGTGATGTAATCTTACAATTATGTATTCTTATCCTTCAATGAATTGATACTAGATCGATGATGATCGATGAGAATTAGGAATTTCTTGTGAAACTAAGGTTTCATCTTATCCCTTGTTCATTCATAGATATCATTCATATTCTAGCCTCTAGTAAATTCAAGAAACGATCGTAGATCCCTAATTTCGAGCGATCGCAATCAAGAAAGCATCGCAATGAAACTAGGTCATCGATTCTTGAACTTGCTAGGGTTTACAAACTCGTAGGACTTAAAAATAGTATTAAGATTTGTTACATCATCATTCTACAATCGTCTCGACTCCTTAACGAGCGGAGTTTTACTCGAACATCACAACAAGAGCAACAATTACAAATTGAGATCTAATCATGATGCAAGAATTAAAAGAAAGCAAGATTAACGAATTTCACCTTTTATTTATATCAACAATTTCGTTACAATCACTCAAGAACTACAAGAGGAGGAACTTGATCGTCGACTTGGCTTCGCTCGTCTCCGTGGATCGCGGATCGGCTTGGATCACTTGCCCGATTGAAGATCGGCTCAGCTCCTAAAAGGTTGAAGCCTTCTCGCTTGATTTGGTACTCAAGATCTTGGATTTAGAGTGGAATTAGGGTTAGGGTTTCACACAAGCCTTGTCACGAGACTTGTGGAAGAAGATGATGAAAGAGGGAAAGATTATTTAACTAATGGTGAACTAATGATGAACTAATGAACCAATGGTTATTGATTAGCCTTTAACCCTAGATCTAGTGCTCTATTTATAGATAACTAACCCTAGATATAGGATTTCAAATTCTAACTTTCCCTCCAAAAGTTTGATGGGGGAAATTCAAATTTCCCTCCAAAAGTTAGTTAGGGGAGAAGGTTCTAGATGTAATTAGTTAGGAGGAGCTTCTAGAATAGGATTAATTAGGAGCTTAATTTTGGATTAGCCTTCTTAATCTTCATTTCTGATCTGGAGTAGCTTCGAAAGAATTATGGTATTTAAAGTATCACAATTGACTGTGGGTCCCGCTGGAAGAACTTTGCACTGAAAATGAGGAGATGACGTCACCACTCAGCCGCGCTTCCGCGGCATAAGGAGGCTATTGCCGCGGATGCGCGGCCAAGTTGGAGCTTTGGGCTTTCATTTTTCTGCAGTGGTCTTGGGCCTGAGTTTTGGGCTTTGTTTTATATACAGAATTGTTTAATTCCTTCTGCACTGCTACCAGATCTGAAATGATTGAATTGGCTTAATGTTGATCAGCTCTTTGGTTTTTCTTCCATATTTTCCTGCACATACTCAAGACAAGTGTTGCGCAAATACAGAAATGATGCGATGCCTTGAAATGCGGTTAATTTCCTTTAAAGTGTCGGTTTAAAAGTTTAGTACATGCAATCTCATATTTTGTGACAGATTTGCTAATATGTAGAATATGCATGCCGAACACTTCTAAATGTATGAAAATGTTAAGGAAATTGCCGGCTAAAATATACAATATTTTCGACTGATCAAATACCCCCAAACTTAATTTCGATCGTCTCGAGCGAATGTTTTATTAAAAAGAGAAGGAGAAAAAAAAGAAAGAGAAAAACTAACTAGCACACTTTCGTAGGCAACACGATTGCACTGAGCACGTGCAACAAGCCTTTAAACCTCTAGGTGTCCCTAGTAGGAGGAGTGTTGTCTCCTGAGGGTTTTCAGCGGATTGCACCCACAAAATCCAATAATAAAAGAAAGATCATGAATATTACATTTAAAGAAAAGAATTGTAAAAGAAAAGCTTTGAAAATTAGGGTTTCCAACTAAGCTAGCTTTTCGGTTGTCATGAGCCCTATCTTAATGGTCATGAAAAGATGTTAGAAATCATGTCCTCCCTCAATAAAACATCGTCTTATTCTTCATTCCTATCTTTATTCCAAACATCGATCATATCACCCTGCGTGTGTGTAAAGACATCCCTACACCCGGAGAATTCAATTCAAGCTATCATACTCTTGCCCATCAACCTCAGTACTTTTTGGCAAACGAGATTGCTCACACACTTTCATGCGACCGTTAATACTTCTTGAGGTACTAACCGACCGATTACTAATGTGCTTGCTAACTTGGTGTATTTTCCTAGTCTTGCACCACCTCAGGCATAGCAGTGACTCCCAGACCAGTTGACCTTGGGGCACTAGGTGAATAAACACCCTTTTGCTATATATTTTTCTTGCCCTTGGTGATAACAAAACCAGTGTCTATTTTTCTCACCATTATCAAAATACTTTTTTTTTTCATACTTTTGGCTTTAAGACAAGAGCATTTCAAGGTATCATCTACTATCCCAGGCTTTAAGATGTGTGTAAGTGCGAATAGCAGGGTAGCAACGTTCAAAATGTTTGGCTTCCAGAATAGAAACTATTTTTCAGACTTATTTTTATCCTCAGATTAGTGACGTCTTTCATCTTACTGACCCTTGGGACAACGGCTCATAACTACTTATTACTAGTTCGTATAAGAAAACTTCTAATTTTCTTAGTTTTCTTAAATTTTCCTAATCTCATGGATGTAAATGTTCACTGTCTAAACTTTCATTATCTAATTTATGTACAAAAATATTTTTATAATTTTGAAATTTTTTAAATTCTTATGGTTTTTTCAAAAAAATGTTTTGTGCTTATGCAGATGATATGCAAATGATGCGAAAATAAGCACAAACCTCCCCCAAACTTGTTTTCGACAGTGTCCTCACTGTTGCCTTCTGCTAAATCTGGAAAAACCTGTAAGCTTAGGAGGAATTTATTAGTGGGGGCAAAATATTTAAGTGAAGAACCTCCCCCAAACTTATTTTTGGCTCATTATTTTGTAAAAATTTTCTTTTCAAGAGCCAGAAAAAATGTACCCCCTCCCCAAACTTGAGTTATGCAATGTTAAACTTTGAAAATCATATGATGGGGTCAAAAAAAATCATTGGTCGATGCCAAGCTTTGCAAAGACCGAATGTTAACACCAACCATTCGAAAATTTTATCAATGCAGTGCTCGGGTTGGTGGAAGAAGAAGTGGGGAAAGGTTAAGTGGTGGAAGAGAATGTGTGTGCGTCTCGTATTGGAGAGACGAAGCAGTGAGTGTGATGGATTACTCGCATTCTTCTTACAGTTCATAAGAAGGGGTGGAGGTTCAATTTCATTGATTGGGAGATGATTCATCTCAACACCCGTGTTATTTAGAAATGCGAGTTCATCAGCGAAGATCTCCTCAAAAGTTCCATCTATACCCCGGTGAATAATGTCATCACAAAGTGCGGGGTGATCTTCAGACTCTAAGAACATTTCATAATCCGTGTTAATTGTTGACCCGGACATCTCAGTGGAAGAGTCCGTATGTGTATGATACATAGTTGGGTCAAACAACAACATATGAAAAGAGTCTAGATCGGTATCAGGAGGATCATCAAATTCGCTGCTGTCGACATCCATTAAGTCGACAGAACATGCCTGAGCAATAGGTTCGGAGGGTACACTTCCCAACTTGTAAATGTTCAGCTCTATTGACCTATTCCCGAAAGATAGGGTCATAGAACCATTTCGACAGTTGATTATTGCATTGGAAGTGGCCAAAAAGGGGCGACCTAAAATCACCAGAATTTGATTCCGTGGGTTCGCTACAGGCTGTGTATCAATTACAATAAAATCTACCGGGAATATAAATTCTCCAATTTTTATTAACACATCCTCCAGTTCACCCCTAGGTTTGGTGATTGATCGGTCAGCCATCTGGAGAGTGCAATTGGTTGGCTTCAACTCTCCGATCCCTAATTGCTCATAGACTGAGTAAGGAAGCAAGTTCACACTAGCGCCAAGATCTAATAGAGCACGGTTAATGTGTTTTTCCCCAATAGAAACGGAAATAGTAGGATATCCAGGATCCTTACGTTTCCTCGGTAATTGTTGGGGGAAAGCCGTGTCTATTGTCTTTTCCATGAATATCTTCTTGGGCACATGAGTCTTCCTCTTCCTAGTGCACAAGTTCTTAAGAGTTTTCGCATAAGACGGAACTTGTTGGATGGCATCTTGGAGAGGGATGTTGGTGTTTACTTGCTTAAAAATGTTCATAATCTTCTCCATATGTGGACTCGGTGTGTTAGCCCTTAACCGATTAGGATAAGGTGCTTTAGCAATAAGCGCTGGGTCCATCATAGGAGAAGGAAGTGTGTGTGGAATCGATCCCAGAATAGAAGTGGGGATCGTCCGAGGAGGGGTAAAAGAGGTGGGCTGAAATGGCGAGCCTTTTGGGAAATGAAGAATAGGCTCGGAAGAAGATGGTGGGGTAGAAGAACTGGGGTAAGAAGTGTGTGGAAAGGTCTCAGCCGGGGTGTTATTGAATGATTTATCAGTATTATCAAACTCTTCCCCAAGGTGATGGTCAAGCACTCTTCCAGATCTCAACGTGATCTCATCCACATCATGTGAATAGCCAGAATTAGGTAAAGGTTGAGTTGGAAGTTTCCCTTTCTCTCTTGCACTCATTTCGGCTTTTAGTTGTGCAATTTGTTCTTCCATCGATTTGATGTTTTCATTTTGAGAGATAATGATCTTCATTACATTCTCGACGGAAGATTGCAAACTTGCCGTCCCTTGGATGGATTATTTCATAAAAGTATCCAAGGTTTGTGCTAGTGCAGAGATATTATCTGTACCGGTCAATTGCAAAAAGTTTTCATGCGGTGCAAAAGTGTTGGCCGGATTTTGGAAATTTTGTGTTTGGAAGGGGTGCTGACTCAATTGAAGTGGTGGATGCTGTTGTGGTGGAGGGACCCTTTGGAAATTGTTTTGAATTGGAACCGTGTTTTGAAATTGTGATTGGTTCCAAGCAAAGTTAGGGTTATTCCTCCAACCCTGATCATATGTAGAGGAAGATGGATCGTTTCTAGGTCTTTGGAATGATGCATTGGTAAGCTCAGGACCTTGAAACGGACATTCTTCCGTCAAGTGAGACGGATCAGAACAACAACCACATACAGTTTTGGAGAGTGATATTTGACTTAGGGCGGCAGCTAAAAATTTGTTTTCCATAGCGTCGAATTTCTTATGTAAAGCTGAAATTTCAGCTCTAATTCCTATGGAAATATCATTGCCATCCCTAGACGATTGACTCACACCCTCCCACTGTAAAGATTTTTCGGCGAAATCTTCTAGAAAGTTCCAGGCTTCCCTATCATCTTTGGTCATAAAATTGCCTTGACACATGGATTCAAGGGACTGTCTTGTGTAAGGAGTAATGCCCTCATAAATGATTCGGCACAATTCCCATCTCGGGATGCCGTGATGTGGACATTGGATTAACAGATCCTTGAAGCGGTCAAGACATTTTGAAAATGTTTCATTTGGAAGCTGGGTGAATTGATAGATTTCGCTACGGACTCGAGCTGTCTTTTGATGTGGGTAGAATTTCTTAAGGAATGCTTTGACGAATTCGTCCCAATTTGAAATGGAATGTGCGGTAGTGTTATATAGCCACTTCTCGGCTAAATCGCACAAAGTGAATGGGAGAAGACGAAGACGTAAAGCATCCACAGAAAGCTGTGAAGTACTCATCATTGCGCATACATTTTCAAATTTCGTGATAAACACGTATGCGTCTTCAGACTCGAGACCGTGAAATTTTGGTAGAAGGTTGATGTATTGGGGTTTTATTTGAAAATTTTCCCCGTTGGCTGGTGGTGTGGAAAGACAGGTGGAAAGTGGGCTTCGTGTTGGATAGCATCTCTCTTGGAGAGAGATGCGAGGTGGAATCTGCGCACCAACGGACGGCGGCAGAGTAGTGGAAAAGAAGTTCGATGGAGGTGGATACATCGATGTGGGTGTGGTGGTGGAAAAAGGAAAAGGCAAATGTAGAAATACCGACTTTAGGGTCGATAAAAGGAAACGCGGACTAACGGGCACTAGACACCCGTGTCCAGCCTATCTTGCACTAAAATGGGTTAGTACAAGTGGCAGCGTGAATTTATAATTAGGGGAAATGATATGAATACGGTGTTTGTTTTGAAAAAGATACGGATTTTTGAAAAATATGATGCAACAAAACAAATGCAACACACAAACCCTAGAATCTAGTGGTCACCTAGGTCAAACTCTAGACCGCTCCTAACTGCCAAAAGACAAGTCGCAGGATCAATCCTCCACTGCCTCCTTGTCTCCCTGTGGCCGGATGAGTGCCAGGTAAGTGGGAAGGAACCACCACTACAGTAGGCCTAATTAATAACCACTAGCCTTAGACACACCCGCCTTAGGCACCACAAGAAAACTCGGATAAGCAATGAATTACCCACGGCCTTCTCTTGTCCTAATTGAGCGCGACGGTCCTTAGAGTCATCTCTAGATATTTTTTAATTAATGAGGGTAAATGCGGATGCAAGTTTTGCGATTTTCGGGGCCTAGGAAGGGTAATGAAATCCCCACCTAATTTGAATTTGGTCGTGCCCCTTAAATTTCCGTATTAATATGTAACAACCACAAGAATCAAAAACACGCACAAATTTTATTTTGCTTTGCGGCGCTGTGATTTATTTGCAAAGAATCCTGCACAAAATATTATTTGGAGCAGACAGAGAAGGAGATAAGAAAGATAGGAAGTTACAGAGGAAGTTTGGTGCAGAGAGGAGCTAAGGTTGCCGCGGATCCGCCGTGGATGATGCTCTGGTGCCGCGCTTCCGCGCTTGAACAGTAAGGTCACTGCACAATGTTTTTAAAGAGAGCTTTAGTTAAGCTCCTGAGTCCTCTGGAATGTTCAGAAAAATTTTTCTCCAGCTCCAATGATTCCAGATTTTCTCGCAACAAATCACAACACACGTATTAGTGTTTGTACGAGTTTAGATCTAAAAATTATGATGAAATAAATTGTTCAACTCAAATTTCAAAATACGAACTATTAGCACACTATCCCCGGCAACGGCGCCATTTGATTGAAAAGAATTCTTGTTTGTGTAGTATGGAATTGTAAAGAAATCACAACCAAAAATTATTTGACCGCAATCAACTACGGTGTCGGATGTAGATTGTAAGTGAGTGCGGATCGTCCACAGGGAAAGTGTAATCGTTCGTCTTTCGAATTAGATGAATTGAATCTTTAAAGAAAAGAAAACAAAACAATTCAAGATTTATTGTTGAAGTTCAAGAATGAGAAAAAAAAACTAGATCAAAGAAAGCATTAAAAGATAGAATCAAGAATTGATCGTTTGATGATTTTTCCAAACCAAATCTCAAGAATCGAAATGAGGCTCGTAGGAATCGATCGGATCTATAGATGTGATGTAATCTTACAATTATGTATTCTTATCCTTCAATGAATTGATACTAGATCGATGATGATCGATGAGAATTAGGAATTTCTTGTGAAACTAAGGTTTCATCTTATCCCTTGTTCATTCATAGATATCATTCATATTCTAGCCTCTAGTAAATTCAAGAAACGATCGTAGATCCCTAATTTCGAGCGATCGCAGTCAAGAAAGCATCGCAACGAAACTAGGTCATCGATTCTTGAACTTGCTAGGGTTTACAAACTCGTAGGACTTAAAAATAGTATTAAGATTTGTTACATCATCATTCTACAATCGTCTCGACTCCTTAACGAGCGGAGTTTTACTCGAACATCACAACAAGAGCAACAATTACAAATTGAGATCTAATCATGATGAAAGAATTAAAAGAAAGCAAGATTAACGAATTTCACCTTTTATTTATATCAACAATTTCGTTACAATCACTCAAGAACTACAAGAGGAGGAACTTGATCGTCGACTTGGCTTCGCTCGTCTCCGTGGATCGCGGATCGGCTTGGATCACTTGCCCGATTGAAGATCGGCTCGGCTCCTAAAAGGTTGAAGCCTTCTCGCTTGATTTGGTACTCAAGATCTTGGATTTAGAGTGGAATTAGGGTTAGGGTTTCGCACAAGCCTTATCACGAGACTTGTGGAAGAAGATGATGAAAGAGGGAAAGATTATTTAACTAATGGTGAACTAATGATGAACTAATGAACCAATGGTTATTGATTAGCCTTTAACTCTAGATCTAGTGCTCTATTTATAGATAACTAACCCTAGATCTAGGATTTCAAATTCTAACTTTCCCTCCAAAAGTTTGTTGGGGGAAATTCAAATTTCTCTCCAAAAGTTAGTTAGGGGAGAAGGTTCTAGATGTAATTAGTTAGGAGGAGCTTCTAGAATAGGATTAATTAGGAGCTTAATTTTGGATTAGCCTTCTTAATCTTCATTTCTGATCTGGAGTAGCTTCGAGAGAATTATGGTATTTAAAGTATCACAATTGACTGTGGGTCCCGCTGGAAGAACTTTGCACTGAAAATGAGGAGATGACGTCACCACTTAGCCACGCTTCCGCGGCATAAGGAGGCTATTGCCGCGGATGCGCGGACAAGTTGGAGCTTTGGGCTTTCATTTTTCTGCAGTGGTCTTGGGCCTGAGTTTTGGGCTTTGTTTTATATACAGAATTGTTTAATTCCTTCTGCACTGCTACCAGATCTGAAATGATTGAATTGGCTTAATGTTGATCAGCTTTTGGTTTTTCCTCCATATTTTCCTGCACATACTTAAGACAAGTGTTGCGCAAATACAGAAATGATGCGATGCCATGAAATGCGGTTAATTTCCTTTAAAGTGTCGGTTTAAAAGTTTAGTACATGCAATCTCATATTTTGTGACAGATTTGCTAATATGTAGAATATGCATGCCGAACACTTCTAAATGTATGAAAATGTTAAGGAAATTGCCGGCTAAAATATACAATATTTTCGACTGATCAGATATCTAGTTTGTAAAACCGTAGTTTATTTTAATTAGAAAGTTCTATGTATGTATGATTAATCAAAGCTAAGTCTACAACCAATTAATCTCAGGCTACGTACTAATATTGGATATGTTGCTATCTATAATATGGCATAATATTTTACTATTAAGTAGTATACCTACCATCATCTCCTTCAACTCCTGGATGGTGGCCTTCAAGGTGTCAAGTCCTTGCTCTAGACATCGCTCACGGGAGATAGATGAAGTAACCGCCGGAGTGGAGTCCAACCTCATATGGTCCCTGCTAGGACCCAGTCCCCGGCCTCTCTTCCAACATCCGTGGTGCCCCCTGTTGGAGATAGTGCCCTCAGAATCAATTATTGGATCGCAGGTACGTGATTACAATGATTGAGGATGACCTATGCGGTAGGACAGACTTACTCGAGATGATAGTATGCTATCTGGTTTGCATTTATCAGTCGTGTACATGTTCAGGTGACTGATTACATGTTACACGTTGATAGAGCCCTTAGGATCTTGCTTTACTACCGACAGTATGATGGCGATCATATACGTGAGAGTTGGGTGGTTTATAAGCATATCCTTAATTGTGGTCCCTAGTCATGGGAGTTTCGAGACAGGGCATCGATACTCCGGAGAAGACTAGTGTATACTGTCGAGACCCCGACGAGGGGCGGTGGCCGGTCTCACAAGCCACTGGTGTCAGTTGGATCACCTAAGATGTATACAGGTGCTCATTGGGTTATGAGTACACTGGACAGGACTCGCCGGGAACCTGCTAGTTGGTATTATACACATCGTCAGATAGCAGTTCCCTGGTGACATGTGTACAGGTTAGTTCATCGACCTGAGGTCGTCATTTGTCTCGTGTGAGTTCCCACTGTGCTTTGATTTCTACCCTACCATGGCTCAAAGGAGTCGTGCAAATAGGTGGTTTTTGGGTACAGTCCCGAGCCACATGGAGGCACGTGAGCGGATCCGTAGGGGATTCGTCTCTCCCGGTATTGGGGGTGAGATCGTGCTGCGCTTAGGAGAGCCATTACACAAAGCCCACGGCCGTGGCAGGAGATTTACTTGTAGGTACTCCAGTAGTATCTCAGGGTGTTTTTAGGCTACACTCCGACATGACTTATACTGCTATTGGGGGTCTGACGTTACTAGCCCCCTAGGCAGATATGTGATACTCATAGACGAACGGACCGGACTTTATATATATTATCACTGTTAGGCTCAGTACGGTTTCCGGATGAGTTCGCTCATCGGCCTCCCTTGAGGTCAGTCCATGGGCAGCCGTTACGCACAGCTAGTGCTGCTGAAGGCTTGTGGTTAAACCCACTGCCAGGGTACTGACGAGTCATTAGAGTCCCCCACAGACAGTTTCACAAGTTCGGGCGAAACGTTGTAGAGGCCGTATGGTTTTATGGCTGGGTTCGGAAAATGCACGTGCGTTTACGCACGTGTTATTTTTCGGGCAGATAATACTGGTGGGCTTCGGTTTAAGCCGGATCCGAGTATTATATTGAATAGATATAATATCTTTGTCTCAGTTGCATTTATATTCGGTCGTAATATAAATGTGGGTATATTTATACAGTTTCGGGGTTATCCTGAAATTCATTTCAGGATCACTTTTGGAAGTTGCCAGTTTCCAGTTTTCTATCAGCCGTGTTTAACATTCGGTTAAATACGGATTTATCTTTTCGTCACTCTGATGAGTCATGAGGGTGAGTCGTGCTTCTAGAAGCTTCTAGATTGGTGACTAGGTTCATGTATCTTTGGTTGCATTTATTGTAATGGTGACTAGGTTTAATAGTCATCATTTATGCATTAATTGTTCTTTGTGACTCATGCTTTTCTTTTAATGAGTTATGATAAACTTCTTATCCTTGTGGTCACCACTTCCCTCCTACACTCACCCCCTTCTTGTTAAATGGTGTCCGGCCCTCTCTTTTGAGAGTGAGATTGATTTCATTTTGAAAAAAGATAGAGTTTTGGATGTATGGAAATTAACATATTCATATCTCATTTTCATATCGATCCAAAAGGCAACTTCATTAACCGTTCGTCCATAGCTTTGGACGTAACGAGAAAAAGTATTCTACTCATTCTCTACATCAATCTTGGTCGTCTCTTTTAGCAAACTTGACGACCGAGTTGCCTCGAGTCAGAGGCGGGAGCCCGTTTAAAGATCCGTTGAAGTGGTGCCACCTGGACGAGGAGATCAGAGATCGACGAGAACGGAGGAGCCGCAACAAAGCGTGGGATGATGGTTAAAGAACGAAGGACTCGGATCGTTCGGTATAACCTTTCTACCCTCTTTACAGTTTGTTAGTTTAGCAATAATGGCAGATCCGGGTTATAGTATACGATAGCGCCAGTTAAAAGTTTTTGTTCCGCATTTGGCGTCTGTTTGACGGCCGGGGCGCTACCGTAGATTTACAGTGGTATCAGAGCCTCACCATTTTGCTTTACTAACTTGTGCTAACACGTTTAAAATACCGATCGGACCGAATATCAAAAACTACAACTTTTCAGTTCTGAGTTTCTGTCGATTTTTAAATGGTTCTAAAAATAATTTTACACATCACAGAAAATTCAGCAGGCTTTTCTAAGCACGTGGTACAAATTTGGGCACGTGACCCTACAAGACCGCCGTGGAATCGCGGTCAAACCTGGGGTTTGACCGCGCATCCGTGGCCTGTCTGTGTGATCATTGCCCCAAATTTGCACAGTGGCTTCTTTTGTAGAAATTGTGGTTTTTGGTATATATCTTTTGGGCCCAGATATTGTTACTGCACAGCAGATGTACGTGGGGCCCACTTCATGATATTTAGTCGATCAAAATTTAAACATATTAGTTTACAGTACTTATATTATATCTCCGACCGTGAATGTCATTTGATCGGTAAACCGCGTCTGATTGCTATAGTTCTTTTAGACGGGTTTGCGAACGTGACATTCGCGTTGATGTTCTGTGTTGTGCTGTGTTGTTGCGGATTTGACGTGGTGGATAGCAGTGTGCAATGGTAGTGCAGTCTGGATTTATTTGTACATTTGATATTGCGGGGCGAGCGTCCAACATGTGGACTGCCATCACTGCATGTTGTATAATATTCTTTTGGGGCACGACCGGGTTGAGGTCGATGTACCCGTTGTACATATTTTTCATTTCTGTACTAGGTTTTACCCCGCGACGGAGTGCACGGATAGCCGGGTTCTGGAGGCCAATGGGTCCGCATCTCATGGCTTTGAGAGGCAGAGGGGCCTTACTCTAGAATTGGCAGACTATTCGCCGCACTCGTACGGGGTACAGGTTGACCCAAGGAGGGGTGCTCAAGCTATCGGATTCTGTGAAGCGCAGGGTGGTCCATTCACTTATGCTGTAGGGGGCTGCCTCGCTTCAGGTTTTGGCGGGTAACTTGCCGCACCTGTAGGGGTCTAGGTTTCATTGCACAGGCTATCCACACGACCAGGGGAACGTCGGGTTTCAGCAGCGGCTCTGTGAAACCCGGGGATCCCAGATTATCTGAATTGTTCTGTGATGCTTATTACTTTTCTGTAATGTTGCATATTATCACGCCTGGAGCGATTATTGTATATTGGTATATATACTATTAGATGTTGTATATGTTTTACACCCACTCTTGTCCAGTCCCTGCTCTGTCGTTAGTTAAGTAACCTAACGGGTGATGACGAGACCCAGTGACGAATGCGGATGGCAGATACGCACATTTTATTTTTCGTTCTTTTCTGGTGTGATTAATTGATGGGACTGCGTTGATTCTGATCAATGCAAAGGAAAGTAAACCTGTTTGGATGTTGTTGGAACAAATTTAAAAAGTGTTATTACAAAGATGTTTCCTTTTGTTTTGCATAGTGATATTCGGTTGGAATATCCTGCACCTCATTCGACGGGGCAAGGGCCGATATCTCTTCACCGGGACTGACCCCTTGGGTAGAAGTTTGCGTCAGGGTAATAACTTCACTATAGTCGATTACATGTTGCTTTGCATAGTGGTATTCAGTGGAATATTCTGCACCTCATTCCACGAAGAAAGAGCCGAGATCCCTTCACCGGGAGTGACCTCTTTAGCAAAGGTTTTCGCCACTATATTATTATAAAAAGCTATCAGGTTCCTTCAGCGATATCAAGTTCACTACGTTAAAGGTTTTTCGCCAAAAACCAGCCGTAGCCTTCCGTCATTTCTTTTGGGTATTCAGTAGTATTCAAGCTATGTATTTTGACCTAACGCCAAGGCATAGTATTTGGTAGCTGCTGGGTATTCATTTGTTCCATAGATAGATGAGTTGGTTTGGGACAGCCGTTCTGCCATTTTGACCTAACTCCAAGGGCATGTGTGGGTGGGTTCAAATTAACAAGATAGTGACGGGTAGAACTTGGCATGTGACTTATGACATTTTGACCTAACACCAAGGTCATAAGAGCATGGGGCAAAAAATCATATCGTGAGTTTCTAAAGAAACTGAAACTTTCCAAGTATGCGCATACCTTCTGGAGTATGAGTAACGTGAATGGATTCCGTCACGTTATCATACGATGAGAGTTGGATCCCGATTCCCACTGTTGAGTTGGTTTACTCTTCGGGTGATCCTGATTGATTCTTCTTTCAGGTTTGGAGGAGAATTTGACAGGATAGTGGGAGGTTTCCTGATTAGATAAAGTGATAACCATTCTGATCTAGGTTAGAGTGCACGCAGAGTGTTTCTTTTCTCTCTCTCTTTGGCAGCAACCTTTGACCAACCCTAGACTATGACTCAGTGACCAAGTTGACCGAACCTTCTTAAAATACTGTCTTTTGGATTGTCCGAGTTGCATAAGTCATTGCCGCTCCTTCTTTTACCCTTTGCATTTCTCAGAACACCCCGTATTACTACGGACATCCACTTCCATTGGATAGATCCATCGTATGGTTATATATGAACTCGGAGGGACTTCTTCGAGGATGGATAAAGGTTCAGGAGAAATAGAATTGGTTTAATCAGTTGTCTTTTATTATCACCTTCTCTGAGGTTGTGAGGGCTCCTTGGTTTAGGAGAGTACACCTATTACGCTTATTGGATATTCTTATTCCAAACCATAGGCAGGTGCCGAAAGGTAGGGAATGAAGAAAACCAATTAGCCTAAGTAGGGTGTACAGAAGGTAATATATAAAGACAAAATAAAGGGATTAGAAAGAGAGCAAAGTAAATTGCGACTGCTATCATTCACGACCAAACCGCGTACTTCATCACCACTCCTATTTCACCTTTAAAAGAATAAGGTATTATTCAGTTGTCTTTTATCTTCACCTTCTATCAAGATGCGAGTACTCCTTGGTTTAGGAGGATACACCTATTATGCTTACTGGATAGTCTTCTTCCAAACCATAGGCTGGTGTCGAACGGTATGGAAGGAAGAAAACCATTTTGCCTAACGATGGTGTACAGAAGGTAATGACTAAAGACAAATAAAGGGATTTGGAGAGATGGCAAAGAAATATACGGTTATAGTCATGAATTGGATTATGGAAGAGGAATTACTATAAATACCAAGATACCCCTACGAAACATTTTCATGTTTCAGTGCATTGTTGAACAAAACTGTTTTCCCGATTAGATACTTACTCCAGGGTATGTATTTACCAGGTATGATTCTCATATCTGTATGGTTTTACAGATGATGAGTGGGAGTAAGTTATTGGGAATTAGGTGATCATCCTCATTATATCGGAATTCGTTGTAATTGGTGATATTTGAGAAAATCGTCTGGGTACAGTTTTCCACCTACGACGCACAGGTTTTGAGTTGTTAAACTCAGCGGACATATACAGAGTATTGTATGTTGTCCAGTATCCATCAGGACAAAGAGCTAAGTTCTCGTACTATGTTCTGTTTACTTATGACTTCTCTAGTTTTTAGACAAGTGTTTCGTAGAAATACAAGGTCTAAGTTTTGAGAAGTTGTGGGTATAAGAATAAAGTAGAGAACCAGGTGTCACATGTATCGGGATTCTTCAAAGAGATCGAAGATGTAGATTCTTATGATTGGTATTCATATGATAGTAATGGTTTTTGAGAAACTTGTTTCTCTTTCAGGTTACTCATAACTGGATGGATTCCAAAGTTGAGTAATACTGATTAGCCTCTTTTCCATTAAGTTGATATGCACAGGAGACAGCTGCATGATTTGAATCTGGTTACAATTAAATAAAGTGCCAAAGTTTCTATATTGGATATAGAATGGTTCATACCTTAACGCTGTTAAGGTACGGGGTGTTGTCCAGCTTATACTTAAAACCAGACTCTGGATAACTCAGGGCATGTTTCTGTAATGGCTGTTTGTGGGTTGACCCTGGCTATGACGAGGGTTGATTTTCTACCATTTGGAAGATCAATAGTGATATTGTTTTTGACTCGCCACAGTTTAAGTAAAAAGGATTTTTTCAGAAAACAGTAGTGGGAGTATGGTAGAACTGGAAGTGATTCCAGAACGGCAAACGATTACGGAAAATTTAATAGGACCTAAAGATTCAATCAGGTTTGACATTTCATTAGCCACTCCGCAGATATGGTGGGTAACCTCAGACACCCGAGAGGTACTCCGGTAGCCTCAAGGACGGTGACAGGGAGGTTCTTGTTTACCCATACTTGACACTACTGTTGTTCCAAACTATGAGACCCGGCAGGAAGTTAAGTATAGCGTCGTTCTAAACTAGCTTTAGAGGTGCACGTATATATTATTCTGCCAGAGGGTTGTTGTGATCAATGGGAGCAGCGGAAGTTTAGTGGGCAAGTAGCTTATGTCTATTTATAGACTAGAGCAAATATAGCGGAGATAGATCATCTATTTTTGATGTTACAGTCATGGGTTTGACTTCAATCAGAATAAGGGATGGATCTGTTAAGAAGGTAGTAGGGTGTGATGTCATGGTATCTGGATGACATACACAGAGTAGGAAGTAAAATTCCTATACTACGATCGGTTGTACTATGGTCGTCCACAGTTGTTTCTCAAGACAGGATATGGATATAATATCAGACATTCTGGTTTCTAGATCTATGGTTTTAGATCTGGATTTGGGTAGTTTCCCAATGTGGGTACTTCGACAGTATTCTATGGTTTTTAGAATAGATGACTCCTGGCATGGGGGTGTACCAGCAGGTAATGGAGTCACCCTCTCTAAAGGTGTCTTACAGACTAAAGAGGAGAGGGATATGCATGATTGACAGATCACTTGCTTAGGCAATTAAGTCAATCGTGAGATGTCAAGTACCACACCAGATGTTGTTTTTGCACTAGATGCAATAAGTTTGTATTAATCCAATCCTGGAGAAACATAAGGAAGCAGTTTTAGAACATAAGTGTATGTTCTACGGATTTGATGACGGCAGCCTCCTTCGGGAGACGGTTATCATTCCAGGCTTCAAAAGTGACATAGATGACAGAGTGATTGTCAGAGTTATAGTTTTCCCTCTGACAAAGGGGGCAGTATTATGGACAGGTGGTCCAAGAGGATACTGTGGGAGACATGGTGCTGGATACTGATTAGGTTCAGTCATCAATACAGTCTAAGAAGTTTGGATTTGGAGTTCATTTATGAACTAGGTCCCATCAGATATCCAGACATATTCTAAGACAGGTATTACTCAATTCGGGAGATGGCTTTCTTCGCGAACTTGAGATTAAGAGAGACATAGAAAGAAACATCAGGGCGGATCCACTCACTGAGGCTATTTCTCGAACACAATAGTTTTACAAACGGGATTTGTGAAACTGATTAGTAGAGGAGTTGGATGTTCGGTTTCACACGGGCTGTGAGTAGTCAACATCACAATAATTAGCCTTAAGTGCAAGTGGGAGATTGTTGGAGATAGTGCCCTCAGAGTCAATTATTGGATCGCGGGTACGTGATTGCAATGATTGAGGAGGACCTATGCCCGTAGGACAGTCTTACTCGAGATGATAGTATGCTATCTGGTTTGCATTTATCAGTCAAGTACATGTTCAGGTGACTGATTACATGCTACACGTTGATAGAGCCCTTAGGATCTTGCTTTACTACCAACAGTATGATGGCGATCATATACGTGAGAGTTGGGTGGTTTATAAGCATATCCTTAATTGTGGTCCCTAGTCGTGGGAGTTTCGAGACAGGGCATCGATACTCCGGAGTAGACTAGTGTATACAGTCGAGACCCCGACGAGGGGCGGTGACCGGTCTCACAAGCCACTGGTGTCAGTTGGATCACTTAAGATGTATACAGATGCTCATTGGGTTATGAGTACACCGGACAGGACTCGCCGGGAACCTGCTAGTTGGTATTATACATATCGTCAGATAGCAGTTCCCTGGTGACATGTGTACAAGTTAGTTCATCGACCTGAGGTCGTCATTTGTCTCGTGTGAGTTCCCACTGGGCTTTGATTTCTACCCTACCACGGCTCAAAGGAGTCATGCAAACAGGTAGTTTTTGGGTACAGTCCCGAGCCACATGGAGGCACGTGAGCGGATCGGCAGGGGATTCGTCTCTCCCGGTATTTGGGGTGAGATCGTGCTATGTCTAGGAGAGCCATTACACAAAGCCCACGGCCGTGGTAGGAGATTTACTGGTTGGTACTCCAGTAGTATCTCAGGGCGTTTTTAGGCTATACTCCGACACGACTTATACTGCTATTGAGGGTCTGACGTTACTAGCCCCCTAGGAAGATATGCGATACTCATAGACGAACGGACCGGACTGTATATAAATTTTCACTGTTAGGCTCAGTAGGGTTTCCGGATGAGTTCGCTCATCGGCCTCGCTTGAGGTCAGTCCATGGGCAGCCGTTACGCACAGCTAGTGCCGCTGACGGCTTATGGTTAAACCCACTGCCAGGGTACTGACGAGTCATTAGAGTCCTCCACAGACAGTTTCACAAGTTCGGGCGAAACGTTGTAGAGGCCGTATGGTTTTATGGCAGGGTTCGGAAAATGCACGTGCGTTTACGCACGTGTTATTTTTCGGGCAGATAATACTGGTGGGCTTTGGTTTAAGCCGGATCCGAGTATTATATTGAGTAGATATAATATCTTTGACTCAGTTGCATTTGTATTCAGTCGTAATACAAATGCGGGTATATTTATACAGTTTCGGGGTTATCCTGAAATTCGTTTTAGGATCACTTTTGGAAGTTGCCAGTTTCCAGTTTTCTATCAGCCGTATTTAACATTCGGTTAAATACGGATTTATTTTTCCGTCACTCTGATGAGTCATGAAGGTGAGTCGTGCTTCTAGAAGCTTCTAGATTGGTGACTAGGTTCATGTATCTTTGGTTGCATTTATTGTAATGGTGACTAGGTTTAATAGATATCATTTATGCATTAATTGTTCTTTGTGACTTATGCTTTTCTTTTAATGAGTTATGATAAGCTTCTTATCCTTGTGGTCACCACTTCCCTCCTACACTCACCCCCTTCTTGTTAAATGGTGGCCGGCCCTCTCTTTTGAGAGTGAGATTGATTTCATTTTGAAAAAAGATAGAGTTTTGGATGTATGGAAATTAACATATTCATATCTCATTTTCATATCGATCCAAAAGGCAACTTCATTAACCGTTCGTCCATAGCTTTGGACGTAACGAGACAAAGTATTCTACTCATTCTTTACATCAATCTTGGTCGTCTCTTTTAGCAAACTTGACGACCGAGTTGCCTCGAGTCAGAGGCGGGAGCCCGTTTAAAGATCCGTTGAAGTGGTTCCAGCTGGACGAGGAGATCAGAGATCGACGAGAACGGAGTAGCCGCAACAAAGCGTGGGATGATGGTTAAAGAACGAAGGACTCGGATCGTTCGGTATAACCTTTCTACCCTCTTTACAGTTTGTTAGTTTAGCAATAATGGCAGATCCGGGTTATAGTATACGATAGCGCCAGTTAAAAGTTTTTGTTCCGCATTTGGCGTCTGTTTGACGGCCGGGGAGCTACCGTAGACTTACAGTCCGTGTGCGGCGTCTAGGACTTGGGTTAGCAGCATCGGATCGTTCTGTCCAGTAAAATCGATCCCCAATGCCTCCGCCTGCTCAACCACCCTCTCCTACACCCACATTAACTAGTAAAATATAAGTATATTATTTAAATTTGAACTTTTCAAAACAAAAATTTCAAAAAAGGGTTGAATAAATATTAACACAAACGCAATACTCCTGGGTAGCGGTGTCGAGGTATCGAAGCTCGCCCGTGGCGGGATCTGTCGAGTTGCCGTGGACAGTAAGATACGCGGACATCACGCTCGGTGTACCACCTTGCGCCAGTGTCTGAGCTCTCTGCAATTCCCAAAAAATTTACATATATTATAAAATAACTCTTTTTATTACATTATATCACAGTAGATCTATTGTAATTTACCGATGCCTTCATGGCACGAGTAATATTCCTCAAGCCACCAGTATTAGTGGGGCGACCCCTCTTCGCCGACTTCTTATTCTCTTTATTTTGATCGGCATGTTTCTGCACAACACATTCAGATTTAGTTTTCTAATTAAGAAACACAAAAAAATAAATTATATACTAAAAAATGAATTACATTTAAAATACATGCATGTTTGCGCTGAGAGTCGAAATATTGGCACAATAGAGGCCATGTATCTACGTCGACTCACGCAAAGGCCGGAGTATGTAGGAGGGCCGCTCTCTCTGCCTCGGGGATCGCCATCCATAGGGAATAGCAGTCGATCTTCAGCTCGTTCCTATTGTATCGGACCTTTGATTGCATGTTCTTCATCATGCCATTGTACAGAGCGTGAAGATCGAGCACCCTCCAAGGGTGATCAGGGTCGGGTACAGGCTGAAAATCGTAATCCAACTGAAAATACAAAAAAAAACAATGTTAATAAATTGCAAGTGTTAATAATAAATATATTGGATCGATCAAATGAAAATAAATATTAATACTCGAGCCTGATCCCAGAAGAGGGCGAATGAGCGTCCGTGCCGGTCGCCCCACTCAATGTGAAGTGGATACTTCTTCACAAGGCGGCTCTAATCCCCCATATACCGGCCGAAGCTCTGAGCATAATCGTCAGTATAGCGATAATCAGGGGTTTAAGATGGGGAATGCTGCCTCCCCTTGCTCTGTCGGGCCTCAGCCCGTGGGACTGATTCGTGCCTCGAATCCCCCTCTCGGGATGGGGATGCCCTGTGTCTACAAGAAATATCAAGACAATCAATATTAAGACAAAGTGGTATTAAGAAATCAAGGTTTAATGAAAATTGAAGTGTGATATATACCTCCGGCGACAGAAGCACGAGTCTGGGTGGCAGCTGCACGAGCGGGACGATAGTTCCTCCGGTGAGGAACAGCCGGTGACCCGGATGTGGACGCATATCCAACTAGAAAATAAACATCGATAAAATTACATGAAGTTCATGTTTATTCTTAAAGGATATGTAAAATGAATAAATATTTTATATTTATGCATACAAACCTGCAGACTGAGCGGAGGGTATGGAAGTGGCCCCTGCACCAGACATGGACGCACTGTTGGAGATAGTGCCCTCAGAATCAATTATTGGATCACAGGCACGTGATTGCAATGGTTGAGGGAGGACCTATCCCGGTAGGACAGTCTTACTCAAGATGATAGTATGCTATCTGGTTTATCTTTGTCATCGTGTACTGCTTTAGGTGACCTGACAGGTCGCTATTACACGTTGATAGAGCCCCTAAGATTCTTGCTTGACTGCCAGTAGTATGAGGGCGATCATATACGTGGGAGCTGGTATTCTATAAGCATATCCTTAAAAGGTCCCTAGTCGTGGGAGTTTCGAGACAGGGCATCGATACTCCAAAGTAGACTAGTGTATACAGTCGAGACCCCGACGGGGGCGGTGGCCGGTCTCACAAGCCACTGGTGTCAGTTGGATCACCTAAGATATATACAGGTGCTCATTGGGTTATGAGTACACCGGACAGGACTCGCCGGAAACATGCTAGTTGGTCTGCTACCTTACGTCAGATAGCAGTTCCCTGGTGACATGTGTACAGGTTAGTTCATCGACCTGAGATCGTCATTTGTCTCGTGTGAGTTCCTATTGTACTTGGATTACTACCCTACCACGCTCAAAGGAGACCTACAAACAGGTTTTAGTTGGGTACAGTCCCGAGCCACATGGAGGCAGTGAGCGGATCTTCAGGGGTTCGTCTCTCCCGGTATTGGGGGTGAGGTGTCACGACCCGAAAGTACGGAACATGACCGGCACTTAGACTACGAACGTATCAAGGAGTACGTATGCTAAGTAAGCCGAAACTCAGAAATCCAAACCAAGAGAAGTAGTAGAGAATAGGAAGAACCATATCAAATCAACCTGTATGCAACATAATATACAACGCCTAAAGGCGAGGATCACAATAGAAATGGAACTCAACCAGCAAGAAACTCAAGAAATAAAACATGGTACTCTATGGTCGAAAGAATAACATTACTGGTCTCTATCTCAAAAAAATACAAGTTTGGTTGATGGAACTTCTAGATACAACTGAAATATAATATACAAGGTATAACGATGGGTAAGATACAATAAACCCACCTACTAGCAAGTCACCCGAAAAGAAACCGTGCCCGCAAAGCCGTAATGAAATCCGTACGGCAACACCTGCAAGAAACTGGGGCACAACGGGGGTGAGTTGCCAACTCGTGAGTAGAAAAAGATCTACGAACAGAAAATCGCATGAATAACGCAACCTAGGTCAATGATCATAATATATCCTCAAATATATGAATAACATGCAGCCTATAACAATGGCTAGGGTAATATCTAACCCGAGTGTGATCTCATGTGCCCGTGTCAGTGCCTCAGGTAGCAATATATCATATGAATGAGGTATGAATGCATGAAAACAGAATACATGTAAATGAAGAAACTGTTTTCATAAATTAGTGAGATTTCCTTTGTATTTTTAAAATGAGGTATCATAAATGAAATCAGCATCAACAGTGTCTAGTATCGACACAAAACATAAATCTCAATGTCTCAAAACCTCAGGCTCCGGCCATCCGGACTGGCCCGTATCATCAAATCTCAGTACCTCAATATCTCGAAATCTCAATTTCTCAATCTCAATATCTAGGGCGCCGTCAGTCCAGACCGGCCCCTACCATCCATCTCAAGACCACGACGGTATCCTCCGGATATCCGACGCGTCGGGTAAAGTCACCGGTAGGTAGTCTCCCCTGCCAGGCTCATCGTCATCACCACGAGCTTCTTGCCCCGGGGTACCTTACCGGGTCCACCATGTACCCGAAACGGTTCATCCAACTCCTCGAATCGGGTCTCCAAATCTATCAGCAAACTCATGGTGGACGACTCATACATCATGGGAAAAACCGCGCTTTTTATTTAAAAAGAGAAAGAAGAAGTTTGTATATGTTTTGCGGTTTTCCCCAAATCCAGAAAATCTCATGGAAATCCAAATCCAAAACCTCAATAGCACGTAAAAATTGAATATATGCATGAGAATCCATGAATGCGGCATAACAATGAATAACAGTATGCATGAGGTAGCAGGTAATAAGTATAATGTCTAAACTAACATATAAGGAAAGTACACTAATATCATGTCTAAACTATTAGCTAACAGGCTATGTCATGCAATAATATTTTCTAAGGTGTACGTGACATGGCAATTACCGATGAAGATGTGTGTGAGCCGGCAAGTAAGTGTACGTGGTACATACGCATCATCGGTAATGGTGCTGGTGTCCTAACCACAAGATATCAACAGAAGAATATGAAGCATAATATAAGCATGTGATGCGGAGCAAACAACAATAATGAGCGGGAGCTGAATACTAGACGCAACGATAATTAATCTGTTTTAACCTAATATAAGTCCTACAATGGTGCATTTTGAAATAACACGAATCGTGGGGTTTTGAAAATAGGGGCTACGGTGTTTTTAAGAAAAGATACGTTTTTTGAAATATCCGTAGGATCCCTTAGGCTGTCTTTAAAGATACACACGATTCGTAAGCTTTGAAATAGGTAGGAACCGAATCTAATCTAACAACTAACTAAACTAAAGGGCTACGCTATAAGCTAGACTACTGGTAAGGAAACCGCCTAACATCTGAGTCGATACATATACATACCTGTATATATATATTAGTCGGTGATCCCACCTCAATAATATCATATCCGATACCATATCTATAATCAGACATCCCAAGTCAAGAGTGCGGATCAATCATCAAGATATAGCTCGTACGTAAATCCGTCGTACGGCATCCCCAAATCTCGGTACGGGTCAATATCATATTCCTCACACTATTCCTCTGGTATCCTCTTTATCCAAGATCATAGTCTAGGGTACTGACCTATGTCTAGTACAATACTAATATCCTCAATATACTCATGATCTGACTACTGATCGACAATCTCGTACAAACCAATATCGTCAGCACATATCATCATCAAGGGGTATACATCGCCCGATACGGCCTAATATCAATATCCTAGCATATTATGCCTCATATCACGATCACATGTCGACCATTTATTTATAAGACTATTCACCCGTATCGCCGCCGCAAGATCCACTATAACACCAGGACGTACCTTAAGTACGAATCCTGCCATATCACCGAGATCACAACCACAAACAAATCTCATCGACTCAGCTCAATCCCAAGTATCCTCCTCAAATCCGTATGTGAACACATAGTCCCATACCCATGTGAACATATAAATATATTCCCATACACGCACATATGAAATAAGGAATGTATGCAAGTATGTATATGTGTGTATGTGTAAGTGCAGTGCACCCACTACCTAAGGTTTCGTAACCATGCACCAATCCAACACCAATATCCATCTAAAATCATCAATAATAAATCCTAACAACATATCATAAATTGTTGGTGTGTATACGCATGCGTATACATCACCACGGACTGCGGGGGTGCTATACGCCATCCACCCGACTTCTCCCCGTAGATATAAATCTACTCACCTGGTCCTCGCTAGCCGGTACCGACGTCGCCACGCGCTTGCTTGTCGTCTCGAAGTCCACATGGGGGTACCTACATATCATAACGCACCATATCGCATTAAAACTAAATTCGAAAACGAAACGGCATACGAAAATCAAATCGGCACGCGTATCACGCATAGGTCCAAACCTATCGCCTACGCATGCAAGAATAGTCAAACCAACCCTCGATGTCGATGTACAAACGTCAAACCATCGAGAAAAATCCAATCACACTCATTTGCACATTCACGAACACTAATTTTAATATAAACTAGGTTAAAACTCACAAAACCTCAATTTTGCTTAAAAAGTCATTTTTCCGAAAATCTAGCAAGCACAATTCGCCGTTTTTGTACAAAACAGGATGTTTTAAATGAATGTAGCGGCCAATATATTAATTAAATATCTTAAATAAGTCGTATAAACAAATTTCCGGAATTTAATCTCATTAAATTCCAAAAATCCTAATATTCTAGTTTATAAAATACCCTTTTTAACAATTTCATAGCAAAAATGCACAAACTACAATTTAGGTTGGATTTCCATGAACTAAAGTGTTAAACTACACTTAATAAAGTTAATAATATTATAAAAACCCTAACCATATTTTTAATCTCATATTTCGAATTAAATCAAAAAAACTAGTTTGCAACAAAAACCTTTAATTTGGACATTTTTCAAGTAACAACTTGTAATTAACAACTAGATTAGTTTTCTACAAAACTAAATATATTAATCCACCTCACTAAACCATACACAATCAAACACAACTCATTTCCACAACAAACCCTAACTTAGTAATCAAAACCCTTTCTTTAAATTTCAAAACTTGAAATTTAAAACCCTAATTTAACACCTAATAGCTAGATTCAAGTAATTTAACAACAAATTAAGCATAAGGTTATGATTATACCTCACAAGCTTGAGATCAAACTTGCAAAAATCTTAGCCTCCAACAATGATTTCATGCTCCAAGATCCATGCTTGAATAGCTAAAGAATAATGGATAAAGCTTGGATTTAGAATTAGCTTTGAATTTTTGAGAAAAAGGGTGGATTTTTGATAGAAATTTTGGGGATTTTGATGGAAAAATGAGATGAAGTATTTGGGGCTGTTTTGGTTCAGGTTTTGGCCAGAAATCTTGGGGGATTGGGTGAGGGAGGAGAGAGAGTGAGGTGGGGAAAGTTAGTTCAAGTCAAAGTCAACTCAAATTATACCATTTTCTACTCTTTTTTCTTTTCTTTTCTTTCATTTCTTTTCTTTAAAATCCAAGTGGGGACAAAAGAGGGGGCTGCTGAATTCTTCAAGGGGATAAGTGAATGGGGGTGTGTGGGTGTGGGTACGGGTGTGGGGTGATGAAAAATGATAAATACAATACCCCAAACATCCATATACGCTAAAATAAAAACCTTTTTTCTTCAATAATTTCTAAACCATTTAGGCAAATAATTTCGTTTCAAAAACCACTTGATAAATTTTTAATTAATGTTTTATGATTCACAAAATTTTTTTCAACTCATTCCAATTTGTAATTTTCCCTAATTAAATGTATTAGTGACGGCTTAAAATAATAATAAAATAATATTTTTTTCAGAAAATTTGAAATTTCACCAGCGGCTCAATAAACACCAAATAATAGCAATTACATAGCTAGAATATGTATATCTAATTTTTATAATAAGATATTTGTATTTTGACTTTTTACAGAAAACCCGCTCATTTTACCGATTTTCCGAAATTTCACCGAAACGATTTTCAAAACGCTACAATCTTCCCCCCTTAAAGAAATTCGGTCCCCGAATTTAAATTCAAACTCCCCCAATTACTAAAACATCTAAGAAAAACCATCAAGTCGTCGGGGCTCCGAAATTGTAAAGACATAAAACAAATCGTAGCGCAGCGCATGCGCTTGAAAAATGAGTATATAACTCAAATCAAAACTCCGTCAAGCATCCCGCGATCATCGGAGTCGTGGAGAAGACATCAATGCTAAATCCAAATCAAAACCAATATAATATAACTCGAAACTATAAATGTAAATATCGAATCTATATCTATAAGTATCTGAAGGAAATGCATGCCAAATCTCTTTAAGTCGCTGTGCAACGCGTATAACATTGCACAGTGGCGGACGTCTACCATAAAAAAATAACTATATACATATATACCTTTGTTTGAAATGTACGTTCCGCCGTTTTGGAAACAATTTAGAAGGGTCTCCTTGTTTTAAACATTTCGTGTCATATCAGACACGTAGGTAAATACTGAGGCTATAGCTCGCTTTTTGGAAATCCCTTCAATAACTATCAATGCATGCAAAATGTATTCAGGTACTGTCCTCTGACTAGTCCTGCTCAGTACGGAAACACATAGCAATATCATAAAAACGTACTGCTCTATAAGAAATCAATCCCAAAATATGCACATGAATACTACGTGCGTCTGGTGCGCACGGAAATCAAAATCCATGAATGTGCCATACATGCGCACAGAAATAACATCTAAGTGCATCAGGTGTGCACGAAACATCTGTCGTAGGCAACATGTGTGCCTGACAGCAAAATCAGGTGCATCTGACATGCACGAAAAATCTCGAATTAGTGCATCTGGTGTGCACCAAATCGCATCTCGTAACAGGCGCCCAACAGGCGCTAAAAATCCAATCTGGTGCATAAAATGCACAAAACAATGTCGAGCATCACCCTCGAAATCGAAATCCAGTGTATCCAAGTGTACAAAATACATGTCACTGCACTGCCAGCATATATAAACTATACAGAGTGCAGGAACCAAATCGCGTGCGTGCATACGCACAAAATCAACTCAACTGTTTAAAACCGTAAAATCACAAACATGTAAAACTAAAGCATGAAAACGATATCAAGTGCAACACTGTGCAAAGATCGTAAATCCTCAATCATCCAAATCAAATCATACAAATAAATCACCCAAAACATCGAAATCAATAATGGCGGAACAGTACCGCTCATGCATCCTCTAAGAATCTCGGGCCAATTGTCGCGGTCACTAGTGGGACGTCTCGTCGATGATCATGAACTCTGGCCTGCTGGTGTGCGTAACATGACCACTCCTGGGTCCAAGTCTTCTCCGTGGATTACCAATCTCACAATCCATCGGCTCATCGGCCCTGTCAAGGCAGCATATCACTGGCGTCGGCCTCTGGCTCTCTGAATGCACGTGACACATCTGATCCTGGGTGCATGTATCATCGCAGCAGTATCCTGGAAGGAATCCTGCTCACGGTCTCTTCCATGTCTCGTCTCTGCCAACTGTCCAGAAGTCATTGTCCTTTCCTATATCTGCATCTTGCTCTGGAACGACTGCATACTCATCGCGACTCCTTCTGGAAGGTAAGTCCAAGTACCATGCCTCGGCATGCGCATCGCCTCTCTGATGTCGGCGGAGTGGAACGTCATCTCATCTAGATCTGGTGCGAACCTCTTATTCCACTTTTCTCTAATGTCGTCTGCTTTGGACTCGTCTCGTCGCGGCTGCATGGACTGAGCTCCAACGGCTATCCTCGTATCTGGAGTCTCCCAAGAATGCATCTCATCACCTAGCATCCGAATTAAGTCGAGCCATCCAATCGATTCGTCAAAACCTCATAATCCCCCAAGAGCTCAACATCTTGGGTACAGTTTAATAGTATCGAGTACATACCACAGCATCGGTGGTCCAGCCGTAGAAGGGCAAACCCAAGCCTCACTAATGGCGCCGCAGAACTGCCGCAAACCCTAAGGTTCAAAGGCTTTCACACGGTCATTAAGTCGAGTTAGGGTTTCATTCTTCTAGAGGGACCATAGAATTGCCTGCATGTCTTTCCGACTATCTTAAACTTGGAATAATAGGTTTCTGACATTCGATCGTCTCTGTCGACTCCCAACGTCTCCACGTGAAGTCGTCTCTAGCTGGAATCCATCTATCTGATGACCTCGCATCGGGTTAGGCAAACGATCCACATGTCCTAGTCATTCATCCACGATGACTAGCGACCTTCTATCATCTCTTAGTACAACTCGTTCTGCACTAACTCCAGCATCTGGGGCAATACCTCGTCGTTCGCAGCAATAACTGGCTCGCTCGTCTGCACGCCGAACAGTGCCTCGATCATCATGAATAAGCAACACACCAACGGTCATCAAGATCTGGCTGGCCTCTATCATTAGCTCAATCCTCTAATGTCGATCAGTACATCCGAGTAACCTCATAAATGCGATCCGCCAAACGCTCGTGGCGCGGAAACACAGTCAAAAGACACCTCTCTATAATCGGGTGTCGCCGGAATCATGCCCTGGTCAGTCCTCGTTCGTGCCGAGCTCGTGCTGACCGCAACTCTAGCCGTAGCTCTCCCTGCCCATAATCGTGGCAGCAAAACCAAACTGGTACCGATGAGGCTAGATCAGGAAGGAATATAATACTGAACAAGGATATGTACATCCTAAGGCTTCTTAGGTGGAGTGGCGTGTCGTAAATATGCCACGGAACATACTAACGGTACGTCACTCTACTTTAGTCACCTATTCCATCAACCAAGGGTCATCCTACGCTCCGAAGGTAAAACCTAACGCTCTGATACCAACTTTGTCACGACCCGAAAGTACGGAACATGACCGGCACTTAGACTACGAACGTCTCAAGGAGTACGTATGCTAAGTAAGCCGAAACCCAGAAATCCAAACCAAGAGAAGTAGTAGAGAATAGGAAGAACCATATCAAATCAACCTGTATGCAACATAATATACAACGCCTAAAGGCGAGGATCACAATAGAAATGGAACTCAACCAGCAAGAAACTCAAGAAATAAAACATGCTTCTCTATGGTCGAAAGAATAACATTACTGGTCTCTATCTCAAAAAAATACAAGTTTGGTTGATGGAACTTCTAGATACAACTGAAATATAATATACAAGGTATAACGATGGGTAAGATACAATAAACCCACCTACTAGCAAGTCACCCGAAAAGAAACTGTGCCCGCAAAGCCGTAATGAAATCCGTACGGCAACACCTGCAAGAAACTGGGGCACAACGGGGGTGAATTGCCAACTCGTGAGTAGAAAAAGATCTACGAACAGAAAATCGCATGAATAACGCAACCTAGGTCAATGATCATAATATATCCTCAAATATATGAATAACATGCAGCCTATAACAATGGCTAGGGTAATATCTAACCCGAGTGTGATCTCATATGCCCGTGTCAGTGCCTCAGGTAGCAATATATCATATGAATGAGGTATGAATGCATGAAAACAGAATACATGTAAATGAAGAAACTGTTTTCATAAATTAGTGAGATTTCCTTTGTATTTTTAAAATGAGGTATCATAAATGAAATCAGCATCAACAGTGTCTAGTATCGACACAAAACATAAATCTCAATGTCTCAAAACCTCAGGCTCCGGCCATCCGGACTGGCCCGTATCATCAAATCTCAATACCTCAATATCTCGAAATCTCAATGTCTCAATCTCAATATCTAGGGCGCCGTCAGTCCAGACCGGCCCCTACCATCCATCTCAAGACCACGACGGTATCCTCCGGATATCCGACGCGTCGGGTAAAATCACCGGTAGGTAGTCTCCCCTGCCAGGCTCATCGTCATCACCACGAGCTTCTTGCCCCGGGGTACCTTACCGGGTCCACCATGTACCCGAAACGGTTCATCCAACTCCTCGAATCGGGTCTCCAAATCTATCAGCAAACTCATGGTGGACGACTCATACATCATGGGAAAAACCGCGCATTTTATTTAAAAAGGTAAAGAAGAAGTTTGTATATGTTTTGCGGTTTTCCCCAAATCCAGAAAATCTCATGGAAATCCAAATCCAAAACCTCAATAGCACTTAAAAAGTGAATATATGCATGAGAATCCATGAATGCGGCATAACAATGAATAACAGTATGCATGAGGTAGCAGGTAATAACTATAATGTCTAAACTAATATATAAGGCAAGTACACTAATATCATGTCTAAACTATTAGCTAACAGGCTATGTCAAGCAATAATATTTTCTAAGGTGTACGTGACATGGCAATTACCGATGAAGATGTGTGTGAGCCGGCAAGTAAGTGTACGTGGTACATACGCATCATCGGTAATAGTGCTGGTGTCCTAACCATAAGATATCAACAGAAGAATATGAAGCATAATATAAGCATGTGATGCGGAGCAAACAAAAATAATGAGCGGGAGCTGAATACTAGACGCAACGATAATTAATCTGTTTTAACCTAATATAAGTCCTACAATGGTGCCTTTTGAAATAACACGAATCGTGGGGTTTTGAAAATAGGGGCTACGGTGTTTTTAAGAAAAGATACGTTTTTTGAAATATCCGTAGGATCCCTTAGGCTGTCTTTAAAGATACGCACGATTCATAAGCTTTGAAATAGGTAGGAACCGAATCTAATCTAACAACTAACGAAACTAAAGGGCTACGCTATAAGCTAGACTACAGGTAAGGAAACCGCCTAACATCTGAGTCGATACATATACATACATGTATATATATTAGTCGGTGATCCCGCCTCAATAATATCATATCCGATACCATATCTATAATCAGACATCCCAAGTCAAGAGTGCGGATCAATCATCAAGATATAGCTCGTACGTAAATCCGTCGTACGGCATCCCCAAATCTGGGTACGGGTCAATATCATATTCCTTACACTATTCCTCTTGTATCCTCTTTATCCAAGATCATAGTCTAGGGTACTGACCTATGTCTAGTACAATACTAATATCCTCAATATACTCATGATCTGACTACTGATCGACAATCTCGTACAAACCAATATCGTCAGCACATATCATCATCAAGGGGTATACATCGCCCGATACGGCCTAATATCAATATCCTAGCATATTATGCCTCATATCACGATCACATGTCGACCATTTATTTATAACACTATTCACCCGTATCGCCGCCGCAAGATCCGCTATAACACCAGGACGTACCTTAAGTACGAATCCTGCCATATCACCGAGATCACAACCACAAACAAATCTCATCGACTCAGCTCAATCCCAAGTATCCTCCTCAAATCCGTATGTGAACACATAGTCCCATACCCATGTGAACATATAAATATATTCCCATACACGCACATATGAAATAAGGAATGTATGCAGGAATGTATGCAAGTATGTATATGTGTGTATGTGTAAGTGCAGTGCACCCACTACCTAAGGTTTCGTAACCATGCACCAATCCAACACCAATATCCATCTAAAATCATCAATAATAAATCCTAACAACATATCATAAATTTTTGGTGTGTATACGCATCCGTATACATCACCACGGACTGCGGGGGTGCTATACGCCATCCACCCGACTTCTCCCCGTAGATATAAATCTACTCACCTGGTCCTCGCTAGCCGGTACCGACGTCGCCACGCGCTTGCTTGTCGTCTCGAAGTCCACATGGGGGTACCTACATATCATAACGCACCATATCGTATTAAAACTAAATTCGAAATCGAAACGGCATACGAAAATCAAATCGGCACGGGTATCACGCATAGGTCCAAACCTATCGCCTACGCATGCAAGAATAGTCAAACCAACCCTCGATGTCGATGTACAAACGTCAAACCATCGAGAAAAATCCAATCACACTCATTTGCACATTCACGAACACTAATTTTAATATAAACTAGGTTAAAAATCACAAAACCTCAATTTTGCTTAAAAAGTCATTTTTCCGAAAATCTAGCAAGCACAATTCGCCGTTTTTGTACAAAACAGGATGTTTTAAATGAATGTAGCGGCCAATATATTTATTAAATATCTTAAATAAGTCGTATAAACAAATTTCCGGAATTTAATCTCATTAAATCCCAAAAATCCTAATATTCTAGTTTACAAAATACCCTTTTTAACAATTTCATAGCAAAAATGCACAAACTACAATTTAGGTTGGATTTCCATGAACTAAAGTGTTAAACTACACTTAATAAAGTTAATAATATTATAAAAACCCTAACCATATTTTTAATCTCATATTTCGAATTAAATCAAAAAAACTAGTTTGCAACAAAAACCTTTAATTTGGACATTTTTCAAGTAACAACTTGTAATTAACAACTAGATTAGTTTTCTACAAAACTAAATATATTAATCCACCTCACTAAACCATACACAATCAAACACAACTCATTTCCACAACAAACCCTAACTTAGTAATCAAAACCCTTTCTTTAAATTTCAAAACTTGAAATTTAAAACCCTAATTTAACACCTAATAGCTAGATTCAAGTAATTTAACAACAAATTAAGCATAAGGTTATGATTATACCTCACAAGCTTGAGATCAAACTTGCAAAAATCTTAGCCTCCAACAATGATTTCATGCTCCAAGATCCATGCTTGAATAGCTAAAGAATAATGGATAAAGCTTGGATTTAGAATTAGCTTTGAATTTTTGAGAAAAAGGGTGGATTTTTGATAGAAATTTTGGGGATTTTGATGGAAAAATGAGATGAAGTATTTGGGGATGTTTTGGTTCAGGTTTTGGCCAGAAATCTTGGGGGATTGGGTGAGGGAGGAGAGAGAGTGAGGTGGGGAAAATTAGTTCAAGTCAAAGTCAACTCAAATTATACCATTTTCTACTCTTTTTTCTTTTCTTTTCTTTTCTTTCATTTCTTTTCTTTAAAATCCAAGTGGGGACAAAAGAGGGGGCTGCTGAATTCTTCAAGGGGATAAGTGAATGGGGGTGTGTGGGTGTGGGTACGGGTGTGGGGTGATGAAATATGATAAATACAATACCCTAAACATCCATTTACGCTAAAAAAAAGCATTTTTTCTTCAATAATTTCTAAACCATTTTGGCAAATAATTTCGTTTCAAAAACCACATGATAAATTTTTATTTAATGTTTTATGATGCACAAAATTTGTTTCAACTCATTCCAATTTGTAATTTTCCCTAATTAAATGTATTAGTGACGGCTTAAAATAATAATAAAATAATATTTTTTTCAGAAAATTTGAAATTTCACCAGCGGCTCAATAAACACCAAATAATAGCAATTACATAGCTAGAATATGTATATTTAATTTTTATAATAAGATATTTGTATTTTGACTTTTTACAGAAAACCCCCTCATTTTACCGATTTTCCGAAATTTCACCGAAACGATTTTCAAAACGCTAAATGAGGTCACACTGTGTCTAGGAGAGCCATTATACGAAGTCCTTGGCCAAGGAAGAAGATTTACTAGTAGGTATTCCGGTAGTATCTCAGGGTGTTCTGGGCTACACTCCGACACGACTTGTACCGCTTTTGGGGTTCTGACTTTTACCAACCCCCTAGGCCCGCCATGCGATGCTCATAGACGAACGGACCGGACTGTACGGATATTGTCACTGACAGGCTCAGTAGGGTGTCAGGATGAGTTCGCTCATCGACGTACCTTTTGGTCAATACCTGGTAGCCCGTTACGTATGGCTAATACCTCTGACGTGCTAGTGGTTAAATCCACAATCAAAGTATTGACGAGTCTTTAGAGTCCCCCACGGACCGTTTTCTTGAGTTTCGGGCGAAACGCTGTAGAGGCCGTATGGAGATATGACAGGGTTCGATCAGATACGTGCGGTATTGCACGCATCATGATCGGACGGATAATACTAGCGGGCTTTGGTTTAAGCCGAATCCTAGTATTGTGCAGTGTGGATTTTGTCTCTTTGCATTTGTATTAAGTGGGAATACAAATACGGGTATGTATATACAGTCGCGGGGTTTTCATGTAATTTATTACGGGATCAGTTTTCTGAAGTTGCCAGTTTGTATTCCGTTTCAGCCAGTTTTTCATTCTTCCATTCTTTGGCTGAATTTCCGATGTAGGGTTTTTTTTGCAAGTATGCAAATTAGTTTTGTGGAGGGGGTTATTTGGATTTGTGGCTTCATGATGGTTCTATGCATCATGAGATTCTTTATGCATCATTTCCTTTGCATTAAATGAGATGGGATTTAGATAAGAAGTGAGGGTGACATAATTTGATCATTATCACACATTTCCCCACTTGCTATATTCCATTCATTTTTTCCCCTTCTCCATTAGAGCTTGGCCGGCCACACATTTGAAGGGGTGTGATTTTTGAGTGAGAGGTTTTGATCTCATATTCATTTCAATGCTAGAAAAATGAGAGCACCATTTTCTTCCAAACTTCCTTTTCTCTTCTCCATCCTCAAAGGCAACTTCAACCCATTGACACAAAGTGATTCTACACTTGCCTACAGCATTTCTTGGATACGTCGGCTCGCCAACTTCGTGTCCGAGTTGCCTCGGTCCAGAGGTGGGAGCCCGTAAAAGAACCCGGCGATGTGGTGCCCGTTCCGACGAGGAGCTGAAGACCGGAGATTCCCCCAGGAGATTGGAGTGGAGGCCGAAGACCGAAGGACACAGATCGCTCGGTATATCTCTCTACCCCTTCTCTAGTTAGCTAGGACTATGTTAATGGCCCGATCCGGGATTTTAGTGCGCGGTGGAGCCGGTTCAAAAGTTAAAGTAAATTATCGTTTCCGCATTTTGGCCTCGGATTGACGGCCGGGGCGCCGCCGTGCACTCACATGGTATCAGAGCCACGCCATTAACCTAGTCTAGTTTGGTCTAATGTGTTTACATTTTCCATCGAACAAAATTCCAAAACCCGCGTTTTCAAAGCTTCAGTTTTCTGTCGAATTTTTTCTGGCTCGAATTTTTTTTCAGTATGTTGCAGAAGTACAAGCAGGCATTTTTAAGGATTCTGTAAAAAAATTGGTAAGATGACTGTAGCCCGACAGCGGAACCGCGGCCAAAGCCCTGTTCCGGCCGCGGTTCCGCCGCGACAGAGTTGTTTCACTGTACCAATTTTGTACAGAGCTTTTTAAATTTGGAATTGGGGTTTTTGGAATGTTCTTTTTGGGCCCAGATTTTCTTTAAGTGCTACAGTAGTGTTTGGGGGCCCACTTGGGTAAATTTGATAGATCGAAATGTTTAAACATGTTAGTTCACAGTATTTACATTATATCTGTGACCGTGAATTTCATTTGATCGGTAAATCCTGTCTATCTGCTATAGCCCTTTTAGACGGATTTGCGAACGTGACATTCACGTTGATGTTCTATGTTGTGCTGTGATGTTGCGGATTGGTCGTGGGGGATAGCCTGGATGCAATGGTAGTACAGTTTGGTTGTATATGTACATTTGATATTGCGGGGCGAGCGTCCGACATGTGGACTGCCGTTACTGTCTGTTTGTATATTATTCTTTTGGGGCACGACCGGGCTGAGGTCGATGTACCGATTGTATATTTTTCTTTCTGTACTAGGATTACCCCGCGGTGGGGTGCACGGATAGCCTGGTTCTAGAGGGAAACGGGCCCGCATCTCATGGCTTTGAGACGGAGGGGGCTTTACTCTAGAATTGGCGGGCTATTCGCCGCACTCGTAGGGGGCACAGGTTGACCCAGGAGGGGTGCCCAAGTTACCGGATTCCGTGAAGTGCTGGGTGGTCCATTCACGTTGCTGAAGGGGGCTGCCTCGCTTCAGGTTTTGGCAGGTAACTTGCCATGCCCATAGGGGTCTAGGATTTCATTGCACAGGCTATCCATATGACCAGGGGAACGTCGGGTTTCAGTAGCGGCTCTCTGAAACCCGGGGATCCCAGATATCTGTATTGTTCTGTGATGCTTATTACATTTCTGTGATGTTGCATTTTATCACGCCTTGAGCGAAATATTATATATTGATATATATACTACTAGATGTTGTATATGTTTTGCATCCGCGCTAGTCCAGTCCCCGCTCTATCGTTAGTTAACTAACCTAACGGGTAACGACGGGACCCAGTGGCGAATGCGGATGGCATATACGTACATCATTATTTTCGTTCTTTATTGGTGTGATCAATTGATGGGACTGCGTTGATCGGATCAATGCAAGCTAAACAAACCTATCCTGATGTTGTTGGAACAACTTTTCAAAAAGCTGTTATTGCAAGGACGTTCACTTTTGTTGTGCACAGTGGTATTCGGTTGGAATATCCTGCACCTCAGTCGACGAGGCAAGGGCCGAGATCCCTTCACCGGGAGTGACCCCTTGGACAGAAGTTCGCGTCAAGGCAATAACTTCACTATAGTCGTTTACTTTTACTTTGCATCGTGGTATTTAGTTGGAATATCCTGCACCTCATTCTACGGGGAAAGAGCCGAGATCCCTTCACCGGGAGTGACCTCTTTAGCAAAGGTTTTCGCCACTATATTTTCATAAAAGCTATCCAGTTCCTTCAACGATATCAAGTTCATTACGTTAAAGGTTTTTCGCCAGAAACCATTCGTAGCCCTCCGTCGTTTCAGACGGGTAGCACGTAGTATTCATGCTATGTTTGTTGGCCTTCGTCAAGGTATAGTGTATGGTAGCTGCTTGTTGCCTTTCTGCTGCATAGATAGATGCGTTGGTTTGGGATAGTCGTATAGACTTGTTGACCTTCGTCAAGGGCTTGTACAGGTGGGTTCAAATTAACCTGGACAATGATGGGTAGAACTTGACATGTGACTTATGATTTGTTTACCTTCGTCAAGGTCATAAGAGTATGGGGTAAAAATCACATCGGGAGTTTCTAAAGAAACTGAAACTTGCCAGATATGCGCATACCTTCTGGAGTGTGATAACATGAGCGGATTCCGTCACGTTATCATGCGATGATAGTTGGATCCCGATTCCTACTGTTGGGTTGGTTTACTCCCCGGGTGATCTTGACTAATTCTCCTTTCAGGTTTGGAGGAGAATTTGACGTTACAGTGGGAGGTTTCCAGATTAGATAAATTGGTAAACATTCTGATCTAGGTTAGAGTGCACGCTGAGTGTTTCTTTTCTCTCTCTCTTTGGCCGCGACCATGACCCGACCCTAAGACTATGACTCAGTGACCAAAATTAACCGAACCTTCTTAAACACCGGCTTTTGGATTGTCAGAGTTGCAAACCTCATTTCCACTCCTACTTTTACTATTTTCTCCAGGACACCCCGTATTACTACGAACGTCCACTTCCATTGGATAAAACCATCGTATGGTTATATACGAACTCGAAGGAATTTATTCGAGGATGGTTTCCGGTTATGGAGAAAACGAATAGGACTATTCAGTTGTCTTTTCCTTTTACCTTCTCTCAGGTTGCGAGTACTCCTTGGTTTTGGAGATAGTACACCTATTACGCAAATTGGATAGTCTTCTTCCAAACCTTAGGCTGGTGCCGAATGGTGGGGAATGAAGAAAACCAATTAGCATAACGATGGTGTGCAGAAGGTATTAAGTAAAGACATATCAAGGGATTAGTAAGAGGGCAAAGTAAATTGCGACTGATATTCACGACCAAACCAGGTATTTCATTACCACTCCCACTTCACCTTTGTATTTCTCCAGGACACTCCGTATCACTACGAAGATCCACAGTTTATTGGATACTCCATCGTATGGTTATATACGAACTCGAAAGGAACTTGTTCCAGTTCGGGGATGGATTCTGGTTCAGGAGAAATAAGTATAAGGTTTATTCGGTTTTCTTTTATCCTCACCTTCTCTCGCATTGTGAGTGCTCCTAGGATTAGGACAGTACACCCATTATGCTTATTGGATAGTCTTCTTCCAAACCATAGGCTGGTGCCGAACGGTAGGGAAGGAAGAAAACCATTTGGCCTAAAGGGGTGTGCAGAAGGTAATAACTAAAGACATATGAAAGGATTTAGAGAGATGGCAAAGAAATATACGGTTGCAGGTGTGAATCTGATAATGGAAGAGGCATTACAAGGAATACCAGGATACCACTACGAAACATTTCAATGTTTCAGTTTCACTGTGTACTGTTAAAAGAAAACTGATTTCCCAAGTAGACACTTGCTCCACGGTATGTATTTACCAGGTATGATTCTCACATTTGTATTGTTTAACAGATGATGAGTGGGAGTAAGTTATTGGGAATTGGGTGATCATCCTCATTATATCGGGATTCGTTGTAATCGGTGATATTTGAGGAAGTCACCTGTGTTGTTTGCCGGACGACAAATATTTGGTTTTGAATATCCGCTGTTATGCACCAATTTCAAATTGATATATTTGTACGTCTATTTTTATAGAGTGAGATATATGTTTTTGAAATTATGTCTATGACATTTACCTATATCAGTGGATGGTTAGGTAAGGAGCATTAAACAGCGGTGTAATTCTTCTTAACCATAAGTACGGTTTTCAACCTACGACACACAGGGAATGAGTTATTAGACTCAAAGGACTTGTACAGAGTATTGTATGTTGTCCAGCGTCCATTAGGACAGAGGGGTTGGTCCTCGTACTATATTCGGTTTACTTATGACTTCTCTAGTTTTTAGACAGGTGTTTCGTGGAAACACAGGGTCCGAATTTTGAGAAGTTATAGGTATTTGAATAAAGTAGAGAACCAGGTATTGCAAGTATCGGGATTCTTCAAAGTGATCGAAGATGTATATACTTGTGTATGGTATTCAGTTGATAGTAATGATTAAGAGAACTTGCTTCTTTTTCAGATTACTCGTAATTGGAAGCATTTCTAAGTTGAGTAACGCTGATAGGCCTCCTTCCATATAGTTAACATGCACTGGAGAAAGCTGCATGATTTGAATCTGTTTCAATTAAATCAGTGCCTCTGTTTCTATATTGGATATAGAACAGTTCATATCTTGACATTGTTAAGGTACGGGGAGTTGTCCGGCTTATGCTTAAAACCAGACTCTGGATAACTCAAGGCACGTTTCTGTAATGGCTGTTTGTGGGTTGACCCAGGCTATGACGAGGGTTGACTTTCTACCATCTGGAAGATCAATAATGATATTGTTCTAGACTCTCCACAGTTTTAATAAAAATGGATTTTTTCAGAAAACAGTAGTGGGACTATGGTAGAACTGGAAATGATTCCAGAACCGCAGACGGTTACTGAAAATTTGATAAGAACCTAAAGATTCAATCTGGTTTGACATTCTATTGGCCATTCCGCAGATACGGTGGGTAACCTCAGGCACCCGAGAGGTACTCCGGTAGCCTCAAGGACGGTGACAGGGAGGTTTTTGTTTACCCTGACTTGCCATTGTTGTTGTTCCAGACTGTGAGACCCGGCAGGAGGATGAGTATAGCGTCATTCTAAACTAGCTTTAGAAGTGTACGCCTATATGACACTGCCAGAGGGTTGTCGTAGTCAGTGGGAGCAGCGGAAGCATTGGTGGACAGGTGGCTTATGTCTATTTATAGACTAAGCAGATATAGCGGAGATAGATCATCTATTTCTGATGTGACAGTCATAGGTTTGACTTCATCAGAATAGGGGATGGATCTGTTAAGAAGATAGTAGGGTATGATGTCTTGGTATTTGGATGACATACACAGAGTAGGAAGTGATATTCCTATACTACAATCGGTTATACTTTGGTTGTCACACAGTGGTTTCTCCACATAGGACTTGGATATAATATCAAGACATTCTGGTTACTGGATCTATAGTTTTAGATCTAGATTTGGGAAGTGTCCCAATCAGGGTACTTAGACAACATTCTAAAGGTATTTAGAATGGACGACTCCTGGCACGGTAGTATACCTGCAGGTGATGGAGTCACCCTCTCTAAAGGTGTCTTACAGACTAAAGTGGAGAGGGATGTTCATGATTGGCAGATCACTTACTTAGGCAATTGAGTCAATCATGAGATGTCAAGTACCACGCCAGATGTTGTTTTTGCAGTGGATGCAATAAAATGATAATAATCCAATCCTGGAAAACCAATCGGATGTAGTTTTAGAACATAAGTGGATGTTCTTGGGATATGATAACGGTATCCTCCTTTGGGAGACAGTTATCATTCCAGGCTTCCAAGGTGACCTGGATGACAGAGAGGTTGTCAGAGTTATATTTTTCCTTCTGACGAGGGGTAGTATTTTGGACAGGTGGTCCAAGGGGATACTGAGGGAGGCATGACGCAGGATACTGATTAAGTTCAGTTGACGATACAGTCTAAGAAGTTTGGATTTGGAGTTCATTTATGAGCTAGGTCCCATCAGACATCCAGACACATTCTAAGATAGGTATTGCTCATTTCGGGAGATAGCTTTCTCCGCGAACTTGAGATATAGAGAGACATAGAAAGAAACATCAAGGAGGATCCACTCACTGAGGCTATTCCTCGAACGCAATAGTTTCGCAAATGGGTTTTGTGAGACTGATTAATAGAGGAGTTGGATTTCGGTATCACACGGGCTGTGAGTATGCGACATCGCAATAATTAGCCTTGAGTGCTAGTGGGAGATTGTTGGAGATAGTGCCCTCAGAGTCAATTATTGGATCACAGGCACGTGATTGCAATGATTGAGGGAGGACCTATCCCGGTAGGACAGTCTTACTCATGATGATAGTATGCTATCTGGTTTATCTTTATCATCGTGTACTGCTTTAGGTGACCTGACAAGTCGCTATTACACGTTGATAGAGCCCCTATGATTCTTGCTTGACTTCCAGCAGTATGAGGGCGATCATATATGTGGGAGCTGGTAGTCTATAAACATATCCTTAAAAGGTACCTAGTCGTGGGAGTTTCGAGACAGGGCATCGATACTCCAGAGTAGACTAGTGTATACAGTCGAGACCCCGACGAGGGGCGGTGGCCGGTCTCACAAGCCACTGGTGTCAGTTGGGTCACCTAAGATGTATACAGGTGCTCATTGGGTTATGAGTACACCGGACAGGACTCGCCGGGAACATGCTAGTTGGTCTTATACCTGACGTCAGATAGCAGTTCCCTGGTGACATGTGTACAGGTTAGTTCATCGACCTGAGATCATCATTTGTCTCGTGTGAGTTCCCACTGTACTTAGATTACTACCCTACCATGCTCAAAGGAGACCTGCAAACAGGTTTTAGTTGGGTACAGTCCCGAGCCACATGGAGGCAGTGAGCGGATCTTCAGGGGTTCGACTCTCCCGGTATTGAGGGTGAGGTCGCACTGTGTCTAGGAGAGCCATTACATGAAGTCCTTGGCCAAGGAAGGAGATTTACTGGTAGGTATTCCAGAAGTATCTCAGGGTGTTCTAGGCTACACTCCGGCACGACTTGTACTGCTTTTGGAGGTCTGACTTTTACCAACCCCCTAGGCCCGCCATGCGATGCTCATAGACGAACGGAGCGGACTGTACGAATATTGTCACTGACAGGCTCAGTAGGGTGTCAGGATGAGTTCGCTCATCGACGTACCTTTTGGTCAATACCTGGTAGCCCGTTATGTATGGCTAATACCTCTAACGTGCTAGTGGTTAAATCCACAACCAAAGTATTGACGAGTCTTTAGAGTCCCCCACAGACCGTTTTCTCAAGTTTCGGGCGAAATGCTGTAGAGGCCGTATGGAGATATGGCAAGGTTCGATCAGATACGTGCGGTATTGCACGCATCATGATCGGACGGATAATACAAGCGGGCTTTGGTTTAAGCCGGATCCTAATATTGTGCAGTGTGGATTTTGTCTCTTTGCATTTGTATTAAGTGGGAATACAAATGCGGGTATGTATATACAGTCGCGGGGTTTTCCTGTAATTTATTACGGGATCATTTTTCTGAAGTTGCCAGTTTGTATTCCGTTTTAGCCAGTTTTTCTTTCTTCCATTCTTTGGCTGAATTTCCGATGGAGGTTTTTTTTTGCAAGTATGCAAATTAGTTTTGTAGAGGGGGTTATTTGGATTTGTGGCTTCATGGTGGTTCTATGCATCATGAGATTCTTTATGCATCATTTCCTTTGCATTAAATGAGATGGGATTTAGATAAGAAGTGAGGGTGACATAATTTGATCATTATCACACATTTCCCCACTTGCTATATTCCATTCATTTTTTCCCCTTCTCCATTAGAGCTTGGCCGACCACACATTTGAGGGGGTGTGATTTTTGAGTGAGAGGTTTTGATCTCATATTCATTTCATTGCTAGAAAAATGAGAGCACCATTTTCTTCCAAACTTCCTTTTCTCTTCTCCATCCTCAAAGGCAACTTCATCCCATTGAGACAAAGTGATTCTACACTTGCCTACAGCATTTCTTGGACACGTCGGCTCGCCAACTTCGTGTCCGAGTTACCTCGGTCCAGAGGTAGGAGTCTGTAAAAGAACCCGGCGATGTGGTGCCCGTTCCGACAAGGAGCTGAAGACCGGAGATTCCGCCAGGAGATCGGAGTGGAGGCCGGAGACCGAAGGACACGGATCGCTCGGTATAGCTTTCTACCCTTTCTCGTATTTGCTAGGAGTAGGTTAATGGCCCGATCCGGGATTTTAGTGCACGGTGGTGCCGGTTTACAAGTTTCGTAAAAAGTTTCGTTTCCGCATTCCGGCGTCGGATTGACACCCGGGGTGCTGCCGTGCACTTACACGCACCACCTATAATTAGACAATCAAACATTGACTATATAAGTAATTGCGAAAAGAATGTGTATATCAATAATATAAAATTCTAAATCAACATGTTTACACTATAGGATATATAAACATACCCGCAGGTGTGGTGGTGGGCTCTGCCAGAGATGTGGAGGCACCACTTACAGCCCGAGATGTAAGTACGTAAGAGCAAAAAGAATGTATGTATATTTATGATATAGCATTCTAAATCAATATACATGCACTATATGATATATAAATATACTTGGAGGTGCGGGAGTGGCCTCTGTCCCTGATGTGGACGCACCACCGAAAACTAGACTATGTAAGTAATTTTGATATGAATATGCATGTATATCTATAATATTACATTCAAAATGTAACGCCTTGAAAAGTCGTTTTGGTGTTTTCCCGAAAATCGGTGAAAATTTGGTATTTTTCCGAAAATCGTCTTTTTTATTATTTTGCTGTTTAGGCCTAATTATACCTAATTTGGATAGGTAATTGCTAGTTTTTAGTAGCTAATGAGTTACTTATAAATTTCTGGTCATTTAAAAATTTCCCTAATTTTTCAATTTTTAATATTATTTTAAGCCGCTAAAAATACATTAAATTAGCGATAAATACAAATTTAAATGGGCTAATTTTAATCTTTAAAATCATGTTAACTAAAATCTAGTTAGTAATATAAATTTTTAGTATTTTATTTCAAGTTCTAATTGGTTTTAATTATGGAAAACAAAAATTTATTTTATTTATGCTAAAACTTGCAATTTTGAGCTTGTGGAGGGTCTTTTTGTATAGAATTTCTTTGTAAAATCTCTCACTCATTCCTCTCCACTAGGTCGGCCCCACCAACATCAGCTCAAAAAATTTCTTTCCCTCTTTTGACTTTAAATCATGTGAATAAATGATGTGTTTAAAAGGGTTTTAAAAAAAGTTAATTTGGAGGTATGTGTACATTGATTGGTGAGGGGTTGACTTGGACAATTTTGCACACAACACACCCTCACTTTTCCCCCTCCATCATGGACGGCCCCACCACTGCTGGAGCAGTCCACTCCCGCCCCCCCCTCAATTTTGTTTTCAACTCATTTTAATAGTTCAATGTGATAAGGATTAAAATATAGTAATTGGAGTATGGGTTTTTGTTGTTTGATTGGTCTTTTGACTTTGAAAATTTTTCCCCAACTCCCCCACACCTCTCCCCACTCCTCCATATCCAAGAATTCTGCAGAAAACAGCCCCTCCCCCTTCTTGTCTCATCTCTTTTCATCATCAAATTTCATAAAAAATTGCTCCAAAAATCCAAATCAAACCTCAAGATTTCAAGCCCATTCTTCATCCCATTCTTCTTTGTCTTTCTAGCTTGGATCTTGGATGCTAGGAGGCCATCTTTGGAGGCAAAACTTCTTGCTAGATCTCTAGATCTTGTGGTATAATCCTTACCTATTTAACTTCTTTTGGTTAATTCCTTTTATTAAATGGTTTAAGTTTTAATACTTTAGCTAAATTCTAGTTTAGGTTTTAAAGTTCATGGCTTGAGTTTAAACTAGGGTTTAGAAAACCATTATTAGGTTAATTAGGTTATTTTGTTATCTAGTTGTTATACTAACCTAATCAATGAGGTTACTTTGCTTAAGTGGCTTCATATTATGCTAATCTAGGGTGAAATTTTGATTGTAATTGCTAATTACAAAAATCAAGAAGAGGTGTATGTATGGAAATAGGTTTTGAAGCATGGTTAATGTGTTGAAAATTAGTGTAGTGGCTATCTATGGTTAACTTAGGTGTTTGCGCGATATTGTGTGCACTTTATCGCAAATCCGCGATGTTTGCACGAATTTGGAAATCCTTTGTGCTTACTAGGTTTTCGCAAAATTTAGGGGATGAATTATATTAGTTATCATGAGTATATTGTTGGCATATCCTATGACATTGAGGAGATGTGAATGCGGAATTTGGGGTAATCGGGTTTTAGTTTTGCCGGACGCCCCAAAACGACGATTATAGTTAGTTTTTGTGATTTTCGGGTGTGTTTCGCGCACCTTGTGCACGTTGTGCCTAACTCGTGAACGTTGATATTTTCGTTTGGGATTTGCGTTGTTTCATGATATGTAACCTTATGTTTTGTATTGGTGCAAATTCCAGGTTCGGTCGCGTAGACTTCGGACGCGGCACGAAAAGGGAAAGCGGTGATTGGACATAGCTAGCTGGGGATTCCGGTGAGTAGATGTAACATCTATGGGGGACTATTGTTTGGATGGCGCAAGTCGCCCGATAGTTTAAGTAGTTAAATATTTCTAGTGATATTAGTAACTACATCCATGCTTTATTTTGACATATATATGCGAACCCATTCTATAGGACATTTGCACCATTACCAGGGTTTTTATATGTAGCACGAGCACTATTCATGCGTACACACACGCCTTGGTAATTGCCATGCCACCACACTAGATAACTTATAATTTGAAACCTTTTTACTATAATTGATGCTTAAACCTGTGCTATTGCCTTTAAATCCTTAAAATGAAATCGTAGGATTGCTATTCATGTGCATGTACCTCATTACATCATTTGTTCATGCCTAGTCTATTAATCATACATCGTAACTTGAACATTGATACCATATGCATTCATTATCATTGACGTATGTACTCATGATGATTTCTTGAGATTTTATGATATTTCTGGATTTCGGGGGAAAGCCCAAAATTTCTAAAACTTATTACCCTTTTTAAAATATGAAAAATTGCTGTTTTCTAGTGATGTAAGTGTCGTCCACCTTGAGTTTGTTATGGTTTTCGAGACCCATTTCGAGGAGTTAGATGAACCGTCTCGGGTACATGGCGGGCCCGGTAAGGTACCCCGGGGCGAGAAGGTCGTGTTGCTGACGTTGAGCCTGGCAGGGGATGGACTACCTACCGGTGACTTTTTGGCACGGCGGATATCCAGAGGATACCGACCGTGGCCGCGAGATGATGAGATATTGACATTTGAAATGGGTCAGCCGGACGGGTGAGGCCAGAGATACTGTGACATGGATACATGAGATTGAGATAGTTTTGAGGTGTTGATGATGGACACAGATTCTTGTTGATTCTATTGGTATTGTGCTGATATTTCAAAAGAGATTCTTAAAGGAAAAACATGATTTCTTATACTTACACATTCAGATCACGAGTTGATTCATATTGCATACATACCTGCTAGTGCATTCATGATGCATACATACCTGCTAGTATATCCTGCCATACCTGTATTATAGATGCTAGGATGCTTGTGTGCATGCTTGCGATAGCCTCTATAGATGTTATTTATTACTCACGAGTTGGCAACTCACCCCCGTTGTGCCACAGTCTTTTGCAGGTCCGCTCCGTCAGCACAGTAGCGGCGGGCGCACTTGCTTCTTTTGCCTCTTTTGCCTGGACTCGAGGCTTTTGCTCGTAGGTGGGTTGTATTATTATTTTGTACCACCTTGTATATTCTTTTTATCTAGAGTACTCCATCTACTGTATCTACCTGTATTGTTGTATATTGACCTAGAGACGAGATTGTGAGATTGGTGGGCTTTTTATGCTGTATTTTGGGGTCGAGCTCACTTGAGTCGACATGATGTTTTACTTGTGCTTCTTATATTTATTTATGCATATTGCTGATTTACATTGAGTAGGATTTGTGACCGCCTTGTGGCGAAGAGCAAGCTCCCGCTTGGGGATGCCTTATTTGTTGTATTCATATATATTCTTGTTGTACCCATTTTGGGGGGCCAGTATTTACAAAGGAGACTCTGCCGAAATTTTCGGAAAAATTTATATTGTTTTTAAAAAGGCTTGATATGACTTATTTGATAAACTCGCTTTCAATTGATTGGTTTTCCTTCACTCTTCTGCTTTTTGGTTTTGATTTTTGGGCTTTGGCTTACTTATTTTACGGACGTCTTGAGACGTTTCGTAACTTAAGTGCTAGTCATGTTCCGTACCCTGCGAGTCGTGACACAAAATGAGTATTCGTGCAATATACCTAGAGGTGTGGCAAAGCCCACACGGAAGGAGGCATCCGAAAGGGTCTCAGATCGGGGTGCAAGACCGGCCCTCTGAAGCTCCCTAGGCAGCTCTCCGGACGACAGAACCGCTCTGCCTCTGCCTCTGCCTCTGCCGGTGTCGCGGCTAGAGCTCCTGACGCCTCTCGCTGCTCTCGTCATCGTCATCAAATCTTGATAAAATGGTTCATGGACGCATTAGAAAATCATTACATATGCATGTTATATATGTATAGATCGTAAAATGTGAAGTAATAATATAACATTTCTAATAACCTTTTTCGTTTCGTGGACGCATTAGACATATCTACTTGGATTTCATCACCGATATCATTTCTAACCCACGTAACTTCTTGATCAGCCGAAGACAATCCGTCTTTTAAAACAGACGGTCGGAGCACTCTAAGTCTTCTCTCTTCTTCATCCTCATCGATGTCCTCGAATTCTGGGACATCGTAAAAATCCCTGGGTTTCCAACGGCATACGACACTCCATCCCGGATGCTTCAAACACTGTGAGTAGTATACTTAGAATGCTTGGTTCGGAAAGATAAACGGAACTTCCTTACCGTAAAATCGAAGTTTGTTCACACTGGTCAATCCATATTCATCTGTCCAAGTCCCGAGATTGCTTCTCCACTTATCCGTATAAGTTCGTGTATCGTACTAAGTACACTGAAATATATAAAAGGGTTCTGATCGTCCGGGATATTGGATGCCAAGTATACAATTTAAGTATCCATAATAAATCACACCATCTGATCCTATCGTCGCAATCTCACTATTCTGAATGGTTCTAGATGTTTCTATGTCCTTAATTTCGAATTTGTATCCAAGAGCACCTAATCCTTTATAATATGCAACATCCATACTAGGAAACTGAGCTAAACATCTTGAATCACTATCTAATGATGCAAACAAGTTCGGATCGTGGATCTAACAAAACAAATTTTACGACAAATACATAACGATATAAGTTTAGATTAAAACTGATAGCAATAACATGTTATTCGAATAACTTACATGATCTGCAACCCAATCGCAAAAAATATCCCGATGATATTTTTCCAATCGTTCATCGTTCCAATCAGGATGCCCCTCGCGTACCTCGTTAAAATGAATTCTGTTCTCTACAATAAATTATGATATTCATATTATATCATTTCATACACGCACAAACACAAATATAACAATTAATCCAAAAAAAATTACTTTCTAATTTTTTCAAGACATGCGGTATTGAGGAGGATAAACCGCTATATCTTGTTGATAAACATAGTGTCTACCCTTTTATAATCGGCTTTACCATATGGCCCTTCCAAAATTCTTCGAGGCCGGTTAAGTCTCGTCTCAATGTTCTCGTCCAGATAGCAGGAACAAAATGTGGTTGCTTCATCTAGATGATAACCTTGCATGATAGAACTCTCTGTTCGATTTCTATTGCATATATACTTTTTAAGAGTGTAGAGCTACCTGAAGAAAAATATGTTAAATAAATAAATACGGGCATACAGGACAACAATAATTTTACAAATTGCGCGAAACGAAAAATTCCACGTACCTCTCGACGGGATACATCCATCAATATTGTACCGATCCGGCTAACTTAGCCTCAGTTGCAAGATAAACCGTCAGGTGTATTATGATATCGAAGAATGACGGTGGGAAATAAGCTCAAACTTGCAATGTATCAACGCAATGGAATTTTCTAGTTTCTCCAGCGTCACAACGTCCAGTGTTTTAGCGCATAATTCTTTGGAAAAACAACATAGGTCATTGATTACTAGACCAACCGATTCGGGGAGGGAAGTCCTGAGGGTTAATGGGAGAAGGTGCTCCATAATAACATGGTGATCATGACTTTTCAGCCCATCGATTTTGCTTTTCACAATTTTAATCTTCTTACTGAATGATCCTGAGAAAGCTGTGGGAACATTCAAATCATGCAACACCCGCAGGAATCTTTTCTTCACCGGTTGTGACATATGATACACGGAATTGGGAAGTACAAACTTGCTTGGTTTACCCGCTACTGGTTTAGGATTCAATTCACTTCTAATTTCCAAGTCCTGTAGATCCATCCGAGCATTAAGTTTGTCTTTCGATTTCTCGTCTTTACAAAGAAGCAAGTTGAGTATGTCCAGACAATGACGCACAAAATTTGTTGACCAGTACGAAAGCTCGAAGAAAATGCTTAAATTGTTCCAGAATGGTGGTTTGACCTGTTTTGTCGGATCCATCCCGAAGGTCACATTTGACCTGTTTTGTAACCATCCCACTGAGCAGTGACGTCCTCTCCGGACAATGGTGCTGGTGGTCCAAGAAGCTCCTGATGACCATCAAAGTGAACAGCGTCTAACCTGTAGGGGTGGTCTAGAGGCAGGAAACGTCGATGGCCGCAATAACAAACCTTCATACTAAAATTCAAGAATTTCGATATTGTATGTTGATGGCAATGAAGACATGCTTTGTGACCATTTACGGACCAACTTGATAGCATTCCATACGCAGGAAAGTCATTAATTTTCCACATTAAAGCCGCACGCAGTATGAAGGTTGTATTTGTGTTTGCATCGTAAGTCTATACACCATCAATAAATAAAGATTTTAACTCCCCGATCAGAGGTCGGAGATAGACGTCGATATTGTTTCCCGGTGAGTTTGGTCCGTCGATAAGAAGAGTCATCATAAAGTATGAATTGTCCATAGCCAACCAAGGCGACAGATTATAAACTATCATTACAACAGTTCATGTGCTATGGCTTCCAGCCATATAGTTGAATGGGCAGAAGTCATCACTGGCCGGTCCGAGCCTGACATTGTGAGGATCGCTACTGAATATTGCATGCCTCCTATCGAAATCCTTCCATGCCGGTGAATCTCTTGGATGAATCATTTTTCCATCTTCACATGGAGGAGCACGGTGATGCCAAATCATTTCTCGGCTGTTTTCTTGCACCTGAATAGCCTCTGCAGCCTCTGTATTATGGGAAAGTATCGTGCTATCTTAATAGGTATATCGGGCTTCTTATCAGAATCTTTCGGCTTATACCTGGCCTCTCCGCATGTTGCACACTCTTTCAAATCTGAATTCTCTTTCCTGTACAACAGGAAATTTTTAGGACATACTTGAATCTTCTCACACTTCAGACCCAAATCAGACATCATCTTCTGGGCTCCATACCAGCTGTCGGGCACGTTATTTACCGGGGGCATAGAATCTTTCAAGAACGAAAGAAGTATTGTGAATGACTTGTTGCTCCATCCATTTAGGCACTTAATCTGGAAAAGTTGGAAGAACCATGAGAGGGTGGAATACTTTGCATTCTCATAAATTGGTTTTCTAGTATCATTCATGAAATTTTCATAGTTATCCGCACGCGGTGCTTGACCGGAAGTAATGTCATCTTCGGTACGAATAGATTCATCTAGGGCAGCCTCAACCATATCCTCCATTTCTTCTGATGGAAAGAAATTACCGTCTTCTTCTTCTGCCGCATTACCGTCTTCTCGTTCTTCTTCTGTCGCATTATTGTCTTCTCCTTCTTCTTCTGCCGCATTACTGTGTTCTTCTCCTTTCCCGTGATATAGCCAAGTTGTATAAAGTCTAGTAAAATGATATTTAACGATATGAAGCTCTGCAAATTCTACCTTCTGCCAGTACTTATTCCAACATCTATCGCACGAGCAGAGAATCTTCTCTATCACGATCTTATTATGTGCGCGTGCAAATTCAATAAAAACGGCAACTCCTGCGACAAACTTAGGTTGCATACGTTGTTGCCAATCCACATGCATCCAGCCCTTAACTCTGACGTACTCATGGGCCATGCTAGACTGTATAACATATAAATTGAAGGTTATAATGACTATATTAAGAAATCTAAGAACGGGATAGTTACTGACAAAGGAGAAAATCCGTGTATATGCTTTGTGTGTGCGTTTGTCGTTGAAAAGAATAAATTATCAATAATCAAAGTTAGATTTGAGGATACCCATGTATGAGTTGTATTCTATATATGTGTGTTTCAATTTATGATTTCGCTTAAGTGTAAAGTTGTTAGTGTGTAAGTACTGTGTGTGTGTTTGTTGTGTATTCGTGATGTATGTGTGTGTTTCGGCTGTCGGGGGTAAGGCTTCTATCCCATTAAGAATTTATAGAGCAGACACCCATTCGCTTGTGCTTTCAACTGTTTCGAGTAAATTTCGGTAGCACCTCATGTAACATTTCAGAAAAAATAAAATATTATTTTTGGGAATTTATATAATTAAATAATAAATATTATGAATATCCTTATGATATGGTATAATTAAATACCGATAAATTGGGAAATATTTGGAAAATTATAGGAATTACTGAAATGAGGGTGTTTTACATGATTTAATCAAATTATAAATTCTTTATGATTAAATATATTCCATTTTAATGCTAATCGCAGTTGAATATCACTAATCGTGCATTAAGCTTGATTTGTGCACAAGACATGCACAATGTCATATTTCACATTTTTACATTTTCCTACCATGGTCTTTTCTTTTTATCATGCATGGCTTTGTTTTATAAAGGAAATGAAATGAAAAGATTAGAAAAGAAAGAGAAAAGAAAAAGAAAATAGATTAAACAAAGAAGTATGGGCAAGAGAGAGAGAGGGTGAGGGGTCTCCTTGAACCTTGGCTCATTGTCCCCTTCATTATTTCCTTCATCAATTTTCTCCCTTCCCTCATCCATGGCTGCCCTCACTCCCCCAGCTCCTATAAACCCTCACAACACCACCAAAAACAACTCAAAACACTTCATTCCCTTCATTAAAAACTTGCACAAGCTCACTACAAGCATGGGAGATCAAGAAAACATGGATTTTGAAGACTTGGGGCAACTCAAGAAATTTCTTGAGTTACCAAATGAGATACTCCCTTCACCATTAGAGTATTAATGCATTTCCTTTAGCTTCCATTTAAGTTTAGAACCGATTTAGTGTAGTTGAGTGAACTTGGAAAATTCCTAGAAGAGGTTAGGGGATTTTATGAGTTGTGAAGTGTAAATTGAGGTTAGTAGAGGCCATACAACCCCTTTAGTGTTAGAATTCTGGACAAAACCAAAGGCTAGACCATAAACCATGAACTTTAGAATCCCTGATATCGGGAATTTATGGAAATTGTGAGGTTATTTAGAGAACTGCTAACACCCGGGGACCCCAGAGATTATTTAACAATTACTGTGATACAAGCAGGCAACCAAGAAGAATTACCCAAGACCCGAGACCCAAACCCCAACCCATGGCCACAAATTAATGCCTTCTGGCCGCAAATTCCAGCCAGGACTTGACCCATGTGTCTCGTGCTTGATCTGTGGTCCCTATATCAGTTAATTTAACCCCTCATATATGCAAAATTGGCTAATTCAACCTAGGGTAAAATCTGGAGGTGTTTTCTTGAGTTGCTGCTTTGTTTTGCTACTTCGTTTTTACTTGAGTTTTGGTATCTGGGTTTTGACTGATGGTTTGACGTTTGTACATCGACATCGAGGATTTGTTGGTTATTCTTTCATGCCTAGACCATAGGTTTTAACCTATGTACGTATCGTGTATCGTTTTGGTTTTCGTGCGCGATTCTATTTACGATGCTATGTGTATACATATGTAGGTACGTCCGCGTGGACTTCGGACGATGAAGAAGAGGATGGAGACATCGACTTCGGCAAGTGAGGATCAAGGTGAGTAGATATGTATCTACGGGGGAAGTCGGGTGGATGACGTACAGCACCCCCGCAGTTTCGTAGTGCAAAATATGAATACGTTATATATATATATATATATATATATATATATATATATATATATATATATATGGGTATTGTGATACGTGGATGTTATTCAGATAGGTTTTTAGATGTTAATGGATTAGTTTTAGTGTATTAGAAGTAACTTAGTTTAGCTTCTTAGTCGCAAAACCCTAGAGTAAAGTTTTGCACACACGCACACACACGCATACATTTGTTTTACTTATACGTATATGGTGATATATATATATATATATACATATATGTTTGTGAGTATGTGTGTATATATATATATGTGGATAATGAGAATAGTACATGGTACTTGGAGATGAGTCGATGTGATTGGGCATGATGCCACGAGATCGGTGATGTGATTTGGTTCGTATTATGAGATACGACATGATATTATAGCGGATCTTTAGGCGATGTGTTTTCATATACACGCATATATATGTTGATGGTATTAGAGTGTACTAGACTTTAGATCAGTACCCCTAATTCAGGATATGATAATAATGATACCAGATAAATAATCAGATAAATGTGATAGTTGACCCGTACCCTGATTTGGGATGTCGTACGAGCTATAATTATGATGATAGATCCGTACTATTGACTTGAGGATGTCATATTATATATATTGTATCGTACGTGATACTATTGAGGTGGGATCACCGACTACTAGATGTATATATATATCGAATCAGACTTAGGTGGTTTTCCTTACCCTTTCGATTAGTCTGTTAGTTTAGTCTTGTAGTTTACTTAGTAGATGTTATACTTAGCTCGAGTCATACCTATTTCCAAAACTAACGAATTGTGAGTATTTTAAAGATAGGCCAAGAGGTACTACGGATATTTCAAAGGACGTACCTTTTCGTAAATACACCGTAGCCCCTATTTTCTAAACACCACAATTCGTGCTATTTCAATGCCAAACGGTATGACTCGTGTATATTAATGTAGATTCCTTATTGTTGCGCTTATTATTCATTTTCCGCATATTCTTTCTATTCGCATCGCATTGCATGTTTAAATGTGTTTTTATTGTTATACTGAACCCATGTTATCAGGACACCAGCACCATTACCGATGATGCATATGTCTACGAACACTTACTTGCCGGCCCGCACACATCATCATCGGTAATTTCCATGTCACGTACACTATAGAAAATATTAATGCATCGACATCGCTTGCTAGCTGATAGTTCCGATATATCATTACTGTGCTAGATTAGACATTGCATTTATTATTGAGATACTTCATGCATTTATATATTCGTTTGTCATGAAATATTATGGAGCTTTATGCCAGTATTCACTGTCAATTGACATCGTGAATTGAGATTTCGGATTTCCATGAGATTTATGGTTTTGGAAAAACCGCAAGGATTTTAAAAACTGGTTATCATTTCTAAAGATAAAATTATGGTTTTCTCATGATATGATTTGAGAGATGTCCACCATGAATTTTCTCGGCTCTTGAGCGATATCATACACCCGATTCGAGAAGGAGGAGGAACCGTTTGTGGGTGCATGGTGGACCCAGTGCGGTACCCCGGGACAAGATGGTCGCAGATGATGGCGTTGAGCCTGGCAGGGGAGCACTACCGACCGGTGATTTTATTGTGATGCGCCGGATATCCAGAGGATACCGACGCGGTCTTGAGATTCGATGATATGGGCCAGTCCGGATTGCCGGATCCCTAGATATTGAGATTTGATGATACAGACCAGTCCGGATTGCCGGAGCGTGAGATATTGAGATATTGGGATATATATATTTGTGTCGATTCTTGACACCGATTTTCTGATGATTTCATTGATGATACTTCGATATTTATACAGAAATCTCACTGAGACAAGAAAACAGATTTTCTCATTTAGATATATTCTGTTTTCATTTATTCATACATCATATATATGATATGTTACTACCTGAGGCATTTACAGGAGCACTTGGTATTACACTTATGTATAGATGTTCACCCTTGCCATTATTATATGCTTCAGCTTATATATTGAGGATATTATTATCGTATAACCTAGGGTTGAGTCATACATGCGATTTCTGCTCGGTGATGTTTTCTACTCACGAGTTGGCAACTCACCCCCGTTGTACCACAGTTTCTTGCAGGTTTTGCCGTACAGGTTTCCTTGGCGGCTTTGCTGGCACACTGCTCTTTCAGGGTGATTGCTTTGGTAGGTGGGTTCACTCGCATCATGACCACCCTTGTATTTCATTATATTCAGTTGTATCTAGTAAACTCCATCAACCAGACTTGTATATTTTTTAGACTTAGAAGACCAGTGTATATTCTTTCGACCTTAGTGTCACGCTTGTATTATTATGGTTTTCTTGATGATTTTGAGTTTCCTTTTCAGTTTTGATCCTCGCCTATCGGCGTTGTATATTATATTGCTTGCGTGGTTATGACCGCCAATTGGCGAAGTGCTAGCTCCCGCTTGGGGATGCCTTTATATATATTTCATGTGTTGTACCCTTTTGGGTCCAGTATTTACAAAGGAAACTCTACCGAAATTTTCAGAAAAGACTTGATGTTTTAAAAATGTCATACTTCGGCTTATGATTGTTAAACCACTTGCTTTAAAACTAAACTTTTCCGTCTTTCTTCTTTTAAATGGTTTAGATTTCTGGGATTTTGGCTTACTTGAATTAGAAGGGGTCCTATAGACTTCATATGATTCAATTGCCAGTCACGTGCCATTTCGGGTCATGACAAACTTGGTATCAGAGCGCTAGGTTAACCTTGGTTCGAGACTATGTTGACTATGCGGAGTCTAAGGTGTACATATATATTCGGAACCAAGGCTTGACCTTACGGAACTTAGACTTGGTCGAGAGGGTATTAGACCCGAACTTTCGTCGCGTAGGTTGTCCTTGGTTGATGGAGTAGGTGACTTATGTAGATTGACGTACCGTGTGTATGTTCCGCGGCATACTTACGATACGCTACTCTGCTTAAGAAGCCTTAGGATGTACATTTCCTTGCACAGTATTATATTCATTCTTATGATTTATCCTTATCGATATCGGTTTATGGTTTTTGCTGCCGCGATTACACGGGCAGAGAGAGCTGCGGCTAGAGTTGCGGTCAGCACGAGCTCGTCACGGACGAGGACTGATCAGTGCGTGATTCCAGGGACCCACAATTGTATAGATGTGTCATTTTATTGTGTTTTCGCGCCATGAGCTTTTGATGGATTGCTTTTACAAAATTTCTCGAACGTGCAGATCAGCACCGGAGGATCGGGCTACCGCTAGAGACCAGCCAGAATGTGATGACCTTCAATGCACCGATTATTCTTAATGATTGAGGCACTGTTCAGGATACAGACGAATGAATTGAATGAATTCAGTTATTGCTGCGACTGACGAGATATCGCCCCAGATATTTGAAGCTAATGCAGCACGAGTTGTACGTAGAGATATTATAGAAGATCGCTAGTCACCCATGGATGAATGACTAAGACATGTGATTCGTTTGCATACCCCGATGCGAGGTCATCAGATTGATTGATTCCAGCTAGAGAAGACTTCACGCAGGTATGTTGGGAGTCGAAAGAAAACGATCGAATGTCTGAAACCCATTTTCCAAGTTTAAAGTATTCAGAAAAACATGCAAGTAATTCCGTGGACCCTCTAGAAGAATGAAACCCTAACTCGATATAATGACCATGGGAACGCTTTTGAACCTTAGGGTTTGCAGTAGTTCTGCGGTGCCATTAGTGAGGCTTGGGTTTGCCCTTCTATGGCTGGTCCATAGGTACTGTGGCATGTACTGGATATTATTAAACTGTGCACGAGTGTTGAGCTCTCGGGAAATTATGGGACTTTGGCAAATCGATCGAAAAGAACGACGTCGTTCGGATATCATGTGATGCGATACATTGCTTGGGAGACTCCAGATATGAGTATAGTCGTTGGAGCGCAGTCCATGCAGCCACGAAGAGACGAGTCCGAATCAGTCGACATTAGAGAAAAGCGGAGTAAGTGGTTTGTATGAGATTACGTTCCACTCCATTGAGATCAGAGATGTGATACGCATGCAGAGGCGTCGAATATGGATATTTCTTCCAGGAGGAGTCGTGATGAATATGCAGCCGTTCCGGAACAAGAAATAGATTTAGTAAAGGGTGATAACTTCCGGGCAGTTTAGCAGAAATGAGATTCGGGAGAGACCTAGACAAAACCTTTCTGGAATACTATATGAGAAGACTTGGACCCAGGATCAGTCGTACTGCGCACACCCAGTAGGCCAGAGTTCGGTATCGTCGACGAGACATGTTACGAGTGACCATGATAGTTAGCCAGAGATCTTTAGAGGATGTGCCAGAGCGGGATTGTTTCCGCCATCTTGGATTTCGGTATTTTGGGCGATTTATTTGCTTGATTGAGATTTTGTGCACCACAGTTGTACTTGACATCGATTTGATATCATTCGTGATGTGGATTTTGATTTCATGCCTATGGTATGCATGTGATTTTACCTGTGCTTTCGGTGTAGTTTCCATGCACTTTTAGTATTTTGATTCGATTTTATGAACGCTGATGCACAAGGTTGTGAGATTATATACCACGGTATACTTGATTTGGATTGATATGTGCTGTATACCGTTGATTTTGATTGTGATACTCGATATTTGTTTTCGTGCACCTTGTGCACTTGACTTGGATTCTTGCGCATACTTGACGCGTTTGATACGATTTTGGTGCAGGCCAGATGTACTAGATCGGGATTCTTCGTGCATATCAGATGCACCTGATATTGTTGTTAGGCACACACCATTGCCCTTGGCGGGTGTTTTCGTTCACACCCACTACTCTTAGATTTTGTTTTAGTGCACATGTATGGCATATTTATTGATTTCGATTTCCATGCGCACCAGACACACGGGGCATTCTTGTACGCATTTTGGGATTGGTTTCTTTTGGAGCAGTATGTTTTATGATATTTACTATTTGGTATAGTAGCTGAGCAGGACTAGTCCGAGGAGAGTAACTAAATATATTTTTGCATGCATTGATAGTTATAGAAGGGATATCCAAAAATAGGCTATAGTCTCAGTATTTACCTACGTGTCCGAGATGACACGAAACACTTAACAAAGGAAACCCTTCTAAATTATTTTTCAAAACGGTGGGACGGTATGTTAAACAAAGGGTGTGTATATATATATAGTATTTTCTTACAATAGACGCCCGCCGCTGTGCCATGATACGCGCATCGCACAGCGAATTGAAAAGGTTTTGGCATGCATTTCTTTCATACGTTTTGACGAGTTTACAAAGATGTTTACATGTATAGTTTGATGTATATCATGTTGGTTTTCGTATTGGACTTCGACATTGGTGTCTTCACCATAACTCCGATGATTGCGAGATGCTTGATGGAGTTTTGATTTTGGTTTATATACTCATTTTTCATGCGCATGCATTGCGCTATGATTTGTTTTATGTATTTATGATTTCGGAGTCTCGACGACTTGATCTTTTTACTGTAATGTTTTAGTATTTGAGGGGTTTAAATTTAAATTCGGGGACCGAATTTATTTAACAGGGGAAGATTGTAACATTTCAGAAATAATAAAATATTATTTTTGGCAATTTATATAATTAAATAATAAATATTATGAATATCCTTATGATACGGTATAATTAAATATCGATAAAATGGGAAATATTTCGAAAATTATAGGAATTACTGAAATGAGGGTGTTTTACATGATTTAAGCAAATTATAAATTCTTTATGATTAAATATATTCCATTTTAATACTAATCGCGATTAAATATCAATAATCGTGCATTAAACTTTCTTTGTGCACATGACATGCACCATGTCATATTTCAAAATTTTACATTCTCCTACCATGTTCTTTTCTTTTTATCATGCATGGCTTTGTTTTATAAAGGAAATGAAAAGAAAAGATTAGAAAAGAAAAAGAAAAGATAAGAAAAAGGAAATAAATTAAACAAAGATGTATGGGCAAGAGATAGAGAGAGAGGGTGAGGGGTCTCCTTGAACCTTGGCTCATTGTCCCCTTCATCATTTTTCTTCCCTCCCTCATCCATGGCTGCCCTCACTCCCCCACCTCCTCTAAACCATCACAACACCACTAAAAACAAATCAAAACACTTCATTCCCTTCATTAAAAACTTGCACAAGCTCACTACAACCATGTGAGATCAAGAAAAGTTGGATTTTGAAGACTTGGGGCAACTCAAGAAATTTCTTGAGTTGCTAAATGAGGTACTCCCTTCACCATTAGAGTAATAATGAATTTCCTTTAGCTTCCATTTAAGTTTAGAACCGATTTAGTGTATTTGAGTGAACTTGGAAAATTCCTAGAAGTGGTTAAGGGATTTTATGAGTTGTGAAATGTAAATTGAGATTAGTAAAGGTTATACAACCCCTTTAGTGTTAGAATTATGGACAAAACCAAAGGATAGACCCTAAACCATGAACTTTAGAATCCCCGATATCGGGAATTTATGGAAATTGTGAGGTTATTTAGAGATCTACTAACACCCGGGGACCGTAGAGATTATTTAGCAAATACTGTGATACAAGCAGGCAACCTAGAAGCATCACCTAAAACCCAAACCCTAACCCATGGCCGCAAACTAATGCTTTCTGGCCATAAATTGCGGCCAGGACTTGACCCATGTGTCTCGTGCTTGGTCTGTGGCCCCTATATCAGTTAATTAGACCTCTCCCATATGTAAAATTGGCTAATTCAACTTAGGGCAAAATCTGGAGGTGTTTTCTTGAGTTGCTGCTTTGTTTTACGACTTCGTTTTAACTTGAGTTTTGGTACCTGGGTTTTGAATCGATGGTTTGACATTTGTACATCGACATCGAGGATTTGTTTGTTATTCTTGCATGCCTAGACCATAGGTTTTAACATATGCACGTTTCGTGTATCGTTTTGGTTTTCGTGCGCGATTCTGTTTACGATGCTATGTGTGTACATAAGTAGGTATCTCCACATGGACTTCGGACGATGAAGAAGAGGATGGTGACATCGACTTCGGCAAGCGAGGATCAAGGTGAGTAGATATACATCTACGGGGGAAGTCGGGTCGAGGGCGTATAGCACCCCCGTAGTTTCGTAGTGAAAAATACGAATACATTATATTATATATATATGTGTGTGTGTGTGTATTGTGATACGTGGATGATATTCAGATAGTTTTTTAGATGTTCATGGGTTAGTTTTAGTGTATTAGAAGTAACTTAGTTTAGCTTCTTAGTCGCGAAACCCTAGAGTAAAGTTTTGCACACACGCATACATTTGTTTTACTTATGTGTTTATGGGGATATATATACACACACACACATATATGTTTATGAGTATGTGTGTGTGTATATATATATATGTATGTATACATATACAAGGATAATGAGGATAGTACATTGTACTTGAAGATGAGTCTATATGATTGGGCATGATGCCACTAGATCGGTGATGTGATTTGGTTCGTATTATGAGATACGACATGATATTATAGCGGATCTTTAGGCGATGTGTTTTCATACACACGCATATATATGTTGATGGTATCAGAATGTACCAGACTTTAGATCAGTACCCCTAATTCCGGATATCATGATAATGATACCAGTTAAATAATGAGATAAATGTGATAGTTGACCCATACCCTGATTTGGGATGACTTACAATGGATTTACCATACGAGATATAATTATGATGATAGATCCGTACTCTTGACTCGAGGATGTCATATTATATATTTATGTATCGTACGTGATACTATTGAGGCGGGATCACCGACTACTAGATGTATATATATATCGACTCAGACTTAGGTGGTTTTCCCTACCCTTTCGATTAGTCTGTTAGTTTAGTCCTGTAGTTTACTTAGTAGATGTTAGACGGAGCTCGAGTCATACCTATTTCCAAAACTAACGAATCGTGAGTATTTTAAAGACAGGCTAAGAGGTACTAAGGATATTTCAAAGGACATACATTTTCTTAAAAACACCGTAGCTCCTATTTTCTAAACACTATGATTCGTGCTATTTCAATGCCAAACGGTATGACTCGTGTATATTAATGTAGATTCCTTATTGTTGCATTTATTATTCATTTTCCGCATATTCTTTCTATTCTCATCGCATTGCATGTTTAAATGTGTTTTTATTATTAAATTGAACCCATGTTATCAGGACACCAACACCATTACCGATGATGCGTATGTCTAAAATCACTTACTTGCCGGCTAACACACATCATCATCAGTAATTGCCATGTCATGCACACTTTTGAAAATATTAATTCATCGATAACGCTTGCTAGCTCATAGTTTTGATATATCATTACTGTGCTAGATTAGACATTGCATTTATTTTTAAGATACATCATGCATTTATATATTCGTTTGTCATGAAATATTATGGAGCTTTATGCCCGTATTCGCTGTCTATTGACATCGTGATTTGAGATTTCGGATTTCCATGAGATTTATGGTTTTGAAGAAACCGCAAGGATTTTATAAACAGATAATCATTTCTAAAGATAAAATTGCGGTTTTCTCATGGTATGATTTGAGATATGTCCACCATGAGTTTTCTCGGCTCTTGAGCGATATCATACACCCGATTCGAGGAGGGGGAGGAACCGTCTGTGGGTGCATGGTGGACCCGGTGCGGTACCCCGGGACAAGATGGTCACAGATGTTGGCGTTGAGCGGCAGGGGAGCACTAACGACCGGTGATTTTATTGTGACGCACCGGATATCCGGAGGATACCGACGTGGTCTTGATATTTGATGATATGGGCCAGTCAGGATTGCCGTAGCCCTAGATATTGAGATTTGATGATACAGGCCAGTCCAGATTGCCGGAGCCAGAGATATTGAGATATTGGGATATATATTTGTGTCGATCCTTGACACTGATTCTCTCATGATTTCATTGATGATACTTCGATATTTATACAGAAAACTCACTGAGACAAGAAAAAAGTTTTTCTCATTTAGATGTATTCTGTTTTCATGCATTCATATATCATATATATGATTTGTAGCAACCTTAGACATTTACACGTGCACTTGGTATTACACTTATGTATAGATGTTTACCCTTGCCATTATTATATGCTTCAGTTTATAAATTGAGGTTATTATTATCGTATGACCTAGGATTGAGTCATACATGCGATTTCTGCTTGGTGATGTTTTTTACTCACGAGTTGGCTACTCACCCCCATAGTGCCACAGTTTCTTGCAGGTTTTTCCATATAGGTTTCCTTGGCGGCTTTGCTGGCACACTGCTCTTTTAGGCTGATTGCTTTGGTAGGTAGTTTCACTCGCATAGTGACCACCCTTGTATTTCATTATATTCAGTTGTATCTACTAAACTCCATCAACCAGACTTGTATATTGTTTAAACTTAGAAGACCAGTGTATATTCTTTCGACCTTAGAGCCACGCTTGTATTATTATGGTTTTCTTGATGATTTTGAGTTTCCTTTTGAGTTTTGATTTTCGCCCTTCGGTGTTGTATATTATATTGCTTGAGTGGTTGTGACTGCCAACTGGGGAAGTGCTAGCTCCCGCTTGGGGATGCCTTTATATATATTTCATGTGTTGTACCCTTTTGGGGCCAGTATTTACAAAGGAAACTTTGCCGAAATTTTCAGAAAAGACATGAGGTTTTAAAAATGCAATACGTCGGCTTATGATTGTTAAACTACTTTCTTTGAAACTAAACTTTTCCTTTTTTCTTCTTTTAAATGGTTTAAATTTCTGGGATTTTGGCTTACTTGAATTAGATGGGGTCCTATAGACTTCATATGATTCAATTTCCAGTCACGTGCCATTTCGGGTCGTGACGCCTCCCCGCTGTTTTCCGAGTACACTATAATAGAATTGATAATCATTTCAATGTTGTGAAACAACGTTGAAATGAACATCTAATCTATCTTTGTACATGGAGAACCAGCGGAAAAGTACCGACGAAATATCTCGAAACGGATGAAAATACAAGTGAATGCAGGTGTTTGATTTATACATTCATAACTTGTCCACACGGGACAAATCTATCGGTTATCATACGATTGAATCTTCTCGTCACATAGACTACACAACGGTTATTAGTACCGAGCTATACCATCCGATATTTAACAAACTTCGTATAGTTCTATGTCACAACGAACATCGAACGTATGTTAACCGATAGACGGGGACTAAGTGGCGCTTTGAGTTTCATATATGAGTATCGATGAGAATTTGAAAGTTTCATATTATCATCGAGTATCATATATTGGTTTTAACTTGAACATTTAACATGAATAGGTTTTACATTTACGTTTCGTTATTAAGGGTTCGAAATTTCAAGTTTAGGGTAAATTTTTTCTTGCGTTTACGGTAAAGTTGTACGTTTACGTTATCATCGAGTATCCTACTGAATGAACTAGTGCGCCCTAAACCCAAAGCCTAAATAACCCAAATTAACTACAATTAACCATAATCATTACCCTAACACAATTATCCCTAATGAACCCAAACTTAACCCAATTTACCCAAATTTACCTAATTAACCCTAATCAACCCAAACATAACCCAATTTACCCAAATTAACCAAATTAACCCTTATCAACACCCTAACCGTTTCAAATTATCACTAATAAACCCAAATTAACCCTACCCACTAATTAACCCAAATTAACCCTAGCCTCTAACCCTTAAACTGAACCAAACCTTAACCCTAACCCTAATTACCCTAACCCTATGCCTAACTAATTAACCTTAACCCTAACCCAAACCCTAACCCTAACCCCAACTCCTACCCCAACCCCAACCCCAACCGAACCCTAACCCTAACCCCAACCCTAACCCTAACCCCAACCCCAACCGAACCCTAACCCTAACCCTAACCCCAATCCCAACCCCAATCGAACCCTAACCCTAACCCTACCCTAAACTGAACCCGATGCCTAACCCTAACCCTCACCCCTACCCGAACCCTGAACCCTGAACCCTAGCTCTAACATCATCAAAATTATAAATAAAAGCATTATTAGAAGTAAAAATTTGAGATTTACTAACCTGTAGCGGGCGGTGGAGAAGAAGACGGAGGAGACCGGTGGTCGACGACGTAATCGGCGACGAGTCGCGGGCGGTGGCGATGAGGAAGTTTTGGGAACGATCGAGGGTGGTGGCGGGCCGCGGGCGGAGGGCGGTGGCGACGAGGCGCGGGAACGATCGAGGCACGGGAGAGTGAGAGAGAGAATTTTTGGGAACATCGAGGGCTTTTCTGTCCTTTTTTTATTAATAACTTATATATATACCCCTACGGACTTAACCATAGGTCATTTTTTTGCGGCTCCATAGGGCCAAACAACAAATTATGATTTAATATTTTTAAATTAAATCGTAGGGCACCGTATGGACAACCATTGGGAACTACGGATTAATCCGTTGGGGAAATAAAAAGTTGCCCCTACGGATTCATGTAGCCGTAAGGGCAACCCCATATTGTAGTAGTGCTAGCACGACTGCAAGATTTCGGTAGGTATCATCCATGTCAATTTCAAATTTTTACCGTACTAAAGAACCCTAACCTAGAATATTAACTAGAGATTTAGATGAACAAGCAATGCAAAAAAATTTACATCTAAGTGAATGAGACATACAACCTTTGTAGACCGATCGTTCACTTCTAAAGCTCCGTGTAGTAGTCCCTTCGCTCCAAGTAGTGAACACCCGAACTCAAGAAAGGGTTCACGTGAAGAAATGAACAAGCTTGCTCGAAGTCTTCGAGGCCCAAGATTATCTACGTCGAGGACACTCAAGCTCATGTGTAACATTTTAAAAATAATTAAATAAATAATTAAATGAATAAAATTGTTTAAGTAAAATTTTAGATTTTCGGTAAAGTAAAATGTATTTTTCGTAAAACTAAACCGTGATTGTTTTTTATTATAATTTCAAAAATACCTATTTTAATTATGTAATTACTAGTAAATGGTGTTTATTTAGCCACTTATAAATTTTTAGTTTAATTAAAAAAAATTCCTAAATTAATTATTTTAAATATTAACATAAGCTTTATTTTTACACTAAATTAGTGTAAATTAAAAATTTGAATGGTTTTAATTTGTAAAAATGAACCATGGCATATTAGAATTTAGTGTGTATCATGAAAAATTTATTTGCAAATTTTCCCATTTTTCTAGAGTTTTCTTGGTTGTTTTAGTAAAGAAATAAAAGAAAATGAAGAAATTCATGAAAAGACATAAAGTGAGATATTAATTGATGAAGTTTCTACACAAGTAATGAAACTCTTTTCTCTTTCTCCCTCTCTCCCTTGCTTGGCCGGCCACACTCTCATGGCAGCCCCCCTCATTTCCTACTTCATTTTTTGTACAAAAATCCATCAAATTACATCAAAAATTCAAGAAAAATTGCACAAAATCCTATTTATTTCCTACCCTTTATTCTTTGCTCTTCTTTACATGGATTTTGGAGATGGATAGCATGCATTTTGGAGGCTCATTTTCATGTTGATTTCATAATTTTGGAGGTATAAATTTTCTTCTTTTGTTTTATTTCTATTAGATGTTTCATTAAGCTTAATTAGATTTAATATATTAATTCTATTTACTACTTTTAAAAATTCAAGTAAGGGTTTGTAAAATTAAGTTGTGGTTTTATTAATTCATTAGGTTTATAATAACTAGTTTAACACTTTTACAAATGGAAAATCATGCATAGTTGATATATTGCAAATTGTGATCCAAATTTCTTAAATTAAACCATTTTTAATAAACTAGATTTCTATTTATAGTATATATAGGTGGAATAAAATTCCAATTAATGTTTATAACACTAGAGTTTGGTTTAAAAGAGGATATTAACATGTTAGTGGAATGCAAAACCTAATCTAGTTATTAGTTTCAATTGTTAGTTAATAAAGTGTGATAAATATGCTAGTTTTTGCAAACTAGATTTTGGAAATTCCTAAATAAATGAGATTAAAAATATAATTATGGTTTCATTATGTCATTATCATCATGAATTGTAGTTTAGTACATTAATTCATGCAAAATCATGTTTGGTGGTGGAATTGTGGTATTTTGCTTGAAAGATTTTAAAAATTACTAAAGGTTGCAAACTAGAAATTTCAAATTAATACAAATTTGTATAATAAAAATATTGTGATGGTTTATATAGTCTAGTTATGCTATTTAATGAGTTTTATGACCATTAGTTTCATTTAAATGCCAAGTTTTGAAGTAAAATGGTAATTTGGCGTTTCGGGTCTTTTCGAAATCGGACGATTTGAGTGATTTTAGGGTTTTGATGGATTGAATCATGCTCTATATTATAAGTAACGAGTTTTCTAAACTACAACTTGTTTGTTGATGTTTATCTCGATCCATCGGTGTTTGTACGCCGATATCGAGCGATATTTGGTTCTTTTGTGTGGACGGGACATAGGTTTTAACCTATGCTTGTTCCTTGCGTCGTTTTGACTTTTGTATGTGATTCAGTTTACGATGATATTTATATGTTTGCGTTTAGGTACCCCTCACGTAGACTGCGGGCGATGAAGAGGAGGATGGCGACACCGTCTTCGGCAGAAATGGACCATGTGAGTAGATGTATATCTACGGGGGGAAGTCGGGTGGATGGCGTTTAGCACCCCCGCAACGTAGAATAGGAATAGTACTTATTGACATTAGGAAACCAGATGTGACCCTAGATTCTTAATGCGTAGGACCCTAGTAATGACCCTAGGCTGGATTAGACTGATTTAAAAAGACCATATCAGAGAATGAATACCTTGGAAGAGGTTCGTAGGTTTCAGGTAGAAACACACACACGCACACACTGAAACTCGACATGGTGTATACGTGCGTGTGTATATACATATAGCACTAGGTAAAGGTATATATATATACACAACACGTATATATGATACATTGATGTGATATGATATCTGAGGTATGATGAACAGTGTAACTGGGCTTGATGTCGTGATTTTTGGCTATACAGTCGTATTAAGTGTTAGTGGATCATTAGAGAATGAGATAATGAACATGGATACATAACTTATAATGGGTGGTGATGATATTGAGGTACATGGGACTCTAAATTAGTACCCGGACTGTAACTTGTGATTGATCACGATATGTGATATGTATGACTTGATTACGACATCATATAGGTGTGACTTGATGTCGATATCATAGAGGTGTGACTTGAGGACGATATGATACATAAGACATGATATTCCTGAGGATGACATTATACTAATGATCAGACACCTAGGAGATACTTGACCCGTACCCCGATATTGGGATGCCGTACGATGGATTTTACCGTACGAGGCATAGATATGATGATTGATCCGCACTCTTGATTCGAGGAAGCCGTACTACGTACGTGACGCTATTGAGGCCGGATCACCGACTATTAGAGATATTGATTCAGACCTAGGTAGACTCTTGTTTCTTAATGACTAGATTCTTAGGTTTAGTTCCTTAGGATGTTAGATGGACACTAGGTTAGTTTCGAGTCATATAGTGGTAGTGGTTATGGTATATCAAATGAGTGGATAACACACATCCGTCTTTACTTTCACACTGTAATCATCATGTTGCATGTTCATACATATGTTGCTATAATCAGTATAAACTGTACATGTTAGGACACCAGTACCATTACCGATGATGCGCATATTCCACGCACACTTATTTGCCGGCTCATACACATCATCATCGGTAATTGCTATGTCACGTACACTTTAGATTATATTAACTTTTATTGATAGAATCAGGTAACAACTTGACCGATATAATATTGTGATTATTCTCTGATGTTAGTATAGACATGATAATTATTACTTAGACATTCATGCATTCATATTTTCATGTTATCACGCAGTATTATGGGCATATGCCGACACTTATCATATACTTACTCATGATTTTAAGATTTGGATTTCTATGAGATTTCTGGATTTTTGGGGAAAACCGCAAGAATATATAAAACTTCTCTCTCTCTCTCTCTCCTCTTCTCTTTTTAAAATAAGATGTGGTTTTCTCGTGATGTATGTGTCGTCCACCATGAGATTTCATGTTTTCTGTTGGATTTCGAGACCCGATTCGAGGAGTGGATGAACCGTCTCGGGTATATGGTGGGCCCGGTATGGTACCCCGGGGCAAGAAGATCGAGTTGTAGACGATGAGCCTGGCAGGGGAAGGCTACCTACCGGTGATGTCTGGCGCGGCGGATATCCGGAGGATACCGACCGTTGTCGTGAGATTTGATGATATGGGCCGATCCGGACTGACGGAGCCTGAGGTATTGAGACTATGAGACTTGAGATTTACATGTTTGTGTCGATGCTTGACACGGATTTCCATGGATTTCATTATTGAGATTTCAGATTCCTATACACATTTTACTATGATAACAGTTAAAGATTTCTTATACAGATATATCTAGATTTCAGGATTGATTATTTTATATTCATGGTGCATGCATATCCATTCATATGACATAGTACTATATGAGGCAATGACACGAGCACGGAGTATCTGCACTTACACGTAGTATTACCCTGTTATTACTAGATGATGGGGACTTAGTAGTGTATTATTATGACCTAGGATAGCGTCGTGCATTCGATTTCTTTTCGTAGATGTCGTCTACTCACGAGTTGGCAACTCACCCCCGTTGTGCCAAATTTTATTACAGGTTCGATGTACAGGTTTCCCTGGCAGCTTGCTGGCACATCTATTCTTTCAGGGTGATTTGCACGATAGGTTGGTTCACTTGTATCCGAACCACCATTGTACTTTTATTCTTTCATTTGTATCTAGTAAGCTCCATCAACCATACTTGTATTACTTGATAAGTTTATTGGACCAGTCTTTTATTTTGACCTTAGAGTCGCGCATGTATTATTCTGATTTGGTGGTTTTGTTTTCTTTGAGTTTTGAGCCTCGCCCTTTGGCGCTGTATATTATTGTGCTTGTTGTGGTTGTTTCCGCCTGTTGGCGTTGATGCTAGCTCCCGTTTGGGGATGCTTTTTATTGTTTATGTATATTATACTTGTTGTACCCGTTTTGGGGCCAGTTTTTATAGAGGAGACTCTGCCGAAATTTTTGAGAAAATTTGCTGATGCTTTTAAACTTGTTTTTATTTTTCTTCTTCTTCTTCTTTTATGGTTTAGATTTCTGGGCTTCGGCTTACTTAGGTTACGTGGCGCCTCTAGACGCTTCGTAATCTAAGTGCCGGTCACGTTCCGTACTTTCGGGTCATGACAAAGTCGGTATCAGAGCGCTAGGTTTAACTTTGTATAAGTCTAGGTGACCCTCGGTTGATGGAGTAGGCGATTTAGGTAGAGTAACGTACTGTGGGTATGGTCCGCGGCATACTTACGATACGCTACTCTACTTAAGGAGCCTTAGGATGTACAATTGTTTGCACCGTATTCCATTCGTTCTTTTGATCTATCTTCGTCAATGTTGGAGGGTGGTTTCTGTTACCACGGACACACTGGCAGAGGGAACTGCGGCTCGAATGCGATAACCATTAGAGTATTGGTTATTCCTGAGGATTGAAGCATTGGTTAGCGTGCGGACGAAGGGTATTCACATGCCGTCCGGATGAAGTTAAAGGGTTCGAACGATTATCAGAAAACCATTTTCCCAAGTTTAAAGTATTCGGAAGAACATGCAGGTATTTCGATGGACCCTCTAGAAGAATGAAACCCTAACTCGACATAATGACCACGAGAACGCCCTTGAACCTTAGGGTTTACGGCAGTTCCACGGTGCCATTAGTGAGGCTTGGGTTTGCCCTTCTACGGCTGGACCATCGATGCTGGGGTATGTACCAGATATTTTTAAACTGTACTTGAGTGTTGAGCTCTCGGGGAATTATGGGATTTTGATGGATCGATCGAAAAGTTTAATATAGTCCGGATGTCAAGTGAAGGGATCGACTACGTGGGAGACTTTAGATATGAGTATTGCCGTGGGTAGCACAGTCAGCACAGCTATGAAGAGACGAGTTCGAAGCAATCGACATCAGAGGAAAGAGGCGCACATTGACGATAGTGTTTACGATTGTGATTTGGTGATTTGAATTTCATATTTCTGTTATTGGATTTTGGTATTTTGAGGATTTTGTTCTACGATTGGTATTTCTTATGTGTGCCTTCATTATATTCTATTTTTGTTTCATATATCAGTTGTATTGATGTTGTTTAATACATACCCAGTGCACTTGATTTGGTTTTAATACCTTTTGTGATGTTGATTTGATTTCGTGCATAGGGGTTACACATGATTTTGACATATGTTTCGACCTAGTTTTTATGCATTTTTGTACTGTGATTTCGATTTTGATATTCGATGTATGTTTTCGTGCACCATGTGCACCTGATTGAGATTCTTGCGCACACTTGGCGCACTTGATGCGATTTTGTGCACACCAGATACACTAAATCGGGGTTTTGTGCAGATTAGATGCACCTGATTTTGAGTCGTGCACGCACGTTGCACTTGACAGATGTTTTTGGTGCACACCTGTTGCACTTAGTTTTGTTGTTGTATGTATTCGTGGTATCTGTAGTTGGTTTCGATTTCAGTGCGCACCGGACGCACATGATATTTTTATGATGTGATTGGGATTGATTTCAGTTTGAGCAGTATGTTTTCATAGTCATTATTATTTGATTTAGTAACCAGGCGGACGTGTATGTTAAATAAAAGATATATATATATATATATATTTTTAAAATAAACGTCTGCTACTTATGCCGTGACACGTGCATCACACGGCGATTTTCAAAAGGGGTTTTTGCATATTTCTTTATCCAGACGTTTGGACGATTTTACTATGATGCGCACTATATATAAGTTATAGATTGATGTATATTATGATGATTTTCATATTGGGTTTTGATATTTCATTCTCGCCATAACTCCGATGATTGCGTTATGCTTGACGGAGTTGAGTTTTGTTATGTATTGATGATTTCGGAGCCCCGACGATTTGAGTGTTTTGCTAAATGTTTTAGTATTTGGAGGGGGGGTTTTAATTTAAATTCGGAGACCGAATTTCTTAAAGGGGGGAAGATTGTAACGTTTTAAAAATAATTAAATAAATAATTAAATGAATAAAATTGTTTAAGTGAAATTTTAGATTTTCGGTAAAGTAAAATGTATTTTTCGTAAAACTAAACCGTGATTGTTTTTCATTATAATTTCAAAAATACCTATTTTAATTACGTAATTACTAGTAAATGGTATTTATTTAGCCACTTATAAATTTTTAGTTTAATTAAAAAAAATTCCTAAATTAATTATTTTAAATATTAACATAAGCTTTACTTTTACACTAAATTAGTGTAAATTAAAAATTTGAATGGTTTTAATTTTTAAAAATGAACCATGGCATATTATAATTTAGTGTGTATCATGAAAAATTTATTTGCAAATTTTCCCATTTTTCTAGAGTTTTCTTGGTTGTTTTAGTAAAGAAATGAAAGAAAATGAAGAAATTCATGAAAAGACATAAAGTGAGATATTAATTGATGAAGTTTCTACACAACTCATGAAACTCTTTTCTCTTTCTCCCTCTCTCCCTTGCTTGGCCGGCCACACTCTCATGGCAGCCCCCCTCATTTCCTACTTCATTTTTTGTACAAAAATCCATCAAATTACATTCAAAAATTCAAGAAAAATTGCATAAAATCCTATTTATTTCCTACCCTTTATTCTTTGCTCTTCTTTACATGGATTTTGGAGATGGATAGCATGCATTTTGGAGGCTCATTTTCATGTTGATTTCATAATTTTGGAGGTATAAATTTCCTTCTTTTGTTTTATTTCTATTAGATGTTTCATTAAGCTTAATTAGATTTAATATATTAATTCTATTTACTACTTTTAAAAATTCAAGTTAGGGTTTGTAAAATTAAGTTGTGGTTTTATTAATTCATTAGGTTTATAATAACTAGTTTAACACTTTTACAAATGGAAAATCATGCATAGTTGATATATTGCAAATTGTGATCCAAATTTCTTAAATTAAACCATTTTTAATAAACTAGATTTCTATTTATAGTATATATAGGTGGAATAAAATTGCAATTAATGTTTATAACACTAGAGTGTGGTTTTAAAGAGGATATTAACATGTTAGTGGAATGCAAAACCTAATCTAGTTATTAGTTTCAATTGTTAGTTAATAAAGTGTGATAAATATGCTAGTTTTTGCAAACTAGATTTTGGAAATTCCTAAATAAATGAGATTAAAAATATAATTATGGTTTCATTATGTCATTATCATCATGAATTGTAGTTTAGTACATTAATTCATGCAAAATCATGTTTGGTGGTGGAATTGTGGTATTTTGCTTGAAAGATTTTAAAAATAACTAAAGGTTGCAAACTAGAAATTTCAAATTAATACAAATTTGTATAATAAAAATATTGTGATGGTTTATATAGTCAAGTTATGCTATTTAATGAGTTTTATGACCATTAGTTTCATTTAAATGCCAAGTTTTGAAGTAAAATGGTAATTTGGCGTTTCGGGTCTTTTCGAAATCGGACGATTTGAGTGATTTTAGGGTTTTGATGGATTGAATCATGCTCTATATTATAAGTAACGAGTTTTCTAAACTACAACTTGTTTGTTTATGTTTATCTCGATCCATCGGAGTTTGTACGCCGATATCGAGCGATATTTGGTTCTTTTGTGTGGACGGGACATAGGTTTTAACCTATGCTTGTTCCTTGCGTCGTTTTGACTTTTGTATGTGATTCAGTTTACGATGATATTTATATGTTTGCGTTTAGGTACCCCTCACGTAGACTGCGTGCGATGAAGAGGAGGATGGAGACACTGTATTCGGCAGACATGGACCATGTGAGTAGATGTATATCTACGGGGGGAAGTCGGGTGGATGGCGTTCTGAAGTCGGGTGGATGGCGTTTAGCACCCCCGCAACGTAGAATAGGAATAGTATTTATTGACATTAGGAAACCAGATGTGACCCTAGATTCTTAATACGTAGGACCCTAGTAATGACCCTAGGCTGGATTAGACTGATTTAAAAAGACAATATCAGAGAATGAATACCTTGGAAGAGGTTCGTAGGTTTCAGGCAGAAACACACACACGCACACACTGAAACTCGACATGGTGTATACGTGCGTGTGTATATACATATAGCACTAGGTATAGGTATATATATATATATACACAACACGTATATATGATACATTGATGTGATATGATATCTGAGGTATGATGAACAGTATAACTGGGCTTGATGTCGTGATTATTGGCTATACAGTCGTATTAAGTGTTAGTGGATCATTAGAGAATGAGATAATGAACATGGATACATAACTTATAATGGGTGGTGATGATATTGAGGTACATGGGACTCTAAAATAGTACCCGGACTGTAACTTGTGATTGATCACGATATGGGATATGTATGACTTGATTACGACATCATATAGGTGTGACTTGATGTCGATATCATAGAGGTATGACTTGAGGACGATATGATACATAAGACATGATATTCCTGAGGATGGCATTATACTAATGATGAGACACCCAGGAGATACTTGACCCGTACCCCGATATTGGGATGCCGTACGATGGATTTTACCGTACGAGGCATAGATATGATGATTGATCCGCACTCTTGATTCGAGGAAGCCGTACTACGTACGTGACGCTATTGAGGCCGGATCGCCGACTATTAGAGATATTGATTCAGACCTAGGTAAACTCTTGTTTCTTAATGACTAGTTTCTTAGGTTTAGTTCCTTAGGAGGTTAGATGGACACTAGGTTAGTTTCGAGTCATATAGTGGTAGTGGTAATGGTATATCAAATGAGTGGATAACACACATCCGTCTTTACTTTCACACTGTAATCATCATGTTGCATGTTCATACATATGTTGCTATAATCAGTATAAACTGTACCTGTTAGGACACCAGCACCATTACCGATGATGCGCATATTCCACGCACACTTATTTGCCGGCTCACACACATCATCATCGGTAATTGCTATGTCACGTACACTTTAGATTATATTAACTTTTATTGATAGAATCAGTTAACAACTTGACCAATATAATATTGTGATTATTCTCTGATGTTAGTATAGACATGATAATTATTACTTAGACATTCATGCATTCATATTTTCATGTTATCATGCAGTATTATGGGCATATGCCGACACTTATCATATACTTACTCATGATTTTAAGATTTCGATTTCTATGAGATTTCTGGATTTTTGGGGAAAACCGCAAGAATATATAAAACTTCTCTCTCTCTCTCCTCTTCTCTTTTTAAAATAAGATGCGGTTTTCTCGTGATGCATGTGTCGTCCACCATGAGATTTCATGTTTTCTGTTGGATTTTGAGACCCGATTCGAGGAGTGGATGAACCGTCTCGGGTATATGGTGGGCCCGGTATGGTACCCCGGGGCAAGAAGATCGAGTTGTAGACGATGAGCCTGGCAGGGGAAGGCTACCTACCGGTGATGTCTGGCGCGGCGGATATCCGGAGGATACCGACCGTTTTCGTGAGATTTGATGATATGGGCCGATCCGGACTGACGGAGCCTGAGGTATTGAGACTATGAGACTTGAGATTTACATGTTTGTGTCGATGCTTGACACGGATTTCCATGGATTTCATTATTGAGATTTCAGATTCCTATACACATTTTACTATGATAACAGTTAAAGATTTCTTATACAGATATATCTAGATTTCAGGATTGATTGTTTTATATTCATGGTGCATGCATATCCATTCATATGACATAGTACTATTTAAGGCACTGACACGAGCACGGAGTATCTGCACTTACACGTAGTATTACTCTGCTATTACTAGATGATAGGGACTTAGTAGTGTATTATTATGACCTAGGATTGCGTCGTGCATTCGATTTCTTTTCGTAGATGTCTTCTACTCACGAGTTGGCAACTCACCCCCGTTGTGCCAAATTTTATTACAGGTTCGATGTACAGGTTTCCCTGGCAGCTTGCTGGCACATCTATTCTTTCAGGGTGATTTGCACGGTAGGTTGGTTCACTTGTATCCGAACCACCATTGTACTTTTATTCTTTAATTTGTATCTAGTAAGCTCCATCAACCATATTTGTATTACTTGATAAGTTTATTGGACCAGTCTTTTATTTTGACCTTAGAGTCGCGCATGTATTATTCTGATTTGGTGGTTTTGTTTTCTTTGAGTTTTGAGCCTCGCCCTTTGGCGTTGTATATTATTGTGCTTGTTGTGGTTATTTCCGCCTGTTGGCGTTGATGCTAGCTCCCGTTTGGGGATGCTTTTTATTGTTTATGTATATTATACTTGTTGTACCCGTTTGGGGGCCAGTTTTTATAGAGGAGACTCTGCCGAAATTTTTGAGAAAATTTGCTGATGCTTTTAAACTTGTTCTTCTTTTTCTTCTTCTTCTTCTTTTATGGTTTAGATTTCTGGGCTTCGGCTTACTTAGGTTACGTGGCGCCTCTAGACGCTTCGTAATCTAAGTGCCGGCCACGTTCCGTACTTTCGGGTCGTGACATCATGCTACCTCTTCACTAATGGTAGATTAGTGAAGCAAACACCCTAAACTAATGGCTAATATAGTAGAGGATGATGAAGTAGGAATTGAGCTCACTTTAGATTTATTTTTCTAACAATATTTCTTCACTTTTAGAAAAGCTAGTAAGCTTTCTCATGAGGAAAAAGATGATGAAGTGGAGATGAGAATGAAACTCATAAGGAGAGAATAGCAACAATGTGTGAGTTAGTATCATATACTAACTCATGTAGAGACTAAACTATGGCTAAGGATAATGGTTAGGTTAATAAATATCTTTGGTAAAACAAATTAGTGGACTAAATCAATGGTGACATCAAGCTTCTCCAAGCTTCTAGTCATGACAAATTTCCACCAATTTGTGAATTACCAAAATAAATAAAAACCTTAGGATTATCATAAGCATGGTGTAAGTCTCATACGCCCATGTATCATGAGGCATCAAGCATGACACAAAAGTTGTACATTAATATATATCACATATATACTATAAGAACACAAGTGAGAAAAAGAAATGTTTAAGTGAGCCAATATTAATTAATGTAATTTAATATATCACATATATAATTATACATTAAATTATTAAATCAATACTTGATTTAATAACTCGGCTATATCACATACAACCGACTAATATCAAATGTAACAACTTATCGAATCAACACTTCATCCGATTACCCGGCTATATCACATATAACCAACCGATATCACATATCGCGAGAATAGAATACGGTATCACATACGCGTATTGATCTCGGTCCCGCACATATCACTTATGTGCTCCTACTTCGTTTCGCATGAACCAGAAAACATAACGCGTCTAGGACTCTAAATACTTGTCAATACGCCGGTAGTAGGTGATGCTCATATCAAACACCCACAAGCCGTAAGCTGTCTGCTAAACATAACGGCCACCTGAGTATTGAGCGATCAGAAGATCAACAAGCACGCCTACTGATACTCTTACGAATCCAATCAGTAACACTACTGTACAGTCCGGTCTCTTCGTCAGATATGTCGCATATCACAGCCTGGGGGTGGTAAACGTCGAACCCCAATAGCCTGATAAGTCATGCCGATGTGAAGCTCATAACGGTTTGAGAAACTACTGATAACACTTACCAGTAGATATCAGCAACCCTGACCAGGGATTTCCTGTTATGGCCAATCAAGTATAGCGCAACATCAACCCTTAATACCGGGAGAGACGAATCCCCTCCTATCGCTAATTACCTCCATGTGACTCGGGACTGTACCCAAAAAACACCTTTTTGCACGATCTCTTGAACGTGGTATGGTGTAAATTAAAGCACAGTGGGAATCACACAAGACTCTATGACGATCTCGGATCAACAGACTAACTTGTACTAGTGTCACCAGAGAACTACTATCTGGCGATAGGTATAATACCATCTAGGAGTTCTCGGCGAGTCCGTTCAGTGTACCTAGTCTCCACTGAGCACCTGTATACCATCTCTGATGTCAAACACCAATGGATATGGGATCATCCATCGCCCATCATATAGGTCAAGTAGCGTATACGCTAGTCTACTCTGGAGTATCGATGCCCTGTCTCGATGCTCCTACCACTAGGAACATTTGAAAGATGTACTTTCCGACTACCTCTGCCCCATTAGTATGATCCGCATCATAATCCTGGTAGTCAAGTACTCATCCTATGGGCTTTATCAACATGGAATAGAGAGACAATAAGTGTACATGTTAAGATAATATGCTACTAGACAGCATACTATCATGTCGAGCAAGAAAGTCCTCCCCATATATGTCCAAGCATCCGCTATAATATACATCACATGTATAATAATGGCCTCTAGGGAATACAAATGACTAACACATGGTGGATGTTCAGTTGATAAAACCGCACATTTAATATGACATTTTTCCTACTATTTCTATATAATAAAAGGTGTTTATTATAAATATGACAAATATGAAGTTTTATCTGCAAAAATACTATTTTCATATGTTTATATATTATAATTAATATTATGAAGGAAAAAGTAAGCATATAATATCCATGTAACATTTGGCCCATTTAAATATACTTAACTTATTAAATACCTTTGACCAATTCTTAAAATTAAAATATCATGACAAATGGTTAAAAATAATATCTCAACAAAAACAAATTCTACTAACATCATTTATTGAGATAATTGTGCAGGAATTATATCATGAGTAAAATCAAGGAAATCCGAGTTGGCAAGATCAAATCTGCCGAAGATATTCAAGTAAATTGAAGAAACTAATTCTGGCAGAAATGTAGAAAAGATATTCAAAGTCTAGATACTCAAAAGATTACCAAGTGTTACAGATATGAAGCTACAAAAATTAGAGGACATAATCTCACCAAAAGGGGGCGGATCCGCGGCCAAACCTATCCAATGGCCGCGGTTCCGCCGCGGATTTAAGGAGTTGAGATATGGGATTTTGGTGGTTAGGATCCTAACAACTAGTTTCCATATTAGGAAACTATGGTTCTGGCTCTGTGACTATAAATAAGGACCTAGAGCCTCTTGGAAAAATTATAAAGCCGACGAGATCATGAAGTCTAAGACGGCTCACGCATCCAGGCTGATCATCAACTGTTCATCTACCTCCTTAGAAGAGATCGAAAAGCAAACTAGTGTTTTGTAATCATTTTCTAAGAGAACAAAGTGTACTTGATCTTGTTGATTAATAAAGATAGTTTTATTTTATTGCATTTTATTTTCTTAATGATTTCTATCTTTTCTTTTCCCAACATGCGCGAATAATTCTCCGCTTAATAGGGTTCGTAGGATTAGGGTAGATTAATTGATGATGAAGATCCTTAAACTCTTTTTACGTCCTATAAAGTTTATAAACTTTATCAAAAGAATAGTTAACATCATAATCGGGCACGCTATCAATTCATTGATAGTCACGACCATGATTAGACATTAGATTAACAATTGTTTTCGTAAAGGTTAAACAAGAACGGAGTTCTATGTCAAGATAGGGGTTAAGAGTGTGAACCCTTTTCCCTCAAGAAACCCTAATCTACATGCATCACTGTCGATCTAATTTTAAATCTATTAAAGGATAAAAAGATTATTCTTTAATTAATCATCCATGACTACTAAATCTTAATGAACCCTACAAGCCCCCTTCTACTTTAAACCTACATCCGTAGTTAATCTAGATCAATATCCTGAATCTGTGTTTGACGTAGATCTAGAACCTACAACCATTCTTCACCATTCTTTATTCTTCCTCCTTTCCTAATCAAAACGCCTAAAGTATGATTAAAAGATTCAACGTTTCCCTGAGGATGACCCGTACTCATCTCGGTCTAGCTACAAGCGACACCGTTATTGATTGCGGTTAACCACTACACAAAAAAAAGATCAATCAAATGGCGCCATTACCGGGGATACGTGCGTAATTTTTTATTCTTACTATTTGTGTTGAATTCTTATTCGATCTATATCATAATTAAAACAAAACTGCAAATTGTATATTTAACGATTTGTGTGTGAATTTTGCAAGGAGATCTAGAATCACAGAATTGAGGAAACAGAGAGCCAGAGACATTAATCAAGATCTAGAGGAGCACAGGAGGCCATGTAGCAAAAACATTCAGGAGATATCTCTTCCTTGCAGCGGAACCGCGGCAGAAGGAGCAACTTCGCGGCGGAAGCGCGGCTTATTTGAGGGATTAGGGGTCGTAACTTCTCTGGTAAGTTTCTCAACTCTTTCTCTCTCCTCTGAAATCTAATAAAATATCTTTTCTGCAGGATTCTTTGCAAAATATTGCCGCTCAAAAATCTTTTTGCAAAGTTTTGTAATTGGGTTTTTTATTCATATTTTAATACGGATTTTTAAGGGGCAAAGACCAAATTCAGATTAGGTAGGGATTTTATAACCCTTCCTAAGCCCCACAAATCACAAAATGAGCATCAGCATCAACCCTACATTAATTTAAAAAATATCTAGACAAGACTCTAAGGACTGTCGCGCTCAATATGGACAGAGGAAGGTCGTGGGTAATTTATCGCTTATCCGCATTACTTTTGTGGTGCCTAGGCAAGTGTGTCTAAGGCAAGTGGTTATTTAATTAATGCCCGCTATTTTCGGTGATTCATATAGCGGATACATCCCACTTACCTGGCACGTACCTTTCCATAAGAGTAGTAAATAGGTGATAGAGGATTGATCCTACGGCTTGTCCTTTGGAAGTCTAGGAGCGGTCTAGAGAATTGACCAAGGTATCACCCGCGTGACAGGCGGGAATACTCACCACCCACCATATCGATCGAGATGGACGGTATTCCATCAAATTATAATACCACGCTGCCACCGCCTGTAGGCGAGAAAAATCCACCGCGCATCTCTCTCCAAGAAAGATGTTATCCTATCTGTGGTCCTTTTCCTACCTGTCTATCCATTCCACCAGCCAACGGGGATAATTTTGAAATTAAACCCCACTACAACAATCTGTTGCCCAAATTTCACGGGTTTGAGTCTGAAGACGCATACGTCTTTATTACCAAATTTGAAAATGTATGCGCTATGATGGGTACTTCACATCTTTCTGTGGATGCTATGAGATTACGTCTTCTTCCATTCACTTTGTGTGATATAGCCAAGAAGTGGCTTTATAACACAGCCGCACATTCTATTTCAAACTTGGGGGGGGGGAATTCATCACAACTTTCCTAAAGAAATTCTACCCTAATCATAAGACAATTCGAGTCCGTAGCGAAATAAATCAATTTACCCAGCTTCCCAATGAACTATTTTCGAAGAGTTTTGAACGCTTCAAGGATCTGTTAGTTCAATGTCCTCATCATGGAATCCCTAGATGTGATCTGTGCAGAATCATATATGAGGGCATTAATCCTACAACAAAACAGATACTTGAATCCATGTGTCAAGGCACCTTCATGACTAAAGATGATGGTGATGCCTGGAGATTTTTAGAAGATTTCGCTGAAAAAACTTTACAGTGGGAGAGTGTAAACCAACCATCGTATAGAGGTGGTGTTCACCAATCTGATGTTTCCATAGGAGTTAGAGCTAAAATGGAAGCAATGCAAAAGAAACTCGAAGCTATGGAACATAAATTTTAAGTAGCCTCCCTAAATCAGATGACACTCCCTAAAACTGTCTGTGGATGATGTTCTGATCCATCACATCTTACGGAAGAATGTCCTTTGAATTCTCGGTTTCAAGGTCAAGAGCATACCAATGCTGCTTTTCAACAAAGACCTAGAAACGATCCGTATTCTTCCACTTATAATCAGGGTTGGAGGAATTACCCTAACTTTGCTTGGAACCAACAACAAATTCAAGACACGGTTCAAAACCAAAACAACTTTCAATGGGTCCCTCCACCACAACAGCAACCACTACAATTGAGTCAGCACCCCTATCAATCACAAAAATTTCAAAATCCGGCCAACACTTTTGCACCGTATAACAATTCTTTGCAATTGACCGGTACTGATAACTCCTCTTCACTCGAACAAACCATGAATTTTCTTCTGACAAAGTTCATGCATGTTTCGGCTGAGATGAAGTCTTCCGTCGATGACATAAAAAAGAACTCTGCCTTCCAAGGTGAGAGTATTAAATCGATGGAAGCACAAATTGCACAATTAAAAGACGAAATAAGTGTTAGAGAAAGGGGGAAACTTCCAGCTCAACCCTTACCGAATCCTGGCTACTCACATCATGTGAATGCTATTACCACATTAAGATCTGGAAGAGTGCTTGACAACCATGTCGGTGAAGAGATTGATACTAATAATGATTAATCAATCCATGATACCCCGGCTGAGACTTTTCCTTCCACTTCTACTTCTACTTCTGACCCCAGTTCGTCTACCCCACCATTTTCTTCCGAGCCTATTCTCCGTTTTCCCCAAGGCTCGAACCCTCAGCACACTTCTTCTAGTCCACCAAAGATGATCCTCACTCCTATTCTGGGATTTTTCCTACCCATACCACCTTCTCCACTGTTGGACCCAGCTATTATTGCTAAAGCTCCTTATCCGAATCTGTTAAGGGGAAACAAACCGAGTCCGCAGATGGAGAAGATTATTGACATCTTTAAGCAGGTTAACATCAATATCCCTCTCCTAGATGCTATACAACAAGTTCGGGCTTATGCGAAAATTCTCAAGGACTTGTACACTAGGAAGAGGAAGACTTAAGTGCCAAAAAAGGTGTTCATATCGAGTACTATAAACACAGCTTTTCCCTAACAATTACCAAGGAAACGTAAGAACCCCGTCTGTCCTACAATTTCTATTTCTATTGGGGGTAAAAATATTAACCGTGCTCTACTTGACCTTTGCGCAAGTATTAACCTGCTTCCTTACTCAGTTTATGAGCAGTTAGGGATCGGAAAGTTAAAGCCCTCGAACACAACTCCAAATGGCCGACCGATCAATCACCAAACCTAGGGGTGAGCTTGAGGATGTGTTATTAAAAGTCGGGGAATTTGTATTCCCTGTGGATTTTATTGTTCTCGATACACAGCCTGTAGCGAACCCACGGAACCAAATTCCGGTGATTCTCGGTCGACCCTTTTTGGCTACTTCCAATGCTGTAATCAACTGTCGTAATGGCTCTATGACGCTATCCTTCAGGAAGATACCAATGGAGCTTAACATTTACAAGTTGGGAAGTGTACCCTCCGAACCTTCTTCTCAAGCGTGTTCTGTCGAATTAATGGATGTCGACAGCAGCAAATTTGATCAGCTTCATCATACTGATCTAGACTCTTTTCATATGTTGTTGTTTGACCCAACTATGTATTATACACATACGGACACTTCCATTGAGTTGTCTGGGTCAACATCTAACACTGATTATGAACCTTTCATGGAGTCTGACGATCACCCTGTTTTTTCTGATAAGATTATTCTTTCGGGGTATCGATGAAAGCTTTGAGGAAATTTTCGTTGATGAACTCGCATTTTTAAAAGACACGGATGTTGAGATGAATCAACTCCAAAATAAAGAAATTGAACCTCCACTCCTTCTTCTGGACAATCACGATAATGCGAGTAATCCATCATCACTGTCACTGTGTCGTCTCTCCAAATTGAGACGCAATCCTTTTCTTTTACACCACTTATCTCTTCCCCTCTTATTCTTAACTCCCTAGAACATGTTCTTCCACCAACCGGTGCGTTTCACTGATAAAATTTTCGAATGGTTGGTGTTGACTTTTGGTCTTTGCAAAGCTTGGCATTGACCAGTAACTTTGATCCCCCTCCTGTGATTTTAAAAGCTTAATATTGTTTAATTCATGTATGGGGGGTACAATTTGGCTCTTGAAAATAAAATTTTTACTCAAAATGGTGAGCCAAAAATAAGTTTGGGGGAGATTTTCACATCCATATATTCTTGTCCCTATTAATTTTTCCTCCCAAGCTTACAGGTTTTTAAGATTTAACAGATGACAACAGTGATGACACTGTTGAAAACAAGTTTGGGGGAGGTTTGTGCTTATTTACGCATCAATTTGCATCATACTTTGCATAAGCACAACATTTTAAAAAAAATTTAAAAATTTTCTTTTATAATAAAAGATTAGATAGTGAAAAATTACATCTAAAAGATTGGAAAAATTTAAGGAAACCAAGAAAGTTAGAAGTTTTCTTAAACGAAACTAGTAATAAGTAGTTATGAGCCATTGTCCCAAAGGTTAGTAAGATGAAAGAAATCACTAATCTGAGGATAAAAATAAGTCTGAAAAATAGTTTCTATTCTGGAAGCCAAACATTTGAACGTTGATACCCTATTTTACGCACTTACACACATCTTGAAACTTGGGATAGTAGAGAATACCTTGAATTCCTCTTGTTTAAAAAGCATTAGTATGAAGGAAAATAAAATAAAATATAAGTGGTGAAGAAAGAAAAAAATGAACACTGGTTTTTTAATTACCAAGGCAGCATAAAAAAATATAGCGAGGGTGTTTTATCACCTAGTGCCTTAGACCAACTGGTTTGGGAGCCACTGCAAAGCCTTAGGTGTTGCAAGACGAGAAATTACAACTTAATACGCAAGCACATTTTGAAATCGGTCGGTTAGTACCTCAAGAAGTATTAACGGCAGCATGAAGCATGTGTGAGCAATTTCATAAAAAATATTCACCAACTAAAAAGTACTTTGGAAGATGGACAAGAGTATGATGGCTTGAATTGAATTCTCTAAGTGTAGGGATGTCTTTTACACACACGTAGGGGTATATGATCAATGTTTGGAGGAATGATAGGGAGGAAGACTAAAGGCGATATTTTATTGAGGGATGATGTGATTTCTAAAATCTTTTCACGGCCATTAAGATAGGGCACATAGCGACCAAAATGCTGGTGTAGTTGAAAACTCTTATATTCAAGATCTTTTTTTATAGTTCTTATTTTTATATGTAAGTTTCACCATCTCTCTTTTATTATAGGATTTTGTGGGTGTAATCCGCTGAAAACCCTCAGGAGACAACACTCCTCCTACTAGGGACACCTAGGAGTTTAACGGCTTGTTGCATGTGCTAAGTGCAATCGTGTTGCCTACGAAAGTGTGCTTAGCTTCTTCTTTTTCTCCTTCTCTTGAATAAATAGCTTTCTCGGGACGATCAAAGATAAGTTTGGGGGTATTTGTTCAGTTGATAAAACTGCACATTTAATATGACATTTTTCCTACTATTTCTATATAATAAAAGGTGTTTATTATAAATATGACACATATGAAGATTTATCTACAAAAATACTATTTTCATATGTTTATATATTATAATTAACATTATGTAGGAAAAAGTAAGCATATAATATCCATGTAACATTTGGCCCATTTAAATATGCTTACCTTATTAAATACCTTTGACCAATTCTTAAAACTAAAATATTATGACAAATGGTTAAAGATAATATCTCAATAAAAACAAATTCTACTAACATCATTTATTGAGATAATTGTGCAGGAATTATATCATGACTAAAATCAGGGAAATCCGAGTTGGCAAGATCAAATCTGCCGAAGATATTTAAGTAAATTGAAGAAACTAATTCTGGCAGAAATGTAGAAAAGATTTTCAAATTCTAGATACTCAAAAGATTACCAAGTGTTACAGATATGAAGTTACAAAAATTAGAGGCCATGATCTCACCAAAAGGGGGCGGATCCACGGCCAAACCTATCCAATGGCAGCGGTTCCGCTGCCGATTTGAGGAGTTGAGATATGTGGTTTTTGTGGTTAGGATCCTAACAACTATTTTCCATATAAGTAAACTAGGGTTCTGGCTCTGTGACAATAAATAAGGACCGAGAGCCTCTTGGAAAAATCATCAAGCTGACGAGATCACGAAGTCCAAGACGGCTCACGCATCCAGGCTGATCATCAACTGTTCATCTACCTCCTTAGAAGAGATCGAAAAGCAAACTAGGGTTTTGTAATCATTTTCTTAGGGAATAAAGTGTACTTGATCTTGTTGATTAATAAAGGTAGTTTTATTTTATTGCATTTTATTTTCTTCATGATTTCTATCTTTTCTTTTCCCAACATGCGCGAGTAATTCTCCGCTTGCTAGGGTTCGTAGGATTAAGGTAGAATAATGGATGATGAAGATCCTTAAACTCTTTTTACGTCCTATAAAGTTTATAAACTTTATCAAAAGAATAGTTAACATCCTAATCGGGCGCGCTATCAATTCATTGATAGTCACGACCACGATTAGAGATTAGATTAATAATTGTTTTGGTAAAGGCTAGACATGAACGGAGATCCATGTCATGATAGGGGTTAAGAGTGGGAACCCTTTTCCCTCCAGAAACCCTAATCTACATGCATCACTGTCGATTTAGTTTTAAATCTATTAATTGATAAAAAGAGTAATCTTTAATTAATCATCCATGACTAATAAATCTTAATGAACCCTACAAGCCCCCTTCTACTATAAAACCTACATCCGTAATTAATCTAGATCTATATCCTGAATCTGTGTTTGACGTAAATCTAGAAGCTACAACCATTCTTCCCCATTCTTTATTCTTCCTCCTTTCCTAATCAACACGCTTAATGTAAGATTAAAAGATTCAACGTTTCCCTGAGGACGACCCGTACTCATCTCGGTCTAGCTATAAGAGACACCGTTATTGACTGCGGTTAACTACTATACAAAAAAAGATCAATCAGTGGACCCGGTACGGTACCCCGGGGCAAGAAGATCGTATAGAGAGACGTTGAGCCCAGCAGGGGAACACTACCTACGGGTGACAGTACTTGACTCGGAGGATATCCGGAGGATACCGACCAGAGCGATTGAGACAGATGGATATGAGGGCCGATCCGATGAGACGACGCCTGGGATATAAGGATTTACGTGTCGATGCGGGACACGGGTTTTATGATGTTTTCGAGTATCGATACTAGGCACTCAGGTTTTTATGATGATTTGATGTGTCGTTGATGGACACACGTTGGATGACACACACACACACACACACACACACACACACACACATATATATATATGACATGGATGATATGGCACCATATTATGACACGGGCACGAGAATATTATTAACATTATACTTATATATATACAATCATCCTTGTTACCACACAGTATTATTTTAGAATATTACTGCATGACCTAGGAGATCGTCGTACATTCGATTTCTGCCTGATGATGTCTTTTACTCACGAGTTGGCCACTCACCCCCTTTATGCCATAGTTTTCTTGCAAGGTCGACCACTCGGATCAGTAGCGGCTTGCCGGAACCTCTTTTCTTCTGGGTGATTTGCATTGGTAGGTGGGTTACTTCTTGGATCGTAACCGCCGTTGTATACGTCATTATTCAGGTGTATCTAGTTAAAAGCTACATCAACCAGACTATGTATATTTGGTAGACTTAGAAACCACAGACTTGCATATTCTTTCAGACTTAGAGCGAGGTGTGTGTATTATTCTTTATTCTGGGTTTTGATGATGCTTTGGGTTCTTTACTTTCTTTTCTGTGTTGATCTTCGCCTTGAGCGTCGTATATTTGTTTTTGCGTGGTTATTTCCGCCAATTGGCGAAGAGCTAGCTCCCACTTGGGGATGCTTACATTATTGTTGTTATGTATTAGTTTTGCATCAAAATTTACAAAAAAGGTGCTGCCCAAATTTCAAATAACGAAAATGTTTTCAACTATAGTATACAACCCACTTGTTTTTACATATATTATTACTTATACTTTTAAAGAAAGAACCGGGTTACATTATACCTTCATTTCAAAACATCACCTCCATTATTTTCCCAAAAAGGTTTAGATTTCTGGGCTTTCGGCTTACTTGTGTTACGGTGGGGTCTTACAGGCTTCACGTAATCCAAGGGCCGGTCACGTGCCAATTTTCCGGTCATGACAAACTCATAACCCAATGAGCACCTGTATACTATCTTAGGTGTCTAACTGACACCAATGGCTTGTGAGACTGGCCACCATCCCTCGTCGGGGTCTCGAAAAGTATACACTAGTCTACTCCGGAGTATCGATGTCCAGTCTCGATACTCACTCGACTAGGGACATTTAAGGATGCGCTTATGGACCACCCAGCTCCCACGTATATGATCGTCATCATAATGCTGGTCGTCAAGAAAGAATCTTATGAGCTCTATCAACATGTAATAGTGATATGTAATACCACATAATGCATGTGCATGATGATAAGTCAAACTAGATAGTATGCTATCATCACGAGTAAGACTGTTCTACCTGTTGGGTTACGGCAGCGCCCCGGCCATCAAAACATGGCCAAATGCGGAACAAAAATTTAATAAACCGGCGCTACCATGACGCGATTCCTGGATCTACCATTAACCCTACACTAGCTAAATGTAAAAAGGAGTTAGATGGTTATACCGATCGATCCGTGTCCTTCGATCTTCAATCTTTGTTCAAGCTCCTCGCGGGTGCCCCGAACAAGCTCGCTCTCCGGTCTCCCTCGTCAAAGACGATCCACCTCAAGGATTCCTAATTCGGGCTCCTGCTTCAAACAGAAGCAACTCGGACATTAAGTTTTCTAGCCGACATGTCCAAGGTGAAGTAGAGATAGTGTGTGAATATTTTGTCTTAAGGCACCCAAGGAGATGGTTGGATGTAAATTGAAGTTGCCATGGATGAAAAGTAGAAGTGAGGCTAAAGAAAATTGCTTGTGTAAGAAAATGAATGGGCTCGGCCAAGAATGAATGAATCCTCTATGGGGATTTATGAAATGGTGAGGTAGTGTATGAATAAATTAATCAAGCAAAGAATTCTCACACCCACAAAAAAATCCCAGCACCAACAAATTCAACAGCCACCTCACCCCTCATGCCCATGCTACCCATGAATTAGCCATCCACCCCTCACAAAAAATCAACACTCAAACAAAACCCATATAATGCCAAAGTGACACCAACAGTGTAAGCACCATGCTCATGAAATGCTCACTTCCCATGCCCAAATTAATGCACACCAAATCAAGTCATGAAAAAAAATTGGCAGCCCAAAAAGAAATGTAGCCAAAAACAATAAATCAAATGTTTAACACAAATGGAAAAATTGGCAACTTCAAAAGTAATCTTGTAACAAATTACAAGAATACCACTCGTCTATATATACATTCCTGCATCCGTATTCCGACTGAATACGAATGCAACGAGACTAAAATATTCTATCACAATATATTACTAACATCCGGCTTAAACCAAAGCCCACTAGTATTATCCGTCCGAATCATGACACGTGCACAAGTGCACGCGTATATTCGAACCCTGCCATAAAACTATATGGCCTCTACAACGTTTCGCCCGAATCAGGGAAACCCTCTGTGTGGGACTCTAAAGACTCGTCAATACGCTGACAGTGGGTTTAACCACAAGCACGTCAGTGGCACTAGCTGTACGTAACGGCTACCCAGGTATTGAGCGAAAGGGAGGCTGACGAGCGAACTCATCCTGAAACCCTACTGAGCCTGACAGTGACAATATCCGTACAGTCCGGTCCATTCGTCTATGAGTATCGCTTATCGAGTTTAGGGAGTGGATAAAGTCAGACCCCTAACAACGTGATAATTTGTGTCGGTATGTAATCCATCACCACCAGAGAAATTATTGATCCTGGATCGGTAATTCTCGTATACCCCGGCCGAGGATTTCTGGTGATGGCCACCCGTGCACAGCGCACCATCAACCCCCATTCCGTGAGAGATGAATTCCCGACAATCCGCTCACTGCTTTCATATGGCTCGGGACTGTACTCAACTAAAACTTGTTTGCACGACTCCTTTGAGCCGTGATAGGGTAGTAATCAAAGCGCAGTGGGAACTCACACGAGATAAATGACGATCTCAGGTCTACAAACTAACCTGTACTCATGTCACCTGGGAACTGCTATCTGACAATAGGTATAATACAAACTAGCATGTTCCCGGCAAGTCCGTCCAGTGTACTCATAACCCAACAAGCACCTGTATACTATCTTAGGTGAACAACTGACACAAATGGATTGTGAGACCGGCCACCGCCCCTCGTCAGGGTCTAGATAAGTATACACCAATCTACACTGGAGTATCGATGCCCAGTCTCGATACTCCCACGACTAGGGACATTTAAGGATGTTCTTATAAACTCCCAGCTCCCACGTATAAGATCGCCATCATAATGCTGGTAGTCAAGCAATAATCATATGGGCTCTATCAATATGTACATGGTGATAAAGACAAACCAGATAGCATACTATTAACTCGAGTAAGACTGTTCTATCAGTATAGGTCCTCCCTCCATCATCATAATCACATGCCTCCGACTACGATAATTTCATTGAGGGCACTATAGCCAACAATCTCCCACTTGCACTTAAGGCGAATTATTGCGATGTCGCATACTTGATTGATCAAAGAATATTTATAACAACAATCAAGAATGGCGTCGCTTAGTAGCTAGCCGGTGAGTATGGGTCGGTCCACAGGGATGTTGTGTATTTCCTAATTTGGTCTAACGAGTTAATTCCAAACGGTGTGAATGGATTATCACTAAAAACTAAACTGATTTAATCTAGTACTAGAATCTTGCTAGGGTTAGGTTTTGGTTATGTTTGAAAATTGAAGATTTCCTCACCGCTTTCAATGCCCTAGTTTAGATCTATGAGTTGTTATGGTAATAATTAATATAGGGGACTAGTACCATTGGGAAGAAATGATGTTTCTTCCTCTTATATCTTGTCCTTCCTTTCTTAATTTTTACCCTAACCTCCATGGAAAACATACGCACCCGGTCGTTTAAACTACGGTATCACCGCTACTTCGTAAGATAGGGTGCCGTAGGGAACGGTGTGTGTATGTATGCATGGAGTCCTATTAATTATATGTGATGGGCAAGAAAGGGGTGAGAGATTTTTATCTCTCAAGCCTTCCCCAAATCTAACCCTAACAAGTGAGGAGACTACTCACTCATTAGGGAATTGATAAACATTTTCTAACTATCTAGCAAGGGCAGATAATAAAATTATACTAAGGCAGAATGAAAATTAACTAGGGCAATGAAATAAAATTACTTACTTTATTGATGGCTCTCTCCAAATATTTACACAGAAATTAAATTCCGAATAGATGAAATAAAAAGAGGCATAACCTAAAAAAGGTTTTAGGGTTTCTATTTATAGAACATAGAAATCCTAGGGTTACAATCGACTCACATCTGCAATTACAAGTATACCCCTAAGAAGACCAGTCAACGCACCGTCGCACCGACACTTTTTAGCACCGACACGTGCTCCCTATGGCCGCGGATCCGCGGCCATAGGCTTGGTTTGGCCGCGGTTCCACGGCCATCTTGAAGGCTTGCTGGCTGAATTTTCCTGGGGTCCTTTCTGCTGCTTTTGGCTTCTTGTTTCTTTACTTGGTTTCTCAGTTTGTCTTCTAAATTTCCTCCAGATTTCCACAGTGAATAAAGTCGTGGACTTCTACCGCTTGCTTCATGTCGAAGTCTTGAACCTTGCGCTGCCTTTGTACTTTGTGAACATGTTCACTGATCTTCGTTTATTCTCCAAACTATAGGCATGATCAAGATCTTTCCATTTGTTGGTTGTAGTCTCACTTTTGTATCGTATTTTCATTTTTTTCACTGTTTTTGTTCCGAGAACCTATAACCTGCAACTATGTAGAAGATATGGGTCAAAAGCACATGTTTATTTGTAAAATGAATAAGAATGGAGAATATAATAATGCAATATTATGATATGAACAAATACCCCCAAACTTATCTTTTGCTCGTCCTCAAGCGAAACTAGTTTTATTCTCGAAAAAGACCTAGCCTCACTTTCGCAAGGAAACGCGATTGCACTGAGCTCGTGCAATAAGACGTTAAACCTTTAGGTGTCCCTAGCAGGAGGAGTGTTGTCTCCTGATGGTTTTCAGCGGATACTACCCACAAAATCCTATCAATTCAGCCTATTAACTTTTATTCTCCAATTAGATTTTCTAACAAGAAATTCTATTATCTTCGACTCATAAATTATCCTCCCATATTTTTCACGCTTCCTTATCATTTAACTTAAGATTATATATGTTTTGAATTTACTTAGCTTTTGGCATCTGTCAAGTTTTCCTTCTAGGGTTCCATATTAACTTAGGAATTTTTATCATCTCTATTAAAGATATAAGTCTTTTCTTTCATTCCTATCTCTTATCTAAATCCCGATCACATATCCCTACGTGTGTGTATATATCACCCCTACACTTGGAAATTCAAATCAAGCTATTATACTCTTGTCCATCGTCCAAAGTACTTTTCAATTGGTAAATTTTTAGATGAAATTGCTCACACATTCTTCATGCGACCGTTAATACTTCTTGAGGTACCAACGACTGATTACAAAATGTGATTGCACATTAATGCGTAATTCCTAGTCTTGTAATACCTAAGGCTTATAGCAGTGACTCCCAAACCAGTTGGTCTAAGGCACTAGGTGATGAAGCACCCTCGCTAAATATTTTTTCTATTAATGAAACCTTAAGAAATTACAAAAACCAGTGTTCATTTTTTTTATCTCTTTATTCACACTTGTATTTTTATTTTATTTTCCTTCATACTAAGGACTTTAGACAAGAGCATTTCAAGGTCTCTTCTTCTATTCCAAGTTTCAGGGTTCGTGTTCGTGCAATGTGTAGGGTAAATATTTTCAGAATTTAGACTTAAGCTTAGGAATTATTTTTCAAACTTATACTTTAATAAAGATATCAATACTTTTCCCTTGTTTTAACTTAGCCCAAGAAGTCAACTCGAAATTTGCCTATTTCTAAATAAACTACAAAGACATATACTTTCTACCGTTAAATTTTAGGAAAGGTTATTTTTAGGGTTTTTAATTTACTAAGTCTAAGATCTAGTTGCTCCTAACTAGATAAACTTTTTTGTCAAAATCAAGTTAATTATGGCAAAAATTGAATGTTTTAATTTTTATAATTTTTAAAAATTTCAATTTTTATTGGTTTTAAAATAAGTATGCAAATGCAAGAATATACACATGAATGCGAAGGAAGAAAGCTTACCGAGCATACCCCCAAACTTAAACTTGACAGTGTCCTCACTGTCAGGCCATACCAAGAGGGTCAAAATTGCCGGCACTCCTCTGTTTATTTTTTTTATATTTTTTTATTGTTAAAAGAAAAACAAAATATATATACAACAAGGTCCCCCCCAAACTTAAGTGAGACAGTGTTTCCACTGTTTTAAGCGTTAAAGTTCAGAGTTAGGGAGGAGAAAAAATCAAACTATAAAAGGCCTTACACAGGCCAAAGGTTAGCACCAACCAATCAAAAAATTTATCGTGATAATGGTAGGGTTGGTGGAAGAAAGGAGTTGAGAAGCGCACGAGACCGTGTGGAGATAGAAACGGTATACGGTCTCGATGGAGGAGGAGAATGGCGGAAGAGAGAAAGAAGTGTAGCACGAACTTGAGAGTGTAAATTGAGTGAATAAATTAGCACTATTTATAGTGACCGATGTGTTAAAAGCGATTGTGCTAATTTATCAACCCGTCGAGAAATGGGGTCAAATCCCTCAAGATTCGCAAGAAAACATGGGTACGTTGAACTTGGTAAACCATCCATTGAAGATGGAAGTGCGACGGATTCTTGCGCGGTCGAAATGATGGAAAGGACGAAGGGGAGTGATTTAGGGATAGTCTTATTCTCACCTAAGTAATCTGTCTCGAACTCAAAGGATTCCATCAAAGGTTCGAAATTACTGTAAGCAACCGAGTCTGATGGTTCAACTAACTCATATGAAAATTCAAAGGACTCAAACTCGGGCGGTGAGTCTTCAAAATCGTCCGAAAAAATGAAGCACTCGTAATCGTTATCAGCTGTGAGAACTGTGTCAGATTCAAAGAGGAACGCGCTAGTGGCGTCCAAATTGCTTTGATCGAACAGAAATTTTTCAAGCTCACAGTCCTCCTGCGTGATCTTTTGCGTGGTCGGAACGATGGAATGGAGGGGTGTGATTTACGAAGTATAACAGTTAAAGGTTCAGGAGGACGAATTGGAAAATCCGAAACATCAAATAAAACCGGTTCATCCTCAATACTATCCTCAATACTCTCCTCAATACTATCATCATAATTCTCCTCAAAAGTTATCTCATCCATGCAATTATCATCAAAATCAAGATGCATATGAAGTTCGGGAGAAACATTTATTGACTCAGGATGATGAATTGGAGAGAAAAATTCAGTCAAATCTACGGGTTCGTCATCCAAAATATTCCTTGCGTCAATATCCTTAATCAAGTGAAAATCCATTTTTTTAGACACCTCATCAAAAGCATGGATATCAATCAAATTAGGTTCTAGAGTGGAGGTGTAGAGGTCAAAAGGATTGGTGATGGTTTCACTCGATAGGGACCCTTCACAATCTGGCAAATCAAGCACTACAAAGTCGCACAACTCATTAAACGTTTTATTTTCAACTGGTGAATCATTTGGGACACTTGATTGAAAACCGGAGTTATGGGATTGAATAGGGTATGGGTAGGTTTGATTTGGAAGTGTGTACAGCTCATTCTCACCACTCAAATTCTCACTTTGTCCAACCGCCTCCTCATACATTGGAATTTTTGGAGCTAGTTGGAAACTAGCTACCGGTTCACTAGGTTGCATATGGGCGGCAATGGACGCATCCAAATTCCTCATCTGTCGGTTTGTCGCTACAATATAAGCTTCCAACGACTATTCCAGACTAGACATGGATTGTGAAGGGGTTTCAGTAAAAGATTCAAATTTTTTTGGGATTTTGGAAACTCCCAAATGGCTGTGAAGAAGCAATGTCTAGGGAAGGTGCGAAAGTCGTATAGGACTGGTAGGAATTGAATGATTGGACAGGAGTAGGATCAACATTTGGATAAAAAGGTGAATGGACTTGTTGATCCCAAGAACTAGAAGTGTTGAAAGGAGTGAGAGATCGGTTACGAGATTGTTCAATATGTTCAGCTATAGACATGGGTTTCGGAGTTACAACAGGACTCGAAAAAGAAGTATCAACGTAAGAAGGTGCTGAAGGTTGAAATGGTTGATACAAAGTGGATTGCGGAGTCGAACTGTTTCTCCTAAACGCTTCTATTCGATCTTTCAAAGAAATTTTAGGCATGGAGGGTTCGCCCGCAATTCGACCATAACAATTCGCGTAGGAAGCAAAGTTTGGTTCAGGATAACAAAGTTGGGCAAGCGTTTTATAAAGTGGGGTACCCATGATGTAAGAAAGGAGAAGAAAAAGAATGTGGGGTGCACGGATTTCTTAGCGACAAGTTGCAAGTTTTTCGTAAAAAAAAATTTCCTTTTTTTTCTTTTTGTTTTTTTTATGTGGAGGATTTTGCAAAAAAGATTTTCAATAAAATCCTTAGACACACATTCAATCAATCACAAATGCATAATCAGGCCTAGATCTAGGGTCACCTAGGTCAGCTAGACAGCTCCTAACTGTTCCAAAGGGCAAGAAGTACGACCTCAAACCGCCTCTTCACCGCCAACTGTGGCCAGGTAAGCACAAGTAGAGAAAGGAGGGATCCGCTCACGAATCACCGTGAGACGGGCCTTTTAAAGTTACCTTTCACTACCTGTCTAGCCTAGGTACCACAAAGTCAGGTTAGGATCAACGGTCGATACCTACAACTATTCCTTTTCCTATTGAGCGCGAAGTCCTTAGGGCTGAGTCTAATCTTTTTTAATTAATTTATGGTCAATGCAATATGCCTTATGTGATTTCTGGGGTCCTGGGAAGGGTGATGAAATCCCCACCCAATCTGGATTGGTGTTCAAGCCCCTTAAAGTCAATTTAAAATATGCAAAGCAGTAAACACAATCACTTGCAAACAAATTTTTTTTTATTTTATAGTGCGGCGCAAAGAATAATGCACAAGATCAATTATTGGAAGGGGGAGAGATTTTTAGCGCAAAGAATCCTGCAGGCAAATTTTACAGAGGAGATATCAGGGGGTTCAGAGAAGGAGAAAGGGAGCATACACAGGGCATCCCACGTGCTGACGTCACTACAGGACCGCGTTTCCACCGCCAAAGGGAGGTTTATGCCGCGGTTCCGCGGTAGGATGAACGGTTCGATTCTTGAGATTTCTTCTGCTCCTCTGTTCAGATTTTCCTCTGTTGTTCTGATCTGCTGTTTTCTGTTTTGATCTCTGGATTTTTCCAGATCCGAACTTGTTCATCGATCCTGTAAAATTCACACGAAATACCCTTCACAAAATAACAAGATGATAAATTTTTATATTTTTATATTTTTCAGTTTTTATGATTTTTCAATTTTATATTAAACCGAAATTACAAAAAGAAAATAACACGCCATCCCCGGCAACGACGCCATTTGATTGATCAAAGAATATTTATAACCACAATCAAGAACTGCTTCGCTTGGTAGCTAGCCGGTGAGTACGGGTCGGTCCACAGGGATGTTGTGTATTTCCTAATTTGGTCTAACTAGTTAATTCCAAACGGTGTGAATGGATTATTGCTAAAAACTAAACTGATTTAATCTAGGACTAGAATCTTGCTAGGGTTAGGTTTAGGTTAAGTTTGGAAATTGAAGATTTCCTCACCGCTTTCAATTCCCTAATTTAGATCTATGAGGTGTTATAGTAATAATTAATAAAGGGGATTAGTACCATCGGGAAGAAACGATGTTTCTTCCTCTAGGTTCTTGTCCTTCCTTTCTTAATTATTACCCTAACCTCCATGGAAAACATACACACCCGGTCGTTTAAACTACGGTATCACCGCTACCTCGTGGGATAGGGTGCCATAGGGAACGGTGTGTGTATGTATGCATGGAGTCCTATTAATTATATGTGATGGGCAAGAAAGGGGTGAGAGATTTTCATCTTTCAAGCCTTCCCCAAATCTAACCCTAACAAGTGAGGAGACTACTCACTCATTAGGGAATTGATAAACATTTTCTAACTATCTAGCTAGGGCAAATAATAAAATTATACTAAGGAAAAATGAAAATTAACTAGGGCAATAAAATAAAATTACTTACTTTATTGATGGCTCTCTCCAAACATTTACACAGGAATTAAATTCTGAAGAGATAAAATAAAAAGAGGCATAACCTAAAAAAGGTTTTAGGGTTTCTATTTATAGAACATAGAAACCCTAGGGTTACAATCGACTCACATCTGCAATTACAAGTATACCCATAAGAAGACTAGTCAACGCACCGTCGCACCGACACTTTTTAGCACAGACACGCGCTTCCTATGGCCGCGGATCCACGACCATAAGCTTGGTTTGGCTGCGGTTCCGCGGCCATCTTGAAGGCTTGCTGGCTGAATTTTCCTGGGGTCCTTTCTGCTGCTTTTGGCTTCTTGTTTCTTTACTTGGTTTCTCAGTTTGTCTTCTCGATTTCTTCCATATTTCCACAGTGAATAAAGTCGTGGACTTTTTCCGCTTGCTTCGTGTCGAAGTCTTGAACTTTTCGCTGCCTTTGTACTTTGTGAACTTGTTCACTGATCTTCATTTATTCTCCAAACTGTTGGCATGATCAAGATCTTTCTATTTGTTGGTTGTAGTCTCACTTTTGTATCGTCTTTTCATCTTTTTCACTGTTTTTGTTCCGAGAACCTGTAACCTGCAACTATGTAGTAGACACGGGTCAAAAGTATCTGTTTATTTGTAAAATGAATAAGAATGGGGAATATATTAATGCTATATTATGATATGAACAATACTCAGAGCCCGTGTGATACCGAACACCCAACTTCTCTATTAATCAGTCTCACAAAGCCTGTTTGTGAAACTAATGTGTTCGAGAAATAGCCTCAGTAAGTGGATCCGCTCCAATGTTTCTTTCTATATCTCTCTATATCTTAACTTCGCGGAGAAAGCTATCTCCCGAAATGAACAATACCTGTCTTGGAATTTGTCTGGATATCTGATGGAACCTAGTTCACAAATGAAATCCAAATCCAGCAAACTTCTTAGACTGTATCATCCACTGAACTCAATCAGTATACTACGCAATGCCTTCCTCAGTATCCGCTTGGATCACCTGTCAAACATACTATCCCTCAGAAGAGGGAAAAACTATAACTCCGACAGCTACTCTGTCATCCAGGTTACCTTGGAAGCTTGAAATGATAGCCGTCTTCTGAAGGAGGCTGTCGTTGCCATATCCCTAGAACATCCATTTATGTTCATAAACTTCTTCCCTACATTTCTACAGGATTGGATTCATATATGTTTATTGCAGCTAGTGTAAAAACAACATCTGGTGTGGTACTTGACATAGCACGATTGACTCAATTGTGTAAGCAAGTGATATGCCAATAATGCAAATCCCTCTCCCCTTCAGTCTGTAAGACACCTTGAGAGAGGGTGACTCCATCACCTGCAGGTACATCACCATGCCAGTAGTCGTCCATTCTAAAACACTTTAGAATAATATCAAGTACACAAATTGGGACACTTCCAAATCTAGATCTAAAACTATAGATCTAGCAACCAGAAAATCTGATATTATATCCATGTCCTGTGTGGAGAAACAACTGTGTGACAACCACAGTATAACTGATCGTGGTATAGGAATTTCACTTCCTATAAAGTGTATGTCATCCCAAATACCAGGACATCACACCCTACTACCTTCTTACCAGATCCATCTCCTATTCAGATGAAGTCAAAGCCCATAACTGTCACATCAAATATAGATGATCTATTTCCTCTATACCTGCTTTAGCCTATGAATAGACATAAGTTACTTTCCCTCTATGCTTCCGCTACTCCCACTGACTATAACAACCCTCTGGTTGAGTCATATACGCGTGCACTTCTAAAGATAGTTTAGAATGATGTTATACTCATCATCCTGCTGGGTCTTATAGTCTAGAACAGTAGCAATGGCAAGTCTGTGTGAACAAGAACCTCCCTATCACTGGCTCTGAGAAGTCCGAAGTAGCTCTCGGGTGCCTGAGGTTACCCACCAAATCTGCGGAGTGGCTAATGGAATGTCGAATCTAATTGAATCTTTACGTGCTATTAAATTTTCAGAAATCGTTTGCGGTTCTGGAATCACTTCCAGTTCTACCATACTTCCACTTTTGTTTTCTGAAAAAATCCATTTTACTAAAACTGTAGCGAGTCAAGAACAATATAACTATTGATCTTCCTGATGGTAGAAAGTTAACCCTCGTCAAAACCAAGGATAACCTATAAACGACCATTACTGAAACATGCCTTGAGTTTGTCCAGATTCTGGTTTTCATCATCAGCCGGACAACTCCCTATATCTTAACATCGTTAAGACACAAATTGATTCTATATACCATATAGAAACAAAGCCACTAATTTTATTTGAACCAGATTCAAAATCATGCAGCTGTCTCCAGTGCATATCAACCAAATGGAATGAGACCAATCAGCATTACTCAACTAGGAGTGCATCCATATATGAGTAACCCGAAAGAGACGCAAGTTCTCAAAACCATTACTATCAACGGAATACCAAATACAAGTATCTACATCTTCGACTACTTTGAAGAATCCTGATATTTCTAACAAATGGTTCTCTACTTTATTCTTATACCTATAACTTCTCAATATCTGGACCTTGCATTCCAACGAAATACTTGTCCAGAACTGGAGAAGTCACAAGTAAATAGAATATAGTACGAGTACCAACCCCTTTGTCCTAATCGACACTAAACAACATACAATACTTTGTATAAGTCCACTGAGTTTAACGACTCAAACCCTGTGCGTCGTAACTTGAAAACTGTACTATGGTTAAGAAGAATTACACCGTAGTTGAATGCACCTTACCTAACCATCAACTGATATAGGTAAATGTTACAGACATAATTTCAAAAAGTTATATCTCAGTTTATAAAATAAACGTATAAATATATCAGTTTGAAATTGGTGCATAACAACGGATATTCAAAACCAAATATTTGTCGTCAGGCAAAAACTAGATGATTTCCTCAAATATTACCAATTACAACGAATTTCGATATAATGAGAATCTAATCAACCAATTCCCAATGTCTTACTCCACGCACCATCTCTAATACTATACAGATGTGAGAAACGAATCTATTAAATACATACCCTGGAGTTAGATTCCAATTGGGAAAACAGTTTTCAATTAACAACGTACAGTGAAACGGAAACATGAAAATGTTTTAAAGGGGTTATCCGGGTATTCCTTGTAATGCCTCTTTCATTATCAGACTCATGACTGTAACCGTATATTTCTTCGCCACCTTTCTAAATCCTTTTATTTGTCTTTAGTCATTACCTTCTATACACCCCTTTAGGCTAAATGGTTTTCTTCCTTCCCTACCGTTCGGCACCAGCCTATGGTTTGGAAGAAGACTATCCAATAAGTATAATAGGTATACTCTCCTAATCCTAGGAGTACTCGTAACCTGAGAGAAGGTAAAGAAAAAAGACAACTGAATAAACCTTATTCCTATTTCTCCTGAACCGGAAACCATCCTAGAATCTGGAACGAATTCTTTCGAGTTCGTATGTAACTATACGATGGCATGTCCAAGTATTATGGACGTTCGTAGTGATACGAAGTGTTCTGGAGAAATCCAAAGTGGATGTGGGAGTGGCAGGGGTATACACGGTTTTGTCATGAATGATAGCAGTCGCAATTTTCTTTGCCCTCTTTCTAATCTTTTTATTTTGTCTTTACTTATTACCTTCTGTACGCCTAACTTAGGCTAATTGGTTTTCTCCTTTCCTTACTTTTCGGCACCTGCCTATGGTTTGGAAGAAGACTATCCAATAAGCGTAATAGGTGTACCCTCTCCTAGTCCTAGGAGCCCTCACAACCTGAGAGAAGGTAAAAAGAAAAGACAACTGAATAGTCCTATTCATTCTCTTCAGAACTAGAATCCATCCTCGAAAATGTTCCTTCGAGTTCGTATGTAATTATACGATGGATTTATCCAATGGAAGTGGATGTTCGTAGTGATACAGGGTGTTCTGGAGAAATGCGAAGGTGATATAGAAGCGGCAAGGATATATGAGACTTCGTGACATTCCGAAAGCTAAAGTATTTTAAGAAGGTTCGGTCAACTTGGTGCATGATTTTTAGTCTAGGGTCGGTCCATGGTCGCTGCCAAAGAGAGAGAGAGAAGGAACACTCAGCGTGCACTTTAATCTAGATCAGAATGGTTTATCACTTTATCTAATCATGATGGCTACCACCGTTTCCTCGAATTCTCCTCCATACCCAAAAGGAGAATTAGTCCGGATCATCTAAAATCACCGAGGAGTAATCCTACTCATCATTGAGAATCAGGATCCAACTATCATCGCATGATAACTTGATGGAAGCCACTCAGTTATCACACTCTAGAAGGTATGCGCATGTATGGCAAGTTTCCAGTATGTTTGAAACTCCCGATGTGAAATTTTTTCCTATGCTCTTATGACCTTGGCGCAGGCCAACAAATCATAAGTCACATGTCAAGTTATACCCGTCATTGTCCAGGTTAATTTAAACCCACCCGTACATACCCTTGACATATGCCAACAAGGTAGTACGACTGTCCCAAACCAACGCATCTATCTATGCAACAGAAAAGTAACAAATAGCTATCATACACTATGCCTTGACGTAGGCCAACAAACATAGCATGAATACTAAGTGTTACCCGTCTGAAATGACGGAGGGCTACGAATGGTTTTTGGCGAAAAACCTTTAACGTAATGAACTTGATATCGTTGAAGGAAACTGATAGCTTTTTAACAAATATATAGTTACGAAAACCTTTGCTAAAGAGGTCACTCCCGGTGAAGGGATCTCGGATCTTTCCTCGTCGATTGAGGTGCTGGATATTCATAACCGAATACCACTGTGCAAAGCAAAACTAATCGACTATAGTGAAGTTATTACGTTGACGCAAACTTTTACACAAGGGGTCACTCCCGATGAAGGGATCTCGGCCCTTGCCTCGTCGAATGAGGTGATGCATATTCATAACCGAATATCACTGTGCAAAGCAAAAGCGTACGTTTGTAATGTCAGTTTTAAATTGGTTCCAACAACATCGAATAGGTTTGTTTCCCTTGCGCTGATCAGAATCAACGCAGTCCCATCAATTAACAAATCACACCAGAAAAGAACGAAAAATAAAATGTACGTATATGCCATCCGCATTCGCCACTAGGTCCTGTCATCACCCGTTAGGTTACTTAACTAACGACAGAGCGGGGAATGTACTAGCGCGGGTGCAAAACATATACAACATTTACTAGTATATATAAATATATATATAACATTCATCCCAGGCATGATATAAAGCAACATCACAGAAACATCACAGAAGCAACACAGAATGGTGGACAATCTTGGAGTCCCGGGTTTCACTTGAGCCGCAAATGAGACCCGACGTTCCCTGTCGTGTGGATAGCCTGTGCAATGAAACCTAGACCCCTACGAGCGCGACAAGTTACCCGCCAAAACCAGAAGCGAACCAACCCCCTTCAATAATGTGAATGGGCCACCCAGCACTTCACGGAATCCGGTAACTTGAGCACCTCTCCGTGGGTCAACCTATACCCCCTACGAGTGCGGCGAATAGCCCGCCAATTCTAGAGTAAGGTCCCCTCCGTCTCAACGCCATGAGATGCGGATCCGTTGCCCTCTAGAACCCGGTTGTCCATGCAATCCACCGCGGGGTAATCCTAGTACAGAAAAGAAAATAATATACAAGGGTGACATCAACCTCAACCCGGTCGTGCCCCAAACAAATATACAAACTGGCAGTGACAGCAGTCCACATGTCGGACGCTCGCCCCGCAATATCAAATGTACAAATGAAACTGAACAGTACTAACATTGCACCCAAGCTATCCACCATGATGATCCAACCACAACACAGCACAACACAGAACATCAACGTGAATGTCAGGTTCGCAAACCAGTCTAAAAGACATATAGCAATTAGACGAGTTGTACCGATCAAATGACATTCACGGTCTCAGATAATAATGCATGTACTGTTAAACGCACACTTAAAATTTCGATAGACTAAATTTCCAAATTGCCCCAAAATGCAAGTCCAGCACTCAAACAGAAATCTAGGCCAAAACAAAGTATCATAAAAATTACAATTCCAAGTATAGGAGCTACAGAGAAAATTTGGTTCCCCGTCGCCAATAAATAGCCGCGCAACCGCCGCAAATAGCGGTTAAATGCGGCAGTTCCCCGGATCTTTAGAGGAATCATGAGCCCAATTTTTTTGTGTATCTCCAAAAAAGCCTGCACGTATTTTTAAGCCTCTAGAAAATATTATATGACCACTTTTGAAAATCGGCAGAAACATGATAAATGGAATCGTGATTTCGGAAATTTTGTTCGATCGATCTTTTAAGCGCGTCTAAACAAGATTGTAAGGGGTAAATTTTTTGCTCTGATACCATGTTGGGTTACGGCAGCGCCCAGGCCATCAAAACATGGCCAAATGCGGAAGAAAAATTTAATAAACCGATGCTACCATGACCCGATGCCCGGATCTACCATTAACCCTACACTAGCTAAATGTAAAAAGGAGTTAGATGGTTATACCAATCGATCCGTGTCCTTCGGTCTTCAATCTCTATCCAAGCTCCTCGCAACTGCCCCGAACAAGCTCGCTCTCCGGTCTCCCTCGTCGAAGACGATCCACCTCGAGGATGCCTAATACGGGCTCCCGCTTCAAACCGAAGAAACTCGGACATGAAGTTTGCTAGCCGACATGTCCAAGGTGAAGAAGAGATAGTGTGTGAATACTTTGACTCAAGGCACCCAAGGAGATGGGTGAAGGTAAATTGAAGTTGCCATGGATGAGAAGGAGAAGCGAGGCTAAAGAGAATTGCTTGTGTAGGAAAATGAATGGGCTCGGCCATGAGAATTGCTTGTGTAGGAAAATGAATGGGCTCGGCCATGAATGAATGAATGCTCTCTGGGGATTTATGAAGTGGTGAGGTAGTGTGTGAATAAATTAATCAAGCAAAGAATTCTCACACCCACAAAAAATCCCAGCCCCCACAAATTCAACAGCCACCTCACCCCTCATGCCCATGCTGCCCACGAATTAGCCATGCACCCCTCACAAAAAAACAACACTCAAACAAAACCCATTTAATGCCCAATTGACACCAACAGTGCAAGCACCATGCTCATGAAATGCTCACTGCCAATGACCAAATTAATGCGCAAAAAATCAAGTCATGAAAAAAAATTGGCAGCCCAAAAAGAAATGAAGCCAAAAACAATAAATCAAATGTTTAACACAAATGGAAAAATTGACAATTTCAAAAGTATCTTGTAACGAATTACAAGAATACCCCTCGTCCGTATATACATACCCGCATCCATATTCCGACTGAATACGAATGTAACGAGACTAAAATATTCCATCAAAATATATTACTAGAATCCGGCTTAAACCAAAGCCCACTAGTATTATCCGTCCGAAATAAGATACGTGCACAAGTGCACGTGTAAGTTCGAACCCTGCCATAAAACCATACGGCCTCTACAACGTTTCACCCGAATCAGGGAAACCCTCTGTGTGGAACTCTAAAGACTCGTCAATACTCTGGCAATGGTTTAACCACAAGCACGTCAGTGGCACTAGCTGTACGTAACGGCTACCCAGGTATTGAGCGAAAGGGAAGCCGACGAACGACGTCATCCTGAAACCCTACTGAGCCTGACAGTGACAATATCTATACAGTCCGGTCCGTTCGCCTATGAGTATCGCATATCGAGTCTAGGGGGTGGATAAAATCAGACCCCTAACAACACGATAATTCGTGTCGGTATGTAACCCATCACTACCTGAGAAACTATCGATCCCGGATCGGTAATTCTCATATACGCCGGCCGAGAATTTCTGGTGATGGCCACCCGTGCACAGCGCGACATCAACCCCCAATACCAGGAGAGAAGAATCCCCGACGTTCCGCTCACTGCCTCCATGTGGCTCGGGACTGTACCCAACTAAACCTGTTTGCACGACTCCTTTGAGCCGTGGTAGGGTAGTAATCAAAGCACAGTGGGAACTCACACGAGACAAATGACGATCTCAAGTCGACAAACTAAACTGTACATATGTCACCAGGGAACTGCTATCTGACATTAGGTATAATACCAACTAGCTTATTCCGTCGAGTCCGTCCAGTGTACTCATAACCCAACGAGCACCTGTATACTATCTTAGGTGAACAACTGACACCAATAGCTTTTGAGACCGGCCATCGCCCCTCGTCAGGGTCTAGATAAGTATACACCCGTCTATACTGGAGTATCGATGCCCAGTCTCGATACTCACACGACTAGGGATATTTAAGGATGTGCTTATAGACTCCCAGCTCCCACGTATATGATCGCCATCATAATGCTGGTAGTCAAGCAAGAGTCCTATGGGCTCTATCGACATGTACATGATAATAAAGACAAACTAGATAGCATACTATCATCTCGAGTAAGATTGTTCTATCGGTATAGGTCCTCCCTCAATCATTATAATCACCTGCCTGCGGCTATGATAATTTCATTGAGGGCACTATAGCCAACACTACCCATATAGGTCCTCCCTCAATTATTACAATCGACTGCCTATGATTACAATAATTGACTTTAGAGCACTATATCCAACAATCTCTCACTTTCACTTAAGCCTAATTACTGTGGTGTCGCATATTCGCAGCCCGTGTGATACCGAACACGAAACTTCTCTACAAATCAGTCTCGCAAAGCTTGTTTGTGAAACTACCACGTTTGAGAAATAGCCTCAATGAGTGGATCCTCTCCAATGTCACTATCATTATCTCTCTATATCTCAACTTCGTGGAGAAAAACTATTTACCGAAATGAGCGATACATGTCTTAGAATTTGTCTTGATATCTAATAGGACCAAGTTCATAAATGATCTCCAAATCCAACAAACTTCATAGACCGTATCTTCCACTGAATTTAATCAGTATCCTGCGCCATACCTTTCTCAGTATCTTCTTGGTCCACCTGTCCAACATACTGTCCCTCAAAAGAAGAAAAACTAATAACTCTGACAGCCATCCTGTCATCCAGGTCATCTTATAAGTCTTAAATGATAATGTCATGACCCGAAATGGCACGTGACTGGCACTTGAATCATGTGAAGTCTATAGGATCCCACCTAATTCAAGTAACCCAAAATCCCAGAAATCTAAACCATTTAAAAGGAGTGAAGGAATACTCATTTAAAAGTTAACATATAAAATCACTTTGAATGTCGTAGTAAACATTTTTAAAAGAAACATCATATTTTCTCGAAAATTTCGGCAGAGTCTCCTTTGTAAATACTGGCCCCAAATGGGTACAAACATGCATATACATAAGTAATGAATGAAGGCATCCCCAAGCGGGAGATAGCTCTTCGCCAATTGGCGGAAACCACCACGCAAGCAATATAATATACAACGTCGAAGGGCGAGGATAAAAACCCAAAATAAAACCAACATCCTCAAGAAAACCTGAGAAGAATCATAATAATACAAGCGCGCGACTCTAAGGACGAAAGAATATACAACTGGTCTTCTAAGTATAACAAATACACAAGTCTAGTTGATGGAGTTACTAGATACAACTGAAAATAAATAAAGTACAATGGTGGTCATGATGCGAGTGAACCCACCTACCAAAGCAATCATCCGGAAAGAAGCAGTGTGCCGTCAAGCCGCAACGAAACCTGTACGGCCAAACCTGCAAGAAACTGTGGCACAATGGGGGTGAGTTGCCAACTTGTGAGTAGAAGACATCACCGAGTAGAAATCGCATGTAGGACTCTATCCTAGGTCATACAATAGAATACACAATACTACAACAAGGGTAACAGTATATCATAAGTGTGATATCAAAGTACTCGTGTCTGTGCCAAGAATAATAATATATTGATACGTGACATGTACTAATGCCTCATCCAACATGTATCCAGCATCGACACACAAATCATGATAAAACCCAAGTGCCCATCATCGACACTCAAAACATCATGAAGTTCGTGTCCAACAGCGACACATAATACTCAAATCTCGGGCTCCGCATGAACAGGATCGGCCCATAACCATCTCAAATCTCGGGCTCCGCATGAATAGGATCGGCCCATAACCATCTCAAATCTCGGGCTCCGCATGAACATGATCGGCCCATAACCATCTCAAAACCGAGAAAACATCATATCAAGGAAAAACACATCTTTCTCTTTAAAAAAATCATAAGCTTACAAATATTCAGATACGGTTTCCCAAATCCAGAAATCTCATAAAAGATCCGAAATCTAAAAATAATGAATCAGTGAACAGTGAATATCGGCTTAAAGCTCCATAATATTGCATGGCAAATGAATATACACATGCATTAAGTGTCTAAGAAAATGCAATATCAAAACTAGCATATGGAAGCAAACGTACTAGTACTATGTCGAAACTACCAGCTAGCAATTATACAAATGAAGTAATGTTTTCTTATGTGTACGTGACATAGAAATTACCGATGATGATGTGTGTGATCCAGCAAGCATGTGCACGTGGAGCATACACATCATCGGTAATGGTGATGGTGTCCTGACAACAGGGGTTCATAACTAAAGAAAAACACATTTATACGCATGCAATGCGATAAGTGTAGGGTTGCTAGGCACGCGCACAAGGGTCTATGAGGCATCAACCATGCCCGATTAAAAATTTAGCCGTGCCGAACAACCCAAAGACGGATCTTTAAACTAGAGTTTAGGCGAAAACAAGCATGTTAAACACTTTAACACTAAGTGAGAGGGATTACAACCTTTGTAGATCCGGTCCTTCACTTCTTAAGCTCCGTGTTGAGGTCCCTTCGTTGCGATCATCGTGTTCCGGACTCTCGAGAGGCTCCACGAAGAGAAAGATGCAGTCTTGCTTCCGATTTTCGATAATATAGATGATCTACCTTGAAGTTTCATTAACACAAGCTAACACTCACCAAATGAAGTGAACACTCTTATCTAAAGGGCAAGGGTAGATGAGGATGATGAAGTAGGATTTTTGCTCTCATTTATAATCTTTTTCTCACACATAATCATCACTTAGAAAAAGCTAGAAAGCTTTTTCCATGAAAGAAAGAAGGAAGAAGATGAATGAATAATAATCAATCCTTTTGTTATGAATAATGAAAAGAAGATAATGATGAATAATGCAACCATGGTTGCTAAACCTTTGTAGAGAATTAACCAAGGGCTAAGGTTTGGGTTGGGTTAAAGCATGATTCACTTGTAAATATCTTTGCGAAAACAAAAAGAAACCTTCTAGAATCATCAAGAAGGGACTAACCCAAAACAAACCCTAACCTTGTTTAATCTCCACTAAACATGTTGCATTAGTTATCATATCATGTTACAATATCATATATCACATATATAATATTTATTGTAACAAAATAAAATAATACAATTAACATATATCACATATATATCAATGTATTACCCGAGTGAGAAAAAGAATCTTTTATTGAGCTAATATTAGTTAATGTAATTTAATATATCATATATATTATTATACATTAAATTATTGAATCAACACTTGATCCGACAATCCGGCTATATCGCATATAACCGACTAATACGATGACCCGGCTATATCACATATACCCGGCCGATATCTCATATCGCGAGAATCCAATACGGTATCACATATCGCATTATCCTCGGTCCCGCACATATCACATATGTGCTCCGACTCCATTTTGCCTGAACCAAGAAACCTCTGTGTAGGACTCTAAAGAATCGTCAATACGCCGGCAGTAGGTGATGATCATATCAAACACCCACAAGCTGCAAGTGGTCAGCTAAACGTAACAGCCACCCAGGTATTGAGCGCTCAGAAGATCAATATGCAAGCCTGTACATTCTCCTATGAATCCAATCAGTAACACTCCCGTACAGTCCGGTCTCGTCGTCTGATATGTCGCATATCTCGTCTAGGGGTGGTAAACGTCAGACCCCAGTAGCTCGATAAGTTGTGTTGATATGAGGTCTATAACAGTTCGAGAAACTACTAATAACACTTACCAGTAAATCTCAGCAACCCTGGCCAGGGATTTCCAGTTATAGTCAATCGAACACAGCACAACATCAACTACCTATACCGGGAGAGACGAATCCCCTCCTATCACTCATTGCCTCCATGTGATTCGGGACTGTACCCAAAAGACGCCTTTTTGCACGCCCTCTTGGACGTGGTATGATGGAAATCAAAGCACAGTGGGAATCACACAAGACTCTATGACGATCTCGGGTCAACAGACTACTCTGTACCAATGTCACCAGTGAACTGCCATGTGACGTGAGGTATAATACCATCTGGGAGTTCTCGGCGAGTCCGTCCAGTGTACCCAGTCTCTACCGAGCACCCATACAACATCCTTGATGTCTAACACCGATGGTTATAGGATCATCCATCTCCCATCATATGGGTCAAGATGCGTATACGCTAGTCTTCTCTGGTGCATCAATGCCCTGTCTCGATACACCCTCGACTAGGAACAGTTATAGGATGTACTCGTCGACTACCGTGGCCCCACTAGTATGATCTCATCATAGTCCCAGTAGTCGAGTACATATCCTAAGGGCTTTATCAACATGTAACATAGAGACAATCGGAGTACATGTTAAGATAAATTACAACCAGATAGCGTACTATCGTGTCGAGCAAGAAAGTCCTCCCTATATATGTCCAAGCATTCATTACAATATCATCATATGTACAGTAATGGTCTCTAGGGCATACACATAACTAATAATCTCCCACTTGCACTAGGGCCATCGGTTGTGGTATCACATACCTAACAATTAGCTCTGGTTGAAGTATCTCTTACTCAACCATCCCATAAAAGTCTCTACTGGGAAAAAGGCCTTTGCGAGTGGATCCGCGTTGTTGTCCTCTGTGTCTGCTCTCATAACCTCGATCTCCCTGGAGATCAACCATCTTCATGATCAGGTGATGCTGCGTAAGAATTATATCTGGATTTCTGATGGGACAGTGGGTTTCTTGGCAAAAGCCACAACTCCATTGTCACACAATGGTAGGAACGAAGTTCATCTCATGAACTTATAAATATACAGACTGCCTCTTTAGTAGAATCCTTGGTAACGATGTATCATGCCTTTAATCGTCTAGTAAGTCACGGTATCTAGCTTGGAACTCTTCCAACATACCGTCCCTCCACTGAGGGTAAAGACAATACCTACGACTGACATTCAGTCGTCCTTATCACCCTGGAACCTTTCCATTGATTCTCCCCAGGATCGATTGATACCATCTCACTACAACTAGTGAGTATCCTAACAACCAATTAGAACTATCTCATAGATCCAAAACCCAGGTTTAGGAGGTATCATTTTGATCCTATATGGAGAATCATTGTGATAAGCAGAGATTGACCGAGCGTAGCATAGGAAACTCCTTCCCTATCAAGAGTTTGTCATCCACGTACTCTACGAGGATCACCACCATACTCCCTACTACCTTTTTGTATATACATGGTTCATCTACCATTTTGATGAATTCAAACTCTTTGACTACCACATCAAAACAGATGTTCCAACTCCGCGATGCCTGTTTTATCACATAAAAAATCTTGCACACGTTTCCGCTGCTCCCACTGTGTACGAAGCCCTCTGGCTGTGTACTTATAGACTCTCTTTTCTAAAACATCATTTAGAAAAGCAGTCATGACACCCAACCACCAGATATCGTAGTCATGGTATGTAGCAGTGACAAGTAGGATCTGGATGGACTTAAGCATAGCTTTGAAAGTCTCAACTTTTCCATGTACACCAAGTAATCTTCTCAAGATATACTTGCTCCTAATGGGGATTTAACCCTTCAGATAAAGCAACCAAAGTCCATACTTTGTTGGTGAATAAGGATTCCATCTCAGATCACTAAGCATCCAGCCATTCTTATAGAGTCCCACTCATTATGGCCAGCTCGAAACTTAGTTAGGTCATCATCTCATGATGCAATCCTCGCTCCCACTGCCACAGAGAAACCGAATCATCTCTCAGGTGGGAGAGGAACCCTACTAGATCGGCGGAGAGGCTGAGGTTCGTTGGAAACTACTGAATCCTTTGGTTCTACCAAATCATCAGCTGCAGTTTGTATAGCTGGAACTACTTCTAGTTTTACAGAGCTAACCTTGCCTCGTGCTTGTCCGGATTTTGCTTTTACACATAGGCCGGACAACCCCAAATCTTAACAAGCTTAAGATATGGGCTCTTCCCTTTACATATCACATATGAAGCGGTAGGCAACTGATTTGATTTGAACCCTATTCAATATGTATGCAGCTTCTCAAATGCATAACTCCCAAAAGGAAATAGGAAACTCATTAGTACTCATCATAGAGCACACCATATCACATAAGGTGTTATTGCTCCGCCCCGATATACCATCGTGCTATGGTATATACGGAGGAGTAATGCTGAGAGAGAATCTCATTATCCTTTAGAATAGTCCAGGAATTCCGTGCTCAAGTATTCTCCTTCCTGATCTCATCAAAGGATATAATACTTATACCCGTATTTTGGTTCTCTACTTCTAACTTATATTCTGTGAATATCTCAAAAGGTTCGGACTTGTGTTTCAACAGGAACATATGTCTGAATCTTGAGAGATCATCAGAGAATGTAATGAAGTACAAAGAACCTGTCTTAGCATGTGTAGACAGGGGACTTTCATAAATCAGCATGTATCAATCCCAAAAGTTCACTAACTCTTTCTCTGTTTTCAATAAACAGAGCTGTGGTCATCTTATCTTTGTGACATGACCGGCAAGTTTCACAAGATGTAAATTCAAACTAATTTAAATAAACATCTAAATGTAACTTAGCTAGTCGGGTCGCATTGATATGACATAGTCTACAATGCCTCAAGAAGGATTCGTTCATTTCTGAACTCTTCCTCTTGTGTGAGTTCTGTATACTAAGAACTGTAGTTTGATTTAGAACGTCAATACTTTTAGATAACGTGCCTGAACCGATCAACTCTTGATATAGGAAATGTTCAAAACATTATCCAACAATACAAAATTATATCATTTCTTTAATAATAAAGAGACTGATATGATGTTGTATATCAGGTTCAGTATCTAATAACATTCGTTCAGAATCAATGTATTCTGGTAATACAGGGTGACAGTGACCAACAGACGTGGCTGCAACACTTGCACCATTTCTAGACACCTACTTGATCGGCTAATTGTAATGTGTAAAACTTCCCAGGAGTAACTCTTAATCGCAGCGGGTATCGGGATCCAACTATCTTATAGAAGGTATGCAATCTCATTGCAAATTTCAACACTTGAAATTCCCGATAATATTTTTCCCCAAGCGATCTATGACCTTGACTGAGTCAACAAACCATAGACCGCAAGTAAAGTTCAACCTGTCATTTCCCGATTGAATTAAACCCACCCGCACGACCCTTGACTGAGTTAACAAGGCCGCACGACTACCCTAATCCAATCGCATCATATGCTTTACAGATAAGCACTAATCAGCTACCGTACTCTACGCCTTGACTGAGTCAACAAACGCAGCACGAATACTAAATACTACTTATCTGAAATGACGGAGGGCTACGACAGGTTTTTAAGAAAACCTTTTGCGCAATGAACTTTATATCGTTGTAGAATCGTGTGATTTTAAATGGAGTGTTTTTTAGGCTTTTCTAGTTTTACTAAAGGGGTCACTCCCGGTGAAGGGATCGTCGGCCCTTTCCTCATCGAATAAGGTGCAGGGTATATCATATATACCACTATGCAAAGAAAAAACTATAGAAGCAATCAAAAGACAAACCGAATTTGTAGCATCTGCTAGTTTCACTAAAGTGGTCACTCCCGGTGAAGGGATCTCGGCTCTTTCCTTATCGAATAAGGTGCTGGATGGTCTAAAAGGAACACCGCTATGCAAAATAAGAACTAGAGCTACCAGTTTTTAAACAAGTTTCTACAACATCTTTATGTTTCTTTTATTTCATTAATCTCATTAATGAAGTCCCATTTTAATATGCTTCACAAGTATCACATTTGAAACGAAATGTGCAATATAACATATATCTCATATATATAATATAAATATTTGTCTCAGGCAGTAATATGATCTCATCACAGAATATTGTAGCAGAAGAAACATATATGAAATATTGGATATACTAGGATGTCCGTGTTTTAATACGAGCCTGTATAAAACACGGATTCCACGGTCGCGATGAATAGCTAAACCCACATCCCTAGACCCCTACGAAAGCGGCAAGCAACACTGCCAATTCTTGGGTTAGGAGACCCAGTCTCGACTCCTCGAGATGGTCTCCCACTGGACCCTAGAACCCGGTTACTTTTGCTCCCCGCCTTGGGTCTACCTAATGTGGAAAAATAAATAATATACAATGGTGACATCATCCGCAGCCCGAAAGTGCCACAATAAAAGAATATTACATACAAATGAATTTTACATCAATGAAAATAAAACCCTCATCTCACATAAAACCCCCGGCTATTAAAAACGCGACGATCCAATATAACATATCACAGCAACACATAATATCTCATATCATCAACGTAAGCAAGTATGCGTATCCCGATTGTCGTTGATGTATAGCAACGAAGCCGGCGATACACAACATACTACGCTTACGGTAACAGAAAAGAAAGTGTAAAACTACAACAGTTGGAATCCGCAACCTCCTTAGACATCGCATGCCTAACCAAATGAATTCTTTAGACATCACATGCCTAACAATTATAAACCCCGCATTTTAGTCTCATTTATCGAAAACTCTTTTCAATATCAAGTCGGGCAATTCAACAAGATTCCCGATGTTCTGACCGAATGCTCGTCGAAAACATTAGTAGACGGCCGCACCCCCAGATGCCGTCGACGAAGTGCACTAAGGCGGAACACCGCTGCCGCGAGCACCCGAACAGATGCTTTTGGCAACGGGGTTCTCCTACAGTCACTTGGTCGGGGCTATGGGGCGTGGCTATCTTTTAAGTTTACACGGCGAGTATCCACGTACGCTACGTGATTGCGACGGACTTTTGATCACATCAAAATTCCGTGGCAACCAATCATCTGAGTCTAAACTGCTATGTGTATAACATTCAAATTAGTTATCTCATAACTATTTGTGGATTCCAAATATTGTATCACATTCCAGATAAATAGACAATGTTAAACTTTCCGATCGAATGATCAAACACCCAAGATTTCCCAAATAGTTCAACACTTGAAATTAGTTTAAAACATCCATCACATGCTACAGTACCAATGGTCCAGCCGTAGAAGGGTCAAGCCAATGCCTCACATGTGGCACGCCGTACTGTCACAAACCATAAGGTTTAGAGGCAGTTCAAGACGGTCACATAATCGAGTTAAGGTTTGTTGTCTTCTAGAGGGTCCACCGCGTTACTTGCACGACATAGAACGTCCTTAAACTACGGAAAAATCCAACGCTTGGAAATTTTCCGGCAGGGGAAAAAGTGAGTTATTGATATCCGTTCGAACTTTTTAACACGTTCTAAAAATTACCCAAACAAACTAAACGAAGTTAAATTATCCGATCGAATCAACGGGTCCCCAATACAACCCTAGAAAACTCAACACTTGAGTGGAATTAAAAAATTCCCAGAAAAAATGACAAGAAAGGACCTAAGAATAAATATTTGAAGTTTCAGGGACTAATTCAAAATTTCGGCCGCGGAACCTCGGCCAAACCAAGGGTTTGGGGGCGGTTCCGTGGCTAACTGAGCGAATTAGTAGGCCGTACTTCACAGTAATTCTTAGTTTTTCCTGCTTGTTTTTCTGAGTATTTTTAATGCAGAAAAAATCACATTTTTTAAAAATATCCAGAGAAGGGTATTCGTCGGGGTTTCCGGATTCGATCGGACTTTAAACTTTGCCTAGACATCGCCTAAAGCTCTAGCTTGGCTCTGATACCACTGTAGGGTTGGTAGGCACGTGCACAAGGGTCTACGAGGCATCAACCATGCCCGATTAAAAATTTAGCCGTGCCGAACAACCCAATGACGGATCTTTAAACTAGAGTTTAGGCGAAAACAAGCATGTTAAACACTTTAAAACTAAGTGGGAGGGATTAAAACCTTTGTAGATCCGGTCCTTCACTTCTTAAGCTCCGTGTTGTGGTCCCTTCGCTGCGATCCTCGTGTTCCGGACTCTCGAGAGGCTCCACGAAGAGAAAGATGCAGTCTTGCTTCCGATCTTCGATAACATAGATGATCTACCTTGAAGTTTCATTAACACAAGTTAACACTCACCAAATAAAGTGAACACTCTCATCTAAAGGGCAAGGGTAGATGAGGATGATGAAGTAGGATTTTTGCTCTCATTTATAATCTTTTTCTCACACATAATCATCACTTAGAAAAAGCTAGAAAGTTTTTTCCATGAAAGAAAGAAGGAAGAAGATGAATGAATAATAATCAATCCTTTTGTGATGAATAATGAAAAGAAGATAATGATGAATAATGCAACCATGGTTGCTAAACCTTTGTAGAGAATTAACCAAGGTCTAGGGTTTGGGTTGGGTTAAAGCATGAGTCACTTGTAAATATCTTTGCAAAAACAAAAAGAAACCTTCTAGAATCATCAAGAAGGAACTAACCCAAAACAAACCCTAACCTTGTTTAATCTCCACTAGATATGTTGCATTAGTTATCATATCATGTTACAATATCATATATCACATATATAATATTTATTGTAACAAAATAAAATAATACAATTAACATATATCGCATATATATCAATGTATTACCGGAGTGAGAAAAAGAATCTTTTAGTGAGCTAATATTAGTTAATGTAATTTAATATATCATATATATTATTATACATTAAATTATCGAATCAACACTTGATCCGACAATCCGGCTATATCGCATATAACCGACTAATACGATGACCCGGCTATATCACATATACCCGGCCGATATCTCATATCGCGAGAATTCAATACGGTATCACATATCGCATTATCCTCTGTCCCGCACATATCACATATGTGCTCCTACCCCGTTTTGCCTGAGCCAAGAAACCTCTGTGTAGGACTCTAAAGAATCGTCAATACACCGGCAGTAGGTGATGATCATATCAAACACCCACAAGCTGCAAGCGGTCAGCTAAACGTAACAGCTACCCTGGTATTGAGCGCTCAGAAGATCAACAAGCATGCCTGTATATTCTCCTGTGAATCCAATCAGAAACTCTCCCGTACAGTCCGGTCTCGTCGTCTGATATGTCGCATATCTCGCCTTGGGGTGGTAAACGTCAGACCCCAGTAGCTCGATAAGTCGTGTCGATATGAGGTCTATAACAGTTCGAGAAACTACTGATAACACTTACTAGTAAATCTCAGCAACCCTGGCCAGGGATTTCCAGTTATAGCCAATCGAATACAGTACAACATCTACTCCCTATACCGGGAGAGACGAATCCCCTCCTATCGCTCATTGCCTCCGTATGGTTCGGGACTGTACCCAAAAGACACCTTTTTGCACGCCCTCTTGGACGTGGTATGATGGAAATCAAAGCACAGTGGGAATCACACAAGACTCTATGACGATCTCGGATCAACAGACTACTCTGTACCAGTGTCATCGGAGAACTGCCATCTTACGTGAGGTATAATACCATCTGGGAGTTCTCTGCGAGTCCGTCCAGTGTACCCAGTCTCTACTGAGCACCCGTAAAACATCCTTGATGTCTAACACCGATGGATATGGGATCATCCATCGCCCATCATATGGGTCAAGATGCGTATACGCTAGTCTACTCTGGTGCATCGATGCCCTCTCTCGATACACCCTCGACTAGGAACAGTTATAGGACGTACTCGTCGACTACCATGGCCCCACTAGTATAATCTCATCATAGTCCCTGTAGTCGAGTACATATCCTAAGGGCTTTATCATGTAACATAGAGACAATCAGAGTACATGTTAAGATAAAGTACAACCAGATAGCGTACTATCATGTCGAGCAAGAAAGTCCTCCCTATATATGTCCAAGCATCCATTATAATATACATCATATGTACAGTAATGGCCTCTAGGGCATACATATAACTAACAATAAGAACAGCATGAATATATGGGAAAAGATGTAGTAACCGCAACATATGAGAATATACATTTATATATACGAGTCATACAGTTTTGGCATTTGAAATAGCACGAATCGTGATATTTGGAAAATAGGGGCTACAGTGTTTTTAAGAAAAGGTACGTCTTTTGAAAATCCGTAATATCCCCCGGGTTGTCTTTTGGAAATAATCGCGATTCGTTAGTTCCTGAAAATAAGTATCACTCGAGCCTAGTCTAACATTTACCAAATAAACTACAGGACTAAACTAAGTGACTAGTCGAAAAGGTAAGGAAATCCACATAAAGTGCGAGTCGATAGATCTAATAGTCGGCGATCCCGTCTCAATAGCGTCACGTATGATGAAATATATAATACGACATCCTCGAGTCAAGAGTGCGGATCAATAATCATATTTATACTTCGTACGGTAAAATCCATCGTACGACATCCCAAAATCGGGGTACGGGTCAAGTATCACATTTATCTCATTATTCATATGGTATCATTATCATAATATCATGAACTAGGGGTACTGATGTAACGCTTCGAAATTCGTTTAGGTTAATTTCACCTTAGTTAGTAATGATGCGTGTTTTTCATGAAAACCCGTAAATCTTATTTCTTTTGTAAACTAGTTCTAATTATGATGAGAGGTGTTTTTATATATATTTGGGGTTTATTAATTATAATTTAGTTTGTGTTCACCTTGATTAGAGTTTTTCCTTAATTATTTTCCTAAGCTAGGTTTAGTGTACACATGCACACTTATCTTTTTTTGTAACCTAAGCTAAGTGTTGGCTTGTAACCATTTTCATTTCTCCCCGCATGGTTTAAATCCCTAAATAAACCAAGTCAACCCTTTCTTTTTTTTAAAAATAAAATGAAGAGTGGGAGGTATGGGGGTTAGGTGAAGTGAGCTTGACTTTTTGACCATTTTCTTTCACTCATTTTCTCTTTCTCCCTCTCATTTTCTGCTCTCCCAGCAGAGAGGCAGCAGCTGCAGCAGCATCATCACCATTCCCTTCTCATTTTGCTTCTCTTTTGATTCATGTTCAAAACCTACACAAAAATCTCATATTCCTTCACTAAAACCTTGGAGAAATAGCTCTTTTGGAGGAGTTTGGTAGCAAGTCAGTGGCTTTGAGGGCAAGGGCTGAAAATAGGATTTCCCTAGGGTCTTTTGGAGGTATTAAACTCACCCATGTCACCTTAGTTCATAACTAGTAGTTTTGTTTGCTAAAAATCATAATTTGGTGCATTTTGGTGATGTTGAAAGGAAATTAGTGAAGCTTGTGATAAGTGAACTTTTTTATGGCTTATTTAGCTTAATTAAGTGATTATAGTGTTGTTTTAACCTAGGGTTTGTTTCAGGTTGCACTAAAATACCCTAATGTATCGATTTAGTGTTAAATTAACCTTTTAACGAGGTTTTGGGTTATGTGTGATCTGCTTGTGACCCGATGGCTTCAGGAGAAAATTGTATTTACTAGAGCATGTACACTAGGTTTAGAAAACACACACGAAGCACGGGAGCATAACTCCCTGATTTGGCCGCCGGAAAAATCATTCTGGCCGCAATTTGCGGCCAGATGGGGGACCTGGGTTTTGGGGTTTGCTCTGTTGGTGTCTGCTACATTTCTAAGACCTTTGGTATATGCAATTTTGTAAAATTCTCTCTGTAGGAAAATCTGGAAGCAAATACCCTATTTCCTACAATTTTAACTTTCGCGACACGTGTGACACGTGAGTGGGTTTGGGGTTTTCTGCGTATCGCGACATGTCGGGGTAGCTTCAGACGCGTAATCACACGTTTTAGCGTATCGCGCACACACTCGTTTGGTTCGCGACGCGGGTTTCTCGTTTGGCTTTAATGTCGCGTTTTTGTAGATGTTAGCTTACGTGTATTATTTTGTGAAATTCTAGGTTCGCAGGCGAGCACGACGAATGCTGCGAAGAAGGGGAAACAAGTCGTCGGCTATACCTAGCATGAGACTACGGTGAGTAGATTTAACATCTACGGGGAAATCGCCCGTATGGCGTTAAGCGTCAGGGCTTGATAGGCTATAGTAGTTGCATATTTGCATCCATATACCTTAATTGCATACTGTAGTTCCTTCTATATTATATATATGTATATGAACTTAGAATTATAACACACCGCACAGTTACTAACGGTTCATGTTGCACGAGCACTAATCTGCATGTTACACACACACCGTTAGTAATTGCCATGACACTCACATTATAGAACTGCCATGAACAGTATATTGTAGCTCACTTGATATATGATGTGACATGATTTTGCTACTTGTGCACATACTCATTTGCATATCCAGACTTATGCATATTCAAACAGTACCTTCCTAGATAAGCTGATTTTTGGTAAAAACAGGGGACCGCATGATACCTTTTAAAAATTGAATCTACTTAAAGAGTGGTTTCTCCCTTTTTCTCATAGTATGACTTATGATGCATATATTACATCACATGGATTTACGCATTGGCTTTGGATTTTATGTGATTTTCTAGATTTGAGGACCATGGGGTTATTTAAGAAAAGATGCACTATTTTGAAAACCCGGTTCCTCTTGATATGATATTTCGGTGTGTCCACCATGTGTTTTCTCTGTGCTGAGAGTGACATGTGAAACCCGATTCGAGGAGTGGACGAGGCCGATTGCGGGTATATGGTGGACCCGGTATGGTACCCCGGGGCGAGAACGGATCTGCTGTGTAGCTAGACGGTGAGCCTGACAGTGGGACCACTACCTACCGGTGATTGGTTGGACCTGGCGGTTATCCAGAGGATACTGACCAGAGTCGATAGATGGATACGGGATGACCCGTACTGCCGGATCCGAGGGCCGATTCCCCAAACGGAGCCCGTAGGCCGAGCCGGACTGACGGAGCCCGATATATGAGGATTTGTGTGTCGATGCTGGACACGATTATTTCATGATATTTTGAGTGCCGATGTTGGGCACTCGTGATTCTCAGAGATTTACAGGATTTGAGGGCCAATGAGGATGACGGCGCCTGAGTTTTATTAGGATTTGGGTGTATTGATAGACACCGATTACATTTTCCACGTTGAAATTTCGTGTAGATGTTATTTTATCCCATGATCAACATTCATTATTTTGCATCTCATCCTATAGTCATATTACCTGATAGAGTACTTATGCATGATTATTGCACATCCTGCTCATCGCATATAAATATTTTCTGCTGGCATATGTTAGAGTAGCGCAGTACGTGCATACTCGTGATTACTTTTATATGTTATCTCTATTCACGAGTTAGAAACTCACCCCCGTTGTGCAACAGTGTTTGCAGGTTGCCCCTCAGAGAAGTCGCGGCAGGCTGCTTTCTTGTATCTTTTTGGCTACGGATACCACTGCAGTTGGTGCGTGAGCTGTTTTGCTGTTAGGTGGGTTGTGGTATCCGGTTATTTCCATTGTATACACTTTTGTATCTAGTACTCTCCATCTACTTTTATATATTTGACTTAGAGACCAGTGTGAAGACGAGGATGTATATTATTTGTATTCTGGTGTCGAGCTCGTGTGAGCCGACTTTACTTATGCAGTTTTTATCATTTGTGATGTTTTTCACTTATTGCTCATTTCTTCGCTACGGCGTCGTATATTACTTGCATGGTTGTTTCCGCCGTGGGGTGTGATTGCTCCCGTTTGGGAAGCTTTATTTCATTGTATATTATTTTTACCCATATCTTGTCTTGTACCCGATTTCGGGGTTAGTTTTACAAAGGAAATGCTGCCAAAATTTTAAAGAAAATAACTTGAACTTTAAAGAATGTTACTAAACTACTTAAGTTTTTCCAAATGTTTTTAAACAAATGTTTTCAACACTCACTACTTTTAATGGTTTTGATTTCTGGGTTTCGGCTTACTTAGTCACGTTACGCCTGTAGACGTTACGTGGTTAAGTGCCGGTCACGGGTCGAACTTCGGGTCGTGACAACTGATCTAAAGTCTAGTACATTCCGATACCATCAACATATATCCACGTGTGTATGAAAACACATCGCCCATCAATATGCTAATATCATATCTATCTCGTAACCCGACCCAATTCACAGAACCGATCTCACGGCATCATGCCCGATCATATCGACTCTCTTCCGAATGTCATATACTATCCTCATCACCCGTGTATACGTATATGTGTGTATATATATATATATATATATATATAAATTAACATATCCACACACTCACACACATATATATACATATAATCATATACACCAAAGACATATCACGTGTGTGCATGTGTGTGTGTGTAAATCTTTACTCTAGGGTTTCACAACTAAGAAACTAAACTGAAAGTACTTTCTTCCAATTACACTAAATCCAACCCATGGTCTCCTAAAGCTTTTCTTGCTAAGTATTCATATCTCGCGATAACAAATACGTGTGTGTGTGTGTGTATAACAATATATATATCATATCCTACGAAATTCTGGAGGTTCTATATGCCATCCACCCGACTTCCCTCGTAGATATACATCTACTGACCTGGACACTTCGGCAAATCTGATCCGATTCCAGCTCTTCCATTTCCGCGCCACATCCGACGCCTCTGCACCCGATCCTAGAAACGTACACAAGTAAATAATAGAATAAATATATAATTAGTCGCGGACACAACCAATACAAGTCAACCACGCGCACTATCTAAACGCGCACGCACTTGGTGCACAAAACGCGCTCGCAACAATGCCAGAATCACCACTAGGTCGCTAATATGTGACCACAACCAAATCTAGAACCCAATCACACATTCACAATACATTATATCTTATATGAAAATAAGTTGTATCATCAAAATCTCAAACTTAATTCAAATCGATTTATTTCCAAAATCCTAGTAGGCATCACTTACCCGTTTTAGTACAACACTTGATGTTTTAGCAATTCTAACGGCCACATAGCTCACTTAATATCTTAATTAGGTCACATCAATACTAATTATATTTTAAACTCGCCTCTTTACCTTAATCACAAAAATTTAGTTTGCAAAACTATATAATTTGGACAATTTTAAAGTGACAATTAGCAAACTAGCAACTAGCATAGATTTTGTATGCCTTCAAATGTCTAACAACTAATTATTACCATAAACAAATAATAAAAACCCTAAATTTAGTTTAAACCCTTTCTTGAAATTTCAAGTTAGCAATTAGAACCATAATTAAACACTTAATTAACTTAGATTGAAGTAATTATCCAACAATTAAAATTTAGGTTAAGATTTATACCTCACAAATCAAGAGATCAAACTTGAGATCTTAGCCTCCCAAAGATGGTTTCTTGCTTCAAGATCCATGCTTGATTGATCAAAGAAAATGGGTAAGGATTTAATTAGGAAATTAGTGAGGTTTTAGTCTGGATTTTGATGGAAGTTTTGGGGATTTTAGCACAAGAAATGAGGAAGAAGCAAGAGGGGATGTTGCTGCAGCAAGGGCCGAACACAATGGGGGGTGAGCTGCTGGTTTGGTGAGGGGAGGGGTGGAGAGAGAATGTGTTGAATTCAAAGATCACTCCACATCTATATAAATATACCCTTACCTTATTATCTTCTCACCTTTTATTTATCTTGTTTTCTATTTATTTTTTGTGAGGAAAAGAAGTGGTGAGATGGGGAATGGGCTGCCAAGTTGTGCCAGTCCATGGGATGGGGGTTTTGTGAGTGGTGAGTAAGAAAAAGAGAGGTAAACATACCCCTATACTCACATGCTACATATCCCTTTGTTTATTATATTTTATTTAAGCTTTTATCTTTTGAATATTCTAGAACTATGGTCAACATATCACTTAAAACTAACATGTTGCATGTGAGTCTAATTATGTCAAAGTGCACTAAAAAATGTATTAACCCATACTAATTTGTAATTTAACACCAATTAAATGTATTAGTGAAAGCTTAAAATAATATTAAAAATAATTTATTAAGGAAAATATTTGAGTAAACTAGAAATTTACAAGTGACCAATTATGTAACACCTTAGGATGTGTTTAGTGGCTAATTATATTTAAATAAAGGGTTTTTAATAAGAAGTTTACCAAATTGGGTTTCAAATATTTTTCCAAATTTAATAAATATTTTCCTAGAATTTTCCTAGGCTTGCACACACTTGTGCTTGTAAACTAGGGTTTAAAATGAGGTTATACCATGATTAGCAACCATGGTGGGTTTAATAATGGGGATTAAGTCTTTTGGGTTTTAATTAAGTCTATTTAGTTATTTGTTGGTTGCTTTAATTTGAATTTTTGTTTTGGTGTGTTGACTTGAGAGAATGAGAGAGAGAGAATGCATCATGGCAAAGCTCATGCTTGCATTTAATGATGAGAGAGAAAGGAGGGGTTGACATTGGGAGTTATCATTTTCCTCTATTTCTTGTGCTCATTCCTCTCAACCTCTCACTCTCATACTCACACACCCACTTTCACACAGCAGCAGCAGCAGCACATCAGAGCAGCAGCAACAAGCACAGCAGCAGCAGCAGCACAGCACAACAGCAGCAGCAGTGAACAGCAGCAACAACAACAACTTCAGGCAGCTCTAACAACTGCAGCAGCTCCTTCCCTCTACTCCTTCTTCTTCCTCCAGCTCCCTAGGGTCGAGTGTGGGGTATACTTCTTGAACTTACTCCCTAGTTTGCTTAGTTAGTGAAGTTTAGCTTCGATTAGTGATTAATGGTGCGTTTTAGTGCGATATGTGGTAATTAGGGGGAACTTTGATCAAGTGAAGTGTGTATTGGTTAAACTGAGTTGATGGAGTGTTGTTAGGGCCGTGTTAACCTAGCTTAACCCCAATTGCACTAAAATACCACCAGATTTCTATTTGATGCAAAATTCATCTCTTTTAAGCAAATTCTAACTTCCTGTAATCTGCTATCGACCCAGTGAGTTCAGAATAAATCTGAGTTAACTGGAGTATAGTTGTTAGGTGTAGATCCCATGTGTAGAACACGACCCCCAGACTCCACTTTTTGGTCGCCGAAATATTACTTCTGGCCGCAATTTGCGGCCAGATGGGGCGGACATGGGTTTGGGTTTTGCCCTGTAGGTTCCTGCTGCTATCCTTAGACTCATGGCATGTGCAATTTTATTTAATTGTTGCTGTAGAAAAATCTTGAGCTAAATACCTGTTTCTCGTATTTTTAAACCTTCGCGACACGCGTGATACGTGTGTGGGTTTGGATTTTCTGCGTATCGCGACGTGTCGGGGTAGTTTCAGGCGCGTAATCACATGTTTTAGCGTATCGCGCACACGCGCGCTTGGTTTGCGACACGGGTTTCTAGTTTGACCTTAATATCGCGTTTTTGTGGATTTGAGCTTATGTGTGATATATTGTGTAATTCTAGGATTGCAGGCGAGTGAGACGGACGCTGCGAAGAAGGGGAAGCAAGTCGTCGGCTACACTTTGCACGAGACTTCGGTGAGTAGATTTAACATCTATGGGGATATCGCCCGCATGGCGTTATGCGTCAGGGCTGATAGGACCTTATAGCTATATGTTGCATTTACCTACATTGACTGTCATGGATACTGTTGTTGCATACTGCATTCCCTGCTATATGTGTGTAAACTTAGAATTGATAGAACACCACACTATTTCTAACGGTTCATGTTGCACGAGCACTACTCTGCATGTTGCACACACACCGTTAGTAATTGCCATGACACACTCACTGTAGAATTGCCATGATTATTATGCCGTAGTTCATTTCACCTATGATTCGATATGTTTTTCATAGAAATTGGGAGCCGCATGCTGTCTTTGAAAAATGAAACTATTTTAAGAAAAGCGGTTTCTCCCTTGTACCTATATTATGGCTTGATGTATATAGTACATCGCATTTGATTTACTCATTGGTGTTGGATTTTCATGTGATTTCTGGTTTTGCGGACCGTGGGATTATTTAAGAAAAGATGCACTATTTGAAAAACCCGGTTCCTCGTGATATGATATTTTGGTGCGTCCACCACGCGTTTTCTCGGTGCTGAGACGTGTTCTTGAAACCCGATTCGAGGAGTGGATGATCCGTTTGCGGGTTCGTGGTGGACCCGGTATGGTTCCCCTCGGCAAGATGATCGATGGACTTTGCCGATTGAGCCTGGAGGTGGGCGAGTACCTACCGGTGATTGGTTGGACCTGGCGGTTATCCGTAGGATACTAACCAGAGTCGAAAGATGGATGCGGGATGATCCGTACTGCCCGGGCCGAGGGCCGATACCGCATATGGAGCCCGTGGGCTGATCCGGACTTACGGAGACTGACATATGAGGATTTGCGTGTCGATGCTGGACACGAGTATTTTATGATATCTTGAGTGCCGATGTTGGGCACTCGTGATTCTCAGAGATTTACAAGATTTGAGGGCCGAGGAGAGTGCCGGCGCCTGAGTTTATTTGGGATTTGGGTGCAGTTTTGGGCACCGATTATTTTTCAACGTTGATATTTCATTTAGATGTTGTTTATCCCATGCTCAGCATTGATTATCATGTATCTCATCCTGTAGTTATTGTAGGGTTCCTAGGCACACCCATGAGGTTCTACAACTGATCAACCATGCCAAAATCAAAATTTTCTATGTGCCGAGAAACCCTATACTAGATCGTTAACTAGAGGATAGGCGAAAACTATGCAAGCAAACAACTTTACTTGAAAATGAAAGTGACTACAACCTTTGTAGATCCGGTCCTCCACTTCTTTTGCTCCGTGATGACGTCCCTCCGCTGCGACCATCGGGATCCTGGACTCTAACATTGGTTTCGTCGGAGAAATGATCGGGCTAGGTCATCGACTTTGATGCCGAAGATGATCTACGTCGAGGCAACTCAAGATCAAGCTCCATATTCACTTGGTCATAAAACTTGTGAAGATAACACACTCTACTACATGGAAAGTGGTAGAGGATGAAGAAATAGGAAGTGGGTTCACTTTGGAATTGGATTTCTCACTTGGGTTCATCACTTGGAATTTTTCAAGAATGCTTTCTTCTCTTCATGATGAAGAAGAAGAAGAAGGAGAGAAAAAAATGAATAATGAATTATCTCAAAAAGAAAATCAAGTGATGGTTATCATATTGCAACCATGGGTGAGATAAACCTTTGTAGAGAATAAACTAGGGTTTAGGTAAATGGTTAGGTTAAGGAAAGAAACAAAATGGTTAAGACTTTCAAAGCTTCATGAAGCTTCAAGAGTAAAAAAAAACAAGCCACCATTTTATTTCTTGCCAAAAATGAATAAAGAAAATAAATAAAACAAATTAAAACCCTAACCATTAACCTAAACATGGTTTAAGCATACACACCCAAGTTTGCATGTATCATCAAACATGATACAATCAAGTGCATAAAAACATATCACATATACTACTTGTGCACATCAAGTGAGAAAAAAAATCTTAAGTGAACAAATACTAGTTAATGTAAAGTAATATATCAAATATATAATTATACATTAAATCATTAAATCAACACTTGATTTAATGATCCGGTCATACTGCATATAACCGACTAATATCAAGTGTATCAATGTATCGAATCAACACTTGATTCGGTAACCCGGCTATATCTTATATAACCGTCCAATGATACAAATCGCGAGAATAGAATACATTATCACATACTGGTATTATTCTCGGTCCCGCACATAACTCATATGCGCTCCTATTTCGTTTCGCTTGAGCCAGGAAACCTCTGTGTAGAACTCTAAAGACTCGTGAATACGCCGGCAGCAGGTGATGATCATATCAAACACCCTCAAGCCGCAAGCGGTCTGCTGAACGTAACGGCCACCCGGGTATTGAGCGATCATAAGATCAACGAGCAAGCCTGCTCACACTCCTGTGAATCCAACCAGCAACACTTACCGTACAGTCCGGTATGTTCGTCTGATATGTCGCATATCTCGCCTAGGGGTGGTAAACGTCAGACCCCAATAGCTTGATAAGTCATGCCGATGTAAGGTCCATAACATGCATGAAACTACTGATAACACTTACCAGTAAATCAGTGCAACCCTGGCCAGGGATTTCCAATTATAGCCAGTCGTGCATAGCCCAACATCAACCCCCAATACCGGGAAAGACGAATCCCCTCCTATCGCTCATTGCCTCCATGTGAATCGGGACTGTACCCAAAAACCACCTGTTTGCACGACTCAGTAGAGCCGTGGTAGGGTGGAAATCAAAGTACAGTGGGAGACACACAAGACTTTATGACGATCTCGGGTCAACAGACTAAGCTGTACCAGTGTCACCAGAGAACTACCATCTGACGTGAGGTATAATACCATCTGGGAGTTCTCGGCGAGTCCGTTCAGTGTACCCAGTCTCCACTGAGCACTCGCATACCATCTCTGATGTCAAACACCAATGGATATGGGATCATCCATCGCCCATCACATGGGTCGAGAAGATATACGCTAGTCTACACAGGAATATCGATGCCCCGTCTCGATATTCCCACGACTAGGACCATTGAAGGATGTACTCATGGACTACCCAGGCCCCACTAATATGATCTACATCATAGTCCTGCAAGTCGAGTACACATCCTAAGGGCTTTATCAACATGTAACAGAGAGACAGAAAGTATACATGTTAAGATAAAGAGCAACCAGATAGCATACTATCATGTCGAGCAAGAAAGTCATACCTATATATGTTCCAGCATCTACTACAATATACATCCTATGTACAGTAATGGCCTCTAGGGCATACATATAACTAACAATCTCCCACTTGCACTAGAGCCATCTTTAGCAGTGGTTGCAGTATCACATACTCAACCATCCCATATAAGTCTCTCTCTAGGAAAAAGCCTTTGTGAGTGGATCCGCCGTGTTGTCCTCTGAGTCTACTCTCCTAACCTCGATCACCCTGGAGATCAACTATCTCCATGGTCAGGTAATGCTGCCTCAGAATATGTATGGGTCACTGATGGGACCAGGGTTCCTGGGCCAAAGCCATACTTCCATTGTCACACAATGGTAGGAACCTAGTTCATCTTATGAACCAATATACACCCAAACTGCCTGTTTGGTAGTATCTTTAATAGCGATGTTATCAGCCTTTATCATCTAGTTTGCCACGGTATCCATCATGGAACTCTTCCAACTTACCGTCCCTCTACTAAGGGTAAAGACAATGCCTGCGACTGACATTCAGTCGTCCTTATCATCCTGGAACCTTTCCAGTGATTCTCCCCAGGATCGATTGATACCATCTCACTAAACCTAGTGAGAAGCCTAACATCCATTTAGATCTATCTCATAGATCCAAATCCCAGGATTTAGGAGGTATCACTTTGATCCTGTATGGAGAATCCTTGTGATAAGCGGAGATTGACCGAGCGTAGCATAGGAAACTCCTTTCCTATCAAGAGTATGTCATCCACGTACTCTACGAGGATCATCACCATACTCCATACTACCTTTTTGTACATACAAGGTTCATCTACCATTTAGATGAAGTCAAAATCTTTGACTACCATATCAAAACAGATGTTCCAACTCCGCGATACCTGCTTTATCCTGTAAAGCAACTTGTACATGTTTCCGCTGCTCCCACTGTTTACGAAGCCCTCTGGTTGTGTTTTTATAGACGTTCACTTCTAAATTATTATTTAGAAAAGTAGTCATGGCACCCACCCACCAGATATCATAGTCATGGTATGTAGCAATGGCAAGTAGGATCTGGATGGACTTAAGCATCGTCCCTGGAAAAAGGTTTCATCATTATCCACGCCTGGTCGATAACGAAAACCTTTAACATTCTAGCTTTGAAAGTCTCAACTTTTTCATCTACACCAAGTAATATTCTCAAGATATACTTGCTCCTGATGGGGATTTAACCCTTCAGATATAGCAACCAAAGTCCATACTTTGTTGGTGTACATGGATTCCATCTCAGATCACTAAGCATCCAGCCATTCTTACAGAGTCCCTACTCTCGATGGCCTGCTCGAAACTAGTTAGGTCATCATCTTATGATGCATTCCTCGCTCCTACTGTCATCGAGAAACCGAAGTATCTCTCAGGCGGATGAGAAACCCTACCAGATCGGCGGAGTGGCTGAGGTTCGTCGGGGACTATAGAATCCTTTGGTCCTGTCAAATCAGGTGCAGTTTTGTATAGCTGGAACCTTTCCAGTTCTATAGAACCGACCTTGCCTCGATCTTGTCCGGATTTTGCTTTTGACATAGGCCGGACAATCCAAAATCTTAACTTACTTAAGAGATAGGTTCTTCCCATACCATATCTTATATGGAGTGGTAGGCACTGATTTGATTCGAATCCAATTCAATAGGTATGCAGCTTCTCAAGTGCACAACCCCAAAAGGAAATAGGTAACTCAGTAGTACTCATCATAGAGCACACCATATCTAATATGGTGCGATTGCTCCGCCCCGATACACCGTTGTGCTGTGGTGTATTCAGAGGAGTAACACTAGAGAGAATCTCATTCTCCTTTAGAATAGTCCAAGAATTCCATGCACAAGTATTCTCCTCCCTGATCTTGTCCTTATACCCGGTTTTTGGTTCTCTACTTCTAACTTATATTCTGTGAATATCTCAAAAACTTCGGACTTATATTTCAACAGGAACATATGGCTGAATCTTGAGAGATCATCAGAGAATGTAATGAAGTACAAAGGACCGGTCCTGGAATGTGTAGACAGGGGACCTTGCATACATCACTATGTATCAGTCCCAAGAGTTCACTAACTCTTTTTCTGTTTCCAATAAACAGAGCTATAGTCATCTAATCTTTGTGACATGACTGGCAAGTTTCACAAGATGTAAATTCAAACTGATTTAAATATGCATCTAGAATGTAACTTAAGCTAGTCGGGTCGCATTGATAAGACCTAGTCTACAATACCTTAAGAAGGAATCGTTCATATCTGAACTCTTCCTCTTTTATGTGTTTTGTATACTAGGAACGGTAGTTTGATTTAGAACGTCAATGCTTTTAGATAACGTGCTTGAATCGATCAACTTTTGAAATGTTCAAAACAATATTCAACTATACAAAATTATCTCCTTTCATTAATAAATAAAGAGATTGATATGATTTTGTATATCAGGTTCGGTATCTAATAGCATTTGTTCAGAATCAATGTATTGGTAATACAGGGTGACAGTCACCAACAGACTTGGATGCAACACTAGCCCCGTTTTCTGTCTCATGAAACTTATCATCCGTTCTCAGTTCTCTATCTTACTGTAGCCCATGTAACGGTTACATTTGCGGGATCCTGATCCGGTATCTAATACCTAGGACGTAGAGGATACTGAGAAACAGTTCTTTATAATGAACACACCCGTAGGAGATGCATCCATGCACTTTCTTCGTTTGGGCGGCATGGGAATCCTGGTATTCCCCTAATCCTGCTCGGTCTTATAACAATTATAAGTTGGAGCGGGACCAACGTTCCCCAGCTCAGTATAACAAGCGGGTTCGGTCAATACATCCATATTATTATCTTGATTAAGGCGTGATCTGGTCGCTACCTGGAGGGAGAGAGAAGAAAACACTCTGCGTGCGCTCTTGCAAGATTAGATTGGTTATTTATTTTATCTAATCAGGATGGCTCCCACTGTTTTTATCAAATCTTCCTTCAAACCCTAAAAGGAAAGACTAGCTGGGATTAATTACACTCTACAAGTTCGCCAATCTTTCAGCCAGGCCAGTGTCGGTACTTTGAGGGAGGTTCGACCTAATTAAAGTAAACCTCGTTTTCCCGCGTAACCCCGTTGACACCTTTCTAGACACCTACTTGATCGGCTAATTACAAAGTTCAAAACTCTCCCAGGAATAACAATTACTCGCAGTGGGTATCAGGATCCAACTATCATATAGAAGCTATGCAATCTCATTGCAAATTTCAACACTTGAAACTCCCGATAAAGGTTTTTACCCCGAGCACCTATGACCTTGGCTAAGGTCAACAAATCATAAGCACTAGTCAAGTTCTACCCGTCATTTCGTGATTAATTAGACCCACCCACATGACCCTTGGCTAAGGTCAACAAAGCCATATGACTGTCCTAACTAATCTCATCATATGCGGTGTAGGAAGACATCACTTAGCTACCGTACATTGTGCCTTGACTATAGTCAACAAACACAGCAAGAATACTAAGTACTCTACTTCCTAAAATGACGGAAGGTTGCGGATGGTTTTTAATAAAACCTTTAATGCTTTGAACTTGATCTCGTTACGGAATCAAATGGTTTTTAAATGGAATGTTTTTTAGGCTTTTCTAGTTTTGCTAAAGGGGTCACTCCCGGTGAAGGGATCATCGGCCCTTTCCTCATCGAATAAGGTGCAGGATATATCACATATACCGATGTGCAAAGCAAAAACTATAGAAGCAATCAAAAGACATACCGTTGGTTGTAGCATCTGCCAGTTATTGCTAAAGGGGTCACTCCCGGTGAAGGGATCTCGGCCCTTTCCTTATCGAATAAGGTGCAGGATGTTCTACAAGGAACACCGCGATGCAAAGCAAGAACTGTAGCTACCTGTTTTATTTTGAAATTCGATTCCACAACATCTATTAGGTTTATTTTCTTTCATTAATCTCATTAATGAATGTCCCATCATTAAAGTCCACCTAAACATCAAAGATAAATACAACGTACGCTTATGCCATCCGCATTCGCCTCGATGTCCCGTCTGCACCGTTAGGTTAGGTAACTAACGGCAGAGCGGGGCAGGGCTAGCGCGGGTGTAAAACATAAGCAACGTCTATATAATATATCATATATAGTATATACAGTATCCATCTGAACAGATCACATGATCACATCACAGATAACGCAGCAGAAAATATCATATGAAATATTGGATATACTACGACGTCCGTGTTTTTAATACGAACCAGTATAAAAAATGGATTCCACGGTCGCGGTGAATAGCCAAACCCACACCCCTAGACCCCTACGAGAGCGGCAAGCAACCCTACCAATTCTAGGGTTAGGAGACCCGGACTCGACTCCTCGAGATGGTCTTCCACTGGACCTTAGAACCCGGTTACTTATGCTCCCCTCCTTGGGTCTATCCTAATGCGGAAATGTAAATAATATATATAAACGGTGACATCTTCCGCAACCTGGAAGTGCTCTAATAAAAGAATATTACATACAAGTTTTTACATAAATGAAAATGAAAAACACTCATCTCACACAAAAACCCCCGGCTATTCAAACACGAAGATCCAATATAACATATCCAGCAACACATAACATCACATGTCATCAACGTAAGTAAACATGCGTATCCCAATTGTCGTTGACATATAGCAACGAAACCGGCGATATCACATATTACACTTACGGTAACAGAAAAGAAAATGTAAAACTACAACAGTTGGAATCCGCAAACTCTTTAGACATCTCATGCCTAACCAAATGAATTCCTTAGACATCGCATGCCTAACAATTATAAACCCCGCATTTTAGTTTCATTATCGAAAACTCTTTTCAATATCAAGTCGGGCAATTCAACAAGATTCCCGACATCCTGAACGAATGCTCGTCGCAAACTTTAGTAGACGGCCGCACCCCCGATACCGTCGACGAAGTGCACTAAGGCGGAACACCGCTGCCGCAAGCATCCAGACAGATGCTTTCGGCGACGGGGTTCTCCTACAGTCACTTGGTCGGGGCTATGGGGTGTAGCTGTCTATTAAGTTTATCCGGCGTGTATTCGCGTACGCAACGTGATTGCGACGGACTTTTGATCACATCAAAATTCCGTGGCAACCGATCAAGTGAGACTAAAGTGCTATGTTTATAACATTCATTCAGTTATCTCATAACTACCTGTGGATTCCAAATATTGTATCACATTCCAGATAAATAGAAAATGTTAAACTTTCCGATCGAACAATCAAACACCCAAGTTTTCCCGAAACAGCTCAACACATGAAATAAGTTTAAAAACATTCACTTCATGCTACAGTACCAACGGTCCAGCCGTAGAAGGGTCAAGCCAACGCCTCACATGTGGCACGTCGTACTGCCCCAAACCCTAAGGTTCAAAGGGCAGTTCAAGACTGTCACATAATCGAGTTAAGGTTTGTTGTCTTCTAGAGGGTCCATCGCGTTACTTGCACTACTTAGAACGTTCTTAAACCACGGAAAAATCCAACACTTGGATATTTTCCGGCAGGGGAAAAATTGGGTATTTATATCCGGTCGAACTTTTTAACATATTCTAAATTATCCGGAAAAACACATAGACGAAATTAGACTTCCCGATCGAAACAGCGAGTCCCCAATACAACCCAGAAAACTCAACTCTTGAGTAAACATTAAAAATTCCCAGAAAACACAGCAATAAAAGAAAGAAATTACTGTGCAAAAATCAAAGAATATTGTGACTGTACGGCCGACGAACCGCCGCACGAGCCATGCTCGTGCCGCGGTTCCGCGGCTCCTTGATCGATTTAGGCGCACGTTTTGCACAGTATTTTTTATAAAAGCCTGCTGATTTTTCTGCATATTTTTAATTCACAAAAATCACAGTTTTGAAAAATTGTACAGAGAATGGTTTTGAATTAGGGTTTCGGGTTCGATCGGACTTCTAACATCGCTTACACTTCGCCTAAAGCTCCAGCTAGGCTCTGGTACCACTGTAGGGTTCCTAAGCACACCCATAAAGTTCTACAACTGATCAACCATGCCAAAATCAAAATTTTCTATGTGCTGAGAAACCCTATACTAGATCGTTAACTAGAGGATAGGCGAAAACTATGCAAGCAAACAACTTTACTTGAAAATGAAAGTGACTACAACCTTTGTAGATCCGGTCCTCCACTTATTTGGCTCCGTGATGACGTCCCTCCGCTGCGACCATTGGGATCCTGGACTCTAGCGTTGGTTTCGTCGGAGAAATGATCGGGCTAGGTCGTCGACTTTGATGCCGAAGATGATCTACGTCGAGGCAACTCAAGATCAAGCTCCATCTTCACTTGGTCATAAAACTTGTGAAGATAACACACTCTACTACATGGCAAGTGGTAGAGGATGAAGAAATAGGAAGTGGGTTCACTTTGGAATTGGATTTCTCACTTGGATTCATCACTTGGAATTTTTCAAGAATGCTTTCTTCTCTTCATGATGAAGAAGAAGAAGAAGGAGAGAAAAAAATGAATAATGAATTATCTCAAAAATAAAATCAAGTGATGGTTATCATAATGCAACCATGGGTGAGATAAACCTTTGTAGAGAATAAACTAGGGTTTAGGTAAATGGTTAGGTTAAGGAAAGAAACAAAATGATTAAGACTTTCAAAGCTTCATGAAGATTCAAGAGTAAAACAAAACAAGCCACCATTTTATTTCTTGCCAAAAATGAATAAAGAAAATAAATAAAACAAATTAAAACCCTAACCATTAACCTAAACATGGTTTAAGCATACACACCCAAGTTTGCATGTATCATCAAATATGATACAATCAAGTGCACAAAAATATATCACATATACTACTTATGCACATCAAGTGAGAAAAACAATCTTAAGTGAACAAATACTAGTTAATGTAAAGTAATATATCAAATATATAATTATACATTAAATCATTAAATCAACACTTGATTTAATGATCCGGTCATACTGCATATAACCGACAAATATCAAGTGTATCAATGTATCGAATCAACACTTGATTCGGTAACCCGACTATATCTTATATAACCGTCCAATGATATAAATCGCGAGAATAGGATATAGTATCACATACTGGTATTATTCTCGGTCCCGCACATATCTCATATGCGCTCCTATTTCGTTTCGCTTGAGCCAGGAAACCTCTGTATTGGACTCTAAAGACTCGTCAATACGCCGGCAGCAGGTGATGATCATATCAAACACCCACAAGCCGCAAGCGGTCTGCGAAACGTAACGGCCACCCGGGTATTGAGCGATCAGTAGATCAACGAGAAAGCCCTCTCACACTCCTGTGAATCCAACCAGCAACACTTACTGTACAGTCCGGTCTGTTCGTCTGATATGTCGCATATCTCGCCAAGGGGTGGTAAACGTCAGACCCCAGTTGCTTGATAAGTCATGCCGATGTAAGGTCCATAACAAGCATGAAACTACTGATAAAACTTACCAGTAAATCAGTGCAACCCTGGCCAGGGATTTCCAGTTATGGCCTGTCGTGCATAGCGCAACATCAACCCCCAATACCGGGAGAGACGAATCCCCTCCTATCGCTCATTGCCTCCATGTGAATCGGGACTGTACCCAAAAACCACCTGTTTGCACGCCTCAGTAGAGCCGTGGTAGGGTGGAAATCAAAGCACAGTGGGAGACACACAAGACTCTATGACGATCTCGGGTCAACAGACTAAGCTGTACCAGTGTCACCAGAGAACTGCCATCCGACGTGAGGTATAATACCATCTGGGAGTTCTCGGCGAGTCCGTTCAGTGTACCCAGTCTCCACTGAGCACCCGCATACTATCTCTGATGTCAAACACCAATGGATATGGGATCATCCATCGCCCATCACATGGGTCGAGAAGATATACGCTAGTCTACACTGGAATATCGATGCCCCGTCTCGATATTCCCATGACTAGGAACATTGAAGGATGTACTCATGGACTACCCAGGCCCCACTAGTATGATCTACATCATAGTCCTGCAAGTCGAGTACACATCCTAAGGGCTTTATCAACATGTAACAGAGAGACAGAAAGTATACATGTTAAGATAAAGAGCAACCAGATAGCATACTATCATGTCGAGCAAGAAAGTCATACCTATATATGTTCCATCATCCACTACAATATACATCCTATGTACAATAATGGCCTCTAGGGCATACATATAACTAACAGTTATTTTACCTGACAGCGCATTTGCATGATCATTGCACCTACTGCTTATCGCATATAGATCTTACCTACTGGCATATGATAGAGTAGCGCAGTACGTGCATTCTCGCGATTACCTTTATATGTTATCTCTATTCACGAGTTGGCAACTCACCCCCGTTGTGCCACAGTATTTGCAGGTTGCCCCTCAGAGTAGTCGCGGCAGGCTGCCTTTTGCATCTTTTGGCTGCAGATACCACTACAGTTGGTGTGAGAGCTGTTTTTCTTTTAGGTGGGTTATGGTATCTGATTACTTTTATTGTACCCCTTTTTGTATCTAGTATTCTCCATCTACCATATATGTACTGGACTTAGAGACAGTGTGAGGATGATGATGTATATTTTTGTATTCTGGTGTCGAGCTCGTGGGAGCCGACTGTTTATATATGCAGTTTTTTATTCTGTAATGATTACTTATTGCTCATTCTTCACTATGGCGTCGTATATTACTCTTGTGGTGATGGTTTTTGCCGTTGGGCGTGATTGCTCCTATTTGGGGATGCTTTATTTTATTATATCTCATTTTCACTTATATCCTGTTTGATACCCGATTTTGGGGTTACTTTTACAAAGGAAATGCTGCCGAAATTATTTAAATGATAACGTAACTTTAAAAGAACTTATTGAACTATTTAAGGTTTTCTAAATGTCTTAATTAAATGTTTTCAACACTGGCTACTTTTAAATGGTTTTGATTTCTGGGTTCGGCTTACTTAGTCGCGTTACGCCTGTAGACGTTGCGTGGTTAAGTGCCGGTCTCGAGTCGAAACATTCGGGTTGTGACAAAGTTGGTATCAGAGCGTAGGTTTTACCTTTCGGAGTGTAGGATGACCTTGGTATGATAGAGTAGGTTGCTGATTCAGAGTGGCGTAGCGTATGTATGTTCCGCGGCATACTCACGACACGGTACTCCGCCAAGGCGACCTTAGGACTTATTGATTTAAATTCCTTCTTGAGTATATATATTCTTGCGATTCGATTTCCGTATTCTTATCGAATCCTAATTTCCTTTCAACTATTATGCCGCCAAAGACTACGAGGGCGCAGAGAGCGGCCGCGAGGGCCGAGATTTGAGTTGATTCGTCTAAGATGAGGACTGATCCGGGCAGTACACCGGTTGTACCCGAGAAGGCTGTTCCTCCCGTGATAGATCAGATCGCCACGCTAGGGGATGGTATGCAGGAGATGCGCCATACGGTGGGATCCAGCATACAGGAGATGCGCCAGATGATAGGATCGCTAGTTGAGACGCTTCGAGCGCAGTGACCAGAGGTAGCTCCACCTGTTACAGAGACCGCGATGGTACCTACCGCACAGCCAGTTGCCCCTGCAGCCACGGAGGTGATTACAGTATCGCTATCAGAGTTTATGAGGCAGAAGCCTCCGATCTTCACAGGCACCGATACATCCGAGGACCCACAGTCTTTCATTGATAGGATGGCTCGGATATGTCGTTCCCTCAGATGCGCAGATGCGAGATGGGTTGAGTTCGCGAGCTTCCTCCTGGAAGATCTTGGGCAGAAGTGGTGTGAATCTATGCAGAAGGGTAGAGCGGCAGGTCTTCCTCCTATGACCTGGACAGAGTTCGTGGCACTATTCCTTGCCCGCTTTCTCCCACTGAGTGTCAGAGATGCTAGAGCACGCAGGTTCGATTCTTTACGCCAGACTCCGGAGATGTCAGTGTCAGTGTATGATGTGTTGTTTACAGAGCTATCAGTTTATGCCCCGTGTTTAGTAGCTACCGAGGAGTTGCGAGTCAAGAGATTTGTTCCAGGCTTGCTTACACCACTGTTCCTTGCGATCAGCGCGCAGCATTACGAGACATATGCAGCAGCGGTAGACGCATCCCTATTAGTCGAGGAGCGCCTTGCTGAGACTTCGGTAGTTCCAGAGCCGAAGAGAGTTCGTACTGGTATATCAGCATGGAGACAGACATTCAGACGCCGCGGCATGTATCGTTCAGGTACGAGGAGTGGCAGAGATTCGGGACGAGGCCAGATGTTTAGTTCGTATCCACGGGAGAGTCAGCAGTCGTCGCGAGGTTGCTATAGATGCGGCAGTCTACTTCACCTCGTCAGAGATTGTCCTGAGATACACCGGAGGGAGACAGCAGCACCGCATGTTACCTTATCACCTTCACCACTCCAGAGGGCGTTGCCTGTTGTACCTATTGTCGCTCCGCATCAGACTCATACACAGAGAGGTCGTGAGCGTGGAGGAGTTGCTCAGAGAGGACGGGATGACCGAGGCAGAGGGTAGTCAGTCACCGGTGGAGGACAGGCACGGGTTTTTGCTTTGACGCATCAGGATGCGCAGGCGTCCAATGCGGTGGTCTCAGGTATCCTTCCAGTATGTTCTGTTGATGCACATGTGTTGTTCGATCCCGGATCCACGCACTCGTACGTATCCACACACTTTGAGCCGAGTTTCGGTAGAGAGTCCGGTTTGCTTGATCAGCCGCTTGTTGTGACCACTCCTGTGGGAGAGTCGTTTGTTGCTAGGCACGTGTTCCGATCCTGTACTGTCTATATTGGCGAGAGAGAGTTTCCTGTCGACTTGATCTTTCTTGAGATGTTGGACTTCGACGTTCTTTTGGGCATGGATTGGTTAGCCACGTGCTATATTTCTGTGGACAGCCGTGAGAAGACTGTTAGATTCTGTTTTCCCGGCGAGTCGGTTTTCGTTGATGTTGGATTATCGAGACAGGGCATCGATATTCCGGAGTAGACTAGTGTGTACGCTTCTCATCCCAGTTGGGGAGATGGTCTATCCCACAGCCATCAGTATGTCGTACTGGAGATAGTATACAGGTGCTTGTTAGGTTACGTGTAGACCGGACAGGACTCGCAGGGGAACTGTTGGTTGGTATTATACCCATCGTCAGTTAACAGTTCCCAGATGACTGTTCATACCAGAATATTGCATTTTATACCGCCGATTCTTACGCTCGTTTGTTTATAAGAAGGTGCTTTTAATTAGTGTTTGCTACATAATTGCAGGATACCGGTCTCAGCTCTAAACAGTGAATATCATGGAAAAGTTCGACAAATTCCGGATTACTGCCAACAACAGATAAAACACGGGTCTCCGCTCGCTATCCGTGTGTTGCCACACACAAGTTTATGGGACAAAATGACAAATCGATTGTCATTTTCATGCACAAAGCTCAATGACAACACAAGGTCCAAGAAATCTACCCGGAGCTCGAGAAAATCATGGCAAAAGATCCACATCACATCACCTTTTGTTCTACTGAAATTCTGGAAGAAATGTGAAGAGATTCTGAGAAAAGTCATATACCAAACAGCAGACAACTACAAACCAGGGATCCCCACAAAAGCAAATGGCCCAACTCCCTAGTAAGGCAGCGGAACCGCGGCCTAAGCATGCTTAGGCCGCGGAACCGCGGCCATGTATGCTCCTCTCTGTGTCGTATTTTGTGGGCAGTTTGGTCACTTCATTTAGGGGCAGATTCTTTCCCTAGGTTTCCAGTTCCCTTCCTATAAATACCCCAGATCTGAGCCAAGCCATGGTGTTAATTTCTTTAGCCTCTTTTAGTGTAGCTTTGTTCTTCTTTGTTCTTCTTCTTCATCTTTCCTCCATGAAAATGTAGTGAGAGCATTGAGTGGATGTTAAATGAAGATGAGGGTTTTTGTATCATTCTTGTTTGTTTAGCTTCCCCTTGAGATTCTTGCTTTCTCTTGATCATTCAAGCTCTTCATTGAGCTTGAATGTTTAAGGGTTTGTTATTGATCTCAAGGGTTGTATCTTCTTATGGAATTAGTGCTTCATTTCACACGAGTTCTTTACCCTTCTCTTGATCTTGCAACCTCTTGATTGAGCTTGCAAGTTTAAGGGCTGGCTATTGATCCCATGCTTGTCTTGAGTTCTAATTTCTAGTTTTCTTTCTTGCTTTTTATTACTTGCTTTTTATTACCTTACTTTACTTTCTTGCAATTTAAATTCATGCACTTACTTACTTGTAATCTTTTCTTTTCCCTTTTCTTTTTGTTCTCTCTTTTTTGTTCATTTTGTGAATGGTTGTAATTATCGTTGTTAAGAATCAATACGGTATTGTAAGTTAACGTTTCTTTGCTCGTTTCCTTTTCCCGTTATTTTCCATTGAACTCTGCCCAAACGTTACGCAAGCGCTCCGTTAGGCACCCTACCCTAACAAGGTAACGGTGATTCCTAACCTCGACCGGTTGCGTTCGGTTTGGCCGGAGGCGAAAGCAAGAGACAAGAACGGAAGGACAAGGGTAAAAAATCAGGATTCCACGAATACCGTGCTTAAATCCCCTAATCCACGTTGTTGCCGATTGCTCTAGCTTCAATTGGTCAAGACTCGGCTCAAAGGTTTTGAGTACGGATATCTTTAGCTTACACTTTCGTATAATTTCTTAACAACTTTATACTTGCATATAATACACATAGGTTAGATTGAACAAACTCATACAAATTCTTTATTGACTCGCCTAAGAAAAGAATGGAAAAACAACCATCTCCCTGTGGATCGAACCGTGCTCAACCAGCTAGCAGCATAGCGACACCGTCCTGATTGCGGTTAACTTTAATTCTTTCAATCAAATGGCGCCGTTGCCGGGGAGACGGTAGCGTATTTTCTTTCTTGTTATTCGGGTTAATATTCGTTTTGTATATATTTATAAAATATATATATATATATCTTTTTGTTTTTTTTGATAATTTTTGTGAGCAAGTCTGCAGATTTTTGCGGATTTGCAAACGGCGATTGTGGGAGCAAAGTGTACGTTCAAGGCTAAGGTGTTTGCAAAGTACAGTGCCAAAGATCCGGGTAGTTTGACCCGCCCAAGCAAACTTTTCAAGCTTACCGGATTTGATTCAACGGGGGTTTCCTAACCCAAAATCTTAACGGTACGTATTTTACTAACACCTTCTTCTCAAATCCGACGCATCCAATATACTATTCTTTGCAGGATTCTTTGCAAGTTCGCTAGCAAACGCTAAAAATTGACTAACCCGTATTTGTTGCAGTGCCGTGCTTAAACTAAAAAACGATTATTTGATTCTTTATAGAATTTTTATTGAATTGCGCATTGCATACATTAATACGGACTTAAGGGCAAGCGAACCCCACAACATACGGTAAAGGATTTCATCACCTTTTCCGTGGCCCACAAATCACGAACTTGAGCATAACGTTTACCCGCACAAAATTTAAAAGAAACTAGACTTTAAGCCTTAAGGACTTCGCGCTCACTAGGAGAAGTTAACTATGTTTAGAACCTCGCTTAACGGTATATTGTTTACGGGGTGTCTAGGAAAGTGTTAACGGCGAAATCGCCAAAAGAGAAAGGGTTATTTAATTAAGGAACTTCGCGAAAGCGTCGGAAAACCTCACCTTATCTTTGCACTTACCTGGCCTCGTGATCAGTGTATCTTGAGCCCGTTTCTCGACACAGTTTTACTTCGACAATCAAGTTCTGGAGCAGGTCTAGTTGACCTAGGTGAACCCTAGAACGATTAGGTGTGTGGTATTTTTGTGTCGTGATTATTTTGTCCAGATTCTTTTTGTGTATATTTCATTCTTTTGTTAATAACTAACTAAAAAAAAATTTAAATATTAAAAAAAAAATCACATTCTTTTTCCCCTCCTTTTCTCTTTCTTTCTTTCTTTCTCTATTCATATCATGGGTACCCCACTTCGCAAAACTCTTGCCGAACTTTGGTACCCACAACTAGACATTACTTCTTACGGTTCTTGCTTTGGCCGAACATCGAACGACCCCTCCATGCCCAAAGTTTCACTGAAAGATCGCATAGCAGCGTCTAGGACAAACACTTGCACTCCTAATTCCACTTTGTATCAACCTTTTCAACCTCCCCCACCCACTTATGTTGATACCCCTTTTGCAAGTCGTCCTTTGTCCATCGCTGAACGTATTGAACAATCCCGTAGCCGATCTTTCACTCCTTTCACCACTTCAAATTCTTGGGATCAACAATTCCATTCACCTTCTTATCCAAATGTTGATCCTGCTACTGTCCAGCCATTCAATTCCTACCAGTCCTACCCAACTTTTGCAACTTCCCTAGACATTGCTTCTCCACAGCTTTTTGGGAGTTTTCAGTATCCAAACAACTTTGAATCTTTTACTGAAACCCCTTCACAACCCATGTCTAGTCTGGAACAGTCGTTGGAAGACTTTAGGGTAACGTCTAGCCAACAGATGATGGATTTGAATGCGTCCATGGCCGCTCTCATACAACCTCCTGACCCGGTAGCTAGTTTCCAACTTGCTCCTAATTTTCCAATGTATGATGAGGCGGCAGGACAGGTTGAGAATTTGAGTGGAGAGAGTGAGATGCGTCCCCTTCCAAGTTAAACCTACCCGTCCCAAATTGAATCCCACGACTCCTGTTTTGAAAGTCTATCGAGTGTCCCACATGATTTATCAATTGAAGATAGAATGATGAATGAGTTGTGCGACTTTGTGGTGTTTGATTTACCCGATTATGAAGGGCCCCTTTCGAGTGAAACCAATCCCAAACCGTTTGACCTCTACACCTTCACTCTAGAACCTGAATTGATTAACACCCATGCTTTTGTTGAGGTGTCTGAGAATATAGATTTTCACTTGATTGAGGATATTGACGCCGGGAATATTTTGGATGATGAACCAGTAAATTTGGCAGAGTTTTTCTCTCCAATTCATCATCCCGAGTCATTAACTGTTTTTCCTGAACCCCACATGCGTCTTGATTTTGATGAAATTTGCATGGATAAGATGAATTTTGAGAAAACTTTTGAGGATATTTTTAAAGATGAACCAGTTTTAATTGATGAGTCGGATTTTCCAATTCATCCTGTTCCTTTCATTGACTGTGTACATCCTCCTGAACCCTTAATCGATACTCTTCCTCAATCACTTCCCCCCATCCTTTCCATCGTTCCGACATTGCAAGAAACCGTATCATTTTCACTTCCTGTGTCTGGTTTACCAAGTTCGGCGTACCCATGGTTTCTCATGAATCTTGAGGGATTTGACCCAAATTCTCGCCATATTGATAGATTAGTACAATCCATCTTTTCACATCGATCATTACAGATTGTACTAATTTATTCAATCCATTTCCACCCTCAAGTTCGTATTCCATTTCTTTCTCCCTTCCACCATTCTTCTTCCGATATACCGAGACCGTATCCCGCTTCTATCTCCATACGGTCTCGCGTATTCTCCATTTCTTTCCTCTTCACCTTCTTTCACCAGCCCGCATATTACAGAGATAGAATTTTTGAATGGTTGGTGTTAACTTTTGGCCTGTTTAAGGCCTTGTATAGATTGATACTATTCTTTCCCCCCCGATCTTGAACTTCAACGCTTAACAGTGGAAACACTGTTTTACTTAAGTTTGGGGGGACCTTTTTTGTATATATTTTTTGTTTTCCTTTTTGTATATAATTTGTTTTTAGGGAGAGCGCCGACAATTTTGACCCTCTTGGTATAGCCTGACAGTGAGGGCACTGTCAAGTTTAAGTTTGGGGGTGCGCACGGTAAGCTTTCTTCCTTCGCATTCATTTATATATTTTGCATTTGCATACCTTATTAAAAACCCACAAAAAATCGAAAATTTTTCCAAAAAATATAAAAACTTTGTCGTCAAGTTAGCTAATAGGGTAACTTAGGTTTTTATTCTGAAAGTTTAGTTGATATGATAGAAATAACTAAATTCTAGGCCTAGGAATTGAAAACCCTAAAAATAACCCTCATTCTGTCTAACTTTGGTAAGTATACGTCCTTACAGTTTTTTTTGAGAAATAGGTAATCTTGAGTTCAGTTCTTGAGTTAAGTCAATATGAAGGGAAAGTATTGATGCTTTACTGAAGAATAAGTCTGAAAAATAATTTCTTTTCTTAAATTCAAATTCAGAAAGTATATACCCTACAAACTGTACTTACACGCACCTTGAAACTTGGGATAGTAGAGGATACCTAAAAGTACTCTTGCCTGAAAGCCTAATATGAAAGAAAAAACGGTATTTAAAGCTAAACACCAAAAGTGCATATTGAAAAAAAATATATCCGGTCTTGAAAAACAAAAAGAAAAAGGAAAAAAAAGAAAAAAAAGAAAAATAGAATAAAGTCAAGACCTGGAAACTGCTATTTACGCTTTAAAGTTCACACATTCAGTAATCGGTCGTTAGTGCCTCAAGAAGCATTAATAGTCGCATGAAAGATGTGTGAGCAAATCCGTCCATCCTTAATAAAAAGAAGTAGTATTAGGTATTAGGGCAAGGGTATTATAGCTTGAATTGAATTCTCGAGTGTAGGGATGCAAATTTACACACACGTAGGGGTATACAATCGATGTTTGAATAAAAGATGGAAATGAAGAATAAGACTTATGTTTTCTGTAAAGTTGATAAAAAAATCCCTGATTTGAGACCACACGCTTTAGAAGGAAAACTCAGGAGAACCAACATCTTTCTAAACTTTTTTGGAATGTATAGGATCCAAGGTTAAATATATAGGAGGTGTGAAAAATAAGGGTTGAATATTTCTAACTTAGGATGATAGAGTTTCCAATGTAAATACTAAACTGTAGGAGTATAATCGATGTTAATTTATGAACTCGCCTAACGGGATTTTGTGGGTAGTATCCGCTGAAAACCCTCAGGAGACAACACTCCTCCTACTAGGGACACCTAAAGGTTTAACGGCTTGTTGCACGTGCTCAGTGCAATCGCGTTCCCTGCGAAAGTGCGGTTAGGATTTTATTTTTTGTGAATAAATAGTTTTGCTCGGGACGAGCAAAAGATAGGAGGTGTGAAAAATAAGGGTTGAATATTTCTTCCTTAGGATGATAGAGTTTCTAATGTAAATACTAAACTGTAGGAGTAGAATCGATGTTAACTTATGAACTCGCCTGACGGGATTTTGTGGGTAGTATCCGCTGAAAACACTCAGGAGACAACACTCCTCCTACTAGGGACACCTAGAGGTTTAACGGCTTGTTGCACGTGCTCAGTGCAATCGCGTTCCCTGCGAAAGTGCGGTTAGGATTTTATTTTTTGTGAATAAATGGTTTTGCTCGGGACGAGCAAAAGATAAGTTTGGGGGTATTTGATCATACCAGAATATTGCATTTTATACCGCCCATTCATACGCTCATTTGTTTATAGGCAGGTGCTTTTAATCAGTGTTTGCTACATAATTGCAGGATACTGGTCTCAGCTCTAAACAGTGAATATCATGGAAAAGTACGACAAATTCCGGATTACTGCCAACAACAGATAAAACACGGGTCTCCGCTCTCTATCCGTGTGTTGCCACACACCAGTTTAAGGGACAAAATGGCAAATCGATTGTCATTTTCATGAACAAAGCTCAATGACAACACAAGATCCAAGAAATCTACGCGGAGCTCGAGAAAATCATGGCAAAAGATCCACATCACATCACCTTTTGTTCTACTGAAATTCTGGAAGAAATGTGAAGAGATTCTGAGAAAAGTCATATACCAAACAGCAGACAACTACAAACCAGGGATCCCCACAAAAGCAAATGGCCCAACTCCCTAGTATGGCCGCGGAACCGCGGCCATGTAGGCTCCTCTCTGTGTAGTATTTTGTGGGCAGTTTGGTCACTTCATTTAGGGGAAGATTCTTGCCCTAGGTTTCCAGTTCCCTTCCTATAAATACCCCAGAGCTGAGCCAAGCCATGGTGTTAATTTCTTTAGCCTCTTTTAGTGTAGCTTTGTTCTTCTTTGTTCTTCTTCTTCATATTTCCTCCATGAAAATGTAGTGAGAGCATTGAGTGGATGTTAAATGAAGATGAGGGTTTTTGTATCATTCTTGTTTGTTTAGCTTCCCCTTGAGATTCTTGCTTTCTCTTGATCATTCAACCTCTTCATTGAGCTTGAATGTTTAAGGGTTTGTTATTGATCTCAAGGGTTGGATCTTCTTATGGAATTAGTGCTTCATTTCACATGAGTTCTTTACCCTTCTCTTGATCTTGCAACCTCTTGATTGAGCTTGCAAGTTTAAGGACTGGCTATTGATCCCAAGCTTGTCTTGAGTTCTAGTTTCTAGTTTTCTTTCTTGCTTTTTATTACTTGCTTTTTATTATCTTGCTTTACTCTCTTGCAATTTAAATTCATGCACTTACTTACTTGTAATCTTTTCTTTTCCCTTTTCTTTTTGTTCTCTCTTTTTTGTTCATTTTGTGAATGGTTGTAATTATCGTTGTTAAGAATCAATACGGTATTGTAAGTTAACGTTTCTTTGCTCGTTTCCTTTTCCCGTTATTTTCCATTGAACTCCGCCCAAACGTTACGCAAGCGCTCCGTTAGGCACCCTACCCTAACAAGGTAACGGTGATTCCTAACCTCGACCGGTTGCGTTCGGTTTGGCCGGAGGCGAAAGCAAGAGACAAGAACGGAAGGACAAGGGTAAAAAAGCCGGATTTCACGAATACCGCGCTTAAATCCCTTAATCCACGTTGTTGTCGTTTGCTCTAGCTTCAATTGGTCAAGACTCGGCTCAAAGGTTTTGAGTACGGATATCTTTAGCTTACACTTTCGTATATTTTCTTAACAACTTTATACTTGCATATAATACACATAGGTTAGATTGAACAAACTCATACAAATTCTTTATTGACTCGTCTAAGACAAGAACAGAAATACAACCATCTCCCTGTGGATCGACCGGTGCTCAACCGGCTAGCTGCATAGCGACACTGTCTTGATTGCGGTTAACTTTAATTCTTTCAATCAATGACATGAGTATAGCAAAGTCCGCAGACTTGACACTGCTACTTCGCCTCGAGTGTGTCCCACTGTTCTTAGATTGCTACCCTACCACGGCTCAAAGGAGTCATGCAAACAGGTAGTAGTTGGGTGCAGTCCCGAGCACTTGGAGGCAGTGGCGGTTAGACAGGATTCGCCTCTCCCGGTATTGGGAGTTGATATCGCTCTGTATCAGAGAGCCATTACGCAAAGTCCCTGGCCAGGGCAAGCGAGATTTACTGGTAGGTTCCAGTAGTTTCTCAGGTTGTAATGGGCTACGCTCCGGCACGACTTATACCGCTATTAGGGGACTGACGCATGCCGCCCCCTAGGCTCGATATGCGATAGTCTTAGACGAACAGACCGGACTGTACGGAGATTGTCACATCAGGCTCACTAGGAGTTCGGATGGGTTCCCCATCGTCCTTCTTATCGACATCTACCTGGGGACCGTTACGTACAGCTAGTGCCGCTTGCGGTCTGTGGTTAAACCCACTGCCAGCGTAGTGTCGAGTCTTTAGAGTCCCACACAGAGATTTTCCCTGCTCCAGGCGAAACGATATAGAGGTCGTATGGTTTTACGACAAGGGTTCGGACGCATACGTGTGTTTTCGCAAGTACGACGTTCGGACAGTTTTTTCTAGCCGGCTTTGGTTTAAGCGAGATTCTAGTATCAGGTTTTTGGATTTATACAGTCTAAAGTTTTTCCGTGTTTTCACGGATAGGAGGGGTGTTCTCGTAATTTTACTGGAAGGTTCTAGAAGCATGGTGGCTCGAGAGTTTAGGTGGCATTTTCATTAAATGCATTTGTGACTCATTTTGTGTGATTCATCATATCATTAATCCATCATTAAATGCTTAATGACTCATATAGTGAATCACTCATATTGAATTAATGTAGCATGATGATTAATCACATTTATTCATTTATTTGATTAAACATTATGCTTCATATATTCAAGTGAGAAACAATTTCATATTCATTATTATGCTCACCTTCTCTCTCCTCAAGCTCACTCTCTCTTCAAACCCTAATCCTACCTCTCATGTGTTGAGATCAAGGATTAGATAGACTAATTAATCCATAACCTCACTCTATATCACCTAGGTCACTTTGATTAGCAACTAAAGAAACCTAGTTGTCTCAAGTTAGAGATCAAGCTTGAAGTAGGAGCTCTCGGGTGGATCGTCTTTGACTCGAGGAGGCCGTTGAGGTGCCGACGTTCCAAGGAGCCTACGAGGAGTGGAGGACAGTGATGAAGACCCGAAGGACAAGTAACGTGAGGTATAACTTTGAATCCGAGTTGTTAAACCTTTCGTAGTTTGCTAGTAACGGTTTAGATACGATCCGTATGGTCAAGTCCGTGTTACGAAGATTTGATAATCGTTTTTCATATATTTCGCCTCCCCGCAAGCTCATGGGGTGCGTGACATGGACTTACAGTGGTATTAGAGCCAACTAAACCATTACTAGCTTGTTAGCAATGAATTAGAAATTCGATCGTTGGAAAAACACGAAAACGAAACCCCGGTACCCCTATCAGTTTCTGTTAATTTTAAACTTGTCGAAAAAAATATTTGATATGCCTTAAAATTCACAGCAGGGAAATATAAGAAAACTGGGAAAATACGAGCTCTCAACTCGGTTAGATGGCCGTGGATCCGCAGCAAAATAGTGCTTTTGGCCGCGGATCCGCCGCCGAGTCAACTCCGAGTTGGCTCGGATTTGCGCAGTAATTCATATATTTTCGTGTTTTTTTTTCCAGTATATTCTGTTTCTGCCCAGGTTACTTCTGTGCTGGTTTGCTTTTGGGGTAGACACGGAAAAAGGTAGTCGATCGATGTTCTAAATTAATTGCTAATCGGGTTTTTATCTGTAATGTTTAATGTGTTCGTAAACCTCCCCTAACTGCTAGTATGTCAGTTGGCAGGGGGTTGCACATTTCTGTAATGTTTACTATTTGTGTATATGAACTTGATTGGAATGTTGTGATGATTATCCGGGGTTTGAGATGTGTTTTATATTCATTCATTCGATGTAATTGTAATATGTTGTAATATTATTTTGCGGGGCACTTCTAGGTTGCGGTTGTAGCCACCGTTGTATTATTTCATTTTTACTGTGTTTTGCTCAAAGGATAGACCCAAGGTGGGGTACACAAACTACCGGGTACTTTGAAGTGTTTAGTGGCCTACTCACGTTGTTGAGGGAGACCGCTTCGCTTCGGGTACTTGGCGGGTAGTTTGTCGTACCCGTAGGGGTCTAGGGTGGGGTAATGGCTATTCATCACAACTGTGTAATCCGTCTTTTGTTGCAGGCTCAAAGCAAACGCGGATTGCTTGTATATCCAATAAAGTTCATCTGCGATCTGGAATGCCTATTATTACGTCTGACGAATGTACAATATCTATATATGATAGCTATTAGACGTTACTTATGTTTTACACCCGCGTTAGCCCAGCCGCCGCTCTGTCGTTAGTTAAGTAACCTAACGGGTGATGACGGGACCCCGAGGCGAATGCGGATGGCATAAGAGGACGTGGTATTTTCGTTGTTTTCTGCAATGATGGGACACATTATTATAATGCAAAGAAAATAAACCAAAGTTAAATTGTTGGAACAAATTTAAAAGAAACCACTCGGTTATTTTAAAAGAGCAGGATTTTTAAATTGCGGAGCTTTAACCACTCCTTTTAAAAAAGCTATCAGGATCTTTCGATTATATCATGTTCACTACGTTCACGGTTTCGCCAAAACCAGTCGTAGCCCTCCGTCATTTCTTATGGATGGTCAGTAGTATTCAAGCTATGTTTGTTGGCTTTCGTAAAGGCATAGTGTTTGGTAGCTGCTGGGGTATTCATTTGTTGAATAGATAGATGGGTTGTTTTGGGACAGTCGTATTACCTTGTTGACTTTCTTCAAGGGTATGTACGGGTGGGTTCAAATTAACAAGACAACGTTGGGCAGAACTTGACATGTGACTTATGATTTGTTGGCTTTCGTCAAGGTCATAAGAACATGGGGCAAAAATCCACATCGGGAGTTTCTAAAGAAACTGAAACTTGCTAGTGTTGCATACCATTTGGAGTTTGATGAATGTTGGTAGGATTCCTGTTGGAGATAGTGCCCTCATAGTCAATTATTGGATCGCAGGTACGTGATTGCAATGATTGCGGAGGACCTATCCCGGTAGCACAGTCTTACTCGAGATGATAGTATGCTATCTGGTTTGCCTTTATCAGTCGTGTACATGTTCAGGTGACTGATTGCATGTTACACTTTGATAGAGCCCTTAGGATCTTGCTTTACTACCAACAGTATGATGGCGATCATATACGTGAGAGTTGGGTAGTTTATATGCATATCCTTAATTGTGGTCCCTAGTCGTGGGAGTTTCGAGACAGGGCATCGATACTCCGGAGTAGACTAGTGTATACAGTCGAGACCCCGACGAGGGGCGGTGGCCGGTCTCACAAGCCACTGGTGTCAGTTGGATCACCTAAGATGTATACAGGTGCTCATTGGGTTATGAGTACACCGGACAGGACTCGCCGGGAATCTGCTAGTTAGTATTATATCTACCGTCAGATAGCAGTTCCCTGGTGACATGTGTACAGGTTAGTTCATCGACCTGAGGTCGTCATTTGTCTCGTGTGAGTTCCCACTGTGCTTTGATTTCTACCCTACCACGGCTCAAAGGAGTCGTGCAAACAGGTAGTTTTTGGGTACAGTCCCGAGCCATATGGAGGCACGTGAGCGGATCAGCAGGGGATTCGTCTCTCCCGGTATTGGGGGCGAGATCGTGCTGTGTCTAGGAGAGCCATTACACAAAGCCCACGGCCGTGGCAGGAGATTTACTGGTAGGTACTCCAGTAGTATCTCAGGGTGTTATTGGGCTTCACTCCGACACGACTTATACTGCTATTGGGGGTCTGACGTTGCTAGCCCCCTAGGCAGATATGCGATACTCATTGACGAACGGACCGGACTGTATATACATTGTCACTGTTAGGCTCAGTAGGGTTTCTGGATGAGTTCGTTCATCGGGCACCCTTGAGTGCGCTCATCAGTCTCCCTTGAGGTCAGTCCATGGGCAGCCGTTATGCATAGCTAGTGCCGCTGACGGTTTGTGGTTAAACCCACTGCCAGGGTACTGACGAGTCATTAGAGTCCCCCACAGGCAGTTTCCCAAGTTCGGGCGAAACGTTGTAGAGGCCGTATGGTTTTATGGCAGGGTTCGGAAAATGCACGTGCGTTTACTCACGTGTCGATTTTTGGACAGATGATACTGGTCGGCTTTGGTTTAAGCCGGATCCGAGTATTATATTGAGTAGGTATAATATCTTTGTCTCAGTTGCATTTGTATTCGGTCGTAATACAAATGCGGGTATATTTATACAGTTTCGGGGTTGTCCTGAAATTCGTTTCAGGATCACTGTTGGAAGTTGCCAGTTTCCAGTTTTCTATCAGCCGTCTTTTAACATTCGGTTAAAGACGGATTTATCTTTTCTTCAGATATGAGTGAGTCATCATTCTAGAAGCTTCTAGAAGTGATGATGAGGCATATGACTCATTAGTGCATTAATGGTTTCATTAAAGGCATGATGAGGTGTTTAAGTGACTCATGGTTTTCATTAATGAGTTTTGTTTAGCTAAGGATATTTCTTCTTGATCTTTTGAGTGAGAAGCTTTCTTATACTCACCCTTTGCTCCTACACTCACTCTCCTCCTTTATATATGATAAGCCTCCTCTCTCTCTCAAGATATACACTCTCACTTGAGTTTTCATTCGGTTAGAAAAGATATGATAGTTTTGGGGTGTATGGAATTCACAGTTCATTTCATTCCATCACCCGATTTCCACGGCAACTTCATTAACCGATCGTCCACGGACTTGGACGAAGTGAGACAAAGTCATCTACTCATTCTCTACATCAATCTTGGTCGTCTCTTTTAGCAAACTTGACGATCGAGTTGCCTCGAGTCAGAGGCGGGAGCCCGTTTAAAGAACCGATCATGTGGTGCCACCTCGACGAGGAGATCGGAGATTGATGAGATCGGAGCAGCCGCAACGGAGCATGGGATGATGGTTGAAGAACGAAGGACTCGGATCGTTCGGTATAACCTTTCTACACTCTTTACAGTTTGTTAGTTTAGCAATAATGGAAGATCCGGGTTAAAGTATACGATAGCACCAGTTAAAAAGTTTTTGTTCCGCATTTGGCGTCTGTAGACTGCCGGGGTGCTAGCGTAGACTTACAGTGGTATCAGAGCCTAACCATTTTGCTATACTAACTTGTTCTAACGCGTTTAAAACATCGATCCGACCGGAAATCGAAAATTGCAAAATCCATGCACGGCAGTTTCTGTTGATTTTGAACAGTGTCAAAATTGATTTCTGGATGTCTTAAAAATCCGTGCAGGCTATTTGAAGACCCACGACAAAATTTGGAGTCGTGACTCCTCCAAGTTGCCGCGGAAGCGCGGCCAAACCCATGGTTTGGCCGCCCTTCCGCGGCCATGTGAGGAGCACGTGCTCCCAATTTTTTCCAGTGGGTACTAATTTGGATTTTGGGGTTTTTGGTATATAAAGTTTTGGCCCAGATTTTGTTACTGTTCACCAGTAAGCTGTGGGGCCCACTTTTTGAAATTTGGTCTTTGGTCGATCGTAATTTAAACACGTTAGTTTACAGTGCTTACATTATATCTCCGACCGAGAATGTCATTTGATCGGTAAACCGCGTTTAACTGCTATAGTTCTTTTAGACGGGTTTGCGAACGTGACATTCACGTTGATGTTCTGTGTTGTGCTGTAATGTTGCGGATTTGTCGTGGTGGATAGCAGTGTGCAATGGTAGTACAGTTTGAGTTTATTTGTACATTTGATATTGCGGGGCGAGCGTCCAACTTGTGGACAGCCGTCACTGCCTGTTGTATAATATTATTTTGGGGCACGACCAGGTTGCGGTCGATGTACCTATTGTACTATTTTTCATTACTGTACTAGGTTTTACCCCGCGACGGAGTGCACGGATAGCCGGGTTCGGGAAAGCAACGGGTCCGCATCTCATGGCTTTGAGAGGCAGAGGGGCCCCACTTCAGAATTGGCAGACTATTCGCCGCACTCGTAGGGGGTACAGGTTGACCCAAGGAGGGGTGCTCAATTTACCGGATTCCGTGAAGTGCCGGGTGTTCCATTCACTATGCTGTGGGGACTACCTCGCTTCAGGTTTTGGTGGGTAACTTGCCGCACCCGTAGGGGTCTAGGCTTCATTGCACAGGCTATCCACACGACAGGGGAACGTCGGGTTTCAGCAGCGGCTCTGTGAAACTCGGGGATCCCAGATATCTGTTTTGTTCTGTAATGCTTATTACTTTTCTGTAATGTTGCATATTATCACGCCTGGAGCGATTATGTATATTGGCTTATATACTATTAGATGTTGTATATGTTTTACACCCGCGCTAGTCCAATCCCCGCTCTGTCGTTAGTTAAGTAACCTAACGGGTGATGACGGGACCCAGAGACGAATGCGGATGGCATATACGTACATTTTATTTTCGTTCTTTTCTGGTGTGATTGATTGATGGGACTGCGTTGATTCTGATCAATGCAAAGTTAAACAAACCTGTATACAGTTGTTGGAACAATTTAAAAAGTGTTATTGCAAAGACGTTTTCTTTTGTTATGCATAGCGGTATTCAGTGGAATATCCAGCACCTCATTCGACGGGGCAAGGGTTGATATCCCTTCACCGGGACTGACCCCTTGGGCAGAAGTTTGCGTCAGGGTAATAACTTTACTATAGTCGATTACATGTTGCTTTGCATAGCGGTATTCAGTGGAATATCCTGCACCTCATTCCACGAGGAAAGAGCCGAGATCCCTTTACCGGGAGTGACCTCTTTAGCAAAAGGTTTTCGCCACTATATTTTAAAAAAGCTATCAGGTTCCTTCAGCGATATCAAGTTCACTACGTTAAAGGTTTTTCGCCAAAAACCAGTCGTAGCCCTCCGTCGTTTCTTATGGATGGTCAGTAGTATTCAAGCTATGTTTGTTGGCATACGTCAAGGCATAGTGTTTGGTAGCTGCTGGGTATTCATTTGTTGCATAGATAGATGAGTTGGTTTGGGACAGTCGTATTACCTTGTTGGCATACGTCAAGGGTATGTACGGGTGGGTTCAAATTAACAAGATAATGACGGGCAGAACTTGACATGTGACTTATGATTTGTTGGCATACGTCAAGGTCATAAGAGCATGGGGCAAGAAAATGATATCGGGAGTTTCTAAAGAAACTGAAACTTGCCAAGTATGCACATACCTTCTGGAGTATGAATAACGTGGATGCATTCCATCACGTTAACATGCGATGAGAGTTGGATCCCGATTCCCACTGATGAGTTGGTTTACTCTTCGGGTAATCCCGATTGATTCTTCTTTAGGTTTGGAGGAGAATTTGACAGTACAGTGGGAGGTTTCCGGATTAGATAAAGTGATGACCATTCTGATCTAGGTTAGAGTGCACGCAGAGTGTTTCTTTTCTCTCTCTCTCTTTGGCAGCGACCTTTGACCGACCCTAGACTATGACTCAGTAACCAGGTTGACCGAACCTTCTTAAAATACTGACTTTTGGATTGTCTGAGTTGCATAAGTCATTACCACTCCTTCTTTTACCCTTTGTATTTCTCAGAACACCCGTATTACTACGGATATCCACTTCCATTGGATAGATCCATCGTATGGTTATATACGAACTCGAAGGGACTTCTTCGGGGATGGATCCAGGTTCAGGAGAAATAGAATTGGTTTATTCAGTTGTCTTTTATTATCACCTTCTCTCAGGTTGCGAGAGCTCCTTGGTTTAGGAGAGTACACCTATTATGCCTATTGGATAGTCTTATTCCAAACCATAGGCTGGTGCCGAAAGGTAGGGAATGAAGAAAACCAATTAGCCTAAGTAGGGTGTGCAGAAGGTAATATGTAAAGACAAAATAGAGGGATTAGAAAGAGGGCAAAGTAAATTGCGACTAATATCATTCACGACCAAAACCGCGTACTTCATCGCCGCTCCTATTTCACCTTTAAGAAGAATAAGGTATTATTCAGTTGTCTTTTATCGTCACCTTCTCTCAGTTGCGAGTACTCCTTGGTTTAGGAGGGTACACCTATTATGCTTACTGGATAGTCTTCTTCCAAACCATAGGCTGGTGCCGAACGGTAGGGAAGGAAGAAAACCATTTAGCCTAACGATGGTGTGCAGAAGGTAACGACTAAAGACAAATAAAGGGATTTGGAGAGATGGCAATAAAATATACGGTTGAAGTCATGAATTGGATTATGGAAGAGGCATTGCTATGAATACCAGGATACCCCTACGAAACATTTTCATGTTTCAGTGCATTGTTAAAGGAAAAACTGTTTTCCCGATTAGACACTTACTCCAAGGGTATGTATTTACCAGGTTTCATTCTCATATCTGTATGGTTTTACAGATGATGAGTGGGAGTAAGATATTGGGAATTAGGTGATCATCCTCATTATATCGGAATTCGTTGTAATTGGTGATATTTGAGGAAATCGCCAGGGTACAGTTTTCCACCGACAACGCACAGGTTTCGAGTTGTTTAACTCAGCGGACTTATACAGAGTATTGTATGTTGTCCAAGTGTCCTTCAGGACAAAGGGGTAGGTCCTCGTACTATATTCTGTTTACTTATAACTTCTCTAGTATTTAGACAAGTGTTTCGTAGAAATACAAGGTCTAAGTTTTGAGAAGTTGTGGGTATAAGAATAAAGTAGAGAACCAGGTATCACAAGTATCGGGATTCTTCAAAGAGATCGAAGATGTAGATTCTTATGATTGGTATTCAGATGATAGTGATGGTTTTGAGAAACGTGTTTCTCTTTCAGGTTACTCATAATTGGATGGTTTCCTAAGTTGAGTAATGCTGATTAGCCTTTTTCCATTAAGTTAATATGCACTGGAGACAGCTGCATGGATTGAATCTGGTTCCAATTAAATAAGTGCCAATGTTTCTATATTGGATATAGAATAGTTCGTACCTTAGAAGAAATTAAGGTACGGGGAGTTGTCCAGCTTATGATTAAAACCAGACACTGGATAACTCAGGGCACGTTTCTGTAATGGCTGTTTGTGGGTTGACCCTGGCTATGACGAGGGTTGATATTCTACCATTTGGAAGATCAATAGTGATATTGTTCTTGACTCGCCACAGTTTTAGTAAAATGGATCTTTTTCAGAAAACAGTAGTGGGAGTATGGTAGAACTGGAAGTGATTCCAGAACCACGAACGATTACGGAAAATTTAATAGGACCTATATATTCGATCAGGTTTGACATTCCAATAGCCACTCCGCAGGTATGGTAGGTAACCTCAGACACCCGAGAGGTACTTCGGTAGGCTCAAGGACGGTGACAGGGAGGTTCTTATCTACCCAGACTTGACACTACTGTTGTTCCAGGATATAAGACCCGGTAGAAGGGTTGTCGTAGTCAGTGGGAGCAACGGAAGCATAGTGGGCAAGAAGCTTATGTCTATTTATAGACTTGAGCAGTTATAGCGGAGATAGATCATCTAATTTTGATGTGACAGTCATGGGTTTGACTTCAATCAGAATAGGGGATGGATCAGTTAAGAAGGTAGTAGGGTGTGATGTCATGGTATCTGGATGACATACACAGAGTAGGAAGTAAAATTCCTATACTACGATCGGTTGTATTATGGTCGTCACACAGTTGTTTCTCCAGACAGGATATGGATATAATATTTGACATTCTGGTTTCTAGATCTATGGTTTTAGATCTGGATTTGGGTAGTTTCCCAATGTGGGTACTTTGACAGATATTCTAATGGTTTTTGGAATAGTTGACTCCTAGCATGGTGGTGTACCTGCAGGTGATGGAGTCACCCTCTCTAAAGATGTCGTATAGACTAAAGGGGAGAGGGATGTGCATGATTGACAGATCACTTGCTTAGGCAATTGAGTCAATCATGAGATGTCAAGTACCACACCAAATGTTGTTTTTGCACTAGATGCAATAAGTTTGTATTAATCCAATCCTGGAGAAACATAAGGAAGCAGTTTTAGAATATAAGTACATGTTCTACGGATTTGATGACGGCAGCCTCCTTCGGGAGACGATTATCATTCCAGGCTTCAAAGGTGACGTGGATGACAGAGTGACTGTCAGAGTTTTAGTTTTTCCCTCTGACGAAGAGGGACAGTATTATGGACAGATGGTCCAAGAGGATACTGTGGGAAGCTAGGTGCCCGATACTGATTGGGTTCAGTGATCGATTCAGTCTAAGAAGTTTGGATATGGAGTTCATTTATGAACTAAGGTCCCATCAGATATCCAGATTTGTTCTAAGACAGGTATTACTCAATTCGGGAGATGGTTTTCTCCGCGAACTTGAGATTAAGAGAGATATAGAAAGATACTTCTAGGCGGATCCACTCACTGAGGCTATTTCTCGAACACAATAGTTTCTCAAACGGGTTTTGTGAAACTGATTAGTAGAGGAGTTGGATGTTCGGTTTCACACGGGCTGTGAGTAGTCGACATCGCAATATTAGCCTTGAGTGCAAGTGGGAGATTGTTGGAGATAGTGCCCTCATAGTCAATTATTGGATCGCAGGTACGTGATTGCAATGATTGCGGAGGACCTATCCCGGTAGCACAGTCTTACTCGAGATGATAGTATGCTATCTGGTTTGCCTTTATCAGTCGTGTACATGTTCAGGTGACTGATTGCATGTTACACTTTGATAGAGCCCTTAGGATCTTGCTTTACTACCAACAGTATGATGGCGATCATATACGTGAGAGTTGGGTAGTTTATATGCATATCCTTAATTGTGGTCCCTAGTCGTGGGAGTTTCAAGACAGGGCATCGATACTCCGGAGTAGACTAGTGTATACAGTCGAGACCCCGACGAGGGGCGGTGGCCGGTCTCACAAGCCACTGGTGTCAGTTGGATCACCTAAGATGTATACAGGTGCTCATTGGGTTATGAGTACACCGGACAGGACTCGCCGGGAATCTGCTAGTTAGTATTATATCTACCGTCAGATAGCAGTTCCCTGGTGACATGTGTACAGGTTAGTTCATCGACCTGAGGTCGTCATTTGTCTCGTGTGAGTTCCCACTGTGCTTTGATTTCTACCCTACCACGGCTCAAAGGAGTCGTGCAAACAGGTAGTTTTTGGGTACAGTCCCGAGCCATATGGAGGCACGTGAGCGGATCAGCAGGGGATTCGTCTCTCCCGGTATTGGGGGCGAGATCGTGCTGTGTCTAGGAGAGCCATTACACAAAGCCCACGGCCGTGGCAGGAGATTTACTGGTAGGTACTCCAGTAGTATCTCAGGGTGTTATTGGGCTTCACTCCGACACGACTTATACTGCTATTGGGGGTCTGACGTTGCTAGCCCCCTAGGCAGATATGCGATACTCATTGACGAACGGACCGGACTGTATATACATTGTCACTGTTAGGCTCAGTAGGGTTTCTGGATGAGTTCGTTCATCGGGCACCCTTGAGTGCGCTCATCAGTCTCCCTTGAGGTCAGTCCATGGGCAGCCGTTATGCATAGCTAGTGCCGCTGACGGTTTGTGGTTAAACCCACTGCCAGGGTACTGACGAGTCATTAGAGTCCCCCACAGGCAGTTTCCCAAGTTCGGGCGAAACGTTGTAGAGGCCGTATGGTTTTATGGCAGGGTTCGGAAAATGCACGTGCGTTTACTCACGTGTCGATTTTCGGACAGATGATACTGGTCGGCTTTGGTTTAAGCCGGATCCGAGTATTATATTGAGTAGGTATAATATCTTTGTCTCAGTTGCATTTGTATTCGGTCGTAATACAAATGCGGGTATATTTATACAGTTTCGGGGTTGTCCTGAAATTCGTTTCAGGATCACTGTTGGAAGTTGCCAGTTTCCAGTTTTCTATCAGCCGTCTTTTAACATTCGGTTAAAGACGGATTTATCTTTTCTTCAGATATGAGTGAGTCATCATTCTAGAAGCTTCTAGAAGTGATGATGAGGCATATGACTCATTAGTGCATTAATGGTTTCATTAAAGGCATGATGAGGTGTTTAAGTGACTCATGGTTTTCATTAATGAGTTTTGTTTAGCTAAGGATATTTCTTCTTGATCTTTTGAGTGAGAAGCTTTCTTATACTCACCCTTTGCTCCTACACTCACTCTCCTCCTTTATATATGATAAGCCTCCTCTCTCTCTCTCAAGATATACACTCTCACTTGAGTTTTCATTCGGTTAGAAAAGATATGATAGTTTTGGGGTGTATGGAATTCACAGTTCATTTCATTCCATCACCCGATTTCCACGGCAACTTCATTAACCGATCGTCCACGGACTTGGACGAAGTGAGACAAAGTCATCTACTCATTCTCTACATCAATCTTGGTCGTCTCTTTTAGCAAACTTGACGATCGAGTTGCCTCGAGTCAGAGGCGGGAGCCCGTTTAAAGAACCGATCATGTGGTGCCACCTCGACGAGGAGATCGGAGATTGATGAGATCGGAGCAGCCGCAACGGAGCATGGGATGATGGTTGAAGAACGAAGGACTCGGATCGTTCGGTATAACCTTTCTACACTCTTTACAGTTTGTTAGTTTAGCAATAATGGAAGATCCGGGTTAAAGTATACGATAGCACCAGTTAAAAAGTTTTTGTTCCGCATTTGGCGTCTGTAGACTGCCGGGGTGCTAGCGTAGACTTACAATTCCTTCAACATTATCATACGATGATTTATTAGGAGATTCGTCACTTAACGATCAATGCTATATACCAAGTAGATGCCTAGAAAGGTGTCAGCGGGGCTACACCCCCAGAGAAAAGAGGTTATTCAATGAAGGAACTTCGCGAAAGCGTTGGAAAACCTCCCTCGAAGTATCGACATTGGCCTGGCTGAACGGTTAAGCAAGTATTGTACGGTGAGAATAGTCCTGGCTAATTCTTCTTTTATGGTTTGAGGACGGATTCGAGAAACAGTGGGAGCCATCCAGTTTAGATAAACTGAAAACCAATCTAAACTTGCAAGAGCATCATGCTAAAGTGTTTTCTTCTCTTTCTCTCATTGCAGCAACCTTGTGACCACACATAGGTTACATCTAGATAACAATTTGACTGAATCTGACTTATATGACTGGCAAAGGTCTATCCCGATGTCCATTGCCTATGACAAGCTGGACCACCCTATTACTACTCAAGATCCCGCCGTCCCAGGTCCAGTTTCCACTGTCGCAGATATGAATATCCGTAAGACAAGGGAAAAGGATAAAGCGAGAGCCAAGTGCCTCGTGTTGGCTTCAGTTGATGGTATATACCAGAAGCAACACGAGAAGATAGACTTAGTTTCCATCTTTCCCCATAACAAAGATTTATATGGAGAGAAATCTCATATCACAAGATATGAAACCTCGAACGAATTAATTCAAGCGAGGTTGGCTTTCGGATCATCTGTAGGGGACAACGTCCTTACAATGACTAGCTATATTGATGAGCTCAAGAACCTGGAGACCACGTTGGAGAACGGGTCTGATACTGACTTGATTCTACAGTCTCTACCTTCTACCCTGAAGGAAACCAGGGAAGTAGAAGGAAAGAGAAGGGAAAAAGTTTCAGGACTGGAAGTAGTAAAAGAGGGACGTTCCTATTGCTATGGGATTGGGCATAGGCAGAAGGATTGCAGGGCTTTGAAAGCCAGTAGCCAGGATACGAAGCATGTTGTGGCTTCGTCCTCAAGTGTATTTGTAATTGAGAACTGTTTGTCAATTAACTCTACTTCCTGGGTACTAGATACCGGAGCAGGATCTCATATCTGAAATTCATTACATTCTTTGAGAAACCGTAGAGTTTTAAAGGTAGGTGATTGGTCTCTCACAGTTGCAAAAGGAATGACTGTGAATGCTGAATCCGTGGAAGAATATCGTCTAGGTTTGACAAGTGGGCATATATTGATTCTACGTAACTGTTTGTATGTACCTTGTATGACTTGTAATATCATATCAGTGTCCTCACTTTCGAGAGAGGGATATGATTTTACATTCATAAGCGATGTAGTTCACATCCATCTAAATCAAGTTCTGATTGGGTCCGGTACATTAGATAACGGTATATACGTATTGAGTCAAGCTCAAGTTTTCAATATCCAGAACACACTTAAAAGAAAGTCTCCAGAAATAAATCTGGCTTTCTTATGGCATTGTAGACTAGGTCACATCAATGAAATCCGATTAACTAAGTTACATAGAGAAGGATATTTGAATCCGTTCGAATATCAATCTTATTCTACTTGTGAATCTTGTCTCATGGGAAAGATGACAAAGACTCCGTTTACTGGACACGGAGAAAGAGCGAGTGAGCTCTTGGGACTCGTACACAGTGATGTGTGCGGTCCAATGTCTACACATGCACGAGGTGGTTATTCCTACTTCATTACTTTTACGGATGATTTCTCTAGGTATGGACATGTCTTCTTAATGAAGCATAAATCCGAGGCCTTTGAGAAATTCCTGGAATACAAGAATGAAGTGGAAAACCAAACAGGCAAAAGTATCAAGACACTGAGATCTGATCGAGGTGGTGAATACTTAAGTGCCGAGTTCCTGGGTTACTTAAAAGAGAATGGAATTCTCTCTCAGCTTACTCCTCCATACACACCACAACACAACGGTGTATCAGAAAGATGGAATCGAACCCTATTAGATATGGTTCGTTCCATGATGAGTAAGGCTGAGTTACCGCGATCTTTCTAGGGTTATGCACTAGAATCAGCTGCATATCTTCTGAACAAGGTTCCAACCAAGACTGTGTCTACCACACCATATCAGATGTGGAGTGGGAAGAAACCCTGTCTTCAGTACCTGAAGGCATGAGGATGTCCAGCTTTTGTAAAAAGGCAGCATCCGGACATGCTCGAGGCACGCTCAGTACAGTGTAAGTTTGTGGGATATCCAATGAACTCCATGGGATATTGTTTCTATTACGCAGAGGAACAAAAGGTTTTTGTTTCTCGTCATGCCTATTTCTTAAAAACTGAATTTTTAGAAAATCAGAAGAGTGGGAGAGCAGTAGAACTGGAAGAAATTTCAGAAGCACAAGCTATTACTGAAAGTATGGTAGAACCAGAGGTTTCAGAAGAACCGGACATCCCAGCGCCTATCCACAGAAGTAGTAGGCAGTCTCATCCGCCCAAGAGATACTACTGTTTTCTTATAGACGGGGATAGAGAGGATTGCGTCATTGATGATGATGACCCTACTAGATTCCAGCAAGCCATTCAGAGTGGCGACTCGGTAAAATGGATGGATGCAATGCGGACCGAAATGGAGTCCATGTACACTAACAAAGTATGGACTTTGGACATTGCTCCAGATGGGGTAAAACCCGTAGGATGCAAATGGATCTTCAAAAAGAAGATTGGTGTAGATAGATAGGTTGAAACCTATAAGGCTAGACTTGTTGCAAAGGGTTTCCGTCAAAGACCTGGTTTGGACTATGACGAAACCTTTTTTCCAGTGGCTATGCTCAAATCAATTCGGGTCCTTCTTGCTATTGCTGCCTTCGATGATTATGAGATCTGGCAGATGGACGTAAATACGGCCTTTCTAAATGGTAATTTGGAAAAGTACATTTATATGGATCAGCCAGAGGGATTCATTCAGAGTGGGAGCAGCGGTAAAGTATGCAAGTTGCTTAAGTCCATTTATGGACTAAAGCAGGCATCACGGAGTTAGAACATCTGTTTTGATGATGCTGTCAAAGAATTCGACTTTATCAAAAATCCAGATGAACCATGCATATACAGTAAGATTGTAGGGAGAGCTTTAGTATTCCTCGTCTTGTACGTGGATGACATTCTCCTAATAGGAAATGATATTCCTATGTTACAGTCAGTCAAAAGATTCTTATCAAAGAATTTCTCCATGAAAGACCTGAGTGATGCCACCTACATTCTGGGGATCCGGAACTATCGTGATAGATCAAAAAGGATGTTGGGAGTTTCGCAGTCCAGGTACATAAACACCGTATTGAAGAGATTCAGTATGGATGATTCTAAGCACGGTAACCTACCGGCTTGTCATGGAATCACTCTCTCCAAAGAGATGTCTCCCAAGATTGATTTGGAAAGGGATCGCATGTCGATTATACCCTACGCTTCTACGGTAGGCTCTATAATGTATGCGATGTTATGTACCAGACCAGATGTAGCATACGCAATGAGCATTGTAAGCCGGTATCAGGCAAGCCCAGGGGAGAAGCACTGGATAGCAGTAAAGAACATTCTCAAGTACCTGAGAAGGACTAAGGAGATGTTCTTGGTGTATGGCGGAAAAGACCTCCAGATCGAGGCCTTTGCCGAATCCAGCTTCTGTAGTGATAAGGTTGACTCCAAGTCCATGTCGGGTTATGTCTTTACCCTCAATGGAGGGGCGGTCTGTTGGAAGAGTTCCAAGCAGGAGACCGTTGCTGACTTAACGATGGAAGCGGAGTACATAGCTGCTTGCGATGCTGCAAAAGAAGCTGTCTGGATGAAGAAGTTCCTCACAGAACTTCAGGTGGTTCCTACCAGTGTTGGTCCAATACCTCTGTATTGCGACAACAACAGCGCTATAGCTTTAGCGAAGGAACTCAGGTCCCATCAGAAGTCCAAACACATCTTAAGGCGGTATCACCTGATCAGGGAGATCGTAAATCGCCGGGAGATCGAGGTAAAGAGAGTAGATATAAAGAAAACAATGCTGATCCATTCACAGAGGCCATTCCTCAAACGCAGTTCGAGAGGTTATTCGAGATGATAGGTCTGCGATATGCCAATATATGGCCCTAGTGCAAGTGGGAGATTGTTAGTGTTTATACCCTAGGGGCCATTATTGTATCATACTAGCTTGTATATTACTTAATGGAAGATTGGGATATTCACAGTTATATATCAGTCTTGCTAAAAATGGTAGTATGCTACTTGGTTTGTTTCTACTTTAATATGTGCATATGTTTCTTGTAACGTATCATTCATACATATTAGTAGAGCCCATAGGATCTTTGCTTGATTACTAGCGTTGTGATGGCAGTCACACTAGTGGGGGTTGGGTAGTCTATAAGCAACATCCTATACAGGTCCCTGGTCGTTGGATTATCGAGACAGGGCATCGATATTCCGGAGTAGACTAGTGTGTACGCTTCTCATCCCAGTTGGGGAGATGGTCTGTCCCACAGCCATCAGTACGTCGTACTGGAGATAGTATACAGGTGCTCGTTAGGTTATGGGTACACCGGACAGGACTCGCAGGGGAAAAGTTGGTTGGTATTATACCCGTCGTCAGTTAACAGTTCCCAGGTGACATGAGTACAGCATAGTCCGCAGACTTGACACTGCTACTTCGCCTCGAGTGTGTCCCACTGTTCTTAGATTGATACACTACCACGGATCAAAGGAGTCATGCAAACAGGTAGCAGTTGGGTGCAGTCCCGAGCACTTAGAGGCAGTGGCGGTTAGACAGGATTCGCCTCTCCCGGTATTGGGAGTTGATATCGCGCTGTGTCAGAGAGCCATTACGTAAAGTCCCTGTCCAGGGCAAGCGAGATTTACTGGTAGGTTCCAGTAGTTTCTCAGGGTGTAAAGGGCTACGCTCCGAGACGATTTATACCGCTATTAGGGGACTGACGCTTGCCGCCCCCTAGGCTCGATATGTGATAGTCTTAGACGAACAGACCGGAATGTATGGAGATTGTCACATCAGGCTCAGTAGGAGTTCAGATGGATTCCTCATCGTCCTTCTTATCGACATCTACCTGGGGACCGTTACGTACAGCTAGTGCCGCTTGCGGTCTGTGGTTAAATCCACTGCCAGCGTAGTGTCGAGTCTTTAGAGTCCCACATAGAGAGTTTCCCTGCTCCAGGCGAAACGATATAGAGGTCATATGGTTTTAGGACAAGGGTTCGGATGCATACGTGTGTTTTCGCATGTACGACGTTCGGACAGTTTTTACCAGCCGGCTTTGGTTTAAGCCAGATTCTAGTATCAGGTTTTTGGATTTATACAGTCTAAAGTTTTTCCGTGTTTTCACGGATAGGAGGGTCATTCTCGTAATTTTACGGGAAGCTTCTAGAAGCATGGTGACTTGAGGGTTTCGGTGGCATTTTCATTAAATACATTTGTGAGTCATTTTGTCTCAATGTATTGGTAATACAGGGTGACAGTCACCAACAGACTTGGCTGCAACACTTGCCCCGTTTTCTGTCTCATGAAACTTATCACCCGTTCTCAGTTCTCTCTTACTATAGCCCATGTAACGGATTACATTTGCGGGATCCTGATCCGGTATCTAATACCTAGGACGTAGAGGATACTGAGAAACAGTTCTTTATAATGAACACACCCGAAGGAGATGCATCTCATGCACTTTCTTCGTTTGGGCGGCATGGGAATCCTGGTATTCCCCTAATTCCTGCTCGGTCTTATAACAATTATAAGTTGGAGCGGGACCAACGTTCCCCAGCTCAGTATAACAAGCGGGTTCGGTCAATACATCCATATTATTATCTTGATTAAGGCGTGATCTGGTCGCTACCTGGAGAGAGAGAGAAGAAAACACTCTGCGTGCGCTCTTGCAAGATTAGATTGGTTATTTATTTTATCTAATCAGGATGGCTCCCACTGTTTTTATCAAATCTTCCTTCAAACCCTAAAAGGAAAGACTAGCTGGGATTAATTACACTCTACAAGTTCGCCAATCTTTCAGCCAGGCCAGTGTCGGTACTTTGAGGGAGGTTCGACCTAATTAAAGTTAACCTCGTTTTCCCAGAGGCGTAACCCCGTTGACACCTTTCTAGACACCGAGTTGATCGGCTAATTGCAAAGTGCAAAACTCTCCCAGGAATAACAATTACTCGCAGTGCGTATCAGGATCCAACTATCATATAGAAGGTATGCAATCTCATTGCAAATTTCAACACTTGAAACTCCCGATAAAGGTTTTTATCCCGAGCACCTATGACCTTGGCTAAGGTCAACAAATCATAAGCACTAGTCAAGTTCTACCCGTCATTTCGTGATTAATTAGACCCACCCACATGACCCTTGTCTAAGGTCAACAAAGCCATATGACTGTCCTAACTAATCTCATCATATGCGGTGTAGGAAGGCATCACTTAGCTACCGTACACTGTGCCTTGACTATGGTCAACAAACACAGCACGAATACTAAGTACTCTACTTCCTAAAATGACGGAGGGTTGCGGATGGTTTTTAATAAAACCTTTAACGCTTTGAACTTGATCTCGTTACGGAATCAAATGGTTTTTAAATGGAATGTTTTTTAGGCTTTTCTAGTTTTGCTAAAGGGGTCACTCCCGGTGAAGGGATCATCGGCCCTTTCCTCATCGAATAAGGTGCAGGATATATCACATATACCGCTGTGCAAAGCAAAAACTATAGAAGCAATCAAAAGACATACCGTGGGTTGTAGTATCTGCCAGTTATTGCTAAAGGGGTCACTCCCGGTGAAGGGATCTCGGCCCTTTCCTTATCGAATAAGGTGCAGGATGTTCTACAAGGAACACCGCGATGCAAAGCAAGAACTGTAGCTACCTGTTTAATTTTGAAATTCGATTCCACAACATCTTTTAGGTTTATTTTCTTTCATTAATCTCATTAATGAATGTCCCATCATTAAAGTCGACCTAAACATCAAAGATAAATACAACGTACGCTTATGCCATCCGCATTCGCCTCGATGTCCCGTCTGCACCGTTAGGTTAGGTAACTAACGGCAGAGCGGGGCAGGGCTAGCGTGGGTGTAAAACATAAGCAACGTCTATATAATATATCATATATAGTATATACAGTATCCATCTGAACAGATCACATGATCACATCACAGATAACGCAGCAGAAAATATCATATGAAATATTGGATATACTAGGACGTCCGTGTTTTTTAATACGAGCCAGTATAAAACATGGATTCCACGGTCGGGATGAATAGCCAAACCCACACCCCTAGACCCCTACGAGAGCGGCAAGCAACCCTACCAATTCTAGGGTTAGGAGACCCGGACTCGACTCCTCGAGATGGTCTTCCACTGGACCCTAGAACCCGGTTACTTATGCTCCCCTCCTTGGGTCTATCCTAATACGGAAATGTAAATAATATACATCAACGGTGACATCTTCCGCAACCTGGAAGTGCTCCAATAAAAGAATATTACATACAAGTTTTTACATGAATGAAAATGAAAAACACTCATCTCACACAAAAACCCCCGGCTATTCAAACACGAAGATCCAATATAACATATCCAGCAACACATAACATCACATGTCATCAACGTAAGTAAACATGCGTATCCCAATTGTCGTTGACATATAGCAACGAAACCGGCGATATCACATATTACACTTACGGTCATAGAAAAGAAAATGTAAAACTACAACAGTTGGAATCCGCAAACTCTTTAGACATCTCATGCCTAACCAAATGAATTCCTTAGACATCGCATGCCTAACAATTATAAACCCCGCATTTTAGTTTCATTATCGAAAACTCTTTTCAATATCAAGTCGGGCAATTCAAAAAGATTCCCGACATCCTGAACGAATGCTCGTCGCAAACTTTAGTAGATGGCCGCACCCCCGATACCGTCGATGAAGTGCACTAAGGCGGAACACCGCTGCCGCGAGCATCCAGACGAATGCTTTCGGCGACGGGGTTCTCCTACAGTCACTTGGTCGGGGCTACGGGGTGTAGCTGTCTATTAAGTTTATCCGGCGAGTATTCGCGTACGCAACGTGATTGCGACGGACTTTTGATCACATCAAAATTCCGTGGCAACCGATCAAGTGAGACTAAAGTGCTATGTTTATAACATTCATTCAGTTATCTCATAACTACCTGTGGATTCCAAATATTGTATCACATTCCAGATAAATAGAAAATGTTAAACTTTCCGATCGAACAATCAAACACCCATGTTTTGCCGAAACAGCTCAACACAAGAAATAAGTTTAAAAACATTCACTTCATGCCACAGTACCAACGGTCCAGCCGTAGAAGGGTCAAGCCAACGCCTCACATGTGGCACGCCGTACTGCCCCAAACCCAAAGGTTCAAAGGGCAGTTCAAGACAGTCACATAATCGAGTTAAGGTTTGTTGTCTTCTAGAGGGTCCATCGCGTTACTTGCACTACTTAGAACGTTCTTAAACCACGGAAAAATCCAACACTTGGAAATTTTCCGGCAGGGGAAAAATTGGGTATTTATATCCGGTCGAAATTTTTAACATATTCTAAATTATCCGGAAAAACACATAGACAAAATTAGACTTCCCGATCGAAACACCGAGTCCCCAATACAACCCAGAAAACTCAACTCTTGAGTAAACATTAAAAATTCCCAGAAAACACAGCAATAAAAGAATGAAATTACTGTGCAAAAATCAAAGAATATTGTGACTGTACGGCCGACGAACCGCCGCACGAGCCATGCTCGTGCCGCGGCTCCTTGATCGATTTAGGCGCACGTTTTGCACAGTATTTCTTATAAAAGCCTGCTGATTTTTCTGCATATTTTTAATTCACAAAAATCACAGTTTTGGAAAATTGTACAGAGAAGGGTTTTGAATTAGGGTTTCGGGTTCGATCGGACTTCTAACATCGCTTACACTTCGCCTAAAGCTCCAGCTAGGCTCTGATACCACTGTAGGGTTCCTAGGCACACCCATAAGGTTCTACAACTGATCAACCATGCCAAAATCAAAATTTTCTATGTGCTGAGAAACCCTATACTAGATCGTTAACTAGAGGATAGGCGAAAACTATGCAAGCAAACAACTTTACTTGAAAATGAAAGTGACTACAACCTTTGTAGATCCGGTCCTCCACTTATTTTGCTCTGTGATGACGTCCTTCCGCTGCGACCATCGGGATCCTGGACTCTAGCGTTGGTTTCGTCGGAGAAATGATCGGGCTAGGTCATCGACTTTGATGCCGAAGATGATCTGCGTCGAGGCAACTCAAGATCAAGCTCCATCTTCACTTGGTCATAAAACTTGTGAAGATAACACACTCTACTACATGGCAAGTGGTAGAGGATGAAGAAATAGGAAGTGGGTTCACTTTGGAATTGGATTTCTCACTTGGAATTTTTCAAGAATGCTTTCTTCTCTTCATGATGAAGAAGAAGAAGAAGGAGAGAAAAAAATGAATAATGAATTATCTCAAAAATAAAATCAAGTGATGGTTATCATAGTGCAACCATGGGTGAGATAAACCTTTGTAGAGAATAAACTAGGGTTTAGGTAAATGGTTAGGTTAAGGAAAGAAACAAAATGATTAAGACTTTCAAAGCTTCATGAAGCTTCAAGAGTAAAACAAAACAAGCCACCATTTTATTTCTTGCCAAAAATGAATAAAGAAAATAAATAAAACAAATTAAAATCCTAACCATTAACCTAAACATGGTTTAAGCATACACACCCAAGTTTGCATGTATCATCAAACATGATACAATCAAGTGCACAAAAATATATCACATATACTACTTGTGCACATCAAGTGAGAAAAACAATCTTAAGTGAACAAATACTAGTTAATGTAAAGTAATATATCAAATATATAATTATACATTAAATCATTAAATCAACACTTGATTTAATGATCCGGTCATACTGCATATAACCGACTAATATCAAGTGTATCAATGTATCGAATCAACACTTGATTCGGTAACCCGGCTATATCTTATATAACCGTCCAATGATATAAATCGCGAGAATAGGATACAGTATCACATACTGGTATTATTCTCGGTCCCGCACATATCTCATATGCGCTCCTATTTCGTTTCGCTTGAGCCAGGAAACCTCTGTGTAGGACTCTAAAGACTCGTCAATACGCCGGCAGCAGGTGACGATCATATCAAACACCCACAAGCCGCAAGCGGTCTGCTAAACGTAACGGCCACCCGGGTATTGAGCGATCAGAAGATCAACGAGCAAGCCCGCTCACACTCCTGTGAATACAACCAGCAACACATACTGTACAGTCCGGTCTGTTCGTCTGATATGTCGCATATCTCGCCAAGGGGTGGTAAACGTCAGACCCCAGTTGCTTGATAAGTCATGCCGATGTAAGGTCCATAACAAGCATGAAACTACTGATAACACTTACCAGTAAATCAGTGCAACCCTGGCCAGGGATTTCCAGTTATGGCCAGTCGTGCATAGCGCAACATCAACCCCCAATACCGGGAGAGACGAATCCCCTCCTATCGCTCATTGCCTCCATGTGAATCGGGACTGTACCCAAAAACCACCTGTTTGCACGCCTCAGTAGAGCCGTGGTAGGGTGGAAATCAAAGCACAGTGGGAGACACACAAGACTCTATGACGATCTCGGGTCAACAGACTAAGCTGTACCAGTGTCACCAGAGAACTGCTATCTGACGTGAGGTATAATACCATCTGGGAGTTCTCGGCGAGTCCGTTCAGTGTACCCAGTCTCCACTGAGCACCTTCATACTATCTCTGATTTCAAACACCAATGGATATGGGATCATCCATCGCCCATCACATGGGTCGAGAAGATATACGCTAGTCTACACTGGAATATCGATGCCCCGTCTCGATATTCCCACGACTAGGAACATTGAAGGATGTACTCATGGACTACCCAGGCCCCACTAGTATGATCTACATCATAGTCCTGCAAGTCGAGTACACATCCTAATGGCTTTATCAACATGTAACAGAGAGACAGAAAGTATACATGTAAAGATAAAGAGCAACCAGATAGCATACTATCATGTCGAGCAAGAAAGTCATACCTATATATGTTCCATCATCCACTACAATATACATCCTATGTACAGTAATGGACTCTAGGGCATACATATAACTAACAGTTATTTTACCTGACAGGGCATTTGCATGATCATTGCACCTACTGTTTATCGCATATAGATCTTACTTGCTGGCATATGATAGAGTAGCGCAGTACGTGCATTCTCGCGATTACCTTTATATGTTATCTCTATTCACGAGTTGGCAACTCACCCTCGTTGTGCCACAGTATTTGCAGGTTGCCCCTCAGAGTAGTCGCGGCAGGCTGCCTTTTGCATCTTTTGGCTACAGATACCACTACAGTTGGTGTGAGAGCTGTTTTTCTTTTAGGTAGGTTATGGTATCTGATTACTTTTATTGTACCCCTTTTTGTATCTAGTATTCTCCATCTACCATATATGTACTGGACTTAGAGACAGTGTGAGGACGATGATGTATATTTTTGTATTCTGGTGTCGAGCTCGTGGGAGCCGACTGTTTATATATGCAGTTTTTTATTCTGTGATGATTACTTATTGCTCATTCTTCACTATGGCGTCGTATATTACACTTGTGGTGATGGTTTTTGCCGTTGGGCGAGATTGCTCCTGTTTGGGGATGCTTTATTTCATTATATCTCATTTTCACTTATATCCTGTTTTATACCCGAATTCGGGGTTACTTTTACAAAGGAAATGCTGCCGAAATTATTTAAATGATAACGTAACTTTAAAAGAACTTATTGAACTATTTAAGGTTTTCTAATTGTCTTAATTAAATGTTTTCAACACTCGCTACTTTTAAATGGTTTTGATTTCTGGGTTCGGCTTACTTAGTCGCGTTACGCCTGTAGACGTTGCGTGGTTAAGTGCCGGTCTCGAGTCGAAACATTCGGGTTGTGACAAAGTTGGTATCAGAGCGTATGTTTTACCTTTCGGAGTGTAGGATGACCTTGGTATGATAGAGTAGGTTGCTGAAGCAGAGTGGCGTAGCGTGTGTATGTTCTGCGGCATACTCACGACACGGTACTCCGCCAAGGCGACCTTAGGACTTATTGATTTAAATTCCTTCTTGAGTATATATATTCTTGAGATTCGATTTCCGTATTCTTATCGAATCCTAATTTCCTTTCAACTATTATGCCGCCAAAGACTACGAGGGCGCAGAGAGCGGCCGCGAGGGCCGAGATTCGAGTTGATTCGTCTGAGACGAGGACTGATCCGGGCAGTACACCGGTTGTACCCGAGAAGGCTGTTCCTCCCATGATAGATCAGATCGCCACGCTAGGGGATGGTATGCAGGACATGCGCCATACGGTGTGATCCAGCATACAGGAGATGCGCCAGATGATAGGATCGCTAGTTGAGACGCTTCGAGCGCAGTGACCAGAGGTAGCTCCACCTGTTACAGAAACCGCGATGGTATCTACCGCACAGCCAGTTGCCCCTGCAGCCACGGAGGTGATTACAGTATCGCTATCAGAGTTTATGAGGCTGAAGCCTCCGGTCTTCACAGGCACCGATACATCCGAGGACCCACAGTCTTTCATTGATAGGATGGCTCGGATATGCCGTTCCCTCAGATGCGCAGATGCGAGATGGGTTGAGTTCGCGAGCTTTCGCCTGGAAGGTCTTGCGCAGAAGTGGTGTGAATCTATCGAGAAGGGTAGAGCGGCAGGTCTTCCTCCTTTGACCTGGACAGAGTTCGTGGCACTATTCCTTGCCCGCTTTCTCCCACTGAGTGTCAGAGATGCTAGAGCACGCAGGTTCGATTCTTTACGCCAGACTCCTGAGATGTCAGTGTCAGTGTATGATGTGTTGTTTACAGAGCTATCAGTTTATGCCCCGTATTTAGTAGCTACCGAGGAGTTGCGAGTCAAGAGATTTATTTGAGGCTTGCTTACACCACTGTTCCTTGCGATCAGCGCGCAGCATTACGAGACATATGCAGCAGCGGTAGACGCATCCCTATTAGTCGAGGAGCGCCTTGCTGAGACTTCGGTAGTTCCAGAGCCGAAGAGAGTTCGTACTGGTATATCAGCACGGAGACAGACATTCAGACGCCGCGGCAGGTATTGTTCAGGTACGAGGAGTGGCAGAGATTCGGGACGAGGCCAGATGTTTAGTTCGTTTCCACTAGAGAGTCAGCAGTCGTCGCGAGGTTGCTATAGATGCGGCAGTCTACTTCACCTTGTCAGAGATTGTCCTGAGATACACCGGAGGGAGACAGCAGCACCGCATGTTACCTTATCACCTTCACCACTCCAGAGGGCGTTGCCTGTTGTACCTATTGTCGCTCCGCATCAGACTCATACACAGAGAGGTCGTGAGCTTGGAGGAGTTGCTCAGAGAGGACGGGATGACCGAGGCAGAGGGTAGTCAGTCACCGGTGGAGGACAGGCGCGGGTTTTTTCTTTGACTCATCAGGACGCGCAGGCGTCCAATGCGGTGGTCTCTGGTATCCTTCCAGTATGTTCTGTTGATGCACATGCGTTGTTCGATACCGGATCCACGCACTCGTACGTATCCACACACTTTGTGCCGAGTTTCAGTAGAGAGTCCGGTTTGCTTGATCAGCCGCTTGTTGTGACCACTCCTGTGGGAGAGTCGTTTGTTGCTAGGCACGTGTTCTGATCCTGTACTGTCTATATTGGCGAGAGAGAGTTTCCTGTCGACTTGATCTTTCTTGAGATGTTGGACTTCGACGTTCATTTGGGCATGGATTGGTTAGCCACGTGCTATGTTTCTGTGGACTGCCGTGAGAAGACAGTTAGATTCTGTTTTCCCGGCGAGTCGGTTTTCGTTGATGTTGGATTATCGAGACAGGGCATCGATATTCCAGAGTAGACTAGTGTGTACGCTTCTCATCCCAGTTGGGGAGATGGTCTATCCCACAGCCATCAGTATGTCGTACTGGAGATAGTATACAGGTGCTTGTTAGGTTACGTGTACACCGGACAGGACTCGCAGGGGAACTGTTGGTTGGTATTATACCCATCGTCAGTTAACAGTTCCCAGATGACTGTTCATACCAGAATATTGCATTTTATACCGCCCATTCTTACGCTCGTTTGTTTATAGGCAGGTGCTTTTAATCAGTGTTTGCTACATAATTGCAGAATACCGGTCTCAGCTCTAAACAGTGAATATCATGGAAAAGCACGACAAATTCCGGATTACTGCCAACAACAGATAAAACACGGGTCTCCGCTCTCTATCCGTGTGTTGCCACACACCAGTTTAAGGGACAAAATGGCAAATCGATTGTCATTTTCATGCACAAAGCTCAATGACAACACAAGATCCAAGAAATCTACGCGGAGCTCGAGAAAATCATGGCAAAAGATCCACATCACATCACCTTTTGTTCTACTGAAATTCTGGAAGAAATGTGAAGAGATTCTGAGAAAAGTCATATACCAAACAGCAGACAACTACAAACCATGGATCCCCACAAAAGCAAATGGCCCAACTCCCTAGTATGGCAGCGGAACCGCGGCCTAAGCATGCTTAGGCCGCGGAACCGCGGCCATGTAGGCTCCTCTCTGTGTCGTATTTTGTGGGCAGTTTGGTCACTTCATTTAAGGGCAGATTCTTGCCCTAGGTTTCCAGTTCCCTTCCTATAAATACCCCAGATCTGAGCCAAGCCATGATGTTAATTTCTTTAGCCTTTTTTAGTGCAGCTTTGTTCTTCTTTGTTCTTCTTCTTCATCTTTCCTCCATGAAAATGTAGTGAGAGCATTGAGTGGATGTTAAATGAAGATGAGGGTTTTTGTATCATTCTTGTTTGTTTAGCTTCCCCTTGAGATTCTTGCTTTCTCTTGATCATTCAACCTCTTCATTGAGCTTGAATGTTTAAGGGTTTGTTATTGATCTCAAGGGTTGTATCTTCTTATGGAATTAGTGCTTCATTTCACATGAGTTCTTTACCCTTCTCTTGATCTTGCAACCTCTTGATTGAGCTTGCAAGTTTAAGGGCTGGCTATTGATCCCATGCTTGTCTTGAGTTCTAGTTTCTAGTTTTCTTTCTTGCTTTTTATTACTTGCTTTTTATTACCTTGCTTTACTTTCTTGCAATTTAAATTCATGCACTTCCTTACTTGTAATCTTTTCTTTTCCTTTTTCTTTTTGTTCTCTCTTTTTTGTTCATTTTGTGAATGGTTGTAATTATTGTTGTTAAGAATCAATACGGTATTGTAAGTCAATGTTTCTTTGCTCGTTTCCTTTTCCCGTTATTTTCCATTGAACTCCGCCCAAACGTTACGCAAGCGCTCCGTTAGGCACCCTACCCTAACAAGGTAACGGTGATTCCTAACCTCGACCGGTTGCGTTCGGTTTGGCCGGAGACGAAAGCAAGAGACAAGAACGGAAGGACAAGGGTAAAAAAGCCGGATTCCACGAATACCGTGCTTAAATCCCCTAATCCACGTTGTTGCCGATTGCTCTAGCTTCAATTGGTCAAGACTCGGCTCAAAGGTTTTGAGTACGGATATCTTTAGCTTACACTTTCGTATATTTTCTTAACAACTTTATACTTGCATATAATACACATAGGTTAGATTGAACAAACTCATACAAATTCTTTATTGACTCGTCTAAGACAAGAATGGAAATACAACCATCTCCCTGTGGATCGAACCGTGCTCAACCAGCTAGCTGCATAGCGACACCGTCTTGATTGCGGTTAATTTTAATTCTTTCAATCAAATGGCGCCGTTGCCGGGGAGACGGTAGCGTATTTTCTTTCTTGTTATTCGGGTTAATATTCTTTTTGTATATATTTATAATATATATATATATATATATATATATATATCTTTTTGTTTTTTTTGATAATTTTTGTGAGCAAGTCTGCAGATTTTTGCGGATTTGCAAACGGCGATTATGGGAGCAAAGTGCATGTTCAAGGCTAAGGTGTTTGCAAAGTACAGTGCCAAAGATCCGGGTAGTTTGACTCGCGCAAGCGAACTTTTCAAGCTTACCGGATTTGATTCAACGGGGGTTTCCTAACCCAAAATCTTAACGGTACGTATTTTACTAACACCTTCTTCTCAAATCCGACGCATCCAATATACTATTCTTTGCAGGATTCTTTGCAAGTTCGCTAGCAAACGCTAAAAATTGACTAACCCGTATTTGTTCCAGTGCCGTGCTTAAACTAAAAAACGATTGTTTGATTCTTTATAGAATTTTTATTGAATTGCGCATTGCATACATTAATACGGACTTAAGGGCAAGCGAACCCCACAACATACGGTAAAGGATTTCATCACCTTTTCCGTGGCCCACAAATCACGAACTTGAGCATAACGTTTACCCGCACAAAATTTAAAAGAAACTAGACTTTAAGCCTTAAGGACTTCGCGCTCACTAGGTGAAGTTAACTATGTTTAGAACCTCACTTAACGGTATATTGTTTACGGGGTGTCTAGGAAAGTGTTAACGGCGAAACCGCCAAAAGAGAAAGGGTTATTTAATTAAGGAACTTCGTGAAAGCGTCAGAAAACCTACCCTTATCTCTGCACTTACCTGGCCTCGTGATCAGTGTATCTTAAGGTCGTTTCTCGACACAGTTTTACTTCGACAATCAAGTTCTGGAGCAGGTCTAGTTGACCTAGGTGAACCCTAGAACGATTAGGTGTGTGGTATTTTTGTGTCGTGATTATTTTGTCCAGATTCTTTTTGTGTATATTTCATTCTTTTGTTAATAACTAACTAAAAACAAATTTAAATATTAAAAAAAATCACATTCTTTTTCCCCTCCTTTTCTCTTTCTTTCTTTCTTTCTCTATTCATATCATGGGTACCCCACCTCGCAAAACTCTTGCCGAACTTTGGTACCCACAACCAGACATTACTTCTTACGGTTCTTGCTTTGGCCGAACATCGAACGACCCCTCCATGCCCAAAGTTTCACTGAAAGATCGCATAGCAGCGTCTAGGACAAACACTTGCACTCCTCATTCCACTTTGTATCAACCTTTTCAACCTCCCCCACCCACTTATGTTGATACCCCTTTTGCAAGTCGTCCTTTGTCCATCGCTGAACGTATTGAACAATCCCGTAGCCGATCTTTCACTCCTTTCACCACTTCAAATTCTTGGGATCAACAATTCCATTCACCTTCTTATCCAAATGTTGATCCTGCTCCTGTCCAGCCATTCAATTCCTACCAGTCCTACCCAACTTTTGCAACTTCCCTAGACATTGCTTCTCCACAGCCTTTTGGGAGTTTTCAGTATCCAAACAACTTTGAATCTTTTACTAAAACCCCTTCACAACCCATGTCTAGTCTGGAACAGTCGTTGGAAGACTTTAGGGTAGCGTCTAGCCAACAGATGATGGATTTGAATGCGTCCATGGCCGCTCTCATACAACCTACTGACCCGGTAGCTAGTTTCCAACTAGCTCCTAATTTTCCAATGTATGATGAGGCGGCAGGACTGGTTGAGAATTTGAGTGGAGAGAGTGAGATGTGTCCCCTTCCAAGTCAAACCTACCCGTCCCAAATTGAATCCCACAACTCCTGTTTTGAAAGTCTATCGAGTGTCCCACGTGATTTATCAATTGAAGATAGAATGATGAATGAGTTGTGCGACTTTGTGGTGTTTGATTTACCCGATTATGAAGGGCCCCTTTCGAGTGAAACCAATCCCAAACCTTTTGACCTGTACACCTCCACTCTAGAACCTGAATTGATTAACATCCATGCTTTTGTTGAGGTGTCTGAGAATATAGATTTTCACTTGATTGAGGATATTGACGCCGGGAATATTTTGGATGATGAACCTGTAAATTTGGCAGTGTTTTTCTCTCCAATTCATCATCTCGAGTCATTAACTGTTTTTCCCGAACCCCACATGCGTCTTGATTTTGATGAAATTTGCATGGATAAGATGAATTTTGAGGAAACTTTTGAGGATATTTTTAAGGATGAACCAGTTTTAATTGATGAGTCGGATTTTCCAATTCATCCTGTTCCTTTCATTGACTGTGTACATCCTCCTGAACCCTTAATCGATACCCTTCCTCAATCACTTCCCCCATCCTTTCCATCGTTCCGACATTGCAAGAAACCGTATCATTTTCACTTCCTGTGTCTGGTTTACCAAGTTCGGCGTACCCATGGTTTCTCATGAATCTTGAGGGATTTGACCTAAATTCTCTCCATATTGATAGATTAGTACAATCCATCTTTTCACATCGATCATTACAGATTGTACTAATTTATTCAATCCATTTCCACCCTCAAGTTCGTATTCCATTTCTTTCTCCCTTCCACCATTCTTCTTCCGATATACCGAGACCGTATCCCGCTTCTATCTCCATACGGTCTCGCGTATTCTCCATTTCTTTCCTCTTCACCTTCTTTCACCAGCCCGCATATTACAGAGATAGAATTTTTGAATGGTTGGTGTTAACTTTTGGCCTGTGTAAGGCCTTGTATAGATTGATACTATTCTTCCCCCCCCCCCCGATCCTGAACTTCAACGCTTAACAGTGGAAACACTGTTTTACTTAAGTTTGGGGGGACCTTTTTTGTATATATTTTTTGTTTTCCTTTTTGTATATAATTTGTTTTTAGGGAGAGCGCCGACAATTTTGACCCTCTTGGTATAGCCTGACAGTGAGGGCACTGTCAAGTTTAAGTTTGGGGGTGCGCTCGGTAAGCTTTCTTCCTTCGCATTCATTTATATATTTTGCATTTGCATACCTTATTAAAAACCCACAAAAAATCGAAAATTTTCCAAAATATATAAAAACTTTGTCGTCAAGTTAGCTAATAGGGTAACTTAGGTTTTTATTCTGAAAGTTTAGTTGATATGATAGAAATAACTAAATTCTAGGCCTAGGAATTGAAAACCCTAAAAATAACCTTCATTCTGTCTAACTTTGGTAAGTATACGTCCTTACAGTTTTTTTTTGAGAAATAGGTAATCTTGAGTTCAGTTCTTGAGTTAAGTCAATATGAAGGGAAAGTATTGATGCTTTACTGAAGAATAAGTCTGAAAAATAATTTCTTTTCTTAAATTCAAATTCAGAAAGTATATACCCTACAAACTGCACTTACACGCACCTTGAAACTTGGGATAGTAGAGGATACCTAAAAGTACTCTTGCCTGAAAGCTTAATATGAAAGAAAAAATGGTATTTAAAGCTAAACACCAAAAGAGAATATTGAAAAAAAATATATCTGGTCTTGAAAAAGAAAAAGAAAAAGGAAAAAAAAGAAAAAAAAAAGAAAAATAGAATAAAGTCAAGACCTGGAAACTGCTATTTACGCTTTAAAGTTCACACATTCAGTAATCGGTCGTTAGTGCCTCAAGAAGCATTAATAGTCGCATGAAAGGTGTGTGAGCAAATCCGTCCATCCTTTATAAAAAGAAGTAGTATTAGGTATTAGGGCAAGGGTATTATAGCTTGAATTGAATTCTCGAGTGTAGGGGTGAAAATTTACACACAAGTAGGGGTATACAATCGATGTTTGAATAAAAGATGGAAATGAAGAATAAGACTTATGTTTTCTGTAAAGTTGATAAAAAAATTCCCTGATTTGAGACCACACGCTTTAGAAGGAAAACTCAGGAGAACCAACATCTTTCTAAACTTTTTTGGAACGTAATGGATCCAAGGTTAAATAGATAGGAGGTGTGAAAAATAAGGGTTGAATATTTCTAACTTAGGATGATAGAGTTTCTAATGCAAATACTAAACTGTAGGAGTAGAATCGATGTTAACTTATGAACTCGCCTAACGGGATTTTGTGGGTAGTATCCGCTGAAAACCCTCAGGAGACAACACTCCTCCTACTAGGGACACCTAGAGGTTTAACGGCTTGTTGCACGTGCTCAGTGCAATCGCGTTCCCTGCGAAAGTGCGGTTAGGATTTTATATTTTGTGAATAAATAGTTTTGCTCGGGACGAGCAAAAGATAGGAGGTGTGAAAAATAAGGGTTGAATATTTCTAACTTAGGATGATAGAGTTTCTAATGTAAATACTAAACTGTAGGAGTAGAATCGATGTTAACTTATGAACTCGCCTGACGGGATTTTGTGGGTAGTATCCACTGAAAACCCTCAGGAGACAACACTCCTCCTACTAGGGACACCTAGAGGTTTAACGGCTTGTTGCACGTGCTCAGTGCAATCGCGTTCCCTGCGAAAGTGCGGTTAGGATTTTATTTTTTGTGAATAAGTGGTTTTGCTCGGGACGAGCAAAAGATAAGTTTGGGGGTATTTGTTCATACCAGAATATTGCATTTTATACCGCCCATTCTTACGCTCGTTTGTTTATAGGCAGGTGCTTTTAATCAGTGTTTGCTACATAATTGCTGGATACTGGTCTCAGCTCTAAACAGCGAATATCATGGAAAAGTACGACAAATTCCGGATTACTGCCAACAACAGATAAAACACGGGTCTCCGCTCTCTATCCGTGTGTTGCCACACACCAGTTTAAGGGACAAAATGGCAAATCGATTGTCATTTTCATGCACAAAGCTCAATGACAACACAAGATCCAAGAAATCTACGCGGAGCTCGAGAAAATCATGGCAAAAGATCCACATCACATCACCTTTTGTTCTACTGAAATTCTGGAAGAAATGTGAAGAGATTCTGAGAAAAGTCATATACCAAACAGCAGACAACTACAAACCAGGGATCTCCAGAACAGCAAATGGCCCAACTCCCTAGTATGGCCGCGGAACCGCGGCCATGTAGGCTCCTCTCTGTGTCGTATTTTATGGGCAGTTTGGTCACTTCATTTAGGGGAAGATTCTTGCCCTAGGTTTCCAGTTCCCTTCCTATAAATACCCCAGATCTGAGCCAAGCCATGGTGTTAATTTCTTTAGCCTCTTTTAGTCTAGCTTTGTTCTTCTTTGTTCTTCTTCTTCATCTTTCCTCCATGAAAATGTAGGGAGAGCATTGAGTGGATATTAAATGAAGATGAGGGTTTTTGTATCATTCTTGTTTGTTTAGCTTCCCCTTGAGACTCTTGCTTTCTCTTGATCATTCAACCTCTTCATTGAGCTTGAATGTTTAAGGGTTTGTTATTGATCTCAAGGGTTGTATCTTCTTATGGAATTAGTGCTTCATTTCACATGAGTTCTTTACCCTTCTCTTGATCTTGCAACCTCTTGATTGAGCTTGCAAGTTTAATGGTTGGCTATTGATCCCATGCTTGTCTTGAGTTCTAGTTTCTAGTTTTCTTTCTTGCACTTTATTACTTGCTTTTTATTATCTTGTTTTACTTTTTTGCAATTTAAATTCATGCACTTACTTACTTGTAATCTTTTCTTTTCCCTTTTCTTTTTGTTATCTCTTTTTTGTTCATTTTGTGAATGGTTGTAATTATCGTTGTTAAGAATCAATACGGTATTGTAAGTTAACGTTTCTTTGCTCGTTTCCTTTTCCCGTTATTTTCCATTGAACTCCGCCCAAACGTTACGCAAGCGCTCCGTTAGGCACCCTACCCTAACATGGTAACGGTGATTCCTAACCACGACCGGTTGCGTTCGGTTTGGCCGGAGGCGAAAGCAAGAGACAAGAACGGAAGGACAAGGGTAAAAAAGCCGGATTCCACGAATACCGCGCTTAAATCCCCTAATCCACGTTGTTGCCGATTGCTCTAGCTTCAATTGGTCAAGACTCGGCTCAAAGGTTTTGTGTACGGATATCTTTAGCTTACACTTTCGTATATTTTCTTAACAACTTTATACTTGCATATAATACACATAGGTTAAATTGAACAAACTCATACAAATTCTTTATTGACTCGTCTAAGACAAGAACAGAAATACAACCATCTCCCTGTGGATCGACCCGTGCTCAACCGGCTAGCTGCATAGCGACACCGTCTTGATTGCGGTTAACTTTAATTCTTTCAATCAATGACATGAGTATAGCAAAGTCCGCAGACTTGACACTGCTACTTCGCCTCGAGTGTGTCCCACTGTTCTTAGATTGCTATCCTACCATGGCTCAAAGGAGTCATGCAAACAGGTAGTAGTTGGGTGCAGTCCCGAGCACTTGGAGGCAGTGGCGGTTAGTCAGGATTCGCCTCTCCCGGTATTGGGAGTTGATATCGCGCTGTATCAGAGAGCCATTACGCAAAGTCCCTGGCCAGGGTAAGCGAGATTTACTGGTAGGTTCCAGTAGTTTCTCAGGGTGTAATGGGCTACGCTCCGACACGACTTATACCGCTATTAGGGGACTGACGCTTGCCGCCCCCTAGGCTCGATATGCGATAGTCTTAGACGAACAGACCGGACTGTACGGAGATTGTCACATCAGGCTCACTAGGAGTTCGGATGGGTTCCCCATCGTCCTTCTTATCGACATCTACTTGGGGACCGTTACGTACAGCTAGTGCCGCTTGCGGTCTGTGGTTAAATCCACTGCCAGCGTAGTGTCGAGTCTTTAGAGTCCCACATAGAGAGTTTCCCTGCTCCAGGCGAAACGATATAGAGGTCGTATGGTTTTACGACAAGGGTTCGGACGCATACGTGTGTTTTCGCAAGTACGACGTTCGGACAGTTTTTACTAGCCGGCTTTGGTTTAAGCCAGATTCTAATATCAGGTTTTTGGATTTATACAGTCTAACGTTTTTCCGTGTTTTCACGGATAGGAGGGGTGTTCTCGTAATTTTACTGGAAGCTTCTAGAAGCATGGTGACTTGAGAGTTTAGGTGGCATTTTCATTAAATGCATTTGTGACTCATTTTGTGTGATTCATCATATCATTAATCCATCATATCATTAATCCATCATTAAATGCTTAATGACTCATATAGTGAATCACTCATATTGAATTAATGTAGCATGATGATTAATCACATTTATTCATTTATTTGATTAAACATTATGCTTCATATTCAAGTGAGAAACAATTTCATATTCATTATTATGCTCACCTTCTCTCTCCTCAAGCTCACTCTCTCTTCAAACCCTAATCCTACCTCTCATGTGTTGAGATCAAGAATTAGATAGACTAATTAATCCATAACCTCACTCTATATCACCTAGGTCACTTTGATTAGCAACTAAAGAAACCTAGTTGTCTCAAGTTAGAGATCAAGCTTGAAGTAGGAGCTCTCGGGTGGATCGTCTTTGACTCGAGGAGGCCGTTGAGGTGCCGACGTTCCAAGGAGCCTACGAGGAGTGGAGGACAGTGATGAAGACCCGAAGGACAAGTAACGTGAGGTATAACTTTGAATCCGAGTAGTTAAACCTTTCGTAGTTTGCTAGTAACGGTTTAGATACGATCCGTATGCTCAAGTACGTGTTACGAAGATTTGATAATCGTTTTTCATATATTTCGCCTCCCCGCAAGCTCATGGGGTGCGTGACATGGACTTACGGTGGTATTAGAGCCAACTAAACCATTACTAGCTTGTTAGCAATGAATTAGAAATTCGATCGTTGGAAAAACACGAAAACGAAACCCCGGTACCCCTTTCAGTTTCTGTTAATTTTAAACTTGTCGAAAAAAATATTTGATATGCCTTAAAATTCACAGCAGGGAAATATAAGAAAACTGGGAAAATACGAGCTCTCAACTCGGTTAGATGGTCGCGGATTCGCAGCAAAATAGTACTTTTGGCCGCGGATCCGCCGCCGAGTCAACTCCGAGTTGACTCGGATTTGCGCAGTAATTCATATATTTTGGTGTTTTGTTTTCCAGTATATTTTGTTTCTGCCCAGGTTACTTCTGTGCTGGTTTGCTTTTGGGGTAGACACGGAAAAAGGTAGTCGATCGATGTTCTAAATTAATTGCTAATCGGGTTTTTATCTGCAATGTTTAATGTGTTCGTAAACCTCCCCTAACTGCTAGTATGTCGGTTGGCAGGGGGTTGCACATTTCTGTAATGTTTACTATTTGTGTATATGAACTTGATTGGAATGTTGTGATGATTATCCGGGGTTTGAGATGTGTTTTATATTCATTCATTCGATGTAATTGTAATATGTTGTAATATTATTTTGCGGGGCACATCTAGGTTGCGGTTGTAGCCACCGTTGTATTATTTCATTTTTACTGTTTTTTGCTCCTAGGATAGACCCAAGGTGGGGAACACAAACTACCGGGTACTTTGAAGTGTTTAGTGGCCTACTCACGTTGTTGAGGAAGACCGCTTCGCTTCGGGTACTTGGCGGGTAGTTTGTCGTACCCGTAGGGGTCTAGGGTGGGGTAATGGCTATTCATCACAACTGTGTAATCCGTCTTTTGTTGCAGGCTCAAAGCAAACGCGGATTTCTTGTATATCCAATAAAGTTCATCTGCGATCTGGAATGCCTATTATTGCGTCTGACGAATGTACAATATCTATATATGATAGCTATTAGACGTCACTTATGTTTTACACCCGTGCTAGCCCAGCCGCCGCTCTGTCGTTAGTTAAGTAACCTAACGGGTGATGACGGGACCCCGAGGCGAATGCGGATGGCATAAGAGGATGTGGTATTTTCGTTGTTTTCTGCAATGATGGGACACATTATTATAATGCAAAGAAAATAAACCAAAGTTAAATTGTTGGAACAAATTTAAAAGAAACCACTCGGTTATTTTAAAAGAGCAGAATTTTTAAATTGCGGAGCTTTAACCACTCCTTTAAAAAAAGCTATCAGGTTCCTTCGATTATATCATGTTCACTACGTTCACGGTTTCGCCAAAACCAGTCGTAGCCCTCCGTCATTTCTTATAGATGGTCAGTAGTATTCAAGCTATATTTGTTGGCTTTCGTAAAGGCATAGTGTTTGGTAGCTGCTGGGGTATTCATTTGTTGCATAGATAGATGGGTTGTTTTGGGACAGTCGTATTACCTTGTTGGCTTTCTTCAAGGGTATGTACGGGTGGGTTCAAATTAACAAGACAATGATGGGCAGAACTTGACATGTGACTTATGATTTGTTGGCTTTCGTCAAGGTCATAAGAACATGGGGAAAAAATCCACATCGGGAGTTTCTAAAGAAACTGAAACTTGCTAGTGTTGCATACCATTTGGAGTTTGATGAATGTTGGTAGGATTCCTTCAACATTATCATACGATGATTTTGGATCCCGATACTACTGTGAGTATAAGCTATTTATCAGGAGATTCGTCACTTAACGATCAATGTTATATACCAAGTAGATGCCTAGAAAGGTGTCAGCGGGGCTACGCCCCCAGAGAAAAAAGGTTATTTAATTAAGGAACTTCGCGAAAGCGTTGGAAAACCTCCCTCGAAGTATCGACATTGGCCTGGCTGAACGGTTAAGCAAGTATTGTACGGTGAGAATAGTCCTGGCTAATTCTTCTTTTATGGTTCGAGAAACAGTGGGAGCCATCCAGTTTAGATAAACTAAAAACCAATCTAAACTTGCAAGAGCATCATTCTAAAGTGTTTTCTTCTCTTTCTCTCATTGCAGCGACCTTGTGACCACGCATAGGTTACATCTAGATAACAATTTGACTGAATCTGACTGGCAAAGGTCTATCCCGATGTCTATTGCCTATGACAAGCTGGACCACCCTATTACTACTCAAGATCCCGCCGTCCCAGGTCCAGTTTCCACTGTCGCAGATATGAATATCCGTAAGACAAGGGAAAAGGATAAAGCGAGAGCCAAGTGCCTCGTGTTGGCTTCAGTTGATGGTATATACCAGAAGCCGCACGAGAAGATAGACTTAGTTTCCATCTTTCCCCATAACAAAGATTTATATGGAGAGAAATCTCATATCACAAGATATGAAACCTCGAACGAATTAATTCAAGCGAGGTTGGCTTTCGGATCATCTGTAGGGGACAACGTCCTTACAATGACTAGCTATATTGATGAGCTCAAGAACCTGAAGACCACGTTGGAGAACGGGTTAGATACTGACTTGATTCTACAGTCTCTACCTTCTACCCTGAAGGAAACCAGGGAAGTAGAAGGAAAGAGAAGGGCAAAAGTTTCAGGACTGGAAGTAGTAAAAGAGGGACGTTCCTATTGCTATGGGATTGGGCATAGGCAGAAGGATTGCAGGGCTTTGAAAGCCAGTAGCCAGGATACGAAGCATGTTGTGGCTTCGGCCTCAAGTGTATTTGTAATTGAGAACTGTTTGTCAATTAACTCTACTTCCTGGGTACTAGATACCGGAGCAGGATCTCATATCTGTAATTCATTACATGCTTTGAGAAACCGTAGAGTTTTAAAGGTAGGTGATTGGTCTCTCACAGTTGCAAAAGGAATGACTGTGAATGCTGAATCCGTGGAAGAATATCGCCTAGGTTTGACAAGTGGGCATATATTGATTCTACGTAACTGTTTGTATGTACCTTGTATGACTTGTAATATCATATCAGTGTCCTCGCTTTCGAGAGAGGGATATGATTTTACATTCATAAGTGATGTAGTTCACATCCATCTAAATCAAGTTCTGATTGGGTCCGGTACATTAGATAACGGTATATACGTATTGAGTCAAGCTCAAGTTTTCAATATCCAGAACACACTTAAAAGAAAGTCTCCAGAAATAAATCTGGCTTTCTTATGGCATTGTAGACTAGGTCACATCAATGAAACACGATTAACTAAGTTACATAGAGAAGGATATTTGAATCCGTTCGAATATCAATCTTATGCTACTTGTGAATCTTGTCTCATGGGAAAGATGACAAAGACTCCGTTTACTGGACACGGAGAAAGAGCGAGTGAGCTCTTGGGACTCGTACACAGTGATGTGTGCGGTCCAATGTCTACACATGCACGAGGTGGTTATTCCTACTTCATTACTTTTACGGATGATTTCTCTAGGTATGGACATGTCTTCTTAATGAAGCATAAATCCGAGGCCTTTGAGAAATTCCAGGAATACAAGAATGAAGTGGAAAACCAAACAGGCAAAAGTATCAAGATACTGAGATCTGATCGAAGTGGTGAATACTTAAGAGCCGAGTTCCTGGGTTACTTAAAAGAGAATGGAATTCTCTCTCAGCTTACTCCTCCATACACACCACAACACAACGGTGTATCAGAAAGGAGGAATCGAACCCTATTAGATATGGTTCGTTCCATGATGAGTAAGGCTGAGTTACCGCGATCTTTCTAGGGTTATGCGCTAGAATCAGCTGCATATCTTCTGAACAAGGTTCCAACCAAGACTGTGTCTACCATACCATATCAGATGTGGAGTGGGAAGAAACCCTGTCTTCAGTACCTGAAGGCATGAGGATGCCCAGCTTTTGTAAAAAGGCAGCATCCGGACATGCTCGAGGCACGCTCAGTACAGTGTAAGTTTGTGGGATATCCAATGAACTCCATGGGATATTGTTTCTATTACGCAGAGGAACAAAAGGTTTTTGTTTCTCGTCATGCCTACTTCTTAGAAACTGAATTTTTAGAAAATCAGAAGAGTGGGAGAGCAGTAGAACTGGAAGAAATTCCAGAACCACAAGCTGTTACTGAAAGTATGGTAGAACCAGAGGTTTCAGAAGAACCGGACATCCCAGCGCCTATCCACAGAAGTAGTAGGCAGTCTCATCCGCCCAAGAGATACTACGGTTTTCTCATAGACGGGGATAGAGAGGATTGCGTCATTGATGATGATGACCCTACTAGATTCCAGCAAGCCATTCAGAGTGGCGACTCGGTAAAATGGATGGATGCAATGCGGACCGAAATGGAGTCCATGTACACTAACAAAGTATGGACTTTGGACATTGCTCCAGATGAGGTAAAACCCGTAGGATGCAAATGGATCTTCAAAAAGAAGATTGGTGTAGATAGACAGGTTGAAACCTATAAGGCTAGACTTGTTGCAAAGGGTTTCCGTCAAAGACCTGGTTTGGACTATGACGAAACCATTTTTCCAGTGGCTATGCTCAAATCAATTCGGGTCCTTCTTGCTATTGCTGTCTTCGATGATTATGAGATCTGGCAGATGGACGTAAAGATGGCCTTTCTAAATGGTAATTTGGAAAAGTGCATTTATATGGATCAGCCAGAGGGATTCATTCAGAGTGGGAGCAGCGGTAAAGTATGCAAGTTGCTTAAGTCCATTTATGGACTAAAGCAGGCATCGCGGAGTTGGAACATCTGTTTTGATGATGCTGTCAAAGAATTCGACTTTATCAAAAATCCAGATGAACCATGCATATACAGTAAGATTGTAGGGAGAGCTTTAGTATTCCTCGTCTTGTACGTGGATGACATTCTCCTAATAGGAAATGATATTCCTATGTTACAGTCAGTCAAAAGATTCTTATCACAGAAATTCTCCATCAAAGACCTGAGTGATGCCACCTACATTCTGGGGATCCGGAACTGTCGTGATAGATCAAAAAGGATGTTGGGAGTTTCGCAGTCCAGGTACATAGACACCGTATTGAAGAGATTCAGTATGGATGACTCTAAGCACGGTAACCTACCGGTTTGTCATGGAATCACCCTCTCCAAAGAGATGTCTCCCAAGATTGATTTGGAAAGGGATCGCATGTCGATTATACCCTACGCTTCTGCGGTAGGCTCTATAATGTATGCGATGTTATGTACCAGACAAGATGTAGCATACTGTCACGACCCGAAAGTACGGAACATGACCGGCTCTTAAACTACAAATGTCTCGAGGCGTACGTAATCTAAGTAAACCGAAAACCCAGAAATCCAAACCAAGAAAAGTAGTAGAGTGCAGGAAAAACCAGCTTAAAGCAAGTAGTTTCAATAGCATAAGCCGAATTATGCGGTTTTTAAAAACATCAAAAATTTACTGAAAATTTCGGCAGAGTCTCCTTTGTAAATACTGGCCCCCAAACGGGATACAACATGAATAGTATACGAAATCAAGAAAAAGGCATCCCCAAGAGGGAGCTAGCTCTTCGTCAATCGACGGTCACAACCACACAAACAATATAATATACAACGCCAACGGCGAGGATCAAAACTCAAAAGGAAACTCAAAACCACCAGAAATATAACGAGCGACTCTAAGGTCGAAAGAATAAACAACACTGGTCACTATCTCAATAAATGCATGTTTGGTTGATGGAATTTACTAGATACAACGGAATAATATTATACAAGGTAATATGATGGGTACGATACAAGAAAAACCCACCTACTAGCAAGTCACCCGAATGAAACTGAGCCCGCAAAGCCGTAATTAAACCTGTACGGCAAAACCTGCAAGAAACTGGGGCACAACGGGGGTGAGTTGCCAACTCGTGAATAGAAAAACATCTACGCACAGAAATCGCATAAATAACGCAACCTAGGTCAATGATCATAATATATCCTCAAAAAATATACATAACAAGCAGCCTATAACAATGGCTAGGGTAATATCTAACCGAGTGAAATCTCATATGCCCGTGTCAGTGCCTCAGGTAGCAATATATCATATGAATGAGGTATGAATGCATGAAAACAGAATACATGTAAATGAAGAACTGTTTTCATAAATTAGTGAGATTTCCTTCGTATTTTTAAACTGAGGTATCATAATGAAATCAGTATCAACAGTGTCTAGCATCGACACAAAACATAAATCTCACTGTCTCGAAATATCAATGTCTCAATCATAATATCTAGGGCGCCGTCAGTCCAGACCGGCCCCTACCATCCATCTCAAGACCACGACGGTATCCTCCGGATATCCGACGCGTCGGGTAATATCACCGGTAGGTAATCTGTCCCCTGCCAGGCTCATCGTCAACACCACATTCATCTTGCCCCGGGGTACCATACCGGGCCCACCATGTACCCGTGACGGTTCCTCCACTCCTCGACACGGATCTTGAAAACCACAGCAAACTCATGGTGGACGACACTTACATCACTAGAAAACCGCAATTTACATATTTTAAAAGGTTAATAAGTTTAGAAATTTTGCGGCTTTCCCCCGAAATCAAGAAATATCATAAATCTCAAGAAGTCATCACAAGTGCATATGTCAATGCTAATGAATGTATATGGTGTCAATAACCAAGTTGCAATGTATGATTAATAACTAGGCATGAACAATGGAATAACAGTATGCATGAAGTGACAAGTGATAACTACAATGTCTAAACTGGCATATAACCCAGGTACACTAATATCATATCAACCTACTAACTAACAAGCTAAGTCAAGCAAATATATTCTCTAAAGTGTACGTGACATGGCAATTACCGATGAAGATGTGTGTGAGCCGGCAAGTAGGTGTACGTGGTACATACGCATTATCGGTAATGGTGCTGGTGTCCTAACAGCATGCTATTAATAATGCAATAAGAAATTATAATATAAGTATGCGATGCGGAGCGAACAGTAAAAATGAGCGGGAGCTGAATACTAGACACAACGATAACTAAAATGTAATAATCTAATATAAATCCTACAAATGGTGCCTTTTGAAATAACACAAATCATGGGGTTTTGAAAATAGGGGCTACGGTGTTTTTATGAAAAGATGAGTCTTTTGAAATATCCGTAGGATCCCTTGGGCTGTCTTTTAAAATACCCACGATTCGTTAGTTTTTGAAATAGGTAGGAGTTTAATCTAATCTAACAGCTACACTAAACTATACGGCTGAACTAACAAGCTGAACTACAGGTAAGGAAACCGCCTATCATCTGAGTCGATACATATACATACCTGTATATATATTAGTCGGTGATCCCGCCTCAATAATATCATATCCGATACCATATCTATAATCAGACATCCCAAGTCAAGAGTGCGGATCAATCATCAAGATATAGCTCGTACGTAAATCCGTCGTACGGCATCCTCCAATTCTGGGTACGGGTCAAAATCACATTCATCATACTATTTACCTGGTATCCTCTTTATCAATATCATGATCTGGTACTAATCTACGTCTAGTACAATACTGATATCGCCTAAGTATGCATGCACGTGTGTAAAAACTACGTCCAGGACCCGCTACAACGTCATGTCGTATCTAAGATACGAACCCTGCTATATCACCGATCTCACGGCCTCAAATCAAATCTCATCGACTCAGCTCAGCCCCAAGTATCATCCTCAATCCGTATGTGAACACATAGTCCCATACCCATGTGAACACATAAATATATTCCCGTACACGCACATATGAAATAAGGAATGTATGCAAGTATGTATATGTGTGTATGTGTAAGTGTAGTGCACCCACTACCTAAGGTTTCGTAACCATGCACCAATCCAACACCAATATCCATCTAAAATCATCAATAATAAATCCTAACAACATATCATAAATTGTTGGTGTGTATACGCATCCGTATACATCACCACGGACTGCGGGGGTGCTATACGCCATCCACCCGACTTCTCCCCGTAGATATAAATCTACTCACCTGGTCCTCGCTAGCCGGTGCCGACGTCGCCACGCGCTTGCTTGTCGTCTCGAAGTCCACATGGGGGTACCTACATATCATAACGCACCATATCGCATTAAAACTAAATTCGAAATCGAAACGGCATACGAAAATCAAATCGGCACGCGTATCACGTATAGGTCCAAACCTATCGCCTACGCATTCAAGAATAGTCAAACCAACCCTCGATGTCGATGTACAAACGTCAAACCATCGAGAAAAATCCAATCACACTCCTTTGCACATTCACGAACACTAATTTTAATATAAACTAGGTTAAAACTCACAAAAACCTCAATTTTACTTAAAAAGTCATTTTTCCGAAAATCTAGCAAGCACAATTCGCCGTTTTTGTACAAAACAGGATGTTTAAATGAATGTAGCGGCCAATATACTTATTAAATATCTAAAATAAGTCATAGAAACAATTTCCGGAATTTAATCTCATTAAATTCCAAAAACCCTAATATTCTAGTTTACAAAAATACCCTTTTTAACAATTTCAAAGCAAAAATGCACAAACTACAATCTAGCTTAGATTTGCATGATCTAAAGCATTAAACCACACTTAATAAAGTTAATGAAGTCATGAAAAACCTAAACACATTTTTAATCCCAAGTATTTAACCAATTTCAAAAATCTAGTAGGCAAATTAGCACATTAACACAATTTTTTTTAAACTAACCATTAGCACTAGCTACTAATCTTGTATTAACATGACAAAATGCCTAAATATAACACACAACCATACACCAATTTTACAAAACACTAACTTGCATTCAAATTCATAACTTGAATTCCAAAACTTGCAATTAAACTCACATATCCAAATTAACACTTAATTAAATTAGCTTAAGAAATTAGTAACAAATTAAGCAACAAAAATGTTTAGAATTATACCCAAAATATATGAAGATCCACAAGCATCCATGGCCTTCCAAAATGCTCTCTTTTCACAAGGATCCATGCTATACGGGCTAAGCTAAAATGGGTAGGAGTCGGATTTGGGTTTTGGGATTTTTTTTGATGGATTTGAGGCAATTTTTGATGAAGTTTGAAGAGAAAAGAGAAGGGAATTGGGGGGGCTGCTGCTGCTGTAGGAGGGGGGCTGCTGGAATGGGAGTGGTAGAGGAGAGAGAGGGAGGTAGAGAAAGTGGGGGAAGAAGTCAAAGTCAATTCAAGGTCAAAGGTCCACTTCATTTCTCCATTTTCTTTTCTTTTCTTTCATTTCTTTCCTTTGAAATTCAGGTGGGGAAAATAAATGGGGGCTGCTGAATTCAGCCATGGGGAGGAGTAAGTGGGGGTGTGTGGGTGTGGGTACGGGTGTGGGGTGATGAAAAATGATAAATACAATACCCCAAACATCCATTTACGCTAAAAAAAAGCCTTTTTTCCTCAATAATTTCTAAACCGTTTTGGCAAATGATTTCATTCCAAAAACCACATGATAAAATTTTATTTAATGTTTTATGATGCACAAAATTTGTTTCAACTCATTCCAATTTGTAATTTTCCCTAATTAAATGTATTAGTGACGGCTTAAAATAATAATAAAATAATATTTTTTCAGAAAATTTGAAATTTCACCAGCGGCTCAATAAACACCAAATAATAGCAATTACATAGCTAGAATATGTATATTTAATTTTTATAATAAGATATTTGTATTTTGACTTTTTACAGAAAACCTCCTTATTTTACCGATTTTTCGAAATTTCACCGAAACGATTTTCAAAACGTTACAATCTTCCCCCCTTAAAGAAATTCGGTCCCCGAATTTAAATTCAAACTCCTCCAAATACTAAAACATCTAAGAAAAACCATCAAGTCGTCGGGGTTCCGAAATTGTAACTACATAAAACAAATCGTAGCGCAGCGCATGCGCTTGAAAAATGAGCATATAACTCAAATCGAAACTCCTTCAAGCATCCCGCAATCATCGGAGTCATGGAGAAGACATCAATGCCAAATCCAAATCAAAACCAATATGACATAACTCGAAACTATACATGTAAATATCGAATCTATATATGTAAGTATCTGAAGGAAATACATGCCAAATCTCTTTAAGTCGCTGTGCACGCGTATAACACTGCACAGTGGCGGACGTCTATCATAAGGAAATAATTATATACATATATACCTTTGTTCGAAATGTACGTTCCGCCGTTTTGGAAACAATTTAGAAGGGTCTCCTTGTTTTAAACATTTCGTGTCATATCAGACACGTAGGTAAATACTGAGGCTATAGCTTGCTTTTTGGAAATCCCCTCAATAACTATCAATGCATGCAAAATATATTCAGATACTGTCATTTGACTAGTCCTGCTCAGTATGAAATCACATAGCAATATCATAAAAACGTACTGCTCTATACGAAATAAATCCCAAAATATGCACATGAATGCTACGTGCGTCTGGTGCGCACGGAAATCAAAATCCATGAATGTGCCATACATGCGCACAGAAACAACATCTAAGTGCATCGGGTGTGCACGAAACATCTGTCGTAGGCAACGTGTGTGCCTGACAGCAAAATCAGGTGCATCTGACATGCACGAAAAATCTCGAATTAGTGCATCTGGTGTGCACCAAATCGCATCTCGTAACAGGCGCCCAACAGGCGCTAAAAATCCAATCCGGTGCATAAAATGCTCAAAACAAATGTCGAGCATCACCCTCGAAATCAAAATCCAGTGTATCCAAGTGCACAAAATACATGTCACTGCACTGCCAGCATATATAAACTATACAGAGTGCAGGAACCAAATCGCGTGCGTGCATACGCACAAAATCAACTCAATTGTTTAAAACCATAAAATCACAAACATGTGAAACTAAAGCACGAAAACGATATCAAGTGCAACACTGTGCAAAGATCGTAAATCCTCAATCATCAAAATCAAATCATACGAATAAATCACCCAAAACATCGAAATCAATAATGGCGGAACAGTACCGCTCAAGTGCATCCTCTAAGAATCTCGGGCCAACTGTCGCGGTCACTAATGGGACGTCTCGTCGATGATCATGAACTCTGGCCTGCCGGTGTGCGTAACATGACCACTCCTGGGTCCAAGTCTTCTCCGTGGATTACCAATCTCACAATCCATCGGCTCATCGGCCCTGTCAAGGCAGCATATCACTGGCGTCGGCCTCTGGCTCTCTGAATGCACGTGACACATCTGATCCTGGGTGCAAGTATCATTGCAGAGTGTCCTGGAAGGAATCCTGCTCACGGTCTCTTCCATGTCTCATCTCTGCCAACTGTCCGGAAGTCATTGTCTTTTCCTATATCTGCATCTTGCTCTGGAACGACTGCATACTCAACGCGACTCCTTCTGGAAGGTAAGTCCACGTACCATGCCTCGGCATGCGCATCGCCTCTCTGATGTCGGTGGAGTGGAACGTCATCTCATCTAGATCTGGTGCGAACATCTTACTCCACTTTTCTCTAATGTCGTCTGCTTTGGACTCGTCTCATCGCGGCTGCATGGACTGAGATCCAACGGCTATCCTTGTATCTGGAGTCTCCCAAGAATGCATCTCACCACCTAGCATCCGAATTAAGTCGAGCCATCCGATCGAGTCGTCAAAACCTCATAATCCCCCAAGAGCTCAACCTCTTGGGCACAGGTTAATAGTATCGAGTACATACCACAGCAACGGTGGTCCAGCCGTAGAAGGGAAAACCCAAGCCTCACTAATGGCGCCGTAGAACTGCCGCAAACCCGAAGGTTCAAAGGCTTTCACACGGTCATTAAGTCGAGTTAGGGTTTCATTCTACTAGAGGGACCATAGAATTGCCTGCATGTCTTTCCGACTACTTTAAACTTGGAATAATAGGTTTCTGACATTCGATCGTCTCTGTCGACTCCCAACGTCTCCACGTGAAGTCGTCTCTAGCTGGAATCAATCTATCTGATGACCTCGCATCGGGTTAGGCGAACGATCCACATGTCCTAGTCATTCATCCACGATGACTAGCGACCTTCTATCATCTCTTAGTACAACTCGTTCTGCACTAACTCCAGCATCTGGGGCAATACCTCGTCGTTCGCAGCAATAACTGGCTCGCTCGTCTGCACGCCGAACAGTGCCTCGATCATCATGAATAAGCAACACACCAACGGTCATCAGGATCTCGCTGGCCTCTATCATTAGCTCAATCCTCTAATGTCGATCAGCACATCCGAGTAACCTCATAAAGGCGATCCGCCAAACGCTCGTGGCGCGGAAACACAGTCAAAAGACACCTCTCTATAATCGGGTGTCACCGGAATCATGCCCTGGTCAGTCCTCGTTCGTGCTGAGCTCGTGCTGACCGCAACTCTAGACGTAGCTCTCCCTGCCCGTAATCGTGGCAGTAAAACCAAACTGGTACCGATGAGGATAGATCAGGAAGGAATATAATACTGAACAAGGAAATGTACATCCTAAGGCTTCTTAAGTGGAGTGGCGTGTCGTAAATATGCAGCGGAACATACCAACGGTACGTCACTCTACTTTAGTCACCTATTCTATCAACCAAGGGTCATCCTACGCTTCGAAGGTAAAACCTAACGCTCTGATACCAACTTTGTCACGACCCGAAAGTACGGAACATGACCGGCACTTAAACTACAAACGTCTCGAGGCGTACGTAATCTAAGTAAACCGAAAACCCAGAAATCCAAACCAAGAAAAGTAGTAGAGTGCAGGAAAAACCAGCTTAAAGCAAGTAGTTTCAATAGCATAAGCCGAATTATGCGGTTTTTAAAAACATCAAAAATTTACTGAAAATTTCGGCAGAGTCTCCTTTGTAAATACTGGCCCCCAAACGGGATACAACATGAATAGTATACGAAATCAAGAAAAAGGCATCCCCAAGCGGGAGCTAGCTCTTCGTCAATCGACGGTCACAACCACACAAGCAATATAATATACAACGCCAACGGCGAGGATCAAAACTCAAAAGGAAACTCAAAACCACCAGAAATATAACGAGCGACTCTAAGGTCGAAAGAATAAACAACACTGGTCTCTATCTCAATAAATGCATGTTTGGTTGATGGAATTTACTAGATACAATGGAATAATATTATACAAGGTAATATGATGGGTACGATACAAGAAAAACCCACCTACTAGCAAGTCACCCGAATGAAACTGAGCCCGCAAAGCCGTAATTAAACCTGTACGGCAAAACCTGCAAGAAACTGGGGCACAACGGGGGTGAGTTGCCAACTCGTGAATAGAAAAACATCTACGCACAGAAATCGCATAAATAACGCAACCTAGGTCAATGATCATAATATATCCTCAAAAAATATACATAACAAGCAGCCTATAACAATGGCTAGGGTAATATCTAACCGAGTGAAATCTCATGTGCCCGTGTCAGTGCCTCAGGTAGCAATATATCATATGAATGAGGTATGAATGCATGAAAACAGAATACATGTAAATGAAGAATTGTTTTCATAAATTAGTGAGATTTCCTTCATATTTTTAAACTGAGGCATCATAATGAAATCAGTATCAACAGTGTCTAGCATCGACACAAAACATAAATCTCACTGTCTCGAAATATCAATGTCTCAATCATAATATCTAGGGCGCCGTCAGTCCAGACCGGCCCCTACCATCCATCTCAAGACAACGACGGTATCCTCCGGATATCCGACGCGTCGGGTAATATCACTGGTAGGTAATCTGTCCCCTGCCAGGCTCAACGTCAACACCACATTCATCTTGCCCCGGGATACCATACCGGGCCCACCATGTACCCGTGACGGTTCCTCCACTCCTCGACACGGATCTCGAAAACCACAGCAAACTCATGGTGGACGACACTTACATCAATAGAAAACCGCAATTTACATATTTTAAAAGGTTAATAAATTTAGAAATTTTGCGGCTTTCCCGCGAAATCCAGAAATATCATAAATCTCAAGAAGTCATCACAAGTGCATATGTCAATGCTAATGAATGTATATGGTGTCAATAACAAAGTTGCAATGTATGATTAATAACTAGGCATGAACAATGGAATAACAGTATGCATGAAGTGACAAGTAATAACTACAATGTCTAAACTGGCATATAACCCAGGTACACTAATATCATATCAACCTACTAACTAACAAGCTAAGTCAAGCAAATATATTCTCTAAAGTGTACGTGACATGGCAATTACCGATGAAGATGTGTGTGAGCCGACAAGTAGGTGTACGTGGTACATACGCATCATCGGTAATGGTGCTGGTGTCCTAACAGCATGCTATTAATAATGCAATAAGAAATTATAATATAAGTATGCGATGCGGAGCGAACAGTAAAAATGAGCGGGAGCTGAATACTAGACACAACGATAACTAAAATGTAATAATCTAATATAAATCCTACAAATGGTGCCTTTTGAAATAACACAAATCATGGGGTTTTGAAAATAGGGGTTACGGTGTTTTTATGAAAAGATGAGTCTTTTGAAATATCCGTAGGATCCCTTGGGCTGTCTTTTAAAATACCCACGATTCGTTAGTTTTTGAAATAGGTAGGAGTCTAATCTAATCTAACAGCTACACTAAACTATACGACTGAACTAACAAGCTGAACTACAGGTAAGGAAACCGCCTATCATCTGAGTCGATACATATACATACCTGTATATATATTAGTCGGTGATCCCGCCTCAATAATATCATATCCGATACCATATCTATAATCAGACATCCCAAGTCAAGAGTGCGAATCAATCATCAAGATATAGCTCGTACGTAAATCCGTCGTACGGCATCCCCCAATTCTGGGTACGGGTCAAAATCACATTCATCATACTATTTACATGGTATCCTCTTTATCAATATCATGATCTGGTATTAATCTACGTCTAGTACAATACTGATATAGCCTAAGTATGCATGCACGTGTGTAAAAACTACGTCCAGGACCCGCTACAACGTCATGTCGTATCTAAGATACGAACCCTGCTATATCACCGATCTCACGGCCTCAAATCAAATCTCATCGACTCAGCTCAACCCCAAGTATCATCCTCAATCCGTATGTGAACACATAGTCCCATACCCATGTGAACACATAAATATATTCCCATACACGCACATATGAAATAAGGAATGTATGACAGTATATATATGTGTGTATGTGTAAGTGTAGTGCACCCACTACCTAAGGTTTCGTAACCATGCACCAATCCAACACCAATATCCATCTAAAATCATCAATAATAAATCCTAACAACATATTATAAATTGTTGGTGTGTATACGCATCCGTATACATCACCACGGACTGCGGGGGTGCTATACGCCATCCACCCGACTTCTCCCCGTAGATATAAATCTACTCACCTGGTCCTCGCTAGCCGGTGCCGACGTCGCCACGCGCTTGCTTGTCGTCTCGAAGTCCACATGGGGGTACCTACATATCATAACGCACCATATCGCATTAAAACTAAATTCGAAATCGAAACGGCATACGAAAATCAAATCGGCACGCGTATCACGCATAGGTCCAAACCTATCGCCTACACATGCAAGAATAGTCAAACCAACCCTCGATGTCGATGTACAAACGTCAAACCATCGAGAAAAATCCAATCACACTCCTTTGCACATTCACAAACACTAATTTTAATATAAACTATGTTAAAACTCACAAAACCTCAATTTTACTTAAAGTCATTTTTCCGAAAATCTAGCAAGCACAATTCACCGTTTTTGTACAAAACAGGATGTTTAAATGAATGTAGCGGCCAATATTCTTATTAAATATCTAAAATAAGTCATAGAAACAATTTCCGGAATTTAATCTCATTAAATTCCAAAAACCCTAATATTCTAGTTTACAAAAATACCCTTTTTAACAATTTCAAAGCAAAAATGCACAAACTACAATCTAGCTTAGATTTGCATGGTCTAAAGCATTAAACCACACTTAATAAAGTTAATGAAGTCATGAAAAACCTAAACACATTTTTAATCCCAAGTATTTAACCAATTTTAAAAATCTAGTAGGCAAATTAGCACATTAACACAATTTTTTTTAAACTAACCATTAGAACTAGCTACTAATCTTGTATTAACATGACAAAATGCCTAAATATAACACACAACCCTACACCAATTTTACAAAAGCTTAACTTGCATTCAAATTCATAACTTGAATTCCAAAACTTGCAATTAAACTCACATATCCAAATTAACACTTAATTAAATTAGCTTAAGAAATTAGTAACAAATTAAGCAACAAAAATGTTTAGAATTATACCCAAAACATATGAAGATCCACAAGCATCCATGGCCTTCCAAAATGCTCTCTTTTCACAAGGATCCATGCTATACGGGCTAAGCTAAAATGGGTAGGAGTCGGATTTGGGTTTTGGGATTTTTTTTGATGGATTTGAGGCAATTTTTGATGAAGTTTGAAGAGAAAAGAGAAGGGAATTGGGGGGGGGGGCTGCTGCTGCTGTAGGAGGGGGGGCTGCTGGAATGGGAGTGGACGAGGAGAGAGAGGGAGGTAGAGAAAGTGGAGGAAGAAGTCAAAGTCAATTCAAGGTCAAAGGTCCACCTCATTTCTCCATTTTCTTTTCTTTTCTTTCATTTCTTTCCTTTGAAATTCAAGTGGGGAAAATAAATGGGGGCTGCTGAATTCAGCCATGGGGAGGAGTAAGTGGGGGTGTGTGGGTGTGGGTACGGGTGTGGGGTGATGAAAAATGATAAATACAATACCCCAAACATCCATTTACGCTAAAAAAAGCCTTTTTTCCTCAATAATTTCTAAACCGTTTTGGCAAATGATTTCGTTCCAAAAACTAATTGATAAAATTTTATTTAATGTTTTATGATGCACAAAATTTGTTTCAACTTATTCCAATTTGTAATTTTCCCTAATTAAATGTATTAGTGACGGCTTAAAATAATAATAAAATAATATTTTTTCAGAAAATTTGAAATTTCACCAGCGGCTCAATAAACACCAAATAATGGCAATTACATAGCTAGAATATGTATATTTAATTTTTATAATAAGATATTTGTATTTTGACTTTTTACAGAAAACCTCTTTATTTTACCGATTTTTCGAAATTTTACCGAAACGATTTTCAAAACGTTACACATACGCATTGAGCGTTGTAAGCCGGTATCAGGAAAACCCAGGGGAGAAGCACTGGATAGCAGTAAAGAACATTCTCAAGTACCTAAGAAGGACTAAGGAGATGTTCTTGGTGTATGGCGGAAAAGTCCTCCAGATCGAGGCCTTTGCCGAATCCAGCTTCTAGAGTGACAAGGATGACTCCAAGTCCATGTCGGGTTATGTCTTTACCCTCAATGGAGGGGCGGTCTGTTGGAAGAGTTCCAAGCAGGAGACCGTTGCTGATTCAACGATGGAAGCGGAGTACATAGCTGCTTGCGATGCCGCAAAAGAAGCTGTCTGGATGAAGAAGTTCCTCACATAACTTCAGGTGGTTCCTACCAGTGTTGGTCCAATACCTCTGTATTGCGACAACAACAGCGCTATAGCTTTAGCGAAGGAACTCAGGTCCCATCAGAAGTCAGACACATCTTAAGGCGGTATCACCTGATCAGGGAGATCGTAAATCGCCGGGAGATCGAGGTAAAGAGAGTAGATATAAAGAATAACACTGTTGATCCATTTACAGAGGCCATTCCTCAAACGCAGTTCGAGAGGCTATTCGAGATGATAGGTCTGCGATATGCCAATATATGGCCCTAGTGCAAGTGGGATATTGTTAGTGTATATACCCTAGGGGCCATTATTGTATAATACTAGCTTGTATATTACTTAATGGAAGCTTGGGATATTCACAGTTATATATCAGTCTTGCTAAAAATGGTAGTATGCTACTTGGTTTGTTTCTACTTTAATATGTGCATATGTTTCTTGTAACGTATCATTCATACATATTAGTAGAACCCATAGGATCTTTGCTTGATCACCAGCGTTGTGATGGCAGTCATACTAGTGGGGGTTTGGTAGTCTATAAGCAACATCCTATACAGGTCCCTGGTCGTTGGATTATCGAGACAGGGCATCGATATTCCGAAGTAGACTAGTGTGTACGCTTCTCATCCCAGTTAGGGAGATGGTCTATCCCACAGCCATCAGTACGTCGTACTGGAGATAGTATACAGGTGCTCGTTAGGTTATGGGTACACCGGACAGGATTCGCAGGGGAACAGTTGGTTGGTATTATACCCGTCGTCAGTTAACAGTTCCCAGGTGACATGAGTACAGCATAGTCCGCAGACTTGACACTGCTACTTCGCCTCGAGTGTGTCCCACTGTTCTTAGATTGATACACTACCACGGCTCAAAGGAGTCATGCAAACAGGTAGCAGTTGGGTGCAGTCCCGAGCACTTGGAGGCAGTGGCGGTTAGACATGATTCGCCTCTCTCGGTATTGGGAGTTGATATCGCGCTGTGTCAGAGAGCCATTACGTAAAGTCCCTGGCCAGGGCAAGCGAGATTTACTGGTAGGTTCCTGTAGTTTCTCAGGGTGTAAAGGGCAACGCTCCGAGACGATTTATACCGCTATTAGGGGACTGACGCTTGCCGCCCCCTAGGCTCGATATGCGATAGTCTTAGACGAACAGACCGGAATGTACGGAGATTGTCACATCAGGCTCAGTAGGAGTTCAGATGGATTCCTCATCGTCCTTCTTATCGACATCTACCTGGGGACCGTTACGTACAGCTAGTGCCGCTTGCGGTCTGTAGTTAAATCCACTGCCAGCGTAGTGTCGAGTCTTTAGAGTCCCACACAGAGAGTTTCCCTGCTCCAGGCGAAACGATATAGAGGTCGTATGGTTTTACGACAAGGGTTCGGATGCATACGTGCGTTTTCGCATGTACGACGTTCGGACAGTTTTTACTAGCCGGCTTTGGTTTAAGCCAGATTCTAGTATCATGTTTTTGGATTTATACAGTATAAAGTTTTTCCGTGTTTTCACGGATAGGAGGGCCGTTCTCGTAATTTTACGAGAAGCTTCTAGAAGCATGGTGACTTGAGGGTTTAGGTGGCATTTTCATTAAATGCATTTGTGACTCGTTTTGTGTGATTCATCATATCATTAATGCATCATTAAATGCTTAATGACTCATATAGTGAATCACTCATATTGAATTAATGTAGCATGATGATTAATCATATTTATTCATTTATTTGATTAAACATTATGCTTCATATATTTAAATGAGAAACAATTTCATATTCATTATTATGCTCACCTTCTCTCTCCTCAAGCTCACTCTCTCTTCAAACCCTAATCCTACCTCTCATGTGTTGAGATCAAGGATTAGATAGACTAATTAATCCATAACCTCACTCTATATCACCTAGATCACTTTGATTAGAAACTAAAGAAACCTAGTTGTCTCAAGTTAGAGATCAAGCTTGAAGTAGGAGTTCTCGGGTGGATCGTCTTTGACTCGAGGAAGCCATTGAGGTGCCGACGTTCCAAGGAGACTACGAGGAGTGGAGGACAACGATGAAGACCCGAAGGACAAGTAACGTGAGGTATAACTTTGAATCCGAGTAGTTAAACCTTTCGTAGTTTGCTAGTAACGGTTTACATACGATCCGTATGCTCAAGTCCGTGTTACGAAGTTTTGATAATCGTTTTTCATATATTCCGCCTCCCCGCAAGCTCGTGGGGTGCGTGACATGGACTTACATAGGGACCTGAAAAAGGATGTGCTTGTAGACTACCCAGCCCCCACTAGTGTGACTGCCATCACAATGCTGGTAGCAAAGCAAGATCCTAAGGGCTCTATCAATACGTACACACATATTAAGATAGATATAAACCAAGTAGCATACTACCATGTTTAGCAAAACTGTTAATATAACTGTGAATATCCCAAGCTTCCATTAAGTAATATACAAGCTAGTATGATACAATAATGGCCCCTAGGGCATATACACTAACAATCTCCCACTTGCACTGGGGCCATGTAATGGCGTATCGAAGACCTATCATCTCGAGTAGCCTCTCGAACTGAATCTGAGGTAAGGCCTTAGTGAATGGATCAGCAGTGTTCTCCTCTGTAGGAACTCTCCGGACCTCGATCTCCTGGCGATCTACGATCTCCTTGATCAGGTGATACCGCCTTAAGATGTGTTTGGACTTCTGATGGGACCTGGGTTCCTTCGCTAAAGCTATAGCTCCATTGTTATCGCAATACAGAGGTATTAGATCAACAATAGATGGAACCACCTGAAGTTTTATGAGGAACTTCTTCATCCAGACCGCTTCTTTTGAGGCATCGCAAGCAGCGATATACTCCGCTTCCATCGTCGAGTCAGCAACGGTGTCCTTCTTGGAACTCTTCCAGCACACTGCCCCTCCATTGAGGGTAAAGACATAACCTGGAATTGACTTGGAGTCATCCTTTTCATTCTGGAAGCTGGAATCAGCAAAGGCCTTGATCTGTAGGTCTTTTCCGCCGTAAACCAAGAACATCTCCTTAGTCCTTCTTAGGTACTTGAGAATGTTCTTTACTGCTATCCAGTGCTTCTCCCCTGGGTCTGACTGATACCTTCTTACCACGCTCAGTGCGTAAGCTACATTTGGTCTGGTGCACAACATCGCATACATTATAGAGCCTACCGCAGAAGCGTAGGGTATAATAGACATGCGATCCCTTTCCAAATCAGTCTAGGGAAACATCTCTTTGGAGAGGGTGATTCCGTGACAAGCCGGTAAACTACCGCGCTTAGAATCTTCCATACTGAATCTTTTCAGTATAGTGTTGATATACCTAGACTGTAAAAGTCTCAACATCCTTTTGGATCTATCACGATAGATCCGGATCCCCAGAATGTAAGAGGCATCAACCAGGTCTTTCTTGGAGAACCTGTGTGACAAGAATCCTTTGACAGATTATAGCATTGGAATGTCATTTCCTATCAATAGAATGTCATCCACGTACAAGACGAGGAATACGACAGTTCGTGCTACAATTTTACTACATTTACATGGTTCATCTGGATTTTTGATAAAGTCATATTCTTTGGCCCTTTAATCAACACAGATGTTCCAACTCTGCGATGCCTGCTTTAGTCCATAAATGGACTTAAGCAACTTGCACACTTTCCCGCTGCTCCCATTTTGATTGAAGCCTTCTGGCTGATCCATATAGACGCACTCTTCTAAATTACCATTTAGAAAAGCCGTCTTTACGTCCATCTGCCAGATCTCATAATCATGGAAGGCGTAAATGGCAAGAAGGATCCGAATGGATTTGAGCATAGCCACTGGAGAAAAAGTTTCGTCATAGTCCAAACCTGGTCTTTGACGAAAACCCTTTGCAACAAGTCTAGCCTTATAGGTTTCCACCTGTTCATCTACACCAATCTTTTTCTTAAAGATCCATTTGCATCCTATGGGTTTTATCCCACCTGGAGCAAAGTCCAAAGTCCATACTTTGTTGGTGTACATGGAATCCATCTCGGTCCGTATTGCATCTAACCATCTTACCAAGTCGCCGCTCTGGATGGCCTGCTGGAAGCTAGTAGGTTCGTCATCATTAAGGATGCAATCCTCTCTATCCCCATCTATAAGAAAACCATAGTATCTCTCAGGCGGATGAGACGGCCCACTACTCCTGCGGAGGGGTGCGGGAATGTCCTGTTCTTCTTGAACTACTGGTTCTACCAAACTTTCAGTAGTAGTTTGTGGTTCTGGAATTTCTTCCAGTTCTATTGCGCTCCCACTTGTTTTCTTTTCTAAAATCAGTTGTTCTGGAATTTCTTCCTGTTCTATTGCGCATGCTGATTTTTGACAAAAGCTGGACATCCCCATATTTTCAGATACTGAAGATAGGGTTTCTTCCCACTCCACATCTGATATGGTGTTGTAGGCACAGTCTTGGTAGGAGCCCCGTTCAAAAGATATGTTGCTGATTCTAGCGCATAACACCAAAAAGATCGCGGTAACTCAGCGTTACTCATCTTGGAACGTACCATATCCAATAGGGTTTGGTTCCGTCTCTCCGATGCACCGTTATGCTGTGGAGTGTATGGAGGAGTAAGCTGAGAGATAATTCCTTTCTCATTTAGGTAACCTAGGAACTCGGCACTTTAAGTATTCACCACCTCGATCAGATCTCAGTGTCTTGATACTTTTGCCGGTTTGGTTTTCTACTTCACTATTATATTCTTGGAATTTCTCAAAATCCTCGGATTTATGTTTCATCAAGAAAATGAATCCGTACCTAGAGTAATCATCCGTAAAAGTAATGAAATATAAAAAACCACCTCTTGGATGTGTAGACATTGGACCACATACATCGCTGTGTATGAGTCCTAAGAGCTCGCTCGCTCTTACTCCATGTCCAGTGAATGGAGTCTTTGTCATCTTTCCTTTGAGACATGATTGAAAAGTTGCATAAGATTGATATTCGAACGAATCCAAATATCCTTCTCTATGTAACTTAGTTAACCTGGTCTTATTGATGTGACCTAGTCTACAATGCCATAAGAAAACCTTATTTAAATCTGGAGACTTTCTTTTTAGTGTGTTCTGGACATTGAAAATTTGTAATTGGTTTAGCACGTATATACCGTTATCTAGTGTACCGGACCCAATCAAACCATGATTAAGGTGGATGTTAACAACATCGCTTACAAACGTGAAATCATAACCTTCTTTTGATAACAACGATACTGATATGATATTACACGTTAAACTAGGTACATAAAAACAGTTGGGCAAAACCAAAATATGTCCACTTGTCAATCCTAAGTGATAATCCCCTACGGACACAGCACCCACGCTAGCTCCGTTAGCAACCTGGAGGGTCATATCACCAACCTTCAGCTCTCTACGGTTTCTCAGTTCCTGCAATGAATTGCATATATGAGATCCTGATCCGGTATCCAATACCCAGGAAGTAGAGTTGATTGACAGACAATTTTCAATTACAAACACACCTGAAGTCGAAGCCACAGCTTGCTTCGGTTCCTGGTTCTTGTTAATCCAAGCTTTGCAATCTTTCTTTCAATGGCTTTTCCTACGACAGTGGAAGCACTCGTCCTTTGCCACTACTGGCACCGCAACCTTTGCCTTTCCCTTAACTCCCACCTTACTAACACCACCTCTTGGTTTGGTAGCGGCCTTCATCTTCCTTCCTTTGGCCCTTGCCTTGGACCTGGAAGAAGAAGCACCGCGGACAAACATAGTGGGTGTTTCCCTTGCCTTCTGCAAGGTGCCCTCTGCACTCCTCAACATGTTAAGGAGTTCTGGAAGTTCAACTTCTTTTCTTTGAATGTTGAAATTCAGAATAAACTTGGCGTAGGTGGAAGGAAGGGACTGAAGAATCAAGTCTGTATAGAGCTCATTCTCCAAAGTCGTCCCGAGGTCCGCGAGCTCTTCTATATAGCCAATCATCTTTAGGACATGTTCTCCTAAAGATGATCCGACGGCCAGACTCGACTGAAACAAGTTCTTCGAGGTCTCGTATCTAGCTATACGAGATTGCTCTCCATACAGATCTTTTGTATGGAGAAATATGGATTCAAGATCCATATCCTCGTGCCTCCTCTGATGTTCATTATTCATAGAGGCAAGCACGATGCATTTGGCCTTCGCGCAATCTAACTCCCAGGTCTTGTGGATTTCTTTATCCGCAATACTGGATTTTGGACCAGGGACAGCAGGTGCCTTAGCAGTAAGGACATACCCCAATTTGTCATAAGTCAAAGCCATCTTAACATTCCGGAACCAATCTTTATAGTTTGTCCCTGTCAAAATATTTTTCTTTAATAGTAACTTAAGGCCTGCCATGTTTTGGGTCGCTGCAATGAGAGAGAGAGGGAACACTTTAGCATGATGATCTTGCAAGTTTAGAATGATTTTTAGTTTATCTAAACAGGATGGCTCCCACTGTTTCTTGAATCCCTCCTCAAACCAAAAAGGAAGAACTAGCCATGACTATTCGCACCGTACAATACTTGCTTAACAGTTCAGCCAGGCCGGTGTGGGTACTTCAAGGGAGGTTTTACGACGCTTTCACGAAGTTCCTTAATTAAATAACCTCTTTTCTCTGGGGGCGTATCCCCGCTGACACCTTTCTTGACACATACTTGGTTTATAGCATTGATCGTTAAGTGATGAATCTCCTGATGAGTAGCAGATACTCACAGTAGGATCGGGATCCAAATATCATCGTGTGATAAAGCTGAAGGAATCCTACCAAAATTATCACACTCCAAATGGTATGCATCTCTTTGCAAATTTTAGTTTCTTTAGAAATTCCCGATATTAATTTCTGCCCCATGCTCTTATGACCATGGCGTTGGTCAAAATGTCATAAGTCACATGTCATGTTCTGCCCATCATTATCTTATTAATTTGAACCCATCCGTACATACCCCTGACGTTGGTCAAATGATAATACGACCGCCCCAAACTAACTCATTTATCTATGCAACAAATGAATACCCAGCAGCTACCAAACACTATGCCTTGGCGTTGGTCAAAATTCATAGCTTGAATACTACTGAATACCCAAATGAAATGACGGAGGGCTACGAATGGTTTTGGCAAAACCGTGAACGTAGTGAACATGATATGATCGAAAGAACCTCATAGCTTTTAAAAGGAGTGGTTAAATCTCCGCAATTTAAAAAAATATCCTCTGTTTTAAAATAACAGAGTGGTTTCTTTTAAACTGTTCCAACGATTAAACATTGGTTTATTTTCTTTGCATTAATATAATGCGTCCCATCAATTAACCTATCATTGCAGAAAATAACGAAAATACTGTTAGTTATATGTATGCCCTAGAGGCCATTACTGTACATAGGATGTATATTGTAGTGGACGCTGGGACATATATAGGGAGGACTTTCTTGCTCGACATGATAGTATGCTATCTGGTTGATCTTTACCTTAACGTGTACACAGGCTGTCTCTCTATTACATGTTGGTAAAGCCCTTAGGATGTGTGCTTGACTACCTGGACTATGATGCGGATCATACTAGTGGGGACATGGTAGTCCATAAGTACATCCTTCAAAGTCCCTAGTCGTGGGTGTATCGAGACGGGGCATCGATACACCAGAGTAGACTAGCGTATACCTTATCGACCCATACAGATGGGCGATGGATGATCCCATATCCATTGGTGTTTGACATCGGAGATGATATACGGGTGCTCAGTAGAGACTGGGTACACTGGACGGACTCGCCGAGAACTCCCAGATGGTATTATACCTCACGTCAGATGGCAGTTCTCAGGTCTCTGTTGACCCGAGATCGTCATAGAGTCTTGTGTGGTTCCCACTGTGCTTTGATTTCCATCTTACCACGTCCAAGAGGGCGTGCAAAACGGTGGTTTTTGGGTACAGTCCCGAGTCACATGGAGGCAATGAGCGATAGGAGGGGATTCGTCTCTCCCGGTATAGGGGGTTGATGTTGCGCTGTGTTCGATTGGATATAACAGGAAATCCCTGGCCAGGGTTGCTGAGATTTACTGGTAAGTGTTACCAGTAGTTTCTCGAATTGTTATAGACCTCATATTGACACGACTTATCGAGCTATTGGGGTCTGACGTTTACCACCCCTAGGCAAGATATGCGACATATCAGACGATCAGACCGGACTGTACGGTAGTGTTACTGGTTGGATTCACTGGAGTGTGAGCGGGCTTGCTCGTCGATCTTCTGATCGCTCAATACCCGGGTGGCCGTTACGTTTAGCAGACCGCTTGCGGCTTGTGGGTGTTTGATATGATCATCATCTGCTGCCGGCGTATTGACGAGTCTTTAGAGTCCTACACAGAGGTTTCCTGGCTCAAGCGAAACGAAATAGGAGCGCATATGAGATATGTGCGGGACCGAGAATAATGCGTGTATGTGATACCGTATTCTATTCTCGCGATGAATGTATCGATTGGTTGTATGCGATATAACCTGGTTATCGAATCAAGTATTGATTCGATAAGCCGATACATAGGATACTAGTCGGTTATATGCGATATGACCGGATCGTTAAATCAAATGTTGATTTAATGATTTAATGCATAATTATATATATTTGATATATTAGTTTGCATCAACTAGTATCGGTTTACTTAAGATGGATTTTCTCACTCGGATGTGCGCATTGCATATGCGATATGATTTTGTGCACTTGCTTGTATCATGTTTGATGATACATGCCTTTTGGTTAAGTGTATAGAATTAAAACATGATTAACTTAATGATTAGGGTTTTGCTTTTTCTTTTGATTATTTGTTTATTCATTTTGGATATTAATATAAGCATAAAAGAAAAGCAAAATGGTTTCTTTATTTCATTTTCTTTCATGAAGCTTTTTGAAGCTTCATGAAGCTTTGACCAAAGTGACCACTTTGTCTTTATCTTTAACGCTAACCATTAATCAAACCTTAGTTAATTCTCTACACTTGACCATGGTAGATTATGATAAGTATTCTTTTATTTTTCTTTTTGGAATTAACTTATCATAACATTATTCTTCTTCTTCTTCATTTCTTCAAGTGAAGAATGCTTGCCTCCATCAATGGCAAGTGATGAATTGGAGTGAGAAATCCATTTCTAAAGTTTACCCACTTCCTATTTCTTCATCCTCTACCTCTCGCCAAGTAGTAGAGTGTGTTTCCTTCACAAGTTTTCATGGCTTTGTGAAGGTGGAGCTTTATCTAGTGATGCCTCGACGTAGATCATCTTCGGCATGTCTTCGATGACCTAGCCCGCTTCTTCTCCGATGAAGCCGACGCTTGAGCCCGGGTTTTCGTTTTGGACAGCGGAGAGGACCTCATTACGGAGCCGTGGAGGTGGAGGACCGGATCTACAAAGGTTGTATTTCCGTTCTTGTAGTTAATTGTTAACTAGTTCATTTATCGCCTAGAAATCTAGCCAACGATCCGTAGTCGGGTCTCTCGGCACCTAGAATTTTTGAAATTGGCATGGTTGATGCCTTGTGAGACCTCACTAGAGTGCCTAGGAACCCTACAGTGGTATCAGAGCCTAGCTAGAGCCTTAGACGAAGTCTAGACGGAATTTGAAGTCCGAACGAACCGAAACCCCAAAATTTTCATGCTCTCTGGACATTTTATAAAATCGTGGATTTTTCCAAATTAAAAAGTGCTAAAAAATTCAGCAGGGAAATCTATGAATTACGGCGCAAAATTGGACCCATGATTCATCCAAACCGCGGCAGAAGCCCAGCTTCTGCGGCGGTTCCGCGGCTGGGTGATGATGTCACCTTTCTATTGTTGCATAGTAATTCATATTTTAATATGCTGGGTTTTCTGGAATTTTTTTAAGATTTATTCAAGAGTTGAATTTTCTGGGGTTGTTTTGGGGATTCGGTGTTTCGATCGGAGTATCAGATTTTGTCTATGTGGCCTTCCGGATAAATTTTAGAATATGTTAAAAAGTTCGACCGGATATAAATACCCAATTTTTCCCCTGTCGGGAAATTTCCAAGTGTTGGATTTTTCCGTAGTTTAACGACGTTCTAAGTTGTGCAAGTAACTCGATGGACCCTCTAGAAGACAACAAACCTTAACTCGATTATGTGACCGTCTTGAACTGCCCTTTGAACCTTCGGGTTTGGGGCAGTACGGCGTGCCACATGTGAGGCGTTGGCTTGACCCTTCTACGGCTGGACCGTTGGTACTGAGGCACGAACTGAATGTTGTTAGACTTATTTCATGTGTTGAGCTGTATCGGGAAAACTTGGGTGTTCGATTGTTCGATCGGAAAGTTTAACATTTTCTATTTATCCGGAATGTGATACAATAATTGGAATTCACAAATAGTTATGTGATAACTGAATGAATGTTATAAACATAGCAGTTTAGTCTCAATTGATCGGTTGCCACGGAATTTTGATGCGATCAAAAGTCCGTCGCAATCACGTAGCGTACGCGGATACTCGCCGGATAAACTTAATAGACTGCCTCGCCCCATAGCCCCGACCAAGTGACTGTAGGAGAACCCCGTCGCCGAAAGCATCCGTTCGGATGCTCGCGGTGGCGGTGTTCCGCCTTGGTGCACTTTGTCGACGGTATCGGGGGTGCGGCTGTCTACTGAAGTTTGCGACGAGCATTCGATCACTTTTTCGGGAATCCTGTTGAATTGCCCGACTTGATATTGAAAAGTGTTTTCGATAATGAGACTAAAATGCGGGGTTTATAACTGTTAGGCATGTGATGTCTAAGTAATTCATTTGATCAGGCATGCGATGTCTGAGGTGGTTGCGGATTCCAACTGTTGTAGTTTTACATTTTCTTTTCTATGACCGTAAGTGTAATATGTGATATCGCCGGTTTCGTTGCTATATGTCAACGACAATTGGGATGCGCATATTTACTTACGTTGATGACATGTGATGTTATGTGTTGCTGGATATGTTATATTGGATCGTCGTGTTTGAATAGCCGGGGTTTTTTATGTGAGATGAGTGTTTTTCATTTTCATTCATGTAAAAACTTGTATGTAATATTCTTTTATTGGGGCACTTCCAGGTTGCGGAAGATGTCACCGTTTGTATATTATTTACTTTTCCGTACTATGATAGACCCAAGGAGGAGGGCACAAGTAACCGGGTTCTGGAGTCCAGTGGGAGACCAACTCGAGGAGTCGAGTCCGGGTCTCCTAACTCTAGAATTTGTAGGGTTGCTTGCCGCTCTCGTAGGGGTCTAGGGGTGTGGGTTTGGCTATTCATCACGACCGTGGAATCCGTGTTTTGTACTGGCTCGTATTGAAAACACGGACGTCCTAGTATATCCAATATTTCATATGATTCTTCTGCTGCGATATCTGTGATGTGATCATGTGATGTTCTATGATAAATACAGTATATAGTATATATGATATATTATATAGGCGTTACTTATGTTTTACACCCACGCTAGCCCTGCCCCGCTCTGCCGTTAGTTACTTAACCTAACGGTGCACGAGGGGACATCGAGGCGAATGCGAATGGCATAAGTGTACGTCGTATTTATCTGTGATGTTTAGGTACTTAAATGATGGGACTTCATTAATATGATTAATGAAAGAAAAGAAACCTAAAGATGTTGTAGAATCGAATTTCAAAATAAAACAGGTAGCTACAGTTCTTGCTTTGCATAGCGGTATACACGATATATCCTGCACCTTATTCGATAAGGAAAGGACCGAGATCCCTTCACCGGGAGTGACTCCTTTAGCAATAACTGGCAGATGCTACAACCTCGGTTTGTCTTTTGATTGCTTTTAAGAGTTTTTGCTTTGCACAGTGATATATATGATATATCCCGCACCTCATTCGACGAGGAAAGGACCGACGATCCCTTCACCGGGAGTGACTCCTTTAGCAAAACTAGAAAAGCCTCAAAAGCACTCCATTTCAAAATCATTTGATTCTACAACGATATAAAGTTCATTACGCAAAGGGTTTTTCTTAAAAACCTGACGTAGCCCTCCGTCATTTCAGATAAGTAATAGTTAGTATTCGTGCTGCGTTTGTTGACTCAGTCAAGGCGTAGTGTGCGGTAGCTGATTACTATTTATCTGCTTATGCATATGATGCAGATTGGATTAGGGTAGTCGTGCGGCCTTGTTGACTCAGTCAAGGGTCGTGCGGGTGGGTTTAATTCAATCAGGAAATGACGGGTTGAACTTTACTTGTGGTCTATGGTTTGTTGACTCGGTCAAGGTCATAGATCGCCTGGGGAAAAATATTATCGGGAATTTCAAGTGTTGAAATTTTCAATGAGATTGCATACCTTCTATGAGATAGTTGGATCCCGATACCCGCTGCGAGTAAGAGTTACTCCTGGGAGAGTTTTACACATTACAATTAGCCGATCAAGTAGGTGTCTAGAAAGGTGTTAATGAGGTTACGCCTCTGGGAAAACGAGGTTTACATTAATTAGGTTCGTGCGAAAGCACGGGGGACCTCCCTCAAAGTACCGACACTGGCCTGGCTGAAAGATTGGCGAACTTGTAGTGTGTAATTAATCCCGGCTAGTCTTTCCTTTTAGGGTTTGAAGGAAGATTTGATTAGAAGCAGTGGGAGCCATCCTGATTAGATAAAATAAAACCAATCTATTCTTGCAAGAGCGCACGCTGAGTGTTTTCTTCTCTCTCTCTCCTGGTAGCGACTATATCACGCCTTAATCAAGATAATAAAACGGATTATTGACCGAACCCGCTTGTTATACTGAGCTGGGGAATGTTGGTCCCGCTCCAACTTATAATTGTTATAAGACAGAGCAGGAAATTGGGGATTACTAGAATTCCCGTGCCGCCAAAACGAAGAGAGTGCATGCTGATGCATCATCTTCGGGTGTGTTCATTATACAGAACTGTTTCTCAGTATCCTCCGCATCCTTGGTATATGATACCGGATCAGGATCCCAGATATGTAATCTGTTACATAGGGCTACAAAAGGGTAGAAAAACTGAGAACGGGTGATAAGTTTCATGAGGCAGAAAACGGGGCAAGTGTTGCAGCCAAGTCTGTCAGTCACTGTCACCCTGTATTACCAATACATTGATTCTGAACGAATGTTATTAGATACCGAACCTGATATACAAAATCATATCTGTCTCTTTCTTAGTAAAGAAATGATAAAATTTTGTATTGTTGGATAATGTTTTGAACATTTCCTATATCAAAAGTTGATCGGTTCAGGCACGTTATCTAAAAGCATTAATGTTCTAAATCAAACTACAGTTCTTAGTATATAGAACACACACAAGAGGAAGAGTTCAGAATTGAACGAATTCTTCTTGAGGTATTGTAGACTAGGTCAGATCAATGTGACCCGATTAGCTAGAGTTACATAAAGATGCATATTTAAATTAATTTGAATTTACATCTTGTGAAACTCGCCAGTCATGTCACAAAGATAAGATGACCATAGCTCCGTTTACTGGAAACAGAGAAAGTGTTAATGAACTCTTGGGACTGATACATGATGATGTATGTAAGGTCTCCTGTCTACACATACCAAGACTGGTTCTTTATACTTCATTACATTCTTTGATGATCTCTCAAGATTCAGACATATGTTCCTGTTGAAACACAAGTCCGAACCGTTTGAGATATTCACAGAATATGATTTAGAAGTAGAGAACCAAAATACTGGTATAAGTATTATGTCCTATGATGAGATCAGGGAGGAGAATACTTGTGCATGGAATTCCTGGACAATTGTAAAGGAGAATGAGATTCTCTCTCAGCATTACTCCTCCGTATACACCATTGCACGATGGTATGTCGGGGCGGAGCAGATACACCCTATTTGATATAGTGTGCTCTATGATGAGTACTACTGAGTTACCTTTTTCCTTAGGGAGTTATGCACTTATGAAGCTGCATACCTATTGAATTAGGGTTCGAATCAAATCAAAGCCTACCATTTCATATGGAAAGGGAAGAGCCCATGTCTTAAGCTAGTTAAGATTTGGGGTTGTCCGGCCTATGTCTGAAAAGCAAAATCCGGACAAGCTCGAGGCAATGTCAGTTATGTACAACTGGAAATGTTCCAGCTATACAAACTGCAACTGATGATTTGACAGAACCAAAGGATTCGGTAGATTCCAACGAACCTCGGCCTCTCCGCCGATCTAGTAGGGTTCCTCACCCACCTGAGAGATACTTCGGTTTCTCGATGACAGTGGGAGTGAGGATTGCATCATGAGATGATGACCCAACTAGCTTCGAGCTGGCCATCAGGAGTGAGACTCTGTAAGAATGGCTGGATGCTTATCGATCTGAGATGGAATCCTTATACACCAACAAAGTATAGACTTTAGTTGCTATATCTGAAGGGTTAAATCCCCATCAGGATTAAGTATATCTTGAGAAGATTACTTGGTGTACATGGAAAAGTTGAGACTATCAAAGCTAGACTTGTTAAAGGTTTTCGTCATCGACCAGGCGTGGATAATGATGAAACCTTTTTCTAAGTAGCTATGCTTAAGTCCATCCAGATTGTAACACCTTAGGATAAGGGTTAGTGAATAATTATAATTAAATAACGATTTTTAATAAAAAGTTTACCAAATTGTGTTTTAAATATTTTTCCTAATTTAATAAACATTTTTCCAAAATTTTCCTAAGCTTGCACACACATGTGCATGTAAACTAGGGTTTTTAAATTAAGTAAATACAATAATTATTAACCATGGTGGGTTAATTGTAGGATTAATTCTTTTGGGTTATAAGCAAGTTTAATTAATTAGTTAAATTGAAAGATTACTTTAATTTGAATGGTGAGGGTGTTGACTTGTGAGAAAGAGAGAGAGAGAGGGCATCATGGCTTAGCCCATGCTTGCCATTAATGATGAGAGAGAGAGAGGGTTGACAATTGGGAGCTAATTATTCCTCTCATTTCTTTGCTTTATTCTCTCAAACCTCACACACACTCACACACACAACACTTACCTCTTCACACACCCCCCAGCTCCAGAAGCAGCAGCAGGCACAGCAACAGCAGAAGCAACTGAAGCAGCAGCAGAAGCAAAAGCAGCAGCAGCAACCTTCAGCAACAGCAACCCCAGTTCCTAGTGCAGCCTCTTCCTTTCATTCCTCCACCTTCCTGCAGCTTCCTAGGGTTAAGTATGAGGTATATTTCCTAATTTAGTCCCTAGTTAGCTTGGTTAGTGTCGATTTGCATCGGTTAATGGATATTGGTGCGTTTTAGTGCGATATGGGTTGTTTAGTGGGAACTTTGTGCATTTGGGGTATGATTTGGTTTCAGTAGGATGATTGAGGTCTGTTGAGGCCCTTGTAACCTAGCCCAACCCCTATTACGCTAAAATACCACCAGTTTTCACATTGGATGCAAATATCGTATTTGTGCAAAAATTGAGTTTTCTGGATCTGCTTTTGACCCTGTAAGTTCAGATTGATTTTGAGTGGACTGTGGCATAGTGGAGTGGAGGTGATACACTAGATGAAACCCGACCCCCTAACTCCCCTTCCCGGCCGCCAAAACCACCATTCTGGCCTCAAATTGCGGCCAGACAGGGGGTGTTTTGGTAATTTTTGGTTTCTGTATGTGTGTTTTTGTGTGTAGGGTATTTTGGTATATATATATTTTTAATATCAATTCTGTAGGAAAATCTGGGACCAAATACCTGTTTTGCTGTTTTTCTAAACCTTCGCGACACGCGTGATACGTGAGTAGGTTTGGGTTCTGCGTATCGCAGCGCGTCGGGGTAGTTTCGTGGCGCGTGGGTACACGTTTTAGCGTATCGCGCACACGCGCGATTGGGTTGCGACACGGGTTTCTCGTTGGTTTATAATGTCGCGTTTTGTGACTTAAGCTTATGTGTGATATGTGTATGTAATTCTAGGTTCGCAGGCCAGTGAGACGGACGCTGCGAAGAAGGGCAAGCAAGTGGTTGGATACACCTAGCGCGAGACACGGTGAGTAGATTTCACATCTACGGGGATATCGCCTGCATGGCGTTATGCGTCAGGGCTGATAGGACTTTGTTATTATATATTTCATGCACCCCATAGACTGTCATTGCATATTGCATTCCTTGCTATACATATATACATATTGTTTAGAACTGATAGAACTGCCATGATCATACTATTGTATATTGTTGTAACTCATCTATATATGATATCTATATCACGATAGATCATTGCATTGTAGTTCTTTCTCATGTGACATGACTTGATATACACATTGATGCACCTATCACATCGCAGTTACTTGTATTATTGTTGGGATTTCATATGATTTGTGGATTTGGGAACCGTGGCCTTTTCAAATAAGTAACCATTTAAAAACCCGGTTCCCTTGATATGATAATTTGGGGCGTCGCCCCGTGTTTTCTCGGTGCTTGAGGCACGGATTGATATAGGGCTGACCCGGACTGACGGATGCCCGATGGATTGATATAGGGCTGACCCGGACTGACGGATGCCCGATGGATTGATATAGGGCTGACCCGGACTGACGGATGCCCGATGGGTTGATATAGGGCTGACCCGGACTGACGGATGCCCGATGGATTGATATAGGGCTGACCCGGACTGACGGATGCCCGATGGATTGACTGAGGGCTGACCCGGACTGACGGATGCCCGATATATATTGAGAGAGGGATGACCCGGACTGACGGATTCCCGGTACATACTTCAGAGAGGGCTGACCCGGATTGACGGAGCCCGATACAGGATGTTTTGCGTGTCGATGCTAGACACGAGTATTTATGATATTTGGGTGCCGATGTTGGGCACTCGGGATTTTCAGGGATATACAGGATATGAGGGCCGATGGAGTACCGGCGTTTCAGATGTTAGGATTTGTGGTGCATACATACTTATGTAGTCCACCTCGATACTTCATGTAGATACTATATCCCCATGCTCAGCATTCATTATCACATCTCACCCTGTAGTATATCACCTGATAGAGGACTGGCATTATTTTATGCATACTGCCACATCGCATTGATATTATCTGCTGGCATTTAGTAGAGCCACGCTACATGTGCATGCTTGCGATTACCTTTATATGTTATCTCTATTCACGAGTTGGCAACTCACCCCCGTTGTGCCACAGTGCTTGCAAGTTGCCCTGGGAAGTAGTCACGGCTGGCTGTTACCGCATCTTTTGGCACAGATACCCCTTTTGAGCTGAGTTAGCCCTTTTGCTGTTTAGGTGGGTTTTGTACGGTATCTGTTATCTTTCTGTTGTACATTGATGTATCTAGTATTCTCCATTTACTTTTCTGTATTGACTTAGAGACAGTTGTGAGGACGATATGTATGATTTTATATTCTGGTGTCAAGCTCGCATGTGAGCCGACTTTGCTTTGTGCAGTCTTATCTTTATGATATTGTCCTTGTTTTACTGTGTATTCTTCGCTACGGCGTCGTATATCATTTTGTGATGCTTCATTCTTGTCACTTGTTATTTCTGCTACACCTTATTTTTACCCGACTTTCGGGGCTAATGTTTTAAAAAGGGGAATGTTACCAAAATTATAAAACTTATAACTTTTGAACTTAAAAGGGTTTTCTACTAAATAAATGGAAGTTTTTCGGACATGTACGATTGTTTTACAAAATGTTTTAAATTCACTCTATATTTATTGGTTTTGATTTCTGGGTTCGGCTTACTTAGCCGCGTTGCGCCTGTAGACGTTGCGTGGTTAAGTGCCGGTCACGAGTCGAATTCTCGGGTCGTGACAAAGTTGGTATCAGAGCGTAGGTTTTACCTTCGGAGTGTAGGATGACCCTGGTATGATGGAGTAGGTAGCTGCAGCAGGGTAGCGTAGCGTGCGTATGTTCCGCGGCATACTCACGACACGGTACTCCGCTTACGCGACCTTAGGGCTTGTTGATTTGATTCCTCCTTATATTCTTGTGATTCGATTTCCGTGTTCTTATCGAATCAAAATTTTCTTTCAGCCAATATGCCGCCTAAGACTACGAGGGCACAGAGAGCGGCCGCGAGGGCCGAGATTCGAGTTGACTCGTCCGAGACGAGGACTGATCCGGGCAGTGCACCCGTTGTACCCGAGTAGGCTGTTCCTGCCGTGACAGAGCAGATCGCCACGTTAGCGGCTGGTATGCAGGAGATGCGCCAGACGGTGGGATCTAGCATGCAGGAGATGCGCCAGATGATAGGATCGCTTGTTGAGACGCTTCGAGCGCAGCGGCCAGAGGTAGCTCCACCAGTTCCAGAGACCGCTATGGTACCTACCGCACAGCCAGTTGCTCCTGCAGCCACGGAGGTGATTACAGTGTCGCTATCAGAGTTCATGAGGCTGAAGCCTCCGGTTTTCACAGGCACCGATACAGCCGAGGACCCACAGTCTTTCATCGACAGGATGGCCAGGATATGCCGTTCCCTCAGATGTGCAGATGCGAGATGGGTCGAGTTCGCGAGCTTTCGCCTGGAAGGTCTTGCGCAGAAGTGGTGTGATTCCGTGGAGAAGGGCAGAGCAGCAGGTCTTCCTCCTATGACCTGGGCGGAGTTCGTGACTATATTTCTAGCCCGTTTCCTTCCCCGGAGTGTTAGAGATGCCCGAGCACGCAGGTTTGAGTCTTTGCGCCAGACGCCAGGGATGACAGTGGCAGAGTATGACGTACTGTTTACAGAGCTAGCAGTCTACGCCCCACATTTAGTGGCCACCGAGGAATTGCGAGTCCGGAGATTTGTTCGAGGTTTGATTTCACCAGTGTTCCTCGCGATCAGCGCGCAGCACTACGAGACCTACGCAGCAGCGGTAGACGCAGCCCTAGTGGTCGAGGAGCACCTTGTTGAGACTTCGGCACTCCCAGAGCCGAAGAGAGCTCGTGCGGATACTTCAGCACAGAGACAGCCTTTTCGGCGCCGTGATAGACGTATTGCAGGCAGCAGAGATTCAGGGCGGGGCCGGTTATTCAGTTCTTATTCCCAGGATGGTCAGCGGCCGTCGTCGGGATGTTTTCGATGTGGGAGCTCTTACCACCGTGTGCGGGATTGTCCTGAGTTACCCCGGACAGAGGCGACAGCACCGCATGTTACATTACCACTTTCACCACCCCAGAGGGCGTTGCCTATCGTACCTACCGTTGCTCCGCGCCAGACTCATACACAGCGAGGTCGTGGGCGTGGAGGAGTTGCTCAGAGGGGGCGAGGTGACTGAGGCAGAGGGCAGCCAGCCGCAGGTGGTGGACAGGCGAGGGTTTTTGCTTTGACACATCAGGACGCGCAGGCGTCCAATGAAGTGGTTTCAGGTATCCTCCCTGTATGTTCAGTTGACGCACATGTACTGTTCGACCCCGGATCCACACACTCGTACGTATCCACGCACTTTGTGCCGAGTTTGGGTAGAGAGTCCGGCTTGCTTGATCAGCCGCTTGTGGTGACTACTCCTGTGGGAGAGTCGTTTGTTGCTAGGCACGTGTTCCGATCCTGTATCGTCTGTATTGGCGAGAGAGAGTTGCCTGTCGACTTGATCCTTCTGGATATGTTGGACTTCGACGTTCTTTTGGGCATAGATTGGTTAGCCATGTGCTATGCTTCTGTGGACTGCCGCGAGAAGACAGTTAGATTCTGTTTCCCCGGCGAGTCGGTTTTTGTTGTGTTGGGGGACCGTAGTGCCGCCCCTCACAGTGTGATTTCTTCTTTTCGCGCTGGACAGCTTTTGAGGAAGGGATGTCAGGGATTTCTCGCTTATGTTCGCGATGCTCGCGCTACAGAGGTTCCATTGGATCAGATTCCGGTTGTTAGCGAGTTTCCTGATGTGTTCCCTGACGAGCTTCCTGGGTTGCCGCCCGAGCGCGACATTTCTTTCTGTATTGATTTGGTTCCTGGTTCGGGGCCTATTTCTATACCGCCCTATCGGATGGCCCCGGCAGAACTTCGTGAGCTGAAGGGTCAGTTACAGGATTTGCTGGACAAGGGACTTATTCGACCCAGTGTTTCTCCTTGGGGTGCTCCAGTCCTGTTCGTCAGGAAGAAGGACGGCAGCTTACGTCTTTGTATCGACTACCGCCAGCTGAACAGGGTGACAGTGCGGAACAGGTATCCTTTGCCGCGTATCGACGATTTGTTCGACCAGCTTCAGGGGGCAGGGTACTTTTCGAGGATCGATTTACGATCGGGCTATCATCAGCTGCGGGTTCGACAGGAGGACATTCCTCGGACAGCCTTCCGTACGCGCTACGGCCATTACGAGTTTTTGGTGATGTCGTTCGGACTCACCAATGCGCCAGCAGCCTTCATGGATTTGATGAACCGTATTTTTCGGCCTTACTTGGATCTGTTCATTATAGTCTTCATTGACGATATCTTGGTATATTCCCGGAGTAGTGAGGAGCACGAGCAGCACCTGCGGGTTACATTGCAGACATTGAGGGAGCACCAGCTCTATGCGAAATTCTCCAAGTGTGCTTTTTGGTTAGACAGCGTGGACTTCTTGGGTCACGTGATTTCACGAGACGGTATATGTGTTGACCCGAGGAAGATCGAGGCCGTTCAGCGTTGGCCCAGACCCACATCAGTGACGGAGATTCGCAGCTTTTTGGGATTGGCCGGTTACTACAGGCGTTTTGTGCAGGACTTCTCACGTATTGCTACACCGTTGACCGGGTTGACCCGGAAGGGAGTTCCTTTCGTTTGGACGGAGGAGTGCGAGCACAGCTTTCAGCAGTTACGGACTCAGCTGACGACGGCACCGGTGTTATCTTTACCTTCCGGATCGGGCGGATTTGTGGTCTTTTGTGATGCTTCTCGAGTGGGATTGGGATGCGTTCTGATGCAGCATGATAGGGTGATCGCGTATGCCTCGCGACAATTGAAGAAGCACGAGCAGAACTACCCCACTCATGATTTGGAGATGGCAGCAGTGGTTTTCACACTTAAGATCTGGCGACATTACCTGTACGGCGAGTCGTGCCAGATATTTACGGATCACAAGAGTCTGAAATACATATTCCAGCAGCGGGACCTGAACCTTCGGCAGCGTCGATGGATGGAGTTAGTGAAAGATTATGACTGCGAGATCTTATATCACCCGGGCAAGGCAAATGTGGTAGCGGATGCTTTGAGCAGAAGGCCCGGAAGTAGTTTATCATGTTTGAGCGCAGTGCAGGAGCAGTCATCCGCAGATTGGCAGATATTATGCGACAGTCGAGTACAGTTCGAGTTCACGCCGATTGGAGGACAGATAGCGCATGTCCGTGCACGCCCACAGTTGATTGATCGTATACGTGAGGCACAGCTCAGTGATGACCGATGTTCAGAGATCATGGCACAGATGGGACAGGACAGATTTTCCGAGTTCGTGATCGATGATCAGGGGATACTACGGTTTGGAGTCAGACTGTGCGTACCTGATGCTGAGGGACTGAGGCGTGAGATTCTTGAAGAGGCACATCGATCGGTGTATAGCGTCCATCCCGGTTCCACCAAGATGTATCATGATATGAGAGGTGTTTACTGGTGGGACGGAATGAAGAGGGACATCGCAGATTTTGTATCGAGATGCCTGACTTGTCAGCAAGTCAAGGCTGAGCACCAGAGGCCCGCGGGAGAGCTACAGCCGTTACCCATTCCGGAGTGGAAATGGGAACAGATTTCGATGGACTTCGTGGTGGGTCTACCCAGGACTAGTCGGGGGTATGACTCCATCTGGGTGATCGTGGATCGTTTGACGAAAGCGGCTCACTTCTTACCGGTGAAGACTACTTTCGGATTTACTCAGTACGCTTAGATCTATATTGACGAGATAGTGCGACTACACGGAGTCCCGACGTGCATTGTGTCCGACAGAGGCACCCAGTTTACTAGTAGACTATGGCAGAGGCTTCAGGAGGCTTTGGGCACTCGCTTGAGTTTCAGCATGGCATTTCATCCGCAGACCGACGGACAGTCAGAGCGGACCATTCAGACTCTCGAGGACATGCTCAGAGCTTGTGTACTAGATTTTGGAGGTAGCTGGGATCATCATTTGCCCTTAGTAGAGTTTTCCTACAATAACAGCTACCAGGAGACCATTCAGATGGCACCGTTTGAGGCTCTTTACGGGAGGAGATGCAGGTCACCTACTTGTTGGACAGAGCTCAGTGAGAGCAGTATCTTAGGGCCACAGATCGTTGAGGAGACGACCGCGAAGATCCAGTTGATTCGCGATAGGATGAGAGCAGCGCAGAGTAGGCAGAGGGCTTATGCAGACCGTCGACGACGCAGACTTGAGTTTTCTGTTGGTGATCATGTTTTCTTGAGGGTCTCCCCAATGAAAGGTGTGATGAGGTTTGGGAAGAAGGGGAAGCTTAGCCCCCGGTATGTGGGCCCCTTCGAGATCCTTGAGCGTGTTGGTGCAGTAGCTTACCGGTTAGCCCTTCCGCCCAGCTTTCCAGACGTGCATCCCGTATTCCATGTCTCGATGCTCCGCAGATATCTTCATGATCCTTCGCATGCGATTCAGCATCCGGCGATCCAGCTTGAGAGCGATCTTTCCTATGCAGAGCACCCGGTGATGATCTTGGATCGACAAGTGAAGAAATTGAGAACGAAGGAGATTCCATCAGTTAAAGTACTTTGGCGTGGTCAGAACCGTGAAGAGGTCACTTGGGAGACCGAGAGTGAGATGATGAAGACGTATCCCCATCTTTTTGAAGGTAACCTTAGTTAGATTTTTGAAATTCGGGGACGAATTTCTTTAAGGGGGAGAGATTGTAACACCTTAGGATAAGGGTTAGTGAATAATTATAATTAAATAATGATTTTTAATAAAAAGTTTACCAAATTGTGTTTTAAATATTTTTCCTAATTTAATAAACATTTTTCCAAAATTTTCCTAAGCTTGCACACACATGTGCATGTAAACTAGGGTTTTTAAATTAAGTAAATACAATAATTATTAACCATGGTGGGTTAATTGTAGGATTAATTCTTTTGTGTTATAAGCAAGTTTAATTAATTAGTTAAATTGAAAGATTACTTTAATTTGAATGGTGAGGGTGTTGACTTGTGAGAAAGAGAGAGAGAGAGAGGGCATCATGGCTTAGCCCATGCTTGCCATTAATGATGAGAGAGAGAGGGTTGACAATTGGGAGCTAATTATTCCTCTCATTTCTTTGCTTTATTCTCTCAAACCTCACACACACTCACACACACAACACTTACCTCTTCACACCCCCCCCAGCTCCAGAAGCAGCAGCAGGCACAGCAACAGCAGAAGCAACTGAAGCAGCAGCAGAAGCAAAAGCAGCAGCAGCAACCTTCAGCAACAGCAACCCCAGTTCCTAGTGCAGCCTCTTCCTTTCATTCCTCCACCTTCCTGCAGCTTCCTAGGGTTAAGTATGAGGTATATTTCCTAATTTAGTCCCTAGTTAGCTTGGTTAGTGTCGATTTGCATCGGTTAATGGATATTGGTGCGTTTTAGTGCGATATGGGTTGTTTAGTGGGAACTTTGTGCATTTGGGGTATGATTTGGTTTCAGTAGGATGATTGAGGTCTGTTGAGGCCCTTGTAACCTAGCCCAACCCCTATTACGCTAAAATACCACCAGTTTTCACATTGGATGCAAATATCGTATTTGTGCAAAAATTGAGTTTTCTGGATCTGCTTTTGACCCTGTAAGTTCAGATTGATTTTGAGTGGACTGTGGCATAGTGGAGTGGAGGTGATACACTAGATGAAACCCGACCCCCTAACTCCCCTTCCCGGCCGCCAAAACCACCATTCTGGCCGCAAATTGCGGCCAGACAGGGGGTGTTTTGGTAATTTTTGGTTTCTGTATGTGTGTTTTTGTGTGTAGGGTATTTTGGTATATATATATTTTTAATATCAATTCTGTAGGAAAATCTGGGACCAAATACCTGTTTTGCTGTTTTTCTAAACCTTCGCGACACGCGTGATACGTGAGTAGGTTTGGGTTCTGCGTATCGCAGCGCGTCGGGGTAGTTTCGTGGCGCGTGGGTACACGTTTTAGCGTATCGCGCACACGCGCGATTGGGTTGCGACACAGGTTTCTCGTTGGTTTATAATGTCGCGTTTTGTGACTTAAGCTTATGTGTGATATGTGTATGTAATTCTAGGTTCGCAGGCCAGTGAGACGGACGCTGTGAAGAAGGGCAAGCAAGTGGTTGGATACACCTAGCGCGAGACACGGTGAGTAGATTTCACATCTACGGGGATATCGCCCGCATGGCGTTATGCGTCAGGGCTGATAGGACTTTGTTATTATATATTTCATGTACCCCATAGACTGTCATTGCATATTGCATTCCTTGCTATACATATATACATATTGTTTAGAACTGATAGAACTGCCATGATCATACTATTGTATATTGTTGTAACTCATCTATATTTGATATCTATATCACGGTGGATCATTGCATTGTAGTTCTTTCTCATGTGACTTGACTTGATATACACATTGATGCACCTATCACATCGCAGTTACTTGTATTATTGTTGGGATTTCATATGATTTGTGGATTTGGGAACCGTGACCTTTTCAAATAAGTAACCATTTAAAAACCCGGTTCCCTTGATATGATAATTTGGGGCGTCGCCCCGTGTTTTCTCGGTGCTTGAGGCACGGATTGATATAGGGCTGACCCGGACTGACAGATGCCCGATGGATTGATATAGGGCTGACCCGGACTGACGGATGCCCGACGGATTGATATAGGGCTGACCCGGACTGACGGATGCCCGATGGATTGATATAGGGCTGACCCGGACTGACGGATGCCCGATGGGTTGATATAGGGCTGACCCGGACTGACGGATGCCCGATGGATTGATATAGGGCTGACCCGGACTGACGGATGCCCGATGGGTTGATATAGGGCTGACCCGGACTGACGGATGCCCGATGGATTGATTGAGGGCTGACCCGGACTGACGGATGCCCGATATATATTGAGAGAGGGATGACCCGGACTGACGGATTCCCGGTACATACTTCAGAGAGGGCTGACCCGGATTGACGGAGCCCGATACAGGATGTTTTGCGTGTCGATGCTAGACACGAGTATTTATGATATTTGGGTGCCGATGTTGGGCACTCGGGATTTTCAGGGATATACAGGATATGAGGGCCGATGGAGTACCGGCGTTTGAGATGTTAGGATTTGTGGTGCATACATACTTATGTAGTCCACCTCGATACTTCATGTAGATACTATATCCCCATGCTCAGCATTCATTATCACATCTCACCCTGTAGTATATCACCTGATAGAGGACTGGCATTATTTTATGCATACTGCCACATCGCATTGATATTATCTGCTGGCATTTAGTAGAGCCACGCTACATGTGCATACTTGCGATTACCTTTATATGTTATCTCTATTCACGAGTTGGCAACTCACCCCCGTTGTGCCACAGTGCTTGCAGGTTGCCCTGGGAAGTAGTCACGGCTGGCTGTTACCGCATCTTTTGGCACAGATACCCCTTTTGAGCTGAGTTAGCCCTTTTGCTGTTTAGGTGGGTTTTGTACGGTATCTGTTATCTTTCTGTTGTACATTGATGTATCTAGTATTCTCCATCTACTTTTCTGTATTGACTTAGAGACAGTTGTGAGGACGATATGTATGATTTTATATTCTGGTGTCGAGCTCGCATGTGAGCCGACTTTGCTTTGTGCAGTCTTATCTTTATGATATTGTCCTTGTTTTACTGTGTATTCTTCGCTACGGCGTCGTATATCATTTTGTGATGCTTCATTCTTGTCACTTGTTATTTCTGCTACACCTTATTTTTACCCGACTTTCGGGGCTAATGTTTTAAAAAGGGGAATGTTACCAAAATTATAAAACTTATAACTTTTGAACTTAAAAGGGTTTTCTACTAAATAAATGGAAGTTTTTCGGACATGTACGATTGTTTTACAAAATGTTTTAAATTCACTCTATATTTATTGGTTTTGATTTCTGGGTTCGGCTTACTTAGCCGCGTTGCGCCTGTAGACGTTGCGTGGTTAAGTGCCGGTCACGAGTCGAATTCTCGGGTCGTGACACAGATCCTACTTGCCACGGCTACATACCATGACTACGATATCTGGTGGTTGGGTATCTTAACTGCTTTTCTAAATGATGTTTTAGAAGAGTGCGTCTATAAGTACACAGCCAGAGGTCCTCGTAGACAGTGGGAGCAGCGGAAACGTGTGCAAGATGTTTTATATAATAAAGCAGGCATCGCGGAGTTGGAACGTTTGTTTTGATGTAGTAGTCAAAGATTTTGACTTCATCAAAATGGTAGATGAACCTTGTATAAACAAAAAGGTAGTAGGGAGTATGGTGGTGATCCTCGTAGAGTACGTGGATGACATACTCTTGATAAGAAAGGAGTTTCCTATGCTACGCTCGGTCAATCTCCGCTTACCACAATGATTCTCCATATAGGATCACTGGAAGTGTTCCAGAGTGATAAAGACGACTGAATGTCAGTCGCAGGCATTGTCTTTACCTTCATTAAAGGGACGGTATGTTGGAAGAGTTCCAAGCTAGATACCGTGACATACTAGACGGTAAAGGCAGGATACATCGCTACTTAAGATGCTACCAAAGAGGCTGTTTGGATGTATAATGGTTCATGAGATGAACTATGTTCCTACCATTGTGAGACAATGGAGTTGTGGCTCATGCCAAGGAACGTCCGTCCCATCAGTGATCCAGACATATTCTATGGCAGTATCACCTGATCATGGAGATGGTTGATCTCCAGGATGATCAAGGCTAGGAGAGAAGACTCAGAGGATAACACGGCGGATCCACTCACGAAGGCCTATTCCCAGAGAGAGACTTTTATGGGATGGTTGAGTATGAGATACTACAACCACTGATACAGATGGCCCTAGTGCAAGTGGGAGATTGTTAGTTATATGTATGCCCTAGAGGCCATTACTGTACATAAGATGTATATTGTAGTGGATGCTGGGACATATATAGGGAAGACTTTCTTGCTCGACATGATAGTATGCTATCTGGTTGATCTTTACCTTAACGTGTACACAGGCTGTCTCTCTATTACATGTTGGTAAAGCTCTTAGGATGTGTGCTTGACTACCTGGACTATGATGCAGATCATACTAGTGGGGACATGGTAGTCCATAAGTACATCCTTCAAAGTCCCTAGTCGTGGGTGTATCGAGACGGGGCATCGATACACCAGAGTAAACTAGCGTATACCTTCTCGACCCATACAGATGGGCGATGGATGATCCCATATCCATTGGTGTTTGACATCGGAGATGATATACGGGTGCTCAGTAGAGACTGGGTACACTGGACGGACTCGCTGAGAACTCCCAGATGGTATTATACCTCACGTCAGATGGCAGTTCTCAGGTGACACTGGTACAGAGTAGTCTGTTGACCCGAGATCGTCATAGAGTCTTGTGTGGTTCCCACTGTGCTTTGATTTCCATCTTACCATGTCCAAGAGGGCGTGCAAAACGGTGGTTTTTGGGTACAGTCCCGAGTCACATGGAGGCAATGAGCGATAGGAGGGGATTCGTCTCTCCCGGTATAGGGGGTTGATGTTGCGCTGTGTTCGATTGGCTATAACAGGAAATCCCTGGCCAGGGTTGCTGAGATTTACTGGTAAGTGTTACCAGTAGTTTCTCGAATTGTTATAGACCTCATATCGACACGACTTATCGAGCTATTGGGGTCTGACGTTTACCACCCCTAGGCAAGATATGCGACATATCAGACGATCAGACCGGACTGTACGGTAGTGTTACTGGTTGGATTCACTGGAGTGTGAGCGGGCTTGCTCGTCGATCTTCTGATCGCTCAATACCCGGGTGGCCGTTACGTTTAGCAGACCGCTTGCGGCTTGTGGGTGTTTGATATGATCATCATCTGCTGCCGGCGTATTGACGAGTCTTTAGAGTCCTACACAGAGGTTTCCTGGCTCAAGAGAAACGAAATAGGAGCGCATATGAGATATGTGCGGGACCGAGAATAATGCGTGTATGTGATACCGTATTCTATTCTCGCGATGAATGTATCGATTGGTTGTATGCGATATAACCTGGTTATCGAATCAAGTATTGATTCGATAAGCCGATACATAGGATACTAGTCGGTTATATGCGATATGACCGGATCGTTAAATCAAATGTTGATTTAATGATTTAATGCATAATTATATATATTTGATATATTAGTTTGCATCAACTAGTATCGGTTTACTTAAGATGGATTTTCTCACTCGGATGTGCGCATTGCATATGCGATATGATTTTGTGCACTTGCTTGTATCATGTTTGATGATACATGCCTTTTGGTTAAGTGTATAGAATTAAACCATGATTAACTTAATGATTAGGGTTTTGCTTTTTCTTTTGATTATTTTTTTATTCATTTTGGATATTAATATAAGCATAAAAGAAAAGCAAAATGGTTTCTTTATTTCATTTTCTTTCATGAAGCTTTTTGAAGCTTCATGAAGCTTTGACCAAAGTGACCACTTTGTCTTTATCTTTAACCCTAACCATTAATCTAACCTTATTTAATTCTCTACACTTGACCATGGTAGATTATGATAAGTATTCTTTTATTTTTCTTTTTGGAATTAACTTATCATAACATTCTTCTTCTTCTTCTTCATTTCTTCAAGTGAAGAAAGCTTGCCTCCATCAATGGCAAGTGATGAATTAGAGTGAGAAATCCAATTCTAATGTTTACCCACTTCTTATTTCTTCATCCTCTACCTCTCGCCAAGTAGTAGAGTGTGTTTCCTTCACAAGTTTTCATGGCTTTGTGAAGGTGGAGCTTGATCTAGTGATGCCTCGACGTAGATCATCTTCGGCATGTCGTCGATGACCTAGCCCGCTTCTTCTCCGATGAAACCGACGCTTGAGCCCGGGTTTTCGTTTTGGACAGCGGAGAGGACCTCATTACGGAGCCGTGGAGGTGGAGGACCGGATCTACAAAGGTTGTATTTCCGTTCTTGTAGTTAATTGTTAACTAGTTCATTTATCGCCTAGAAATCTAGCCAACGATCCGTAGTCGGGTCTCTCGGCACCTAGAATTTTTGAAATTGGCATGGTTGATGCCTTGTGAGACCTCACTAGAGTGCCTAGGAACCCTACAGTGGTATCTTAGCCTAGCTAGAGCCTTAGACGAAGTATAGACGGAATTTGAAGTCCGAACGAACCGAAACCCCAAAATTTTCATGCTCTCTGGACATTTTGTAAAATCGTGGATTTTTCCAAATTAAAAAGTGCTAAAAAATTCAGCAGGGAAATCTATGAATTACGGCGCAAAATTGGACCCATGATTCATCCAAACCGCGGCGGAACCGCGGCGGAAGCCCAGCTTCTGCGGCGGTTCCGCGGCTAGGTGATGACGTCACCTTTCTATTGTTGCACAGTAATTCATATTTTAATATGCTGGGTTTTCTGGAATTTTTTTAAGATTTATTCAAGAGTTGAATTTTCTGGGGTTGTTTTGGGGATTCGGTGTTTCGATCGGAGTATCAGATTTTGTCTATGTGGCTTTCCGGATAAATTTTAGAATATGTTAAAAAGTTCGACCGGATATAAATACCCAGTTTTTCCCCTGTCGGGAAATTTCCAAGTGTTGGATTTTTCCGTAGTTTAACGACGTTCTAAGTAGTGCAAGTAACTCGATGGACCCTCTAGAAGACAACAAACCTTAACTCGATTATGTGACCGTCTTGAACTGCCCTTTGAACCTTCAGGTTTGGGGCAGTACGGCGTGCCACATGTGAGGCGTTGGCTTGACCCTTCTACGGCTGGACTGTTGGTACTGAGGCACGAACTGAATGTTGTTAGACTTATTTCATGTGTTGAGCTGTATCGGGAAAACTTGGGTGTTCGATTGTTCGATCGGAAAGTTTAACATTTTCTATTTATCCGGAATGTGATACAATAATTGGAATTCACAAATAGTTATGTGATAACTGAATGAATGTTATAAACATAGCAGTTTAGTCTCAATTGATCGGTTGCCACAGAATTTTGATGCGATCAAAAGTCCGTCGCAATCACGTAGCGTACGCGGATACTCGCCGGATAAACTTAATAGACTGCCTCGCCACATAGCCCCGACCAAGTGACTGTAGGAGAACCCCGTCGCCGAAAGCATCCGTTCGGATGCTCGCGGTGGCGGTGTTCCGCCTTGGTGCACTTCGTCGACGGTATCGGGGGTGCGGCTGTCTACTGAAGTTTGCGACGAGCATTCGATCACTTTTTCGGGAATCCTGTTGAATTGCCCGACTTGATATTGAAAAGTGTTTTCGATAATGAGACTAAAATGCGGGGTTTATAACTGTTAGGCATGTGATGTCTAAGTAATTCATTTGATCAGGCATGCGATGTCTGAGGTGGTTGCGGATTCCAACTGTTGTAGTTTTACACTTTCTTTTCTGTGACCGTAAGTGTAATATATGATATCGCCGGTTTCGTTGCTATATGTCAGCGACAATTGGGATGCGCATATTTACTTACGTTGATGACATGTGATGTTATGTGTTGCTGGATATGTTATATTGGATCGTCGTGTTTGAATAGCCGGGGGTTTTATGTGAGATGTGTGTTTTTCATTTTCATTCATGTAAAAACTTGTATGTAATATTCTTTTATTGGGGCACTTCCAGGTTGCGGAAGATGTCACCGTTTGTATATTATTTACTTTTCCGCACTAGGATAGACCCAAGGAGGAGGGCATAAGTAACCAGGTTCTGGAGTCCAGTGGGAGACAAACTCGAGGAGTCGAGTCCGGGTCTCCTAACTCTAGAATTGGTAGGGTTGCTTGCTTCTCTCGTAGGGGTCTAGGGGTGTGGGTTTGGCTATTCATCACGACCGTGGAATCCGTGTTTTGTACTGGCTCGTATTGAAAACACGGACGTCCTAGTATATCCAATATTTCATATGATTCTTCTGCTGCGATATCTGTGATGTGATCATGTGATGTTCTATGATAAATACAGTATATAGTATATATGATATATTATATAGGTGTTACTTATGTTTTACACCCACGCTAGACCTGCCCCGCTCTGCCGTTAGTTACCTAACCTAACGGTGCACGAGGGGACATCGAGGCGAATGCGGATGGCATAAGTGTACGTCGTATTTATTTGTGATGTTTAGGTACTTAAATGACGGGACTTCATTAATATGATTAATGAAAGAAAAGAAACCTAAAGATGTTGTAGAATCGATTTTCAAAATAAAACAGGTAGCTACAGTTCTTGCTTTGCATAGCGGTATATACGATATATCCTGCACCTTATTCGATAAGGAAAGGACCGAGATCCCTTCACCGGGAGTGACTCCTTTAGCAATAACTGGCAGATGCTACAACCTCGGTTTGTCTTTTGATTGCTTTTAAGGGTTTTTGCTTTGCACAGTGATATATATGATATATCCCGCACCTCATTCGACGAGGAAAGGACCGACGATCCCTTCACCTGGAGTGACTCCTTTAGCAAAACTAGAAAAGTCTCAAAAGCACTCCATTTCAAAATCATTTGATTGTACAACGATATAAAGTTCATTACGCAAAGGTTTTTTCTTAAAAACCTGACGTAGCCCTCTGTCATTTCAGATAAGTAATAGTTAGTATTCGTGCTGTGTTTGTTGACTCAGTCAAGGCGTAGTGTGCGGTAGCTGATTACTATTTATCTGCTTATGCATATGATGCAGATTGGATTAGGGTAGTCGTGCGGCCTTGTTGACTCAGTCAAGGGTCGTGCGGGTGGGTTTAATTCAATCAGGAAATGACGGGTTGAACTTTACTTGCGGTCTATGGTTTGTTGACTCGGTCAAGGTCATAGATCGCCTGGGGCAAAATATTATCGGGAATTTCAAGTGTTGAAATTTGCAATGAGATTGCATACCTTCTATGAGATAGTTGGATCCCGATACCCGCTGCGAGTAAGAGTTACTCCTGGGAGAGTTTTACACATTACAATTAGCCGATCAAGTAGGTGTCTAGAAAGGTGTTAACGAGGTTACGCCTCTGGGAAAACGAGGTTTACATTAATTAGGTTCGTGCGAAAGCACGGGGGACCTCCCTCAAAGTACCGACACTGGCCTGGCTGAAAGATTGGCGAACTTGTAGTGTGTAATTAATCCCGGCTAGTCTTTCCTTTTAGGGTTTGAAGAAAGATTTGATTAAAAGCAGTGGGAGCCATCCTGATTAGATAAAATAAAACCAATCTATTCTTGCAAGAGCGCACGCTGAGTGTTTTCTTCTCTCTCTCTCCTGGTAGCGACCATATCACGCCTTAATCAAGATAATAAAACGGATTATTGACCGAACCCGCTTTTTATACTGAGCTGGGGAACGTTGGTCCCGCTCCAACTTATAATTGTTATAAGACAGAGCAGGAAATTGGGGATTACCAGAATTCCCGTGCCGCCCAAACGAAGAGAGTGCATGCTGATGCATCATCTTCGGGTGTGTTCATTATACAGAACTGTTTCTCAGTATCCTCCGCATCCTTGGTATATGATACCGGATCAGGATCCCAGATATGTAATCTGTTACATAGGGCTACAAAAGGGTAGAAAAACTGAGAACGGGTGATAAGTTTCATGAGGCAGAAAACGGGGCAAGTGTTGCAGCCAAGTCTGTCAGTCACTGTCACCCTGTATTACCAATACATTGATTCTGAACGAATGTTATTAGATACCGAACCTGATATACAAAATCATATCTGTCTCTTTATTAGTAAAGAAATGATAAAATTTTGTATTGTTGGATAATGTTTTGAACATTTCCTATATCAAAAGTTGATCGGTTCAGGCACGTTATCTAAAAGCATTAATGTTCTAAATCAAACTACAGTTCTTAGTATATAGAACACACACAAGAGGAAGAGTTCAGAAATGAACGAATTCTTCTTGAGGTATTGTAGACTAGGTCAGATCAATGTGACCCGATTAGCTAGAGTTACATAAAGATTCATATTTAAATTAATTTGAATTTACATCTTGTGAAACTCGCCAGTCATATCACAAAGATAAGATGACCATAGCTCCGTTTACTGGAAACAGAGAAAGAGTTAATGAACTCTTGGGACTGATACATGATGATGTATGTAAGGTCTCCTGTCTACACATACCAAGACTGGTTCTTTATACTTCATTACATTCTCTGATGATCTCTCAAGATTCAGACATATGTTCCTGTTGAAACACAAGTCCGAACCTTTTGAGATATTCACAGAATATGATTTAGAAGTAGAGAACCAAAATACGGGTATAAGTATTATGTCCTATGATGAGATCAGGGAGGAGAATACTTGTGCATGGAATTCCTGAACTATTGTAAAGGGGAATGAGATTCTCTCTCAGCATTACTCCTCCGTATACACCATTGCACGATGGTATGTCGGGGCGGAGCAGATACACCCTATTTGATATAGTGTGCTCTATGATGAGTACTACTGAGTTACCTTTTTCCTTAGGGAGTTATGCACTTATGAAGCTGCATACCTATTGAATTAGGGTTCGAATCAAATCAAAGCCTACCATTTCATATGGAAAGGGAAGAGCCCATGTCTTAAGCTAGTAAAGATTTGGGGTTGTCCGGCCTATGTCTGAAAAGCAAAATCCGAACAAGCTCGAGGCAATGTCAGTTATGTACAACTGGAAATGTTCCAACTATACAAACTGCAACTGATGATTTGACAGAACCAAAGGATTCGGTAGATTCCAACGAACCTCGGCCTCTCCGCCGATCTAGTAGGGTTCCTCACCCACCTGAGAGATATTTCGGTTTCTCGATGACAGTGGGAGCGAGGATTGCATCATGAGATGATGACCCAACTAGCTTCAAGCTGGCCATCAGGAGTGAGACTCTGTATGAATGGCTGGATGCTTATCGATCTGAGTTGGAATCCTTATACACCAACAAAGTATAGACTTTAGTTGCTATATCTGAAGGGTTAAATCCCCATCAGGAGCAAGTATATCTTGAGAAGATTACTTGGTGTACATGGAAAAGTTGAGACTTTCAAAGATAGACTTGTTAAAGGTTTTCGTCATCGACCAGGCGTGGATAATGATGAAACCTTTTTCTAAGTACCTATGCTTAAGTCCATCCAGATCCTACTTGCCACGGCTATATACCATGACTACGATATCTGGTGGTTGGGTGTCTTAACTGCTTTTCTAAATGATGTTTTAGAAGAGTGCGTCTATAAGTACACAGCCAGAGGTCCTCGTAGACAGTGGGAGCAGCGGAAATGTGTGCAAGATGTTTTTGTAGCGTCTTGAAAAGTCATTTTGGTGTTTTTCTGAAATTCGGTGAAAATTCGGTATTTTTCCGAAAACCGTTTTTTTGTTATTTTGCAGTTTAGGACTAATTATACCTAAAATGGATAGGTAATTGCTTGTTTTTAGTAGCTAATGAGTTACCTATGAAATTTTGGTCATTTAAAAAAATTTCCCTATTTTTCAATTTTTTAATATTATTTTAAGCCGGTAGGAAAATACATTAATTTAGCGATAAATACAAATTTTTCCGGTCTAATTTTAATCTTTAAAATTATGATAATTAAAATCTAGTTATAACATAAATTTTTAGTATTTTGTTTTGATTTTTAACAAATTTTTATGATAGGAAACGAATTTATTGAATTTTAAGCTAAACTTGCAATTTTGGACTTGTCGGGGGTCTTTTTGCACAAAAATTTTTGTTCACTCTCTCTCACACACCCTCACACTCCCTAGGCCGGCCCATCACAGCAGGAAATCCCATCTTCTTTTTTTTGGTTTCAATTCTTGTGGTGAAATGTATTGGAGGATTAAAATATATTAATTTGGAGGTGGGTTGTACTTTGATATATGAAGGTTTGACTTGGAAAAAAAAATTCCCAACTCCCCACTCCTCACCCACACCCTCTCCTTACCTCTCCTGGCCGAGACCTGCACCCTCCCCCATTTCCATTATTTTCCTTCTCTTTCTCTCTCATTTTCTTCAAAAATTTGCAACAAAATTCAATAAAAATCAACAAATCCTTCACTTTTTCAACACAAAACCTTATTCCCTCTCTTCTCAAACCCAAATTGGTTCAAATCTTGGAGAAAGATGGTATCTTGGGAGGTTTTAGCAACTTATGGATTGATCTTTTGAGGTATAATTTCTAAATCAAATGGTTAAATTGTAGTTTAAAGTGTGCTAAGTGAACTTTGAAAATTGTTTTAGAGTTAATTTTAGTGTTAATTGCATACTAGTTTTTTTTAAAGTGAATGGTTTGAATTGAATTAGGGTTTAGAGACCATTATTTAGTTGATTAAATCTAATTTGTTATCTAGTTGTTTTGCTAACCTAATCTAGAAGGTTAACTTGCTAATTGAGTTATAAATTAGTGTTAATTTAAAGTTTTCATATATAGTTTGGATTAAGAATTGCTAGGTTATATAATTCAAGTAATGGTTGTTTATAGAAAATAGGTTTTGAATCTTTGCTAATGTGTTGTAATTATAGTGTTTGTAGATTGCTTGTTATGTGGTCCTCAAATTATGCTAATTTAGTTAATTTTAATGTGTGAAATTGGTTTGTAATTGTTGGTTTATGAAAATCAAGAAAGGGGTTTGTATATGGAAGTGGGTTGTGAAGCATGATAAATGAGTTGAATTTATGTGATTGTGGCTAACTAGTTGTGTGGTTGGATATCGTGTTGGATTGTGTTAACCGTATCGCTAATTTTCGATATTTGCACCAAAATTGCTAGTTTTGTGCTTACTAGGTTTTTATTAAAATTAATTGGTGAATTATTTGTGATACCTTGGGGATGTTTTTAGCATCTCCTATGACGTTTAGGTTGCGTGAGTGCGGAGTTTTGAGTAGTCGGGTTTTAGTTTTGCCGGGCGACCAAATCGGCTTTTTTTGGCAGTTTTTGCGATTTTCGCGTGTGTTCCTCGCACTTTGTGCACGTTGTACCTAGCTAGCGAACTTTAGTAGTTTCGTTGGGGTTTTGCGTCGTTCTTGATAAGTAACCTTATGTTTGGTATTGATGTAAATTCCAGGTTCGGTCGCGGAGACGTCAGACGCGACGCGAAAGGGGAAAGCGGTGATTGGACACAGCTAGCCAGGGATTCCGGTGAGTAGATGTAACATCTACGGGGGACTATCGTTGGATGGCGCAAGCCGCCCGATAGTTTTAGTAATTTACAAGATCCTTAGTGATGTTAGTAATTAGGGGTGAAATACTTATTTGACTATTGCTGCATCCATGCATTATATTGACATACCTATACGAAACCATTTTATAGGACACCTGCACCATTGCCATGGTTTTTATATGCAGCACGAGAACTATTCATGCTTACACACACACCCTGGTAATTGCCATGCCACCACACTAGATAACCTTTAAATTTAAACCTTTTACTAATTGATACTTAAACTTGTGCTATTGCCTTTAATTCCTTAAAATGAAACCGTAGGATTGCTATTCATGTGCATGTACTTCATCATATTAATTGTTCATGCTTAATCTATTAATCACACATCGAAACTTGATTATTGATACCATATGCATTCGTTATCACTGATATATGCACTTATGAGGATTTCTTTAGATTTTATGATATTGCTGGATTTCGGGGGAAAGCCGCAAAATTTCTAAACTTATTATATTTTTAAAATATGTAAATTGCGGTTTTCTAGTGATGTAAGTGTCGTCCACCATGAGTTTGCTGTGGTTTTGGAAATCCGTGTCAAGGAGTGGAGGAACCGGCACGGGTACATGGTGGGCCCGATAAGGTACCCCGGGGCAAGAGGAATGTGGTGTTGACGTTGATCCTGGCAGGGGACGGATTACCTACCGGTGACTGTTTGGGACGGCGGATATCCAGAGGATACCGACCGTGGCCGCTAGATGATGAGATATTGATATTTGAGATGGGTCAGCCGGACGGCTGAGGCCAGAGATACATTTATGAGATTTGAGACAGCTTTTGGGTGTCGTTGCTGGACACCGGTTCTCGTCGATTCTTTGAGTATTATGCTGGCATTCTAAAAGAGTTTCAAAAACAAAAAGAGATAAATGTTTCTTATATATACCTATTGAGACCTCAGATATTCATGTTGCATACATATTCGTACACTGATGTTGTATACACACCTGCTAGTGCACCCATTCATACCTGTATTTTAGATGCTAGGATGCTTGTGTGCAAGCATACGATAGCCTTTGTAGGTGTTATTTATTACTCACGAGTTGGCAACTCACCCCCGTTGTGCCATAGCCTTTTTCAGGTCCGTTCCGTCAGTACAGTAGCGGCGGTGCGCTTGCTTCTTTTGCCTCTTTTGCCTGGACTCGAGATTTCACTCATAGGTGGGTTATGTTACTATTTTTGTACCACCTTGTATATTCTTTGTATCTAATGCACTCCATCTACTGTTTCTACCAGTATTATTGTATATTGACCTAGAGATGAGACTGTGAGGTTTATGGACTTTTATGCTGTATTTTGGGGTCGAGCTCACTTGAGTCGACATGATGTTTTTCTTATGCTTCATTATGATTATTTTGCATGCTGTCGTTTTATATTGCGTGGGATTTGTGACCGCCTTGTGGCGAAGAGCTAGCTCCCGCTTGGGGATGCCCTATTTTGTTGGATTCTTATATATTTTGTTGTACCCATTTTGGGGGCCAGTATTTACAAAGGAGACTCTGCCGAAATTTTCGGAAAAAATGGTATTGTTTTTAAAAAAGGGTTTTACATGACTTATTTGATAAACTCGCTTTCAATTGATTGGGTTTTCTTCACTCTTTTGCTTAATTGGTTTTGTTTTCTGGGCTTTGGCTTACTTATTTTACGGACGTCTTTAGACGTTTCGTAAACTTAAGTGCCAGTCACGTTCCGTACCCTACGGGTCGTGACAAAGTTGGTATCAGAGCGATAGGTTTTTCCTTTTTGAGTGTAGGATGACCCTTGGTAGATGGAGTAAGTGACTTAAGCAGGGTAACGTAGCGTGCGTATGTCCGCGGCATACTTACGATACGTTACTCCGCCTAAGTGACTTTAGGATATACTTGCTTGAAAAATTCCTTCTTCAATTCCGTGTATCCTATGATCCTATTGCACTGTCCTTTCTATCCGTTTTCCTGTAACAGCCACTATGCCGCCGAAGGCTACGAGGGCACAGAGGGCTGCCGCCAGAGACCAGATTCGAGCTGGCTCGTCCGAGACTAGGACTGAGCAGGGTGGTATGCCTACGCCGCAGGGACAGACCGATCCACCTTCCCCAGGCCGTATGGATAGGCTCGAGACTGGTATGGAGGAGTTGCGACAGATGATGGGAGGCATGCAGGAGCTACGTCAGATGGTAGGATCCCTAGTTGCAGCCAGTCGTACACCGAGGCCGGATGACGTACGTACTACATCACAGACGACTATGATACCTGCTCCTACTACTACCACCGTGAACATTCCGGTTTCGCTACAGGATTTCATGAGGCTGAGACCTCCAGTATTCACCGGCACCGAGGCAGCGGAGGACCCACAGACGTTCCTTGACAGTTTAGCCAGGATCTGCCGTTCGCTGAGATGTTCGGATGATCGATGGGTAGAGCTTGCGAGTTTCCGACTAGAGGGTCTCGCGCAGACATGGTGGGAGTCAGTCTTGAGAGGTCGAGCTGCAGGTCTACCGCCTATGACTTGGGTCGAGTTTACAGCCGTCTTTCTAGCCCGTTTCCTTCCAGAGAGCGTTCGTGACGCCAGGGCTCGCAGCTTCGAGGCCTTAGTCAAGACACCTGGGATGACGGTGTCTGAATATGACATTCAGTTTACACAGTTATCCCGATATGCTCAGTATTTGGTGGATACTGAGGAGAAGATGGTGAAGAGGTTCGTACAGGGACTTGAAGCCCAGCTATATCTTGCCATTGGCGCCCAGCACTACGACACTTATTCAGCTGCTATGGATACGGCATTGCGGATGGAGGCACGCATATCACAGACTTCGGCCGTTTCTAGGCCGAAGAGGATTCGCACCGATGTACCGTCTCAGAGGCAGCGCGCCAGATTCTTTCCGAGAGATAGGCCTGGCAGAGGATTTGGGCGGGGACAGTTATATGGTTCTTATCCCCAAGGGCAGCAGCCATCGCCAGGGTGTTTTGGGTGCGGGAGTTTGCACCATCTTGTCAGAGACTGTCCGGTGAGACGACAGGGAGCAGCGACAGTTCCGCATGTGACCCTACTACCATCACCACCCCCTCCTCAGAGAGCCCTACTTCCTACCCCAGGCGATGCTCCACGCCAGTTAGGTGCACCCAGAGGCCGTGGACGCGGCGGTCCTGTTCAGAAAGGACGAGGAGGCTGAGGTCGAAGTCAGCCCGCTATCGGTGGAGGACAGGCCCGAGTTTTTGCTTTGACACCGCAAGATGCGCAGGCATCCAATGCCGTTGTGACAGGTACCTTGCCAGTTTGTTCTTTCGACGCACGGGTATTATTCGACCCAGGTTCCACACATTCGTACGTCTCTACACACTTTGCACCGATGTTGGGCCGTGAGTCGTCGTCGTTAGATCATCCGCTTATTGTTGTTACTCCGGTAGGCGAGTCGTTTGTCGCTCGGTTTATATTTCGTTTGTGTTCCGTTCGTATCGGGGAGAGGGATTCATCAGTTGATTTGATACTCCTCGATATGTTGGACTTTGATGTGCTTCTGGGCATGGATTGGCTAGCCACTTGTTATGCTTCGGTGGACTGCCGTGAGAAGGCAGTCAGATTTAGCTTTCCAGGAGAGCCAGTCCTTGTTATTCGGGGAGACCGCAGTGTCACCCTTCCCAGCTTAATTTCGTCTCTTCGCGCTGGTCAGCTCTTGCGGAAGGGATGTCAGGGATTCTTAGCGTGTATTTGTGATACTCGAGCTGCAGAGGTTCCGTTAGACCGGGTCCCGGTAGTTTGTGAGTTCCCTGATGTTTTCCCTGATGAGCTACCTGGGCTACCGCCTGAGCGCGATGTTGAGTTCTGCATTGATTTGATTCCCGGTTCGGGGCCTATTTCTATACCACCTTATCGGATGGCCCCGGCAGAGCTTCGAGAGCTGAAGGATCAGTTGCAGGATTTGTTAGATAAGGGGCTTATTCGACCTAGTGTTTCTCCGTGGGGTGCACCGGTCCTGTTTGTCAAGAAGAAGGATGGAAGTTTGCGCTTATGTATCGACTACCGCCAGCTGAACAAAGTTACCGTTCGGAACAGATATCCGTTGCCGCGCATTAACGATTTGTTCGACCAGCTTCAGGGTGCGGGGTATTTTTCGAGGATCGACTTGCGATCAGGATACCATCAGCTGCGAGTTCGACAGGAGGATATACCGAGGACAGCTTTCCGCACGCGCTACGGCCACTACGAGTTTTTGGTGATGTCGTTCGGACTCACCAACACCCCAGCAGCATTCATGGATTTGATGAACCGTACTTTCAGGCCGTATCTTGACTTGTTCATCATCGTGTTTATCGACGATATCTTGGTGTACTCCCGGAGCAGAGAGGAGCACGAGCAGCACTTGCGGATTACGTTACAGACTCTGAGGGAGCACCAGCTGTTCGCGAAGTTCTCCAAGTGTGCATTCTGGCTGGACAGCGTCGGATTCTTGGGTCACGTGGTTACGAGAGACGGCATTTGTGTGGACCCGAAGAAGATTGAGGCTGTTCAGTAGTGGCCCTGACCTACATCGGTTACTGAGATCCGTAGTTTTCTAGGCCTGGCGGGCTACTACAGGATTTTTGTTCAGGACTTCTCCCGTATAGCTACACCGTTGACCGGTTTGACCCGGAAGGGAGTTCCTTTCGTCTGGACAGAGGAGTGCGAGCGCAGTTTTCAGCAGCTATGGACTTGTTTGACTACGGCGCCGGTATTATCTTTGCCTTCGGTATCAGGCGGATTTGTTGTCTACTGTGATGCTTCGCGAGTGGGATTAGGATGCGTATTGATGCAGCATGGCCGGGTGATCGCTTATGCTTCTCGGCAGTTGAAGAAGTATGAACAGAACTACCCCACTCATGATTTGGAGATGGCTGCAGTGGTCTTTGTACTGAAGATTTGGCGACATTACCTGTACGGCGAGTCGTGTCAGATATTCACCGATCACAAGAGCTTAAAGTACATATTTCAGCAGCGAGACCTGAACCTCAGACAGCGTCGTTGGATGGAGTTGGTGAAAGACTACGACTGCGAGATCTTATATCACCCAGGCAAGGCTAATGTGGTGGCAGATGCGTTGAGTAGGAGGCCCGGGGGTAGTCTATCCTTTTTGCGCGCAGTGCAGAGGCAGTCGTCAGCAGATTGGCTGATGTTATGCGACAGGCGAGTTGAGTTCGAGTTCACTCAGACAGGGGGACAGCTCGCGCATGTTCGTGCACGCCCACAGTTGCTTGACCGTATATATGAGGCACAGCGCAGTGACGACCGTTGCTCAGAGATCATGGCACAGATGGGACAGGGCAGATTTTCCGAGTTCGTGGTTGACGATCAGGGGATTTTACGATATGGATCTAGACTGTGCGTACCAGATGCTGATGGATTGCGGCGCGACATTCTTGAGGAGGCACACCGATCAGTGTATAGTGTCCACCCCGGTTCCACCAAGATGTACCATGATATGAGAGAGACCTACTGGTGGGACGGGATGAAGAGGGACATTGCGGAGTTCGTTTCGAGATGCCTGACTTGTCAGCAAGTCAAGGCCGAGCACTAGAGGCCCGCAGGAGAGCTACAGCCGTTACCCATTCCAGAGTGGAAATAGGAGCAGATTTCGATGGATTTCGTTGTGGGTCTACCCAGGACCAGTCGAGGGTATGACTCCATCTGGGTTATCATGGATAGATTGACGAAAGCGGCTCACTTCCTGCCAGTGAAGACGACTTTCAGCTTCGCTCAGTATGCTCAGCTCTATATTGACGAGATCGTGCGACTACATGGCGTACCGACTTGTATCGTGTCAGATCGAGGCACTCAGTTCACCGGCCGACTTTGGCGGAGACTTCAGGAGGCTTTGGGCACTCGTTTGAGCTTCAGCACAGTGTTTCATCCGCAGACAGACGGACAGTCAGAGCGGACCATTTAGACTCTCGAGGACATGCTCAGAGCGTGCGTTTTAGACTTTGGTGGTAGCTGGGATCGTCATTTACCTCTAGTGGAGTTCTCCTACAACAACAGCTTCCAGGATACTATTCAGATGGCACCTTTCGAGGCATTGTATGGGAGGAGATGCAGATCGCCCGTCTGTTGGACAGAGCTCAGCGAGAGCAGCATTTTGGGGCCGCAGCTTGTTGAGGAGACGAAAGCAAAGATACAGTTGATCCGAGACCGGATGAGAGCGGCTCAGAGCAGGCAGAAATCGTATGCGGACAGTGTAAGTGCACGGCGGCGCTCCGGCCGTCAGTCCGACGGCCAAATGCGGAAGCGGTGATAAACTTTAATTTTGCGGACTTTGCAAACCGGCACCACCGCGCACTAAACCCCGGATCGTGCCATTAAACTAGTCTAAGCTATCTAGAGAGGGGGTAGAGAAGTATACCATACGATCCGAGTCCTCCGGTCTTCATCTCCACTCCGATCTCCTCGCGGGATCTCCGTCCGTCTCCTCCTCGTCGGAAAGGGCACCACGAAGCCGGGTACTTTTACGGGCTCCCACCTCAATACCGAGGCAACTCGCGCATGAAGCCGGCTACTCGACATGCTCAAGATATGCTGTAGGGAGTGTAATGTAGAATGTATGTCTCACTTTGGGGTTGGTTGCCATTTGAAGAGGATGGAGGAAACAAAGATAAGAAAAATGGTGCTTGCATTTTTCTTGGCATGGAATGAGATCAAGAATGAAAACCTCTCTCAAAGATGAAGCTCTCTCTTCTTCTCTTTTCTTCTTCTCACTTCTCTAAAATGAAAAAACCTATCATACTTAGAAAATGGTGGAGGAAAACATTATGAAGCATGAAGGGAGGTGATGGTAGTAAAAGGTGGAGGGTAACCATATCCAAAGCATAATCATCACTAAACTCAAATCAAACCTCACTTCATTTCTAATCCTTTCTTATCACAATGAATGCAAGAAAAGCAAAGATGCTTTCATAATTAATCCTTATGCAAATAAATCCTCCACAAAGTGTAATTTGCAAAACTGCAAATTACCCCCTCCATCGGAAAAGTCCGGCCGGGAAAGAACAAAGGAAAACCGGCCGGAACGGAAAGCAAAATGGCAACTCTAGAAAACTGGTCCCGTAATAAATTACAGGAAAAACCCCCATACTGTGCATACACACCCGCATCTGTATTCCGTCCGGATACAAATGCAAAGAGACAATATCTACACTGTACTATACTAGGATCGGCTTAAACCAAAGCCGGCTAGTAAAATCCGTTCGATCCTGATTCGTGCAATACCGCACGTATCTGATCGAACCTTGCCATATAACCATACGGCCACTAGTACAAACCGTCTGATCCTGATGCGTGCAATACCGCACGTATCTGATCCGACCCTGCCATATCTCCATACGGCCTCTACAGCGTTTCGCCCGAAACTTGAGTAACTGAAAGTGTGGTGGACTCTAAAGACTCGTCAATACTATGGCTGTGGATTTAACCACTAGCACGTCAGAGGTATAAGCCAATACGTGACGGGCCACCAGCTATTGACCAAAAGGGACGTCGATGAGAAAGCTCACCCCGACACCCAACTGAGCCTGTCAGTGACAATATCCGTACAGTCCGGTCCGTTCGTCTATGAGCATCGCATGGCGGGCCTAGGGGGGCGATACAAGTCGTGTCGGAGTGTAGCCCAGAACACCCTGAGATACTACTGGAATACCTACCAGTAAATCTCCTGCCTTGGCCAAGGTCTTTGTGTAATGGCTCTCCTAGACACAGCGCGACCTCACCCCCAATACCGGGAGAGACGAACCCCTGAAGATCCGCTCACTGCCTCCATGTGGCTCGGGACTGTACCCAACTAAAACCTGTTTGCACGACTCCTTTGAGCCGTGGTAGGGTAGTAATCAAAGCACAGTGGGAACTCACACGAGACAAATGATGATCCCCAGGTCGATGAACTAACCTGTACACATGTCACTAGGGAACTGCTATCTGACGTCAGGTATAAGACCAACTAGCATGTTCCCGGCGAGTCCTGTCCGGTGTACTCATAACCCAATGAGCACCTGTATACATCTTAGGTGAACCAACTGACACCAGTGGCTTGTGAGACCGGCCACCGCCCCTCGTCGGGGTCTCGACTGTATACACTAGTCTACTCTGGAGTATCGATGCCCTGTCTCGAAACTCCTACGACTAGGGACCTTTTAAGGATGTGCTTATAGACTACCAGCTCCCACGTATATGATCGCCCTCATACTGCCGGTAGTCAAGCAAGAATCCTAGGGGCTCTATCAACGTGCAATAGCGACCTATCAGGTCACCTAAAGCAGTACACGATGACAAAGGTAAACCAGATAGCAAACTATCATCTCGAGTAAGACTGTCGTCCCGGGATAGGTCCTCCCTCAATCATTGCAATCACGTGCCTGTGATCCAATAATTGACTCTGAGGGCACTATCTCCAACAATCTCCCACTTGCACTCAGGGCTAATTATTGCAATGTCGCATACTCACAGCCCGTGTGATACCGAACACCCAACTCCTCTACTAGTCAGTCTCACAAGGCTCGTTTGCGAAACTATTGCGTTCGAGGAATAGCCTCAGTGAGTGGATCCGCTCTGATGTTTCTTTCTATGTCTCTCCATATCTCAAGTTCGCGGAGAAAACTATCTCCCGAAATGAGCAATACCTGTCTTAGAGTGTCTGGATGTCTGATGGGACCTAGCTCATAAATGAACTCAAATCCAAACTTCTTAGACTGTATCGTCAACTGAACTTAATCAGTATCCTGCGCCATGCCACCCTCAGTATTCCCTTGGACCATCTGTCCAAAACACTGCCGCTCATCAGAGGGATAACTATAACTCTGACAACCTCCTTGTCGTCCATGTCACCTTGGAAGCCTGGAATGATAACTGTCTCTCGAATGAGGCTGTCGTTATCATATCCCTAGAACATCCACTTATGTTCTAAAACCGCTTCCGACTGTTTCTCCAGGATTGGATCAATATCAACTTATTGCATGTAGTGCAAGAACAACATCGGGTGTGGTACTTGACCTCTCATGATTGACTCAATTGCCTAAGCAAGTGATCTGTCAATCATGCATATCCCTCTCCCCTTTAGTCTGTAAGACACCTTTAGAGAGGGTGACTCCATTACCTGCAGGTACACTACCGTGCCAGGAGTCGTCCATTCTAAATACCCTTAGAATGCTGTCTAAGTACCCTGATTGGGAAACCACCCAAATCTAGATCTAAAACCATAGATCTAGTAACCAGTATGTCTGATATAATGTCCAAGTCCTTTGTGGAGAAAACACTGTGTGACGACCAAAGTATAACCGATCGTAGTAAAGGAATATCACTTCCTACTACCTTCTCAACAGATCCATCCCCTATTCTGATGACGCCAAACCTATGACTGTCACGTCAGAAATAAATGATCTATCTCCGCTACATTTGCTTTAGTCTATAAACAGACATAAGCTCCCTGTCCACCAATGCTTCCGCTGCTCCCACTGACTACGACAACCCTCTGGCAGAGTCATATAGACGTACACTTCTAAAACTAGTTTAGAACGACGCTATACTCATCCTCCTGCCGGGTCTCGCAACCTGGAACAACAGCAATGGCAATTGTGGGTAAACCAGAACTTCCCTGTCACCGTCCTTGAGGCTACCGGAGTACCTCTCGGGTGCCTGAAGTTACCCACCTTATCTGCGGAGTGGCCAATGGAATGTCAAATCAGATTGAATCTTTAGGTTCCTTATCAAATTTTCAGTAATCGTTTGCGGTTCTGGAATCACTTCCAGTTCTACCATACTCCCACTGCTGATTTTGAAAAAATCTAATTCTTTTAAAATTGTGGCGAGTGAAGAATAATATTTCTATTGATCTCCCAGATGGTAGAAAGTCAACCCTCGTCATAGCCTGGGTCAACCCACAAACGGCCATTACAGAAACGTGCCTTGAGTTATCCAGAGTCTGGTTTTAATCATAAGCCGGACAACTCCCCGTACCTTAACAATGTTAAGATATGAACTGTACTATATCCAATATAGAACCAGAGGCACTGATTTAATTTAACCAGATTCAAATCATGCAGCTGTCTCCAGTGCATGTCAACTAAATGGAGAGAGGCCGATCAGCGTTACTCAACTTAGGAATGCTTCCAATTATGAGTAACCTGAAAGAGAAGTAATTTCTCTTTATCATTACTATCAACTGAATACCATGCACAAGTATCTACATCTTCGATCACTTTGAAGAATCCCGATACTTGCAACACCTGGTTCTCTACTTTATTCAAATACCTATAACTTCTCAAAATTCAGACCCTGTGTTTCCACGAAACACTTGTCTAAAAACTAGAGAAGTCATAAGTAAACCGAATATAGTACGAGAACCAACCCCTCTGTCCTGATGGACCCTGGACAATATACAATACTCTGTATAAGTCCCTTGAGTCAGATAACTCATTCACTGTGTGTCGTAGGTTGAAAACTGTACTTATGGTTAAGAAGAATTACACCGCTGTTCAATGCTCCTTACCTAACCATCCACTGATATAGGTAAATGTCATCGACATAATATCAAAAGGTATATCTCACTCTATGAAAATAGACGTACAGATATATCAATTTGAAATTGGTGCACAACAGCGGATATTCAAAACCAAATATTTGCCGACCGGCAAACAACCCAGGTGGCATCCTCAAATATCACCAATTACAACGAATCCCGATATAATGAGGATGATCACCCAATTCCCAATAACTTACTCCCACTCATCATCTGTAAAACCATACAGATGTGAGAATCATACCTGGTAAATACATACCCTGGAGTAAGTGTCTAATCGGAAAATCAGTTTTCTTTTAACAGTACACAGCTGAACTGAAACATTGAAATGTTTCGATGGGGTATCCTGGTATTCCTAGTAATGCCTCTACCATTATCCAGATTCACAACTATAACCGTATAATTCTTTGCCACCTCTCCAAATCCCTTTATATGTCTCTAGTCATTTCCTTCTGTACACCCTTTTAGGCCAAATGGTTTTCTTCCTTCCCTACCGTTCGGCACCAGCCTATGGTTTGGAAGAAGACTATCCAAAAAGCATAAAGGGTGTACTGTCCTAATCCTAGGAGCACTCGCAACGCGAGAGAAGGTGAAGATAAAAGACACCTGAATGTACTTTATTCCTATTTCTCCTGAACCAGGATCCATCCCCGAACTGGAACAAGTTCCTTTCGAGTTCGTATATAACCATACGATGGATTATCCAATAAAATGGGATCTTCGTAGTGATACGGAGTGTCCTGGAGAAATACAAAGGTGATTTAGGATAGGCGAAGAAATACTTGGTTTGGTCGTGAATAGCAGTCGCAATTTACTTTGCCCTCTTACTAATCCCTTGCTTTGTCTTAACTTAATACCTTCTGTACACCGTTTAGGCTAACTGGTTTTCTTCATTCCCTACCGGTCGGCACCAGCCTATGGTTTGGAAGAAGACTATCCAATTTGCATAATAGGTGTACTACTCCTAAACTAAGGAGTACTCGTAACCTGAGAGAGGGTGAAAAGAAAAGACAACTGAATAATCCTATCCGTTTTCTCCAGAACCAGAAACCATCCTCGAAGTCCTTCGAGTTCGTATATAACCATACGATGGTTTTGTCCAATGGAAGTGGACGGTCGTAGTAATACGGGGTGTCCCGGAGAAAAGGGTAAAAGTAGGAGTGGCAACGAGGTTTGCAACTCTGACAATCCAAAAGCCAGTGTTAAGAAGGTTCGGTCAACTTGGTCTCTGAGTCGTAGTCTTAGGGTCGGGTCAATGGTCGCTGCCAGAGAGAGAGAAAAGAAACACTCAGCGTGCACTCTAACCTAGATCAGAATGGTTATCACTTTTTCTAATCAGGAAACCTCCCACTGTACCTCAAATTCTCCTTCAAACCTGAAAGAAGAATTAGTCGGGGTCACCCGAGGAGTAAACCAACTCATCAGTGGGAATCGGGATCCAACTATCATCGCATGATAACGTGACGGAATCCGCTCACGCTATCACACTCCAGAAGGTATGCGCATATCTGGCAAGTTTCAGTTCTTTTGAAACTCCCGATGTGATTTCTGCCCCATGCTCTTATGACCTTGGCGTGAGGTCAAAATATCATAAGTCACATGTCAAGTTCTACCCGTCATTATCCAGGTTAATTTGAATCCACCCGTACATACCCTTGACGTAGGCCAAAATAGTAGTACGACTGTCCCAAACCAACGCATCTATCTATGCAACAGATAAATACCCGGCAGCTACCAATCACTATGCCTTGGCGTGAGGTCAAAATACATAGCTTGAATACTACCGAATATTTAACTGAAATGACGGAGGGCTACGAATGGTCTCTGGCGAAAACCTTTAACGTAATGAACTTGATCTCGTTGAAGGAACGGATAGCTTTTTAGAAAATATAGTGACGAAAACCTTTACTAAAGAGGTCACTCCCGGTGAAGGGATCTTGGCTCTTTCCCCGTAGAATGGGGTGCAGGATATTCCAAATGAATACCACGGTGCAAAGCAAAAGTAATCGGCTATAGTGAAATTAATGCCATGACGCAAACTTCTGTCTAAGGGGTCACTTCCGGTGAAGGGATCTCGGCCCTTGCCTCATCGACTGAGGAGCAGGATATTCCAAATGAATACCACGACGCAAAACAAAAGTGAACGTCCTTGCAATAACAGCTTTTTGGAAAAGTGTTCCAACAACATCAGATTAGGTTTGTTTAACTTGCATTGATCCGAATCAACGCAGTCCCATCAATTGATCACACCAATAAAGAACGAAAATATACTGACGTACGTATATGCCATCCGCATTCGCCACTGGGTCCCGTCATCACCCGTTAGGTTAGCTTACTAACGACAGAGCGGGGACTGGACTAGCGCGGATGAAAAACATATACAACATCTACTAATATATATACCAATATATTATATTTCGCTCAAGGCGTGAAAGAAATGCAACATCACAGAAAATGTACATCATCACAGAAACAATACAGATATCTGGGATCCCCGGGTTTCACAGAGCCACTACTGAAACCCGACGTTCCCCTGGTCGTGTGGATAGCCTGTGCAATGAAATCCTAGACCCCTACGGGCGCGGCAAGTTACCCGCCAAAACCTGAAGCGAGGCAGCCCCCTTCAGCGCCGTGAATGGACCACCCAGCACTTCACGGAATCCGGTAACTTGGGTACCCCTCCTGGGTCAACCTGTACCCCCTACGAGTGCGGCGAACAGCCCGCCAATCCCAGAGTGAAGCCCCCTCCGCCTCAATGCCATGAGATGCGGGCTTGTTGCCCTCTAGAACCCGGCCATCCGTGCACCCCACCGCGGGGTAATCCTAGTACAGAAAGTAAAATATACATGCACCGGGTACATCGACCGCAACCAGGTCGTGCCCCAAAAGAATAATACAAACAGGTAGTGACGGCAGTCCACATGTCGGACGCTCGCCCCGCAATATCAAATGTACATAATACCACCACAACTGTACTAGCATTGCATCCAGGCTATCCCCCACGACCGATCCGCAACATCACAGCATAAACATAGAACATCAACATGAAAGTCACGTTCGCAAATCCGTCTAACCGGGCTATAGCAGTTAGACCGGATTTACCGATCGAGTGACATTCACGGTCGCAGATATAATGTAAATACTGTGAACAATGTGTTTAAAATATCCGATCGATCAAAAATTAACAAGTGGGCCCTCAATCAAAACTGTAGCACTCACAGAAATCCTGGGCCCAATTTTAATATTCCAAAACCCATATTTTAAGCCCAGAAGGCCTCTGAAAAAAATTGGTGAAGTGATGTGAATAGTGCGCGGCGGAAGGGCCGCGGGAATGGGGTTTTCGCGGCGCTTCCGCCCTCCCACTGTGGAGTTACTTCGTCAAATTTTTACAGAACTCTTAGATTTTCCAGTACATCAATATTTTACAACCTGAAAAATTTTTCGAGACCAAAAATTTTCAACAGAAACTGATTCGAACTAAAATGCAGTTTTGGAACATTCGATCGATCGAAACAGAAAAACACATTACACCAAGCTAGACTATGTTAATGGCGAGGCTCTGATACCACTGTAAGTGCACGGCGGCGCCCCGGCCGTCAGTCCGACGGCCAAATGCGGAAGCGGTGATAAACTTTAATTTTGCGGACTTTGCAAACCGGCACCACCGCGCACTAAACCCCGGATCGTGCCATTAAACTAGTCTAAGCTATCTAGAGAGGGGGTAGAGAAGTATACCATACGATCCGAGTCCTCCGGTCTTCATCTCCACTCCGATCTCCTCGCGGGATCTCCGTCCGTCTCCTCCTCGTCGGAAAGGGCACCACGAAGCCGGGTACTTTTACGGGCTCCCACCTCAATACCGAGGCAACTCGCGCATGAAGCCGGCTACTCGACATGCTCAAGATATGCTGTAGGGAGTGTAATGTAGAATGTATGTCTCACTTTGGGGTTGGTTGCCATTTGAAGAGGATGGAGGAAACAAAGATAAGAAAAATGGTGCTTGCATTTTTCTTGGCATGGAATGAGATCAAGAATGAAAACCTCTCTCAAAGATGAAGCTCTCTCTTCTTCTTTTTTCTTCTTCTCACTTCTCTAAAATGAAAAAACCTATCATACTTAGAAAATGGTGGAGGAAAAGATTATGAAGCATGAAGGGAGGTGATGGTAGTAAAAGGTGGAGGGTAACCATATCCAAAGCATAATCATCACTAAACTCAAATCAAACCTCACTTCATTTCTAATCCTTTCTTATCACAATGAATGCAAGAAAAGCAAAGATGCTTTCATAATTAATCCTTATGCAAATAAATCCTCCACAAAGTGTAATTTGCAAAACTGCAAATTACCCCCTCCATCGGAAAAGTCCGGCCGGGAAAGAACAAAGGAAAACCGGCCGGAACGGAAAGCAAAATGGCAACTCTAGAAAACTGGTCCCGTAATAAATTACAGGAAAAACCCCCATACTGTGCATACACACCCGCATCTGTATTCCGTCCGGATACAAATGCAAAGAGACAATATCTACACTGTACTATACTAGGATCGGCTTAAACCAAAGCCGGCTAGTAAAATCCGTTCGATCCTGATTCGTGCAATACCGCACGTATCTGATCGAACCTTGCCATATAACCATACGGCCACTAGTACAAACCGTCTGATCCTGATGCGTGCAATACCGCACGTATCTGATCCGACCCTGCCATATCTCCATACGGCCTCTACAGCGTTTCGCCCGAAACTTGAGTAACTGAAAGTGTGGTGGACTCTAAAGACTCGTCAATACTATGGCTGTGGATTTAACCACTAGCATGTCAGAGGTATAAGCCAATACGTGACGGGCCACCAGCTATTGACCAAAAGGGACGTCGATGAGAAAGCTCACCCCGACACCCAACTGAGCCTGTCAGTGACAATATCCGTACAGTCCGGTCCGTTCGTCTATGAGCATCGCATGGCGGGCCTAGGGGGTTGGTAAAAGTCAGACCCCCAAAAGCGGTACAAGTCGTGTCGGAGTGTAGCCCAGAACACCCTGAGATACTACTGGAATACCTACCAGTAAATCTCCTGCCTTGGCCAAGGTCTTTATGTAATGGCTCTCCTAGACACAGCGCGACCTCACCCCCAATACCGGGAGAGACGAACCCCTGAAGATCCGCTCACTGCCTCCATGTGGCTCGGGACTGTACCCAACTAAAACCTGTTTGCACGACTCCTTTGAGCCGTGGTAGGGTAGTAATCAAAGCACAGTGGGAACTCACACGAGACAAATGACGATCCCCAGGTCGATGAACTAACCTGTACACATGTCACCAGGGAACTGCTATCTGACGTCAGGTATAAGACCAACTAGCATGTTCCCGGCGAGTCCTGTCCGGTGTACTCATAACCCAATGAGCACCTGTATACATCTTAGGTGAACCAACTGACACCAGTGGCTTGTGAGACCGGCCACCGCCCCTCGTCGGGGTCTCGACTGTATACACTAGTCTACTCTGGAGTATCGATGCCCTGTCTCGAAACTCCTACGACTAGGGACCTTTTAAGGATGTGCTTATAGACTACCAGCTCCCACGTATATGATCGCCCTCATACTGCCGGTAGTCAAGCAAGAATCCTAGGGGCTCTATCAACGTGCAATAGCGACCTATCAGGTCACCTAAAGCAGTACACGATGACAAAGGTAAACCAGATAGCAAACTATCATCTCGAGTAAGACTGTCGTCCCGGGATAGGTCCTCCCTCAATCATTGCAATCACGTGCCTGTGATCCAATAATTGACTCTGAGGGCACTATCTCCAACAGACAGGCGCCGTCGCAGATTAGAGTTCGCAGTTGGCGACCATGTTTTTCTGAAAGTCTCACCGATGAAGGGCGTGATGCGTTTTGGGCGAAAGGGGAAGCTTAGCCCTAGATTCGTAGGTCCCTTCGAGATCCTCGAGCGTGTCGGCGCTGTTGCATATCGTTTGGCTCTTCCACCCAGCTTTCCCGATGTTCACCCCGTATTCCATGTTTCGATGCTCCGCAAGTACCTTCACGACCCTTCGCATGCGATTCAGCACCCGACAGTCCAGCTAGAGCGCGACCTTTCTTTTGCAGAGCAGCCGGTGGCCATCTTGGATCGGCAGGTGAAGAAGTTGAGGTCGAATATTATACCAACCGTCAAGGTCCTTTGGCGTAGCCCGAGCAGCGAGGAGGTTACCTGGGAGACCGAGGGCGAGATGAGGAAGAAATATCCACATCTCTTTGAAGGTACGCGTAGTTATATTCTTAAATTCGGGGACTGAATTTCTTTAAGGGGGGAAGATTGTAGCGTCTTAAAAAGTCGTTTTGGTGTTTTCCTGAAATTCGGTGAAAATTCGGTATTTTTCCGAAAACCGTCTTTTTGTTATTTTGCAGTTTAGGACTAATTATACCTAAAATGGATAGGTAATTGCTTGTTTTTAGTAGCTAATGAGTTACTTATGAAATTTTGGTCATTTAAAAAAATTTCCCTATTTTTCAATTTTTTAATATTATTTTAAGCCGGTAGGAAAATACATTAATTTAGCGATAAATACAAATTTTTCCGGGCTAATTTTAATCTTTAAAATTATGATAATTAAAATCTAGTTGTAACATAAATTTTTAGTATTTTATTTTGATTTTTAAAGAATTTTTATGATAGGAAACGAATTTATTGAATTTTAAGCTAAAACTTGCAATTTTGGACTTGTAGGGGGTCTTTTTGCACAAAAATTTTTGTTCACTCTCTCTCACACACCCTCACACTCCCTAGGCCGGCCCATCACAGCAGGAAATCCCATCTTATTTTTTTTGGTTTCAATTCTTGTGGTGAAATGTATTGGAGGATTAAAATATATTAATTTGGAGGTGGGTTGTACTTTGATATATGAAGGTTTGACTTGGAAAAAAATTTCCCCAACTCCCCACTCCTCACCCACCCCCTCCCCTTACCTCTCCTGGCCGAGACCTGCACCCTCCCCCATTTCCATTATTTTCCTTCTCTTTCTCTCTCATTTTCTTCAAAAATTTGCAACAAAATTCAATAAAAATCAACAAATCCTTCACTTTTTCAACACAAAACCTTATTCCCTCTCTTCTCAAACCCAAATTGGTTCAAATCTTGGAGAAAGATGGTATCTTGGGAGGTTTTAGCAACTTAGGGATTGATCTTTTGAGGTATAATTTCTAAATCAAATGGTTAAATTGTAGTTTAAAGTGTGCTAAGTGAACTTTGAAAATTGTTTTAGAGTTAATTTTAGTGTTAATTGCATACTAGTTTTTTTTAAAGTGAATGGTTTGAATTGAATTAGGGTTTAGAGACCATTATTTAGTTGATTAAATCTAATTTGTTATCTAGTTGTTTTGCTAACCTAATCTAGAAGGTTAACTTGCTAATTGAGTTATAAATTAGTGTTAATTTAAGATTTTCATATATAGTTTGGATTAAGAATTGCTAGGTTATATAATTCAAGTAATGGTTGTTTATGGAAAATAGGTTTTGAATCTTTGCTAATGTGTTGTAATTATAGTGTTTGTAGATTGCTTGTTATGTGGTCCTCAAATTATGCTAATTTAGTTAATTTTAATGTGTGAAATTGGTTTGTAATTGTTGTTTTATGAAAATCAAGAAAGGGGTTTGTATATGGAAGTGGGTTGTGAAGCATGATAAATGAGTTGAATTTATGTGATTATGGCTAACTAGTTGTGTGGTTGGATATCGTGTTGGATTGTGTTAACCGTATCGCTAATTTTCGATATTTGCACCAAAATTGCTAGTTTTGTACTTACTAGGTTTTTATTAAAATTAATTGGTGAATTATTTGTGATACCTTGGAGATGTTTTTAGCATCTCCTATGACGTTTAGGTTGCGTGAGTGCGGAGTTTTGAGTAGTCGGGTTTTAGTTTTGCCGGGCGACCAAATCGGCGTTTTTTGGCAGTTTTTGCGATTTTCGCGTGTGTTCCGCGCACTTTGTGCACGTTGTGCCTAGCTAGCGAACTTTAGTAGTTTCGTTGGGGTTTTGCGTCATTCTTGATAAGTAATCTTATATTTGGTATTAATGTAAATTCCAGGTTCGGTCGCGGAGACGTCAGTCGCGGCGCGAAAGGGGAAAGCGGTGAATGGACACAGCTAGCAGGGATTCCGGTGAGTAGATGTAACATCTACGGGGGACTATCGTTGGATGGCGCAAGCCGCCCGATAGTTTTAGTAATTTACAAGATCCTTAGTGATGTTAGTAATTAGGGGTGAAATACCTATTTGACTATTGCTGCATCCATGCATTATATTGACACACCTATACGAAACCATTTTATAGGACACCTGCACCATTGCCAGGGTTTTTATATGCAGCACGAGCACTATTCATGCTTACACACACACCCTGGTAATTGCCATGCCACCACACTAGATAACCTTTAAATTTAAACCTTTTACTAATTGATACTTAAACTTGTGCTATTGCCTTTAATTCCTTAAAATGAAACCGTAGGATTGCTATTCATGTGCATGTACTTCATCATATTAATTGTTCATGCTTAATCTATTAATCACACATCGCAACTTGATTATTGATACCATATGCATTCGTTATCACTGATATATGCACTTATGAGGATTTCTTGAGATTTTATGATATTGCTGGATTTCGGGGGAAAGCCGCAAAATTTCTAAACTTATTATATTTTTAAAATATGTAAATTGCGGTTTTCTAGTGATGTAAGTGTCGTCCACCATGAGTTTGTTGTTGTTTTGGAAATCCGTGTCGAGGAGTGGAGGAACCGGCACGGGTACATGGTGGGCCCGGTAAGGTACCCCGGGGCAAGAGGAATGTGGTGTTGATGTTCAGCCTGGCAGGGGACGGATTACCTACCGGTGACTGTTTGGGACGGCGGATATCCAGAGGATACCGACCGTGGCCGCTAGATGATGAGATATTGATATTTGAGATGGGTCAGCCGGACGGCTGAGGCCAGAGATACATTTATGAGATTTGAGACAGCTTTTGGGTGTCGTTGCTGGACACCGGTTCTCGTCGATTCTTTGAGTATTATGCTGGCATTCTAAAAGAGTTTCAAAAACAAAAAGAGATAAATGTTTCTTATATATACCTATTGAGACCTCAGATATTCATGTTGCATACATATTCGTACACTGATGTTGTATACACACCTGCTAGTGCACCCACTCATACCTGTATTTTAGATGCTAGGATGCTTGTGTGCATGCATACGATAGCCTTTGTAGGTGTTATTTATTACTCACGAGTTGGCAACTCACCCCCGTTGTGCCATAGCCTTTTGCAGGTCCGCTCCGTCAGTACAGTAGCGGCAGTGCGCTTGCTTCTTTTGCCTCTTTTGCCTGGACTCGAGATTTCGCTCATAGGTGGGTTATGTTACTATTTTTGTACCACCTTGTATATTATTTGTATCTAGTGCACTCCATCTACTGTTTCTACCAGAATTATTGTATATTGACCTAGAGATGAGACTGTGAGGTTTGTGGACTTTTATGCTGTATTTTGGGGTCGAGCTCACTTGAGTCGACATGATGTTTTTCTTATGCTTCATTATGATTATTTTGCATGCTGTGGTTTTATATTGCGAGGGATTTGTGACCGCCTTGTGGCGAAGAGCTAGCTCCCTCTTGGGGATGCCCTATTTTGTTGGATTCATATATATTTTGTTGTACCCATTTTGGGGGCCAGTATTTACAAAGGAGACTCTGCCGAAATTTTCGGAAAAATTGGTATTGTTTTTAAAAAAGGGTTTTACATGACTTATTTGATAAACTCGCTTTCAATTGATTGGGTTTTCTTCACTCTTTTGCTTAATTGGTTTTGTTTTCTGGGCTTTGGCTTACTTATTTTACGGACGTCTTTAGACGTTTCGTAAACTTAAGTGCCAGTCACGTTCCGTACCCTGCGGGTCGTGACAGTTTTATATAATAAAGCAGGCATCGCGGAGTTGGAACGTCTGTTTTGATGTAGTAGTCAAAAAGTTTGACTTCATCAAAATGGTAGATGAACCTTGTATAAACAAAAAGGTAGTAGGGAGTATGGTGGTGATCCTCGTAGAGTACGTGGATGACATACTCTTGATAAGAAAGGAGTTTCCTATGCTACGCTCGGTCAATCTACGCTTATCACAATGATTCTCCATATAGGATCACTGGAAGTGTTCCAGAGTGATAAAGACGACTGAATGTCAGTCGCAGGCATTGTCTTTACCCTCATTAAAGGGACGGTATGTTGGAAGAGTTCCAAGCTAGATACCGTGACATACTAGATAATAAAGGCAGGATACATCGCTACTTAAGATGCTACCAAAGAGGCTGTTTGGATGTATAATGGTTCATGAGATGAACTATGTTCCTACCATTGTGAGACAATGGAGTTGTGGCTCATGCCAAGGAACGTCCGTCCCATCAGTGATCCAGACATATTCTATGGCAGTATCACCTGATCGTGGAGATGGTTGATCTCCAGGATGATCAAGGCTAGGAGAGAAGACTCGGAGGATAACACGGCGGATCCACTCACGAAGGCCTATTCCCAGAGAGAGACTTTTATGGGATGGTTGAGTATGAGATACTACAACCACTGCTACAGATGGCCCTAGTGCAAGTGGAAGATTGTTAGTTATATGTATGCCCTAGAGGCCATTACTGTACATAGGATGTATATTGTAGTGGATGCTGGGACATATATAGGGAAGACTTTCTTGCTCGACATGATAGTATGCTATCTGGTTGATCTTTACCTTAACGTGTACACAGGCTGTCTCTCTATTACATGTTGGTAAAGCCCTTAGGATGTGTGCTTGACTACCTGGACTATGATGCGGATCATACTAGTGGGGACATGGTAGTCCATAAGTACATCCTTCAAAGTCCCTAGTCGTGGGTGTATCGAGACGGGGCATCGATACACCAGAGTAGACTAGCGTATACCTTCTCGACCCATACAGATGGGCGATGGATGATCCCATATCCATTGGTGTTTGACATCGGAGATGATATACGGGTGCTCAGTAGAGACTGGGTACACGGGACGGACTCGCCGAGAACTCCCAGATGGTATTATACCTCACGTCAGATGGCAGTTCTCAGGTGACACTGGTACAGAGTAGTCTGTTGACCCGAGATCGTCATAGAGTCTTGTGTGGTTCCCACTGTGCTTTGATTTCCATCTTACCACGTCCAAGAGGGCGTGTAAAACGGTGGTTTTTGGGTACAGTCCCGAGTCACATGGAGGCAATGAGCGATAGGAGGGGATTCGTCTCTCCCGGTATAGGGGGTTGATGTTGCGCTGTGTTCGATTGGCTATAACAGGAAATCCCTGGCCAGGGTTGCTGAGATTTACTGGTAAGTGTTACCAGTAGTTTCTCGAATTGTTATAGACCTCATATCGACACGACTTATCGAGCTATTGGGGTCTGACGTTTACCACCCCTAGGCAAGATATGCGACATATCAGACGATCAGACCGGACTGTACGGTAGTGTTACTGGTTGGATTCACTGGAGTGTGAGCGGGCTTGCTCGTCGATCTTCTGATCGCTCAATACCCGGGTGGCCGTTACGTTTAGCAGACCGCTTGCGGCTTGTGGGTGTTTGATATGATCATCATCTGCTGCCGGCGTATTGACGAGTCTTTAAAGTCCTACACAGAGGTTTCCTGGCTCAAGCGAAACGAAATAGGAGCGCATATGAGATATGTGCGGGACTGAGAATAATGCGTGTATGTGATACCGTATTCTATTCTCGCGATGAATGTATCGATTGGTTGTATGCGATATAACCTGGTTATCGAATCAAGTATTGATTCGATAAGCCGATACATAGGATACTAGTCGGTTATATGCGATATGACCGGATCGTTAAATCAAATGTTGATTTAATGATTTAATGCATAATTATATATATTTGATATATTAGTTTGCATCAACTAGTATCGGTTTACTTAAGATGGATTTTCTCACTCGGATGTGCGCATTGCATATGCGATATGATTTTGTGCACTTGCTTGTATCATGTTTGATGATACATGCCTTTTGGTTAAGTGTATAGAATTAAACCATGATTAACTTAATGATTAGGGTTTTGCTTTTTCTTTTGATTATTTGTTTATTCATTTTGGATATTAATATAAGCATAAAAGAAAAGCAAAATGGTTTCTTTATTTCATTTTCTTTCATGAAGCTTTTTGAAGCTTCATGAAGCTTTGACCAAAGTGACCACTTTGTCTTTATCTTTAACCCTAACCATTAATCTAACCTTAGTTAATTCTCTACACTTGACCATGGTAGATTATGATAAGTATTCTTTTATTTTTCTTTTTGGAATTAACTTATCATAACATTATTCTTCTTCTTCTTCATTTCTTCAAGTGAAGAAAGCTTGCCTCCATCAATGGCAAGTGATGAATTGGAGTGAGAAATCCATTTCTAAAGTTTACCCACTTCCTATTTCTTCATCCTCTACCTCTCGCCAAGTAGTAGAGTGTGTTTCCTTCACAAGTTTTCATGGCTTTGTGAAGGTGGAGCTTGATCTAGTGATGCCTCGACGTAGATCATCTTCGGCATGTCGTCGATGACCTAGCCCGCTTCTTCTCCAATTAAGCCGACGCTTGAGCCCGGGTTTTCGTTTTGGACAGCGGAGAGGACCTCATTACGGAGCCGTGGAGGTGGAGGACCGGATCTACAAAGGTTGTATTTCCATTCTTGTAGTTAATTGTTAACTAGTTCATTTATCGCCTAGAAATCTAGCCAACGATCCGTAGTCGGGTCTCTCGGCACCTAGAATTTTTGAAATTGGCATGGTTGATGCCTTGTGAGACCTCACTAGAGTGCCTAGGAACCCTACAAATACAACGTCCTCTTATGCCATCCGCATTCGCCACTGGGTCCCGTCATTCACCCGTTAGGTTACTTAACTAATGACAGAGCGGGAGCTGGGCTAACGCGGGTGTAAAACATAAGTGACGTCTAATAGCTATCATATATAGATATTGTACATTCGTCAGACGCAATAATAGGCATTCCAGATCACAGATGACCATATTGGATTTTCTACGAATCCGCATTCCTTTTGAGCCTGCAAAGAAAGACGGATTACACAGTCGCGATGAATAGCCAACACCCCACCCTAAACCCCTACGGGTACGGCAAACTACCCGCCAAGTACCCGAAGTGAAGCGGTCTCCCTCAACAACGTGAGTAGGCCACTAAACACTTCAAAGTACCCGGTAGTTTGTGCACCCCATCTTGGGTCTATCCAAGGAGCAGAAAACAGTAAATGAAATAATACAACGGTGGCTACAACCTCAGCCCGGATGTGCCCCGCAAAAGAATATTACAACTATTTACAAATTACATTTGAATGAAAGAAACTCTCGTCTCACATCCCCGGCTATCCATTCACAACAATCCAACAAGTCCACAAACACAAACCATTACAGAAATGTGCAACCCCTCTGCTAACCGACATACTAGCAGTTAGCGGAGCTTTACGAACACATTAAACAAATCACAGATATAATCAATTTAGCCAAACATCATAGAATTTCGATCAAGCAAACACAAATGATTCTACTCCAAATAATTCTCTGTGCACCTGAAACCTGAGCAGAAAACAGAATATCCCAGAAAAAACAAAATCAACACAGAAGAGTTACTGGGGAATTTTGGGCTGACTCGGCCCAAACTCGGCAGCGGATCCGCGGCGGATCGCTTGGATCGGCCGCGGATCCGTGGCGGTTTGGACGAGTTAGGATCCCAAATTTCTCCAGTAACCTTAAAATTCCCTACTTGTATTTTTAAGGGTCTCTGAAAATTTTTAGACCCCGTTTTAAAATCGGCAGAAACTAGGTCAAAATGATGTTTTTTCCGGTTCGTTTTGCGATCGAATTTCTAACGACTTTGCTAACAAGTTAGTTATAGTTTAGCGAGGCTATGATACCACTGTAAGTCGACGTTAGACACCCCACATGATGCGGGGTGGCGGAATAGGTAAAACAATCATTTTGTTTAAACTAACAACGACTAACTTTACGGATCATTGCCAAACCCTAACTAACAATAACATAGGAGGGATTAGCTACTATGAAAGAAGATTATACCTAATGAACCAAGTCCTTCTTGTTCTCTTTGATCACCTCCTCGTCGGCCTCCTCGTTGTAATAGAAGATCCACCCGAGAGCTACTTCTCCAAGCTTAACCTCACACTTGAGGTAACTAGGTAACTAAGAGTGCTAATCAAAGAAACCTAGAAGATATAGAATAGGATTAGGGATCTTTGAGTCTTGCTAACCCTTGGATCTCAACATATGAGAGCTTAGGGTTAGTTCTTGAAGAGAGAGAGCTTGAGGAGAGAGAAGGTGAGAGTGAGAGTAACCTTGGAAAAATGTCTCATTATAAATATATGAAGCATAAGATATTTATTAAATGAATAACAAATAAAAATATCATCATGCTTCATTAACTCACCTTGTGTGATTCATCCCATAAGTCATTAAACCATAAATGCATCATTAACTCCTATGGATGAATCACACCATGAGTCATTAAACCAACTAATGAAAATGCCACCTTAGCCTCCAACTCATCAATCTTCTAGAAGCTTATCGACTAATTACAAGAATGCCCCTCCCATCCGTGAAAAGACGGAAACTCTGAGACTGTATAAATCCAATAATCCATTACTAGAATCTGGCATAAACCAAAGCCTGCTAGTAAAAACAGTCCGAACATCGTACGTGCGTAAAAACACGTATGTGTCCGAACCCTGTCGTAAAACCATACGACCTCTATATCATTTCGTCCGAAGCAGGAAAACTCTCTGTGTAGGACTCTAAAGAATCGACTGCTACGCTGGCAGTGGATTTAACCACAGACCGCAAGCGGCACTAGCTGTACGTAACGGTCCCCAGGTAGATGTCGATAAGAAGGCCGATGAGGAAACCCATCCGAACTCCTACTGAGCCTGATGCGACAATCTTCATACATTCCGGTCTGTTCGTCTAGGACTATCGCATATCGGGCCTAGGGGGGAGGCAAGCGTCAGTCCCCTAAAAGCGGTATATGTCGTGTTGGAGTGAAGCCCATTACACCTTGAGAAACTACTGGAAAACATACCAGTAAATCTCGCTTGCCCTGGCCGGGGACTTTGCGTAATGGCTCTCAAGACACAGCGCGATATCAACTCCCAATACCAGGAGAGACGAATCCTGTCTAACCGCCACTGCCTCCATGTGCTCGGGACTGCACCCAACTGCTACCTGTTTGCACGACTCCTTTGAGCCGTGGTAGGGTAGCAATCTAAGAATAGTGGGAACACACTCGAGGCGAAGCAGCAGTGTCAAGTCTGCGGACTATGCTGTACTCATGTCACCTGGGAACTGTTAACTGACGGCGGGTATAATACCAACCAACAGTTCCCTGCGAGTCCTGTCCGGTGTACCCGTAAACCAACGAGCACCTGTATATTATCTCCAGTACGACATACTGATGGCTGTGGGACAAACCATCTCCCCAACTAGGATGAGAAGCATACACACTGGTCTACTCCGGAGTATCGATGCCCTGTCTCGATAATCCTGCGACTAGGGACCTGAAAAAGGATGTGCTTATAGACTATCCAGCCCCCACTAGTGTGACTGCCATCACAATGCTGGTAGTCAAGCAAGATCCTAAGGGCTCTATCAATACGTACACACATATTAAGATAGATATAAAACAAGTAGCATACTACCATATTTAGCAAGACTATTAATATAACTGTGAATATCCCATGCTTCCATTATGTATGATACAATAATGTCCCCTAGGGATATACACTAACAACATCACCATATATAAACTCTACGTCTTGCTTCTAAGTCCATAATATACCACTTCTAAGTTGATGGAGTTGTCGCTAGATACAAGAATATATGAATAATCAAGAGTGAGTAGGATACAATAACAACTCACTTACCCATAAATCCCCAAAAGTATGTGTGCCCAAACCGCTGATAATCCACGCGGTAAAACCTGTAAGAATACTGTGGCACAACGGGGACGAGTTGCCAACTCAGTAAATAAAAGTGCATCTTAAAGTAGAAATCGAAATGCATGACGATACCTAGGTTATAAGTATAGTACGATCATAATATGAATCGATATTCTATATGATATGCAAAGGTGCAATACTAACTATCATGCAATCACAAGTATAATATCTCAATATCATATGAATCAAAATCCTGAATCTATTATATGTATCGGAATTCCCTTTTTGTCTATGAATGTCTGTACAAAAATATGCAGATACTGTCCCCCGGATCAGTCCTGGTGGAATCTAATAAATACATATCTAACTGCGTACCTCATAATAATGATCACATCAATATACATATAGATGTCCGGCATCGACATCGAAATCCGCAATCTCTCGTGTCCAGCATTGACACGTAAATACAGATACCGTCGACACCATCTCAACAGATGATCGCCACCCGATATCCTGGCTATGATCAGTATCCCTTGGATATCTGCCGTACCTAATCGAACCCCGGTCTGTATCCCTTGGATAGCTGCCGTGCTCATCTCAATCTCCGGCCAGTATCCCCTGGATATCTGCCGTGCTCAATTCTATTTCCGGTATCGAGTATCCTCGCTAGGCTCCCCCGCCTCAATGCGGCTATCCTGCCCCTCGGTCTCGACCGGGTCCACTATGTATCCAACTGTATATCTCCCTCACTCAGTCTGGATAACAGAAAAAAATCCATGACCGTATATCTCCCCCACTCGGTCCGGAATAAAACCAGAAAACACAAAACTCATTGTGGTCGTTTTACTCATCATATCATACTATCAAGTAAGGAATAAGAATAATTGCATAGATTGTATTGATGATATACTATATATGTATATATATAACAGTGTCCCATACCACCGATATATATATATATCATCAGGAGTAAAATACTCAGAAATCCCAAGGAAACGAATGCATCATCCATAGTACTATAACATGTATAGGAAAAGACAACATAATCATATCACATAACATAATGATTTCAGTTCTAATGTGTCATGGCACTACTAATGATGTGTAGTGTAGCATACGTGTCTGTGCTCGTGCAGCATACGTGTCTGTGCTCGTGCGACACGGAAATCATTAGTATTTGTGCAAGTGTTCTACGGTGTAAAAATCTATATATTAACACATATATAACAGAACGATTCTACAGCGACATGGCAGAACCAATGATGTATAGTGTAACATATATTTACGTGCTTGTGCAGCATTGTACTCATTGGTATTTGTGCAGTGTTCTATCAGAGTGTGCGTAACGCAGAAACATATAATATAGATAATATAATCTAAACGTACTAATTGTAATTACTTGTTATGAGCTATACCATTATCTTTAGAAATGATCGGAACGTTAAGTTTGAAATAAGGAAGCTGCCTTAAATTTAAAATAGATGTTTGTTTTTAGAAACATACACGCATCCTGGTAGTTTATTTAAGAGACAACGAACCGTGTTTTTTAAAATTATATAACTCATACCAGTATTACATCCTAAAATAGAACATAATCTATCTCTACGAGTCGAAGAATAAATTGGCCGTTATTCGGCATACAAAGTTCATCATTTCCGATATGTATAAATCCTTGTATTATAGCTCATCATATCGCTATATCCCAATCATCTTAAGTACGGCATGGTCTCTCGTACAAACTCATCAAATCATACCCATATCGTACCGTAACATTTCAAAAAAATTAAATATTATTTTTCGGAATTTTTATAATTTAATATTAATTTTTAATGAATATTTTAATATTTCGGTATAATTAAATACCGATAAATGGGGAAAATTTTGGAAAATTATGGAAAATTCTAAAATAGGGTATTTTATGGGATTATGCCATTTTTAAGTTTTTATGGTTAATTATATGCTAATTTGGTGCTAATCGCGATTAAAAATCGCTAATCGGGTTTTTAGCATTTTTGTGCAAAACATGCACATATCATTTTTTTCTACACTTGTTACATTTTCTTACATGTTGTTGGTAGATGGTGGCCTAGGGTTACCATTGTGAGAAGGAATAAAGGAAAAAGAAAAGAAAAGGTAAAGTATGATGATGAGAGAGAGAGAGTGGGTTACTTTTGACATGTTTGACCCTCCCCCATCATTTTATCATCTCATTTCTCTCTTCCCTTCAAAGAGCAGCTGCTGCTCCTGCCCTTTCCCTCTTCCTCCTCTCTCTTCATGCTTAGATCCACCATGAAATTCACCCAAAACCCTATTCGCATTTCACAAAAAATGTTCCCGAGCTCACTAGCTACACATTGGGACTAGAAAGAGAGGATCTTAAGGACTTTGAGCAGCTCAAGAATTTTCTTGAGTTGCCAAAGGAGGTAATTCCTGCACCCTAGCATAGTATTTCGATTTCTTTATACATCTATACTAGTTTCATGTTGATATGGTGTCGTTTGATGGACTTTTGAAATTTCAAGTTAGGGTTTAGGGTTTGATCAGAAATCAAGGTTGAATTGAGATGTAATTAGAGACTATAACCCCTGGAGTGATGTTATATTGGACCAAACCAGAGAATTTAACCCAGAATACGGATTTATAGAAACAGTATCGGGGAAAACATTAAATCTGTCACTGTTTTTGGAAATCTTCTTCCACCCGAGCCACCTGAAAATAATTCTGGGTTGACAGAGAGATGTGCAGGCACCTAGGAACCACCACTCAAAGCCCTAGCCCTAACCACCATTTTCTGGCCGCCAATAAATTCCTCCTGGCCGCAAATTGCGGCAAGAGTTGGTTGGAACCCCCTTGTTTTTGTTCTGTAGCCTTATACCCTATAAATTAGACCCTTGGTATATGCAATTTTGACTGATTCCACATAGGGTAGAATCTGGGATAGTTTTCTTGAGTTGGCGCATGGTTTACGACTTGTTTTAGCATGGATTTTAGTATTTGATGATTCATTTCTGTCGGGTGGCGTTTGAACATCAACGGCAAAGGATTATTGATCGTGTTTGCATGCGAGACTATAGGTTTTTACCTATGTGAGTAGCGTGTGCCGTTTTGGTTTTCCGAGGTGATTTTCATGTGCTTTAGCGTTTGTGATATCCTTGTAGGTACCCCACGTGGCGACGAGGCGTTGAAGATAAAGATGGTGACATCTGCATCGGTACATGAGAAGCAAGGTGAGTAGATTTATATCTACGGGGAGAAGTCGGGTGGATGGCGTATAGCACCCCCGCAGTTCGTGGTGATGTATACGAATACGTATACACACATATATATTGATTATATATTGTCTGAGATTATTGATGATAAAGATGGATAATTGGTGTGATTGGATTGGTTTAGTGTTGCGAAACCCTAGAGTAGTGGTTGCACCACACACACACACCCATACTTGCATACATTCTTCTTTCATATGTGCGTATATGGGATAATTTATGTGTTCACATGGGTATGGGACTATGTGTTCACATACTGGATTTGAGGATAGTATTTGGGATTTGAGGTGAGTCGATGAGATGTGATTTGAGACCGTGAGATCGGTGATATGGCAGGATTCGTACTTGAGATACGTCCTGATGTTATAGCGGATTTTTGGATGACGATGCCATATAAATAGTGATATATATATATAAAATGGTTGACATGTGATCGTGATATGAGATAGGATATGATATGATAAGATATTTATAATAGGTCGCTTTGGACGACGTATACCTCTTTATGACGATATATGATGATGATATTGGTTTGTATGAGGCTGTAGATCAGCAGTCAGATCATGATTATATGGATGATATTAGTATTGTAGTAGACGTAGGTCAGTACCCTGATTATGATCTTGATAAAGAGGATACCAGATGAATAATATGATGAATGTGATATTGACCCGTACCCAGATTTGGGATGCCATACGACGGATTTACGTACGATCTATATATTGATGTTTGATCCGTACTCTTGACTTGGGAATATTTGATTATAGATATGGTATCGGATGTGATATTATCGAGGCGGGATCACCGACTAATATATATATATATATATTTATATATATATATATATTTATATGTATGTATCGAATCAGATGTTAGGCGGTTTCCTTACCTGCAGTTAGCCTGTTAACTCAGCCCTATAGTTTAGTGTAGCTGTATGAATCATATGATATTAAAGGAAGATTAGCTATTGTTGTGTCTAGTATTCAGCTCCCGCTCATTATTGTTGTTCGCTCCGCATCGCATACTTATTGTACTGCATATTCCATTATTGATATCATGCTGTTAGGACACCAGCACCATTACCGATGATGCGTATGTACCACGTACACTTACTTGCTGGCTCACACACATCTTCATCGGTAATTGCCATGTCACGTACACTTAGAGAATATTATTGCTTGATTTAGCTTGTTAGCTAGTAGTTTTGACATGATATTAGTGTACTTGCCTTATATGAAAGCTTAGATATTGTAGTTATTACTTGTCACTTCATTCATACTGTTATTCATTGTTATGCCGCATTCATGGATTCTCATGCCTATATTCATGGTTTTACGTGCTATTGATGATTTGGATTCGGACTTCCATGAGATTTCTAGATTTGGGAACGTGGGTATTGTTAGTTGTATGTATGCCCTAGATGCCAGTATTGTACAGATGATGTATATTATATTGGATGCTTGGACATATATAGAGATGACTTTCTTGCTCGATATGATAGTATGCTATCTGGTTACTCTTTATCTTAACATGTATACTAGTCTCTTTAAACTGTCTTATAGTTACATGTTGGTAAAGCCCTTAGGATGTGTACTTGACTACCTGGACTTTGATGCAGATCATACTAGTGGGGACATGGTACTCCATAGGTACATCCTTCAAGGTCCCTAGTTGTGGGTGTATCGAGACGGGGCATCGATATACCAGTGTAGACTAGCGTATACGCTTCTCGACCCATGAGATGGGCAATGGATGATCCCATATCCATTGGTGTTTGACATCAGAGATGGTATACGGGTGCTCAATGGAGACTGGGTACACTGGACGGACTCGCCGAGAACTCCCTGATGGTATTATACCTCACGTCAGATGGCAGTTCTCAGGTGACACTTGTGCAGGTTAGTCTGTAGACCCGAGATCGTCATAGAGTCTTGAGTGATTCCCACTGTGCTTTGATCTCCACCTTACCACGTCCATGAGGGCGTGCAAAACGGTGGTCTTTGGGTACAGTCCCGAGTCACATGGAGGCAATGAGCGATAGGAGGGGTTTCGTCTCTCCGGGTATTGGGGGTTGATGTTGCGCTGTGCTCGATTGGCCGTAACAGAGAAGTCCCTGGCCAGGGCTGATCAGAGATTTGCTGGTAAGTGTTACCAGTAGTTTCTCGACCCGTTATGAGCCTCACATCGGCATGACTTATCGGTTATTGGGGTCTGACGTTTACCACCCCTAGACTTGATATACGACATATCAGACGAACAGACCGGACTGTACGGTAAGTGTTACTGGTTGGATTCACAGGAGTGTGAGCGGGCTTGCTCATCGATCTTCTGATCGCTCAATACCCGGATGGCCGTTACGTTTATCAGACCGCTTGCGGCTTGTGGGTGCTTGATATGATCATTATCTGCTACCGGCGTATTGACGAGTCTTTAGAGTCCTACACAGAGGTTTCCTGGCTCAAGAGAAACGAAATAGGAGCGCATATGAGATATGTGCGGGACCGAGAATAATGCGTGTATGTGATACCGTATTTCATTCTCGCGATTAATGTTTCGATTGGTTATATGCGATATAACCTAGTTATCGAATCGAAGATCGATTCGATAAGTCGATACATTGGATACTAGTCGGTTATGTGCGACATGACCGGATCATTGAATCAAGTGTTGATTTAATGATTTGATGTATAATTATATATTTGATATATTACTTTGCATTAACTAGTATTGGTTCACTTTAAAGGGATTTTCTCACTTGAAAAGCACATTGTATATGTGATATATTTTGTGTGCACTTGATTGTATCATGTTTGATGTTGCATGCTAACTTGTGTTTTGTGTAAAGATTAAACCATGGTTGTGTAATGGTTAGGGTTTCCTTTTTATTACTCATTTATTTATTTATTTATTTTGGAAAGGATTATGAAGAAAAATGGTGGCTTTCTTTGTATTTAGTTGAAGCTTCATGAATGTTTGACTTTATTAACATTTTGTCTTCATCCTTAACCCTAACCATTCTAACTAACCATGATCTATTCTCTACACTTTACCATGGTTAGCATATGATAAGTATTGATTTAATTTTCCTTTTAAAAGCAACACTTATCATATTCTTTCTTCTTCTTCTTCATCTTCATCAAGAAAGAAAGCTTGATTCCATCAATGGCATCTTGAGCAAAAGAGTGAGAAATCCAATTCTAAAGTGAACCCACCTCCTATTTATTCACCCTCTACCTCTTGCCAAGTAGTATAGGGTGTTTTCTTCACATGTTTCACAACTTGGTGAAGTTGGAGCTTGAACTTGTGTTGCCTCGACGTAGATCATCTTCGGCACGAAGCCGACGACCTTGCCCGCCCATTTCTCCGATGAAGCCGATGCTTGAGTCCGGGATTCGAGACGGACAGCGAGAGGACGTCTATGTGGAGCTAAGGAAGTGGAAAACCGGATCTACAAAGGTTGTAGCTTCTCACTTTTAGTTAAGTAGTTAACTAGTTTCCTGTTTCGCCTAAAATTCTAGTTAACGATCCGTATTAGGGTTTCTCGGCACTCATAAAATTTGAAATTGGCATGGTTGATGCCTTGTGAGACTTCATTAGCGTGCCTAAGAACCCTACAGTGGTATCAGAGCCTAGCTAGAGCCTTAGGCGATGCTTAGACGATGTTTGAAACCCGATCGAACCCGAAACCCTACATTTTTCACGCTCTCTGGACTTTTTCTAAAAAATGGGTTTTTTCCAGATTAAAATGCTTAAAAAATTCAGCAGGGAATTCTAAGAATTACGGTGCAAAATTTACCTCATGAAGCCTCTATAGCGCGGCAGAACCGCGGCAGAAGCCTGGCTTCTGCGGCGGTTCCGCGGCCACTTGATAGGATTTGCCTCCAAACTTTGCACAGTAATTCCTATTTAATGATGCTGAGTTTTATGGGAATTTTTAATTTGACTCAATAGTTGAGTGTTCTGGGGTTGCATTGGGAATCGTAGATTCGATCGGATTATCAAGTTTTGTCTATGTGGTTTTCCGGATATTTTAGAATATGTTAAAAAGTTCGACCGGATGTAAATACCCAATTTTTCCCCTGCCGGGAAATTTCCAATTGTTGGACTTTTCCGTAGTTTAATGACGTTCTAAGTAGTGCAAGTAACGCGATGGTCCCTCTAGAAGACAACAAACCTTAACTCGATTATGTGACCGTCTTGAACTGCCCTTTGAACCTTAGGGTTTGGGGCAGTACGGCGTGCCACATGTGAGGCGTTGGATTGACCCTTCTACGGCTGGACCGTTGGTACTGAGGCATGAAGTGAATGTCTTTGAACTTATTTCATGTGTTGATCGGTTTCGGGAAAACTTGAGTGTTCGATTGTTCGATCGGAAAGTTTAATATTTTCTATTTATCCGGAATGGGATACAATAATTGGAATTCACAAACAGTTATGAGATAACTGAATGAATGTTATAAATCTAGCGGTTTAGTTTCACTTGATATTGAAAAGAGTTTTCGATAATGAGACTAAAATGCAGGGTTTATAATTGTTAGGCATGTGATGTCTAAGCATTTCATTTGATTAGGCATGCGATGTCTAAAGAGGTTGCGGATTTCAACTGTTGTAGTTTTACACTTTCTTTTCTGTGACCGTAAGTGTAGTATGTCGATACCGCCGGTTTCGTTGCTATACGTCAACGACAATTGGGGTATGCATACTTACTTACGTTGATGACATGTGATGTTATGTGTTGCTGGATATGTTATATTGGATCGTCGTGTTCGAATAGCCGGGGGTTTTTATGTGAGATGAGTGTTTTTCATTTTCATTCATGTAAAAACTTGTATTTAATATTCTTTTATTGGGACACTTCCAAGTTGCGGAAGGTGTCACCTTTTGTATATTATTTACTTTTCCGCATTAGGATAGACCCAAGGAGGGGAGCACAAGTAACCGGGTTCTAGGGTCCAGTGGGAGACCATCCCGAGGAGTCGAGTCCGGGTCTCCTAACCCTAGAATTGGTAGGGTTGCTTGCCGCTCTCGTAGGGGTCTAGGGGTGTGGGATTGGCTATTCGTCAAGACCGTGGAATCCGTGTTTTATACTGGCTCGTATTGAAAACACGGACGTCCTAGTATATCCAATATTTCATATGATATTTTCAGCTGCGATATCTGTGATGTGATCATTTGATTTGTTCTGATGGATACAGTATATAGTATATATGATATATTATATAGACGTTACTTATGTTTTGCACCCGCACTAGCCCTGCCCTGCTCTATCGTTAGTTACCTAACCTAACGGTGCACGAGGGGACATCGAGGCGAATGCGGATGGTATAAGTGTACGTCGTATTTATCTGTGATGTTTAGGTGACTTAAATGATGGGACTTCATTAATGTGATTAATGAAAGAAAAGAAACCTAAAAGATGTTGTAGAATCAAATTTTAAATAAAACATGTAGCTACAGTTCTTGCTTTGCACAGCGGTATATGTGATATATCCTGCACCTTAATCGATGAGGAAAGGACCGAGATCCCTTCACCGGGAGTGACTCCTTTAGCAATAACTGGCAGATGCTACACACTCGGTTTGTCTTTTGATTGCTTCTATAGTTTCTGCTTTGCACAGTGATATATATGATATATCCCGCATCTCATTCGACGAGGAAAGGGCCGACGATCCCTTCACCGGGAGTGACCCCTTTAGCAAAACTAGAAAAGCCTCAAAATCACTCCATTTCAAAACTTCATTTGATTCTACAACGATATCAAGTTCATTACACAATAGGTTTTCAGAAAAACCTGTCGTAGCCCTCCGTCATTTCAGATAAGTAATAGTTAGTACTCGTGCTACGTTTGTTGACTATGTTAAGGCGTAGTGTGCGGTAGCTGATTGGTGCTTATCTGTATAAGCATATGATGCGATTGGATTAGGGTAGTCGTGCGACTTTGTTGACTATGTTAAGGGTCGTGCGGGTGGGTTTAATTCAATCAGGAAATGACGGGTTGAACTTGACTAGCACTTATGATTTGTTGACTATGTTAAGGTCATATAGCTGCTAGGGGCAAAATAATATCGGGAATTTCAAGTGTTGAAATTTGCAATGAGATTGCATACCTTCTATGAGATAGTTGGATCCCGATACCCACTGCGAGTAAGAGTTACTCCTGGGAGAGTTTTACACATTACAATTAGCCGATCAAGTAGGTGTCTAGAAAGGTGTCAACAGGGTTACGCCTCTGGGAAAATGAGGTTTACTTTAATTAGGTCCGTACGAAAGCACGGGGAACCTCCCTCAAAGTACCGACACTGGCCTGGCTGAAAGATCGACGAAGTTGTAGGGTGTAATTAATCCCGGCTAGTCTTTCCTTTTAGGGTTTGAAGGAAGATTTGATAAAAACCAGTGGGAGCCATCCTAATTAGATAAGATAATAACCAATCTGATCTTGCACGAGCATACGCTAAAGTGTTTTCTTCTCTCTCTCTCCAGGTAGCGACCATGTCATGCCCTAATAAAGATAATAATATGGATGTATTGACCGAACCCGCATGTTATACTGTGCTGGGGAACGTTGGTTCCGTTCTTTCTTATAAGAGTTATAGGAATGAACAGGACATAGGGGAATACCAGGATTCCCATGCCACCCGAATGAAGAAAGTACATGATGATGCATTTTCTTCGGGTTTGTTCGCTACAGAGAACTGTTTCTCCATTTGCTCCACGTCCTGGGTATTAGATACCGGGTCAGGATCCCATATATGTAATCAGTTACATGGGCTCAGGAAAGGTAGAGAACTTGGAGAATGTGATAAAGACATTAAAGTCGGAAATGGTGCAATTGTTGCAGCTAAGACTGTCGGGGAATATCACCTTGCATTACCAACTGGTAATACATTGGTTCTGAATGAATGCTATTACATGCCGAACCTGATATGCAACATTATATCGGTTTCTTTATTAAGTAAAGAGGGATATAATTTTGTATTACACGAAAATGTTATGAACATTTTCCGTAACCAAAAGTTGGTTGGATCAGGCACGTTGTGCAATGGCATTTATGTTCTAAATCAATCAACAGTTCTGAGCATAACAAACACACACAAGAGGAAGAGTTCAGAACTGAACGAATCCTTCTTGTGGCATTGTAGACTGGGTCACATCAATGCGACACGACTGGCTAAGTTGCATAAGGATGGATATTTGAAACCATTCGAATTTTCATCTTATGACACTTGCCAGTCATGTCTCAAAGGCAAGATGACCAAGACTCCGTTTACGGGACACGGAGAAAGAGTTACCGAACTCTTGGGACTGATACATAGTGATGTATGCGGTCCTATGTCTACACATGCCAGGGGTGGTTCTTCGTACTTCATTACATTCACTGACGATCTCTCTAGATTCGGATATGTGTTCCTGATGAAACACAAATCAGAAGCTTTTGAGAAATTTAGAGAATATAAACAAGAAGTCGAAAACCAAACCGGAAAAAGTATTAAAATCCTTCGATCTGATCGAGGAGGTGAATACTTGAGCAATGAATTCCTGGACTTCCTAAAAGAGAATGGGATTCTCTCTCAGCTGACTCCTCCATATACACTACAGCACAACGGTGTATCAGAACGGAGGAACCGCACCCTATTAGATATGGTGCGCTCTATGATGAGCACAGCTGAGTTACCTATTTCCTTCTCGGGATATGCGCTGGAGACAGCAACATACCTATTGAATCAAGTTCCATCTAAATCTGTACCTACCACACCATATGAGATATGGAGTGGGAAGAGACCATATTTTAAACGAGTTAAGATATGGGGTTGTCCGGCCTATGTCAAAAGGCAAAATCCAGACAAACACGAGGCACGGTCAGTTCTTTGCAAGTTTATGGGATATCCTAAGAATTCTCAAGGGTATTTTTTCTACCACGCTGAAGAACAAAAGGTGTTTGTTTCTCAATATGCCACCTTTTTAGAAAAGGAATTCCTTGAAAAAGAAATTAGTGGCAAAGTGGTAGAGCTGGAAGAAGTTCCAGATACACAAACCGTAACTGAAGATTTAGTGGAACCAGAAGATTCAGTAGCTCCCAATGAACCTCAGCCTCTCCGCCGATCTAGTAGGGTTCCTCGCCAACCTGAGAGATACTACGGTTTTCTTATGGATGGTGGGAGCAATGATTTTATCATGGAGGATGATGACCCAACTAGTTTCGAGCAAGCCATCACGAGTAGGGACTCAGTGAAATGGCTGGATGCTATGCGGTCCGAGATGGAATCCATGTACACCAACAAAGTATGGACTTTAGAAGTTGCTCCTGAAGGGGTAAAACCCATTGGGAGCAAGTGGATCTTCAACAAAAAACTTGGTGTAGATGGTAAAGTGGAAACTTTCAAAGCTAGACTTGTTGCAAAAGGCTTTCGTCAAAGACCAGGTGTGGACTATGACGAAACCTTTTCTCCAGTGGCTATGCTTAAATCCATCCGGATCATGCTCGCCATCGCTGCATATCATGACTACGAAATCTGGCAAATGGATGTTAAGACCGCCTTTCTAAATGGTGATTTAGAAAAGTGCGTGTACATGACTCAGCCAGAGGGCTTCGTAGACAGTGGGAGCAGCGGGAAGGTGTGCAAGCTGCTTAAATCCATTTATGGATTAAAGCAAGCATCGCGAAGTTGGAACATCTGCTTTGACGTCGTTATCAAAGAGTTTGATTTCGTCAAAAACCCAGATGAACCTTGTATTTACAAGAAGGTAGCAGAGAGTAAGGTTATCTTTCTCGTATTGTACGTGGACGACATACTCTTGATAGGAAATGATATTACTATACTGAAATCGGTCAAGCTCTTCTTATCACAAAGATTCTCAATGAAAGATCTTGGTGATGCCTCCAGCATATTAGGAATTAGGATCTATAGAGATAGACCCAAACGGATATTGGGATTGTCCCAATCCAGGTACATTAACACCGTACTAAAGAGGTTTAGTATGGAAGAATCCAAGCGTGGGAACTTGCCCACGATCTCTGGAGTCACTCTTTCCAAAGAGATGTCTCCCAAGACTGATTTGGAGAGAGCTCGCATGCAAGGGATACCCTATGCTTCGGCTGTAGGCTCTGTCATGTACGCGATGCTATGTACCAGACCCGATGTTGCATACTCACTAAGTGTAGTGAGCAGGTATCAAGCTGATCCTAGAGAGAGTCACTGGACAGCTGTGAAGAGCATTCTTGAGTACTTGCGAAGGACTAAAGAGATGCTCTTGGTGTATGGTAACGGAGAACTCCAAGTGGAGTCCTTTACCGATTCGAGCTTCCAGAGTGATAAGGACGACTCTAAGTCGCAGTCGGGATTTGTCTTTACCCTTTACGGAGGGGCGGTTAGCTGGAAGAGTTCCAAGCAGGAAACCGTGGCAGACTCGACGATAGAGGCTGAATACATCGCTGCCAACGATGCTGCCAAAGAGGCTGTCTGGATCAAGAAGTTCATTACTGAACTTGGAATGGTTCTATCCATTGAGCATCCAATACCTTTGTATTGCGATAACAATGGAGCTGTGGCTTTGGCCAAGGAACCCAGGTCCCATCAGCGATCCAGGCATATTCTGAGGCGGTATCATCTGATCCGGGAGATAATTGATTGCCGGGAGATCGAGGTCAGGAGGGTTGACACGAAGAACAACACGGCGGATCCACTCACGAAGGCCATTCCCCAGATACAGTTTGAGAGACTCTTCGGGATGCTCAGTATGCGATACTACAGCAGCTGGCCCTAGTGCAAGTGGGAGATTGTTAGTTGTATGTATGCCCTAGAGGCCAGCATTGTACAGATGATGTATATTATATTGGATGCTTGGACATATATAGAGATGACTTTCTTGCTCGATATGATAGTATACTATCTGGTTACTCTTTATCTTAACATGTATACTAGTCTCTTTAAACTGTCTTATAGTTACATGTTGGTAAAGCCCTTAGGATGTGTACTTGAATACCTGGACCATGATGCAGATCATACTAGTGGGGACATGGTAGTCCATAGGTACATCCTTCAAGGTCCCTAGTCATGGGTGTATCGAGACGGGGCATCGATATACCAGTGTAGACTAGCGTATACGCTTCTCGACCCTTGAGATGGGCAATGGATGATCCCATATCCATTGGTGTTTGACATCAGAGATGGTATACGGGTGCTCAGTGGAGACTGGGTACACTGGACGGACTCGCCGAGATCTCCCAGATGGTATTATACCTCACGTCAGATGGCAGTTCTCACGTGACACTTGTGCAGGTTAGTCTGTAGACCCGAGATCGTCATAGAGTCTTGTGTGATTCTGACTGTGCTTTGATCTCCACCTTACCACGTCCATGAGGGCGTGCAAAACGGTGGTCTTTGGGTACAGTCCCGAGTCACATGGAGGCAATGAGCGATAGGAGGGGTTTCGTCTCTCCCGGTATTGGGGGTTGATGTTGCGCTGTGCTCGATTGGCCGTAACAGGGGAGTCCCTGGCCAGGGCTGATCAGAGATTTGCTGGTAAGTGTTACCAGTAGTTTCTCGACCCGTTATGAGCCTCACATCGGCACGACTTATCGGTTATTGGGGTCTGACGTTTACCACCCCTAGACTTGATATGCGACATATCAGACGAACAGACCGGACTGTACGGTAAGTGTTACTGGTTGGATTCACAGGAGTGTGAGCGGGCTTGCTCATCGATCTTCTGATCGCTCAATACCCGGATGGCCGTTACGTTTAGCAGACCGCTTGCGGCTTGTGGGTGCTTGATATGATCATCGTCTGCTACCGGCGTATTGACGAGTCTTTAGACTCCTACACAGAGGTTTCCTGGCTCAAGCGAAACGAAATAGGAGCGTATATGAGATATGTGCGGGACCGAGAATAATGCGTGTATGTGATACCGTATTTCATTCTCGCGATTAATGTTTCGATTGGTTATATGCGATATAACCTAGTTATCGAATCGAAGATCGATTCGATAAGTCGATACATTAGATACTAGTCGGTTATGTGCGACATGACCGGATCATTGAATCAAGTGTTGATTTAATGATTTAATGTATAATTATATATTTGATATATTACTTTGCATTAACTAGTATTGGTTCACTTTAAAGGGATTTTCTCACTTGAAAAGCACATTGTATATGTGATATATTTTGTGTGCACTTGATTGTATCATGTTTGATGTTGCATGCTAACTTGTGTTTTGTGTAAAGATTAAACCATGGTTGTGTAATGGTTAGGGTTTCCTTTTTATTACTAATTTATTTATTTATTTATTTTGGAAAGGATTATGAAGAAAAATGGTGGCTTTCTTTGTATTTAGTTGAAGCTTCATGAAGGTTTGACATTGTTACCATTTTGTCTTCATCCTTAACCCTAACCATTCTAACTAACCATGATCTATTCTCTACACTTTAACATGGTTAGCATATGATTAGTATTGATTTTATTTTCATTTTAAAAGCAACACTTATCATATTCTTTCTTCTTCTTCATCATCTTCATCAAGAAAGAAAGCTTGATTCCATCAATGGCATCTTGAGCAAAAGAGTGAGAAATCCAATTCTAAAGTGAACCCACCTCCTATTTCTTCACCCTCTATCTCTTGCCAAGTAGTATAGGGTGTTTTCTTCACAAGTTTCACAACTTGGTGAAGTTGGATCTTGAACTTGTGTTGCCTCGACGTAGATCATCTTCGGCACGAAGCCGACGACCTTGCCCGCCCATTTCTCCGATGAAGCCGATGTTTGAGTCCGGGATTCGAGACGGACAACGAGAGGATGTCTACGTAGAGCTAAGAAAGTGGAGAACCGGATCTACAAAGGTTGTAGCTTCTCACTTTTAGTTAAGTCGTTAACTATTTTCCTGTTTCGCCTAAAATTCTAGTTAACGATCCGTATTAGGGTTTCTCGGCACTCATAAATTTGAAATTGGCATGGTTGATGCCTTGTGAGACTTCATTAGCGTGCCTAGGAACCCTACAGGTATTTCAAAAGAGAATATGTAATTGTTTTAAAAACCCGGTTACCCTTGATATGATATTTCAGTGCGTCCACCATGTGTTTTCTCGGTGCTGAGAGCGACTTGTGAGAACCGAGTTAGAGGAGTGGAGGAACCGTTTCGGGTACATGGTGGACCCGGTAAGGTACCCCACGGCAAGAAGCACGTGGTGATGACGATGTGAGCCTGACAGGGGAGCACTACCTACCAGTGATTTTACCCGACGCGTCGGATATCCGGAAGATACCGTCGTGGTCTTGAGATGGATGGTAGGGGCCGGTCTGGACTTACGGCGCCCTAGATAGTGAGATTGATACTGGGATTTTGAGATATTGAGGTACTGATATTTGATGATACAGGCTAGTTCGGATAGCCGGAGTCTGAGATATTGGGATTTATGTTTTGTGTCGATGCTAGGCACAGTTTATGCTGATTTCATTTATGTTACCTCACTTTAAAAATACAGAAATCTCACTAAATTATGAAAGCGTTTCTTCGTTTACATGTATTCTGTTTTCATGCATTCATACATCATCCATATGATATATTGCTACCTGAGGCACTGACAGGGGCACATAGGATTACACTTGGGTAAGATATTTACCCTAGCCATTATTATAGGCTGCATGTTATATATATTTGAGGATATATTATGATCGTATGACCTAGGATTGCGACATACATGCGTTTCCTGTTCATAGATGTATTCTATTCACGAGTTGGCAACTCACCCCCGTTGTGCCATAGTTTCTTGCAGGTTTTCCCGTATAGGTTTCATTACGGCATTGCTGGCACTACTTCCATTTCCGGGTGATTTGCTAGTAGGTGGGTTTATTTGTATCGTTCCCATCATTATATTTTGTATATTATTATTCTGTTGTATCTAGAAGTTTCATCAACCAAACATGTATTTATTTCAGAGATAGAGACCAGTGTTGTTTATTCTTTCGAACTTAGAGTCGCGCGTTGTATTTATATGGATTTCATGCTGTTTTGAGTTTCTTTTTCTGTTGTGATCCTCGCCTTTCGGCGTTGTATATTATATTGCTTGCGTGGTTGTGACCGTCGATTGACGAAGAGCTAACTCCCGCTTGGGGATGCCTTTATTCATATATATGCTTTATCTGGTTTTGTACCCGTTTGGGGTCAGTTTAGACAAAGGAAACCCTGCCGAAATTTTTAGAAAGGACTTGTGATTTTAAATGCATATTTCGGCGTATTTTGCAAAACTACTTGATTTAAATGGTTCTTCCTTCACTCTACTACTTTTCTTGGTTTGGATTTCTGGGTTTTCGGCTGACTTAGATTACGTACGCCTCGAGACGTTTCGTAGTTTAAGTGCCGGTCATGTTCCCTACTTTCGGGTCGTGACAAAGTTGGTATCAGAGCGTTAGATTTTACCTTCGGAGCGTAGGATGACCCTTGGTTGATGGAGTAAGTAGCTTGAGTAGAGTGACATACCGTACGTATGTTCCGCGGCATATTTACGATACGTTACTCCACTTAAGAAGCCTTAGGATGTACATTTCTTTGTTCAGTATTATATTCCTTCCTATGATCTAGCCTCATCGGTACCAGTTATGGTTTTGCTGCCACGATTATGGGCAGGGAGAGATACGGCTAGAGTTGCGGTCAGCACGAGCTCGTTACGAACGAGGACTGACCAGGGCGTAAATTCCGGCGACACACGAAGACAGAGTTGTGCATTTTTACTGTGTTTTCGAGCCACGAGCGTTGGATGGATCGCTGTATGAGATTACTCGGACATGCAGATCAGCACCATAGGATCGAGCCACTGATAGAGGCCAGCCAGATTTTGATAACCGTTGATGTATTGCTTATTGATGATGTTTGAGGCACTGTTCAGCGTACAGACGAGTGAGCCCATTGTTGCTGCGAACGACGAGATATCGTCCCAGATGTTAGAGCTATTGTAGTACGAGTTGTACTAAGAGATGATAGAAGGTCGCTAGTCACCCGACGATGAATGACTAGGACATGTGGTTCGTTCGCTACCCCGATGCAAGGTCATCAGATAGATTGATTCCAGCTAGGGACGACTTCACGCGGAGACGTTGAGAGTCGACAGAGACGATCGAATGTCAAAAACCTATTATTCCAAGTTTAAAGTATTTGGAAAGACATGAAGGCAATTCTATGGACCCTCTAGAAGAATGAAACCCTAACTCGACATAATGACCGTGTGAAAGCCTTTGAACCTTAGGGTTTGCGGCAGTTCCGCGGTGCCATTAGTGAGGCTTGGGTTTGCCCTTCTACGGCTGGACCACCGATGCTGTGGAATGTACTCGATACTATTAAACTGTACCCAAGATGTTGAGCTCTTGGGGGATTATAAGGTTTTGACGAATCGATCGGATGGTTCGACTTCATTCGGATGCTAGGTGGTGAGATGCACTTCTTGGGAGACTCCAGATATGAGGATAGTCGTTGGAGATCAGTCCATGCAGCCATGACGAGACGAGTCCGAAGCAGTCAACATTAGAGAAAAGTGGAGTAAGAGGTTCGTACCATATCTGGATAAGATGACGTTCCACTCTGCCGATATCAGACATGGGGTACGCATGCCGAAGCATTGTACTTGGATATACCATCCAAAAGAAGTCGTGATGAGTCTGCAGTCATTCCGGAACAAGAAACAGATATAGTAAAGGACGATCCCTTCCGGACAGTTCGGCAGAGACGAGATTTGGGAGAGACCTAGACAAGACCTTTCTGGAATAAATTACGAGAAGACTTGGACCCAGGAGTGGTCATGTTACGCACACCAGCAGGCCAGAGTACATGATCGTCGACGAGACATGCTATGAGTGACCACGACAGTTGGCCAGAGATTCTTGGAGGATGTGCTTGAGCGGAACTATTCATCCATACTTGATTTCGGTATTTTGGGCGATCTATTCGCATGACTGATTTTGATGATTGAGTTTCATAATATTTGTTTTCATGCACCATGGTTGCACCTACCGAGTATTTACGACTTTTGCACAGTTGTTGCACATGTTATCGTTTTCGTGCTTTGGTTTCTCATGTTTATGATTTTATGGGTTTCATAGAGTTGAGTTGATTTTTTGCATATGTACGCACACGATTTGGTTTATGCACTCGGTATAGTTCACATATGCTTGCAGTGCAGTGATGCGCATTTTGTGCATTACAGTTGCACTGGATTTCGATTTCGATGGTGATGCTCGATATTTGTTTTGTGCACCTGATTGGATTTTGCGCATGTTCGGCGCTTGATATTGGATTTCATGATTTCGTGCATGATGGATGCACCTGATTTGGGTTTTCCCACATGTTGGGCACATGTTATGATTTACAATTTTGGTGCACACCAGATGCACTAAATCGAGATTCTTCGTGCATATCAGATGCACCTGATTTTGTTGTCGGGCACACACGTTGCCTATGACAGATGCTTCGTGCACGCCCGTTGCACCTTGATGTTGTTTCTGTGCACATGTATGGCACATATATGGATTTTGATTTACGTGCGCACCAGACGCACGTAGTATTCATATGCACATTTTGGGATTGATTTCTTATGGAGCAGTAAGGTTTTATGATATTTGCTATGTGTTTTCATACTGAGAAAGACTAGTCAAAGGACAGTACATGGATATATTTTGCATGCATTGATAGTTATCGAAGGGATTTCCAAAAGCGAGCTATAGTCTCAGTATTTACCTACGTGTCTGATATGACACGAAATGTTTAAAACAAGGAAACCCTTCTAAATTGTTCCAAAACGGCGGAACGTACATTTTAAACAAAGGTATATATGTATATGGTTATTTTCTTATGACAGAGACGTCCGCTACTGTGCAATGTTATGCGCATTGCACATCGACTTTAATAGATTTGGCATGCTTTTCCTTTTGATATTTACATGTGTAGTTCTGATTTATATATCATATTGGTTTATGTTGGTTTTGGCATTCGTGTCTTTATCATGACTCCGATGATTGCGGGACACTTGACGGAGTTTCGATTTTGAGTTATCTGCTCATTACTCATGCGCATGCATTGCGCTATGATGCGTTTTATGTATTAATGATTTCGGAGCCCCGACGACTTGGACATTTTATTGAAATGTTTTAGAATTTGGTGGTTTAAATTTAAATTCAAATTTGGGGACCGAATTTCTTTAAGGGGGAAGATTGTAACATTTCAAAAAAATTAAATATTATTTTTGGGAATTTTTATAATTTAATATTAATTTTTAATGAATATTTTAATATTTCGGTATAATTAAATACCGATAAATGGGGAAAATTTTGGAAAAATTTTGGAAAATTCTAAAATAGGGTATTTTATGGGATTATGCCATTTTAAAGTTTTTATGGTTAATTATATGCTAATTTGGTGCTAATCGCGATTAAAAATCACTAATCGCGATTAAAAATCGCTAATCGGTTTTTTAATATTTTTGTGCAAAACATGCACATATCATTTTTTTCTACACTTGTTACATTTTCTTACATGTTGTGGGTAGATGGTGCCTAGGGTTACCATTGTGAGAAGAAGGAATAAAGGAAAAAGAAAAGAAAAAGTAAAGTATGATGATGAGAGAGAGTGTGGGTTACTTTTGACTTGTTTGACCCACCCCATCATTTTATCATCTCATTTCTCTCTCCCCCGTCAAAGAGCTGCTGCTGCTGCCCTTTCCCTCTTCCTCCTCCCTCTTCAAGCTTAGATCCACCATGAAATTCACCCCAAAACCCTATTCGCATTTCACAAAAAATTTTCCTGAGCTCACTGGCTACACATTGGGCCTAGAAAGAGAGGATCTTAATGACATTGAGCAACTCAAGAATTTTCTTGAGTTGCCAAAGGAGGTAATTCCTGCACCCTAGCGTAGTATTTCGATTTCTTTATACATCTATACTAGTTTAATGTCGATATGGTGTCGTTTGATGGAATTTTGAAATTTCAAGTTATGGTTTAGGGTTTGATCTGAAATCAAGGTTGAATTGAGGTGTAATTAGAGACTATAACCCCTCGTGTGATATTATATTTGACCAAACCATATAATTTAACCCAGAATACGGATTTATAGAAACGGTATCGGGGAAAACTGTAAATTTGTCACTTTTTTTGGAAGTCTGCTTCCACCCGAGCCACCTGAAAATAATTCTGGGTTGACAGAGAGATGTGCAGGAACTTAGGAACCACCGCCTAAAGCCCTAGCCCCAACCACCATTTTTTGGCCGCCAATAAATTCCTCCTGGCCGTAAATTGCGGCCAGAGTAGGTTGGAACCCCCTCGTTTTTGTTCTGTAGCCTTATACCCTATAAATTAAACCCTTGGTATGTGCAATTTTGACTGATTCCACATAGGGTAGAATCTGGGATAGTTTTCTTGAGTTGGCGCATGGTTTACGACTTGTTTTAGCATGGATTTTAGTATTTGATGATTCGTTTCTGTCGGATGGCGTTTAAACGTCAACGGCATAGGATTATTGATCGTGTTTGCATGCGAGACTATAGGTTTTTACCAATGTGAGTAGCGTGTGCCGTTTTGGTTTTCAGATGTGATTTTCATGTGCTTTAGCATTTGTGATATCCATGTAGGTACCCCACGTGGCGAAGAGGCATTGAAGATAAAGATGGTGACATCGGCATCGGCACACGAGAAGCAAGGTGAGTTTATATCTACGGGGAGAAGTCGGGTGGATGGCGTATAGCACCCCCGCAGTTCGTGGTGATGTATACGAATACGTATTCACACACATATATTGATTATATATTGTATGAGTTTATTGATGATAAAGATGGATAATTGGTGTGATTGGATTGGTTTAGTGTTGTGAAACCCTAGTGTAGTGGTTGCACCATACACACACACACTCATACTTGCATACATTCTTCTTTCATATATGCGTATATGGGATATATTTATGTGTTCACATGGGTATGGGACTATGTGTTCACATACTGGATTTGAGGATAGTATTTGGGATTTGAGGTGAGTCGATGAGATGTGATTTGAGACCGTGAGATCGGTGATATGGCAGGATTCATACTTGAGATACGTCCTGATGTTATAGCGGATCTTTGGATGACGATGCCATGTAAATAATGATATATATATATATATATATATATATATATAATGGTTGACATGTGATCGTGATATGAGAAAGGATATGATATGATAAGATATTTATAATAGGTCGCTTTGGGCGATGTATACTTCTTTATGACGATATATGATGATGATATTGGTTTGTATGAGGCTGTAGATCAGTAGTCAGATCATGATTATATGGATGATATTAGTATTGTACTAGACGTAGGTCAGTACCCGGATTATGATCTTGATAAAGAGAATACCAGATGAATAATATGATGAATGTGATATTGACCCGTACCCAGATTTGGGATGCCGTACGACGGATTTACGTATGAGCTATATATTGCTGTTTGATCCGTACTCTTGACTTGGGAATATCTAATTTTAAATATGGTATCGGATGTGATATTATCGAGGCGGGATCACCGACTAATATATATATATATATATATATATATATATATATCGACTCAGATGTTACGCGGTTTCTTTACCTGCAGTTAGCCTGTTAGCTCAGCCTTATAGTTTAGTGTAGCTGTAAGACTCATATGATATTAAATGCAGATTAGCTATTGTTGTGTCTAGTATTCTGCTCCCGCTCATTATTGATGTTCGCTTCGCATCGCTTACTTATTGTACTGCATATTCCATTATTGATATCATGGTATTAGGACACCAGCACCCTTACCGATGATGCGTATGTACCACGTACACTTACTTGCCGCCTCACACACATCTTTATCGGTAATTGCCATGTCACATACAATTAGAGAATTTTATTGCTTGATTTAGCTTGTTAGCTAGTAGTTTTGGCATGATATTAGTGTACTTGCCTTATATGCAAGCTTAGATATTGTAGTTATTACTTGTCACTTCATGCATACCTTTATTCATTGTTATGCCGCATTCAAGGATTCTCATGCCTATATTCATGTATTTACGTGCTATTGATGATTTGGATTCGGACTTCCATGAGATTTCTGGATTTGGGAACCGTGGGTATTTCAAAAGAGAATATGTAATTGTTTTAAAAACCCGGTTACCCTTGATATGATATTTCAGTGCGTCCACCATGTGTTTTCTCGGTGCTAAGAGCGACATGTGAGACCCGAGTTTGAGGAGTGGAGGAACCGTTTTGGGTACATGGTGGACCCGGTAAGGTACCCTGGGGCAAGAAGCGCGTGGTGATGATGATGTGAGCCTGACAGGGGAACACTACCTACCGATGATTTTACCCGACGCGTCGGATATCCGGAGGATACCGTCGTGGTCTTGAGATGGATGGTAGGGGCCGGTCTGGACTGACGGCGCCCTAGATAGAGAGATTGATACTGGGATTTTGAGATATTGAGGTACTGATATTTGATGATACAGGCCAGTCCGGATAGCCGGTGCCTGAGATATTGAGATATTGGGATTTATGTTTTGTGTCGATGCTAGGCACAGTTTATGCTGATTTCATTTATGTTACCTCACTTTAAAAATAGAGAAATCTCACTAAATTATGAAAGCGGTTTCTTCGTTTACATGTATTATGTTTTCATGCATTCATACATCATCAATATGATATATTGCTACTTGAGGCACTGACACGGGCACATGGGATTACACTAGGGTTAGATATTTACCCTAGCCATTATTATAGGCTGCATGTTTTATATATTTGAGGATATATTATGATCGTATGACCTAGGATTGCGACATACATGCGTTTCCTGTTCATAGATGTATTCTATTCACGAGTTGGCAACTCACCCCCGTTGTGCCACAGTTTCTTGCAGGTTTTCCCGTATAGGTTTCATTACGGCATTGCTGGCACTACTTCCATTTCCGGGTGATTTGCTAGTAGGTGGGTTTATTTGTATCGTACCCATCATTATACCTTGTATATTATTATTCTGTTGTATCTAGAAGTTCCATCAACCAAACATGTATTTATTTCAGAGATAGAGACCAGTGTTGTTTATTCTTTCGACCTTAGAGTCGCGCGTTGTATTTATATGGATTTCATGCTGTTTTGAGTTTCCTTTTCTGTTGTGATACTCGCCTTTCGGCGTTGTATATTATATTGCTTGCGTGGTTGTGACCGTCGTTTGACGAAGAGCTAGCTCCCGCTTGGGGATGCCTTTATTCATATATATGCTTTATCTAGTTTTGCACCCGTTCGGGGTCAGTTTTTACAAAGGAAACTCGGCCGAAATTTTTAGAAAGGACTTATGATTTTAAATGCATATTTAGGCGTACTTTGCAAAACTGCTTGATTTAAATGGTTCTTCCTTCACTCTACTACTTTTCTAGGTTTAGATTTCTGGGTTTTCGGCTTATTTAGATTACGTATGCCTCGAGACGTTTCGTAGTTTAAGTGCAGGTCATGTTCCGTACTTTCGGGTCGTGACTCGTACGGATCAAATATCACGTATATCTCATTTAAAAACTACATATGAAACTTTATGCAAATGGAGGGTATACAAGATGCAATACCATATCAATGCTTTGAAGAAAAGCTAAACTTAATTAGATATCATAATAATAGTTATAATGTTGCGGGGGTGCCATACGCCATCCACCCGACTTCCCCCGTAGATGTAAATCTACTCACCGGAAATACGTCGTATCTACTCAGGAATTGCCAATCTTTTTTCCTTTCCTTGCGGCCTCCGAAGTCCCCGTATTTTTATCTAACATAGCAATAACTTGTATAAGGAAATGGATACATTCCGATACGTCAAAAATCAAGAAACACAAGTTGTACGTGTTAATTACATTACGTACAACTATTGCAAACGATCTAATTCTTAGCCTTACTGAATTTTAACCCAACACTGCATTGCGACTGAAAACAGAACGCGTTACGTTTTAACCGTGTCGTATTTTAGATTTTAGATATTTTTTTCCGATATTAGCTTTCATATTTTATATACAGTTAAACTGAATTGATTAAACAATATCAAATTAAACAAAATTCTGTACAGATGCCTACCCAACAAACCAAAACATCAAACCCATTCAAAAATCCGGCGACGCCGGAATCCTCCTTCATGTCGCCGGCCCAAAAACGATCCTCTTGATTCGTGTTTCTATGGGTTGTTCTAAGTCTAACATAAATCATTTTGGCACTGTTTTGTTAAGTTAATTTTCCTCTAAACTATAGCAGATTCAAACAGAGCCTAGTTGTGACTAAAATACGATATTATAAAAATTTTCATTTCAATTAAACTAGTTACAGAATCTAAATTCCTACTGTGATTAAAGATTTTACCTTCAAGTAATTTGCTTGAACAACACCCTCCAAGATGCACAAGTTCCTTGTCCTAGCTTGATGTTGGAACTCCTTAGCCATTTTCTCCTTCTCACTTCTCTTTTCTTTTCTTTTTCTTTTCTTGTTCTTAATCATCTTTAACTTTTGAAATTTTCTGAATGTTTAACTTGTTTAAAATGATCTGAACACCTTAAATCAATGGTGAAGGGAAGGGTGAGGTGTAGGAGGAGGTGTCACCAAGCAAAATCTAGTGGTTTCATGCAAGGAGAAGGTGTGGGGAGTGTGTTGTGCATGAGAGGAGGTGGTGGAAATGCTTTACCATTTCTAAAATGAATTATCTTGATAAAATTCTGAACTAACTTTATCTAACCCCTTTTCTACTTACACCCTTAACAATTTCCCATTTTGCACAAAATCCAAAACTTTATATAAATACCCTTCACAACCTATGTTATTATAATACACCCTTTTTATTAAAATGAAGCTAAAATTCACATTAAAACCGTTATAATTTATTTATGTTACATATTAAAATCATAATTTAATTTATTTTACAAACTACTCATGAAAATGTCCTATTTTGTTTTAATAACTTTTTAATTTAACAATTTATTATTTAATTAATTAATTTTATTTACTTCCAAAATTTCAGAACATTACAATATTCCCCCGTTAAGAAAATTCGGTCCCCGAATTTAAAACTTAACTAAACGTACCTTCAAAAAGATGTGGAAATTTCATTCGCATCGCATCCTCGGTCTCCCAAGTAATCTCTTCGCGATTCCTTCCTCGCCAAAGAACCTTGACAGATGAAAGTATCCTGGATCTTAGTTTCTTTGCCTGCCGGTCTAGAATAGCGACTGGCTGCACTGTGTAGGATAAATCCGGCTCAAGCTGTAAGGTCTGATGCTGGATCGCGTGAGAAGGATCGTGAAGATACTTGCGAAGCATCGAAATGTGAAACACCGGATGCACATCGGGAAAACTCGGCGGAAGTGCTAAACGATAAGCTACAGCACCCACTCTCTCTAGAATCTCATAAGGTCCGACATATCTGGGGCTGGGCTTCGCCTTTTTCCCGAAACGCATCACACCTTCATCGGAGACACACGAAGAAACACATGGTCTCCCACATCAAACTCGAGTTTAAGACATCGTCGATCTGCATATGATTTCTGTCTGCACTGGGCCGCTCTTATTCTGTCTCATATCAGTTGAATCTTTTCCGTAATCTCCTGTACTACCTGCGGTCCCAAAATGCTACTCTCGCTAAGTTCCGTCCAGCAAACAAGCGGTCGACATATCCTTCCATACAAAGCTTCAAAGGGAGCTATTTGGATCGTCTCCTGAAAACTATTGTTGTACGAGAATTCTATCAAAGGTAAGTGACGATCCCAACTACCACCGAAATCAAGGCTACCAGCCCGAAGCATATCCTCTAAAGTCTGAATGGTCCGCTCTGACTGACCATCCGTCTGTGGGTGAAAAGCTGTACTAAAACTCAATCGTGTACCAAGAGTTTCTTGAAGTTTCTGCCATAGCCTATTAGTAAACTGGGTACCCCGATCTGATACTATGCACGTCAGAACTCTATGTAAACGTACAATCTCATCGATACAAATCTGAGCATACTGCGTAAACCTATATGTCGTCTTCACTGGTAGAAAGTGAGATGCCCTTGTCAGTCTATCTACAATCACCCAGATGAAATCATACCCTCTGCTAGTCTTGGGTAGACCCACTATGAAATCCATGGAAATCTGTTCCCATTTCCACTCCGGAATGGGCAAGGGCTGCAATTCTTCAGCCGGCCTCTAGTGCTCTGCCTTGACTTGCTGACAAGTTAAGCATCTCAAAACAACCTCCGCAATGTCCCTCTTCATTCCTTTCCACCAATAAACATCCCTCAAGTCATGATACATCTTGGTGGAACCAGGATGAATACTGTATGCTGATCTATCAGCAACCTCTAAGTTCTCACGTCTCAGTCCATCCGAATCTGGCAAACAAAGAAGAGTCCTAAAACGTAATACTATACGGTCATCAATCACGAACTCTGACTCTCGTCCCTGCCTAACCTGATCCATGATCACCGCCATACGAGCATCTGCGGCTGTGTCTCTCGAATACAATCCAATAACTGAGGATGGGTGCAAACATGAGCTAATTGTCCCCCTGTAGATGTGAACTCGACTGAATTCAGCTATCACATAAAGTCTTCCAGTTTGTAGAAGATTGTCCCTATAAGGTGTGCAAATGAGATAAGCTACCTCCAGGTCTTCGATTCAAGGCATCTACCACAACATTTGCTTTTCCTGGATGATACAAGATCTCGCAATCGTATTCTTTCACGAGTTCCATCCATCTACGCTGCCTTAGATTCAGATCTTTCTGCTGAAAAATATACTTTAAGCTCGTATGATCTGTGAGAATCTGGTACGACCCTCCACACAAGTAATGTCTCCAAATCATCAGTGCGAATACTACAGCAGCCATCTCCAAAAAATGGGTAGGGTAGTTCTGCTCGTGTCTCTTCAACTACCGAGAAGCATAAGCTACAATTCTGTCATGCTTTATCAATACACAGCCTAAACTCACTTGAGAGGAATCACAATATACTACAAAACTACCTGACCCGGAAGGTAACGATAAGACATGTACAGTTGTCAAGCGAGTCCTCGACTGCTGGAAACTCTGCTCACATGCATCTGTTCAAAGAAATGGAACTTCGTTCCTAGTCGATCCGGTCAACGGTGCAGCGATCCGAGAAAAATCCTGCACAAAACGTCTGTAATAACCGGCCAGACCCAAGAAATTTCGAACCTCTGTAACTGACACAAGTCTGGGCCAGTGCTGTACCGCTTCTATCTTCTTTGGGTCCACACGTATCCCATCTCTTGCAACTACGTGACCCAAGAAATCTACATTATCCAACCAGAAAGCACACTTGGAGAATTTAGCGAATCCGTTACTTCTGATACCCTGTAGAGAAGTCTTGCAAATCTCACTTTCGAAGACTCGTCCCAATTCGTCGGTGGAAAGCTTACTACACAATCACCTTCCCGAACTACTTGCACCTGGTCTGAACAAACTCCATCGGAAGAAGTACATCAATTTCACCGATCTCGTATCGAAGCGCCACTACGGATTAAAATCCTAACCATCTCACTTCTGAACGGCTATGAATCCTGCTGATCCATCTATACTAGTAAGGTCGTCAACCATTTAACTTCACGGACTCGGGAAGGAACATCTCGATAACCTCAGCAATGATTGTTACCATTGTCTAAACAGTACGAGACACCACGATTTTCAAAGAGAAGAAAAACATCACGTCTCAAGTCTGTCTGATCACTAACCATGACTCTACCATCTGGTGCGGATCCCGAAAAAACTTGCCCCACTATTTGAACTCGATCATTTATGAATAAACGACGTGTCTCTATATCATCGAAAAGTCACCCCAGTCAGTCCTTGTCCTAGACAAGTCTGCTCTGACCGTATCTCTGACTGTAGCCCTCTCGGACCACATAACATGGTGATCGAACAATAAATCATGCACTGACGAAGATGGATCAACAGAAGAAATAGAAGGAAGATCTCAAGATATAAATCCTAAGGTAACTTAGGTGGAGTATCATATCGTAAATATGTCGCGGAACATATGTACGGTACATCACTCTACTTAGTACCTACTCCATCAAAAAGGGTCATCCTATATAATGAAAGTTCGGGTATAAGACCCGCAAATGCATGTCTAAGTCTTATAAGGTCATGCCCAGGTAACAAAATGTATTCCCAGACTCCATATAGTCAACCTAGACTCGAACAAGGTTAAACCAAACACTCTGATACCAACTTTGTCACGACCCAAATATGGCACGTGACTGGCATATAAAACACGTGACATCTAAATACATCGACACAATCTAAGTAAGCCGAAACCCAGAATCTAAACCGTTTTTGAAAATATTGGATGTGAGGTTTAAATAATCATCCGATAAAATCAATTTAAAATAACATCTAGTTTTAATTAAGTATGTTTAAAAGCATTTATGACGATTTGAAACTTGACATCACCTTCTTTGAATTTTTATAAAAACCTGATACAACATAATAAAATAGCATATCAACGGAAGCTAGTCTCCAAGTCCAAATAATGGAGCGACCAATTAACCTAAATCATAAGTCGACTCCAAAGAGTGCAACATCACCACATATAAACTCTACGTCTTGCTTCTAAGTCCATAATATACCACTTCTAAGTTTATGAAATTGTCGATAGATACAAGAATATATGAATAATCAAGAGTGAGTAGGATACAATAACAACTCACGTACCCATAAATCCCTAAAAGTATGTGTGCCCAAACCGCTGATAATCCACGCGGTAAAACCTGCAAGAAAACTGTGGCACAACGGGGATGAGTTGCCAACTCAGTGAATAAAAGTGCATATAAAAGTAGAAATCGAAATGCATAACGATACCTAGGTCATAAGTATAGTACTATCATAATCTGAATCGATATACTATATGATATGCAAAGGTGCAATACTAACTATCATGCAATCACAAGTATAATATCTCAATATCATATGAATCAAAATCCTGAATCTATTATCCGTATTGGAATTCCCTTTTTGTCTATGAATGTATGTACAAAAATATGCAGATACTGTCCCCCGAATCAGTCCTGGTGGAATCCAATAAATACATATCTGATTGCGTACCTCATGATATTGATCACATCAATATACATATAGATGTCCAGCATAGACATCGAAATCCCCAATCTCTCGTGTCCAGTATCGATACGTAAATACAGATACCGTCGATACCATCTCAACAGATGATCGCCACCCGATATCCTGGCTACGATCAGTATCCCCTGGATATCTGCCGTACCTAATCGAACCCCGGTCAGTATCCCCAGGATAGTTGCCGTGATCATCTCAATCTCCGGTCAGTATCCCTTGGATATCTGCCGTGCTCAATTCTATTTCCGGTATCGAGTATCTTCGCTAGGCTCCCCCGCCTCAATGCGGCTATCCTGCCCCTCGGTCTCGACCGGGTCCACCATGTATCCAACTGTATATCTCCCCCACTCAGTCTGGGTAACGAAAAAATATCCTCGACTGTATATCTCCCCCACTCGGTCCGGAATAAAAACAGAAAACACAAAACTCATTGTGGACGTTTTACTCATCATATCAAACTATCAAGTAAGGAATAAGAATAATTGCATAGATTGTATTGATGATATATTATATATGTATATATATAACAGTGTCCCATACCACCGATATATATAAATATAATCAGGAATAAAATACTCAGAAATCCCAAGGAAACGAATGCATCATCCATAGTATTATAACAAGAATAGGAAAAGACTACGTAATCATATCATATAACATAATGATTTCAATTCTAATGTGTCATGGCACTACTAATGATGTGTAGTTTAGCATACGCGTCTGTGCTCGTGCAACATGGAAATCATTAGTATTTGTGCAAGTGTTCTACGGTGTAAAAATCTAATATTAACATATATATATATAACAGAACGATTCTACAGTGACAAGGCAGTACCAATAAGGTATAGTGTAACAGATATTTGTGTGCTTGTGCAGCATAGTACTCATTGGTATTTGTGCAGTGTTCTGTCAGAGTGTGCGTAACGCAGAAACATATAATATAGATAATATAATCTAAACGTACTTATTTTAATTACTTGTTAGGAGCTATACCATAATCTTTAGAAATGATCGGAATGTTAAGTTTGAAATAAGGAAGCTGTCTTAAATTTAAAATAGATGCTTGTTTTTAGAAACTGGCACGCATCCTGGTAGTTTATTTAAAAGACAACGAACCGTGGTTTTTAAAATAATATAGCTCATACCAGTATTACATCCTAAAACAGAACTTAATCTATCTGTACGAGTCGAAGAATAAATTGGCCGTTATTCGGCAAACAAAGTTCATCATTTCCGATATGTATAAATCCTTGTATTATAGCTCATCATATTGCTATATCCCTATCATCTTAAGTACAGTATGGTCCCTCGTACAAACTCATCAAATCATACCCATATCGTACGGATCAAATATCACGTATATCTCATTTAAAAACTACATATGAAACTTTATGCAAATGGAGGGTATACAAGATGCAAAACCATATCAATGCTTTGAGGAAAAGCTAAACTTAATTAGATATCATAATAATAGTTATAAGGTTGCGGGGGTGCCATACGCCATCCACCCGACTTTCCCCGTAGATGTAAATCTACTCACCAGAAATACGCCGTATCTACTCAGGAATTACCAATCCTTTTTCCTTTCCTTGCGGCCTCCGAAGTCCCCTTATTTGAATCTAACCTAGCAATAACTTGTATAAAGAAACTGTAACATTTCAAAAAGATAAAATATTAATTTTGGGAATTTTTATAATTTAATATTATTTTATTGAATATTTTAATATTTTGGAACTATTAAATACAAATAAATGGGGGAAAATTTTGGAAAATTTTGGAAAATTCTAAAATAGGGTAAATTAGAGAATTATGACATTTTAAAGTTTTTGTGATTAATTTGACACTAATTTAGTGCTAATCGCGATTAAAAATCGCTAATCGGTTTTTAGCTTTTTTGTGCAACACATGCACATATCACTTTTTCACACTTGTGCATTTTCTTGCCATGCTTTTCATTTGGGTTTACTATTTGAGTGAGAAGGGTTTTAAAAGGAAAAAGAAAAGGAAAAGAATAAAGAAATGGGTAGTTGGTGAGAGAGAGAGAGGTATGGGCTTCATTGACTAAGGACTTAACCATTTCTCCCCTCATTTCCCTCCCTCTTCTCCCTTCTCCTGCTGCTGCTCCTGCACCTCCTTTCCCTCCCCTCTTCAAGCTCCAAAACACCTCTAAAACAACCTCAAAATCCAATCTCCATTTCATTAAATGTGTGCACAATCCCTAGATCTACACTTGGTGCTAAAGAAGCAAGGATTTTGGCCACTAGGGGCAACTCAAGAAAATTCTTGAGTTTCCAAATGAGGTATTTTCTGGACCTTAAACTTAGTTTATGCATTTCCTTTACCCTCATATTAAGATCGAATCGATATTGTGTGATATTGTGGACTTGTGGATAACCTAGTTAGGGTTGTGTTGATTTATGGATTGTAATATGAAATTGAGGTCAGTAGAGGTTATACGATCACCCTAGTGTATGAATTGGAAACCCAAAACCTGAAGCTTAAACCATAATACGGATTTTAGAAACCGATATCGGGGAATTTATGAAACCTGTGAAGTGTATATTGAATCTGCTATCACCCGAGACACCCTAAATTAAAATTGATTGGACAGTGACACGTGCAGGCACCCAGGAAGCTACCACCAAGACCCCAGCCCCTACTTCCATTTCCAGGCCGCAAATTCCTCCATTCTGGCCGCAAATTGCGGCCAGACCATGATGGAATTGGCTCGTTTTGGTTTTGGTGTTCCCTTATCTGTAGTTTAGACCCCTGGTATATTTAGATTTGCATAAATTGACCTAGGGTGAAATCTGGGACATATTTCCTAAGTTGCTGTTTTGGATTCGTGTTTCCGTATTCCGTATTTTTGATTCTGAAATTTTGTCTTGTGTTTTACCTTGAATATTTGGCGTTTATACGACGATATAGAGGATTTATTGATGGTTTAAAAGGCGTGCCATAGGTTCTAACCTATAGGCCTCTTATCGTATCATTTTGGATTTCATGTGCCGTTTTAGTTTTGATTTGGTTTTAATGCGCATATACGATACTTTGATGTGTAGGTACCCCATGAAGACTTCGGGACGACAAGCAAGCGCGTGGCGACGTCCACAAATGAAGACGCTAGGTGAGTAGATTATATCTACTGGGGGAAGTCGGGTGGATGGCGTATAGCACCCCCGCAGTCCGTAGTTGTTATTATATATGATAGTTAGGTGTATTATGGATAGTGTAGGGTTAGAAGTGACTAGTGTAGTTCATAGTCGCGAACCCTAGAATAGAATTACACCTACACGCACACCCTTGCATATTACCTATACTTACACGGTGTTAATGATGAGATTGGATGACTTTGGAGATGAGTCGATGATATTGGGCTTTGTGCCGCGAGATCGGTGATGTGGTATGATTCGTATTTGGGATACGAAATGTGATTCTTGCGGGTTTGGGATGTGTGTTTACCCCCGTATTCATACTTTGTAGTTGGTATCAGTTGTACTAGACTTAGATCAGTACCCCAGCTTATGTGATATGATATGATGATAGTGATACCTGAAGTGTGATGAGATAGTGTGATATTGACCCGTACCCAGCTATTGGGATGCCGTACGACGATTTACCGTATGAGCTTTACATTGATGATAGATCCGCACTCATGACTTGAGGATGTCATATGATATACTGTATCGTACGCGATACTATTGAGGCGGAATCACCGACTATTATATCTATATATATATTGACTCAGATGTTAGGCGGTTTCCTTACCTGTAGCTCAGCTTCTTAGTTCAGCTGTATAGTTTAGTGTAGTTGTTAGATTAGATTAGACTCCTACCTATTTCAAAACTAGCGGGTCGTGGGTATTTTAAAAGACAAGTCAAGGGATCTACGGACATTTCAAAAAGGCGTATCTTTTCATAAAAACACCGTAGCCCTATTTTCAAAACCCCATGATTCGTGATATTTCAAAAGGCACCATTTGTAGGACTTATATTAGATTAATGCAGATTAGTTATAGTTGCGTCTAGATTCAGCTCCCACTCTTTTTGTGGTTCGCTTTGCATCGCATTCTTATATTATGTTTCATACTCCATTATTGATATCATGCTGTTAGGACACCAGCACCATTACCGATGTTGCGTATGTACCACGTACACTTACTTGCCGGCTCACACACATCTTCATCGGTAATTGCCATGTCACGTACACCTTAGAAAATACTATTGCTTGTCATAACCTATTAGCTAATAGTTTAGACATTGTAGTTATTACCTGCTACTTCATGCATACTGTTATTCATTGTTATGCCGCATTCATGGATTCTCATGCATATATTCACTATTTTACGTGTTATTGAGGTTTTGGATTTGGATTTCCGTGAGATTTTCTGGATTTGGAGGAAAACCGCAAAAACACAGATAAACATTTTCTCTCTTTTAAAATAAAAAGTGCGGTTTTCCCATGATGTATGAGTCGTCCACCATGAGTTTGCTGATGGATTTGGAAACCCGATTCGAGGAGACGGATGAACCGTTTCGGGTACATGGTGGACCCGGTGCAGTACCCCGGGGCAAGATGAATGTGGTGATGACGTTGAGCCTGGCAGGGGAGCACTACCGACCGGTGATTTTACCTGACGCGTCGGATATCCGGAGGATACCGTCGTGGTCTTGAGATTGATGGTAGGGGCCGGTCTGGACTGACGGCGCCCTAGATTTTGTGATTGGGATACAGAGATATCGGGATATTTGGATTACGTTTTGTGCCGATGTTAGGCACTGTTTTATGCTGATTTCATTATGATACCTCATTTTAAAAATACAAAGGAAATCTCACTAAAGTATGAAAACAGTTTCTTCATTTACATGTATTATGTTCTCATGCATTCATACCTCATTCTTATGTTATATTGCTACCTGAGTCACTGACACAGGCACAGGAGATTACACTCGGGTTAGATATTTACCCTAGCCTTGTTATAGGCTGCATGTTTTATATTGAGGATTTTGTACTGATCGTTTTGACCTAGGATTATGTCTTGCGTTCGTTTTCTGCTTATAGTTATTCTCTATTCACGAGTTGGCAACTCACCCCCGTTGTGCTACAGTTCTTGCAGGTTTTGCCGTACAGGTTCCTTTGCGGCATTTCTGGCACATTGCTTCCTTGAGGGTGAATTGCATTTGGTAGGTGGTTTCTTTTGCATCAAGAACCACCATTGTACTTATATTATTCTTTGTATCTAGAATTTCCATCAACCAAATTTGTATATTGTTTCAGACTCAGACTTTAGTGATGTTTTATTTGGCCTTAGAGTTGCGCTTAGTAGTATTGCGGTTTTCATGCTTACTGTGTTTCTTTTGGATTTGATCCTCGCCTTTCGGCGTTGTATATTATATTGCATGTATGGTTGTGACCGTCAATTGACGAAGAGCTAGCTCCCGCTTGGGGATGCCTTTTATCATTGTATATATGTTATGCTTGTTGTACCCCGTTCGGGGCCAGTATTTACAAAAGAAACTCTGCCGAATTTTTTAGAAAAGACTTTACCTTTTAAAAATGTACCTTCGGCTTAGTTATTTAAAAACCTTGACTTCAAACATATTTTCCTTCACTTCTTTAAACCAGTTTTCTGTACTTACTCTTAAAATGGTTTTAGATTTCTGGGCTTTGGCTTACTTGGATCAGATGGAGTCCTATAGGATTCATATGGTTCAAGGGCCAGTCACGTGCTCTTTCGGGTCGTGACGAAACGGATACATTCCGATAAGTCAAAAATCAAGAAACACAAGTTGTACGTGTTAATTACATTACGTACAATGATTTCAAACAATCTAACACTTAGCCTTACTGAATTTTAACCCAACGCTGCATTGCGACTGAAAACAGAACACGTTACGTTTTAACCGTGTCGTATTTTAGATTTTAGATACCTTTTTCCGATATTAGCTTTCAGATTTTATATATAGTTAAACTAAATTGATTAAACACTTCCAAATTAACATAGATACCTACCCAACAAACCAAAACATCAAACCCATTCAAAAATCCGGCGACGCCAGAATCCTCCTTCATGTCGCCGACCCAAAACCGATCCCCTTGATTCGTGTTTCTATATGTTGTTCTAGGTCTAACATAAATCATTTTGGCACTGTTTTGTTATGTTAATTTTCATCTAAACTACTGCAGATTCAAACATAGCCTAGTTTTGACTAAAATACGATATTATAGATATTTTCATTTCAATTTAAACTAGCTACAGAATCTAAATTCCTACTGTGATTAAGGATTTTACCTTCAAGTAATTTGCTGGAAGAACACCCTCCAAAATGCACAAGCTCATTGTCCTAGCTTGATGTTGGAACTCCTTAGCCATCTTCTCCTTCTCACTTGTTTTTTCTTTTCCTTTTCTTTTCTTGTTCTTAATCTTCTTTAACTTTCGAAATTTTCTTAATTTTTAACTTGTTTAAAATGATCTGAACACCTTAGATAAATGGTGAAGGGAAGGGTGAAGTGTAGGAGGAGGTGTCACCAAGCAAAATGTGGCGGTTTCATGCAAGGAGGAGGTGTGGGGAGTGTGTTGTGCATGAGAGGAGCTGGTGGCAATGCTTTATCATTTCTAAAATGAATTATCTTGATAAAATTCTGAACTAACTTTATTTAACCCTTTTTCTAATTACACCCTTAACAATTTCCCATTTTGCACAAAATCCTAAGCTTTATATAAATACCCTTCACAACCTATGTTATTATAAAACACCCTTTTTATTAAAATGAAGCTAAAATTCATATTAAAACCCTTATAATTTATTTATGTTATATTTTAAAATCACAATTTAATTTATTTTACAAACTACTCATGAAAATGTCCTATTTTGTTTTAATAACTTTTTAATTTAACAATTTATTATTTAATTAATTAATTTTATTTACTTCCAAAATTTCAGAATATTACAGAGGGGGCCGGCCACATCTTGAAGGGGTGGGGTTCATTTCATTTGGCTCATTACATTACACATTACACTAGCTCTCTCTCACTCTCTCATGCTTTAAAAAGACTTAGCCAAATTTCCTTTGTTCATGCCAAAGTTTTCCTCACTCCATTCATCTTCTATGGATGCTCTCTTGAGCTCATGGGTAGAGTAAAAATTGTAGTTACATATTCATACACCCCCACTCTCCATCGCTAGCAACATTGGAGCATCGGTTACCTCGTTCGACGAGATTGGAGCTAGCGTCGTTTCCTTCGGGTGGATCATCGGAGATGAAGGAAGACCGGCAACCAAAGCACATCAAGGAGCCGCTATGAGATTGGAATGAAGACCGAAGGACACGGATCAACTCGGTATAATGATTCTAACTTTTGGTTTAGATTTCTAGATTAGGGTTTAAGGTCGATCCGTAAATCGGGTAACGGTAGCGCCTGTTTAGAAAAATTTTGTTCTGCATTTTGGCCGCGTTTTAATGGTCGGGGCGCTTTCGTAACCCTTCATGGTATCAGAGCCACCCTTTTAACCCTACTAGCAAGTTTACACAAGCTTAAAAGATCGATCGACGGAAATTTCCGAAATCACGATTCCATTTTTGTATTTGCTATCAATTTTTAAAAGTGATCTAAAAATATTTTCAGGCCTCTTAAAAATACATGCAGGCAAAACTAAAGCTACAGAAAAAATTTGGTGACCTAACTCCAAAATTCTACAGCGGAACCGCTGCGAAATGTCACATTTGGCGGCGCTTCCACGGTCCTTTTCGGGCTACAGTGACCAAAATTTTTTCTGGAGCTCTAGTTGGTGGAAAAATGATTTCTGAGATATATGGTTTTGGCCCAGATTCATTTGAGTACTGGTTATACACTTGGGGCCAATTTGGAAAAGTTTATTCGATCGAAATTTTAAGTGTGTGTGATTATCAGTACTTACATTGCTATATGCGACCGTGAATGTCACTCGATCGGTAAACCCATCTAACTGCTATTTGTTCTTTTAGACGAGTTTGCAAACGTGACATTCACGTTGATGTTCTGTGTTTGTGTTGATATTGTGGATCGGATCGTCGTGGTGGATATCCTGGGTGCAGTGGTAGTACAGTTTAGATTCATTTGTACATTTGATATTGCGGGGCGAGCGTCCGATATGTGGACTGTCGCCACTGCCAGTTTGTATATTATTCTTTTGGGGCACGACAGGGTTGAGGTTGATGTCACCGTTGTATATTATTTTATTTTCTTTACTAGGATTACCCCGAGGTGGAGTGCACGAATAGCCGGGTTCTAGAATGCAACGGGTCCACATCACATGGCGTTGGGACGGAAGGGACCTTACTCTAGAATTGGCGGGCTATTCGCCACACTCGTAGGGGGTATAGGTTGAACCGGGAGGGGTGCTCAAGTTACCGGATTCCGTGTAGTGCTGGGTGGCCCATTCACGTTGTTAAGGGGGTTGCCTCACTTCTGGTTTTGTGGGTAATTTGCCGCGCTCGTAGGGGTCTAGGTTTTCATTGCACAGGCTATCCACACGACAGGTAACGTCGGGTCTCACTTGCTGCTCAAGTGAAACCCGGGGCTCCAACTTATCCACCATTCTGTGGTGTTTCTGTGATGTTGCTTATATCATGCCTGGGAAGAATGTTATATATATATATTTATATATACTAGTAGATGTTGTATATGTTTTGCACCCGTGCTAGCCCAATCCCCGCTCTGTCGTTAGTTAAGTAACCGAACGGGTGATGATGGGATCCAATGGCGAATGCGGATGGCATATACGTACATTTTTATTTTCGTTCTTTTCTGGTGTGATCAATTGATGGGACTGCATTGATTCTTATCAATGCAAGGATAAAACAAACCTATATTTGATGTTGTTGGAACCAATTTTAAAAACTGGCATTATAGATGTTCTCTTTTGCTTTGCACAGTGGTATTCGATTGAGAATATCCTGCACCTCATTCGACGAGGCAATGGCCGAGATCCCTTCATCAGGAGTGACCCCTTGGGTAGAAGTATGCGTCAACGTAATAATTTTACTATAGTCAATTGTTTTGCTTTGCATCGTGGTATTCAGTTTGGAATATCCTGCACCTCATTCTACGGGGAAAGAGCCGATATCCTTTCATCGGGAGTGACCTCTTTAGCAAAAGTTTTCGCCACTATATATTTTTAAAAAAACACTTAGATTCCTTCAACGATATCAAGTTCATTACGTTAAAGGTTTTTTGCCAAAAACCAGCCGTAGCCCTCCGTCATTTCAGAAAAGTAGCGCCTAGTATTCGTGCAATGTTTGTTGGCTTCCGTCAAGGCATAGTGTGCGGTAACTATGTGTTACTTCTCTGTAGCATGGATATGCATTAATCTAGGAAAGTCTGTCACGACCCAAAGTTCGGCCCGTGACCGGCACTTAACCACGTAACGTCTACAGACGTAACGCGACTAAGTGAGCCGAAACCCAGAAATCAAAACCATTAAAAGTAGTGAGTGTTGAAAACATTGGTTTAAAACGTTTAGAAAACTCGAGTAAAAATCATTAAAGTTTGAGTTATATTCTTAAAAATTTTGGCAGCACCACATTTGTAAAAACTAGCCCCGAAATCGGGTACAGGACATGATATAACTAAAATGACAGGTAACAAGAATATAACCTCCCCAAACGGGAGCAATCATGCCTAACGGTGGAAACAATCATCCACAAGAATAATATACGACGCCGTAGCGAAGAAATGGACATAATATGCAAAAGAACATCATAAAAGATAAAACTGCATAAATAAAGTCGGCTCACATAAGCTCGACACCAGAGTAAAAAAAATATACAACATCGTCTTCACAATTGGTCTCTAAGTCAATACATGAAATAGTAGATAGAGAGTAATAGATACAATAAGGAGTACAAAAAGAAAATAAACGGATACCCCAAATCCACCTATCAGCAAAACGGCTCACGCGCCAACTGCAGTGGTATCCGTAGTCAAAAAGATACAAGAGATAGCCCTGCCGCAGCTACTCTGAGGGTCGACCTGCAAACACTGTGGCACAACGGGAGTGAGTTGCCAACTCGTGAATAGTAAATAACATAAAAAGGTAATCACGAGTATGCACGTAATGCAATACTCTAACATGTGCAACTGATGATATCAAAATGCTAATCTGGGTATGAAATAATCATGCAAAGTACTCTATCCGGTACTACGACTACATGATGTGATGCATACAATGAATGCTGAGTAAGTGATAAAAATATAATCTACACGAATCATCATCATGGAAAACCCCGGTGTCTACCAAAAACACCCCAACATCCCGATAACTCAGGCGCCGTCACTCTATCCGGCCCTCAATCTTGTAAATGTCATAGAAACGGGGTGCCTAACATCGGCACCCGAAAACATCATGAAATACTCTTGTCCAGCATCGACACGCAAATCCTTGTATATCGGGCTCCGTCGGTCCGGATCGACCCGCGGGCTCCGTCTACGGAATCGGTCCTCGGCCCCGGCAGTACGGGTCGGCCCGTATCCATCTCTCGACTCTGGTCAGTATCCTTCGGATAACCACCAGGTTCAACCAATCACCGGTAGGTAGCAGCCCCTCTTCCGGGCTCACCGTCTACTGCACAACGATCCGTTCTCGCCTCGGGGTACCATACCGGGTCTACCATGTACCCGCAATCGACCTCATCCAGCTACTCGAGTTGGGTTTCACATTTCACACATCTCAGAACCGAGAAAATGCATGGTGGACGCACTGAAATATCATATCAAGAGAAACCGGGTTTTCAAAATAGTGCATACTTTCTTAAACTAATACCACGGTTCTCAAATCCAGAAATCAGAGGAAATCCAAAACTCAATGCGTAAATCCATGCAACTGGTCGTATGCCACTTAAAATCGTACTAAGAGTAAAAACGGAAAATCGCTCTTTTAAATGGATCCAGTTTTGAAAATATCTCATGCAGTCCCTATTTTTGTAGAAATCAAGGCCAGCATCATCCATGTATGTGAAATATGCATGTATATAGGTATGGATGCACAAAGATATATATATGCAAGTATGGATGAACAATATGTATATGTGACAATATGCGACAGAATCAGGTCAAATCATCAATGATGCGGTAATCAAAATAATGTATGGTTTGTAGCAATTCTATAGTGCGAGTGTCATGGCAATCACTAACGGTGTGGGTGTAACATACAAAAAGTGCTCGTTCAGCTTGAACCGTTAGTGACAATGCGGTGTTACATAACTACTGTTTCTATATGAAACAAAAGATGGGTACGCTACAATAGTACATATGTACAATCAATATATAAATATACATACGCGACTACAATATCCTATCAAGCCCTGACGCTTAACGCCATACGGGCGATTTCCCCGTGGATGTTAAATCTACTCACCGTGGTCTCGTGCTAAGTGTAGCCGACTACTTGCTTCCCCTTCTTTGCGGCGTCCGACGTACCCACTTGCGAACCTAGAATTTACACAAATAATACACATGAGCTAAAATCCTACAAAAACGCGATATCAAAACCAAACGAGAAACTCGCATCGCGAACTAAACGCGTGTGTATCCGATACGCTAAAACGTGTGTATACACGTCTAAAACTGCCCCGACACGCTGTGATTCGCAGCAAACGCTAAACCCACCCACATAACACACGTGTCGCGCAAGCTCAAAAGGATCTCGTCAGTGAAAAAAGGATTCCTTTAGTGTGAAAATCACTCACTCTAAGGTAGTTTGAACTTGAGCAAGAAAAAGCGAAGAATAGAGATTGGATAAAATCTTTTTCATTTACTTCTTTTCTCGATTGGACTGGTGACATCTAGGTGACGGCAAAAATCCCTGAACCCGAGTTTCCTTGAAGTAGACGACACTTTTGAAATCTTAATGCAGGCATGTCAGATCTCGTCGAATCAGTCTTTTTCGCTCCACTCGTTCAAGGGAAGCTCCTATCGTTCGTGGTCGCCCAAGGCAACCACTCACTTGTCTTTTAGCTTTCCCGCAACTTGTTCGATTCTCTATCCGTTTTCTTGCTCATGTTCAAACTACGACGAATTGGTTGCGTTTAAATTCCCAGAAACCGCACGATTATATAGCCAAAGGGAATACGCCGCGCCTAAAATCGTCGCTAGCTAGATATCACCTTTTAGGTTGTCGATGTTCGAAAGTGAAATGATCTTACTGGGTTGTGGATTGGAAATACGGTATTTTGTTCCAGATTTTGATTAAAGTGAAAACAGGAAAAGATGCTTATACCAAAGGTCTTAAATATGTAGCAGACACCAACTCACCAAACCCCGACACCCAGCTCCCACATATGGCCGCAAATTGCGGCAAGAACCCATTTATTTACGGCCCAGAAGAAGAATGGTGGTCGCGTGCTTTGTGTGTGTGGTCTAGGTCTAGTGTACATGCTCCAGTAATTGCAACTTTTGCCTGAAGTAAATGGGTTGAAAGCAGATCACAACAGAGTACTAATCTTAATTAAAACGCTAATTTAACACTAAATTATACATTATGGTGTTTTAGTGTAACCTGAAACAATTTTTAGGATCAAATGACACTAACAACACTTAGTTAAGCTAATCAAGCCATAAAAACCCTAATATATCCTAATCACCACTTAAACCATCTAATTAGCACTAAAAATCCATAAAAACACTAAATTAGGCTAAAATAACTACAAGTTTAGCAAAGAGGTGATTAAAATGGGCTTTATAGCTCACAATAGGTCAAGTAGTGGCACACTTGCTGGTCTTGTCCCAAGAGTTCATATTTGGCTCCAAAAATCCACAAAAGAGTGATTGAAGTGAGGTTGGTGTGAGGGTAGATGTGTTTTTAATGAAGGTTTGTGTTAGAAATTGATGAGAGAAGGAGAAGAGATGAAGGGGGAGCAGAGTTGCTGCTGGGGTTGCTGCTGCTGCTGCTTGAAATGATGAGAGAGAGTGTGAGAGAGAGAATATCCAAAGTCAAAAGCTCACCATGCTATAATAAATGTTCCCCAAGCTCTCTCTTTTCTCTTATTTTCTATTTTTCTTTATTGTTTTATTTAGTTATGGTTTTATATGGGAAAGAAATGATAATTTGAATGAAGTGGGATAAAGAAACATGTGTTACAAAATGTGTTATGTGTGCATGGAAGTTACACTAATCCTTGCTTAGGAAAAAGTAATCAAGGAAAATTTCAAATTAAGTGAACACTAAGTTAATTTTTAATTAATAATACCCATTTATATATAAAAACACATCTTATCACCATTAAAACTGATTTTCATTTTAGTTTAAGTGGAAATTTAAAATTTACGAGATTTTTTGAAAACCACGCATTAGCTAATGAACATGAAATTAACCTAAACGAATTTCAAAGCGTTACAATCTTCCCCCTTAAAGAAATTTGGTCCCCGAATTTAAAAATCTAGCTACGCGTACCCTCAAAGAGATGGGGATATTTCTTCCTCATCTCGTCCTCGGTCTCCCAGGTGACCTCCTCGCTGCTCTGGCTACGCCAAAGGACCTTGACGGACGGTATAACCTTCGATCTCAATTTCTTCACCTGTCGATCCAAGATGACCACCGGCTGCTCTACAAAAGATAGGTCGCGCGCCAGCTGGATCGTCGGGTGCTGAATCGCATGTGAAGGATCATGAAGATACTTGCGGAGCATCGAAACGTGGAAGACGGGGTGAACGTCTGGAATAATGGGCGGAAGAGCTAACCGATACGCAACTGCACCAACACGCTCGAGGATCTCGAAGGGGCCCACATATCTGGGACTAAGTTTCCCCTTCTTCCCAAATCTCATCACATATTTCATTGGGGAGACCCTCAAGAAAACATGATCGCCAATAGAAAACTCAAGTCTGCGCCGACGACAGTCCGCATAAGATCGCTGCCTACTCTGGGCTGCTCTCATCCTATCGCGAATCAAATGGATATTCGCGGTCGTCTCCTCAACAATCTGCGGCCCCAAAATAGTGCCCTCGTTGAGCTCTGTCCAACAGACGGGCGATCTGCAACTCCTCCCATATAGAGCCTCGAATGGTGCCATCTGAATGGTCTCCTGGAAGATGTTGTTGTAGAAGAACTCTACTAAGGACAAATGGTGATCCCAGCTACCTCCGAAATCTAAGACGCACGCTCGGAGCATGTCCTCGAGAGTCTGAATAGTCCGCTCTGACTGGCCGTCGGTCTGCGGATGAAATGCTGTGCTGAAACTCAAGCGGGCGCCCAAAGCCTCCTGAATTCTCTGCCATAGTCGGCTGGTAAACTGGGTGCCTCGGTCGGACACGATTCAAGTCGGGACTCCATGCAGTCGTACGATCTTGTCGATGTATATCTGGGCATACTGAGGAAACCCGAAAGTGGTCTTCACTGGCAGGAAGTGAGCCGCTTTCGTGAATCGATCCACGATCACCCAAAGGGAGTCATACCCTCGACTAGTCCTGGGTAGACCCACAATGAAGTCCATAAAAATCTTCTCCCATTTCCACTCCGGAATGTGCAACGGCTGTAGCTCTCCCGCGGGCCTATGGTGCTCGGCCTTGGCTTGCTGACAAGTCAGGCATCTCGACACAAAGTCTGTGATGTCCCTCTTCATCCCGTTCCATCAGTAAACATCTCTCATATCATGGTACATCTTGGTGGAACCCGGATGAACACTGTACACCGATCGATGTTCCTCCTCAAGAATCTCACGTCGCAGTCGTTCAGCATATGGTACGCACAGTCTTGTCCCAATCATAGTATCCCCGGATCATCGATCACGAACTCAGAAAATCTGCCCTGTCCAATCTGTGCCATGATCTCTGAACAACGGTCATCACTGTACTGTGCCTCATGTATACGGTCAAGCAATTGAGGACGTGCACGGACATGCGCAAGCTGTCCCCAGATCGGAGTGAATTCGAAGTACACTCGGCTGTCGCAGAAAATCTGCCAATCTGCCGACGACTGGCTCTGTACTGTGCTCAAACAAGAAAGACTGACCCCGGGCCTCCTACTCAAAGAATCCGCCACTACATTCGCCTTGCCCGGGTGATATAGGATCTCACAATCGTAGTCCTTCACTAACTCCATCGAACGACGCTTTCTATGATTCAGGTCTCGCTGCTGAAATATGTACTTTAAGCTCTTGTGGTCAGTGAATATCTGGCACAACTCGCCGTATAGGTAATGTTGCCAGATCTTGAGTGCAAAGACCACTGCAGCCATCTCCAAATCGTGAGTGGGGTAGTTCTGTTCATGCTTCTTCTGCTGTCGAGAAGCATACGCGATAACCCTGCCGTGCTGTAAGTCGATGTACAACACCCCACGAGGGAGGCGGAATAATGAAAAACGATCTTGTTTTAGGCGTAAACATCGACTAACCGAGAATCTTTGCATAAACAATAACTAACAAGAAACCATAGAAGAGTTAAATACTATGATAAGTGATTATACCTAAAGAACCGAGTCCTTCATCTTGTCGTTCTCCACGTCCTCTCCGGCCTTCTCTTTGTAGTAGAAGATCGACCCGAGAGCTTAACTACAAGCTTCACCTCTAACTTGAGGTAACTAGGTTTCTTAAATCGCTAATCTAAGTAACCTAGGTGATATAGAGAATGGTTAAGGATTAAGTAGTCTACTCTAATCCTTGGTCTCAACACATGAGAGGGGATGATTAGGGTTTGAAGCGGGAGAGCTTGAGGAGAGAGAAAGTGAGCAAGAGAATGAGATGAGATAATAAGCTATCATAATATATATCAAGTATTATGATTTATCCAACAAAAGAAAAAATAAAGGATTAATCATCATGCTTAATAAATATAAGAGGGTGATTCATCACCATGAGTCATTAAGCATTTATGATGCATTAATGACATGGATGAATCACTCAAATGACTCACTAATCTCATTTAATGCATGTGCCACCTAAACCCCCAAGTCACCATCTTCTAGAAGCTTCTCGCGCAATTACGAGAACGACCCTCCTATCCGTGAAAACACGGAAAAACTTTAGACTGTATAAATCCAATAACCGGATACTAGATACTGGCTTAAACCAAAGCCGTCTAGTAAAAACTGTCCGGATGTCGTACGTGCGTAAACACACGTATACGTCCGAACCCTTGTCGTAAAACCATACGACCACTATATCGTTTCTCCTGGAATAGGGAAACTCTCTATGTGGGACTCTTGAGACTCGACTACTACGCTGGCAGTGGGTTTAGCCACAGACCGCAAGCGACACTAGCTGTACGTAACGGTCCCCAGATAGATGTCGATAAGAAGGCCGATGAGGAAACCCATCCGAACTCCTACTGAGTCTGATGTGACAATCTCCGTACAGTCCGGTCTGTTCGTCTAAGACTATCGCATATCGGGCCTAGGGGCGGCAAGCGTCAGTCCCCTAATAGCGGTATAAGTCGTGTCGGAGCGAAGTCCATTACACCCTGAGAAACTACTCGAACCTACCAGCAAATCTCGCTTGCCCTGGCCAGGGACTTTGCGTAATGGCTCTTTAACACAGCGCGATATCAACCCCTAATACCGGGAGAGACGAATCCTGTCTAACCGCCACTACCTCCAGGTGCTCGAGACTGCACCCAACTGCTACCTGTTTGCATGACTCCTTTGAGCCGTGGTAGGGTAGCAATCTAAGAACAGCGGGACACACTCGAGGCGAAGTAGCAGTGTCAAGTCTGCGGACTATGCTGTACTCATGTCACCTGGGAACTGTTTACTGACGACTGGTATAAAACCAACCAACAGTTCCCTGTGAGTCCTGTCCGATGTACCCGTAACCTAACGAGCACCTGCGTACTATCTCCAGTACGACGTACTGACGGCTGTGGGACAGACTATCTCCCCACTGGGATGAGAAGCGTACACACTAGTCTACTCCGGAGTATCGATGCCCTGTCTCGATAATCCTACGACTAGGGACCTGAATAAGGATGTGCTTGTAGACTACCCAGCCCCCACTAGTGTGACCGCCATCACAACGCTGGTAGTCAAGCAAGATCCTAAGAGCTCTATCAATACGTATACTCACATATTAAGATAGAAAAACCAAGTAGCATACTACCATGTTTAGCAAGACTGTTATATACATGTGAATATCCCAAGCTTCCATTAAGTAATACACAAACTAGTATGATACAATAATGGCCCCTAGGGCATATACACTAACATTCTCCCACTTGCACTAGGGCCATGTACTGGCATATCGAAGACCGATGATCTCGAGTAGCCTCTCGAACTGAATCTGAGGTAGGGCCTTCGTGAAAGGATCAGCAATGTTCTCTTCTGTAGCAACTCTCCGAACCTCGATCTCCTGACGATCAATGATCACCCTGATCAGGTGATACCGCCTTAAGATGTGTCTGGACTTCTGATGGGACCTTGGTTCCTTCTCTAAAGCTATAACTCCGTTGTTGTCGCAATACAGAGGTATTGGATCAACAATGGTAGGAACCACCTGAAGTTCTGTTAGGAACTTCTTCATCCAGAACGCTTCTTTTGCGGCATCGCCAGCAGCTATATACTCCGCTTCCATCGTCGAGTCAGCAACGGTGTCCTGCTTGGAGCTATTCTAGCACACCGCCCCTCCATTAAGGGTAAAGACATAACCTGACATGGACTTGGAATCGTCCTTATCACTCTGGAAGCCGGAATCAGCATAGGCCTCCATCCTGAGGTCTTTTCCGCCGTAAACCAAGAACATCTCCTTAGTCCTCCTCAGGTACTTGAGAATGTTCTTTACTGCTATCCAGTGCTTCTTCCCTGGGTCTGACTGATACCGGCTTACCACGCTCAGTGCGTAAGCTACATCTGATCTGGTGCACAACATCGCATACATTATAGAGCCTACCGCAGAAGCGTAGGGTATAATAGACATGCGTTCCCTTTTTAAATCAGTCTTGGGAGACATCTCTTTGGATAGGGTGATTCCGTGACAAGCTGGTAGATTACCGCGCTTAGAATCTTCCATACTGAATCTTTTCAGTACAGTGTCGATATACCTGGACTGCGAAATTCCCAACATCCTCTTGGATCTATCACGATAGATCCGGATCCCCCGAATGTAAGAGGCATCACCCAGGTCTTTCATGGAGAACCTGTGTAACAAGAATCCTTTGACAGATTGTAGCATAGGAATGTCATTTCCTATCAATAGAATGTCATCCATATACAAGACGAGGAATACAACAGTTCGTGCTACAACTTTACTATATATGCACGGTTCATCTGGATTTTTGATAAAGTCATATTCTTTGACTGTTTCATCAAAACAGGTGTTCCAACTCCGCGATGCCTGATTTAGTCCATAAATGGACTTAAGCAACTTGCATACTTTCCCGCTGCTCCCACTCTGATTGAAACCCTCTCGCTGATCCATATAGACACACTCTTCTAAATTACCATTCAGAAAAGCAGTCTTTACGTTCATCTGCCAGATTTCATAATCATGGAAGGCAGTAATAGCAAGAAGGACCCGAATGGATTTAAGCATAGCCAATGGAGAAAAAGTTTCGTCATAGTCCAAACCTGGTCATTGACGAAAACCCTTTGCAACAAGTCTAGCCTTATAGGTTTCCACCTGTCCATCTACACCAATCTTTTTCTTGAAGATCCATTTGCATCCTATGGGTTTTACCCCATCTGCAGCAAAGTCCAAAGTCCATACTTTGTTAGTGTACATGGACTCCATTTCGGTCCGCATTGCATCTAGCCATCGTACCGAGTCGCCGCTCTGGATGGCCTGCTGGAAACCAGTAGGTTCATCATCATCTATGATGCAATCTTCTCTAACCCCATCTATGAGAAAACTGTAGTATCTCTCAGGCGGATAAGACGGCCTACTACTCCTGCGGAGGGGTGCGGAAATGTCCTGTTCTTCTTGAACTACTTGTTCTACCAAACTTTCAGTATTAGTTTGTGGTTTTGGAATTTCTTCCGGTTCTATTTCGCTCCCACTTGTTTCCTTTTCTAAAAAATGATGTTCTAGAATATGGGCATTTCGAGAAACAAATACCTTTTGTTCCTCTGCGTAATAGAATAGATATCCCCTGGAGTTCTTTGGATATCCCACAAACTTACACTTTACTGATCGTGCCTCGAGCTTGTCCACATGCTGCTTTTTAACAAAAGCTGGACATCCCCAAATCTTTATATACCGAAGATGGGGTTTCTTCCCACTCCACATTTGATATGGCATGGTAGGCACAGTCTTGGTAGGTACCATGTTCAAAAGATATGCCGCTGATTCTAGCGCATAACCCCAAAAAGATCGCGGTAACTCAGCATTACTCATCATGGAACGTACCATATCCAATAGGGTTCGATTCCTTCTCTCCGATACACCGTTATGCTGTGGAGTGTATGGAGGAGTAAGCTGAGAGAGAATTCCTTTCTCTTTTTGGTAACCTAGGAACTCGACACTCAAGTATTCACCACCTCGATCAGATCTTAGTGTCTTGATACTTTTGCCTGTTTGGTTTTCTACTTCATTCTTATACTCTTGGAATTTCTCAAAAGCCTCGAATTTATGTTTCATCAGATAAATGAATCCGTACCTTGAGTAATCATCCGTGAAAGTAATGAAATAGGAAAAACTACCTCTTGCATGTGTAGACATTGGACCACATACATCGCTGTGTATGAGTCCTAAGAGCTCGCTCGCTCTTACTCCATGTCCAGTAAATGGAGTCTTTGTCATCTTTCTTTTGAGACAAGATTGACAAGTGGCATAAGTTTGATATTCGAACGAGTCCAAATATCCTTCTCTATGTAACTTAGTCAACCTTCTCTCATTGATGTGACCCAGTCTACAATGCCATAAGAAAGCTTTATTTAAATCTGGAGACTTTCTTTTTAGTGTGTTCTGGACATTGAAAATTTGGAGTTGGTTTAACACATATATACCGTTTTCCAGTGTACCGGACCCAATCAAAGTATGATTAAGGTGGATGTTGACAACAACACTTACAAACGTGAAATCATAACCTTTATTTGATAACAACGAAACAGATATGATATTACACGTTAAGCTGGGTACACAAAAACAGTGATGTAAAACCAAAATGTGTCCACTCGTCAATCCCAGGTGATAATCCCCTACGGACACAGCTCCCACGCTAGCTCCATTAGCAACCATCAGGGTCATATCACCTTCCTTCAACACTCTACGGTTTCTCAGTGCCTGCAATGAATTGCAAATATGAGATCCAGATCCGGTATCCAATACCCAGGAAGTAGAGTTGATTGACAGAAAATTCTCAATTACAAACACACCTGAAGTCGAAGCCACAGCTTGCTTCGGTTCCTGGTTCTTGGCGTTCCAGGCCTTGCAATCCTTTTTCCAGTGCCCTTTCCTGTGACAATGAAAGCACTCATCCTGGCCCACTACCGGTACTGCAAACTTTTTCTTTCCCTTCCCTCCGACCTTTACTTACACCTCCTCTAGGTCTGGGGGCGGCCTTCTTTTTCCTTCCTTTGGCCCTAGCCTTGGACCCGGAAGAAGAAGCACCACTAACAAACATAGCGGGTATTTTCCTTGCCTTCTGCAAGGTGCCCTCTGCACTCCTCAACATGTTAAGGAGTTCCAGAAGTTCAACTTCTTTTCTTTGAATGTTGAAGTTCAGAATAAACTGGGCGTAGGTGGAAGGAAGGGACTGGAGAATAAGGTCTGTATGCATCAACAGTATACTAGCAAGTATATGTGTCACATGGAGGTGATAACACGTATGTATGCCATATGAAAGTACCATCATGAATGTATGCTATATGAATCACCTCAGGATCTCAACATGTAAGTGTAAGAATTATTCCTTGCTTGTTTAGAAAACTTCTTTTTAAACATCAGCATGATATCCAAGAAATCAATAAAATCCGTGTCCAGCAACGACACCTCAAATCTGTCTAAATCTCATATATCCATGTCAAATATCTCTAGCCTCAGCCATCCGGCTGATCCATGTCAAATATCCAAATCTCAATCTAGCGGCCACGGTCGGTATCCTCTGGATATCCGCCGTGCCAAATGAAATCACCGGTAGGTAGTCCGTCCCCTGCCAGGCTCAACGCCATCATCTGCGATCCTCTTGCCCCGGGGTACCTTACCGGGCCCACCATGTACCCGAGACGGTTCATCCACCTCCTCGAAACGGGTCTCGAAAACCACAGCAAACTCATGGTGGACGACACTTTACATCACTAGAAAACCGCAACTTTTATATTAAAAGATCGTAAGTTTGGAAATCTTGCGGCTTTCCCCCAAAATCCAGAAATATCATAAATCTCATGAAATTATCATAAATACATATGCCGATGATTATGAATGCTTATGGTCTCAATTTGCAATATAAGATCTATAATATGCATGAGCAGGTGATATGATAATGCATATGTACGAGTACGGTAATTCTTATGGTTTCATTTAAAAAAATACTTATTTGAATGTCACATTTCTAGGCAATTAACATGTTTCAGATTTAAGGTTATTTAGTGTCGTGACATGGCAATTACCAGGGTGTGTGTGTCCACATGAATAGTGCTCGTGCAACATATAAAACCTGGTAATGGTGCATGTGTCCTATAATGAATCTGCGTATATGGAACATCATATAGATACTGACTACTGCAATTATCATGCAAGTTTTATCATTTTTACTCCAATGTTACCAGTAATACCAAGTCTACTAAATCTATCGGGCGACTCGCGCCATCCAAACGATTGTCCCTCGTAGATGTTAAATCTACTCACCAGTGGTCCTGTGCTAAGTGTGTCCGACCACCTGTTTTCCCTTTTCAGCTGCGCTTGAAGTTCCTGCCGGCGAACCTAGAATTCACATGAGTCACCATATAAGGAAAAGTCATGCAAAACGCAATATATCGACAAAAGGGATACGCGTGCGTGAAACCAAACGCGTGTGCACACGACGCGATGCGACGCGACGCGACGCGCACAAACCTACCTGAATCAGAACTGACACGCTGTGTCGCGCAGCGCGCCACAGAACCATGCGTATCACGCGCGTATCGTACAAGTCTTAAAACATCGAAAACACGTAACTAGTTCCAGATTTTGCCTCAGGGCCAAACTTGAAAAGTTAGAGATACCAACAGACTAACCTACCTAGCATGACCCTACACCCAAAATTACAACACCCTACCCCCTACTATGGCCGCAATTTGCGGCCAGAATGAGGAAAAAAACGGCCAAGTTGGGGAGGTGGGTCCTCGTGCTTTGGTTGTGTGTTCCTACTCTTCTCACCATGCTGAAGTCTTCTCTAGAATTTTTCTGAAGTGATCGGGTCAACAGCAGATTTCAGAAAGGCTAAAAATCACTAAATCTGCTAAAATACGCCAAGTCGGGTAAATCGGGTTTCTACGAGAAATCTGGGGGATTTCTCTGGTTGGCTGGCCTCGCTAGGACCTAAGAAGTTTATTATAACTAACGTAACTCTCACTTTTCTCAAAATCTCCATAAAACTCCCAATATCACTTTTAAGCATGAAATGGACACCGATGAAGCTAGTTTATCGAAATTTTAGCAAATTAGGCTAACCATCCAATTTTAATGATACTACTGGGCTTCAACAGGTTAGTTAACACTAAAGATGGCTCATTAAACTACAAACACCCTAAAATCGCTAAATCTAGCATCACTACACAATTCTAGCACGAAAATTCTATTTGTCGCGACAACTAGCTAAACAAGCATCTAATCAACGTAATATACGAAAAGTTTAGGAGATATACCCTCTAGGAACCTTGCAACAAGAGAGAAGGAGAAGAAGAAGAGGGTAGGTGCATCAAACGAGGCTGGAACGGAGCTGGTGCTGATGCAAAAATGAGTTGCTGTTGCTGTTGCTGTATGTCTGAAGCTGATGCTGAATGTTGATGTTGTTGTTGTTGTTGTTGTGGTGTGGTATGATATGGTGTTGATATGGTATGGTATGGAGTGGTGTGGTGTATGGTATGAGGTGATGTGGTGTATGATATAGGGGCTGATGCTGGTGCAGCAAGGGCTGATGCTGATGGTGTTATGAAAATGGGCTGATGCAAGAAAATGGGTTGCTGGGGCTGCTAGCTGATGGTGTTATTGCTGTTTTTTTGTTGCTGTTTGAAGTAGTAGCAGCAGCAGGGATGGTAGTATGATTGTGGGAAGGGTTGCGTGATTATGGGGGAGGGTTTATGTAAAGAGTTTGGAGCTGATGTAACAGCTGTTGCTGTTGAAAATGGCTGATGGAGTTTGAAAATTTGAGGCTGATTGGATGCTGAAGTTTGAAAATGGTGGCTGATTGGATGCTTTGGCTGATGTGAAATGTGACAGGTGATGAATAAGGTGTTGTGGTGCTGATGTGATAGTTTAGTAGACGTCGTAGAGTATCCTCAGCTGAATTTAAGCAAGCTAATTGTGCTGTGGTAATGATGGGAGCTGCTGGTGCTGATTCTGGCTGGCTGAAATCAGCTGTAAATTGCTGGTGTGTGGTCGATATAACATTCCACAAAAATAACCACAAAACCAGATAGTTTATAAGAAACCCGTTTTTGGTAAACTTTTTACCAAAAGATCCCACATTAACACGTAATTACTACTAACCCTGACCTCAGGTGTTACACTACTCCATCAACCAAGGGTCATCCTACACGACGAAAGTTCGGGTGTAATACCCCCTCGACTAAGTCTAAGTTCCGTAAGGTCAAGCCGAAGTTCTGTGTATATATATATATATATATATATATATATATATATATATATATATAAACGCTCTAGGCTCCGCATAGTCAAACTTAGACTCGAACAAAGGTTAATCTAGCACTCTGATACCAACTTTGTCATGACCCGAAATAGCGCGTGACTGGCCCTTGAATCATATGAAGTCTATAGGACCTCATCTAATCCAAGTAAGCCAAAAACCCAGAAATCTAAAACCATTTTAAGGAGTAAATAAAGAAAACTCATTTTTAAGAAGTAAGAAAACATGTTTTAAAAGCAAGGTTTTTAAATAAGTAAGCCGAATATGCATTTTTAAAATCTCTAGTCTTTTCTGAAAATTTCGGCAGAGTTTCCTTTGTAATTATAGGTCCCGAACGGGGTACAACATAATAAAATCATATATAATGAAAAAAAGGCATCCTAAAGCGAGAGCTAGCTCTTCGTCAAACGACGGTCACAACCACGCAAGCAGTATAATATACAACGCCGAAGGGCGAGGATCAAAACTCAAAAAGGAAACTCAAAATCAGCATGAAAACCATAATACTACAACGCGCGACTCTAAGGTCGAAATAATACATACTGGTTTTCTAAGTCTGAAACAATATACAAGTTTGGTTGATGGAATTACTAGATACAACTGAATAAAATAAATACAAGGGTGGTCACGATGCGAGTGAACCCACCTACAAATGCAATCACCCAGAAAGAAATCAGTGTACGAGAAAAGCCGCAATGAAACCTGTACGGCAAAACCTGCAAGAACTGTGGCACAACGGGGGTGAGTTGCCAACTCGTGAATAGAAAACATCGCAGAGCAGAAATTGTATGTATGACACAATCCTAAGTCAATACGATCAGATATATATATATATATATATATATATATATATATATATATAAACCACAAATGAATAATTCTGAAGTATGATAAGGTGGCAAAGGTAAACATATATACGTAAGTGCAGTACCAAGTGCTCGTGCCAGTGCCTCAGGTAACAACATATCATAATGTGAGGTATGATAAATGTAATCAGTGTCAACTATATCATGACGTCTAAGAGTATGTGAATATCATCCAACTATGTAATCAATGTCTGTATGTATGTGGATCTCGTCCACGTGTCACCCAATGATAATAAAACTGTTGGATATAGTGCCCTCAGAGTCAATTATTGGATCACAGGCACGTGATTGCAATGATTGAGGGAGGACCTACACTGGTAGAACAGTCTTACTCAAGATGATAGTATGCTATCTGGTTTATCTTTATCATCGTGTACATGCTTTAGGTGACATTACAGGTCACTATTGCACGTTGATAGAGCCCATAGGATTCTTGCTTGACGGCCAGCAGTATGATGGAGACCATATACGTGGGAGCTGGGGTCTATAAGCACATCCTTAAAGTGGTCCCTAGTCGTGAGAGTTTCGAGACAGAGCATCGATACTCCATTAGTAGACTAGTGTATACAGTCGAGACCCCGACGAGGGGCGGTGGCCGGTCTCACAAGCCATTGGTGTCAGTTGATTCACCTAAGATGTATATAGGTGCTCTTTGGGTTATGAGTACACCGGACAGGACTCGCCGGGAACATGCTAGTTGGTATTATACCTGACGTCAGATAGCAGTTCCCTGGTGACATGTGTACAGGTTAGTTCATCGACCTGAGATCGTCATTTGTCTCATGTAAGTTCCCACTGTGCTTTGATTACTACCCCACTACGGCTCAAAGGAGTCGTGCAAACAGGTTTTAGTTGGGTACAGTCCCGAGCCACATGGAGGCAGTGAGCGGATCGACAGGAGTTTCATCTCTCCCGGTATTGAGGGTGAGATCGCGCTGTGTCTAGGAGAGCCATTACACGAAGTCCTTGGCCAAGAATGGAGATTTACTAGTAGGTATTCTAGTAGTATCTCAGGGTGTTCTGCGCTACACTCCGACACGACTTGTACCGCTTTTGGGGGTCTGACTTTTACCAACCCCCGAGGCCCGCCATGCGATGCTCATAGACGAACGGACCAGACTGTACGGATATTGTCACTGACAGGCTCAGTAGGGTGTCAGGATGAGTTTGCTCATCGACCTCCCTTTTAGCCAATACCTGGTAGCCCGTTACGTACGGCTAGTGTTAGTCCACGTTGCTCACCCCGGTTCTTACGGGGAGGCGGAAACAACGAAAAAAAAATTTTGGCGCAAAGCCAACATGGACTAAAAGCCGGATCTTTGCAAAACAAGAAACTAGCAAACTACAAGAGGCGTTAACTACTATGCCGTAGAAATTATACCTCACGAAACCGGTCCTTCGGGTCTTCTCTCCGCTGTCCGGCTCATCCATCCACGCTCCGAGGGTCTATCCGGATCTTGGTCACCTCCGCGGCCTTCTTGAGTCGAAGACGATCCACCCGAGAGATGTACACCGAGCACCACCTCGAGCCGAGGCAACTAGGGCAACAAGATCGCTAGTCTTGAAGTCCTAGGTTGTGTAGAAGAGGTTGATGGAAGTATTTGTCTATGTGGATTCTTTTTCTCTCAACACATGAGATCAAAAGAATGAATCAAGAGGAGGAAGAAGAAGGAGCACTAGCAACCATGGAGCTTTTCTTTTCTTCTCACTTTTTAGGAGAGAGAATGAGAAAAGAATAATGAACAAAGAAAATCAACCATGGTTCAATAATACTCAAAATCATCATTACTAATCCTATCATGATAAAGTTGATGGCTACATTGACATGACCATTTTCATAATCCAAAAAGAAAAAGAAAACCAAAGAAGATTGTAGACCTCTCATGAAGGTCAAGGTCAACTTTGGTCAATGGGTCAACAAAGTCAAGAGTGGTCAAGGTGGTCAAATGGTCAAAGCAATTAGCCATCACAAAATTATCACTGAAATGATTAGTAAGTAATGTCCGTGGCTCATAATGGTTTTGACCGAACGAATTGCCAAAACCCTAATGAGCCTGCCACATAACAGTTTTGGCCGAACCAACTGCCAAAACCCTAATGTGGCACCTCCTCCTTCTTCGCTCCTCACAACCGTGCATACACACCCGCATCCGCATTCCATAGAATGCGAATGCACTGAAGACAAAACAAATCCATCCGTGCAATACTAGGATCCGGCTTAAACCAAAGCCCACTAGTATTGCCTGCCTGAACAGCATACGCACATAAGTGTACGTAAGTGATCGCAGCCCTGCCGTAAAACCATACGGCCTCTACACGTTACGCTCAGTGTAGGGAAACTCTCTGTGTGGGACTCTAAAGACTCGACACTACGCTGGCGGTGGGTTTAACCACAAACCGCAAGCGGCACTAGCTGTACGTAATGGTCCCCAGGTAGATGTCGATAAGAAGGCCGATGAGATAAACCCATCCGAACTCCTACTGAGCCTGTATGTGACAATCTCCGTACAGTCCGGTCTGTTCGTCTGATACATCGCATGGCGGGCCTAGGGGATGGTGAACTTCAGTCCCCTAATAGCGGTACAAGTCATGTCGGAGTGTAGCCCAGAACACCCTGAGATAACACTGGAAACCTACCAGTATATCTCGCTTGCCTTGGCCAGGGACTACTCGTGTAATGGCTCTCCTAGACACAGCGTGATGTCAACCCCCAATACCGGGAGAGACGAATCCTGTCTAACCGTCACTGCCTCCAAGTGCTTCGGGACTGCACCCAACTACTACCTGTTTGCACGACTCCTTTGAGCAGTGGTAGGTTAGTAATCTAAGTACAGTGGGAACACACTCGAGGCGAAGTGACAGAGTCAAGTCAGCGGACTAAGCTGTACTCATGTCACCTGGAAACTGATAACTGACGATAGGTATAATACCATCCAACAGTTCCCGACGAGTCCTGTCCAGTGTACTTGTAACCTAACGAGCACCCGCATACTATCTCCAGTATGATGTACTGATGGCTGTGGGACAGACCACCTCCCGTGCTGGGATGAGAAGCGCATACGCTAGTCTACTCCGGAGTATCGATACCCTGTCTCGATAGTCCTGCGACTAGGGACCAGTATAAGGATGTTCTTGTAGATTACCCAGCCCCTACTAGTGTAACTGCCATCACAACGCTGGTAATCAAGCAAAGATCCTAAGGGCTCTACTAATATGTATAAGCGATATGCTAAAAGAAACACATGCACATATTGAAGTAGAAACAAACCAAGTAGAATACTACCATTTTGAGCAAGATTGTTTATACAACTGTGAATATCCCAAGCTTCCATTAAGTAATATACAAGCTAGTATGATACAGTAATGGCCTCTAGGGCATATACACTAACAATCTCCCACTTGCACTAGGGCCATGAACTGGCGTATCGAAGACCTATCATCTTGATCAGCCGCTCAAACTGAGTCTGGGGTAAGGCCTTCGTGAGTGGATCAGCAATGTTATCTTCCGTATTTACTCTCTTCACCTCGATCTCCCGGCGATCTATGATCTTCCTGATCAGGTGGTACCGCCTCAAAATGTGCCTGGACTTCTGATGGGACCTGGGTTCCATCGCTAAAGCTATAGCGCCGTTGTTGTCGCAATACAGCGGTATTGGATCAACAATGGTAGGAATCACCTGAAGCTCTATGAGGAACTTCTTCATCCAGACAGCTTCCTTTGCGGCATTGCAAGCAGCTATGTACTCCGCTTCCATAGTTGAGTCAGCAACGATCTCCTGCTTGGAACTCTTCCAGCAAACCGCCCCTCCATTGAGGGTAAAGACATGACCCGACATGGACTTGGAGTCATCCTTGTCACTCTGGAAGCTGGAGTCAGCAAAGGCCTTGATCTGGAGGTCTTTTACTTCCATACACCAAGAACATCTCCTTAGTCCTTCTCAGGTACTTGAGAATGTTCTTTACTGCTATCCAGTGTTTCTCCCCTGGGTTCGACTGATACCGGCTTACAACGCTTAATGCGTATGCTACATCTGTTCTGGTGCATAACATCTCATACATTATAGAGCCTACCGCAGATGCGTAGGGTATAGATGACATGCGAGCCCTTTCCAAATCAGTCTTAGGAGACATCTCTTTGGAGAGGGTGATTCCGTGACAAGCCGATAGATTACCGCGTTTGGAATCTTCCATACTAAATCGTTTTAGTATGGTGTCTATGTACCTCGATTGTGAAAGTCCCAACATCCTCTTAGATCTATCACGATAGATCTGGATCCCCAGAATGTAGTTGGCATCGCCCAGGTCCTTCATGGAGAACCTCTGTGACAAGAATCCTTTGACTGACTGTAGCATAGGAATATCATTTCCTATTAGGAGAATGTCATCCACGTACAAGACGAAGAATACCACAGTTGTCCCTACAATCTTACTGTAAATGCATGGTTCATCTGGGTTTTTGATAAAGTCGAATTCCTTGACAATATCATCAAAGCAGATGTTCCAACTCCGCGATGCCTGCTTCAGTCTATAGATGGACTTGAGCAACTTTCACACTTTACCGCTGCTCCCACTCTGAATGAATCCCTCCGGCTGATCCATAAAGACGCACTCTTCCAAATTTCCATTTAGTAAGCCGTCTTTACGTCCATCTGCCAGATCTCATAATCGTGGAAGGAAGCAATGGCAAGGAGGATCCGAATGGATTTGAGCATAGCCACTGGAGAAAAGGTCTCGTCCTAGTCCAAACCAGGTCTTTGACGAAAACCTTTTGCTACAAGCCTAGCTTTATAGGTTTCAACCTGCCCATCTACACCAATCTTCTTTCTGAAGATCCATTTGCAGCCTACGGGTTTTACCCCTTCTGGAGCAAAGTCCAAAGTCCAAACTTTGTTGGTGTACATGGACTCCATCTCGGTCCACATTGCATCCAGCCATTTTACCGAGTCACCGCTCTGAATGGCTTGCTGGAAGCTAGTAGGCTCACCATAGTCAATGGTGCAATCCTATTTATCCCCGTCTTTGAGAAAACTGTAGTATCTCTCGGGCGGATGAGACTGCCTACTACTCCTGTGGAGTGGCGCTGGGATGTCCGGTTCTCCTGAACCTTCTGGTTCTTCCAAGCTTTCAGTAATATCTTGCGGTTCTGGAATTTCTTCCAGTTCTACTACGCTCCCACTTTCACCTTTCTTTAAAAACTGATGTTCCAGAAAGTGGGCATGACGAGAAACAAAAACCTTTTGTTCCTCTGCGTAATAGAAAAAATACCCCCCGGAGTTCTTTGGGTATCCCACAAACTTACACAGTACTGAGCGTGCCTCGAGCTTGTCCACATGCTGCTTTTTTACAAAAGCTGGATATCCCCATATCTTCAGATATTGAAGATGGGGTTTCTTCCCACACCACATCTGATATGGTATGGTAGGCACAGTCTTGGAGGGAACCTTGTTCAAGAGATATGCAGCTGATTCTAGTGCATAACCCAGAAGGATCGCGGCAACTCAGCTTTACTCATCATGGAATGAACCATATCCAATAGGGTTCGATTCCTTCTTTCCGATACACCATTGTGTTGTGGTGTGTATGGAGGAGTAAGCTGAGAGAGAATTCCATTCTCTTTTAAGTAGCCCAGAAACTCGGCACTCAAGTATTCACCACCTCGATCAGATCTCAGTGTCTTGATACTTTTGCCTGTTTGTTTTTCAACTTCATTCTTGTATTCCCGAAATTTCTCAAAGGCCTCGGATTTGTGCATCATCAAGAAGACATGCCCATACCTAGAGAAATCATCTGTGAAAGTAATGAAGTATGAATAACCACTTCGCGCATGTGTAGACATTGGACCACACACATCACTGTGTATGAGTCCCAAGAGCTCACTTGCTCTTTCTCCGTGTCCAGTGAACGGAGTCTTTGTCATCTTTCCCATGAGACAAGATTCACAAGTGGCATAAGACTGGTACTCGAACGGATCCAAGTATCCTTCTTTATGTAACTTAGTCAACCATGTCTCATTAATGTGACCCAGTTTACAATGCCATAAGAAAGCCTGATTTAATTCCGGAGACTTTCTTTTAAGTGAGTTCTGGACACTGAAAATATGAGCTTGATTTAGTACGTATATACCGTTTTCTAATGTACCTGACCCAATCATAACTTGATTTAGGTGGATGTTTACTACATCGCTTACAAAAGTAAAATCATATCCTTCCCTAGAAAGTAAGGATATAGATATGATATTACAAGTCGCACCTGGTACATAAAAATAGTTACGCAGAATCAATATCTGCCCAGTTGTCAGTCCAAGATGATATTCCCCTACGGATTCAGCGTACATGCTCATTCCGTTAGCAACCCTGAGAGTCATATCACCTTTCTTGATAATCCTACGGTTTCTCAGAGCCTGTAACGAATTACAGATATGAGATCCTGATCCGGTATCCAATACCCAGGAAGTAGGGTTAACTGACATACATTTCTCAATTACAAACACACCCGAAGCCAAAGCCACAACATGTTTCGAATTCTGGCTACTGGCTTTGCAAGCCTTGCAATCCTTCTGCCAATGTTCATTCCTGTAACAATAGGAACATCCTTCTTTTACTACATCCAGTCCCGAAACATCTGCCCTTCCCTTTCTTTCTACTTCCCTGGTTTCCTTCAGGGTAGTAGGTAAAGACTGTTGAACTAAGTCAGCATCTGACCCGTTCTTCAACGTGGTCTTCAGGTCCGTGAGCTCAAAAGAGCTGGTCTCTGTAAGGACGTTGCCCCTTACAGATGACCCGATAGCCAACCTCGCTGGAAGCAATTCGTTCGAGGTCTCATATCTTGCGATACGAGATTGCTCTCCATATAAATCTTTGTTATGGAGGAAGATAGAATCTAAGTACATCTTCTCGTGATGCCTCTGGTATGCACCATCAACTGAGGCTAACACGAGGCACTTGGCTTTCGCACAGTTCTTTTCCGATGTCTCGCGGATATGAATATCCGTGACAGGGGAAACTGGACCTGAGATGGCAGGGGTTGGATCAGTCAAGAGGTGTCCCAGCTTGTCATGGGCAATGGACATCTGGACAGACCTTTGCCAGTCATAACAGTCAAATTCAGTCATTTTATTATCTAGATGTAACCTATGTCTGGTCACTGGGTCGCTGCAATTAAGAGAGAGAGAAGAAAACACTTTAGCATGATGCTCTTGCAAGTTTAGAATGGTTTTTAATTTATCTAAACAGGATGGCTCCCACTGTCTCTCGAATCCCTCCTCAAACCATAAAGGAAGAATTAGTCGGGATCAATCTCACCGTACAATACTTGCTTAACCGTTCAGCCAGGCTGGTGTCGGTACTTCGAGGGAGATTTTCCAACGCTTTCGTGAAGTTCCTTAATTAAGTAACCTCTTTTCCCTATGGGCGTAGCCCCGCTAACACCTTTCTAGACACCTACTTGGTTTATAGCATTGATCGTTAAGTGAGAAAGTTCCGGAGGAGTAGCATATACTCACAGTAGGATCGGGTTCCAAATATCATCGCGTGACAAAACTGAAGGAATCCTACCAGAATCATCACACTCCAAATGGTATGCAGCGCTAGCAAGTTTCAGTTCTTTTGAAACTCTCGATGTGGATTTTTGCCCCATGCTCTTATGACCTTGACGAAGGCCAACATATCATAAGTCACATGTCAAGTTCTACCCGTCATTGTCCGGGTTAATTTGAACCCACCCGTACATACCCTTGACGAAGGCCAAAATAGTAGTATGACTGTCCCAAACCAACGCATCTATCTATGCTACAGATAAATATTCAGTAGCTACCAATCACTATGCCTTGGCGAAGGTCAAAATACATAGCTTGAATACTACTGACTATTTAACTGAAATGACGGAGGGCTACGAATGGTTTTGGCGAAACCGTGAACGTAGTGAACTTGATATAATCGAAGGAACCTGATAGCTTTTAAAAGGAGTGGTTCAAGCTCCGTGTTTAAAAGCTGGCTTTTGAAAAGAACCGAGTGGTTTTGAAAGTGTTCCAACGACTTTTACTTGGTTTATTTTTTCTTGCATTAATTCTAATGCATCCCATCATTTAATCCTACCATTGCAGAAAACAACGAAAATATGACGTACGCTTATGCCATCCGCATTCACCACGGGGTCCCGTCATCACCCATTAGGTTACTTAACTAACGACAGAGCGGGGGCTGGACTAGCGCGGATGCAAAACATAAGCAACGCCTAAATAGATATCATATAGATATATATAAACATTCGTCACATGCAATGATAGCCATTCCAGATCACAGATGAATACATTGGATATACTAGGAATCCGCAATTCGTACGAGCCTGTAACGAAGAATGGATTACACGGTCGCGATGAATAGCCAAAACCCCACCCTAGACCCCTACTGGTGCGGCAAACTACCCGCCAAGTACCCGAAGCGAAGCAACCTCCCTCAACACAGTGAATAGGCCACTCAGCACTTCGAGATACCCGGTAGTTTGTGCACCCCACCTTGGGTCTATCCTAGGAGCAAAAATAGTAAAAAGAAATTATACAATGACGGCTACAACCCCGACCCGGTTGTGCGGCCAAACAAATAATATTACATCAATTTACATATTACAAGAATTGAAAGAATAAGAAAACTCTCATCTCACAAACCCCGGATATTCATCCGCGACAATCCAACGAATTCATATACACAAACCAACAACATTACAAATCACAGATATGTATAACCCCCACTAATCGACGTATAGCGATTAGCAGACGTTCAATACATATATCACATCACAGATAATATCCATTAGCCAAAGTCTACAGAATATCGATCAAAATACGGATTTGTAACCACCCCGAAAGTCAATTTGTTCTCTGGAAAATCTGGGTAGAAACAACATGTATTAAAAATCCCAAAATACCCAAATAAAAACACTGCAAAAAACCCGGTCCACGGCCGAGTCAACTCGGCCGCGGATCCACGGCAGGAAGCATGTTCTTGCCGCGGATCCGCGGCGCTTTGACCGAGCCACTGGATCGTTTTTCTGCTGTGTTTTTACAAAATCCTGAGACGATTTTTCATGTATGCCAAATTACTTTTTGAGCAGTATAAAAAATCGACAGAAAGTGGATTTTTCACGGACTTGTTTTGCGAATTTTTTCCGATCGATATTCTAAATACTTTGCTAACTTGCTAGTTTATGTTTAGCTAGGCTCTGATACCACTGTAAGTCCACGTTGCTCACCCCGGTTCTTACGGGGAGGCGGAAACGGCGAAAAAAAATTTTTGGCGCAAAGGCAACATGGACTAAAAGCCGGATCTTTGCTAAACAAGAAACTAGCAAACTACAAGAAGCGTTAACTACTATACCGTAGAAATTATACCTCACGAAACCGGTCCTTCGGGTCTTCTCTCCACTGTCCGGCTCATCCATCCACGCTCCGAGGGTCGATCCGGATCTTGGTCACCTCCACGGCCTTCTTGAGTCGAAGACGATCCACCCGGGAGATGTACACCGAGCTCCACCTCGAGCCGAGGCAACTAGGGCAACAAGATCGCAAGTCTTGAAGTTCTAGGTTGTGTAGAAGAGGTTGAGGGAAGTATTTGTCTATGTGGATTCTTTTTCTCTCAACACATGAGATCAAAAGAATGAATCAAGAGGAGGAAGAAGAAGGAGCACTAGCAACCATGGAGCTTTTCTTTTCTTCTCACTTTTTAGGAGAGAGAATGAGAAAAGAATAATGAACAAAGAAAATCAACCATGGTTCAATAATACTCAAAATCATCATTACTAATCCTATCATGATAAAGTTGATGGCTACATTGACATAACCATTTTCATAATCCAAAAATAAAAAGAAAACCAAAGAAAAGTGTAGACCTCTCATGAAGGTCAAGGTCAACTTTGGTCAACGGGTCAACAAAGTCAAGAGTGGTCAAGGTGGTCAAATGGTCAAAGCAATTAGCCATCACAAAATTATCACTGAAATGATTAGTAAGTAATGTCCGCGGCTCATAATGGTTTTGACCGAACCAACTGCCAAAACCCTAATGAGCCTGCCACATAACGGTTTTGGCCGAACCAACTGCCAAAACCCTAATGTGGCACCTCCTCCTTCTTCGCTCCTCACAACTGTGTATACACACCCGCATCCGCATTCCGTAGAATGCGAATGCACTGAAGACAAAACAAATCCATCCGTGCAATACTAGGATCTGGCTTAAACCAAAGCCCACTAATATTGCCTGCCCGAACAGCATACTCACACAAGTGTACGTAAGTGATCGCAACCCTGCCGTAAAACCATACGGCCTCTACACGTTTCGCTCAATGCAGGGAAACTCTCTGTGTGGAACTCTAAAGACTCGACACTACGCTGGCAGTGGGTTTAACCACAGACCGCAAGCGGCACTAGCTGTACGTAATGGTCCCGAGGTAGATGTCGATAAGAAGGCCGATGAGATAAACCTATCCAAACTCCTACTGAGCCTGTATGTGACAATCTCCGTACAGTCTGGTCTATTTGTCTGATACATCGCATGGCGGGCCTAGGGGGTGGTGAACGTCAGTCCCCTAATAGCGGTACAAGTCATGTCGGAGTGTAGCCCAGAACACCCTGAGATAACACTGGAAACCTACCAGTATATCTCGCTTGCCCTGGCCAGGGACTACTCGTGTAATGGCTCTCCTAGACACAGCGCGATGTCAACCCCCAATACCGGGAGAGACGAATCCTGTCTAACCGTCACTGCCTCCAAGTGCTTCGGGACTGCACCCAACTACTACCTGTTTGCACGATTCCTTTGAGCCGTGGTAGGGTAGTAATCTTAGTACAGTGGGAACACACTCGAGGCGAAGTGACAGTGTCAAGTCAGCGGACTAAGCTGTACTCATGTCACCTGGGAACTGATAACTGACGATAGGTATAATACCATCCAACAATTCCCGACGAGTCCTGTCCAGTATACTCGTAACCTAACGAGCACCCGCATACTATCTCCAGTACAACGTACTGATGGCTGTGGGACAGACCACCTCCCGTGCTGGGTTGAGAAGAGCATATGCTAGTCTACTCCGGAGTATCGATGCCCTGTCTCGATATTCCTGCGACTAAGGACCATTATAAGGATGTGCTTGTAGATTACCCAGCCCCCACTAGTGTGACTGCCATCACAATGCTGGTAATCAAGCAAAGATCCTAAGGGCTCTACTAATATGTATAAGCGATATGCTAAAAGAAACACATGCACATATTGAAGTAGAAACAAACCAAGTAGCATACTACCATTTTGAGCAAGATTGTTTATACAACTGTGAATATCCCAAGCTTCCATTAAGTAATATACAAGCTAGTATGATACAGTAATGGCCTCTAGGGCATATACACTAACAGCCAGTACCTCTGACGTGCCAGTGGTTAAATCCACAGCCAAAGTATTGACGAGTCTTTAGAGTCCCCCACAGACAGTTTCTCAAGTTTCGGGCGAAACGCTAAGAGGCCGTATGATATATGGCAGGGTCCGATCATATACGTGCAGTAGTGCACGGATCATGATCGGACGGAACATACTGGTGGGCTTTGGTTTAAACCGGATCCTAGTATTAGATTTGTTGGATTACTTTAGTCTCATCGCATTCGCATTCGGTCGGAATGCGGATGCAGGTATGTATATACAGGTGAGGGGTATCCTTGTGATGCGTTACAAGTTTACTTTAGATGTTGACGTATCTTTTTATTGTTGCAAACATTTGGATTAATGTTTGTAAATGGAAATTGTGAGCTATATGTCATGATAAGGAGCATTTATTGTGACACATGCACAAGTGGTGACTCATGGTCTCTTTCTTTGTGCATGTGTCACATAATGTGATGGATTTGTGTTGAAATGATAAGGAGAGAGAGAAAGGAAACCATATGGTTGTAGTTTTGCTCTTGTATTATTCTTTTTATGTCATACTCTCTCTTTTTATCATATCATTCCAACACAAGAAAAGAAAAGAAGAGAAAGCTTCTCCTCCTTCTTCTTCCTCTAGCTCATAGCCTCCATTAATGGAAACACCTTCAACCTCCATCCAAGCAATGAATGCAAGAGACAAAGTGATCACAAACATTCTCTACAACACCTTGGAAACATCGGCTAGCACACATCGTGCCCGAGTTGCTTCGGATGAAGCGGGAGCTCGTAAAAAGACTCGTAGATGTGGTGCCCTTTCCGACGAGGAGATCAAGACCGGAGATGCCGCGAGGAGCTTGAGATGGTGGCCAAAGACCAAAGGACACAGATCGATCGGTATAGCTTTCCAACCCTTTCTCTAGTTGCTAGTTGTAGGTTAATGGTTCGATTCGGGATTTAAGCATACGATAGCGCCAGTTTGTAGTTTAGAAAAAATTTCGTTTCCGCATTTTGTCCTCGGAAAGACAGCCAGGGCGCTACCGTAGTCTAACATGGTATCAGAGCCACGCCATTAACCTTTACTAGCATGCTTTAATGTGTTTAGAACTTCGATCGAACGAATTTTCTAAAAACTGCATTTCCAAGTCATCAGTTTCTGTCGAATTTTTCCTGTGGTCAAAAAATTATTTGGTGTGCTGCAGAAAATTAGGCAGGGTTTTTTAGGAGTTCTGAGAAAATTTGGTTGCCTGATCCTACAGTGCCGCTGCGGAACCGCGGCAATGACCCTGTTCTGGTCGCGGTTCCGCCGCCATTCTGTAGCCTCACTACTCCAAAATTTCTACAGTTCTCCCTGACTTGGAAATGGGGTTTCTGGTAATTTTTGTTTTGGCCCAGATTATTTTGAGTACTGGGTATTGTACTTGGGGCGCACTTCGGGAAATTTTGTCGATCGAAAATTTTAAATATGTTAGTTCACAGTATTTACATTATATCTACGACCGTGAATGTCATTTGATCGGTAAATCTTATCTAATTGCTATAGTTCTTTTAGACGGATTTGCGAACATGACATTTACGTTGATGTTCTGTGTTGTGCTGTGATGTTTCGGATTTGTCGTGGTGGATAGCCTGGATGCAATGGTAGTACAGTTTGGTTGTATCTGTACATTTGATATTGCAGGGCGAGCGTCCGACATGTGGACTGCTGTCACTGCCTGTTTGTATATTATTCTTTTGGGGTACGACCGGGCTGAAGTCGATGTACCCGTTGTATATATTTTACTTTTTGTACTAGGATTACCCCACGGTGGGGTGCACGGATAGCCGGGTTCTAGAGGGCAACGGGCCCGCATCTCATGGCTTTGAGACGGAGGGGGCTTCACTCTAGAATTGGCGGGTTGTTCGCCGCACTCGTAGGGGGTACAGGTTGACTCAAGGAGGGGTGCTCAAGTTACCGGATTCCGTGAAGTGCTGGGTCGTCCATTCACTTTGTTGAAGGGGGCTGCCTCGCTTCAGGTTTTGGTGGGTAACTTGTCACGCCCGTAGGGGTCTAGGATTTCATTGCACAGGCTATCCACACAACCAGGGGAACGTCTGGTTTCAGTAGCGGCTCTATGAAACCCGGGGATCCCAGATTATCTGTATTGTTCTGTGATGCTTATTACATTTCTGTGATGTTGCATTTTGTCACGCCTGGAGCGATTATTATATATTGATATATATATACTAGTAGATGTTGTATATGTTTTACACCCGCGCTAGTCCAGTCCCCGCTCTGTCGTTAGTTAAGTAACCTAACGGGTGATGACGGGACCCAGTGGAGAATGCGGATGGCATATACGTACATCATATTTTCGTTCTTTTGTGGTGTGATTAATTGATGGGACTACATTGATTCGGATCAATGCAAGCTAAACAAACCTATTCTGATGTTGTTGGAACATTTTTCAAAAAAAATGCTGTTATTGCAAGGACGTTCCCTTTTGTTTTCCACAGTGGTATTCGGTTATGAATATCCAGCACCTCAGTCGACGAGGCAAGGGCCGAGATCCCTTCACCGGGAGTGATCCCTTGGACAGATGTTTGCGTCAGGGTAATAACTTCACTATAGCCGATTACTTTTTGCTTTGCATCGTGGTATTCAGTTGCAATATCCTGCACCTCATTCTACGATGAAAGAGCCGAGATCCCTTCACTGGGAGTGACCTCTTTAGCAAAGATTTTCGCCACTATATTTTTATAAAAGCTATGCAGTTCCTTCAACGATATCAAGTTCATTACGCTAAAGGTTTTCGCCAAAAACCTGTTGTAGCCCTCCGTCATTTCTTACGGGTATTATTTAGTATTCGTGCTGCGTTTGTTGACCTAGTCAAGACGTAGTGTTCGGTAGCTAAGTGGTGCTTGTTTGTTGCATAAATGGGATTGGTTAGGACAGTCGTGCGGCCTTGTTGACCTAGTCAAGGGCATGTACGGGTGGGTTTAATGCAATCCAGAATAATGACGGGTTGAACTTGACTAGCGGTTTATGGTTTGTTGACCTAGTCAAGGTCATAAGCTGCTTGGGGTAAAAATCACATCGGGAGTTTCTAAAGAAACTGAAACTTGACAGATATGCGCATACCTTCTGGAGTGTGATAACGTGAGTGGATTCCGTCACGTTATCATGCGATGATAGTTGGATCCCGATTCCTACTGATGAGTTGGTTTACTCCTCGGGTAATCCCGACCAATTCTTCTTTCAGGTTTGGAGGAGAATTTGAGCTTACAGTGGGAGGTTTCCTGATTAGATAAAGTGATAACCATTCTAATCTAGGTTAGAGTGCACGCAGAGTGTTTTTTTTCTCTCTCTCTTTGGCAGCGACCATGACCCGACCCTTGACTATGACTCAGTGACCAAGTTAACCGAACCTTCTTAAAAACACTGGCTTTTGGATTGTCAGAGTTGCATACCTCATTGCCACTCCTACTTTTACCCTTTTTCTCCAGAACACCCTGTATTACTACGAACATCCACCTCCATTGGATAAAACCATCGTATGGTTATATATGAACTCGAAGGAACTTACTCGAGGATGGTTTCCGGTTCTGGAGAAAACGAATAGGACTATTCAGTTGTCTTTTCCTTTTACCTTCTCTCAGGTTGCGAGTGTTCCTTGGATTAGAACAGTACACCTATTACGCTTATTGGATAGTCTTCATCCAAACCATAGGCAGGTGCCGAACGGTAGGGAATAAAGAAAACCATTTAGCCTAAAAGGTGTACAGAAGGTATTAAGTAAAGACAAATAAAGGGATTAGTAAGAGGGCAAAGTAAATTGCGACTGCTATTCACGTCCAAACCAAGTATTTCTTCGCCAATCCTACATCACCTTTGTATTTCTTCAGAACACTCCGTATCACTATGAAGATCCACAGTTTATTAGATACTCCATCGTATGGTTATATACGAACTTGAAGGGACTTGTTCCAGTTCGGGGATGGATTCTCGTTCAGGAGAAATAGGAATAAGGTTTTATTCAGTTGTCTTTTATCTTCACCTTCTCTCAGGTTACGAGTACTCCTAGGATTAGGAGAGTACACCCATTATGCTTATTGGATAGTCTTCTTCCAAACCATAGGCTGTTGTCGAACGGTAGGGAAGGAAGAAAACCAATTGGCCTAAAGGGGTGTACAGAAGGTAATGACTAAAGACATATAAAGAGATTTGGAGAGATGGCAAAGAAATATACGTTACAGTTGTGAATCTGATAATGGAAGAGGCATTACTAAGAATACCCGGATACCCTTTCGAAACATTCATATGTTTCAGTTTCACTGTGTATTGTTAAAAGAAAACTGATTTCCCACTTAGCCCTTGTTCCAGGGTATGTATTTACCAGGTTTGATTCTCACATCTGTATGGTTTTACAGATGATGAGTGGGAGTAAGTTATTGGGAATTGGGTGATCATCCTCATTATATCGGGATTCGTTGTAATTGGTGATATTTGAGGAAATCACCTGGGTTGTTTGCCGGACGGCAAATATTTGGTTTTGAATATCCATTGTTATGCACCAATTTCAAATTGATATATCTGTATGTTTATTTTTATAAAGTGAGATATAACTTTTTGAAATTATGTCGATGGCATTTACCTATATCAGTTGATGGTTAGGTAAGGAGCATTAAACAGTGGTGTAATTCTTCATAACCATAGTACAGTTTTCAACCTACGACATACAGGGAATGAGTTATTAGACTCAGGGGACTTATACAGAGTATTGTATGTTGTCCAGTGTCCATGAGGACAGAGGGGTTGGTACTCGTACTATGTTCTGTTTACTTGTGACTTCTCTAGTTCTTAGACATGTGTTTCGTAGAAATGCAAGATCTAAGTTTTGAGAAGTTATAGGTATAAGAATAAAGTGGAGAACCAGGTGTTGCAAGTATCAGAATTCTTCAAGGTGATCGAAGATGTAGATACTTGTGTATGGTATTCAGTTGATAGTAATGATTAAGAGAACTTGCTTCTCTTTCAGGTTACTCATAATTGGAAGCACTTCAAAGTTGAGTAATGCTGATCGGCCTCTCTCCATTTAGTTGACATGCACTGGAGACAGCTGCATGATTTGAATCTGGTTCCAATTAAATCAGTGCCTCTGTTTCTATATTGGATATAGAATAGTTCATATCTTAACGATGTTAAGGTACGGGGAGTTGTCCAGCTTATGCTTAAAACCAGACTCTGGATAACTCAAGGCGCGTTTCTGTAATGGCTGTTTTTGGGTTGACCCGGGCTATGACGAGGGTTGACTTTCTACCATCTGGAAGATCAATAGTGATATTGTTCTTGACTCGCCACAGTTTTAATAAAAATGGATTTTTTCAGAAAATAGTAGTGGGAGTATGGTAGAACTGGAAGTGATTCCAGAACCACAAACGATTACTGAAAATTTAGTAAGAACCTAAAGATTCAATCTGGTTTGACATTCCATTAGCCACTCCGCAGATATGGTGGGTAACCTCAGGCACCCGAGAGGTACTCTGGTAGCCTCATGGACGGTGACAGGGAGGTTCTTGTTTACCCAGACTTTCTATTGCTGTTGTTCCAGACTGTGAGACCCGGCAGGAGGATGAGTATAGCGTCGTTCTAAACTAGCTTTAGAAGTGTAACGTGTATATGACTCTACTAGAGGGTTGTCGTAGTCAGTGGGAGCAGCGGAAGCATAGTGGACAAGCAGCTTATGTCTATTTATGGACTAAAGCATATAGCGGAGATAGATCATCTATTTCTGATGTGACAGTTATAGGTTTGACTTCATCAGAATAGGGGATGGATCTGTTAAGAAGGTAGTAGTGTGTGATGTCCTGGTATTTGGATGACATACATAGAGTAGGAAGTTAAATTCATATACTACGATCGGTTATACTTTGGTTGTCACACAGTGGTCTCTCCACATAAGATATAGATATAATATCAGACATTCTGGTTACTAGATCTATGGTTTTAGATCTAGATTTGGGTAGTTTCCTAATCTGGGTACTTAGACAGCATTCTAAAAGTGCTTTAGAATGGACGACTCCAGGCATGGTAGTGTACCTGCAGGTGATGGAGTCACCCTCTCTAAAGGTGTCTTACAGACTAAAGGGGAGAGGGATGTGCATGATTGGCAGATCACTTGCTTAGGCAATTGAGTCAATCATGAGATGTCAAGTACCACACCGGATGTTGTTTTTGCACTAGATGCAATAAGTTGATATTGATCCAATCCTGGAGAAACATTCGGAAGCAGTTTTAGAACATAAGTAGATGTTCTAGGGATATGATAACAACAACCTCCTTCGGGAGACGGTTATCATTCCAGGCTTCCAAGATGACATGGATGACAGAGTGACTGTCAGAGTTATTGTTTTCCCTCTGACGAGGGGCAGTTGTTTTGGACAGGAGGTCCAAACGGATACTGAAGGAGGCATGGCTCAGGATACTGATTAAGTACAGTTGACGATACAGTCTAAGAAGTCTGGATTTGGAGTTCATTTATGAACTAGGTCCTATCAGATATCCAGACATATTCTAAGACAGGTATTCCTCATTTCGAGAGATGGCTTTCTCCGCGAACTTGAGATAAAGAGAGACATAGAAAGAAACATCAGGGCGGATCCACTCACTGAGGCAATTCCTCGAACGCAATAGTTTCGCAAACGGGCTTTGTGAGACTGATGAGTAGAGGAGTTGGGTGTTCGGAATCACACGGGCTGTGAGTATGCGATATCGCAATAATTAGCCTTGAGTGCAAGTGGGAGATTGTTGGATATAGTGCCCTCATAGTCAATTATTGGATCACAGGCACGTGATTGCAATGATTGAGGGAGGACCTATACCGGTAGGACAGTCTTACTAAAGATGATAGTATGCTATCTGGTTTATCTTTATCATCGTGTACATGTTTTAGGTGACATTACAGGTCACTATTGCACGTTGATAGAGCCCATAGGATTCTTGCTTGACGGCCAGCAGTATGATGGCGATCATATATATGGGAGTTGGGGTCTATAAGCACATCCTTAAAGTGGTCCCTAGTCGTGGGAGTTTCGAGACTGGGCATCGATACTCCTTTAGTAGACTAGTGTATACAGCCCGACGAGGGGTGGTGGCCGGTCTCACAAGCCATTGGTGTCAGTTGATTCACCTAAGATGTATACAGGTGCTCATTGGGTTATGAGTACACTGGACAGGACTCGCCGGAATCATGCTAGTTGGTATTATACCTGACGTCAGATAGCAGTTCCCTGGTGACATGTGTACAGGTTAGTTCATCGACCTGATATCGTCATTTGTCTCGTGTGAGTTCCTACTGTGCTTTGATTACTACCCTACCACGGCTCAAAGGAGTCGTGCAAACAGGTTTTAGTTCGGTACAGTCCCGAGCCATATGGAGGCACTGAGCGGATCGGCAGGGGTTTGGTCTCTCCCGGTATTGGGGGTGAGATCGCGCTGTGTCTAGGAGAGCTATTACACAAAGTCCTTGGCCAAGGGAGATTTACTGGTAGGTATTCCAGTAGTATCTCAGGGTGTTCTGGGCTACACTCCGACATGAGTTGTACCGCTTTTGGGGGTCTGACTTTTACCAACCCCCTAGGCCCGCCATGCGATGCTCATAGACGAACGGACCGAACTATACGGATATTGTCACTGACAGGCTAAGTAGGGTGTCAGGATGAGTTCGCTCATCGACCTCCCTTTTAGTCAATACCCGGTAGCCTGTTACGTACGGCTAGTACCTCTGACGTGCTAGTGGTTAAATCTACAGCCAAAGTATTGAGGATTCTTTAGAATCCCCCACAGACAGTTTCTCAAGTTTCGGGCGAAACGTTGTAGAGGTCGTATGGTATATGGCAGGGTCCGATCATATACGTGCAGTAGTGCATGGATCATGATCGGATGGATCATACTGGTGGGCTTTGGTTTAAGCCGGATCCTAGTATTAGATTTGTTGGATTACTTTAGTCTCATCGCATTCGCATTCGGTCGGAATGCAGATACAGGTATGTTTATACAGGTGAGGGGTATCCTTGTGATCCGCCACGAGTTTACTTTAGATGTTGCCGTATCTTTTTATTGATGCAAACATTTGGATTAATGTTTGTAAATGGAAATTATGAGCTATATGTCATGATAAGGAGCATTTATTGTGACATATGCACAAGTGGTGACTCATGGTCTCTTTCTTTGTGCATGTGTCACATAATGTGATGGATTTGTGTTGAAATGATAAGGAGAGAGAGAAAGGCAACCATATGGTTGTAGTTTTGCTCTTGTATTATTCTTTTTATCTCATACTCTCTCTTTTTATCATATCATTCCAACACAAGAAAAGAAAAGAAGAGAAAGCTTCTCCTCCTTCTTCTTCCTCTAGCTCATAACCTCCATTAATGGCAACACCTTCAACCTCTATCCAAGCAATGGATGCAAATGACAAAATGATCATAAACATTCTCTACAACACCTTGGACACGTCGGCTAGCACACTTTGTGCCCGAGTTGCTTCGGATGAAGCGGGAGCCCGTAAAAAGACTCGTAGATGTGGTGCCCTTTCCGACGAGAAGATCAAGACCGGAGATGCCGCGAGGAGCTTCGGATGGTGGCCAAAGACCGAAGGACACGGATCGATCGGTATAGCTTTCCAACCATTTCTCTAGTTGCTAGTTGTAGGTTAATGGTTCGATCGATAGCGCCGGTTTCTAGTTTAGAAAAATCGTTTCCGCATTTTGGCCTCGGAAAGACGGCCGCGACGCTACCGTAGTCTACCAAAAACATCATGCATGTAAATATCATAAATGCATAAGCATGGAAGTATGAGAATATAAATCAGCGTGTGTCCCTTGCGACACATCAAAATCATGGAACCTGAGTGTCCAGTATCGACACTCGAAAACATCATGAAGGTTGTGCCAAGCATCGGCACGTAAATCCTCATATATCGGGCTCCGTCAGTCCGGATCGGCCTACGGGCTCCGTCAGTCCGGATTGGCTCGTATCATCTCTCGACTCCGGTCGGTATCCTCTGGATATCCGCCGAGCAAAAATAATATCACCGGTAGGTAGTACTCCCCTGCCGGGATCACTGTCCAACATATACGAGTCTTCTTGCCCCGGGGTACCTCACCGGGTCCACCATGTACCCTTAGACGGTGCATACCGCTCCTCGAATCGGATTACAAATGCCACTCTCAGAACCGAGAAAACACATGGTGGACGCACTGAAATATCATATCAAGGGTAACCGGGTTTTTAAAACAATTCATACTCTCTTTTGAAATAACCACGGTTCCCAAATCCAGAAATATCATGGAAACAACATATCTCAATGCGTAAAATCATAAAGCATGATGTATGCGACATATGAAAGAAATGTAAGCATATCAGTATATCATGCAATATAAAACAGTAATATGCACATATCGAGGGAAGACCGCTCCTTTGAAATGAATCGGTTTTAAAAGTATCTTGTGGTTCCCAAATCTCCAAATCAAGCCAGAATCATCTATGTATGTGCAAATACGTATGTACGCAAGCATGGGTGTACAATATGTATGTACGCAAGCATGACTGTACAATATGTAAGTACACAAGTATGAGTGTACAATATGTATGTGCACAAGTATGAGTGTACAATATGTAAGTACACAAGTATGAGTGTACAATATGTATGTGCACAAGTATGAGTGTACAATATGTAAGTACACAACTATGAGTGTACAATATGTATGTACACAAGTATAAGTGTATGTACATACATATTGTACACTCATAGTTGTGTACTTACATATTGTACACTCATACTTGTACACATACATATTGTACACTCATACTTGTGTACTTAAATATTGTACACTCATACTTGTGAACATACATATTGTACACTCATACTTGTGTACTTACATATTGTACAGTCATGCTTGCGTATCCCAAATCTCCAAATCAAGCCAGAATCATCTATGTATGTGCAAATACGTATGTAGGCAAGCATGGGTGTACAATATGTATGTACGCAAGCATGACTGTACAATATGTAAGTACACAAGTATGAGTGTACAATATGTATGTGCACAAGTATGAGTGTACAATATGTAAGTACACAAGTATGAGTGTACAATATGTATGTGCATAAGTATGAGTGTACAATATGTAAGTACACAAGTATGAGTGTACAATATGTATGTGCACAAGTCTGAGTGTACAATATGTAAGTGCACAAGTGTGAGTGTACAATATGTATGTGCACAAGTGTGAGTGTACAATATGTAAGTACACAAGTATGAGTGTACAACATGTATGTACACAATTATGAGTGTACAATAGGTATGTGCACAACATGTAAGTACACAAGTATGAGTGTACAATAGGTATGTGCACAAGTATGAGTATACAACATGTAAGTACACAAGTATGAGTGTACAATAGGTATGTGCACAAGTATGAGTGTACAATATGTAAGTATACAAGTATGCCTTGCAAGGGGTCATATCCTGATACAATAATCCTACTGTGTAGTGACATGGCAATTATCGATGATGAAGTGTGTGAGTCGGCAAGCAGGTCTACGTGTGTGATATTTCAAAAAAATAAAATATTATTTTTATGGAATTTTTATAATTTAATAATGAAATATTGAATATTTTAAATAAAGCGGTATAATTAAATACCGATAAATGGGGAAAAATTTGGAAAATAATAGAAATTATTAAAAGAGAGTGTTTTATGGAATTATGCAATTTTTACATTTTTATGATTAATTATATGCTAATTTAGTGTTAATCGCGATTAAAAATCGCTAATCGGATTTTAAGCATATTTTGTGCAAAATATGCAGCATATCATTTTACACTTGTTACATTTATTTCCATGGCTTGACTTCATGTTCTTTTTACTAAGGTTGTTGTTTTAAGTTAAGAGAGGGAAAATAGAAAAGAAATAGGTATGGGTGAGAGAGAGAGGTGAGGGTTTATGTTGACTTGGTCTTGAGCCATCCCCCATCATTATTGCACTCATTTTCCTCACCCCTCTCCTCTTCTTTCTGCTGCTGCTGCCGCCCCCGCCCCCCTCTCCTTCTCCACAAAATCCTCCAAAACTCCATGCTAATCACCTCAAAACCCAAATCCCATTTCACAAAAAAGATGCACAAGCTCACTAGCTACCCCATGGACCAAGAAAAAGAAGATTTTGAGGACTTTGAGCAACTCAAGAAAATTCTTGAGTTGCCAAATGAGGTAGTTCTTTCACCCTTACCATAGTTTTCCATTCACTTTAGCACATATGTTTGTTTGAAACCAAAATTTCGATGTTTAGTGGACTTGAGAAATTCTAGTTAGGGTTTAGGGAATTGTTGAGTTATAATGTAAAATTGAGCTCAGTAGAGGCCACACAAACCCTCTAGTGCTAGAATTCAGACCTAAACCAGAGACTAGAACCCCGGAATATGGATTTAGAAACCCGATATCGGAAGAATTGTGGTTTCTGTGAGGGTTAATTGAAATCTGCTATCACTCGGAGACTCTGAAAATTATTTTGCAAGGACAGGGATACATGCAGGCACCTAGGAAGCTACCACCAAAACCCCAGACTCTATCTCCCAATTTCGGCCACAGATTTAATCTGTATGGCCGCAAATTGCGGCCTGGGTCCCACCATTTTGATCCGTGTTGGTTCTGTAGCTTTATCTCATGTAAACTAGGCCCTTGGTATATGCAAAATTGACCAATTTGACCAAGGGTGAAATCTGGGACCATTTTCATTAGTTGTTGGGTTTCGTTTTGCGTATTTTGAATTCTAGATTCTCGTATTTGCGTTTTACCTCGATCACTTGACGTTTGTACGACGATATCGAGGGTTGTTTGGTGGTTTTGAAAGCGTAGTCCATAGGTTCTAACCTATAGGCCTTAGCGTGTCGTTTTGGTTTTCCGATGTGATTTTAATACTCATTTCCGATTGTGTTATCTTTGTAGGTACCTTCACGTGGATTTCATACGATGAAGAAGATTATGGCGACATCGATACCGACACGCAAGATGCAAGGTGAGTAGATTATATCTACGGGGGAAGTCGGGTGGCTGGCGTATAGCACCCCCGAAGTTCGATACTTAGTATACTAGATATATACTATATTTATATATATGATAGCGTTATGTGTGACTTGGATTTCTAGATGTGATTAGGTGTACTATGGATAGATTAGGGTTTAGAAGTAAACTAGTATAGTTTCCTAGTTGCGAAACCTAGAATAGGTTTATACCCACACGCACACACATGCTTAATTGTGATACTTATACCTGGATGACGAGGATAGTGGATGATATTTGGGAATGAGTCGATGAGATTGGGCATAGTGCCATGAGATCGGTGATATGGTGTGGTTCATATTTGGGATACGACATGAGATTTTAGCGGGCCTTTGGACGTGTGTTTTACACACGCATTTATATTTACCTAGATGGTATCGGTTTGTACTAGACTTAGATCCAGTACCCCACACCATGAGATATGATGATAAGGATACCAGATAATTGATGAGATATTGTGATTTGACCCGTACCCAGATTTGGGATGCCGTATGATGATTTACCGTACGAGCTTTATTTGATGATAAGATCCGCACTCATGACTCGAGGATGTCATATTATATTGTATCGTACGCGGTACCTTTGATTCGAGATCACCGACTGTTATATATATTTATATAGATATCGACTCAGATTTAGGTAGTTTCCATACCCCTCCCGATTAGCTTGTTAGTTAGATCTGTAGTTTGCATAGTAGATGTTAGACTAGACCCGAGTCATACCTATTTTAAAAACTAACGAATCGGGAATATTTTAAAGACAGGCAAAGGGATTCTACGGATATTTTCAAAGACGCGGCTTTTCATAAAAACACCGTAGCTCGTATTTTCCTAAAAATCCCGATTCGTCTTCTTTCAAATGGCAAAACTGTATGACATAGATACATTGATGTAGATTCTGCACTGTTGTGTTTATTATTCATTTGCCGAATATTCTTGCTGTTCCCATCGCATTGCATGTTTAAATATGTTTATTGTTATATTAAAAACCATGCTGTCAGGACACCAGCACCATTATCGATGATGCATATGTTCCATGTACACCTGCTTGACGGCTCACACACTTCATCATCGATAATTGCCATGTCACTACACAGTAGGATTATTGCATCAGGCTATGACCCCTTGCATGGCATACTTGTGTACTTACATATTGTACACCCATTCTTGCATACATACGTATTTGCACATACAAAGTTGGTTCTGGCTTGATTTGGATATTTGGGAACCGCAAGATATTTTTTAAAACTGATTCATTTCAAAGGAGCGGTCTTCCCTCGATATGTGCATATTACTGTTTTATGTTGCATGATATACTGATATGCTTACATTTCTTTCATATGTCGCATACATTATGCTTTATGATTTTACGTATTGAGATATGTTGTTTCCATGATATTTCTGGATTTGGGAACCGTGGTTATTTAAAAAGAGAGTATGTATTGTTTTAAAATAAAACCCGGTTACCCTTGATATGATATTTCAGTGCGCTCACCATGAGTTTTATCGGTTCAGATGTATATATATACCCCATGCGAGGAGGAGTCATGGGCCGTGTGCGGGTATATGGTGGGGCCCGGTATGGTACCCCGGGGCAAGAAAGGGATGCTGTGTATACAGACGGTGAGCCTGGCAGACGGACTACTACCTACCGGTGATAGTATTTGGGCTAGGCGGATATCCGGAGGATACCGACCGGAGTCGAGAGATGATATGGGCCGATTCGGACTGACGGAGCCCATGGGCCGATCTGGACTGACGGAGCCCGATATATGAGGATTTACGTGCCGATGCTGGGCACAGGTTTCATGATGTTTTCGAGTGTCGATGCTAGGCACTCAGGTTCCATGATTTTGATGTGTCGCGAGGGACACACGCTAATTTATATCCTCATACTTCCATGCATATGCTTTCTGATAAATATACATGCATGATGCTTATTGTCATTGGGTGACACGTGGACGAGATCCACATACATACAGACATTGATTACGTAGTTGGATGATATCCACATACTTTAGACTTCATGATATAGTTGACATTGATTCATGTTGATTACATTGATCATACCTCATATTTATGATATGTTGTTACCTGAGGCACTGACACGAGCATAAGGGATTACACTTATGTATAGATGTTTTCCCTGGCCACCTTTTCATGCTTCAGACTTATTTATATTTAGGATGTTATTATTATTGATCGTATTGACCTAGGACTGTGTCATACATAGGATTTCTGCTCTGTGATGTTTTATATTCACGAGTTGGCAACTCACCCTCGTTGTGCCATAGTTCTTGCAGGTTTTGCCGTACAGGTTTCATTGCGGCTTTTCTGGCACACTGCTTCCCTTCAGGGTGATTGCATTGGTAGGTGGGTTCACTTGCATCGTGACCACCCTTGTATTTATGTTATTCAATTGTATCTAGTAATTCCATCAACCAAACTTGTATATTGTTTCGGACTTAGAAAACCAGTTATGTATTATTTCGACCTCAGAGTCGCGCGTTGTAGTATTATGGTTTTCATGCTGATTTTGAGTTTTCCTTTAAGTTTTGATCCTCGCCCTTCGGCGTTGTATATTATACTGCTTACGTGGTTGTTACCGTCGATTGAAGAAGAGCTAGCTCCCTCTTGGGGATGCCTTTTATCATTGTATATATATTATGCATGTTGTACCCCGTTTGGGGCTAGTATTTACAAAGGAAACTCTGCCGAAATTTTCAGAAAAGACTAGAGATTTTAAAAATGCATATTCGGCTTACTTATTTAAAAACCTTGTTTTTAAAAAACGTGTTTTCTTCACTTCTTAAAACTAGTTTTCCTTATTTACTCCTTAAAAATGGTTTTAGATTTCTGGGCTTTTGTCTTACTTGAGTTAGATGAGGTCCTATAGACTTCATATGATTCAAGGGCCAGTCACGTGCTATTTCGGGTCGTGACAAAGTTAGTATCAAAGCGCTAGGTTAACCTTGGTTCGAGTCTAAGTTTGACTATGCGGAGCCTAGAGCGTTTTTATATATACGGAACTTAGGCTTGACCTTACGGAACTTAGACTTAGTCGAGGGGGTATTATACCCGAACTTTCGTCGCGTAGGATGACCCTTGGTTGATAGAGTAGGTAGCTTGAGTAGAGTGACGTACCGTACGTATGTTCCGCGGCATACTTACGATACGCTACTCCGCTTAAGAAACCTTAGGATGTACATTTCCTTGCACAGTATTATATTCATTCCTATGATCTATCCTCATCGGTATTGGTTATGATTTTGCTGCCACGATTACACGGCAAAGAGATCTACGGCTAGAGTTGTGTCAGCTTGAGCTCGTCACGAACGAGGACTGGCCAAGGCGTGATTCCAGAGACGTACGATTGCATAGAGGCTTCGTTTTATTGTGTTTTCGCGCCATGAGCGTTTGACAGGTCGCTTTTACGAGATTTCTCGGACGTGCAGATCAGCACCATAGGATCAGGCTACTGCTAGAGGCCAGCCAGGATGTGATGACCATTGATATATCGCTTATTCATGATGATTGAGGCGTTGTTCAGCGTACAGACGAATGAGCCAGTTGCTGCTGCAAATGACGAGATATCGCCCAGATGTTGGAGCTACTGCAGCATGAGTATATGCTCAGAGATATGATGGAAGGTCGCTAGTCACCCTAGGATGAACGACTAGGACATGTGGTTCGTTCGCTTACCCCGATACGAGGTCATCAGATAGATTGATTCCAGCTAGAGACGACTTCATGCAGATTTGTTGAGAGTCAATAAAGACGATCGAATGTCAGGAACCCATTTCCAAGTTTAAAGTATTCGAAAGACAATGCAAGTAATGCTATGGACCCTCTAAAAGAATGAAACCCTAACTCGACGTAATGACCATGGAACTCCTTCGAACCTTAGGGTTTGCGGCAGTTTAGCGGTGCCATTTGTGAGGCTTGGGTTTGCCCTTCTACGGTTGGTCCACAGGCGCTGTGGTATCTACTGGAATACTATTAAACTGTACACAAGATGTTGATCTCTTGGGGGATTATGAGGTTTTGACAAATCGATCAGATGATTCGACATCATTCGGATATCATGTGATGGGACACATTGCTTGAGAGACTCTAGATACGAGTATAGCCGTTGGAGCGTGGTCCATGCAGCCACGAGAAGACGAGTCTGAATCAGTCGACATTGGAACAGAGTGGAGTAAAGAGGTCGCACGAGAATTCGACGAGATAACGTTCCACTCCGCTGACATCAGAGATGCGATACTCATGCGGAGGCGTTGATTATTGATATATCTTCCAGAAGGAGGCGCGATGAGTATGCAGCCGTTCTGGAACAAGAAACAGATATAGTGAAGGATGGTAACTTCCGGGCAATTCGGCAGAAACGAGATTTGAGAGAGACATCGACAGGACCTTTCTGGAATACAATACGAGAAGACTTGGACCCAGGAGTGGTCATATTGCGCACACCCAGCAGGCCAGAGTTCGGCATCGTCGACGAGATAGTTGACCAGGTTCGGATAAAGGACCTCAACCAGATGCGTTGTAAGTTGAGCAAGAATGGACGCGTATGGAGTATACCTCCGCAGGTTGGGACAAGTTCCTGAGGACGTGTTCGGCTAGATATCTTCCACAGAGTGATGAAGATACTGAGTTCGTGATTTTGAGTCCGTGTGAGAGACTTCGGATTGACCGTAGCCGAGGACATTTTTAGTGCGCAGATAGAGACATGATGTCGAAGTGAATGATGAATCAGACAAGTGGGACAAGAGGTTCGTGCGAGATGCTGACGAGCTGTTGTCACTCCCCGTTAAGATTAAAGGTCAGATATGTCTACAGAAGCGTTGGGATGCGACCAGTCTCCGAGAAAATGCTGTGCTGAGGACGCAGATGTCCAGAGAGAGAGAAAAGATTATGAAAGAGTACCAGCCTCCGTACAGTTCGGCATGGGCGAGATCGGAAGAGACCTTGAGCAGGATTCCTTCCAGGACACTGCTGCAATAAGATTTGCACCCAGGATTAGATGTGTGATGTGTATTCAGAGGACCATAGGTCGGCGCCAGTGACGTGCTGCTTTACGAGTGGTCGTGAGGATTGACCGAGAGATGACCAGAGAAGTGCCAGGACAGAATCGTCCCCGTTAGCACACCTGACAGGGCCGATGAGCCGATAGATTGCGAGATTGGTAATCCACAGAAAAGATAAGGGCCCAGAGACAGAGGACGCCAGACCGTGAGCATGAGGCAAGTAGATATCTTGCGCTGCTAGCATTGGATGCACCGACACCTTCTTGACTTTGAAGGAGGATATATCAACGACGGTATTTATGATTCGTGATATGGTGATTCGCTTATCACGTATCCGTCACCTTGGATTTCGGTATTTTGGGCGATCTATTTGCATGATTTAGTCTTGATGGATGAGTTCCATGATATTTATTTTCGTGCACCATGGTTGCACCTGATTTCGATTATGATATTGATGTTGATTTCGTACACTCTGTGCATTTGATTTGGATTCTTGCGCATATTTAGCACGCTTGGAGTGGATTTTACGTATGTTCGGCGCTTGATATTGGATTTTGTGATTTCGTGCATATTGAATGCGCATAATTTAGATTTTATTCGTGCATGTCGGATGCACCTGATTTGGATTTTCGCGCGTGTTGAGCGCATGTTTTGAGATGCGATTTTGGTGCACACCAGATGCACTAAATCGGGATTCTTCGTACATGTCAGATGCACCTGATTTTGCTGTCAGGCACACACGTTGCATATGACAGATGTTTCATGCACGCCCGTTGCACCTAGATGTTGTTTCTGTGCACATATATGGCACATATATGGATTTTTATTTCCGTGCGCACCGGACGCACGTAGCATTCATATGCACATTTTGGGATTGATTCCTTATAGAGCAGTACGTTTTTATGATATTTGATATTTGTTTTCGTGCTGAGCAGGACAAGTCTTATGACGGTACCTGGATATATTTTGCATGCATTGATAGTTATCGAAGGGATTTCCAAAAGGCGAGCTATAGTCTCAGTATATACCTACGCGTCTGATATGACACGAAACGTTTAAGACAAGGAAACCCTTCTAAATTGTTTTCAAAACGGCGGAACGTACATATTAAACAAAAGATATATACATAAATGGTTATTTTCTTACAATAGACGTCCGCCACTGTGCCACGATACGTGCATCGCACAGCGACTTAAAAAGGTTTGGCATGCATTTCCTTCAGTTATTTACATGTATGGATTTGATGTCTACATGTATAATTTTGATGTATATCATATTGGTTTTGTTTTGGATTTGACATTTGTGTCTTAACCATGACTTCGATGATTGCAGGATGCTTGACGGAGTTTTGTTTTTGAGTTATCTGCTCATTGTTCATCCGCATGCATTGCGCTATGATGCGTTTTATGTATTGATGATTTCGGAGCCCCGACGACTTGGACTTTTACTGAAATGTTTTAGTATTTGAGTGGTTTAAATTTAAATTCGGGAACCGAATTTCTTTAAGAGGGGAAGATTGTAACATTTCAAAAAAATAAAATATTATTTTTGGGGAATTTTTATAATTTAATAATAAAATATTGAATATTTTAAATAAGACGGTATAATTAAATACCGATAAATGGGGAAAAATTTGGAAAATAATAGAAATTATTAAAAGAGGGTGTTTTATGGAATTATGCAATTTTTACGTTTTTATGATTAATTATATGCTAATTTAGTGTTAATCGCGATTAAAAATCGCTAATCGGATTTTAAGAATATTTTGTGCAAAACATGCACCATATCATTTTACACTTGTTACATTTATTTCCATGGCTTGACTTCATGTTCTTTTTACCATGGTTGTTGTTTTAAGTTAATAGATAGAAAATAGAAAAGAAAAGAATAAAGAAATAGGTATGGTTGAGAGAGAGAGGTGAGGGTTTATGTTGACTTGGTCTTGAGCCATCCCCCGTCATTATTGCACTCATTTTCCTCTCCCCTCTCCTCTTCTTTCTGCTGCCGCTGCTGCCCCTCCTCTCCTTCTCCACAAAATTCCCCAAAACTCCATGCTAATCATCTCAAAACCCAAACCCCATTTCACAAAAAAGATGCACAAGCTCACTAGCTACCCCATGGACCAAGAAAGAGAAGATTTTGAGGACTTTGAGCAACTCAAGAAAATTCTTGAGTTGCCAAATGAGGTAATTCTTTCATCCTTACCATAGTTTTCCATTCACTTTAGCACATATGTTTGTTTGAAACCAAAATGTCGATGTTTAGTGGACTTGAGAAATTCTAGTTAGGGTTTAGAGAATTGTTGAGTTGTAATGTAAAATTGAGCTCAGTAGAGGCCACACAAACCCCCTAGTGCTAGAATTCAGACTTAAACCAGAGACTAGAACCCCGGAATACGGATTTAGAAACCCGGTATCGGAAGAATTGTGGATTCTGTGAGGGTTAATTGAAATCTGCAATCACTCGGAGACTCTGAAAATTATTTTGCAAGAACAGGGATACATGCAGGCACCTAGGAAGCTACCACCAAAACCTCAGACCCTATCTCCTAATTCTGGCCGCAGATTTAATCTGTATGGCTGGAAATTGCGGCGTAGGTCCCACTATTTTGATCCGTGTTGGTTCTGTAGCTTTATCTCATGTAAACTAGACCCTTGGTATATGCAAAATTGACCAATTTGACCTAGCGTGAAATCTAGGACCATTTTCATTAGTTGATGTTTTGATTTGGGTTTCGTTTTGCTTATTTTGAATTCTAGATTCTCGTATTTGTGTTTTACCTCGATCACTTAACGTTTGTTCGACGATATCAAGAGTTGTTTGGTGGTTTTGAAAGCGTAGTCCATAGGTTCTAACCTATAGGCCTTAGCGTGTCGTTTTGGTTTTCCGATGTGATTTTAATACGCATTTCCGATTGTGTTATCTATGTAGGTACCTTCACGTGGATTTCATACAATGACGAAGATGATGGAGACATCGAGACCGACACGTAAGATGCATGGTGAGTAAATTATATCTACGGGGGAAGTCGGGTGGATAGCGTATAGCACCTCCGCAGTTCGCATCGCATTGCATATTTAAATATGTTTATTGTTATATTAAAAACCATGCTGTCAGGACACCAGCACCATTATCGATGATGCATATGTTCCACGTACACCTGCTTGCCGGCTCACACACTTCATCATCGATAATTGTCATGTTACTACACAGTAGGATTATTGCATCAGGATATGACCCCTTGCATGGCATACTTGTGTACTTACATATTGTACACCCATTCTTGCATACATACATATTTGCACATACATAGATGGTTCTGGCTTGATTTGGAGATTTGGGAACCGCAAGATATTTTTTAAAACTGATTCATTTCAAAGGAGCGGTCTTCCCTCGATATGTGCATATTACTGTTTTATGTTGCATGATATACTGATATGCTTACATTTCTTTCATATGTCGCATACATTATGCTTTATGATTTTACGTATTGAGATATGTTGTTTCCATGATATTTCTGGATTTGGGAACCGTGGTTATTTAAAAAGAGAGTATGTATTATTTTAAAATAAAACCCGGTTACCCTTGATATGATATTTCAGTGCGCCCACCATGAGTTTTATCGGTTCTGATGTAAATATATACCCCATGCGAGGAGGTGTCGTGGGCCGTGTGCGGGTACATGGTGGGGCCCGTTATGGTACCCCGGGGCAAGAAAGGGATGCTGTGTATACAGACGGTGAGCCTGGCAGATGGACTACTACCTACCGGTGATAGTATTTGGGCTCGGCGGATATCCGGAGGATACCGATCAGAGTCGAGAGATGATATGGGCCGATCCGGACTGACGGAGCCCGTGGGCCGATCCGGACTGACGGAGCCCGATATATGAGGATTTACGTGCCGATGCTAGGCACAAGTTTCATGATGTTTTCGAGTGTCGATGCTAGGCACTCAGGTTCCATGATTTTGATGTGTCGCGAGGGACACACGTTGATTTATATCCTCATACTTCCATGCATATGCTTTATGATATATATACATGCATGATGCTTATTGTCATTGGGTGACACGTAGACGAGATCCACATACATACAGACATTGATTATGTAGTTGGATGATATCCACATACATTAGACTTCATGATATAGTTGACATTGATTCATGTTGATTACATTGATCATACCTCATATTTATGATATTTTGTTACCTGAGGCACTGACACAAGCATATGGGATTACACTTATGTATAGATGTTTACCCTGGCCACATTTTCATGCTTCAGACATATTTATATTGAGGATATTATTATTACTGATCGTATTGACCTAGGACTGTGTCATACATACGATTTCTTCTCTGTGATGTTTTCTATTCACGAGTTGGCAACTCACCCCCGTTGTGCCACAGTTCTTGCTGGTTTTGTCGTACAGGTTTCATTGCGGCTTTTCTGGCACACTGCTTCCTTTCAGGGTGATTGCATTGGTAGGTGGGTTCACTCGCATCGTGACCACCCTTGTATTTATGTTATTCAGTTGTATTTAGTAATTCCATCAACCAAACTTGTATATTGTTTCAGACTTAGAAAACCAGTTATGTATTATTTCGACCTTAGAGTCGCGCGTTGTAGTATTATGGTTTTCATGCTGATTTTGAGTTTTCCTTTGAGTTTTGATCCTCGCCCTTCGGCGTTGTATATTATACTGCTTGCGTGGTTGTGACCGTCGATTGACGAAGAGCTAGCTCCCGCTTGGTGATGTCTTTTATCATTGTATATATATTATGCATGTTGTACCCTGTTCATATCAGAAAACTGCATTCTAATACAGCCCATTCATTATCTATTTGTTTTATTTATCGGTATTATTAACCAGTGTCTACTCAGTATTACAGATTACAGGTATCCATGACAAAATACTGGAACTGCATCCAAAAGCTCGGATATATCACTTGAGGGAAGACACTGCGACCAGAAACGCAAACCGATCAATACTTCAGGAGTTCCTTTACGCAACAAGTTGTGTACACATTTTTTATCTAAATGGTCCAACACAACAAGTGTGTACACAAGACTTTTAAGAACATGTGGATATGATTTTATATGCATTCAAGGAGATGATTTTATATGCATATGATTTTATATGCATTCATGACTAAAAAGCATGTGTTCAAATCAAAAGGAATCAAACAAATCAGCATGAGCCATAATGGGGCAGCCATGAATCAAGCCACATGTGGGAATGGAGTAATGAGCATTTAATGGTGAAGATTATGTGTGTGATTTAAAGATTCAAATTTCCTTCCAAAACTGAGTGCAAATCAAATTCAAATAGACAAATCAGCATGGACCATGATGGGGAAGACAAGAATCAAGGCACAAATGGATATGAAGTAATGTGCATTCAATGCTAAAGATTTTGTGTTGATTTAAAAATTCGAATTTCCCTCCATTCTTTGGAGCCTATAAAAGCAGGCAGTGGGCAAAGGTTCAAGGATAATTCTTTAATCATTCTTTAGTCTTGGATTGTCATTCTTTGTCCAAGTTTTCTTTTCTCTTTTCTTGTAAATAGATTAGTCCCCTTGAAGTCTTAACCTTCTCTTGATCCTTCAACCCCTTCATTGAGCTTGAAGGTTTAAAGGTTGGTTATTGATCTCAAGGGGTTGTATCGTTCTTGATGATTAATAAAGATCTCTTTTGTGCCTTCATTCACCTTGAGTTCTTTGCCTCTTCTTGATCTTGCAACCTCTTCATTGAGTTTGCAAGTTTAAGATTTGGTTATTGAACCCATGTCTTGTTTTGGGTTCTATGGTTCTTAGTCTTTCTTACTCGCTCTTTTACTTACATGTATTTTCATTCTTGTCTTTTATTACTTACAATTTATTACCATGTCATTTAATTACTTGTTTGTAGTCTTTTCTTTTCTTTGTAGCGTTTCTTTTTTCCTCTTTGTTGTTTTGTGAATGTTGGTGTGAATATTGTTGTTAGGAAAAGAGAAAGATTTTGTAAGTTAACATTTCGCTCCTCATTTCCTTTTCCCGTCTTTTCCATTTGAAACTCCGCCCAAATCCTACGCAAGCGCTCCGTTAGGCACCCTACCCTACCAAGGTAAAGGTGATTCCTAATCGTGACCGGTTGCATTCGGTTTAGCCGGAGGCGAAAGAAAGAGAAAAGAATGGAAGGACAAGGGTCAATAAGCCGGATTCCACGAATACCGTTCTTAAATACCCTAATCCACGTTGTTGCCGATTGCTCTAGATTCATTGGTTGAGTTCGGCTCAAAGTACTTGAATACGGAATCCATTAACTTACACTATCCTATCGTTTCCTAACAAGCCTTATACTTGAATATAACACATAGGTTAGATAACGAACAAATCCGCCACGTTGTTAACTCGTTAAAACAAGAACGTAAAACTTACCATCTCCCTGTGGATCGACCCGTGCTCATCGCGGCTAGCTGCAAAGCGACACCGTCCTGATCGCGGTTAAACTTTAGAACTCTTAAATATCCGACACGCTTTTGGCGTGCGATTATACCCTGTTTGGGGCCAGTATTTACAAAGGAAACTCTGCCGAAATTTTCATAAAAGACTAGAGATTTTTAAAATGCATATTCGGCTTACTTATTTAAAAAACTTGTTTTTAAAAAACGTGTTTTCTTCACTTCTTAAAACTAGTTTTCCTTATTTACTCCTTAAAAATGGTTTTAGATTTCTGGGCTTTTGTATTACTTGAGTTAGATGAGGTCCTATAGACCTCATATGATTCAAGGGCCAGTCACGTGCTATTTCGGGTCGTGACAAAATGGAACATATGCATCATCGATAATGGTGTTGGTGTCCTGACAGCATGGTTTTAATATAACAATAAACATATTTAAACATGCAATGCGATGCGAACAGCAAGAATATGCGGCAAATGAATAATAAACACAACAGTGCAGAATCTACATCAATGTATCTGTCACGGCCCGAAATTGGCACGTGACGGCCCTAATACTACGCAACGTCTACAGGCGTAACGCAGAAAAAGAAAGCCAAAACCCATAAATCTAAACCATTAAAAGACAAGAAAAGATAAGAAATATTGTTTAAACTTTTGAAAATCTCAAGTATAAATTCTTTAAGTCCAATTTACTTTCTTGAAAATTTCGGCAGCACCTCCTTTGTAAAAACCAACCCAAAAAATGGGTACAATATAAATATAAAGTAAAAACATCCCCAACGGGAGCAAATCCATGCCAAAAGGCGGAAAACAATCACCACAACAGATATACGACGCCGTAGCGAAGAAATAAAAGACTATAAAAAGGAACTGTATAAAAGACAACCAAGTCACAAAATACTATACAATATTGTCCTCACATCAAGTCTCTAAGTCAATATGAAAGTAGTAGATGGAGAGTACAGGAATACAACGAATATACAATACAACAACGAATAACCACAAAACCTACCTAAGCAAAACTGCATACTTTGAGCCGATGCGGTATCCGTAGCAAAAGATGATAAGATAGGTGATAATAGTCTTGCCTCTGACTACTGTGAAGAAAGACCTGCAAAACACTGTGGCACAACGGGGGTGAGTTGCCAACTCGTGAATAGTAAACAACATATGCATGTAATCACAAGTATGCACGTACAGCGCGAATCTAACATATGCAATTAATAGCAAATAAAGGTCATATGAATGCAATAATCATGAAGGTACATTAGTAGGTACAATTAATACATGAAGCAATAATATGAAAATCGGTTTGCAATAATCATGCGATAATGATATGAATGTGTATATATGCAACAGTCATGAAAGGTACGCTAGCAGGTACTACTAATACATGAAACAATGCATATAAAATGAAATATGTAAATGCAACAATCATGAAAGGTACACTAACAGGTACTATTAATACATGAAGCAGTGCATAAACAATAAATGTGGAGTATGGAACGAAATATGTCATTTGCACGGAATCCTGACATCGTGGTAGGATCAAAATCCATCAAGACAATCCAAATCCCAATTCCTCAAATCAGCCCCCAAATTGGCTTTCATATCATACAAGTCTCACAAATCCTGAATGTACAATATCGAATAAATCTCATATATCCTAAATGTATAAAATCAGCAATCTCATAAATATCCTGTATCCAATATCAAATGAATCACCTATATCCCAAATCCAATATCAAGTAAATCTCTTATATCCTATATATAATTTGCATGAATAATTAAGATGAAGTATATTAATTTATATGTATACATATATATTAGCGTCCCATTCCACTAATATATATGTATATGCATATATAACTGCGTCCCATTCCACTGTTATATATACTTAGGAGTAAAATATCATGAAAACCAAGTGTCAAGCATAGACACAAAATAGTGATCTATCGGGTGCTGTCACCAAGACTGGCACCCTAATAGGTACGTATCATACGCTATGCCGAAAGCTCGAGTGCCTAGCTATGACCCTCGCCTCTCGACGTATCTATACGCACATGACTCCCGTCGGTATCCCCATGATAACCGCCGAGTCATTGGTAATGTCACCGGTAGGTACTTTCCTACCTTCCAGGCTCAATCGGCATGGACCGTCGATCATCTTGCCGAGGGGAACCGTACCGGGCCCCACCATGTACCCTCATACGGCCCCCGACTCCTCGCATGGGGTATATATATCATAACCGATAAATCTCATGGTGGATGCTGAAATATCATATCAAGGGAAACCGGGTTTTTCAAATAATGCATAATTTCATGAAACTACCACGGTCCCCAAATCCAGAAAACATCATGAAAAATCCATATCTCAATGCGAAAATCCATGAATAAAATATATGCAACATAAAACTGTAATGTAAGCATATAAAGGAAAAGCCGCTAATTAACTGCAACAAGTTAACATAAATATCATGCGGTTCCTAATTTCTCCAATTCTAAATAACATCAAGTAAAGGTAAACATGTAGCTATAACTGATATATGCGTAAACATAAAGGTATAGCAAGATATAGATATCTACCTATCAGAAATGATGTAATATACCCTCCGGGTATAAGTGAAGTATGTATGCAAAGTATACCTGTAGCTATGTCATTATGTGTGTATGTACCTATCACTAATGGTACAATACCCTATAGGTATACAGGTAACTAGCATGTAAGTATGTCAAGGCATATGTGTAAGCATATAGGTATACAGGTATGCTATAAGTCAATGCGTAAAGAAATATGAATCAAAGTCTCAATGTCCTTAACCAAGCAATATCATATCTATAAGTGGGTTGTGCGTGACATGGCAATTATTGACGGTGTGTGTAGCATACAATCAGTGCTCGTGCAACATGAATCGTCAATAATATGTGCTGTGTCCTAAGGATACTAGTCCAAGCACAACAATATCTAAGTAAATGCGCAATTCTAAATATGACATAGAATATGCGACAGAAATAACATCTCTAGCCCAGACGCATAACGCCATGTGGGCGATTCCCCTGTAGATGTTAAATCTACTCACCAATGCTCCTGGCAAAGTGAAGCCTACCACCTGTTTTCCCTTCGTCGCAGCGTCCGAAGTCCCCGCCTGCAAACCTAAAATTTCACAAACACATCACATAAGCTCAATATCCTATATCGACAAAAAGACAACGAAACGCAAAGAAAACGTCGAGAAAATTACACTGCGCACTTAGCGCATCTAACGCGCACGACATCGGTCAAAAACCCTAACTAGGATCGCTAAACTACGAAACACCAAGTGTAACATTTCAAAAAAATAAAATATTATTTTTGGGGATTTTTATAATTTAATATTATTTTATTGAATATTTTAATATTTCGGTATAATTAAATACCGATAAATGGGAAAAAATTTGGAAAATTATGGAAAATTCAAAAATAGGGTATTTTATGGAATTATACCATTTTTAAGCTTTTATGATTAATTATATGCTAATTTAGTGCTAATCGCGATTAAAAATCGCTAATCGGTTTTTTAGCATTTTTGTGCAAAACATACACATATCATTTTTTTACACTTGTGCATTTCTATCATGTTTGTTTTGGGGTTACTATTGGTGTGAGAAGGATTTAGAGGGAAAAGAAAAAGAAAAGAAAAGAGAAAGGAATAAAATATAAGGTATGGGTGTGAGAGAGAAAGTGAGGGGGGGTTCCTTTGACCAAAGACATAGCCATTTCTTTTCTTTCTTCACTCATCTCTCACCCTCTTCAGTCCCTTGCTGCTGCTGCTGCTCCCCATTCCCTCCCTTCTTCAAGTCCTCAAATCATCTCAAAAACAACTCCAAAACTCTATCTTCATTTCACTAAAAAGATGCATAAGCTCAAGACCAACACATTGGACCAAGGAAGCAAGGATTTTGGCCACTTGGGGCAACTCAAGAAAATTCTTGAGTTGCCAAATGAGGTATTTTTTGGACCATTAGCTTATTTTTTGCATTACTTATACCCCTATGTTAAGATTGAATCGATATCGGGTAGTTTTGTGGGCTTAAGGAAAACCTAGTTAGGGTTTGAGGGAATTTTTGGGTTTTTCTGTGAAATTGAGCTCAGTAGAGGCCATACAAACACCTTAGAGCTAGATTTGAGACCCAAACCTGAGACTTAAAACCCGGAATACGGATTTAGAAAACGATATCAGAAGATTTATGGAATCTGTGAAGGTTATATGAGATCTGCTATCACCCCGAGACTCTGAAAATTATTTTGGTTGGACAGTGATATGTGCAGGCACCCAGGAAGCTATCACCAAGACCCCAGCCCCTAACTCCCAACCTCGGCGGCAGATTTATTTCGTTTGGCCGCAAATTGCGGCCTGGACCCCACCAAATTGGCTCGTTTTGGTTTTGGTGCCCCCTTATCAGTAGATTAGACCCCTGGCATGTGCAAAATTGTCTAATTTGATCTAGGGTGAAATCTGGAGCCTTTTTCTTTAGTTGTTGTTTTGGATTCATGTTTCCGTATTCTGTTTTTTGAATTCTGGATTTGCGTATTGCGTTTTACCTCGAATACTTGGCGTTTATACGACGATATCAATGATTGATTGATGGTTTTGAAAGTGTACCCATAGGTTCTAACCTATAGGCCCCTTAGCGTATCGTTTTGGGTTCTCGTGTGTCATTTTAGTATTGATTTGGTTTTAATATGCATTTACGATACGTTGATGTGTAGGTACCCCAAGAAGAATTCGGGACGACAAGCAAGCGCGTGGCGACGTCGACGAATGAAGACACAAGGTGAGTAGATTATATCTATGGGGGGAAGTCGGGTGGATGGCATATAGCACCCCCGCAGTCCGTAGTTGGTATACCTTATATGTATATATTATATATATGATAGCTTATAGTGTGTCGCAGATGTTGAAATTAAACGTACTATGGTTAGATTAGGGCATAGAAGTAAACTAGTGTAGTTCCTAGTCGCGAACCCTAGAATAGGTTTACACCCACACGCACACACATGCTTATTGCTATACTTATGCTTGAATGATGATGATAGTGGATGACATTGGAGATGAGTCGATGATTTGGGCATAGTGCCATGAGATCGGTGATATGATGTAATTCGTGTTTGGGATACGACATGTGATTTTTAGCGGGCCTTTGGACGTGTGTTTCACACACACATTCATACTTATATAGATGGTATCAGTTATACTAGACTTAGATCAGTACCCCAGATTATGTGATATGATGATAAGGATACCAGATAATTGATGAGATAAATGTGATATTGACCCGTACCCAGCTATTGGGATGCCGTACGACGATTTACCGTACGAGCTATATATATTGATGATTGATCCGCACTCATGAATCGAGGATGTCAGATGATATACGGTATCGTACGCGATACTATTAAGGAGGGATCACCGACTCTTATATTTATATTTATATATATCGACTCAGATTTAGGTGGTTTCCATACCCCTCCCGATTGACTTGATAGTTAGATCTGTAGTTAGTATAGTAGATGTTAGACTAGACCCGAGTCATACCTATTTCAAAACTAACGGATCGGGAGTATTTTAAAGACAGGAAAAAAGGGATTCTACGGATACTTTAAAAAGGCGCATCTTTTCTTAAAAACACCGTAGCCCTTATTTTACCAAAAACCCCGATTCGTCTTATTTCAAATGGAATAACTGCATGACATATACATATTGATTTAGATTCTTCACTGTTGCGTTGATTATTTGATTTCCGCATATTCATGCTATTCGCATCGCTTTGCATGTGTAATTGTGTTTATTGCTATATTAAAACCATGCTGTTAGGACACCAGCACCATTATCGATGATGCATATGTTTCACGTACACTTGATTGCCGGCTCACATACTTCAACATCGATAATTGCCATGTCACTACACTGTAGTACTGTTGCATTCAGGATATGACCCTTGCATGGTATACTTATGTACCTATATACTGTATATTCATACGTATTCGCACATACATAAATGATTCTGGCATTGATTAGAGATTTGGGAACCGCAAGATACTCTTTAAAACTGATACATTTTAAAGGAGCAGTTTCCCTCAATATGTGCATATTACTATTCCATGTCGCATGATATACTGATATGCTTGTGTTTCTTTTAAATGTCGCATACATCATGCTTTTTGATTATACGCATTGAGATATGTTGTTTCCATGATATTTCTGGATTTGGGAACCGTGGTATTTCAAAAGAGAATATGTAATTGGTTTAAAAACCCGGTTACCCTTGATATGATATTTCAGTGCGTCCACCATGTGTTTTCTCGGTGCTGAGAGCGACATGTGAAACCCGATTCGAGGAGCGAACAAGGCCGATTGCGGGTATATGGTGGACCCGGTATGGTACCCGGGGGAGAGAACGGATCTGCTGTGTAGCTAGACGGTGAGCCTGGCAGAGGGACCACTACTTACCGGTGATTGGTTGGATCTGTCGGTTATCCGGAGGATACTGACCAGAGTCGATAGATGGATATGGGCCGACCCGTGCTGCTGGGGCCGAGGGCCGATACCGCAGACGGAGCCCGATATATGAGGATTTACATGTTGATGCTAGTCACACGTTTTCATGATGTTTTCGAGTGTCGATGTTAGGCACTCAGGTTCCATGATTTTGATTCTATCCTCATATTTCCATGCATATGCTTTACGATATTTACATGCATGATGCTTATTGTCATTAGGTGATACGTGGGCGGGATCCACATACATATAGACTTTGATTACATTGATCATACCTCATATGTATATATAACAGTGGATGAGGACGCTGTTATATATGCCCTTACACCAATATTAGTGGAATGGGACGCTAATATATGTGTATTGATATCAATTTAGATACTTCATGCAGACATACCTCATATTTATGATATGTTATTACCTGAGGCACTGGCACGAGCACTTGGCACTACATACATGTATAGATGTACATTGCCACCTTATCATGCTTCAGACTTATCCTTTTGAGGTTTATATATATATATATATATATATATATATATATATATATATATATATATATATATATCTGACCGTATTGACCTAGGATTATGTCATGCATTCGATTTCTACTTGTAGATATTTTCTATTCACAAGTTGGCAATTCACCCCGTTGTGCCACCGCTTCATGCAGGTTTTGCCGTACAGGTTCCATAGCGGCATTTCTGGCACACTGCTTCCTTTGCGGGTGATTTGTTTGGGTAGGTGGGTTCTTTTGCATCAGAACCACCATTGTACATGTATTATTCATTGTATCTAGAAATTCCATCAACCAAAACTTGTATATTGTTTCAGACTTAGAAACTAGTCATGTATTATTTCGACCTTAGAGTCGCGTGTTGTAGTATTACGGTTTTCGTGTTATTTTGAGTTTCTTTTTGAGTTTTGATCCTCGCCCTTCGGCGTTGTATATTATATTGCTTGCGTTCTTGTGACCGTCGATTGACGAAGAGCTAGCTCCCGCTTGAGGATGCCTTTTATCATTGCATATATATTATTCTTGTTGCACCCCGTTCGGGGCCAGTATTTACAAAGGAAACTCTGCCGAAATTTTTAGAAAAGACTATACATTTTAAAATGCATATTCGGCTTAGTTATTTAAAAACCTTGTTTTTTAAACATGCTTTCTTCACTTCTAAAAACTATTTTTCCTTCATTTATTATTTAAATTGGTTTTAGATTTCTGGGCTTTTGGCTTACTTGGATTAGATGGAGTCCTATAGACTTCATATGATTCATGGGACAGTCACGTGCTCTTTCGGGTCGTGACAAAGTTGGTATCAAAGCGCTAGGTTAACCTTGGTTCGAGTCTAAGTTTGACTATGCGGAGCCTAGGGCGTTTATATATATATACGGAACTTAGGCTTGACCTTACGGAACTTAGACTTAGTTGAGGGGGTAATATACCCGAATTTTCGTCGCGTAGGATGACCCTTGGTTGATGGAGTAGGTAGCTTGAGTAGAGTGACGTACTGTACGTATGTTCCGCGGCATATTTACGATACGCAACTCCGCTTAAGAAACCTTAGGATGTACATTTCCTTGCACGGTATTATATTCATTCCTATGATCTATCCTCATCGATACTGGTTATGATTGTGCTGCCACGATTATACGGGCAGAGAGAGCTACGGCTAGAGTTGCGTCAGCATGAGCTCGTCACGGACGAGGACTGACCAGGGCATGATTCCTGAGATATACGATTGCATATGGAGGCGTCGTCTTACTGTGTTTTCGCGCCATGAACGTTTGGCGGATCGCCTTTACGAGATTACTCGGACGTGCAGATCAGCACCAGAGGATCAGGCTGCTGCTAGAGGCCAGCCAAAGTGTGATGACCATTGTTATATCGCTTATTCATGATGATTGAGGCGTTGTTCAGTGTACTGACGAATGAGCCAGTTGTTGCTGCAAATGACGAGATATCGCGCAGATGATTGGAGCTACTGCAGCATGAGTATATACTTAGAGTTATGATGGAAGGTCGCTAGTCACCCGAGGATGGACGGCTAGGACATGTGGTTCGTTCACTTACCCCGATGCGAGGTCATCAGATAGGTTGATTCCAGCTAGAGACGATTGTTCATACCAGAATATTGCTTTTACTACCGCCCATTCTTATGCTCGTTTGTTTATAGGTAGGTGCTTTTAATCTGTGTTTGCTACATAATTGCAGGATACTGGTCTCAGCTCTAAACAGTGAATATCATGAAAAAGTACGACAAAAACCCGGGTTCCTGCCAACCACAGATAAAATACGGATCTCCGCTCTCTATCCGTGTGTTGCCACATACCAGTTTAAGGGACAAAATGGCAAATCACTTGTCATTTTCATGCACAAAGCTCAATGTCAACACAAGATCCAAGAAATCTACGCGGAGCTCGAGGAAATCATGGCAAAATATCCACATCACATCACCTTTTATTCTACTGAAATTCTGGAAGAATTGTGAAGAGATTCTGAGAAAAGTCATATACCACACTAAAGAGTACAGACAACCAGGGCATACGACAAAAGATGAAGGCCCAAGCCCTCTTTATGGCCGCGGTTCCGCGGCATAAGCACGCTTAGGCCGCGGAACCGCGGCCGTATAGGCTCTTCAGTGTACAAAATTTCAGGGGCTGTTTTGTAATTTCATTTAGTGCCAGAATGTTGCCCTAGGTTTTCAGTTTACTGCCTATAAATATCCCAGAACTTGCCAAGCTTGAGGGTGTCCATTCTTTGTGCCTCTTTTGTAGGTTTTAGTATAGTTTAGTCTTCTTCTTCTTCTTCTTCTTCATTCTTTCCTCCATGAAAATTGTAGTGAGAGATTTTTGAGTGGAAGATCAATGAAGATGAGGGTTTTTGTATCATTCTCTTTTGTTTAATTTCCCCTTGAGATCCTTGCTTTCTCTTGATCTTTCAACCTCTTCATTGAGCTTGAAAGTTTAAGGGTTTGTTATTGATCTCAAGGGTTGTATCTTCTTATGGAATTAGTGCTTCATTTCACATGAGTTCTTTACCCTTCTCTTGATCTTGCAACCTCTTGATTGAGCTTGCAAGTTTAAGGGTTGGCTATTGATCCCATGCTTGTCTTGAGTTCTATGGTTCTTGTAATTACTTTCTTGCATTTTTCATTCTTGTCTTTAATTACTTGCAATTTATTAATTACTTGCTTGTAATCTTTTCTTTTCTTTGTTCTTTTCTTTTGCTCTTTTTGGTTTGTTTTGTGAATGGTTGTAATTATTATTGTTAAGAAGAAATACGATATTATAAGTTAACGTTTCTTTGCTCATTTCCTTTTCCCGTATTTTCCATTGAACTCCGCCCAAACGATACGCAAGAGCTCCGTTAGGCACCCTACCCTAACAAGGTAACGGTGATTCCTAACCGCGACCGGTTGCATTCGGTTTGGTCGGAGGCGAAAGCAAGAGACAAGAACGGAAGGACAAGGGTAAATAAGCCGGATTCCACGAATACCGCGCTTAAATCCCCTAATCCACGTTGTTGCCGATTGCTCTAGTTTCAATCGGTCAAGACTCGGCTCAAAGGTTTTGAGTACGGATATCTTTAGCTTACACTTTCGTATAATTTCTTAACAACTTTATACTTGCAAATAATACACATAGGTTAGATTGAACAAACTCAAACAAATTCTTTATTGACTCGTCTAAGACAAGAACGGAAATACAACCATCTCCCTGTGGATCGACCCGTGCTCAACCGGCTAGCTGCATGCGACACCGTCCTGATCGCGGTTATACTTTAGAACTTTGAACATCCGACACGCTTTTAGCGTGCGATCAAATGGCGCCGTTGCCGGGGAGACGGTAGCGTATTTTCTTTCTTGTTATTCAGGTTAATATTCTTTTTGTATATATTTATAAAAAAAAATCTTTTTGTTTTTATATAATTTTTGAGCAAGTCTGCAGATTTTTGCGGATTTGCAAACGGCGATTGTGGGGAGCAAAGTGTACGTTCAAGGCTAAGGTGATTGCAAAGTACAGTGCCAAAGATCCGGGTAGTTTGACCCGCGCAAGCGAACTTTTCAAGCTTACCGGATTTGATTCAACGGGGGTTTCCTAACCCAAAAACTTAACGGTACGTACTTACTAACACCTTCTTCTCAAATCCGACGCATCCAATATACTATTCTTTGCAGGATTCTTTGCAAGTTCGCTAGCAAACGCTAAAAATTGACTAACCCGTATTTGTTGCAGTGCCGTGCTTAAACTAAAAAACGATTGTTTGATTCTTTATAGAATTTTTATTGAATTGCGCATTGCATACATTAATACGGACTTAAGGGCAAGCGAACCCCGCAACATACGGTAAAGGATTTCATCACCTTTTCCGTGGCCCAAAAATCACGAACTTGAGCATAACGTTTACCCGCACAAAATTTAAAAGAAACTAGACTTTAAGCCTTAAGGACTTCGCGCTCATTAGGAGAAGTTAACTGTGTTTAGAACCTCGCTTAACGGTACATTGTTTACGGGGTGTCTAGGAAAGTGTTAACGGCGAAACTGCCAAAAGAGAAAGGGTTATTTAATTAAGGAACTTCGCGAAAGCGTTGGAAAACCTCCCCTTATCTCTGCACTTACCTGGCCTCGTGATCAGTGTATCTTGAGCCCGTTTCTCGACATAGTTTTACTTCGACAATCAAGTTCGGGAGCAGGTCTAGTTGACCTATGTGAACCCTAGAACGATTAGGTGTATGGTATTTTTGTGTCGTGATTGTTTTTGTCCAGATTCTTTTGTATATTTCATTCTTTTGAAAAATCACATTCTTTTTCCCCTCCTTTTCTCTTCCTTTCTTTCTTTCTCTCTTCATATCATGGGTACCCCACCTCGCAAAACTCTTGCCGAACTTTGGTACCCACAACCAGACATAACTTCTTACGGTTCTTGCTTTGGCCGAACATCGAACGACCCCTCCATGCCCAAAATGTCATTGAAAGATCGCATAGCCGCGTCTAGGACAAATACTTGCCCTCCGCAATCCACTTTGTATCGACATTTTCAACCTCCCGCACCCGCTTATGTTGATACCCCTTTTGCAAGTCGTCCTTTGTCTATCGATGAACGTATTGAACAATCTCATAGCCGATCTTTCACTCCTTTCACCACTACAGATTCCTGGGATCAACAATTCCATTCACCTTCTTATCCAAATGTTGATCCTGTACCTGTCCAGCCATTCAATTCCTACCAGTCCTACCCGACTTTTGCACCTTCCCTAGACATTGCTTTTGAACCGCCATTTGGGAATTTTCAGTATCCAAACAACTTTGAATCTTTTACTGAAACCCCTTCACAACACATGTCTAGTCTGGAACAGTCTTTGGAAGATTTTAGGGTAGCGTCGTAGCAACAGATGATGGATTTGAATGCGTCCATGGCCGCCCTCATACAACCTAGTGACCCGGTAGCTAGTTTTCAACTAGCTCCAAATTTTCCAATGTATGAAGAGGCGGTAGGACAAGTTGAGAATTTGAGTGGAGAGAGTGAGATGTACCCCCTTCCGAATCAAGCCTACCCGTTTCAAATTGAATCCAACAACTCCTGTGTTGAAAGTCTATCAAGTGTCCCAACTGAATTATCAATTAAAGATAGAATGTTTGATGAGTTGTGTGACTTTGCAGTGTTTGATTTACCCGATTGTGAAGGGACCTTGCCAAGTGAAACCACACCCAATCCTTTTGACCTCTACACCTCTATCTTAGAACCAGAATCGATTGAAATCCATGCTTTTGATGAGGTGTCTGAGAATTTTGATTTTCACTTGATTGAGGATATTGACGCTGGGAATATTTTGGATGATGAACCCATAAATTTGGCAGAGTTTTTCTCTCCAATTCATCATCCCGTGTCATTAACTGTTTTTCCCGAACCCCATATGCGTCTTGATTTTGATGAAATTTGCATGGATAAGCTGAATTTTGTGGAAACTTTTGAGGATATTTTTGAGGATGAACCAGTTTTAATTGATGAGTCGGATTTTCTAATTCATCCTGTTCCTTTCATTGACTGTGTACACCCTCCTGAACCTTTAACCGATAACCTTCCTCAATCACCTCCCCCCACCCTTTCCATCGTTCCGACCATGCAAGAAACCGTATCATTTTCACTTCCTGTGCCTGGTTTACCAAGTTCGGTGTACCCATGGTTTCTTACGAATCTTGAGGGATTTGACCCCATTTCTCGACGGGTTAATAGATTAGCACAATCGCTTTTCACACATCGGTCATCACATATTGTGTTAATCTATTCACTCCATTTTCACCCTCAAGTTCGTATTCCACTTCTTTTTCCCTTCCGCCATTCTTCTTCTCATGTACCGAGACCGTACCCCACTTCTATCTCCATACGGTCTCGCGTATTCTCAATTTCTTACCTCTCCGCATTCTTTCACCAACCAGCACATTATAGAGATAGAATCTTTGAATAGTTGGTGCTCTCTTTTGGCCTGTGTAAGGCCTTGTATAGTTTGAAACTGTTCTCTTTCCCCCCTAATCCTGAACTTCAACGCTTAACAGTAGAAACACTGTTTTACTTAAGTTTGAGGGGACTCTTTTTTTTGTATATATTTTTTGTTTTCCTTTTTGTTTTGTATATAATTTTTTTTTAGGGAGAGCGCCGACAATTTTGACCCTCTTGGTATAGCCTGACAGTGAGGGCACTGTCAAGTTTAAGTTTGGGGGTGTGCTCGGTAAGCTTTCTTCCTTCGCATTCATTTGTATATTTTGCATTTGCATACCTTATTAAAAACCCACAAAAATCGAAAAATTTTCCAAAAATATAAAAACTTTGTCGTCAAGTTAGCTAATAGGGTAACTTAGATCTTTATTCCGAAAGTTTAGTTGATATGATAGAAATAACTAAATTCTAGGCTTAGGATTTGAAAACCCTAAAAATAACCCTCATTCTGTTTAAACTTGGTGATTATACGTCCTTACAGTTTTTTTTGAGAAATAGGTAGTCTTGAGTTCAGTTCTTGAGTTAAGTCAAGATGAAGGGAAAGTATTAAAGCTTTACTGGAGGATAAGTCTGAAAAATAGTTTCTTTTCTTGAGTTTAAATTTAGAAAGTATATACCCTATAACTGCACCTACACGTACCTTGAAACTTGGGATAGTAGAGGATACCTAGAAATACTCTTGCCTGAAAGCCTAGTATGAAAGAAAAAACGGTATTTAAAGCTAAACACCAAAAGAGCATATTGAAAAATATATCCGGTCTTGAAAAAGAAAAAGAAAAAGAAAAAGAAAAATAGAATAAAGTCAAGACCTGGAAACTGCTATTTACGCTTTAAGCTCACACATTCAGTAATCGGCTGTTAGTGCCTCAAGAAGCATTAATAGTCGCATGAAAGGTGTGTGAGCAAAACCGTCCATCCTTAATGAAAAGAAGTAGTATTAGGTATTAGGGCAAGAGTATTATAGCTTGAATTGAATTCTTGAGTGTAGGGGTGCAAATATACACACACGTAGGGGTATACAATCGATGTTTGAATAAAAGATAGAAATGAAGGATAAGACTTATGTCTTCTGTAAAGTTGATAAAAATCCCTGATTTGAGGCCGCACTTTAGAAGGAAAACTCAGGAGAACCAACATCTTTCTAAACTTTTTTGGAACGTATAGGATCTAAGGTTAAATAGATAGGAGGTGTGAAGCATTAGGGTTGGATATTTCTAACTTAGGATGATAGAGTTTCTAACGTAAATACTAAACTGTAGAAGTAGAATCGATGTTAACTTATGAAACTAGCTTGACGGGATTTTGTGGGTAGTATCCCCTGAAAACCCTCAGGAGACAACACTCCTCCTACTAGGGACACCTAGAGGTTTAACGGCTTGTTGCACACGCTCAGTGCAATCGCGTTCCCTGCGAAAGTGTGGTTAGGACTTTTTTGTGAATAATTGGTTTTTGCTCGGGACGAGCAAAAGTTAAGTTTGGGGGTATTTGTTCATACCAAAATATTGCTTTTACTACCGCCCATTATTACGCTCGTTTGTTTATAGGTAGGTGCTTTTAATCTGTGTTTGCTACATAATTGCAGGATACTGGTCTCAGCTCTAAACAGTGAATATCATGGAAAAGTACGACAAAAACCCGGGTTCCTGCCAACCACAGATAAAACACGGATCTCCGCTCTCTATCCGTGTGTTGCCACATACCAGTTTAAGGGACAAAATGGCAAATCAATTGTCATTTTCATGCACAAAGCTCATTGTCAACACAAGATCCAAGAAATCTACGCGGAGCTCGAGGAAATCATGGCAAAAGATCCACATCACATCACATTTTGTTCTACTGAAATTCTGGAAGAATTGTGAAGAGATTCTGAGAAAAGTCATATACCACACTAAAGAGTACAGACAACCAGGGCATACGACAAAAGATGAAGGCCCAATCCCTCTTTATGGCCGCGGTTCCGCGGCATAAGCACGCTTAGGCCGTGGAACCGCGGCCGTATAGGCTCTTCAGTGTACAAAATTTCAGGGGTTGTTTTGTAATATCATTTAGTGCCAGAATGTTGCCCTAGGTTTTCAGTTTACTGCCTATAAATATCCCAGAACTTGCCAAGCTTGAGGGTGTCCATTCTTTGTGCCTTTTTTGTAGGTTTTAGTATAGTTTAGTCTTCTTCTTCTTCTTCTTCATTCTTTCCTCCATGAAAATTGTAGTGAGAGCTTTTTGAGTGGAAGATCAATGAAGATGAGGATTTTTGTATCATTCTCTTTTGTTTAATTTCCCCTTGAGATCCTTGCTTTCTCTTGATTTTTCAACCTCTTCATTGAGCTTGAAAGTTTAAGGGTTTGTTATTGATCTCAAGGGTTGTATCTTCTTATGGAATTAGTGCTTCATTTCACATGAGTTCTTTACCCTTCTCTTAATCTTGCAACCTCTTGATTGAGCTTGCAAGTTTAAGGGTTGGCTATTGATCCCATGCTTGTCTTGAGTTCTATGGTTCTTGTAATTACTTTCTTGCATTTTTCATTCTTGTCTTTAATTACTTGCAATTTATTACCATGCACTTTAATTACTTGTTTGTAATCTTTTCTTTTCTTTGTTCTTTTCTTTTGCTCTTTTTGGTTTGTTTTGTGAATGGTTGTAATTATTATTGTTAAGAAGAAATACGATATTATAAGTTAACGTTTCTTTGCTCATTTCCTTTTCCCGTATTTTCCATTGAACTCCGCCCAAACGATACGCAAGCGCTCCGTTAGGCACCCTACCCTAACAAGGTAACGGTGATTCCTAACCGCGACCGGTTGCGTTCGGTTTGGCTGGAGGCGAAAGCAAGAGACAAGAACGGAAGGACAAGGGTAAATAAGCCGGATTCCACGAATACCGGGCTTAAATCCCCTAATCCACGTTGTTGCCGATTGCTCTAGCTTCAATCGGTCAAGACTCGGCTCAAATGTTTTGAGTACGGATATCTTTAGCTTACACTTTCGTATAATTTCTTAACAACTTTTTACTTGCAAATAATACACATAGGTTAGATTGAACAAACTCATACAAATTCTTTATTGACTCGTCTAAGACAAGAACGGAAATACAACCATCTCCCTGTGGATCGACCCGTGCTCAACCGACTAGCTGCATAGCGACACCGTCCTGATCGCGGTTATACTTTAGAACTTTGAACATCCGACACGCCAAAAGCGTGCGATCAACGACTTCATGCAGATTCGTTGAGAGTCGATAGAGACGATCGAATGTCAGAAACCCATATTCCAAGTTTAAAGTATTCGGAAAGACATGCAAGCGATTATATAGACCCTCTAGAAGAATGAAACCCTAACTCGACATAATGACCGTGTGAAAGCCTTTGAACCTTATGGTTTGCGGCAGTTCCGCGACGCCATTAGTGGGGCTTGGGTTTGCCCTTCTATGGCTGGACCACTGATGCTGTGGTATGTACTCGATACTATTAAACTGTACCCAAGATGTTGATCTCTTGGGGGATTATGAGATTTTGACAAATCGATCGGATGATTCGACATCACTCGGATATCATGTGATGGGACATGATCAGTCGAAAATATTGCATTTTTAACACGTCAATTTCCCTACCATTTGCACTCATCTAGAGGTGTTCGGTATTAATATAGCACATATTAGCAAATTGACTGTAAAATACCAAATAACTTGTGTTATATATTAAAACCGACATTTCTGTGGGAAATTGAGTGTTTATCATTACATCGCATTATCTTTGTATAGCGCAACAATTGTTTTGAGAATCTGTGCAGGAAATTCCAGGAACAGAACCAAAACAGTTAAAAGTGCTGAGATAAATACGCCAAGTCCAAGACTTGAGATCTGGCAGAAATTGAGAAAGCTTTATGAGATTACACATATCAAAAAAATACCATGAGGTCAATATAATGCAACACTGGAAAATTGAAGCACCAAGACTCCTAAATGGCCGTGGATCCGCGGCCGGAGCTTTGCATGAGCGGCGGATCAGCGGCCACATGTCAGTGACGTCAGTACTGTAAGTCCACGTTGCGACCCCCGGTTCTTACGGGGAGGCGGAAACGGTATAAAAATCAAATTTTTTAGTGCGAGAGGCAACATGGACTAAACTAGGTCGGGATCATTGTCTAAACTAAAACTAGCAAACTAGCTAAAGAAGTTTAGCTACTCGGATGAAGATGGTTATACCTAGACTTGAACTCCTTCGTCTTCAAACTTTGTAGAGGTTGATGGTTCTCCTTTGTCGCCTTCTCCCGTCGAAGATGGATCCACCTCGAAGGCTCGACCTTTGGGCTCTTTCTCGTACTTGGAGTGAACTAGAATCGCCGGCTTGCTAGACCCTTGATCCTAGAGTGAGTAGAGAGTGTCTAGGGTTTACTTTTGTTTTTCAAGAGAAGGATTCTCAACACATGAGAAGGTTTCTCTTGGCTAGAGGAAGAAGAAGATGAAATGAAGAGAGAGAGTGAATATGATAGAATGAGCCTTTCTTTTTCCTTTTGCAACCATAACAAAAGAAAAAAGAATAATCAAATAATAATAATAATCAAAATGAAAAAGGTTTGATGGATAGTTTAGAATGACTAATATCATTACAAGCATTAAATGAATAAAGCAAGAATGAAAAGGCATCTTGCATTTGTAATGATGGTAGTCAAATGTTCAACCATGGTCAACAAGTCAACCATGGTCAACAAGTCAACAAAAACTAACCATGACACAATTTCATTTTATTATATATTATTAAATGATATAATACAAATCCATTAGGGTTTGGAAAAAGACGACTGTCAACTGTGCATACGCACCCGTTCCGAAACCCTAATGGAAATCATCTTCCTCCTCCTCAAATAACTGTGCATACACACCTGCATTCTTGTTCCGAGGAACATGAATACTGAGAGATAAAAGCAACCCCAAATACTATACCAGTATCCGGCTCAAACCAGAGCCCGCTGGTAATATCTGTCCGGACTCCAAACGTGCACAAGTGCGCGGATGAGAACGAACCCTGTCGCAAAACCATGCGACCTCTACTCTGTTTTGCCCATAGGCGAATACCCTCTGTGTGGGACTCTAAAGACTCGACACTACGCTGGCAGTGGGTTTAACCACAGACCGCAAGCGGCACTAGCTGTGCGTAACGGTCCCCAGGTAGATGTCGACAAGAAGGCTGACGAGGTGAAACCCCATCTGTACTCCTACTGAGTCTGAATGTGACAGTCTCCGTACAGTCCGGTCTGTTCGTCTGATACATCGCATGGCGGGCCTAGGGGGCGGTAAACGTCAGTCCCCCAATAGCGGTACAAGTCGTGCCGGAGCGAAGCCCAAAACACCCTGAGATAACACTGGAAACCTACCAGTATATCTCGTTTGCCCTGGCCAGGGACTACTCGTGTAATGGCTCTCCTAGACACAGCGCGATGTCAACCCCCAATACCGGGAGAGACGAATCCTGTCTAACCGTCACTGCCTCCAAGTGCTTCGGGACTGCACCCAACCACCACCTGTTTGCACGACTCATTTGAGCCGTGGTAGGGTAGTGATCAAAGTGCAGTGGGAACACACTCGAGGCGAAGTGCCAGTGTCAAGTCAGCGGACTAAGCTGTACTCATGTCACCTGGGAACTGATGACTGACGATAGGTATAATACCAACCTGTCAGTTCCCGACGAGTCCTGTCCAGTGTACTCGTAACCCAACGAGCACCCGTATACTATCTCTAGTACGACGTACTGATGGCTGTGGGACAGACCATCTCCCACACTGGGATGAGAAGCGCATACGCTAGTCTACTCCGGAATATCGATGCCCTGTCTCGATAGTCCTGCGACTAGGGACCTGTATAAGGATGTGCTTATAGATTACCCAGCCCCCACTAGTGTGACTGCCATCACAACGCTGGTAATCAAGCAAAGATCCTAAGGGCTCCACTAATGCGTATAAGTGATATAGTAAAATAAACACAAGTACACATTGAAGTAGAGACAAACCAAGTAGCATACTACTATTTTGAGCAAGATTGTATATACAAGGTGAATATCCCAAGCATCCATTAAGTAATATACAAACTAGTATGATACAGTAATGGCCTCTAGGGCATATACACTAACAATCTCCCACTTGCACTAAGGCCATGTACTGGCGTATCGAAGACCTATCATCTCGATCAGCCGCTCGAACTGAGTCTGGGGCAGGGCCTTGGTGAATGGATCTGCAGTGTTGTCTTCTGAAGCAACTCTCCGAACCTCGATCTCCTTGCGATCCACGATCTCCCTGATCAGGTGATACCGCCTCAAGATGTGCCTGGATCTCTGATGGGACCTGGGTTCCTTCGCTAAAGCTATAGCCCCATTGTTGTCGCAATACAGAGGTATTGGATCAACAATGGACGGAACCACCTGAAGTTCTTTCAAGAACTTCCTCATCCAGACAGCTTCTTTTGCGGCATCAGATGCAGCGATGTATTCCGCTTCCATCGTCGAGTCTGCAACGGTTTCCTGTTTGGAACTCTTCCAACACACCGCCCCTCCATTGAGGGTAAAGACAAAGCCCGACATGGACTTGGAATCATCCTTGTCACTCTGGAAGCTGGAGTCAGCAAAGGCCTCGATCTGGAGGTCTTTTCCGCCATACACCAAGAACATCTCCTTAGTCCTTCTCAGGTACTTGAGAATGTTCTTTACCGCTATCCAGTGTTTCTCCCCAGGGTTTGACTGATACCGGCTTACCACACTCAGTGCATAAGCTACATCCGGTCTGGTACACAACATCGCATACATTATAGAGCCTACCGCAGAAGCGTAGGGTATAATAGACATGCGATCCCTCTCCAAATCAGTCTTGGGAGACATCTCTTTAGAGAGGGTGATCCCGTGACAAGCCGGTAGGTTACCGCGCTTGGAATCTTCCATACTGAATCTCTTCACTATGGTGTCGATGTACCTGGACTGAGAAAGTCCCAATATCCTCTTGGATCTATCACGATGGATCCGGATCCCCAGGATGTATGAGGCATCACCCAGGTCTTTCATGGAGAACCTGTGTGACAAGAACCCCTTGACAGATTGTAGCATAGGAATGTCATTTCCTATTAAGAGAATGTCATCCACGTATAAAACGAAGAATACTACAGTTCTCGCTACAAATCTACTATAGATGCATGGTTCATCTGGATTTTTGATAAAGCCAAATTCTTTGACCGTCTCATCAAAGCAGATGTTCCAACTCCGCGATGCCTGCTTTAGTCCATAGATGGACTTAAGCAACTTGCACACCTTTCCGCTGCTCCCACTCTGAATGAAGCCCTCTGGCTGGTCCATATAGACACACTCCTCTAAATTTCCATTTAGAAAAGCTGTCTTTACGTCCATTTGCCAGATCTCATAATCGTGGAAGGCAGCGATGGCAAGAAGGATCCGAATGGATTTCAGCATGGCTACTGGAGAAAAGGTTTCGTCATAGTCCAAGCCAGGTCTTTGACGGAAACCCTTTGCTACCAGCCTAGCTTTATAGGTCTCAACCTGTCCATCTACACCAATCTTCCTTTTGAAGATCCACTTGCATCCTACGGGTTTTACCCCGTCTGGAGCAATGTCCAACGTCCATACCTTGTTGGTGTACATGGACTCCATTTCGGTCCGCATTGCATCCAGCCATTTCACTGAGTCAACGCTCTGAACGGCCTGCTGGAAGCTAGTAGGCTCATCATAATCTATGATGCAATCCTCTCTATCCCCGTCTATGAGAAAACCGTAGTATCTCTCGGGCGGATGAGACTGCCTACTACTTCTGCGGAGCGGCGTAGGAATGTCCTGTTCTGTTGAACCCTCTGGTTCCACTAAGCTTTCAGTAACAGTCTGTGGTTCTGGAACTTCTTCCAGTTCTATTGTGCTCCCACTTATCTGGGTTTCCAAAAACTCAGTTTCCAAGAAGCGGGCATGCTGAGAAACAAAAACCTTTTGTTCCTCAGCGGAATAGAAAAGATACCCCCTGGAGTTCCTTGGGTATCCCACAAACTTACACTGTACTGAACGTGCCTCAAGCTTGTCCGCATGCTGCCTTTTTACAAAAGCTGGACATCCCCATACCTTAAGATACTTAAGACAGGGTTTCTTCCCAGTCCACATCTCATACGGGATGGTAGGCACAGTCTTGGTGGGAGCCTTGTTCAAGAGATACGCAGCTGCTTCTATTGCATATCCCAAGAATGATCGCGGCAACTCAGCGTTACTCATCATGGACCGAACCATATCCAATAGGGTTCGGTTCCGTCTCTCCGATACACCGTTATGTTGCGGAGTGTATGGAGGAGTAAGCTGAGAGAGAATACCATTCTCTTTTAAGTAATTCAGGAATTCGGCACTTAAGTATTCTCCACCTCGATCCAATCTTAGAATCTTAATACTTTTGCCGGTCTGTTTCTCTACTTCATTCTTATACTCCTGGAATTTTTCAAAAGCCTCGGACTTATGTTTCATTAAGAAAACATAACCGTACCTTGAGAAGTCATCCGTAAAAGTAATGAAGTAAGAATGTCCGCTTCGGGCATGTGTAGACATTGGACCGCACACGTCACTGTGTACGAGTCCCAAGAGCTCGCTCGCTCTTACTCCATGTCCAGTAAATGGAGTCTTTGTCATCTTTCCCTTGAGACAGGATTGACAAGTGGCATACGACTGATATTCGAACGCATTCAAATACCCTTCTGTATGTAACTTCGTCAACCTTCTCTCATTGATGTGACCCAATCTACAATGCCATAAGAAAGTCTGGTTTATTTCTGGAGACTTTCTTTTGTGTGTATTCTGGACATTAAAAATCTGTGGTTGGTTTAACACGTATATCCCATTACTCAAAGTACCTGACCCAATCAAAACTTGATTAAGGCGAATGTTTACAACATTACTTACAAACGCAAATTCATAACCTTCTTTAGAAACTAAAGATACAGAAATGATATTACAAGTTGCGTTGGGTACAAAAAAGCAATTACGCAAAACCAAAACATGTCCATCTGACATTCCCAGGTGATAGTCCCCCACGGCTTTAGCATCCATGCTAGCTCCGTTTGCAACTCTGAGGGTCATGTCACCTGCTTTCAAAACACTACGGTTTCTCAACGCCTGCAAAGAATTACAGATATGAGATCCTGATCCGGTATCCAATACCCAGGAAGTAGAGTTTATAGAAAGACAGTTTTCAATAACATACACACCTGAAGCTGAAGCTGCAACCTGCTTCAATTCCTGTGTTCTGGCCTTCCAGGCCCTGCAATCATTCTTCCAGTGTCCTTTCTTATGACAAAAGAAGCATTCTTCCTTATCCACAAGCTTCCCCGCTATCTTTGTTGCTTTACCTTTTCCCTTCGTATCCACTTTACTAACACCGCCCCTTGGTTTGGCGGGGGCTTTCTTCTTCTTTCCCTTGGCTTTCGCCTTGGACCTAGAAGAAGACGATCCTCCTACAAACAAAGTGGATGTTTCCCTACCTTTCTGTAGGGTGCCCTCTGCGCTCCTCAGCAGGTTGAGGAGCTCTGAAAGTTCAACCTCCTTTTCTTGTAGGTTGAAGTTCATTATAAACTGGGCGTAAGTGGAAGGAAGGGACTGGAGAACTATATCCGTATATAGCTCACTCTCCAATGTGATCCCTAGGTCAGCGAGCTCCTCAATGTAACCGATCATCTTTAGCACGTGCTCGGCTACTGATGATCCGACGGCCATTCTTGTCGAAAACAACTTTTTCGACGCTTCGTATCTTGCGATACGTGATTGCTCCCCATACAGTTCTTTTGTATGAAGCAATATGGACTCCATGTCCATATTCTCATGCCTCCTCTGATGTTCGTTGTCCATCGAGGCAAGCAGGAGGCACTTGGCCTTCGCGCTATCAATCTCCCAAGTCTTGCGGATTTCCTTATCCGCGACGCTGGAAGTTGGACCAGGGACAGGGGGAGCTTTGGTGGTAAGAAGATACCCCAGCTTGTCATAAGTGATTGCTATCTTGACATTCCTGAGCCAATCTTTGTAGTTTGGCCCTGTCAGCTTGTTTTTATCTAGGAGTAACTTAAGTCCAGTCATGTTGATTGGTCGCTGCAATTAGGAGAGAGAAGAAGAAACACTCAGCATGATTCTCTTGCAAGTTTAGAGTGGTTTTTAGTTTGTCTAAACAGGATGGCTCCCACTGTTTCTCGAATCCCTCCTCAAACCATAAAGGAAGAATTAGCCAGGAGCAATCCCACCGTACAATACTTGCTTAACCGTTCAGCCAGGCCGGTGTCGGTACTTCGAGGGAGGTTTTCCAACGCTTTCGCGAAGTTCTTTAATTAAAGAACCTCTTTTCCCTGGGGGCGTAGCCCCGCTAACACCTTTCTAGGCACCTACTAGATTTATAGCATTGATCGTTAAGTGAGAAATTTCCCGAGGAGTAGCATATACTCACAGTAGGATCGGGATCCAAATATCATTGCGTGACGAAACTGAAGGAATCCTACCAGAATCACCTCACTCCAAATGGTATGCAAATCTAGCAAGTTTCAGTACTTATGAAACTCCCGATGTGAATTTTTGCCCCATGCTCTTATGACCTTGACGAAGGTCAACAAATCATAAGTCACATGTCAAGTTCTGCCCGTCATTATCCAGGTTAATTTGAATCCACCCGCATATACCCTTGACGAAGGTCAACAAGGTAATGTGAGTGTCCCAAACCAACGCATCTATCTATGCTACATATGAATACTTAACAGCTACCAATCACTATGCCTTGACGAAGGTCAACAAACACAGCTTGAATACTATTTGAATATTCATACGAAACGACGGAGGGCTACGAATGGTTTTGGCAAAACCGTGAACGTAGTGAACTTGATTTGGTCGATGGAACGAGATAGCTTTTAAATGGAGTGGCTCAAACTCCGTATTTTAAAAGTTGGTTTTGAAAAGAACCGAGTGGTTTTTCGAAAGTGTTCCAACGACTTTAACTTGGTTTATTATCTTGCATTAGTTCTTTTAATGCGTGATATTCTTGCATTAGTACTTTTAATGCGTCCTATCATTTAATCCTACCATTGCAGAAAACAACCAAAATATGACGTACGCTTATGCCATTCGCATTCGCCACTGGGCCCCGTCATTACCCGTTAGGTTACTTAACTAACGACAGAGCGGGGGCTGGGCTAGCGCGTCTGTAAAACATAAGCAACGCCTAAATAGTTATAGATATAGCAATAGTAGACATTACAGATCACAGATGAATGCATTGGATATACTAGCAATCCGCAATCCTTTCGAGCCTGAAACGAAAAGCGGATAACACGGTCGCGGTGAATAGCCAAATACCCCACCCAAGACCCCTACGGGTGCGGCAAACTACCCGCCAAGTACCCGAAGCGTAGCAACCTCCCTCATCTCCATGAGTAGGCCACTCGACACTTCGGCATACCCGGTAGTTCGTGCACCCCTCCATGGGTCTATCCTAGGAGCAAAAACAGTAAAAAGAATTATACAATGACGGCTACAACCCCGACCCGGTTGTGCGGCCAAACAAATAATATTATTACATCAATTTACATTTACAATGAATGAAAGAAAAACAAAAGCTCATCTCACATCCACCCCGGCTATTCACCCGCGACAGTCCAACACATTCATATACACATTCCAGCACATTACAGATCATGTATAACCCTGACTAATCGTCTTATAGCGATTAGCCGACGTTCAATACATCCAAACATCACAGATATAACCATCATAGTCAAAGTGCAGTGAAGTTCGGAAAAATACGGAATTATAGGCCCCCAAAAGTAAATTTTAGTTCTGGAAAATCTGGGCATATAATATATATCCTAAAAATCCCAAAATCAACACAGAAAGACACTGCACGAAAAACGATGCAGAGAGGACATCAAACCGCGGCGCTTCCGCGGCACGAGCCTACCTCGTGCGGCGGAAGGGCGGCGGTTTGGATGAATCTCTGTGTCGTTTTTCATGGGTGTTTTTAAAAAACCCTGAGATGAATTTACAAATATAAAGTTTTTCATTTTGAGCCCAAAAAATTTCAACAGAAACTCAGGTTTTGAAAAATATGGTTTTTGGGTTTTTTACGGTTCCGAACTTCGTTACACTTCACTACCAAGCTAGTTTAAGTTTAGTTAGGCTCTGATACCACTGTAAGTCCACGTTGCGACCCCCGGTTCTTACGGGGAGGCGGAAACGGTATAAAAATCAAATTTTTTAGTGCGAGAGGCAACATGGACTAAACTAGGTCGGGATCGTTGTCTAAACTAAAACTAGCAAACTAGCTAAAGAAGTTTAGCTACTCGGATGAAGATGGTTATACCTAGACTTGAACTCCTTCGTCTTCAAACTTTGTAGAGGTTGATGGTTCTCCTTTGTCGCCTTCTCCCGTCGAAGATGGATCCACCTCGAAGGCTCGACCTTTGGGCTCTTTCTCGTACTTGGAGTGAACTAGAATCGCCGGCTTGCTAGACCCTTGATCCTAGAGTGAGTAGAGAGTGTCTAGGGTTTACTTTTGTTTTTTAAGAGAAGGATTCTCAACACATGAGAAGGTTTCTCTTGGCTAGAGGAAGAAGAAGATGAAATAAAGAGAGAGAGTGAATATGATAGAATGAGCCTTTCTTTTTCCTTTTTTCAACCATAACAAAAGAAAAAAGAATAATCAAATAATAATAATAATCAAAATGAAAAAGGTTTGATGGATAGTTTAGAATGACTAATATCATTACAAGCATTAAATGAATAAAGGAAGAATGAAAAGGCATCTTGCATTTGTAATGATGGTAGTCAAATGTTCAACCATGGTCAACAAGTCAACCATGGTCAACAAGTCAACAAAAACTAACCATGACACAATTTCATTTTATTATATATTATTAAATGATATAATACAAATCCATTAGGGTTTGGAAAAAGACGACTGTCAACTGTGCATACGCACCCGTTCCGAAACCCTAATGGAAATCATCTTCCTCCTCCTCAAATAACTGTGCATACACACCTGCATTCTTGTTCCGAGGAACATGAATACTGAGAGATAAAAGCAACCCCAAATACTATACCAGTATCCGGCTCAAACCAGAGCCCGCTGGTAATATCTGTCCGGACTCCAAACGTGCACAAGTGCGCGGATGAGAACGAACCCTGTCGCAAAACCATGCGACCTCTACTCTGTTTTGCCCATAGGCGAATACCCTCTGTGTGGGACTCTAAAGACTCGACACTACGCTGGCAGTGGGTTTAACCACAGACCGCAAGCGGCACTAGCTGTGCGTAACGGTCCCCAGGTAGATGTCGACAAGAAGGCTGACGAGGTGAAACCCCATCTGTACTCCTACTGAGTCTGAATGTGACAGTCTCCGTACAGTCCGGTCTGTTCGTCTGATACATCGCATGGCGGGCCTATGGGGCGGTAAACGTCAGTCCCCCAATAGCGGTACAAGTCGTGCCGGAGCGAAGCCCAAAACACCCTGAGATAACACTGGAAACCTACCAGTATATCTCGTTTGCCCTGGCCAGGGACTACTCGTGTAATGGCTCTCCTAGACACAGCGCGATGTCAACCCCCAATACCGGGAGAGACGAATCCTGTCTAACCGTCACTGCCTCCAAGTGCTTCGGGACTGCACCCAACCACCACCTGTTTGCACGACTCATTTGAGCCGTGGTAGGGTAGTGATCAAAGTGCAGTGGGAACACACTCGAGGCGAAGTGCCAGTGTCAAGTCAGCGGACTAAGCTGTACTCATGTCACCTGGGAACTGATGACTGACGATAGGTATAATACCAACCTGTCAGTTCCCGACGAGTCCTGTCCAGTGTACTCGTAACCCAACGAGCACCCGTATACTATCTCCAGTACGACGTACTGATGGCTGTGGGACAGACCATCTCCCACACTGGGATGAGAAGCGCATACGCTAGTCTACTCCGGAGTATCGATGCCCTGTCTCGATAGTCCTGCGACTAGGGACCTGTATAAGGATGTGCTTATAGATTACCCAGCCCCCACTAGTGTGACTGCCATCACAACGCTGGTAATCAAGCAAAGATCCTAAGGGCTCCACTAATGCGTATAAGTGATATAGTAAAATAAACACAAGTACACATTGAAGTAGAGACAAACCAAGTAGCATACTACTATTTTGAGCAAGATTGTATATACAAGGTGAATATCCCAAGCATCCATTAAGTAATATACAAACTAGTATGATACAGTAATGGCCTCTAGGACATATACACTAACAAGTACATCTATTCTCCAGTATTCTTCTCTCAATTCCTACACCTCTTCATGCCACTGCAATTTCCAGAATTCTCCAGAATCTTCTGCCAGAATAGCAAGGCCCTTTGTTTAAGCTAATCATGTTCAAGCTTCTCAAACAAGCTTTTCACTTAACTACCTAAAGCCTAGAAGCTTCTCCCTAACCTCCAATCTTATGAAGGAAGCTAAGCCTAACTAACTACCTAACTACCTAGCTTACAAGGGAAGCTAAACTAAACCTAGCTTCTAAAGGAAGCCAAAGCTAATGAAGGCTATAAAAGGGACCCTAAGGCTTCATTTCTAAGGTTGTTCAATAATTGGTTCTCCAATTCCCAATAAAAGTTGAGTGACACAACTTGTAAACCCTAATCCCCAATTCAAAATTCAAAGCCAAAAATCAAGAACACCGAGTACCAAATCAAGCAAGAAGCCTTCAATCCTTTAGAAAGCGACGCCGGACTTCATCGGAGCAAGTGATCCAAGGAGATCCGCGACTCAAGGAGATGAGCGAAGCCGAAATCGACGATCAAGTTCTTTCCTCTTGTAGATCTTGAGAGAATTGTAACAAAATTGTTGATAAATAAAGGTGAAATTTCTATATCTTGCTTTCTTTACATTCTTGCATCATGATTCGATCTCAATTCTTGATTGAGTGTTTTGTTATGATGTTTGAGTAAAACTCCACTCGTGAAGGAGTCGAGAGAATCAATAGATAATGATGTTACAAATCTTGAAACGATTCTTAATTCCTATAAGTTTTGTAAACTCTTGTAAATTGAAGAATTGACAACCTAGTTTCGAGCGATGCTTTCTTGATTGTGTTCGCTCTTAATTAGTGATCCACGATCGATTCTTGAATTTACTAGAGGCTAGTTTTTGAATGAGATTCATCGAAAGGACAAAGGATGAGATGAAGAAACCCTAGTTTTTTCGAAAGATCCTTAAACCTCGATTAATCGTCATCGATCTAGTATCAAATCATTAATGGATAAGAAAACGTAATCAATAGTTTTCATCACGTCTATAGATTCGATCGATTCCTACGAGCCTCACTTCGATTCTTGATTATTTGGATTGGATATCATCAATTCTTAATTCTTGATTTTTAAATGTTTTCTTGATTTTAGATTTAGATCTAGATAATTCTTGAAATTCAATTTTATAAATCTAGAATTGAATTGTCTTTTCTCTTTTCTTTAATTTTCAATTCATCTAATTCAAATTCGAACGGATCTCACTTTCCCTATGGACGATCCGCACTCGCTAACGCGCTACAATCGACACTGCTATTGATTGCGGTCAAAAATTTCTTTGATTGTGAAACATCATTTCTTTCTACCGACACATCAAGAAATCGAATCAATCAGGACACATTGCTTGGGAGACTCCAGATACAAGTATAGCCATTGGAGCACAATCCATACAGCCATAAGAAGACAAGTCCGAATCAGTCGACATTGGAGCAGAGTGAAGTAAAGAGTTCGCAAGAGATTTCGACGGGATGACGTTCCACTCCGCTGACATCAGAGATGTGATATGTCTACAGAGGCGTTGAGATGCGACCAGCTTCTGAGTAAATGTTGTACTGAGAATGCAGATGTCCAGAGAGCGAGAGAAGATTGTGCAATAGTACCAGCCTCCGTACAGTTCGTCTTAGGCGAGATTGGAAAAGACCTTGAGCAGGATTCTTTCCAGGACACTGCTGCAATAAGAGTTGCACCAGGAGCAGATGTGTGATGTGCATTCAGAGGACCAGAGGTCGGCGCCAGTGACGTGCTGCTTTATGAGTGGTCGTGAGGATTGACCAAGAAATGACCAGAGAAGTGCCAGAACGGAATCGTCCCCGTCAGCACACCTGACAGGGCCGATGAGCCGATGGATTGTGAGATTGGTAATCCACAGAGAAGATAAGGACTCAGAGAAAGAGTACGCCAGACCGGGAGCAAGAGGAAAGTAGATATTTTGCACTACTAGCAATTGATGCACCGACACCTTCTCGACTTTGAAGGAGGATATACCGACGATGGTATTTATGATTTGTGATTTTGTGATTCGATTATCACGTATTCGTCACTATGGATTTCGGTATTTTAGACGATTTATTCGCATGATTTAGTCTTGATGACTGAGTTTTATGATATTTGTTTTCATACACCATGGTTGCACCTACTGGGTATTTATGTTTTGCGCATAGTTATTACGCTTGAGATATTGATTGTGATTTCATGCCTATTTTATGCCGGTGATTTGATTTATGCTTTCAGCATAGTTTTCATGCACTTTTAGTGTTTTGATTTGATTGAGTACGCTGATGCACATGGTTGTGAGATTATATACCACGATATACCTGATTTGGATTGAACTTTATTGTATACCGTCGACTTTGATTTTGATATTGATTTCTGTAAGTCCATGCTACCTCTCCTGGTACTTACGGGCATGCGGAATTTGGTGAAAAAATGATTTTTCTAGAGGCGGTAACATGGACTCAAAACGGATCTTTGTTAAACTATCTACCTAACAACCTAACTAGGAGTTGTTAACTACTCGGTTAGGGGGTTATACCTTTCTTTCTTGAACTCCTTCGTCTTCAACTCTCGATGGTGTACGGATCGGCTTCACCCTGTCGTCTCCTTGCGCCGAAGATCGATCCACCCAAAAGCTTCTACCTTTGGCTTCTTCTTCGAACTTTGAAGAAACTAGTTCACTCGGTTTGCTAAACCTTGTGAACTAGAGTGAGTAGAGGAGAGTGTGTTAGGATTTTTCTCTATGGTTCTTGCTTCTCAACACATGAGACAAGTGAACCATAGACTAGAGAGAGGGAGAGCAAAAGGAAGAGGGTGAGAGCTCAAAACAAGAGAGAGAATGGAAATGAGAGAATGAGCAAGACTTTTCTCTCTTTGCTCTCATAATCCAAAGCCATCATAACCAATAATAGCAATCAAGTATTATGTGATGGTTTAAGTCAAAATAGCCATATCATTTCATGCACTCATTTTGCACAAGATAAACAAGCAAGCAAAAGTCTTTGCCATGAAATGATAGCCATTGTCATGATGATGGTCAACTAGTCCAACCTAGTCAATCGGTCAACAAAGTCAACAAGTCAACAAAGTCAACCCCTCAACAACCATGTCACTATAATACTTAATTAATATTAATGTTAATCATATATCATATTCTCATTAGGGTTGAGCAAAAAGTCAACAGTCAACAACCCTAATGAGAATCCTCTGCCTCTGTCTCTCCGTCAACTGTGCATACACACCCGCATCCGCGTTTCGAGGAACACGAATACAAACGAGATAAAACCAATCCCAAAACGTATACTAGGATCTGGCTTAAACCAAAGCCCGCTAGTGTTAACTGTCCGGACACTGTACGTGCACAAGTACACGGATGTGACCGAACCCTGTCGCAAAACCATGCGACCTGTCGCAAAACCATGCGGCCTCTACTCTTTTGCCTAAAGGCGAATAGCTTTCTGTGTGGGACTCTAAAGACTCGACACTACGCTGGCAGTGGGTTTAACCACAGACGGCAAGCGGCACTAGCTGTGCGTATCGGTCCCCAGGTAGATGCCGACAAGAAGACTGACGAGGTGAAACCCATCTGAACTCCTACTGAGTCTGACTGTGACAATCTCCATACAGTCCAGTCTGTTCGTATGATACATCGCATGGCGGGCCTAGGGGGCGGTAAACGTGAGTCCCCTAATAGCGGTACAAGTCGTGTCGGAGTGAAGCCCAGAACACCCTGAGATAACACTGGAAACCTACCAGTATATCTCGCTTGCCCTGGCCAGGGACTACTCATGTAATGGCTCTCCTAGACACAGCGCGATGTCAACCCCCAATACCGGGAGAGACGAATCCTGTCTAACCGTCACTGCCTCCAAATGCTTCGGGACTGCACCTAACTACTACCTGTTTGCACGTTTCCTTTGAGCCGTGGTAGGGTAGTAATCTAAGTACAGTGGAAACACACTCGAGGCGAAGTGACAGTGTCAAGTCAGCGGACTAAGCTGTACCCATGTCACCTGGGAACTGATAACTGACGATAGGTATAGTACCAACCAACTGTTCCCGACGAGTCCTATCCTGTTTACTCGTAACCCAACGAGCACCCGCATACTATCTCCAGTACGACGTACTGATGGCTGTGGGATAGACCATCTCCCACACTGGGATGAGAAGCGCATACGCTAGTCTACTCCGGAGTATCGATGCCCTGTCTCGATAGTCCTGCGACTAGGGACCTGCATAAGGATGTGCTTATAGATTACCCAGCCCCCACTAGTGTGACTGCCATCACAACGCTGGTAATCAAGCAAAGATCCTAAGGGCTCCACTAATGTGTATAGGTGATATACTAAAATAAACACATGTACACGTTGAAGTAGAAACAAACCAAGTAGTATACTACTATATTGAGCAAGATTGTTTATACAAGGTGAATATCCCAAGCTTCCATTAAGTAATATACAAACTAGTATGATACAGTAATGGCCTCTAGGGCATATACACTAACAATCTCCCACTTGCACTAAGGCCAAGTACTGGCGTATCGAAGACCTATCATCTCGATCATCCGCTCGAACTGAGTCTGGGGCAAGGCTTTTGTGAGTGGATCAGCAGTGTTGTCTTCCGTAGAAACTCTCCGAACCTCGATCTCCTGGCGACCCACGATCTCCCTAATCAGGTGATACCGCCTCAAGATGTGTCTGGACTTCTGATGGGACCTTGGTTCCTTTGCTAAAGCTATAGCCCCGTTGTTGTCGCAATACAGAGGTATTGGATCAACAATGGACGGAACCACCTGAAGTTCAGTTAAGAACTTCCTTACCCAGACAGCTTCTTTTGCGGCATCTGCAGCAGCGATATATTCCGCTTCCATCGTCGAGTCAGCAACGGTTTCCTGTTTGGAACTCTTCCAACACACCGCCCCTCCATTGAGGGTAAAGACATGACCCGACATGGACTTGGAATCATCCTTGTCACTTTGGAAGCTAGAGTCAGCAAAGGCCTCGATCTGGAGATCTTTTCCGCCATACACCAAGAACATCTCCTTAGTCCTTCTCAGGTACTTGAGAATGTTCTTTACTGTTATCCAATGTTTCTCCCCAGGGTTTGACTGATACCGACTTACCACACTCAGTGCATAAGCTACATATGGTCCGGTACACAACATCGCATACATTATAGAGCCTACCGCAGAAGCTTAGGGTATAATAGACATGCGATCCCTTTCCAAATCAGTCTTGGGAGACATCTCTTTGGAGAGGGTGATCCCGTGACAAGCCGGTAGATTACCGCGCTTGGAATCTTCCATACTGAATCTTTTCAGTATGGTGTCGATGTACATGGACTGTGCGAGTCCCAGTATCCTCTTGGATCTGTCACGATAGATCCGGATCCCCAGAATGTATGAGGCATCACCCAGGTCTTTCATAGAGAACCTGTGTGACAAGAACCCCTTGACAGATTGTAGCATAGGAATGTCATTTCCTATTAAGAGAATGTCATCCACGTATAAAACGAGGAATACTACAGTTCTCTCTACAAATCTACTATAGATGCATGGCTCATCTGGATTTTTGATAAAGCCAAATCCTTGACCGTCTCATCAAAAACAGATGTTCCAACTCCGCGATGCCTGCTTTAGTCCATAGATGGACTTAAGCAACTTGCACACCTTTCCGCTGCTCCCACTCTGAATGAAACCCTCTAGCTGGTCCATATAAACACACTCCTCTAAATTTCCATTTAGAAAAGCGGTCTTTACGTCCATCTGCCAAATCTCATAATCGTGGAAGGCAGCAATGGCAAGAAGGATCCGAATGGATTTCAGCATAGCTACTGGAGAAAAGGTCTCGTCATAGTCCAAACCAGGTCTTTGACGAAAACCCTTTGCAACCAATCTAGCTCTATAGGTCTCAACCTGTCCATCTACACCAATCTTCCTTTTGAAGATCCACTTGCATCCTACGGGTTTTACCCCATCTGGAGCAACGTCCAACGTCCATACTTTGTTGGTGTACATGGACTCCATTTCGGTCCGCATTGCATCCAGCCATTTTACCGAGTCAACGCTCTGAATGGCCGGCTGGAAGCTAGTCGGCTCATCATAATCTATGATGCAATCCTCTCTATCCCCGTCTAAGAGAAAACCATAGTATCTCTCGGGCAGATGAGACTGCCTACTACTTCTGCGGAGCGGCATAGGAATTTCCTGATCTTTCGAACCCTCTAGTTCTACTAAGCTTTCAGTAATAGCTCGTGGTTCTAGAATTTCTTCCAGTTCTATTGCGTTCCCACTAATCTGATTTTCCAAAAATTCAGTTTCCAAGAAGTGGGCATGACGAGAAACATAAATCTTTTGTTCCTCTTCGCAATAGAAGAAATATCCCTTGGGGTTCTTTGGATATCCCACAAACTTGCACTGTATTGAGCGTGCCTCGAGCTTGTCCGCATGTTGCTTTTTGACAAAAGCTGGACATCCCCATGTCTTAATGTGATTAAGATAGGGTCTCTTCCCACACCACATCTCATATGGTGTAGTAGGCACAGTCTTAGTTGGAACTCGGTTCAAAAGGTATGCAGCTGATTCTAGTGCATATCCCCAGAATGATCGCGGTAACTCAGTGTTACTCATCATGGACCGTACCATATCCAATAGGGTTCGGTTCCTTCTCTCCGATACACCGTTATGTTGCGGAGTGTATGGAGGAGTAAGCGGAGAGAGAATTCCGTTCTCTTTTAAGTAGTCCAGGAACTAGGCACTCAAGTATTCACCACCTCGATCCGATCTTAGAATCTTGATACTTTTGCCGGTTTGTTTTTCTACTTCATTCTTATATTCCTGGAATTTTCCAAAGGCTTCGGACTTATGTTTCATTAAGAAGAAATAACCGTACCTTGAAAAGTCATCCGTAAAAGTAATGAAGTAAGAATAACCGCTTCGCGCATGTGTAGACATTAGACCGCACACGCCGCTGTGTACGAGTCCCAAGAGCTCGCTCGCCCTTACTCCGTGTCCAGTGAACGGAGTCTTTGTCATCTTTCCTTTGAGACAGGATTGACAAGTGGCATACGATTGATATTCGAACGGATTCAAATATCCTTTAGTATGTAACTTCGTCAACCTTATCTCATTGATGTGACCCAGTCTACAATGCCATAAGAAAGTCTGATTTATTTCCGGAGACTTTCTTTTGTGTGTATTCTGGACATTGAAAATCTATGGTTGGTTTAGTACGTATATACCATTTCTTAATGTACCTGACCCAATCAGAACTTGATTAAGGTGAATGTTTACAACATTACTTACAAACGCAAATTCATAACCTTCTTTAGAAATCAAAGATATAGAAATGATATTACAAGTTGCGTTGGGTACAAAAAAGCAATTACGTAAAACCAAAACATGTCCATCTGACATTCCCAGGTGATAGTCCCCCACGGCCTTAGCATCCATGCTAGCTCCATTTGCAACTTTGAGGGTCATGTCACCTGCCTTCAAAACCCTACGGTTTCTCAACGCCTGCAAAGAATTACAGATATGAGATCCTGATCCGGTATCCAATACCCAGGAAGTAGAGTTTATTGATAGACAGTTTTCAATAACATACACACCTGAAGCTGAAGCCGCAACTTGCTTCAGTTCCTGTGTCCTGGCTTTCCAAGCCCTGCAATCTTTCTTCCAGTGACCACTCTTATGACAGAAAAAGCACTCTTCCTTCCCTATAAGCTTCCCCACTACCTTTGTTGCTTTTGTCTTTCCCTTCGTATCCACTTTACTAACACCGCCCCTTGGTTTGGCGGGGGCTTTCTTCTTCTTTCCCTTGGCTTTCGCCTTGGACCTAGAAGATGAAGATCCTCCTACAAAAAAAGTGGATGTTTCCATACCTTTCTGTAGGGTGCCCTCTGCACTCCTCAGTATGTTGGGGAGTTCTGAAAGTTCAACTTCTTTTTCTTGTAAGTTGAAGTTCAGGATAAACTGGGCGTAAGTGGAAGGAAGGGACTGGAGCATCAAGTCCGTATAGAGCTCGTTCTCTAACGTGGTCCCAAGGTCCGCGAGCTCCTCAATGAAGCCAATCATCTTAAGCACGTGTTCCGCTACCGATGATCCGATGGCCAACCTTGCCGAAAATAACTTCTTCGACACTTCGTATCTTGCGATACGAGATTGCTCTCCATACAGTTCTTTTGTATGGAGAAATATGGATTTGAGGTCCATATTCTCGTGCCTCCTCTGATGTTCGTTGTCCATAGAGGCAAGCACGAGGCACTTGGCCTTCGCACAATCGATCTCCCAGGTCTTGCGGATTTCCCTATCCGCGACGCTGGTTTTGGGACCTGGGACAGGGGGATCTTTGGTGGTAAGGAGATACCCCAACTTGTCATAAGTGATTGCCATTTTGACATTCCTGAGCCAATCTTTGTAGTTTGGCCCTGTCAGTATGTTTTTATCTAGTAATAACTTAAGTCCGGTCATGATGATTGGTCGCTGTAATTAGGAGAGAGAGAAGAAACACTTTAGCATGATGCTCTTGCAAGTTTAGAGTGGTTTTTAATTTGTCTAAACAGGATGGCTCCCACTGTCTCTCGAATCCCTCCTCAAACCAAAAAGGAAGAATTAGTCAGGATCAATCTCACCGTACAATTCTTGCTTAACCGTTCGGCCAGGCTGGTGTCGGTACTTCGAGGGAGGTTTTCCAACGCTTTCGTGAAGTTCCTTAATTTAAGAACCTCTTTTCCCTGGGGGCGTAGCCCCGCTAACACCTTTCTAGACACCTACTTGGTTTATAGCATTGATCGTTAAGTGAGAAATTTCCCAAGGAGTAGCATATACTCACAGTAGGATCGGGATCCAAATATCATCGCGTGACGAAACTGAAGGAATCCTACCAGAATCATCATACTCCAAATGGTATGCAATACTAGCAGGTTTCAGTTCTTTTGAAACTCCCGATGTGGATTTTTGCCCCATGCTCTTATGACCTTGACTTTGGCCAACAAATCATAAGTCACATGTCAAGTTCTACCCGTCATTCTCCAGGTTAATTTGAGCCCACCCGCACATACCCTTGACTTTGGCCAACAAGGTAGAACGACTGCCCCAAACCAACACATCTATCTATGCTGCACATAAATACCCAATAGCTACCAATCACTATGCCTTGACTTTGGCCAACAAACATAGCTTGAATACTATTGACCATCCATGTGAAACGATGGAGGGCTACGAATGGTTTTGGCGAAACCGTGAACGTAGTGAACTTGATATAATCGATGGAACAAGATAGCTTTTAAAAGGAGTGGTTCAAGCTCCGCATTTAAAAGTTAGTTTTTGAAAAGAACCGAGTGGTTTTCAAAGTGTTCCAATGACTTTTACTTGGTTTATTTTTCTTGCATTAGTTCTTTTAATGCGTGTTTTTCTTGCATTAGTTCTTTTAATGCGTCCCATCATTTAATCCTACCATTGCAGAAAACAACCAAAATATGACGTACGCTTATGTCATTCGCATTCGCCACGGGGCCCCGTCATTACCCGTTAGGTTACTTAACTAACGACAGAGCGGGGGCTGGGCTAGCGCGGCTGCAAAACATAAGCAACGCCTAAATAATATCATATATAGATATATTGCAATGATAGCCATTTCAGATCACGGATGAATACATTGGATATACTAGGAATCCGCAATTCGTACGAGCCTGTAACGAAAAGCGGATTACACGGTCGCGGTGAATAGCCAATACCCCACCCTAGACCCCTACGGGTGCGGAAAACTACCCGCCAAATATCCGAAGCGGAGCAACCTCCCTCAATGACGTGAGTAGGCCACTCGGCACTTCGAGATACCCGGTAGTTTGTGCACCCCACCTTGGGTCTATCCTAGGAGCAAAAACAGTAAAAAGAAATTATACGATGACGGCTACAACCCCGACCCGGTTGTGCGGCCAAAAATAATATTACATCAATTTACATATTACATGAATTGAAAGAAAAGAAAAACTCTCGTCTCACAACCCCCGGCTATTCACCCGCGACAATCCAATGAATTCATATACACATACCAACATCATCACAGATCACAGATTTGTATAACCCCCACTAATCGACATATAGCGATTAGCAGACGTTCAATACAAATATCACATCACAGAAAAATACCCATCAGCTTAAGTCTTTAGAAACTCGATCAAAATACGGTTTTTAAAGCCCCAAAAACAAATTTTTCTTTCTGGAAAATCTGGGCTGAAAAAACATATACCAAAAATCCCAAAATACCTCATAGAACAAACTGCAGTGAAGAAGATCCAGAGAGGAGCTAAATCGGCCGCGAAACCGCGGAAATAGCCAGCTATTGCCGCGTTTCCGTGGCGGTTTGATGGGTTCTCTGGACCGTTTTTCTACAGTAGACAATAAAAACCTTGAGTCGATTTTTAAAGTATGACTTATCATTTTTACAGCACTTTAAAAATTGACAGCAAGTTTGATATCGGGGTGTATTTCGCGACTTTTCTCCGATCGAATTTCTAGTTACTATGCTAACATGTTAGGTAGTGTTTAACTAGGCTCTGATACCACTGTAAGTCCATGCTACCTCTCCCGGTACTTACGGGCATGCGGAATTTGGTGAAAAAACGATTTTTCTAGAGGCGGTAACATGGACTCAAAACGGATCTTTGTTAAACTATCTACCTAACAACCTAACTAGGAGTTGTTAACTACTCGGTTAGGGGGTTATACCTTTCTTTCTTGAACTCCTTCGTCTTCAACTCTCGATGGAGTACGGATCGGCTTCACCCCGTCGTCTTCTTGCGCCGAAGATCGATCCACCCGAAAGCTTCTACCATTGGCTTCTTCTTCGAACTTTGAAGAAACTAGTTCACTCGGTTTGCTAAACCTTGTGAACTAGAGTGAGTAGAGGAGAGTGTGTTGGGATTTTTCTCTATGGTTCTTGCTTCTCAACACATGAGACAAGTGAACCATAGACTAGAGAGAGGGAGAGCAAGAGGAAGAGGGTGAGAGCTCAAAACAAGAGAGAGAATGGAAATGAGGGAATGAGCAAGACTTTTCTCTCTTTGCTCTCATAATCCAAAGCCATCATAACCAATAATAGCAATCAAGTATTATGTGATGGTTTAAGTCAAAATAGCCATATCATTTCATGCACTCATTTTGCACAAGATAAACATGCAAGCAAAAGTCTTTGCCATGAAATAATAGCCATTGTCATGATGATGGTCAACTAGTCCAACCTAGTCAATCGGTCAACAAAGTCAACAAGTCAACAAAGTCAACCCCTCAACAACCATGTCACTATAATACTTAATTAATATTAATGTTAATCATATATCATATTCTCATTAGGGTTGAGCAAAAAGTCAACAGTCAACAACCCTAATGAGAATCCTCTGCCTCTGTCTCTCCGTCAACTGTGCATACACACCCGCATCCACGTTCCGAGGAACACGAATACAAACGAGGTAAAACCAATCCCAAAACGTACACTAGGATCTGGCTTAAACCAAAGCCCGCTAGTGTTAACTGTCCGGACACTGTACGTGCACAAGTGCACGGATGTGACCGAACCCTGTCGCAAAACTATGCGACCTGTCGCAAAACCATGCGGCCTCTACTCTTTTGCCTAAAGGCGAATAGCTTTCTGTGTGGGACTCTAAAGACTCGAAACTACGCTGGCAGTGGGTTTAACCACAGACCGCAAGCGGCACTAGCTGTGCGTAACGGTCCCCAGGTAGATGCCGACAAGAAGACTAACGAGGTGAAACCCATCTGAACTCCTACTGAGTATGACTGTAACAATCTCCATACAGTCCGGTATGTTCGTCTGATACATCTCATGGCGGGCCTAGGGGGCGGTAAACGTCAGTCCCCCAATAGCGGTACAAGTCGTGTCGGAGTGAAGCCCAGAACACCCTGAGATAACACTGGAAACCTACCAGTATATCTCGCTTGCCCTGGCCAGGGACTACTCGTGTAATGGCTCTCCTAGACACAGCGCGATGTCAACCCCCAATACCGGGAGAGACGAATCCTGTCTAACCGTCACTGCCTCCAAATGCTTCGGGACTGCACCTAACTACTACCTGTTTGCACGACTCCTTTGAGCCGTGGTAGGGTAGTAATCTAAGTACAGTGGGAACACACTCGAGGCGAAGTGACAGTGTCAAGTCAGCGGACTAAGCTGTACCCATGTCACTTGGGAACTGATAACTGACGATAGGTATAGTACCAACCAACAGTTCCCGACGAGTCCTGTCCAGTTTACTCGTAACCCAACGAGCACCCGCATACTATCTCCAGTACGACGTACTGATGGCTGTGGGACAGAGCATCTCCCATACTGGGATGAGAAGCGCATACGCTAGTCTACTCCGGAGTATCGATGCCCTGTCTCGATAGTCCTGCGACTAGGGACCTGCATAAGGATGTGCTTATAGATTACCCAGCCCCCACTAGTGTGACTGCCATCACAACGCTGGTAATCAAGCAAAGATCCTAAGGTCTCTACTAATGTGTATAGGTGATATACTAAAATAAACACATGTACACGTTGAAGTAGAAACAAACCAAGTAGTATACTACTATATTGAGCAAGATTGTTTATACAAGGTGAATATCCCAAGCTTCCATTAAGTAATATACAAACTAGTATGATACAGTAATGGCCTCTAGGGCATATACACTAACAATTTCTTGCACTCCGTGCATTTGATTTGGATTTCCGCGCTTGATGAGCGCATGTTTTGAGATACGATTTTGGTGCACACCAGATGCACTAAATCGGGATTCTTCGTGCATGTCTGATACACCTGATTTTGCTGTCGGGCACACACGTTGCCTATGACAGATGTTTCGTGCACATCCGTTGCACCTAGATGTTGTTCTGTGCACATGTATGGTACATATATGGATTTTGATTTCCGTGCGCACCAGACGCACAGGGTATTCTTATATACATTTTTAGGATTGATTTCTTATAGAGCAGTACATTTTTATGATATTTGCTATGTGTTTTCATACTGAGCAGGACTAGTCAGAGGACAGTACCTGGATATATTTTTCATGCATTTATTTCAGCTATTTACATGTATAGATTTGATATTTACGTGTATAGTTCGGATTTATATCATATTGGTTTTGCTTTGGATTTGACATTTGTGTTTTTATCATGACTCCGATGATTGCGGGATGCTTGACGGAGTTTATATTTTGAGCTATCTTCTCATTACTTATGCGCATGCATTGCGCTATGATGCGTTTTATGTATTGATGATTTCGGAGCCCCGACAATTTGGATTTTTTACTGAAATGTTTTAGAATTTGGGGGTTTAAATTTAAATTCGGGGACCGAATTTCTTTAAGGGGGGAAGATTGTAACATTTAAAAAAAATAAAATATTATTTTTGGGGATTTTTATAATTTAATATAATTTTATTGAATATTTTAATATTTCGGTATAATTAAATACCGATAAATGGGGAAAATTATGGAAAATTCAAAAATAGGGTATTTTATGGAATTATACCATTTTTAAGTTTTTATGATTAATTATATGCTAATTTAGTGCTAATCGCGATTAAAAATCGCTAATCGGTTTTTTAGCATTTTTGTGCAAAACATGCACATATCATTGTTTTTTACACTTGTGCATTTCTACCATGTTTGTTTTGGGGTTACTATTGGTGTGAGAAGGATTTAGAGGGAAAAGAAAAAGAAACGAAAAGAAAAGAGAAATGAATAAAATATAAGGTATGGGTGTGAGAGAGAAAGTGAGGGGGGTTTTCCTTTGACCAAAGACTTAGCCATTCCTCTTCTTTCTTCCCTCATCCCTCTCCCTCTTCTGCCCCTTGCTGCTGCTGCTTCTCCCTATTCCCTCCCCTCTTCAAGTCCTCAAATCATCTCAAAAACAACTCCAAAACCCTATCTTCATTTCACTAAAAAGATGCACAAGCTCAAGACCAACACATTGGACCAAGAAAGAAAGGATTTTGGCCACTAGGGACAACTCAAGAAAATTCTTGAGTTGCCAAATGAGGTATTTTCTGGACCATTAGCTTAGTTTTTGCATTACTTATACCCCTATGATAAGATTGAATCGATATCGGGTAGTTTTGTGGGCTTAAGGAAAACCTTGTTAGGGTTTGAGGGAATTTTTGGGTTTTCTGTGAAATTGAGCTCAGTAGAGGCCATACAAACACCTTAGTGCTAGATTTGAGACCCAAACCTGAGACTTAAAACCCGGAATACGGATTTAGAAACCGATATCGGAAAATTTGTGGAATCTGTGGAGGTTATATGAGATCTGCTATCACCCCGAGACTCTGAAAATTATTTTGGTTGGACAGTGATATGTGCAGGCACCCAGGAAGCTATCACCAAGACCCCAGCCCCTAACTCCCAACCTCGGCCACAGATTTATTCCGTTTGGCCGCAAATTGCGGCCTGGACCCCACCAAATTGGCTCGTTTTGGTTTTGGTGCCCCCTTATCAGTAGATTAGACCCCTGGCATGTGCAAAATTGTCCAATTTGATCTAGGGTGAAATCTGGAACCTTTTTCTTTAGTTGCTGTTTTGAATTCGTGTTTCCGTATTCCGTATTTTGAATTCTGGATTTTCGTATTGCGTTTACCTCGAATACTTGGCGTTTATACGACGATATCGAGGATTGATTGATGGTTTTGAAAGTGTACCCATAGGTTCTAACCTATAGGCCCCTTAGCGTATCGTTTTGGGTTCTCGTGTGTCATTTTAGTATTGATTTGGTTTTAATACGCATTTACGATACGTTGATGTCTAGGTACCCCATGAAGACTTCGGGACGACAAGCAAGCGCGTGGCGACTTCAATGAATGAAGACACAAGGTGAGTAGATTATATCTACGGGGTGAAGTCAGGTGGATGGCGTATAGCACCCCTACAGTCCGTAGTTGGTATACCTTATATGTATATATTATATATATGATAGCTTATAGTGTGTCGCAGATGTTGAGATTAGACGTACTATGGTTAGATTAGGGCGTAGAAGTAAACTAGTGTAGTTCTTAGTCGCGAACCCTAGAATATGTTTACACACACACGCGCACACAAGCTTATTGCTATACTTATGCTTGAATGATGACGATAGTGGATGACATTGGAGATGAGTCGATGATTTGGGCATAGTTCCATGAGATCGGTGATATGATGTGATTCGTGTTTGGGATACGACATGTGATTTTTAGCGGGCCTTTGGATGTGTGTTTCACACACACATTCATACTTATATAGATGGTATCAGTTGTACTAGACTTAGATCAGTACCCCAGATTATGTGATATGATGATAAGGATACCAGATAATTGATGAGATAAATGTGATATTGACCCGTACCCAGCTATTGGGATGCCGTACGACGATTTACCGTATGAGCTATATATATTGATGATTGATCCGCACTCATGACTCGAGGATGTCAGATGATATACAGTATCGTATGCGATACTATTAAGGCGGGATCACCGACTCTTATATTTATATTTATATATATCGACTCAGATTTAGGTGGTTTCCATACCCCTCCCTATTGACTTGATAGTTAGATTTGTAGTTAGTATAGTAGATGTTAGACTAGACCCGAGTCATACCTAATTCAAAACTAACGGATCGGGAGTATTTTAAAGACAGGAAAAAAGGGATTCTACGGATACTTTAAAAAGGCGCATCTTTTATTTAAAACACCGTAACCCTTATTTTACCAAAAAACCCGATTCGTCTTATTTCAAATGGCATAACTGCATGACATATACATATTGATGTAGATTCTTCACTGTTGCATTGATTATTCGATTTCCGCATATTCATGCTATTCGCATCGCTTTGCATGTGTAATTGTGTTTATTGCTATATTAAAACCATGCTGTTAGGACACCAGCACCATTATAGATGATGCATATGTTTCACGTACACTTCATTGCCGGCTCACACACTTCATCATCGATAATTGCCATGTCACTACACTGTAGTACTGTTGCATTCAGGATATGACCCTTGCATGGCATACCTGTGTACCTATATACTGTATATTCATACGTATTCGCACATACATAAATAATTCTGGCATTGATTAGAGATTTGGGAACCGCAAGATACTCTTTAAAACTGATTAATTTTAAAAGAGCGGTTTCCCTCAATATGTACATATTACTATTCCATGTTGCATGATATACTGATATGCTTGCATTTCTTTTACATGTCGCATACATCATGCTTTTTTATTATACGCATTGAGATATGTTGTTTCCATGATATTTCTGGATTTAGGAACCGTGGTATTTCAAAAGAGAATATGTAATTGTTTTAAAAACCCGGTTACCCTTGATATGATATTTCAGTGCATCCACCATGTGTTTTCTCGGTGCTGAGAGCGACATGTGAAACCCGATTCGAGGAGCGGATGAGGCCGATTGCGGGTCCATGGTGGACCCTGTATGGTCCCCCGGGGTGAGAACGGATCTGCTGTGTAGCTAGACGGTGAGCCTGGCAGAGGAACCATTACCTACCGGTGATTGGTTGGATCTGGCGGTTATCCGGAGGATACTGACCAGAGTCGATAGATGGATATGGGCCGACCCGTGCTGCCGGGGCCGAGGGACGATACCGCAGAGGAGCCCGATATATGAGGATTTACGTGTCGATGCTAGTCACAGGTTTTCATGATGTTTTTGAGTGTCGATGTTAGGCACTCAGGTTTCATGATTTTGATTCTATCCTCATAATTCCATGCATATGCTTTACGATATTTACATGCATGATACTTATTGTCATTGGGTGACACGTGGACGGGATCCACATACATACAGACTTTGATTACATTGATCATACCTCATATGTATATATAACAGTGGATGAGGACTCTGTTATATATGCCCTTACACCAATATTAGTGGAATGGGACGCTAATATATGTGTATTGATATCAATTTAGATACTTCATGCAGACATACCTCATATTTATGATATGTTATTACCTGAGGCACTGGCACGAGCACTTGGTACTACATACATGTATAGATGTACATTGCCACCTTATCATGCTTCAGACTTATCCTTTTGAGGTTTATATATATTTATATATATATATTTATATATATATATATATATATATATATACCGTATTGACCTAGGATTATGTCATGCATTCGATTTCTACTTGTATTTATTTTCTATTCACGAGTTGGCAACTCACCCTCCGTTATGCCACAGCTTCTTGCAGGTTTTGCCGTAGAGGTTCCATAGCGGCATTTCTAGCACACTGCTTCTTTTGCGGGTGATTTGTTTGGGTAGGTGGGTTCTTTTGCATCAGAACCACCATTGTACATGTATTATTCATTGTATCTAGAAATTCCATCAACCAAAACTTGTATATTGTTTCAGACTTAGAACAAGTCATGTATTATTTCGACCTTAGAGTCGCGCGTTGTAGTATTACGGTTTTCATGTTAGTTTGAGTTTATTTTTGAGTTTTGATCCTCGCCCTTCGGCGTTGTATATTATATTTCTTGCGTGGTTGTGACCGTCGATTGACGAAGAGCTAGCTCTCGCTTAGGGATGCCTTTTGTCATTGCATATATATTATTCTTGTTGCACCCCGTTTGGGGCCAGTATTTACAAAGGAAACTCTGCCGAAATTTTTAGAAAAGACTATACATTTTAAAATGCATATTCGGCTTAGTTATTTAAAAAACTTGTTTTTTAAACATGCTTTCTTCACTTCTAAAAACTATTTTTCCTTCATTTATTATTTAAATTGGCTTTAGATTTTTAGGCTTTTGGCTTACTTGGATTAGATGGAGTCCTATAGACTTCATATGATTCAAGGACCAGTCACGTGCTCTTTCGGGTCGTGACACCAAGTCTAGACTCCGATCGTCCCGATCGCGCAACACAATAAATTAAAATGCGAGGAATATAATAGATATAAGATCGCAACGACTAATTGAATCCACGTCGGAAAAACCCCGAAACCAAGTAAACAACCTACCGCAATATTTCACACTAGTTTTAAGCTAACGCGTATCTAGCAATTACAAACACCTTAAAATAGCTTAACTAAGCTATCAAAACTATTTCTATATTTTTAACACTTGCAAAATAAATTTTAGCAAAAACCTAGTAAGCAAAATATCATAATTAAACAAAATATTCATTAACAATAATTAATATTTTCTACTAGGCTAAGCTTTTCCTAATCATAAATTAACACTTCAATAAAACATTAATTAAATCAAGCTTTAAACTTAACTTGAATTTCTAAAACCATTTCTAGAATTTTGAAACATGAAATTTAAAGCTTAAATTAACATCTAATTAAGCTAGCATAAAGATTTAAACTTAACAATTAGAGATTAGGGTTAGGCTTTTATACCTCAAAATGATTCAAAACTTGCAACAAGAAAACCAAGATTAGCCTCCAAAATCAAGACTTCATGAAGAACAAAGTATGGTTTAGGGTTAAGGAAATGAAGGAAAATGATTATATTTAAATTTTTGTGATTTTATTTGTATTTTTCATGATTTATTTTGGCTTGAAATGAAGAAAATTGAGTGAGGAAGCACAAGGGCAGCAAGGGGGAGAGAGGGGCCGGCCAAGGAGGTGAGGGGGGTGTTTTTATGAATTTTAGTGAAGAAAGTTCTAGTAAAAATACAATTAATGCTTCATTAAATGCATTTTACCACCTTTCTTTCTTTTTTCTTTTTCTTTAAAAAAATTAAATCCTTTGACCAAAAAAAAATCTAGATATTTAAAAAGAAGGTTCTAAAATAATTTTAGTGATGATTTCCAATAATTTTCATTTAGAAGAAACTTCCCGATTTACGTGCATATTTTACCGGCTAAAATAATATTTTATTTGGGAAAAATTCTATCAGAACCAAAACCTTCCATATACCCCCAAAGTTCGCGCACTAGTTTTATTTTAGCAAAAAAAAGGTGGTGGCAAGTTTCTACGGAAGTTTGAACGAAATCGGGTTAAAACGGAAAATACCGACTATTTTGCCCTAAAACGGAAAAATTCGCAAAACGATTTCTGAAACGTTACAATCTTCCCCCCTTAAAGAAATTCGGTCCCTGAATTAAAATTCAACTACGCGTACCTTCAAGGAGATGAGTACAAAACTCCCAAATCTCGCTCGCAGCTTGCCAAGTGATCACCTTGTTCATACCATAATATTGCATTATTATATTCCCCATTCTTATGCATTTTATGAATAAACAGGTGCTTTTGACCCATGTCTGCTATATAGTACAGGTTACAGGTTCTTGGAAGAAAAACAGTGAAAAAGATAAAAGACGATGCAAAAGTGGGACTACGACCAACAAATAGAAGGATCTTGATCAAGCCTACACAAAAGATCAGTTCACAAAGTACAAGGCAACGCAAGGTCCAAGATTTCGAAGCAACGGTAAAAAGTCCACTACAATTGTTTACTGGGAGATCTAGAAGAAATCTCGAAGCCAATTTGAGAAAAGTACTAAAGAAACAGGAAGTACAAGTCAACAGAAGCCAGCCTAGAAAATTTCAGCACACAATCCTTTCATTGGGCCGCGGAACCGCGGCCAAACCCTGGCTGCGGCCGCGGTTCCGCGGCCATCTAGAGCATGTAGAGAGGAAAAATTTTACCAAAATGTTGTGTCGGCGCTGACTAGTCTTTCTAGGGGTATTTTCGTAAAAGAACACATGCGGCAATTGTAAAACCTAGGATTTCTATGTCCTATAAATAGAGACACAATTCATTGTATTAGTTGATGCCTCTTTTTATGAATAAAATTCAGATTCCTTTGAAGTTTTGAGAGCATCATTTTGTAAGTTTCTTTTAATTTCTGCCTTAGCTCTAGTTTTAATTCTTTCCCTAGATAAATTATTATTTTGCCTTAGTTTAATCTAGTTTAGAATTTCATAATCTACAGTAGGTAATTAATCTCTTAGATCTAAAGACAAAATAAAAATCATGTTTTTAATAGATCCCTTAATGAGCGAGTAGTTTCCTCGCTTGTTAGGGTTAGGAATAGGGAAGAGTTTGAGAGATGAAGATCTCTCATCTCTTTCGTGCCCAATCATTTGTAATAATTAGGACTTCATGCATGCATGCATATTCCGCTCCCTACGGCACCCTACCCACGAGGTAACGGTGATACCGTAGTATAAAAGACCGGATTTGCATGTCTTCCATGAAGGTTAGGCTAATTATTAAGAAAGGACGGACAAGGATCTAGAGGAAGAAATACAGTTTCTTCCCGATCATCCTAATCCCCTTTATTAATAATTACCATAACTTCTAAAAAGATATCTAATTTAGGTCATTGAAAGAGGTGTAGATCTTTATTTACCAAACTTTACCTAAACCTAATCCTAGCAAGTTTCCTAATCTTAGTATAACTCATTTTAGTTTTTGTGATAAAAGTCAATGGGCCTAATTTGATAGGATTTTTTGGGTAGTATCCGCTGAAAACCCTCAGGAGACAACACTCCTCCTACTAGGGACACCTAGAGGTTTAACGGCTCGTTGCACGAGCTCAGTGCAATCGCGTTTCCCTGCGAAAGTGAGGTTAGGTTTTTGTTGAGAATAAAACTAGGTTTGCTCGAGGACGAGCAAAAGATAAGTTTGGGGGTATTTGTTCATATCATAATATTGCATTATTATATTCCCCATTCCTAGTCATTTTACAAATAAACAGGTGCTTTTGACCCATGTCTGCTACATAGTTACAGGTTACAGGTTCTTGGAATAAAAACAGTGAAAAAGATTAAAAGACGATACAAAAGTGAGACTACGACCAACGAATGGAAGAATCTTGATCAAGCCTACATTTTGGAGAATAAACGAAGATCAATGGACAATTTCACATAGTACAAAGGCAGCGCAAGGTTCAAGACTTCGTCACGAAGCAACGGTAAAAGTCCACTACAATTATTCACTGTGGAGTTCTGGAAGAAACCTAGAAGCCAACCTGAGAAAAGAACCAAAGAAATAGGAAGACAAAGATACCCAGAAGCATACCAGAAAAACTGAAGGCACAGTCCCACTGTTTAGCCGCGGAACCGCGGCCAAACCCTGCTCTTGGCCACGGAACCGCGGCCGTGTAGGGCCCGTGTCGTTGCAGAAAGTTGGTGTGCTGGCGGGCGTTGAATATGTCTTTTTCTTAGGGGGTATTTTTGTAAAAGCAGATATGCGAGTCAATTGTAACCCTAGGGTTTCTATCCTGTATAAATAGGAACTCTAAACCTAGTATTAGGTTAGGCCTCCTTTCATTAATAAAATTCAGAATTCCTTTTGGAGAGCATCGATGCCTCTTTTCATTTCATCTATTCAGATCTGACAAGTCTTGTGTAAATGTTTGGAGAGAGCCATCTGTAAAGTAAGTAGTTTTATTTAATTGCCTTAGTATAGATCTTTAATTCCTTGCCCTAGATAGATAGATAGCATGTTCTTCAATTCCCTAATGAGCGAGTAGTCTCCTCGCTTGTTAGGGTTAGCTTTGGGGAAGGGTTTTGAGAGATGAGATCTCCCATCCCTTTCTTGCCCATCACACTTTTTTAATAGGACTCCATGCATACATGCACACACCGCTCCCTACGGCACCCTATCCCTCGAGGTAGCGGTGATACCGTAGTATAAAGGCCCGGTTGAGCATGTTTTTCATGGAGGTTAAGGTAAGGATTGATAAAGGAAGGACAAGAACCTAGAGGAAGAAACATCTTCCCGAATGGTTCTAATCTCCTTTATTAATAATTACCATAACACCTCATAGATCTTAATTTGGGTATAGAAAGCGGTGAGATTTCTTTACATTTCCAAACCTACCCTAAACCTAACCCTAGAAAGATTTAGATCTAGATTAATTTAGTTTTTAGATTTAAATCAATCCATTCACACCGTTCGGAATTGACTCGTTAGAGCGATTAGGAAATTCACAACATCCCTGTGGACCGACCCGTACTCACCGGCTAGCTACCAAGCGACGCCGTTCTTGATTGCAGTTTAGAATTATTTTTGACATACAAATCAAATGGCGTCGTTGCCGGAGATGGCGTAAAAATTTCCTTTTTGTAATTTCGGGTTAATATAAAATATAAAAACCATAAAAATTGAAAAATAAAATAAAAAAATTCTATCATCTTTTATTGTTTGAATGGTTTCTTGTGTCAATCTTTGCAGGATCGACGGATCTGGAAAATTCCAGAGTGCAAAACAGAAAAAGATAGATCAGAACAGAGGGGGATTTCAGCAACAGAACAGCAACAAAAATCCAGAGACCTGAACCCTCCACACAGCCGCGCTTCCGCCGCCGCAGCCTGCTCGTGCTGCGCATCCACGGCTCCCTGGCGTCTTCAGTGCGCAAAATTTTCTCTGTTTGTTTCCTTTTCTCCCCTTTGCAAATCCCCATATATCTTTTGCCAAATCTTCTGCAGAATTCTTTGTGCTTAAAAAAATCTTCCCCCTTCCAATAATTGATTTTCTGCAGGATTCTTTGCGCCGCGCTTAAAAGAAAATTGATTGCAAGTGATTTACTGCTTTGCATATTTTAATCGGACTTTAAGGGGCTTTTGACCAATTCAGATTGGGTGGGGATTTCATCACCCTTCCCAGGACCCCAGAAATCACATAAGGCATTTGCATTGACCATTCTTAATTAAAAAATACTAGACTCAGCCCTAAGGGCGTCGCGCTCAATAGGACAGAGGACTAATTATAGCCATCGGTCGTTTATCCTAACCTGACTTTGCGGTGTCTAGGCAAGTGTGTCGAAGGCGAGTGGTTACTTAATTAGGACCACTACTTGTAGTGGGGAGCCTCCCACTCACCTGGCACTTACCTGGCCGCAATTGGCGGTGAAGTGACGGTTTGAGGTCCTATTTCTAACCCTTTGGAACAGTTAGGAGCTGTCTAGCTGACCTCTGTGACCCTAGATCTAGGCCTGATTGTGCATTTGTGGTTGATTGCATTTGTGTCAAAGTCTCTTCTTAAAAAAAAAGCTCCACATAAAAAGAAAAAGAAAAAAATCTTTTCAAAAACTTACAACTTGTCGCTAAAGAAATCTTTGCACTCCACTTACACCACTTCTCCTTATTGACGTTTTCTTACCTCCACATTCTGTCTTTCACCTTTTTTACTACACTACCCCTTTAGTGTATGTCCGGTTGGACTAGGGACACTAGCGCCCGATTAGTCCGTGTTTCGTTGGTACTGACCGACGATCCTTTCGACTCCGAAGTCGAAATCCTTTCCACTTCTTCACTTTCACCTTCAAATTCTTCTTCCGAAGGTATGTCGAGATACAATCCTAACAACACCTTACCGACGGGACTGATTCCACCCCCGTTAGGTGCGAATAACCCGAATCACCCGCCTGTTGAAGCGCCCCAACGAATTGCGCTCCAGGATCTTTTCTACCCAATCTGCACCACCCTACCTACTTGTTTTTCCTCCCACCGGCAAATGGGGACAATTTCGAGATCATCTTTTCTACCTAATCTGCACCGCCCTACCTACTTGTCTTTCCCTCCCACCGGTGGGGACAATTTCGAGATCAAACCCCACTTCATCAATATGCTGCCCAAGTTTGGAATACGAAGATGCATATATCTTTATCAACAAATTTCAAAACGTTTGCGCTATGATGAAAACAACCCAATTAAGCGACGATGCTATAAGGCTAAGGGTCATTCCTTTCACCTTATGTGACTTAGCCGAGAAGTGGCTATACAGCACAGCGTCGCATTCAATTAAGAATTGGGAAGAGTTTGTGAAAGCCTTTCTTAAAAAGTTCTATCCTCATCACAAAACTGCTAGAATCCGTAATGAGATTATACAATTTTCCCAGCTTCCTTCCGAACCATTTTGGAAGTGTTTTGAAAGATTCAAAGACCTACTCGTTCAATGCCCTCACCATGGGATCGAAAATTGGCAACTTTGCCAAACATTATACGAGGGATCAAACCCGGCAACGAAGCAGTTGCTAGAAACCATTTGTCAAGGTCACTTTCTAACCAAATCTAGTGATGAAGCGTGGCAGTTTCTTGAGGATCTTAGTGAACAAACAATTCAGTACGAGAGCACCAAGACCACCTCATCCTCTTCTATTGGTCAGTCTAGGACAGGCATACATCAATTAGATATGTCGATTTCTATGAAGGCCGAGATGGCCGCACTTACGAAAAAGCTAGAAGCGATTGAGACCAAAATCTCATCGCCTTCTCCTGCCCCTGTTTTGCCCCCACGAACTGTTTGTGCTTGTTGTTCGGATCCATCACATCTCACCAAAGAGTGTCCTTACAATCCATCTACTCAAGGACATGATCAAGTCAATGTTGCCTTTCAGCAACGACAAAGAAACGATCCATACTCTTCGACATACAATCCGGGTTGGAGGAGTCACCCAAATTTCGCTTGGAACCAACCTCAACAATTCCAAGGAAACAACAATTTTCAAAGGCCTCCTCCTCTACAACAACAAGCACCTCCACAAACTCAATTTCAGCAACCTTTCCAACAGCAACCTTACCCTAATCAAGTGAACAATTTTGTGCCCAACAATTCTTACCCGCCAAACAATTTTGTTCCACCTCATAATGACAAGGTTAACTCGCTTGAAAGAAGTCTAGATGCGTTCCTAAAGCAATCTACACAATCCGCAGCAAGGTTGGAGACTTCTATTCAATCTTTGGTGCAAAACAGTGCCTCACACGATCAAAGCATCAAATCTATCGAGGCACAAATTGCACAATTCAATGCTGCGTTGAGTGAGCGAGAAAAAGGAAAGCTTCCATCTCAACCACTACCAAATCCCGGTCACGCACATGCTGCATATCAACAGCAAAATCATAACATAAATGTTGTGACCACGTTGAGATCCAGAAAAGTGTTGCAAAATAACGTGGGTATTAACAATGATATCCCTGCTGGTGGTCCTTCTTCTTCTTCTTCACCTTCTTCTTCTTCTCCTTCGTTAGGGCCTATTCTTCATCCTTCACACGGCTCTACTTCTTCTAGCTCGAACGGACCCACTTCTCACAACACGAACACATCTACACGGGGATCCGTTCCAACTCAACAATCTGATCCACAAAAATTGGACTCAACAACGTTTCAAAATGTTCCTTTTCCAAACCGGTTGAGATCCAATAAACCAACTCCACAAATGGAGAAGATTGTAGAGTTGTTCAAACAGGTTAGTGTTAGTTATATGTATGCCCTAGAGGCCATTACTGTACATACGATGTATATTGTAGTGGATGCTAGGACATATATAGGGAGGACTTTCTTGCTCGACATGATAGTATGCTATATGGTTGTACTTTATCTTAACATGTACTTTGATTGTCTCTATGTTACATGTTGATAAAGGCCTTAGGATATGTACTCGACTACTGGGACTATGATGAGATCATACTAGTGGGGCCACGGTAGTCAACGAGTACATCCTATAACTGTTCCTAGTCGAGGGTGTATCGAGACAGGGCATCGATGCACCTGAGTAGACTAGCGTATACGCATCTTGACCCATATGATGGGCGATGGATGATCCCATATCCATCGGTGTTTGACATCAAGGATGGTGTACGGGTGCTCAGTGGAGACTGGGTACACTGGACGGACTCGCCGAGAACTCCCAAATGGTATTATACCATACGTCAGATGGCAGTTCTCCGGTGACACTGGTACAGAGTAGTCTGTTGACCCGAGATCGTCATAGAGTCTTGTGTGGTTCCCACTGTGCTTTGATTTCCATCATACCACGTCCAAGAGGGCGTGCAAAAAGGTGGCTTTTGGGTACAGTCCCGAATCACATGGAGGCAATGAGCGATAGGAGGAGATTCGTCTCTCCCGGTATAGGGAGTTGATGTTGTGCTGTGTTCGATTGGCTATAACCGGAAATTCCTGGCCAGGGTTGCTGAGATTTACTGGTAAGTGTTATCAGTAGTTTCTCGAACTGTTATAGACCTCATATCGACACGACTTATAGAGCTACTGGGGTCTGACGTTTACCACCCCTAGGCGAGATATGCGACATATCAGACGACGAGACCGGACTGTACGGGAGTGTTACTGTTTGGATTCACAGGAGAATGTACAGGCTTGCTTGTTGATCTTCTGAGCGCTCAATACCTGGGTAGCTGTTACGTTTAGCTGACCGCTTGCAGCTTATGGGTGTTTGATATGATCATCACCTACTGCCGGCGTATTGACGATTCTTTAGAGTCCTACACAGAGGTTTCTTGGCTCAGGCAAAACGGAGTAGGAGCACATATGTGATATGTGCGGGACCGAGGATAATGCGATATGTGATACCGTATTATATTCTCGAGACATTTGATATCAGCCGGGTCATCGGATCAAGTGTTGATTCGATGAATCGGTACAGATAAATATTAGTCGGTTATATGCGATATAGCCGGATTGTCGGATCAAGTGTTGATTCGATAATTTAATGTATAATAATATATTTGATATATTAAATTACATTAACTAATATTTGCTCACTAAAAGATTCTTTTTCTCACTCGGGTAATACATTGATATATATGCGATATATGTTAATTGTATTATTTTATTTTGTTACGATAAATATTGTATATGTGATATATAATATTGTAACATGATATGATAAATAATGCAACTTATTTAGTGGAGTTTAAACATGATTAGGGTTTGGATTAGGGTTAAACTTTCTAGATGTTTCTAGAAGGTTTTCTTTTTGTTTTGTGAAAGATATTTGTGTGTGACTCATGCTTTAACCAAACCCAAACCCTAACCCTAGTTAATTCTCTACAAAGGTTTACTTGACCATGGTTGCATAATCTATCATATTATTCTTTTCCTATTCATCACAAAAGGATTATCAAGATAATTCATCTTCTTCTTTCTTCACTCTTCATGAAAAAGCTTGCTTGATTTTTCCAAGTGATGAATAATTGTGAGAAAAATATAAATAAAGAGAGCAAAAATCCTACTTCATCATCCTCATCTTCCCTTGCCATTTAGATGAGGGTGTTCACATCATTTCATGAGTGTTAGCTTGTGTTAAAGAAACTTCAAGGTAGATCATCTTAGTATCGAAGATCGGAAGCAAAGGTTGCGTCTTTCTCTTCGTGGAACCTCTCGAGAGTCCGGATCCCGATGATCGCAGCGAAGGGACTACAACACGGAGCATATGAAGTGAAGGACCGGATCTACAAAGGTTGTACTCCCTCTCACTTAGTGTTAAAATGTTTAGCATGCTTGTTTTCGCCTAATCTCTAGTTTAAAGTTCCGTATTCGGGTTGTTCGGCACGGCTAAATTTTAAATCGGGCATGGTTGATGCCTCGTAGACCCTTGTGCGCGTGCCTAGCAACCCTACAGTTAGCATAAATATCCCTCTCTTGGATGCAATCCAACAAGTTCCTTCATATGCAAAAATCTTAAAGGACTTATGCACCAAAAAGAGGAAGTCACAAGTACCAAAGAAAGTTTTCGTCGCTAGTGCTGTTAGCAATGCTCTTGTCCAATCTTTACCCAAAAAGCACAAGAACCCCGGTTGTCCTACTATTTCGATAACAATTGGGGACAAGAACATCAATAGAGCACTATTAGATCTTGGTGCTAGTGTCAATTTGCTACATTATTCTGTGTACGAGCAATTAGGCGTTGGAGAGCTTAAGCCCACTCATTATACTCTCCAAATGGCCGACCGATCCATCACCCATCCTAGGGGAGAGTTGGAGGATGTGTTAATTAGATTAAGGGATTTTATTTTCCCCGTTGACTTTATCGTTATGGATACACAACCTGTAGCTAACCCCCGGAGTCAAATTCCGGTGATACTTGGTCGACCATTCCTTGCGACTTCTAATGCAGTGATCAATTGTCGTAACGGTTTAATGAATCTATCTTTTGGCAATATGACAATTGAACTCAACATTTTTAAGTTGGGAAATCAGCCTGCCGAGCCTAATTCTAGCGTACTTGATGTTTGCTCGATCAATGAGATCGCGGAGGAGGACTGTGAGTTCGAAAATTTTCTATTTGATCACAGCAGTGTTGACGCCACTAGTGCGTTCCTCCTAGAATCCGACACAGCTTTCACGGCGGACAACGATTATGAGTGTTTCACCTTTGTAGACGATTTGGAAGACTCACCACCCAAGTTTGAGTCTTTTGCTTTTTCGGATGAGTTAGTTAAACCATCTGACTCGGTTGCGTACACTCGATTTGAACCTTTGATGGAATCCTTCGAGTTTGAAACAGTTACACCATTGTTACCATCGAATGTTTCACCTCCTAAACTCGAACTAAAGCTTTTGCCGTCGCACCTTAAATATGCTTATCTAGGAGATAATGAAACCCTACCCGTTATCATATCGGCCTCTCTAGCTCTTGAGCAAGAGAAGGCCCTTTTAATGGTCTTACAAAATAATCGGCAAGCTTTTGGCTGGTCTATGGCGGACATGAAGGGGATTAGTCCCCTCATAGTTGAACATCATACACACTTGATGAATGATGCCAATCCGGTAAGGGATCCACAACGACGCCTCAATCCCATAATGAAGGAGGCTGTCAAGAAGGAGATTGTTAAATGTCTTGATAGTGGTATCATTTACCCTATCTCGGATAGCCAATGGGTTAGCCCCATTCATGTTGTGCCAAAGAAATCGAGCATCACGGTCATTACCAATGAGGCAAATGAGTTAATACCCACTCGCACCCAAACTGGGTGGCGAGTTTGCATCGACTATAGAAAACTCAATGCCGCGACAAGGAAAGACCACTTTCCTTTACCTTTCATTGACCAAATGCTAGAACGATTGGCTGGGCACGAGTTCTATTGCTTTTTAGATGGATATTCTGGCTATAACCAAGTCCTCATGGAAAAAGAGGATCAAGACAAGACCACATTTACTTGTCCTTTTGGCACTTTTGCTTATCGTCGCATGCTCTTTGGGTTATCCAATGCACCCGCTACGTTTCAGCGGTGTATGATGGGGATCTTTTCAGATATGGTTGAAAAGTTTTTATAGATCTTTATGGATGATTTCTCCATTTTTGGTGACTCCTTCGACGAGTGTTTACTACATCTTGACGCAGTTCTTACCCGCTGTGGGGATAAGAACCTAACTTTAAATTGGGAGAAGTGCCACTTTATGGTACGAGAAGGCATTGTCTTAAGACATGTCATATCGCAAAACGGCATTGAGGTTGATAAAGACAAAATTGAGTTCATTTCTAATCTTCCTCCTCCTAAATGCGTCAAAGACATCCGAGCTTTCCTTGGCCACGCCGGTTTTTATAGACGGTTCATCAAGGATTTTAGCAAGATTGCTAGACCCTTGACTCTCTTACTGGCCAAGGACACCACATTTGAATTTGACTCAACTTGCAAGGAAGAGTTCGAGTCTTTGAAACACTCTCTCATTTCTGCGCCTATTCTTTCATCTCCAGACTGGACGCATCCCTTCGAAATTATGTGCGACGCATCAGATTTTTCCATTGGTGCTGTTCTTGGACAGCACATTAATAAAATGCCGTACGTGATTTATTACGCTAGCCGTACACTAAATGAGGACCAACTCAACTACACAACAACAGAAAAAGAGTTTTTAGCAGTTGTGTTTGCACTTGAAAAATTCCGGCCTTATTTAATCGGCTCTCCAGTTATTGTGTATACGGACCATTCAGCTCTTCGCCACCTTTTTCCGAAGAAGGATGCTAAATCGAGGCTAATACGTTGGATCCTCTTGCTACAAGAGTTTGACCTTGTCATAAGGGACAAAAGAGGATGTGAAAACGTAGTGGCCGATCACCTTTCACGACTTTCTTCTTCGCCTACACTCGAAATTCCAATCAAAGATGTTTTTCCCGATGAGCAACTCTTAACCGTGTCTTGCGAACCATGGTTCGCTGATATAGTAAACTACTTAGCCACTAGCTTGATACCTAAAGATTGGTCGAAATAGGATAAACTTCGATTCTTGTCCCAAGCAAAGTATTTTTACTGGGATGAACCATATATTTTTAAATACTGTTCCGACCAAATCATTCGTCGGTGTGTACCAGAAAATGAGTTTAAGAGTGTGTTGTCTTTTTGCCACGATCAGGCATGTGGCGGGCACTTTGGCCCAAAGAAGACAGCCGAGAAAATCTTGTAGTGTGGTTTCTATTGGCCACGACTCTTCAAGGATGCATATGAATACTGTAAGACATGCTCCCGGTGCCAACACTTGGGCCGAATATCGCGGAGAAACGAAATGCCGCTCCAACCAATTTTGGTTGTGGATGTTTTTTATGTTTGGGGAATAGACTTCATGGGACCATTTCCTAATTCTTTTGGGAATGTATATATTCTTTTGGCTGTTGACTACGTTTCAAAGTGGATCGAGGCTGTGCCTAGCCGAACGAATGATAACAAGGTGTCGTTCGATTCCTTAAAGAACATATCTTTTCTCGATTTAGGCACCCTCGAGCAATTATAAGTGGTAATGGTTCTCACTTTTGCAATAGGACTTTTGAGTCCTTAATGCGCAAATATTCTATTACCCACAAGCTGTCAACGCCATACCATCCCCAAACATGTGGGTAAGCCGAGGTTTCGAATCGGAAAATTAAGCAAATCTTGGAGAAAACGGTTTCTAAAAACCGTAAAGATTGGTCACTCAAACTGATCGATGCACTATGGGCTTTCCGTACTGCGTACAAGAACGATCTTGGTATGTCTCCATACCGGCTTGTTTACGGGAAGGCTTGCCACCTCCCAGTAGAGATTGAGCATAAGGCATTTTGGGCAATCAAAGAGTTGAATTTCTCATTAAGAGATGCGGGCGGCAATCGAAAACTGCAGTTAAATGAACTAGAAGAGCTGCGGGATGAGGCGTATGATAATGCCGTAATTGTTAAAAACCGAACTAAGGTGTTCCATGATAAACACCTTCTGCGAAAAACATTTCAACCTGGTCAACAGGTTTTACTCTATGACACTCGGTTACATTATCACCCCGGCAAGCTCCGTTCTAGGTGGAAAGGACCATTCGTAGTTCGCACCGTTTATCCGTACGGTGCGGTCGATCTTGAAAATCCGGAGGATGGTACTTTATTCAAAGTAAATGGACATCGATTGAAACCGTTCCTCACAGCGGACCCATCGGAGGAGCTTCTGTTTTTGCAGGAGCCGATCTACACCGATTAAATCTCCTCCACTTTCACCCCCGAATTTCCAATCAATTTTTCCAAAACTGTATTTCAAATAAGTTTGGGGGTGTGTATCATTTGTAAATATGTTAATAAGCAGGAAATTGCCAAAATTATCGACCCACTTGGTGCAGCCTGACTGTGAGGACACTGTCCAGTTTAAGTTTGGGGGTATGCTCGGTAAGTCTTCTTCCTTCGCATTCATATGTATATTTTTGCATTTGCATCCTTATATAAAAAACATAAAAATTGAAAAAAAATTGAAAAAAAAAATAGAAAAAGAAAAGCCCATAAAAAATTGAAAATTTCAAAAATTATAAAATTTAATGTATTCAATTTTGGCCGTATTTTGACTTGAGTTTGACAAATAGGTTAACTGGTTAGGAACAACTAGATCTTAGATTTAGTAAATTAAAAACCCTAAAAATAACATTCCTTAAAGTTTAACGGTTAGAAAGTATATATCTTTATAGTTTATTTAGAAATAGGCAAATTTTGAGTTCACTTCTTGGGCTAAGTCAAAACAAAGGAAAAGTATTGATTTTTTTATTAGAGTATAAGTTTGAAAAATAATTCCTAAGGTTAAGTCTAGATTCTGAAAATGTATACCCTACAAATTGCACAAACACGCACCTTGAAATATGGAATAGTAGAAGAGACCTTGAAATGCTCTTGTCTAAAGTCCTTAGTACGATGAAAAATAAAAAAAATTACAAGTGTAAAAAAAGAAGAAGAAAAATGAACACTGGTTTTTGTGATTACTTAAGGCTGCAACAATAGAAAAATATTTAGCGAGGGTGCTTCATCACCTAGTGCCTTAGACCAACTGGTTTGGGAATCACTGCTAAAAAGCCTTAGGTGTTACAAGACTAGGAAGTACGCTTTAAAGTGCAAACGCATTTTGTAATCGGTCGTTGGTACCTCAAGAAGTATTAACAGTCGCATGAAGGATGTGTAAGCAAAATTCATTTAAAAATTCACCAATTAATAAGTACTTTGGACAATGGACAAGAGTATGATTGCTTGATTTGAATTTTCAAGTGTAGGGGTGATATATACACACACGTAGGGGTATGTGATTGGAGTTTAGATGAGAGAAAGGAGTGAAGAATAGAACTTGTATCTTTAATAGAGTTGATAAAAATTCCTAAGTGGAGATGGAACCGTAGAAGGAAAATTTAAGAGATGTCAAAAGCTAAGTAGGTCTGCAGAACATATATAATCTTAAGTTAAATGATGAGGAAGTGTGAAGAATATGGGTGGATAATTTACGAGTCGACGATAATAGAATTCCTTGTCAAAAAACCTAATTGGAGAATAAAAGTCGAAAAGCCAAGTTGATAGGATTTTGTGGGTAGTATCCGCTGAAAACCCTCAGGAGACAACACTCCTCCTACTAGGGACACCTAGAGGTTTAACAGCTTGTTGCACGAGCTCAGTGCAATCGCGTTTCCCTGCGAAAGTGAGGTTAGGTTTTTGTCGAGAATAAAACTAAGTTTGCTCGAGGAAGAGCAAAAGATAAGTTTGGGGGTATTTGTTCATACCATAATATTGCATTATTATATTCCCCATTCTTATGCATTTTACGAATAAACAGGTGTTTTTGACCCATGTCTGCTACATAGTACAGGTTACAGGTTCTTGGAAGAAAAACAGTGAAAAAGATAAAAGACGATGCAAAAGTGAGACTACGACCAACAAATAGAAGGATCTTGATCAAGCCTACACAAAAGATCAGTTCACAAAGTACAAGGCAACGCAAGGTCCAAGATTTCGAAGCAACGGTAAAAAGTCCGCTGCAATTGTTCACTTGGAGATCTGGAAGAAACCTCGAAGCCAATTTGAGAAAAGTACTAAAGAAACAGGAAGTACAAGTCAACAGAAGCCAGCCTAGAAAATTGCAGCACACAATCCTTTCATTGGGTCGCGGAACCGCGGCCAAACCCTGGCTACGGTCGCGGTTCCGCGGCCATCTAGAGCACGTAGAGAGGAAAAATTTTACCAAAATGTTGTGGCGGCGCTGACTAGTCTTCCTAGGGGTATTTTCGTAAAAGAACACATGCGGCAATTGTAAAACCTAAGGTTTCTATGTCTTATAAATAGAGATCTAATTCATTGTATTAGTTCATGCCACTTTTTATGAATAAAATTCAGATTCCTTTGAAGTTTTGAGAGCATCATTTTGTAAGTTTCTTTTAATTTCTGCCTTAGCTCTAGTTTTAATTCTTGCCCTAGATAAATTATTCTTTTGCCTTAGTTTAATCTAGTTTAGAATTTCATAATCTACAGTAGGTAATTAATCTCTTAGATCTAAAAACAAAATAAAAATCATGTTTTTAATAGATCCCTTAATGAGCGAGTAGTTTCCTCGCTTGTTAGGGTTAGGAATAGGGAAGAGTTTGAGAGATGAAGATCTCTCATCTCTTTCGTGCCCAATCATTTGTAATAATTCGGACTTCATGCATGCATGCATATTCCGCTCCCTACGGAACCCTACCCACGAGGTAACGGTGAAACCGTAGTATAAAAGACCGGATTTGCATGTCTTCCATGAAGGTTAGGGTAATTATTAAGAAAGGACGGAGAAGGATCTAGAGGAAGAAACATAGTTTCTTCCCGATCATCCTAATCCCCTTTATTAATAATTACCATAACTCCTAAAAAGATATCTAATTTAGGGCATTGAAAGAGGTGTAGATCTTTATTTACCAAACTTTATCTAAACCTAATCCTAGCAAGCTTCCTAATCTTAGTATAACTCAATTTAGTTTTTGTGATAAAAGATCCAACACCATTTGGAATTAGCTCGTAAGAACATTTAGGAAATTAACACCATCCCTATGGACCGACCCATATTCACCGGCTAGCTACCAAGCGACGCCGTTCTTGATTACGGTAACATATATTTTTGATCGTAAAAACCAAACAAATCACACCTCACTATACAGCTACGCCAAAGAACCCTCACAGACGGCAAGACCCTTGACCGAAGTTCCTTCACCTGCCGATCCACTATAACTAGCGGCTGCTGGTGAACGAAAGATCGCGTCCAAGCTAATTGGTCTGATACTGAATCATGTGAAAAAGGTCATGAAGGTAATTGCGAAGTATCGACACAAGGAATACGGGATGAATACTCAAAAATCTGGTCAGAAGTGCCAAATTATAGGCAACGGAACCAACTCGCTTGAGGATCTTAAAAGGACCTACAATCCTAGGATACTTCCCAAAACTCAACACGTCATTCATCGAAAAAATCCGTAGGAATACATGAGCTCCCACTGCGAACTCCAGTCTGCGACCACTACGGTCGGCATAAGACCTCTGTCTGCACTGGGCTACTCTCATCCTGACCTGAACCAACTGGATCATCTCCGAAGTCTCTAGACTAGCTGGGGTCCAAAAATCCTACTCACGCAGAGTCAGAAAAACAGAATGGCGATCGACACGACCTAACAACCAAAACTTAAAGGTTGCCAATTGGAATGTCTCCTGATAACTGATATCGAAGGAGGGTCCTAACAATGGCAAATGACGATCCCAACTGCCGACAACAATTAATACGTACGTAGAAGCATATCCTCCAGAGTTGGTATAGCCCGCTCTCACAAAACCATCACCCCGGGGATAGAAAAACGGAGCTAAGGCTCAACCAGTACCCAAGGCTTCTTGAAGTTCCTGCCCAAGACGGCATGCGAATAAGGTACCCTATTTGGATACGACCCATGAAGGAACTCCGTGCAATGCACAAACTTAACCAAGGACAACTGAGCAACCCGAGTATAACCGGACAACTAGCATCCAAATGGAGTCACACCCTGACTAAACCTGGGTAGACACCATAACGAAATTCGTGGAGATCTGCTCCCACTCCCACTTCGGAACGGTTAAAGGTTGCAACTCTCCAGCCGGTCTTAGATGCTCAACCTTAACACACAACAAGACAGACACCTCGAAACGAAATCCGAAACTTCACTCTTCATCCCTGCCCACCCGTAACTATCTCACAAGTCACGCTACAATTTGGTGGAACTTGAATGAACACCGAAAGTTGACTGATGTGCCTGCTCTAGGATTTCGCGTCTCTACCCAATTGTATCAGGTATGCAAACGCGTCCCCAAATGTAGCACATCTTGTCACAATTCAAGGACTCTGAATCATTACCCAGCCGAGTATGCTCAAGAATCTTTGACGTACGAGCATCGGCGGGCAGTGCCTCACGAAAGCGATTAAGGAAAAGTGGTCGGGCACGGACATGAGCAAGCAGTCCCCTCAGTAGAGGCGAACTTAAGCTGTACTCAACGATCGCACAAGAACTGTAAATCTACAGAAGACTATCTCAACAATCAAAACCCGCTGCAGGAAGATGTACATTAAGCTCTGGTAGTCCGTGAAAATCTGAAACGACTCTCCAAACAAGTGGTGACTCCAAATCTCCAACGCAAGACCGCCGCGGCCATCTCCAGATCATGAGTGGGATATCCTGCTAGTACTTCCTCCAACTGTAAGGAAGCAAAAGCGATAACTCTATAGTGCTACATCAGTACACAATCGAACCCCACTCGCGAAACATCACAGTTAAACAACAAAGTCGCCCGAACCAGAAACAAAGAAAGAAATGATGCAGTTGTTAACCGGGTCTTCAACTGCTGAAAAACTCCGCACGCATGCCTCAGTCCAAAGAAAATAAACCTCCTTTCCGGTCAGTCCAGTCAACGGTGCAGCGATACACTAGTAATACTGCACGAAACGGCGGTAAAAACCTGCTAAGCCCAAAATCTGCGGATCTCCGTCCGTACACATGTCTGGGCTAAAGCTGTATGGCCTCGATCTTCCTCGAAACCATATGAAAACCGTCTCCCATAACTACATGACCTAGGAGTCAACACAAACAAGCCTGAAGCAACACTCCGAGAATCTAGCAAACAGCTGGGGCTCTCCCAATGTCTGCAAAACAAATCCTCAAGTGCTACTCTTGTCCCTCACGACACATTGAATAAACCAGAATGTCGTCAATAACACAACAATAACCAGTCGAGGAACGGCCTGAAGAAATCTGGTTCATCACCTCTACGAATGCTGCTAGGGCATTGGTGAGTCCAATGACACCACCAAAACACACAAAGCCTATAGCACGCACAAGGCAGTCTTCGGAATGTCATCACTCCGAACCCGCAACAATGATGACCTGATCCCAAACAAACTTAGAAAATGTCTCGCACTCGGGAGCTGATCGAAGAAATCGTCAATGCGAGGTAAAGGATACCTATCCGCACCGTAAGCCGGTTAAATTGATGATCAATCGATACACAACCTCAACTGTCGTCCTTCTCCTGACGAACAGAATAGGAGCTCCCCAATGCGAATCACTCAGACGCACAAGACCCCCAACAAACAACTCTGCAGCTGATCCTTAAGCTCCCTAAGTTTCGCTGGCTCATATGGAACAACGTCAGAAAACTCTCGCACGAAAGAAAACCGGTCTAACAAACCCACTGTGGCTCCGGTATCACGAATGAACGCCAAGAATCCTCGACATCCTCTCCTCAAAAGCCGACTAGCGAAAAGGCTGAATTCAAGCTATGAGGGGCGGCACCACTGTCCTCCCGCACAACAAGAACTGACTTTCCGGAAAAACAAAACCTGACTGTTTCCTCATGGTAGTCCACAGACACCTAGCACGTAGATTACCAGTCTGTGCCCAGGAGAACGTCAAATCCAACATCTGTAGAAGGATCAAGTGACGGATGAATCTCCTAACTGATTGGCACACGACTGAAATACGTGTTGCGCAACAAAAGAATCGCTGACAGAAATTAACACAACAAACGGCTGATCTAGCTAACATGACTCTCCTCGTCCCAAACCTCTGCTACTCCCGCGACGGTCACGAAAGCTGTCTCAATGACTAGGCCTCTGTCTCTGGGCTGGTACACCGGTACGAGTCCTCAACGGTTCTGGAACTCCCAAAGTCTCTGGAATACGTGTCTCGTCAACTGGGGCTGCATCCACTAGTGCTATGTAGGTGACGGAATGCAGCATGCTGATCACAAGGAACAACTGGGTAACAGGGGTCACAACCTCCTATCGCTGCGCTTGAATGGCATCAACCAAAGAACTCATCGTCTGGTGCAAGTCCTGCATCTCTGCCACAAGCCTAGCGATACTATCTGTCGAAGGCGGATCCATCTGCTCCTGTGCAACGAGCGTGCCATCCTGGTCAGTCGTCGTCCTACCCGAGTCAATCCTGACCTCGGCCCTCGCTGCATCACTCTGAGTCCCCATAGTCATCGGCGGCAAAGGCTATAAATAGAAATAAGATTCGATATGAACACGGAAATCGAATCACAAGGATATGTCATCAAGGAAGGAATTTCAAGCAATTTGTACTTAGGTCACTTTAGGCAGAGTACCGCATCGTGAGTATGCCGCGGACATACACACTATACGTTACTCTGCTTAAGCTACCTACTCCATCATACCAAGATCATCCTACACTCCGAAAGGTAAAACCAAGCGCTCTGATACCAACTTTGTCACGTCCCGAAATTGGCACGTAACGACCTTAATACTACGCAACGTCTACAGGCGTAACGCAGTAAAAGAAAGCCAAAACCCAGAAATCTAAACCATTAAAAGACAAGAAAAGATAAGAAATATTGTTTAAACTTTTGAAAATCTCAAGTATAAATTCTTTAAGTCCAATTTACTTTCTTGAAAATTTCGGCAGCGCCTCCTTTGTAAAAACCAACCCCAAAAATAGGTACAATATAAATATAAAGTAAAACATCCCCAACGGGAGAAAATCCACGCCAAAAGGCGGAAAACAATCACCACAACAGATATACGACACCGTAGCGAAAAAATAAAAGACGATAAAAAGGAACTATATAAAAGACAACCAAGTCACAAAATACTATACAATATTATCCTCACATCAAGTCTTTAAGTCAACATGAAAGTAGTAGATGGAGAGTATAGGGATACAACGAATATACAATACAACAACGAATAACCATAAAACCCACCTAAGCAAAACTGCACACTATGAGCCGATGCGGTATCCGTAGCAAAAGATGATAAGATAGGAGATAATAGTCATGCCTCTGACTACTGTGAGGAAAGACCTGCAAAACACTATGGCACAACGGGGGTGAGTTGCCAACTCGTGAATAGTAAATAACATATGCAGGTAATCGCAAGTATGCACGTGCAGCGCGAATCTAACATATGCAATTAATAGCAAATAAAGGTCATATGAATGCAATAATCATGAAGGTACACTAGCAGGTACAATTAATACATGAAGCAATAATATGAAAATCGGTTTGCAATAATCATGCAATAATGATATGAATGTGTATATATGCAACAGTCATGAAAGGTACGCTAGCAGGTACTACTAATACATGAAACAATGCATATAAAATGAAGTATGTAAATGCAACAATCAAGAAAGGTACACTAACACGTACTATTAATACATGAAGCAGTGCATAAACAATAAATGTGGAGTATGGAACGAAATATGTCATTTCCACGGAATCCTGACATCATGGTAGGATCAAAATCCATCAAGACAATCCAAATCCCAATTTCTCAAATCAGCCCCCAAATTGGCTCTCATATCATATAAGTCTCACAAATCCTGAATGTACAATATCGAATAAATCTCATATATCCTGAATGTACAAAATCAGCAATCTCATAAATATCATGTATCCAATATCAAATGAATCACCTATATCCCAAATCCAATATCAAGTAAATCTCTTATATCCTATATATAATTTGCATGAATAATTAAGATGATGTATATGAATTTATATGTATACATATATATTAGCGTCCCATTCCACTAATATATATGTATATGCATATAACAGCGTCCCATTCCACTGTTATATATACTTAGGAGTAAAATATCATGAAAACCAAGTGTCAAGCATCGACACAAAATAGTGATCTATCAGGTGTTGTCACCAAGACTGGCACCGTGATAGGTACGTATCATACGCTATACCGAAAGCTCGAGTGCCTAGCTCTGACCCTCGCATCTCGACGTATCTATACGCACATGACTCCCGTCGGTATCTCCATGATAACCGCTGAGTCATTGGTAATGTCACCGGTAGGTACTTGCCCACCTTCCAGGCTCAATCGGCATGGACCGTCGATCATCTTGCCGAGGGGAACCGTACCGGGCCCCACCATGTACCCTCATACGGCCCCGACTCTTCACATGGGGTATATATATCAGAACCGATAAATCTCATGGTGGATGCTAAAATATCATATCAAGGGAAACCGGGTTTTTCAAATAATGCATAATTTCATGAAACTACCACGGTCCCCAAATCCAGAAAACATCATGAAAAATCCATATCTCAATGCGAAAATCCATGAATAAAATATATGCAACATAAAACTGTAATGTAAGCATATAAAGGAAAAGCCGCTAATTAACTGCAACAAGTTAATATAAATATCATGCGGTTCCTAATTTTTCCAATTCTAAATAACATCAAGTAAAGGTAAACATGTAGCTATAATTGATATATGCGTAAACATAAAGGTATAGCAAGATATAGATATCTACCTATCAGAAATAATGTAATATACCCCCCGGGTATAAGTGAAGTATGTATGCAAAGTATACCTGTAGCTATGTCATTATGTGTGTATGTACCTATCACTAATGGTACAATACCCTATAGGTATACAGGTAACTAGCATGTAAGTATGTCAAGGCATATGTGTAAGCATATAGGTATACATGTATGCTATAAGTCAATGCGTAAAGAAATATGAATCAAAGTTTCAATGTCCCTAACCAAGCAATATCATATCTACAAGTGGGTTGTGCGTGACATGGCAATTATTGACGGTGTGTGTAGCATACAATCAGCGCTCGTGCAACATGAATCGTCAATAATATGTGCAGTGTCCTAAGGATACTAGTCCAAGCACAACAATATCTAAGTAATAGGGTAAATGCGCAATTCTAAATATGAAATAGAATATGCGACAGAAATAACATCTCTAGCCCAGACGCATAACGCCATGCGGGCGATTCCCCTGTAGATGTTAAATCTACTCACCAACGCTCCTGGCTAAGTGAAGCCTACCACCTGTTTTCCCTTCGTTGCAGCGTCCGAAGTCCCCGCCTGCGAACCTAAAATTTCACAAACACATCACATAAGCTCAATATCCTATATCGACGAAAATACAACGAAACGCAAAGAAAACGGCCAGAACATTACACTGCGTACTTAGCGCATCTAACGCGCACGACATCGGTCAAAAACCCTAACTAAGGTCGCTAAACTATGAAACACCAAGTCTAGATTACGATCGTCCCGATCGCGCAATACAACAAATTAAAATGCGAGGAATATAATAGATATAAGATCGCAACGACTAATTGAATCCACGTCGGAAAAACCCCGAAACCAAGTAAACAACCTACCGCAATATTTCTCACTAGTTTCAAGCTAACGCATATCTAGCGATTACAAACACCTTAAAATAGCTTAACTAAGCTATCAAAACCATTTCTATATTTTTAACACTTGCAAAATAAATTTTAGAAAAAACCTAGTAAGCAAAATATCATAATTAAACAAAATATTCATTAACAATAATTAACATTTTCTATTAGGCTATGCTTTTCCTAATCACAAATTAACACTTCAATACAACATTAAACACTTAAATCAAGCTTTAAACTTAACTTGAATTTCTAAAACCATTTCTAGAATTTTGAAACATGAAATTTAAAGCTTAAATTAACATCTAATTAAGCTAGCATAAAGATTTAAACTTAACAATTAGAGATTAGCGTTAGGGTTTTATACCTCAAAATGATTCAAAACTTGCAACAAGAAAACCAAGATTAGCCTCCAAAATCAAGACTTCATGAAGAACAAAGCATGGTTTAGGGTTAAGGAAATGAAAGAAAAAGATTATATTTGAATTTTTGTGATTTTATTTGGATTTTTCATGATTTATTTTGGCTTGAAATGAAGAAAATTGAGTGAGGAAGCACAAGGGCAGCAAGGGGGGGAGGGGCCGGCCAAGGAGGTGAGGGGGTGTTTTTATGAATTTTAGTGAAAAAAAGTTCTAGTAAAAATACAATAAATGCTTCATTAAATGCATTTTGCCACCTTTCTTTCTTTTTTCTTTTTCTTTAAAAAAATTAAATCCTTTTACCAAAAAAAATCTAGATATTTAAAAAGAAGGTTCTAAAATAATTGTAGTGATGATTTCCAAGAATTTTCATTTAGAAGAAATTTCCCGATTTACGTGCATATTTTACCGGCTAAAATAATATTTTATTTGGGAAAAATTCTATCAGAACCAAAACCTCCCATATACCCCCAAAGTTCGCGCACTAGCTTTATTTTAGCAAAAAAAGGTGCCGGTAAGTTTCTACGGATGTTTGATCGAAATCAGGTTAAAACGGAAAATACCGACTATTTTTCCCTAAAACGGAAAAATTCGCAAAACGATTTCTGAAACGTTACAGTATCTATGTCATATTGTTTTTCCATTTGAAAGAAGACGAATCGGGGTTTTTAGGAAAATAAGGGCTACGATATTTTTATAAAAAGATGTGTCTTTTGAAAATATCCGTAGAATCCCTTTCCCTGTCTTTAAAATATTCCCGATTCGTTAGTTTTTGAAATGGGTATGACTCGGGTCTAGTCTAACATCTACTATGCAAACTACAGATCTAACTAACAAGCTAATCGGGAGGGCTATGGAAACCACCTAAATCTGAGTCGATGTCTATATATATAATAGTCGGTGATCCCGCCTTAAAGGTACCGCGTACGATACAATATCATATGACCTCCTCGAGTCTTGAGTGCGGATCTTATCATCAAATAAAGCTCGTACGGTAAAGTATCGTACGACATCCCAAATCTGGGTATGGGTCAATATCACATTTATCTCATCAATTATCCGGTATCCTTATCATCATATCTCATGATCTGGGGTACTGATCTGAGTCTGGTACAAACCGATACCATCTAGGTAAATATAAATGCGTGTGTAAAACACACGTCCAAAAGCCCGCTAAAATCTCATGTTATATCCCAAATACGAACCACATCATATCACCGATCTCATGGCATTATGCCCAATCTCAGCGACTCATCTCCAAATATCATCCACTATCCTCATCATCCAGGTATAAGTATCACAATTAAGCATGTGTGTGCGTGTGGGTGTAAACCTATTCTAGGGTTCGCAACTAGGAAACTATACTAGTTTACTACTAAACCCTAATCTAACCATAGTACACCTAATCACATCTAGATATCCATGTCACGCATAAAGCTATCATATATATAGTATATATAGTATACTAAATATCGAACTGTGGGGGTGCTATACGCCATCCACCCGACTTCCCCCATAGATATAATCTATTCACCTGCATCCTGCGTGTCGGTGTCGATGTCGCCTTCATCTTCTTCATCATATGAAACCCTCGTGAAGGTACCTACAAGGATAACACAATCGCAAATGCACATTAAACTCACATCGGAAAACCAAAACGACACGCTAAGGCCTATAGGTTAGAACCTATAGACTATGCTTTCAAAACCACCAAACAACCCTCGATATCGTCGTACAAACGTCAAGTGATCGAGGTAAAACACAAATACGCAAATCCAGAATTAAAAATACGCAAAACGAAACCCGAATCAAAACAGCAACTATTGAAAATGGTCCCAGATTTCACCCTAGGTCAAATTGGTCAATTCTGCATATGCCAGGGGTCTAATTTACAGATGTAGGAGCTACAGAACAAGAACGAGCCACAAAGCTCCAGGTCTGGCCGCAAATTGCTTCCAGAAGGAATAAATCTGCGGCCAAGTTGGGGAGTTAGGGGCTAGGGTTTTTAGGGTATGTTCTAAATCACCTGCATGTATCACTGTCCTTGCAAAATAATTTTCAGGTAGCCCGAGTGTTAGCAGATTTCATTTACATCCACAGAATCCATAATTTTCCGATATCGGGTTTTCTAAATCCATATTCCGAGGTTCTAGTCTCTGGTTTAGGTCTGAATTCTAGTACTAGGGGGTTTGTGTGGCCTCTACTGAGCTCAATTTCACTTCACAACTCTCAATTTCCTTTAACCCTAACTAGAATTTTCAAAGTTCACCCAAACCACACAATATTGGTTCTAATCTAACATGGGGGTAAAAGCAAAGGAAATACTAAGCTAAATGTTCAGAAAATACCTCATTTGGCAACTCAAGAATTTTCTTGAGCTGCCCCAAGTGTCCAAAATGCAAGTTTTCTAGGTCCATGGGGTAGCTAGTGAGCTCATGCATCTTTTTAATGAAATGGGATTTGGATTTTGAGATGTTTTTCATGGAGTTTTGGGGGTTGTAGTGGAGGAGGAAGAGAGGGGCAGCAGCAGCGGCTAGAAGGTAGAGGGGGAGGAGAGAGATGTGTGAATAATTGAAGAGGGATGGCTCAAGACCCATGTTTGACCCCTCACCCTCTCTTTCTCTCTCTTACCCATACCTCTATATTCTATTCATTTCTTTTCTTTTCCTTTTCTAATAAATCAACAACCATGTTATAAAACATGAAGGAAAGCTATGGAAACATTTGTAACAAGTGTAAAATGATATGGTGCATGTTTTGCACAAAACAAGCTTAAAATCCGATTAGCGATTTTTAATCGCGATTAGCACTAAATTAGCATATAATTAATCATAAAAACTTAAAATTTGCATAATTCACATAAAACACCCTCTTTTAAGTAATTTCTATAATTTTCCAAAATTTTCACAAATTTATCGGTATTTAATTATACCGCCTTATTAAAATATTCAATATTTTATTATTTAATTATAAAAATTCCCAAAAATAATATTTTATTTTTTTGAAATGTTACAATGTATATCCAATATACATGTTTTATCGAACACGTGTACGTATCCCTATACATACGTCACATCGCGTTTTGCCCAGGCAGGCATTTTCGTTGCGGAACTCTAAAGACCTGTCAATACGCTGGCAGTAGGTTATACAGGATCGTATCCAATTGAATCTGAAACACTTTCAGATTCAAGCCTTTTCGGGTTAACCCGCAAGCTCGTCAATGGCACTAGCTGTACGTAACGGCTACCCATGTATGAGCAAGATATAAGCAGGTCGACGAGCGAACTCATCCGGACCAAACAAAGTCTATAAGTGATAGTCACCGTATAGTCCAGTCTCTTCGTCAAGGAGTATCACATACCGGGACTGGGAAGTGGAATATGTCAGACCCCAAATAACCCGATAAGTCGTGCTGACAGAGGACTCATAACCAAAGAGATATAACTGGTAACACTTACCAGTTATCTCTACTTCAATGGCCACGGACTTCTGGCTATAGTCGCTTCCTGCACAGTGCGATTACGACTCCCAATACCGGGAGTGACGAATTCTCTCAACCGCTCACTGCCTCCATGTGCTTCGGGACCGTACCCAACCAAAACCTATTTGCACGACTCAGTAGAGTCATGGTAGGGTAGTAATCAAAGTACAGTGGGAACACACACGAGACACTATGGAGATTTCAGGTCTAGGGACTATCCTGTACTCATGTCACCAGAGAACTGCTATCTGACATTGGTATAATACCAACTAGGAGTTCTCAGCGAGTCCATCCAGTATAACTCATCCAATGAGCACTACTACAAATAAAGGTTGCCCTACGGATTTACCCATAGGGGCAAACCACTGCCCCTACGAATATATCTGTAGGGACAATAAAATACCCTGTAGGTAAAAACGCCATAGGTGCAAGTTGAATCCCTGAACTTGCCCCTACGGACAAAAACTTGCCCCTACGGAGTTTTGTGTAGGTCCCATTTCCCCTACGGAGTAGGCCGTAGGGGCAAAAAAATTATTTTATTTACGGTTTTTTTTAAATATATTACTTGTACCTACGGATGAATCCGTAGGGCCAAGTAATATCCCCTACGGATACATGCGTAGGTACATATCCGTAGGGGAAAAATATTAGAAATCCTGATATTTTGCCCCTACGGATAACTCTGTAGGGGCATTTGTTTGGCCCTACGGATATATCTGTAGGGCAATCCAACCCCCTGATACTGAGATCAGGGGGGAAAATATCAGTTATTCTGATATTTTGCCTCTACGGTTTAATCCGTAGGGGCAACCTTTGTACCTACGGATTAATCCGTGGGTACATATTATCTGTTATTTTTTAAAAAAAGGGCTGCCTGATTTTTTCTCGCCCTGTGCACAATAATATATACATCAATCAAATATAAAATTAATCATCACACAACATATATCGCAGTATTTATAATCACATCTCACGCATATAATATACAAAAGAAACCAAAAAAGTGAATATGATATAAATATAAACCAATATCAATATCGTCCAAAATGTTTCAAAATGTAGTACAATATGTATCATATAAATAAATACATGTTTCAAAAAATAAGAATCAAAAATCTACCCTAGCTCGGTCCAGCTCCACCTCTGATAAACGCTAGAATCTGACGCGCCTGCTCCTCGGTCAATAAACCATGCAATTCGGCGCATGCGGGAGTCTGAGCGGGCTGTGGAGCTGGCGATGTGGTCTGCGCAGCCGCCATCAAGGTAGTGGCTTGCGGAGCCGTGGCTGCGGGAGTCTGAGCGGGTGGTGGAGCTATAGGAGCTGTCTGCGGAACCGCAGCCGATGTAGTGGCTTGCGGAGCCGCGGCCGAAGGAGATGCATGTGGAGGCTCGGCCGATGTACCATGTCGCGTCTGGACCTAACGTGTGTAATAAGCGTGTAAGAACTGTGTATTATTCGAATTCGTATCATTATCAAGTTATTTCGAAACCCCATTTGGATATCTAGTTTGGAAAACCGTAGTTTATTTTATTTAGATATGTATGTATGATTAATCAAACCTAAGTCTACAACCAAATAGCTCAGGCTACATACTAATTATGGATATGTTGATATCTATAATATGACATGATATTGTACTATAAAATAGTATACATACCAGCATCTCCTTCAACTTCTGAACGGTGGCCCTCAAGCTCTCCAGTTCCTGCTGGACACGTCGCTCACTGGAGACGGAGGAAGTAACCGCCGGGATGGAGTCCAACCTCATATGGGCCCTGCTAGGGCCCAGTCCCCGGCCTCTCTCCCAACCTCCGTGGTGCCCTCCGTATGCGGCGTCCAGGACTGAGGTCAGCAACCTTGAATTGCTCTGTCCGGTAAAATCGATCCCCGAGGCTCGGCCTGCTCAACCACCCGCTCCTACACCCAAATTAAGCAGTAAAGTATAAGTATAAAATTTAAATTTGAACCTTACAAAACTAAAATTTCAAATATGGGTAGAATAAATATTAACACTTACGCAATACTCCTGGGTAGCGACGTCGGGACATCGAAGCTCGCCCGTGGCGGGATCTGTCGAGGTGCCGTGGATGGCAAGATATGCGGACAGCACGCTCGGTGTACCACCTTGCGCCACGGTCTGAGTTGTCAGCAATATTAGAAAATAACTCTTAATATTAGATATATTAGAAAATAACTCTTATTATTGCAGATATCACAAAGGTCGGTCTATTGTAAATTACCGATAACTCCATGGCTCGAGTAATATTCCTCGAGCCACCTGTGTAAGTGGGGCGACCCCTCTTCGCCGACTTCCTGTTCTCTGTATTCTGAGCGGCCTGTTTCTGCACAACGCATTAACATTTAGTTTTATAATAAAGGAACACAAAAAAATAAATTATATCATAAACAATGAATTACATTTAAAATATATACATGTTTGCGTTGGGAGTCGAAATATTCGCACAATATAGGCCATGTCTCTACGTCGACTCTCGCAAACGCCGGAGTAGATAGGAGGGCCGCTCTCTCTGCCTAGGAGGTCGCCATCCACAGGGAGTAGCAGTCGGCCTTCAGCTCATTCCTGTTGTATCGGACCCTGGTCTGCATGTTCTTCATCAGGCCATTGTACAGAGCATGAAGGTCGAGCACCCTCCCAGGGTGATCAGGGTCGGGTACAGGCTGAAAATCGTAATCCGACTGAAAATACAAAAAAAACATTCTTATTAGATTGCAAGTGTTAATAATAAATATATTGGATAAATCAAATGAAAATATATATTAATACGTACCCGAGCCTGATCAAAGAAGAGGGCGAATGAGCGCCGGTGCTGCTCATCCCACTCAACGTGAAGTGGATAGTTCTTCACGAGCCGTCTCTCGTCCCCCATATACCAGCCGAACCTCTCGGCATGAGGTCCGGTATAGAGATAGTCAAGGGTAAAAAGAGGGGGAATGCTGCCTCCCCCTAGCTCTGTTAGGCATCAGCCTATGGGACTGATTCGGGCCTCGAGTCCCCCTCTGGGGATGGAGAGGCCCTGCGTCTGCAAGAAATATCAAGACAATCAATATTAAGACAAAGTTGTATTAAGAAATCAAGGTTAAACGAAAATTGAAGTGTGATATATACCTCCGGTGACTAAAGCACGAGCCTGGGCCCGGGCAGCAGCACGAGCGGGACGATAGTTCCTCCGGTGAGGAACAGCCGGGGTCCCGGATGCGGACGCATCCCCTCTAACTAGAAAATAAACATTGACGCTAAATTTCCATGAAGTTCATATTTATTCTATAGAGCATATGTAAAATGAATAAATATTTTATATTTATTCATACTAACCTGCAGACGATGCGGAGGGTATGGAAGTGGCAGGAGTGGCTCCTACGTCAGATGTGGACGCACCACCTATAATTAGATAATTAAAAATAGATTATTTAAGTAATTGAAAAAAGAATGTGTAGATCAATAATATAACGTTCTAAATCAATATGCATGCACTATAGGATATATAAACATACCCGCAGGTGCGGTGGTGTCACCACCTACAACTAGACAATAATAAAAATTGCTAAGTAAGAGCAAAAGAAATGTGTGTGTATTTATGATATAGTATTCTAAATCAATATACATGCACTATAAGATATATAAACATACCTGTAGGAGCGGGAGTGGCCTCTGTCCCAGATGTGGACGCATCACCAACAACTAGACAATCAAACATTGACAATATAAGTAATTTTGACATAAACAGGCATGAATATCTGTAATATTACATTCAAAATGGATATGCGTGCAGTATACCTGGATGTGTGGCAAATCCACACAGAAGGAGGCATCCGAAGGGGTCTCCGATCTGGGTGCAAGACCGGCCCTCTGAAGCTCCCTACGGAGCTCTCCGGACGGCAAAACCGCTCTACCTCTGCCTCTGCCGCGGCTGGAGCTCCTGCCGCCCCTCGCTGCTCCCGACATCGTCATCAAATCTAGATAAATGGTTCGTGGACGCATTAGACAATCATTAAAAGTATTGACTATATATGTATAGATCGTAAAATGTGAAGTAATAATATAACATTACTGATAACCTTTTTTGTTTCGTGGGCGCATTATACATATCTACTTGGATTTCATCGTCGATGTCATTTCTAACCCACGTAACTTCATTATCGGACGAAGACAACCCGTCCTTCAAAACAGACGGTCGGAGCAGTCTAAGCCTTCTCTCTTCTTCGTCCTCATCGCTGTCCTCGAATTCTGGGACATAGTAGACATCTATGGGTTTCTATCAGTATACAACACTCCATCTCGGATGCTTCAAACACTGTGAGTAGTATACTTGGAAAGCTTTGTTCGGAAAGATAAACGGATCTTCCTGACCGTAAAATCGAAGTGTGTTCACACTGGTCAATCCATATTCATCTTTCCAAGTCCCAAGATTGCTTCTCCACTTGTCCGTATCGGTTCGAGTATCGTACCAAGTACACTGGAATATATAAAAGGGTTCTGATCGTCCGGGATAGTGGATGCCGAGTATACAATTTAAGTACCCATAATAAATCACACCGTCCGATCCTACCGTCGCAATCCCACTATTCTGAGTGATTCTAGATGTTTCTATGTCCTTAACTTCGAATTTGTATCCAAGGACACCAAATCCTTTGTAATATGCAACCTCCATACTAGGTAATTGAGCTAAACATCTTGAATCACTCTCAAATGATGCAGACAAGTTCGGATCGTAGATCTAACAAAACAAATTTTACGAAAAATACATAACGATACAAGTTTAGATTAAAACTGATAGCAATAAAATGTTATTCGAATAACTTACATGATCTGTGACCCAATCACAAAAATTATCCTGATGATATTTTTCCAATTGTTCTTCATTCCAATCAGGATGCCCCTCATGTACCTCGTTAAAATGAATTCTGTTTTCGACAAATAATGGTGACATTAATATTATATCATTTCATACACACAGAAACACAGATATAACAATTAATCCAAAAAAAACTTACTCTCTAATTTGTTCAAGACATGCGCAATTAAGCAAGATAAACCGGTACATCTTGTTGATAAACATAGTGTCTACCCTCTTATACTCGGCTTTACCATATGGCCCGTCTTGAATTCTTCGAGGCCGGTTAAGTCTTGTCTCAATATTCTCTTCCAGATAGCGGGAACAAAATATGGTTGCTTCATCAAGAAGATAACCTTGCATGATAGAACCCTCTGGTCGATTTTTATTGCGTATATACTTCTTAAGAGTGTAGAGGTATCTAATGAAAATATGTTGAATAAATAAATATGGGCATACAGGACAACAATAAATTTATAAATTGCGTGAAACGAAAAATTACACGTACCTATCGATGGGATACATCCATCGATATTGTACCGGTCCGGCTAACTTAGCCTCAGTTACAAGATGAACCGTCAAGTGTATTATGATATCGAAGAATGACGGTGGGAAAATACGCTCAAACTTGCAAAGTATCAACGCAATAGAATTTTCTAGTTTATCCAGCGTCACAACCTCCAGTGTTTTAGCACACAACTCTCTGAAAAAACAACATAGGTCGTTGATTACTAGACCAACCGATTCGGGGAGAGAAGTCCTAAGGACCAATGGAAGAAGGTGCTCCACGATAACATGGTGATCATGACTTTTCAACCCATCGATCTTTCCCTTCATAATTTTTATTTTCTTGCTGAATGATCCTGAGAAACCTGTGGGAACTTTCAAATCATGCAACACCTGCAGGAATCTTTTCTTCTCCGATTGTGACATATGATAAGCGGCATTGGGAAGTAAAAACTTGCCCAGTTTACCCGCTACCGGTCTAGGGTGCAATTCACTTCTTATTCCCCACTCTTGTAGATCCATCCGAGCATTCAGGTTTTCTTTCGATTTCCCGTCTTTACAAAGAAGCAAGTTAAGTATGTGCTCTGATACTCCCTTCTCTATATGCATGATGTCCAGACAATGACGCACTAAATTTGTTGATCAGTACGGAAGCTCGAAGAAAATGCTTAACTTGTTCCAAAATGGTGGTTTGACCTGTTTCGTCGGATCCATCCCGAAGGTCACATTATTGTAACCATCCCATTTAGCAGTCACGTCCTCTCCGGACAATGGGGATGGAGGTCCAAGAAGCTCCTGATGACCATCAAAGTGAACTGTGTCTAGCCTATAGGGGTGTTCTGGAGTCAGGAAACGTCGATGGCCGCAATAACAAACCTTCCTGCTAAAATTCAAGAATTTCGATGTTGTGTGTTCATGGCAATGAGGACATACTTTGTGACCATGTACGGACCAACCTGATAGCATTCCATACGCAGGAAAGTCATTAATTGTCCACATTAAAGCCGCACGCAGTATGAAGGTTGTATTTGTGTTTGCATCATATGTCTCTACACCATCAATGAACAAAGATTTCAACTCCTCGATCAGAGGTCGGAGATAGACGTCGATATTGTTCCCCGGTGAGTTTGGTCCGTCGATAAGAAGAGGCATCATAAAATATGATTGGTCCATAGCCAACCAAGGCGAAAGATTATAAATTATCATTACAACGGGCCATGTGCTGTGACTTCCAGCCATATAGTTGAATGGGCAGAAGCCATCAGTAGCCAGTCCGAGCCGGACATTGCGAGGATCGCTACTGAATATTGCGTGTCTCCTATCGAAATCCTTCCATGCCGGTGAATCTCTTGGATGACTCATTTTTCCATCTTCACTTGGAGGAGCACGGTGATGCCAAATCATTGGCTCGGCTGTTTTCTTGCACCTGAATAGCCTCTGTAGCCTCTGTATTATGGGAAAGTATCGTGCTATCTTGACAGGTATATCAGGCTTCTTATCAGAATCTTTCGGCTTATACCTGGCCTCTCCGCATGTTGGACACTCTTTCAAATTTGAATTCTCTTTCCGGTACAACACGCAATTTTTAGGACATGCTTGAATCTTCTCGCACTTTAGACCCAAATCAGACATCATCTTCTGGGCTCCGTACCAGCTGTCGGGCACGTTATTTCCCTGGGGCATAAAATCTTTCAAGAACGAAAGAAGCATTGTGAATGACTTGTTGCTCCATCCATTTAGGCACTTAATCTGGAAAAGTTGGATGAACCATGAGAGCGTGGAATACTTCGCATTCTCATAAATTGGTTTTCTAGCATCATTCATGAAATTTTCATATTTATCCGCACGCGGTCCTTGACGGAAAGGAATGTCATCTTCGGTACGAATAGATTCACCTAGGGCAGCCTCTACCATATCCTCCATTTCTTCTGATGGAAATAAATTACCGTCTTCTCCTTCTGCCGCATTACCGAATTCTTCTTCTTCTCCTGCCGCATTATCGTGTTCTCCTTCTTCTTCTGCCGCAGTACTGCATTCTTCTTCTTCCCCGTGATATTTCCAAGTTGTATAAAGTCTAGTAAACCCATGTTTTACAATATAAAGCTCTACCAATTCTAACATTTGCCAGTACTTATTGCCACATCTATCGCACGGACAGAGAATCTTCTCTATTATGGTCTTATTATGTGTGCGTGCAAATTCAATGAAAGCAGCAACTCCTGTGACAAACTTAGATTGCATACGTTGTTGCCAATCCATATACATCCAGTCCTTAACTCTGACGTACTCATGGGCCATGTTAGACTGTATAACATATAAATTATAGGTTATGGTGACTATATTGAGAAATATAAGAACGGGATAGTTACTGACAAAGGAGAAAATCCATGTATATGCTTTGTGTGTGCGTTTGTCGTTGAAGAATAAATTATAGAACGTATGTTAACCGATAGACGGGGACTAAGTGGCGCTTTTAGTTTCATATATGAGTATCGATGAGAATATGAAGGTTTCATATTATCATCGAGTATCATATATTGGTTTTAATTTGAACATCTCGAATCACTCTCTAATTATGCATTTGTTGTGTATTCTTGTTGTATGTGTGTGTTCCGGCTGTCGAGGGTAGGCTTCTATCCCATTAAGAATGTATAGAGCGAACACCCATCACTTGTGCTTTCAACCGTTTCGAGTAAATTTCGGCAGCACCTCCCCGCTGTTCTCCGAGTACACTGTAATAGAATAGATAATCATTTCAAAGCTGTGAAACAACGTTGAAATGAACATCTAATCTATCTTTGTACAGGGAGAACCAGCGGAAAGGTACCGACGAAATATCTCGAAACGAATGAAAACACAAGTGAATGAAGGTGTTTGTACATTCTTAACTTGTCCACACGGGACAAATCTATCGGTTACCATACGATTGAATTTTCTCGTCGTGTAGACTATACGACGGTTGTTAGTATCGAGCTATACCGTCCGATATTTAACAACCTTCGTATAGTTCTATGTCACGACGAACATCGCACGTATGTTAACCGATAGATGGGGACTAAGTGGCGCTTTTAGTTTCATATATGAGTAATGATGAGAATATGAAGGTTTCATATTATTATCGAGTATCATATATTGGTTTTAACTTGAACATCTCAGATCGCTCTCTAATTATGCGTTTGCTGTGTATTCTTGTTGTATGTGTGTGTTCCGGCTGTCGGGGGTAGGCTTCTATCCCATTAAGAATGTATAGAGCGAACACCCATCACTTGTGCTTTCAACCGTTTCGAGTAAATTTCGGCAGCACCTCCCCGCTGTTCTCCGAGTACACTGTAATAGAATAGATAATCATTTCAAAGCTGTGAAACAACGTTGAAATGAACATCTAATCTATCTTTGTACACAGAGAACCAGCGGAAAGGTACCGACGAAATATCTCAAAATGGATGAAAACACAAGTGAATGAAGGCGTTTGCTTTATACATTCTTATGTTGTCCACACGGGACAAATCTAAGGGTTACCATACGATTGAATTTTCTCGTCGCGTAGACTATACGACGTTTGTTAGTATCGAGCTATACCGTCCGATATTTAACAGCCTTCGTATAGTTCTATGTCACGACGAACATCGCACGTATGTTAACCGATAGACGAAGACTAAGTGGCGCTTTTAGTTTCATATATGAGTATCGATGAGAATATGAAGGTTTCATATTGTCATCGAGTATCATATATTGGTTTTAACTTGAACATCTTGAATCACTCTCTAATTATGCTTTTGTTGCGCATTCGTGTTGTATGTGTAACATGATTTTAAACCATTGAGATCAAGATTTGAGAAATTTTATAAGTGGCCGTTAACATGATAACAATCATCTCTTCTTATCAGTCTATATCTGAATTCTAAAGGGCAGTATATTTGCTATTAAAAGATCTTGTTCAACTCTAAAGCAAGGGAAAAACAGAGGAATATATATCTATTAAAGTCAAGCCATAAAGCTAATCACATATTTACAACATTGCAGATACATTAACGCAAAACATAGTTATGGTGCTTCAAAAGAATCAATTATCAAGGATCTGGGAGTGGAGATGAACATACAGCTTCCCGTCAATAAGATCAACAGGACAGAGACAGATAAAATATAAGATTAGAATGATGAACAAGATAATATGCTTGAAAGATGCTATATTTGCTGGTTGAATATAAATGAATCCACCAATAAGATTATATACATGACAATATATGTAGAGGAATTCAGGCCATGAACACAAACCACCAACTATTTCATATGCTGGCTGAAAGAAACGGGCGAAAAGATTCATAGTTTTCCATAAATTACAAGCAGATTCTGCCATTACTAAGTACAAAACAAAATGGAGTATAATTTAAAGGAGAAAGAAGAGCTTGAAGCAAAATCAGATCAAATTATATTGTCCCACATGGGTTGCTCGCCCAGACATTCGATAGCATACATGTCACAAGAAAAATAACAGAAAAACAATTTCTTAAGCTTAAATACCCTCTAAATATGCCAAACAGCTTGCTTACAGTTCTACCGATACATTATTAAACATAAGGTCCCTGCAGACGCCAAATCTGGAACAACTATCACCTTATCATCGAATGTTACGTCCACAAAAGTGAAGGTAACAGAATAAATGCACCGGTACAAACTCGACCTCGAATTAGCCTAAAGCTTTGCCGGGATGGAACTAAATCAACAAGCAAAGCATATTTACACTACAAGCTTACACCTACTGCAAGGGATAAATAGGGCACTCTACAGTTCACATCTCATAGCTCAACCGAACCCTAACCCTAGCCCCAACCCAACCGAGCCTTAGCCCCAACCCCAGCCTAGCCCCAACCCCAACCCCAACCAAACCCCAGCCCCAGCCCCAGCCCCAGCCCCAACCCCAACCCCAACCGAACCCCACAACCTAACCCTAACCCTAACCGAACCCAATGCCGACGCCGACGCCGATGCCCTCACCCCTACCCGAACCTGGCCTGAACCCTAAACTACAACGTCAAAATTAAAAATTATTTGAGATTTACTTACAAACCGTGCGCGCGGTGGAGGAGAAGGTAGAAATTGGTGGTCGACGACGATCGGCGAAGGTGGCGACGAGGCGCGGGAAGTCGACGAAGGTGTGGGGAAGACCGACGAAGCTGGCGACGAGGCGCGAGCGCGGTGGCGACGAAGCGCGGGAACAGGCGACGAGAGGCGCGAGAGTGAGAGAGAGAAATTTTGGGAACGATGAATATAATTTTTCTGTGCTTTTTATTTATTAATAACCTATTTAGATACCCCTACGGACTTAACCGTAGGTCCACGGCTTGCGGCTCCGTAAGGCCAAACAAAAAATTAGAATGTAAGGCACCGTAGGGATAACGATTTGGCCCTACGGATAAATCCGTAGGGACAAGAAATATTTTCCCCTACGGATTTCTGAGTCCGTAGGGGCAACCCCATATTGTAGTAGTGGAGCACCTATATACAATTATCGGTGTCAAACACCAATGGCTATGGGATCGGCCATTGCCCCGTACAGGGTCATGAAACGTATACACTAGTCTAAACTGGAGTATTGATGCCCTATCTCGATACTCGTACGATTAGGGACATTTAAGGATGTGCTTATAAACTACCATGCCCCACTAGTGTGATCTTTATCACAATCCTGGTATTTAAGCAAAGATCTTTTGGGCTTTATCTCATGTATTATCGATATGCGATAATTAGTAACACGCATTCACATGAAAGATAAAGACAAACCAGATAGCTCACTATCATCTCGAGTAAGACTGTTCTTGATATAGGCTCTCCTCGAATTCAATAATTGCATTCCCGCAACTACGATAATTGCCTTGAGGGCACCAATATCCAACAGTTTTATCCGCAGGGGTTAGTCTTGCGACTCCGAAGGGGCAAAACCAAATATTAAATTTTAATAAATTTAGTTTATAGATGTCCCTGAGGAGTTCCATAGTTTGTCCCTACATATATATCCGTAGGGACAAACAAAAATTGTCCCTACACAATGTTCCATCCGTAAGGGCAACCCACATTTGTAGCAGTGACTTTATAGGCTTATACATAGATGCATCCTATATATATGATATGTTGATATATTTTCATATTTACGTGATCGATATTGATACGTTTATAGTACTTGTGCATGATACATATTTTAGTACAGGATATGATAGTACTATTTTTTATGGCATAGGTAGATCGTTATGCATTTCGATTATGTCTTGCAATATATTTTTATTCACTGAATTGGAAACTCAGCCCCGTTATGCCCCAGTTTCTTGCATGATTGACCGCTCGGATCAGTAGCGGCCTGACCGACGTTTGTTAGTATCGAGCTATACCGTCCGATATTTAACAGCCTTCGTCTAGTTCTATGTCAAGACGAACATCGCACGTATGTTAACCGATAGACGAAGACTAAGTGACGCTTTTAGTTTCATATATGAGATCGATGAGAATATGAAGGTTTCATATTATCATCGAGTATCATATATTGGTTTTAACTTGAACATTTTGAATCACTCTCTAATTATGCTTTTGTTGTGCATTCGTGTTGTATGTGTAACACGATTTTAAATCATTGAGATTAAGATTTGAGAAATTTTATAAGTGGCCGTTATCATGATAACAATCATCTCTTCTTATCAGTCCATATCTGAATTCTAAAGGGCAGTATATTTGCTATTAAAAGATCATGTTCAACTCTAAAGTAAGGGAAAAACAGAGGAATATAGATCTATTAAAGTCAAGCCATAAAGCTAATCATATATTTACAACATTGCAGATACATTAACGCAAAACATAGTTATGATGCTTCAAAAGAATCAATTATCAAGGATCCGGGAGTGGAGATGAACATACAGCTTCCCGTCAATAAGATCAACAGGACAGAGACAGATAAAATATAAGATTAGAATGATGAACAAGATAATATGCTTGAAAGATACTATATTTGCTGATTGAATATAAATGAATCCACCAATAAGATTATATACATGATAATATATGTAGAGGAATTCAGGCCATGAACACAAAACACCAACTATTTCATATGCTGGCTGAAAGAAACGGACGAAAAGATTCATAGTTTTCCATAAACTGAAAGCATATTCTGTCATAACTAAGTACAAAACAAAATGGATTATAATTTAAAGGAGAAAGAAGAGCTTGAAGCAAAATCAGATCAAATTATATTGTCCCACATGGGTTGCTCGCCCAGACATTCGATAGCATACATGTCACAAGAAAAATAACAGAAAAACAATTTCTTAAGCTTAAATACCCTCTAAATATGCCAAACAGCTTGCTTACAGTTCTACTGATACATTATTAAACATAAAGTCCCTGCAGACGCCAAATCTGGAACAACTATCACCTTATCATCGAATGTTACATCTACAAAAGTGAAGGTAACAGAATAAATGCACCGGTACAAACTCGACCTCGAATTAGCCTAAAGCTTTGCCGGGATGGAACTAAATCAACAAGCAAAGCATATTTACACTACAAGCTTACATCTACTGCAAGGGATAAATAGGGCACTCTACAGTTCACATCTCACAGCCCAACCGAACCCTAGCCCCAGCCCCAGCCCCAGCCCAACCGAGCCCTAGCCCCAGCCCCAGCCTAGCCCCAACCCCAACCCCAACCAAACCCCAGCCCCAGCCCCAGCCCCAGCCCCAACTCCAACCCCAACCCCAACCCCAACCCCAACCGAACCCCACAACCTAACCCTAACCCTAACCCTAACCGAACCAAATGCTGACGCCGACGCCGATGCCCTCACCCCTACCCGAACCTGGCCTGAACCCTAGACTACAACGTCAAAATTAAAAATTATTTGAAATTTACTTACAAACCGTGTGCGCGGTGGAGGAGACGGTAGAAATTGGTGGTCGACGACGATCAGCGAAGGTGTCGACAAGACGCGGGAAGTCGACGAAGGTGTGGGGAAGACCGACGAAGCTGGCGACGAGGCGCGAGCGCGGTGGCGACGAAGCGCGGGAACAGGCGACGAGAGGCGCGGGAGTGAGAGAGAGAAATTTTGGGAACGATGAATATAATTTTTCTGTGCTTTTTATTTATTAATAACCTATTTAGATGCCCCTACGGACATAACCGTAGGTCCACGGCTTGCGACTCCGTAGGGCCAAACAAAAAAGTAGAACGTAAGGCACCTAGGGACAACGATTTGGCCCTACGGATAAATCCGTAAAAGCAAGAAATATTTTCCCCTACGGATTTCTGAGTCCGTAGGGGCAACCCCATATTGTTGTAGTGGAGCACCTATATACAATTATCGGTGTCAAACACCAATGGCTATGGGATCGGCCATTGCCCCGTACAGGGTCATAAAATGTATACACTAGTCTAAACTGGAGTATTGATGCCCTGTCTCGATACTCGTACGACTAGGTACATTTAAGGACGTGCTTATAAACTACCATGCCCCACTAGTATGATCCTTATCACAATCCTGGTATTCAAGCAAAGATCTTTTGGGCTTTATCTCATGTATTATCGATATGCGATAATTAGTAACATGCATTCACATGAAAGATAAAGACAAACCAGATAGCTCACTATCATCTCGAGTAAGACTGTTCTTGGTATAGGCTCTCCTCGAATTCAGTAATTGCATTCCCGCAACTATGATAATTGCCTTGAGGGCACCAATATCCAACAGTTTTATCCGCAGGGGTTAGTCTTGCAACTCCGTAGGGGCAAAACCAAATATTAAATTTTAATAAATTTAGTTTATAGATGTCCCTGAGGAGTTCTATAGCTTGTCCCTACATATATATCCGTAGGGCAAACAAAAATTGTTCCTACGCAATGTTCCATCCGTATGGGCAACCCACATTTGTAGCAGTGACTTTATAGGCTTATACATTGATGCATCCTATATATATATGATATGTTGATATATTTTCATATTTACGTGATCGATATTGATACGTTTATAGTACTTGTGCATGATACATATTTTAGTATAGGGTATGATAGTACTATATTTTATGGCATTGGTAGATCGTTATGCATTTCGAATTTTATCTTGCAATATATTTTTATTCACTGAATTGGAAACTCAGCCCCGTTATGCCCCAGTTTCTTGCATGATTGACCGCTCGGATCAGTAGCGGCCTGCCGGCACATTTTTTTTATTTCGGTAATGACTTTGGTAGGTGGTTTATATGTTGGATCGTAACCACTCATTATATATGTATATTCTTTTGGATCTATTTAAAAACTCTATCGATCAAAACTTGTATATTTATGGACTTAAAAGCGAGACTTAGATATTGTGTGTTTTGAGCGTCGTACTCGTTTGGAGCCAACTTTATATTGTTGTTGGTTATATTTTGCTTTCTATTTCTTTGTCTTGGCCGTCGTATATTATTGGTTGCTACGCCATTTAGACATGGAAGCTAGCTCCTGTTGGAGATGCTTTTATATATATTATGTTTTGTATGTTGTTTATTTAAAATTTACAAAAGAGCTGCTGCCCGATTTTCAAACGAAATAGACGTTTTCAAACAAACTTACTCATACTTTAAAAAGAAACATTATTCAATTTAATAACTCTTTTTAAAATTTCACCTCCGCTATTTTCTTAAAAAGATTTAGATTTCGGATTTTTGGCTTACTTAGATCGCGTCGACATCTTTAGACGTCACATGATCTATGTGTCGGTCACGTGCCGCTTTCAGGTCGTGACAAAATAAAAATCCGATTTTTAGTAAATTGATGCATATGTTTCCATCATAGGCATGTATACATTTCCTTCAGTATGGGGGCGGAGCTTCCACTGTTTAGGACCTTATATAATGCATTTGTATCCGATTTAGGATTTCGGTATGGAATATTATTCGAGAATAATGCGGCAATCATTAAGTGAGAGTTGGGATGTATTTGAAATTAGGTTTTGATAATTCCTCGATCATCATAATATTTCCTCACATCCGATTTAGTGAATTGAGTTGCTTCTATTTCGTCATAGGACATCGGTCGATCGCCCAATTCTATCATTAATTCTTTTCGTTATCGTTCCTATTACTTTGTTCTTTCGGTATACCACTTTACATATGTGTCTGAATAATTTTATATCTTAGAAAATATCCAAAAATTCTTTCTCTGTGCACGTGGCATCTTATACCTGTACGTAACTTAATTATGGCATATATATACAATGGCATTGAAGAGATAGGTGCACGTGGGTTGGTGGTGGTTTTATGTTAATGGGACGAATCTCAACGACACCCGTCCAGTCTCCATTAGATATTCTTGAGTGAGCTATGTAAATGACTACTGAAAGAAAGAGAAGTGGACACTACTTCACTCTAGCTGAATATATGTATTCGTACGATGTCGATTTCTATGATATCTATGCCAAGTTAATAAATTAATATAAAAGAAACAATATGAAAATCCAATCCAGGACTGATATAATGTGTGTCCTCATGAATCAGTCTTGATTTGTACTCATCATGTACATGATACTTGGTATGTTTGGACTAGGATTCCAACTCTTAACAACGCACTAGAATATATTCGTACGATGTCGATTTCTATGATATCTATGCCAAGTTAATAAATTAATATAAAAGAAACAATATGAAAATCCAATCAGGACTGATATACACTACTACAAATAAGGGTTGCCCCTACGGATATCTCCGTAGGGGCGAAAAAATAACCTGTAGGTGCAAACGCCGTAGGTGCAAGTTGAAGCCCTGAACTTGCCCCTACGGGCTAAATCTTGCCCCCGCGGAGTTCTGTGTAGGGCCAGTTTCACCTACGGAGTAGGCCGTAGAGTAAAAAAATTAATTTATTTACGGTTTTTTTAAATATATTAACTGTACCTACGGCGATATCCGTAGGGCCAAGTACTATCCCCTACGGATATATGCGTAGGTACGTATCCGTAGGGGCCAAATATCAGAAGGTCTTTGTTTGCCCCTACGGATATATCCATAGGGGCACTCCCAACCCCCTGGTACTGAGAGATGATCAGGGGGGAAATATCAGTTAATGCTGATATTTTGCCCCTACGGCCGTAGGGACAACATGTGTACCTACGGATTAATCCGTAGGTACACATTATCTGTATTTTTTTTTAAAAAAAGGTAGTCTGATTTTTTCCCGCCCTGTGCACAATAATATATATATCAATAAAATATAAAATTAATCATCACACAACATATATCGCAGTATTCATAATCACATCTCACGCATACAATATACAAAAGAAACCCAAAAACTGAATATGATATATATATATAAACCAATATCAATATCATTTCAAAATGTAGTACAATATATATGATATAAATAAATACATGTTTCAAAAAATAAGAATCAAAAAGCTACCCTAGCTCGGTCCAGCTCCACCTCTGATAAACGATAGAATCAAGCGCGCCTGCTCCTCGGTCAATAAACCATGCAATTCAGCATGTGCGGAAGTCTGAGCGGCCTGTGGAGCTGGCGATGTGGTCTGCGCAGCCGCCGTCGAGGTAGTCGCTTGCGGAGCCGCGGCTGCGGGAGTCTGAGCGGGCGGTGGAGCTATAGGAGCTGTCTGCGGAACCACAGCCGATGTAGTGGCTTGCGGAGCCGCAGCCGAAGGAGATGCATGTGGAGGCTCGGCCGATATACCCTGTCGCGTCTGGACCTAACGTGTGTAAGAAGCGTGTAAGAACAGTGTATTATTCGAATTCGTATCATTATCAAGTTATTTCGAAACCTCATTTGGATATTTAGTTTGGAAAACCGTTGTTTATTTTATATGTATGATTAATCAAACCTAAGTCTAAAACCAAATAAGCTCAAGCTACGTACTAATTATGGATATATTGATATCTATAATATGACATTATATTTTAGTATAAAGTAGTATACATACCAGCATCTCCTTCAACTCCTGAACGGTGGCCCTCAAGCTCTCCAGTTCCTGCTGGACATGTCGCTCACTAGAGACGAAGGAAGTAACCGCCGGGGTGGAGTCTAACCTCATATGGGCCCTGCTAGGGCCCAGTCCCCGGCCTCTCTCCCAACCTCCGTGGTGCCCTCCGTGTGCGGCATCCAGAACTGGGGTCAGCAGCCTTGGATCGCTCTGTCCGGTAAAATCGATCCCCGAGGCCTCGGTCTGCTCAACCACCTGCTCCTACACCCACATTAAGCAGTAAAGAATAAGTATAAAATTTAAACTTGAACCTTCCAAAACTAAAATTTCAAATATGGGTAGAATAAATATTAACACTTACGCCATACTCCTGGGTAGCGACGTCGGGATATCAAAGCTCGCCCGTGGCGGGATCTGTCGAGGTGCCGTGGACGGCAAGATATGCGGACAGCACGCTCGGTGTACCACCTTGCGCCACGGTCCAAGCTGTCTGCAATATTAGAAAATAACTCTTAATATTAGAAATATTAGAAAATAACTCTTAATATTGCAGAATATCACAAAGGTCGGTCTATTGTAATTTACCGATAACTCCATGGCTCGAGTAATATTTCTCGAGCCACCTGTGTAAGTAGGGCGACCCCTCTTCGCCGACTTCCTGTTCTCTGTATTCTGAGCGGCCTGTTTCTGCACAACGCATTAACATTTAGTTTTCTAATTAAGGAACACAAAAAAATAAATTATATCCTAAACAATGAATTACATTTAAAATACATACCTGTTTGCGTTGGGAGTCGAAATATTCGCACAATAGAGGCCATGTCTCTACGTCGACTCTCGCAAACGCCGGAGTAGATAGGCGGGCCGCTCTCTCTGCCTCGGGGGTCGCCATCCACAGGGAGTAGCAGTCGGCCTTCAGATCATTCCTGTTGTATCGGACCTTGGTCTGGATGTTCTTCATCAGGCCATTGTACAGAGCATGAAAGTCGAGCACCCTCCCCGGGTCATCAGGGTCGGTTACAGGTTGAAAATCGCAATCCAACTAAAAATACAAAAAAAAAACATTGTTATTAGATTGCAAGTGTTAATGATAAATATATTGGATAAATCAAATGAAAATATATATTAATACCAGAGCCTGATCAAAGAAGCGGGCGAATGAGCGCTGGTGCTGCTCGCCCCACTCAACGTGAAGTGGATAGTTCTTTACGAGCCGGCTCTCATCTCCCATATACCGGCCGAACCTCTCGGCATGAGGACCGGTATAGCGATAGTCAAGGGTAAAAAAGAGGGGGAATGCTGCCTCCCCCCTAGCTCTGTCAGGCCTCAGCCTATGGGACTGATTCGGGCCTCGAGTCCCCCTCTGAGGATGGGAGGCCCTGCGTCTGCAAGAAATATCAAGACAATCAATATTAAGACAAAGTTGTATTAAGAAATCAAGGTTAAACGAAAATTGAAGTGTGATATATACTTCCGGTGACTATCGCACGAGCCTGGGCCCGGGCAGCAGCACGAGCGGGACGATAGTTCCTCCGGTGAGGAAAAACCGGGGTCCCGGATGCGAACGCATCCCCTCCAACTAGAAAATAAACATTGACGCTAAATTTCCATGAAGTTCATATTTATTCTATAGAGCATATGTAAAATGAATAAATATTTTATATTTATTCATACTAACCTGCAGACGATGCGGAGGGTATGGAAGCGGCAGGAGTGGCCCCTGCGGAAGATGTGGACGCACCACCTATAATTAGACAATTATAAATAGATTATATAAGTAATTGCAAAAAGAATGTGTAAATCAATAATATAACGTTCTAAATCAATATGCATGCACTATAGGATATATAAAGATACCCGCAGGTGCGGTGGTGTCACCACCTACAGCTAGACAATAATAAAAATTGCTAAGTAAGAGCAAAAGGAATGTGTGTGTATTTATGATATAGCATTCTAAATCAATATACATGAACTATATGATATATAAACATACCCGGAGGAGCAGGAGTGGCCTCTGTCCCAGATGTGGACGCATCACCAACAACTAGACAATCAAACATTGACAATATAAGTAATTTTGACATAAACAGGCATGAATATCTGTAATATTACATTCAAAATGGATATGCGTGCAGTTTACCTGGAGGTGTGGCAAAATCCACACGGAAAGAGTCATCCGAAGGGGTCTCCGATCTGGGTGCAAGACCGGCCCTCTGAAGCTCCCTACGGAGCTCTCCGGGCGGCAGAACCGCTTTGCCTCTGCCTCTGCCTCTGCCGCTGCTGGAACTCCTGCCGCCCCTCGCTGCTCCCGACATCGTCATCAAATATAGATAAATGGTTCATGGACGCATTAGACAATCATTAAAAGTATTGACTATATATGTATAGATCGTAAAATGTGAAGTGATAATATAACATTACTGATAACCTTTTTCGTTTCGTGGGCGCATTATACATATCTACTTGGATTTCATCGTCGATGTCATTTCTAACCCACGTAACTTCATGATCGGCCGAAGACAACCCGTCCTTCGAAACAAACGGTCGGAGCACTCTAAGCCTTCTCTCTTCTTCATCCTCATCGCTGTCCTCGAATTCTGGGACATCGTAGACATCTCTGGGTTTCCATCAGCATACAACACTCCATCCCGGATGCTTCAAACGCTGTGAGTAGTATACTTGGAACGCTTGGTTCAGAAAGATAAACGGATCTTCCTGACCGTAAAATCGAAGTGTGTTCACACTGGTCAATCCATATTCATCTTTCCAAGTCCCAAGATTGCTTCTCCACCTGTCCGTATCGGTTCACGTATCGAACAAAGTACACTGGAATATATAAAAGGGTTCTGATCGTCCGGGATAGTGGATGTCGAGTATACAATTTAAGTACACATAATAATCACACCGTCCGATCCTACCGTCGCAATCCCACTATTCTGAGTGGTTCTAGATGTTTCTATGTCCTTAACTTCGAATTTGTATCCAAGGACACCAAATCCTTTGTAATATGCAACCTCCATACTAGGAAATTGAGCTAAACATCTTGAATCACTCTCAAATGATGCAGACAAGTTCGGATCGTGGATCTAACAAAACAAATTTTACGACAAATACATAACGATACAAGTTTAGATTAAAACTGATAGCAATAAAATGTTATTCGAATAAGTTAAATGATCTGTGACCCAATCACAAAAATTATCCTGATGATATTTTTCCAAACGTTCTTCGTTCCAATCAGGATGCCCCTCACGTACCTCGTTAAAATGAATTCTGTTTTCGACAAATAATGGTGACATTAATATTATATCATTTCATACACAAATACAGATAAAACAATTAATCCAAAAAAACTTACTCTCTAATTTGTTCAAGACATGCGTAATTAAGCAAGATAAACCGGTATATCTTGTTGATAAACATAGTGTCTACCCTCTTATACTCGGCTTTACCATATGGCCCGTTTTGAATTCTTCGTGGCCGGTTAAGCCTTGTCTCAATATTCTCGTCCAGATAGCGGGAACAAAATGTGGTTGCTTCATCAAGAAGATAACCTTGCATGATAGAACTCTCTTGTCGATTTTTATTGCGTATATACTTCTTAAGAGTGTAGAGGTACCTAATGAAAATATGTTGAATAAATAAATACGGGCATACAGGACAACAATAAATTTATAAATTGCGCGAAGAGAAAAATTACACGTACCTCTCGACGGGATACATCCATCGATATTGTACTGGTCCGGCTAACTTCGCTTTAGTTGCAAGATGAACCGTCAAGTGTATTATGATATCGAAGAATGACGATGGGAAAATACGCTCAAACTTGCAAAGTATCAACGCAATAGAATTTTCTAGTTTATCCAGCGTTACAACCTCCAGTGTTTTAGCACACAACTCCCTGAAAAAACAACATAGGTCGTTGATTACTAGACCAACCGATTCGGGGAGAGAAGTCCTGAGGGCTAATGGAAGAAGGTGCTCCACGATAACATTGTGATCATGACTTTTCAGCCCATCGATCTTGCCCTTCACAATTTTTATTTTCTTGCTGATTGATCCTGAGAAACCTGTGGGAACTTTCAAATCATGCAACACCTGCAGGAATATTTTCTTCTCTGGTTGTGACATATGATAAGCGGCATTGGGAAGTACAAACTTGCCCGGTTTACCCGCTACCGGTCTACGGTGCAATTCACTTCTTATTCACTACTCTTGTAGATCCATCCGAGCATTTATGTTGCCTTTCGATTTTCCGTCTTTATAAAGAAGCAAGTTAAGTATGTGCTCTGATACTCCCTTCTCTATATGCATGACGTCCAGACAATGACGCACTGAATTTGTAGACCAGTACGGAAGCTCGAAGAAAATGCTTAACTTGTTCCAAAATGGTGGTTTGACCTGTTTCGTCGGATCTATCCCGAAGGTCACATTATTGTAACCATCCCATTTAGCAGTCACGTCCTCTCCGGACTATGGGGATGGAGGTCTAAGAAACTCCTGATGACCATCAAAGTGAACCGTGTCTAACCTATAGGGGTGGTCTGGAGGCAGGAAACGTCGATGGCCGCAATAACGAACCTTCCTGCTAAAATTCAAGAATTTCGATGTTGTGTGTTCATGGCAATGAGGACATGCTTTGTGACCATGTACGGACCAACCTGATAGCATTCCATACGCAGGAAAGTCATTAATTGTCCACATTAAAGCCGCACGCAGTATGGAGGTTGTATTTGTGTTTGCATCATATGTCTCTACACCATCAATGAACAAAGATTTCAACTCCTCGATCAGAGGTCGGAGATAGACGTCGATATTGTTCCCCGATGAATTTGGTCCGTCGATAAGAAGAGGCATCATAAAGTATGATTGGTCCATAGCCAACCAAGGCGACAGATTATAAATTATCATTACAACGGGCCATGTGCTGTGACTTCTAGCCATATAGTTGAATGGACAGAAGCCATCAGTAACCAGTCCGAGCCGGACATTGCGAGGATCGCTACTGAATATTGCGTGCCTCCTATCGAAATCCTTCCATGCCGGTGAATCTCTTGGATGGCTCATTTTTCCATCTTCACTTGGAGGAGCACGGTGATGCCAAATCATTGCCTCGGCTGTTTTCTTGCACCTGAATAGCCTCTGTAGCCTCTGTGTTATAGGAAAGTATAGTGCTATCTGTTAGTGTGTATGCCCTAGGGGCCATTATGTTAGTTATATGTATGCCCTAGAGGCCATTACTGTACATTGGATGTATATTGTAGTGGATGCCGGGACATATATAGGGAGGACTTTCTTGCTCGACATGATAGTATGCTATCTGGTTACTCTTTACCTTAACGTGTACACTGATTGTCTCTCTGTTACATGTTGGTAAAGCCCTTAGGATGTGTAATTGACTACCTGGACTATGATACGGATCATACTAGTGGGGACATGGTAGTCCATAAGTACATCCTTCAAAGTCCCTAGTCGTGGGTGTATCGAGACGGGGCATCGATATACAAGAGTATACTAGCGTATACCTTCTCGACCAATACAGATGGGCGATGGATGATCCCATATCCATTGGTGTTTGACATCGGAGATGATATACGGGTGCTCAGTAGAGACTGGGTACACTGGACGTACTCACCGAGAACTCTCGGATGGTATTATACCTTACGTCAGATGGCAGTTCTCTGGTGACACTGGTACAGAGTAGTCTGTTGACCCGAGATCGTCATAGAGTCTTGTATGGTTCCCACTGTACTTTGATTTCCACCTTACCACGTCCAAGAGGGCGTGCGAAACGGTGGTTTTTGGGTACAGTCCCGAGTCACATGGAGGCAATGAGCGATAGGAGGGGATTCGTCTCTCCCGGTATAGGGAGTTGATGTTGCGCTGTATTCGATTGGCTATAACAGGAAATCCCTGGCCAGGGTTGCTGAGATTTACTGGTAAGTGTTACCAGTAGTTTCTCGAATTGTTATAGACCTCATATCGACACGACTTATCGAGCTATTGTGGTCTGACGTTTACCACCCCTAGGCAAGATATGCGACATATCAGACGACGAGACCTGACTGTACGGTAGTGTTACTGGTTGGATTCACCGGAGTGTGAGCGGGCTTGCTCGTCGATCTTCTTATCGCTCAATACCCGGGTGGCCGTTACGTTTAGCAGACCGCTTGCGGCTTGTGGGTGCTTGATATGATCATCATCTGCTGCCGGCGTAATGACGAGTCTTTAGAGTCCTACACAGAGGTTTCCTGGCTCAAGCGAAACGAAATAGGAGAGCATATGAGATATGTGCGGGACCGAGAATGATACCAGTATGTGATACTGTATTTGATTCTCGCGATATGTGACATTGCTCGGTTATATGCGATATAGCCGGGTTATCGGATCAAGTGTTGTTTCGATAAGTTGTTACTGATGATACTAGTCGGTTATATGCTATATGACCGGATCATTAAATCAAGTGTTGATTTAATGATTTAATATATAATTATATATATGATATATTACTTTGCATTAACTAGTATCGGTTCACTTTAAAAGGATTTTCTCACTTGGTTGTACAAGTTGTATATGTGATATACTTTTTGTGCAAATGATTGTATCATGTTTGATGATACATGTTAACTTGGTTAAGTGTAAAGATTAAACCATGGTTAAATTGATGATTAGGGTTTTCTTTTTCTTAATCATTTATTTATTTATTTATTTGGAAAAGATATGAAATGAAATGGTTGCAAGTTTTGTTTTTTCTTTGAAGCTTCATGAAGCTTTGACTTTGTGACCATTTTGTCTCATGCTTAACCCTAACCACTTCACTTAACCTTGGTTCATTCTCTACACTTAACCATGGTAACTATTATGATAAGAATGAGTGGGATTATCTTTTCAAGTTAATCTTTTTTTATTCTATCATATCATTATCATCTTCTTCTTCTTCTTCTTCAAGATGAAGAACCTTGACTTCATCAATGGTGATTGATGAAAATGAGTGAGAAATCCAATTCTAAAGTCTACCCACTTCCTATTTCTTCATCCTCTACCTCTTGCCAAGTAGTAGAGTGTGTTTTCTTCACAAGTTTCATGACTTGGAGAAGTGGGAGCTTGATCTTGTGATGCCTCGACGTAGATCATCTTCGGCACGAAGCCGACGACCCTGCCCGCCCATTTCTCCGATGAAGCCGACGCTAGAGCCCGGGATTGCATTTGGACAGCGGAGTGGACTTCATCACGGAGCCGTGGAGGTGGAGGACCGGATCTACAAAGGTTGTATTTCCGTATTCTAGTAGTTAAGTGTTAACCAGTTTGCTTTGTCACCTAAAAATCTAGCCAACGATCTTGTTAGGGTTTCTCGGCACCGTTAAAATTTGAAATTGACATGGTTGATGCCTTGTGAGACCTCATTAGAGTGCCTAGGATCCCTACACTGGTATCAGAGACTAGCTAGAGCCTTAGGCGATGCGTAGATAAAGTTTGAAACCCGAACGAACCCGAAACCCTAACACAAACATGCTCTCTGGACTTTTTCCAAATTCTGGAGTTTTTCGATATTAAAAATATGCAGAAAAATCAGCACGAAATTCTAAGGGTTACTGTAAAATTCGTGTGCCTAATTCCATCAATGCGCCGCGGTTCCACGGCATGAGCATGGCTCGTGCGGCGGTTCCGCGGCAGTTTTGTCTTATGTGGCATCGAATTTTGCACAGTAATTCATAATATGCAGTGCTGGTTTTCCTAGGAATTTTTAATATTTTTTTTCAAGAGTTGAATTTTCTGGGTTGTTTTGGGGATTCGAATGTTCGATCGGATTATCAAATTTTGTCTGTGTGGCTTTCCGGGTATTTTTTGAATATGTTAAAAAGGTCGACTGGATATAAATACCCAATTTTTCCCCTGTTGGGAAATTTCCAAGTGTTGGATTTTTCCGTAGTTTAAAGACGTTCTAAGTAGTGCAAGTAACTCGATGGACCCTCTAGAAGACAACAAACCTTAACTCGATTATGTGACCGTCTTGAACTGCCCTTTGAACCTTCGGGTTTGGGGCAGTACAGCGTGCCACATGTGAGGCGTTGGCTTGACCCTTCTACGGCTGGACCGTTGGTACTGAGGCACGAACTGAATGTTTTTAGACTTGTTTCATCTGTTGATATGTATCGGGAAAACTTGGGTGTTCGATTGTTCGGTCGGAAAGTTTGACATTTTCTATTTATCCGGAATGGGATACAATAATTGGAATTCACAAGAAGTTATGAGATAACTGAATGAATGTTATAAACATAGCAGTTTAGTCTCACTTCATCGGTTGCCACGGAATTTTGATGTGATCAAAAGTCCGTCGCAAACACGTAGCGTACGCGGATACTCGCCGGGTAAACTTAATAGACAGCCTCACTCCATAGCCCCGACCAAGTGACTGTAGGAGAACCCCATCGCCGAAAGCATCCGTTCGGGTGCTCGCGGCAGCGGTGTTCCGCCTTGGTGCACTTCGTCGACGGCGTCGGGTGTGCGGCCGTCTACTAAAGTTTGCGACGAGCATTCGATCAGGATGTCGGGAATCTTGTTGAATTGCCCGACTTGATATTGAAAAGAGTTTTCGATTTTGAGACTAAAATGCGGGGTTTATAATTGTTAAGCATGTGATGTCTAAGTATTTCATTTAATTAGGCATGCGATATCTAAAGAGGTTGCGGATTCCAACTGTTGTAGTTTTACACTTTCTTTTCTGTGACCGTAAGTGTAATATGTGATATCGCCGGTTTCGTTGCTATATGTCAACGACAATCGGGATGTGCATATTTACTTACGTTGATGACATGTGATGTTATATGTTGCTGGATATGTTATATTGGATTGTCGTGTTTGAATAGCCGGGGGGTTTTGTTCATATCAGAAAATTGCATTCTAATACCGTTCATTCATTATCTAATTGTTGTATTTATCGGTATTATTGACCAGTGTCTGCTCAGTATTACAGATTACAGGTATCCATGACAAAATACTGGAAATGCATCCAACAGCACGGATATATCACTTGAGGGAAGACACTGCGACCAGAAACGCTAACCGACCGATACTTCAGGAGTTCCTTTATGCAACAAGTTGTGTACACATTTTTTTTCTAAATGGTCCAACACAACAAGTGTGTACACAAGACTTTTAAGCACATGTGGATATGATTTTATATGCAATCAAGGATATGATTCTATATGCAATCAAGGATATGATTTTATATGCAATCATCAAGGATATGATTCTATATGCAATCAAGGATATGATTTTATATGCAATCATCAAGGATTTGATTTTATATGAAATCAAGGATATGATTTTATATGCATATGATATTATATGCATTCAAGACTAAAAAGCATGTGTTCAAATCAAAGGCAATCAAACAAATCAGCATGAACCATAATGGGGCAGATATGAATATTTCTTTCTAAGCCTATAAATAGAGACCAGAGGCAAGAGGAAAGGGGAGCTTTTTCTTTAGTTCTATCTTAGAATTCTTATAATTTTTCTTTTCATTCTTGAGCTCTTGCCCCTTTGTCTTGACCTTGCAACTTCTCATTTAGAACTTGCAAGCTTAAGGCTTAAGTTCTTGACTTCAAGATCTCTTGTAACAAGTTTGTTCTTCAATAAAAGTTCGTATTTTTATTACATGTCTTGTTCCACTTTACATGATTTCAATTGTGAAATTCATGCCTTGCTTTGATCTTGCAACCTCTTAAGTGAGCTTGCAACCTTAAAGCTTGGTATTTGGATCTCACACGTTGCCGGGGATTGAACACTGGGAGATAAAACGCTTGAACTCATCGGTTCTCTTTTCCTCTTTATTTCATTGCATGTTTTTATGTATCTTCTCTTTTCTTTCTTGTTAAGTTGTAAATATGTGTGAGTAATCTTTTCACTTGTTAAGGGTGTAATATGTTAGATCGTATTCGAAGATTTTCTTTGTCCAAACTTTAAAACCTAAAACTTGCCTATTGAAACTTCGTACAAATCACCCGCAACTCCGCTCACTAGGCATCCTATCCTACCCCGATAGTGATGATTCCTAATCATGACCGGATTGCCCGTGGTTTGCCGAAGGCTAAAATCAAGAGATAACAACGGAAGGACAAGGGACAAGGAAAACGGATTTAGCGAAATACCGCAAATACCGTATTTCAAGTTCCCTAATCCGCGTTGTTACCTATTGCTTTAGTATCAATACCAAGTCGGGGCTATAAGGAATTGGCAAACATCACCTTCATACAATCTAACTTATTACTACCCTTAACAAGCCCTTTTTATTCATATCTTTGTTACGACAATTAGTTAACCAACAAATCAAAACACGGAATTAACTCGTTAAAAAAAGCAGTAAGAAACTTACCATCTCCCTGCGGACGACCCGTATTCATCACGGCTCGCTACAAGCGACACCGTTTTGATTGCGGTAATTTCAGAATTCTTTTTAAACACGACACAGTTAGATCTTGACAATCAAATGGCGCCGTTGCCGGGGAGACGGTAACGCTTTTTATACTTGTAGTTTCGGGTTAAATTTGTGCATATTCTGTATAAAACTAACTTCTAACACATTCAAACAAATAACCATTCTTTTTGAAACCAACCACAAACACAAATAAAATTCTTTTCTTCTCTGGATTTGAATTCTGCTAACACTCTGATTTTCTTAATTATTTGTGTTCAGAATTATGGTTGTTAATATTGCTTTTTGGCTCAAATATCCGTATTTTTCCAACATATGCAGATTTGACGGATTTTGAGCAACGATCATACGGAACAAAGGGGCATTTTCAAGTGCAAAGGAGGGTGAACACTCAGTGCCAAAGATCCGGGTAGTTAGACCCGCGCAAGCGAACCATTCGACCACTCGGAGGCAATATCAACACGAGTTTCTGAAACTCGTGCTTTTTGGTACGTATTTTTCTAAACTTCCCCTCTCAAACCCGACGCTCCAATATTCTTGTCTTTGCAGGATTCTTAGCAAAAATCGCCGCAAAAAGCCAAAAAAAAAATAACCGTATTTGTTGCAGCGCCGCATTAAAAGTAAAAAACGATAACTGATTGCTTGAAAACAAAACTTGGTTGAATTTTGCGCATTGCATCATTTAATACGGACTTAAGGGGCTCTAACACCAATCCAGATTGGGTGGGGATTTCATCACCCTTCCCAGGACCCCAAAAATCACTAAAGCATATGCATTGTCCATTGTAACTTAAAAAATACTAGACTTCAGCCCTAAGGACTTCGCGCTCATTAGGAGAAGATAAACCGTGTTTAGAACCTCGCTTAACGGTATATTGTTTACGGGGTGTCTAGGAAAGTGTTAAAGGCGCAACCGCCGAAAGAGAAAGGGGTACTTAATTAAGGAACTTCGCGAAAGCGTTGGACAACCTCCCCTTATCTCTGCACTTACCTGGCCTTGTGATCAGTGTATTTTTAAGCCCGTTTCTCGACACTGTTTAACTTCGACAATCAAGTTCAGGAATAGGTCTAGTAGACCTAGGTTACCCTAGATCTAGGTGTGATTGTGCATATCTTGTTTGTGATTGCTTAAGCCGTATATCCGTACATATTTCTGTAAATCTCCTTCCAAAAAAAAAAGGAAAAATCAAAAACTTTTATAAAAAAACTTGCCCTTTGTCGCCAAATCCATTTTTCACCCATCACCCATCGCCTTTCTCCATTGACGTTTTCTTACCCTCACCTTCTCCGCTTTGACTATACTAAACTCGTTTAGTGTATGTCCGCTTGGACTCGGGACACTAGCACCCGTCTAGTCCGCGTTACGTTAGTCGCTACCGACTACGCGATCGACTCCGAAGTCGATACTCCTTCCACTCCTCTTTCACCCCTACCTTTGCCGGCCAACTCCGACGTTGACCGGAATTCTGTTCATACTTCTTCACCTTCACCTTCGCTTTCACCAACCTCTTCTTCCGCGATGTCGGGATTCAATCCGAACATCTCTTTGACCACCCCTGGATTGGCTCCACCTCCTATGGAGACCAATATCCCACCACCTCCGCCTGTTGTAGCGCCGCAGCGAATCGCGCTCCAGGATCGTTTCTACCCCACCCGTTCTGCACTTCCCACCTGCCTTTCTCTTCCTCCGGCCAATGGGGACAACTTTGAAATTAAGCCCCATTTCATCAACATGCTTCCACGTTTTCATGGGCTTGAATCTGAAGATGCCTATATCTTCATCAACAAATTTCAAAACGTCTGTGCCATGATGAAAACCACCCAGCTGTCGGACGATGCTATACGTCTACGGGTCATTCCGTTCACTCTATGCGATCTCGCTGAAAAATGGCTGTATAGCACCTCTTCCCATTCCATAACCAGTTGGGATGAGTTTGTTAAAGCGTTTCTCAAAAAGTTTTATCCAAATCACAAAACTGCAAGGATTCGCAATGAAATCAATCAATTCTCCCAGCTTCCTTCTGAACCCTTCTGGAAGTGCTTTGACCGGTACAAAGACCTTCTTGTTCAGTGTCCTCACCACGGTATAGAGAAATGGCAACTTTGCCAAACCTTATACGAGGGCCTGAACCCAGCAACGAAGCAGTTGTTGGAAACCATCTATCAGGGCCACTTCCTATCCAAATCTGACGAGGAAGCATGGCAATTCTTTGACGACCTTGCGGAGCAAACGCTACAGTGGGAGAGCACGAGACCGACGACTTCTTATTCTTCTACCTCCACTTCTACCGGTCAGTCTAGGGTAGGAATTCACCAACTTGACGTCTCTATTGCAATGAAAGCTGAAATGGCTGCAATAACTAGAAAGCTTGAAGCGATAGAGAGCAAATTTTCTTCTCCTGCTCCTAGCCATGTTCTTCCACTTCGTACCATCTGCGCTTGTTGTTCCGATCCCTCTCATTTAAGCGAAGAGTGTCCTTACAATTCTCCATCTCAAGGACAGGATCAGGTTAATGCTGCATTTCAGCAAAGACCAAGGAATGATCCGTACTCTTCCACGTACAATCCCGGTTGGAGGAACCACCCCAATTTCGCCTGGAATCAGAATCAGAATCAATTCCAAGGCAACCACTTCCAAAGGCCCCCTCCACCGCAACAACAAGCGCAACAACAAACTCAACATCAATATCAGCAGCCCTTCCAACCCCATCCTTTCCAAAACCAGACGAACAACTTTGCACCCAACAACTCTTTTCCACCAAACAACTTTGTTTCGTCAAACAACGATAAGGTTTCCTTGCTTGAGCGAAGTCTGGAGGCGTTTGTTAAACAATCGACTCAATCCACCGCCAACATCCAGTCTTCGATTCAATCTTTAGTGCAACACACTGCCGCACACGGGCAAAGCATCAAGACCATCGAGGCCCAGATTGCACAGCTGAACGCGGCCTTAAGCGAGCGAGAGAAGGGGAAGCTCCCGTCCCAGCCACTTCCAAATCCCGGTCACCCACATAATGCACATGTTGCTCTTGAACAACAAAACTATAATGTGAGTGCCGTGACTACACTGAGATCGGGGAGGATGCTGCAAAACAACATTGGCACACGGATCAACGATGACACCCCGGCCGCTTCTTCTTCTTCTTCTTCTTCTCCTTCTTCTTCTTCATCTTCTGAGCCTATTCTCCGTTCTTCACAAGGCTCTCCTTCCTCTTCTTCTATGAACGGACCCACTTCTCACTCCACGAAAACACCTATTCTGGGATCCGGTCCAACTCCACAATCTCCTCCTCCAGCATTAGACTCAACCAATTTTCAAAATGTTCCATTTCCAAACCGGTTGAGATCTAATAAAAAAAATCCTCAAATGGAGAAGATTCTGGAGTTATTTAAGCAAGTTAACATTAACATTCCTCTTTTAGATGCTGTCCAACAAGTCCCGTCTTATGCGAAAATCTTAAAGGACTTGTGCACGAAAAAGAGGAAATCTCAGGTACCCAAGAAAGTTTTTTTGGCTAGTGCTGTGAGTGATGCCCTTACCCAATCTTTACCACAAAAACGGAAGGACCCTGGCTGTCCTACGATTTCTATTACTATTGGGGATAAGAACATCAACCGCGCACTATTAGATCTTGGTGCCAGTGTTAACTTGCTACCATATTCTGTATATGAGCAATTAGGCGTTGGAGAGCTGAAACCCATACACTGCACTCTCCAAATGGCCGACCGATCGATCACCCATCCTAGGGGTGAGCTAGAGGATGTATTAATAAAAGTCGGGGACTTCATATTCCCCGTTGACTTTATTGTACTAGACACACAGCCTGTAGCTAACCCCCGGAATCAAATTCCGGTGATACTCGGTCGCCCATTCCTGGTAACCACAAATGCGGTGATCAATTGTCGCAATGGTTCGATGAACCTCTCTTTTGGTAATATGACAATTGAACTCAACATTTTTAGGTTGGGGAATCAGCCCGCCGAACCTAATGCTCATATACTAGACGTCTGCTCGATCCAGGAGATCACCCCGGAAGAGTGTGAATTCGAGGAGTTTCTGTTTGAACGCGATAACCTTGACGCCACTAGTGCGTTTCTCTTCGAACCTGCTGCTGCTTCCGCGCCCGACTACGACTATGAGTGTTTTACGTTCTCACACGATCTTAGCCGCTCACAACCCGAGTTTGAATCTTTTGACTTTCCGGATGAGTTACCTGAACCATCCAACTCGGTAGCTTACGCTCGTTTTGAACCTTTGATGGAATCCTTTGAGTTCGAGACCTTTTCTCCAATCCAGCCTTCAATCATTTCACCTCCAATTCTCGAACTCAAGCATTTGCCGTCTCACCTTAAGTACGCTTACTTAGGTGAGAACGAGACCCTCCCGGTTATCATTTCGGCTTCTCTTGCTCCCGAGCAAGAGAAAGCCCTTCTTTCGGTCTTACACGGCAATAGGCAAGCTTTTGGCTGGTCCATGGCGGACATCAAGGGGATTAGTCCCCTGATCGTTGAGCATCATATTCATCTGATGGATGATGCCAAACCAGCCCGGGATCCACAAAGACGTCTCAATCCAGTCATGAAGGAGGCTGTGAAGAAGGAGATCGTCAAATGTCTGGATAGTGGTATCATTTACCCTATCTCCGATAGCCAGTGGGTTAGCCCCATTCATGTTGTCCCCAAGAAGTCGGGCATCACGGTCATAACCAACGAGGCGAACGAGTTAATCCCTACTCGCACCCAAACTGGGTGGCGAGTATGCATTGATTACCGAAAACTCAACGCCGCAACGCGGAAAGACCACTTTCTGCTACCTTTTATTGACCAGATGCTCGAACGATTGGCCGGACATGAGTACTATTGCTTTCTTGATGGCTACTTTGGCTATAATCAAATTCCCATCGCCGAAAAAGACCAGGACAAGACTACTTTCACTTGTCCTTTCGGCACGTTTGCATATCGTCGCATGCCCTTTGGGTTATGCAATGCGCCCGCTACCTTCCAGCGGTGTATGATGGGAATATTCTCAGACATGGTGGAGAAATTCTTGGAGATCTTCATGGACGACTTCTCCATCTTTGGCGATTCCTTTGACGAGTGTCTGCTGCATCTCGACGCTGTCCTTACCAGATGTAAGGATAAGAATCTCACTTTGAACTGGGAGAAATGACACTTCATGGTGCGCGAAGGTATTGTCTTAGGACATATCATCTCGCAGAAAGGCATTGAGATAGACAAAGCAAAGATTGAAGTCATTTCCAATCTTCCTCCTCCCCGATGCGTCCGAGATATCCGAGCCTTCCTTGGCCACGCCGGTTTCTATAGACGGTTTATCAAGGACTTTAGCAAGATTGCTAGGCCCTTGACTCTTCTACTGGCCAAGGACACGCCATTCGACTTCAGCCCGAGCTGTGTGGCTGCTTTTGAATCATTGAAACACTCACTCACTTCTGCTCCCGTTCTCTCTTCCCCTGACTGGACGCACCCATTCGAGATTATGTGCGATGCATCCGACTCTGCCATCGGTGCTGTCCTTGGACAACACATCAACAAGATGCCGCACGTAATCTATTACGCTAGCCGAACCCTGAACGACGCCCAACTCAATTATACAACAACTGAGAAAGAATTCTTGGCTGTTGTATTTGCTTTAGAGAAGTTCAGGCCCTACCTCATCGGCTCTCCAGTCATTGTTTACACTGATCATTCTGCTCTGCGCCATCTTTTTGCGAAGAAAGATGCCAAATCTCGGCTTATACGTTGGATCCTCTTGCTTCAAGAGTTTGACCTTGTCATTAAGGACAAACGAGGATGTGAAAACGTCGTTGCCGACCATCTCTCACGACTTCCTTCTTCGCCGTCGCTTCAAATCCCGATCAATGACGTTTTCCCGGATGAACAACTCTTGACAATATCTCGCGAACCTTGGTTCGTAGATATTGTGAACTATTTGGCCACAGGGTTACTACCAACCGAATGGTCAAGTCAGGACAGACTTCGCTTTTTATCCCAAGTAAAACATTTTTACTGGGATGAACCCTATCTGTTCAAGTACTGTCCTGACCAGATTATTCGTAGGTGTGTCCCTGATGAGGAATTCAAGAGTGTGCTGTCATTTTGCCACGATCAAGCGTGTGGCGGGCATTTTGGCCCCAGAAAGACAGCTGAGAAGATCTTGCAATGTGGTTTCTACTGGCCACAACTCTTCAAAGACGCTCATGACTATTGCAAGACTTGCTCCCGGTGCCAGCATATGGGCCGGATATCCCGGAGAAACGAGATGCCGCTCCAACCAATCTTGGTTGTGGAGATTTTCGACGTGTGGGGGATAGATTTCATGGGGCCGTTTCCCAGCTCTTTCGGGAACTTGTACATCCTTCTAGCTGTTGATTACGTCTCTAAGTGGGTCGAGGCTGTGCCCAGCCGGACTAACGACAACAAGGTTGTCGTTGGGTTCCTTAAAGAAAACATTTTCTCCCGTTTTGGGCACCCCCGAGCGATCATTAGCGACAATGGAAGTCATTTCTGCAATAAGTCTTTCGAGGCCTTAATGCGGAAGTATTCCATTAATCATAAGCTATCCACGCCCTATCACCCCCAAACCTGTGGTCAAGCCGAAGTCTCAAATCGGCAGATCAAGCAGATACTGGAGAAGACGGTTTCCAAGAACCGTAAAGATTGGTCGCTGAAACTAACTGATGCCCTTTTGGCTTTTCGCACTGCTTATAAGACCGACCTTGGCATGTCTCCCTATCGGCTTGTATACGGAAAAGCTTGCCACCTCCCTGTCGAAATAGAGCATCGCGCATTTTGGGCGATAAAAGAGCTGAATCTGTCTCTAGAAGATGCGGGCAGCCATCGGAAGTTGCAGTTGAACGAACTGAGCGAGCTTAGGGATGAGGCTTACGACAATGCGGTTGTCGTTAAGAATCGAACGAAGGTGTTTCACGATAAACACCTTTTGCGCAAAACCTTCGTACCTGGTCAGCAGGTACTGCTTTACGACACCCGACTTCATTTCCATCCAGGAAAGCTCCGATCTCGCTGGAAAGGGCCGTATTTTGTGCGGAATGTGTATCCGCAGGGCGCTGTGGATTTGGAAAATCCAAAGGACGGTTCATTTTTCAAAGTGAACGGACACCGACTAAAACCGTACCTTAGCGCCGAACCAACAGAGGAGCTCCTATTCTTACAGGAGCCAGTTTACCCTGCCTGATCTTCCTCTGCCCACCTCCAAACTTCGGTTATCCAGCCAAGAACAGTGGACACTGTTCCAAATAATTTTGGGGGTATGTATAAAGCCTTTTGTATATATTTGTGAATATTCTTTTCCATTCTTTTTCTTTTTCTTTTCTTTACAAACAAAAACAAATAAAAATTGTGTATCGCTAACCGACAATTTTTTACCCTTCAAATGATCTCTTCATGCAATGACAGTGAGGACACTGTTCAGTTTAAGTTTGGGGGTACGCTCGGTACGCATTTCTTACCTTCGCATTCATATGTATATTTTGCATTTGCATATTAAAATCCATAAAAATCTGAAAATTTTCTAAAAACATAAAAACTTTTCTGTCAAGTTAGCTAGTGGGAGGACTCTGATTCAACATTTCGACGGTTTTGTTTGATAAAATAAGAATAACTAAATCTTATGTTTAGATTTTGAAAACCTGAAAAATAACTCTCCTTTGAAGTTAACTATAGCTGATATACGTCTTTACATCACACTACACGTGTCGTGAGTTTTTGGGAATTAGATGATAAGTCTTTTATGTCGAAAAACTTTTAAATGGATCAATGATTTTCTGAGGATCAAATAGGTTTGTTCTGAAATAAGTAGTGTCAAGAATAGTTTATGAAGTAAAGCGAATATGAAGGAATGTTATTGATGCCGTAATTGGAACTAAGTCTGAAAAATAACCCATCTGAAACTTGATTGGAATGATTACACACCAAACCCACTAAACACGTCTTTTATCCAAAAAAATAATTGAACTGCCGGTTATATCTTCGTTCGTATTAAATCATCTGATTTTCACGCCAAACTGTCTTTTGTTTTTGGACCTGGGTAACTTGAGTAATTAAGTCCGCCGGGGTGTTTCTACACCTAATGCCCTAAAACCAACTGGTGTGGGTGCATTGGCCCAAAGCTCGCTAAGAAGCCTAGAAAGTCCAGATTAAAACAAAATCAAGCAAGTGTTCTCTCCGAGTTAAAATTCCTAACGGTTCTTTGTGTGAGAATAATCTTGATAAAATACAGGCTTTTTTTTAAAAAAAAAATTAGCGGAGATATGAAGGTTTTATTCTATGATAAAGACTATTGCACGATTCACAGAGGTGTGTATGAAATGAAAACAAGGAAAGGGTGGAGTGAAAAATAAGACCTAGTTTCCTGTTATGGAAGATAGAAATTCTGAAGTTGAAACTTTTTACTGGAAAACGAAGCTTGAAAAATTGCTTAACTCTTTATAAAACTTATGTGATCCTTTTAAAATTTTTATCCGGGCTTAATTGTGTGATATGATGACTTTATTCGACCTTTCGGGAACTTAACGACACTATTTGCACTGCACGTGAAGACATATAAAAGCTGTAGTTAAACAAGAAGCGAGGTGTGAAAAATAAAGGGTCGATAGTCTAGACCTAGGATAATAGAATTGTTATTTTCTGAGACAAAACTTTAGGGTTTGAATCTTATTTATTTTACAAAACTAGCTTGACCGGATTTTGTGGGTAGTATCCGCTGAAAACCCTCAGGAGACAACACTCCTCCTACTGGGGACACCTAGAGGTTTAACGGCTTGTTGCACTTGCTCGGTGCAATCGCGTTCCCTGCGAAAGTGAGGTTAGGAAATTTTTTGTGAATAAATTGGTTTTGCTCGGGACGAGCAATAGATAAGTTTGGGGGTATTTGTTCATATCAGAAAATTGCATTTTAATACCGTTCATTCATTATCTAATTGTTGTATTTATCGGTATTATTGACCAGTGTCTGCTCAGTATTACAGATTACAGGTATCCATGACAAAATACTGGAAATGCATCCAACAGCACGGATATATCACTTGAGGGAAGACACTGCGACCAGAAACGCTAACCGACCGATACTTCAGGAGTTCCTTTATGCAACAAGTTGTGTACACATTTTTTTTCTAAATGGTCCAACACAACAAGTGTGTACACAAGACTTTTAAGCACATGTGGATATGATTTTATATGCAATCAAGGATATGATTCTATATGCAATCAAGGATATGATTTTATATGCAATCAAGGATATGATTCTATATGCAATCAAGGATATGATTTTATATGCAATCATCAAGGATATGATTCTATTTGCAATCAAGGATATGATTTTATATGCAATCATCAAGGATATGATTTTATATGAAATCAAGGATATGATTTTATATGCATATGATATTATATGCATTCAAGACTAAAAAGCATGTGTTCAAATCAAAGGCAATCAAACAAATCAGCATGAACCATAATGGGGCAGATATGAATATTTCTTTCTAAGCCTATAAATAGAGACCAGAGGCAAGAGGAAAGGGGAGCTTTTTCTTTAGTTCTAACTTAGAATTCTTGTAATTTTTCTTTTCATTCTTGGGCTCTTGCCCCTTTGTCTTGACCTTGCAACTTCTCATTTAGAACTTGCAAGCTTAAGGCTTAGGTTCTTGACTTCAAGATCTCTTGTAACAAGTTTGTTCTTCAATAAAAGTTCGTATTTTTATTACATGTCTTGTTCCACTTTACATGATTTCAATTGTGAAATTCATGCCTTGCTTTGATCTTGCAACCTCTTAAGTGAGCTTGCAACCTTAAAGCTTGGTATTTGGATCTTACACGTTGCCGGGGATTGAACACTGGGAGATAAAACGCTTGAACTCATCGGTTCTCTTTTCCTCTTTATTTTATTGCATGTTTTTATGTATCTTCTCTTTTCTTTCTTGTTAAGTTGTAAATATGTGTGAGTAATCTTTTCACTTGTTAAGGGTGTAATATGTTAGATCGTATTCGAAGATTTTCTTTGTCCAAACTTTAAAACCTAAAACTTGCCTATTGAAACTTCGTGCAAATCACCCGCAACTCCGCTCACTAGGCATCCTATCCTACCCCGATAGTGATGATTCCTAATCATGACCGGATTGCCCGTGGTTTTCCGAAGGCTAAAATCAAGAGATAACAACGGAAGGACAAGGGACAAGGAAAACGGATTTAGCGAAATACCGCAAATACCGTATTTCAAGTTCCCTAATCCGCGTTGTTACCTATTGCTTTAGTATCAATACCAAGTCGGGGCTATAAGGAATTGGCAAATATCACCTTCATACAATCTAACTTATTACTACCCTTAACAAGCCCTTTTTATTCATATCTTTGTTACGACAATTAGTTAACCAACAAATCAAAACACGGAATTAACTCGTTAAAACAAGCAGTAAGAAACTTACCATCTCCCTGCGGACGACCCGTATTCATCGCGGCTCGCTACAAGCGACACCGTTTTGATTGCGGTAATTTCAGAATTCTTTTTAAACACGACACAGTTAGATCTTGACAATCAGGTTTTTATGTGAGATGAGTGTTTTTCATTTTCATTCATGTAAAAAAAACTTGTATGTAATATTCTTTTATTGGGGCACTTCCAGGTTGCGGAAGTTGTCACCCTTTGTATATTATTTACTTTTCCGCATTAGGATAGACCCAAGGAGGAGGGCACAAGTAACCGGGTTCTGGAGTCCAGTGGGAGACCAACTCGAGGAGTCGAGCCCGGGTCTCCTAACTCCAGAATTGGTAGGGTTGCTTTCCGCTCTCGTAGGGGTCTAGGGGTGTGGAATTAGCTATTCATCATGACCGTGGAATCCGTGTTTTATACTGGCTCGTATTGAAAACACGGACGCCCTAGTATATCCAATATTTCATATGTTTCTTCTGCTGCGATATCTGTGATGTGATCATGTGATGTTCTGTAATAGATACTGTATATAGTATATATGATATATTATATAGGCGTTACTTATGTTTTACACCCGCGCTAGCCCTGCCCCGCTCTGCCGTTAGTTACCTAACCTAACGGTGCACGAGGGGACATCGAGGCGAATGCGGATGGCATAAGTGTACGTCGTATTTATCTGTGATGTTTAGGTACTTAAATGATGGAACTTCATTAATGTGATTAATGAAATAAAAGAAACCTAAAGATGTTGTAGAATCGAATTTCAAAAATAAACAGGTAGCTACAGTTCTTGCTTTGCACAGCGGTATATGTGATATATCCTGCACCTTATTCGATAAGGAAAGGACCGAGATCCCTTCACCGGGAGTGACTCCTTTAGCAATAACTGGCAGATGCTACACATTCGGTTTGTCTTTTGATTGCTTTTAAGAGTTTTTGCTTTGCACAGTGATATATATGATATATCCCGCATCTCATTCGACGAGGAAAGGACCGACGATCCCTTCACCGGGAGTGACTCCTTTAGCAAAACTAGAAAAGCCTCAAATACACTCTATTTTAAAATCATTCGATCCTACAACGATATCAAGTTCATTACGCAATAGGTTTTCAGAAAAACCTGTCATAGCCCTCCGTCATTTCAGATAAGTACTAGTTAGTATTCGTGCTGCAGTTGTTTGGCATGCGTCAAGGCGTAGTGTACGGTAGCTAACTAGTGCATATCTGCTAGCATACGATGCGATTGGATTAGGGTATTCGTACGGCGTTGTTTGGCATGCGTCAAGGGTCGTGCGGGTGGGTTTAATTCAATCAAGAAATGTACGGGTTGAACTTGACTAGCGGACTATGGGTTATTTGGCATGCGTCAAGGTCATAGCACGCTAGGGGCAAAATATTATCGGGAATTTCAAGTGTTGAAATTTGCAATGAGATTGCATACCTTCTATGAGATAGTTGGATCCCGATACCCGCTGCGAGTAAGTGTTACTCCTGGGAGAGTTTTATACATTACAATTAGCCGATCAAGTAGGTGTCTAGAAAGGTGTGAACGGGGTTACGCCTTTGGGAAAATGAGGTTTACATTAATTAGGTTCGTGCGAAAGCACGGGGGACCTCCCTCAAAGTACCGACACTGGCCTGGCTGAAAGATTGGCGAACTTGTAGTGTGTAATTAATCCCGGCTAGTCTTTCCTTTTAGGGTTTGAAGGAAGATTTGATAAAAAGCAGTGGGAGCCATCCTGATTAGATAAAATAATAACCAATCTATTCTTGCAAGAGCACACGCTGAGTGTTTTCTTCTCTCTCTCTCCAGGTAGAGACCATATCACGCCTTAATCAAGATAATAATACGGATATATTGACCGAACCCGCTTATTATACTGAGCTGGGGAACGTTGGTCCCGCTCCAACTTATAATTGTTATAAGATCGAGCAGGAAATTGGGGATTACCAGAATTCCCGTGCCGTCCAAACGAAGAGAGTGCATGTTGATGCATCATCTTCGGGTGTGTTCGTTACACAGAACTGTTTCTCAGTATCCTCTGAATCCTGGGTATATGATACCGGATCAGGATCCCAGATATGTAATCTGTTACATAGGGCTGCAAAAGGGTAGAAAAACTGAGAACGGGTGATAAGTTTCATGAGGCAGAAAACGGGGCAAGTGTTGCATCCAAGTCTGTTGGTCACTGTCACCCTGTATTACCAATACATTGATTCTGAACGAATGTTATTAGATACTGAACCTGATATACAAAATCATATTAGTCTCTTTATTAGTAAAGAAATGATAAAATTTTGTATTGTTGGACAATGTTTTGAACATTTCCTATATCAAAAGTTGATCGGTTCAGGCACGTTATCTAAAAGCATTAATGTTCTAAATCAAACTACAGTTCTTAGTATATGGAACACACACAAGAGGAAGAGTTCAGAAATGAACGAATTCTTCTTGAGGTATTGTAGACTAGGTCAGATCAATGTGACCCGACTAGCTAGAGTTTCATAAAGATGCATATTTAAATTAGTTTGAATTTACATCTTGTGAAACTTGCCAGTCATGTCACAGAGATAAGATGACCATAGCTCCGTTTACTGGAAACAGAGAAAGAGTTAGTTGAACTCTTGGGATGATACATGTTGATGTATGAAGGTCCCCGGTCTACACATACCAAGAACAGTTCTTTTTACTTCATTACATTCTCTGATGATCTTTCGAGATTCAGACCTATGTTCCTGTTGAAACACAATTCCGAACCTTTTGAGATATTCACAGAATATAAGTTAGAAGTAGAGAACCAATACGGGTATAAGTATTATGTCCTATGATGAGATCAGGGAGGAGAATACTTGTGCATGGAATTCCTGAACTATTCTAAAGGAGAATGAGATTCTCTCTCAGCATTACTCCTCTGTATACACCATAGCACGATGGTATATCGGGGCGGAGCAGATGCACCATATTTGATATAGTGTGCTCTATGATGAGTACTACTGAGTTACCTATTTCCTTTTGGGAGTTATGCACTTGAGAAGCTGCATACCTATTGAATAGGGTTCCAATCAAATCAGTTGCCTACCATTTCATATGTGATATGGAAAGGGAAGAGCCCATGTCTTAAGCTAGTTAAGATTTGGGGTTGTCCGGCTTATGTCTAAAACCAAAATCCGGACAAGCTCGAGGCAAGGTCTGTAATGTAGAATTGGAAAGGTTCCAGCTATACAAACTACAACAGTTGATTTGAAAGAACCAAAGGATTCAATAGTTACCGACAAACCTCAGCCTCTCCGCCGATCTAGTAGGGTTCCTCACCCACCTGAGAGATACTTCGGTTCCTCTATGACAGTGGGAGCGAGGATTGCATCATGAGATGATGACCCAACTAGCTTCGAGCTGGCCATCAGGAGTAAGTCTCTGTAAGAATGGCTGGATGCTTAGCGATCTGAGATGGAATCCATCTACACCAACAAAGTATGGACTTTGGTTGCTATATCTGAAGGGTTAAATCCCCATCAGGAGCAAGTATATCTTGAGAAGATTACTTGGTGTAGATGGAAAAGTTGAGACTTTCAAAGCTAGACTTGTTAAAAGTTTGCATCATTGACCAGGTGTGGATAATGATGAAACCTTTTCAAGTAGCTATGCTTAAGTCCATCCAGATCCTACTTGTCACGGCTACATACCATGACTACGATATCTGGTGGTTGGGTGTCATGACTGCTTTTCTAAATGATGTTTTAGAAGAGTGCGTCTATAAGTACACAGCCAGAGGGCTTCGTAGACAGTGGGAGCAGCGGAAACGTGTGCAAGATGCTTTATAGGATTAAAGCAGGCATCGCGGAGTTGGAACATCTGTTTTGATGAATTAGTCAAAGAGTTTGACATCATCAAAATGGTAGATGAACCTTGTATAAACAAAAAGGTAGTAGGGAGTATCGTGACGATCCTCGTATAGTACGTGGATGACATACTCTTGATAGGGAAAGAGTTTCCTATGCTACGCTCGATCAATCTCCGCTCATCACAATGATTTTCCACATAGGATCAAAGTGATACCTACTAAATCCTGGGTTTTGGATCTATGAGATAGATCTAAATGGATGTTAGAATACTCACTAGCTGTAGTGAGATGGTATCAATCGATCCTGGGAAGAATCACTGGAAGGGTTCCAGGGTGATAAAGACGACTGAATGTCAGTCGCGGGCATTGTCTTTACCCTCAGTAAAGGGACGGTATGTTGGAAGAGTTCCAAGCTAGATACCGTGACATACTAGACGATAAAGGCTGGATACATCGCTGCTTAAGATGCTACCAAAGAGGCTGTTTGGGTGTATATTGGTTCATGAGATGAACTACGTTCCTACCATTGTGAGACAATAGAGTTGTGGCTTGTGCCTAGGAACGCAGGTCCCATCAGTGATCCAGACATATTCTAAGGCAGTATCACCTGATCATGGAGATGGTTGATCTCTAAGGGATCGAGGTTAGGAGAGTAGACTCAGAGGACAACACGGCGGATCCACTCACGAAGGCCTATTCCCAGCAAGAGACTTTTATGGGATGGTTGAGTATGAGATACTACAACCACTGCTATCAGATGGCCCTAGTGCAAGTGGGAGATTGTTAGTTATATGTATGCCCTAGAGGCCATTACTGTACATTGGATGTATATTGTAGTGGATGCCGGGACATATATAGGGAGGACTTTCTTGCTCGACATGATAGTATGCTATCTGGTTACTCTTTACCTTAACGTGTACACTGATTGTCTCTCTGTTACATGTTGGTAAAGCCCTTAGGATGTGTACTTGACTACCTGGACTATGATACGGATCATACTAGTGGGGACATGGTAGTCCATAAGTACATCCTTCAAAGTCCCTAGTCGTGGGTGTATCGAGACGGGGCATCGATATACCAGAGTAGACTAGCGTATACCTTCTCGACCCATACAGATGGACGATGGATGATCCCATATCCATTGGTGTTTGACATCGGAGATGATATACGGGTGCTCATTAGAGACTGGGTACACTGGACGGACTCGCCGAGAACTCCCGGATGGTATTATACCTTACGTCAGATGGCAGTTCTCTGGTGACACTGGTACAGAGTAGTCTGTTGACCCGAGATCGTCATAGAGTCTTGTGTGGTTCCCACTGTGCTTTGATTTCCACCTTACCACGTCCAAGAGGGCGTGCAAAACGGTGGTTTTTGGGTACAGTCCCGAGTCACATGGAGGCAATGAGCGATAGGAGGGGATTCGTCTCTCCCGGTATAGGGAGTTGATGTTGCGCTGTGTTCGATTGGCTATAACAGGAAATCCCTGGCCAGGGTTGCTGAGATTTACTGGTAAGTGTTACCAGTAGTTTCTCGAATTGTTATAGACCTCATATCGACACGACTTATCGAGCTATTGGGGTCTGACGTTTACCACCCCTAGGCAAGATATGCGACATATCAGACGACGAGACCAGACTGTACGGTAGTGTTACTGGTTGGATTCACTGGAGTGTGAGCGGGCTTGCTCGTCAATCTTCTTATTGCTGAATACCCGGGTGGCCGTTACGTTTAGCAGACCGCTTGCGGCTTGTGGGTGCTTGATATGATCATCATCTGCTGCCGGCGTAATGACGAGTCTTTAGAGTCCTACACAGAGGTTTCCTGGCTCAAGCGAAACGAAATAGGAGCGCATATGAGATATGTGCGGGACCGAGAATGATACCAGTATGTGATACTGTATTTGATTCTCGCGATATGTGACATTGCTCGGTTATATGCGATATAGCCGGGTTATCGGATCAAGTGTTGTTTCGATAAGTTGTTACTGATGATACTAGTCGGTTATATGCTATATGACCGGATCATTAAATCAAGTGTTGATTTAATGATTTAATGTATAATTATATATATGATATATTACTTTGCATTAACTAGTATCGGTTCACTTTAAAAGGATTTTCTCACTTGGTTGTACAAGTTGTATATGTGATATACTTTTTGTGCAAATGATTGTATCATGTTTGATGATACATGTTAACTTGGTTAAGTGTAAAGATTAAACCATGGTTAAATTGATGATTAGGGTTTTCTTTTTCTTAATCATTTATTTATTTATTTATTTGCAAAAGATATGAAATGAAATGGTTGCAAGTTTTGTTTTTTCTTTGAAGCTTCATGAAGCTTTGACTTTGTGACCATTTTGTCTCATGCTTAACCCTAACCACTTCACTTAACCTTGGTTCATTCTCTACACTTAACCATGGTAACTATTATGATAAGAATGAATGGGATTATCTTTTCAAGTTAATCTTTTTTTATTCTATCATATTATTATCATCTTCTTCTTCTTCTTCTTCAAGATGAAGAACCTTGACTTCATCGATGGTGATTGATGAAAATGAGTGAGAAATCCAATTCTAAAGTCTACCCACTTCCTATTTCTTCATCCTCTACCTCTTGCCAAGTAGTAGAGTGTGTTTTCTTCACAAGTTTCATGACTTGGAGAAGTGGAAGCTTGATCTTGTGATGCCTCGACGTAGATCATCTTCGGCACGAAGCCGACGACCTTGCCCGCCCATTTCTCCGATGAAGCCGACGCTAGAGCCCGGGATTGCATTTGGACAGCGGAGAGGACTTCATCACGGAGCCGTGGAGGTGGAGGACCGGATCTACAAAGGTTGTATTTCTGTATTCTAGTAGTTAAGTGTTAACTAGTTTGCTTTGTCACCTAAAAATCTAGCCAACGATCTTGTTAGGGTTTCTCGGCACCGTTAAAATTTGAAATTGGCATGGTTGATGCCTTGTGAGACCTCATTAGAGTGCCTAGGATCCCTACACATTATTGTATCATACTAGGTTGTATATTACTTAATGGAAGCTTGGGATATTCACAGTTGTATATAACAGTCTTGCTAAAAATGGTAGTATGCTACTTGGTTTGTGTCTACTTTAATATATGCATATGTTTCTCGTAATGTATCACTTATACATATTAGTAAAGCCCATAGGATCTTTGTTTGATTACGAGCGTTGTGATGGCAGTCACACTAGTGGGGGCTGGGTAGTCTGTAAGCAACATCCTATACAGGTCCCTGGTCGTTGGATTATCGAGATAGGGCATCGATATTCCGGAGTAGACTAAGTGTATACGCTTCTCATCCCAGTTGGGGAGATGGTCTGTCCCACAGCCATCAGTACGTCGTACTAGAGATAGTATACAGGTGCTCGTTAGGTTACGGGTACACCGGATAGGACTCGCCGGAGAACTGATTGGTTGGTGTTATACCCATCGTCAGTTAACAGTTCCCAGATGACATGAGTACAGCATAGTCCGCAGACTTGACACTGCTACTTCGCCTCGAGTGTGTCCCACTGTTATTAGATTGCTACCCTACCACGGCTCAAAGGAGTCGTGCAAACAGGTAGCAGTTGGGTGCAGCCCCGAGCACTTGGAGGCAGTGGCGGTTAGATAGGATTCGTCTCTCCCGGTATTGAGAGTTGATATCGCACTGTGTCAGAAAGCCATTACGCAAAGTCCCTGGCCAGGGCAAGCGAGATATACTGGTAGGTTCTAGTAGCTTCTCAGGGTGTAATGGACTTCGCTCCGACACGACTTATACAGCTATTAGGGGACTGACGCTTGTCGCCCCCTAGGCTTGATATGCGATAGTCTTAGACGAACAGACCGGACTGTACGGAGATTGTCACATCAGGCTTAGTAGGGGTACGGATGGTTTTCCTCATCGGCCTTCTTATCGACATCTACCTGGGGACCGTTACGTACAGCTAGTGCCGCTTGCGGTCTGTGGTTAAACCCACTGCCAGCGTAGTGTCGAGTCTTTAGAGTCCCACACAGAGAGTTTCCCTGCTCCAGGAGAAACGATATAGAGGTCGTATGGTTTTACGACAAGGGTTCGGATGCGTACGCGTGTTTACGCACGTACGACTTTTCGGATAGTTTTTACTAGTCGGCTTTGGTTTAAGCCAGATTCTAGTATCGGGTTACTGGATTTATACAGTCTAAAGTTTTTCCGTGTTTTCACGGATTAGAGGGGCGTTCTCGTAATTTGTCGGGAAGCTTCTAGAATAGTGGTGACTAAGGGGTTAAGGTGGCATTGTATTAAATAAGATTAGTGACTCATTTGTGTGATTCATCCAAGTCATTAATGCGTCATAAATGCTTAATGACTCATGGAGATGAATCACTCAAAGATATTTGTGAAGCATGGTTGTCAATTCTATTATTTGATTTTTGGATAAATAATAATGCTTCATATATATCATGATAAGTTCATTATCTCATTTCATTATTATTCTCACCTTCTCTCTCCTCAAGCTCACTCTCTTCAAACCCTAACCCTAACCTCTCATGAGTTGAGTTCAAGGGTTAGCTAGACTAATACATCCATAACCTCACTCTATATCCCCTAGGTAGCTTAGATTAGCACTTTAAGCAACCTAGTTATCTCAAGTTTGAGATTAAGCTTGGCGTAGGAGCTTTCAGGTGGATCGTCTTTGATTCGAGGAGGTCGTTGAGGTGCCGATGTTCCAAGGAGCCTTTGAGGAGTGGAGGACAACGATGAAGCCCCGAAGGACAAGTAACGTGAGGTATAACTTCGTATCCGAGTAGTTAAACCTCTAGTAGATAGTTAGCAATGGTTTAGATAACGATTCATGCGCTCAAGTCCGTGTTACGAAGCTTTGATAATTGTTTTTCATATATTCCGCCTCCCCGCAAGTTCGTGGGGTGCGTGACATGGACTTACACTATCTTGACAGGTATATCAGGCTTCTTATCAGAATCTTTCGGCTTATACCTGGCATCTCCGCATGTTGGACACTCTTTCAAATCTGAATTCTCTTTCCGGTACAACACACAATTTTTAGAACATGCTTGAATCTTCTCACACTTTAGACCCAAATCAGACATCATCTTCTGGGCTCCGTACCAGCTGTCGGGCACGTTATTTCCCTAGGGCATAGAATCTTTCAAGAACGAAAGAAGCATTGTGAATGACTTGTTGCTCCATCCATTTAGGCACTTAATCTGGAAAAGTTGGACGAACCATGAGAGCGTGGAATACTTCGCATTCTCATAAATTGGTTTTCTAGCATCATTCATGAAATTTTCATATTTATCCGCACGCGGTCCTTGACCGGAAGGAATGTCATCTTCGGTACGAATAGATTCACCTAGGGCAGTCTCTACCATATCCTCCATTTCTTCTGATGGAAATAAATTACCATCTTCTCCTTCTGCCGCATTACCGAATTCTTCTTCTTCTCCTGCCGCATTATCGTGTTCTCCTTCTTCTTCTGCCGCAGTACTGCATTCTTCTCCTTCCCCGTGATATTTCCAAGTTGTATAAAGTCTAGTAAACCCATGTTTTACAATATGAAGCTCTGCCAATTCTACCTTCTTCCAGTACTTATTGCCACATCTATCGCACGGACAGAGAATCTTCTCTATTACGATCTTATTATGTGCGCGTGCAAATTCAATGAAAGCAGCAACTCCTGCGACAAACTTAGGTTGCATACGTTGTTGCCAATCCACATACATCCAGTCCTTAACTCTGACGTACTCATGGGCCATGTTAGACTATATAACATATAAATTGTAGGTTATGGTGACTATATTGAGAAATATAAGAACGGGATAGTTACTGACAAAGGAGAAAATCCGTGTATATGCTTTGTGTGTGCGTTTGTCGTTGAAAAGAATAAATTATCGAACGTATGTTAACCGATAGACGGGGACTAAGTGGCGCTTTTAGTTTCATATATGAGTATCGGTGAGAATATGAAGGTTTCATATTATCATCGAGTATCATATATTGGTTTTAACTTGAACATCTCGAATCACTCTCTAATTATGCGTTTGTTGTGTATTCTTGTTGTATGTGTGTGTTCCGGCTATCGAGGGTAGGCTTCTATCCCATTAAGAATGTATAGAGCGAACACCCATCACTTGTGCTTTCAACCGTTTCGAGTAAATTTCGGCAGCACTTCCCCGCTGTTCTCCGAGTACACTGTAATAGAATAGATAATCATTTCAAAGCTGTGAAACAACGTTGAAATGAACATCTAATCTATCTTTGTACACGGAGAACCAGCGGAAAGGTACCGACGAAATATCTCGAAACGGATGAAAACACAAGTGAATGAAGGTGTTTGCTTTATACATTCTTAACTTGTCCACACGGGACAAATCTATCGGTTACCATACGATTGAATTTTCTCGTCGCGTAGACTATACGACGGTTGTTAGTATCGAGTTATACCGTCCGATATTTAACAACCTTCGTATAGTTCTATGTCACGACGAACATTGCACGTATGTTAACCGATAGACGGGGACTAAGTGGCACTTTAGTTTCATATATGAGTATCGATGAGAATATGAAGGTTTCATATTATCATCGAGTATCATATATTGGTTTTAACTTGAACATCTCGAATCACTCTCTAATTATTTGTTTGTTTTGTATTCTTGTTGTGTGTGTGTGTTCCGGCTGTCGGGGGTAGGCTTTTATCCCATTAAGAATGTATAGAGCGAACACCCATCACTTGTGCTTTCAACCGTTTCGAGTAAATTTCGGCAACACCTCCCCGCTGTTCTCCGGGTATACTGTAATAGAATAGATAATCATTTCAAAGTTGTGAAACAACGTTGAAATGAACATCTAATCTATTTTTGTACACGAAGAACCAGCGGAAAGGTACCAATGAAATATCTCGAAACAGATGAAAACACAAGTGAATGAAGGCGTTTGCTTTATACATTCTTAACTTGTCCACACGGGACAAATCTATGGGTTACCATACGATTGAATTTTCTCGTCGCGTAGACTATACGACGGTTGTTTGTATCGAGCTATACCGTCCGATATTTAACAACCTTCGTATAGTTCTATGTCACGACGAACATCGCACGTATGTTAACCGATAGACGGGGAAAAAGTGACGCTTTTAGTTTCATATATGAGTATCGATGAGAATATGAAGGTTTCATATTATCATCGAGTATCATATATTGGTTTTAACTTGAACATCTTGAATCACTATCTAATTATGCTTTTGTTGTGCATTCGTGTTGTATGTGTAACATGATTTTAAACCATTGAGATCAAGATTTGAGAAATTTTATAAGTGGCCGTTAACATGATAACAATCATCTCTTCTTATCAGTCCATATCTGAATTCTAAAGGGCAGTATATTTGCTATTAAAAGATCATGTTCAACTCTAAAGTAAGGGAAAAACAGAGGAATATAGATCTATTAAAGTCAAGCCATAAAGCTAATCATATATTTACAACATTGCAGATATATTAACGCAAAACATAGTTATGATGCTTCAAAAGAATCAATTATCAAGGATCCGGGAGTGGAGATGAACATACATCTTCCCGTCAATAAGATCAACAGGACAGAGACAGATAAAATATAAGATTAGAATGATGAACAAGATAATATGCTTGAAAGATGCTATATTTGCTGATTGAATATAAATGAATCCACCAATAAGATTATATACATGATAATATATGTAGAGGAATTCAGGCCATGAACACAAACCACCAACTATTTCATATGCTGGCTGAAAGAAACGGGCGAAAAGATACATAGTTTTCCATAAACTGAAAGCAGATTCTGCCATTACTAAGTACAAAACAAAATGGATTATAATTTAAAGGAGAAAGAAGTGCTTGAAGCAAAATCAGATCAAATTATATTGTCCCACATGGGTTGCTCGCCCAGACATTCGATAGCATACATGTCACAAGAAAAATAACAGAAAAACAATTTCTTAAGCTTAAATACCCTCTAAATATGCCAAACAGCTTGCTTACAGTTCTACTGATACATTATTAAACATAAAGCCCTGCAGACGCCAAATCTGGAACAACTATCACCTTATCATCGAATGTTACATCCACAAAAGTGAAGGTAACAGAATAAATGCACCGGTACAAACTCGACCTCGAATTAGCCTAAAGCTTTGCCGGGATGGAACTAAATCAACAAACAAAGCATATTTACACTACAAGCTTACATCTACTGTAAGGGATAAATAGGGCACTCTACAGTTCACATCTCACAGCCCAACCGAACCCTAGCCCCACCCCCAGCCCCAGCCCAACCGAGCCCTAGCCCCAGCCCCAGCCCCAGCCCCAACCGAACCCCACAACCTAACCCTAACCCTAACCCTAACCCTAACCGAACCAAATGCCGACGCCGACGCCGATGCCCTCACCCCTACCCAAACCTGGCCTGAACCCTAGACTACAACGTCAAAATTAAAAATTATTTGAAATTTACTTACAAACCGTGCGCGCGGTGGAGGAGACGGTAGAAATTGGTGGTCGACGACGATCAGCGAAGGTGTCGACAAGGCGCGGGAAGTCGACGAAGGTGTGGGGAAGACCGACGAAGCTGGCGACGAGGCGCGAGCGCGGTGGCGACGAAGCGCGGGAACAGGCGACGAGAGGCGCGGGAGTGAGAGAGAGAAATTTTGGGAACGATGAATATAATTTTTCTGTGCTTTTTATTTATTAATAACCTATTTAGATGCCCCTACGGACATAACCGTAGGTCCACGGCTTGCGGCTCCGTAGGGCCAAACAAAAAAGTAGAACGTAAGGCACCTAGGGACAACGATTTGGCCCTACAGATAAATCCGTAGGTGCAAGAAATATTTTCCCCTACGGATTTCTGAGTCCGTAGGGGCAACCCCATATTGTAGTAGTGGAGCACCTATATACAATTATCGGTGTCAAACACCAATGGCTATGGGATCGGCCATTGCCCCGTACAGGGTCATAAAATGTATACACTAGTCTAAATTGGAGTATTGATGCCCTGTCTCGATACTCGTACGACTAGGTACATTTAAGGACGTGCTTATAAACTACCATGCCCCACTAGTATGATCCTTATCACAATCCTGGTATTCAAGCAAAGATCTTTTGGGCTTTATCTCATGTATTATCGATATGCGATAATTAGTAACATGCATTCACATGAAAGATAAAGACAAACCAGATAGCTCACTATCATCTCGAGTAAGACTGTTCTTGGTATAGGCTCTCCTCGAATTCAGTAATTGCATTCCCGCAACTACGATAATTGCCTTGAGGGCACCAATATCCAACAGTTTTATCCGCAGGGGTTAGTCTTGCAAGTCCGTAGGGGCAAAACCAAATATTAAATTTTAATAAATTTAGTTTATAGATGTCCCTGAGGAGTTCCATAGCTTGTCCCTACATATATATCCGTAGGGCAAACAAAAATTGTTCCTACGCAATGTTCCATCCGTATGGGCAACCCACATTTGTAGCAGTGACTTTATAGGCTTATACATAGATGCATCCTATATATATATGATATGTTGATATATTTTCATATTTACGTGATCGATATTGATACGTTTATAGTACTTGTGCATGATACATATTTTAGTATAGGGTATGATAGTACTATATTTTATGGCATTGGTAGATCGTTATGCATTTCGAATTTTATCTTGCAATATATTTTTATTCACTGAATTGGAAACTCAGCCCCGTTATGCCCCAGTTTCTTGCATGATTGACCGCTCGGATCAGTAGCGGCCTGCCGGCACATTTTTTTTTTTTCGGTAATGACTTTGGTAGGTGGTTTATATGTTGGATCGTAACCACTCATTATATATGTATATTCTTTTGGATCTATTTAAAAACTCTATCGATCAAAACTTGTATATTTATGGACTTAAAAGCGAGACTTAGATATTGTGTGTTTTGAGCGTCGTACTCGTTTGGAGCCAACTTTATATTGTTGTTGGTTATATTTTGCTTTCTATTTCTTTGTCTTGGCCGTCGTATATTATTGGTTGCTACGCCATTTAGACATGGAAGCTAGCTCCTGTTGGAGATGCTTTTATATATATTATGTTTTGTATGTTGTTTATTTAAAATTTACAAAAGAGCTGCTGCCCGATTTTCAAACGAAATAGACGTTTTCAAACAAACTTACTCATACTTTAAAAAGAAACATTATTCAATTTAATAACTCTTTTTAAAATTTCACCTCCGCTATTTTCTTAAAAAGATTTAGATTCCGGATTTTTGGCTTACTTAGATCGCGTCGACATCTTTAGACGTCACATGATCTATGTGTCGGTCACGTGCCGCTTTCGGGTCGTGACAAAATAAAAATCCGATTTTTAGTAAATTGATGCATATGTTTCCATCATAGGCATGTATACGTTTCCTTCAGTATGGGGGCGGAGCTTCCACTGTTTAGGACCTTATATAATGCATAAGTATCCGATTTAGGATTTCGGTATGGAATATTATTCGAGAATAATGCGGTAATCATTAAGTGAGAGTTGGGATGTATTTGAAATTAGGGTTTGATAATTCCTCGATCATCATAATATTTCCTCACATCCGATTTAGTGAATTGAGTTGCTTCTATTTCGTCATAGGACATCGGTCGATCGCCCAATTCTATCATTAATTCTTTTCGTTATCGTTCCTATTACTTTGTTCTTTCGCTATACCACTTTACATATGTGTCTGAATAATTTTATATCTTAGAAAATATCCAAAAATTCTTTCTCTGTGCACGTGGCATCTTATACCTGTACGTAACTTAATTATGGCATATATATACAATGGCATTGAAGAGATAGGTGCACGTGAGTTGGTGGTGGTTATATGTTAATGGGACGAATCTCAACGACACCCGTCCAGTCTCCATTAGATATTCTTGAGTGAGCTATGTAAATGACTACTGAAAGAAAGAGAAGTGGACACTACTTCACTCTAGCTGAATATATGTATTCGTACGATGTCGATTTCTATGATATCTATGCCAAGTTAATAAATTAATATAAAAGAAACAATATGAAAATCCAATCCAGGATTGATATAATGTGTGTCCTCATGAATCAGTCTTGATTTGTACTCATCATGTACATGATACTTGGTATGTTTGGACTAGGATTCCAACTCTTAACAACGCACTAGAATATATTCGTACGATGTCGATTTCTATGATATCTATGCCAAGTTAATAAATTAATATAAAAGAAACAATATGAAAATCCAATCCAGGACTGATATAATGTGTGTCCTCATGAATCAGTCTTGATTTGTATTCATCATGTACTTGATACTTGGTATGTTTGGACTAGGATTCCAACTCTTAACAATCCAGTAATTTACAGACGCGATGCACGTATATGTCAAATTTCAATGATTTTATTTTTGTTTCTTTATTTTTCATTAAAAACTGCAATATAATTCACATTGTGAGGGCCGGACCCACATACTACCTAGCGGGGCACGTGCCCCTGCTGAGATTTTACAGAAAAAGTAATAGCTACTTTGATTAATCAATTAATGCAACGTCATATTATGCGTGTATTTACTATATATTAAGTACTTAAACAAAACACAAATGCATTATTACTCAGGCTTTGGGTTCAATTCCAACCATTCATAAATTTATTTTTTAATTTTTTTGGGATATAAAATATTGATCAATCATTTTAATATTGTTGAGTATATGAATTATTTTAGTGTGTTTTCAATGATTTTTTTTAGATTGATGTTACAAAAATTTTGAACAAAATCTTAATACTGTGCCCCCTCTCACCATAATTCCTGGATCCGCCACTGCACGTTATAAATGACCGGGTTAGTTTTTTTTATAATAATTGATGGGTTAATTGCGGTTATAAATCTTGGTTATATTTTCTATGTTTTTTATTGATTTTTCTTTAAGAATGGAAATGCCCACGATCAGCAATCGATTTAAAATAAAAACTGTCACTGACATTTTAATTATTATTCTACGTTTCTACTTAATTAATTATTATTATTATTTTAATGGGTTTATCAAGCATGCATATTATAAATGTTGATCAAATTAATTAATAATTAAAAAAGCTGCATGCATGAGAACAGAAATCTCGGCAAGGTCCAAGATGATACGTCCTATCCTTGTCTCCTAGTTTTCTAGCTCCTGTTCCAATCTCAAATCATTTCTTCAATAATTAAATTTTTGTTATACTCGACAAGAAATTATATAACAAGGACGCTTTTGTTCTCATTCTAGGTCTAACAATTTGACCTCGATTTGATCGAGTTTCAGTTTATTCCACTCCACCACCCCAATATTGTATGTTAATTGCTGCACAAACAACATATTTACGTATCAAATCTAAAAACTCCTTAGGTTAATAGTGTTTTGGGTCTGGAAGCATGGAGGAGGATGGGGATCCTAGTGCGGAGGATGAGGCACGTAGGTGTTTAAGGCTGAAGAATTGGTTTTGGAATTTTGTGAAATAGATTACTGATAACTTGTTATTTTTGTATCTTTTTTCCCTTCTATTCTGTGCTGTGAGTAGATGACTTTGATCCCTACAGATGGATTACTTTTATTAATATACTTTTGAGATGAGCTGCAGCTCAACTTTCTAATCAAAAAAATAAAAAATAAAAAAATAGTGGGACGAAGCAGGGGAAGATGAAGCTTGGTGGGTCCCCACTGTTATTATCCCACAAAAAAATTCTAAATAGTCCAAGATTTTTTTGTATATGTAACCGGTAATAGTAGAGAAATATAAATGTAGGATATCTTTTTATGTGAGTTCAGTAAGGTATGATTTATGTGAGTTTAAGTGGTACTGTTCATGGTGATATCTTTTTACCATATAGATGCAATAAGGCTAACATACATTCGTTTGAGAGTTTCTTTTATGTCTCGTTCCAAAACTCTGATATCTCCATATTTCTCCCCCAAATCTTTTATATTTCAATGTTTGAGCACCAAAAATTGTCATTCAGTAATTTACGGCCATTTGATTTGTTCAAAATCCTCCTCCTTTTATAAAAGGTTTTAGGGTGAAATATGAAAATACAGATTTTTTGGGAAAAGTATGAAAATATCAAAGATTTGTTCAAAATCATGTATTTGGGGGTGAAATTAATATTGTAATAGAAAAGTTTTGGAGATGAGTTATAATAAGAAACCCTTTTTTCTTGTATATATATTGAAACCATGCATACGTCTTCATGGAAAAAAGACATATGAATGTGTGGACATTCCTTACACTGATCAGACACTACTATATTTCTATTTTTGTTATCTCTCAGAAAATAATGCACTCTTTTTTCTTCATTCTTCTCATCAACTTCTTAGCTAGTACTTGTATCATTACATCTTCAAGAAGTCAATAGCCTCTTGAAACAACTTTCCCTTGAAATCTCTGTACTCTGGCCAAGACACACTCCTAAACCTAGGCCCTAATTTTGGGTCAACAATCTTTTCAACTGGGCTCACTTTTACTGTGGCGGGCCCACAAAAATAAGCCGACGACAGCCTACGGTCGGTCCGGTTCACTACGGCACGATGATAGCCGCTCTTGAACTGACCATCTGATAGAATATGGAACAAGTCTCCTAAAATTATTATGAGACTTCCTCGAATTGCCGGGAAAGTGGACCAGCATTCTGGCCCTGATTCGTCTTTGGGCCGGAGAACTTGGAGACCGGTGGTGCTGTTTTGGTAAAGGATGGTTATGAGGCTCGAATCAGAGTGAGCCGCCATGCCCATGGCTCGGTCTGGATCTGGGCAGGCTGGGTAGGAGTTGAGGCGGACTGCTCCAGTTAGGATTGATGGTGGGTTCAGTAAGGTAATGGATTTTATGTCATCGTCGTTGAGGCCGAGTGAGAGGAGCATTAGCCGTATCAGCTTCATCGCAAGGGCCTTCATCACGTTGTCGTACTCTTCCATTACATTGCTATACATGAAATTAATAAAATGATCAAGAGAAAACAAATGGATTCAAGTGGGGGGTTTAAATCCCAAACCTTATACCGTTAACAAAATGTTTCAACACTGTGCTACAATGACACTCTTGCAAACGAGGACAGTAGCATACACATGCATAGGGGAAAAAAATACTGCTTAAAATGGTTCCGGATCTTATTTTGCTATATTATTGTATTAGGGTTAATAAAATGAGGAAACGGGTTATCCGCTATCTAATTAACTGATATTAAACCGTCAGCTAAACTATTACATAGCATAATTCGACAGGATCAAATCGATGATCCGCTCCAGCCGCTTTGTTCCACACATGAAGTGATCTATGCATGTGAAATTTTAATCGATATGATGCATTACAAATCATGGATCAAGTATTTTAAAAAATGGATGGTTGGTAAACACAATAAAAATGTCATATATTGAGAAGATTTGATGGAAGACATATATAGTGTCAAAGTGAATAAAATTTTATACACATCGATCAGTCTATATGCAGAACAAGCTGACCGGAGCGGATCGTCGATTTAACGGCCAGATTAGGCTATGTATAGGCTAGATGACGGTTTAATATATATCAGCTAGTTAGCTGATAATCCGTTTCCTCATAAAATATCTATTAACAATTTAACATTTATATATTAAATTACCCATAGGTTTATATTCTTATGGACGATGGATTAAATCACATCCAAATAAAAATGATAAATTTTCTGCTTTATTGCCCAAATTTTATGCATAGATCATCTTTTATATATATATAAAATATGTTTTATTTCTGTATTCTATACATCATATCCTGAAAACTAACTAGTAATTAACCAACCAATGGTAATACTCATTACTCTCTCATTTCTCATTTCCCATAAATATAAAATTTACCCAAATCTCTACCACTATAACTAGAAATCAAGAATACACATGTCCTCTTATTTTTTTTCCCCAAAAAAATTAATCTAAGAAATGAGAAAAAATTTACATCATTTTCTAAAAACCTAAAAAATCCACCACATCCTCTCTCTCTCTCTCTCAAATCATGAATGTTTTTGGAATTTGAAATGGAAAATTAAACATTATCTCCTTAATATTTATAATTTTGTACATATTATGTCTAATAATTCCACATTCTCTTGTTTATCGTGTGCATACATGCTTAAATGTAGTAAAAAAATATAATACGGAAAGGAGTCATAATTTATCATCTACATCAATATACAATTTTTTAAAGCGTGGCTTAAACCAAGTGTTCATTGTACAACTACATGAAGCTAGCTTTAGCATTAGGTTATCCATTAGAAAGAATCTAGATTTCTCTCCTTCATGCATTACACTCTAAGCACCAAAAAAGAGCTCTCCATCATCTACCCTACTAGTACTACTACTACTACTACTAATAATACTCATCAAAGAAGAAGAAGAAGAAGAAGAAGAAGAAGATACCAGAACTGCATGGGATCCTTGGGCCAAAGCTGCTGAGCATGCTCCAACGGCGGCCCAGCAAACGTAAACCCTTCGGACCACATCACCTTCTCGAAAAAGTTGGCAATGGGGACAACCCCGTAACCCGAAACCCCATTCGCAGTCCTCGCGGCCTTCATCTTCTGCTCATCAGGGAGAGAAAACAATCTCAAGAGCTCTGCCTCGAAACGATCGAGGAGCTCTAAAGAAACGCCATGGCCAACGAGTTGAAAAGCGCCGAAGTTCTCACAAGCTTGAGATAAGTTTTCGGCAATGGCGGCTTCATCGCCGGAGATGTCGATGATTGGGAGAGGGTCTGAGGAGACGGGGTGGTCGTTGACCGTTGACCAAATGTGTGTCTCCGGGACTTGGTCTATGGATTCAAGGTTCAGGTGGTTGCTCATGAGTGAAGGCATAGTGATGGGTTTTTTTTCCCCCCTTTTCTTTCTCCTTTTCGTTTTTGTTTCTTGGTTGAATGTTTGTGATGGCTGGATATTGGAGTTTTGTTTATAGAGAGGGAAGGATTTATATGGGAAGCATATATTTCTAGATATGGTGAAAGATATATGGGGGTGGATACAGTAAAAAGACAAATTTGGATTCTTTTTCATGAATGATATTTATTTAAATAAATGTCCATTGAATTGTTGGAAGACAAATGCATTCATCTGATCTATTGAAGAAAAGAATTATCCAATTGTTGATTGAATTGTTGGAAGATAAATGCATTCATCTGATCTATTTTAGAAATTATTCAGTGATTGAAGAAAATATTTGAATATATAGCCCTCAAAAGGTATATGTATCTCCACAACAAAATGTGTATCCATGCATGTTCCCTTCTGTATAATGTAAAATTTGGCAAAAGATATTATGGATATAGTAAAATTTAATTTAGTGAGCAATTAAATTTTTTTACATTATAAAGCCACTTTTAAACCAACACCATAAAATAAAACATAAAATTAGATTTAGAATTCAACGAAAAAATATATTATAAAAACACGTTGAAATCCACGTCACAAAAATAAAACAAAAAATTAAATTTAGTGAGCAATAGGATTCAAATCAAACATCTTCTCTCTGAAAGTGAACTACTACCATCGGGTTACAATGTAAGTCATTTTTTGCTTTTGCACACATATTAAAAAGATTGAATTTTCCTCAATTTATGATTATCTAAAGGTAAAGTTCCTATTTTAACCCTATCATTAATGAATAGTTGAACAAGTATGAAAAGAAATCATGATAGGATTGATATGGTAACTTTGACACTAAAAAAAAGTGAATTGGTAATCAAAGTTTTTCATTGGTGTTAAGAATTATTGAAATTGAGAGAGAAAGAAAATATTATTAATGAATGATCAAGATACAATATACAACATGCCTATCTATATATAGCCTATAAGATTAAATCCCGATAATAAGTGATAAAGAGAAAAATATATATGAAAGATTTATGAATATTTTAACAGCTCCGTTCAAAATCACGGTGGACCATAAACCAAGAGTTTGGACAAGAAATGCGAAAGTTGAGTACGTGTTTGAGGTGTTGTAAAGAGATCGACCACTTGATTATTGGAATGGATGTAAAGAAGTGAAATCCGACATCGGTCATACGCTTGGCGAACTATATGACAATCCACCTCAATATGTTTAGTATGTTAATGAAAAACTGAATTTTCAGCAATACGAACATCACTCTTGTTTTCATAATAAAGTGGAACACGAGATGGAATGACGACATCCATATCAGTAAGTAAAGTACGAAGCCATTTAAGTTTTGCAGCAGTATCATCCATTGCACGGTACTCAGTTTCAGTGCTGGAGCGAGAAACAGTATCTTGGCGCTTGCTGCGTCAGGAAATCAAAGATGTGAAAGTTCCTAGTGCTCTTGCCGCTACAACTGCGGCCAATATGGAATCAAAAAACAAAAATTTTACGGGAAGCACTAGAAATTAATTCCTAGCGATCGTTCCAAACACTAAGTTATGGAAGATCCCTCCAAATTTCTCATAGGACGTCGGAAACAAATTTGAAAGGCGACCGCTCTTTCCGAAGATGATCCACCCGAGAGAATCGATCCAAGCTCCAGCTTCACTTAGTGAAGCAACCAACGCTCCAAACTTGCTAGAAATAGAGAGTGAGAATGTAAGAATTTTCCACTATCATTTTCTTTCTAAAATAAATGCTCAAGAGAGTAATGAGGAAGAAGGAGGAGGATGAAGAGAGGTAACCATAACACAAAATGAGCTAATGTTTAATGAAAGAGAGAAAAGAATGGCTTCATAATTTTTCAACCATCCAATAAAATATCACAACCCTACATGTCCACAACCATACCCAAACCCACGCCACATCATTTCTTTGAATATTCATAAATAAATTTTCACAAATGAGGTGTTCTTCTTCTAGAAAGCATTCCTTATAAATACGGAATACAACCCAGTATACTTATCGAAATACATATATGTGTATTTATATAAAAATACGAATAGCCAAGAGAGATAAAATGAATAGTGAACAATAATACTAGAATATATATAAATTATTAAATCAAAACTTGATTTAATATTCCGGCTTAATGCTAAACCGGCTAGTATTATCAACCGTCCGATTAAAGTCTGTGTAGCAAGTACACGTATTTAATCGGACCTCGGCACGTATCAATATACGACTTCTACATCATACCGCCTGAACCGGGAAAACCCTCTGCGTGGGACTCTAAACACTCGACAATACGCTGGCAATGATTTATTGGATAAATCCAAAACCATAACTGTAGGGTTCCTAGGCACTCCCAAGAGGTCTCACAAGGTATCAACCATGCCAATTTCAAAAATTACGGTGCCGAGAAACGCTAGACTAGATCGTTAACTAGAATTTAGGCGAAACTAGAAACTAGCTAACAACTTAGCTAAAGAGAAAACGGAAATACAACCTTTGTAGATCCGGTTCTCCACCTCCATGGCTCCGCGATGAAGTCTCCTCGCTGTACAAATCGGATCTTGGGCTTTAGCGTCGGCTTCATCGGAGAAAAAGCGGGCTAGGTCATCGACGACGATGCCGAAGATGATCTACGTCGAGGCATCGCTAGATCAAGCTCCAACTTCACCAAGTCAAGAAAACTTGTGAAGGAAACACCCTATACTACTTGGCAAGAGGTAGAGGATGAAGAAATAGGAGATGGGTTCACTTTAGAATTGGATTTCTCACTTATATGCTCAACTTGCCATTAATGAAGACAAGCTTTTTCTTCAAGTGAAGAAGAAGAAGAAGAAGCAAGATTATGATGAATATTATGATAAGTCTTATGAAAAGAATAATAAAATGATTCTTATCATAATATTAACCATGGTAATGTGTAGAGAAATAACTAAGGTTAAATGAATGGTTAGGGTTTAGGAGATGAAGACAAAAGAGTCACTTTGGTCAAAGTTGCATGAAGCTTCAAGAAGCATCATGAATGAAAGCAACCCTTATGCTTTCATTTCTCATTTCTTTTAATCCAAAATAAATAGATATATGAATGAATGAATAAGAAATAAAACCCTAACCATTTACTTAACCAAGGTTTAACTCTTTACACAAACCCTAGCAATCTTGCATCATCAAACATGATACAATCAAGTGAGAAAATCCTTTTAAAGTGAACCGATACTAGTTAATGCAAAGTAATACATCAAATATATAATTATGCATTAAATCATTAAATCAACACTTGATTCAATGATCCGGTCATATCGTATATATAACCGACTAATATCAACAGTAACAACTTATCGAATCAACACTTGATCCGATAACCCGACTATATCGCATATAACCGATCAATGTCACATATCGCGAGAATCGAATACAGTATCACATACTGGTATCATTCTCGGTCCCGCACATATCTCATATGCGCTCATATTTCATTTCGCTTGAGCCAGGAAACCTCTATGTAGGACTCTAAAGACTCGTCAATACGCCGGCAGCAGATGATGATCATATCAAGCACCCACAAGCCGCAAGCGGTCTGCTAAACGTAACGGCCACCCGGGTATTGAGCGATGAGAAGATCGACGAGCAAGCCCGCTCACACTCCTGTGAATCCAACCAGTAACACTTACCGTACAATCCGGTCTGATCGTCTGATATGTCGCATATCTCGCCTAGGGGTGGTAAACGTCAGACCCCAATAGCTCGATAAGTCGTGTCGATATGAGGTCTATAACAGTTCGAGAAACTACTGGTAACACTTACCAGTAAATCTCAGCAACCCTGGCCAGGGATTTCCGGTTATAGCCAATCGAACACAGCGCAACATCAACTCCCTATACCGGGAGAGACGAATCCCCTCCTATCGCTCATTGCCTCCATGTGATTCGGGACTGTACCCAAAAACCACCGTTTTGCACGCCCTCTTGGACGTGGTAAGGTGGAAATCAAAGCACAGTGGGAACCACACAAGACTCTATGACGATCTCGGGTCAACAGACTACTCTGTACCAGTGTCACCAGAGAACTGCCATCTGACGTAAGGTATAATACCATCTGGGAGTTCTCGGCGAGTCCGTCCAGTGTACCCAGTCTCCACTGAGCACCCGTATATCATCTCTGATGTCAAACACTAATGGATATGGGATCATCTATCGCCCATCTGTATGGGTCGAGAAGGTATACGCTAGTCTACTCTGGTATATCGATGCCCCCGTCTCAATACACCCACGACTAGGGACCTTGAAGGATGTACTTATAGACTACCATGTCCCCACTGGTATGATCTGCATCATAGTCCAGGTAGTCAAGTACACATCCTAAGGGCTTTACCAACATGTAATAGAGAGGCAATCAGTATACACGTTAAGGTAAAGAGCAACCAGATAGCATACTATCATGTCGAGCAAGAAAGTCCTCCCTATATATGTCCCAGCATCCACTACAATATACATCCTATGTACAGTAATGGCCTCTAGGGCATACATATAACTAACAATCTCCCACTTGCACTAGGGCCATCTGTAGCAGTGATTGAAGTATCTCATACTCAACCATCCCATAAAAGTCTCTCTCTGGGAATAGGCCTTCGTGAGTGGATCCGCCGTGTTGTCCTCCGAGTCTACTCTCCTAACCTCGATCCTTTAGAGATCAACCATCTCCATGATCAGGTGATACTGCCTTAGAGCATGTCTGGATCACTGATGGGACCGGCGTTCCTAGGTATAAGCCACAACTCCATTGTCTCACAATGGTAGGAACGTAGTTCATCTCATGAACTAATATACACCTAAACATCCTCTTTGGTAGCATCTTAAGTAGTGATGTATCCAGCCTTTATCGTCTAGTATGCCACGGTAGCCAGCTTGGAACTCTTCCAACATACCGTCCCTTTACTGAGGGTAAAGACAATGCCTGTGACTGACATTCAGTCGTCTTTATCACCGTGGAATCTTTCCAGTGATTCTCCCCAGGATCGATTGATACCATCTCACTACAGCTAGTGAGAATCCTAACATCCAATTAAATCTATCTCATAGATCCAAAACTCAGGATATAGGAGGTATCATTTTGATCCTATATGGAGAATCTTTGTGATAAGCGGAGATTGACCGAGCGTAGCATAGGAAACTCCTTCCCTATCAAGAGTATGTCATCCACGTACTCTACGAGGATCACTACCATACTCCCTACTACCTTTTTGTTTATACAAGGTTCATCTACCATTTTGATGATGTCAAACTCTTTGACTAACACATCAAAACAGACGTTCCAACTCCGCGATACCTGCTTTATCACATAAAACATCTTGCACGCGTTTCCGCTGCTCCCATTGTTTACGAAGCCCTCTGGCTGTGTTCTTATAGACATTCTCTTCTAAATCATTATTAAGAAAAGCAGTCATGGCACCCAACCACCAGATATCGTAGTCATGGTATGTAGCCGTGGCAAGTAGGATCTGGATGGACTTAAGCATAGATCCTTAGAAAAGGTTTCAACATATTCCATACCTGGTCAACGATGCAAACCTTTAACAAGTCTAGCTTTGAAAGTCTCAACCTTTCCATGTACACCAAGTAATCTTCTCAAGATATACTTTCTCCTGATGGGGATTAACCCTTCAGATATAGCAACTAAAGTCCATACTTTGTTGGTGTATAAGAATTCCATCTCAGATCGCTAAGCATCCAGCCATTCTTACAGAGTCCCACTCTTGGTGGCCAGTTCGAAAATAGTTGGGTCATCATCTCATGATGCAATCCTCGCTCCCACTGTCATAGAGAAACCGAAGTAACTCTCAGGTGGATGAGGAACCCTACTAGATCGGCGGAGAGGCTGAGGTTCGTTGGAATCTACTGAATCCTTTGGTTCTGTCAAATCATCAGCTGCAGTTTGTATAGCTGGAACATTTCCAGTTGTACATAACAGACGTTGCCTCGAGCTTGTCCGGATTTTGCTTTTAGACATTGGCCGGACAACCCCAAATCTTAACTGACTTAAGAGATGGGCTCTTCCCTTTCCATATCACATATGAAGTGGTAGGCTACTGATTTGATCGGGACCCTATTCAATAGGTATGCAACTTCATAAGTGCATAACTCCCAAAAGGAAATAGGTAACTCAGTAGTACTCATCATAGAGCACACCTTATCACATAGGGTGTGATTGCTCCGCCCCGATATACCATCTGGCTATGGTGTATTCGGAGGAGTAATGCTGAGAGAGAATCTCATTCTCCATTAGAATAGTCCAGGAATTCCATGCTCAAGTATTCTCCTCCCCGATCTCATCAAAGGACATAATACTTATACCCGTATTGGTTCTCTACTTCTAACTTATATTCTGTGAATATCTCAAAAGGTTCGGACTTGTGTTTCAACAAGAACATATGTCTGAATCTAAAGAGATCATCAGAGAACGTAATGAAGTATAAAGAACCAGTCCTGGCATGTGTAGACAGGGGACCTTACATACATCAACATGTATCAATCCCAAGAGTTCACTAACTCTTTCTCTGTTTCCATTAAACAGAGCTATGGTCATTTTATCTTTGTGACATGACTGGCAAGTTTTCACAAGATGTAAATTCAAACTAATTTAAATATGCATCTATATGTAACTTTAGCTAGTCGGGTCGCATTGATATGGCCTAGTCTACAATACCACAAGAAGGATCCGTTCATTTCTGAACTCTTCCTCTTGTGTGTGTTCTGTATACTAAGAACTGTAGTTTGATTTAGAACATCAATGCTTTTAGATAACGTGCCTGAACCGATCAACTTTTGATATAGGAAATGTTCAAAACATTATCCAACAATACAAAATTTTATCATTTCTTTACTAATAAAGAGACTGATATGATTTTTTATATCAGGTTCGGTATCTAATAACATTCGTTCAGAATCAATGTATTTGCAATACAGGGTGACAGTGACCAACAGACTTGGCTGCAACACTTGCCCCGTTTTCTGTCTCATGAAACTTATCACCCGTTCTCAGTTCTCTACCTATCTGTAGCCCTATGTAACAGATTACATATCTGGGATCCTGATCCGGTATCATATACCCAGGACGTAAAGGACATTGAGAAACAGTTCTGTATAATGAACACACCCGAAGATGATGCATCAGCATGCACTCTCTTCGTTTGGGCAGCACGGGAAATCTGGTATTCCCCAATTTCCTGCTCTGTCTTATAACAATTATAAGTTGGAGCGGGACCAACGTTCCCCAGCTCAGTATAACAAGCGGGTTCGGTCAATATTCCGTATTATTATCTTGATTAAGGCGTGATATGGTCACTACCTGGAGAGAGAGAGAAGAAATCACTCAGCGTGCGCTCTTTCAAGATCAGATTGGTTATTATTTTATCTAATTAGGATGGCTCCCACTGCTTTTTATCAAATCTTCCTTCAAACCCTAAAAGGAAAGACTAGCCGGGATTAATTACACGCCACAAGTTCGCCAATCTTTCAGCCAGGCCAGTGTCGGTACTTTGAGGGAGGTGCCCCATGCTTTCGCACGAACCTAATTAATGTAAACCTCGGTTTCCCAGAGGCGTAACCCCGTTGACACCTTTCTAGACACCTACTTGATCGGCTAATTGTAATGTGTAAAACTCTCCCAGGAGTAACAATTACTCGCAGCGGGTATCGGGATCAAACTATCTCATAGAAGGTATGCAATCTCATTGCAAATTTCAACACTTGAAATTCCCGATAATATTTTGCCCCTAACCTCCTATGACCTTGACAAAGGCCAACAAACCATAGGATGCTAGTCAAGTTCAACCCGTCATTTCCTGATTGAATTAAACCCACCCGCACGACCCTTGACAAAGGCCAACAAGGTCGCACGACTACCCTAACCCAATCTGCATCATATGCATAAGCAGATAAGCACCAGTCAGCTACCGCACACTACGCCTTGACAAAGGCCAACAAACGCAGCACGAATACTAACTACTACTTATCTGAAATGACGGAGGGCTACGACAGGTTTTTCTGAAAACCTATTGCGTAATGAACTTGATATCGTTGTAGGATCGAATGATTTTAAAATGGAGTGTTTTTGAGGCTTTTCTAGTTTTGCTAAAGGAGTCACTCCCGGTGAAGGGATTGTCGGTCCTTTCCTCATCGAATGAGGTGCAGGATATATCATATATATCACTGTGCAAAGCAGAAACTATAGAAGCAATCAAAAGACAAACCGAGTGTGTAGCATCTGCCAGTTATTGCTAAAGGAGTCACTCCCGGTGAAGGGATCTCGGTCCTTTCCCTATCGAATAAGGTGCAGGATGTTCTACAAGGAACACCACGATGCAAAGCAAGAACTGTAGCGACCTGTTTTATTTTGAAATTCGATTCCACGACATCTTAGGTTTCTTTTCTTTCATTAATCGCATTAATGAAGTCCCATCATTTAAATTACCTAAACATCACAGATAAATACGACGTACACTTATGCCATCCGCATTCGCCTCGATGTCCCCTCATGCACCGTTAGGTTAGGTAACTAACGGCAGAGCAGGGCAGGGCTAGCGCGGGTGTAAAACATAAGTAACATCTATATAATATATCATATATACTATATACAGTATCTATCACAGAACATCACATGATCACATCACAGATATCGCAGCAGAAGAATCATATGAAATATTGGATATACTAGGACGTCCGTGTTTTCAATACGAGCCAGTATAAAACACGGATTCCACGGTCGCGATGAATAGCCAAACCTACACCCCTAGACCCCTACGAGAGCGGCAAGCAACCCTACCAATTCTAGAGTTAGGAGACCCGGACTCGACTCCTCGAGTTGGTCTCCCACTGGACTCCAGAACCCGGTTACTTGTGCTCCCCTCCTTGGGTCTATCCTAGTGCAGAAAAGTAAATAATATACAAATGGTGACATCTTCCGCAACCTGGAAGTGCTCCAATAAAAGAATATTACATACAAGTTTTTACATGAATGAAAATGAAAAACACTCATCTCACATAAAACCCCCCGGCTATTCAAACACGACGATCCAATATAACATATCCAGCAACACATAACATCACATGTCATCAACGTAAGTAAATATGCGCATCCCAATTGTCGTTGACATATAGCAACGAAACCGGCGATATCACATATTACACTTACGGTCACAGAAAAGAAAGTGTAAAACTACAACAGTTGGAATCCGCAATCTCCTCAGACATCGCATGCCTGACCAAATGAATTCTTTAGACATCGCATGCCTAACAATCATAAACCCCGCATTTTAGTCTCAAAATCGAAAACTCTTTTCAATATCAAGTCGGGCAATTCAACAAGATTCCCGACATCCTGATCGAATGCTCGTCGCAAACTTCAGTAGGCGGCCGCACCCCCGACGCCGTCGACGAAGTGCACCAAGGTGGAACACCGCTACCGGGAGCACCCGAACGGATGCTTTCAGCGACGGAGTTCTCCTACAGTCACTTGGTCGGGGCTATGGAGTGAGGCTGTCTATTAAGTTTACCCGGCGAATATCCGTGTACGCTACGTGATTGCGACGGACTTTCGATCACATCAAAATTCCGTGGCAACCGATCAAGTGAGACTAAAGTGCTATGTTTATAACATTCATTCAGTTATCTCATAACTGTTTGTGAATTCCAATTATTGTATCACATTCCAGATAATTAGAAAATGTTAAACTTTCCGATCGAACAGTCAAACACCCAAGTTTTCCCGAAACAGATCAACATATGAAACAAGTTTAAAAACATCCAGTTCATGCCTCAGTACCAACGGTCCAGCCGTAGAAGGGTCAAGCCAACGCCTCACATGTGGCACGCCGTACTGCCCCAAACCCTAAGGTTCAAAGGGCAGTTCAAGACGGTCACATAATCGAGTTAAGGTTTGTTGTCTTCTAGAGGGACCATCGCGTTACTTGCACTACTTAGAACGTCGTTAAACTTCGGAAAGATCCAACACTTGGAAATTTCCCGACAGGGGAAAAGGTGGGTATTTATATCCGGTCGAACTTTTTAACATATTCAAAAATTATCCGGAAAGCCACATAGACAAAATCAGATAATCCGATCGAATCATCGAATCCCCAAAACAACCCCAGAAAATTCAACTCTTGAATGCAGATTAAAACTTCCCATAGAACAGAGGAAACAGATACGGGCATTACTGTATCAAAACAAATCCCTAATCAGTACAAACGGCCGCGGAACCGCCGCAAAAGGAGGCTACTGCCGCGGTTCCACGGCGCTACAGCGGAATTAGGGTTTCGTTTTCTGCCGCAATCCTTATAATTTCCTACTCTATTTTCTGCGAATTTTTAATTCTGAAAAATCCTTGTTTTTAGAAAAAGTCCAGAGAGCACTTTGATGTTAGGGTTTCGGGTCGATCGGGTTTCAAACTTCGTCTACGCATCACCTAAGGATCTAGCTAGGCTCTGATACCACTGTAGGGTTCCTAGGCACTCCCAAGAGGCCTCACAAGGCATCAACCATGCCAATTTCAAAAATTACGGTGCCGAGAAACCCTAGACTAGATCGTTAACTAGAATTTAGGCGAAACTAGAAACTAGCTAACAACTTAGCTAAAGAGAAAACGGAAATACAACCTTTGTAGATCCTGTTCTCCACCTCCATGGCTCCGCGATGAAGTCTCCTCGCTGTACAAATCGGATCTTGGGCTCTAGCGTCGGCTTCATCGGAGAAAAAGCTGGCTAGGTCATCGACGACGATGCCGAAGATGATCTACGTCGAGGCATCGCTAGATCAAGCTCCAACTTCACCAAGTCAAGAAAACTTGTGAAGGAAACACCCTATACTACTTGGCAAGAGGTAGAGGATGAAGAAATAGGAGGTGGGTTCACTTTAGAATTGGATTTCTCACTTATATGCTCAACTTGCCATTAATGAAGACAAGCTTTTTCTTCAAGTGAAGAAGAAGAAGAAGAAGCAAGAATATGATAAATATTATGATAAGTCTTATGAAAAGAATAATAAAATGATTCTTATCATAATATTAACCATGGTAATGTGTAGAGAAATAACTAAGGTTAAATGAATGGTTAGGGTTTAGGAGATGAAGACAAAAGAGTCACTTTGGTCAAAGTTGCATGAAGCTTCAAGAAGCATCATGAATGAAAGCAACCCTTATGCTTTCATTTCTCATTTCTTTTAATCCAAAATAAATAGATATATGAATGAATGAATAAGAAATAAAACCCTAACCATTTACTTAACCAAGGTTTAACTCTTTACACAAACCCTAGCAATCTTGCATCATCAAACATGATACAATCAAGTGAGAAAATCCTTTTAAAGTGAACCGATACTAGTTAATGCAAAGTAATATATCGAATATATAATTATGCATTAAATCATTAAATCAACACTTGATTCAATGATCCGGTCATATCGTATATATAAGGTTCCTAGGCACTCTAGTGAGGTCACGCAAGGCATCGATCAAGCCAATTACAAAAAATCTAGGTGCCGAGAAACCCGACTACGGATCGTTAGCTAGAAATCTAGGCGAAAATGAAACTAGATAACAACTTAACTAAAGTTTAAACGGAAATACAACCTTTGTAGATCCGGTGCTCCACCTCCATAGCTCCGCAATGAAGTCTCCTCGCTGTCCAAGTCGAACCCCGGGCTCAAGCGTCGGCTTCATCGGAGAATGGACGGGCTAGGTCGTCGACGTCATGCCGAAGATGATCTACGTCGAGGCATCGCTAGATCAAGCTCCAACTTCATCAAGTCTAGAAAACTTGTGAAGGAAACACACTCTACTACTTGGCAAGAGGTAGAGGATGAAGAAATAGGAAGTGGGTAGACTTTAGAATTGGATTTCTCACTCATTTCATCAATCCACCATTGATGAAGTCAAGGTTTTCTTCTTGAGTTCAAGGAAGAAGAAGAAGAAAGTTATGATAAGAATTAGTTCCAAAATGAAAAGAATAATCAATTCTTATCATAATAGAACCATGGTTAGGTGTAGAGAGTGAATCATGGTTTAGTGAAATGGTTAGGGTTAAGCATGAGACAAAAATGGTTACTTTATGAAAGCTTCAAGAAGCTTCAAGTACAAACAAATAAAAGCCACCATTTCTTCTCATATCTTTTCCTTTTTCCAAAAAGAAAAAGATTAATAAATGAATATGTAAAACCCTAATTATCCACTTAACCATGGTTTAAATCTTTACACTTAACCATAAAGACATGCATCATCAAACATGATACAAACAAGTGCACAAAATCATATCGAATATGTAATGCGCACATCCGAGTGAGAAAATCCATCTTGAAGTGAACCGATACTAGTTAATGCAAAGTAATATATCAAATATATAATTATACATTAAATCATTAAATCAATACTTGATTTAACGATCCGGTCATATCGCATATAACCGACTAATATCAACAGTAACAACTTATCGAATCAACACTTGATCCGATAACCCGGCTATATCGTATATAACCGATCAATGTCACAAATCGCGAGAATCGAATATAGTATCACATACTGGTATCATTCTCGGTCCCGCACATATCTCATATGCGCTCCTATTTCGTTTCGCTTGAGCCAGGAAACCTCTGTGTAGGACTCTAAAGACTCGTCAATACGCCGGTAGCAGATGATGATCATATCAAGCACCCACAAGCCGCAAGCGGTCTGCTAAACGTAACGGCCACCCGGGTATTGAGCGATCTGAAAATCGAGGAGCAAGCCCGCTTACACTCCAGTGAATCCAACCAGTAACACTACCGTACAGTCCGGTCTGATCGTCTGATATTTCGCATATCTTGCCTAGGGGCGGTAAACGTCAGACCCCAATAGCTCGATAAGTCGTGTCGATATGAGGTCTATAACAATTCGAGAAACTACTGGTAACACTTACCGGTATATCTCAGCAACCCTGGCCAGGGATTTCCTGTTATAGCCAATCGAACACAGCGCAACATCAACCCCCTATACCGGGAGAGACGAATCCCCTCCTATCGCTCATTGCCTCCATGTGACTCGGGACTGTACCCATAAACCACCGTTTTGCACGCCCTCTTGGACGTGGTAAGGTGGAAATCAAAGCACAGTGGGAACCACACAAGACTCTATGACGATCTCGGGTCAACAGACTACTCTGTACCAGTGTCACCAGAGAACTGCCATCTGACGTAAGGTATAATACCATCTGGGAGTTCTCGGCGAGTCCGTCCAGTATACCCAGTCTCTACTGAGCACCCGTATATTATCTCCGATGTCATACACCGATGGATATGGGATCATCCATCGCCCATCTGTATGAGTCGAGAAGGTACACGCTAGTCTACTCTGGTATATCGATGCCCCGTCTCGATACACCCACGACTAGGGACTTTGAAGGATGTACTTATGGACTACCATGTCCCCACTAGTATGATCCGCATCATAGTCCAGGTAGTCAAGTACACATCCTAAGGGCTTTACCAACATGTAAAAGAGAGACAATCAGTATACACGTTAAGGTAAAGATCAACCAGATAGCATACTATCATGTCGAGCAAGAAAGTCCTCCCTATATATGTCCCAGCATCCACTACAATATACATCCAATGTATAGTAATGGCCTCTAGGGCATACATATAACTAACAATCTCCCACTTGCACTAGGGCCATCTGTAGCAGTGGTTGTAGTATCTCATACTCAACCATCCCATAAAAGTCTCTCTCTGGGAATAGGCCTTCGTGAGTGGATCCGCCGTGTTGTCCTCTGAGTCTACTCTCCTAACCTCTATCCCTTAGAGATCAACCATCTCCATGATCAAGTGATATTGCCTTAGAATATGTCTGGATCACTGATGGGACCTGCGTTCCTTGGCATAAGCCACAACTCCATTGTCACACAATGGAAGGAACAAAGTTCATCTCATGAACCAGTATACACCCAAACAGTCTCTTTGGTAGCATCTTAAGTAGCGATGTATCGTGCCTTTATCGTCTAGTATGTCACGGTATCTAGCTTGGAACTCTTCCAACATACCGTCCCTTTACTGAGGGTAAAGACAATGCCTGCGACTGACTTTCAGTCGTCTTCATCACCCTGGAACACTTCCAGTGATTCTCCCCAGGATCTACTGATACCATCTCACTACAACTAGTGAGTATTCTAACATCCATTTAGATCTATCTCATAGATCCAAAACCCAGGATTTAGTAGGTATCACTTTGATCCTACACGGAGAATCTTTGTGATAATCGGAGATTGATCGAGCGTAGCATAGGAAACTCCTTCCCTATCAAGAGTATGTCATCCACGTACTCTACGAGGATCACCACCATACTCCCTACTACCTTTTTGTTTATACAAGGTTCACCTACCATTTTGATGAAGTCAAACTCTTTGACTACTACATCAAAACAGACGTTCCAACTCCGCGATGCCTGCTTTATTATATAAAACATCTTGCACACGTTTCCGCTGCTCCCACTGTCTACGAGGACCTCTGGCTGTGTACTTATAGACGCACTCTTCTAAAACATCATTTAGAAAAGCAGTCAAGACACCCAACCACCAGATATCGTAGTCATGGTATGTAGCCGTGGCAAGTAGGATCTGGATGGACTTAAGCATAGCTACTTGAAAAAGGTTTCATCATTATCCACGCCTGGTCAATGACGAAAACCTTTAACAAGTCTAGCTTTGAAAGTCTCAACTTTTCCATGTACACCAAGTAACCTTCTCAAGATATACTTGCTCCTGATGGGGAGTTAACCCTTCAGATATAGCAACTAAAGTCCATACTTTGTTGGTGTATAAGGATTCCATCTCAGATCGCTAAGCATCCAGCCATTCTTACAGAGTCTTACTCCTGATGGCCAGCTCGAAGCTAGTTGGGTCATCATCTCATGATGCAATCCTCGCTCCCACTGTCATAGAGAAACCGAAGTATCTCTCAGGTGGGTGAGGAACCCTACTAGATCGGCGGAGAGGCTGAGGTTCGTTGGAATCTACTGAATCCTTTGGTTTTATCAAATCATCGGCTGCAAATTGTATAGCTGGAACCTTTCCAGTTGTACATTACAGACCTTGGCTCGAGCTTGTCCGGATTTTGCTTTTAGACATAGGCCGGACAACCCCAAATCTTAACTAACTTAAGATATGGGCTCTTCCCATTCCATATCACATATGAAGCGGTAGGCAACTGATTTGATTGGAACCCTATTCAATAGGTATGCAACTTCTCAAGTGCATAACTCCCAAAAAGGAAATAGGTAACTCAGTAGTACTCATCATAGAGCACACTATATCATATAGAGTGTGATTGCTCCGCCCCGATACACCGAGGTACTGTGTTGTATACGGAGGAGTAACACTGAGAGAGAATCTCATTCTCCTTTAGAATAGTCCAGGAATTCCATGCACAAGTATTCTCCTCCTTGATCACATCAAAGGACATAATACTTATACCCGTATTTTGGTTCTCTACTTCTAACTTATATTCTGTGAATATCTCAAAAGGTTCGGACTTGTGTTTCAACAAGAACATATGTCTGAATCTAAAGAGATCATCAGAGAACGTAATGAAGTATAAAAGAACCAGTCTTGGCATGTGTAGACTGGGGACCTACATACATCAACATGTATCATCCCAAGAGTTCATCAAACTCTTTCTCTGTTTCCAATAAACAGAGCTAAGGTCATCTTATCTTTGTGACATGACTGGCGAGTTTCATAAGATGTAAATTCAAACTGATTTAAATATGCATCTATATGTAACTCTAGCTAGTCGGGTAACATTGATCTGACCTAGTCTACAATACCTCAAGAAGAATTCGTTCATTTCTGAACTCTTTCTCTTGTGTGTGTTCCATATACTAAGAACTGTAGTTTGATTTAGAACATCAATGCTTTTAGATAACGTGCCTGAACCGATCAACTTTTGATATAGGAAATGTTCAAAACATTATCCAACAATACAAAATTTTATCATTTCTTTACTAATAAAGAGACTGATATGATTTTGTATATCAGGTTCGGTATCTAATAACATTCGTTCAGAATCAATGTATTACAATACAGGGTGACAGTGACCAACAGACTTGGCTGCAACACTTGCCCCGTTTTCTGCCTCATGAAACTTATCACCCGTTCTCAGTTTTTCTACCCTTTTGTAGCCCTATGTAACATCTTACATATCTGGGATCCTGATCCGGTATCAAATACCCAGGATATGGAGGATACTGAGAAACAGTTCTTTGTAATGAACACACTCGAAGATGATGCATCAGTATGCACTCTCTTCGTTTGGGCGGCACGGGAATCTTGGTATTCCCCTATTTCCTGCTCTATCTTATAACAATTATAAGTTGGAGCGGGACCAACGTTCCCCAGCTCAGTATAACAAGCGGGTTCAGTCAATAATCCGTTTTATTATCTTGATTAAGGCGTGACATGGTCGCTACCAGGAGAGAGAGAGAAGAAAACACTCAGCGTGTGCTCTTGCAAGAATAGATTGGTTATTATTTTATCTAATCAGGATGGCTCCCACTGCTTTTTATCAAATCTTCCTTCAAACCCTAAAAGGAAAGACTAGCCGAGATTAATTACACACTACAAGTTCGCCAATCTTTCAGCCAGGCCAGTGTCGGTACTTTGAGGGAGGTCCCCCGTGCTTTCGCACGAACCTAATTAATGTAAACCTCGTTTTCCCAGAGGCGTAACCCCGTTGACACCTTTCTAGACACCTACTTGATTGGCTAATTGTAATGTATAAAACTCTCCCAGGAGTAATAATTACTCGCAGCGGGTATCGGGATCCAACTATCTCATAGAAGGTATGCAATCTCATTGCAAATTTCAACACTTGAAATTCCCGATAATATTTTGCCCCAGGCGATCTATGACCTTGACTGAGTCAACAAACCATAGACCGCAAGTAAAGTTCAACCCGTCATTTCCAGATTGAATTAAACCCACCCGCACGACCCTTGACTGAGTCAACAAGGCCGCGCGACTACCCTAATCCAATCTGCATCATATGCATATGCAGATAAATAGTAATCAGCTACCGCACACTACGCCTTGACTGAGTCAACAAACGCAGCACGAATACTAACTATTACTTATCTGAAATGACGGAGGGCTACGTCAGGTTTTTAAGAAAACCCTTTGCGTAATGAACTTTATATCGTTATAGAATCAAATGATTTTCAAATGGAGTGTTTTTGAGGCTTTTCTAGTTTTGCTAAAGGAGTCACTCCCGGTGAAGGGATCGTCGGTCCTTTCCTCGTCGAATGAGGTGCGGGATATATCATATATATCACTGTGCAAAGCAAAAACTCTTAAAAGCAATCAAAAGACAAACCGAGTGTGTAGCATCTGCCAGTTATTGCTAAAGGAGTCACTCCCGGTGAAGGGATCTCGGTCCTTTCCTTATCGAATAAGGTGCAGGATATATCGTATATACCGCTGTGCAAAGCAAGAACTGTAGCTACCTGTTTTATTTTGAAATTCGATTCTACAACTTCTTAGGTTTCTTTTATTTCATTAATCATATTAATGAAGTCCCATCATTTAAGTACCTAAACATCACAGATAAATACGACGTACACTTATGCCATCCGCATTCGCCTCGATGTCCCCTCGTGCACCGTTAGGTTAGGTAACTAACGGCAGAGCGGGGCAGGGCTAGCGCGGGTGTAAAACATAAGTAACGCCTATATAATATATCATATATACTATATACTGTATCTATCACAGAACATCACATGATCACATCACAGATATCGCAGCAGAAGAATCATATGAAATATTGGATATACTAGGACGTCCGTGTTTTCAATACGAGCCAGTATAAAACACGGATTCCACGGTCGTGATGAATAGCCAAACCCACACCCCTAGACCCCTACGAGAGCGGCAAGCAACCCTACCAATTCTAGAGTTAGGAGACCCGGACTCGACTCCTCGAGTTGGTCTCCCACTGGACTCCAGAACCCGGTTACTTGTGCCCTCCTCCTTGGGTCTATCCTAGTGCGGAAAAGTAAATAATATACAAACGGTGACAACTTCCGCAACCTGGAAGTGCCCCCAATAAAAGAATATTACATACAAGTTTTTACATGAATGAAAATGAAAAACACTCATCTCACATAAAAACCCCCGGCTATTCAAACACGACGATCCAATATAACATATCCAGCAACACATAACATCACATGTCATCAACGTAAGTAAATATGCGCATCCCAATTGCCGTTGACATATAGCAACGAAACCGGCGATATCACATATTACACTTACGGTCACAGAAAAGAAAGTGTAAAACTACAACAGTTGGAATCCGCAACAATCTCAGACATCGCATGCCTGACCAAATGAATTACTTAGACATCACATGCCTAACAATTATAAACCCTGCATTTTAGTCTCAAAATCGAAAACTCTTTTCAATATCAAGTCGGGCAATTCAACAAGATTCCCGACATCCTGATCGAATGCTCGTCGCAAACTTCAGTAGGCGGCCGCACCCCTGATACCGTCGACGAAGTGCACCAAGGCGGAACACCGCTACCGGGGAGCACCCGAACGGATGCTTTCGGCGACGGGGGTTCTCCTGCAGTCACTTGGTCGGGGCTATGGGGTGTAGCTGTCTATTAAGTTTTACCCGGCGAGTATCCGCGTACGCTACGTGATTGCGACGGACTTTTGATCACATCAAAATTCCGTGGCAACCGATCAATTGAGACTAAACTGCTATGTTTATAACATTCATTCAGTTATCTCATAACTGCTTATGAATTCCAATTATTGTATCTCATTCCGGATAAATAGAAAGTGTTAAACTTTTCGATCGAACATTCAAACACCCAAGTTTTCTCGATACAGCTCAACACATGAAATAAGTCTAACAACATTCAGTTCGTGCCTCAGTACCAACGGTCCAGCCGTAGAAGGGTCAAGCCAATGCCTCACATGTGGCACGCCGTACTGCCCCAAACCCGAAGGTTCAAAGGGCAGTTCAAGACGGTCACATAATCGAGTTAAGGTTTGTTGTCTTCTAGAGGGTCCATTGCGTTACTTGCACTACTGAGAACGTCTTTAAACTATGGAAAAATCCAACACTTGGAAATTTCCCGACAGGGGAAAAATTGGGTATTTATATCCGGTCGAACTTTTTAACATATTCTAAAATTTATCCGGAAAGCCAAATAGACAAAATCTGATAAACCCGATCGAATCATCGAAGCTCCAAAACATCCCATATTATTCAACTCTTGAATAAATATTAAAAATACCCAGAGAACACATCACAGTTAAATAGGAATTACTGTGAAAAAGTCAACGCAAGGGGAGACCATACGGCCGCGGAACCGCCGCACATGCCAAGCTCGTGCCGCGGTTCCGCGGTGGTTTATTCGAATTAGGCCCCCGTATTTCACAGTAATTCATATAAAACCCTGCTTGATTTTCTGCATATTTTTAATGTGGAAAAAATCACAGTTTTGAAAAAAGGACAGAGAGCATGGGAAATATGGGGTTTCGGGTTCGATCGGGATTCAAACGTCGTCTAGACTTCGCCTAAGGCTCTAGCTAGGCTCTGATACCACTGTAAGGTTCCTAGGCACTCTAGTGAGGTCACGCAAGGCATCGATCATGCCAATTACAAAAAATCTAGGTGCCGAGAAACCCGACTACGGATCGTTAGCTAGAAATTTAGGCGAAAATGAAACTAGATAACAACTTAACTAAAGTTTAAACGGAAATACAACCTTTGTAGATCCGGTGCTCCACCTCCATAGCTCCGCAATGAAGTCTCCTCGCTGTCCAAGTCGAACCCCGGGCTCAAGCGTCGGCTTCATCGGAGAATGGACGGGCTAGGTCGTCGACGTCGTGCCGAAGATGATCTACGTCGAGGCATCGCTAGATCAAGCTCCAACTTCATCAAGTCTAGAAAACTTGTGAAGGAAACACACTCTACTACTTGGCAAGAGGTAGAGGATGAAGAAATAGGAAGTGGGTAGACTTTAGAATTGGATTTCTCACTCATTTCATCAATCCACCATTGATGAAGTCAAGGTTTTCTTCTTGAGTTCAAGGAAGAAGAAGAAGAAGAAAGTTATGATAAGAATTAGTTCCAAAATGAAAAGAATAATCAATTCTTATCATAATAGAACCATGGTTAGGTGTAGAGAGTGAATCATGGTTTAGTGGAATGGTTAGGGTTAAGCATGAGACAAAAATGGTTACTTTATGAAAGCTTCAAGAAGCTTCAAGTACAAACAAATAAAAGCCACCATTTCTTCTCATATCTTTTCCTTTTTCCAAAAAGAAAAAGATTAATAAATGAATATGTAAAACCCTAATTATCCACTTAACCATGGTTTAAATCTTTACACTTAACCATAAAGACATGCATCATCAAACATGATACAAACAAGTGCACAAAATCATATCGAATATGTAATGCGCACATCCGAGTGAGAAAATCCATCTTAAAGTGAACGATACTAGTTAATGCAAAGTAATATATCAAATATATAATTATACATTAAATCATTAAATCAATACTTGATTTAACGATCCGGTCATATCGCATATAACCGACTAATATCAACAGTAACAACTTATCGAATCAACACTTGATCCGATAACCCGGCTATATCGTATATAACCGATCAATGTCACAAATCGCGAGAATCGAATACAGTATCACATACTGGTATCATTCTCGGTCCCGCACATATCTCATATGCGCTCCTATTTCGTTTCGCTTGAGCCAGGAAACCTCTGTGTAGGACTCTAAAGACTCGTCAATACGCCGGTAGCAGATGATGATCATATCAAGCACCCACAAGCCGCAAGCGGTCTGCTAAACGTAACGGCCACCCGGGTATTGAGCGATCTGAAGATCGACGAGCAAGTCCGCTCACACTCCAGTGAATCCAACCAGTAACACTACCGTACAGTCCGGTCTGATTGTCTGATATGTCGCATATCTTGCCTAGGGGCGGTAAACGTCAGACCCCAATAGCTCGATAAGTCGTGTCGATATGAGGTCTATAACAATTCGAGAAACTACTGGTAACACTTACCAGTATATCTCAGCAACCCTGGCCAGGGATTTCCTGTTATAGCCAATCGAACACAGCGCAACATCAACCCCCTATACCGGGAAAAACGAATCCCCTCCTATCGCTCATTGCCTCCATGTGACTCGGGACTGTACCCAAAAACCACCGTTTTGCACGCCCTCTTGGACACGGTAAGGTGGAAATCAAAGCACAGTGGGAACCACACAAGACTCTATGACGATCTCGGGTCAACAGACTACTCTGTACCAGTGTCACCAGAGAACTGCCATCTGACGTAAGGTATAATACCATCTGGGAGTTCTCGGCGAGTCCGTCCAGTGTACCCAGTCTCTACTGAGCACCTGTATATCATCTTCGATGTCATACACCGATGGATATGGGATCATCCATCGCCCATCTGTATGGGTCGAGAAGGTACACGCTAGTCTACTCTGGTATATCGATGCCCCGTCTCGATACACCCATGACTAGGGACTTTGAAGGATGTACTTATGGACTACCATGTCCCCACTAGTATGATCCGCATCATAGTCCAGGTAGTCAAGTACACATCCTGAGGGCTTTACCAACATGTAAAAGAGAGACAATCAGTATACACGTTAAGGTAAAGATCAACCAGATAGCATACTATCATGTCGAGCAAGAAAGTCCTCCCTATATATGTCCCAGCATCCACTACAATATACATCCAATGTACAGTAATGGCCTCTAGGGCATACATATAACTAACAGTATATATAACCGACTAATATCAACAGTAATAACTTATCGAATCAACACTTGATCCGATAACCCGGCTATATCGCATATAACCGATCAATGTCACATATCGCGAGAATCGAATACAGTATCACATACTGGTATCATTCTCGGTCCCGCACATATCTCATATGCGCTCCTATTTCGTTTCGCTTGAGCCAGGAAACCTCTATGTAGGACTCTAAAGACTCGTCAATACGCCGGCAGCAGATGATGATCATATCAAGCACCCACAAGCCGCAAGCGGTCTGCTAAACGTAACGGCCACCCGGGTATTGAGCGATGAGAAGATTGACGAGCAAGCCCGCTCACACTCCTGTGAATCCAACCAGTAACACTTACCGTACAGTCCGGTCTGATCGTCTGATATGTCGCATATCTCGCCTAGGGGTGGTAAACGTCAGACCCCAATAGCTCGATAAGTCGTGTCGATATGAGGTCTATAACAGTTCGAGAAACTACTGGTAACACTTACCAGTAAATCTCAGCAACCCTGGTCAGGGATTCCTGTTATAGCCAATCGAACACAGCGCAACATCAACTCCCTATACCGGGAGAGACGAATCCCCTCCTATTGCTCATTGCCTCCATGTGATTCGGGACTGTACCCAAAAACCACCGTTTTGCACGCCCTCTTGGACGTGGTAAGGTGGAAATCAAAGCACAGTGGGAACCACACAAGACTCTATGACTATCTCGGGTCAACAGACTACTCTGTACCAGTGTCACCAGAGAACTGCCATCTGACGTAAGGTATAATACCATTTGGGAGTTCTCGGCGAGTCCGTCCAGTGTACCCAGTCTCCACTGAGCACCCGTATATCATCTCTGATGTCAAACACCAATGGATATGGGATCATCCATCGCCCATCTGTATGGGTCGAGAAGGTATACGCTAGTCTACTCTGGTATATCGATGCCCCGTCTCGATACACCCACGACTAGGGACCTTGAAGGATGTACTTATAGACTACCATGTCCCCACTGGTATGATCCGCATCATAGTCCAGGTAGTCAAGTACACATCCTAAGGGCTTTACCAACATGTAATAGAGAGGCAATCAGTATACACGTTAAGGTAAAGAGCAACCGATAGCATACTATCATGTCGAGCAAGAAAGTCCTCCCTATATATGTCCCAGCATCCACTACAATATACATCCTATGTACAGTAATGGCCTCTAGGGCATACATATAACTAACAATAACCACGTCAGCGGCACTAGTTGTACGTAACGGCTAAGCGGTATATGTCGAAAGGGAGGTTGACAATTTGTTAGTTATATGTATACCCTAGAGGCCATTACTGTACATGAGATGTATATTGTAGTGGATGTTGGGACATATATAGGTAGGACTTTCTTGCTCGATATGATAGTACGCTATCTGGTTGCTCTTTATCTTAACATGTATACTTTCTGTCACTCTGTTACATGTTGATAAAACCCTTAGGATGTGTACTCGACTTGCAGGACTATGATACAGATCATACTAGTGGGGCCTGGGTAGTCCATGAGTACATCCTTCAATGTTCCTAGTCGTGGGAATATCGAGACGGGGCATCGATATTCCAGAGTAGACTAGCGTATATCTTCTCGACCCATGAGATGGGAGATGGGTGATCCCATATCCATTGGTGTTTGACATCAGAGACGGTATGCGGGTGCTCAGTGGAGACTGGGTACACTGAACGGACTCGCCGAGAACTCCCAGATGGTATTATACCTCACGTCAGATGGCATTTCTCTGGTGACACTGGTACAGCTTAGTCTGTTGACCCGAGATCGTCATAGAGCATTGTGTGTCTCCCACTGTGCTTTGATTTCCACCCTACCATAGCTCTACTGAGTCGTGCAAACAGGTGGTTTTTGGGTACAGTCCCGATTCACATGGAGGCAATGAGCGATAGGAGGGGATTCGTCTCTCCCGGTATTGGGGGTTGATGTTGCGCTATGCTCGACTGGCCATAACTGGAAATCCCTGACCAGGGTTGCAGTGATTTACTGGTAAGTGTTATCAGTAGTTTCACGCTTGTTGTGGACCTTACATCGGCATGACTTATCAAGCTACTGGGGTATGACGTTTATCACCCCTAGGCGAGATATGCGACATATCAGACGAACAGACCGGACTGTGCGGTAAGTGTTACTGATTGGATTCAAAGGAGTGTGAGCAGGCTTTCTCGTTGATCTTCTGATTGCTCAATACCCGGGTGGCCGTTACGTTTAGCAGACCGCTTGCGGCTTGTGGGTGATTGATATGATCACCACCTACTGCCGGCGTATTGACAAGTCTTTAGAGTCCTACACAGAGGTTTCCTGGCTCAAGCGAAACGAAATAGGAGCGCATATGAGATATGTGCGGGACCGAGAATAATACCAGTATGTGATACTGTATTCTATTCTCGCGATTAGTATCATCGGTCGGTTTTATGAGATATAGCCGGGTTACCGAATCAAGTGTTGATTCGATATATTGATACACTAGATATTAGTCGGTTATATGCGATATAACCGAATCGTTAAATCAAGTGTTGATTTAATGATTTAATGTATAATTATATATTTGATATATTACTTTACATTAACTAGTATTGGTTCACTTAAGATTGATTTTCTCACTTGATGTGCACAAGTTGTATATGTGATATATGTTTGTGCACTAGTTTGTATCATGATTGATGATACATGCAAACATGGGTGGGTATGTGACATACACCATGTTAATTATAATTTAGGTTTTTATTTATCTTAATTATTCAAAATGGTGGCTTCTTTTGTCATGGCTTGAAGCTTCATGAAGCTTGAAGCAACTTTGATAAAGACCACTCATTTTGTCTTGATTAAGATATTCATTAACCAAACCATTATAATTAACTATGGTTTAGTCTCTACAAAGGTTAACTCACCCATGGTTGCATTATGATAGATTTCACTTGATTATTCTTTTTACATAATTCGTTCTTATTCTTTTCTTCTTCTTCCTCTTCTTCAAGTGAAGAAAAGTTTTCTAGAATTTTTCAAGTGAAGATTTAGAGTGAGAAATCCAAATCTAAAGTGAACCCATTTCCTATTTCATCATCCTCTACTACTTGCCATTTAGTTTAGGGTGTTCTCTTCATAAAGTTCTTGACCTAGTGAAGATGGAGCTTGAGTTTGAGTCTCCTCGACGTAGATCATCTTCGGCCTCAAAGTCAACGACCTAGCCCGCTCATTTCTCCGAAGAAACCATCACTAGAGTCCGGGATTTCGATGATCGCAGCGAAGGGACGTCAACACGGAGCTTTAGAAGTGAAGGACCGGATCTACAAAGGTTGTAATCCCTTTCACTTGTAGTTAAAATGTTTAACTTGCTAGTTTTCGCATAATCTCTAGTATACGATCTTGGTTAGGATTGTTCGGCACGGCTATTTTTTTTGAAACGGGCATTGTTGATGCCTTATAGAACCTTGTTAGAGTGCCTAGGAACCCTACAGTGGTATCAGAGCCAAACTAGAGCTTTACGCGAAGTCTAGACGAAGTTTAAAGTCCGATCGAACCCGTAAACCCCGACGAATACCCTTCTCTGGACAATTTTCAAAACTGTGATTTTTTATGAATTAAAAATGCTCAGAAAATTAAGCAGGAAAAACTATGAATTACTGTGAAGTACGGCCCACTGATTCGTCTATATGACCGCGGAACCGCGGCCAAACCAAGGGTTTAGCGGCGGTTCCGCGGCCCAAATTATGACTTAGTCCCTCATACTTCATATATTTATTCTTAGGTCCTTTCTTGTCAATTTTTTCTGGGAATTTTTTAATTCCACTCAAGTGTTGAGTTTTCTTAGGGTTGTATTGGGGACTCGTTGATTCGATCGGATAATTTAACTTTGTTTAGTTTGTCCGGGTAATTTTTAGATCGTGTTAAAAAGTTTGACCGGATATCAATAACTCACTTTTTCCCCTGCCGGAAAATTTCCAAGTGTTGGATTTTTCCGTAGTTTAAGAACGTTCTAAATCGTGCAAGTTACTTGATGGACCCTCTAGAAGACAACAAACCTTAACTCGATTATGTGACTGTCTTGAACCGCCTTTTGAACCTTAGGGTTTGGGACGGTACGGCGTGCCACATGTGAGGCGTTGGCTTGACCCTTCTACGGCTGGACCGTTGGTACTGTGGCATGAAATGGATGTTTTTAAACTTATTCAAGTGTTGAGCTATTTGGGAAAACTTTGGTGTTTGATTATTCGATCGGAAAGTTTAACATTGTCTATTTATCTGGAATGTAATACAATATTTGGAATCCACAAATTGTTATGAGATAACTGATTTGAATGTTATAAATCCAGCACTTCAGTCTCAAATGATTGGTTTCCACTGGATTTTGATGCGATCAAAAGTCCGTCGCAATCACGTAGTGTACGCGGATACTCGCCGGTAAATTTAATAGACAGCCACGCCCCATAGCCCCAACCAAGTGACTGTAGGAGAACCCCGTCCCCAAAAGCATCCGTTCGGGTGCTCGCGGCATTGGTGTTCCGCCTTAGTGCACTTCGTCGACGGCATCCGGGGGTGCGACCGTCTACTAAAGTTTGCGACGAGCATTCGATCAGGATGTCGGGAATCTTGTTGAATTGCCCGACTTGATATCGAAAAGAGTTTTCGATGATGAGACTAAAATGCGGGGTTTATAATTGTTAGGCATGCGATGTCTAAGGAATTCATTTGGTTAGGCATGCGATGTCTAAGGAGGTTGCGGATTCCAACTGTTGTAGTTTTACACTTTCTTTTCTGCGACCGTAAGTGTAATATGTGGTGTATCGCCGGTTTCGTTGCTATACATCAACGACAATTGGGATACGCATATTTACTTACGTTGATGACATGTGATGTTATGTGTTGCTGGATATGTTATATTGGATCGTCGTGTTTGAATAGCCGGGTTTTTTTTATGTGAGATGAGAGTTTTTCTTTTTCATTCATGTAAAATGCATTGTATGTAATAATCTTTTATTGGGGCACTTCCGGGCTGAGGATGATGTCACCATTGTATATTATTTACTTTTCTGCATTAGGATAGACCCAAGGCGGGGAGCACAAGTAACCGGGTTCTAGGGTCCAGTGGGAGACCATCTTGAGGAGTCGAGACCGGGTCTCCTAACTCTAGAATTGGTAGGGTTGCTTGCCGCTCTCATAGGGGTCTACGGGTGTGGGATTGGCTATTCATCACGACCGTGGAATCCGTGTTTTATATAGGCTCAAAATAAAATACGGACGTCCTAGTATATCCAGTATTTCATATGTTGTTTTCTGCTGCGTTATCTGTGATGTGATCATGTGATATGTTCAGATAGATACTGTATATAGTATATATGATATATTATATAGACGTTGCTTATGTTTTACACCCGCGCTAGCCCTGCCCCGTTCTGCCGTTAGTTACCTAACCTAACGGTGCAGACGGGACATCGAGGCGAATGCGGATGGCATAAGTGTACGTTGTATTTATCTGTGATGTTTAGGTGGACTTAAATGATGGGACATTCATTAATGAGATTAATGAAAGAAAATAAACCTAAAAGATGTTGTGGAATCGAATTTCAAAAATTAGGTAGCTTTAGTTGTTGCTTTGCATAGCGGTGTTCCTTGTAGAATATCCAGCACTTTATTCGATAAGGAAAGAGCCGAGATCCCTTCACCGGGAGTGACCTCTTTAGCAATAACTAGCAGATGCTACAACCTTCGGTTTGTCTTTTGACTGCTTTTCTAGTTTTTGCTTTGCATAGTGGTATTGTGTATATCCTGCACCTCATTCGACGAGGAAAGAGCCGAGATCCCTTCACCGGGAGTGACCTCTTTAGCGAAACTAGCGAAAGCCTAAAAAACACTCCATTTTAAACTGTTTGATTCCACAACGAGATCAAGTTCAAAGCGTTAAAGGTTTTCTTAAAAACCATCCGCAACCCTCCGTCATTTTAGGAAGTAGAGTACTTAGTATTCGTGCTGTGTTTGTTGACCATAGTCAAGGCACAGTGTACGGTAGCTAAGTGATGTCTTCCTATATAGCATATGATGCGATTAGTTAGGACAGTCTCGTGACTTTGTTGACCTTAGTTAAGGGTCATGTGGGTGGGTCTAATTAATCACGAAATGACGGGTAGAACTTGACTAGTGCTTATGATTTGTTGACCATAGTTAAGGTCATAAGTGCTAGGGGTAAAACCTTTATCGGGAGTTTCAAGTGTTGAAATTTGCAATGAGATTGCATACCTTCTATGAGATAGTTGGATCCCGATACCCACTGCGAGCAATTGTTACTCCTGGGAGAGTTTTGCACTTTACAATTAGCCGATCAAGTAGGTGTCTAGAAAAGTGTCAACGGGGTTGCGCTCCTGGGAAAACGAGGTTTATTTTAATTAGGTCCGTGCGAAAGCACGGGGGACCTCCCTCAAAGTAACGGCACTGGCCTGGCTGAAAGATTGGCGAACTTGTAGAGTGTAATTAATCCCGGCTAGTCTTTCCTTTTAGGGTTTGAAGGAAGATTTGATAAAAACAGTGGGAGCCATCCTAATTAGATAAAATATATATAACCAATCTAATATTGCAAGAGCGCACGCAGAGTGTTTTCTTCTCTCTCTCTCCAGGTAGCGACCATGTCACGCCTTAATCAAGATAATAATATGGATGTATTGACCAAACCCGCTTGTTATACTGAGCTGGGGAACGTTGGTCCCGCTCCAACTTATAATTGTTATAAGACCGAGCAGGAATTAGGGGAATACCAGGATTCCCATGCCGCCCAAACGAAGAAAGTGCATGATGATGCATCTTCTTCGGGTGTGTTCATTACAAAGAACTGTTTCTCAGTATCCTATACGTCCTCGGTATTAGATACCGGATCAGGATCCCGCATATGTAATCTGTTACATGGGCTACAGAAAGCTAGAGAACTGAGAACGGGTAATAAGTTTCATGAGACAGAAAACGTTGCAAGTGTTGCAGCCAAGTCTGTTGGTCACTATCACCCTGTATTACCAGAATACATTGATTCTGAACGAATGTTATTAGATACCGAACCTGATATACAACATCATATCAGTCTCTTTACTAGTAAAGAAAGGATATAATTTTGTATTGTTGGATAATGTTTTGAACATTTCCTATATCAAGAGTTGATCGATTCAGGCACGTTATCTAAAAGCATTGACGTTCTAAATCAAACTACAGTTCTTAGTATACAGAACACACACGAGAGGAAGACTTCAAAAATGAACGAATTCTTCTTGAGGCATTGTAGACTAGGTCATATCAATGCGACCCGACTAGCTAAGTTACATTTAGATGCATATTTAAATCAGTTTAAATTTACTTCTTATGAAACTTACCAGTCATGTCACAAAGATAAGATGACCATAGCTCCGTTTACTGGAAACAGAGAAAGAGTTAGTGAACTCTTGGGATTGATACATGCTGATGTATGAAGGTCCCCAGTCTACATATGCCAGGACTGATTCTTTGTACTTCCTTACATTCACTGATGATCTCTCAAGATTCGGACACATGTTCCTGTTGAAACACAAGTCTGAAACTTTTGAGATAATCACCGAATATAAGTTAGAAGTAGAGAACCAAAAACGGGTATAAGTATTATGTCCTTTGATGTGATCAGGGAGGAGAATACTTGAGCATGGGATTCCTGGACTATTCTAAAGGAGAATGAGATTCTCTCTCAGCATTACCCCTCCGTATACACCACAGCACGTCGGTGTATCGGGGCGGAGCAATCACACCCTCTGTGATATGGTGCGCTCTATGATGAGTACTACTGAGTTTCCTATTTCCTTTTGGAGTTATGCACTTGAGAAGCTGCATACCTATTGAATGGGGTTTCAATCAAATCCATTGCCTACCACTTCATATGTGATATGGAATGGGAAGAGCCCATATCTTAAGTTTGTTAAGATTTGGGGTTGTCCGGCCTATGTCTAAAAGCAAAATCCGGACAAGCTCGAGGCAAAGTTAGTTCTGTAGAAGTTTGTTGGATATCCCAAGCATTCGCAAGGGAATATCTTCTACCTAACAGAGGAAAAAAATATATTTTGTTTCTCAACATACCACCTTTGTGAAAGGGAATTTCTTATGAAGAAATTAGTGGTCATGAGGTAGAACTGGAAGGAATTCCAGCTATACAAACTACAACAGATGATTTGGTAGAACCAAAGGATTCAATAGATTCCGATGAACCTCAGCCTCTCCGCCGATCCAGCAGGGTTCCTCATCCGCCTGAGAGATACTTCGGTTTCTCGATGACAATGGGAGCGAGGATTGCATCATGAGATGATGACCCAACTACTTTCGAGCAGGCCATCAAGAGTGGGGACTCTGTAAGAATGGCTGGATGCTTAGCGATCTTAGATGGAATCCATATACACCAACAAAGTATGGACTTTGGTTGCTATATCTGAAGGGTTAAATTCCCATCAGGAGCAAGTATATCTTGAGAATATTACTTGGTGTAGATGGAAAAGTTGAGACTTTCAAAGTTAGACTTGTTAAAGTTTTTCGTCATCGACCAGGCGTGGATAATGATGAAACCTTTTCCAGTGGCTATGCTTAAGTCCATCCGGATCCTACTTTCCACTGCTGCATACCATGACCGCGATATCTGGTGGTTGGGTATCATGACCGCTTTTCTAAATATTAATTTAGAAGAGAGCGTCTATAAGAACACAGCCAGATGGCTTCGTAAACAGTGGGAGCAGCGGAAACGTGTGCAAGATGCTTTGTGTGATAAAGCAGGCGTCACGGAGTTGGAACATCTGTTTTGATGTGGTAGTCAAAGAGTTTGACTTCATCAAAGTGGTAGATGAACCTTGTATATACAAAAAGGTAGTAGAGAGTAAGGTGGTGATCCACGTAGAGTACGTGGATGACATACTCTTGATAGGGAAAGAGTTTCCTATGCTACACTCGGTTAATCTCCGCTTATCACAAGGATTCTCCAAATAAGATCAAAGTGATACCTCCTAAATCCTGGGTTATGGATCTATGGGATAGATCTAAATGGATATTAGAATTCTCACTAGGTGTAGTGAGATAGTATCAGTTGATCCTGGGGAGAATCACTGGAAAAGTTCCAGGGTGATAAGGATGACTGAATGTCAGTCGCAGGCATTGTCTTTACCCTCAGTGGAGGGACGGTATGTTGGAAGAGTTCCAAGCTAGATACTGTGGCAAACTAGACGATAAAGGCTGGTGACATCGCTATTAATGATACTACCAAAGAGGCAGTTTGGGTGTATATTAGTTCATGAGATGAACTAGGTTCCTACTATTGTATGACAATGGAGGTGAGGCTTTGGCCCAGGAACCACGGTCCCATCAGTGACCCAGACATATTCCAAGGCAGTATCACCTGATCATGGAGATAGTTGATCTCTAGGGTGATCGAGGTTAGGAGAGTAGACTCAGAGGACAACACGGCGGATCCACTCACAAAGGCTTTTTCCCAAAGAGAGACTTATATGGGATGGTTGAGTATGAGATACTGCAACCACTGCTACAGATGGCCCTAGTGCAAGTGGGAGATTGTTAGTTATATGTATGCCCTAGAGGCCATTACTGTACATGAGATGTATATTGTAGTGGATGCTGGGACATATATAGGTAGGACTTTCTTGCTCGACATGATAGTACGCTATCTGGTTGCTCTTTATCTTAACATGTATACTTTCTGTCTCTCTGTTACATGTTGATAAAGCCCTTAGAATGTGTACTCGACTTGCAGGACTATGATGCAGATCATACTAGTGGGGCCTGGGTAGTCCATGAGTACATCCTTCAATGTTCCTAGTCATGGGAATATCGAGACGGGGCATCGATATTCCAGAGTAGACTAGCGTATATCTTCTCGACCGATGAGATGGGCGATGGATGATCCTATATCCATTGGTGTTTGACATCAGAGACGGTATGCGGGTGCTCAGTGGAGACTGGGTACACTGAACGGACTCGCTGAGAACCCCCAGATGGTATTATACCTCACGTCAGATGGCAGTTCTCTGGTGACACTGGTACAGCTTAGTCTGTTGACCCGAGATCGTCATAGAGCCTTGTGTGTCTCCCACTGTGCTTTGATTTCCACCCTACCACGGACGGACAGTCAGAGCGGACCATTCAGACTCTCGAGGACATGCTCCGAGCGTGCGTTTTAGACTTTGGTGGTAGCTGGGATCATCATTTACCTTTGATAGAGTTCTCCTACAACAATAGCTTCCAGGACACTATTCAGATGGCACCTTTCGAGGCTTTGTATGGGAGGAGATGTAGATCGCCCGTCTGTTGGACAGAGCTCAGCGAGAGCAATATTTTGGGGCCACAGATCGTACAAGAGACGACCGAGAAGATACAGCTGATTCGAGACAGGTTGATGACAGCTCAGAGCAGGCAGAAATCGTATGCTGACAGACGCCGCCGCAGATTAGAGTTCGCAGTTGGCGATCACGTTTTTCTGAGGGTCTCTCCGATGAAGGGAGTGAATAGGTTTGGACAGAAGGGGAAGCTTAGCCCCAGATTCATAGGTCCTTTCGAGATCCTCGAGCGTGTCGGCGCAGTAGCGTATCGTTTGGCTCTTCCACCCAGTCTTTCGGATGTCCACCCCGTCTTCTACGTATCGATGCTACGCAGACATCTTCATGACCCTTCCCACCTGATCCAGCATCCGACAGTACAGCTTGAGCCCGACCTTTCATTCACCGTGCAGCCAGTGGAGATATTGGATCGGCAGGTGAAGAAACTTCGATCTAGGGTCCTGCCGTCGGTGAAGGTTCTTTGGCGCAGCCCGAATGGTGAGGAGATCACTTGGGAGACCGAGGGGGAGATGCGGAAGAAATTCCCTCATCTCTTTGAAGGTACGCGTAGTCATATATTTTAAATTCGAGGACGAATTTTCTTAAGGGGGAAGACTGTAACAACTGGGAATATATTAGTAACTAATTATATTTTAATAAGTGAAATTTTAATAAAAGTTTACCAAATTGACCTTCAAATATTTTATCAAAATTAATAAACATTTTTCTAGAATTTTCCTAAGCTTGCACAAACATGTGCATGTAACCTAGGGTTAAAAATTGGATTTAACCATGTTTAGGCAAACATGGTGGTCTAACCGCATTTGTTAAGCTAATTAGTTTTAAATTAAGAATTTGGTTTTCAAAAAATAAAGGGATTAATATTTCTTTTGGTTGACTTGGGTTGAGGAGAGAGAGGGCATGATGGGTGTCTTGTTAGCATTAAATGAGAGAGAGAGAGAGAGGTGGCTCTAGGATTGTGTCACACCCCATCCCTTTCAAAACTTTTTACTTACATTTCAAACCCTTATCACTCACATCCTTCTAACTCACACACCTCACCAATGCAACAGTAGCTGCTGTTTTCAGCAGTAGCCCCATCTTCAAATCAGCCATTTCATCATTTCAAACACATCAGCATCTGCTGCTATACTTCAGCCCAAACAAATCAGCAACATAACACAGCATCTGCTGCATCAGCAGCATCACTCTCTTAACAAACAACCCCAACTCCATATACTTCAACAACACACCACCAATACTACAACACTCACACAACACAACAACAACACACCCCCAACAAAATAACAAAAACAACTGCAACTGCATCAGCACTGCAGCAGCCAGAACAGCAGCTCCTGCTTCTGGACAACAGCAGCAGCTCAGCTGAGGCAACAGCACCCCAACAAGCTCCACCTCCTCTTCTTCTTCTACTTCTCCTTGTTTGTGAGGTTCCTAGTGTGGTATAACTTCTAAACTCCTTCCTTGTTTGCTTAGTTGTGTAGAAATAGCTTCGATTAGCGACAATTATGCGTTTTTGTGCTTGTTTAGGTGATTTATGTGAAAGTGTGTTTAAGTGAGGTTGGTGTTGGGTAGACTAGCCTAAGTAAGTGTTGTTAAGGCCAAGTTAACCTAGGATAACCCCAGATTACACTAAAATACCTCAGTTTTCAAATTGTACAAAACTTGACGTTTTTGAGCAAAACTTAGCTTTTTAGGATCTGCTGTTACCCCTGTAAGTTCAGAATAAAATTAAGTGGACCATAGCCTACTGGTGACACCCTGACCCCACCACTCCAACCCATGGCCGCCGGATTAATCATTCTGGCCGCAAATTGCGGCCAGACCAGGGAGTTAGGAGCTAGGGTTTTTGGTACAGGTGTCTGCTACATTTTTTGGGTCCATGGTATATATAGTTTTGTAATATTCTAACCTGGGTAAAATCTGGGACAGTATGTCGTTTTCTGGTATTTTTAGTTTGCGCGATACGCGCGTGGATTCTGTGATTCAGCGTATCGCGGCGTATCGGTTTGAGTTCTGGACACACACACACGTTCCAGCGTATCGCGCGCACGCGCGTTAATTCACGACGCGAGTTTCTCGTTTCGTTCCGATATCGCGTTTTACGAGATTATGATATATTGGGATTCTTGTGTAAATTCCAGGTTCGCAGGCGGGTACGTCAGACGCCGCCAGGAAAGGGAAGCAGGTGGTCGGCTATACTTAGCGCGCGACCAGGTGAGTAGATTTAACATCTACGGGGAAATCGCCCGTATGGCGTTAATCGTCAGGGCGTGATAGGATGTTAGTTCTATGTGTTCATGTAGACATACTAGAGTAGCATACCTCCTTATATATATCGATATACTGATAGTATAGAACACTGCACTGTCACTAACGGTCCAAGTTGCACGAGCCCGATTTATATGCTACACTCACACCGTTAGTGATTTCCATGACACTCACATTATAGGATTGCTATAAACCGCATATTTGATTCTGCTTTATTGACGTTGTCATGATTACTGCATACTATCATATGGACATTCATACCATGCACACTGTATACGCACTTTCGTGAGTACCTTCATTGATATATCCCTACTTGGGCACATACGCATCATATGTCTACAATAGCGCACATGTACATTGCAATATTCACTTTGCATACTTATCCATGCACACATCCATACCGATACACATATTCATATGCTACATACATGGATGATATAGACTTGATTTAAAACTAAGGGACCGCAGGCGATATTTTCAAAACTAGATCTTTCAAAAGAGCGGTTTCCCTTTCTTTTACTCTTAGCGTCATACGACATGTTGCATGGATTTCGCATTGTATTTGATTATGTGATTTCTGGATTTGGGAACCAGAGTACTAATTTAAGAAGATACACACTGTTTGAAAACCCGGTTTCCCTTGAGATGATATTTAGTGCGTCCACCATGAGTTTTCTCGGTTCCAGAGAGCTTGTGTGAGTATACCCGATTTGAGGAGAGGTAGGCACCGATTGTGGGTACATGGTGGACCCGGTACGGTACCCCGGGGTGAGAAGACTCGTATTGTTAGACGGTGAGCCCGCCGGAAGGATTACTACCTACCGGTGATTGGTTAGACCTGGCGATTATCCGGAGGATACCGACCAGAGTCGATAGATGGATACGGGACGACGCGTACTGCCGGGGGCCGAGGGACGATTCCGCAGACGGAGCCCGTGGGAAGATCCGATGGACGGACGCCCCATACTGGAGGATTTGCGTGTTGATGCTGGACACGACCGATTTTATGAGATTTGGGTGCCGATGTTGGGCACTCATGATTGTATGAGATTCACAGGATTGAGGGCCGATGTGGATGACGGCGCTTGAGTTTTACTGGGATTTGGGTGTATTGATGGACACCGGTCATTTTTCCACGTTGATATTCCGTGTAGACACTAATTGTTCCCATGCTCAGCATTTAGTATTTGACATCTCATCCTGTACCTATTGTACCTGATATAGTACATATGCTACATGATTATTGCACACCCTGCTCATGTTATATAGGGTTGTTAGATTCCATATCAGACATGATTATTGCATATCTTGCACATCATATGGAGAGACTTTTTGCACTTGTTGCCTGATGTGAGCATTTCAGTTCATCATATAGATGTTATCTGTTGGCATAGGTTAGAGTATCGCAGTACGTGCATACTCGCGATTACCTTTATATGTTATTTACTATTCACGAGTTGGTAACTCACCCCCGTTGTGCCACAGTGCTTGCAGGTTACCCTTGGGAGTAGTCGCGGCTGGCTGTTTACCGCACCTTTTGACACAGATACCAGTGCTGAGGCGTGTTAGCCCTTTTGCTATTAGGTGGGTTTTGTACGGTATCTGTTTACTTTTCAGTTGCATCTTGATGTATCTAGTACTCTCCATCTACTTTCATGTATTGACTTAGAGGCAGTTGTGAGGACGATGTATGTTATTTGTACTCTGGTGTCGAGCTCGTTGTGAGTCGACTTTATTCATGCAGTTTCACCTCCTATGATATTTGTTTTCACTTTACTGCTCACTCTTCGCTTCGGCGTCGTATATTTTATTGTGGTGATTGCTCCGCCGTTGGGCGCGATTCTCCCATTGAGATACTCTATTTATTTCAGATGTTACTTTTACTTATATCCCGCCTTTTTCCGATTTCGGGACAAATTTTGTTGAAAGAAAATGTGGTTAAAATTATTTAAATAATAACTTGGACCAAAAAGGATTTCTACTAAACAATGTAAAGTTTTCTAAATGTTTCGACAAATATTCTTTTAAATGTTTAACACTATATTTTTTTTATGGTTTTGATTTCTGGGTTCGGCTTACTTAGTCACGTTACGCCTGTAGACGTTGCGTGGTTAAGTGCCGGTCACGGGCCGAACTTTTGGTCGTGACAAAGTTGGTATCAGAGCGTAGGTTTTACCTTCGGAGTGTAGGATTGACCCTGGTATGATAGAGTAGGTAGCTGCAGCAGGGTGGCATGGCGTGTGTATGTTCCGCGGCATACTCACGACACGGTACCCCGCCTAAGCGACATTAGGACTTATTGATTGAAATTCCTTCATGACTATATACATTCTTGTGATTCGATTTCCGTATCCTTATCGAATCCTACCTTCCTTTTCAGCTACTATGCCGCCAAGGACTACGAGGGCACAGAGAGTGGCTGCGAGAGCCGAGGCTCGTGTTGACTCGTCCGAGACGAGGACTGATCCGGGCAGTGCACCTGTTGCACCCGAGCAGACTATTCCTCCTATAACAGATCAGATCGCCACACTAGGGGCTGGTATGCAGGAGATGCGCCAGACGGTGGGATCCAGTATGCAGGAGATGCGTCAGATGATAGGGTCGCTAGTTGAGACGCTTCGAGCGCAGCGACCAGAGGTAGCTCCACCAGTCATGGGGACCGCGATGGTATCTACAGCACCAGCAGTTGCCCCTGCAGCCACGGAGGTGATTACAGTATCGTTAGCAGAATTCATGAGGCTGAAGCCTCCGGTCTTCACAAGCACCGACGCAGCTGAGGACCGCAGTCTTTCATTGATAGGATGGCCCGGATATGCCGTTCCCTTAGATGCTCAGATACGAGATGGGTCGAGTTCGCGAGCTTTCGCCTGGAAGGACTTGCGCAGAAATGGTGCGAATCGGTCGAGAAGGGCAGAGCAGCAGGTCTTCCTCCTATGACCTGGACAGAGTTTGTGACGATCTTTATAGCCCGCTTCCTTCCCCAGAGTGTCAGGGATGCCCGGGCACGCAGATTTGAGTCCTTGCGCCAGACGCCAGAGATGACCGTAGCGGAGTACGATGTGCTGTTCACCGAGCTATCAGTTTATACTCCGTACCTAGTGGCTACTGAGGAACTGCGAGTCAAGAGATTTGTCCGAGGCTTGCTTACACCACTGTTCCTTGCGATCAGCGCACAGCATTACGAGACATATGCCGCAGCTGTAGACGCAGCCCTATTAGTCAAGGAGCGCCTTGCCGAGACTTCAGTAGTTCCAGGGCCGAAGAGGGTTCGTATTGACACAGCAGCTCAGAGACATCCGTTCAGACGCCGTGATAGACGTTATACCGGTGGCAGAGACTCGGGGCGAGGTTAGATGTTTAGCTCATACCCTTAGGAGGGTCAGCAGTCGTCCCGTGGATGCTTTGGATGTGGTAGTCCTCATCACCGCTTCAGAGATTGTACCGAGACACGCCAGAGGGAGCCAGCCGTACCGCATGTCACACTTCCACCTTCTTCACCCCAGAGGGCGTTACCTATTGTACCCACAGTTGCTCCGCGTCAGACTCATGCACAGAGAGGCCATGGTCGCGGAGGGTTTGTTCCTAGAGGGCGAGGCGGTCGAGGCAGAGGACAGCCAGCCACCGGCAGAGTACAACCAGCTGCTAGTAGGGGACCGCCAGTTATAGGTGGAGGACAAGCACGGGTTTTCGCGTTGATGCATCAGGACGCGCAGGCGTCCAATGCGGTGGTCTCAGGTACCTTATCAGTATGTACTATTGATGCACACGTATTATTCGATCCCGGATCCACGCACTCGTATGTTTCCACACATTTTGTGCCGAGTTTAGGTAGAGAGTCTAGGTTGCTTGATCAGCCGCTTGTTGTGACCACTCCCGTGGGAGAGTCGTTTGTTGCTAGGCACGTGTTCTGATCCTGTGTTGTCCGTATTGGCGAGAGGGATTTTCCTGTCTACTTGATCCTTCTGGAGATGTTGGACTTCGACGTTCTTTTGGGCATGGATTGGCTGGCCACGTGTTATGCGTCTGTGGACTGCCGCGAGAAGACAGTTAGGTTTTGTTTTCCCAGCGAGTCGACTTTTGTTGTGCAGGGTGACCGTGGTGCCACCCCTCACCTTTTGATTTCTTCTCTTCGTACTAGACAGCTTCTGAGGAAGGGATATCAGGTATTCCTAGCCTATGTCGGTGAGATTAGGTCTACGGATGTTCCACTGGACCAGGTTCCGAGTGTATGTGAGTTCCCTGACGTATTCCCTGATGAGCTTCCGGGGCTACCGCCTGAGCATGATGTTGTGTTCTGTATTGATTTGATTCCCGACACGGGGCCTATTTCTATACCGCCTTATCGGATGGCCCCGGCGGAGCTTAGTGAGTTGAAGAGTCAGTTGCAAGATTTGCTGGACAAGGGACTTATTCGACCCAGTGTTTCTCCTTGGGGTGCTCCGGTCCTATTTGTCAAGAAGAAGGACGGTAGTTTGCGTCTGTGTATCGACTACCGGCAGCTGAACCGGGTGACCGTGCGGAACAGATATCCGTTGCCACGCATCGAAGACTTGTTCGACCAGCTTCAGGGGGCAGGATATTTTTCGAGGATCGATTTGCGATCAGGCTATCATCAGCTGAGTGTTCGACCGTAGGACATTCCGAAGACGGCTTTTCGTACGCGTTATGGCTATTATGAGTTTTTAGTGATGTCGTTCGGACTCACCAACGCGCCAGCAGCTTTCATGGACATGATGAACCGCATATTCAGGCCGTATCTTGACTTGTTCATCATCGTATTCATTGACGATATATTGGTGTATTCTCGGAGCAGAGAGGAGCACGAGCAGCACCTGCGGATCACACTGCAGACTTTGCGGGAGCACCGGATTTATGCAAAATTCTCCAAGTGCGCGTTCTGGCGGGACAACATAGACTTCTTGGGTCACGTGATTACACGGGATGGTATATGTGTAGAACCGAGGAAGGTCGAGGCCGTTCGGAGTTGGCCCAGACCTACATCCGTTACTGAGATACGCAGCTTTCTAGGACTGGCCGGCTACTACAGGCGATTTGTACAGGATTTCTCCCATATTGCTCCACCTTTGACCGGTTTGACCCGGAAGGGGGTTCCTTACGTTTGGACGGAGGAGTGAGAGCACAGTTTCCAGCAGCTACGTACTTGTTTGACTACGGCGCCGGTGTTATCATTGCCTTCAGGATCAGGCGGGTTTGTAGTCTATTGTGACGCTTCACAAGTGGGGCTAGGATGCGTATTGATGCAGCATGGCAAGGTGATCGCATATGCTTCCCGCCAATTGAAGAAACATGAATAGAACTACCCCACTCACGATTTGGAGATGGCTGCAGTGGTCTTTGCACTTAAGATCTGGCGACATTACCTCTATGGCGAGTCGTGCTAGATATTCACTAATCACAAAAGCCTAAAGTATATATTTCAACAGCGAGACCTGAATCTCCGACAGCGTCGTTGGATGGAACTGGTGAAAGACTACGATTGCGAGATCTTATATCACTCGGGCAAGGCTAATGTAGTAGCGGATGCTTTGAGCAGGAGGCCTGAGGGTAGTCTAGTGTGTTTGAGTGCAGTACAGATGCAGTCGTCAGCAGATTGGCAGATACTATGCGACGGCCGGGTGCAGTTCGAGTTCACACAGATCGGGGGACAGCTTGCGCATGTTCGTGCACGCCCACAGTTGCTTGACCGTAATATGAGGCACAACGCTGGGATGACCGTTGCTTAGAGATCGTGGAACAGATTGGACATGGCAGATTCTCCGAGTTCGTGATCGATGATCAGGGGATATTACGATTTGGGTCCAGACTGTGCGTACCAGATGCTGAGGGATTGCGGCGCGATATTCTTGAGGAGGCACATCGATCGGTGTAAAGTGTCCACCCCGGTTCCACCAAGATGTACCACGATATGAGAGAGGTCTATTGGTAGGACGGAATGAAGAGGGACATCGCAGATTTCGTATCGAGATGTCTGACTTGTCAGCAAGTCAAGGCCGAGCACCAGAGGCCCGCAGGAGAGCAACAACCATTACCCATTCCGGAGTGGAAATGGGAACAGATTTCGATGGATTTCGTTGTGGGACTACCCAGGACTAGGCGGGGGTATGACTCCATTTGGGTGATCGTGGATCGTCTGACGAAAGCGGCTCACTTCCTACCAGTGAAGACGACTTTCAGATTTGCTCAGTATGCCCAGATTTATATCGACGAGATTGTGCGACTAAATGGGGTTCCGACGTGTATTGTGTCCGACTGAGGCACCCAGTTTACCAGCAGGTTATGGCAGAGACTTCAGGAGGCTTTGGGCACTCGTTTGAGTTTCAGCACGGCATTTCATCCGCAGACTGACGGACAGTCAGAGCGGACCATTCAGACTCTTGAGGACATGCTCCGAGCGTGCGTTTTAGACTTTGGTGGTAGCTGGGATCATCATTTACCCTTGATAGAGTTCTCCTACAACAATAGCTTCCAGGACACTATTCAGATGGCATCTTTCGAGGCTTTGTATGGGAGGAGATGTAGATCACCCGTCTGTTGGACAGAGCTCAGCGAGAGCAATATTTTGGGGCCATAGATCGTACAGGAGACGACCGATAAGATACAGCTGATTCGAAACAGGATGAGGACAGCTTAGAGCAGGCAGAAATCGTATGCTGATAGACGCCGCCGCAGATTAGAGTTCGCAGTTGGCGATCACATTTTTCTGAGGGACTCTCCGATGAAGGGAGTGATGAGGTTTGGACGGAAGGGGAAGCTTAGCCCCAGATTCATAGGTCCTTTCGAGATCCTCGAGCGTGTCGGCGCAGTAGCGTATCGTTTGGCTCTTCCACCCAGTCTTTCGGATGTCCAACCCGTCTTCCACGTATCGATGCTACGCAGATATCTTCATGACCCTTCCCACACGATCCAGCATCCGACAGTACAGCTTGAGCCCGACCTTTCATTCACCGTGCAGCCAGTAGAGATATTGGATCGGCAGGTGAAGAAACTTTGATCTAGGGTCCTGCCGCCGGTGAAGGTTCTTTGGCGCAGCCCGAATGGTGAGGAGCTCACTTGGGAGACCGAGGGGGAGATACGGAAGAAATTCCCTCATCTCTTTGAAGGTATGCGTAGTCATATATTTTAAATTCGAGGACGAATTTTCTTAAGGGGGAAGACTGTAACAACTGGGAATATATTAGTAACTAATTATATTTTAATAAGTGAAATTTTAATAAAAGTTTACCAAATTGACCTTTAAATATTTTATCAAAATTAATAAACATTTTTCTAGAATTTTCCTAAGCTTGTACAAACATGTGCATGTAACCTAGGGTTAAAAATTGGATTTAACCATGTTTAGGTAACCATGGTGGTCTAACCCCTTTTGTTAAGCTAATTAGTTTTAAATTAAGGATTTGGTTTTCAAAAAATAAAGGGATTAATATTTCTTTTGGTTGACTTGGGTTGAGGAGAGAGAGGGCATGATGGGTATCTTGTTAGCATTAAATGAGAGAGAGAGAGAGGTGGCTCTAGGATTGTGTCACACCCCATCCCTTTCAAAACTTTTTACTTACATTTCAAACCCTTATCACTCACATCCTTCTCACTCACACACCTCACCAATGCAACAGTAGCTGCTGTTTTCAGCAGTAGCCCCATCTTCAAATCAGCCATTTCATCATTTCAAACACATCAGCATCTACTGCTATACTTCAGCCCAAACACATCAGCAACATAACATCAGCATCTGCTGCATCAGCAGCATCACTCTCTTAACAAACAGCCCCAACTCCATATACTACAACAACACACCACCAACACTACAACACTCTCACAACACAACAACAACATACCCCTAAAACAATAACAAAAACAACTGCAACTGCATCAGCACTGCAGCAGCCAGAACAGCAGCTCCTGCTTCTGGAGCAACAGCAGCAGCTCGGCTGAGGCAGCAGCACCCCAGCAAGCTCCACCTCCTCTTCTCCTTCTCCTTCTCCTTGTTTGTGAGGTTCCTAGTGGGGTATAACTTCTAAACTCCTTCCTTTTTTGCTTAGTTGTGTAGAAATAGCTTCGATTAGCGATAATTATACGTTTTTGTGCTTGTTTAGGTGATTTATGTGAAAGTGTGTTTAAGTGAGGTTGGTGTTGGGTAGAATAGCCTAAGTAAGTGTTGTTAAGGCCAAGTTAATTTAGGATAACCCCAGATTACACTAAAATACCTCAGTTTTCAAATTGTACAAAACTTGACGTTTTTGAGAAAAACATAGCTTTTTGGGATCTGCTGTTACCCCTGTAAGTTCAGAATAAAATTAAGTGGACCATAGCCTACTCGTGACACCCTGACCCCACCACTCCAACCCACGGCCGCCGGAATAATCATTCTGGCCGCAAATTGCGGCCATACCAGGGAGTTAGGAGCTAGGCTTTTTGGTACAGGTGTCTGCTACATTTTGTGGGTCCATGGTATATATAGTTTTGTAATATTCTAACCTGGGTAAAATCTGGGACAGTATGTCGTTTTTTGGTATTTTTAGTTTGCGCGATATGGGCGATACGCGAGTGGATTCTGTGATTCAGCGTATCGCGGCGTATCGGTTTGAGTTCTGGACACACACACACACGTTCCAGCGTATCGCGCGCACACGTGTTAATTCGCGACGCGAGTTTCTCGTTTCGTTCCGATATCGTGTTTTACGAGATTTTAATATATTGGAATTCTTTTGTAAATTCCAGGTTCGCAGGCGGGTACGTCAGACGCCGCCAGGAAAGGGAAGCAGGTGGTCGGCTATACTTAGCACGCGACCAGGTGAGTAGATTTAACATCTACGGGGAAATCGCCCGTATGGCGTTAAGCGTCAGGGCGTGATAGGATGTTAGTTCTATGTGTTCATGTAGACATACTAGAGTAGCATACCTCCTTATATATATAGATATACTGATAGTATAGAACACTGCACTGTCACTAACGGTCCAAGTTGCACGAGCCCGATTTATATGCTACACTCACACCGTTAGTGATTGCCATGACACTCACATTATAGGATTGCTATAAACCGCATATTTGATTCTGCTTTATTGACGTTGTCATGATTACCGTATACTATCATATGGACATTCATACCATGCACACTGTATACGCACTTTCGTGAGTACCTTCATTGATATATCTCTACTTGGGCACATACGCATCATATGTCTACAATAGTGCACATGTACATTGCTATATTCACTTTGCATACTTATCCATGCACACATCCATACCGATACACATATTCATATGCTACATACATGGATGATATAGACTTGATTTAAAACTAAGGGACCGCAGGCGATATTTTCAAAACTAGATCTTTCAAAAGAGCGGTTTCCCTTTCTTTTACTCTTAGCGTCATACGACATGTTGCATGGATTTTGCATTGTATTTGATTATGTGATTTCTGGATTTGGGAACCAGAGTACTTATTTAAGAAGATACGCACTGTTTAAAAACCCGGTTTCCCTTGAGATGATATTTAGTGCGTCCACCACGAGTTTTCTCGGTTCCAGAGAGCTTGTGTGAGTATACCCGATTCGAGGAGAGGTAGGCACCGATTGCGGGTATATGGTGGACCCGGTACGGTACCCCGGGACGAGAAGACTCGTATTGTTAGACGGTGAGCCCGCCGGAGGGATTACTACCTACCGGTGATTGGTTAGACCTGGCGATTATCCGGAGGATACCGACCAGAGTTGATAGATGGATACGGGACGACGCGTACTGCCGGGGGCCGAGGTCCGATTCCGCAGACGGAGCCCGTGGGCAGATCCGATGGACGGACGCCCCATACTGGAGGATTTGCGTGTCGATACTGGACACGGCTGATTTTATGAGATTTGGGTGCCGATGTTGGGCACTCACGATTGTATGAGATTCACAGGATTGAGGGCCGATGTAGATGACGGCGCCTGAGTTTTATTGGGATTTGGGTGTATTGATGGACACCGGTCATTTTTCCACGTTGATATTCCGTGTAAACACTAATTGTTCCCATGCTCAGCATTTAGTATTTGACATCTCATCCTGTACCTATTGTACCTGATATAGTACACATGCTACATGATTATTGCACACCCTGCTCATGTTATATAGGGTTGTTAGATTCCATATCAGACATGATTATTGCATATCTTGCACATCATATGGAGAGACTTTTTGCACTTGTTGCCTGATGTGAGCATTTCAGTTCATCATATAGATGTTATCTGTTGGTATGGGTTAGAGTATCGCAGCACGTGCATACTCGTAATTACCTTTATATGTTATCTACTATTCACGAGTTGGCAACTCACCCCCGTTGTGCCACAGTGCTTGCAGGTTACCCTTGGGAGAAGTCGCGGCTGGCTGTTTATCGCACCTTTTGACACAGATACCAGTGCTGAGGCGTGTTAGCCCTTTTGCTATTAGGTGGGTTTTGTACGGTATCTGTTTACTTTTCAGTTGCATCTTGATGTATCTAGTACTCTCCATCTACTTTCATGTATTGACTTAGAGACAGTTGTGAGGACGATGTATGTTTTTTGTACTCTGGTGTCGAGCTCGTTTTGAGTCGACTTTATTCATGCAGTTTCACCTCCTATGATATTTGTTTTCACTTTACTGCTTACTCTTCGCTTCGGCGTCGTATATTTTATTGTGGTGATTGCTCCGCCGTTGGACGTGATTCTCCCATTGAGATACTCTATTTATTTCACATGTTACTTTTACTTATATCCCGCCATTTTCCGATTTCGGGACAAATTTGGTTGAAAGAAATGTGGTTAAAATTATTTAAATAATAACTTGGACCAAAAAGGATTTCTACTAAACAACGTAAAGTTTTCTAAATGTTTCGACAAATATTCTTTTAAATGTTTACACTCTATTATTTTTATGGTTTTGATTTCTGGGTTCGGCTTACTTAGTCACGTTACGCCTATAGACGTTGCGTGGTTAATGTTGGATATATGTATGCCCTAGAGGCCATTATGTGATAGTGGATGTATCTATACATGTATATATATATATTCAGTATGCATTCTTGCTCGACATGATAGTATGCTATCTGGTTCTTCTTTATCTGACATGTTGATTTGATCATGCTTTTATTCATTCATACATGCTGATAAAGCCCTGAGGATATCGGCTTGACTACTTTGATTATGATGGAGATCATACTAGTGGGACATCTGTAGTCTGTAAGCATATCCTGGAATGTCCCTAGTCGTAGGTATATCGAGACGGGGCATTGATATACCAGAGTAGACTAGCGTATATGATACTAGACCCATACGATGGGCGATGAATGTTCCCACATTCATCGATGTTTGACATCAAGATCATATACGGGTGCTCAGTGGTGACTGGGTACACTGGACGGACTCACCGAGAACTCCTATATGGAATTATATCTATCGTCGGATAGCAGTTCTCAGGTAACACTGGTACAGGTTAGTCTGTAGACCCGAGATCGTTATAGAGTCTTGTGTGTTCTCCCACTGTATTTTGATTGCCACCCTACCACGGCTCTACCGAGTCGTGCAAACAGGTGGCCGTTGGGAACAGTCCCGAGACACACGAAGGCGATGAGCGATAGGAGGGGTTTCGTCTCTCCCGATATTGGGGGTTGATGCTGTGCTGTGCCCGACTGGTTATATCAGCAAGTCCCTGGCCAGGGCTGCTGAGAATTGCTGATAAGTGTTATCAGTAGTTTCTCGAACTGTTATAGACCATTCACCGGCACGACTTATTGAGTTATTGGGGTCGACGTGACCATCCCTAGGCTCGATATGCAGCATATCTGACGAAGAGACCGGACTGTACGGTAGTGTTGCCGGTTGGCTCGACGGGAGTTGTAGCAGGTTCGCTTGTTTTCTTCTGATCGCTCAATACCCGGGCGGCCGTTACGTTTAGCTGACCGCTTGCGGCTTGGGGGTACTTGATATGATCATTACCCTCTGCCGGCGTATTGACGAGTCTTAGAGTCCCACAAAGGAGTTACCCAGTCCAGGCGAAACGTTGTGGTGCGCGTATGCGATATGCGCATGGACCCGATTAAAATGCGCGTATATGATACCGTACATTGATCGGGCGGCTTGCTTTCGGTAGGGTCATATGTGATATGACCGGATTGATAAATCAAGTGTTGATTTATCATTTAACCATTAGTTTTCTCACTTAAAACCTTTTCTTGAATGATGGATGTGTGCATGCATGTATGTTTTTCTTTCTTTCTTTCTTACTAGTTTTATGCACATAAGGATGTGCATACATACATACATACATACACCCATCTATCATGGTTGTTTATATATGGAATAAGATGGCAACATAAGACTCACACCATGGTTAAATATATGGATTATTATTTGATTTATTGTTTAAAACAAAATAGAAAAGATAAGGATAATTCTTGCTTGCTTCTACATTCTTCTTTAAACCTAACCATTCTCACCTACTTCTAATCTTGAGTTATCCTTCTCTTTATGTTCTAAAACTCAAGTTAAATAATGTCTCCATCATTTTAACCATGGTTCATAGTGAGAAGAAATAAAATATATAATGATATATTTCATTTTTCTTTTCATGGTTATCATTCTACTCTTGTTAAAACAAAAGCCATCTTCTTCCTCCTTCATTTTTGCTCTCTAGTTTCTTCTAGTGAGTAAAATACACATAAAGAAAGGTTTTTGAATTGAGAATATTAACCACAACATCATTCTACACAAGTTTAGCCAACTTGTTTAGAGTGTTCTCTTCGATTCTCGAAGTTGCGAGCTTGGACGGGGAACTCCGGGTGGATCGTCGTGGACGTGAGAGAACTTCAAGATGACCTTCTTCCAACATCCAAGAGACCAAGGAGTTTAGCAAAAAGGGAGGTACAAAGGTTGTAGTCTCGAAACCCTAATTTAATTAGCTTTAAGTTTCATAACCCTAATTTTCTAGGATCGATTCCTTTGCATGCTTGTTTAGCACCATCAAAATCCAAACTTTGGGACATGTGATGCTTCAAAACTCATTATAGGGTGCTAGACAAACCTTACATTGGTATCAGAGCCGACCTAGAACATTAGGCGACGCTTTTACGAAGTAAAAATCCCGATCGGACAAAAATACGACTTTTTTGGACCCTCTCTGGACAAATTTTAAAATCTGACGTTTTTCAGAATTAAAAATACTTAAAAATTACAGCAGGCAATTCTAAGAATAACAGTGAAATTCGATGACCTGAACAGTGTAAACAGCCGCGAAACCGCCGCATAGCTTGGCTTAGGCCGCGGTTCCGCGGCCATACAGAGGCATCATTTGATAAAAGTTTCACTGTAATTCTTATATCTGCTTGTACAGTGTTTTGGGTATGTTTAATATGAAAATAGTACTGTATTTTCTGGAGATGTTTTTGGACGCGTAGATTCGATCGGAATTTTCATTTCGTTGTTTATCCGGGTAAATTAGAAAGTATTGAAGTGTTTGAACGAGTATCATTTGCTCACTATTCACGGGGTTTAAATAGTTTGGAGATACGTGCAAGTCTTTTTGTGGTGGTCCCTCTAGAAGAAAACAAACCTTAACTCGATTATGTTACCGTCTTGAACTGCCCTTTGAACCTTAGGGTTTGGGGCAGTACGGCGTGCCACATGTGAGGCGTTGGCTTGACCCTTCTACGGCTGGACCGCTACTACTGTGTCACACTTCGGATTTTTTAACCCTGCTCAATTGTTGAGCTTTAGTGAATCTTGGAAACTTGATCGTTCGTTCGAAAACTTTAATACTGTCTGTTTATCTGGAATGTGATACAATATGTGGAATTCATATAGTTTAGGCATGAAATACGAAATATATGATATTTCACACTTATGATGTCTAAAGAGAATGTGGATTCCAAATATTGTAGTTTTACACTTTCTTTTCTGTGACCGTAAGTGTAGTATGTTCGATATCGCCGGTTTCGTTACTATACGTCAACGACAATTGGGGTATGCATACTTACTTATGTTGATGATATGTGATATTATGTGTTGCTGAGATATGATGTGCAGGATTGTCGCGATTGAATAGCCGAGGGGTTTTATGTGAGATGAGAGTTTTATATTTTCATTCATGTAAATTCAAATGTAATGTAATATTCTTTTATTTGGGGCACTTCCGGGTTGAGGTTGTGTCACCAGTGTTGTATATTATTTACTTTTCCGCATTAGGATGGACCCAAGGAGGGGAGCACAGGTGACCGGGTTCTGGGGTTCAGTGGGAGGCCATCTCGAGGAGTCGAGACCGGGTCTCCTAAACTCTAGAATTGGTAGGGTCACTTGCCGCTCTCGTAGGGGTCCAGGGTGTTGGCTTGGCTATTCATCGCGACAGTGGAATCCGTATTTTCTATTCAGGCTAAATACTAAATACGAACGTCCTAGTATATCCCACGTTATATCTATGTTTCTGCTGCCTGTGTTCTGTGATATCTGAGACGAATGACATATTATATATATGATATATAGTAGACGTTGCTTATGTTTTACACCCGCGCTAGTCCCGTCCCGGTATGCCGTTAGTTAAGTAACCTAATGGTGCATAACGGAACATTGCGGCGAATGCGGATGGCATAAGCGTACGTGTTATTTTCGTTTCTTTTCTGTGATTGGCTTAAGGACTTAAATGATGGGATTACATTAATGTGATTAATGTAAAGAAAATAAACCTAAAAAGATGTTGTAGAATCGGATTTGAAAACCACTCGGCTATTTATGAAAAAGCTATATTTCAAAACTGCGGAGCTTAAGCCACTCCTTTTGAAAACCATTTGATTCTACAACGATATCAAGCTCAAAGCGTTAAAGATTTTCTTAAAAATCATCCGCAACCCTCTGTCATTTTAGGAAGTAGAGTACTTAGTATTCGTGCTACGTTTGTTGACCTTAGCCAAGGCGTAGTGTACGGTAGCTAAGTGATGTATTCCTACAAACGCATATGATGCAGATTAATTAGGACGGGCATATGACTTTGTTGACCTTAGCCAAGGGTCATATGAACGGGTCTAATTAATCAAGAAATGACGGATCGAGCTTGACTGATATTCGTGATTTGTTGACCTTAGCCAAGGTCACGAGTATTAGGGGTAAAAACCACATCGGGAATTTCAATAGTTGAAATTTGCAATGAGATTGCATACCTTCCATGTGATGGTTGGATCCCGATCCCACTGTGGGCAATAGTTGCTCCTAGGAGAGTTTTACAGTTTACAATCAGCTAACTCATTAGGTGTCTAGAAAGGTGTTAACGGAGCTCCGCCTCTGGGAAAACGAGGTTTACTCTAATTAGGTCCGTGCGAAAGCACGGGGAACCTCCCTCAAGTACCAACACTGGCCTGGCTGAACGGTTAGGGAAGTTGTAGACTGTAATTAATCCTGGCTAGTTTTTCTTTTTAAGGTTTGAAAGAAAAACTTGATAAAAGCGGTGGGAAACATCGATTAGACAAGATAATAACCAATCTAATTTATGCAAGAGCTTTCGCTGAGTGTATTCTTTTCTCTCTCTTAATGGCAGATACCCATGACTGGACTCAAGTTTCTACTAGATAAAAACAAACTGAATGGGACCAACTATAAAGACTGGCTGAGGAATCTGAAAATCGCCTTGACTTATGATAAAGTATCATATATCCTCACGGCTTCAGCCCCGCCTGTCCCAGGTCCAAAATCCTCAGTTGCGGACATTGAAGTCCGCAAGACATGGGACGCTGACTGTGCCACGGCCAAATGCCTCGCGCTTGCATCGATGGATAACACACATCAAAAGCAGCACGAGGACATGGACATTCACGGTATATTGCTCCATACAAAGGAGTTGTATGGAGAGCAATCCCGCGTATTACGATACGAAGCATTAAAGAAACTGTTTTAGATGCGAATGGCCCCTGGCACACCAGTAGGAGACCATGTTTTGAAGATGATAGCTCTTATAGAAGAGCTTGAGGACCTTGGATGGACAATGGACAATGAACAATATATAGATATTATTCTGCAGTCCCTCCCCTCCACCTTTGCTCAGTTCATAGTGAACTTCAACATGCACGGCATGGAGAAGGAACTCCCTGAACTCCTCAATATGTTGAGGAGTGCAGAGAGCACTATGAAGTCAGCAAAAACTCCCGTTATGACTATTGGACAGTCTTCCTCTTCTCGCCCGAAGGCTAAAGCCAAGGGAAAGAAAAAGAAGAAACCCACCAATCCTAAGGGTGGAGTTAAAAAGGTGAAGGGAAAGGGAAAGTCCAAAGCTGGAGACCCGGGGAAAGGCGAATGTTTTCATTGCCACAAGACAGGACATTGGAAGCGCAACTGCACGGAATACTTGAATCTCAAGAAGAAGCATGTTGATGCTTCTGCGTCAGGTGCGTTTGTGACTGAAAACTGTTTTTCTATAAACTCTGCTTCCTGGGTATTGGATACCGGTTCAGATTCTCACATTTGCAATTCTATGCAGGGGCTGAGAAATAGCAAGGTTTTGAAGACAGGTGACCATACTCTCCGCGTTGGAAATGGTTCCAATGTACATACAGTCGCAGTGGGAGAGTATCACTTGGGGTTGCCATCTGGATGTATTTTGATTTTGAATCCATGTTATTTTGTACCAAGTATGCTATGTAATATAATATCCGTTTCTTTGTTGGACAATGAAGGATATAATTTTGTATTGCAGAACAATGTTATGAACATTCACCTAAATCAAATGTTGGTTGGGTATGGTACGCTTAATAACGGAATATATGCCCTAAATCAACACACAGTTTTCAGTATACAACACACTAATAAAAGAAAACTTTCAGAATTAAATGAAGCTTTTCTTTGGCATTGTAGACTTGGTCATATTAACGAAACAAGACTAAACAAGTTACACAAAGATGGATATTTAAACTCTTTTGAATATAAATCTTATGCGACTTGCCAGTCTTGTATCAAGGGTAAAATGACCAAAACTCCGTTTACCGGACACGGAGAAAGAGCTACTCAGCTCCTGGGACTCATACATAGTGATGTATGTGGGCCAATGTCTACACAGGCTAGAGGCAGTTTTTCATTCTTCATTACATTCACTGACGATTTCTCAAGATTCGGTTATGTATTTTTATTAAAGCACAAGTCCGAAGCTTTTGAGAAATTCATTGAATATAAATAAGAAGTAGAAAAACAAACCGGTTTGAGTATCAAGATGCTTCGATCAGATCGAGGTGGTGAGTATCTCAGTACAGAATTTGCAAACTTCTTAAAAGAGAATGGGATTCTCTCTCAGCTCACTCCTCCTTACACACCACAGCACAACGGTGTGTCAGAACGAAGGAATAGGACCCTATTAGATATGGTCCGGTCCATGATGAGTGATGCTGAGTTACCCGTCTCATTTTGGGGGCATGCATTGGAGACTGCAGCGTTTCTACTAAACAGGGTTCCAACCAAAGCCGTGTCTACCATACCATATAAGATATGGCATGGGAAGAGACCATCTCTTAAGAGAATTAAGATTTGGGGTTGCCCGGCCTATGTTAAAAAGCAGAATCCGGACAAACTCGAGACACGGTCAGTCATGTGTAACTTTGTGGGATATCCAAAGAATTCTTATGGATATCTATTCTACCACAAAGAGAAATAAAAAGTGTTTGTTTATCAACATGCCACCTTCTTGGAAAAAGAGTTTTTCACAGATAAAGATGATGGCAAAGTGGTGGATCTAGAAGAGGTTCTAGAGACACAAACTACAAATGACGATTTGGTTGAACCGGCTGTAGCAACAGAAACTGAAGAACCTCAGCCACTCCGTAGGTCTGGTAGGACTTCTCGCCCACCGGAGAGGTACTACGGTTTCCTCATTGATGGTGACAGAGAAGACTGTATCATGGATGATGATCCTACCAGTTTTTAGCAAGCTATCACGAGTAGAGACTCTGTGAAGTAGCTGGATGCCATGAGATCCGAAATGGAGTCTATGTACACCAACAAAGTATGGACTTTGGACGTTGTACCCCCTGGGGTAAAACCTGTGGGGTGCAAATGGATCTTTAAAAGAAAGATTGGTGTAGATGGGCAGGTAGAGACCTATAAGGCAAGACTTGTGGCGAAAGGCTTTCGTCAAAGACCAGGTTTGGACTATGACGAAACTTTTTCGCCCGTAGCCATGCTTAAATCCATTCGGATCCTACTTGCTATTGCTGCTCACTACGACTATAAAATCTGGCAGATGGACGTTAAAACAGCATTTCTAAATGGAGATTTAGAAGAATGCGTTTATATGGATCAGCCAGAGGGCTTCATTGACAGTGGGAGCAGCGAGAAAGCATGTAGACTGCTTAAATCCATATATGGGTTAAAGCAGGCATCTCGGAGTTGGAACATCTGTTTCGATGATGTTATCAAAGAGTTTGATTTCATCAAAAATCCAGATGAACCTTGTGTTTATAAGAAGGCTGTAGAAAGAGCTGTCACATTCCTCGTATTGTACGTAGATGACATTCTTCTGATAGGAAATGATATTCCTATGCTACAGTCGGTCAAATCATTCTTATCACTAAGGTTCTCCATGAAGGACCTGGGTGATGCCACATACATCCTGGGCATAAGGATCTATAGGGATAGATCCAAAAAGTTATTGGGATTGTCCCAAACCAGGTACATCAACACCATCCTAAAAAGGTTTAGTATGGAAGAATCCAAGCGGGGTGCCTTACCCGCTTGCCATGGAGTCACTCTCTCTAAGGATTCTTGTCCAAAGACCGATGAAGAGAGAGCTCGCATGAGCATTATACCTTATGCTTCGGCAGTAGGATCTATAATGTATGCGATGTTATGTACACGCCCAGATGTAGCTTATGCACTTAGTGTTGTAAGCAGGTATCAATCCAACCCAGGGGAGAACCACTGGACAGCTGTGAAGAACATTCTTAAGTACTTACGAAGGACTAAAGAATTGTTCTTGGTGTATGGTAATACAGATCTCCAAATGGAGGCCTTTACCGATTCGAGCTTCCAGAGCGATAAGGATGACAGCAAATCTATCTCAGGGTTTGTATTTACCCTCAATGGAGGGGCGGTAAGTTGGAAGAGTACCAAACATGATACCGTTGCAGACTCTACGATGGAGGCTGAGTACATTGCTGCAAATGATGCCGCCAAGGAAGCCGTCTGGATGAAGAAGTTCGTCTCGGAGCTAGGAGTAGTTCCAACCATTATTGATCCAATACCTTTGTATTGTGACAATAATGGGGCCATGGCGTTAGCCAAGGAGCCTAGATCCCATCAGCGGTCCAGACACATCCTGAGGCGTTTTCATTTGATCCGGGAGATTGTTGATCGCCGTGAGATCGAGATTAAGAGAGTAGACACAAAGAATAACGCTGCGGATCCACTCACCAAGGCCCTCCCTCAGCCACAGCATGAGCAACTTTTTGAGATGTTGGGTATGAGATACGCCAATAACTGGCCTTAGTGCAAGTGGGAGATTGTTGGATATATGTATGCCCTAGAGGCCATTATGTGATAGTGGATGTATCTATACATGTATATATATATATATATATTCAGTATGCATTCTTGCTCGACATGATAGTATGCTATCTGGTTCTTCTTTTTCTGACATGTTGATTTGATCATGCTTTTATTCATTCATACATGCTGATAAAGCCCTGAGGATATCGGCTTGACTACTTTGATTATGATGGAGATCATACTAGTGGGACATCTGTAGTCTGTAAGCATATCCTGGAATGTCCCTAGTCGTAGGTATATCGAGACGGGGCATTGATATACCAGAGTAGACTAGCGTATATGATACTAGACCCATACGATGGGCGATGAATGTTCCCACATTCATCGATGTTTGACATCAAGATCATATACGGGTGCTCAGTGGTGACTGGGTACACTGGACGGACTCATCGAGAACTCCTATATGGAATTATATCTATCGTCGGATAGCAGTTCTCAGGTAACACTGGTACAGGTTAGTCTGTAGACCCGAGATCGTCATAGAGTCTTGTGTGTTCTCCCACTGTACTTTGATTGCCACCCTACCACGGCTCTACCGAGTCGTGCAAACAGGTGGCCGTTGGGAACAGTCCCGAGACACACGAAGGCGATGAGCGATAGGAGGGGTTTCGTCTCTCCCGATATTGGGGGTTGATGCTGTGCTGTGCCCGACTGGTTATATCAGCAAGTCCCTGGCCAGGGCTGCTGAGAATTGCTGATAAGTGTTATCAGTAGTTTCTCGAACTGTTATAGACCATTCACCGGCATGACTTATTGAGTTATTGGGGTCGACGTGACCATCCCTAGGCTCGATATGCAGCATATCTGACGAAGAGACCGGACTGTACGGTAGTGTTGCCGGTTGGCTCGACGGGAGTTGTAGCAGGTTCGCTTGTTTTCTTCTGATCGCTCAATACCCGGGCGGCCGTTACGTTTAGCTGACCGCTTGCGGCTTGGGGGTACTTGATATGATCATTACCCTCTGCCGGCGTATTGACGAGTCTTAGAGTCCCACAAAGGAGTTATCCAGTCTAGGCGAAACGTTGTGGTGCGCGTATGCGATATGCGCATGGACCCGATTAAAATGCGCGTATATGATACCGTACATTGATCGGGCGGCTTGCTTTCGGTAGGGTCATATGTGATATGACTGGATTGATAAATCAAGTGTTGATTTATCATTTAACCATTAGTTTTCTCACTTAAAACCTTTTCTTGAATGATGGATGTGTGCATGCATGTATGTTTTTCTTTCTTTCTTTCTTACTAGTTTTATGCACATAAGGATGTGCATACATACATACATACATACATACACCCATCTATCATGGTTGTTTATATATGGAATAAGATGGCAATATAAGACTCACACCATGGTTAAATATATGGATTATTATTTGATTTATTGTTTAAAACAAAATAGAAAAGATAAGGATAATTCTTGCTTGCTTCTACATTCTTCTTTAAACCTAACCATTCTCACCTACTTCTAAATTTGGGTTATCCTTCTCTTTATGTTCTAAAACTCAAGTTAAATAATGTCTCCATCATTTTAACCATGGTTCATAGTGAGAAGAAATAAAATATATAATGATATATTTCATTTTTCTTTTCATGGTTATCATTCTACTCTTGTTAAAACAAAAGCCATCTTCTTCCTCCTTCATTTTTGCTCTCTAGTTTCTTCTAGTGAGTAAAATACACATAAAGAAAGGTTTTTGAAGTGAGAATCTTAACCACAACATCATTCTACACAAGTTTAGCCAACTTGTTTAGAGTGTTCTCTTCGATTCTCGAAGTTGCGAGCTTGGACGGGGAACTCCGGGTGCATCGTCATGGACGTGAGAGGACTTCAAGAGGACCTTCTTCCAACATCCAAGAGACCAAGGAGTTTAGCAAAAAGGGAGCTACAAAGGTTGTAGTCTCGAAACCCTAATTTAATTAGCTTTAAGTTTCATAACCCTAATTTTCTAGGATCGATTCCTTTGCATGCTTGTTTAGCACCATCAAAATCCAAACTTTGGGACATGTGATGCTTCAAAACTCATTATAGGGTGCTTGACAAACCTTACAGTTAAGTGCCGGTCACGGGCCGAATTTTGGGTCGTGACAGTTACCCGCCGGGATATACGATCCCTAAGTTCCACGTATATAAAGGGACAGGGAATCCGCATCAGCATGTCGCTCAATTCAGGGCCTTGTGCGTTAATACTGGAGGCGATGAAAAATTGTTGCTTCGCCAATTCGTCGGCAGCTTAGCAGAAACAGCCTTTGAATGGTATTCGGAGCTACCTAACGACTCTGTCAAAACATTTGCGGAGATGGAGCTACTATTTACACAAAGATTCGCGAGTGCTAGTGAACGCACCTCGATAACAGCACTGATAAATGCCAGGATAAGGCCCGGTGAAACATGGGTCCAATACGCAACACGATGGCTGAACCTATGGTCAAAATGCGAACAACGCATAGAAGAGGCACCTGCGGTAGGCATGTTCGTGAGCACTCTTGATCCGCAAGCGACCATCTCGCAATTCATGATGTTCTTCAGGTCGACCACTTTCCAGGCCTTGATCGACAAATTAGCCCAAATGGACCGGATGGGCCATGGACCGTCTCCTCCAAAACCAGACTCTCGAAATGAGAAAGGAAAAGGGAAAGTGACTATCGTTGCCAATGCTCAACAACAGCCGAGCAACTCAAAGCCGGTCGTTCGCCAAAATAACGCGCATCCACGCCCATCCCTCGAGGAAAGACTACGACGTCCTTACTCGTTTCTTCAGAATAAAACGAGAAGACTGTTTGAGCTGGCAGTATGCAACAGACTCATCAATCTGCCGAATCCAAAACGTCCGTTGCAGCCAGGCGATCTCAATAATCCCGATTACTGCCCTTACCACCAAACGGTAAGTCACCCGATCGAGGATTGTTTCGTCTTTAAGGGATGGATCGAGGATCAGTACCTACAAGGCAAGTTTGCGCTGTCTGAAAACTGGAAGGTAAACCCACCACAGCCGCACACTCCAAAGAAGACGGACACGATGGGGGCAGCTTGTTCTTTTGTTGAGGACGAAAACGATGGAGAAGACTCATCAGATGAATCCGAAGACTACGTAGCGAGTTTTCATGTGATCTCTCACTCATTGGCGGATGATGAAGAGGCTCCTTGCGCCGAGAAACCGAGGGCGGACCCTGAACCAGAAATTCCACGGCCGTCAGATGAGTTGATCGATGCCTTCCTGAATGAGATTCCTTTGAAAGTTAAAGCCAATCAAGAGCGTGAGATGGCCATACTGGAAGGAGCCAAACACCGACGACTGGACCAAAGAGTCGAGGCACTCCCGTCAAATCGAAAGTCATCCGCTGCGGATAAAAACAAATTCAAGACGAGGAAAATGTTCGCCAAAGCCCTATCAGTAGGAATGAAGCTACCACCCTCTGAAGAAAATACTCTCGGTGGAGTGGAGATGCATCCTAACTTCTGCTTATATCATCAGAAGATCATGCATCCTATCGAAGACTGTGACTCCTTTAAGTGTTGGTGGCAAGGGTATGTCACTCAAAAGCAACACTTCAACAGGACAAAGCGTGAGGCTCGTAGACATCAGAAAAATGCGATAGAGGAGCGCAAAAGAGCCGCCGCCGACTGTCACATAGCCGACTCCAAGGGATCGCAAATTATCACCTTTGGAAGCGACTCTGACGAAGAAGTTGCCCTCAACCTTCTCCTCAAGGAATCCATTTCAAAAATGAAAGAATTAAGGAGTTGCGAGAACATTCAGCCGTGCAATCGCCCGCTACTCGAAAAAAATCTCGGCCCCGCAAACAAAGGATCGAGCAAAAAGGATAAAGGAAAGGGGAAAATGACCCTCGTCGCCAACACTCAACAACAGTCGAGTGGCCCTAGGCCGGTTGTTCGTCAAAACAATATGCGTCCACGCATATCCCTCGAGGAGAGGCTAAGACGTCCTTACTCATTTCATCAGGATGAAACAAGGAGGCTGTTCGAAGTGGCAGTGCATAACAGGCTTATCACTCTATAGGAGCCGAAACACCAACTACAACTGGATGATGTCAACAGTTCTAATTATTGCCCTTATCACCAAGTATTGGGCCATCCGATCGAAAACTGTTACGTCTTCAAAAACTGGGTGGAAGACCAATACCAGCAGGGCAAGTTCGTTATCTCCGAAAACTGGAAGGTGAGCCCGCCACAACCGCACGCTCCGAGAAAAATAGATACGTCGGGGGCATCATGCTCAGTCATAGAGAAAGCCCTATAGACCGAAAATTCAGTAAACTAGAGCTTCGCCTCAAATACGGCGATGACGGACCGAAACGTCCTTAAACTAATTATGGACCGCAATGTCCTAAAACTTGCAAACGACCGAAACGTCTTTAAACTACTACCGCAACATCCTCAAGCGGACGAGATAAAAAAAGGAATAAAGAATAAAAAAAATAGAAAAACGGTATGTCCATAAGCAAAACGGGCACGGATGAAAACCCGAAAGGGCTCCGTGAGTAAAAACAGCAGGGCTACCGGCGAGTGTTCGTGAAAACCCGAAAGGGCGTGACCTCGTGAAAAAAAGAGAGAATAAAAAGAATAAAAAGAAAAACGGTATGTCCATAAGCAAAATGGGCACGGATGAAAACCCGAAATGGCTCCGTGAGTAAAAGCAGCAGGACTACCGGCGAGTGTTTGTGAAAACCCGAAAGGGCGCAACCTTGGAAAAGGACACTTATAGGGTCCTCTCGACCTTGTAAGGAGAAACCACCCGCGTGAGATCCTTACGACTCACAAGGGAGCAACACACTTAGGGATCCCCACGATTCCTAAGGAGAAAATACACTTGTGAGATCCTCACGACTCGTAAGGAGAACTCTCTTATGGGACCCTCACGGCTCATAAGATTTGAAAGTCTTGAGTTACAGAGACCTTAACCTGTTCTTAAGCAACCTCCACAACCTTCGATATTGCCCTACAAGCGGCTCATACTGACCCTTGTATACAATCCATGGGCGCGAATAAACATTTCCCTAACCAAGTCCCATCCATGACTAGGGATATATACGCATGACAAACAACCTTTATAAGTCCTCTCGACTTATAAGGAGAGAACCCTTTTGTAAGATCCTTATGACTTACAAGGGAACATACACTTAGGAATCCTCATGATTCCTGAGGAAAAAACACACCTACAAGATCCTCACGACTCGTAGGGAGAAATACCTTTGTGAGACCTTACGGCTTATGAAGTTAAAAGCCTTAGCCAACAGGACCCTAACCCTGTTCGCTAAGCCACCTTTGTTCGACATCGACAGAGGCAAATGATGATTCACTCCTGGCAATATCCCAGTTGTAGCGATGCTGATGCTGAGATTGGCGTCAGATTCCAAGTTCCACACTCGCGATAAAAAAAAATCAGCGAGCCATACATGCATACGAAGTAGCCGAAATGATGGGGCAACTTGCAACAAAATCAGCAAGCAAAAATGTATGCATGCAAAACAGCTGAAATGATTGGGCAACTCACAATAAAAAAAACAGCGAGTAAAGATAAAATAAATAGCCAAAATGATTGGGCAATTCGCAATAAAAAGCAGCGAGTAAAAATAAAATAAATAGCCGAAATGATTGGGCACCGCGAAAAATAGCCGAAATGATTGGGCAATCGCGAACTTCGCGATATAAAAGCTGAAATGATAGAGCATCGCGTAAATAAAATAATAGTATAAAAAAAATGAAATGAATGAAACCAATGCCCTACAGGTGAGATCACATCGATCCCTGTATACAATCCAGGGGCACAAACAAAGAAGGAAGCACATCTTCCCTCCCCAGGCTCCATCAGAAAGCGAAGCCAAATCTCGACGGTTCATAGACAACCTAGAGACAACCTCGACATTTGTCGCAATATTGCAGACACAATGTCAACAAATGAAGCAAAGGAAGATCCCTAGCTTCAGGGTCTCGACGTAGATATCAACAACTTAGAGATCACCAACGACGTTTCTCCTCACTCCAAACAGATGCAGACGTGACGTCAACAACCGACCTCAGGGTCGCAACGAAACGGAGCCACGGCATAGTCCCTAGTTCCAAATCTTAACGGCAATATCTACAGCCTAAGAATCAACAACGGCGTTCCTTTGCAGTCCAGCAGGATGCAAATGCAACGTCAACAAAAGACCCCATGGTCAGCAAAGCGGAGTGACGGCAAAATCCCAACTCCACCTCAGCATTCGTCTCGTTATAGCAGACGCAATGTCAACAACGGCGAACCTTCGCAGTCCAGCAGGATGCAAATGCAACGCCAACAAAAGACCTCGCGGTCGAAACAAAGCGAAGAGACGGCAAAATCCTATCTTCATCTCAACAATCGTCTCGATACAGCAGACGAGATGTTAACAACAGCGTTCCTTCGCAGTCCATCAAGATGTAGGTGCAAAAGTCAACAAAAGACCCAATGGTTAGCAAAGCGGAGTGACGGCAAAATCCCGACCCCACCTCAGCATTCGTCTCGTTACAGCAGACGCAATGTCAACAACGGCGTTCCTCCGCGGTCCAACAAGGTGCAGATACAACGCCGACAAAAGACCTTGTGGTCGGAATAAAGCGAAGCGACGACAAAATCCCAGCTTCAGTTCAACAATCGTCCCGATACAGCTGACGAGATGTTAACAAAGGCGTTCCTTCGCAGTCCATCAAGATGCAGATACAACGCCAACAAAAGACCTCGCGGTCGAAACAAAGCGAAGCGACGGCAAAATCCCAGCTTCAGTTCAACAATCGTCCCGATACAGCTGACGAGATGTTAACAAAGGCGTTCCTTCGCAGTCCATCAAGATGCAGGTACAACACCGATGAAAGACCCCATGGTCAAACAAGCGGAGTAACGGCAAAATCCCAGCTCCACCTCGGAATTTGTTTCGATACAGCAGACGAGATGTCACTCCAGCGTTCTTCCTCCAGCAGGGTTCGGACGTGACGAAAGCAAACGAAGCGAAGGCCAAATTCCTAGCTTCAAAGCCTTAACGACGAGTCATATAAAGCCTGAAAGACAACTGGAGATCGCCTCACACCAGTGCGGAATGGTCACTACTTCGATGTTCGTCTTGACACAGCAGATGCAACATCATCAGACAAATGGAGTAACAGCAAAATCCCAGCTCCACCTCGGCATTCGTCTCGATACAGCAGACGAGATGTCACCCCAGCGTTCTGTTAGTGTATATGCCCTAGAGGCCATTACTGTATCATACTAGCTTGTATATTACTTAATGGAAGCTTGGAATATTCACAGTTGTATAGACAATCTTGCTCAAAATGGTAGTATGCTACTTGGTTTGTCTCTACTTCAATATGTGCATGTGTTTCTTTTAGCATATCGCTTATATACATATTAGTAGAGCCCTTAGGATCTTTGCTTGATTACTAGCGTTGTGATGGCAGTCATACTCGTGGGGGCTGGGTAATCTATAAGCACATCCTTATACAGGTCCCTAGTCGTAGGACTATCGAGACAGGGCATCGATACTCCGGAATAGACTAGCTTATGCGCTTCTCATCCCAGTGGGGGAGACGGTTTGTCCCACAGCCGTCAGTACGTCGTACTTGAGATAGTATGCGGGTGCTCGTTAGGTTATGAGTACACTGGACAGGACTCGTCGGGAACTGTTGGTTGGTATTATACCTATCGTCAGTTATCAGTTCCCAGGTGACATGAGTACAGCTTAGTCCGCTGACTTGACACTGTCACTTCGCCTCGAGTGTGTTCCCACTGTACTTAGATTACTACCCTACCACGGCTCAAAGGAGTCGTGCAAACAAGTAGTAGTTGGGTGCAGTCCCGAAGCACTTGGAGGTAGTGACGGTTAGACAGGATTCGTCTCTTCCGGTATTGGGGGTTGACATCGCGCTGTGTCTAGGAGAGCCATTACACAAGTAGTCCCTGGCCAGGGCAAGCAAGATATACTGGTAGGTTTCCAGTGTTATCTCAGGGTGTTCTGGGCTACACTCCGACACAACTTGTACCGCTATCCGGGGACTGACGTTCACCACCCCCTAGGCCTACCATGCGATGTATCAGACGAACAGACCGGACTGTACGGAGATTGTCACATACAGGCTCAGTAGGAGTTCGGATGGGTTTACCTCATCGGCCTTCTTATCGACATCTACCTGGGGACCGTTACGTACAGCTAGTGCCGCTTGCGGTCTGTGGTTAAACCTACTGCCAGCGTAGTGTCGAGTCTTTAGAGTCCCACACAGAGAGTTTCCCTGCACTGAGCGAAACGTGTAGAGGCCGTATGGTTTTGCGGCAGGGCTGCGATCACTTACGTGCACTTGTGTGCGTATGCTGTTCGGGCAGGCAATACTAGTGGGTTTTGGTTTAAGCCAGATCCTAGTATTGCATGGATGGATTTATTTTGTCTTCTGTGCATTCGCATTCTACGGAATGCGGATGTGGGTGTGTATGCACAGTTTTGAGGAGCGATGAAGGAGGAGGTGCCTCCTTAGGGTTTTGGCAGTTGGTTCGGCCAAAACCGTTATGTGGCAGGTTCATTAGGGTTTTGGCAATTCGTTTGGTCAAAACCATTATGAGCCGGAGACATTGTTTATGTAAGTGCACGGCGGCGCCCCGGCCGTCAATGCGACGGCCAAAATGCGGAAACGGTGATAAACTTTAATTTTGCGAACTTAGCAAACCGGCACCACCGCGCACTAATACCCGGATCGAACCATTAACTAGTCCTAGCTAACTACAAGATGGGGAAGAGAGATATACCGACTGATCCGAGTCCTCCGGTCTTCTCGTCGTCGTCCCAATCTCCTGCGGAAACTCCGGTCGTCGCCTCCTTGCCGGAAGGGCACCACATCGTCTGCATCTTTTACGGGCTCCCACCTCAATACCGAGGCAACTCGGGCACGAAGCTGGCTAGTCGACGTGCCCAAGATTTGCTGTAGAATGTGGTGTAGAACTTGTGTCTCATTTCGGGGTAGTGGAGGTTGCCATTGGTGGAGAAAATGATACATGAACTTTTCTAGGTGAACTTGGGGATTTTTCTTGCATGAAGAGAACCAAAATCCCCCAACCAAAATAATGGGCAGCCCCTCTAGGAGCATGGCCGGCCACTACAAGTGAGAGGAGAGTGAGAATGAGAGAGTGACAAAAAGAATGAGTGGGAAACTCTATCATGCAAGAGAGAGGAAAAAGAAATCATGTGAACCAATGATAACTAGGCAAAACCAACACTCAGCTATCACTCATCACAAACAAAGTCCAACCATCATGAATCATCATGAAGTCAAGAAGTCAAGGTATGGTGCTATAATCATAACACAAGAATATGCAAAGAACCCCTCCACAAAAACTTATTTGCAACAATGCAAATAAGCCCTCCTCCACCAATCTTCGGCCAATGAACGATACAAAGGAAATCGGCCGAAACGGAAAGCAAACTGGCAACTCCAGAAAACTGGTCCCGTAATAAATTACAGGAAAACCCCGATACTGTGCATACACACCCGCATTTGTATTCCGACCGAAATACAAATGCAATGAGACAAATCTACACTGTACTATACTAGGATCCGACTTAAACCAAAGCCGGCTAGTAATATCCGTTCGATCCTGATTCGTGCAATACCGTACGTATCTGATCGAACCCTGCCATATATCCATACGGCCTGTAGTACAAACTGTCCGATCCTGATCCGTGCAATACCGCACGTATCTGATCAGACCCTGCCATATCTCCATACGGCATCTATAACTTTTTGCCCGAAAGCTGAGTAACTGAATGTGGGGGACTCTAAAGACTCGTCAACACCTTGGTTGTGGATTTAACCACTAGCACGTCAGAGGTATAAGCCAATACGTAACGGGCTACCAGGTATTGACCAAAAGGGACGTCGATGAGCGCACTCATCCTGACACCCCACTGAGCCTGTCAGTGACAATATCCGTACAGTCCGGTCCGTTCGTCTATGAGCATAGCATGGCGGGCCTAGGGGGTTGGTAAAAGTCAGACCCCCAAAAGCGGTACAAGTCGTGTCGGAGTGTAGCCTAGAACACCCTGAGATACTACTGGAATACCTACCAGTAAATCTCCTTGCCTCGGCCGAGGGCTTCGTGTAATGGCTCTCCTAGACACAGCGCGATCTCACCCCCAATACCGGGAGAGACGAACCCCTGAAGATGCGCTCACTGCCTCCATGTGGCTCGGGACTGTACCCAACTAAAACCTGTTTGCACGACTCCTTTGAGCCGTGGTAGGGTAGTAATCAAAGTACAGTGGGAACTCACACGAGACAAATGACGATCCCCAGGTCGATGAACTAACCTGTACGCATGTCACCAGGGAACTGCCATCTGACGTCTGGTATATGACCAACTAGCATGTTCCCGGCGAGTCCTGTCCGGTGTACTCATAACCCAATGAGCACCTGTATACAACTTAGGTGAACGAACTGACACCAGTGGCTTGTGAGACCGGCCACCGCCCCTCGTCGGGGTCTCGAATGTACACACTAGTCTACTCTGGAGTATCGATGCCCTATCTCGAAACTCCCACGACTAGGGACCATTTAAGGATGTGCTTATAGACTACCAGCTCCCACGTATATGATCGCCCTCATACTGCTGGTGGTCAAGCAAGAATTCTAGGGGCTCTATCAACGTGTAATAGCGACTTGTCAGGTCACCTAAAGCAGTATACGATGATAAAGGTAAACCAGATAGCATACTATCATCACGAGTAAGACTGTCCTATCGGGATAGGTCCTCCATCAATCATTGTAATCACGTGCCTGTGATCGAATAATTGAATCTGAGGGCACTATCTCCAACAATCTCCCACTTGCACTCAAGGCTAATTATTGCGATGTCGCATACTCACAGCACGTGTGATACCGAACACCCAACTCCTCTACTAGTCAGTCTCACAAAGCTTGCTTGCGAAACTATTGCGTTCGAGGAATAGCCTTAGTGAGTGGATCCGCCTTGATGTCTCTTTCTATGTCTCTCTATATCTCAAGTTCGCGGAGAAACCCATCTCCCGAAATGAGTAATACCTGTCTTAGAATGTGTCTGGATGTCTGATGGGACCTAGCTCATAAATGAACTCCAAATCCAAACTTCTTAGACTGTATCGTCAACTGAACTTAATCAGTATCCTGCGCCATGCCTCACTCAGTATTGCCTTGGACCACCTGTCCAAAATACTGCCCCTCGTCAGAAGGAAAACTAAAACTCTGACAACCTCCTTGTCGTCCATGTCACCTTGGAAGCCTGGAATGATAACTGTCTCCCGAATGAGGCAGTCGTTATCATATCCCTAGAACATCCACTTATGTTCTAAAACTTCTTCCGACTGTTTCTCCAGGATTGGATCAATGTCAACTTATTGCATCTAGTGCAAGAACAACATCTGGTGTGGTACTTGACATCTCATGATTTACTCAATTGCCTGAGCAAGTGATTTGCCAACCATGCACATCCCTCTCCCCTTTAGTCTGTAAGACACCTTTAGAGAGGGTGACTCCATCACCTGCAGGTACACTACCGTGCCAGGAGTCGTCCATTCTAAATACTCTTAGAATGCTGTCAAAGTACCCTGATTGGGAAACCACCCAAATCTAGATCTAAAACCATAGATCTAGTAATCAGTATGTCTGATATAATGTCCAAGTCCCATGTGGAGAAACCACTGTGTGACGACCTAAGTATGACCGATTGTAGTGTAGGAATATCACTTCCTACTCTGTGTATGTCATCCAAATACCATGACATGACACCCTACTACCTTCTCAACAGATCCATCCCCTATTCTGATGAAGTCAAACCTATGACTGTCACATCAGAAATTGATGATCTATCTCCGCTATATCTGCTTTAGTCTATAAATAGACATAAGCTACCTGTCCACCAATGCTTCCGCTGCTCCCACTGACTACGACAACCCTCTGGCAGAGTCATATACACGTACACTTCTGAAGCCAGTTCAGAACGACGCTATACTCATCCTCCTGCCGGGTCTCACAGCCTGGAACAGCAGCAATGACAAGTGTGGGTAAACAAGAACTTCCCTGTCACCTTCCTTGAGGCTACCGGAGTACCTCTCGGGTGCCTGAAGTTACCCACCTTATCTGCGGAGTGGCCAAATGGAATGTCAATCCAGATTGAATCTTTAGGTTCCTATGAAATCTTCAGTAATCGTTTGTGGTTCTGGAATCACTTCCAGTTCTACCATACTCCCACTACTGTTTTCTGAAAAAATCCATTTTTAATAAAACTGTGGCGAGTATAGAACAATATCTCTATTGTTCTTCCAGATGGTAGAAAGTCAACCCTCGTCATAGCCTGGGTCAACCCACAAACAGCCATTACAGAAACGTGCCTTGAGTTATCCAGAGTCTGGTTTTAAGCATAGGCCGGACAACTCCCCGTACCTTAACATCGTTAAGATATGAACTGTTCTATATCCAATATAGAACCAGAGGCACTGATTTAATTGAACCAGATTCAAATCATGCAGCTGTCTCCAGTGCATGTCAACTAAATGGAAAGAGGCCGATCAGCGTTACTCAACTTAGGAATGCTTCCAATTATGAACAACCTGAAAGAGAAGCAAGATCTCTTAATCATTACTATCATCTGAATACCATACTCAAGTATCTACATCTTCGATCACTTTGAAGACTCCCGATACTTGCATTACCTGGTTCTCTACTTTATTCAAATACCTACAACTTCTCAAAATTCAGACCCTGTGTTTCCACGAAACACTTGTCTAAAAACTAGAGAAGTCATAAGTAAACCGAATATAGTACCAGGACCAAACCCTCTGTCCTGATGGACCCTGAACAACATACAATACTCTGTATAAGTCCCTTGAGTCTGATAACTCATTCACTGTGTGTCGTAGGTTGAAAACTGTACCTTTGGTTATGAAGAATTACACCGCTGTTCAATGCTCCTTACCTAACCATCCACTGATATAGGTAAATGTCGTAGACATAATTTCAAAAGGGTATATCTCACTCTATGAAAATAGACGTACATATATATCGATTTGAAATTGGTGCATAACAACGGATATTCAAAACCAAATATTTGCCGACCGGCAAACAGCCCAAGTGATTTCCTCAAATATCAATGATTACAATGAATCCCGATATAATGAGGATGATCACCTAATTCCCAATAACTTACTCCCACTCATCATCTGTAAAACCATACAGATGTGAGAATCATACCTGGTAAATACATACCCTGGAGCAAGTGTCTAACTGGGAAATCAGTTTTCGTTTAACAGTACACAGTGAAACAGAAACATTGAAATGTTTCGATGGGGTATCCCGGTATTCCTAGTAATGCCTCTTCCAGATTCACGACTGTAACCGTATAATTCTTTTCCACCTCTCCAAATCCCTTCATATGTCTTTAGTCATTACCTTCTGCACACCCCTTTAGGCCAAATGGTTTTCTTCCTTCCCTACCGTTCGGCACCAGCCTATGGTTCGGAAGAAGACTATCCAATAAGCATAATGGGTGTACTGTCCTAATCCTAGGAACACTCGCAATGCGAGAGAAGGTGAAGATAAAAGACAACCGAATAAACCTTATTCCTATTTCTCCTGAACCAGAATCCATCCCCGAACTGGAACAAGTTCTTTTCGAGTTCGTATATAACCATACGATGGAGTATCCAATAAACTGTGGATCTTAGTAGTGATACGGAGTGTCCTGGAGAAATACAAAGGTGATTTAGGATTGGCGAAGGAATATTTGGTTTGGTCGTGAATAGCAGTCACAATTTACTTTGCCCTCTTACTAATCCCTTGCTTTGTTTTAACTCAATACCTTCTGTACACCATCGTTAGGCTAATTGGTTTTCTTCATTCCCTACCGGTCGGCACCAGCCTAAGGTTTGGAAGAAGACTATCCAATTTGCGTAATAGGTGTACTACTCCTAAACCAAGAAGTACTCGCAACCTGAGAGAAGGAAAAAGGAAAAGACAACTGAATAATCCTATCCGTTTTCTCCAAAACCGGAAACCATCCTCGAATTCCTTCGAGTTCGTATCTAACCATACGATGGTTTTGTCCAATGGAAGTGGACGTTCGTAGTAATATGGGGTGTCCTGGAGAAAAGGGTAAAAGTAGGAGTGGCAATGAGGTCTGCAACTCTGACAATCCAAAAGCCTGTGTTTAAGAAGGTTCGGTCAACTTGGTCACTGAGTCATAGTCTAGGGTCGGGTCAATGGTCGCTGCCAGAGAGAGAGAGAAAAGAAACACTCAGCGTGCACTCTAACCTAGATCAGAATGGTTACCAATTTATCTAATCTGGAAACCTCCCACTGTACCGTCAAATTCTCCTCCAAACCTGAAAGAAGAATTAGTCGGGATCACCCGAGGAGTAAACCAACTCATCAGTGGGAATCGGGATCCAACTATCATTGCATGATAACGTGACGGAATCCGCTCACGTCATCACACTCCAGAAGGTATGCGCATATCTGGCAAGTTTCAGTTTCTTTAGAAACTCCCGATGTGGATTTTTGCCCCATGCTCTTATGACCTTGACGAAGGCCAACAAATCATAAGTCACATGTCAAGTTCTACCCGTCATTGTCCAGGTTAATTTGAACCCACCCGTACAAGCCCTTGACGAAGGCCAACAAGGCTATACGACTATCCCAAACCAACGTATCTATCTATGCAGCAGAAAGGTAACAAGCAGCTACCATACACCATGCCTTGACGAAGGCCAACAAACATAGCATGAATACTACGTGCTACCCGTCTGAAACGACGGAGGGCTACGAGTGGTTTCTGGCGAAAACCTTTAACGTAGTGAACTTGATATCGTTGAAGGAACAGATAGCTTTTAAAAATATAGTGACAAAAACCGTTGCTAAAGAGGTCACTCCCGGTGAAGGGATCTCGGCTCTTTCCCCGTAGAATGAGGTGCAAGATATTCCAACTGAATACCACGGTGCATGGCAAAAGTAATCGCCTATAGTGAAGTCATTGCCCTGACGCAATCTTTTTGTCCAAGGGGTCACTCCCGGTGAAGGGATCTCGGCCCTTGCCTCGTCGACTGAGGAGCAGGATATTCCAACTGAATACCACGATGCAAAACAAAAGTGAGCGTCCTTGCAATAACAGCTTTTTGAAAAGTGTTCCAACAACATCAGATTAGGTTTGTTTTTAACTTGCATTGATCCGAATCAATGTAGTCCCATCAATGGATCACACCACAAAGAACGAAAATAATATGACGTACGTATATGCCATCCGCATTCGCCACTGGGTCCCGTCATTACCCGTTAGGTTAGCTAACTAACGACAGAGCGGGGACTGGACTAGCGCGGATGTAAAACATATACAACATCTACTAATATATATACCAATATATTATATTTCGCTCAAGGCGTGATAAGAAATTCAACATCACAGAACAATACAGATATCTGGGATCCCCGGGTTTCACAGAGCCACTACTGAAACCCGACGTTCCCCTGGTCGTGTGGATAGCCTGTGCAATGAAATCCTAGACCCCTACGGGCGCGGCAAGTCACCCGCCAAAACCTGAAGCGAAGCAGCCCCCTTCAGTACTGTGAATGGACCACCCAGCACTTCACGGAATCCGGTAACTTGGGCACCCCTCCTGGGTCAACCTGTACCCCCTACGAGTGCGGCGAACAGCCCGCCAATTCTAGAGTAAAGCCCCCTCCGTCTCAATGCCATGAGATGCGGGCTTGTTGCCCTCTAGAACCCGGCTATCCGTGCACCCCTCCGCGGGGTAATCCTAGTACAGAAAGTAAAATATACATACAACGGGTACATCGACCGCAACCTTGTCGTGCCCCAAAAAAAAATACAAACAGGCAGTGACGGCAGTCCACATGTCGGACGCTCGCCCCGCAATATCAAATGTACATAATACAACCACAACTTTACTAGCATTGCATCCAGGCTATCCCCACGACCAATCCGCAACATCACAGCATAACACAGAACATCAACGTGAAAGTCACGTTCGCAAATCCGTCTAACCGGGCTATAGCAGTTAGACAGGATTTACCGATCAAGTGACATTCACGGTGTAAGTCGATGTAGTACACCCCAGTACTTGTGGGGAGGCGGAATTTACAAAAAACTATCAAGTTTAAACAACGAACATCGACTAACCGCTTGAATCGAAGCTAAACCCTAAAAAACCGTATTCTATGAGTTTCTTTACATAAGTGATTAGGGATTATACCTAATGAACCGGTCCTTCTTCTTTATGTCCTCCTTGGTTCTCCTCGGCCTTCTCTAGGTAGTAGACGATCCACCCGAGAGCGAAACTCCAAGCTAAACCTCTAACTTGAGGTAACTAATCAACTTTGATTGCTAATCAAAGATGAGAGGATGATATAGAGTGTAGGTTATGGATTGTTTAGTCTAACTAATCCTTTGATCTCAATACATGAGGATTAAGGATTAGGGTTAGAAGATGAGAGCTTGAGGAGAGAGAATGTGTAATATGATAATGAGAGAAGAGAGAGAGTGTATCATAATATTATGAAGCATTCTTTTTATCAAATAATGAATAAAGGAAATGAATAAGCATGCTTCACAAAATATCTTGTGATGATTCATTAACATGAGTCATTAAGCAATAAATGTGCATTAATGAAGTGAATGAATCACCACTATGACTCACTCTCTTTCCAAAACAAACCTCCTTAGTCACATCTTCTAGAAGCTTCTCGAGTAATTACGAGAACGCCCCTCCGATCCGTAAAAATACGGAAAAACTTTAGACTGTAAAAATCCAATAACCGGATACCAGTAACTGGCTTAAACCAAAGCCGACTGGTAAAAACTGTCCGAAAGTCGTACGCGCGTAAACGCACGTATGCGTCCGAACCCTTTGTCGCAAAACCATGCAAGCTCTATATCGTTTCGCCTGGAGTAGGAAACTCTCTGTGTGGGACTCTAGAGACTCGACTACTACGCTGGCAGTGGGTTTAACCACAGACCGCAAGCGGCACTAGCTGTACGTAACGGTCCCCAGGTAGTTGTCGATAAGAAGGCCGATGAGTAAACCCATCCGAACTCCTACTGAGTCTGATGTGACAATCTCCATACAGTCCGGTCCGTTCGTCCATGACTATCGCATATCGGGCCTAGGGGGGCGGCAAGCGTCAGTCCCCTAATAGCGGTATAAGTCGTGTCGGAGTGAAGCCCATTACATCCTGAGAAACTGCTGGAACCTACCAGCAAATCTCGCTTGCCCTGGCCAGGGACTTTGCGTAATGGCTCTCTGACACAGCACGATATCTACTCCCAATACCGGGAGGGACGAATCCTGTCTAACCGCCACTGCCTCCAAGTGCTCGGGACTGCACCCAACTGCTACCTGTTTGCACGACTCCTTTGAGCCGTGGTAGGGTAGCAATCTAAGAACAGTGGGACACACTCGAGGCGAAGTAGCAGTGTCAAGTCTGCGGACTACGCTGTACTCATGTCACCTGGGAACTGTTCACTGACGACTGGTATCAAACCAACCAACAGTTCCCTGTGAGTCCTGTCCGGTGTACCCGTAACCTAACGAGCACCTGTATACTATCTCCAGTACGACGTACTGATGGCTGTGGGACAGACCATCTCCCCAACTGGGATGAGAAGCGTACACACTAGTCTACTCCGGAGTATCGATGCTCTGTCTCGATAATCCAACGACCAGGGACCTGAATAAGGATGTGCTTGTAGACTACCCAGCCCCCACTAGTGTGACTGCCATCACAACGCTGGTAGCCAAGCAAGATCCTAAGAGCTCTATCAATACGTATACTCACATATTAAGATAGAAAAACCAAGTAGCATACTACCATGTTTAGCAAGACTGTTATATACATGTGAATATCCCAAGCTTCCATTAAGTAATATACAAGCTAGTATGATACAGTAATGGCCTTCTAGGGCATAAACACTAACAATCTCCCACTTGCACTAGGGCCATGTACTGGCATATCGCAGACCAATGATCTCGAGTAGCCTCTCGAACTGAATCTGAGGAAGGGCCTTCGTGAATGGATCAGCAATGTTCTCTTCTGAAGCAACTCTCCGAACCTCGATCTCCTGACGATCAATGATCTCCCTGATCAGGTGATACCGCCTCAAGATGTGTCTGGACTTCTGATGGGACCTTGGTTCCTTCGCTAAAGCTATAGCTCCGTTGTTGTCGCAATACAGAGGTATTGGATCAACTATGGTAGGAACCACCTGAAGTTCTGTTAGGAACTTCTTCATCCAGACTGCTTCTTTTGCGGCATCGCAAGCAGCTATATACTCCGCTTCCATCGTCGAGTCAGCAACGGTGTCCTGCTTGGAGCTCTTCCAGCACACCGCCCCTCCATTGAGGGTAAAGACATAACCCGACATGGACTTGGAATCGTCCTTATCACTCTGGAAGCCGGAATCAGCAAAGGCCTCTAACCTGAGGTCTTTTCCGCCGTAAACCAAGAACATCTCCTTAGTCCTCCTCAGGTACTTGAGAATGTTCTTTACTGCTATCCAGTGCTTCTCCCCTGGGTCTGACTGATACCGGCTTACCACGCTCAGTGCATAAGCTACATCTGGTCTGGTACACAACATCGCATACATTATAGAGCCTACCGCAGAAGCGTAGGGTATAATAGACATGCGTTCCCTTTCCAAATCAGTCTTGGGAGACATCTCTTTGGAGAGGGTGATTCCGTGACAAGCCGGTAGATTACCGCGCTTAGAATCTTCCATACTGAATCTTTTCAGTACAGTGTCGATATACCTGGACTGCGAAAGTCCCAACATCCTCTTGGATCTATCACGATAGATCCGGATCCCCAGAATGTAAGAGGCATCACCCAGGTCTTTCATGGAGAACCTTTGTGACAAGAATCCTTTGACAGATTGTAGCATAGGAATGTCATTTCCTATCAATAGAATGTCATCCACGTACAAGACGAGGAATACGACACTTCTGGCCACAACTTTACTATATATGCACGGTTCATCTGGATTTTTGATAAAGTCATATTCTTTGACTGTCTCATCAAAACAGATGTTCCAACTCCGCGATGCCTGCTTTAGTCCATAAATGGACTTAAGCAGCTTGCATACTTTCCCGCTGCTCCCACTCTGATTGAAACCCTCTGGCTGATCCATATAGACGCTCTCTTCTAAATTTCCATTCAGAAAAGCCGTCTTTACGTCCATCTGCCAGATTTCATAATCATGGAAGGCAGCAATAGCAAGAAGGACCCGAATGGATTTGAGCATAGCCACTGGAGAAAAAGTTTCGTCATAGTCCAAACCAGGTCTTTGACGAAAACCCTTTGCAACAAGTCTAGCCTTATAGGTTTCCACCTGTCCATCTACACCAATCTTTTTCTTGAAGATCCATTTGCATCCTATGGGTTTTACCCCATCTGGAGCAAAGTCCAAAGTCCATACTTTGTTGGTGTACATGGACTCCATTTCGGTCCGCATTGCATCTAGCCATCGTACCGAGTCGCCGCTCTAGATGGCCTGCCTGAAGTCAGTAGGTTCATCATCATCTATGATGCAATCCTCTCTATCCCCATCTATGAGAAAACCGTAGTATCTCTCAGGCGGACGAGACGGCCTACTACTCCTGCGGAGGGGTGCGGGAATGTTCAGTTCTTCTTGAACCTCTGGTTCTACCAAACTTTCAGTAGCAGTTTGTGGTTCTGGAATTTCTTCCAGTTCTATTTCGCTCCCACTTGATTCCTTTTCTAAAAACTGATGTTCTAGAAAATGGGCATTACGAGAAACAAATACCTTCTGTTCCTCTGCGTAATAGAAAAGATATCCCCTGGGGTGCTTTGGATATCCCACAAACAAACACTTTACTGATCGTGCCTCGAGCTTGTCCACATGCTGCTTTTTAACAAAAGCTGGACATCCCCAAATCTTTATATACTGTAGATGGGGTTTCTTCCCACTCCACATCTGATATGGAGTGGTAGGCACAGTCTTGGTAGGTACCATGTTCAAAAGATATGCCGCTGATTCTAGCGCATGTCCCCAGAAAGATCGCGGTAACTCAGTATTACTCATCATGGATCGTACCATATCCAATAGGGTTCGATTCCGTCTCTCCGATACACCGTTATGCTGTGGAGTGTATGGAGGAGTAAGCTGAGAGAGAATTCCTTTCTCTTTTAGGTAACCTAGGAACTCGGCACTCAAGTATTCACCACCTCGATCAGATCTAAGTGTCTTTATACTTTTGCCGGTTTGGTTTTCTACTTCATTCTTATACTCTTGGAATTTCTCAAAAGCCTCGGATTTATGTTTCATCAGATAAATGAATCCGTATCTTGAGTAATCATCCGTGAAAGTAATGAAATAGGAAAAACCACCTCTTGCATGTGTAGACATTGGACCGCATACATCACTGTGTATGAGTCCTAAGAGCTCGCTCGCTCTTACTCCTTGTCCAGTAAATGGAGTCTTTGTCATCTTTCCTTTGAGACAAGATTGACAAGTGTCATAAGTTTGATATTCGAACGTGTCCAAATATCCTTCTCTATGCAACTTAGTCAACCTTCTCTCATTGATGTGACCCAGTCTACAATGCCATAAGAAAGCTTTATTTAAATCTGGAGACTTTCTTTTTAGTGTGTTCTGGACATTGAAAATTTGGAGTTGATTTAACACATATATGCCGTTATTTAGAGTACCGGACCCAATCAAACCATGATTAAGGTGGATGTTGACAACATCTCTTACAAACGTGAAATCATAACCTTTATTTGATAACAAGGAAACAGATATGATATTACACGTTAAGCTGGGTACAAAATAACAGTTATGTAAAACCAAAATGTGTCCACTCGTCAATCCTAGGTGATAATCCCCGACGGACGCAGCTCCCACGCTAGCTCCGTTAGCAACCCTGAGGATCATATCACCTTCCTTCAGCACTCTACGGTTTCTCAGTGCCTGCAATGAATTGCAAATATGAGATCCTGACCCGGTATCCAATACCCAGGAAGTAGAGTTGATCGACAGACAATTCTCAATTACAAACACACCTGAAGTCGAAGCCACAGCTTGCTTCGGTTCCTGGTTCTTGGCGTTCCACGCCTTGCAATCCTTCTTCCAGTGCCCTTTCCTGTGACAATGGAAGCACTCATCCAGGCCAACTACCGGTGCTGTAAACTTTTTCTTTCCCTTCTTTCCCACCTTACTAACACCTCCTCTAGGTCTGGGTGCGGCCTTCTTCTTCCTTCCTTTGGCCCTAGCCTTGGACCCGGAAGAAGATGAACCGCCAACAAACATAGCGGGTGTTTCCCTTGCCTTCTGCAAGGTGCCCTCTGCACTCCTTAACATGTTCAGGAGTTCCGCAAGTTCAACTTCTTTTCCTTGAAGATTGAAGTTGAGGATAAACTGGGCGTAGGTGGGAGGAAGGGACTGGAGAACAAGGTCTGTATAGAGCTCATTATCCAAAGTCGTCCCAAGGTCCGCGAGCTCTTCTATATAGCCAATCATCTGTAGGACATGTTCACCTACCGATGACCCGACAGCCAACCTCGCTCGAAACAATTTCTTTGAGGTCTCGTATCTTGCTATACGAGATTGCTCTCCATAAAGTTCCTTTGTATGGAGAAATATGCCATCTAAGGACATATCCTCGTGCCTCCTCTGATGTTCATTATTCATCGAGGCAAGCACGATGCACTTGGCTCTCGCGCAATCTAAATCCCAGGTTTTGCGGATTTCCTTATCCGCATTGCTGGATTTGGGACCAAGGACAGCAGGTGCTGTAGCGGTGAGGACGTACCCCAGTTTGTCATAGGTCAAAGCCATCTTGACATTCCGCAGCCAATCTTTATAGTTTGGCCCCGTCAGTATATTTTTCTCTAAAAGTAACTTAAGTCCAGTCATTTTCAGGGTCGCTGCAATTAGGAGAGAGAGAAGAAAACTCTTTAGCATGATGCTCTTGCAAGTTTAGAGTGGTTTTTAGTTTATCTAAACTGGATGGCTCCCACTGTTTCTCGAATCCTTCCTCAAACCATAAAAGAAGAATTAGCCAAGACTATTCTCACCGTACAATACTTGCTTAACCGTTCAGCCAGGCCGGTGTCGATACTTCGAGGGAGGTTTTCCAACGCTTTCGCGAAGTTCCTTAATTAAATAACCTCTTTTCTCTGGGGGCGTAACCCCGCTGACACTTTTCTGGACACCTACTAGGTTTATAGCATTGATCGTTAAGCGACGAATATCCTGATAAGTAGCATATACTCACAGTAGGATCGGGATCCAAATATCATCGTATGATAATGTTGAAGGAATCCTACCAACATTCATCAAACTCCAAATGGTATGCATCTCTTTGCAAATTTCAGTTTCTTTAGAAATTCCCGATATAAGTTTTTGCCCCATGCTCTTATGACCTTGGCGTTAGGTCAAAATGTCATAAGTCACATGTCAAGTTCTACCCATCATTATCCTGTCAGTTTGAACCCACCCGTATATATCCTTGACGTTCGGCCAAAATGATAATACGACTGTCCCAAACTAACTCATCTATCTATGCAACAAATGAATATCCAGCAGCTACCAAACACTATGCCTTGGCGTTAGGTCAAAATACATAGCTTGAATACTACTGAATACCCAGATGAAATGACGGAGGGCTACGAATGGTTTTGGCGAAACCGTGAACGTAGTGAACTTGATATAACCGAAGGAACCTGATAGCTTTTAAAAGGAGTGGTTAAATCTCCGCATTTAAAAATATCTGTTTTAAAAATAACCGAGTGGTTTCTTTTAAATTGTTCCAACGATTTATACTTTGGTTTGTTTTACTTTGCATTATAGATAATGCGTCCCATCATTAACCTATCATTGCAGAAAACAACGAAAATATAACGTCCTCTTATGCCATCCGCATTCGCCACGGGGTCCCGTCATCACCCGTTCGGTTACTTAACTAACGACAGAGCAGGGGCTGGGCTAGCGCGGGTGTAAAACATAAGTGACGTCTAAATAGCTATAATAAATATAGATATTTTACATTCGTCTGACGCAATGATATTCATTCCAGAACACAGATAAACAATATTGGATTTGCAAGCAATCTGTATTTCTTTCGAGCCTGCAAGAAAAGACAGATTACACAGTTGTGATGAATAGCCGTTTACCCCACCCTCGACCCCTACGGGTACGGCAAACTACCCACCCGGCAGTCTGTGTACCCCTCCTTGGGTCAGTCCTAGGAGCAAAAACAGTAAAATGAAATAATACAACGGTGGCTACAACCGCAACCTGGAAGTGCCCCGCGAAAATAATATTACAACAAATTACATTTACAACAAATGAATAAATCAATAAACCATTGTTAACCCCGGCTATACACCACAACAGTCCAATACAGTTTATATGCACAAACAGATATAACCATTTCAGAAATGTGCAACCCCCTGCCAACCGACATACTAGCAGTTGGGGGAGGTTTACGAACACATCAAACAATCACAGATATAATCCAATACGCAAATACTGTATTTTTCGATCGAATAAACAATTTCAAAATTGCTCCAAAATCTGCTCTGTTAAACAGTGACCTGAGCAATAATTAAATATTCCAGAAAACCCCAAATATCACAGGGGACCCACCCAAAAAGATTGAGCTCATGACTCGGCAACTCGGCCGCGGAAGCGCGGCGGATCGGTGGGATCCGCGGCGCTTCCGCGGCGCTACAGTCGAATCATGGGCTCGAATTTCTTGGGTGTTCTCCTGTGGTCATGCCAAGCTCTCTGAACACTCCAGAAAAATTTTAGGACTTCATTTTCACTTCGACAGAAACTTAACAGAACTAGGGTTTTTCGGGTTCGTTTTTTCGTTCGAAATTCGTACAAATTTGCGATTAAGTTATTTAGTGTTTAGCCTGGCTCTGATACCACTGTAAGTCGATGTAGTACACCCCAGTACTTGTGGGGAGGCGGAATTTACAAAAAACTATCAAGTTTAAACAACGAACATCGACTAACCGCTTGAATCGAAGCTAAACCCTAAAAAACCGTATTCTATGAGTTTCTTTACATAAGTGATTAGGGATTATACCTAATGAACCGGTCCTTCTTCTTTATGTCCTCCTTGGTTCTCCTCGGCCTTCTCTAGGTAGTAGACGATCCACCCGAGAGCGAAACTCCAAGCTAAACCTCTAACTTGAGGTAACTAATCAACTTTGATTGCTAATCAAAGATGAGAGGATGATATAGAGTGTAGGTTATGGATTGTTTAGTCTAACTAATCCTTTGATCTCAACACATGAGGATTAAGGATTAGGGTTAGAAGATGAGTGCTTGAGGAGAGAGAATGTGTAATATGATAATGAGAGAAGAGAGAGAGTGTATCATAATATTATGAAGCATTCTTTTTATCAAATAATGAATAAAGGAAATGAATAAGCATGCTTCACAAAATATCTTGTGATGATTCATTAACATGAGTCATTAAGCAATAAATGTGCATTAATGAAGTGAATGAATCACCACTATGACTCACTCTCTTTCCAAAACAAACCTCCTTAGTCACATCTTCTAGAAGCTTCTCGAGTAATTACGAGAACGCCCCTCCGATCCGTAAAAATACGGAAAAACTTTAGACTGTAAAAATCCAATAACCGGATACCAGTAACTGGCTTAAACCAAAGCCGACTGGTAAAAACTGTCCGAAAGTCGTACGCGCGTAAACGCACGTATGCGTCCGAACCCTTTGTCGCAAAACCATGCAACCTCTATATCGTTTCGCCTGGAGTAGGAAACTCTCTGTGTGGGACTCTAGAGACTCGACTACTACGCTGGCAGTGGGTTTAACCACAGACCGCAAGCGGCACTAGCTGTACGTAACGGTCCCCAGGTAGTTGTCGATAAGAAGGCCGATGAGTAAACCCATCCGAACTCCTACTGAGTCTGATGTGACAATCTCCATACAGTCCGGTCCGTTCGTCCATGACTATCGCATATCGGGCCTAGGGGGGCGGCAAGCGTCAGTCCCCTAATAGCGGTATAAGTCGTGTCGGAGTGAAGCCCATTACATCCTGAGAAACTGCTGGAACCTACCAGCAAATCTCGCTTGCCCTGGCCAGGGACTTTGCGTAATGGCTCTCTGACACAGCACGATATCTACTCCCAATACCGGGAGGGACGAACCTGTCTAACCGCCACTGCCTCCAAGTGCTCGGGACTGCACCCAACTGCTACCTGTTTGCACGACTCCTTTGAGCCGTGGTAGGGTAGCAATCTAAGAACAGTGGGACACACTCGAGGCGAAGTAGCAGTGTCAAGTCTGCGGACTACGCTGTACTCATGTCACCTGGGAACTGTTCACTGACGACTGGTATCAAACCAACCAACAGTTCCCTGTGAGTCCTGTCCGGTGTACCCGTAACCTAACGAGCACCTGTATACTATCTCCAGTACGACGTACTGATGGCTGTGGGACAGACCATCTCCCCAACTGGGATGAGAAGCGTACACACTAGTCTACTCCGGAGTATCGATGCTCTGTCTCGATAATCCAACGACCAGGGACCTGAATAAGGATGTGCTTGTAGACTACCCAGCCCCCACTAGTGTGACTGCCATCACAACGCTGGTAGCCAAGCAAGATCCTAAGAGCTCTATCAATACGTATACTCACATATTAAGATAGAAAAACCAAGTAGCATACTACCATGTTTAGCAAGACTGTTATATACATGTGAATATCCCAAGCTTCCATTAAGTAATATACAAGCTAGTATGATACAGTAATGGCCTTCTAGGGCATAAACACTAACACACGGTCGCAGATATAATGTAAATACTGTGAAATAATGTGTTTAAAATATCTGATCGATCAAAAATTAACAAGTGGGCCCCCAAGCAATACTGTAGCACTCACAGAAATTTTGGGCCCAAGTTTAATATTCCAAAACCCTTATTTTCAGCCCACAAGCCCACGGGAAAATTTTGACGCATTGATCCCTCAAACCTGCGGCGGAACCGCGGCGCCAAGTGGGGTTTGGCCGCGGTTCCGCGCTCTACCTGAACGATCAATGTCTCGAATTTTCCCAGAACTCTTAGAACTTCTTGTACATCAGTTTTCTACAACCTGAAAAATTTTTAGACTCCAAAAAATTTCAACAGAAAACTGATGTGAACAAAAACGCGGATTTTGGAATTTTGGTCGATCGGAAATGTAAACACATTAAACAAAGCTAGACTAAGTTAATGGCGAGGCTCTGATACCACTGTAAGTGCACGGCGGCGCCCCGGCCGTTAATCCGACGGCCAAAATGCGGAAGCGGTGATAAACTTTAATTTTGCGAACTTAGCAAACCGGCACCACCGCGCACTAATACCCGGATCGAACCATTAACTAGTCCTAGCTAACTACAAGATGGGGAAGAGAGATATACCGACCAATCCAAGTCCTCCGGTCTTCTCGTCGTCGTCCCAATCTCCTGCGGAAACTCCGGTCGTCGCCTCCTTGCCGGAAGGGCACCACATCGTCTGCATCTTTTACGGGCACCCACCTCAATACCGAGGCAACTCGGGGACGAAGCTGGCTAGTTGACGTGCCCAAGATTTGCTGTAGAATGTGGTGTAGAACTTGTGTCTCATTTCGGGGTAGTGGAGGTTGCCATTGGTGGAGAAAATGATACATGAACTTTTCTAGGTGAACTTGGGGAATTTTCTTGCATGAAGAGAACCAAAATCCCCCAACCAAAATAATGGGCAGCCCCTCTAGGAGCATGGCCGGCCACTACAAGTGAGAGGAGAGTGAGAATGTGAGAGTGACAAAAAGAATGAGTGGGAAACTCTATCATGCAAGAGAGAGGAAAAAGAAATCATGTGAACCAATGATAACTAGGCAAAACCAACACTCAACTATCACTCATCACAAACAAAGTCCAACCATCATGAATCATCATGAAGTCAAGAAGTCAAGGTATGGTGCTATAATCATAACACAAGAATATGCAAAGAACCCCTCCACAAAAACTTATTTGCAACAATGCAAATAAGCCCTCCTTCACCAATCTTCGGCCAATGAACGATACAAAGGAAATCGGCCGAAACGGAAAGCAAACTGGCAACTCCAGAAAACTGGTCTCGTAATAAATTACAGGAAAACCCCGATACTGTGCATACACACCCGCATTTGTATTCCGACCGAAATACAAATGCAATGAGACAAATCTACACTGTACTATACTAGGATCCGACTTAAACCAAAGCCGGCTAGTAATATCCGTTCGATCCTGATTCGTGCAATACCGCACGTATCTGATCGAACCCTGCCATATATCCATACGGCCTGTAGTACAAACTGTCCGATCCTGATCCGTGCAATACCGCACGTATCTGATCGGACCCTGCCATATCTCCATACGGCATCTACAACTTTTTGCCCAAAAGATGAGTAACTGAATGTGGGGGACTCTAAAGACTCGTCAACACCTTGGTTGTGGATTTAACCACTAGCACATCAGAGGTATAAGCCAATACGTAATGGGCTACCAGGTATTGACCAAAAGGGACGTCGATGAGCGAACTCATCCTGACACCCCACTGAGCCTGTCAGTGACAATATCCGTACAGTCCGGTCCATTCGTCTATGAGCATCGCATGGCGGGCCTAGGGGGTTGGTAAAAGTCAGACCCCCAAAAGCGGTACAAGTCGTGTCGGAGTGTAGCCCAGAACACCCTGAGATACTACTGGAATACCTACCAGTAAATCTCCTTGCCTCGGCCGAGGGCTTCGTGTAATGGCTCTCCTAGACACAGCGCGACCTCACCCCCAATACCGGGAGAGACGAACCCCTGAAGATGCGCTCACTGCCTCCATGTGGCTCGGGACTGTACCCAACTAAAACCTGTTTGCACGACTCCTTTGAGCCGTGGTAGGCTAGTAATCAAAGTACAGTGGGAACTCACACGAGACAAATGATGATCCCCAGGTCGATGAACTAACCTATACACATGTCACCAGGGAACTGCCATCTGACGTCTGGTATATGACCAACTAGCATGTTCCCGACGAGTCCTGTCCGGTGTACTCATAACCCAATGAGCACCTGTATACATCTTAGGTGAACGAATTGACACCAGTGGCTTGTGAGACCGGCCACCGCCCCTCGTCGGGGTCTCGAATGTACACACTAGTCTACTCTGGAGTATCGATGACCTATCTCGAAACTCCCACGACTAGGGACCATTTAAGGATGTGCTTATAGACTACCAGCTCCCACGTATATGATCGCCCTCATACTGCTGGTGGTCAAGCAAGAATTCTAGGGGCTCTATCAACGTGTAATAGCGACTTGTCAGGTCACCTAAAGCAGTATACGATGATAAAGGTAAACCAGATAGCATACTATCATCACGAGTAAGACTGTCCTATCGGGATAGGTCCTCCATCAATCATTGTAATCACGTGCCTGTGATCGAATAATTGAATCTGAGGGCACTATCTCCAACAGTTTACTAATCCTTTTAGTGATAGTTTAGTGATGACTAATTGCATTGACCATTTGACCACCATGACCTCTCTTGACTTTATTGACCCGTTGACCGGAGTTGACCATTGACCTTCAAGAGAGGTCTACACTCTTCTTTGATTTTCTTTTTAATTTTTTATTATGATAATGGTCAATTCAATGTAGCATCAACTTTATCATAATAGGATTAGTAATGATGGTTTTGGTGTATTATTGCAACCATGGTTCATTCTCTTTAGTTAATCTTTTTCATTATTCTCTTCTCATTCTCTCTCTTGAAGTGAGAAGAAAAGAAAAGCTCCATGGTTGCTAGAGTTTCTCCTTCATCTTCCTCCTCTTGATAAACTCTTTTGATCTCATGTGTTGAGAGAAAAAGAATCCACATAGACAAACACTTCTATCTTTCTCTTCTACACAACCTAGGGCATATAGATTAGCGATCTCGTTGCCCTAGTTGCCTCGGCTCGAGATGGAGCTCGGTGTACAACTCTCGGGTGGATCGTCTTCGGCTCAAGGAGGCCGCGGAGGTGACCTAGATCCGGATCGTTCCTTGGAGCTTGGATGGACGAGCCGGACAGCGGAGAGAAGACCCGAAGGACCGGTTTCGTGAGGTATATTTTCTACAGCATAGTAGTTAAAGCCTCCACTTGTTTGCTAGTTTCTAGTTTAGCCAAGATCCGGCTTATAGTCCATGTTGCCTTGCGCCAAAATTATTGTTTTTCGCCGTTTCCGCCTCCCCGTAAGAACTGGGGTGAGCAACGTGGACTTACAGTGGTATCAAAGCCTAGATAAACATAAACTAGCAAGTTAGCAAAGTGTTAAGAATATCGATCGAAAAAAATCACAAAACAAGTCCGGGAAAAACCATGTTTCTGTCGAATTTTTATACTACTGTAAAAATAATTTAATATACATGAAAATTCGTCTCAGGGTTTTTATAGAACACACAGCAAAACTGAGCCTCTGACTCGGCCAACTCACCGCGGAAACGCGGCCAAACCATGGGTTTGGCCGCGGATCCGCGGCCGAGTTGACTCGACCGCGACTCCGTTTTGCTGCAGTGTTCTTATTTGGTTGTTTTGGGTTTTTTAATACATGTTGTTTCTACCCAGATTTTCCAGAGAACAAAATGACTTTTGGGGTGGTTACAAATCCGTATTTTGATCGATATTCCATACACTTTGGCTAATGGATATTATCTGTGATGTGACATATGTATTGAATGTCTGCTAATCGCTATACGTCGATTAGTGGGGGTTATACATATCTGTGATCTGTAATGTTGATGGTTTGTGTATATGAACTCGTTGGATTGTCGCGGATGAATAGCCGGGGTGGATGTGAGATGAGAGTTTCTTTTTCTTTTATTCATTGTAAAATTTGTAAATTGATGTAATATTATTTGTTTGGCCGCACAACCGGGTCGGGGTTGTAGCCGTCATTGTATAATTTTTTTTTACTGTTTTTGCTCCTAGGATAGACCCAAGGTGGGGTGCACAAACTACCGGGTATCTCGAAGTGCCGAGTGGCCTACTCACGGGTTGAGGGAGGTTGCTTCGCTTCGGGTACTTGGCAGGTAGTTTGCCGCACCCGTAGGGGTCTAGGGTGGGGTTTGGCTATTCATCGCGACCGTGTAATCCGCTTTTCGTTGCAGGCTCGAACGAATCGCGGATTCCTAGTATATCCAAAGTGTTCATCTGTGATCTGTAATGGCTATCATTGCTATATATCTATATATGATATCTATTTAGATGTTGCTTATGTTTTGCATCCGCGCTAGTCCAGCCCCCGCTCTGTCGTTAGTTAAGTAACCTAACGGGTGATGACGGGGCCCCGTGGCGAATGCGGATGGCATAAGCGTACGCCATATTGTTTTCTGCAATGGTAGGATTAAATGATGGGACGCATTGTGATTGGTTCGGAAAATTGTGTTTAGTAGTTTAACCGCAATCAGAACGGTGTCGCGTGTAGCTAGACCGAGGTGAGTACGGGTCGTCCTCAGGGAAACGTTGAACCTTTTACAATTACTTTAGATGTGTTGAAAGAGAGGAGGAAATAAGAATTTTGTGAAAAGTTTCTAGATCTACGTTAAGCAAGAATGCAAAAATATAGATCTGGATTATTTTAGAGATTTAGATAATATAATAAGAAGGCTTGTAGGGTTCGTTAGGATTTAGTAGTCATGGACGATTAATTAAAAGTTACCCTTTTTATCCATTAATAGATTTAAAACTAGAACGACGGTGATGCGTGTAGATTAGGGTTTCTGGAGGGAAAAGGAATCCCACTCTTAACCCTTATCTCGACACGGAACTCCGTTCAAATCTAGCCTTTACCAAAACAATCATTAATCTAATCTCTAATCGTGGTCGGAACTAGCAAAGAATTGCTAGCGCGCCCGATTAGGATGTTAATGATTCTTTTGATAAAGTTCATAAACTTTATAGGACTTAAAAAGGGTTTAGGGATGTTCATCATCCATTAGCCTACCCTAATCCTACGAACCCTAACAAGCGGAGAATTACTCGCGCATGTTGGGAGAAGAAGATGAAAAGACAGAGAGGGGAAACATAATGTAAAATGCAAAGAATTAAATAAAATAACTACCTTTATTAATCACTTGAACAATCTACACTTTATTCCGTAGAAAATGATTACAAACTAGTTGCTTCTCGATCTTTCCTAAGGAGGTAGACGAACAGTTGATGATCAGCCTGGATGCATGAGCGTCTGGGGCTTCGTGATCGCGTTGGCTTGATGAATTTTCCAAGAGGCTCTCGGTCCCTTTTTATAGTCCAAAGCCATAACTTTTTGCTTCCAAATTTGGTAAAATATAGCAGAGATTCATCGACCAAAATTTAAGCAAGTAATCTTTTAATATTGCCGCGGATCCGCGGCCCAAGGGGGGTAAGGCCGCGGATCCGCGGTCGTTTTATATCCTCGCTTGATCAAACTTCAGGGCTTCTGTATTTGTGACATTTGGCAATTTCTGGAATCTTCAGAAATTTGAAATCTTTTCTTTTCTTCTGCCAGACTTGATTTCTTCATTTTGATTTCTTAATTAGACAGGTTTTCTTCAACAACCCGATTTCATTGATTTAAGACCTGAAAATTCTGCACAGTAACTTAACAAATAATATTTAGTAGACCTTGTTCTACTAGGATTAGGTCAATGATATTATTTGCCTACATTTTCCTACCAAAAGCTAATTTAATATATCAACACATGGAAAATAGTATTTTTACACATAAACCCTCATATGTATGATATATTATAATAAAGTCCTTTTTTAATATGAAAATGGTAGGAAAAATGTAATACCAAATGTGCAGTTTTATCAACTGAACACATTGGAATTAATGCAAGAAAATAAACCAAGTAAAAGTCGTTGGAACACTTTGAAAACCACTCGGTTCTTTTCAAAAATCAGCATTTTAAACGCGGAGCTTGAACCACTCCTTTTAAATGCTATCTCGTTCCATCGATTATATCAAGTTCACTACGTTCACGGTTTCGCCAAAACCATTCGTAGCCCTCCGTCATTTCGTATGGATATTCAATAGTATTTAAGCTATGTTTGTTGACCTTCGTCAAGGAATAGTGATTGGTAGCTATTGGGTGTTCATATATAGCATAGATAGATGCGTTGGTTTGGAACAGTCGTATTATCTTGTTGACCTTCGTCAAGGGTATGTACGGGTGGGTTCAAATTAACCTGGACAATGACGGGTAGAACTTGACATGTGACTTATGATTTGTTGACCTTCGTCAAGGTCATAAGAGCATGGGGCAAAAATCCACATCGGGAGTTTCAAAAGTACTGAAACTTGCTAGCGCTGCATACCATTTGGAGTGTGATGATTCTGGTAGGATTCCTTCAGTTTTGTCACGCGATGATATTTGGATCCCGATCCTACTGTGAGTATATGCTACTCCTCGGGAACTTTTTCACTTAACGATCAATGCTATAAACCAAGTAGGTGTCTAGAAAGGTGTTAGCGGGGCTACGCCCACAGGGAAAAGAGGTTACTTAATTAAGGAACTTCACGAAAGCGTTGGAAAACCTCCCTCGAAGTACCGACACTGGCCTGGCTGAACGATTAAGCAAGAATTGTACGGTGATATTGATCGCGACTAATTCTTCCTTTATGGTTTGAGGAGGGATTCGAGAAACAGTGGGAGCCATCCTGTTTAGATAAATTAAAAACCAATCTAAACTTGCAAGAGCATCATGCTAAGTGTTTTCTTCTCTCTCTCTTAATTGCAGCGACCCAGTGACTGTAAGTCGATGTACTTCACCCCAGAACTTGTGGGGAGGCGGAATTTTCGAAAACGATCATGTTTAAAGAACGAACATCGACTAACCGCTTGAATCGAAGCTAAACTACAAATAACCGAACACAAAGTGTTTCATAACTATTGTGTTTAGGGATTATACCTAATGAAACCAGTCCTTCGTCTTTACGATCTCCTTGTTCTCCTCGGCCTTCTCTAGTTAGTAGACGATCCACCCGAGAGCAAAACTCCAAACTAAACCTCTAACTTGAGGTAACTAATCTTCTTGGATTGCTAATCAAAGAAGATAGAATGAAATAGAGTGATGGTTATGGATTGATTAGTCTTTCTAATCCTTTGATCTCAACACATGAGGTGTAAGGATTGGGGTTTGAAGATGAGAGCTTGAGGAGAGAGAAGATGATAATAAATAATGAGATGAGATTGTGAGTATCATAACATATTATGAAGCATTCTCATTAAAGAATAAATGAATAAATGTGATGAATAAGCATGCTTCATAAATGTTAAGTGGTGATTCATTAAGCATGAGTCATTAATCAATTATGGTGCAATAATGACAATGATGAATCACTCTCATGACTCACAAATCTTATCCAAAGTATATGCCATCTAAACCTCCTTAGTCATCACTTCTAGAAGCTTCTCGCATAATTACGAGAACGCCTCTCCAATCCGCAAAAATACGGAAAAACTTTAGACTGTAAAAATCCAATAACCGGATACCAGTAACTGGCTTAAACCAAAGCCGACTGGTAAAAACTATCCAAACGACGTAAGTGTGTAAACACACATACGCGTCCGAACCCTTGTCGTAAAACCATACGACCTCTATATCGTTTCGCCTGGAGTAGGAAACTCTCTGTGTGGGACTCTAGAGACTCGACTACTACACTGGCAGTAGGTTTAACCACAGACCGCAAGCGGCACTAGCTGTACGTAACGGTCCCCAGGTAGTTGTCGATAAGAAGGCCGATGAGGAAACCCATCCGAACTCCTACTGAGTCTGATGTGACAATCTCCATACAGTCCGTACCGTTCGTCCAAGACTATCGCATATCGGGCCTAGGGGGGCGGCAAGCGTCAGTCCCCTAATAGCGGTATAAGTCGTGTCGGAGGGAAGCCCATTACACCCTGAGAAACTACTGGAACCTACCAGCAAATCTCGCTTGCCCTGGCCAGGGACTTTGCGTAATGGCTCTCTGACACAGCACGATATCTACTCCCAATACCGGGAGGGACGAATCCTGTCTAACCGCCACTGCCTCCAAGTGCTCGGGACTGCACCCAACTGCTACCTGTTTGCACGACTCCTTTGAGCCATGGTAGGGTAGCAATCTAAGAACAGTGGGATACACTCGAGGCGAAGTAGCAGTGTCAAGTCTGCGGACTATGCTGTACTCATGTCACCTGGGAACTGTTCACTGACGACTGGTATAAAACCAACCAACAGTTCCCTGTGAGTCCTGTCCGGTGTACCCGTAACCTAACGAGCACCTGTATACTATCTCCAGTACGACGTACTGACGGCTGTGGGACAGACCATCTCCCCAACTGGGATGAGAAGCGTACACACTAGTCTACTCCGGATTATCGATGCTCTGTCTCAATAATCCAACAACCAGGGACCAGAATAAGGATGTGCTTGTAGACTACCCACCCCCCACTAGTGTGACTGCCATCACAACGCTGGTAGACAAGCAAGATCCTAAGAGCTCTATCAATACGTACACTCACATATTAAGATAGAAAAACCAAGTATCATACTACCATGTTTAGCAAGACTGTTATATACATGTGAATATCCCAAGCTTCCATTAAGTAATATACAAACTAGTATGATACAGTAATGGCCTTCTAGGGCATAAACACTAACAATCTCCCACTTGCACTAGGGCCATGTACTGGCATATCGTAGACCAATGGTCTCGAGTAGCCTCTCGAACTGAATCTGAGGAAGGGCCTTCGTGAATGGATCAACAATGTTCTCTTCTGAAGCAACTCTCCGAACCTCGATCTCCTGACGATCAATGATCTCCCTGATCAGGTGATACCGCCTTAAGATGTGTCTGGACTTCTGATGGGACCTTGGTTCCTTCGCTAAAGCTATAGCTCCGTTGTTGTCGCAATACAGAGGTATTGGATCAACTATGGTAGGAACCACCTGAAGTTCTGTTAGGAACTTCTTCATCCAGACTGCTTCTTTTGCGGCATCGCAAGCAGCTATATACTCCGCTTCCATCGTCGAGTCAGCAACGGTGTCCTGCTTGGAGCTCCTCCAGCACACCGCCCCTCCATTTAGGGTAAAGACATAACCCGACATGGACTTGGAATCGTCCTTATCACTCTGGAAGCCGGAATCAGCAAAGGCCTCCAACCTAAGGTCTTTTCCGCCGTAAACCAAGAACATCTCCTTAGTCCTCCTCAGGTACTTGAGAATGTTCTTTACTGCTATCCAGTGCTTCTCCCCTGGGTCTGACTGATACCGGCTTACCACGCTCAGTGCGTAAGCTACATCTGGTCTGGTACACAACATCGCATACATTATAGATCCTACCGCAGAAGCGTAGGGTATAATAGACATGAGTTCCCTTTCCAAATCAGTCTTGGGAGACATCTCTTTGGAGAGGGTGATTCCGTGACAAGACGGTAGATTACCGCGCTTAGAATCTTCCATACTGAATCTTTTCAGTACAGTGTCGATATACCTGGACTGCGAAAGTCCCAACATCCTCTTGGATCTATCACGATAGATCCGGATCCCCAGAATGTAAGAGGCATCACCCAGGTCTTTCATGGAGAACCTGTGTGACAAGAATCCTTTGACAGATTGTAGCATAGGAATGTCATTTCCTATCAATAGAATGTCATCCACGTACAAGACGAGGAATACGACACTTCTGGCTACAACTTTACTATATATGCACGGCTCATCTGGATTTTTGATAAAGTCATATTCTTTGACTGTCTCATCAAAACAGATGTTCCAACTCCGCGATGCCTGCTTTAGTCCATAAATGGACTTAAGCAGCTTGCATACTTTCCCGCTGCTCCCACTCTGATTGAAACCATCTGGCTGATCCATATAGACGCTCTCTTCTAAATTTCCATTTAGAAAAGCCGTCTTTACGTCCATCTGCCAGATTTCATAATCATGGAAGGCAGCAATAGCAAGAAGGACCCGAATGGATTTGAGCATAGCCACTGGAGAAAAAGTTTCGTCATAGTCCAAACCAGGTCTTTGACGAAAACCCTTTGCAACAAGTCTAGCCTTATAGGTTTCCACCTGTCCATCTACACCAATCTTTTTCTTGAAGATCCATTTGCATCCTATGGGTTTTACCCCATCTGGAGCAAAGTCCAAAGTCCATACTTTGTTGGTGTACATGGACTCCATTTCGGTCCGCATTGCATCTAGCCATCGTACCGAGTCGCCGCTCTGGATGGCCTGCCGGAAGTCAGTAGGTTCATCATCATCTATGATGCAATCCTCTCTATCCCCGTCTATGAGAAAACCGTAGTATCTCTCAGGCGGATGAGACGGCCTACTACTCCTGCGGAGGGGTGCGGGAATGTTCTGTTCTTCTTGAACCTCTGGTTCTACCAAACTTTCAGTAGCAGCTTGTGGTTCTGGAATTTCTTCCAGTTCTACTGCGCTCCCACTCTTCTGATTTTCTAAAAATTCAGTTTCTAAGAAGTGGGCATGACGAGAAACAAAAACCTTTTGTTCCTCTGCATAATAGAAATAATATCCCTTGGAATTCTTTGGATATCCCACAAGCTTACACTGTACTGAGCGTGCCTCGAGCTTGTCCGAATGCTGCTTTTTTACAAAAGCTGGACACCCCCATGTCCTAAAATGTTTTAGACAGGGTTTCTTCCCACTCCACATCTGATATGGTGTGGTAGGCACAGTCTTGGTTGGAACCTGGTTCAAAAGATATGCCGCTGATTCTAGCGCATAACCCCAGAAAGATCGCGGTAACTCAGCATTACTCATCATGGATCGTACCATATCCAATAGGGTTCGATTCCGTCTCTCCGATACACCGTTGTGCTGTGGAGTGTATGGAGGAGTAAGCTGAGAGAGAATTCCTTTCTCTTTTAGGTAACCTAGGAACTCGGCACTTAAGTATTCTCCACCTCGATCAGATCTCAGTGTCTTAATACTTTTGCCTGTTTGGTTTTCCGCTTCACTCTTGTATTTCAGGAATTTCTCAAAGGCCTCTGATTTATGCTTCATTAAGAAAACATATCCATACCTAGAGAAATCATCTGTAAAAGTAATGAAGTATGAATAACCACCTCTCGCATGTGTAGACATTGGACCACATACATCGCTGTGTATGAGTCCTAAGAGCTCGCTCGCTCTTACTCCTTGTCCAGTGAATGGAGTCTTTGTCATCTTTCCTTTGAGACAAGATTGACAAGTGTCATAAGATTGATATTCGAACGAGTCCAAATATCCTTCTCTATGCAACTTAGTCAACCTTCTCTCATTGATGTGACCCAGTCTACAATGCCATAAGAAAGCTTTATTTAAATCTGGAGTCTTTCTTTTTAGTGTGTTCTGGACATTGAAAATTTGGAGTCGGTTTAAAACATATATGCCGTTATTTAGTGTACCGGACCCAATCAAACCATGATTAAGGTGGATGTTAATAACATCTCTTACAAACGTGAAATCATAACCTTTATTTGATAACAAGGAAACTGATATGATATTACACGTTAAGCTTGGTACAAAATAACAGTTATGTAAAACCAAAATGTGTCCACTCGTCAATCCTAGGTGATAGTCCCCGACGGACGCAGCTCCCACGCTAGCTCCGTTAGCAACCTTTAAGGTCATATCACCTTCCTTCAGCACTCTACGGTTTCTTAGTGCCTGCAATGAATTGCAAATATGAGATCCTGATCCGGTATCCAATACCCAGAAAGTAGAGTTGATCGACAGACAATTCTCAATTACAAACACACCTGAAGTCGAAGCCACAGCTTGCTTCGGTTCCTGGTTCTTGGCGTTCCACGCCTTGCAATCCTTCTTCCAGTGCCCTTTCCTGTGACAATGGAAGCACTCATCCTGACCAACTACCGGTGCTGCAAACTTTTTCTTTCCCTTCCCTCTCACCTTACTAACACCTCCTCTAGGTTTGGGTGCGGCCTTCTTCTTCCTTCCTTTGGCCCTAGCCTTGGACCCGGAAGAAGATGTACCGCCAACAAACATAGCGGGTGTTTCCCTTGCCTTCTGCAAGGTGCCCTCTGCACTCCTTAACATGTTCAGGAGTTCCGCAAGTTCAACTTCTTTTCCTTGAAGGTTGAAGTTGAGGATAAACTGGGCGTAGGTGGGAGGAAGGGACTGGAGAATAAGGTCTGTATAGAGCTCATTATCCAAAGTCGTCCCAAGGTCTGCGAGCTCTTCAATATAGCCGATCATCTTTAGGACATGTTCTCCTACTGATGACCCAACAGCCAACCTCGCTCGAAACAAGTTCTTAGAGGTCTCGTATCTTGCTATACGAGATTGCTCCCCATAAAGTTCCTTTGTATGGAGAAATATGCCATCTAGGGTCATATCCTCGTGCCTCCTCTGATGTTCATTGTTCATCGAGGCAAGCACGATGCACTTGGCTCTCGCGCAATCTAAATCCCAGGTTTTGCGGATTTCCTTATCCGCATTATTGGATTTGGGACCAGGGACAGCAGGTGCCGTAGCGGTGAGGACGTACCCCAGTTTGTCATAGGTCAAAGCCATTTTGACATTCCACAGCCAATCTTTATAGTTTGGCCCTGTCAGTATATTTTTCTCTAAAAGTAACTTAAGTCCAGTCATTTTCAGGGTCGCTGCAATTAGGAAAGAGAGAAGAAAACTCTTTAGCATGATGCTCTTGCAAGTTTAGAGTGTTTTTTAGTTTATCTAAACTGGATGGCTCCCACTGTTTCTCGAATCCTTCCTCAAACCATAAAAGAAGAATTAGCCAGGACTATTCTCACCGTACAATACTTGCTTAACCGTTCAGCCAGGCTGGTGTCGATACTTCGAGGGAGGTTTTCCAACGCTTTCGCGAAGTTCCTTAATTAAATAACCTCTTTTCTCTTGGGGCGTAACCCCGCTGACACTTTTCTGGACACCTACTAGGTTTATAGCATTGATCGTTAAGTGACGAATATCCTGATAAGTAGCATATACTCACAGTAGGATCGGGATCCAAATATCATCGTCTGATAATGCTGTAGGAATGCTACCAACATTCATCAAACTCAAAATGGTATGCATCTCTTTGCAAATTTCAGTTTCTTTAGAAATTCCCGATATAGATTTTTGCCCCATGCTCTTATGATCTTGACTAAGGGCCAACAAATCATAAGTCACATGTCAAGTTCTGCCCATCATTATCCTGTTGATTTGAACCCATCCGTATACTCTTGACTAAGGGCCAAACAAAGTAATACGACTGTCCCAAACCAACTCATCTATCTATGCAACAAATGAATACCCCAGCAGCTACCAATCACTATGTCTTGACTAAGGGCCAAACAAACATAGCTTGAATACTACTGACCATTCATAAGAAATGACGGAGGGCTACGACTGGTTTTGGCGAAACCGTGAACGTAGTGAACTTGATATAACCGAAGGAACCTGATAGCTTTTAAAAGGAGTGGTTAAATCTCCGCATTTAAAAATATCTGTTTTAAAAATAACCGAGTGGTTTCTTTTTAAATTGTTCCAACGATTTAAACTTGGTTTATTTTCTTTGCATTATAGATAATGCGTCCCATCATTAACCTATCATTGCAGAAAATAACGAAAATACAACGTCCTCTTATGCCATCCGCATTCGCCACGGGGTCCCGTCATTACCCGTTAGGTTACTTAACTAACGACAGAGCGGGGGCTGGGCTAGCGCGGGTGCAAAACATAAGTGACGTCTAAATAGCTACAATATATATAGATATTTTACATTCGTCTGACGCAATGATATACATTCCAGAACACAGATAAACTTTATTGGATTTGCAAGCAATCTGTATTTCTTTTGAGCCTGTAAGAAAAGACAGATTACACAGTTGTGATGAATAGCCGTTACCCCACCCTTGACCCCTACGGGTACGACAAACTACCCGCCCGGCAGTTTGTGTACCCCACCTTGGGTCAGTCCTAGGAGCAAAAACAGTAAAATGAAATAATACAACGGTGGCTACAACCGCAACCTGGATGTGCCCCGCAAAATAATATTACAACAAATTACATTTACAACAAATGAATTAAATAATAACCCATTGCAAAACCCCGGCTATACACCACAACAGTCCAATACAGTTTATATGCACAAACAGATATAACCATTTCAGAAATGTGCAACCCCCTGCCAACCGACATACTAGCAGTTAGGGGAGGTTTACGAACACATTTAACAATCACAGATATAATCCAATATGCAAATACTGTACAATTTCGATCGATTAAACACCATTAATATTGCTCCAAAAACTGCTCTGTAAAACTGAAACCTGAGCATATATTAAATATTCCAGAAAACACTAAATATAACAGGGGACCCACACATGAAATTTGGGTTCATGACTCGGCAACTCGGCCGCTGAACCGCGGCGGATCGCTTGAGATCCGCCGCGCTTCCGCGGCGCTTTAGCCGAGTCATGGGCCCAATTTTCTTGGGTGTTCTCCTGTATGCTTTTCCAGCTTTCTGCACATGCCTGAATAATTTTAGGACATCATTTTAAATTCGACAGAAACTGATATTTTTTAGGGTTTTCCGGCTTCGTTTTTCCGTTCGAAATTCGTACAAATTTGCAATTAAGTTATTTATTGTTTAGCGAGGCTCTGATACCACTGTAAGTCGATGTACTTCACCCCAGAACTTGTGGGGAGGCGGAATTTTCGAAAACGATCATGTTTAAAGAACGAACATCGACTAACCGCTTGAATCGAAGCTAAACTACAAATAACCGAACACAAAGTGTTTCATAACTATTGTGTTTAGGGATTATACCTAATGAAACCAGTCCTTCGTCTTTACGATCTCCTTGTTCTCCTCGGCCTTCTCTAGGTAGTAGACGATCCACCCGAGAGCAAAACTCTAAACTAAACCTCTAACTTGAGGTAACTAATCTTCTTGGATTGCTAATCAAAGAAGATAGAATGAAATAGAGTGATGGTTATGGATTGATTAGTCTTTCTAATCCTTTGATCTCAACACATGAGGTGTAAGGATTAGGGTTTGAAGATGAGAGCTTGAGGAGAGAGAAGATGATAATAAATAATGAGATGAGATTGTGAGTATCATAACATATTATGAAGCATTCTCATAAAAGAATAAATGAATAAATGTGATGAATAAGCATGCTTCATAAATGTTAAGTGGTGATTCATTAAGCATGAGTCATTAATCAATTATGGTGCAATAATGACAATGATGAATCACTCTCATGACTCACAAATCTTATCCAAAGTATATGCCATCTAAACCTCCTTAGTCATCACTTCTAGAAGCTTCTTGCATAATTACGAGAACGCCCCTCCAATCCGCAAAAATACGGAAAAACTTTAGACTGTAAAAATCAAATAACCGGATACCAGTAACTGGCTTAAACCAAAGCCGACTGGTAAAAACTGTCCAAACGACGTAAGTGTGTAAACACACATACGCGTCCGAACCCTTGTCGTAAAACCATACGACCTCTATATCGTTTCGCCTGGAGTAGGAAACTCTCTGTGTGGGACTCTAGAGACTCGACTACTACGCTGGCAGTGGGTTTAACCACAGACCGCAAACGGCACTAGCTGTACGTAACGGTCCCCAGGTAGTTGTCGATAAGAAGGCCGATGAAGAAACCCATCCGAACTCCTACTGAGTCTGATGTGACAATCTCCATACAGTCCGGTCCGTTCGTCCAAGACTATCGCATATCGGGCCTAGGGGGGCGGCAAGCGTCAGTCCTCTAATAGCGGTTGTCGGAGGGAAGCCCATTACACCCTGAGAAACTACTGGAACCTACCAGCAAATCTCACTTGCCCTGGCCAGGGACTTTGCGTAATGGCTCTCTGACACAGCACGATATCTACTCCCAATACCGGGAGGGACGAATCCTGTCTAACCGCCACTGCCTCCAAGTGCTCGGGACTGCACCCAACTGCTACCTGTTTGCACGACTCCTTTGAGCCGTGGTAGGGTAGCAATCTAAGAACAGTAGGACACACTCGAGGCGAAGTAGCAGTGTCAAGTCTGCGGACTATGCTGTACTCATGTCACCTGGGAACTGTTCACTGACGACTGGTATAAAACCAACCAACAGTTCCCTGTGAGTCTTGTCCGGTGTACCCGTAACCTAACGAGCACCTGTATACTATCTCCAGTACGACGTACTGACGGCTGTGGGACAGACCATCTCCCCAACTGGGATGAGAAGCGTACACACTAGTCTACTCCGGATTATCGATGCTCTGTCTCAATAATCCAACGACCAGGAACCAGAATAAGGATGTGCTTGTAGACTACCCAGCCCCCACTAGTGTGACTGCCATCACAACGCTGGTAGACAAGCAAGATCCTAAGAGCTCTATCAATACGTACACTCACATATTAAGATAGAAAAACCAAGTAGCATACTACCATGTTTAGCAAGACTGTTATATACATGTGAATATCCCAAGCTTCCATTAAGTAATATACAAACTAGTATGATACAGTAATGGCCTTCTCGGGCATAAACACTAACAGTGACCGCACCTAGGTTACATCTAGATAATAAAATGACTGTATCTGACTGTTATGACTGGCAAAGGTCTGTCCAGATGTCCATTGACCATAACAAGCTGGGACACCTCTTGACTGATCCAACCCCTGCCGTCTCAGGTCCAGTTTCCCCTGTCACGGATATTGATATCCGTAGGACATCGGAAGAAGACTGTGCGAAAGCCAAGTGCCTCGTGTTAGCCTCAGTTGATGGTTCATACCAGAGGCAGCACGAGAAGATGGACTCAGTTTCTATCTTCCTCCATAACAAAGATTTATATGGAGAGCAATCTCGTATCGCAAGATATGAGACCTCGAACGAATTGCTTCCATCGAGGTTGGCTATCAGGTCATCTGTAAGGGGCAACGTCCTTACAGAGACCAGCTCTTTTGAGCTCTCGGACCTGAAGACCACGTTGAAGAACGGGTCAGATACTGACTTAGTTCAACAGTCTCTACCTACTACCCTGAAGGAAACCAGGGAAGTAGAAAGAAAGGGAAGGGCAGAAGTTTCGGGAATGGATGTAGTAAAAGAGGGATGTTCCTATTGTTACGGGAATGAACATGGGCAGAAGGATTGCAGGGCTTGCAAAGCCAGTAGCCAGAATTCGAAGCATGTTGTGGCTTCGGCTTCGGGTGTGTTTGTAATTGAGAACTGTATGTCAGTTAACCCTACTTCCTGGGTATTGGATACCGGATCAGGATCTCATATCTGTAATTCGTTACAGGCTCTGAGAAACCGTAGGGTTATCAGGAAAGGTGATATGACTCTCAGGGTTGCTAACGGAATGCGCATGTATGCTGAATCCGTAGGGGAATATCATCTAGGACTGAGAACTGGGCAGATATTGATTCTGCGTAACTGTTTTTATGTACCAGGTGCGACTTGTAATATCATATCTGTATCCTTAATTTCTAAGGAAGGATATGATTTTACTTTTGTAAGCGATGTAGTCAACATCCACCTAAATCAAGTTCTGATTGGGTCAGGTACATTACAAAACGGAATATACGTATTGAATCAAGCTCAGATCTTCAGTGTCCAGAACACACTTAAAAGAAAGTCTCCGGAAACAAATCAGGCTTTCTTATGGCATTGTAGACTGGGTCACATTAATGAGACACGGTTAACAAAGTTACATAAAGAGGGATACTTGAATCCGTTCGAGTATCAGTCTTATGCCACTTGTGAATCTTGTCTCATGGGAAAGATGACAAAAACTCCGTTCACTGGACACGGAGAAAGAGCAAGCGAGCTCTTGGGACTCATACACAGTGATGTGTGTGGTCCATTGTCTACATATGCGCGAAGTGGTTATTCATGCTTCATTACTTTCACAGATGATTTCTCTAGGTATGGGCATGTCTTCTTGATGAAGCACAAATCCGAGGCCTTTGAGAAATTTCAAGAATACAAGAATGAAGTTGAAAAACAAACAGGCAAAAGTATCAAGACACTGAGATCTGATCGAGGTGGTGAATACTTGAGTGCTGAGTTTCTGGGCTACTTAAAAGAGAATGGAATTCTCTCTCAGCTTACTCCTCCATACACACCACAACACAACGGTGTATCGGAAAGGCGGAATCGAACCCTATTGGATATGGTTCGTTCCATGATGAGTAAGGCTGAGTTGCCGCGATCTTTCTGGGGTTATGCGCTAGAAACAGCTGCATATCTCTTGAACAAGGCTCCAACCAAGACTGTGCCTACCACCCCATATCAGATGTGGAGTGGGAAGAAACCCTGTCTCAAGTACCTTAAGACATGGGGGTGTCCAGCTTTTGTAAAAAAGCAGCATGCGGACAAGCTTGAGGCACGCTCAGTACTATGTAAGTTTGTGGGATACCCAAAGAACTCCAGGGGGTTTCTTTTCTATTCCGCAGAGGAACAAAAGGTTTTTGTTTCTCAGCATGCCCACTTCTTGGAAACTGAATTTTTAGAAAATCAGATAAGTGGGAGCGCAATAGAACTGGAAGAAATTCCAGAACCACAAGCTATTACTGAAAGCTTGAAGGAACCAGAAGTTTCAAGAGAACCGGACATCCCAGCGCCACTCCGCAGGAGTAGTAGGCAGTCTCATCCGCCCGAGAGATACTACGGTTTTCTCATAGACGGGGATAGAGAGGATTGCACTATGGATTATGGTGAACCTACTAGCTTCCAGCAAGCCATTCAGAGCGGTGACTCGGTAAAATGGCTGGATGCAATGCGGACCGAGATGGAGTCCATGTACACCAACAAAGTTTGGACTTTAGACTTTGCTCCAGAAGGGGTAAAACCCATAGGATGCAAATGGATCTTCAGAAAGAAGATTGGTGTAGATGGGCAGGTTGAGACCTATAAAGCTAGACTCGTTGCAAAGGGTTTTCATCAAAGACCTGGTTTGGACTATGACGAGACCTTTTCTCCAGTAGCTATGCTGAAATCCATTCGGATCCTTCTTGCCATTGCTGCCTTCCACGAATATGAAATCTGGAAGATGGACGTAAAGACTGTTTTTCTAAATGGAAATTTAGAAGAGTGCGTCTATATGGATCAGCCGAAGGGATTCATTCATAGTGGGAAGAGCGGTAAAGTGTGCAAGTTGCTCAAGTCCATCTATGGACTTAAGCAGGCATCGCGGAGTTAGAACTTCTGCTTTGATGATACTGTCAAAGAATTCGACTTTATCAAAAACCCAGATGAACCATGCATTTACAGTAAGATTGTAGGGAGAACTGTGGTATTCCTCGTCTTGTACGTGGATGACATTCTCCTAATAGGAAATGATATTCCTATGCTACAGTAAGTCAAACGATTCTTGTCGCAGAGGTTCTCCATGAAGGACCTGGGCGATGCCACTACATTCTGGGGATCCAGATCTATCGTGATAGATCTAAGAGGATGTTGGGACTTTCACAGTCAAGGTACATTGACACTATACTGAAAAGATTCAGTATGGAAGATTCCAAGCGCGGTAATTTACCGGCTTGTCATGGGATCACCCTCTCTAAAGAGATGTCTCCCAAGACTGATTTGGAAAGGGATCGCATGTCTATTATACCCTACGCTTCTGCGGTAGGCTCTATAATGTATGCGATGTTATGTACCAGACCAGATGTAGCATACGCATTGAGCGTTGTAAGCCGGTATCAGTCGAACCCAGGGGAGAAACACTAGATAGCGGTAAAGAACATTCTCAAGTACCTGAGAAGGACTAAGGAGATGTTCTTGGTGTATGGCGGAAAAGACCACCAGCTCGAGGCCTTTGCTGACTCCAGCTTCCAGAGTGACAAGGATGACTCCAAGTCCATGTCGGGTTATGTCTTTACCCTCAATGGAGGGGCGGTTTGCTGGAAGAGTTCCAAGTAGGAGACCGTTGCTGACTCAACTATGGAAGCGGAGTACATAGCTGCTTGCGATACCGCAAAGGAAGCTGTCTGGATGAAGAAGTTCCTCACGGAGCTTCAGGTGGTTCCTACCATTGTTGATCCAATACCGATGTATTGCGACAACAACGGCGCTATAGCTTTAGCGAAGGAACCCAGGTCCCATCAGAAGTCCAGGCACATTTTTAGGCGGTACCACCTGATCAGGGAGATCGTAGATCGCCGGGAGATCGAGGTGAAAAGAGTAAATACGGAGAACAACACTGCAGATCCACTCACGAAGGCCCTACCCCAGACTCAGTTCGTGCGGCTGATCGAGATGATAGGTCTTCGATACGCCAGTACATGGCCTTAGTGCAAGTGGGATATTGTTAGTGTATATGCCCTAGAGGCCATTACTGTATCATACTAGCTTGTATATTACTTAATGGAAGCTTGGGATATTCACAGTTGTATAGACAATCTTGCTCAAAATGGTAGTATGCTACTTGGTTTGTGTCTACTTCAATATGTGCATGTGTTTCTTTTAGCATATCGCTTATATACATATTAGTAGAGCCCTTAGGATCTTTGCTTGATTACCAGCGTTGTGATGGCAGTCATACTCGTGGGGGCTGGGTAATCTATAAGCACATCCTTATACAGGTCCCTAGTCGTAGGACTATCGAGACAGGGCATCGATACTCCGGAGTAGACTAGCGTATGCGCTTCTCATCCCAGCGGGGGAGACGGTCTGTCCCACAGCCATCAGTACGTCGTACTTGAGATAGTATGCGGGTGCTCGTTAGGTTACGAGTACACTGGACAGGACTCGTCGGGAACTGTTGGTTGGTATTATACCTATCGTCAGTTATCAGTTCCCAGGTGACATGAGTACAGCTTAGTCCGCTGACTTGACACTGTCACTTTGCCTCGAGTGTGTTCCCACTGTACTTAGATTACTACCCTACCACGGCTCAAAGGAGTCGTGCAAACAGGTAGTAGTTGGGTGCAGTCCCGAAGCACTTGGAGGCAGTGACGGTTAGACAGGATTCGTCTCTCCCGGTATTGGGGGTTGACATCGCGCTGTGTCTAGGAGAGCCATTACACAAGTAGTCCCTGGCCAGGGCAAGCGAGATATACTGGTAGGTTTCCAGTGTTATCTCAGGGTGTTCTGGGCTACACTCCGACATGACTTGTACCGCTATTAGGGGACTGACGTTCACCACCCCCTTAGGCCCGCCATGCGATGTATCAGACGAACAGACCGAACTGTACGGAGATTGTCACATACAGGCTCAGTAGGAGTTCGGATGGGTTTACCTTATCGGCCTTCTTATCGACATCTACCTGGGAACCGTTACATACAGCTAGTGCCGCTTACGGTCTGTAGTTAAACCCACTGCCAGCGTAGTGTCGAGTCTTTAGAGTCCCACACAGAGAATTTCCCTGCACTGAGCGAAACGTGTAGAGGCCGTATGGTTTTGCGGCAGGGCTGCGATCACTTACGTGCACTTGTGTGCGTATGTTGTTCGGGCAGGCAATACTACTGGGCTTTGGTTTAAGCCAGATCCTAGTATTGCACGAATGGATTTGTTTTGTCTTCTGTGCATTCGCATTCTACGGAATGCGGATGCGGGTGTGTATGCACAGTTTTGAGGAGCGATGAAGGAGGAGTTGCCTCCTTAGGGTTTTGGCAGTTGCTTCGGCCAAAACCGTTATGTGGCAGGTTCATTAGGGTTTTTGCAATTCATTTGGTCAAAACCATTATGAGCCGGAGACATTGTTGACAAATTCTTTTAGTGATAGTTTAGTGATGACTAATTGCATTGACCATTTGACCATCATGACCTCTCTTGACTTTGTTGACCCGTTGACCGGAGTTGACCATTGACCTTCAAGAGTGGTCTACACTCTTCTTTGATTTTCTTTTTAATTTTTTATTATGATAATGGCCAATTCAATGTAGCATCAACTTTATCATGATAGGATTAGTAATGATGGTTTTGGTGTATTATTTGCAACCATGGTTCATTCTCTTTAGTTAATCTTTTTCATTATTCTCTTCTCATTCTCTCTCTTGAAGTGAGAAGAAAAGAAAAGCTCCATGGTTGCTAGAGTTTCTCCTTCATCTTCCTCCTCTTGATAAACTCTTTTGATCTCATGTGTTGAGAGAAAAAGAATCCACATAGACAAACACTTCTATCTTTCTCTTCTACACAACCTAGGGCATCTAGATTAGCGATCTCGTTGCCCTAGTTGCCTCGGCTCGAGGTGGAGCTCGGTGTACAACTCTCGGGTGGATCGTCTTCGACTCAAGGAGGCCGCGGAGGTGACCTAGATCCGGATCGTTCCTTAGAGCTTGGATGGACAAGCCGGACAGCGGAGAGAAGACCTGAAGGACCGGTTTCATGAGGTATATTTTCTACAGCATAGTAGTTAAAGCCTCCACTTGTTTGCTAGTTTCTGGTTTAGCCAAGATCCGGCTTATAGTCAATGTTGCCTTGCGCCAAAATTATTGTTTTTCGCTGTTTCCGCCTCCCCGTAAGAACTGGGGTGAGCAACGTAGACTTACACGTTCTTCCTCCAGCAGGGTTCGGACGTGACAATAGCAAACGAAGCGAAGGCCAAATTCCTAGCTTCATGGTCTTGACGGTAACTCATATAAAGCCTGAAAGACAACTGGAGATCGCCTCACACCAGTGCGGAATGGTCACCACTTCGACGTTCGTCTCGACACAACAGACACAACATCATCAAACAAATGGAGTAACGTCAAAATCCCAGCTCCACCTCGGCATTCGTCTCGATACAGCAGACGAGATGTCACCCCAGCGTTCTTCCTCCAGCAGGGTTCGGACGTGACAAAAGCAAATGAAGCGAAGGCCAAATTCATAGCTTCATGGTCTTGACGGTAACTCTTATAAAGCCTGAAAGACAATCGGAGATCATCTCGCACCAGTACGGAATGATCACCACTTCGACGTTTGTCTCGATACAGCAGACGAGATGTCACCCCAGCGTTCTTCCTCCAGCAGGGTTCAGACGCGACAATCAAACAAACGGAGCCACGGCAAAATCCCTAGTTCCCACTGCGAAATTCGTCTCGATACAGCAGACGCGATGCCAGCAAACGAAGCAAAGTCCAAATTCCTAGCTTCATGGTCTTGACGGCAACTCACATAAAACCTGAAAGACTATCGGAGATCATCCCACAGCAGCGCGGAGTGGTTATGACTCATCGGGGCTCTCCAAAGTGAGCCTAACCTCAAGTAAAAAGCGTCATGGCAAATTCCTAACGCTTACTCTTCCAACGGTCAAACTGCCAAGGAGGATTGCTTGAAGACGTCTTGTCCAGCCCCCGAAGGGATCAGAGACACGACAGTCGCAGGGCTACTCGAACAGCACGATTGCCTATCGAGGAATATATCAGCTGATGCGACGGTACGACGACCAAAACCCTAAGTACCACAGACCCTAACGGACTTCTGTCGTAAAGAGCAGAGGTTAACTGTGACGTTAGGATATTCTTGCGAGAAATGCTCAGTTCGTCTCGACTTGTGAAGAAATTGATGTCTTTGCGAGAACTTCTCGATGCGGCTCGACTCGTAAGATAAAGCCTTAGGCAGTAAGGATTAAAAAACTTGTTCCCTAAGCACTGGGACCCTGCAAGTTGGCCCAAAACGGTCTCTTGCATACTATCCACGGGTCTCACTCTCCAAACTCGAATCTCGACAAGGAGGGAAACAACCGCTTATGAGTCCTCTCGACTAGTAAGAGGGAAAATTCTTTTATGAGATCCTTACGACTTATAAGAGAAAACACACTTAGGAATCCTCACGATTCCTAAGGAGAAAATACACCTACGAGGTCCTCTCGACTCGTAGGGAGAAAAGTCTTTATGAGACCCTCACGGCTCATGAAGTTGAAAAGCCTTAGGTAGCAGACCTGAACCTGCTTCCTAAGCCATCACTACTCCCCAAGATGTTCAAGACAGAATGTTCTATATCGCTTACAGGCTATGCTTATTTAAAGAACGTGCCAGTAACAAAGCAAAAATACAAGGAAAGAGGCAAAAGAATTGTCATTCATACTTGGAAAGTTTTTACATCAATAAAGGCAATAAACAAAGATATTATCCAAATGATTACAATGGCAAAACCTCAAATCTAGGACATGGATTGAGGAACTCAAAAGTAACCTTGTCCAAGACTTTCCAAGCCTGGCGAACCATCCTAGTGTGCTTCCTTTCGCGAGCACGAGCGTCGGGATCCCCACTGATGTCTTCCTCCCTCCGATAGGCAGCAAGTATTGCAGACTGTTGAAAATCTTGGTGCAGAAGATCGATAAGGTTATCTCGCCTCCTCTTTGAGATTAGGCTCATCAGATACACCGAGTGCACCTTATCCTCGGCAGCATCCAATGCCCCAAGTGGCACACCAGTACAGAATAGAGGAAGCACTTCCCAAATTGCTCCCACAATAAGCTTCAGGAGAGGGGAGCGCCGAGGAAGCAGTTGGCCGTTGTATGCATCGAAGAGGCTCATGATTTCGGCACACTCGGCGTTGGTAAATTCTCGGTTCTGAGAACGGCCGAGTCGGCGGATGTCCCCGTAAAAAATGATCTCGTCAAGGTCGTACATGTGGGCGTCCATTACTTCCGTAAAAGAAACTTAACAAAATTAGCAGACGACCTGATTAAGCAAGACACTATAATTCATTAAAAAAAATAGAACGTCATCTCTAACCACCAGGATCTATGAAAAACTTTTAAGAGTTCTTCTATATGATTTGGAAGGAGCAAAGCTCCATTGGTGAATCAAGAATATACAAGAAAAAAAATCTTTCAGAGAGCAGAACTTTATTAATGGAACTCTAATAGGGTTCCCTTTAGTTCTCTTTAGATCCCTTTAGAGCAAAGCTCTGCTAAGTGAAACCCTAAATGGGTTTTCTTTAGATCAGGGATCTATTGAGAGCAAGGCTCTTAAAATTGATTTAATTTAATCCAAACTAATTTTTACCTAAAATTCTCTAGAGTTTGAACTTTTGAAAGTGCTTAAACAAAAGAGCAGGGCTCTGAACAAAATTCTTATGAAGAGATGAAAATCATCTGTTGAGGACCAAAGGTCCTATTTATAGGCATCAAATGCCCTTTCAACTTCCAAGAGTTGCCGCGACGGTTGGAATTCTGCCACCGCTGCGCTTACGTTTGGGGGCCACGTAAGCGCAACGGTGGGGGGGCATTTGTTTACCCCAATCAGAGCAATGTTCTGTTCAAATTCCAAGGCGGGAAACGAAGCAACGCTTCTGTTTCCCCCAATCAGAGCAAATCTCTGTTTTAAAAATTAAAGTGAAAATTAAAATTAAAATAAATAAAGCAACGTTTCAGATTCCCTGCACTGCGCGCAAAGCGCCACGTGTCAAAATCAGACACGCCAGCGCAGGGAGTGCAGTGCCCAAGGCAGCGCGCTCAATCAGAGCAAGGCTCTATGAAAGAAGCAACGCTTCAGCTGACTTGCGCTCTGCACTGTGCGACACGTGTCAGCGCAATTGCGCTGCGCTGTGCGACACGTGGCAGCGCAGTTGCGCCAGCGCAGCTGCGCTCTGCGCTGCGCGACACGTGGCAGCGCAGTTGCGCTGCGCTTTGCGCTGCGCGACACGTGTCAAGAGCAGGTGCGCTCGCGCCAAACAGAATTAAAATTCTGAAAGATCTTTCTCAATCTTGTTAAAAACAAGAAGATTGCCTTCTGTAAAACAGAAGCTCTTGGATCAAAGATCCAACGATGGGGAAAATTCCCCAAATCACTCAGAGAATGATCTCTTTAACAAATTTAACAAACTAATGGGCACTATATAAAGGCCCCCAGACCCCAACACATAGAGATCAACACAGAGAGAAAAAGAGAGAACTCCTTTAAAAAGAAAATTTTGAGAAGAGCTCAAAAAAAGAAAAGGTAAAAACCTTGAATAAAAGAAGATTTTTTTCTAAAAAGATCATTGATCTAAGAACAAGATCAAAGATCTTCAATAAAAATATAATAATAATAAAAGCATGGCCTTTTGATGAACCACTGGTTCTTTGAAAACAAGAAAATTTGTTTTCTTTGATCTAAAATTGATCAAAATAATAAAACAGTGCCCTGCACTTGCAAAATCTACACTGTTGCGCTCTCGGGTTGGCGCAAGCCACTAGAGAGCGCCACGTGTCAGCCCCAAAATGATCTGCGCTATGCGCTTCTAAAAACAGAGCACTGCTCTCATGAATTGGCGCAACTCATCAGAGCGTGCCACGTGTCAGCAGCGCAACGGCGCAGCGCACTGCACTTGCGCTCTCCTGAGCGTGACACGTGTCATGGACTTGCGTCTTGCGCTCCTCAATTGGCGCAAAGCACCTGACAAGCCACGTGGCACTTTGTCAGACTAATTAATGCAGCGCATTGTTAAAGGGCAGAGCCCAATTAAAAGGCCCAATGGACCAAAACAAATGCTCTGCATTATAAAAAGGGGACAGAGCCCAACTTAAAAGTCCTAATAGGCCGGAATAAAATGCAGTGCAGGGGCAGAGCCCTAATAAAGGCCTACTAGGCTAAATATAAATTAAAACATTGAACATATTCAACTGGACTTAGCCCAATCATGACCGTAAGTCCTCAAATTAAATTGACTGAGCACGTCTTCTCTTTTAAATCAATTTACACCTGGTTCAAGGGTACATCTCCGAACTCCTCTGACACCTATCGTTGTAATCCTTCAACGACGTCAGAGAGGTGACGGGTCCCGACGGCCATACATGCTATGGACCACCACGTCCCTAAACTGGAACATGGACCACCACGTCCCTAAACTGGAACATGGACCACCATGTCCATAAACTGGCAATGGACCACCATGTCCCTAAACTGGAACACGGACCACTACGTCCCTAAACTGGAACAATAGAGCCCCTAAATGCTCTTTTGTCGGATCTAAACGATCCCGTTTGAGTCGATCTTAGCCTCAAATATGGCTAACGTATCCTTAAACCCTTAAACAGACTTTAGTCCCAAATTGGACTACAAGTCTCCCAACCAACTTTGATCCAAGGGTACATCTCCGAACTTCTCTGACACCTGTCGTTGTAATCCTTCAACGACGTCAGAGAGGTGACGGGTCCCGACGGCCATACATTAAATGGACCACCATGTCCCTAAACTGGCAATGGACCGAAATGTCCTTAAACTACCTATGGACCACTATGTCCCTAAACTGGAGCAATAGAGCCTCCAAATGCTCTTTTGTCGGATCCAAACGATCCCGTTAAGTTGATCTTAGTCTCAAATCGGCCTAATGTATCCTTAACGAACGTTTAAGTTGATCTTAGCCTCAATTTGGCTAACGTATCCTTAAACTAAAACACCAAACCCAAATCTAAGTAAATACGGATTTGGACTAATCCACGTCCTACGGGCGACGGCATAACTTAGTCTCCGAATACAATCCACGGGCATCCACAAACAAAACAAACACACACGACACAAAGTGAAATTCTGGAGAAGGAGAAAGTTGTTACCGCGATGCGGTAGCGTAATTAACTGCAGGGGTTTGCGCCGGCAGGGAAGAGCGTCCCCACAATCAAAAAACCCTCAAACGAGGGGGAATCTGACGAAGTCTGCTACATCGGCCGCATCCGTCTAAACCTCCGATACACGGTGCCATAAATCAACTTGGCATCTTCGGAGAGGTAGACGGATAAAACCTTATAGCATCTGCCCCGAATCTCAGGCAAGACGTTTATCGCATCTCCGCCGCGCCATTCGGAGGGGAACAGTTGTTGATATAGTGGATGGTGGCAATATAAGACTCACACCATTTATAAATATATGGATATTATTTTTTGGAAAAGAAAAATGGAAATGGAAATTGTTGTCAAGATTTAATATTTTATTCTTGCATTAACTCTTTGGTTTAACCATGATTTAATTTCTAAGGCCATTTTTTATCCAAACTAAATATCTAGATATTTTATAACTATGGTTAAGAATGAGAAAGAGAATATATATATATATTTTCATTTCTCATTTTTATTCATATGCTTATCATTATCTTGAGCTCTTCACAACCCATCATCTTCTTCCTCCTTTCTCTCTTGCTCTCTAGTTTTCTCTTATGAGCAAAAGAGTCATCAAGTTAGGGTTTTGAAGTGAGAAAACAAACCACATCACCATTCTACACTAGTCTTGTGTAACATCTTCAAAAATATAAAATATTAATTTTGGGAATTTTTATAATTTAATATTATTTTATTGATTATTTTAATATTAAAAGCAAATAAATAGGAAAAATGTTAGAAAAATTTCGGAAAATTATGGAAAATTCTAAAGTGGGTTAATTATTGAAATTATGACATTTTTAAGTTGTTGTGATCATTTTGACACTAATTTAGTGCTAATCGCGATTAAAATCGCTAATCGGGTTTTTCGGCAATTTTGAACAAAACTTGCACATATCTCTTTTTTCTACATTTGTGCATTTTGTTGCCATGGATTCATTTGGGTTTACTATTCTCATGAGAAGGTTTTGGTTTAATGAAAAAAGGGAAAAAAGAAAAGAAAAGAAAAAGGAAATGAGGGTAGGTATATGAGAGAGGTGGACCTTTGACTTCTACCCTTAGCCATTTCTCCCCTTCATTTTCATCCCTCATCTTCCTCCTCCTGCAGCTGCTGCTCCCTCTCCCTTCCTCCACCTTCAAGCCCTCTCTTCATCTCTAAAACTTCACCAAAATCCCATGTCGGTTTCACAAAAAAGATGCGCGAGCCCGAGATCTACAAGATGGACCTAGAAAGCTTGGATTGTGACCACTTGGGGCAACTCAAGAAAGTTCTTGAGTTGCCAATTAAGGTAATTTCTGAACCATAATCGTAGTTTTAGCATTTCCTATACCCCTATGCAAGTTTAGAATCGATATCGGGTGAATTTGTGGACTTGGTGAAAACTAGTTAGGGTTTGAGGGATTTGTGAGTTGTGATGGGTAATTTGAGTTCAGTGGAGATTGTATGAGCACCCTAGAGCTAGAAACCCAGCCCAATCCCATTGGAAACCAAGAATACGGAATTTCGGGACTTTATGTCGGTTTGTGTGTGCAGGAAAATCTGGAGTATACTGGAACAATTCTAGAGAAAAGTAGTGATACCAGAGGCCTAATTGGGACCCCAGGAGACCACCCTAGGGAGACGAGCACCTAGCTCCCTAGTGGGGCCGGCCAGGCCGGCCAAACAGTAGATGTGGCCGGCCCCCCTATGATGAAATTCCCCCATTTTGCTTCTGTACCTCCCTTGTACCCTGCATAGCACCCGGGAGTTGTTGAATTGATCTAGTTTGACCTGAGATGAAATCTGGGATCATTTTCTCAAGTTGCAGCTTTGAAATTGGATTTGGTTTTGCGTATTTTGAATTCCAGATTTTGGTATTATTGTGTTATCTCGATTGTGTGACGTTTGTACGTCTATATCGAGTGATTTGGAGTTGTTTTGCGAAGGCTAACCGTAGGTTCTAACCTATAGGCCTTTTTGCGTATCGTGTCGGTTTTAGCGTATCGTATTGGTGTGTAGTGTGTCGTTTTAAGTATTGAATTGGTTTTGATGCGATGCGATACGTGTGATGTGTGTAGGTACACCGCGACGATCCGAGGCGATGCGGAAGATGACAGAGACATCGACACCGAAACACAGGATTCAGGTGAGTAGATTATATCTACGGGGGAAAGTCGGGTGGATGGCGTATAGCACCCCCGCAGTCCGTAGATAGTTTATTTTATAGTATTGTGATATTAGGTGTATTTGGATATGTAGGGTTAGAAGTGACTAGTGTAGTTCATAGTCGCGAACCCTAGGATAGAATTACACCTATACACATACCCTTGCTTTTCACATGTACTTACACTGTGATTGATGATATGTGACGACTTTGGAGATGAGTCGATATTGTGGGCTTGGTGCCCTGGGATCGGTGATTTGATACGATTCATATGTGGGATATGACTTGTGATTCTTGCGGGCTTGGGATGTGTGTTTACCCCCGCATGCATACTTTACCGATGTTACCGTTTGTACTAGAGATAGAGTAGTACATCCAGACCTTATGATCTGATGATGGTGATATTTGTTATGTGATGAGACAGTGAGATATTGACCTGTACCCAGCTTTTGGGAATGCCGTACGATGATTTACCGTACGAGCTGATATTGATGATAGATCCGCACTCATAGCTAGAGGATATCTTACGATATGACATTGAGGCGGGATCACCGACTATATATCTACATATATACATTGACTCAGTTTTAGGTGGTTTCCACACCTACCCCTCCTGATTGACAGGATACTTAGATGTAGTTTGCATAGTAGATACTTTACTGTGCTGTTGATTACTAGCTTTCCGCATTTTCATGCTATTCGCATTGCTGGCATATGTTCATTACCATATTATTATCATGCTGTTAGGACACCAGCACCATTATCGATGATGCGTATGTTTCACGTACACTATTTGCCGGCTCACACACTTCATCATCGATAATTGCCATGTCACTACACAGTAGTACTATTACATTCGTGATATGATGCTTCCTTCGACATATGCGCATTCCTATTCCATGTTGCATGATTTCCGATATGATTACCCTCTTTACATGTCGCATATATCATGGATTGATTGCATAGTACATCGCATTGAATTTACTGCTGGATGTTGGATTTTCATGTGATTTCTGGTTTTTGAGGACCGTGGGGTTATTTAAGAAAAGAGGCACTTTATGAAAACCCGGTACCTCGTGATATGATATTTCGGTGCGTCCACCACGCGTTTTCTCGGTGCTGAGACGTGTGCTTGAAACCCGATTCGAGGAGGTGATGTACCGTTTGCGGGTTCGTGGTGGGCCCGGTATGGTTCCCCTCGGCGAGATGATCGATGGGTTATGCCGATTGAGCCTGGAGGCGGGCGAGTACCTACCGGTGATTTTACCTGAGCTCGGCGGATATCCGGGGGATACCGCCTGGAGCCGAGAGATGGGCATACTGCCGGGGCCGACGGGCCGATATCCGCAGACGGAGCCCAGAGATGGACATGGGTTGACTCATACTGCCGGGGCCGAGGGCCGATATCCGCAGACGGAGCCCCATACGGATGAGGATTTACGTGTCGGTGTTTGGCACGGGTTTCATGATGAGTTTTCCATGATTTGGTTATATCCTCACATTGCATACATGATGCTTACTGTCAGTGGGTGACAGGTGGACGGGTTCCACATATATACAGACTTGGTTCATATACAGACTGGATTTACACTTATCTTACACCAATATTAGTGGTATGGGACGCTAATATATGTGTATTGATACTATTGATATTTCTTCATTGATACTTCATGCTGACATACCTTACACTGATGACATGTTGTTACCTGGGTACCTGGCACTATATACATGATTAGATGTTACCTTGCCACCTTATTACACTCAGATGTACTCTTGTGGATATTTTACTGATCGTTGACTTAGGATTATGTCTTGCATTCGATTTATCCTTGTAGATGTTTCTATTCACGAGTTGGCAACTCACCCCCGTTGTGCCACAGTTCTTGCAGGTTCTGCCGTACAGGTTCTATTGCGGCATTTCTGGCACACTACCTTCTTGCGGGTGATTTGCTTTGGTAGGTGGATTCTTTCGTATCAGGAGTCACCTTTGTATTTATTTATTTCATTGTATCTAGAATGTCCATCAACCAAAACTTGTATATTCTTTCAGACTCAGGGACAGTGTTGTATTATTTCGACCTTAGAGTCGCGCTTAGTGGTATTGCGGTTTTCTTGTTGCTTTTGAGCTTTCTTTTGGATTTGATCCTCGCCACTTGGCGTTGTATATTATCATATCATTGTGTGGTTGTGACCGTCGTTTGACGAAGAGCTAGCTCCCGCTTGGGGATGCCTTTATCATTGCATTTATATTGTATCCATGTTGTACCCCATTCGGGGCCCGTTTTACAAAAGAAACTCTGCCGAAATTTTTAGAAAAGACTGTACTGTTTTCAAATGCACATTCGGCTTATTATTTAAAAACCTTGATTTCAAACATGTTTTTCTTCGCTTCTTTAAACCAGTTTTCTTTACTTATTCTTCAAAATGGTTTTAGATTTCTGGGCTTTTGGCTTACTTGGATCAGATGGAGTCCTATAGGCTTCATATGGTTCAAGTGCCAGTCACGTGCTCTTTCGGGTCGTGACAAAGTTGGTATCAGAGCGCTAGGTTGACCTTGGTTCGAGTCTAAGTTTGACTATGTGGAGCCTAGGGAGTTGTTTATATACGGAACTTAGGCTTGACCTTACGGAACTTAGACTTGGTTGAGGGGGTGTAAACCCGAACTTTCATCGTTTTAGGATGACCCTTGGTTGATGGATTAGGTGACTAAAGTAGAGTGACGTACCGTTGGTATGTTCCGCGGCATACTTACGACACGCCACTCCGCTTAAGGAACCTTAGGATGGACATTTGTTTAGAGATCAGTGATTCTTTTCATATCCTGGATCATACATCCATTTGAGATCCCCGATTTTATCAGTTCCATGATCATATCTTCATTGATACTGTTCCTTCCTATGATCATGTATCCACTTTGGATCTGTTGTTTCCTTTCTTTCCATTGATGTGCTCTTTTGATACTCGATTGAGATTTCTGTCACCGTGTTTGAGCGCAGTTTGGGCTGCTGCTAGGGTTACGGCCGGTGTGAGCTCGTGTGGTACGAGGGCCGACCGTTGTGTTTTCTGGTGACATGGGAACGTCTCGAGTTAGTGTTGGTGATTGTGACCTCTACTAGAGGCGAGTGGTTGGTTTGCACCGGATGATCGTGCCTTTGTTAGAGCTTCCAGTTGAGAGAGGACTGTCGATGTACAGTATACCTCAGGGATTGTGATGTCGCCTACCGTGCAGACAGATGGACCAGCTGTTGCTGAGATTGACAGGATGTCGCTTTCGGAGCTTACGAGCTGAGATTGCCGGAGCTTTCAGGCAGATATGCGACAGATGATAGATAGTCTACCAGATTTGAGAGACGAATGTGATTCGTCCGATTTTGCGCCAGAGCGAGCCCAGTTGAGTTGAAGATTTCCAGTGTGGAGAGTCTTACTCAGATCTAGAGCAGGCTGATTCAGAGACGACCGCCATTGTGTTGCCTTTCCTGGAGGATTGAGGCATTGTTCGGCGTACAGGCGTATGAGCCAGTTGTTGCTGCAAATGATGAGATATCGCCCAGATGATTGGAGCTACTGCAGCATGAGCATGTACTTAGGGAGATGATAGCGAGTTGCTAGTCACCGGAGGTTGGATGACTAGGACGTGTGGTGAGTTCGCTTACCCCGATGCGAGATCGTCAGGTGGATTGATTCCAGATAGAGACGACTTCACGCAGGTTCGTTGAGAGTCGATAGAGACGATCGAATGTCAGGAGCCTATTTTCCAAGTTTAAAGTATACAGAAAGATATGCAGGTGATTCTATGGACCCTCTAGAAGAATGAAACCCTAACTCGACTTAATGACCGTGTGACAGCCTTTGAACCTTAGGGTTTACGGCGGTTCCGCGGCGCCATTAGTGAGGCTTGGGTTTGCCCTTCAACGGCTGGACCACCGACGCTGTGGCATGTACTCGATACTATTAAACTGTACCCGAGATGTGAGTTCTTGGGGGATTATGAGGATCTGACGAGTCGATCGGATGGTTCGACATCTTTCGGATATCGTGATGGGACACTGCTTGGGAGACTCCAGATACGAGCATAGCCGTTGGAGCATAGTACATGCAGCCATGATGAGACGAGTCCGAAATAGTCGACATGGAAGCTGAGTGAAGAAAAGAGTTCGTACGAGATTTCGACGAGATGACGTCCCACTCCGCTGACATTAGAGATGTGATATGCACCCCGAGGCGTGGTATATGGATATATCTTCCAGAAAGAAGCGCGATGAGTATGCAGCCGTTCCGGAATAAGCTTTCGTTTCAGCATTGGATGACGACTTCCGGGCATTTCGGCAGGATTGAGAGTTGAGAAAAGAACCTCGGCAGGACCTTTCTAGAGTACGATACGAGAAGACCTGAACCAGGAGTAGTCGTTTTGCGCACACCCAGCAGGCCAGAGTTCGGCTTTGTCGACGAGGTAGTTGACCAGGTTCGGATAAAGGAACTTAACCAGATGCTTGCGAATTGATCAAGGATGGACGAGTGATGAGTATTCCTCCGATGGTTGGGACGTGTTTCCAAGGACCAGTTCGTCCCGACATCCTCTACAGAATGATGAAGCTACAGAGTACGCGATTTCGAGTCCGTGTGAGAGACTTCAGATTGGCCGTGGCCGAGAACATTGCAGTGCATCGTAGCTTGGCGTGACGTCATAGTGGACAACGATGGAGACAGTTGGAACAAGAGGTTCGTGTGAGACACTGACGAGCTGTCATTGCTTTCCGTCGAGATTAGAGACCTGATTTGCTTACAGAGACGTTGGGATGTGACCAGTTTCCGAGAGATGTTGTTTTGAGGATTCAGGTGTCTTTCCAGCGAGAAGAGATAGTACAAGAGAGACAGCCTCCCTACAGATCGGCATAGGCATGATTGGAAGAGACCTTGAGCAGGATTCTTCCAGGACATTACTGCAATGATGTTTGCACCCAGGATCAGATGTGTGACGTGCTTTCAGAGAGCCAGAGGCCGACGCCGGTGATATGCTGCCTTACGAGTGGTCGTGAGGTTTGACCGAGAGGTGACCAGAGAAGTGCCAGAACGGAATCGTCCCCGTTAACACATCTGACAGGGCCGATGAGTCGATTGACCGTGTGATAGGTAATCCGCAGAGAAGATAAGGACCCAGAGAGTCAGAGGACGCCAGACCGTGAGCTAGAGGCAGGTAGATATCCTGCGCTGCTAGCAGTGGATTGCACCGACTCCTTCTCGACCTTGAAGGAGGAACTACCGAAGACGGTATTTATGATTTGTGATTTTGTGATTCGATTATCACGTATCCGTCATTTTGGATTTCGGTATCCTGGGCGTTCTGTTGGCATGATTTAGTTTTGATGACTGAGTTTCATGATATTGGTTTCATGCACCCACTGGATATTTATATATTTTGCGCAGAGTTATTACATTTGAGGTATTGATTGAGATTTCATGCCTACAGTATTCAGTGATTTGATTTATGCTTCCAGCATGGTTTTCATGCATTTTGGTGTTATGATTTGATTGTGCACGCTGATGCACACGGTTATGGGATTTTTCTTTGCGGTACACTTGATTTTGATTTGAGCCGCATTATGTCGTTGATTTTGACCCTGATATGGATGATTGACTTTTGCACTCCGTGCTTTTGATGTGCTTTACACCTGTTCGGTGTTTGCTTTTGGATTTCGTGATTCCGTGCATGTTGAGTGCGCAGGGTTTAGATTTTCATTCGCGCACGATGGATTCACCGATTTGGATTTTCGCGCATGTTGGGCGCATGTTTTTAGATACGATTTTGGTGCACGCCAGATGCGCTAAATCGGGATTCTTCGTGCATGTCACATGCACCTGATTTATTTTGCTGTCAGGCACATACGTTACCCATGACAGATGCTTCGTGCACACCCGTTGCACCTAGATGTTGTTTTGTGCACCTGTTTAGCACATTTATGGATTTTTGATTTCCGTGCGCACCAGACGCACAGGATTGTGTTATGTGCATTTTTGGGATTATTTCCTTTGGAGCAGTACCTTTTATGATGTTGGATTTTTGCTTTCATGCTGAGCAGGACTGGTCAGTGGACGGTACCTGGATATACCTTTGCATGCTTTTGCATCAGCTACTTACATGTATGGATTGGATGTCTACATGTGTAGTTCCGATCCATATCATATTGGTTTTGTATTGGATTTGACATTGTGTTTTTACATCGACTCCGATGATTGCGGGATGCTTGATGGAGTTTTGTTTTTGAGTTATCTGCTCAGTACCCTTGCGCATGCATTGCGCTGTGACGTTCTATTTGTTGATATTTTCGGAGCCCCGACAAATTGGATTATTACTGAAATTGTTTTTAGTATTGGGTGTTTAAATTTAAATTCGGGGACCGAATTTCTTTAAGGGGGGTAGATTGTAACATCTTCAAAAATATAAAATATTAATTTTGGGAATTTTTATAATTTAATATTATTTTATTGATTATTTTAATATTAAAAGCAAATAAATAGGAAAAATGTTAGAAAAATTTCGGAAAATTATGGAAAATTCTAAAGTGGGTTAATTATTGAAATTATGACATTTTTAAGTTGTTGTGATCATTTTGACACTAATTTAGTGCTAATCGCGATTAAAATCGCTAATCGGGTTTTTCGGCAATTTTGAACAAAACTTGCACATATCTCTTTTTTCTACATTTGTGCATTTTGTTGCCATGGATTCATTTGGGTTTACTATTCTCATGAGAAGGTTTTGGTTTAATGAAAAAAGGGAAAAAAGAAAAGAAAAGAAAAAGGAAATGAGGGTAGGTATATGAGAGAGGTGGACCTTTGACTTCTACCCTTAGCCATTTCTCCCCTTCATTTTCATCCCTCATCTTCCTCCTCCTGCAGCTGCTGCTCCCTCTCCCTTCCTCCACCTTCAAGCCCTCTCTTCATCTCTAAAACTTCACCAAAATCCCATGTCGGTTTCACAAAAAAGATGCGCGAGCCCGAGATCTACAAGATGGACCTAGAAAGCTTGGATTGTGACCACTTGGGGCAACTCAAGAAAGTTCTTGAGTTGCCAATTAAGGTAATTTCTGAACCATAATCGTAGTTTTAGCATTTCCTATACCCCTATGCAAGTTTAGAATCGATATCGGGTGAATTTGTGGACTTGGTGAAAACTAGTTAGGGTTTGAGGGATTTGTGAGTTGTGATGGGTAATTTGAGTTCAGTGGAGATTGTATGAGCACCCTAGAGCTAGAAACCCAGCCCAATCCCATTGGAAACCAAGAATACGGAATTTCGGGACTTTATGTCGGTTTGTGTGTGCAGGAAAATCTGGAGTATACTGGAACAATTCTAGAGAAAAGTAGTGATACCAGAGGCCTAATTGGGACCCCAGGAGACCACCCTAGGGAGACGAGCACCTAGCTCCCTAGTGGGGCCGGCCAGGCCGGCCAAACAGTAGATGTGGCCGGCCCCCCTATGATGAAATTCCCCCATTTTGCTTCTGTACCTCCCTTGTACCCTGCATAGCACCCGGGAGTTGTTGAATTGATCTAGTTTGACCTGAGATGAAATCTGGGATCATTTTCTCAAGTTGCAGCTTTGAAATTGGATTTGGTTTTGCGTATTTTGAATTCCAGATTTTGGTATTATTGTGTTATCTCGATTGTGTGACGTTTGTACGTCTATATCGAGTGATTTGGAGTTGTTTTGCGAAGGCTAACCGTAGGTTCTAACCTATAGGCCTTTTTGCGTATCGTGTCGGTTTTAGCGTATCGTATTGGTGTGTAGTGTGTCGTTTTAAGTATTGAATTGGTTTTGATGCGATGCGATACGTGTGATGTGTGTAGGTACACCGCGACGATCCGAGGCGATGCGGAAGATGACGGAGACATCGACACCGAAACACAGGATTCAGGTGAGTAGATTATATCTACGGGGGAAAGTCGGGTGGATGGCGTATAGCACCCCCGCAGTCCGTAGATAGTTTATTTTATAGTATTGTGATATTAGGTGTATTTGGATATGTAGGGTTAGAAGTGACTAGTGTAGTTCATAGTCGCGAACCCTAGGATAGAATTACACCTATACACATACCCTTGCTTTTCACATGTACTTACACTGTGATTGATGATATGTGACGACTTTGGAGATGAGTCGATATTGTGGGCTTGGTGCCCTGGGATCGGTGATTTGATACGATTCATATATGGGATATGACTTGTGATTCTTGCGGGCTTGGGATGTGTGTTTACCCCCGCATGCATACTTTACCGATGTTACCGTTTGTACTAGAGATAGAGTAGTACATCCAGACCTTATGATCTGATGATGGTGATATTTGTTATGTGATGAGACAGTGAGATATTGACCTGTACCCAGCTTTTGGGAATGCCGTACGATGATTTACCGTACGAGCTGATATTGATGATAGATCCGCACTCATAGCTAGAGGATATCTTACGATATGACATTGAGGCGGGATCACCGACTATATATCTACATATATACATTGACTCAGTTTTAGGTGGTTTCCACACCTACCCCTCCTGATTGACAGGATACTTAGATGTAGTTTGCATAGTAGATACTTTACTGTGCTGTTGATTACTAGCTTTCCGCATTTTCATGCTATTCGCATTGCTGGCATATGTTCATTACCATATTATTATCATGCTGTTAGGACACCAGCACCATTATCGATGATGCGTATGTTTCACGTACACTATTTGCCGGCTCACACACTTCATCATCGATAATTGCCATGTCACTACACAGTAGTACTATTACATTCGTGATATGATGCTTCCTTCGACATATGCGCATTCCTATTCCATGTTGCATGATTTCCGATATGATTACCCTCTTTACATGTCGCATATATCATGGATTGATTGCATAGTACATCGCATTGAATTTACTGCTGGATGTTGGATTTTCATGTGATTTCTGGTTTTTGAGGACCGTGGGGTTATTTAAGAAAAGAGGCACTTTATGAAAACCCGGTACCTCGTGATATGATATTTCGGTGCGTCCACCACGCGTTTTCTCGGTGCTGAGACGTGTGCTTGAAACCCGATTCGAGGAGGTGATGTACCGTTTGCGGGTTCGTGGTGGGCCCGGTATGGTTCCCCTCGGCGAGATGATCGATGGGTTATGCCGATTGAGCCTGGAGGCGGGCGAGTACCTACCGGTGATTTTACCTGAGCTCGGCGGATATCCGGGGGATACCGCCTGGAGCCGAGAGATGGGCATACTGCTGGGGCCGACGGGCCGATATCCGCAGACGGAGCCCAGAGATGGACATGGGTTGACTCATACTGCCGGGGCCGAGGGCCGATATCCGCAGACGGAGCCCCATACGGATGAGGATTTACGTGTCGGTGTTTGGCACGGGTTTCATGATGAGTTTTCCATGATTTGGTTATATCCTCACATTGCATACATGATGCTTACTGTCAGTGGGTGACAGGTGGACGGGTTCCACATATATACAGACTTGGTTCATATACAGACTGGATTTACACTTATCTTACACCAATATTAGTGGTATGGGACGCTAATATATGTGTATTGATACTATTGATATTTCTTCATTGATACTTCATGCTGACATACCTTACACTGATGACATGTTGTTACCTGGGTACCTGGCACTATATACATGATTAGATGTTACCTTGCCACCTTATTACACTCAGATGTACTCTTGTGGATATTTTACTGATCGTTGACTTAGGATTATGTCTTGCATTCGATTTATCCTTGTAGATGTTTCTATTCACGAGTTGGCAACTCACCCCCGTTGTGCCACAGTTCTTGCAGGTTCTGCCGTACAGGTTCTATTGCGGCATTTCTGGCACACTACCTTCTTGCGGGTGATTTGCTTTGGTAGGTGGATTCTTTCGTATCAGGAGTCACCTTTGTATTTATTTATTTCATTGTATCTAGAATGTCCATCAACCAAAACTTGTATATTCTTTCAGACTCAGGGACAGTGTTGTATTATTTCGACCTTAGAGTCGCGCTTAGTGGTATTGCGGTTTTCTTGTTGCTTTTGAGCTTTCTTTTGGATTTGATCCTCGCCACTTGGCGTTGTATATTATCATATCATTGTGTGGTTGTGACCGTCGTTTGACGAAGAGCTAGCTCCCGCTTGGGGATGCCTTTATCATTGCATTTATATTGTATCCATGTTGTACCCCATTCGGGGCCCGTTTTACAAAAGAAACTCTGCCCAAATTTTTAGAAAAGACTGTACTGTTTTCAAATGCACATTCGGCTTATTATTTAAAAACCTTGATTTCAAACATGTTTTTCTTCGCTTCTTTAAACCAGTTTTCTTTACTTATTCTTCAAAATGGTTTTAGATTTCTGGGCTTTTGGCTTACTTAGATCAGATGGAGTCCTATAGGCTTCATATGGTTCAAGTGCCAGTCACGTGCTCTTTCGGGTCGTGACATCTTGCCCATTAGTCTAGAGTGTTAGCTTCTACTTCTTCTCTTGATCTAGTGGAGCTTCAAGCTTGGATAAAGAGGACTCTGGATGGATCATCGTGGACCTAGAGGATCTCAAGTGAGCATTTTTCCAATTCTCAAGTAGCCAAGGAGTCTAGCGTAGGGAGCTACAAAGGTTGTACTCTCAAAACCCTAGCTTTTACAACTTGTGTTTATGTTAAAGTTATGTTACCCTAGCTTTTCTAGCATGATCCTTAAGTTTGTTTCTCTAGCACCATATAAATTTAAAATATGGCATGTGTGATGCCTCCAAACCCTTGTAGTGGTGCTGTAGGAACCCCTTCACTTGCTTCCGATCTTCGATAACAAAGATGATCTACCTTGAAGAAACTCAAACCCAAGCTCTTACTTTGCTAATCAAGTATTAGCAAAGCAAACACCCTAATCTAAGTGGCTAGAATAGATGAGAATGATGAAGTAGGAATTTAGCTCTCATTTATTTTCTATTTCTCACTCATTTTCATCACTTTGCAAAAAGCTAGAAAGCTTTTCATGCAAGGATGAAGAAGAAGAATAACCAAAACCATTTGTGATGAATAATGAAAAACTAGTGAGGTTAGAAATGCAACCATGGGTTAAGTATGATAACTTAACCCATGTAGAGACTTAACCATGGTGAAGGGTTGGGTTAACAAATATCAACCAAAATATTTTTAGAAAATATCTTTAGTTAAAAACAAAAGCAAAGCTTCTAGAAGCTTCAAGAAGGTTTAACCCTAATCCAAACCCTAACCATGTTTAAACTGCACAAAACATGTTGCATTTGTAACCTTAACTTGTTACAATATCATATATCACACATATATAATATATTTTTTAACAAAATAAAATAATACAATTAACATATATCACATATATATCAATGTATTACCCGAGTAAGAAAAAGAATCTTTAAGTGAGCTTATATTAGTTAATGTAATTTAATATATCAAATATATAATTATACATTAAATTATCAAATCAACACTTGATCCGATAATCCGGCTATTTCATAAATAACCGACTAATATAATCTATATCAGTTCATCGAATCAACACTTGATCCGATGACCCGGCTATATCACATATACCCGGCCGATATCACATATCGCGAGAATATAGTATGGTATCACATACACGTATTGTTCTCGGTCCCGCACATATCACATATGTGCTCCTACTCCATTTTGCCTGAACTAGGAAACCTCTGAGTAGGACTCTAAGGAATCGTCAATACGCCGGCAGTAGGTGATGATCATATCAAACACCTACAAGCTGCAAGCGGTCAGCTAAACGTAACAGCTACCCAGGTATTGAGTAATCAGAAGATCAACAAGCAAGCCTGTACTTTCTCCCGTGAATCCAACCAGTAACACTCCCGTACAGTCCGGTCTCTTCGTCTGATATGTCGCATATCTCGCCTAAGGGTGGTAAACGTCAGACCCCAGTAGCTTGATAAGTCGTTTCTATATGAGGTCCATAACAGTTCGAGAAACTACTGATAACACTTACCAGTAAATCTCAGCAACCCTGGCCAGGGATATCCAGTTATGGCCAATCGAACACAGCGCAACATCAACTCCCTATACCGGGAGAGACTAAACCCCTCATATCGCTCATTGCCTCCATGTGATTCGGGACTGTACCCAAAAGCTACCTTTTTGCACGCCTTCTTGGACGTGGTATGATGGAAATCAAAGCACAGTGGGAATCACACAAGACTCTATGACGATCTCGGGTCTACAGACTAACTTGTACCAGTGTCACCAGAGAACTGCCATCTGACGTGAGGTATAATACCATCTGGGAGTTCTCGGCGATTCCGTCCAATGTACCCAGTCTCCACTGAGCACCCGTATACCTTCTCTGATGTCAAACACCAATGGATATGAGATCATCCATCGCCCATCATATGGGTTAAGAAGCGCATACGCTAGTTTACTCTGGAATATCGATGCCCTGTCTCGGTACTGTTAGTTATATGTATGCCCTAGAGGCCATTACTGTACATTGGATGTATATTGTAGTGGATGCTGGGACATATATAGGGAGGACTTTCTTGCTCGACATGATAGTATGCTATTTGGTTACTCTTTACCTTATGTGTGCACTGATTGTCTCTCTGTTACATGTTGGTAAAGCCCTTAGGATGTGTACTTGACTATCGGGACTATGATGCGGATCATACTAGTGGGGACATGGTAGTCCATAAGTACATCCTTCAAAGTCCCTAGTCGTGGGTGTATCGAGACGGGGCATCGATATACCAGAGTAGACTAGCGTGTACCTTCTCGACCTATACAGATGGGCGATGGATGATCCCATATCCATTGGTGTTTGACATCAGAGATGATATACGGGTGCTCAGTAGAGACTGGGTACACTGGACGGACTCGTCGAGAACTCCCAGATGGTATTATACCTCACGTCAGATGGCAGTTCTCTGGTGACACTGGTACAGAGTAGTCTGTTGACCCGAGATCGTCATAGAGTCTTGTGTGGTTCCCACTGTGCTTTGATTTCCATCTTACCACGTCCAAGAGGGCGTGCAAAACGGTGGTTTTTGGGTACAGTCCCGAGTCACATGGAGGCAATGAGCGATAGGAGGGGATTCGTCTCTCCCGGTATAGGGGGTTGATGTTGCGCTGTGTTCGATTGGCTATAACAGGAAATCCCTGGCCAGGGTTGCTGAGATTTACTGGTAAGTGTTACCAGTAGTTTCTCGAATTGTTATAGACCTCATATCGACACGACTTATCGAGCTATTGGGGTCTGACGTTTACCACCCCTAGGCGAGATATGCGACATATCAGACGACGAGACCGGACTGTACGGTAGTGTTACTGGTTGGATTCACTGGAGTGTAAGCGGGCTTGCTCGTCGATCTTCTGATCGCTCAATACTCGGGTGGCCGTTACGTTTAGCAGACCGCTTGCGGCTTGTGGATGTTTGATATGATCATCATCTGCTGCCGGCGTATTGACGAGTCTTTAGAGTCCTACACAGAGGTTTCCTGGCTCAAGCGAAACGAAATAGGAGCGCATATGAGATATGTGCGGGACCGAGAATAATGCGTGTATGTGATACCGTATTTCATTCTCGCGATCAATGTGTCGAATGGTTGTATGCGATATAACCTAGTTATCGATTCAAGCGTTGATTCGATAAGCCGATACATTGTATACTAGTCGGTTGTGTGCGATATGACCGGATCATTGAATCAAGTGTTGATTTAATGATTTAATGCATAATTATATATTTGATATATTACTTTGCATTAACTAGTATCGGTTTACTTAAGATGGATTTTCTCACTCGGATGTACACATTGTATATATGATATACTTTTGTGCACTTGATTGTATCATGATTGATGATACATGTTTGCTAGGGTTTTTATGTAAAGATCAAACCATGGTTACATGTTAATGGTTAGGGTTTTGTATTATTCACTTATTTATTTATCTATTGATTTTTGGAAAATAAAGGGCATGAAAAGAAAATGGTGGCTTGATTTGTATTCTAGTTGAAGCTTCATGAAGCTTTGACCTAAGTGACCATTTTTGTCTCATGCCTAACCCTAACCATTCCCACTAACCATGATTCATTCTCTACACTTAACCATGGTAACTATTATGATAAGAATGAATGGGATTATCTTTTCTAGTTAATCTTTTTATTCTATCATAATATTATCTTCATCATCTTCTTCTTCTTCACTTGAAGATGCTTCATTTTCATCAATGGTGGATTGATGAAAAGAGTGAGAAATCCAATTCTAAAGTCTACCCACTTCCTATTTCTTCATCCTCTACCTCTTGCCAAGTAGTAGAGTGTGTTTTCTTCACAAGTTTCTTGACTTGGTGAAGTCGGAGCTTGATTTAGCGATGCCTCGACGTAGATCATCTTCGGCACGTCGTCGATGACCTAGCCCGTCCATTCTCCGATGAAGCCGACGCTAGAGCCCGGGATCCGTCTTGGACAGCGAGGAGACTTCATTGCGGAGCCGTGGTGGTGGAGCACCGAATCTACAAAGGTTGTATTTCCGTATCTTATAGTTTAGTTGTAAACTAGCTCAGTTTTCGCCTAGAATTCTAGCCGACGATCCGTATTAGGGTTTCTCGGCACACCGTTAAATTTGAAATTGGCATGGTTGATGCCTTGTGAGACCTCACTAGAGTGCCTAGGAACCCTACAGTGGTATCAGAGCCTAGCTAGAGCCTTAGGCGAAGTCCAGACAGAGTTTGAAATCCGAACGAACCCGAAACCCATATTCAAAAATGCTCTCTGTCCAGATTTTAAAAATGTGGATTTTTCAATATTAAAAATATGCAGAAAATTAAGCAGGCTTTATTATGAATTACTGTGAAAAACGGAGAGCTAACTCTATCATAACGCCGCGGAACCGCGGCCTAAGCCCACGTGGCGCGGCGGTTCCGCGGCCGTAATGTTGACTCTTTGACTTCTCTTTCCACAGTAATTGTTATATTTGACTCCTGTGTTTTCTGGATAATTTTAATATTTTATTCTATAGTTGAGTATTTTGGGGTTGTATTGGGAATCGCTGATTCGATCGGATTATCAAATTTTGTCTGTTTGGCTTTCCGGATAAATTTTAGAATATGTTAAAAAGTTCGACCGGATATAAATACCCAATTTTTCCCCTGTCGGGAAATTTCCAAGCGTTGGATTTTTCCGTAGTTTAACGACGTTCTAAGTAGTGCAAGTAACGCGATGGACCCTCTAGAAGACAACAAACCTTAACTCGATTATGTGACCGTCTTGAACTGCCCTTTGAATCTTCGGGTTTGGGGCAGTACGGCGTGCCACATATGAGGCGTTGGCTTGACCCTTCTACGGCTGGACCGTTGGTACTGAGGCACGAACTGAATGTTGTTAGACTTATTTCATGTGTTGGACTGTATCGGGAAAACTTGGGTGTTCGATTGTTCGATCGGATAGTTTGACATTTTCTATTTATCCGGAATGAGATACAATAATTGGAATTCACAAGCAGTTATGAGATAACTGAATGAATGTTATAAACATAGCAGTTTAGTCTCACTTGATCGGTTGCCACGGAATTTTGATGTGATCAAAAGTCCGTCGCAATCACGTAGTGTACGCGGATACTCGCCGGGTAAACTTAATAGACAGCCTCACTCCATAGCCCCGACCAAGTGACTGTAGGAGAACCCCGTCGCCGAAAGCATCCGTTCGGGTGCTCGCGGTAGCGGTATTCCGCCTTGGTGCACTTCGTCGACGGTATCGGGGGTGCGGCCGCTTACTAAAGTTTGCGACGAGCATTCGATCAAAATGTCGGGAATCTTGTTGAATTGCCCGACTTGGTATTGAAAAGTGTTTTCGATAATGAGACTAAAATGCGGGGTTTATAATTGTTAGGCATGTGATGTCTAAGTAATTCATTCGGTCAGGCATGCGATGTCTGAGCTTGTTGCGGATTCCAACTGTTGTAGTTTTACACTTTCTTTTCTGTGACCGTAAGTGTAATATGTGATATCGCCGGTTTCGTTGCTATATGTCAACGACAATTGGGATGCGCATATTTACTTACGTTGATGACATGTGATGTTATGTGTTGCTGGATATGTTATATTGGATCGTCGTGTTTGAATAGCCGGGGTTTTTTTTTATGTGAGATGAGCGTTTTTCATTTTCATTCATGTAAAAACTTGTATGTAATATTCTTTTATTGGGGCGCTTCCAGGTAGCGGAAGTTGTCACCGTTGATGTATATTATTTACTTTTCCGCACTAGGATAGACCCAAGGAGGAGGGCACAAGTAACCGGGTTCTGGAGTCCAGTGGGAGACCAACTCGAGGAGTCGAGGCAGGGTCTCCTAACTCTAGAATTGGTAGGGTTGCTTGCCGCTCTCGTAAGGGTCTAGGGGTGTGGGTTTGGCTATTCATCGCGACCGTGGAATCCGTGTTTTATACTGGCTCGTATTGAAAATACGGATGTCCTAGTATATCCAATATTTCATATGTTTCTTCTGCTGCGATATCTGTGATGTGATCATGTGATGTTCTGTGATAGATACAGTATATAGTATATATGATATATTATATAGACGTTACTTATGTTATACACCCGCGCTAGCCCTGCCCCGCTCTGCCGTTAGTTACCTAACCTAACGGTGCACGAGGGGACATCGAGGCGAATGCGGATGGCATAAGTGTACGTCGTATTTATCTGTGATGTTTAGGTATTTGAATGATGGGACTTCATTAATATGATTAATGAAATAAAAGAAACCTAAGATGTTGTAGAATCAAATTTCAAAATAAAACAGGTAGCTACAGTTCTTGCTTTGCACAGCGGTATATATGATATATCCTGCACCTTATTCGATGAGGAAATGACCGAGATCCCTTCACCGGGAGTGACTCCTTTAGCAATAACTGGCAGATGCTACACACTTGGTTTGTCTTTTGATAGCTTTTAAGAGTTTTTGCTTTGCACAGTGATATATATGATATATCCCGCACCTCATTCGACGAGGAAAGGACCGACGATCCCTTCACCGGGAGTGACTCCTTTAGCAAAACTAGAAAATTCTCAAAAACACTCCATTTCAAAATTCATTCGATCCTACAACGATATCAAGTTCATTACGCAATAGGTTTTCAGAAAAACCTGTCGTAGCCCTCCGTCATTTCAGATAAATACTAGTTAGTATTCGTGCTGCGGTTGTTTGGCATGCATCAAGGCGTAGTGTACGGTAGCTAACTAGTGCTTATCTGCTAGCATACGATGCGATTGGATTAGGGTATTCGTACGGCGTTGTTTGGCATGCGTCAAGGGTCGTGCGGGTCGGTTTAATTCAATCAGGAAATGACGGGTTGGACTTGACTAGCGGACTATGGGTTGTTTGGCATGCGTCAAGGTCATAGCACGCTAGGGGCAAAATATTATCGGGAATTTCAAGTGTTGAAATTTGCAATGAGATTGCATACCTTCTATGAGATAGTTGGATCCCGATACCCGCTGCGAGTAATTGTTACTCCTGGGAGAGTTTTATACATTACAATTAGCCGATCAAGTAGGTGTCTAGAAAGGTGTTAACGGGGTTACGCCTCTGGGAAAACGAGGATTACATTAATTAGGTTCGTGCGAAAGCACGGGGGACCTCCCTCAAAGTACCAACAATGGCCTGGCTGAAAGATTGGCGAACTTGTAGTGTGTAATTAATCCCGGCTAGTCTTTCCTTTTAGGGTTTGAAGGAAGATTTGATAAAAATTGGAGCCATCCTGATTAGATAAAATAAAACCAATCTATTCTTGCAAGAGCGCACGCTGAGTGTTTTCTTCTCTCTCTCTCCAGGTAGCGACCATATCACGCCTTAATCAAGATAATAATACGGATTATTGAACGATCCCGCTTGTTATACTGAGCTGGGGAACGTTGGTCCCGCTCCAACTTATAATTGTTATAAGACAGAGCAGGAAATTGGGGAATACCAGATTTCCCGTGCCGCCCAAACGAAGAGAGTGCATGTTGATGCATCATCTTCGGGCGTGTTCATTACAAAGAACTGTTTCTCAGTATCCTCCGTATCCTGGGTATATGATACCGGATCAGGATCCCAGATATGTAATATGTTACATAGGGCTACAAAAGGGTAGAAAAACTGAGAACGGGTGATAAGTTTCATGAGGCAGAAAACGGGACAAGTGTTGCAGCCAAGTCTGTCGGTCACTGTCACCCTGTATTACCAATACATTGATTCTGAACGAATGTTATTAGATACCGAACCTGATATACAAAATTATATCGGTCTCTTTATTAGTAAAGAAACGATAAAATTTTGTATTGTTGGATAATGTTTTGAACATTTCCTATATCAAAAGTTGATCGGTTCAGGCACGTTATCTAAAAACATTAATGTTCTAAATCAAACTACAGTTCTTAGTATACAGAACACACACAAGAGGAAGAGTTCAAAAATGAACGAATTCTTTTTGAGGTATTGTAGACTAGGTCAGATCAATGTGACCCGATTAGCTAGAGTTACATAAAGATGCATATTTAAATCAGTTTGAATTTACATCTTGTGAAACTCGCCAGTCATGTCACAAAGATAAGATGACCATAGCTCTGTTTGCTGGAAACAGAGAAAGAGTTAGTGAACTCTTGGGACTGATACATGATGATGTATGTAAGGTCTCCTGTCTACACATGCCAGGACTGATTCTTTATACTTCATTATATTCTCTGATAATCTCTCAAGATTCAGTCACATGTTCCTGTTGAAACTTAAGTCCGAACCTTTTGAGATATTCACAGAATATGATTTAGAAGTAGAGAACCGATATACGGGTATAAGTATTATGTCGTTTGATGTGATCGAGGAGGAGAATACTTGAGCACGGAAATTCTGGACTATTCATAAGGAGAATGAGATTCTCTCTCAGCATTACTCCTCCGTATACACCATAGCACGATGGTATATCGGGGCGGAGCAATTGCACCCTATTCGATATGGTGTGCTCTATGATGAGTACTACTGAGTTACCTATTTCCTTTTGGGAGTTATGCACTTATGAAGCTGCATACCTATTGAATTAGGGTTCGAATCAAATCAAAGCCTACCATTTCATATGTGATATGGAAAGGGAAGAGCCCATGTCTTAAGCTAGTTAAGATTTGGGGTTGTCCGGCATATGTCTAAAAGCAAAATCCGGACAAGCTCGAGGCAAGGTCTGTAATGTAGAACTGGAAAAGTTCCAGCCATACAAACTACAGCTGATGATTTGATAGAACCAAAGGATTCAGTAGATGCCAATGAACCTCAGCCTCTCCGCCGATCTAGTAGGGTTCCTCACCCACCTGAGAGATACTTCTGTTTCTCTATGACAGTGGGAGCGAGGATTGCATCATGAGATGATGACCCAACTAGTTTCGAGCTGGCCATCAGGAGTGAGACTCTGTAAGAATGGCTGGATGCTTAGCGATTTGAGATGGAATCCTTATACACCAACAAAGTATGGACTTTGGTTGCTATATCTGAAGGGTTAAATCCCCATCAGGAGCAAGTATATCTTGAGAAGATTACTTGGTGTAAATGGAAAAGTTGAGACTTTCAAAGCTAGACTTGTTAAAGGTTTTCGTCATTGACCAGGCGTGGATAATGATGAAACCTTTTCCAGTACCTATGCTTAAGTCCATCCAGATCCTATTTGCCACGGCTACATACCATGACTACGATATCTGGTGGTTGGGTGCCATGACTGCTTTTCTAAATAATGATTTAGAAGAGAATGTCTATAAGAACACAGCCAGAGGGCTTCGTAAACAGTGGGAGCAGCGGAAACGCGAGCAAGATGTTTTATGTGATAAAGCAGGCATCGCGGAGTTGGAACATCTGTTTTGATGAAGTAGTCAAAGAGTTTGACATCATCAAAATGGTAGATGAACCTTGTATATACAAAAAGGTAGTAGGGAGTATGGTGGTGATCCTCGTAGAGTACGTGGATGACATACTCTTGATAAGAAAGGAGTTTCTTATGCTACGCTCGATTAATCTCCGTTTATCACAAAGATTCTCCGTGTAGGATCAAAATGATACCTCCTAAATCCTGAGTTTTGGATCTATGACATAGATTTAATTGGATATTAGGATACTCACTAGTTATAGTGAGATGGTATCAATCGATCCTGGGGAGAATCGCTGGAAGTGTTCCAGGGTGATAAAGACGACTGAATGTCAGTCGCAGGCATTGTCTTTACCCTCAGTAAAGGGACGGTATGTTGGAAGAGTTCCAAGCTAGATACCGTGACATACTAGACGATAAAGGCAGGATACATCGCTACTTAAGATGCTACCAAAGAGGCTGTTTGGATTATAATGGTTCATGAGATGAACTACGTTCCTCCTATTGTGTGACAATGGAGTTGTGGCTTATGCCAAGGAACGCAGGTCCCATCAGTGATCCAGACATATTCTAAGGCAGTATCACCAGATCATGGAGATGGTTGATCTCCAAGGTGATCGAGGCAAGGAGAGCAGACTCAGAGGATAACACGGCGGATCCACTCACGAAGGCCTATTCCCAGAGAGAGACTTTTATGGGATGGTTGAGTATGAGATACTACAACCACTGCTACAGATGGCCCTAGTGCAAGTGGGAGATTGTTAGTTATATGTATGCTCTAGAGGCCATTACTGTACATTGGATGTATATTGTAGTGGATGCTGGGACATATATAGGAAGGACTTTCTTGCTCGACATGATAGTATGCTATCTGGTTACTCTTTACCTTAACGTGTGCACTGATTGTCTCTCTGTTACATGTTGGTAAAGCCCTTAGGATGTGTACTTGACTATGGGGACTATGATGCGGATCATACTAGTGGGGACATGGTAGTCCATAAGTACATCCTTCAAAGTCCCTAGTCGTGGGTGTATCGAGACGGGGCATCGATATACCAGAGTAGACTAGCGTATACCTTCTCGACCCATACAGATGGGCGATGGATGATCCCATATCCATTGGTGTTTGACATCAGAGATGATATACGGGTGCTCAGTAGAGACTGGGTACACTGGACGGACTCGCCGAGAACTCCCAGATGGTATTATACCTCACGTCAGATGGCAGTTCTCTGGTGACACTGGTACAGAGTAGTCTGTTGACCCGAGATCGTCATAGAGTCTTGTGTGGTTCCCACTGTGCTTTGATTTCCATCTTACCATGTCCAAGAGGGCGTGCAAAACGGTGGTTTTTGGGTACAGTCCCGAGTCACATGGAGGCAATGAGCGATAGGAGGGGATTCGTCTCTCCCGGTATAGGGGGTTGATGTTGCGCTGTGTTCGATTGGCTATAACAGGAAATCCCTGGCCAGGGTTGCTGAGATTTACTGGTAAGTGTTACCAGTAGTTTCTCGAATTGTTATAGACCTCATATCGACACGACTTATCGAGCTATTGGGGTCTGACGTTTACCACCCCTAGGCGAGATATGCGACATATCAGACGACGAGACCGGACTGTACGGTAGTGTTACTGGTTGGATTCACTGGAGTGTAAGCGGGCTTGCTCGTCGATCTTCTGATCGCTCAATACCCGGGTGGCCGTTACGTTTAGCAGACCGCTTGCGGCTTGTGGATGTTTGATATGATCATCATCTGCTGCCGGCGTATTGACGAGTCTTTAGAGTCCTACACAGAGGTTTCCTGGCTCAAGCGAAACGAAATAGGAGCGCATATGAGATATGTGCGGGACCGAGAATAATGCGTGTATGTGATACCGTATTTCATTCTCGCGATCAATGTGTCGAATGGTTGTATACGATATAACCTAGTTATCGATTCAAGCGTTGATTCGATAAGCCGATACATTGTATACTAGTCGGTTGTGTGCGACATGACCGGATCATTGAATCAAGTGTTGATTTAATGATTTAATGCATAATTATATATTTGATATATTACTTTGCATTAACTAGTATCGGTTTACTTAAGATGGATTTTCTCACTCGGATGTACACATTGTATATATGATATACTTTTGTGCACTTGATTGTATCATGATTGATGATACATGTTTGCTAGGGTTTTTGTGTAAAGATCAAACCATGGTTACATGTTAATGGTTAGGGTTTTGTATTATTCACTTATTTATTTATCTATTGATTTTTGGAAAATAAAGGGCATGAAAAGAAAATGGTGGCTTGATTTGTATTCTAGTTGAAGCTTCATGAAGCTTTGACCTAAGTGACCATTTTTGTCTCATGCCTAACCCTAACCATTCCCACTAACCATGATTCATTCTCTACACTTAACCATGGTAACTATTATGATAAGAATGAATGGGATTATCTTTTATAGTTAATCTTTTTATTCTATCATAATATTATCTTCATCTTCTTCTTCTTCACTTGAAGAAGCTTCATTTTCATCAATGGTGGATTGATGAAAAGAGTGAGAAATCCAATTCTAAAGTCTACCCACTTCCTATTTCTTCATCCTCTACCTCTTGCCAAGTAGTAGAGTGTGTTTGCTTCACAAGTTTCTTGACTTGGTGAAGTCGGAGCTTGATTTAGCGATGCTTCGACGTAGATCATCTTCGGCACGTCGTCGATGACCTAGCCCGTCCATTCTCCGATGAAGCCGACGCTAGAGCCCGGGATCCGTCTTGGACAGCGAGGAGAATTCATTGCGGAGCCGTGGAGGTGGAGCACCGGATCTACAAAGGTTGTATTTCCGTATCTTATAGTTTAGTTGTAAACTAGCTCAGTTTTCGCCTAGAATTCTAGCCGACGATCCGTATTAGGGTTTCTCGGCACACCGTTAAATTTGAAATTGGCATGGTTGATGCCTTGTGAGACCTCACTAGAGTGCCTAGGAATCCTACAGGTACTCCCACGACTAGGAACATTTGAAGGATGTACTTGACGACTACATTGTCCCCACTAGTATGATCCGCATCATAGTCCTGGTTGTCAAGTACTCATCCTATGGGCTTTATCAACATGTAACATAGAGACAATTAGAGTACATGTTAAGATAAAGTGTAACCAGATAGCATACTATCATGTCGAGCAAGAAAGTCCTACTTATATATGTCCAAGCATCCACTACAATATACATCGTATGTACAGTAATGGCCTCTAGGGCATACATATAACTAACACCAGAGGCGACTGTTCACACCATAATATTGCATTATTATATTCCCTATTCTTATTCGTTTTATAAATGAACAGGTGCTTTTGACGCATGTCTGCTACATATTACAGGTTACAGGTTCTTGGATCTAAAACAGTGAAAAAGATAAAAGACGATGCAAAAGTGAGACTTTGACCAATAAACAGAAGACTCTTGATCAAGCCTACATAAGGATCAGTTCACAAAGCAAGGTTCAAGATGTCAACACAAAGCGAACGGTTAAAAGTCCACTACAAGTATTCGCTGTAATATCTGGAGAAGATCTAGAATCCACATGGAGAAAAGTACTAGATAAACAGGAAGCCCAAAAGTCCAGAAAGCAACACAAGAAATTCCAGCGGCCGATCTCCCCATTGGGCCGCGGAACCACGGCCAAACCCAGGCTGCGGCCGCGGTTCCGCGGCCGGGTTATGCCAGTGTCGGCGTGGAGTTTTTTGGCGGTGCGCGTATTGTTGACTAGGTCTTTTCTTAGGGGTATTTTTGTAATAGCAGATGTGCGAATCAATTGTAACCTAGGGTTTCCTATCCTCTATAAATAGGAACTCTAAATCATTATAAAGGCTATGCCTCCCTATGCCTCCCTTCATTAATAAATTTTAGAATTCTTTTGGAGAGCATCGGTGCCACTTTTCAATTCATGAATTCAGATCTGACAACCCTGTGTTGATGTTTGGAGAGAGCCATCTGTAAGTAGTTTTATTTAATTGCTCTAGTTTAGATTTTAATTCCTTGCCTTAGATGTTAGCTTTGGGGAAGGCTTTTGAGAGATGAGATCTCTCATCCCTATCTTATCCATCACATATAATCTATAGGACACCATGCATACACGCACACACCGCGCCCTACGGCACCCTATCCCTCGAGGTAGCAGTGATACCGTAGTATAAAGGCCCGGTTGCGCGCGTTTTCCATGGAAGTTAGGGTAAGGATATCTAAAGGAAGGACAAGAACCTAGAGGAAGGAACACCTTCCCGAATGGATCTAATCCCCTTTATTGATAATTACCATAACTCCTCTTAGATCCTAATTTGGGTATAGAAAGCGTTGAGATTTATTTGCATTTCCAAACCATTCCTAAACCTAACCCTAGCAAGATTTAGATCTAGATTAATTTAGTTTTTAGATAGATTTAGTTTTTAGATTTAATAATCAATCCGAACACCCTTCGGAATTAACTCGTAAGCGCGATTAGGAGATTCACAACATCTCTGTGGACCGACCCGTACTCACCGGCTAGCTATCAAGCGACGCCGTTCTTGATTGCGGTAATAGATATTTTTGAGATCAATCAGCGACTCAATCCAGTCATGAACGAGGCTGTGAAAAAAGAGATCGTCAAATGTCTTGATAATGGTATCATTTACCCTATCTCTGATAGCTAGTGGGTCAGTCCAATACATGTTGTCCCCAAAAAGTCGGGCATAACGGTCATCACCAATCAGGCAAACCAGTGGATCCCTACTCGCACCCAAAGTGGATGGAGAGTGTGCATAGATTATAGAAAACTCAACGCCGCAACGCGGAAAGACCACTATTCGCTACCTTTTATTGACCAAATGCTTGAACGATTGGCTGGACACGAGTACTACTGCTTTCTTGATGGCTACTCCGGCTATAACCAGATTCCCATCTCCGACAAAACCACGTTCACCTATCCTTTCGGCACGTTTGTATATCGCCGCATGCCCTTTGGGTTATGCAATGCACCCGCTACCTTCCAGCGATGTATGATGGGAATTTTCTCAGACATGGTGGAAAAATTCTTGGAGATATTCATGGATGATTTCTCCATTTTCGGCAATTCCTTTGACGAGTGTTTACAGCATCTCGACGCTGTCCTTACCCAGTGTAAGGATAAAAATCTCACTTTGAACTGGGATAAGTGCCACTTCATGGTACGCGAAGGTATTATCTTAGGACATATCATCTCGCAAAATGGCATTGAGGTGGATAAAGCTAATATTGAGATCATTTCCAATCTTCCTCCTCCCAGATGCGTCAGAGACATCCGAGCTTTTCTTAGCCACGCCAGTTTCTATAGACGGTTTATCAAGGATTTTAGCAAGATTGCTAGACCCTTGACTCTTCTGCTGGCCAAGGACACCACATTCGATTTCAACTCGAGCTGTGTGACTGCATTCGAATCACTTTAAAGCTCACTCACTTCTGCTCCCGTACTTTCTTCTCCTGACTGGACGTATCCCTTTGAGATTATGTGTGATGCATTCGACTTGCCATTGGTGCTGTCCTAGGACAGTACATTGATAAGATGCCGCACGTAATCTACTATGCTAGCCGAACCCTGAATGATGCCCAACTGAATTACACAACAACCGAGAAGGAATTCTTGGCTGTTGTGTTTGCATTAGAAAATTTTAGGCCTTACTTGATCGGCTCTCCAGTCATTGTCTGCACAGACCATTCTGCTCTACGCCATCTTTTTGCAAAGAAGGACGCAAAATCTCGGCCGATACGTTGGATCTTCTTACTCCAAGAGTTTGACCTTGTCATTAAAGACAAAAGAGGATGTGAAAACGTAGTGGCCGACCATCTCTCACGACTTCCTTCTTCGCCGACGCTTTCACTTCCAATAAACGACATTTTTCCGGATGAACGGCTCTTGACAGTATCATGCGAACCCTGGTTCGCAGATATTGTGAACTATTTAGCAACAGGATTACTACCAAACGAGTGGTCAAGTCAGGACAGACTTCGATTCTTATCCCAAGTAAAGCACTTTTACTGGGACGAACCCTATCTGTTTAAATACTGTCCCGACCAGATTATTCGTCGGTGTGTGCTTAATAATGAATTCAAGAGTGTGTTGTCATTTTTCCACGATCAAGCGTGTGGCGGGCATTTTGGCCCAAGAAAGACAGCCGAGAAGATCTTGCAGTGTGGCTTCTACTGGCCACAACTCTTCAAAGACGCTAATGATTACTGCAAGACTTGCTTCCGGTGCCAACACTTGGGCCGGATATCCAGGAGAAACGAGATGCCGCTCCAACCAATCTTGGTTGTCGAGATTTTCGATTTTTGGGGAATTGATTTTATGGGGCCATTTCCCAGCTCTTTTGGGAACCTGTATATTCTGCTAGCTGTTGATTATGTATCTAAATGGGTCGAGGCCATTGTTGGAGATAGTGCCCTCAGAGTCAATTATTGGATCGCAGGTACATGATTGCAATGATTGCGGAGGACCTATACCGGTAGGACAGTCTTACTCAATATGATAATATGCTATCTGGTTTGCCTTTATCAGTCGTGTACATGTTCAGGTGACTGATTACATGTTACACGTTGATAGAGCCCTTAGGATCTTGCTTTACTACCAACAGTATGATGGCGATCATATACGTGAGAGTTGGGTAGTTTATATGCATATCCTTAATTGTGGTCCCTAGTCGTGGGAGTTTCGAGACAGGGCATCGATACTCCGGAGTAGACTAGTGTGTACAGTCGAGACCCCGACGAGGGGCGGTGGCTGGTCTCACAAGCCACTGGTGTCAGTTGGATCACCTAAGATGTATGCAGGTGCTCATTGGGTTATGAGTACACCGGACAGGACTCGCCGGGAATCTGCTAGTTGGTATTATACATATCGTCAGATAGCAGTTCCCTGGTGACATGTGTACAGGTTAGTTCATCGACCTGAGGTCGTCATTTGTCTCGTGTGAGTTCCCACTGTGCTTTGATTTCTACCCTACCACGGCTCAAAGGAGTCGTGCAAACAGGTAGTTTTTGGGTACAGTCCCGAGCCATATGGAGGCACGTGAGCGGATCGGCAGGGGATTCGTCTCTCCCGGTATTTGGGGTGAGGTCGTGCTGTGTCTAGGAGAGCCATTACACAAAGTCCATGGCCATGGCAGGAGATTTACTGATAGGTACTCCAGTAGTATCTCAGGGTGTTATTAGGCTACACTCCGACACGACTTATACTGCTATTGGGGGTCTGACGTTACTAGCCCCCTAGGTAGATATGCGATACTCATAGACGAACGGACCGGACTGTATATACATTGTCACTGTTAGGCTCAGTAGGGTTTCCGGATGAGTTCGCTCATCGGCCTCCCTTGAGGTCAGTCCATGGGCAGCCGTTACGCATTGCTAGTGCCGCTGACGGTTTGTGGTTAAACCCACTGCCAGGGTACTGACGAGTCATTAGAGTTCCCCATAGACAGTTTCCCAAGTTCGGGAGAAACGTTGTAGAGGCCGTATGGTTTTATGGCTGGGTTCGGAAAATGCACGTGTGTTTACGCACGTATTATTTTTCGGGCAGATAATACTGGTCGGCTTTGGTTTAAGCCGGATCCGAGTATTATATTGAGTAGGTATAATATCTTTATCTCAGTTGCATTTGTATTCGGTTGTAATACAAATGCGGGTATATTTATACAGTTACGGGGTTATCCTGAAAGTCGTTTCAGGATCACTTTTGGAAGTTGCCAGTTTCCAGTTTTCTATCAGCCGTTTTTTAACATTCGGTTAAATATGGATTTATCTTTTCTTGGATAAGGTTGAGTCGTGCTTCTAGAAGCTTCTAGATGGTGAGGTGGCTTAGTGACTCATCTTGGTATTAATTGTTGCATTAATGGTTAGATGATGTGTTATTATGACTCATCCTTTAACATTAATGTTTCTTGTAATGCTTAAGATATTTGATCTAGATATTTGTTCTTGTTGTCACCTCCCCCTCTCCTACACACACCCCCCCATCCATATATATATGGCCGGCCCCTCCTCTCTCTCACAACACACTTGATGTTTCATTTGAAAAGATTATGATAGATTTTGGGGTGTATGGAATTTCACAGCTCTTTTCATTCCATCACCCGATTCCCATGGCAACTTCATTAACCGATCGTCCACGGACTTAGACGAAGTGAGACAAAGTCATCTACTCATTCTCTACATCATTCTTGGTCGTCTCTTTTAGCAAACTTGATGACCGAGTTGCCTCAAGTCAGAGGCGGGAGCCCGTTTAAAGAATCAGTGATGTGGTGCCACCTGGACGAGCAGATCGGAGATCGACGAGATCAAAGCAGCCGTAACGGAGCGTGGGATGATGGTTAAAGAACGAAGGACTCGGATCATTCGGTATAACCTTTTCTACACTCTTTACAGTTTGTTAGTTTAGCAATAATGGCAGATCCGGGTTAAAGTATACGATAACGCCAGTTAAAAGTTTTTTGTTCCGCATTTGGCGTCTGTAGACGGCCGGAGCGCTACCGTAGACTTACAGCCATGCCCAGCTGGACTAACGACAACAAGGTTGTCGTTAGATTCCTTAAGGAAAACATCTTTTCCCGGTTTGGACATCCCCGCGCGATAATTAGTGACAATGGAACACATTTCTGTAATAGGACTTTCGAGGCCTTGATGCGGAAATACTCCATTAATCATAAGATATCCACGCCCTATCACCCATAAACATGTGGGCAAGCCGAAGTGTGTAATCGGCAAATCAAACAGATTTTGGAGAAAACGGTTTCCAAGAACCATAAGGATTGGTCTTTATAACTCACTGATGTCCTTTGAACATTTCGAACTGCTTATAAGACTGATCTTGGCATGTCTCCTTATTGGCTTGTTTACGGAAAGGCTTGCCACCTTCCAGTGGAAATCGAGCATCGAGTATTTTGGGCGATTAAGGAACTGAATCAATCTCTTGATGATGCGGGCAGCCATCGGAAGCTGCAGATCAACGAACTAAATGAGCTTCGGGATGAAGCTTACGAAAACGCGGTTGTCGTTAAGAACCGAACGAAGGTGTTTCATGATAAACACCTTACGCGAAAAACTTTCACACCTGGTCAACAGGTACTTCTTTACTACACCCGGTTACATTTCCATCCCGGGAAGCTCAGATCTCGTTGGAAAGGACCATATTTTGTGAGGACTGTATATCCGCACGGTGCGGTGGATTTGGAAAATCGATAGGACGGTTCACTATTCAAAGTGAACGGACACAAGTTAAAGCCGTTCCTCACCGCTGACCCATCGGAGGAGCTTCTGATGTTGCAGGAGCCGGTTTACGTCGACCGATCTTCCTCCGCTTACCAACAAACTTCAGTTATCCAGCCATAAACAGTGGAAACGCTGTTTCAAATAAGTTTGGGGGTATTTATATACCAACATCACACTTGTTATTCTAAATATATATATATATATATATATATATATATATATTGTTGGTGATAGTGCCCTCATAGTCAATTATTGGATCGCAGGTACATGATTGCAATGATTGCGGAGGACCTATCCCGGTAGCACAGTCTTACTCGAGATGATAGTATGCTATCTGGTTTGCCTTTATCAGTCGTGTACATGTTCAGGTGACTGATTGCATGTTACACTTTGATAGAGCCCTTAGGATCTTGCTTTACTACCAACAGTATGATGGCGATCATATACGTGAGAGTTGGGTAGTTTATATGCATATCCTTAATTGTGGTCCCTAGTCGTGGGAGTTTCGAGACAGGGCATCGATACTCCGGAGTAGACTAGTGTGTACAGTCGAGACCCCGACGAGGGGCGGTGGCCGGTCTCACAAGCCACTGGTGTCAGTTGGATCACCTAAGATGTATACAGGTGCTCATTGGGTTATGAGTACACCGGACAGGACTCGCCGGGAATCTGCTAGTTAGTACTATACCTATCGTCAGATAGCAGTTTCCTGGTGACATGTGTACAGGTTAGTTCATCGACCTGAGCTCGTCATTTGTCTCGTGTGAGTTCCCACTGTGCTTTGATTTCTACCCTACCACGGCTCAAAGGAGTCGTGCAAACAGGTAGCTTTTGGGTACAGTCCCGAGCCATATGGAGGCATGTGAGCGGATCGGCAGGGGATTCGTCTCTCCCGGTATTGGGGGCGAGGTCGTGCTGTGTCTAGGAGAGCCATTACAAAAATCCATGGCCATGGTAGGAGATTTACTGGTAGGTACTCCAGTAGTATCTTAAGGTGTATTGGGCTTCACTCCGACATGACTTATACTGCTATTGGGGGTCTGACGTTACTAGCCCCCTAGGCAGATATGCGATACTCATTGACGAATGGACCGGACTGTATATACATTGTCACTGTTAGGCTCTGTAGGGTTTTCCGGATGAGTGCGCTCATCGGCATCCCTTGAGGTCAGTCCATGGGCAGCCGTTACGCATTGCTAGTGCCGCTGACGGTTTGTGGTTAAACCCACTGCCAGGGTGCTGACGAGTCATTAGAGTCCCCCACAGACAGTTTCCCAAGTTCGGGCGAAACGTTGTAGAGGCCGTATGGTTTTATGGCAGGGTTCGGAAAATGCACGTGCGTTTACGCACGTGTTATTTTTCGGGCAGATAATACTGGTCGGTTTTGGTTTAAGCCGGATCCGAGTATTATATTGAGTAGGTATAATATCTTTGTCTCAGTTGCATTTATATTCTGTCGTAATATAAATGCGGGTATATTTATACAGTTTCGGGGTTATCCTGAAAGTCGTTTCAGGATCACATTTGGAAGTTGCCAGTTTCCAGTTTTCTATCAGCCGTCTTTTAACATTTGGTTAAAGACGGATTTATCTTTTCTACAGATGCGGTGAGTCAGTGTTCTAGAATATTCTAGATGAGGTGACTAGGCTTATTGGTGTAGGGTTTTCATTGGTTGCATTTATTAAAGGGTGACTAGGTTTAGTGAGTCATGCTTTGTATTAATGCATTCTTGTTTTGGTTAAGATATTTTGAAGTGAGAAGCTTTTGCTTAAGGTCACCCCCTTCTCCTACGGTCACCTCCCTCATGCTATATATGGCTTTCCCTCTCTCTCTCCTCATTCTCACACTCACTTGATGTTTCATTTTAGAGAGAAAAGATTATGATAGGTTTTATCGGTGTATGGAATTTCACAGTCCATTTCATTCCATCACCCGATTCCCTCAGCAACTTCATTAACCGATCTTCTACGGATTTGGACGAAGTGAGACAAAGTCATCTACTTATTCTCTAGATCATTCTTGGTCGTCTCTTTTAGCAAACTTGACGATCGAGTTGCCTCGAGTCAGAGGCGGGAGCCCGTTTAAAGAACCGATCATGTGGTGCCACCTCGACGAGGATATCGGAGATCGACGAGATCGGAGCAGCCGCAACGGAGCGTGGGATGATGGTTGAAGAACGAAGGACTCGGATCGTTCGGTACAATCTTCCTACACTCTTTACAGTTTGTTAGTTTAGCAATAATGGCAGATCCGGGTTAAAGTATACGATAGCGCCAGTTTAAAAGTTTTGTTCCGCATTTTGGCGTCTGTAGACGGCCGGGGCGCTAGCGTAGACTTACAGTGGTATCAGAGCCTCACCATTTTGCTATACTAACTTGTGCTAACGCGTTTAAAACATCGATCCGACCGGAAATCGAAAATTGCAAAATCCATGCCCGACAGTTTCTGTTAATTTTAAACGATCTCAAAATTTATTTCTGGATGTCTTAAAAATCTGTGTAGGGAATTCTAAGAGCCACGACAAAATTTGGGGTCGTGATCCCTCCAAGCCGCCGCGGAAGGGCGGCCAAACCCATGGTTTGGCCGTGCTTCCGCGGCCACGTGGGGAGCACGTGCTCCCAAATTTGGTCAGTGGGTTCTGTGATGGATTTTGGGGTTTTTGGAATATATAGTTTTGGCCCAGATTTTGTTACTGTTCACCAGTAAGCAGTGGGGCCCACTTTTTGAAATTTGGTCTTTGGTCGATCGAAATTTAAACACGTTAGTTTACAGTGCTTACATTATATCTCCGACCGGGAATGTCATTTGATCGGTAAACCGCGTCTGATTGCTATATTTCTTTTAGACGGGTTTGCGAACGTGACATTCGCGTTGATGTTCTGTGTTGTGCTGTGATGTTGCGGATTTATCGTGGTGGATAGCAGTGTGCAATGGTAGTACAGTTTGAGTTTATTTGTACATTTGATATTGCGGGGCGAGCGTCCAACTTGTGGACTGCCGTCACTGCCTGCTGTATAATATTCTTTTTGGGGCACGACCAGGTTGCGGTCGATGTACCTATTGTACTATTTTTCATTACTGTACTAGGTTTTACCCCGAGACGGAGTGCACGGATAGCCGGGTTCGGGAGGGCAACGGGTCCGCATCTCATGGCTTTGGGAGGCAGAGGGGCCCCACTCTAGAATTGGCAGACTATTCGCCGCACTCGTAGGGGTACAGGTTGACCCAAGGAGGGGTGCTCAATTTACCGGATTCCGTGAAGTGCCGGGTGTTCCATTCACTATGCTGTGGGGACTTCCTCGCTTCAGGTTTTGGCGGGTAACTTGCCGCACCCGTAGGGGTCTAGGTTTCATTGCACAGGCTATCCACACGACAGGGGAACGTCGAGTTTCAGCAGCGGCTCTGTGAAACTCGGGGATCCCAGATATCTGTATTGTTCTGTGATGCTTATTACTTTTCTGTAATATTGCATATTATCACGCCTGGAGCGATTATTGTATATTGGTTTATATACTATTAGATGTTGTATATGTTTTACACCCGCGCTAGTCCAGTCCCCGCTCTGTCGTTAGTTAAGTAACCTAACGGGTTATGACGGGACCCAGTGACGAATGCGGATGGCATATACGTACATTTTATTTTCGTTCTTTTCTGGTGTGATTGAATGATGGGACTGCGTTGATTCTGATCAACGCAAAGTTAAAACAAACCTGTTTACAGTTGTTGGAACAATTTAAAAAGTGTTATTGCAAAGACGTTTCCTTTTGTTATGCATAGCGGTATTCAGTGGAATATCCAGCACCTCATTCGACGAGGCAAGGGCTGATATCCCTTCACCGGGAAAGACCCCTTGGACAGAAGTTTGCGTCAGGGTAATAACTTCACTATAGTCGATTACATGTTGCTTTGCATAGCGGTATTCAGTGGAATATCCTGCACCTCATTCCACGAGGAAAGAGCCGAGATCACTTTACCGGGAGTGACCTCTTTAGCAAAAGGTTTTCGCCACTATATTTTAAAAAGCTATCAGGTTCCTTCAGCGATATCAAGTTCACTACGCTAAAGGTTTTTCGCCAAAAACCAGCCGTAGCCCTCCGTCGTTTCTTATGGATGGTCAGTAGTATTCAAGCTATGTTTGTTGGCATACGTCAAGGCATAGTGTTTGGTAGCTGCTGGGTATTCATTTGTTGCATAGATAGATGAGTTGGTTTGGGACAGTCGTACAGCCTTGTTGGCCCTTAGTCAAGGGCGAGTACGGGTGGGTTCAAATTAACAAGATAATGACGGGCAGAACTTGACATGTGACTTATGATTTGCTGGCCCTTAGTCAGGATCATAAGAGCATGGGGCAAAAACTATATCGGGAGTTTCTAAAGAAACTGAAACTTGCCAAGTATGTGCATACCATCTGGTGTATGAGTAACGTGGATGCATTCCATCACGTTATCATGCGATGAGAGTTGGATCCCGATTCCCACTGATGAGTTGGTTTACTCTTCGGGTGATCCCGATTGATTCTTCTTTAGGTTTGGAGGAGAATTTGACAGGACAGTGGGAGGTTTCCGGATTAGATAAAGTTATGACCATTCTGATCTAGGTTAGAGTGCACGCAGAGTGTTTCTTTTCTCTCTCTCTCTTTGGCAGCGACCTTTGACCGACCCTAGACTATGACTCAGTGACCAGGTTGACCGAACCTTCTTAAAATACTGGCTTTTGGATTGTCTGTGTTGCATAAGTCATTGCCACTCCTTCTTTTACCCTTTGCATTTTCTCAGAACACCCGTATTACTACGGATATCCACTTCCATTGGATAGATCCATCGTATGGTTATATACAAACTCGAAGGGACTTCTTCGGGGATGGATCCAGGTTCAGGAGAAATAGAATTGGTTTATTCAGTTGTCTTTTATTATCACCTTCTCTCAGGTTGCGAGAGCTCCTTAGTTTAGGAGAGTACACCTATTACGCCTATTGGATAGTCTTATTCCAAACCATAGGCTGGTGCCGAAAGGTAGGGAATGAAGAAAGCCAATTAGCCTAAGTAGGGTGTGCAGAAGGTAATATGTAAAGACAAAATAAAGGGATTAGAAAGAGGGCAAAGTAAATTGCGACTGATATCATTCACGACCAAAACCGCGTACTTCATCGCCGCTCCTATTTCACCTTTAAAAAGAATAAGGTATTATTCAGTTGTCCTTTATCGTCACCTTCTCTCGAGATGCGAGTACTCCTTGGTTTAGGAGGGTACACCTATTATGCTTACTGGATAGTCTTCTTCCAAACCATAGGCTGGTGCCGAACGGTAGGGAAGGAAGAAAACCATTTAGCCTAACGATGGTGTACAGAAGGTAACGACTAAAGACAAATAAAAGGGATTTGGAGAGATGGCAATAAAATATACGGTTGAAGTCATGAATTGGATTATGGAAGAGGCATTGCTATGAAAACCAGGATACCCCTACGAAACATTTTCATGTTTCAGTGCATTGTTAAAGGAAAAACTGTTTTCCCGATTAGACACTTACTCCAAGGGTATGTATTTACCAGGTTTCATTCTTATATCTGTATGGTTTTACAGATGATGAGTGGGAGTAAGATATTGGGAATTAGGTGATTATCCTCATTATATCGGAATTCGTTGTAATTGGTGATATTTGAGGAAATCGCCAGGGTACAGTCTTCAACCTACAATGCACAGGTTTTGAGTTGTTTAACTCAGCGGACTTATACAGAGTATTGTATGTTGTCCTAGTGTCCTTCAGGACAAAGGGGTAGGTCCTCGTACTATGTTCTGTTTACTTATAACTTCTCTAGTATTTAGACGAGTGTTTCGTAGAAATACAAAGTCTAAGTTTTGAGAAGTTGTGGGTATAAGAATAAAGTAGAGAACCAGGTATCACAAGTATCGGGATTCTTCAAAGAGATCGAAGATATAGATTCTTGTGATTGGTATTCAGATGATAGTGATGGTTTTGAGAAACTTGTTTCTCTTTCAGGTTACTCATAATTGGATGGATTCCTAAGTTGAGTAATGCTGATTAGCCTTTTTCCATTAAGTTGATATGCACTGGAGACAGCTGCATGATTTGAATCTAGTTCCAATTAAATAAGTGCCAAAGTTTCTATATTGGATATAGAATGGACCGTACCTTAAAAGAAATTAAGGTACGGGGAGTTGTCCAGCTTATGATTAAAACCAGACACTGGATAACTCAGGGCACGATTCTGTAATGGCTGTTTGTGGGTTGACCCTGGCTATGACGAGGGGTGATATTCTACCATTTGGAAGATCAATAGTGATATTGTTCTTGACTCGCCACAGTTTTAGTAAAATGGATCTTTTTCAGAAAACAGTAGTGGGAGTATGGTAGAACTGGAAGTGATTCCAGAACCGCGAACGATTACGGAAAATTTAATAGGACCTATACATTCAATCAAGTTTGACATTCTAATAGCCACTCCGCAGGTATGGTAGGTAACCTCAGACGCCCGAGAGGTACTTCGGTAGGCTCAAGGACGGTGACAGGGAGGTTCTTATCTACCCAGACTTGACACTACTGTTGTTCCAGGATATGAGACCCGGTAGGAGGGTTGTCGTAGTCAGTGGGAGCAGCGGAAGCATGGTGGGCAAGCAGCTTATGTCTATTTATAGACTAGAGCAGTTATAGCGGAGATAGATCATCTAATTTTGATGTGACAGTCATGGGTTTGACTTCAATCAGAATAGGGGATGGATCAGTTAAGAAGGCAGTAGGGTGTGATGTCATGGTATCTGGATGACATACACAGAGTAGGAAGTAAAATTCCTATACTACGATCGGTTGTACTGTGGTCGTCACACAGTTGTTTCTCCAGACAGGATATGGATATAATATTTGACATTCTGGTTTCTAGATCTATGGTTTTAGATCTGGATTTAGGTAGTTTCCCAATGTGGGTACTTTGACAGATATTCTAATGGTTTTTGGAATAGTTGACTCCTAGCATGGTGGTGTACCTGCAGGTGATGGAGTCACCCTCTCTAAAGCTGTCGTACAGACTAAAGGAGAGAGGGATGTGCATGATTGGCAGATCACTTGCTTAGGCAACTGAGTCAATCATGAAATGCCAAGTACCACACCAGATGTTGTTTTTGCACTAGATGCAATAAGTTTGTATTAATCCAATCCTGGAGAAACATAAGGAAGCAGTTATAGAACATAAGTGTATGTTCTACGGATTTGATGACGGCAGCCTCCTTCGGGAGACGATTATCATTCCAGGCTTCAAAGGTGACGTGGATGACAGAGTGACTGTCAGAGTTTTAGTTTTTCCCTCTGACGAAGAGGGACAGTATTATGGACAGGTGGTCCAAGAGGATACTGTGGAAAGCAAGGTGCCCGATACTGATTAGGTTCAGTGATCGATTCAGTCTAAGAAGTTTGGATATGGAGTTCATTTATGTACTAAGGTCCCATCAGATATCCAGACATGTTCTAAGACAGGTACTACTCAATTCGGGAGATGGCTTTCTCCGCGAACTTGAGATTAAGAGAGATACAGAAAGATACTTCTAGGCGGATCCACTCACCGAGGCTATTTCTCGAACACAATAGTTTTACAAACGGGCTTTGTGAAACTGATTAGTAGAGGAGTTGGATGTTCGGTTTCACACGGGCTGTGAGTAGTCGACATCGCAATATTAGCCTTGAGTGCAAGTGGGAGATTGTTGGTGATAGTGCCCTCATAGTCAATTATTGGATCGCAGGTACGTGATTACAATGATTGCGGAGGACCTATCCCGGTAGCACAGTCTTACTCGAGATGATAGTATGCTATCTGGTTTGCCTTTATCAGTCGTGTACATGTTCAGGTGACTGATTGCATGTTACACTTTGATAGAGCCCTTAGGATCTTGCTTTACTACCAACAGTATGATGGTGATCATATACGTGAGAGTTGGGTAGTTTATATGCATATCCTTAATTGTGGTCCCTAGTCGTGGGAGTTTCGAGACAGGGCATCGATACTCCGGAGTAGACTAGTGTGTACAGTCGAGACCCCGACGAGGGGCGGTGGCCGGTCTCACAAGCCACTGGTGTCAGTTGGATCACCTAAGATGTATACAGGTGCTCATTGGGTTATGAATACACCGGACAGGACTCGCCGGGAATCTGCTAGTTAGTACTATACCTATCGTCAGATAGTAGTTCCCTGGTGACATGTGTACAGGTTAGTTCATCGACCTGAGGTCGTCATTTGTCTCGTGTGAGTTCCCACTGTGCTTTGATTTCTACCCTACCACGGCTCAAAGGAGTCGTGCAAACAGGTAGCTTTTGGGTACAGTCCCGAGCCATATGGAGGCACGTGAGCGGATCGGCAGGGGATTCGTCTCTCCCGGTATTGGGGGCGAGGTCGTGCTGTGTCTAGGAGAGCCATTACACAAATCCATGGCCATGGTAGGATATTTACTGGTAGGTACTCCAGTAGTATCTCAAGGTGTATTGGGCTTCACTCCGACATGACTTATACTGCTATTGGGGGTCTGACGTTACTAGCCCCCTAGGCAGATATGCGATACTCATTGACGAACGGACCGGACTGTATATACATTGTCACTGTTAGGCTCTGTAGGGTTTTCCGGATGAGTGCGCTCATCGGCATCCCTTGAGGTCAGTCCATGGGCAGCCGTTACGCATTGCTAGTGCCACTGACGGTTTGTGGTTAAACCCACTGCCAGGGTGCTGACGAGTCATTAGAGTCCCCCACAGACAGTTTCCCAAGTTCGTGCGAAACGTTGTAGAGGCCGTATGGTTTTATGGCAGGGTTCGGAAAATGCACGTGCGTTTACGCACGTGTTATTTTTCGGGCAGATAATACTGGTCGGCTTTGGTTTAAGCCGGATCCGAGTATTATATTGAGTAGGTATAATATCTTTGTCTCAGTTGCATTTATATTCGGTCGTAATATAAATGCGGGTATATTTATACAGTTTCGGGGTTATCCTGAAAGTCGTTTCAGGATCACTTTTGGAAGTTGCCAGTTTCCAGTTTTCTATCAGCCGTCTTTTAACATTTGGTTAAAGACGGATTTATCTTTTCTACAGATGCGGTGAGTCAGTGTTCTAGAATATTCTAGATGAGGTGACTAGGCTTATTGGTGTAGGGTTTTCATTGGTTGCATTTATTAAAGGGTGACTAGGTTTAGTGAGTCATGCTTTGTATTAATGCATTCTTGTTTTGGTTAAGATATTTTGAAGTGAGAAGCTTTTGCTTAAGGTCACCCCCTTCTCCTACGGTCACCTCCCTCATGCTATATATGGCTTGCCCTCTCTCTCTCCTCATTCTCACACTCACTTGATGTTTCATTTTAGAGAGAAAAGATTATGATAGGTTTTATCGGTGTATGGAATTTCACAGTCCATTTCATTCCATCACCCGATTCCCTCGGCAACTTCATTAACCGATCGTCCACGGATTTGGACGAAGTGAGACAAAGTCATCTACTCATTCTCTACATCATTCTTGGTCGTCTCTTTTAGCAAACTTGACGATCGAGTTGCCTCGAGTCAGAGGCGGGAGCCCGTTTAAAGAACCGATCATGTGGTGCCACCTCGACGAGGATATCGGAGATCGACGAGATCGGAGCAGCCGCAATGGAGCGTGGGATGATGGTTGAAGAACGAAGGACTCGGATCGTTCGGTACAATCTTCCTACACTCTTTACAGTTTGTTAGTTTAGCAATAATGGCAGATCCGGGTTAAAGTATACGATAGCGCCAGTTTAAAAGTTTTGTTCCGCATTTTGGCGTCTGTAGACGGCCGGGGCGCTAGCGTAGACTTACTTATATATATTCAAATTTTCGGGGGTATTTTTGTAAATATTCAGAACCATAAATAAAATAAAATAAAACAAATATTTTTTTTAATTACTCTTTTTAGAGGGCTTTTGTACATATAACTAAATAACCCCTATAAAAACACCTCGACACCTCTTCTGAATTTACTGAACCCTAAATTATCCCTCAAACAAAACCATAGCCGCTGCAGAAGAAAGAGCAGAGAGATTGCCTCAACTAGCCGCGCAACCGCCGCCGAACACACCTTCCTGCCGCGCTTCCACCGCTTGTTAACCTCGTCTCCCTCTGAAAATTTCAGAGGAGGTTTGCCTCTCTGTTTTCTCTCTCTGTAGATTTAATATTTCAGCATTTCTCTCTCTGTCATGGCACCTACACTACAATTTGAAAGGGATTTCTCCTAATTGTTTGCACATAATGTTTATGGTAGTTATTTCGGCAACGAGATCCGAAAGCGTGGATGGAACTTTTTATTATTTAACCATCCGAACGCATTCGCACACGTTTTTATGAATGTACGGAGAAAGGTTGTCTGGCACAACACGGGTACATTAGATTAATGTGGGGGGATTGGGAAATTTTAATCGATATGGACTTTATTCACGAAGTCACCTTAATACCACGACTCCCCATTCATGACCAACCCCTCCGATTTGAGGACTACCTACCCTTAATGGGAAACGCCTGTTCTAGGGAGCCCCGAAAGGGCATTCAGGCTCGTACGCTTTTTGCGAACGTTTTAACTGTGTGCCATTGGGGACAAAACAATATTTTCAGAATTTCGCACAACACAACATTTTTTACACCATCCCTACATATAGTGCACACATTGATGACTCGAAACCCAAGCAACGACATGTGCACTGTATTGCTTCACTCGATTGGCGCCGGCAAAAGGGTGGCCAATTATCCATGTCCAATGTTGGTGACATAACTGTGTCGCCATTTCCTTCCTGTTGAAGAATTTGAATTTTACATGCATAGGGGGATTCCAATTCGACCCCTTCTTGAGGGTGTCTCCACGTCCTACACACGACTTCATGATTTATGGTTGCGCACCGAGCCGGCCGAGGACGTGATGGCCAAGCCCCCTAGCTCGAGCTCCACAGCGAGCGATGAAGAGCTCACCCCCGCTGCGCAAGCGCGCTTGATACGAAGAACTCATAGGGGGTAGAAAGAGTAATAGGGATGATGACCAACTTTGATCAGCGACTGACGGGTCTGGAACAGGGAATGTCCACCCTACTGGCCAGAGAGGAACGATCACGATCATGATCAAGGGGACGGGGGGCAGATAGAGGTGAGGCTGGGACTAGTGAGGCCGCATCTAGTAGACGCCGCAGGGAGCAATGAGGACACTGCTATCAGTAAGTTTGGGGGTAAGGGTTGATTGTAAATAGTTATCTTTGCATTGCATCTGCATGTTTTTATTTCTTTGTACATATTTGTTTTTCTTTGTATAATTAATTCCGTATCTTATTTTTCTGCATTGCATCTTTAAAAAAAAATAAAAAGATATAAAAAATATTTTTTAAAAAAATTATAAAAATTGAAAAAAAATTAAAAATTAAAAATTTCAATTTTGGCCATATTTGACTCAAGTTCAACATGACGGTTGACTAGTTAGGAAAAACTAGATCCTAAACTTAGTAAATTAAAAACCCTAAAAATAACCTTTCTTAAAGTTTAACTGTAGAAAATATACGTCCTTGCAGTTTATTTAGAAATAAGCAAATTTTGAATGCAGTTCTTGGGCTAGGTCGAAATAAGGGAAGAGTATTGAAAGCTTTATTTGAAGTATAAGTCTGAAAAATAATTCTGAACCTTAAGTCCAAATTCTGAAAATATATACCCTACTTTACGCACTTACACATATCTTGAAACTTGGGATAGTAGAGGATACTTTGAAATGCTCTTGTCTAAAATCCTTAGTATGAAGGAAAATAAAATAAAAGTATAAGTGGTGAATAAAGAGATAAAAAAAATGAATGAACACTGGTTTTGTAATTACATAAGGCAGCATAAATAAAAAAATATAGCGAGGGTGCTTTATCACCTAGTGCCTTAGACCAACTGGTTTGGGAGTCACTGCTAAGCCTTAGGTGTTGCAAGACGAGGAATTACGCCTGAATGCGCAAGAACATTTTGTAATCAGTCGTTTAGTACCTCAAGAAGTATTAACGGTCGCATGAAGGATGTGTGAGCAATTTCATCCATAATTCACCAATTAAAAAGTATTTTGGAAGATAGACAAAAGTATGATAGCTTGAATTGAATTTCCAAGTGTATGGGTGACAATTACACACACGTAGAGGTATGTGATTAGAGTTTGGAGGAGAGATAGGAATAAAAGATAGGGCTTATATCTTCAGTAGAGATGATAGAAATTCCTGAGTTAAGATTGCACCTTAGAAGGAAAACTCAGGAGATGCTGAAAGCTTTATAAACTGGCAAAACATATATGATCTTAAGTTAAATAAAAAGGAAGTGTGAAAAAAACGGGTTGATGATTTCTAAGTTGAAGATAATAGAATTTCTTGCTAAAATACTGAATTGAAGAATTAGAGTCAACGGACAAATTGATCGGATTTTGTAGGTAGTATCCGCCGAAAACCCTCAGGAGACAACACTCCTCCTACTATGGACACCTAGAGGTTTAATGGCTTGTTGCACGAGCTCAGTGCAATCGCGTTCCCTGCGAAAGTGAGGTTAGAACTTTTTGAGAATAAAATTGGCTTTGCTCGGGACGAGCAAAAGATAAGTTTGGGGGTATTTGTTCATATCAGATTTTTGCATTTTTATACCGCCCATTCTTGATCACAATACATATAGGTAGGTACTTTTGATCCGTGTTTGCTGAATAATTGCAGGTTACAGGTTCTCAGCTCTTAACGGTGAAATTCAAGAAAAGTCGCAACAAATGCGGGACTACGACTAACAACAGATGAATACTGATCTCCGCTAACCATCCGTATGATGTCGCCTACCAGTTCAAGGGACAAAATGGAAAATCGTTGGTCACTTCAATGCACAAAGCACAAGGGAAGCACAAGATCCAAGATATCAAACGCGGAGCTCAAGGCAAAAGTTCACATCATTTTGCACTGCTGAAAATCTGGAAGAAAACTGAAAAGATTCTGAGAAACCAAGTGTACAAAACATAAGAGAACAGCAACATGGAGAAGCCCTGAAAAGATGGTCCCCCAATTCCACCAAATGGCCGCGGAACCGCGGCCAAATAGGCACTTCTGCCATGGTTCCGCGGCCGCTTCTGAACAGTGTCGGTGGCAGTTGAAGCAGTGTTGACTCGGCTCTTTTGGGGTAGTTTTGTAATCTCATGATTGGCTCAGAATGTATACCTAGGGTTTCACTCTCCTGCCTATAAATAGCAGAGCTCAAAACCAAATTAAGGAGTGCCTTTCTTTATTTAGATTTTAGGATTAATTCTGTTCTTCTTTGTTATCATTCTCTATGAAAAATTGTAGTGAGTTTATGAGCGTTGATTAATAAAAAAATTAAAAAAAAGAGAGTTCTTTTATTTATCTTGCATGTCTATTTATTGTTTGCAACTTTTTTTGTATTTGCTAATCTAGTCGCTTTATTTTATTGTTGTTTTTTCATTTTCTTTTTCTTCTTCTATTTTTCTTTATCCTTAACAACGATGATGCTTGAGTAAGATTCTTGCCAAGATGAGATCTCAAATAGCTAGTTGTAAATTCTTCTTAACCTAAATTCTTTTTACCTTTCTTCTCGTTTTTATATTTTTAATTGGTGAGTAATTTCCCACTTGTTAGGGCAGGAGAAGGAAAGTTTGAGAGAAGGAAATCTCTCTCACTCTTTTCTTTTCCTAACACCTTAATTCGGACTCCCTTTAATTGAACCACAATCCGCTCACTACGGCACTCTATCCTACATGATAGCGGTGATTCTATAGTTAGACCGGTTGTGGTTGAATTAACCGGAGGTTAGGGCTAAGAGCCAAGAATGGACAGACAAGGACCAAAAGGAAGAAAGTAAGCATGGAAATCCTAGCTTATACTTGTAAGTTCCTTCCTAGTCGTGCTAATCCCCGTTGTTGCCGATTACCTTAACACCGATATTAAGAAGGGCATTGAAAGAAGTGAGAAATTCCTAACTCGAACTAACCTAATCCAAACCCTAGCAAGTTCTTTTATCATCATTTATCTCATTAGTAGATCTTAAAACAAAACTCGACATATTTGGATTTAACTCGTTAAAACATAAAGAAAAAGATTCCATCTCCCTGTGGATCGACCCGTACTCAACCGGCTAGCTACCAAGCGAAACCGTCTTGATTGCGGTAATTAAAAGTAAGCACGCATAAGAAAATACAAACCAATCAGGACTGTAGAATTAATTCAGCATATGACTCGTTCTCCAACGTGGTCTCCAGGTCCATGAGCTGTTTTAATACAGCTGATCATTGTGAAGGGGTTCCTACAGCACCACTACAAGGGTTTGGAGGCATCACACATGCCATATTTTAAATTTATATGGTGCTAGAGAAACAAACTTAAGGATCATGCTAGAAAAGCTAGGGTAACATAACTTTAACATAAATACAAGTAGTGAAAGCTAGGGTTTTGATAGTACAACCTTTGTAGCTCCCTACGCTAGACTCCTTGGCTACTTGAGAGTTGGAAAAAGGCTCACTTGAGATCCTCTAGGTCCACGATGATCCACCCGGAGTCCTCTTTATCCAAGCTTGAAGCTCCACTAAATCAAGATAAGAAGTAGAAGCTAACACTCTAGACTAATAGGCAAGACTAGTGTAGAATGGTGATGTGGTTTGTTTTCTCACTTCAAAACCCTAACTTGATGACTCTTTTGCTCACAAGAGAAAACTAGAGAGCAAGAGAGAAAGGAGGAAGAAGATGATGGCTTGTGAAGAGCTCAAGATAATGATAAGCATATAAATAAAAATGAGAAATGAAAATATATATATTTTCTCTTTCTCATTCTTAACCATAGTTATAAAATATCTAGATATTTAGTTTGGATCAAAAATGGCCATAGAAATTAAATCATGGTTAAACAAAAGGGTTAATGCAAGAATAAAATATTAAACCATGATAACAATTTCCATTTCCATTTTTCTTTTCCAAAAAATAATATCCATATATTTATAAATGGTGTGAGTCTTATATTGCCACCATCCACTATATCAACAACCATGATAGAATTATGTATGCATGTATGTGTGCATGCACATCCATATGTGCATGAATGAGAATAAATGCATACATGCATGCATACAAAAAAAGACAAGAAAGGGTTTAAAGTGAGAAACTAATTGGTCAATGATAAATCAACACTTGATTTAGCAAACCGGTCATATCACATACGACCCGACCAAAAGCAAACCGTCCGATTAATATACTGTATCTCATACGCGCATTTTAACCGGGTCCACGCGCATATCTCATATGCGCACCACATCGCTTCGCCAGGACTAGGTAACTCCATTGTGGGACTCTAAGACTCGTCAATACGCCGGCAGTGGGTGATGATCATATCAATCACCCCCAAGCCGCAAGCGGTCAGCTAAACGTAACGGCCACCCGGGTATTGAGCGATCAGAAGAAAACAAATGAACCTGTCACAATTCCCGTCGAGCCAACCGGCAACACTACCGTACAGTCTGGTCTCTTCGTCAGATATGCTGCATATCGAGTCTAGGGATGGTAACATCGACCCCAATAACTCAATAAGTCATGCCGATGAATGGTCTATAACAGATCGAGAAACTACTGATTACACTTATCAGTAAATCTCAACAGCCCTGGCCAGGGACTTACTGATATAGCCAATCGAGCAAAGCACAGCATCAACTCCCAATACCGGGAGAGACGAAACCCCTCCTATCGCTCATCGCTTTCGTGTGTCTCAGGACTGTACCCAACGGCCACTTGTTATGACTCAGTAGAGCCGTGGTAGGGTGGTGATTGGTTCGAAAGAGTGTGTTTGTAGTAATTAACCGCAATAAGAACGGTGTCGCGTGTAGCTAGACCGAAGTGAGTACGGGTCGTCCTCTGGGAAACGTTGAATCTTTTATTCTTACTTTAGATGTGTTGAGAGAGGGGGCGGAATAAAGAATATTGTGGAATGGTTTCTAGATCTACGTTAAACACGGATGCAAAATATAGATCTAGATTAGCTACGGAAGTAGGTTTTATAGTAGAAGGAGGTTTGTAGGGTTCATTAGGATTTAGTAGTTATGGAAGATTAATTAAAAATTAGTATTTCTATCCTTTAATAGATTTAAAACTAGAACGACAGCGATGCATGTAGATTAGGGTTTCTGGAGGGAAAAGGAATCCCACTCTTAACCCTTATCACGACACGGAACTCTGTTCATATCTGGCCTTTACCAAAACAATCATCAATCTAATCTCTAATCGCGGTCGAGACTAACAATGAATTGGTAGCGCGCCCGATTAGGATGTTAATGATTCTTTTGATAAAGTTTATAAACTTTATAGGACGTAAAAAGAGTTAAGGTATTTTCATCATCCATTAACCTACCCTAATCCTACGAACCCTAACAAGCGAAGAATTACTCGCGCATGTTGGGATAAGAAGAGATAGAAATCATGAAGAAAATAAAAATGCAATAAAATAAACTACCTTTATTAATCAACAAGATCAAGTACACTTTGATTCCTTAGAAAAAGATTACAAAAACCTAGTTTGCTTCTCGATCTCTTCTAAGGAGGTAGATGAACCGTTGATGATCAGCCTGGATGCGTGAGCCGTCTTGGACTTCGTAATCTCGTCGGCTTGATGATTTTTCCAAGAGGCTCTCAGTCTTTATTTATAGTCTCAAAGCCAGAACCTTTGCTTCCAAATAGGGAAGTTAACAGCAAAGATTCACCCACAAAAAGCGCAGACTCTATCTCTTCTATCATGCCGCGGATCCGCGGCCCAAGGTGGGTATGGCCGCTGATCCGCGGCCATATGATCTCGGCCTTTGATCATTTTCTTGGGGCTTCCTCTATGTGACATGTGGTGTTCTCTGGAATCTTTGGATCTTTGAAATCTTCTCGTAGTTGATACCAGACTTGATCTCCAAGTTTTGCTTCCTTAATTAGGCAAGTTTTCTTTAACAACTTGATTTCTTGGAAAAATTCTGCACAACAACTTGGAAAAATTCTGCACAACAACTTAAATAATATTTAGTAGACTTTGTTCTCTTAGGATTTGGTCAATGATATTATTTGCATACATTTTCCTACCAAATTCTAATTATAATATATCAACACATGGAAAATAGTATTTTTACAAATAACCCTCATATGTATGATATATTATAATAAAGACCTTTTTAAATATGGAAATAGTAGGAAAAATGTAATAACAAATGTGCAGTTTTATCAACTGAACAAATACCCCCAAACTTATCTTTGATCGTCCCGAGCAAACTAGTTTATTCAAGAGAGAAAAAAGAAAGGAAAAAACTAAGCACACTTTCATAGGCAAATACGATTGCACTGAGCACGTGCAACAAGCCGTTAAACCTCTAGGTGTCCCTAGTAGGAGGAGTGCTGTCTCCTGAGGGTTTTCAGCGGATTACACCCACAAAATCCTATAATAAAAGAAAGATGGTGAAATTTACATATAAAGATAAGAACCATAAAAGAAATACTTTGAAAATTTAGAGTTTCCAACTCCACTAGCTTTTCAGTTGTCATGAGCCCTATCTTAATAGTCATGAAAAGATGTTTGAAATAACTTCATCCCTCAATAAAACATTGTCTTATTCTTCATTCCTACCTTTCATCCAAACATTGATCATATAACCCTACGTGTGAGTAATGGACATCCCTACACTCGGAGAATTCAATTCAAGCTATCATACTCTTGCCCATCTACCTCAGTACTTTTTAATTTGATGAATATTTATGGATTTGCTCACACAATTTTTCATGCGACCGTTAATACTTCTTGAGGTACTAACCGACCGATTACTCATGTGCTTGCTGATTAGGTGATAATATTTTCCTCGTCTTGCACCACCTAAGGCTTAGCAGTGACTCCCAGACCAGTTGGCCTTAGGGCACTAGGTGATGAAGCACTCTTGCTATATTTTTTTATTGCTGCCTTGGCGATACAAAACCAGTGTTCATTTTTTTTTTTACCATTTTTATATTTTATTCATTTTTTTACTTCTTTCATACTTTGGCTTTTAGACAAGAGCATTTCAAGGTATCCTCTTCTATCCGGAGTTTCAAGACGTGTGTAAGTGCATATAGTAGGGTATCAACAATCAAATGTTTGGCTTCCAGAATAGAAACTATTTTTCAGACTTATTTTTATCCTCAGATTAGTGACTTCCTTCATCTTACTAACCCTTGGGACAACAGCTCATAACTACTTATTACCAGTTCGTTTAAGAAAACTTCTAATTTTCTTGGTTTTCTTAAACTATTCCTATCTTTTGGATGTAATTTTTCACTTTCTACTCTTTTGTTATAAAAGAATTTTTTAAAAAATTTTTGAAAATGTTGTGCTATGCAAAATATGATGCAAATTGATGTGTAAATAAGTACAAACCTCCTCCAAACCTGTTTACAGCAGTGTCCTCACTGATGTCATCCGCTAAGCTCAAAAACCTGTAGACTTGGGAGGAAAAAAGGGGACAAGAAATAATGCAAGTGAAATCCTCCCCCAAACTTATTTTTGGCTCACAATCTTATAAAAATTCTTTTTCTTTCAAGAACCAAAATATACCCCCCCCCCAAACTTGAGTTAAACAATGTTAATCTTTTAAAATAACATGAGGGGGTCAAAGTTATTGGTCAATACCAAGCTTTGCAAAGACTAAAAGTCAACACCAACCATTCAAAATTTTTATCGATGAAGCACCAAGGTTGGTGGAAGAACTTGTCACCTTTCGACGTGAAAAAGTGGGGAGGTGATAAGAGGTGTAATGGAAAAGGATTGCGTCTCAATTTGGAAAGACAACACAGTGATAGTGATGATGGATTACTCGCATTATCATGATTATCCAAAATAAGGGGTGGAGGTTCAATTTCTTTGTCTTGGAGTTGATTCATCTCAACACCCGTGTCTTGTAAAAATGCGAGTTCATCAGCGAAAATTTCCTCAAAGCTTTCGTCGATACCCCGAAGAATAATGTCATCAGAAATAATGGGGTGATCGTCAGACTCTATAAAAAGTTCCTCATCAGTGTTAGATGTTGACCCGGATAACTCGGTGGAAGAGTACATGGTTGGGTCAAACAATAACATATGAAAAGAGTCAGTATCATGAGGTTGATCAAATTCGCTGCTGTCGACATCCATTAATTCGACAGAACACACATGAGCATAGGGTTCGGAGGGTTCACTTCCCAACTTGTAAATGTTAATCTCAATTGACTTCTTTCCAAAGGATGGAGTCATAGAGCCGTTTCTACAATTGATTACTGCGTTGGAAGTGGCCAAAAAGAGTCGACCGAGTATCACCGGGATTTGATTGCGTGGGTTTGCCACAGGTTGTGTATCAATAACGATAAAGTCCACAGGAAATATAAATTCCTCGACTTTGATTAACACATCCTCTAGCTCACCCGTAGGTTGGGTGATAGATCGATCGGCCATCTGAAGAGTGCAATATGCAGGTTTTAACTCTCCGATCCCTAATTGCTCATAAACAGAATACGGAAGCAAGTTAACACTAGCACCTAAATCGAGTAGAGCACGATCGATATTTTTACCCCCAATAGAAATAGAAATTGTAGGACTTCCGGGGTCCTTTCGTTTCTTGGGTAGTTGTTGTGTAAAAGCAGTGCTCACATTACTCGCAAGGAAAACTTTTTTAGGTACTTGAACTTTTCTCTTCCTAATGCACAAGTCCTTTAGGATTTTCGCATATGACGGAACTTGTTGAATAGCATCTAGGAGAGGAATGTTTATGTTAACTTGCTTAAAAATTTCCACAATTTTCTCCTTTTGTGGACTTGGTCTGTTGCCCCTTAACCTGTTTGGATAAGGTGCTTTATCAATAAGGGTTTGGTCCAACATTGGAGAGGATTGTGGGGATGGAGTGGATCCCAGAATTGGAGTGGGGATCGTTTTAGGTAGATTCGAGGAAATGGGCGAAGTGTTCGAGCCTTGGAGAAAACGGAGAATAGGATCGGATGAAGGTGGGAGACTAGACGAATTAGGAGAAGAAGAAGCTGGGGTATCATTGGTGTCACTAACATCATCACATTGCTCACCCACTCGGTTATTCAGCACTTTTCCCGATCTCAACGTAGTAACGGCACTCACATTATAACTTTGTGAGTGGCCAGGATTAGGTATGGGTTGAGATGGGAGTTTCCCTTTCTCTCTCGCACTCATTGCGGCGTTCAACTGTGCAAGTTGGTTTTCTATTGATTTAATACTTTCGCCGTGGGAGGCGGAGTCTTTCTTTATTGTATCAATAGAATACTTCATCTCAGCCGACAATTGCATGGAATGTTTCATGAACAAATCCAAAGTTTGTGCGAGTGAAGAGTTATCAGTACCTTCCACTTGTGGTGTAGAAGTGTTGGCCGGATTTTGAAAATTTTGTGACTGAAAGGGGAGCTGATTTTATGGTTGTGGTTGCTGTGGAGGAGGTCTTTGATAATTGCTTTGTTGGTTTTGGTTCCAAGCAATGTTAGGATGATTCCTCCATCCTTGATTGTACGTGGAAGAATAAGGATCGTTTCTAGGTCGCTGCTGAAAATCAGCATTAGTTTGAAACTATGCATTCATAGGACATTCTTCCGTTAAGTGTGAAGGATCTGAACAGCAACCACAGACGGTCTTAGGAAGCGTGACCTGATTTAGGGAGAATGATGAGAACTTGTTCTCAATAGAATCGAGTTTCTTCTGTATCGCTGCCATTTCGGCTTTCACTGCGATGGAAACATCGAGCTGATGAATACTTCCCTTAGAAGAAGTTGGTCTTACGCTTTCCCACTGCAAAGTGTGTTCGGCAAGGTTTTCCAGATATTTCCAAACTTCACCGTCGTTTTTAGACATGAAATTGCATTGACAATTTGTTTCAAGCATCTGCTTTGTCGCTGGATTAATGCCCTCATATATAATTCGGCAAAAATCCCATCTATTGATTCCATGATGAGGACATTGGACAAGCAGATCTTTGAAACGTTCAAAGCACTTCCAAAATGGTTCATTGGGAAGCTGGGTGAACTGGTTGATCTCGCTCCTAACACGGGCGGTCTTATGGTTTGGGTAAAACTTCTTAAGAAATGCTATTACAAATTCATCCGAATTAGTGATAGAGTTTGCGGCAGTATTATAAAGCCATTTTTCTGCCAAGTCGCACAGAGTGAATGGGAGAAGACGCAAACGCATAGCATCCACAGTCAATTGTGAAGTACCCATCATTGCGCATACGTTTTCGAATTTGGTGATGAAAACGTACGCGTCTTCCGACTCAAGCCCGTGAAATTTGGGCAGCAGATTGATGTAGTGGTAATTTCGAAATTATCCCCGTTAGCTGGTGGAAGAGATAGACAAGTGGGAAGTGGATCACGGATAGGATAGCATCTCTCTTGGAGAAAGATGCGCGGTGGATTCTGCGCACCTACGGGCAGTGGCAGCGTGGTGTTATAATCTGATGGAGTACCGTCCATCTCGGTCGTTGTGGTGGGGGAAAAGAAGATGAAGAAGTACCGACTTCGGCGTCGATAGCAGGAACGCGGACAAGACGGGCACTAGGATCCCGTGTCCAGCCGAGCATGCACTAAGCGGGTTTAGTGCAAGTGGCAGCGTGTGTGTGATTTAAAATTGGTTTGTTTTGAAAAAAGTGGGACTCAAGACAAATCACTCTAAAATGCACAAACAACCCTAGAACTAAGGTTACCTAGGTCAGTCTCTAGACCGCTCCTAGACTTCCAAAGGACAAGCCGTAGGATCAATCCTCTACCACCTCTTTACTACTCTTATGGCCAGGTAAGTGCCAGGTAAGTGGGAGGTATCCGCTATACGAATCACCGAAAATAGCGGGCCTAATTAAGTAAACCACTTGCCTAGGCACCACAAAAGTAATGCGGATAAGCGATAGATTACCCACGACCTTCCTCTGTCCTTAATGAGCGCGACAGTCCTTAGAGTCTGGTCTAGATATTTTTTAAATTAATGTAGGGTTGATGCAGATGCTCAGTTTGTGATTTTTGGGGCTTAGGAAGGGTGATGAAATCCCCACCTAATCTGGATTTGGTCTTTGCCCCTTAAAGTCCGTATTAAAATATGCAAAACAAAACCAATCACAAAACTTTTGCAAAAAGATTTTTGAGCGGCGCTATTTTGCGAAGAATCCTGCAGAAAATAGATTTTATTGGATTTGAGAAGAGAGAGAAGGAGTTGAGAAAGATACCAGAGAAGTGTGAACCCTATATCCCTTAGTTAAGCCGCGTTTCCGCCACCGAAAGGGCCTTAGTGCCGCGGTTCCGCCGCTAAGTGGAGGGATCAGGTGATGAAAATTTTTCTTTTGCCTCCTGTACTCCTCTGGATATCTCTGTCTTCTGTTTTCCTCAAATCTGTGACTCCAGATCTCCTTGCAAAATTCACGCACAAATCGTTAAATATGCAATTTGCAGTTTTGTGTTAATAATGATATGAATCAAGTAAGAATTCAACACAAATAGTAAGAATAAAAAAATTACGCACGTATCCCCGGCAACGACGCCATTTGATTGGTTCAAAAGAGTGTGTTTGTAGTAATTAACCGCAATCAGAACGGTGTCGCATGTAGCTAGACCGAGGTGAGTACGGGTCGTCCTCTGGGAAACGTTGAATCTTTTATTCTTACTTTAGATGTGTTGAGAGAGGGGGGGGAATAAAGAATATTGTGGAATGGTTTCTAGATCTACGTTAAACACGGATGCAAAATATAGATCTAGATTAGCTACGGAAGTAGGTTTTATAGTAGAAGGGGGCTTGTAGAGTTCATTAGGATTTAGTAGTTATGGATGATTAATTAAAAAATAGTCTTTCTATCCTTTAATAGATTTAAAACTAGAACGACAGTGATACATGTAGATTAGGGTTTCTGGAGGAAAATGGAATCCCACTCTTAACCCTTATCTCGACACGGAACGCTGTTCATATCTAGCCTTTACAAAAACAATCATCAATCTAATCTCTAATCGCGGTCGAGACTAACAATGAATTGGTAGCGCGCCCGATTAGGATGTTAATGATTCTTTTGATAAAGTTTATAAACTTTATAGGACGTAAAAAGAGTTAAGGTATTTTCATCATCCATTAACCTACCCTAATCCTACGAACCCTAACAAGCGAAGAATTACTCGCGCATGTTGGGATAAGAAGAGATAGAAATCATGAAGAAAATAAAAATGCAATAAAATAAACTACCTTTATTAATCAACAAGATCAAGTACACTTTGATTCCTTAGAAAATGATTACAAAAACCTAGTTTGCTTCTCGATCTCTTCTAAGGAGGTAGATGAACCGTTGATGATCAGCCTGGATGCGTTAGCCGTCTTGGACTTCGTGATCTCATCGGCTTGATGATTTTTCCAAGAGGCTCTCGGTCTTTATTTATAGTCCCAAAGCCAGAACCTTTGCTTCCAAATATGGAAGTTAACAGCAAAGATTCACCCACAAAAAGCACAGACTCTATCTCTTCTATCATGCCGCGGATCCGCGGCCCAAGTGGGGTATGGCCGCGGATCCGCGGCCATATGATCTCAACCTTTGATCATTTTCTTGGGGCTTCCTCTATGTGACATGTGGTGTTCTCTGGAATCTTTGGATCTTTGAAATCTTCTCGTAGTTGCTGCCAGACTTGATCTACAAGTTTTGCTTCCTTAATTAGGCAAGTTTTCTTTAACAACTTGATTTCTTGGAAAAATTCTGCACAACAACTTGGAAAAATTCCGCACAACAACTTAAATAATATTTAGTAGACTTTGTTCTCTTAGGATTTGGTCAATGATATTATTTGCATACATTTTCCTACCAAATTCTAATTATAATATATCAACACATGGAAAATAGTATTTTTACAAATAAACCCTCATATGTATGATATATTATAATAAAGACCTTTTTAAATATGGAAATAGTAGGGAAAATGTAATAACAAATGTGCAGTTTTATCAACTGAACAGGTGGTAATCAAAGTACAGTGGGAGAACACACAAGACTCTATGACGATCTCGGGTCTACAGACTAACCTGTACCAGTGTCACCTGAGAACTGCTATCCGACGATATATATAATTCCGTATAGGAGTTCTCGGCGAGTCCGTCCAGTGTACCCAGTCACCACTGAGCACCCGTATACGATCTCGATGTCAAACATCGATGAATGTGGGAACATCCATCGCCCATCATATGGGTCTAGTATCATATACGCTAGTCTACTCTGGTATATCGATGACCCGTCTCGATATACCTACGACTAGGGACTTTTCAGGATATGCTTATAAACTACAGATGTCCCACTAGTATGATCTCCATCATAATCACAGTAGTCAAGCCTATATTCTCAGGGCTTTATCAACATGAATGAATGAATAAAAACATGATCAAGTCAACATGTCAGATAAAGAAGAACCAGATAGCATACTATCATGTCGAGCAAGAATGTACACTGAATATATATATATATATATATATATATATATATATATATACATGTATAAATACATCCACTATCATATAATGGCCTTTAGGGCATACATATATCCAACAATCTCCCACTTGCACTAAGGCCAGTTATTGGCGTATCTCATACCCAACATCTCAAAAAGTCGCTCATGCTGCGGCTGAGGGAGGGCCTTGGTGGGCGGATCCGCGGCGTTATTCTTTGTGTCTACTCTCCTAATCTCGATCTCGCGGCGATCTACAATCTCCCGGATCAAATGAAAGCGCCTCAGGATGTGTCTGGACCGCTGATGGGACCTGGGCTCCTTGACTAACGCCATAGCCCCATTATTATCACAATACAATTGTATTGGATCAATAATGGTTGGAACTACTCCTAGCACCGAGACAAATTTCTTCATCCAGACGGCTTCCTTGGTGGCATCATTCGCAGCAATGTACTCAGCCTCCATCGTAAAGACTGCAACGATATCCTTTTTGGAACTCTTCCAACTTACCGCCCCTCCATTGAGGGTAAATACAAACCCGGAGATAGATTTGCTATCGTCCTTATCGCTCTGGAAGCTCGAATCGGTAAAAGCCTCCATTTGGAGATCTCTATTACCATACACCAAGAACAATTCTTTAGTCCTTCGCAAGTACTTAAGAATGTTCTTCACAGCTATCCAGTGATTCTCCCCTGGGTTGGATTGATACCTGCTTACAACACTAAGTGCATAAGCTACATCTGGGCATGTACATAACATCGCATACATTATAGATCCTACTGCCGAAGCATAGGGTATAATGCTCAAGCGAGCTCTATCTTCATCGGTCTTTGGGCAAGAGTCCTTGGAAAGAGTGACCCCATGGCATGCGGGTAAGGCACCCCGCTTGGAGTCTTCCATACTAAACCTTTTTAGGATGGTGTTGATGTACCTGGTTTGGGACAATCCCAATAACCTCTTGGATCTATACCTATAGATCCTAATGCCCAGAATGTATGTGGCATCATCCAGGTCCTTCATGGAGAACCTTAGTGATAAGAAAGATTTGACCGACTGTAGCATAGGAATATCATTTCCTATCAGAAGAATGTCATCCACGTACAATACGAGGAATGTGACAGCTCTCCCTACAGTCTTCTTATAAACACATGGTTCATCTGGTTTTTTGATGAAATTAAACTCTTTGATAACATCATCGAAACAGATGTTCCAACTCCGTGATGCCTGCTTTAACCCATAAATGGATTTAAGCAATCTACATGCTTTCCCGCTGCTCCCACTGTCAATGAAGCCCTCTGGCTGATCCATATAAACGTATTCTTCTAAATCTCCATTTAGAAATGCCGTTTTAACGTCCATCTGCCAGATTTCAAAGTCGTAGTGAGCAGCTATAGCAAGTACGATTCGAATGGATTTAAGCATGGCTACGGGATAAAAAGTTTCTTCATAGTCCAAACCTGGTCTTTGACGAAAACCTTTCGCCACAAGTCTTGCCTTATAGGTCTCTACCTGTCCATCTACACCAATCTTTCTTTTAAAGATCCATTTGCACACCACAGGTTTTACCCCAGGGGGTACAACGTCCAAAGTCCATACTTTGTTTGTGTACATAGACTCCATTTCGGATCTCATGGCTTCCAGCCACTTCACAGAGTCTCCGCTCATGATAGCTTGCTGAAAGCTGGTAGGATCATCATCCTCCATGATGCAGTCTTCTCTGTCACCATAAATGAGGAAACCGTAGTACCTCTCCGGTGGGCGAGAAGTCCTACCAGACCTACGGAGTGGTCGAGGTTCCTCAGTTTCTATTCCAACAGCCGGTTCAACCAAGTCGTCATTTGTAGTTTGTGTCTCTAGAACCTCTTCTAGATCCACCACATTGCCATCAGTTTCATTTGTGAAAAACTCTTTTTCCAAGAATGTGGCATGCTGAGAAACAAACACCTTTTGTTCCTCCTTGTGGTAGAAAAGATATCTATAAGAATTCCTTGGATATCCCACAAAGTTACACATGGCCGACCGTGTCTCGAGTTTGTCGGGATTCTGCTTTTTAACATAGGCCGGGCAACCCCAAATCTTAATTCTCTTAAGAGATGGTCTCTTCCCATGCCATATCTCATATGGCGTAGTAGACACAGTTTTGGTTGGGACCCTGTTCAGTAGAAACGCTGCAGTCTCCAATGCATGCCCCCAAAATGAGATGGGTAACTCAGCATCACTCATCATGGAACGGGCCATATCTAATAGGGTCCGATTCCATCGTTCTGACACACCGTTGTGTTGTGGTGTGTAAGGAGGAGTGAGCTGAGAGAGAATCCCATTCTCTTTTAGGAAGTTTGCAAATTTTGTACTGAGATACTCTCCACCTCGATCTGATCGAAGCATTTTGATACTCAAGCCGGTTTGTTTTTCTACTTCGAGTTTATATTCAGTGAATTTCTCGAAAGCTTCGGATTTGGGATTTAATAAAAATACTGTTGGAGATAGTGCCCTCATAGTCAATTATTGGATCGCAGGTACGTGATTGCAATGATTGCGGAGGACCTCTACCGGTAGAACAGTCTTAATCGAGATGATAGTATGCTATCTGGTTTGCCTTTATCAGTCGTGTACATGTTCAGGTGACTGATTGCATGTTACACTTTGATAGAGCCCTTAGGATCTTGCTTTACTACCAACAGTATGATGGCGATCATATACGTGAGAGTTGGGTAGTTTATATGCATATCCTTAATTGTGGTCCCTAGTCGTGGGAGTTTTGAGACAGGGCATCGATACTCCGGAGTAGACTAGTGTGTACAGTCGAGACCCCGACGAGAGGCGGTGGCCGGTCTCACAAGCCACTGGTGTCAGTTGGATCACCTAAGATGTATACAGGTGCTCATTGGGTTATGAGTACACCGGACATGACTCGCCGGGAATCTGCTAGTTAGTATTATATCTACCGTCAGATAGCAGTTCCCTGGTGACATGTGTACAGGTTAGTTCATCGACCTAAGGTCGTCATTTGTCTCGTGTGAGTTCCCACTGTGCTTTGATTTCTACCCTACCACGGCTCAAAGGAGTCGTGCAAACAGGTAGCTTTTGGGTACAGTCCCGAGCCATATGGAGGCACGTGAGCGGATCGGCAGGGGATTCGTCTCTCCCGGTATTGGGGGCGAGATCGTGCTGTGTCTAGGAGAGCCATTACACAAAGCCCACGGCCGTGGCAGGAGATTTACTGGTAGGTACTCCAGTAGTATCTCGGGGTGTTATTGGGCTTCACTCCGACACGACTTATACTGCTAATGGGGGTTTGACGTTACTAGCCCCCTAGGCGGATATGCGATACTCATAGACGAACGGACCGGACTGTATATACATTGTCACTGTTAGGCTCAGTAGGGTTTCTGGATGAGTTCGCTCATCGGCCTCCCTTGAGTGCGCTCATCGGTCTTCCTTGAGGTCAGTCCGTGGGCAGCCGTTATGCATTGCTAGTGCCGCTGACGGTTTGTGGTTAAACCCACTGCCAGGGTACTGACGAGTCATTAGAGTCCCCCACAGACAGTTTCCTAAGTTCGGGCGAAACGTTGTAGAGGCCGTATGGTTTTATGGCAGGGTTCGGAAAATGCATGTGCGTTTACGCACGTGTCGATTTTCGGACAGATGATACTGGTCGGCTTTGGTTTAAGCCGGATTCGAGTATTATATTGAGTAGGTATAATATCTTTGTCTCAGTTGCATTTGTATTCGGTCGTAATACAAATGCGGGTATATTTATACAGTTTCGGGGTTATCCTGAAAGTCGTTTCAGGATCACTTTTGGAAGTTGCCAGTTTCCAGTTTTCTATCAGCCGTCTTTTAACATTCTGTTAAAGACGGATTTATCTTTTCTTCAGTTGAGGTGAGTCAGTGTTCTAGAAGATTCTAGATGAGGTGACTAGGATTAATTGGTGTTGATTTTTCATTGGTTGCATTAATAACTTGATGAGGTGTTTAAGTGACTCATGCTTTAACATTAAAGCATTTTGTTTAGCTTAGGATATTTCTTCTTGATATTTTGAGTGAGAAGCTTTCTTGTGGTCACCCTCTTTCTCCTACGGTCACCTCCCACTCCTATATGTGGCCGGCCCCCTTCCTCTCTCTCTCACTTGATGATTTTTCATTGGAAAAAAGATTATGATAGATTTGGGGTGTATGGAATCCACAGCTCATTTCATTCCATCACCCAATTCCCTCGGCAACTTCATTAACCGATCGTCCACGGACTTGGACGAAGTGAGACAAAGTCATCTACTCATTCTCTACATCAATCTTGGTTGTCTCTTTTAGCAAACTTAACGATCGAGTTGCCTCAAGTCAGAGGCGAGAGCCCGTTTAAAGAACCGATCATGTGGTGCCACCTCGACGAGGATATCGGAGGTCGACGAGATCGGAGCAGCCGCAACGGAGCGTGGGATGATGGTTAAAGAACGAAGGACTCGGATCGTTCGGTATAACCTTTCTACACTCTTTACAGTTTGTTAGTTTAGCAATAATGGCAGATCCGGGTTAAAGTATACGATAGCGCCAGTTTAAAAGTTTTTGTTCCGCATTTTGGCGTCTGTAGACTGCCGGGGCGCTAGCGTAGACTTACAGTGGTATCAGAGCCTCACCATTTTGCTATGCTAACTTGTGCTAACGCGTTCAAAACGTCGATCGAACCGAAAATCAAAAAACACAATTTTCTAGCCCGACAGTTTCTGTTGTTTTTAAACGGTCTCAAAAATTATTTCTGTATATCTTAAAAATCTGTGCAGGCGTTTTTAAGAGCCACTACAAAATTTGGGGTCGTGATTCCTCCAAGCTGCCGCGGAAACGCGGCCAAACCCATGGTTTGGCCGCGCATCCGCGGCTATGTGGTGAGCACGTGCTCCCAAATTTGGTCAGTGGGTTCTGTGATGGATTTTGGGGTTTTTGGTAAATATCGTTTTGGCCCAGGTTTTGTTACTGTTCACCAGTAAGCAGTGGGGCCCACTTTTTGATATTTGGTCTTTGGTCGATCGAAATTTAAACACGTTAGTTTACAGTGCTTACATTATATCTCCGACCGGGAATGTCATTTGATCGGTAAACCGCGTCTGATTGCTATAGTTCTTTTAGACGGGTTTGCGAACGTGACATTCGCGTTGATGTTCTGTGTTGTGCTGTGATGTTGCGGATTTGTCGTGGTGGATAGCAGTGTGCAATGGTAGTACAGTTTGTGTTTATTTGTACATTTGATATTGCGGGGCGAGCGTCCAACTTGTGGACTGCCGTCACTGCCTGTTGTATAATATTCTTTTGGGGCACGACCAGGTTGCGGTCGATGTACCTATTGTACTATTTTTCATTACTGTACTAGGTTTTGCCCCGAGACGGAGTGCACGGATAGCCGGGTTCTGAGAAGCAACGGGTCCGCATCTCATGGCTTTGAGAGGCAGAGGGGTCCCACTCTAGAATTGGCAGACTATTCGCCGCACTCGTAGGGGGTACAGGTTGACCCAAGGAGGGGTGCCCAAGCTTACCGGATTCCGTGAAGTGCCGGGTGTTCCATTCACTATGCTGTGGGGACTACCTCGCTTCAGGTTTTGGCGGGTAACTTGCCGCACCCGTAGGGGTCTAGGTTTCATTCTACAGGCTATCCACACGACAGGGGAACGTCGGGTTTCAGCAGCGGCTCTGTGAAACCCGGGGATCCCAGATTATCTGTATTGTTCTGTGATGCTTATTACTTTTCTGTAATGTTGCATACTATCACGCCTGGAGCGATTATTGTATATTGGTTTATATACTATTAGATGTTGTATATGTTTTACACCCGCGCTAGTCCAGTCCCCGCTCTGTCGTTAGTTAAGTAACCTAACGGGTGATGACGGGACCCAGTGACGAATGCGGATGGCATATACGTACATTTTATTTTCGTTCTTTTCTGGTGTGATCGAATGATGGGACTGCGTTGATTCTGATCAATGCAAAGTATAACAAACCTGTTTGATGTTGTTGGAACAAATTTAAAAAGTGTTGTTACAAAGACGTTTCCTTTTGTTATGCATAGCGGTATTCAGTGGAATATCCTGCACCTCATTCGACGGGGCAAGGGCTGATATCCCTTCACCGGGACTGACCCCTTGGGCAGAAGTTTGCGTCAGAGTAATAACTTCACTATAGTCGATTACATGTTGCTTTGCATAGCGGTATTCAGTGGAATATCCTGCACCACATTCCACGAGGAAAGAGCCAAGATCCCTTTACCGGGAGTGACCTCTTTAGCAAAAGGTTTTCGCCACTATATTTTAAAAAGCTATCAGGTTCCTTCAACGAGATCAAGTTCATTACGTTAAAGGTTTTTCGCCAATAACCAGCCGTAGCCCTCCGTCGTTTCTTATGGATGGTCAGTAATATTCAAGCTATGTTTGTTGGCTTTCGTCAAGGCATAGTGTTTGGTAGTTGCTGGGGTATTCATTTGTTGCATAGATAGATGTGTTGGTTTGGGACAGTCGTATTTCCTTGTTGGCTTTCGTCAAGGGTATGTACGGGTGGATTCAAAGTAACAAGATAATGACGGGCAGAACTTGACATGTGACTTATGATTTGTTGACTTTCGCCAAGGTCATAAGAGCATGGGGCAAAAATCATATCGGGAGTTTCTAAAGAAACTGAAACTTGCCAGGCATGCGCATACCTTCTCGAGTGTGATAACGCGAGTGGATTCCGTCACGTTATCATGCGATGAGAGTTGGATCCCGATTCCCACTGATGAGTTGGTTTAATCTTTGGGTGATCCCGATTGATTCTTCTTTAGGTTTGGAGGAGAATTTGACAGGACAGTGGGAGGTTTTCGGATTAGATAAAGTCATGACCATTCTGATCTGGTTAGAGTGCACGCAGAGTGTTTCTTTTCTCTCTCTCTCTTTGGCAGCGACCTTTGACCGACCCTAGACTATGACTCAGTGACCAGGTTGACCGAACCTTCTTAAAATACTGGCTTATGGATTGTCTAAGTTGCATAAATCATTGCCACTCCTTCTTCTACCCTTTGCATTTCTCAGAACACCCGTATTACTACGGATATCCACTTCCATTGGATAGATCCATCGTATGGTTATATACAAACTCGAAGGGACTTCTTCGGGGATGGATCCAGGTTCAGGAGAAATAGAATTGGTTTATTCAGTTGTCTTTTATTATCACCTTCTCTCAGGTTGCGAGAGCTCCTTGGTTTAGGAGAGTACACCTATTACGCTTATTGGATAGTCTTATTCCAAACCATAGGCTGGTGCCGAAAGGTAGGGAATGAAGAAAACCAATTAGCCTAAGTGGGGTGTGTAGAAGGTAATATGTAAAGACAAAATAAAGGGATTAGAAAGAGGGCAAAGTAAATTGCGACTGATATCATTCACGACCAAAACCGCGTACTTCATCGCCGCTCCTATTTCACCTTTAAAAGAATAAGGTATTATTCAGTTGTCTTTTATCGTCACCTTCTCTCGAGATGCGAGTACTCCTTAGTTTAGGAGGGTACACCTATTATGCTTACTGGATAGTCTTCTTCCAAACCATAGGCTGGTGCCGAACGGTAGGGAAGGAAGAAAACCATTTAGCCTAACGATGGTGTACAGAAGGTAACGACTAAAGACAAATAAAGGGATTTGGAGAGACGGCAATAAAATATACGGTTGAAGTCATGAATTGGATTATGGAAGAGGCATTGCTATGAATACCAGGATACCCCTACGAAACATTTTCATGTTTCAGTGCATTGTTAAAGGAAAAACTGTTTTCCCGATTAGACACTTACTCCAAGGGTATGTATTTACCAGGTTTCATTCTCATATCTGTATGGTTTTACAGATGATGAGTGGGAGTAAGATATTGGGAATTAGGTGATCATCCTCATTATATCGGAATTCGTTGTAATTGGTGATATTTGAGGAAATCGCCAGGGTACAGTTTTCCACCTACAACGCACAGGTTTTGAGTTGTTTAACTCAGCGGACTTATACAGAGTATTGTATGTTGTCCAGTATCCATCAGGACAAAGAGGTAGGTCCTCGTACTATGTTCAATTTACTTATAACTTCTCTAGTATTTAGACGAGTGTTTCGTAGAAATACAAGGTCTAAGTTTTGAGAAGTTGTGGGTATAAGAATAAAGTAGAGAACCAGGTATCATAAGTATCGGGATTCTTCAAAGAGATCGAAGATGTAGATTCTTGTGATTGGTATTCAGATGATAGTGATGGTTTTGAGAAATGTGTTTCTCTTTCAGGTTACTCATAATTGGATGGATTCCTAAGTTGAGTAATGCTGATTAGCCTCTTTCCATTAAGTTGATATGCACTGGAGACAGCTGCATGGATTGAATATGGTTCCAATTAAATAAGTGCCAAAGTTTCTGTATTGGATATAGAATGGATCGTACCTTAAAAGATGTTAAGGTACGGGGAGTTGTCCAGCTTATGATTAAAACCAGACTCTGGATAACTCAGGGCACAATTCTGTAATGGCTGTTTGTGGGTTGACCCTGGCTATGACAAGGGTTGATATTCTACCATTTGGAAGATCAATAGTGATATTGTTCTTGACTCGCCACAATTTTAGTAAAAATGGATCTTTTTCAGAAAACAGTAGTGGGAGTATGGTAGAACTGGAAATGATTCCAGAACCGCGAACGATTACGGAAAATTTAATAAGACCTATACATTCAATCAAGTTTGACATTCCAATAGCCACTCCGAAGATATGGTAGGTAACCTCAGACACCCGAGAGGTACTTCGGTAGGCTCAAGGATGGTGACAGGGAGGTTCTTATCTACCCAGACTTGACACTACTGTTGTTCCAGGTTATGAGACCCGGTAGGAGGGTTGTCGTAGTCAGTGGGAGCAACGGAAGCATAGTGGGCAAGATGCTTATATCTATTTATAGACTTGAGCAGTTATAGCGGAGATAGATCATCTAATTTTGATGTGACAGTCATGGGTTTGACTTCAATCAGAATAGGGGATGGATCAGTTAAGAAGGTAGTAGGGTGTGATGTCATGGTATTTGGATGACATACACAGAGTAGGAAGTAAAATTCCTATACTACGATCGGTTGTACTGTGGTCGTCACACAGTTGTTTCTCCAAGATAGGATATGGATATAATATTTGACATTCTGGTTTCTAGATCTATGGTTTTAGATCTGGATTTGGGTAGTTTCCCAATGTGGCTACTTTGACAGATATTCTAATGGTTTTTGGAATAGTTGACTCCTAGCATGGTGGTGTACCTGCAGGTGATGGAGTCACCCTCTCTAAAGGTGTCTTACAGACTAAAGGGGAGAGGGATGTACATGATTGGCAGAACACTTGCTTAGGCAATTGAGTCAATCATGAGATGTCAAGTACCACACCAAATGTTGGTTTTGCACTAGATGCAAAAAGTTTTTATTAATCCAATCCTGGAGAAACATAAGGAAGCAGTTTTAGAACATAAGTACATGTTCTACGGATTTGATGACGGCAGCCTCCTTCGGGAGACGGTTATCATTCCAAGCTTCAAAGGTGACATGGTTGACAGAGTGATTGTCAGAGTTATAGTTTTTCCCTCTGACGAAGAGGGACAGTATTATGGACAGGTGGTCCAAGAGGATACTGTGGGTGGCATGGTGCCGGATACTGATTAGGTTCAGTGATCCATACAGTCTAAGAAGTTTGGATATGGAGTTCATTTATGAACTAAGGTCCCATCAGATATCCAGACATATTCTAAGACAGGTATTACTCGATTCAGGAGATGGCTTTCTCCGCGAACTTGAGATTAAGAGAGATTCAGAAAGAAACTTCTAGGCGAATCCACTCACCGAGGCTATTTCTCGAACACAATAGTTTTACAAACGGGCTTTGTGAACTGATTAGTAGAGGAGTTGGATGTTCGGTTTCACACGGGCTGTGAGTAGTCGACATCGCAATATTAGCCTTGAGTGCAAGTGGGAGATTGTTGGAGATAGTGCCCTCATAGTCAATTATTGGATCGCAGGTACGTGATTGCAATGATTGCGGAGGACCTATACCGGTAGAACAGTCTTACTCGAGATGATAGTATGCTATCTGGTTTGCCTTTATCAGTCGTGTACATGTTCAGGTGACTGATTGCATGTTACACTTTGATAGAGCCCTTAGGATCTTGCTTTACTACCAACAGTATGATGGTGATCATATACGTGAGAGTTGGGTAGTTTATATGCATATCCTTAATTGTGGTCCCTAGTCGTGGGAGTTTCGAGACAGGGCATCGATACTCCGGAGTAGACTAGTGTGTACAGTCGAGACCCCGACGAGGGGCGGTGGCCGGTCTCACAAGCCACTGGTGTCAGTTGGATCACCTAAGATGTATACAGGTGCTCATGGGGTTATGAGTACACCGGACAGGACTCGCCGGGAATCTGCTAGTTAGTATTATATCTACCGTCAGATAGCAGTTCCCTGGTGACATGTGTACAGGTTAGTTCATCGACCTGAGGTCGTCATTTGTCTCGTGTGAGTTCCCACTGTGCTTTGATTTCTACCCTACCACGGCTCAAAGGAGTCGTGCAAACAGGTAGCTTTTGGGTACAGTCCCGAGCCATATGGAGGCACGTGAGCGGATCGGCAGGGGATTCGTCTCTCCCGGTATTGGGGGCGAGATCGTGCTGTGTCTAGGAGAGCCATTACACAAAGCCCACGGCCGTGGCAGGAGATTTACTGGTAGGTACTCCAGTAGTATCTCAGGGTGTTATTGGGCTTCATTCCGACACGACTTATACTGCTAATGGGGGTCTGACGTTACTAGCCCCCTAGGCGGATATGCGATACTCATAGACGAACGGACCGGACTGTATATACATTGTCACTGTTAGGCTCAGTAGGATTTCTGGATGAGTTCGCTCATCGGCCTCCCTTGAGTGCGCTCATCGGTCTCCCTTGAGGTCAGTCCGTGGGCAGCCGTTACGCATTGCTAGTGCCCTGACGGTTTGTGGTTAAACCCACTGCCAGGGTACTGACGAGTCATTAGAGTCCCCCACAGACAGTTTCCCAAGTTCGGGCGAAACGTTGTAGAGGCCGTATGGTTTTATGGCAGGGTTCGGAAAATGCACGTGCGTTTACGCACGTGTCGATTTTCGGACAGATGATACTGGTCGGCTTTGGTTTAAGCCGGATCCGATTATTATATTGAGTAGGTATAATATCTTTGTCTCAGTTGCATTTGTATTCGGTCATAATACAAATGCGGGTATATTTATACAGTTTCGGGGTTATCCTGAAAGTCGTTTCAGGATCACTTTTGGAAGTTGCCAGTTTCCAGTTTTCTATCAGCCGTCTTTTAACATTCTGTTAAAGACGGATTTATCTTTTCTTCAGTTGAGGTGAGTCAGTGTTCTAGAAGATTCTAGATGAGGTGACTAGGATTAATTGGTGTTGATTTTTCATTGGTTGCATTAATAACTTGATGAGGTGTTTAAGTGACTCATGCTTTAACATTAAAGCATTTTGTTTAGCTTAGGATATTTCTTCTTGATATTTTGAGTGAGAAGCTTTCTTGTGGTCACCCTCTTTCTCCTACGGTCACCTCCCACTCCTATATGTGGCCGGCCCCCTTCCTCTCTCTCTCACTTGATGATTTTTCATTGGAAAAAAGATTATGATAGATTTGGGGTGTATGGAATCCACAGCTCATTTTATTCCATCACCCAATTCCCTCGGCAACTTCATTAACCGATCGTCCACGGACTTGGACGAAGTGAGACAAAGTCATCTACTCATTCTCTACATCAATCTTGGTTGTCTCTTTTAGCAAACTTGACGATCGAGTTGCCTCAAGTCAGAGGCGAGAGCCCGTTTAAAGAACCGATCATGTGGTGCCACCTCGACGAGGATATCGGAGATCGACGAGATCGGAGCAGCCGCAACGGAGCGTGGGATGATGGTTAAAGAACGAAGGACTCGGATCGTTCGGTATAACCTTTCTACACTCTTTACAGTTTGTTAGTTTAGTAATAATGGCAGATCCGGGTTAAAGTATACGATAGCGCCAGTTTAAAAGTTTTTGTTCCGCATTTTGGCGTCTGTAGACTGCCGGGGCGCTAGCGTAGACTTACAAATACAAGACCGAATCTTGAGAAATCATCAGTGAAAGTAATGAAGTATGAAAAACCGCCTCTAGCCTGTGTAGACATTGGCCCGCATACATCACTATGTATGAGGCCTAAGAGCTCAGTAGCTCTTTCTCCGTGTCCTGTAAACGGAGTTTTGGTCATTTTACCCTTGATACAAGACTGGCAAGTTGCATAAGATTTATATTCAAAAGGGTTTAAATATCTATCTTTATGTAACTTGTTTATTCTTGTTTCGTTAATATGACCAATTCTATAGTGCTAAAGAAAAGCTTCATTTATTTCTGAAAGTTTTCTTTTATTAGTGTGTTGTATGCTGAAAACTGTGTGTTGATTTAGGACGTATATCCTGTTATTAAGCGTACCATACCCAACCAACATTTGATTCAGGTGAATGTTCATAACATTGTTCTGCAATACAAAATTATATCATTCATTTTCTAACAAGGAAACTGATATTATATTACAAAGCATACTAGGTACATAATAACATGGGTTCAAAACCAATATACACCCAGATGGCAACCCCAAGTGATACTCTCCCACTGCAACTCTATATACATTGGAACCATTTCCAACACGGAGAGTATGGTCACCTGTCTTCAAAACCTTGCTATTTCTCAGCCCCTGCATAGAATTGCAAATGTGAGAACCTGAACCGGTATCTAATACCCAGGAAGCAGAGTTTATTGAAAAACAGATTTCTGTCACAAACACACCTGAAGCGGAAGTATCCCCATGCTTCTTCTTGAGATCTAAGTACTCCGTGCAGTTGCGCTTCCAATGTCCTATTTTGTGGCAGTGATAACATTCCCCTTTCCCCGATTCTCCAGCTTTGGACTTGTCCTTCCCCTTAACCTTTTTAACTCCACCCCTAGGCTTGGTAGGCTTCTTCTTTATCTTTATCTTGGCCTTAGCCTTTGGACGAGAAGAGGAAGATTGCCCAACACTCAAAACGGGAGTTTTCACTGATTTCAGTGTGCTCTCTGCACTCCTTAACATATTAAGGAGTTCAGGTAGTTCCTTCTTGTAACACCTGAGAATGTGTTTAGTAACTAACTATATTTTAATATGAGAATTTTAATAAAAAGTTTACCAAACTGTTTTTCAAATAATTTTTCAAATTTAATAAATATTTATCTAAAATTTTCCTAAGATTGCACAAACTTGTGCATGTAAACTAGGGTTAAAATTTGGGTTAAACCATGTTTGACAACCATGGTAGGTTAACCCCACCATTATTAAGTTAACATGATTTTAATTAAGGTTTTTTTTTAAAATGAAAAAGGGATTTAAAATGTATTTTGGTTGACTTGAGAGAATGAGAGAGAGTGCATCATGGCTAAGCCATGCTTGCATTAAATGAGAGAGAGAGGGAGTGCATCATGGCAAGCCCATGCTTGCATTTAATGTGGCAAAAGAGAGAGAATGGGGGCTTGACTCACTTGTGTTATTATTTGCTTTTGTTTGCAACACCCTTTCACTCTCTCACACACACACACTCAGCCCCAGCAGAACAAGCAGCAGCTGCAACAACAACAACATCAGCAGTTCCAGCTTCAGCCTCAGCAGCAGTTGCCAGCAGCAGCAACATCCAGTAGCAGCAGCTCCATGTAGCAGCAGCAGCACACGTAGCAGCAGCCCCAGCAGCATCAGCTTCAGCCCAACAGCTTCAGCACAGCATCAACAACATCATCAACAACAACAACAAACAGCAGCATCAGCAGTAGCAGTAACAACAGCAACATGCAACAGCATCTGGAGCAGCAACAGCAGTAGCAGCTTCTTCTTCTTCTCTTCTTCTCCTGACCCAGCCTCACAAGGTCAAGTGAGGTATAACCTCTGAGCTCCACTTGCTTGTATGCTAGACTTGTGTGTCGGTTTAGCTTAATTAGTGTAAATTGATGGTTGTTAGTGCTAGATTGTGTGTGTTTTTGTGATATTTGTGGTGTTTAGTGTAAACTTTGCTTAAGTAAGGATAGTTTTGGTTGGACTAAGTTAGTTAGGTGCTGTTAAGGCCAGGTAAATTTAGGTAAACCCCAGATTACACAAAAAATACCATGAGTTTCAAAATGGTGCAAAATGTGACGTTTTTAAGTAAAACTTAGTTTGTTTGAAATCTGCTGTGACCTCAGTGATCTCAGAATAAATCTGAGTGGACTGTAGCCAACTTGAGAGACCCTGACCCCACTACCAGAGCCCGACCCCACCATCCCAATCCCAGGCCACCGAAATAATCGATCTGGCCGCAAATTGCAGCCAGACTTGAGGGTTAGGAGCTAGGGTCTTTAGGGTGAGTGTCTGCTATATTTTGTAGGTCCATGGTATATATAGTTTTGTAATATTTTAACCTGGGTAGAATCTGGGACGATACGCGAGAGGGTTCTGTGATTCAGCGTATCACGGCGTGTCGGGATGAGTCGTAGACGCGTGCACACACGTTTCAGCGTATCGCACACACGCGCGTTAATCCGCGACGCGAGTTTCTCGTTTTGTTTCGATGTCGCGTTTTGCGAGATTCTTGCTTGTATAATTGGATTCCTTGTATAAATTCCAGGTTCACAGGCGGGTACGTCAGACGTCGCCAGGAAAGGGAAGCAGGTGGTCGGCTATACTTAGCACGCGACCAGGTGAGTAGATTTAACATCTACGGGAAAATCGCCTGTATGGCGTTAAGCGTCTGGGCGTAATAGGATTTGTAGTCATGTGTCCATATAGATATACTGGTAGTATAGAACACTGCACTGTCACTAACGGTCCAAGTTGCACGAGCACGATTCATATGCTACACTCACACCGTTAGTGATTGCCATGACACTCACATTATAGGATTGTTATAAACCGCATATCATATTGATTCTGCTTATTTGACGTTCTCATGATTTGCCGCATATTATCATATGTATATTCATACCATGCACACTGTATACGCACTTTTGTGCGTACCTTCATTGATATATCACTACTTGGGCACATATACATTATATGTCTACATTAGTGCACATGTACATTGCTATATTCACTTTGCGTACTTATCCATTCGCAGATCCATACCTATACCCATATTCATATGTTACATACATGGATGATATTGACTTGATTTAAAACTAGGGGACCGCAAGCGATATTTTCAAAACTGGATCTTTTAAAGGAGCGGTTCTCCCTTTCTTTCACTCATAGTGTCATACGACACCTTGTATGGAATTACGCTGTAACACCTTAGAATGTGTTTTGTGGATAATTATATTTTAATATATAGTTTTTAATAAAAAGTTTACCAGATTGATTTTTAATTATTTAATCCTATTTAATGAATATTTTATTAGATTTTTCCTAGGTTTGCACACACTTGTGCATGTTAACTAGGGTTGTAATTTGGGGTTAAACCATGATTGGCAACCATGGTTGACTAACCATTTCCTTAAGCCATTTTAAGTTTTGTATTAAGTCATTTTGGGTTTTAATTATGGTTGTTGTTTTCTTTTTATTGTTTATGGAAATGATTGTTCTTGTGTTGACTTGGTGAGAGAGAGAGAGTGCATCATGGGGCATGATGGCTTGCCCATGCCTTCATTTAATGAAGAGAGAGGGTTGACTAGCTTAGCTCCCATTCTTTTCTTTTGTAACTCTCATTTCTCTCAACACACAACACACACACACACCCTCACACAGCAGCAGCCCCAGCAACATGAGAAGCTCCAGCAGCAGCAACTAGCAGCAGCAACAGCAGCACCAACAACACCAACATCAGCAGCAGACAGCAACAGCATTAGCAGTAGCTGCAGAAGTAAGCAGCAACTATAGCAGCAGCAGCCCCAGTAACTACAGCAGCTCTTTTACACTTCTTCTCCTGCTTCTAGGGTTCCTTAGGGTATAAACTCTGAACCCAAATCCCCTCATTTCTTAAGTTGTGCATTGATTAGCTTCGGTTTGCATTTAAAGTTAGTTTAGTACTAAATTATGGTGATTTATGTGAGATGTTGTCCAAGTGATGATTGTGTTAGTTAACCCTACTTATTTAAGTGTTGTTTGGGTCACCTTAACTGAGTTTAACCCTGGATTTCACTAAAATACCATAGGGTTTGTGTTTTGTGCAAAATTGGTGTTTTATTGCGATATTTTGGCAATCTGAGATCTGCTATTGACCCGGGGCCTTCAGGATAAAATTGAGAAGACAGGAGCATGCACACTAGGTCTAGAACACAACACCAAAACACGAGCCCCTCATTCTTGTTCCAGGCCGCAGATTTAATAGGTTTGGCCGCAAATTGCGGCCAAGTAGGGGGCTGGGGTGTTGGGGTCTTGGCTAGGGTTCTCTGTTGTGCTCTCTAGTGTTTTGGCATGTATAGTTTTGTAAGATTTGACCAGTAGGAAATCTGGGATCAAATATCGTTTTTCATGTCTGTTTTGTTTGCGCGATACGCGCGATGTAGGTTCTGCGATCCAGCGTGTCGCAGCGTGTCGCGGTAGTTTTAGACGCGTATACACACGTTTTAGCGTATCGTGCACACGCGCGTTTAGTTCGCGACGGGAGTTTCTCGTTTGGGTTCGATATCGCGTTTTGCGGAATTTTTGGCTTATATATGTATTCCTTGTCTCATTTTCAGGTTTGCAGGCAGGGACTAAGGACACGGCTACAGAGGGAGACAGGTGGTAGGATTCACCTAGCGTGGAGCGCTGGTGAGTAGATTTAACATCTACAGGGGAATCGCCCGCATGGCGTTATGCGTCTGGGCTAGGATTCTAATATTTGTTGCGTATTCTATGTCATTATTAGAATTGCACCTTACCCTATTTATTAGATATAATGGTACTGTGACTAGCAGCCGTAGGACACTGCACATATTATTGACGGTTCATGTTGCACGAGCTTTCGTCGCATAGGATGACCCTTGGTTGATGGAGTAGGTAGCTTGAGTAGAGTGACGTACCGTACGTATGTTCCGCGGCATATTTACGACACGCCACTCCGCTTAAGAAACCTTGGGATGTACATTTCCTTGCACAGTATTATATTCCTTCTTATGATCTATCCTTATCGATACTGGTTATGGGTTTGCTGCCATGATTGCACGGGCAGAGTGAGGTACGGCTCGAGTTGCGTCAGCATGAGCTCGTCGTGGACGAGGACTGTGTAAGTCTATGCTAGCGCCCCGGCCATCTACAGACGCCAAATGCGGAACAAAAAACTTTTAACTGGCGCTATCGTATACTTTAACCCGGATCTGCCATTATTGCTAAACTAATAAATTGTAAAGAGTGTAGAAAGGTTATACCGAACGATCCGAGTCCTTCGTTCTTTAACCATCATCCCACGCTCCGTTGCGGCTACTCCGATCTCGTCGATCTCCGATCTCCTCGTCGAGGTGGCACCACATGATCGATTCTTTAAACGGGCTCCCGCCTCTGACTTGAGGCAACTCGATAGTCAAGTTTGCTAAAAGAGACGACCAAGAATGATGTAGAGAATGAGTAGATGACTTTGTCTCACTTCGTCCAAGTCCGTGGACGATCGGTTAATGAAGTTGCCGAGGGAATTGGGTGATGGAATGAAATGAACTGTAAAATTCCATGCACCCCAAATACTATCATATCTTTTTTCCAAATGAAATCAACCATTTTGATGAGAGTGTGAGAGGGGGCCGGCCATATATAGATGGGGGGGTGAGTGTAGGAGGAGGGAGAGAGTAACCATAAGCAAAAGATCTTTAACTAATATCTTTCATGCAAACAAAAGGAATTAATGGTAAAGGGTGACTCATTAAACACATCATCGAAAACCATTAATACACTAATGAGTCATGAAGCCTAGTCATCATCTAGAAGCACCTAGAACCATCCACACACTCATGACTCACCTCAGAGAAGAAAAGATAAATCCGTCTTTAACCGAATGTTAAAAGACGGCTGATAGAAAACTGGAAACTGGCAACTTCCAAAAGTGATCCTGAAACGACTTTCAGGATAACCCCGAAACTGTATAAATATACCCGCATTTGTATTACTACCGAATACAAATGCAACTGAGACAAAGATATTATACCTACTCAATATAATACTCGGATCCGGCTTAAACCAAAGCCGACCAGTATCATCTGCCCGAAAAATACCATGTGCGTAAACGCACGTGCATTTTCCGAACCCTGCCATAAAACCATACGGCCTCTACAACGTTTCGCCCGAACTTGGGAAACTGTCTGTGGGGGACTCTAATGACTCGTCAGTACCCTGGCAGTGGGTTTAACCACAAACCGTCAGCGGCACTAGCAATGCGTAACGGCTGCCCATGGACTGACCTCAAGGGATGCCGATGAGCGCACTCATCCGGAAAACCCTACTGAGCCTAACAGTGACAATGTATATACAGTCCGGTCCGTTCGTCTATGAGTATCGCATATCTGCCTAGGGGGCTAGTAACGTCAGACCCCCAATAGCAGTATAAGTCGTGTCAGAGTGAAGCCCAATAACACCCTGAGATACTACTGGAGTACCTACCAGTAAATCTCCTGCCATGGCCATGGACTTTGTGTAATGGCTCTCCTAGACACAGCACGACCTCTCCCCCAATACCTGGAGAGACGAATCCCCTGCCGATCCGCTCACGTGCCTCCATATGGCTCGGGACTGTACCCAAAAACTACCTGTTTGCACGACTCTTTTGAGCCATGGTAGGGTAGAAATCAAAGCATAGTGGGAACTCACACGAGACAAATGATGACCTCAGGTCGATGAACTAACCTGTACACATGTCACCAGGGAACTGCTATCTGACGGTAGATATAATACTAACTAGCAGATTCCCGGCGAGTCCTGTCCGGTGTACTCATAACCCAATGAGCACCTGTATACATCTTAGGTGATCCAACTGACACCAGTGGCTTGTGAGACCGGCCACCGCCCCTCTTCGGGGTCTCGACTGTACACACTAGTCTACTCCGGAGTATCGATGCCCTGTCTCGAAACTCCCACGACTAGGGACCACAATTAAGGATATGCATATAAACCACCCAACTCTCACGTATATGATCGCCATCATACTGTTGGTGGTAAAGCAAGATCCTAAGGGCTCTATCAAAGTGTAACATGTAATCAGTCACCTGATCATGTACACGACTGATAAAGGCAAACCAGATAGCATACTATCATCTTGAGTAAGACTGTCCTACCGGTATAGGTCCTCCGCAATCATTGCAATCACGTACTTGTGATCCAATAATTGACTATGAGGGCACTATCTCCAACAATCTCCCACTTGCACTCAAGGCTAATTATTGCGATGTCGACTACTCACAGCCCGTGTGAAACCGAACATCCAACTCCTCTACTAATCAGTATCACAAAGCCCGTTTGTAAAACTATTGTGTTCGAGAAATAGCCTCAGTGAGTGGATCCGCCTAGAAGTTTCTTTCTATATCTCTCTTAATCTCAAATTCACGGAGAAAGCCATCTCCTGAATCGAGTAATACCTGTCTTAGAATATGTCTGGATATCTGATGGGACCTAGTTCATAAATGAACTCCAAATCCAAACTTCTTAGACTGTATCGATCACTGAACCTAATCAGTATCCTTCACCATGCCACCCAAAGTATCCTCTTGGACCACCTGTCCATAATACTGTCCCTCTTCGTCAGAGGGAAAAACTATAACTCTGACAATCACTCTGTCAACCATGTCACCTTTGAAGCTTGGAATGATAACCGTCTCCCGAAGGAGGCTGCCGTCATCAAATCCGTAGAACATGTACTTATGTTCTAAAACTGCTTCCTTATATTTCTCCAGGATTGGATTAATACAAACTTATTGCATCTAATGCAAAACCAACATTTGGTGTGGTACTTGACATCTCATGATTGACTCAATTTCCTAAGCAAGTGATCTGCCAATCATGCACATCCTTCTCCCCTTTAGTCTGTAAGACACCTTTAGAGAGGGTGACTCCATCACCTGCAGGTACACCACCATGCTAGGAGTCATCTATTCTAAAAACCATTAGAATATCTGTCAAAGTACCCACATTGGGAAACTACCCAAATCTAGATCTAAAACCATAGATCTAGAAACCAGAATGTCAAATATTATATCCATATCCTGTCTGGAGAAACAACTGTGTGACGACCACAGTACAACCGATCGTAGTATAGGAATTTTATTTCCCACTCTGTGTATGTCATCCAGATACCATGACATCACACCCTACTACCTTCTTAACTGATCCATCCCTTATTCTGATTGAAGTCAAACCCATGACTGTCACATCAAAATTAGATGATCTATCTCCGCTATAACTGCTCAAGTCTATAAATAGATATAAGCTACTTGCCCACTATGCTTCCGATGCTCCCACTGACTACGACAACCCTCCTACCGAGTCTCATAGCCTGGAACAACAGTAGTGTCAAGTCTGGGTAGATAAGAACCTCCCTGTCACCGTCCTTGAGCCTACCGAAGTACCTCTCGGGTGTCTGAGGTTACCTACCATATCTGCGGAGTGGCTATTGGAATGTCAAACCTGATAGAATATATACGTCCTATTAAATTTTCCGTAATCGTTTGCGGTTCTGGAATCACATCCAGTTCTACCATACTCCCACTACTGTTTTCTGAAAAAGATCCATTTTTACTAAAACTGTGGCAAGTCAAGAACAATATCACTATTGATCTTCCAAATGGTAGAATATCAACCCTCGTCATAGCCAGGGTCAACCCACAAACAGCCATTACAGAAACGTGCCCTGAGTTATCCAGAGTCTGGTTTTAAGCATAAGCTGGACAACTCCCCGTACCTTAATATCTTTTAAGGTACGAACTATTCTATATCCAATATAGAAACTTTGGCACTTATTTAATTGGAACCATATTCAAACCATGCAGCTGTCTCCAGTGCATATCAACTTAATGGAAAGAGGCTAATCAGCATTACTCAACTTAGGAATCCATCCAATTATGAGTAACCTGAAAGATAAACACGTTTCTCAAAACCATCACTATCATCTGAATACCAATCACAAGAATCTACATCTTCGATCTCTTTGAAGAATCCCGATACTTATGATACCCGGTTCTCTACTTTATTCTTATACCCACAACTTCTCAAAACTTAGACCTTGTATTTCTACGAAACACTCGTCTAAATACTAGAGAAGTTATAAGTAAACAGAACATAGTACGAGGACCTACCCCTTTGTCCTGATGGACACTAGACAACATACAATACTCTGTATAAGTCCGCTGAGTTGAACAACTCATAACCTGTGCGTCGCAGGTTGAAAACTGTACCCTGGAGATTTCCTCAAATATCACCAATTACAACGAATTCCGATATAATGAGGATGATCACCTAATTCCCAATATCTTACTCCCACTCATCATCTGTAAAACCATACAGATATGAGAATGAAACCTGGTAAATACATACCCTTGGAGTAAGTGTCTAATCGGGAAAACAGTTTTTCTTTAACAATGCACTGAAACATGAAAATGTTTCGTAGGGGTATCCTTGTATTCATAGCAATGCCTCTTCCATAATCCAATTCATGACTTCAACCGTATATTTTATTGCCGTCTCTCCAAATCCCTTTATTTGTCTTTAGTCGTTACCTTCTGTACACCATCGTTAGGCTAAATGGTTTTCTTCATTCCCTACCGTTCGGCACCAGCCTATGGTTTGGAAGAAGACTATCCAGTAAGCATAATAGGTGTACCCTCCTAAACCAAGGAGTACTCGTATCTTGAGAGAAGGTGATGATAAAAGACAACTGAATAATAACTTATTCTTTTAAAAGGTGAAATAGGAGCGGCGATGAAGTACGCGGTTTTGGTCGTGAATGATATCAGTCGCAATTTACTTTGCCCTCTTTCTAATCCCTTTATTTTGTCTTTACATATTACATTCTGCACACCCTACTTAGGCTAATTGGTTTTCTTCATTCCCTACCTTTCGGCACCAGCCTATGGTTTGGAATAAGACTATCCAATAAGCGTAATAGGTGTACTCTCCTAAACCAAGGAGCTCTCGCAACCTGAGAGAAGGTGATAATAAAAGACAACTGAATAAACCAATTCTATTTCTCCTGAACCTGGATCCATCCTCGAAGAAGTCCCTTCGAGTTCGTATATAACCATACGATGGATCTATCCAATGGAAGTGGATATCCGTAGTAATACGGGTGTTCTGAGAAATTCAAAGGGTAAAAGAAGGAGTGGCAATGACTTATGCAACTCAGACAATCCAAAAGCCAGTATTTTAAGAAGGTTCGGTCAACCTGGTCACTGAGTCATAGTCTAGGGTCGGTCAAAGGTCGCTGCCAAAGAGAGAGAGAAAAGAAACACTCTGCGTGCACTCTAACCTAGATCAGAATGGTTATCACTTTATCTAATCCGGAAACCTCCCACTGTCCTGTCAAATTCTCCTCCAAACCTAAAGAAGAATCAATCGGAATCACCCGAAGAGTAAACCAACTCATCAGTGGGAATCGGGATCCAACTCTCATCGCATGATAACGTGATGGAATGCATCCACGTTACTCATACTCCAGATGGTATGCGCATACTTGGCAAGTTTCAGTTTCTTTAGAAACTCCCGATATGATTTTTGCCCCATGCTCTTATAACCTTGGCGTTGGTCAAAATGTCATAAGTCACATGCCAAGTTCTACCCGTCACTATCTTGTCAATTTGAACCCACCCGCACATGCCTTTGACGTTGGCCAAAATGGCAGAACGACTGTCCCAAACTAACTCATCTATCTATGCAACAATTGAATACCCAGCAGCTACCAAACACTATGCCTTGGCGTTGGTCAAAATACATAGCTTGAATACTACTGAATACCCAAAAGAAGTGACGGAGGGCTACGGCTGGTTTTTGGCGAAAAACCTTTAACGTAGTGAACTTGATATCGCTGAAGGAACCTGATAGCTTTTTAAAATATAGTGGAGAAAACCTTTTGCTAAAGAGGTCATTCCCGGTAAAGGGATCTCGGCTCTTTCCTCGTGGAATGAGGTGCAGGATATTCCACTGAATACCGCTATGCAAAGCAACTTGTAATCGACTATATTGAAGTTATTACCCTGACGCAAACTTCTGCCCAAGGGGTCAGTCCCGGTTAAGGGATATCGGCCCTTGCCCCGTCGAATGAGGTGCAGGATATTCCACTGAATACCGCTATGCATAACAAAAGGAAACGTCTTTGCAATAACACTTTTTAAATTTGTTCCAACAACTGCAAACAGGTTTGCTTTACTTTGCATTGGTCAGAATCAACGCGGTCCCATCATTAATCACACCAGAAAAGAACGAAAATAAAATGTACGTATATGCCATCCGCATTCGTCACTGGGTCCCGTCATCACCCGTTAGGTTACTTAACTAACGACAGAGCGGGGACTGGACTAGCGCGGGTGTAAAACATATACAACATCTAATAGTATATAAACCAATATACAATAATCGCTCCAGGCATGATAGTATGCAACATTACAGAAAAGTAATAAGCATCACAGAACAATACAGATAATCTGGGATCCCTGGGTTTCACAGAGCCGCTGCTGAAACCCGACGTTCCCCTGTCGTGTGGATAGCCTGTGCAATGAAACCTAGACCCCTACGGGTGCGGCAAGTTACCCGCCAAAACCTGAAGCGAGGCAGCCCCCTACAGCATAGTGAATGGACCACCCAGCACTTCACGGAATCCGGTAAGCTTGGGCACCCCTCCTTGGGTCAACCTGTACCCCCTACGAGTGCGGCGAATAGTCTGCCAATTCTAGAGTGGGACCCCTCTGCCTCTCAAAGCCATGAGATGCGGACCCGTTGCCCCCCAGAACCCGGCTATCCGTGCACTCCGTCGCGGGGCAAAACCTAGTACAGTAATGAAAAATAGTACAATAGGTACATCGACCGCAACCTGGTCGTGCCCCAAAAGAATATTATACAACAGGCAGTGACGGCAGTCCACATGTTGGACGCTCGCCCCGCAATATCAAATGTACAAATAAACTCAAACTGTACTACCATTGCACACTGCCATCCACCACGACAAATCCGCAACATCACAGCACAACACAGATCATCAACGCGAATGTCACGTTCGCAAACCCGTCTAAAAGAACTATAGCAATCAGACGCAGTTTACCGATCAAATGACATTCCCGGTCGGAGATATAATGTAAGCACTGTAAACTAACGTGTTTAAATTTCGATCGACCAAATATCAAAAAGTGGGCCCCACGACTTACTGGTGAACAGTAACAAAATCTGGGCCAAAACGATATTTACCAAAAACCACAAAATCCAACAGAGAACTCACTGTGAAAATTTGGGGCCACGATCTCACTGTACTGCCGCGGAAGCACGGTCAAACCTATGGTTTGACCGTGCTTCCGCGGCGGTATTATTGAATTACGTGCCCAAATTTCTACGTGGTTCTTAGAAAAGCCTGCACAGATTTTTAAGACATGCAGAATAATTTTAGGAGACCATTTAAAATCGACAGAAACTGTCAAGCTTGGATTTTGCAATTTTCGATTTTCGGTCGGATCGATATTTTAAACGCGTTAGCACAAGTTAGTATAGCAAAATGGTGAGGCTCTGATACCACAGTAAGTCTATGCTAGCGCCCCGGCCGTCTACAGACGCCAAATGCGGAACAAAAAACTTTTAACTTGCGCTATCGTATACTTTAACCCGGATCTGCCATTATTGCTAAACTAACAAATTGTAAAGAGTGTAGAAAGGTTATACCGAACGATCCGAGTCCTTCGTTCTTTAACCATCATCCCACGCTCCGTTGCGGCTGCTCCGATCTCGTCGATCTCCGATCTCCTCGTCGAGGTGGCACCACATGATCGATTCTTTAAACGGGCTCCCGCCTCTGACTTGAGGCAACTCGATCGTCAAGTTTGCTAAAAGAGACGACCAAGAATGATGTAGAGAATGAGTAGATGACTTTGTCTCACTTCGTCCAAGTCCGTAGACGATCGGTTAATGAAGTTGCCGAGGGAATTGGGTGATGGAATGAAATGAACTGTAAAATTCCATGCACCCCAAATACTATCATATCTTTTTTCCAAATGAAATCAACCATTTTGATGAGAGTGTGAGAGGGGGCCGGCCATATATAGATGGGGGGTGAGTGTAGGAGGAGGGAGAGAGTAACCATAAGCAAAAGATCTTTAACTAATATCTTTCATGCAAACAAAAGGAATTAATGGTAAAGGGTGACTCATTAAACACATCATCAAAAACCATTAATACACTAATGAGTCATGAAGCCTAGTCATCATCTAGAAGCACCTAGAACCATCCACACACTCATGACTCACCTCAGAGAAGAAAAGATAAATCCGTCTTTAACCGAATGTTAAAAGACGGCTGATAGAAAACTGGAAACTGGAACCTTCCAAAAGTGATCCTGAAACGACTTTCAGGATAACCCCGAAACTGTATAAATATACCCGCATTTGTATTACGACCGAATACAAATGCAACTGAGACAAAGATATTATACCTACTCAATATAATACTCGGATCCGGCTTAAACCAAAGCCGACCGGTATCATCTGCCCGAAAAATAACACGTGCGTAAACGCACGTGCATTTTCCGAAACCTGCCATAAAACCATACGGCCTCTACAACGTTTCGCCCGAACTTGGGAAACTGTCTGTGGGGGACTCTAATGACTCGTCAGTACCCTGGCAGTGTGTTTAACCACAAACCGTCAGCGGCACTAACAATGCGTAACGGCTGCCCATGGACTGACCTCAAGGGATGCCGATGAGCGCACTCATCCGGAAAACCCTACTGAGCCTAACAGTGACAATGTATATACAGTCCGGTCCGTTCGTCTATGAGTATCGCATATCTGCCTAGGGGGCTAGTAACGTCAGACCCCCAATAGCAGTATAAGTCGTGTCGGAGTGAAGCCCAATAACACCCTGAGATACTACTGGAGTACCTACCAGTAAATCTCCTGCCATGGCCATGGACTTTGTGTAATGGCTCTCCTAGACACAGCACGACCTCTCCCCCAATACCGGGAGAGACGAATCCCCTGCCGATCCGCTCACGTGCCTCCATATGGCTCGGGACTGTACCCAAAAACTACCTGTTTGCACGACTCCTTTGAGCCGTGGTAGGGTAGAAATCAAAGCACAATGGGAACTCACACGAGACAAATGACGACCTCAGGTCGATGAACTAACCTGTACACATGTCACCAGGGAACTGCTATCTGACGGTAGATATAATACTAACTAGCAGATTCCCGGCGAGTCCTGTCCGGTGTACTCATAACCCAATGAGCACCTGTATACATCTTAGGTGATCCAACTGACACCAGTGGCTTGTGAGACCGGCCACCGCCCCTCGTCGGGGTCTCGACTGTACACACTAGTCTACTCCGGAGTATCGATGCCCTGTCTCGAAACTCCCACGACTAGGGACCACAATTAAGGATATGCATATAAACCACCCAACTCTCACGTATATGATCGCCATCATACTGTTGGTGGTAAAGCAAGATCCTAAGGGCTCTATCAAAGTGTAACATGTAATCAGTCACCTGATCATGTACACGACTGATAAAGGCAAACCAGATAGCATACTATCATCTTGAGTAAGACTGTCCTACCGGTATAGGTCCTCCGCAATCATTGCAATCACGTACCTGTGATCCAATAATTGACTATGAGGGCACTATCTTCAACAGACTGACCAGGGAATGATTCCAGAGACATACGATTGCATATAGAGGCGTCGTATTATTCTGTTTTCACGCCATGAGCGTTTGACTGATCGCTTTTACGAGATTTTCTGGACGTACCGATCGGTACCAGAGGATTGAGCCACTGATAGAGGCCAGCCAGGATGTGATGACCATTGATATATCGCTTATTCATGATGATTGAGGCGCTGTTCAGCGTACCGACGAATAAGCCAATTGTTGCTGTAAATGACGAGATATCGCCCCAGATGTTGGAGCTACTGCAGCTTGAGCATATACTTAGAGATATGATGGTGAGTCGCTAGCCACCGAGGATGAATGGCTAGGACATGTGGTTCGTTCGCTTACCCCGATGCGAGGTCATCAGGTAGATTGATGCCAGCTAGAGACGACTTCACGCAGATTCGTTGAGAGTCGATTGAGACGATCGAATGTCAGGAACCCATTTTCTAAGTTTAAAGTACGCGGAAAGACATGCAGGCGATTCTATGGACCCTCTAGAAGAATGAAACCCTAACTCGACATAATGACCGTGTGAAAGCCTTCGAACCTTAGGGTTTGCAGCAGTTCCGCGGCGCCATTAGTGAGGCTTGGGTTTGCCCTTCTACGGCTGGACCACCGATGCTGTGGTATGTACTCGATACTATTAAACTGTACCCAAGATGTTGAGCTCTTGGAGGATTATGAGGATCTGACGAGGCGATCGGATAGTTCGACATCATTCGGATATCATATGATGGGACACACCGCTTGGGAGACTCAAAATACGAGTATAGCCATTGGAGCGCAGTCCATGCAGCCATGAGTAGACGAGTCCGAATCAGTCGACATTGGAGCAAGTGGAGTAAATAGTTCGCACGAGATTTCGACGAGATGACGTACCACTCCGCTGACATTAGAGATGCGATACGCACGCTAAGGATGTGTTCGGCTAGATATCTTCTACTGAGTGATGAAGATACCGAGTTCGTGATTTCGAGTCCGTGTGAGAGACTTCGGATGGACCGTAGCCGAGAACATTGCAGTGCGCAGATAGAGACGTGACATCGAAGTGGACGACGATACAAACAAGCGGGACAAGAAGTTCGTGCGAGATGCAGATGAGCTGTTACTACTCCCCATTAAGATTAAAGGTCGGATATGCATACAGAGGCGATGGGATGCGACCGACTTCCGAGTAGATGTTGTACTAAGGACGCGGATGTCCAGAGAGCGAGAAAAGATTATGCCAGAGTACCAGCCTCCGTACAGTTTGGCTTAGGCGAGATCAGATGAGACCTTGAGCAGAATTCCTTCCAGTACACTGCTGCAATAAGATTTGCACCAGGAGCAGATATGTGATGTGCATTCAGAGGACCAGAGGTCGGCGCCAGAGATGTACTGCCTTATGAGTAGTCGTGAGGATTGACCGAGAGATGACCAGAGAGGTGCCAGAACGGAATCATTTCCGTTAGCACACCTGACAGAGCCGATGAGCCGATGGATTGCGAGATTGGTAATCCACAGGGTAGATAAGGAACCAGAGGCAGAGGACACCAGCCGCGAGCATGAGGCAAGTAGATATCTTGCGCCGCTAGCATTGGATGTACCGGCACCTTCTCGACTTCGAAAGAGGATATACCAACGATGGTATTTTTGAGTGTGATTTTGTGATTCGATTATCACGTATCCATCACTTTGGATTTCGGTATTTTGGGCGATCTATTCGCATGATTTAGTCTTGATGACTGAGTTCCATGATATTTGATTTTGTGCACCATGGTTGCACTTACTGGGTATTTATACCTTGCGTATAGTTATTATTCTTGAGGTATTGATTGTGATTCCATGCCTATTCTTAAGCCGGTGATTTGATTTACGCTTTCAGCATTGTTTTCAGGCACTTTTAGTGTTTTGATTTGATTTGTGCACGCTGATGCACACGGTTGTGAGATTTTCCATCGCGGTACACCTGATGTTGATTGAGCCGCATTGTATATCGTCGATTTTGACCCTGATATTAATGATTGATTCTTGCACTCCGTGCTTTTGATTGGACTTACGCATGTTCGGCATTGCTATTGGATTTCGTGATTCCGTGCATGTTGAGTGTAACGTTTTGAAAATCGTTTCGGTGAAATTTCGGAAAAAACGGTAAAATAAAGGGGTTTTCTATAAAAAGTCAAAATACAAATATCTTTATTATAAAATTAAATATGCATATTCTAGCTATGTAATTACTATTATTTGGTGTTTATTGAGCCACTGGTGAAATTTTAAATTTTCTGAATTTTTTTCCGAAATTAATTATTTTAATATTATTTTAAGTCGTCACTAATACATTTAATTAGGGAAAATTACAAATTGGAATGGGTTGAAACAAATTTTGTGCATCATAACAAATTAAACAAAATTTTAACATGTTGTTTTTGAAATGAAATGAATTTGCCAAACGGTTTTAGAAAATATTGAAGAAAAATGCTTAAATAGTGAAATTAGTGTAAATAGATGTTGGGGTGTGATGTTTATCTTCTATGTGTTCACTCACTCACTCACCCAAACCCACCACTCACCCACTCCCTCACTGGCCAAGCCTCCCCCACAGCAGCCCCCAAGTCCCCACTCTTTCCTCACAACAAAAGAAAAGGAAATTAAAAAGAAAAAGGAAGTATAGGCATTGTTGACTTAAAAGGGGGTTATATTGACTTGGGAAACTTCCACACACCTACACCAACCCACACACTTGTTTACCCTGTAAATATTTGAGCTCCTGCTGCTGTTGCTGCTGCCCCTCTTATTTTCCCCAATTTTTCATCTCTTTTTCACTCCAAATTCATCACAAAATCCATTAAAAAATGCACAATTTCTTCACAAATTCAAAGCAAATCCTAATTCTATCCCTCCTCACACCTAAATTGGTTTAAAGAATGGAGAAAGGAGGTGTCTTTGGTGGTTAGAGCAACCTAGGGTTTCAAACTTGGAGGTATAATTTCTATCTAATGGTTAAATTGTAGCTTGTATATGCTAAATTAGTTATTTAAAGTGTAAAATTGTTGTTGTTGCTAGTTTATAAAAAAATCAAGAGAAGGGGTTGATTTTAGAAATGGGAATTGAAGCATTGCATGAGGATTATTTAAGTGTGGTAGATTTCTTGTAGTGTGGATTGGTTGTTCATGCTAGATTGTAATCTTTTTGTCGCAAATCCGCGATGGTTGCGTCAATTTTCTAGTATTCATGCTTACTAGTTTTTTTAAAATTTAATTAGAATGTAAGATTAAAACTATGGTTAGGGTTTTTATCACATTATTAACATTATAAATTGTGGTTTAATATTTTAGTATATGCAAATCCAAGCTAGATTATTGTTTGGGCATTTTTTCTATAAAATTGTTAAAATTGGATAATTACAAACTAGAATTTTTGATTTTTTACAAATTAGTGTCATAAAAATATAGAAGTGGTTTATATGACCTAATTGAGATATTTAGTGAATATATTGGGCATTAGTTTTGTTAAAATATCGAGTTTCGAATTAAAACGAAAACTTTTGCTAACTAGGTTTTTGAGAAATAAAACGAATTGATTAATTTTAATGTTTTGATGATTTAAATCATATTTCATATATAATTAGTGATTTGTGAAACCATGATTGGTACGTTTGATATTTTCTCGATCAATCGGCGTTTGTACGCCGATGTCGATAGTGTTTGAGTTGATTTGTGAAAGCAACCATAGGTTTTGATCTATGTGGGATTCGTGTGTCATTTTGGTCATGAGTCGGATTTTAATGCAATACGGTGCGTTATGATATGTAGGTACCCCATGTGGACTTCGAGACGACAAGAAAGCGCGTGGCGACGTCGGCACCGGCGAGCAAGGACCAGGTGAGTAGATTTATATCTACGGGGAGAAGTCATATGGATGGCGTATAGCACCTCCGCAGTTCGTGGTGATGTATACGAATACGTATACACACATATATATTGATTATATATCGTTGAGTTTATTGATGATAAAGATAGATTTTAGGTGTGATTGGATAGGTTTAGTATTGCGAAACTCTAGAGTAGTGGTTGCACCACACATACACACGCACACCCATACTTGCATACATTCTTCTTTCATATGTGCTTATACGGGGTTATATTGTTATGTGTTCATATGGGTATGGGACTATGTGTTCACATACTGGATTTGAGGATAGTATTTGGGATTTGAGACGAGTCGATAAGATTTGATTGAGACCGCGAGAACGGTGATATGGCAGGATTCGTACTTGAGATACGTCCTGATATTATAGCGGATCTTGGGACGACGATACTTGTGAATAGTGTTATACATTGAATGGTTGACATGTGATCGTGATATGAGATAAGATATGTTAAGATATCCATAATAGGTCGTATTAGGCGATGTATATCTCTTCATGACGATATATGATGATGATATCGGTTTGTATGAGGCTGTAGATCAGCAGTCAGATCATGATTTGATTGATGATATTAGTATTGTACTAGACGTAGATCAGTACCCCGGATTATGATCTTTGATAAAGAGGATACCGAATGATTAAATTAATGAAGGTGATATGGGCCCATACCCAGATTTGGAATGTCGTACGGCGGATTTACGTACGAGCTATATATTGATGTTTGATCCGCACTCTTGACTTGGGAATATTTGATTATAGATATGGTATCGGATGTGATATTATCGAGGTGGGATCACCGACTATATATATATATACATATGTATCGACTCAGATGTTCGGCGATTTCCTTACCTTCAGTTAGCCTGTTAGCTCAGCCCTATAGTTTAGTGTAGCTGTATGACTCATATTACATTAAATGCAGATTTGTTATAATTTTGTCTAGTATTTAGCTCCCGCTCATTATTGTTGTTCTCTCCGCATCGCATGCTTATATTATGATTCATATCCTATTATTGATATCATGCTATTAGGACACTAGCACCATTACCGATGACGCGTATGTACCACGTACACTTACCTGCCGGCTCACACACATCTTCATCGGTAATTGCTATGTCACGAATACTTTAGAAAATACTATTTCATTGACATAGGTTGTTAGCTAATAGTTTAGACATGATATTAGTGTACTTGCTTTATATGCTAGTTTAGACATTGTAGTTATTGCCTGCTACTTCATGCATGTTATTATTCACTGTTGTGTCGCATTCATAGATTTTCATGCCTATATTCACTGTTTACATGCTATTGATGACTTGGATTCGGATTTCATGAGATTTCTTGGATTTGGAGGAAAACCGCAAAAACATAAATAAACATTTTCTCTCTTTTTAAATAAAAAGTACGGTTTTCCCAAGATGTATGAGTCGTCCACCATGAGTTTGCTGATGGATTTTGAGACCCGATTCGAGGAGACGGATGAACCGTTTCGGGTACATGGTGGACCCGGTGTGGTACCCCGGGGCAAGAAGATCGCAGATTATGGCGTTGAGCCCGGCAGAGGAGCACTACCGACCGGTGATATTACCCGACGCGTCGAGTATCCGGAGGATACCGTCGTGGTCTTGAGATTGATGGTAGGGGCCGGTCTAGACTGACGGCGCCCTAGATAGTGAGATTGAGACATACTGAGATATTTGAGATATTGAGGTACAGAGATTGCGACACAGAGATATCGAGATATTTGGATATTTGTTTTGTGTCGATGCTAGGCACTGTTTATGCTGATTTCATTATGATACCTCGTTTTAAAAAGATACAGAAATCTCACTAATTTTTGGAAGCAGTTTTCTTCAGTACATGCATTCTGTTTCATGCATTCATACAACATCCATATGATATATTGCTACTTGAGACACTGACATGGGCACATGGGATTACACTTGGGTTAGACTTTTACCCTAACCATTGTTATAGGCTGCTAGTTATATATTTGAGGATATATTATGATTGTTGACCTAGGATTGCGTTGTTCATGCGATTTCTGTTCGCAGATGTTTTTCTACTCACGAGTTGGCAACTCACCCCCGTTGTGCCACAGTTCTTGCAGGTTTTGCCGTACAGGTTTCATTACGGCTTTGCTGGCACTGCTTCTTTCGGGTGACTTGCTAGTAGGTGGGTTTATTGGTATCGTACCCATCATATTACTTTGTATAATATTATTCAGTTGTATTTAGTAAATTCAATCAACCAAACATGTATTTATTTTTGAGATAGAGACCAGTGATGTTATTCTTTCGACCTTAGAGTCGCGCGTTATATTTCTGTGGATTTCTTGTTGTTTTGAGTTTACTTTCGAGTTTTGATCTTCGCCTTTGGCGTTGTATATTATATTGTTTGTGTGGTTGTGACCGTCGATTGACGAAGAGCTAGCTCCCGCTTGGGGATGCCTTTTATTGATTTCGTATACTATTCATGTTGTATCCCGTTTGGGGGCCAGTATTTACAAAGGAGACTCTGCCGAAATTTTCAGGAAATATTTGATGTTTTTAAAAACGCATAATTCGGCTTATGCTATTAAAACTACTTGATTTAAATTGGTTTTTCTTCACTCTACTACTTTTCTTGGTTTGGATTTCTGGGTTTTCGGCTTACTTAGATTACGTACGCCTCGAGACGTTTCGTAGTTTAAGTGTCGGTCATGTTCCGTACTTTCGGGACGTGACAAAGTTGGTATCAAAGCGTTAGGTTTTACCTTCGGAGCGTAGGATGACCCTTGGTTGATGGAATAGGTGACTAAAGTAGAGTGACGTACCGTGGGTATGTTCCGCGGCATATTTACGAAACGCTACTCCACTTAAGAAGCCTTAGGATGTACATTTTCTTGTTCAGTATTATATTCATTCCTGATCTAGCCTCATCGGTACCAGTTATGGTTTTGCTGCCACGATTATGGGCAGGGAGAGCTACGGCTAGAGTTGCGGTCAGTACGAGCTCGTTAAGAACGAGGACTGACCAGGGCGTAATTCCGGCGACACACGATTGCAGAGATGTGTCTTTTTATTGTGTTTTCGCGCCACGAGTGTTTGATGGTCGCTGTATGAGATTACTCGGATGTGCCGATCAGTACCAGAGGATTGATCCACTGATAGAGGCCAGCCAGATTTTGATGACCGTTGATGTATTGCTTATTCATGATGATCGAGGCACTGTTCAGCGTGCAGACGAGTGAGCTAGTTGTTGCTGCGAACGACGAGATATCGCCCCAGATATTGGAGCTATTGCAGTGCGGGTTGTACTAAGAGATAATAGAAGGTCGCTAGTCACCAAGGATGAATGACTAGGACATGCAGTTCGTTCGCTACCCCGATGCGAGGTCATCAGATAGATTGATTCCAGCTAGAGACGACTTCACGCGGAGACGTTGAGAGTCGACAGAGACGATCGAATGTCAGAAACCTATTATTCCAAGTTTAAAGTATTCGGAAGAGCATGGAGGCAATTCTATGGACCCTCTAGAAGAATGAAACCCTAACTCGACTTAATGACCGTGTGAAAGCCTTTGAAACTTAGGGTTTGCGGCAGTTCCACGGCGCCATTAGTGAGGCTTGGGTTTGCCCTTCTACGGCTGGACCATCGATGTTGTGGTATGTACTCGATACTGTTAAACTGTACCCAAGATGCTGAGCTCTTGGGGGATTATGAGGTTTTGACAAATCGATCGGATGGTTCGACTTCATTCGGATGCTAGGTGGTGAGATGCATTCTTGGGAGACTCCAGATACGAGGATAGCCGTTGGAGCTCAGTCCATGCAGCCACGACGAGACGAGTCCGAAGAAGTCGACATTAGAGAAAAGTGGAGTAAGAGGTTCGTACGAGGTCTTGATGAGACGACGTTCCACTCCGCCGACATCAGAGATGCGATACGCATGTCGAGGCATTGTACTTGGATATACCTTCCAGAAAGAGTCGCGATGAGTATGTAGCCGTTCCGGAATAAGAAACAGATATAGTAAAGGACGATGACTTCCGGACAGTTCGGCAGAGACGAGATTTAGGAGAGACCTCGACAAGACCTTTCTGGAATAAAATACGAGAAGACTTGGACCCAGGAGTGGTCATGGTACGCACACCGGCAAGCCAGAGTTCAGGATCTTCGATGAGACATGCTATGAGTGACCACGACAGTTGGCCAGAGATTCTTGGAGGATGTGCTTGAGCGGGACTATTCCGCCATACTTGATTTCGGTATTTTGGGCGATCTATTCGCATGACTGATTTTGATGATTGAGTTTCATGATATTTGTTTTCATACACCATGGTTGCGCCTACTGAGTATTTACGATTTTTGCACAGTTGTTGCACTTGATGTTGTTTTCGTGCCTTGGTTTCTCATGTTTATGATTTTATGGGTTTCATACAGTGAGTTGATTTTGTCCGTATATACGCACACGATTTGGTTTTTGCACTCGGTATAGTTTACATATGCTTGTAGTGCAGTGGTACGCATTTTGTGCACTTAGATGCACTGGACTTCGATTTCGATTGTGATGCTCGATATTGGTTTTGTGCACCTTGTGCACCTGATTGGATTTTGCGCATGTTCGGCGCTTGATATTGGATTTCATGATTTCATGCATGATGGATGCACCTGATTTGGGTTTTCGCGCATGTTGGGCACATGTTATGAGATGCGATTTTGATGCACACCAGATGAACTAAATCGAGATTCTTCGTGCATGTTAGATGCACCTGATTTTGCTGTCAGGCACACACGTTGCCTATGACAGATGCTTCATGCACACCCGATGCACTTAGATATTGTTTCTGTGCGCATGTATGGCACATTCATGGATTTTGATTTCCGTGCACACCAGACGCACGTAGTATTCATATGCATATTTTGGGATTGATTTCTTTTGGAGCATTACGTTTTTATGATATTTGCTATGTGTCTTCGTACTGAGCAGGGCTAGTCCGAGGACAGCGCCTGAGTATATTTTGCTTGCATTGATAGCTATCGAAGGGATTTCCAAAAAGCGAGCTATAGTCTCAGTATTTACCTACGTGTCTGACATGACACGAAACATTTAAAACAAGGAAACCCTTCTAAATTGTTTTCAAAAACGGCGGAACGTGCATATTGAAAAAAGGATATGTATATATAGAGTTATTTTCTTACAGATGGCGTCCGCCACTGTGCAGTGTTATGCGCATTGCACAGCGACTTTAAAGGATTTGGCATGCATTTCCTTTATATACTTACATGTATAGATTTGATATTTACGTGTATAGTTCTGATTTATATCATTTTGGTTTTGCTTTGGATTTGGCATTCGTGTCTTTACCTTGATTCCGATGATTGCGGGATGCTTGACGGAGTTTTGATTTTGAGTTATCTGCTCATTACTCATGCGCATGCATTGCGCTATGATGCGTTTTATGTATCGATGATTTCGAAGCCCTGACGACTTGGACATTTTAATTGAAATGTTTTAGAATTTGGGGGTTTAAATTTAAATTCGGGGACCGAATTTCTTTAAGGAGGAAAGATCGTAACGTTTTGAAAATCGTTTCGGTGAAATTTCGGAAAAATCGGTAAAATAAAGGGGTTTTCTGTAAAAAAGTCAAAATACAAATATCTTTATTATAAAATTAAATATACATATTCTAGCTATGTAATTACTTGTATTTGGTGTTTATTGAGCCACTGGTGAAATTTCAAATTTTCTGAAAATTTTTCGAAATTAATTATTTTAATATTATTTTAAGCCGTCACTAATACATTTAATTAGGGAAAATTACAAATTGGAATGGGTTGAAACAAATTTTGTACATCATAACAAATTAAACAAAATTTTAACATGTTGTTTTTGAAATGAAATGAAGTTGCCAAACGGTTTTAGAAAATATTGAAGAAAAATGCTTAAATAGTGAAATTAGTGTAAATAGATGTTGGGGTGTGGTGTTAATCTTTTATGTGTTCACTCACTCACTCACCCAAACCCACCACTCACCCACTCCCTCACTGGCCAAGCCTCCCCCACAGCATCCCCCAAGTCCCCACTCTTTCCTCACAACAAAAGAAAAGGAAATTAAAAAGAAAAAGAAAGTATGGGCATTGTTGACTTAAAAGGGGGTTATATTGACTTGGGAAACTTCCACACACCTACACCAACCCACACACTTGTTTTCCCTGTAAATTTTCGAGCTCCTCCTGCTGTTGCTGCTGCCCCTCTTATTTTCCCCAATTTTTCATCTCTTTTTCACTCCAAATTCATCACAAAATCCATTAAAAAAATGCACAATTTCTTCATAAATTCAAAGCAAATCCTAATTCTATCCCTCCTCACACCCAAATTGGTTTAAAGAATGGAGAAAGGAGGTGTATTTGGTGGCTAGAGCAACCTAGGGTTTCAAACTTGGAGGTACAATTTCTATCTAATGGTTAAATTGTAGCTTGTATATGCTAAATTAGTTATTTAAAGTGTGAAATTGTTATTGTTGCTAGTTTATAAAAAAATCAAGAGAAGGGGTTGATTTTAGAAATGGGAATTGAAGCATTGCATGAGAATTATTTAAGTGTGATAGATTGCTTGTAGTGTGGATTGGCTGTTCATGCTAGATTGTAATCTTTTTGTCGCAAATCCGCGATGGTTGCGTCAATTTTCTAGTATTCATGCTTACTAGTTTTTTTAAAATTGAATTAGAATGTGAGATTAAAAATATGGTTAGGGTTTTTATCACATTATTAATATTATAAATTGTTGTTTAATATTTTAGTATATGCAAATCCAATGTTTGGGCATTTTTGCTATAAAATTGTTAAAATTGGATAATTGCAAACTAGAATTTTTGAATTTTTACAAATTAGTGTCATAAAAATATAGAAGTGGTTTATATGACCTAATTAAGATATTTAGTGAATATATTGGGCATTAGTTTTGTTAAAATATCGAGTTTCGAATTAAAACGAAAACTTTTGCTAACTAGGTTTTTGAGAAATAAAACGAATTGATTAATTTTAATGTTTTGATGATTTAAATCCTATTTCATATATAATTAGTGATTTGTAAAAACCATTTTTGGTACGTTTGATATTTTCTCGATCAATCGGCATTTGTACGCCGATGTCGAGGGTGTTTGAGTTGATTTGTGAAAGCAACCATAGGTTTTGACCTATGTGGGATTCGTGTGTCGTTTTGGTCATGAGTCGGATTTTAATGCGATACGGTGCGTTATGATATGTAGGTACCCCATGTGGACTTCGAGACGACAAACAAGAGCGTGGCGACGTCGGCACCGGCGAGCAAGGACCAGGTGAGTAGATTTATATCTACGGGGAGAAGTCAGGTGGATGGCATATAGCACCCCCGCAGTTCGTGGTGATGTATACAAATACGTATACACACATATATATTGATTATATATCGTTGCGTTTATTGATGATAAAAATAGATTTTAGGTGTGATTGGATAGGTTTAGTGTTGCGAAACTCTAGAGTAGTGGTTGCACCACACATACACACGCACACCCATACTTGCATACATTCTTCTTTCATATGTGCTTATACGGGGTTATATTGTTATGTGTTCACATGGGTATGGGACTATATGTTCACATACTGGATGTGAGGATAGTATTTGGGATTTGAGACGAGGCGATAAGATTTGATTGAGACCGTGAGAACGGTGATATGGCAGGATTCGTACTTGAGATACGTCCTGACATTATAGCGGATCTTGGGATGACGATACATGTGAATAGTGTTATACATTGAATGGTTGACATGTGATCGTGATATGAGATAAGATATGTTAAGATATCCATAATAGGTCGCATTAGGCGATGTATATCTCTTCATAACGATATATGATGATGATATCGGTTTGTATGAGGCTGTAGATCAGCAGGCAGATCATGACTTGATTAATGATATTAGTATTGTACTAGACGTAGATCAGTACCCCGGATTATGATCTTTGATAAAGAGGATACCAAATGATTAAATTAATGAAGGTGATATGGGCCCGTACCCAGATTTGGGATGTCGTATGACGGATTTACGTACGAGCTATATATTGATGTTTGATCCGCACTCTTGACTTGGGAATATTTGATTATAGATATGGTATCGGATGTGATATTATCGAGGCGGGATCACCGACTATATATATATACATATGTATCGACTCAGATGTTAGGCGATTTCCTTACCTTCAGTTAGCCTGTTAGCTCAGCCCTATAGTTTAGTGTAGCTGTATGACTCAAATTACATTAAATGCAGATTTGTTATCATTTTGTCTAGTATTTAGCTCCCGCTCATTATTGTTGTTCGCTCCGCATCGCATGCTTATATTATAATTCATATCCTATTATTGATATTATGCTGTTAGGACACTAGCACCATTACCGATGACGCGTATGTACCACATACACTTACCTGCCGGGTCACACACATCTTCATCGGTAATTGCCATGTCACGAACACTTTAGAAAATACTATTTCATTGACATAGGTTGTGATCAGTCGAAAATAATGTAATTTTAACACGGCAATTTCCCTATCATTTACACTCATTTAGAAGTGTTCAGTATTCATATTTCACATATTAGCAAATCAGTCGTTAAATATCAGATTTCATGTGTTAGACTTTTAAACCGGCACTTTAAGGGAAATTGACCGCATTTCATGGCATCGCATCATCTCTGTATTTGCGCAACACTTGTGTCGAGATTTGTGCAGGAAATTGCAGGAGCAAAGTCAAAAGAAGCTGATAAAAAATACACCAACTCAATGATTTCAGATCTGGTAGCAATTCAAAAGGAAATATAAAAATCAATATATCAAAGAAATGCCCACAAGTCTGCCCAAATTAGCACCAGAAGTACCAAGCCTTGAAGCCCCAAAAGAGCCGCGGAACCGCGGCGGGAGCCGGCTTGAGCCGTGGTTCCACGGCGCTTTTGCCACGTCATCGCTTAATTTTTAGTGCACAATTCTAAGCTCTGGTCCCACATTCCTTTTATATATGTCAAATTCCAGAAGGATCTCGAAGCTACTGCCAGGAGCAAAAATCATTAAGCAAAGCTAATCCTAATTAAGCTCCTAACAAACTATTTCTAGAAGCTCCCTCCTAACTAATCACATCTAGAAGCATCTCCTCTAACTAACTTTTGGAGGGAAATTCAAATTTCCTCAACAAACTTTTGGAGGGAAACTTAGAATTTGAAATCCTAGATCTAGGGTTGGGATGTCTATAAATAGAAGCCTAGATCTAAGGGTTGAGGTTAATCTTCCATATTCCTAAATCTCTAATTCTCCATTTTCTTCCACAAGTCTAGTGACAAGACTTGTGCGAAACCCTAACCCTAATTCCACTCCAAATTCAAGATCTTGAGTACCAATCAAGCAAGAAGCCCTTCAACCTTTTAGGAGCGGAGCCGATCTCCAACCGAGCAAGTGATCCAAGCCGATCCGCGACTCACGGGGACGAGCGAAGCCAAATCGACGATCGAGTTCTTCCTCTTGTAGTTCTTGAGCGAATGTAATGAAATTGTTGATATAAATAAAAGGTGAAATTCTTTTAATCTTGCTTTCTTTAAATTCTTGCATCATGATTAGATCTCAATTTGTGATTGTGGTTCTTGTTGTGATGTTTGAGTAAAACTCCGCTCGTAAAGGAGTCGAGACGATCAATAGAATGATGATGTAACAAATCTTAAAACGATTTTTAAGTCCTACGAGTTTTGTAAACCCTAGCAAGTTCAAGAATCGATGACCTAGTTTCGTAGCGATGCTTTCTTGATTGTGATCGCTCGAAATTAGGGATCTACGATTGTTTCTTGAATTTACTAGAGGCTAGAAAGTGAATGATATCGACGAAAGAACAAGGGATAAGATGAAACCCTAGTTTCACTAGAAATCCCTAATTCTTGTCGATCATCATCGATCTAGTATCAATTCATCGAAGGATAAGAATACGTCATTATAAGATTACATCACATCTATAGATCCGATCGATTCCTACGAGCCTCATTTCGATTCTTGATATTTGGTTTGGAAAAATCAACAAACTATCAATTCTTGATTCTATCTTTTTCTTGTTAATAGATCTAGATTTTTCTAATTCTTGAACTTCAATTTTTTAAATCATGAATTGTTTTGTTTTCTTTTCATTAAAGTTTCGACTCATCTAATTCAAAAGACGAACGATTACACTGTCCCTATGGACGATCCGCACTCATTTACAATCTACATCCGACACTGTAGTTGATTGCGGTCCAATAATTTTTGGTTGTGATTTCTTTACAATTTTCCAACTACACAATCTGAAATCCATTCAATCAAATGGCGCCGTTGCCGGGGATCATTTGATTTTATTTACACAACAAGAATTTATTACAATCAAATGGCGTTGTTGCCGGGGATCATTTGATTTGATTTACACAACAAGAATTTATTACAATCAGGTTGTTAGCTTATAGTTTAGACATGATATTAGTGTACTTGCTTTATATCCTAGTTTAGACATTGTAGTTATTGCCTGCTACTTCATGCATGTTATTATTCACTGTTGTGTCGCATTCATAGATTTTCATGCATATATTCACTGTTTACATGCTATTGATGACTTGGATTCGGATTTCATGAGATTTCTTGGATTTGAAGGAAAACCGCAAAAACATAAATAAAGCTTTTCTCTCTTTTTAAATAAAAAGTGCGGTTTTCCCATGATGTATGAGTCGTCCACCATGAGTTTGCTGATGGATTTCGAGACCCGATTCGAGGAGGCGGATAAACTGTTTCGGGTACATGGTGGACCCGGTGCGGTACCCAGGGGCAAGAAGATTGCAGATGATGGCGTTGAGCCCGGCATAGGAGCACTACCGACCGGTGATATTACCCGACGCGTCGGATATCCGGAGGATACCGTCGTGGTCTTGAGATTGATGGTAGGGGCCGGTCTAGACTGACGGCGCCCTAGATAGTGAGATTGAGACATACATAGATATTTGAGATATTGAGGTACAGAGATTGCGACATAGAGATATCGAGATATTTGGATATTTGTTTTGTGTCGATACTAGGCACTGTTTATGCTGATTTCATTATGATACCTCGTTTTAAAAAGATACAGAAATCTCACTAATTTTTGGAAGCAATTTTCTTCAGTACATGCATCCTGTTTCATGCATTCATACATCATCCATATGATATATTTCTACCTGAGACACTGACACGGGCACATGGGATTACACTTGGGTTAGACTTTTACCCTAGCCATTGTTATAGGCTGCTGGTTATATATTTGGGGATATATTATGATTGTTGACCTAGGATTGCATTGTTCATGCGATTTCTGTTCGTAGATGTTTTTCTACTCATGAGTTGGCAACTCACCCCCATTGTGCCACAGTTCTTGCAGGTTTTGCCGTACAGGTTTCATTACGGCTTTGCTGGCACTGCTTCTTTCGGGTGATTTGCTAGTAGGTGGGTTTATTGGTATCGTACCCATCATATTACTTTGTATAATATTATTCAGTTGTATTTAATAAATTCCATCAACCAAACATGTATTTATTTTTGAGATAGAGACCAGTGATGTTATTCTTTCGACCTTAGAGTCGCGCGTTATATTTCTGTGGATTTCTTGTTGTTTTGAGTTTCCTTTCGAGTTTTGATCCTCGCCCTTGGCGTTGTATATTATATTGCTTGTGTGGTTGTGACCGTCGATTGACGAAGAGCTAGCTCCCACTTGGGGATGCCTTTTATTGATTTCGTATACTATTCATATTGTATCCCGTTTGGGGGCCAGTATTTACAAAGGAGACTCTGCCGAAATTTTCAGGAAATATTTGATGTTTTTAAAAACGCATAATTCGGCTTATGCTATTAAAACTACTTGATTTAAATTGGTTTTCCTTCACTCTTCTACTTTTCTTGGTTTGGATTTCTGGGTTTTCGGCTTACTTAGATTACGTACGCCTCGAGACGTTTCGTAGTTTAAGTGTCGGTCATGTTCCGTACTTTCGGGACGTGACATTGAGTGCGCAGGGTTTAGATTTTCATTCGTGCATGATGGATGCACCGATTTGGATTTTTACGCAGGTTGGGCGCATGTTTTGAGATACGATTTTGGTGCACACCAGATGCACTAAATCGAGATTTTTCGTGCATGTCAGATGCACCTGATTTGGCTGTCAGGCACACACGTTGCCTATGACAGATGCTTCGTGCACAACCGTTGCACCTAGATGTTATTTTGTGCACCTGAATGGCACATATATGGATTTTGATTTCCGTGCGCACCAGATGCACAGGATGGTGTTATGTGCATTTTTGGGATTTATTCCTTTTGGAGCAATACATTTTTATGATATTTGATATTCGTTTTGTACTGAGCAGGACTTGTCAGAGGACAGTACCTGGATATATTTTGCATGCATTGATAGTTATCGAAGGGATTTCCAAAAAGCGAGCTATAGTCTCAGCATATATACCTACGTGTCCGATATGACACGAAACGTTTTAAAAACAAGGAAACCCTTCTAAATTGTTTTCAAAACGGCGGAACGTACATAGTAAACAAAAGATATATACATATATGGTTATTTTCTTATGAAAAACGTCCGCCACTGTGCAGTGTTATGCGCATCGCACAGCGACTTAAAAAGATTTGGCATGCATTTACATCAGCTATTCACATGTATAGATTGGATGTCTACATGTATAGTTCTGATCTATATCATATTGGTTTTGTATTGGATTTGGAATTTGTGTCTTTACCATGACTCCGATGATTGTGGGATGCTTGACGGAGTTTTGCTTTTGAGTTATCTGCTCAGTACTCATGCGCAGGCATTGCGCTATGATGTTTTATGTATTGATGATTCGGAGCCCCGACGACTTGGAAATTGTATCGAAATATTTTAGTATTTGGGGGTTTATATCTAAATTCGGGGACCGAATTTCTTTGAGGGGGGTAGATTGTAACGTTTCAAAATAATAAAATATTATTTTTGGGAATTTTTATAATTTAATATTATTTTAATGAATATTTTAATATTCCGGTATAATTAAATACAAATAAATGGGGAAAATTGGGGAAAATTCTAAAATAGGGTATTTTATGGAATTATGCCATTTTTAATTTTTTATGATTAGTTATATGCTAATTTAGTGCTGATCGCGATTAAAAATCGCTAATCGGATTTTTGGCATTTTTGTGTAAAAATGTGCACATATCATTTTCCACACTTGTTACACTTGTTACATGTTTTGGATGCATGGTTGCTTAAGGTTCGCCATGGTGGGAGAAGAAAAGGAAAAGAAAAGAAAAGAGAAGGTAAGTATGATGAGAGAGAGAGAAAGGGTAGGTATAGGGTCAACCCCTCTTTTTGAACCATCCCTTTTCATTTTCCCATCTCATTTCTCTCTCCCCTTCCCCAAGAGCTGATGCTGCTCCTGCTCCTCCCTCATCTCCCTCCCCTTCACTCCATAGATCCCTCTCAATTCCTTCACCAAAACCCTATTCCAATTTCACAAAAAGTGTTCCCGAGCTCACTAGCTACACATTGAACCTAGCAAAAATGGATTTGGAGGACTTTTAGCAACTCAAGAATTTTCTTGAGTTGCCAAAGGAGGTAAATTCTGCACCTATTAGAGTAGTATTTCATTTCTTGTGCATCAATTCTAGTTTCATGTCGATATGGTGTCCAAAGCACTCCCCAGATTCATAGGTCCCTTTGAGCCAGTAAGTGATCGGCACTCCCCAGATTCATAGGTCCCTTCGAGAGAAAAAGAGAATAGCCAGACTGTACGGAAATTGTCACTTACAGGCTCTGTAGGAATCTGTAAGTGGAATTACGCATTGGATTTGATTTATGTGATTTCTGGATTTGGGAACCGGAGTACTATTTTAAGAAAATACGCACTGTTTAAAAACCCGGTTTCCCTTGATATGATATTTTAGTACGTCCACCATGAGTTTTCTCGGTTCCAGAGAGCTTGTGTGAGTATACCCGATTCGAGGAGCGGTAGGCACTGATTGCGGGTACATGGTGGACCCGGTACGGTACCCCGGGGCGAGAAGACTCGTTAGACGTGAGCCCGGCGGAGGGACTACTACCTACCGGTGATTGGTTGGACCTGGCGGTTATCCGGAGGATACTGACCAGAGTCGATTGATGGATACGGGATGATGCGTACTGCCGGGGCCGAGGGCCGATTCCGCAGACGGAGCCCGTGGGCAGATCCGATGGACGGACACCCCATATTGGAGGATTTGTGTGTCGATGCTGGACACGGCTGATTTTATGATATTTTGAGTGCCGATGATGGGCACTCCTGATTTTATGAGATTCACAGGATTTGAGGGCCGATGTGGATGACGGCGCCTGTGTTTTTACTGGGATTTGGGTGTATTGTTGGACACCGACTGTTTTTCCACGTGATATTCCATGTAGATATTATTATTCCCATGCTCAGCATTTAGTATTTGACATCTCATCCTGTATCTATTGTACCTGATATAGTACACATGCTTGCACAATCATTGCGTACCCAGCTCATGCTATATAGGATTGTTAGATTTCATTATTAGACATGATTATTGTATACCTTGCACATCATATGGTAAGACTATTAGATTGCACTTGTCGCATGATGTGAGCATCCAGTTCATCATATAGATGTTATCTGTTGGCATAGGTTAGAGTATCGCAGCACGTGCATACTCGCGATTACCTTTATATGTTATCTACTATTCACGAGGTGTCAACTCACCCCCGTTGTGCCACAGTGCTTGCAGGTTGCCCTTGGAGTAGTCGCGGCTGGCTGTTTACCGCATCTTTTGACACAGATTCCATTACTGAGGCGTGTTAGCCCTTTTGCTATTAGGTGGGTTTTGTATGGTATATATTTACTTTTCAGTTGTATATTGATGTATCTAGTACTCTCCATCTACCTTCATGTATTGACTTAGAAACAGTTGTGAGGACGACGCATGTTATTTTGTACTCTGGTGTCGAGCTCGTTGTGAGCCGACTTATTTTTTTGCAGTTATATATTTCTTGCTGTCTTCATTTCATTTTTACTCAGTCGTACATTATCATTGTGATGCTCTATTTATTCCACATGTCATTTTACTTACATCTTGTCTTTTACCCGCTTCTCGCGACAAAATTTTTATAAAGAAAATGTTGTCAAATTTATTAAACAACACTTGAACTTAAAAAGGATTTCTACTAAATTAATTAAAGTTTTCTAAACATTTACAACTGTTTTACAAAAAGTTTAAAAACACTCTATATTTAATGGTTTTGATTTCTGGGTTTCGGCTTACTTAGTCGCGTTACACCTGTAGACGTTACGTGGTTAAGTGCTGGTCACTGTTCACACCGTAATATTGTGTTATTATATTCCCCATTCTTATTCTTTTTACAAATAAATAGGTGCTTTTGACGCATGTCTGCTACATATTACAGGTTACAGGTTCTTGGAGCGAAAACAGTGAAAAAGACAAAAGACGACACAAAAAGGGGACTTTGAACAACAAATAGAAGGATCTTAATCAAGCCTACACAAAAGATCAGTACAAGGCAATGCAAGGTCCAAGATTACAAAGCAAACGGTTAAAAGTCCACTGCAATTGTTCACTGGAGATCTGGAAGAAATAGAGAAGCCAAATTGAATAAAGATCCAAAGAAATAAAAAGCCCAAGAAGCCCAGAATCAGTTCCAAAATTTCCAGACATAGAATTTTACCGAAGCTTGAAGTCTACTTTGACTAGGTCTTCCTAAGGATATTTTGGTAAATGTAGACGTGCGAATCAATTGTAACATAGGGTTTCCTATCCTCTATAAATAGGAACTCTAAATCATTGTAAAGGCTATGCCTCCCTATGCCTCTTTTTATGAATAAAATTCAGATTTCTTTTGGAGAGCATCAATTTGTAAGTTCTTTATTTTCTGCCCTAGGTTAAATTTCTATTCTTGCCCTAGTTAAATTTAATTCCTTGCCCTAGTTAGATCTTTTATTCTCTGCCCTAGATAAATGTTCTTCAATTCCCTAATGAGTGAGTAGTCTCCTCACTTGTTAGGGTTAGATCTGGGGAAGGTTTGAGAGACGAAGATCTCTCATCCCCTTTCTTGCCCGTCATATATTTTCATAGGACTTCATGCATACATGCAAATACCGCTCCCTACGGCACCCTATCCATCGAGGTAGCGGTGATACCGTAGTATAAAGGCCCGGTTGTGATGTTTTCCATAGAGGTTAGAGTAAGGATTGATAAAGGAAGGACAAGAAACTAGAGGAAGAAAACATCTTCCCGATGGTTCTAATCCCTTTTATTAATAATTACCATAACACCTAATTAGATCTTCATATGGGTATAGAAAGTGTTAGTTATATGTATGCCCTAGAGGCCATTACTGTACATTGGATGTATATTGTAGTGGATGCTGGGACATATATAGGAAGGACTTTCTTGCTCGACATGATAGTACGCTATCTGGTTGCTCTTTTTCTTAACATTTTTGTCTCTCTGATTACATGTTGATAAAGCCCTTAGGATGTGTACTCGACTTCCAGGACTATGATGAAGATCATACTAAAGGGGCCTGGGTAGTCAATGAGTACATCCTTCATTGTTCCTAGTCATGGGAATATCGAGACGGGGCATCGATATTCCAAAGTAGACTAGCGTATATCTTCTCGACCCATGTGATGGGCGATGGATGATCCCATATCCATTGGTGTTTGACATCAGAGATGGTATGCGGGTGCTCAGTGGAGACTGGGTACACTGAACGGACTCGCCGAGAACTCCCAGATGGTATTATACCTCACGTCAGATGGCAGTTCTCTGGTGACACTGGTGCAGCTTAGTCTGTTGACCCGAGATCATCATAGAGTCTTGTGTGTCTCCCACTGTGCTTTGATTTCCACCCTACCACGGCTCTACTGAGTCGTGAAAACAGGTGGTTTTTGGGTACAGTCCCGATTCACATGGAGGCAATGAGCGATAGGAGGGGATTCGTCTCTCCCGGTATTGGGGGTGGATGTTGCGCTATGCTCGACTGGCCATAACAGGAAATCCCTGGCCAGGGTTGCAGTGATATACTGGTAAGAGTTATCAGTAGTTTCACGAATGTTATGGACCTTATGTCGGCATGACTTATCAAGCTATTGGGGGTCTGACGTTTACCACCCCTAGGCGAGATATGCGACATATCAGACGAACAGACCGGACTGTACGGTAAGTGTTACTGGTTGGATTCACAGGAGTGTGAGCGGGCTTGCTCGTCGATCTTCTGATCGCTCAATACCCGGGTGGCCGTTACGTTTAGCAGACCGCTTGCAGCTTGTGGGTGTTTGATATGATCATCACCTGCTGCCGGCGTATTGACGAGTCTTTAGAGTCCTACACAGAGGTTTCCTGGCTCAAGCGAAACGAAATAGGAGCGCATATGAGATATGTGCAGGACCGAGAATAATACGTGTATGTGATACCGTATTCTATTCTCGTGATGAATGTATCGATTGGTTGTATGCGATATAACCTAGTTATCGAATCAAGGATTGATTCGATAAGCCGATACATTGGATACTAGTCGGTTATATGCGACATGACCGGATCATTGAATCAAGTGTTGATTTAATGATTTAATGTATAATTATATATTTGATATATTACTTTGCATTAACTAGTATTGGTTCACTTTAAATGGATTTTCTCACTTGAATTGCACATTGTATATGTGATATATTTTTGTGCACTTGTTTGTATCATGTTTGATGATACATGCTCACTTGGGTTTGTGTAAAGAATTAAACCATGGTTATATGTATGGTTAGGGTTTTGTTTATTTATTTATTTATTATTCTTTTTGAAATGATAAAGAAAAGAATGGTGGCTTATTTTGTTTGTTTGTTGAAGCTTCATGAAGCTTTGAACAAGTCCACCATTCTTATCTCATGCTTAACCCTAACCAATCAAACTAACCATAGTATATTCTCTACACTTAACCATGGTTGGTATATGATAAGTATTCATTTATTTTCTATTTTAAAAGAGACTTATCATATTCTTTCTTCTTCTTCTTCTTCTTCTTCAAGAAGAAAAAGCTTGATAGCTTCAATGGTGATTTGAGAAAAAGAGTGAGAAATCCAATTCCAAAGTGAACCCACTTCCTATTTCTTCATCCTCTACCTCTTGCCAAGTAGTATAGGGTGTTTTCTTCACAAGTTTCATGACTTGGTGAAGTTGGAGCTTGATCTTGAGTTGCCTCGACGTAGATCATCTTCGGCATCGAAGTCGACGACCTAGCCCGCCCATTTCTCCCATGAAGCCGATGCTAGAGTCCGGGATCCGATATGGACAGCGAGGGGACGTCATCATGGAGCCTAGGAGGTGGAGGACCGGATCTACAAAGGTTGTAGCCTCTTTCCTTTTAAGTTAAAGTTGTTTACTTGCATCGCATCACCTATATATCTAGTTAACGATCCGTATTAGGGTTTCTCGGCACTTGTAAAATTTTAATTGGGCATGTTTGATCACTTATGAGACTTCATTAGTGTGCCTAGGAACCCTACAGTGGTATCAGAGCCTAGCTAGAGCCTTAGGCGATGCGTAGACGGAGTTAGAAGTCCGATCGAACCGAAACCCTAATTCAAAGTTGCTCTCTGGACTTTTTTCAAAAACTGGGTTTTTTCCAGATTAAAAGTTTGCAGAAAACCAAGCAGGAATATCTAAGAATTACTGAGAAGCCCGTACTTCTGAGTCCATTAAAGCGCGGCGGAACCGCGGCATTAGCATGGCTAATGCGGCGGTTCCGCAGCAGTTTAGTCTCCTCTTGCTTTTAAATTTGCACAGTAATTCCTACTTTACAGTTCTGGTTTTACTGGGAATTTTTAATCTGAACTCAAGAGTTGAGTTTTCTGGGTTGTATAGGGGACTCGGTGTTTCGATCGGATTGTCTAATTTTGTCAGTGTGTTTTTCCGGGTAATTTTAGAATATGTTAAAAAGTTCGACCGGATATAAATACCCACTTTTTCCCCTGCCGGGAAATTTCCAATTGTTGGATTTTTTCGTAGTTTAACGACGTTCTAAGTAGTGCAAGTAACGCGATGGTCCCTCTAGAAGACAACAAACCTTAACTCGATTATGTGACCGTCTTGAACTTCCCTTTGAACCTTCGGGTTTGGGGCAGTACGGCGTGCCACATGTGAGGCGTTGGCTTGACCCTTCTACGGCTGGACCGTTGGTACTGAGGCACGAACTGAATGTTTTTAGACTTATTTCATGTGTTGAGCTGTATCGGGAAAACTTGGGTGTTCGATTGTTCGATCGGAAAGTTTAACATTTTCTATTTATCCGGAATGTGATACAACAATTGGAATTCACAAGTAGTTATGAGATAACTGAATGAATGTTATAAACACAGCAGTTTAGTCTCATTTGATCGGTTGCCACGGAATTTTGATGTGATCAAAAGTCCGTCGCAATCACGTAGCGTACACGGATACTCGCCGGCTAAACTTAATAGACAGCCTCGCCCCATAACCCCGACCAAGTGACTGTAGGAGAACCCCGTCGCCGAAAGCATCCGTTCGGGTGCTCGCGGTAGCGGTGTTTCGCCATGGTGCACTTCGTCGACGGTATCGGGGGTGCGGCCGCCTACTAAAGTTTGCGACGAGCATTCGATCAGTTTTTCGGGAATCCTGTTGAATTGCCCGACATGATATTGAAAAGTGTTTTCGATAATAAGACTAAAATGCGGGGTTTATAATTGTTAGGCATGCGATGTCTAAGCAATTCATTTGGCTAGGCATGCGATGTCTAAAGAGGATGCGGATTCCAACTGTTGTAGTTTTACACTTTCTTTTCTGTGACCGTAAGTGTAATATGTGATATCGCCGGTTTCGTTTCTATATGTCAACGACAATTGGGATGCGCATATTTACTTACGTTGATGACATGTGATGTTATGTGTTGCTGGATATGTTATATTAGATCGTCATGTTTGAATAGCCGGGGTTTTTTTTATGTGAGATGAGTGTTTTTTCATTTTCATTCATGTAAAAACTTGTATGTAATATTCTTTTATTGGGGCATTTCCAGGTTGCGGAAGATGTCACCGTTTGTATATTATTTACATTTCCGCATTAGGATAGACCCAAGGAGGGGAGCACAAGTAACCGGGTTCTAGGGTCCAGTGGGAGACCATCTCGAGGAGTCGAGTTCGGGTCTCCTAACCCTAGAATTGGTAGAGTTTCTTGCCACTCTCGTAGGGGTCTAGGGGTGTGGGATTGGCTATTCATCACGACAGTGGAATCCGTGTTTTATACTGGCTCGTATTAAAAACACGGACGTCCTAGTATATCCAATATTTCATATGTTTTTTCTGCTGCGTTATCTGTGATGTGATCATGTGATTTGTTCTGTGATAGATACAGTATATAGTATATATGATATATTATATAAACGCTGCTTATGTTTTACACCCACGCTAGCCCTGCCCCGCTCTGCCGTTAGTTACCTAACCTAACGGTGCAGACGGGACATCGAGGCGAATGCGGATGGCATAAGCATACGTTATATTTATCTGTGATGATTAGGTGGACTTAAATGATGGGATATTCATTAATGAGATTAATGAAAGAAAATAAACCTAAAAGATGTTGTGGAATCGAATTTCAAAATAAAACAGGTAGCTACAGTTCTTGCTTTGCATCGCGGTGTTCCTTGTAGAACATCCTGCACCTTATTCGATAAGGAAAGGACCGAGATCCCTTCACCGGGAGTGACTCCTTTAGCAATAACTGGCAGATGCTACAACACTCGGTTTGTCTTTTGATTGCTTCTATAGTTTCTGCTTTGCACAGTGATATATATGATATATCCCGCACCTCATTCGACGAGGAAAGGGCCGACGATCCCTTCACCGGGAGTGACCCCTTTAGCAAAACTAGAAAAGCCTCAAAAACATTCCATTTAAAAACCATTTGATTCCGCAACGAGATCAAGTTCAAAGCGTTAAAGGTTTTTATAAAAACCATCCGCAACCCTCCGTCATTTTAGGAAGTAGAGTACTTAGTATTCGTGCTGTGTTTGTTGACCTTAGTTAAGGCACAGTGTACGGTAGCTAAGTGATGTCTTCCTACACCGCATATGATGCGATTAGTTAGGACAGTCGCGTGACTTTGTTGACCTTAGTTAAGGGTCATGTGGGTGGGTCTAATTAATCACGAAATGACGGGTAGAACTTGACTAGTGCTTATGATTTGTTGACCATAGTTAAGGTCATAGGTGCTAGGGGTAAAAACCATTATCGGGAGTTTCAAGTGTTGAAATTTGCAATGAGATTGCATACCTTCTATGTGATAGTTGGATCCCGATACCCACTGCGAGTAATTGTTACTCCTGGGAGAGTTTTGCACTTTACAATTAGCCGATCAAGTAGGTGTCTAGAAAGGTGTCAACGGGGTTACGCCTCTGGGAAAACGAGGTTTACTGTAATTAGGTCCGTGCGAAAGCACGGGGAACCTCCCTCAAAGTACCGACACTGGCCTGGCTGAAAGATTGGCGAACTTGTAGAGTGTAATTAATCCCGGCTAGTCTTTCCTTTTAGGGTTTGAAGGAAGATTTGATAAAAACAGTGGGAGCCATCCTGATTAGATAAAATAAATAACCAATCTGATCTTGCAAGAGCGCACGCAGAGTGTTTTCTTCTCTCTCTCTCCAGGTAGCGACCATATCACGCCTTAATCAAGATAATAATATGGATGTATTGACCGAACCCGCTTGTTATACTGAGCTGGTGAATGTTGGTCCCGCTCCAACTTATAATTGTTATAAGACAGAGCAGGAAATAGGGGAATACCAGAATTCCTATGCCGCCCAAACGAAGAAAGTGCATATGATGCATCTCCTTCGGGTGTGTTCATTACAAAGAACTGTTTCTCAGTATCCTCCGCATCCTGGGTATTTGATACCGGATCAGGATCCCAGATATGTAATCTGTTACATAGGGCTACAAAAAGGTAGAAAACTGAGAACGGGTGATAAGTTTCATGAGACAGAAAACGGGGCAAGTGTTGCAGCCAAGTCTGTTGGTCACTGTCACCCTGTATTACCAATACATTGATTCTGAACAAATGCTATTAGATACCGAACCTGATATACAAAATCATATCAATCTCTTTATTTATTAAAGTAATGATAAAATTTTGTATTACATGGATAATGTTTTGAACATTTCCTATATCAAAAGTTGATCGGTTCAGGCACGTTATCTAAAAGCATTGACGTTCTAAATCAAACTACAGTTCTTAGTATACAGAACACACACAAGAGGAAAAGTTCAGAAATGAACGAATCCTTCTTGAGGCATTGTAGACTAGGTCACATCAATGCGACCCGACTGGCTGAAGTTACATTTTAGATGCATATTTAAATCAGTTTGAATTTACATCTTGTGAAACTTGCCAGTCATGTCACAAAGATAAGATGACCATAGCCCTGTTTATTGGAAACAGAGAAAGAGTTAATGAACTCTTGGGACTAATACATGATGATGTATGTAAGGTCTCCTGTCTACACATGCCAGGACTGGTTCTTTATACTTCATTATATTCTCTGATAATCTCTCAAGATTCAGTCATATGTTTCTGTTGAAACATAAGTCCGAAGCTTTTGAGGTATTCACAGAATACAAGTTGGAAGTAGAGAACCAAAATACGGGTATAAGTATTGTGTCCTATGATAAGATCAGGGAGGAGAATACTTGTGCATAGAATTCCTGGACTATTCTAAAGGAGAATGAGATTCTCTCTCAGTGTTACTCCTCTGAATACACCACAGCACAACGGTGTATCAGGGCGGAGCAATCGAACCGTATTAGATATGGTGTACTCTATGATGAGTACTACTGAGTTACCTATTTCCTTTTGGGGTTATGCACTTGAGAAGCTGCATACCTATTGAATTAGGTTTGAATCAAATCAGTGCCTACCACTCCATATGAGATATGGTATGGGAAGAACCCATCTCTTAAGCGAGTAAAGATTTGGGGTTGTCCGGCCTATGTCTAAAAGCAAAATCCGGACAAAATCGAGGTAAGGTCAGTTCTGTAGAACTGGAAAGGTTCCAGCTATACAAAACTGCAGCTGATTTGACAGAACCAAAGGGTTCAATAGTCCCCGACGAACCTCTGCCTCTCCGCCGATCTGGTAGGGTTCCTCACCTGCCTGAGAGATACCTCGGTTTCTCGATGACAGTGGGAGCGAGGAATGCATCATGAGATGATGACCCAACAAGTTTCGAGTAGGCCATCGAGAGTAGGGACTCTGTAAGAATGGCTGGATGCTTAGCGATCTGAGATGGAATCCATATACACCAACAAAGTATGGACTTTGTTTGCTATATCTGAAAGGTTAAATCCCCATCAGGAGCAAGTATATCTTGAGAAGATTACTTGGTGTAGATGGAAAAGTTAAGACTTTCAAAGCTAGACTCGTTAAAGGTTTTCGTCATCGACCAGGCGTGGATAATGATGAAACTTTTTCCAAGTGACTATGCTTAAGTCCATCCGGATCCTACTTAACATTGCTACATACCATGACTACGATATCTGGTGGTTGGGTGCCATGACTACTTTTCTAAATAATGATTTAGAAGAGAACGTCTATAAGAACATAGCCAGAGGGCCTCATAAACAGTGGGAGCAGCGGAAACGTGTGCAAGTTGCTTTACAGGATAAAGCAGGCATCGCGGAGTTGGAACATCTGTTTTGATGTGGTAGTCAAAGAGTTTGACTTCATCAAAATGGTAGATGAACCTTGTATGTACAAAAGGGTAGTATAGAGTATGGTAATGATCCTCGTAAAGTACGTGGATGACATACTCTTGATAGGAAAGGAGTTTCCTATGCTACGATCGGTCGATCTCCTTTTATCACATAGATTCTCCATATAGGATCAAAGTGATACCTCCTAAATCTTAGGTTTTGGATCTATGAGATAGATCTAAATGGATGTTAGGATTCTCACTAGTTATAGTAAGATTGTATCAATTGATCCTGGGGAGAATCACTGGAAGGGTTCCAGGATGATAAAGAAGACTGAATGTCAGTCACAGGCATTGTCTTTACCCTCAGTAAAGGGACGGTATGTTGGAAGAGTTCCAAGCTAGATACCGTGGCAAACTAGACGATAAAGGCTGGTAACATCGCTATTAAAGATACTACCAAAGAGGCAGTTTGGGTGTATATTGGTTCATAAGATGAACTAGGTTCCCACCATAGTATGACAATGGAAGTGTGTCTTTGGCCAAGGAACCATGATCCCATCAGTGACCCAGACATATTCTGAGGAAGATCACCTGATCATGGAGATAGTTGATCTCCAGGGTGATCGAGGTAAGGAGAGTAGACTCAGAGGACAATACAGCGGATCCACTCACGAAGGCCTTTTCCCAAAGAGAGACTTTTAAAGGATGGTTGAGTATGTGATACTGCAACCACTGCTACAGATGGCCCTAGTGCAAGTGGGAGATTGTTAGTTATATGTATGCCCTAGAGGCCATTACTGTACATTGGATGTATATTGTAGTGGATGCTAGGACATATATAGGAAGGACTTTCTTGCTCGACATGATAGTACGCTATCTGGTTGCTCTTTTTCTTAACATGTATACTTTCTGTCTCTCTGATTACATGTTGATAAAGCCCTTAGGATGTGTACTCGACTTCCAGGACTATGATGAAGATCATACTAATGGGGCCTGGGTAGTCAATGAGTACATCCTTCATTGTTCCTAGTCGTGGGAATATCGAGACGGGGCATCGATATTCCAGAGTAGACTAGCGTATATCTTCTCGACCCATGTGATGGGCGATGGATGATCCCATATCCATTGGTGTTTGACATCAGAGATGGTATGCGGGTGCTCAGTGGAGACTGGGTACACTGAACGGACTCGCCGAGAACTCCCAGATGGTATTATACCTCACGTCAGATGGCAGTTCTCTGGTGACACTGGTGCAGCTTAGTCTGTTGACCCGAGATCGTCATAGAGTCTTGTGTGTCTCCCACTGTGCTTTGATTTCCACCCTACCACGGCTCTACTGAGTCATGCAAACAGGTGGTTTTTGGGTACAGTCCCGATTCACATGGAGGCAATGAGCGATAGGAGGGGATTCGTCTCTCCCGGTATTGGGGGTGGATGTTGCGCTATGCTCGACTGGCCATAACAGGAAATCCCTGGCCAGGGTTGCAGTGATATACTGGTAAGAGTTATCAGTAGTTTCACGAATGTTATGGACCTTACGTCGGCATGACTTATGAAGCTATTGGGGTCTGATGTTTACCACCCCAGGGCGAGATATGCGACATATCAGACGAACAGACCGGACTGTACGGTAAGTGTTACTGGTTGGATTCACAGGAGTGTGAGCGGGCTTGCTCGTCGATCTTCTGATCGCTCAATACCTGGATGGCCGTTACGTTTAGCAGACCGCTTGCAGCTTGTGGGTGTTTGATATGATCATCACCTGCTGCCGGCGTATTGACGAGTCTTTAGAGTCCTACACAGAGGTTTCCTGGCTCAAGCGAAACGAAATAGGAGCGCATATGAGATATGTGCGGGACCGAGAATAATGCGTGTATGTGATACCGTATTCTATTCTCACGATGAATGTATCGATTGGTTGTATGCGATATAACCTAGTTATCGAATCAAGGATTGATTCGATAAGCCGATACATTGGATACTAGTCGGTTATATGCGACATGACCGGATCATTGAATCAAGTGTTGATTTAATGATTTAATGTATAATTATATATTTGATATATTACTTTGCATTAACTAGTATTGGTTCACTTTAAATGGATTTTCTCACTTGAATTGCACATTGTATATGTGATATATTTTTGTGCACTTGTTTGTATCATGTTTGATGATACATGCTCACTTGGGTTTGTGTAAAGAATTAAACCATGGTTATATGAATGGTTAGGGTTTTGTTTATTTATTTATTTATTATTCTTTTTGAAATGATAAAGAAAAGAATGGTGGCTTATTTTGTTTGTTTGTTGAAGCTTCATGAAGCTTTGAACAAGTCCACCATTCTTATCTCATGCTTAACCCTAACCAATCAAACTAACCATAGTCTATTCTCTACACCTAACCATGGTTGGTATATGATAAGTATTCATTTATTTTCTATTTTAAAAAAGACTTATCATATTCTTTCTTCTTCTTCTTCTTCTTCAAGAAGAAAAAGCTTGATAGCTTCAATGGTGATTTGAGAAAAAGAGTGAGAAATCCAATTCCAAAGTGAACCCACTTCATCCTATACCTCTTGCCAAGTAGTATAGGGTGTTTTCTTCACAAGTTTCATGACTTGGTGAAGTTGGAGCTTGATCTTGAGTTGCCTCGACGTAGATCATCTTCGGCATCGAAGTCGACGACCTAGCCCATCCATTTCTCCGATGAAGCCGATGCTAGAGTCCGGGATCCGATATGGACAACGAGGGGACGTCATCATGGAGCCTAGGAGGTGGAGGACCGGATCTACAAAGGTTGTAGCCTCTTTCCTTTTAAGTTAAAGTTGTTTACTTGCATCGCATCACCTATATATCTAGTTAACGATCAGTATTAGGGTTTCTCGGTACTTGTAAAATTTTAATTGGGCATGTTTGATCACTTGTGAGACTTCATTAGTGTGCCTAGGAACCCTACAGAAAGCGGTGAGATTTATTGACTTTCCAAACTTAACCTAGACTTAGATATAGATTAATTCAGTTTTTAGATTTAATTGATCCATTCACACCGTTTGGAATTAACTCGTTAGAGTGATTAAGAAATTCATAACTTCCCTATGGACCGACCCGTACTCACCGGCTAGCTACCAAGCGACGCCGTTCTTGATTGCGGTTAATAGATAGTTTTTGAGATAAATCAAATGGCGCCGTTGCCGGGGATGGCGTGTTATTTCCTTTTTGCAATTTCGGGTTAATCAAAATTAAAAAAATCAAAAAAATACAAAAATATATCATCTGTTATTTTTGTGAAGGGTATTTTTGTGTGAATTTTGCAGGATCTACGAACAAATTCGGATCTGGAAATCTACAGAGATCAAAATAGCAAATATCAAATCCGAACAAACAGAAGATCACAATAACCGAGGAACAGAAGAAATTTGGAGGACCGAGTCTACAAGTCAACCGCGGAGATCTGGCGAAAAAAAAACTGCCGAAAAAAAAACGACCGAAGCCACCAACCCGCTGCGAATCCGCGGTCGGAAAGTGCAAATCGCGGCAGTTCCGTGGTGGAGGTGACTGATCGGTTCCGGCAGACGCGCGGTGTTCATATCAGATTTTTGCATTTTTATACCGCCCAATTTTTATCACATTGCTTATCGGTAGGTACTCTTGAACCGTATTTGCTAGTCAATTGCAGGATACATGTTCTTGGCTCTAAACGGTGAAATTCATGGAAAAGCACGACAAAATCCGGATTACTGTCAACCACAGATAAAACACGGGTCTCCGCTCTCTATCCGTATGTTGCCGCACACCTGTTTAAGAGACAAAATGACACATCAATATCATTTTCATGCACAAGGCTCAATGGCAACACAAGATCCAAGAAATCTACGCGGAGCTCGAGGAAATCATGACAAAAAGATCCACATCCAATCACCTTTTGGATTTGCTAAAATTCTGAAGAAATTATGAAGAGCTTCTGAGAAAAATCACATTCCATACTGAAGTACAAAGAAAACCAGGGGAACCCACAAAATCCGACAAGACAAATCCACCATAGGGCCGTGGATCCGCGGCCAATAGGGGGTCTAGGCCGCGGATCCGCGGCCGTACAGCCTCCGTAGAATATCAAACTTCAGAGGTATTTGGGTCTTTTCATGAAGGTTCAGAATGTTGCCCTAGATTTCCAGCTTCCTGCCTATAAATAGTCCAGAACTTGCCAAAGCCAAGGGTCCATAATCTTGTATTTAGATTTTAGGCTATATGTTGTTGTTGTTCTTCCTCCTCTCATCTCTTCTCCATTAAAAAACTTGTAGTGAGCTTTTGTGAGTGAAGAATGAATAAAGGAGTTCTTGTTCTTACCATACTTGTCTTTTTATTTTGTTAACTATTATTGCTTGTAATTTTCATTTGCTAATTTAGTTGTTGTTATTTGTGTTTGTTTCCTTCTTGTTCTCTTTTCCTTTATCCTTAAACAACCATGACGCTTACGCTTGATCCTTGCCGAGGTGAGGTCGCAAATAGCTAGTTGTAATCTTCTAACCTCTTTCTTTCTATCTTCCTCCTTTGTTTTATTTTCATTTTTCTTGTAATGGGTGAGTAGTTTCCATACTTGTTAGGGTAGGATAAGGAATGTTTGAGAGAAGGAAATCTCTCTCACTCTTTCCTTGCCCAACATCTTAAATCGAACTCCCGTTAATTGAACCACAATCCGCTCCCTACGGCACCCTATCCTACATGATAGCGGTGATTCCGTAATGAGACCGGTTGTGGTTGAATTAACCGGAGGTTAAGGCTAAGAGCCAAGAACGGACGGACAAGCACCAAAAGGAAGAACTTATGTATTGGAAAGCCTAGCTTATACTCGCAAGTTCCTTCCTAGTCGTGCTAACCCCCGTTGTTGCCGATTACCGTAACACCGATATTAAGAGTGGCAACGAAAGAAGTGAGCGACTCCTAACTCAATCTAACCTAATCCTAACCCTAACAAGCTCTCTATATATATCATTTTAGCACTTAAGTAATCTAAAAACAAACCTGGAAAATTGGACTTAACTCGTTAAAGCACATAGAAAAAGATTCCCATCTCCCTGCGGACGACCCGTACTCAACCGGCTAGCTACAAGCGAAACCGTCTTGATTGCGGTAATAAACTTAGCAAGCAAAAACTCTACCAAACAAATGGCGCCGTTGCCGGGGAGACGGTAGTTTATTTCTTTGTGTAATTTCGGGTTAATTTGTGAATATAAATATAACCGAAAAACAAAAAATAATATACATTGTAAAAAACCATCTTGTTATTTTTGATTAGTTTTTGTGCAAGTGTGCAGAAAAAAAACACGGTCGAGTTCAGTGCCAAAGACGTGGGAAAATAGACCCATATTTCGCGGCTACACCGCGACGGATCAAGACGGAGCCAACGGTCTACTGTAAAAATCTGGAGCAGATACAGTGAGCAAATCAAGATTAAGAAGCTCCAAAAAAGAAGAGGACACCCATAGAAACCTACCCAAGAAAAACGAAGTCCCAATCTCACATTCCTGCCGCGGAACCACGGCCATAGGGCTGGTTTGGCCGCGGAACCGCTGTCCCTTTCTGGCTTCAGCATCCCAAATTTTTTGTGAGTTTTTCTGCCTCCTCCTCCACTCCTCTGGACTCCACTAAACTGTGTTTTCTACAGCATTCTTTGCGCAAACTCTCTTCCCCCTTCCAATACATTGTTTTTGTGCAGGATTCTTTGCGCCGCGCTAAAATAAAAATTGTTTGCAGTTGATTGTTAATGTTTTGCATATATTAATACGGACTTTAAGGGGCTTGAATCCAATCCAGATTGGGTGGGGATTTCATCACCCTTCCCAGGCCCCAGAAATCATTAAAAGCATATGCATTGACCATTTCTTAAATTAAAAAATACTAGACTCGACCCTAAGGACTTCGCGCTCAATAGGACAGAGGACTAGTTACAGGCATCGGCCGTTTATCCTATCCTGACTTTTGCGGTGTCTAGGCAAGTGTGTCCAAGGCAAGTGGTTACTTAATTAGGACCACTACTTACGTAGTGGGGAGCCTCCCACTTACCTGGCACTTACCTGGCCGCAATTATTGGAGAAGAGGCGGTTTGAGGTCCTATTTCTTGCCCTTTGGAACAGTTAGGAGCTGTCTAGCTGACCTAGGTGACCCTAGATCTAGGTGTGATTGTGCATATCTTGTTTGTGATTGCTTGAAGCCGTAAGTCCGTACATATTTCTGTAAATCTCTTTCTAAAAAAAAACACAAAACCAAAAACTTTTATAAAAACTTGCTCTTTGTCGCCAGAATCCATTTTTTCACCCACCACCCATCGTATTTCTCCATTGACGTTTTCTTACCCTCACTTTCTCCGCTTTGACTATACTAAACTCGTTTAGTGTATGTCCGCTTGGACTCGGGACACTAGCGCCCGCCTAGTCCGCGTTACGTTAGTCGCTACCGACTACGCGATCGACTCAGACGTCGAAACTCCGTCCATGCCTCTTTCACCTTTACCTTTGCCGGCCAACTCCGACGTTGACCGGAATTCTGTTCATACATCTTCATCTTCACCTTCACCAACCTCTTCTTCCACGATGTCAGGATTTAATCCAAACATCTCTTTGACTACCCCAGGATTGACTCCACCTCCTACGGAGGCAACTAACCCACCACCACCGCCTGTTGTAGTGCCGCAGCGAATCGCGCTCCAGGATCGTTTCTATCCCACCCATTCTGCACTTCCCACCTGTCTTTCTCTTCCACCGGCCAATAGGGATAACTTTGAAATTAAGCCCCACTTCATTAACATGCTTCCGCGATTTCATGGGCTTGAATCTGAAGATGCCTATATCTTCATCAACAAGTTCCAAAATGTTTGTGCCATGATGAAAACCACCCAGCTGTCGGACGATGCTATACGGCTACGGGTCATTTCGTTCACTTTATGCGATCTTGCTGAAAAATGGCTGTATAGCACCGCTTCCCACTCCATAACCAGTTGGGACGAGTTTTTGAAAGCGTTTCTCAAGAAATTTTATCTGAATCATAAAACCGCAAGGATCCGTAACGAAATCAACCAATTCTCTCAGCTTCCTTCTGAACCCTTCTGGAAGTGCTTTGACCGGTATAAAGACCTTCTTGTTCAGTGTCCTCACCATGGTATCGAGAAATGGCAACTTTGCCAAACCTTATACGAAGGCCTGAACCCAGCAACCAAGCAGTTGTTGGAAACCATTTGTCAGGGCCACATCCTATCGAAATCTGACGAGGAAGCGTGGCAATTCTTCGACGACCTTGCGGAACAAACGCTACAATGAGAGAGCACCAGACCGACTTCTTCTTCTTCTTCTACCTCCACTTCTACCGGTCAGTCTAGGGTAGGAATTCACCAACTTGATGTCTCTATTGCGATGAAAGCTGAAATGGCTGCAATAACGAGAAAACTTGAAGCGATAGAGAGCAAATTTTCTTCTCCTGCTCCTGCCCCTGCTCTTCCCCTTCGTACCATTTGCGCTTGTTGTTCCGATCCTTCTCACTTAACCGAAGAGTGTCCTTACAATCCACCATCCCAAGGACAGGATCAGGTTAATGCTACATTTCAGCAAAGACCGAGGAATGATCTATACTCTTCCACCTACAATCCCGGTTGGAGGAACCACCCCAATTTCGCCTGGAATCAGAATCAGCAACAATTCCAATGCAACAATTTCCAGAGGCCCCCTCCTCCGCAACAACAAGCGCAACAACAAACTCAACATGAGTTTCAGTAGCCCTTCCAACCCCAACCTTTTCAAAATCAGACGAACAACTTTGCACCCAACAATTCTTTTCCACCAAACAACTTTGTTCCGTCAAACAACGATAAGGTTTCCTTGCTAGAACGAAGTCTGGAGGCGTTCGTTAAACAATCAACACAATCCACCGCCAATCCAGTCGTCTATTCAGTCTTTGGTGCAACACACTGCTGCACACGGGCAAAGCATCAAGACCATCGAAGCCCAGATTGCACAGCTGAATGCGGCGTTAAGCGAGCGAGAAAAGGGGAAGCTTCCATCTCAACCACTCCTAAATCCCGGTCACCCACATAATGTACATGTTGCTCTTGAACAACAGAACCATAATGTGAGTGCCGTGACTACATTGAGATCGGGAAGGATGCTGCACAACAACATCGGCACAACAATTGAAGATAATGACACCCCGGCCGCTTCTTCTTCTTCTTCTTCGTCTTCTGAGCCTATTCTCCATTCATCTAAAGGCTCTTCTTCTTCTTATTCTTCTTCTTCCGCTCTGAACGGACCCACTTCTCACTCCACGAAAACACCAGCTCTAGGATCCGTTCCAGCTCCACAATCTCCTCCACAAGCATTTGACTCAACCAATTTTAAAAACGTTCCATTTCCAAACCGGTTGAGGTCCAATAAACAAAATCCACAAATGGAGAAGATTCTGGAGTTGTTTAAGCAGGTTAACATTAACATTCCCCTTTTAGATGTTGTCCAACAAGTCCTATCCTACGCGAAAATCTTAAAGGACTTATGCACGAAAAAGAGGAAGTCTCAGGTACCCAAGAAAGTTTTCTTGGCTAGTGCTGCGAGTGATGCTCTTACCCAATTTTTACCACAAAAACGGAAGGACCCTGGCTGTCCTACGATTTCTATTACCATTGGGGATAAGAACATCAACCGCGCACTATTAGATCTTGGTGCCAGTGTTAACCTGCTTCCGTACTCAGTATACGAGCAATTAGGTGTAGGAGAGCTGAAACCCACATACTGTACTCTCCAAATGGCCGACCGATCGATCACCCATCCTAGGGGTGAGCTAGAGGATGTGTTAATCAAGGTCGGGGACTTCATATTCCCCGTTGACTTTATTGTATTAGACACACAGCCTGTAGCTAACCCCCGGAATCAAATTCCGGTGATACTCGGTCGCCCATTCCTTGCAACCTCAAATACTGTGATCAATTGTCGTAATGGTTCGATGAACCTCTCTTTTGGAAACATGACAATTGAACTCAACATTTTTAGGTTGGGGAATCAGCCCACCGAACCTAATGCTCATATACTAGACGTTTGCTCAATCCAGGAGATCACCCCTGAAGAGTGTGAATTCGAGGAGTTTTTGTTCGATCATGATAACCTTAACGCCACTAGTGCGTTCCTCTTCGAACCTGCTGCTGTTTCTGCGCCCGATAATGACTACGAGTGTTTCACGTTCTCGAACGATCTTAGCCGCTCACCACCCGAGTTTGAATCCTTCAAATTTCCGGATGAGTCACCCGAACCATCCAACTCGGTCGCTTACACTCGTTTTGAAACTTTGCTGGAATCCTTTGAGTTCAAGACCTTTTCACCAATCTTGCCTTTAATCGTTTCACCTCCAACGCTCGAACTCAAGCCTTTGCTGTCTCACCTTAAGTACGCTTACTTGGGTGAGAACGAAACCCTCTATGTTATCATCTCGGCTTCTCTCGCTCCAGAGCAAGAGAAAGCCCTTCTTGCGGTCTTGCACAGCAATAGGCAAGCTTTTGGCTGGTCCATAGCGGACATCAAGGGGATTAGTCCCCTGATCGTTGAACATCACATTCATCTGATGGATGATGCCAAACCAGCCAGAGATCCTCAAAGGCGACTCAACCCAGTCATGAAGGAGGTTGTGAAAAAGGAAATCGTGAAGTGTCTGGATAGTGGTATCATTTACCTTATCTCTGATAGCCAGTGGGTTAGCCCCATTCACGTTGTCCCCAAGAAGTCGGGCATAATGGTCATTACTAACGAGGCGAATGAGTTAATCTTTACTCGCACCCAAACTGGGTGGCGAGTCTGCATTGATTACAGAAAACTCAATGCCGCAACGCGGAAAGACCACTTTCCGCTACCTTTCATTGACCAAATGCTTGAACGATTGGCCGTACATGAGTACTACTGCTTTCTTGATGGCTACTCCGGCTATAATCAAATTCCCATCGCCGAAAAAGACCAGGACAAGACCACATTCACTTGTCCTTTCGGCACGTTCGCATATCGTCGCATGCCCTTTGGGTTATGCAATGCGCCCGTTACCTTCCAGCGGTGCATGATGGGAATCTTCTCAGACATGGTGGAGAAATTCCTGGAGATCTTCATGGACGATTTCTCCATCTTCGGCGATTCCTTTAACGAGTGTTTGCTGCATCTTGACGCTGTCCTTACCCGATGTAAGGACAAGAACCTCACTTTGAATTGGGAGAAATGCCACTTCATGGTGCGCGAAGGTATTGTCTTAGGACATATCATCTCGCAAAATGGCATAAGGGTTGACAAAGCGAAGATTGAGGTCATTTCCAATCTCCCTCCTCCCGGATGCGTCCGAGACATCCGAGCCTTCCTTGGCCATGCCGGTTTCTATAGATGGTTCATCAAGGACTTTAGCAAGATTGCTAGGCCATTGACTCTTCTACTGGCCAAGGACACGCCATTCGACTTCAACTCGAGTTGTGTGACTGCGTTCGAGTCATTAAAAAGCTCACTCACTTCTGCTCCCGTTCTTTCTTCACCTGACTGGACGCACCCATTTGAGATTATGTGCGATGCATCCGACTTTGCCATTGGTGCTGTCCTTGGACAACACATCAACAAGATGCCGCACGTAATCTATTATGCTAGCCGAACCCTGAACGACGCCCAACTTAATTATACAACAACTGAGAAGGAATTCTTAGCTGTTGTATTTGCTTTAGAAAAGTTCAGGCCCTACCGCATCGGCTCTTCAGTCATTGTCTACACAGACCATTCTGCTCTACGCCATCTTTTTGCGAAGAAAGATGCAAAATCTCGGCTAATACGTTGGATCCTCTTGCTTCAAGAGTTTGACCTTATCATTAAGGACAAAAGAGGATGTGAAAACGTAGTCGCCGACCATCTCTCATGACTTCCTTCTTCGTCGTCGCCTCAACTTCCGATCAACGATGTTTTTCCGGATGAACAGCTCTTGACAGTATCTCGCGAACCCTGGTTCACAGATATTGTGAACTATTTGGCCACAGGGCTACTACCGACTGAATGGTCAAGTCAGGACAGACTTCGATTCTTATCCCAAGTAAAACACTTTTACTGGGACGAACCCTATCTGTTCAAGTACTGTCCCGACCAGATTATTCGTCGGTGTGTCCCTGACGAGGAATTCAAGAGTGTACTGTCATTTTGCCACGATCAAGCATGTGGCGGGCATTTTGGCCCCAGAAAGACAGCTGAGAAGATCTTGCAATGTGGTTTCTACTGGCCACAACTCTTCAAAGACGCTCATGACTATTGCAAGACTTGCTCCCTGTGCCAACTCTTGGGCCGGATATCCCGGAGGAACGAGATGCCGCTCCAACCAATCTTGGTTGTGGAGATTTTCGACGTTTGGGGGATAGATTTCATGGGGCCGTTTCCCATCTGTTTTGGGAACCTGTACATCCTTCTCGCTGTTGATTACGTCTCTAAGTGGGTCGAGGCTGTACCCAGCCGGACTAACGACAACAAGGTTGTCGTTATGTTTCTTAAAGAAAACATTTTCTCCCGGTTTGGGCACCCCCGAGCGATCATTAGCGACAATGGAACTCATTTCTGCAATAACACTTTCAAGGCCTTAATGCGGAAATATTCCATTAATCATAAGCTATCTACGCCCTACCACCCCCAAACCTGTGGGCAGGCCGAAGTTTCAAATCGGCAAATCAAGCAGATACTGGAGAAGACGGTTTCCAAGAACCGTAAGGATTGGTCGCTGAAACTCACTGATGCCCTTGGGGCATTTCGAACCGCTTATAAGACCGATCTTGGCATGTCTCCCTATCGGCTTGTGTACGGAAAGGCTTGCCACCTACCTGTCGAAATAGAGCATCACACATTTTGGGCGATAAAAGAACTGAATCTGTATCTCGAAGATGCGGGCAGCCATCGGAAGCTGCAGTTGAACGAATTGAGCGAACTTAGGGATGAGGCTTACGCTAACGCGGTTGTCGTTAAAAACCGAACGAAGGTGTTTCACGATAAACACCTTTTGCGTAAAACCTTCGTACCTGGTCAGCAGGTACTGCTTTACGACACCCGGCTACACTTCCATCCAGGAAAGCTCAGATCTCGCTGGAAAGGGCCGTATTTTGTGCGGAATGAGTATCCGCAGGGCGCTGTGGATTTGGAGAATCCAAAGGACGGTTCATTTTTTAAAGTGAACGGACAACGACTAAAACCGTACCTTAGCGCCGAACCAACAGAGGAGCTCCTGGTCTTACAGGAGCCGGTTTACCCTGCATAATCTTCCTCTGCCTACCACCAAACTTCGGTTATCCAGCCAAGAATAGTGGACACTGTTCCAAATAAGTTTGGGGGTATGTATATACCATTTTGTATTTATTTGTGGATATTCTTTTCCATTTTTACTCTTTAAAAAAAACAAAAAAAAATATTTTGTGTATATCTAACCGACAATTTTGACCCTTCAAATGATCTCCTCATGCAATGACAGTGAGGACACTGTCCAGTTTAAGTTTGGGGGTACGCTCGGTACGCATTTCTAACCTTTGCATTCATATGTATATTTTGCATCTGCATATTAAAATCCATAAAAATCTGAAAATTTTCTAAAAACATAAAAACTTTTCTGTCAAGTTAGCTAGTGGGAGGACTCTGATTCAACATTTCGACGGTTTTGTTTGATAAAATAAGAATAACTAAATCTTATGTTTAGATTTTGAAAACCTGAAAGATGACTCTCCTTTGAAGTTAACTATAGCTGATATACGTCTTTACATCACACTACACGTGTCGTGAGTTTTGGAAATTAGATGACGAGTCTTTTATGTCTAAAAACTTTTAAATGGATCAAAGATTTTCTGAGGACCAAATAGGTTTGTTCTGAAATAAGTAATATCAAGAATAGTTTATGAAGTGAAGTGAATATGAAGGAATGTTATTGATACCTTAATTGGAACTAAGTCTGAAAAATAACCCATCTGAAACTTGATTGGAATGATTACACACCTAACCCACTAAACACGTCTTTTATCCAAAAAAATAACTGAACTGCCGGTTATATCTCCGTTCGCATTGAATCATCATGATTTTCACACTAAATTGTCTTTTGTTTTTGGGCCTAGGTAACTTGAGTAATTAAGTCCGCTGGGGTGTTTTTACACCTAATGCCCTAAAACCAACTGGTTTGGGTGCATTGGCCTAAAGCTCGCTATGAAGCCTAGAAAGTCCAGATTAAAACAAAGTCAAGCAAGTGTTCTCTCCGAGTTAAAATTCCTAACGGTTCTTTGTGTGAGAATAATCTTGACAAAAGACAAGTTTTTATAAAAAATATTTCTAGCGGAGATATGAAGGTTTTATTCTATGATAAAGACTATTGCACGTTCACAGAGGTGTGTATGAAATGAAAACAAGAAAAAGATGGAGTGAAAAATAAGACCTAGTTTCCTGTTAAGGAAGATAGAAATTCTGATGTTGAAACTTTACTGGAAAACGAAACTTGAAAAATACTTAACTCTTTATGAAACTTATGTGATCCTTTCAAAATTCTTATCTAGGCTTTATTGTGTGACATGATGACTTTATTCGACCCTTCTGGAACTTAACGACACTATTTGCACTACACGTAAAGACATAAAAAATCTTGAGTTAAATAAGAAGCGAGATGTGAAAAATAAAGATTCGATAGTCTCGATTTAGGATCATAGAATTGTTATTTTCTGGAACAAAACTTTAGGGGTTTGAATCATAGTAATTTTACAAAACTAGCTTGACCGGATTTTGTGGGTAGTATCTGCTGAAAACCCTCAAGAGACAACACTCCTCCTACTAGGGACACCTAGAGGTTTAACGGCTTGTTGCTCGTGCTCAGTGCAATCGTGTTCCCTGCGAAAGTGAGGTTAGGAAATTTTTGTGAATAAATTGGCTTTGCTCGAGACGAGCAAATGATAAGTTTGGGGGTATTTGTTCATATCAGATTTTTGCATTTTTATACCGCCCAATTTTTATCACATTGCTTATCGGTAGGTACTCTTGAGCCGTGTTTGCTAGTCAATTGCAGGATACATGTTCTCGGCTCTAAATGGTGAAATTCATGGAAAAGCACGACAAAATTCGGATTACTGTCAACCACAGATAAAACACGGGTCTCCGCTCTCTATCCGTATGTTGCCGCACACCAGCTTAAGAGACAAAATGACACATCAATGTCATTTTCATGCACAAGGCTCAATGGCAACACAAGATCCAAGAAATCTACGCGGAGCTCGAGGAAATCATGACAAAAAGATCCACATCCAATCACCTTTTGGATTTGCTGAAATTCTGAAGAAATTATGAAGAGCTTCTGAGAAAAATCACATACCATACTGAAGTACAAAGAAAACCAGGGGAACCCACAAAATCCGACAAGACAAATCCACCATAGGGCCGCGGATCTGCGGCCAATAGGGGTCTAGGCCGCGGATCCGCGGCCGTACAGCCTCCGCAGAATATCAAACTTCAGAGGTATTTGGGTCTTTTCATGAAGGTTCAGAATGTTGCCCTAGATTTCCAGCTTCCTGCCTATAAATAGTCCAGAACTTGCCAAAGCCAAGGGTCCATAATCTTGTATTTAGATTTTTGGTTATATGTTGTTGTTGTTCTTCCTCCTCTCATCTCTTCTCCATTAAAAAACTTGTAGTGAGCTTTTGTGAGTGAAGAATGAATAAAGGAGTTCTTGTTCTTACCATACTTGTCTTTTTATTTTGTTAACTATTATTGCTTGTAATTTTCATTTGCTAATTTAGTTGTTGTTATTTGTGTTTGTTTCCTTCTTGTTCTCTTTTCCTTTATCCTTAAACAACCATGACGCTTACGCTTGATCCTTGCCGAGGTGAGGTCGCAAATAGCTAGTTGTAATCTTCTAACCTCTTTCTTTCTATCTTCCTCCTTTGTTTTATTTTCATTTTTCTTGTAATAGGTGAGTAGTTTCCATACTTGTTAAGGTAGGATAAGGAAAGTTTGAGAGAAGGAAATCTCTCTCACTCTTTTCTTGCCCAACATCTTAAATCGAACACCCGTTAATTGAACCACAATCCGCTCCCTACGGCACCCTATCCTACATGATAGCGGTGATTCCGTAGTGAGACCGGTTGTGGTTGAATTAACCGGAGGTTAAGGCTAAGAGCCAAGAACGGACGGACAAGCACCAAAAGGAAGAACTTATGCGTTGGAAAGCCTAGCTTATACTCGCAAGTTCCTTCCTAGTCGTGCTAATCCCCGTTGTTGCCGATTACCGTAACACCGATATTAAGAGTGGCAATGAAAGAAGTGAGCGACTCCTAACTCGAACTAACCTAATCCTAACCCTAACAAGCTCTCTATATATATCATTTTAGCACTTAAGTAATCTAAAAACAAACCTGGAAAATTGGACTTAACTCGTTAAAACACATAGAAAAAGATTCCCATCTCCTTGTGGACGACCCGTACTCAACCGGCTAGCTAAAAGCGAAACCGTATTGATTGCGGTAACAAACTTAGCATGCAAAAACTCTACCAAACACGCGGTAAAATAAAAATAAAAAAATGTAAGCTCCCTTTCTCTCCTCCTCTGCAAATCTCGATATATCTTCTGAAAAATCTCCTGCAGGATTCTTTGCGCTTAAAAAGTCTTCTCTTTTAAATAACAATCTTGTGCAGGATTTTTGCGCCTCGCTTAAAATAGAAATTGATTGCAAGTAATATTTTTTGTTTTGCATATCTTTTATCGAAAATCTTTCTGCAAAATTTCCAAATAAAGAGCAAGCGGAAAAAGAAAAATTTTAATTAGAAAACTTGAAAACTTTGAAATTCACAAAAAAGATTTGATTGCAAGTGATTTACTGTTTTGCATATCTTTAATCGTATTTTAAGGGGATTTTGACCAATTCAGATTGGGTGGGGATTTCATCACCCTTCCCAGGACCCTAGAAATCATATAAGGCATTTGCATTGACCATTCTTAATTAAAAAATACTAGACTCATCCCTAAGGACTTCGAGCTCAATAGGACAGAGGACTAGTTATAGACATCGACCGTTTATCCTAACCTGACTTTGCGGTGTCTAGGCAAGTGTGTCTAAGGCAAGTGGTTACTTAATTAGGATCGTTACTTATAGCGGGGAGCCTCCCACTTACCTGACACTTACCTGGCCGCAATTGGCGGTGAAGAGGCGGTTTGAGGTCCTATTTCTAGCCCTTTGGAACAGTTAGGAGCTGTCTAGCTGACCTAGGTGACCCTAGATCTAGGCCTGATTGTGCATTTGTGGTTGATCGCATTTGTGTCAAAGTCTCTTTCAAAAAAATATTTTTGCAAAATTTCCAAATATAGAGAAAAGAGAAAAAGGAAAAAGGAAATTTTTTTTAACAACTTGCAAATTTTTGCCGCAAATAAATCCTTGCACCACCCAACCTTCTTTCTTTTCCCCTTTCTTCTATCATGGGTACCCCACATCATAAATCTCTTGCCGAACTTTGGTATCCCGAACCTAACTTTGCGTCGTACGTCAATTGTTTCGGTCGATTTAAAGAAGATCCCTCCGTGCCCAAAATTTCTTTGAAAGATCAAATAGAAGCGTCTAGGAGAAACAGTTCGACTTTACAACCCACTTTGTGTCAACCATGTCCATATTTACCACCTTCATATGTTGATACTACTTTTTCAAGTCCTGCTGTAACTCCTAAACCGATGTCCATTGCTGAGCATATCGCTCAATCTCGTAGCCGATCTTTCACCCCTCTCCCCTCATCTAGTTCTAGGAATCAACAAGTCCATCCACCATTTTATCCATATGTTGATCCTAATCCTGTCCAACCATCCACTTCCTACCAGTCCTACCCGACTTTCCCACCTTCACTAGACCCTGTTTCTACACATTCTTTTAGGAGTTTCACGTATCCAAACAATTTCGAATTTTTTACCAAAACCCCTTCTCCACCCATGTCTAGTTTGGAACAGTCGTTGGCAGCTTATATTGCAGCAACAAACAAAATGACTAGGAATGTGGAAGCGTCCATAGCCGCCCTTATGCAACCGAGTGAACCGGCAGCTAGTTTCCAACTAGCTCCAAATTTTCCAATGTATGGGGAGGCGGTTGGACAGAGTGAGAATTTGAGAGGAGTAAGTGAGTTATACACCCTTCCAAATCAAACCTACCCATACCCAATTGAACCCTACAGCTCCGATTTTCAAACAAGTGTCCCAAATGATTCAACAGTTAAGGATAAAAATGAGTTGTGCGACTTTGTAGTGCTTGATTTGCCAGATTGCGAAGTGTCCCTTTCGAGTGAAACCATCACCAATCCTTTTGACCTCTACACCTCCACTCTAGAGCCTAAATTAATTGATATCCATGCTTTTGATGAGGTGTCAGAAAATATTGATTTTCACTTGATTGAGGATATAGACGCCGGGAATATTTTGGATGATGAACCCGTAGATTTGACTGAAATTTTATCTCCAATTCATCATCCCGAGTCATTAAATGTTAATCCCGAACTTCATATGCGTCTTGATTTTGATGATAATGGCATGGATAAGCTAAATTTTGCGGAGAATTATGAGGATAGTATTGAGGAGAGTATTGAGGTTGAACCATTTTTGTTTGATGTGTCGGATTTTCCAATTCATCCTCCTACTGTTACACTTCCTAAATCAAACACCCTCCTTTCCATCGTTCTGACTATGCAAAAGATCATGCTTGAAGACTGTGAGCTTGAAAAATTTCTCTTTGAATCTGACACAGTTCTCACAGCCGATGACAATTACGAGTGCTTCACTTTTTCGGACGATATTGATGACTCACCGCCCGAGTTTGAGTCCTTTGAATTTTCAGATGAGTTAGTTGTGTTAGTTGTATGTATGCCCTAGAGGCCAGTATTGTACAGATGATGTATATTATATTGGATGCTTGAACATATATAGAGATGACTTTCTTGCTCGATATGATAGTATGCTATCTGGTTACTCTTTATCTTAACATGTATACTTGTCTCTTTAAACTGTCTTATAGTTACATGTTGGTAAAGACCTTAGGATGTGTATTTGACTATCTAGACTATGATGCAGATCATACTAGTGGGGACATGGTAGTCCATAGGTACATCCTTCAAGGTCCCTAGTCGTGGGTGTATCGAGACGGGGCATCGATATACCAGTGTAGACTAGCATATACGCTTCTCGACCCATGAGATGGGCGATGGATGATCACATATCCATTGGTGTTTGACATCAGAGATGGTATACGGGTGCTCAGTGGAGACTGGATACACTGGACGGACTCGCCGAGAACTCCCAGATGGTATTATACCTCACGTCAGGTGGCAGTTCTCAGGTAACACTTGTGCAGGTTAGTCTGTAGACCCGAGATCGTCATAGAGTCTTGTGTGATTCCCACTGTGCTTTGATCTCCACCTTACCACGTCCATAAGGGCAAGCAAAACGGTGGTTTTTGGGCACAGTCCCGAGTCACATGGAGGCAATGAGCGATAGGAGGGGTTTCGTCTCTCCCGGTATTGGGAGTTGATGTTGCGCTGTGCTCGATTAGCCGTAACAGGGAAGTCCCTGGCCAGGGCTGATCAGAGATTTGCTGGTAAGTGTTACCAGTAGTTTCTCGACCCGTTATGAGCCTCACATCGGCACGACTTATCGGTTATTGGGGTCTGACGTTTACCACCCCTAGACTTGATATACGACATATCAGACGAACAGACCGGACTGTACGGTAAGTGTTACTGGTTGGATTCATAGGAGTGTGAGCGGGCTTGCTCGTCGTTCTTCTGATCGCTCAATACCCGGGTGGCCGTTACGTTTAGCAGACCGCTTGCGGCTTGTGGGTGCTTGATATGATCATCATCTGCTGCCGGTGTATTGACGAGTCTTTAGAGTCCTACACAGAGGTTTCCTGGCTCAAGCAAAACGAAATGGGAGCGCATATGAGATATGTGCGGGACCGAGAATAATGCGTGTATGTGATACCGTATTTCATTCTCACGATGAATGTTTCGATTGGTTGTATGCGATATAACCTAGTTATCGAATCGAAGATTGATTCGATAAGTCGATACATTGTATACTAGTCGGTTATGTGCGACATGACCGGATCATTGAATCAAGTGTTGATTTAATGATTTAATGTATAATTATATATTTGATATATTACTTTGCATTAACTAGTATTGGTTCATTTTAAAAGGATTTTCTCACTTGATGTGCACATTGTATATGTGATATATTTTTGTGTGCATTTGATTGTATCATGTTTGATGATACATGTTCACTTGTACATATGTAAAGATTAAACCATGGTTATATGAATGGTTAGGGTTTTGTTTACTTATTCATTTATTGATTTTGATTATTTATTTTGGAAAAGAAAATGGAAATGGTGGCTTTCTTTGTTTCTTTCATGAAGCTTCATGAAGAGTTGAAACCTTGACCATTTTTGTTTTCTTCTCTTAACCTAACCATTTACTTAACCCAAGTTTACTCTCTACACTTGATCATAGTTAGTATATGATAAGTATTCATATTATTTTCATTTTAAAAGGATATACTTATCATATTCTATCATCTTCTTCTTCTTCTTCTTCTTCAAGAAGGAAACTTGCCACCATTAATGGCATCTTGAGAAAAAGAGTGAGAAATGCAATTCTAAAGTGAACCCACTTCCTATTTCTTCATCCTCTACCTCTTGCCAAGTAGTATAGGGTGTTTTCTTCACAAGTTTCACGACTTGGTGAAGTTGGAGCTTGATCTTGTGTTGCCTCGACGTAGATCATCTTCGGCATCGAAGCCGACGACCTAGCCCGCCCATTTCTCCGATGAAGCCGATGCTAGAGTCCGGGATCCGATATGGACAGCGAGAGGACGTCTACGTAGAGCTAAGTAAGTGGAGAACCAGATCTACAAAGGTTGTAGCCTCTTTCTTTTAGTTAAAAATATTAACTAGTTTCACTTTTCGCCTAAACTCAAGTCAACGAATCCGTATTAGGGTTTCTCGGCAGTTGTAAAATTTGAAATTGGCATGGTTGATGCCTTGTGAGACCTCATTAGTGTGCCTAGGAACCCTACAGTGGTATAAGAGCCTAGCTAGAGCCTTAGGCGAAGTGTAGACGACGTTTGAAATCCGAACGAACATCGAAACCCTAACCCAAATTGCTCTCTGGACTTTTTTCAAAAACTGGATTTTTTCCTGATTAAAAATGCTTAAAAAATTCAGCAGGGAATTCTAAGAATTACGGTGCAAAAATTAACTCATGATGTGTCTAAAGAGCGGCGGAACCGCGGCAGAAGCCTGGCTTCTGCGGCGGTTCCGCGGCCAATTAATGAGATTAGCCTCCAAAGTTTGCACAGTAATTCATGTTTTCAGGTGCTGAGTTTTCTGGGAATTTTTAATTTGCACTCAAGAGTTGAGTTTTCTGGGGTGTTTTGGAGCGTAGATGATTCGATCGGATTATCAAACTTTGTCTATGTGTTTTTCCGGATAATTTTAGAATATATTAAAAAGTTTGACCGGATGTAAATACCCAATCTTTCCCCTGTCGGGAAATTTCCAATTGTTGGACTTTTCCGTAGTTTAATGACGTTCTAAGTAGTGCAAGTAACGCGATGGTCCCTCTAGAAGACAACAAACCTTAACTCGATTATGTGAACGTCTTGAACTGCCCTTTGAACCTTAGGGTTTGGGGCAGTACGGCGTGCCACATGTGAGGCGTTGGCTTGACCCTTCTACGGCTGGACCGTTGGTACTGAGGCATGAAATGAATGTCTTTGAACTTATTTCATGTGTTGAACGGTTTCGGGAAAACTTGGGTGTTCGAATGTTCGATCGGAAAGTTTAATATTTTCTATTTATCCGGAATGGGATACAATAATTGGAATTCACAAACAGTTATGAGATAACTGAATGAATGTTATAAATCTAGCGGTTTAGTCTCACTTGATATTGAAAAGAGTTTTCGATAATGAGACTAAAATGCGGGGTTTATAATTGTTAGGCATGTGATGTCTAAATATTTCATTTGATTAGGCATGCGATGTCTAAAGAGGTTGCGGATTCCAACTGTTGTAGTTTTACACTTTCTTTTCTATGACCGTAAGTGTAGTATGTCGATATCGCCGGTTTCGTTGCTATACGTCAACGACAATTGGGGTATGCATACTTACTTACGTTGATGACATGTGATGTTATGTGTTGCTGGATATGTTATATTGGATCGTCGTGTTCGAATAGCCGGGGTTTTTTATGTAAGATGAGTGTTTTTCATTTTCATTCATGTAAAAACTTGTATGTAATATTCTTTTATTGGGGCACTTCCAGGTTGCGGAAGATGTCACCTTTTGTATATTATTTACATTTCCGCATTAGGATAGACCCAAGGAGGGGAGCACAAGTAACCGGGTTCTAGGGTCCAGTGGGAGACCATCTCGAGGAGTCGAGTCCGGGTCTCCTAACCCTAGAAATGGTAGGGTTGCTTGCCGTTCTCGTAGGGGTCTAGGGGTGTGGGATTGGCTATTCATCACGACCGTGGAATCCGTGTTTTATACTGTCTCGTATTAAAAACACGGACGTCCTAGTATATCCAATATTTCATATGATATTTTCTGCTGCGATATCTGTGATGTGATCATTTGATATGTTCTGATGGATACAGTATATAGTATATATGATATATTATATAGATGTTACTTATGTTTTGCACCCGCACTAGCCCTGCCCTGCTCTGTCGTTAGTTACCTAACCTAACGGTGCACGAGGGGACATCGAGGCGAATGCGGATGGCATAAGTGTACGTCGTATTTATCTGTGATGTTTAGGTGACTTAAATGATGGGACTTCATTAATGTGATTAATGAAAGAAAAGAAACCTAAAAGATGTTGTAGAATCAAATTTTAAATAAAAAGGGTAGCTACAGTTTTGCTTTGCATAGCGGTATATATGATATACCCTGCACCTTATTCGATGAGGAAAGGGCCGAGATCCCTTCACCGGGAGTGACCCCTTTAGCAATAACTGGCAGATGCTACAACACTCGGTTTGCTTTTGGTTGCTTTTGGAGTTTTGCTTTGCACAGTGATATATATGATATATCCCGCACCTCATTCGACGAGGAAAGGGCCGATGATCCCTTCACCGGGAGTGACCCCTTTAGCAAAACTAATAAAAGCCTCGAAATCACTCCATTTCAAAATTCACATGATTCTACAACGATATCAAGTTCATTACGCAATAGGTTTTCAGAAAAACCTGTCGTAGCCCTCCGTCATTTCAGATAAGTCCTGCTTAGTATTCGTGCTGCGTTTGTTGACCTTGTCAAGGCGCAGTGTGCGGTAGCTGACCAGTATTTATCTGCTTATGCATATGATGCAGATTGGATTAGGGTAGTCGTACGGCCTTGTTGACCTTGTCAAGGGTCGTGCGGGTGGGTTTAATTCAATCAAGAAGTGACGGGTTGAACTTGACATACGGTCTATGGTTTGTTGACCTTGTCAAGGTCATAGATCGTTTGGGGCAAAATATTATCGGGAATTTCAAGTGTTGAAATTTGCAATGAGATTGCATACCTTCTATGAGATAGTTGGATCCCGATACCCACTGCGAGTAAGAGTTACTCCTGGGAGAGTTTTATACATTACAATTAGCCGATTAAGTAGGTGTCTAGAAAGGTGTCAACGGGGTTACGCCTCTGGGAAAACGAGGTTTACTTTAATTAGGTCCGTGCGAAAGCACGGGGAACCTCCCTCAAAGTACCGACACTGGCCTGGCTGAAAGATTGGCGAAGTTGTAGGGTGTAATTAATCCCGGCTAATCTTTCCTTTTAGGGTTTGAAGGAAGATTTGATAAAAACCAGTGGGAGCCATCCTGATTAGATAAGATAATAACCAATCTGATCTTGCAAGAGTATACGCTAAAGTGTTTTCTTCTCTCTCTCTCCAGGTAGCGACCATGTCATGCCCTAATCAAGATAATAATATGGATGTATTGACCGAACCCGCATGTTATACTGTGCTGGGGAACGTTGGTTCCGTTCTTTCTTAAAAGAGTTATAGGACTGAACAGGATATAGGGGAATACCAGGATTCCCATGCCACCCGAATGAAGAAAGTACATGTTGATGCATTTTCTTCGGGTGTGTTCGTTACAGAGAATTGTTTCTCCATTTGATCTACGTCCTGGGTATTAGATACCGGGTCAGGATCACATATATGTAATCAGTTACATGGGCTCAGGAAAGGTAGAGAACTTGGAGAAGGTGATAAAGACATTAGAGTTGGAAATGGTGCAATTGTTGCAGCTAAGACTGTCGGGGAATATCACCTTGCATTACCAACTGGTAATACATTGGTTCTGAACGAATGCTATTACATGCCGAACCTGATATGCAACATTATATCGGTTTCTTTGTTAAGTAAAGAGGGATATAATTTTGTATTACAGGACAATGTTATGAACATTTTCCGTAACCAAAAGTTGGTTGGATCAGGCACGTTGTGCAATGGCATTTATGTTCTAAATCAATCAACAGTTCTGAGCATAACAAACACACACAAGAGGAAGAGTTCAGAACTGAACGAATCCTTCTTGTGGCATTGTAGACTGGGTCACATCAATGCGACACGACTGGCTAAGTTGCATAAGGATGGATATTTGAGACCATTCGAATTTTCATCTTATGACATTTGCCAGTCATGTCTCAAAGGCAAGATGACCAAAACTCCGTTTACGGGACACGGAGAAAGAGTTACCGAACTCTTGGGACTGATACATAGTGATGTATGCGGTCCCATGTCTACACATGCCAGGGATGGTTCTTCATACTTCATTACATTCACTGACGATCTCTCTAGATTCGGATATGTGTTCCTGACGAAACACAAATCAGAAGCTTTTGAGAAATTTAGAGAATATAAACAAGAAGTCGAGAACCAAACCGGAAAAAGTATTAAAATCCTACGATCTAATCGAGGAGGTGAATACTTAAGCAATGAATTCCTGGACTTCCTAAAAGAGAATGGGATTCTCTCTCAGCTGACTCCTCCATATACACCACAACACAACGGTGTATCAGAATGGAGGAACCGCACCCTATTAGATATGGTGCGCTCTATGATGAGCACAGCTGAGTTACCTATTTCTTTCTGGGGATATGCACTGGAAACAGCAGCATACCTATTGAATCAAGTTCCATCTAAATCTGTACCTACCACACCATATGAGATATGGAGTGGGAAGAGACCATATTTTAAACGAGTTAAGATATGGGGTTGTCCGGCCTATGTCAAAAGACAAAATCCGGACAAACTCGAGGCACGGTCAGTTCTTTGCAAGTTTGTGGGATATCCAAAGAACTCATATGGGTATTTTTTCTACCACATTGAGGAACAAAAAGTGTTTGTTGCTCAACATGCCACCTTTTTAGAAAAGGAATTCCTTGAAAAAGAAATTAGTGGCAAAGTGGTAGAGCTGGAAGAAGTTCCAGATACACAAACCGTAACTGAAGATTTAGTGGAACCAGAGGATTCGGTAGCTCCCAATGAACCTCAGCCTCTCCGCCGATCTAGTAGGGTTCCTCGCCAACCTAAGAGATACTACAGTTTTCTCATGGATGGTGGGAGCGAGGATTGCATCATGGAGGATGATGACCCAACTAGCTTCGAGCAGGCCATCACGAGTAGGGACTCAGTGAAATGGCTGGATGCTATGCGGTCCGAGATGGAATCCATGTACACCAACAAAGTATGGACTTTGGAAGTTGCTCCTGAAGGGGTAAAACCCATTGGGAGCAAGTGGATCTTCAAGAAAAAACTTGGTGTAGATGGGAAAGTGGAGACTTTCAAAGCTAGACTTGTTGCAAAGGGTTTTCGTCAAAGACCAGGTGTGGACTATGACGAAACCTTTTCTCCAGTGGCTATGCTTAAATCCATCCGGATCATGCTTGACATCGCTGCATATCATGACTACGAAATCTGACAAATGGATGTTAAGACCGTCTTTCTAAACGGTGATTTAGAAGAGTGCGTGTACATGACTCAGCCAGAGGGCTTCGTAGACAGTGGGAGCAGCGGGAAGGTGTGCAAGCTGCTTAAATCCATTTATGGATTAAAGAAAGCATCGCGGAGTTGGAACATCTGCTTTGACGTCATTATCAAAGAGTTTGATTTCGTCAAAAACCAAGATGAACCTTGTATCTACAAGAAGGTGGCAGAGAGTAAAGTTGTCTTCCTCGTATTGTACGTGGACGACATACTCTTGATAGGAAATGATATTCCTATGCTGCAATCGGTCAAGCTCTTCTTATCACAGAGATTCTCAATGAAAGATCTTGGTGATGCCTCCTGCATATTGGGAATTAGGATCTATAGAGATAGATCCAAACGGATATTGGGATTGTCCCAATCCAGGTACATTGACACCATACTAAAGAGGTTTAGTATGGAAGAATCCAAGCGTGGGAACTTACCCACGATCTCTGGATTCACTCTCTCCAAAGAGATGTCTCCCAAGACTGATTTGGAGAGAGCTCGCATGCAAGGGATACCCTATGCTTCGGCTGTAGGCTCTATCATGTATGCGATGCTATGTACCAGACCCGATGTAGCATATTCACTAAGTGTAATGAGCAGGTATCAAGCTGATCCTGGAGAGAGTCACTGGACAGCTTTGAAGAGTATTCTCAAGTACTTGCGAAGGACTAGAGAGATGCTCTTGGTGTATGGTAACGGAGAACTCCAAGTGGAGTCCTTTACCGATTCGAGCTTCCAGAGTGATAAGGACGACTCTAAGTCGCAGTCGGGATTTGTCTTTACCCTTTATGGAGGGGCGGTTAGCTGGAAGAGTTCCAAGCAGGAAACCATGGCAGACTCGACGATGGAGGCTGAATACATCGCTGCCAACGATGCTGCCAAAGAGGCTGTCTGGATCAAGAAGTTCATTACTGAACTTGGAGTGGTTCCATCCATTGAGCATCCAATACCTTTGTATTGCGATAACAATAGAGCGGTGGCTTTGGCCAAGGAACCCAGGTCCCATCAGCGATCCAGGCATATTCTGAGGCGGTATCACCTGATCCGGGAGATAGTTGATCGCCGGGAGATCGAGGTCAGGAGGGTTGACACGAAGAACAACACGGCGGATCCACTCACGAAGGCCATTCCCCAGATACAGTTTGAGAGACTCTTCGGGATGCTCGGTATGCGATACTACAGCAGCTGGCCCTAGTGCAAGTGGGAGATTGTTAGTTGTATGTATGCCCTAGAGGCCAGTATTGTACAGATGATGTATATTATAGTGGATGCTTGGACATATATAGAGATGACTTTCTTAATCGATATGATAGTATGCTATCTGGTTACTCTTTATATTAACATGTATACTTCTCTCTTTAAACTGTCTTATAGTTACATGTTGGTAAAGCCCTTAGGATGTGTACTTGACTACCTGGACTATGATGCAGATCATTCTAGTGGGGACATGGCAGTCCATAGGTACATCCTTCAAGGTCCCTAGTCGTGGGTGTATCGAGACGGGGCATCGATATACCAGTGTAGACTAGCGTATACGCTTCTCGACCCATGAGATGGGCGATGGATGATCCCATATCCATTGGTGTTTGACATCAGAGATGGTATACGGGTGCTCAGTGGAGACTGGGTACACTGGACGGACTCGCCGAGAACTCCCAGATGGTATTATACCTCACGTCAGGTGGCAGTTCTCAGGTAACACTTGTGCAGGTTAGTCTGTAGACCCGAGATCGTCATAGAGTCTTGTGTGATTCCCACTGTGCTTTGATCTCCACCTTACCACGTCCATGAGGGCGTGCAAAACGGTGGTTTTTGGGCACAGTCCCAAGTCACATGGAGGCAATGAGCGATAGGAGGGGTTTCGTCTCTCCTGGTATTGGGAGTTGATGTTGCGCTGTGCTCGATTGGCCGTAACAGGGAAGTCCCTGGCCAGGGCTGATCAGAGATTTGCTGGTAAGTGTTACCAGTAGTTTCTCGACCCGTTATGAGCCTCACATCGGCACGACTTATCGGTTATTGGGGTCTGACGTTTACCACCCCTAGACTTGATATGCGACATATCAGACGAACAGACCGGACTGTACGGTAAGTGTTACTGGTTGGATTCACAGGAGTGTGAGCGGGCTTGCTCGTCGATCTTCTGATCGCTCAATACCCGGGTGGCCGTTACGTTTAGCAGACCGCTTGCGGCTTGTGGGTGCTTGATATGATCATCATCTGCTGCCGGCGTATTGACGAGTCTTTAGAGTCCTACACAGAGGTTTCCTGGCTCAAGCAAAACGAAATGGGAGCGCATATGAGATATGTGCGGGACCGAGAATAATGCGTGTATGTGATACCGTATTTCATTCTCACGATGAATGTTTCGATTGGTTGTATGCGATATAACCTAGTTATCGAATCGAAGATTGATTCGATAAGTCGATACATTGTATACTAGTCGGTTATGTGCGACATGACCGGATCATTGAATCAAGTGTTGATTTAATGATTTAATGTATAATTATATATTTGATATATTACTTTGCATTAACTAGTATTGGTTCATTTTAAAAGGATTTTCTTGTTGGAGGTAGTGCCCTCAGATTCAATTATTCGATCACAGGCACGTGATTACAATGATTGATGGAGGACCTATCCCGATAGGACAGTCTTACTCGTGATGATAGTATGCTATCTGGTTTACCTTTATCATCGTGTACTGCTTTAGGTGACCTGACAAGTCGCTATTACACGTTGATAGAGCCCCTAGGATTCTTGCTTGACCACCAGCAGTATGAGGGCGATCATATACGTGGGAGCTGGTAGTCTATAAGCACATCCTTAATTGGTCCCTAGTCGTGTGAGTTTCGAGATAGGGCATCGATACTCCAGAGTAGACTAGTGTATACAGTCGAGACCCCGACGAGGGGCGGTGGCCGGTCTCACAAGCCACTGGTGTCAGTTGGATCACCTAAGATGTATACAGGTGCTCATTGGGTTATGAGTACACCGGACAGGACTCGCCGGGAACATGCTAGTTGGTCATATACCAGACGTCAGATGGCGGTTCCCTGGTGACATGTGTACAGGTTAGTTCATCGACCTGGGGATCGTCATTTGTCTTGTGTGAGTTCCCACTGTACTTTGATTACTACCCTACCACGGCTCAAAGGAGTCGTGCAAACAGGTTTTAGTTGGGTACAGTCCCGAGCCACATGGAGGCAGTGAGCGTATCTTCAGGGGTTCGTCTCTCCCGGTATTGGGGGTGAGGTCGCGCTGTGTCTAGGAGAGCCATTACACGAAGCCCTCGGCCGAGGCAAGGAGATTTACTGGTAGGTATTCCAGTAGTATCTCAGGGTGTTCTGGGCTACACTCCGACACGACTTGTACCGCTTTTGGGGGTCTGACTTTTACCAACCCCCTAGGCCCGCCATGCGATGCTCATAGACAAACGGACCGGACTGTACGGATATTGTCACTGACAGGCTCAGTAGGGTTGTCGGGCTGAGTTCGCTCACAGACGTCCCTTTTAGTCAATACCTGGTAGCCCGTTACGTATTGGCTTATACCTCTGACGTGCTAGTGGTTAAATCCACAACCATGGTGTTGACGAGTCTTTAGAGTCCCCCACATTCAGTTACTCAGCTTTCGGGCGAAAGGTTGTAGAGGCCGTATGGAGATATGGCAGGGTCCGATCAGATACGTGCGGTATTGCACGGATCAGGATCGGACAGTTTGTACTACTGGCCGTATGGTAATATGGCAGGGTTCAATCAGATACGTGCGGTATTGCACGGATCAGGATCGAACGGATATTACTAGCCGGCTTTGGTTTAAGTCGGATACTAGTATAGTACAGTGTAGATTTTGTCTCATTGCATTTGTATTTCGGTCGGAATACAAATGCAGGTGTGTATGCACAGTATCGGGGTTTTCCTGTAATTTATTACGGGACCGGTTTTCTGGAGTTGCCAGTTTGCTTTCCGTTTCGGCCAATTTCCTTTGTATCGTTCATTGGCCGAAGTTTGGTGGAGGAGGGCTTATTTGCATTTGTGCAAATAAGCAATTGTGGAGGGGGTCTTTGCATTTTGTTGTATCATGATAGCTTTTCATTTACCTTGACTTCTTGACTTCTTCTTGTCATGATGGCATGACTTTTGTGGTCATGATTGCTTGACTTGTGAGCAATCATGGTTGTAGTAGGTGGGCTTTTGGAGTATGGGTTTGATTTTGTGATTATTACTTTTGATGATAACCATTCCTCTCTCTCTCTCTTGCATGAGAGGAGTATGGCTCCCATTTTTTGATAGATCATACTCTCATTCTCTCCATCCCCCTTGGCATGGCCGGCCACTCTCTTGGTGAGGCTGTCCAAACATTTTGGTGTGGGATTTTTGCTTCATTTCATGTTGCAAAATCCCACAAGATCAATCTCAAAAGGCTCCAAGTTCAATCCCTTCACAAAAGGCAATTCCATGAACCCCAAAGTGAGACTTCTTCACTACACATTCTACAGCATATCTTGGGCACGTCGACTAGCCAGCTTCGTGCCCGAGTTGCCTCGGCATTGAGGTGGGAGCCCGTAAAAGAAGTAGGCGATGTGGTGCACTTCCGGCGACGAGGTGGAGACCGGAGCTTCCGCAGGAGATCGGGACGACGACGAGAAGACCGGAGGACTTGGATCAGTCGGTATATCTCTCTTCCCCATCTTGTAGTTAGCTAGGACTAATTAATGGTTCGATCCGGGTATTAGTGCGCGGCGGTTTGCCAGTTCAAGAAAAATTAAAGTTTATCACCGCTTCCGCATTCGGCCGTCAGATTGACGGCCGGGGCGCCGCCGTGCACTTACATTTCTCACTTGATGTGCACATTGTATATGTGATATATTTTTGTGTGCACTTGATTGTATCATGTTTGATGATACATGTTCACTTGTGCATGTGTAAAGATTAAACCATGGTTATATGAATGGTTAGGGTTTTGTTTACTTATTCATTTATTGATTTTGATTATTTATTTTGGAAAAGAAAATGGAAATGGTGGCTTTCTTTGTTTCTTTCATGAAGCTTCATGAAGAGTTGAAACCTTGACCATTTTTGTTTTCTTCTCTTAACCTAACCATTTACCTAACCCTAGTTTACTCTCTACACTTGACCATAGTTAGTATATGATAAGTATTCATATTATTTTCATTTTAAAAGGATATACTTATCATATTCTATCATCTTCTTCTTCTTCTTCTTCTTCTTCTTCTTCAAGAAGGAAACTTGCCACCGTTAATGGCATCTTGAGAAAAAGAGTGAGAAATCCAATTCTAAAGTGAACCCACTTCCTATTTCTTCATTCTCTACCTCTTGCCAAGTAGTATAGGGTGTTTTCTTCACAAGTTTCACGACTTGGTGAAGTTGGAGCTTGATCTTGTGTTGCCTCGACGTAGATCATCTTCGGCATCGAAGCCGACGACCTAGCCCGCCCATTTCTCCGATGAAGCCGATGCTAGAGTCCGGGATCCGTTATGGACAGCGAGAGGACGTCTACGTAGAGCTAAGGAAGTGGAGAACCAGATCTACAAAGGTTGTAGCCTCTTTCTTTTAGTTAAAAATATTAACTAGTTTCACTTTTCGCCTAAACTCTAGTCAACGAATCCGTATTAGGGTTTCTCGGCACTTGTAAAATTTGAAATTGGCATGGTTGATGCCTTGTGAGACCTCATTAGTGTGCCTAGGAACCCTACAAGTTGAACCATCAGACTCGGTTGCTTACAGTCGTTTCGAACCATTGATGGAATCTTTCCAGTTCGAGACAGTTTACTACGGTGAGAATGGGACTATCCCTAATTCACTCCCTTCCCTACCTTCCATTGTTCCGACCGTGCAAGTGACCGTTACGCTTTCATCTCCTACACCAAGTTCGACGTACCCATGCTTTCTTGCGAATCTTGAGGGATTTGACCCCATTGCTCGACGAGTTGATACATTAGCACAATCACTTTTAACACTTCGGTCATCACAAATTGCGCTAATTTATTCACTCGATTTACACCCTCAAGATCGTGCTACCCTTCTTTCTCTTTTCCGCCCTTCTTCTCCTCCACCGAGACCTTATTCCACTCTTCTTCCCATCCGGTCTCGTGTGCTTCTCATTTCTCTTCTTTCCACTCTCTCCTTTCACCAACTCTACCATTACCACGATGAGATTTTTGAATGGTTGGTGCTAACCTTTGGCTTGTGTAAAGCCATGTTTAGTTTGCGGAGGACCTTGTTGTATATATGTATATATATTTTTTTGTTTTCTTTTTCTATAAAAAATAAAAAATAAAAAAATTTCAAAACAATAAAAAAAAATTTATAAATAGATGAACAGGGGAGTGCCGACATTTTAACCCTCTTGGTGTAGCATGACAGTGAGGACACTGTCAAGTTTAAGTTTGGGGGTATGCTCGGTACGTCTTCTTCCTTCGCATTCATATGTATATTTTTGCATTTGCATACTTATTTGAAAACCCATAAAAATTTGAAAAAATTCAAAAATTATAAAAATAAATGTATTCAATTTTGGCCATATTTGACTTGAGTTTGACAAATAGGTTAACTGGCTAGGAACAACTAGATCTTAGACTTAGTAAATTAAAAACCCTAAAAATAACCTTCTTTAAAGTTTAACGGTAGAAAGTATATGTCTTTGTAGTTTATTTAGAAATAGGCAAATTTTGAGTTCACTTCTTGGGCTAAGTTGAAACAAAGGAAAAGTATTGATGTTCTTATTAGAGTATAAGTTTGAAAAATAGTTCCTAGCTTAAGTCTAGATTCTGAAAATGTATACCCTACAATTTGCACAATCACGCACCTTGAAACTTGGAATGGTAGAGGAGACCTTGAAATGCTCTTGTCTGAAATCCTTAGTATGAAGAAAATGAAATAAAAAAAATACAAGTGTGAATAAAAATTAAAAAAATGAACACTGGTTTTTGTGATTACTTAAGGCTAAAAAATAGAAAAAATATTTAGTGAGGGTGCTTCATCACCTAGTGCCTTAGACCAACTGGTTTGGGAGTCACTGCTAAAGCCTTGGGTGTTGCAAGACTAGGAATTACGCTTTAATGTGCAAACACATCTTGTATTCGGTTGTTGGTACCTCAAGAAATATTAACGGTCGCATGAAGGATGTGTAAGCAAAATTCATTTAAAACATTCACCAATTAAGAAGTGCTTTGGACAACGGACAAGAGTACGATTGCTTGATTTGAATTTCCAAGTGTAGGGGTGATTTATACACACATGTGGGGATATGTGATTGGAGTTTAGATGAGAGAAAGGAGTGAAGAATAGAAATTGTATCTTTAGTAGAGTTGATAGAAATTCCTAAGTGGAGATGGAACCCTAGAAGGAAAACTTAAGAGATGCCAAAAGCTAAGTAGGTCTGCAGAACATATATAATCTCAAGTTAAATGATGAGAAAGTGTGAAGAATATGGGTGGATAATTTATGAGTCGAAGATAATAGAGTTCTTGTTAGAAAACCTAATTGGAGAATAAAAGTTAATGAGCCAAATTGATAGGATTTTATGGGTAGTATCCGCTGAAAACCCTCAGGAGACAACACTCCTCCTACTAGGGACAACTAGAGGTTTAACGGCTTGTTGCACGTGCTCAGTGCAATCGCGTTTCCCTGCGAAAGTACGGTTAGGTTTTTTGAAGAGAATAAAAATAAGTTTGCTCGAGGACGAGCAAAATATAAGTTTGGGGGTATTTGTTCACACCATAATATTGTATTATTATATTCCCCGTTCTTATTCTTTTTACAAATAAACAGGTGCTTTTGACGCATGTCTGCTACATATTACAGGTTACAGGTTCTTGGAGCGAAAACAGTGAAAAAGACAAAAGACGACACAAAAAGGGGACTTTGAACAACAAATAGAAGGATCTTAATCAAGCCTACACAAAAGATCAGTACAAGACAACGCAAGGTCCAAGATTACAAAGCAAACGGTTAAAAGTCCACTGCAATTGTTCACTGGAGATCTGGAAGAAATAGAGAAGCCAAATTGAATAAAGATCCAAAGAAATAAAAAGCCCAAGAAGCCCAGAATCAGTTCCAAAATTTCCAGACATAGAATTTTACCAAAACTTGAAGTCTACTTTGACTAGGTCTTCCTAAGGATATTTTGGTAAATGTAGACGTGCGAATCAATTGTAACCTAGGGTTTCCTATCCTCTATAAATAGGAACTCTAAATCATTGTAAAGGCTATGCCTCCCTATGCCTCTTTTTATGAATAAAATTCAGATTTCTTTTTGAGAGCATCAATTTGTAAGTTCTTTATTTTCTGCCCTAGGTTAAATTTCTATTCTTGCCCTAGTTAAATTTAATTCATTGCCCTAGTTAGATCTTTTATTCTCTGCCCTAGATAAATGTTCTTCAATTCCCTAATGAGTGAGTAGTCTCCTCACTTGTTAGGGTTAGATCTGGGGAAGGTTTGAGAGACGAAGATCTCTCATCCCCTTTCTTGCCCGTCATATATTTTCATAGGACTTCATGCGTACATGCACATACCGCTCCCTACGGCATCCTATCCATCGAGGTAGCGGTGATACCGTAGTATAAAGGCCCGGTTGTGATGTTTTCCATCGAGGTTAGGTGTCACGACCCAAAGGTATGGAACGTGACTGGCACTTAGATTACGAGACGTCTAAAGGCGTACCGTAACCTAAGTCAGCCAAAGCCCAGAAGAATCTAAACCAAAATCAAAAGAGAGTGAAGGAAAACCTTACATGAAAGCAATTTTTAAATCAATTAAGTTGCATAGAATCCCTTTTTAAAAACATCCAAAAATTCCCGAAAATTTCGGCAGAGTCTCCCTTGTATTTTCTATCCCCCAAAACGGGTACAACAAGATATATAACCTGTAATCATAAAATGGCATCCCCAAACGGGAGCTAGCTCTTCGCCCAAGGAGGATCACAACCACACGCAATATATAAGTAATATCAAGAAGAAGAGCATAAAAGAAACACAAATATCAGAAAACACAACGCCGGCTCAAGTGAGCTCGACCCAAAAGAAACCACAAATATACAAATCTCTCAGTCTCATCACTAGATCACATATACAATATAAAGTGGTAGATGGAGAATACTAGATACAATGATAGAGCAAAAAGAAACAAAGTGTGCTCGCAACCCACCTACGGGCGATGTCGCGAGTCTGAGCAAAAAGGAGCTGAAGATAAGATAGCCGCCGCTACAAGACTGATGAGTCCGACCTGCAAGACACTGTGGCACAACGGGGGTGAGTTGCCAGCTCGTGAGTAGAATATAACATCTAATAAGGCAATCGTAAGAATGCACGCAAATGCGTTACAACATGTATGTCCATATGTGATATAATATCTCTAGTATGCATGCACATGTATGCAATGTCATTACTAAATCTTTAAGTGTTGTAAATGCTAAGGGTACTGCATTCTTTACTTTAGAAAATGAATATCTGTATAATAGCTAAGTACCATCAAGAAATCATCTGAAAACCCGTGTCAAGCATCGACACCAAATATGAAATCATATCTGTCTCAAATATCGGGCTCCGTCAGTCCGGATCGGCCCATACCATCCAATCTCACGACATCGGTCGGTATCCTCCGGATATCCGCCGCGCCAGACATCACCGGTAGGTAGTCTTCCCCTGCCAGGCTCATCGTCTACAACTCGATCTTCTTGCCCCGGGGTACCATACCGGGCCCACCATGTACCCGAGACGGTTCATCCACTCCTCGAATCGGGTCTCGAAATTCAACAGAAAACATGAAAACTCATGGTGGACGACACATACATCATGAGAAAACCGCAACTTTGTTTTAAAAATGATAAGTATAAGCTTTTGTTAAAGTCTTGCGGTTTTCCCCAAAAATCCAGAAATCGCAGCAATACTGAAATACTCAAGAAAATCATAATGTCCACATGTTATATATGATAAATGTCTATGATATCAATGTATACGATGTGAATTTTGGCTAGAAATCTATGTAAATATGATGATAATGCGAGGTATATACATGCTATGCAATTTCATACATCATGCACGATGCAGGGCGATACTAAGCTAAACAGGTTCTATAGTGCACGTGGCATGGCAATTACCAAAGGCGTGTGTGTCACATGAATAGTGCACGTGCAACAGATGCCAATGGTAATGGTGTTCGTGTCCTACGAAGTGTTATCGCATATGTGCATATGAATATCCATGCAATCTAGCATACTATTTACTATAAGGTATGCTGTGTAAATGAAGGGGTAAACTAACTAACAATATAAATCTTGCCAGAAATAGGGTAATCCTAACTAGGGGGCGCCTCGCGCCATCCAGACGATTCCCCCATAGATGAATACATCTACTCACCTGAATGCCTCGCTAATCCGATCCGACTACCGCCTTGCCTTTGCGCGCTGTGTCCGATGTTTTCCCGACCGATCCTATATTTGCACAACACCAAGCATAAGATTACATATCCTAAAACGATGCAAATCACAACATACAAATATCGACGCTCTCGAATTAAACATAGCATGCACTCGGTGCGCGGGAAAACACACACAAATCGCTAAATCCTTATCTAAAATCGCCGTTTCGGGGCAATCGTCAAAACTAAAACCCGACTAGACAAAACCCTGCATTCACGCACTCTAATAGTCGTATATGAAGCTAATTATATCGCTAATATAACGCAATTAGATAGCATCCTAATTTTTATAAAAATCTAGTAAGCAATTTCATACCGATTCGACGCAGATATCGAAATTTTATCGATCTAGCGAGCGTAACATCGCACAATTAACCATTCTAACTAATTAGATAACCAAACCCTAGCTTAACTCCATCAACCATGCTACAAACCCTAATTTGGAATCAATCCCTCTCTTGAAATTTCATGAGCAACAAATTAACCCAAATTTTACACTAAAACTACTAAATCTAGCAAGCTTAAACTGCAAATAACAACTAGATTAGGATTTATACCTTACAATAGAACCTTAGCTTGCCCTTGACCTTGAAAGATGCCTCCTTTCACCTTATTTTAAAACAAATTAGGGTTGGAAAGAGGTGGCTTAGGGTTTTGATTTGAATTAGAGAAGGAAATAGTGTATTTTTGTTGATTTTTGCATGATTTTGGAAGCAAGAAAAGTGATAAAAAAAATTAGGGCTGAAGGAGGGAGGGCTCGGCCTGAGCATAGGAAGAGGGAAAAGAGTGAGTTTGTGTAGAATTGTCCAAAGAAAAAAATATCTCTTAAGGTCATAATTGCATATCACATCAAACTTTCAAAAAACACCCGTTTTCTTTCCATTTTTCAACCCCCTTTTACCATAAACTATTAAACTTGAAATGTTTGCTAAAAATTTTTTGTTACACTAAATTTTAGTTATAATGGTTCCTATATGTGTAATTTACCCAATTAAATTTGTATTTATCACTAATTAAATGTATTTTTAAAATCTTAAAATAATACTAAAAATAATTAATTAAGGAAAAAAAATTTATTTGACTAGAAAATTATAAGTGACATTTTAGTGACAAAATTATAGTAATATCTTATCTAAATTTTGTATAATTAGGTCTACAATGAAAAATACCTATTTTGACTTTTTACGGAAAAAGCTGAAAATTTAGCCGATTACCGAAAAACTGCCTAAACGGTTTTCGAAGTGTTACAATCTTCCCCCCTTAAAGAAATTCGGTCCCCGAATTTAAAATTTAACTACGCGTACCTTCAAAAAGATGGGGATATCTCTTCCTCATCTCGACCTCGGTCTCCCAGGTGACCTCCTCGCTGTTCGGGCCACGCCAAAGGACCTTGACGGACGGTATAACCTTCGACCTCAATTTCTTCACCTGCCGATCCAGAATGACCACCGGCTGCTCGGTGAAAGAAAGATCACGCTCTAGCTAGATCGTCTGGTGCTGAATCGCATGGGAAGGATCATGAAGGTACTTGCGGAGCATCGAGACATGAAATACGGGGTGAACATCGGGGAAGCTGGGCGGAAGAGCTAACCGATAAGCAACTGGACCAACACGCTCTAGGATCTCGAAAGGACCAACATATCTAGGACTCAGTTTCCCTTTCCGCCCAAATCTCATCACACCTTTCATCGGAGAGACCTTCAGGAAAACATGATCGCCAACAGCGAACTCGAGTCGGCGACGGCGCCTGTCAGCATAAGATTTCTGCCTGCTCTGTACCGCTTTCATCCTGTCCCGAATCAGCTGTATCTTCTCGGTCGTCTCCTGTACAATCTGCGGCCCCAAAACACTGCTCTCCCTGAGTTCTGTCCAACATACCGGCGATCGACATCTCCTCCCATATAAAGCCTCGAAAGGTGCCATCCGAATCGTCTCCTGGAAGCTATTATTGTAGGAAAACTCGATCAAAGGCAAATGACGATCCCAGCTACCACCGAAATCTAAAGCACAAGCTCTGAGCATGTCCTCAAGAATCTGAATAGTACGCTCCGACTGACCGTCAGTCTGCGGATGAAAGGCTGTGCTAAAACTCAATCTGGTGCCCAAAGCTTCCTGGAGTTTCTGCCACAATCGGCTGGTAAACTGGGTGCCCCGGTCGGACACGACGCAAGTCGGAACGCCATGCAGTCGCACTATCTCATCAATATAAACCTGGGCGTACTGAGAAAATCCAAAAGTGGTCTTCACTGGCAGAAAGTGAGCCGCTTTCGTCAGTCGATCCACAATCACCCAAATAGAGTCGTACCCTCGACTGGTCCTGGGTAGACCCACAATGAAGTCCATGGAGACCTGCTCCCACTTCCACTCAGGGATGGGCAAAGGCTGTAACTCACCGGCTGGCCTCTGGTGCTCGGCCTTGACTTGCTGACAAGTCAGGCATCTCGACACAAAGTCTGTAATATCCTTCTTCATCCCGTCCCACCAGTAAACCTCTCTCAAATCACGGTACATCTTGGTGGAACCTGGATGCACACTGTATACCGATCTATGTGCCTCCTCGAGAATATCACACCTTAGTCCCTCTGAATCTGGCACGCACAGTCGAGTCCCAAATCGAAGTATCCCCTGATCATCAATCACGAACTCAGAAACTCTGCCATGCCGAATCTGCTCAATAATCTCTAAAATACGGGCATCGCCGGACTGTGCCTCGCGGATACGGTCAAGTAACTGTGGGCGTGCTCTGAAATGGGCCAGCTGTCCCCCTGTAGGAGTAAACTCGAACTGCACTCTGCTGTCACACAACACCTGCCAATCCGCCGTCGACTGCATCTGCACTGCGCTCAAACAAGATAAGCTACCTCCGGGCCTTCTACTCAAAGCATCTGCCACCACATTCGCCTTGCCCGGATGGTATAGAATCTCGCAGTCATAATCCTTCACCAACTCCATCCAACGACGTTGTCTCAGGTTCAGATCTCGCTGCTGGAAGATATACTTCAAACTTTTGTGGTCAGTGAATATCTGGCACGACTCACCGTATAGGTAATGTCTCCATATCTTAAGTGCAAATACCACTGCAGCCATCTCTAAATCATGGGTGAGGTAGTTCTGTTCGTGTTTCCTCAGCTGCCGAGAAGCATACGCGATAACTCTATCGTGCTGCATCAATACACAGCCCAGCCCCACTCGAGAAGCATCACAATATACCACGAACCCGCCTGATCCTGAAGGCAATGCTAACACTGGTGCAGTAGTCAGACGAGTCTTCAACTGCTGGAAACTATCCTCACATGCCTGGGTCCAATCAAAAGGAACCCCCTTCCGGGTCAATCCGGTCAACGGTGCAGCAATGCGGGAGAAATCCTGGACAAAACGTCGATAATAGCCGGCCAGACCTAGAAAACTACGAACCTCTGTAACTGATACTGGTCTAGGCCAATGCTGAACTGCCTCGATCTTCTTCGGGTCCACACAAATACCGTCTCTCGTCACCACATGACCCAAGAAGTCGACACTGTCTAACCAGAATGCGCACTTGGAGAACTTGGCGAACAGCTGATGCTCCCTCAAAGTCTGCAATGTGATACGTAAGTGCTGCTCATGCTCCTCCCGACTCCGAGAATAAACCAAGATGTCGTCAATGAACACAATAATGAACTGATCGAGATACGGCCTGAATACACGGTTCATCAAATCCATAAATGCTGCAGGGGCATTAGTGAGCCCGAATGACATCACCAAGAACTCATAATGACCATATCGAGTACGGAAGGCGTTCTTCGGAATATCCTCCTTCCGAACCCGCAACTGGTGATAACCTGACCGTAAATCAACCTTCGAGAAAAACCTTGCACCCTGGAGCTGATCGAATAAGTCATCAATGCGGGGTAGGGGATATCTGTTCCGCACAGTAACCCGGTTCAGCTGACGATAATCAATGCATAAACGCAAACTTCCGTCCTTCTTCTTAACGAACAAGTGTCACGACCCGCAGGGTACGGAACGTGACTGGCACTTAAGTTCACGAAACGTCTAAAGGCGTCCGTAAAATAAGTAAGCCAAAGCCCAGAAAACAAAACCAATGAAGCAAAAGAGTGAAGAAAACCCAATCAATTGAAAGCGAGTTATCAAATAAGTCATGTAAAACACTTTTTAAAAACAATACAAATTTTCCCGAAAATTTCGGCAGAGTCTCCTTTGTAAATACTGGCCCCCAAAAATGGGTACGACAAAATATATATACATGAATCCAACAAAATAGGGCATCCCCAAGCGGGAGCTAGCTCTTCGCCATACGGCGGTCACAAATCCCACGCAATGTAAATGACAACAAGCATAATAAAGCATAATAAAGCATAAGGAAGCATGAAAAAGTAATATGTCGGCTCAAGTGAGCTCGACCCCAAAATACAGCATAAAATCCACAACCTCACAGTCTCATCTCTAGGTCAATATACAAATATCTGGTAGAACAGTAGATGGAGTACACTAGATACAAAAATATACAAGGTGGTACAAAAATGATAACATAACCCACCTATGAGCAACTCTCGAGCTCAGGCAAAAGAGGCAAAAGACAAGTGCGCCCGCCGCTACTGAACTGACGGAGCGGACCTGCAAAAGACTGTGGCACAACGGGGGTGAGTTGCCAACTCGTGAGTAATAAATAGCATCTACAAAGGCTATCGTAAGCATGCACACAAGCATCCTAGCATCTAAAATACAGGTATGACTAGATGCACTAGCAGGTGTGTATACAATATCAGTGTGCCAATATGTATGCAACATGAAAATCTGAGGTCTCAATAGGTATATATATAAAATATCTTATCTCTTTTTGTTTTTGAAACTCTTTTAGAATGCCAGCATAATGTCAATGAATCGACAAAAATCGGTGTCCAGCAACGACACCCAAAAGCTGTCTCAAATCTCATAAATCCATGTCATAGTGTCTCTGGCCTCAGCCATCCGGCTGACCCATCTCAGTATCAATATATCATCCTCTCACGGCCCCGGTCGGTATCCTCTGGATATCCGCCGTGCCCAATGAAATCACCGGTAGGTAATCCGTCCCCTGCCAGGCTCATCGTCAACACCACGTCTTCTTGCCCCGGGGTACCTTACCGGGTCCACCATGTACCCGAAACGGTTCATCCAACTCCTCGAAACGGGTCTCCAAAAACCACAGCAAACTCATGGTGGACGACACTTACATCACTAGAAAACCGCAATTTACATGTTTTAAAAATATCATAAGTTTGGAAATTTTGCGGCTTTCCCCCGAAATCCAGCAATATCATAAAATCTCACGAAAATCCTCATAAGTGCATATATCAATGATAATGAATGCGTATGATATCAATAATCAAGTTACGATGTGTGATTAATGTATTAAGCATGAACAATTAATATGATGAAGTACATGCACATGAATAGCAATCCTAGGGTTTCATTTTAAGGAAATAGCACAATTTAAGTACCAATTAATAAAAGGTTTAAATTAAAGGTTATCTAGTGTGGTGGCATGGCAATTACCAGGGTGTGTGTGTAAACATGAATAGTGCTCGTGCTGCATATAAAAACCTGGTAATGGTGCATGTGTCCTACAATTAAGTTTGCGTATATGGATATAACCTACTGATCTAATGGCAGAAATTTTCATGCCAGTATTATTATTCTATGTCACAAGTGATTATCCAATTTACTATTTTCCAGTTTACTAAATCTACCGGGCGACTTGCGCCATCCAGACGATCGTCCCCCGTAGATGTTAAATCTACTCACCGGGATCCCTGGCTAGCTGTGTCCAATCACTGCCTTTCCCTTTCGCGCCGCGTCTGACGTCTCCGCGACCGAACCTGGAATTTACATCAATACCAAACATAAGGTTACGTATCAAGAACGACGCAAAACCCCAACGAAACTACTAAAGTTCGCTAACTGGGTACAACGTGCACAAAGTGCGCGGACACACGCGAAAATCGCAAAAACTGCCAAAAACGCCGATTTTGGGTCACCCGGCAAAACTAAAACCCGACTACCCAAAAACCGCACTCACGCATCCTAAAAGTCGTAGGACAAGCCAACAATATCATCAAGATGCCACAATTAACTCATCACAATATTTTAGTAAAAACTAGTAAGCACTAATTTGCAATTTAGTGCAAACATCGACAATTAGCGACAAAGTTAACACAATCCAACACAACAATCCAAACTAACTCACTAGATAGCCACTACACTAATTTTAAACCCTTAACTATGCTTAAAAACATATTTTCCACAACCAACCCTTCTCTTGATTTTTATAAATAGCAAACATAACTCAAATTATATAAGAAATCCTTACTTTAACACTATAATTTAGCCTAATAAGCAAATTAACCACTTAGCTTAAGGTTAGCAAAACACTAAATAGCAAATTAGGTCTAATCAACACAAATTAGGTTTAATCAACTCACTAAACATGTTTCAAATACCATTTCCATACAAAACCTCTTCTTGAAAACCTTAAAACAACAACTTTACAACAAAAAATCCACTTCTAAAATTACCTAAATTAGTATAATTAAAGACTACATAATAAGGTAACCATATAGATTAGTTTACTAACAACTAGATTAACAAAATAACAACTTAATTAAATTATCATGGTTCAAAACCTAGTTCATTTTTCAAACAAAATCTAAGGAAACTAGATTAACTACACTAAATTAACACTAACCCATAACACATAAGCACTTAAACAAGAAATTTAACAAGATGGAATTTATACCTCTTGATCAATAGATCAAGCAAGAAAGTTTCCTCCAAAAATGCCTCCTTTCCACATGATTTCAACCATATTAAGCTTGAGAAGAGGTAGCATAAGGATTTTGTGTTGAAAAAGAGAAGGATTTATGGATATTTGTTGAATTTTCTTGTAAATTTTGAAGAAAATTGAACAAAAATGAAAAGGAAAAAGATGAAGAAGGGGAGGGTTCAGTTTCGGCCAGGTTGGAGGTAAGGTGGGGGGTGTGGGCAAGTGAGGAAAAGTCTTGGTCAAGTTTCTAAAGTCAAAAGTATAATACATTAACCATTTTATTAAAATAAATACCATAAACTATCCATTAACTCAAGAAACAACTCAAGAAAGAGAGAGGTCAGAATTTTCTGGTCTTGGCCAAGGCTTGGGCTGTTCTTGGGCTGAGGGAAAAGATAGAGGGGTTTTACAAAAGAAATTTTATGCAAAAAGGCCCCCTACAACTCAAAAATTGCAAGTTTTAGCCCAAAATTCGATAATTTCGTTTCAATTTATAAAAATTGGTTAAAAATCAAAATAAATTACTAAAAATTCATGTTATCACTAGAATATAATTATCATAATTTTTGAGATTAAAATTAGCCCGGAAAAATTTGTATTTATCGCTTATTTAATGTATTTTCTTACCGGCTTAAATAATATAAAAAAATTGAAAAAATAGTGAAAAATTTTTAAATGACCAAAATTTCATATTAAACTCATTAGCTACTAAAAACAAGTAATTATCTATCCACTTTAAGTATAATTAGCCCTAAACTGCAAAATATCGAGAAAGACGGTTTTCGGAAAAATACCGAATTTTCACCGAATTTCAAGAAAACACCAAAACGACTTTTCAAGACGCTACAATCTTCCCCCCTTAAAGAAATTCGGTCCCCGAATTTAAAAATATAGCTACGCGTACCTTCGAAGAGATGGGGATATTTCTTCCTCATCTCGCCCTCGGTCTCCCAGGTAACCTCCTCGCTGCTCGGGCTACGCCAAAGGACCTTGACGGTTGGTATAATCTTCGATCTCAACTTCTTCACCTGCCGATCTAGGATGGCCACCGGCTGCTCTGCAAAGGAAAGGTCGCGCTCTAGCTGGACTGTCGGGTGCTGAATCGCATGCGAAGGGTCGTGAAGGTACTTGCGGAGCATCGAAACATGAAAAACGGGGTGAACATCGGGAAAGCTGGGTGGAAGAGCCAAACGATATGCAACAGCGCCGACACGCTCGAGGATCTCGAAGGGACCTACGAATCTAGGGCTAAGCTTCCCCTTTCGCCCAAAACGCATCACGCCCTTCATCGGTGAGACCTTCAGAAAAACATGGTCGCCAACTGCGAACTCTAAACTGCGACGGCGCCTGTCTGCATACGATTTCTGCCTGCTCTGAGCCGCTCTCATCCGGTCTCGGATCAACTGTATCTTCGCTGTCGTCTCCTCAACAAGCTGCGGCCCCAAAATACTGCTCTCGCTGAGCTCTGTCCAACAAACGGGCGATCTGCATCTCCTCCCATACAATGCCTCGAAAGGTGCCATCTGAATAGTATCCTGGAAGCTATTGTTGTAGGAGAACTCCACTAGAGGCAAATGACGATCCCAGCTACCACCAAAGTCTAAAACGCACGCTCTGAGCATGTCCTCGAGGGTCTGAATGGTCCGCTCTGACTGTCCATCTGTCTGCGGATGAAACGCTGTGCTGAAGCTCAAACGAGTGCCCAAAGCCTCCTGAAGTCTCTGCCAAAGTCGGCTGGTGAACTGAGTGCCTCGATCTGACACGATACAAGTCGGTACGCCATGTAGTCGCACGATCTCGTCAATATAGAGCTGAGCATACTGAGCGAAGCTGAAAGTCGTCTTCACTGGAAGGAAGTGAGCCGCTTTCGTCAATCTGTCCACGATCACCCAGATGGAGTCGTACCCTCGACTGGTCCTGGGTAGACCCACAACGAAGTCCATCGAAATCTGCTCCCATTTCCACTCTGGAATGGGTAACGGCTGTAGCTCTCCTGCGGGCCTCTGGTGCTCGGCCTTGACTTGCTGACAAGTCAGGCATCTCGAAACGAACTCCGCAATGTCCCTCTTCATCCCGTCCCACCAGTAGGTCTCTCTCATATCCTGGTACATCTTGGTGGAACCGGGGTGGACACTATACACTGATCGGTGTGCCTCCACGAGAATGTCGCGCCGTAATCCATCAGCATCTGGTACGCACAGTCTAGATCCATATCGTAAAATCCCCTGATCGTCAACCATGAACTCGGAAAATCTGCCCTGTCCCATCTGTGCCATGATCTCTGAGCAACGGTCGTCACTGCGCTGCGCCTCATATATACGGTCAAGCAACTGTGGGCGTGCACGAACATGCGCGAGCTGTCCCCCTGTCTGAGTGAACTCGAACTCAACTCGGCTGTCGCATAACGTCTGCCAATCTGCTGACGACTGCCTCTGCACTGCGCGCAAAGAGGATAGACTACCCCCGGGCCTCCTACTCAACGCATCTGCCACCACATTCGCCTTGCCGGGGTGATATAAGATCTCGCAGTCGTAGTCTTTCACCAACTCCATCCAACGACGCTGTCTGAGGTTCAGGTCTCGCTGCTGAAATATGTACTTTAAGCTCTTGTGATCGGTGAATATCTGACATGACTCGCCGTAAAGGTAATGTCGCCAAATCTTCAGTGCAAAGACCACTGCAGCCATCTCCAAATCATGAGTGGGGTAGTTCTGTTCATGCTTCTTCAACTGCCGAGAAGCATAAGCGATCACCCGGCCATGCTGCATCAAAACGCATCCTAATCCCACTCGCGAAGCATCACAGTAGACAACAAATCCGCCTGATCCTGAAGGTAGAGATAATACCGGCGCCGTAGTCAAACATGTCCGCAGCTGCTGAAAACTGCGCTCGCACTCCTCTGTCCAAACGAAAGGAACTCCCTTCCGGGTCAAACTGGTCAACGGTGCAGCTATACGGGAGAAGTCCTGAACAAAACGCCTGTAGTAGCCCGCCAAGCCTAGAAAACTACGGATCTCAGTAACCGATGTAGGTCGGGGCCACTGCTGAACAGCCTCAATCTTCTTCGGGTCCACACAAATGCCGTCTCTCGTAACCACGTGACCCAAGAATCCGACGCTGTCCAGCCAGAAAGCACACTTGGAGAACTTCGCGAACAGCTGATGCTCCCTCAGAGTCTGTAACGTAATCCGCAAGTGCTGCTCGTGCTCCTCTCTGCTCCGGGAGTACACCAAGATATCGTCGATAAACACGATGATGAACAAGTCAAGATACGGCCTGAATGTACGGTTCATCAAATCCATAAATGCTGCTGGGGCGTTGGTGAGTCCGAACGACATCACCAAAAACTCGTAGTGGCCATAGCATGTACGGAAAGCTGTCCTCGGTATATCCTCCTGTCGAACTCGCAGCTGATGGTATCCTGATCGCAAGTCGATCCTCGAAAAATACCCCGCACCCTGAAGCTGGTCGAACAAATCATCAATGCGCGGCAACGGATATCTGTTCCGAATGGTAACTTTGTTCAGCTGGCGGTAGTCGATACACAAGCGCAAACTTCCATCCTTCTTCTTGACAAACAGGACCGGAGCACCCCACGGAGAAACACTCGGTCGAATAAGCCCCTTATCTAACAAATCCTGCAACTGATCCTTCAGCTCTCGAAGCTCTGCAGGGGCCATCCGATAAGGCGGTATAGAAATAGGCCCCGAACCGGGAATCAAATCAATGCAGAACTCAACATCGCGCTCGGGCGGTAGTCCAGGTAGCTCATCAGGGAAAACATCAGGGAACTCACAAACTACCGGGACCCGGTCCAACGGAACCTCTGTAGCTCGAGTATCACAAACAAACGCTAAGAATCCCTGACATCCCTTCCGCAAGAGCTGACCAGCGCGAAGAGAAGAAATTAAGCTGGGAAGGGCGACACTGCGGTCTCCCTGAATAACAAGGACTGGCTCTCCCGGAAAGCTAAATCTGACTGCCTTCTCACGGCAGTCCACCGAAGCATAACAAGTGGCTAGCCAATCCATGCCCAGAAGCACATCAAAGTCCAACATATCGAGGAGTATCAAATCAACTGATGAATCCCTCTCCCCGATACGAACGGAACACAAACGAAATACAAACCGAGCGACAAACGACTCGCCTACCGGAGTAACAACAACAAGCGGCTGGTCTAACGACGACGACTCACGGCCCAACATCGGTGCAAAGTGTGTAGAGACGTACGAATGTGTAGAACCTGGGTCGAATAATACCCGTGCGTCGAAAGAACAAACTGGCAAGGTACCTGTCACGACGGCATTGGATGCCTGTGCATCCTGCGGTGTCAAAGCAAAAACTCGGGCCTGTCCTCCACCGGTAGCGGGCTGACCTCGACCTCGGCCTCTGCCTCCTCGTCCTCTCTGAACAGGACCGCCGCGTCCACGGCCTCTCGGTGCACCTAACTGGCGTGGAGCATCGCCTGGGGTAGGAAGTAGGGCTCTCTGAGGAGGGGGTGGTGATGGTGGTAGGGTCACATGCGGAACTGTCGCTGCTCCCTGTCGTCTCACCGGGCAGTCTCTGACAAGATGGTGCAAACTCCCGCACCCAAAACATCCTGGCGACGGCTGCTGCCCCTGGGAATAAGAACCATATAACTGTCCCCGTCCAAATCCTCTGCCTGGCCTATCTCTCGGAAAGAATCTGGCGCGCTGCCTCTGAGGCGGTACATCGGTGCGCATCCTCTTCGGCCCAGAAACGACCGAAGTCTGTGATATGCGTGCCTCCATCCGCAATGCCGTATCCCTAGCAGCTGAATAAGTGTCGTAGCGCTGGGCGCCAATGGCAAGATATAGCTGGGCATCAAGTCCCTGTACGAACCTCTTCACCATCTTCTCCTCGGTATCCACCAAATACTGAGCATATCGGGACAACTGTGTAAACTGGATGTCATACTCAGACACCGTCATCCCAGGTGTCTTGACTAAGGCCTCGAAACTGCGAGCTCTGGCGTCACGAACGCTCTCTGGAAGGAAACGGGCTAGAAAGACCGCTGTAAACTCGGCCCAAGTCATAGGCGGCAGATCTGCAGCTCGACCTCTCAAGACTGACTCCCACCATGTCTGCGCGAGACCCTCTAGTCGGAAACTCGCAAGCTCTACCCATCGATCATCCGAACATCTCAGCGAACGGCAGATCCTGGCTAAACTGTCAAGGAACGTCTGTGGGTCCTCCGCTGCCTCGGTGCCGGTGAATACTGGAGGTCTCAGCCTCATGAAGTCCTGTAGTGAAACCGGAATGGCCACGGTGGTGGTAGTAGGAGCAGGTATCATGGTCGTCTGTGATGTAGTAGGTACGTCATCCGGCCTCGGTGTACGACTGGCTGCAACTAGGGATCCTACCATCTGACGCAGCTCCTGCATGCCTCCCATCATCTGTCGCAACTCCTCCATACCAGTCTCGAGCCTATCCATACGGCCTGGGGAAGGTGGATCGGTCTGTCCCAGCGGCGTAGGCATACCACCCTGCTCAGTCCTAGTCTCGGACGAGCCAGCTCGAATCTCGTCTCTGGCGGCAGCCCTCTGTGCCCTCGTAGCCTTCGGCGGCATAGTGGCTGTTACAGGAAAACGGATAGTAAGAACAGTGCAATAGGATCATAGGATACACGGAATTGAAGAAGGAATTTTTCAAGCAAGTATATCCTAAAGTCACTTAGGCGGAGTACCGTATCGTAAGTATGCCGCGGACATACGCACGCTACGTTACCCTGCTTAAGTCACTTACTCCATCTACCAAGGGTCATCCTACACTCACAAAGGTGAAACCTATCGCTCTGATACCAACTTTGTCACGACCCGCAGGGTACGGAACGTGACTGGCACTTAAGTTCACGAAACGTCTAAAGGCGTCCGTAAAATAAGTAAGCCAAAGCCCAGAAAACAAAACCAATGAAGCAAAAGAGTGAAGAAAACCCAATCAATTGAAAGCGAGTTATCAAATAAGTCATGTAAAACACTTTTTAAAAACAATACAAATTTTCCCGAAAATTTCGGCAGAGTCTCCTTTGTAAATACTGGCCCCCAAAAATGGGTACGACAAAATATATATACATGAATCCAACAAAATAGGGCATCCCCAAGCGGGAGCTAGCTCTTCGCCATACGGCGGTCACAAATCCCACGCAATGTAAATGACAACAAGCATAATAAAGCATAATAAAGCATAAGGAAGCATGAAAAAGTAATATGTCGGCTCAAGTGAGCTCGACCCCAAAATACAGCATAAAATCCACAACCTCACAGTCTCATCTCTAGGTCAATATACAAATATCTGGTAGAACAGTAGATGGAGTACACTAGATACAAAAATATACAAGGTGGTACAAAAATGATAACATAACCCACCTATGAGCAACTCTCGAGCTCAGGCAAAAGAGGCAAAAGACAAGTGCGCCCGCCGCTACTGAACTGACGGAGCGGACCTGCAAAAGACTGTGGCACAACGGGGGTGAGTTGCCAACTCGTGAGTAATAAATAGCATCTACAAAGGCTATCGTAAGCATGCACACAAGCATCCTAGCATCTAAAATACAGGTATGACTAGATGCACTAGCAGGTGTGTATACAATATCAGTGTGCCAATATGTATGCAACATGAAAATCTGAGGTCTCAATAGGTATATATATAAAATATCTTATCTCTTTTTGTTTTTGAAACTCTTTTAGAATGCCAGCATAATGTCAATGAATCGACAAAAATCGGTGTCCAGCAACGACACCCAAAAGCTGTCTCAAATCTCATAAATCCATGTCATAGTGTCTCTGGCCTCAGCCATCCGGCTGACCCATCTCAGTATCAATATATCATCCTCTCACGGCCCCGGTCGGTATCCTCTGGATATCCGCCGTGCCCAATGAAATCACCGGTAGGTAATCCGTCCCCTGCCAGGCTCATCGTCAACACCACGTCTTCTTGCCCCGGGGTACCTTACCGGGTCCACCATGTACCCGAAACGGTTCATCCAACTCCTCGAAACGGGTCTCCAAAAACCACAGCAAACTCATGGTGGACGACACTTACATCACTAGAAAACCGCAATTTACATGTTTTAAAAATATCATAAGTTTGGAAATTTTGCGGCTTTCCCCCGAAATCCAGCAATATCATAAAATCTCACGAAAATCCTCATAAGTGCATATATCAATGATAATGAATGCGTATGATATCAATAATCAAGTTACGATGTGTGATTAATGTATTAAGCATGAACAATTAATATGATGAAGTACATGCACATGAATAGCAATCCTAGGGTTTCATTTTAAGGAAATAGCACAATTTAAGTACCAATTAATAAAAGGTTTAAATTAAAGGTTATCTAGTGTGGTGGCATGGCAATTACCAGGGTGTGTGTGTAAACATGAATAGTGCTCGTGCTGCATATAAAAACCTGGTAATGGTGCATGTGTCCTACAATTAAGTTTGCGTATATGGATATAACCTACTGATCTAATGGCAGAAATTTTCATGCCAGTATTATTATTCTATGTCACAAGTGATTATCCAATTTACTATTTTCCAGTTTACTAAATCTACCGGGCGACTTGCGCCATCCAGACGATCGTCCCCCGTAGATGTTAAATCTACTCACCGGGATCCCTGGCTAGCTGTGTCCAATCACTGCCTTTCCCTTTCGCGCCGCGTCTGACGTCTCCGCGACCGAACCTGGAATTTACATCAATACCAAACATAAGGTTACGTATCAAGAACGACGCAAAACCCCAACGAAACTACTAAAGTTCGCTAACTGGGTACAACGTGCACAAAGTGCGCGGACACACGCGAAAATCGCAAAAACTGCCAAAAACGCCGATTTTGGGTCACCCGGCAAAACTAAAACCCGACTACCCAAAAACCGCACTCACGCATCCTAAAAGTCGTAGGACAAGCCAACAATATCATCAAGATGCCACAATTAACTCATCACAATATTTTAGTAAAAACTAGTAAGCACTAATTTGCAATTTAGTGCAAACATCGACAATTAGCGACAAAGTTAACACAATCCAACACAACAATCCAAACTAACTCACTAGATAGCCACTACACTAATTTTAAACCCTTAACTATGCTTAAAAACATATTTTCCACAACCAACCCTTCTCTTGATTTTTATAAATAGCAAACATAACTCAAATTATATAAGAAATCCTTACTTTAACACTATAATTTAGCCTAATAAGCAAATTAACCACTTAGCTTAAGGTTAGCAAAACACTAAATAGCAAATTAGGTCTAATCAACACAAATTAGGTTTAATCAACTCACTAAACATGTTTCAAATACCATTTCCATACAAAACCTCTTCTTGAAAACCTTAAAACAACAACTTTACAACAAAAAATCCACTTCTAAAATTACCTAAATTAGTATAATTAAAGACTACATAATAAGGTAACCATATAGATTAGTTTACTAACAACTAGATTAACAAAATAACAACTTAATTAAATTATCATGGTTCAAAACCTAGTTCATTTTTCAAACAAAATCTAAGGAAACTAGATTAACTACACTAAATTAACACTAACCCATAACACATAAGCACTTAAACAAGAAATTTAACAAGATGGAATTTATACCTCTTGATCAATAGATCAAGCAAGAAAGTTTCCTCCAAAAATGCCTCCTTTCCACATGATTTCAACCATATTAAGCTTGAGAAGAGGTAGCATAAGGATTTTGTGTTGAAAAAGAGAAGGATTTATGGATATTTGTTGAATTTTCTTGTAAATTTTGAAGAAAATTGAACAAAAATGAAAAGGAAAAAGATGAAGAAGGGGAGGGTTCAGTTTCGGCCAGGTTGGAGGTAAGGTGGGGGGTGTGGGCAAGTGAGGAAAAGTCTTGGTCAAGTTTCTAAAGTCAAAAGTATAATACATTAACCATTTTATTAAAATAAATACCATAAACTATCCATTAACTCAAGAAACAACTCAAGAAAGAGAGAGGTCAGAATTTTCTGGTCTTGGCCAAGGCTTGGGCTGTTCTTGGGCTGAGGGAAAAGATAGAGGGGTTTTACAAAAGAAATTTTATGCAAAAAGGCCCCCTACAACTCAAAAATTGCAAGTTTTAGCCCAAAATTCGATAATTTCGTTTCAATTTATAAAAATTGGTTAAAAATCAAAATAAATTACTAAAAATTCATGTTATCACTAGAATATAATTATCATAATTTTTGAGATTAAAATTAGCCCGGAAAAATTTGTATTTATCGCTTATTTAATGTATTTTCTTACCGGCTTAAATAATATAAAAAAATTGAAAAAATAGTGAAAAATTTTTAAATGACCAAAATTTCATATTAAACTCATTAGCTACTAAAAACAAGTAATTATCTATCCACTTTAAGTATAATTAGCCCTAAACTGCAAAATATCGAGAAAGACGGTTTTCGGAAAAATACCGAATTTTCACCGAATTTCAAGAAAACACCAAAACGACTTTTCAAGACGCTACAACAAGATGGGAGCACCCCAAGGTGACACAATCGGTCGGATAAGCCCTTTGTCCAGCAAGTCCTGTAACTGATCCTTTAGCTCTCTCAGCTCCGCCGGGGCCATCCGATAAGGCGGTATAGAGATAGGTCCCGTGCCGGGGATCAAGTCAATACAGAACTCAATCTCGCGCTCTGGTGGCAGACCAGGCAGCTCGTCAGGGAATACATCAGGAAACTCTCTCACAACAGGGACCTGGTCCAACGGAACCTCTGTGGAGCTAGTATCACAAACATAGGCTAAGAATCCCTGACACCCTTTTCTTAAGAGCTGACCAGCGCGAAGAGAAGAAATCAAGCTGGGAAGGGTAGCGCTACGATCTCCCTGAATAACAAGAACCGGCTCACCAGGAAAACTGAATCTGACTGCTTTCTCACGGCAGTCCACGGATGCATAACAGGTGGCTAGCCAGTCCATACTAAGAAGAATGTCAAAGTCTAGCATATTGAGGAGAATCAAATCAACTGAAGAATCTCTCTCCCCGATACGAACGGAACATGATCGGTACACGAAACGGGCAACAAACGACTCGCCTACTGGTGTAATAACGACAAGCGGCTGATCTAACGGAGAAGACTCTCGGCCCAACCTCGGTGCAAAATACGTAGATACATAGGAATGTGTGGAGCCTGGATCAAATAATACCCGTGCATCAAAAGAACATACTGGCAGAGTACCTGTCATGACGGCATTGGATGCCTGTGCATCCTTAGGAGTCAACGTGAACACTCGGGCCTGTCCACCACTAATAGCTGGTTGTCCTCTGCCTCTACCTCGGCCTCGGCCTCTGCCTCTGTCGCCTCGTTCTCTCTGAACCGGACCGCCACGCCCACGGCCTCTAGAAGCATCTGGCTGGCGTGGAGCATCATCAGGAGTAGGTAGTAGAGCTCTCTGAGGAGGTGGTGAGGGTGGTAAGGTCACATGCGGGACTGTCGCCGCGCCCTGGCGTCCCATGGTACAGTCTCTGACATGGTGGTACTGACTCCCACACCGAAAACATCCTGGCGACGACTGCTGGGTCTGTGGATATGAACCAAATAACTGACCTCGTCTCAATCCTCTGCCTCCACCATCTCCCGGAAATAATCTATCACGGTTTCTACCCATCTGCCGCTGAGCTGGCGTATCAGTACGGATCCTCTTCGGCCCAGAAACGACCGGAGTCTCAGAAATACGCTCCTCCAAAAGTAAGGCTGCGTCCATCACGGATGCGTATGTATCAAAGTGCTGGGTGCCGATGGCAAGGAATAGCTGTGTATCAAGCCCTCGCACGAACCTCTTTATTCTCTTCTCTTCTGTGTCTACTAGGTACGGAGCATATCGAGACACCTGGGTAAACTGTATATCATACTCCGACACTGTCATCCCAGGAGTCTTGCGCAAAGACTCAAAACTACGGGCTCGAGCATCTCGGACACTCTCCGGAAGAAAACGGGCAAAAAATGCAGCTGTAAACTCGTCCCAGGTCATAGAAGGTAGACCCGCAGCTCGGCCTCTCTCTACTGAATCGTACCATGTCTGGGCAAGACCCTCCAGACGAAAACTCGCAAACTCCACCAATCTATCATCAGAACACCTCAACGAACGGCAAATCCGAGCCATCCTATCAAGAAATGCCTGTGGGTCCTCTGTCGCATCTGTACCGGTAAAAGCTGGAGGTCTCAATCTCATGAACTCCTGTAGTGAAACAGGGATAGTCTCCGTAGTAGTAGGAGCGACCATCTGTGCAGCAGGTACAATCGTGGTCTGTGCGGTGGAAGGAACGTCCTCGGATCTCTGTGCCCGACTGGACTCAACTAAAGATCCCATCATCTGTCGCAACTCTTGCATGCCGGCCTCTAGTCTGGCAATACGGTCTGGATAAGGCGGATCAGTATGACCCTGAGGGATAGGCGTATCATCCCGCTCGATCCTCGCCTCAGACGAGCCCGCTCGAATCTCATCCCTAGCGGCAGCCCGCTGAGCTCTCGTAGTCTTTAGCGGCATCGAAGCTGGAATAAGTAACAGGACTGATAAGAGCATTGCAATTGAATCAAGGAATGCAAGGAATCAAGAAAGGAAATACAAGCAATTATGTCCTAAGGTCACTTAGGCGGAGTACCGTATCGTAAGTATGCCGCGGATCATACCCACGCTACGCCACTCTACTTAAGTCACCTACTCTATCTACAAAGGTCGTCCTACACTCAGGAAGGTAAAACCTACGCTCTGATACCAACTTTGTCACGACCCAAAGGTATGGAACGTGACTGGCACTTAGATTACGAGACGTCTAAAGGCGTACCGTAACCTAAGTCAGCCAAAGCCAAGAAGAATCTAAACCAAAATCAAAAGAGAGTGAAGGAAAACCTTACATGAAAGCAATTTTTAAATCAATTAAGTTGCATAGAATCCCTTTTTAAAAACATCCAAAAATTCCCGAAAATTTCGGCAGAGTCTCCCTTGTATTTTCTATCCCCCAAAACGGGTACAACAAGATATATAACCTGTAATCATAAAATGGCATCCCCAAGCGGGAGCTAGCTCTTCGCCCAAGGCGGATCACAACCACACGCAATATATAAATAATATCAAGAAGAAGAGCATAAAAGAAACGCAAATATCAGAAAACACAACGCCGGCTCAAGTGAGCTCGACCCAAAAGAAACCACAAATATACAAATCTCTCAGTCTCATCACTAGGTCGCATATACAATATAAAGTGGTAGATGGAGAATACTAGATACAATGATAGAGCAAAAAGAAACAAAGTGTGCTCGCAACCCACCTACGGGCGATGTCGCGAGTCTGAGCAAAAAGGAGCTGAAGATAAGATAGCCGCCGCTACAAGACTGATGAGTCCGACCTGCAAGACACTGTGGCACAACGGGGGTGAGTTGCCAGCTCGTGAGTAGAATATAACATTTAATAAGGCAATCGTAAGAATGCAGGCAAATGCGTTACAACATGTATGTCCATATGTGATATAATATCTCTAGTATGCATGCACATGTATGCAATGTCATTACTAAATCTTTAAGTGTTGTAAATGCTAAGGGTACTGCATTCTTTACTTTAGAAAATGAATATCTGTATAATAGCTAAGTACCATCAAGAAATCATCTGAAAACCCGTGTCAAGCATCGACACCAAATATGAAATCATATCTGTCTCAAATATCGGGCTCCGTCAGTCCGGATCGGCCCATATCATCCAATCTCACGACATCGGTCGGTATCCTCCGGATATCCGCCGCGCCAGACATCACCGGTAGGTAGTCTTCCCCTGCCAGGCTCATCGTCTACAACTCGATCTTCTTGCCCCGGGGTACCATACCGGGCCCACCATGTACCCGAGACGGTTCATCCACTCCTCGAATCGGGTCTCGAAATCCAATAGAAAACATGAAAA